>OY728147.1:1459819888-1464819888 GCA_963277665.1 Viscum album | reverse complement strand
CTACCTATAGAATGAACTAACATTAGCTTCGGACCTTAATTTATATTCTTTAAAGAATCATCATATAACTGGGGAGGCAAAACATTACCACAGGATATAGATAAATCCACCCTAGCAACATGCAGTGAAACATTATTTTTTAAACCAGATGACATTTGTGAATCATCATAGCTCCAATGGGTATATACTGTATTGATACCATCCATATTATTCCTTTTGAAGGTTTATGATTATTTTTACCAGGGATAGTATTGACATTCACTTCCTTGGTTTATTTCTGTTTTCATTAACCTACCCTTCATTAGAAATTTTATCTACCCTAATTATCCATATATTTATTATGGATTTGGTTACTTTTTAGACCATATATAATTTGTATGTACGTTGTTGTTTAATCTTCTAGGTAAATATTAATAAATGTGTATCCTTTAATCAATGTGGATATTTGATGATAGAAAACATTGTTCATTAATTAAATATATTAATTGATATATAAGGAATGATTTATGCATAAAGTGATGTTAGGGAAATGATTTTATATATCCCCTTTATACATCAACATGTATTGTGATAAAAATAAATTGGCTAAACCCTATGATTTTTTAACTATTACTTTTAAAAAATATTTTTAATGGACATGAATGTAGAGATATAGTTTTCCAAACAAGATCAGTTTGTACGAAGTAGTTTTATGAAGTCTTCTGAAAAGTCAGTATGTTAGATGTATTATGTTCTTGAGACGTGAAATCATATAATTAAGAATTTCTTTCATCATGAATTCTATTATTTTTATCCATAATATTTTCAAAAATATATAACCCCTTGATGCATTTAATTCTTAGTTTATGGATTAAATCGCATGTGTTTTTTTATTTACCATCCCATATTGATTATGACTTATATATTGATTTAGTGATGTTGTTTAAGGGGAATATATGTTTTTTTATTTAACATTAAACATAGATTATTATTTACTGATTTGTGATATCTTTCACTGTATTTAACCCTTACTAATCATTGGTTCTTACCCTTATTTTTTTCCATTTCTCAAGAATCCAAAATATTTAATATGTTTGATATGCAATGATACGTAGGGGAATAATGATATTCCTTAAAAAATTGTGTTGTAAGTTGTGTTTTTAAATTTAATATCTTAATCAATTACATATATAGTTAACTAATACTAATAAATGAATTCATTCATTGGGATGTGATTCCATATATCTTATACCAATGTAATACAAGAGACGTGAACTCTGGATTACTAGGGTATGATACATTTTTTTTGGTATTAATTAAAGTTTAGTAGAAACATTAAGAACTAGATTTAGGAAATAATTTATTTGGGAACATAATAAAATGATAAAAGTTAAGGATAACTATAAAATAACGTCATATTGTTTAATTAAGTTAGATATTCTTTGGTTTTTCTTTTAATACAACATAGTCTAGATAATAAATTAAGATTTTGTTTAGACATACGTTTACATAGTCATAAAAAATCTAAGAAGGATTAATTTAGATTAAAATAATCATCACCTAGTTCATGACAGTTTTCCTTATTGTGAACCTAGTTTGACATGCCTAGGGGTATTATTAGGATAATTAACATTATCATTAAAAACCAAAATGATGTATTTAAAATGATGATATCCCCAAAGAATCCCTGATTATGATTATAAAATTGTATCATTATAATAGTTCATCACACTAGTTCTGGTATTATACATTGTGTTTCAAAATGATATTATCTATTCTATTATGCACCATCATTTAGAAATAGTGCCTAGGAGAATGAATCAGAACCACAATAGTGCAATTAACCCAAAGAGTAAGAATGATCATTTGATTAATGGGGTTTAGAAAATATTTCTTAGTGAAATAGTATCCAAAATAGTCTCATCATATGATAACATAATATAATTTACTAAAAAACATAGAAATAATTATCTATAAATTATGGCTTTAGAGGGAAGCATGAAAATAAAATGATGACGAAGAAAAATTTAGATAGTGGAAAAAGGGAAATAAGTATTTTCCCACTTGTGATAATTATTAAAATAAATACCCTGGTACATGATTTAAAGTAATCGAGGTTTTCTAATAATCTGGGGAGAAAGTACAATATTCTAGTGATTTTATGGGAAAAAAATTTCCAATATACAATTATTTAACATAAAGGGGATGATACGCTACTCAAATCAATATCACAAGTATCAAATGAATATACCTCAAAAAAAGATAATGAATCAGGGTCAATCATATTTTACTACTAGAAAAAATGAAGGATTAATGTGTTTGAGTTAGGATTCTTGAATTATGTCATTTGATTATTTTATCAATGATAATATGGTTATAAGAATTATTAAAAAAAATATCTACTATAGTGATTTTTTAAGGATTTGAAAGTATATGTAGAATGGTTCTGATGACCAGAAAAAATGATTAAATTGTATGTTTAACTTCTATTAAAACACATGAAAGACGAATCTAATATATTTCTGATGATGAGGTAATGATATTGATAAAGAAAAATATTATTCATATGGATAAATAAAATTGGATTGTACTAACTACTATCGGATTGATTATTTATCTATTGAAAAATGGATTATAAAATCGTTAATGGAGTTTAAAATATATTTTTTTTAAGAAATATATCAAATAATATAAGTCTTACTAAATAAATAAATAACCATTCATGTTTCAAGTATGTTTTTATCAAAATTCAAGACATTATCATGTTTCAATATAATACATTATGAAGGTATTAACATGTTTGGTATGTGATGATTAAGAGTTACATCATGTTTTTTTGGGGATTAATGAGAAGTTTATTTTTATAAATTTTGTAAACTTATTTCTAATATTGTGGATCTTAATCTTTTGGAAGGGCCATATATATAACCACTTATTAAATGGTTTATCTAGAACATTGGACAAGGTTTTATAGATTAATTTATTAATTCACTATATAAATATTTATAAATATTGGAAATAATTTCAAACCATTTTGATTCTAGAAAATTGTTGGAGATAGACAGTTCACTTTATTGCGATAAATATCCTCAATAAATAATTTTAATTATTTAATCCTTTCTTATATTCCCATATATTCAATTTCCAACAATTTTCTCCAACATAAAATCTTAGTTATATGTCATTATGTATTAACATTTACTTCCCTTTTTCTCTTATTAAGAGGATGATTTATTAACACCATTTTGATTGGGGTTTTTCAATAGTGGTTTTCCCAAATTTCAAAACCATGACTACCATGATCATGTTTAAATTTATATGACACAGTTTATTTTTGTTTGGGATAATGTAACTCCCTGAGACTTTCATATAAGAACATTATATTTGATAGAGAATATGAAATTAAATAGCAAACATAGAAGATAATATAAAACATCGAAAATTTATGATATATTTATTTTAAAATAAATTCAATATATTTAATAAATTTGATAATAAACAAAACTAATTTTATCATACAGTATAAATAATACTATGTTTATCGTTCATTACATGTATCACTCGGTTTGGCTTGTGTTACACACAACACCAAGTTTAAACAAAAATGTGAAATATTAATGAATAATTATTGTTTAATATAATAATATCACCTTGTAGTTGTAATAGAGAGTATTAATTGTAATAAATAAATTATTAAAATTATGGTTATATATTAATTATAAATAAATAATTATCATTTAAAAAAAATATGAGAAACAGTATTTTCCTAGAAGATGGATCTATCATTATTTGATAACATAATTTAAAATTTATTTATAAAAATTTAATAAAAAAATAAAAAAAATATATAATTCATTTTTCAAACCATAATATCAAAATAATATTAAGGTTATTTTTTTATCTTTCTAAAATAATTTATTTTTTATTGAATAGTGGAAAATATTGAATTTTAATTGGAAAATGAATTTTCATTTAAATTATTAGTAATATTAAATTTTGTTTTTAATATTTTTAAAAGTAAAATTAGTTAAATTTTATATAAATGTTTCAAATTTATGTTTTAAAATAATTTTTATATTCATTTTTGATAAAAAAAATTATAAACTTTTGAACATATTCTCTTTAAAACTCATTTTCACATCAGAGCTGTGTGATTAATTTTAAATTAAAATTATAATATTAAATGAATTTAATTTGAAAAAGTTTATTCCTTATTTAGAATGATCATAATTTATAATTTCTAATATGTTCAGCTAAATTTTGTACCATAATTAATAGTGAAAACATTCAAAATTAATTACCATAGTTATGGTAAAAATTGTTTTACTAGAGGTTAAACTAAGAAGATATGGGTTAAAAATAGCTTACCAACTTCTCCAAAAACCATTTTTCTAAAACTATTTCCACCTTAACTCTTCCATGTTCTATAATTTTCCAATTTTTATGCTTTTGAAAAGGTAAAAACGTGTGTAAGATTGACTGTTTTCAAAAAATTACAATTGTTCCACTCACCTCACATATAAAAGGTCACCACCTCTCATCTCTTTTATACACCATAAAAACTCACTGGTTAAGACAATATCTAACCAAATCACTTCCAAACATCCCTCCTCTAATCCTATATAAATTATTTTGGGAATAAATCCATCCTTAGAAGGCTTTTTTCAAGCCTAATAAGGAAACCCAATGAAGAGTTAATGTTCTTCAATGAGTGAATTTTTTTTATTTCTTCCTCTACCTCCTCCAATTATTATTAAAACCTAATGACAAAATGTCCAACATTTATTAAAGAAACATGGATTTTATTGCAATAAATATATTACCAACAACCATTTCCACATCCATAAAATGGGATTCAAATTCTTCATTTATGGGTGTGGCGGACTATCGCCTCACGAATTGATGTCATTCATTTTTCTATAACCACTTATTACGGTTGGGTCTGATGATGGATCTAAAATATTTTTATGATATTATTAATATAATTATACCTCTATAATTATAATATCATATATACATTTTTTTACTTTTCCTTCTGAGGGAGATATGATAATGTCGCTCGTGTATATGGTAGACAACCTCCTTATGAAGTGGTGTGATTCATATTTCACTAACACTTCACATAGAAACTAATAAGGTTAATTTTAATGATTTAATGTGATATTAATGACATAATTATGATATTAATGAAATATTAACAAATCTATAAAGTTAATATATCATTTTAGTTCTTACATTTTTACTCACTTAAAGATGATAACATCATTCGTGTATGTGTGGAATATTGTCTTCACCAAGCGATGTGAGTCTCCTTTCATCCCCACACAAAATGGATGATATATATATCAATTGTAACTTCCCCATAACGAGAGACACTAGAACGATGCCCCATTCTGAGTCATGACATGACCCCAATCACTCCTCCTTGTACAGTAGAGATTGTTGACTAGCAACGAGCATCTAATGGGTAACATGGGGAGACTATGCCCTCTTTACCAGAGTAAGCCACAATAGAACACAATATAAATTGACAAATCAGTATGTAATAACCAATAAAAAATGCATAACAATGCATCCCCAAAATAGTATTCAAACCAAAAATCAAATATAATCATGCCATGTTGTAATAGTAGTGACACAAGTGAAAGAAACCCCAAATAATGAAAATAGAAGAAATCCCAAAACAGTCCAAACTCTATGTTTGGAACCTAATACATAGAAACCCCAAGCCTGACTCAACTCCTAATAATTTGTTCACCACCCTTTTCCTAACCTAAAACCATGAAATATTCTTTTGTTCTCCACAGAGGCCTGAGAAGGGTGTGATTACAACACATTAGGTCACCACAAATTGTGTCTACATAATATCCAGTCTAAAAGATAATGCATAAAATTATAAAGAATTTTAAATTAAAGTAAAAATTGTTCGGGGCCCACTCATTAACCATTCTCTATATTTCTATTACTATTAGTATTATTTTACCATGTTCATAACTTACATCATCTCATCATTTAGTTCATCATCAACATATAATCCATGAGTCAGACATTTCCCTTATTCACAAAATATTCATGACATTCATCATTCCACATAAGAGAACAAGGTAAGTACCTATCTCACTAAGGATGATCATATCAAGAAATAATCACACATATCTTGGTTCCTCAGTCTAGATATTTTCATTTAAAATAACCCTTGGGAGCATAGGGAATCAGTCTGACTCCCCAACCCATGCATTTCTGGGTAGGATTGTGAATCAGTCCAACCCTACTTGTGGAAGGATCATTAGTCCTTTATACCACCACCAAGCCATGTGAAGATGCTTATCCATCCATTTACCACAAAAAACATACCACAATAAAACACAACAAATACATATAAAAATCATACAATAACTGAACAAACATAACCAATATGATTGGAAATAACAATCCACAACAATCCACATTGGATTTGATACTATTCTATAACCCATTAATAAATTTTCCATTAACATTTCAAACCCCATTTGACCTAAGTAACATTCCCATACCTTAACCCAGTAAGTATGTTCATATATTTCCACACATTAACCAACATTCAATAATTACCAGGTACTAACCTATTTACCCCATTTTTCATTTCAAAAGAATTTCACACTTATGCATTTAAATTTCAATTCCCATATCACTTAGCACAACAACTTAATCCCATTCCACCCATTACGCGTAACTCATAATACCCATGTATTTAACCAATACATATATTCATAAATTCCATTATGAAACCCCATTCAAATTTTCATCAGTTCACAATCTATTTCAAATTTATCTTGTTTATAAATTCACATATACTAATTATTTTGGGAAACATAACTTAATTTATAACCCTTTTGACACAATATCCTTTAACATAATTAACCAATTACTATGTCATTTAAAACAACCCCTTAGTCGATTACCAACCTAGGAATAACTAATAACATTACATTTCTAATTCAACTAGGCATATTATCGTGTTCAACAAGGTATCTACATTAACAAACATCAATTTCGCACTTGACCTCACCAATTTGTACGTATTATAACATCCTCACACCCCATGGGTGGCCTTAAAACGATTGAATCATCCTTGAATCATCCCAAGGGAACCATGAGGGGTTCCAATAATTAGTTATACCCCCAGTTTACCAAATAATACTCAAGTTAATAAGTACAGAACAAGAAGAAGGGAAGATCTCAATACACAAGAACAGATTTATAATAAATCTATGGGATACAACTTTTAGACCACCTACCTTGAATCCAATGATGAAAACACTCTTAATCATGGCCTTAGATCCTGATCTAATCCCCCTAGTGATGTTACAACCTTGATTCCAATATAAAAATATGGTTTTAGAGCATTAAAAAGACATGATAGAAAATATGAATCCTAATTCAGAAAATAGAAACATATGGAAGATTAGATTTACCTAGATCTTTGATTTTCCACCAACAGTGTCCAAAATAGCCTAGAAACAATATAGATAGATCCTTGGAAGCTATTGGAGGTCTTGCTTCGTAACTAGGGTTGAGAGGGGAAGAAAGGAAGAAAATTGTGAATGATCTATTAAAATCCTATAGTCGAAATTTTGTAAATTTCTCAACTTTACTAGGATGTATAGTTTACCCCCACAGTTTTCCAAAGCATGCACAAATCATGCGAGGGATACTATCCCAAAGTCACCCCTTATCATGGTTTCTTAGGAATTCCACACGGTTAACTTAATCATATAATAAGAATGAGAAATATTCTATGCAACGTGGAACGGCTCCCTTGGATGATCCACATAGTTTGTAAAAACCATGTTCAAACCGTGAAATAGGCCCAGAAAACTCTTATTCCATCTTCTTTCGAGCCCCATACCACCGAAGAACCCACAATATTCCTCATGAACTTGGAAAACACTTATTTATCCAAACTAAGGTACATAAATTGAAACATAAAAAAAACACTCCCAACTTATAAAAATTTGTAGTCTTACAACGTCTCGCCTTATGATAGTTTGTCCTTGAGCCCCTCTTATCGAGCTTCACTCAGCTTCTGTAACAATAAGGGCATGCAACAATGCCTACCTATCCACTCCCACTTCCAATGTTTCTCATTGAACATTACAATAAAACGAAAAAAGTAAACCATGTCACGGTATTTACATGCAAGACTTCCTCACCATGACACCCAAACCAACCTAGTTTCTCCTCAATGAGGCATCAACTTCAACCACACTCGACCATTAGGACATTACAGAGAAAACATAGGCAACAGTTCCTAACTCACTTAACATTGAAACTTCTCACACAATATTATATCATTTTAGAGGTACCAATAGGCACCCCATAGGTTCAATACCTTACATGACTCATGACCTAGTCACTTGGTGTCATTTTCATCTATTATTAGATCGCTGATAGTGACAAAACCCGATATACAATGCAAGAAAACACATGATTTTCCCATCCACATTTCCTAATTTATGTCAATCCACCACTTATGTCCTAATGATCTCATTCCACATCTATAAATACCAATTCAACCCAAACACTCTGGTACTCGACTGATTTAACTTGTGACAAGTCTTGCTACCAGGGCCAACTCACCCAAATAGTATATACTCGAGTCCTCCAAACCTAAATCACTGATCACATCAATGACCATTCATTTATACACTATAGTTCTCTCTAACCTCTTTCGTTACAAATCTCCTCCACTCTCGATGAAATACCACTGAAATCTCAACTCAACATTCACATCGTACCCGACATACCCACTATGTCCATTCCCTTACATCTGGTGGAGTCCCGTAATTATGGTACTACATCCACCCAAACAATCTTTAAGATCCACCATCTCAATAACATTCACCAACACTAGCAACCATACCACTCATACACCACCTAAATAAGGATATGTTATAAATAAATCCCATTCCAAAATTATATACACACTCCTCCCTCTAAGCATCAAAAAAGTTGATTTACCACTCTTTACATTCATCCCTTTTCCAGAGTCAATTCATGTTTCCCCTGTTGACTCATCCTAGAATGATTATCTTCAAAATTGGCATGGCACATAATCACAACGAATAAGTGCCTTCGAACTACAAGGCATTAAATAATCACCTAGAGATACTTACTCGAGTCTATATCCCCTCTTCGATAGAGTTATGGAACCCAAATCCCCTTTCCATAACTATTGTTAGATCTCACTACAATCTTTGAAAAGTTAATAAATTGATTTTTAATTTCATTCAGAACCACCCTGATCCCAGTGAAAATGATTGGATCTATCAACCACCATAGCTGAGTCCCATTAGGAGTTTCTGGGAGACCCAACATACACCATACAAATTCCTTATAAGCATCCTAATGCTACTACATCAACTTAGTGTTATCCTCCCCACATTCATGACTAACTCATCCCTCCCAACCATTAGATATTTGTTATCATATATCTCTATGATGGATTATAACCACCAAATCTTACTCTCAATCACAAGATACCCCAGAAACATAAACTTGGCTATCAAATTTTTCTGACTACAAGAAGAAGAATGTCGGCTAGAGCATGTTCTTTGGCACTATGAATGTCACCCACTACATTCATTGATGGTTGGTCTACCCTGAAGACCTAACTCAAAACCATAAAAGGTGTACATCCCATCATCCAGGTCCATATATACATTGAAACCATGAGAGTAAAATCCAGAATGTCCCTCAATGAACAATAACACATTCAAGCCTCTTGAAATAAGTCTAGATCTTCTCAATGTACCTAGGATGATGTCAAGATGTTGGGAATTATCGTCACTTGTATAGATAAACTATGAATATTTTGAAGAAAACCACCACTAGCTAATATACTTCTATTATCACCTCCCTTGATGTAAGACCATGATCTAGTGAGATTTTTAGGCTTCCCTGATACATATAACTCGTCATCATTTAACAACATCTTCTGAAGTGCTTATCCATTTTGAAAACACGCCCTGCCAGGGTATGCCCACATCTGGACCCCATAGACCCATCAAGGTTTCACACATTCCTTCAACCACTCTCATACTGAATTTAGTTTCCACAACCAACCACCATCAGGGCATATCCCAATGTCGGATTAGTCACCTAACCATACCTCTTGGTTTCTCAGCCTCATAAGCCCAAGGAATTCACAACATCTCACCCAACAACCAAACCATTTATACTAATGAGACCATCTATTCAATTCCATTTACCGAAGATTAAATTTACTCATGTGCATCGATACCTCTACTGAATCATTCCCCATTACTTCTATACAGAAGAAACTAAATCACTGGGCTAGACTCCTATGAGGTTTTCCTTGATTTTTCTAAAACTACCGACACATCACCAAATCCCAAGTCACATCATGAAATCTTAGACCCTCACACATATCCCACTAGGATGATAGGAAATATATGACATCTTTCACATCTCACTATTAGGTCTAACATCAACCTAAAAGAAACACACCCAAGAGCACTAGAAAATCCATTTAACCTCTCTTATAGGCCACCGTGATTATTGAGTGATACCAGTTCTCTAAACTGATGACACTAAGGAAAAAATCCGATGATTCACACACACATTGAGTTACAAATGAATCAATGTTTGTGAATGACACTCTCACCCATTTGTTCAAAACACAATGTGCCTAGCACACCAAGAACCCATATTTTCATGTCTCTCCCCAAAGGTAATCGTACACATAAATCAACACCAAATCCAAAACCCCCACATCATGGTATGAGATACAACTTGCAAGTCCTGAATCCACATGGGTGACCACACCTACAACAACACCTATTTCTAATAAAACGATAAAAAAGACACTCATTCTTATTTCCATCGTACAACCCATGAAATTACAACCCACAAGGTTTTCAATATTCACATTACCAAACATAACCTTAAAACCTCAAGTCCACCACATAACTTAAGAAACAATGAGTTACAACCAAATTGATATACTATAGAACATTCTACTTACCCAAATTCGAAAAATCCCAACTTAATCAGATTCACATCCCCAGAAAATTTCCATCAATGAATATATCAAGGGAAGTCAAATTTGTAAAGACCACAATAGGACAAATCACTACCTCCCATACTAAACCCACTCCACATACACCATTCTAACAGATTTGTTCACATTCTATACCACTACCCTCAACCCCTCTTATAATTGGTCTCAGTCAACATAGGAAAAAATTGCTTAATTAAAACCATTCATTAAATATCCCTTTAAACCATTTCCTCCATCACAAAATAATCCTTTCTCTTAAGCAAATTTTTCTTCCCAAACATGTTATAACCAAAATTTTAACTCATTTACACTTTTCATGAGGCAAAAATAATTAAGTATTTCACCATACCCAAACAATTATTTCTATTTTAAAAACCATTCATTTTTTACAATTTACCATAACCTAAAACATTAACACAGTGACAATGTTTCTTTATAAACAATATTAATTAAAAATACATTAATTTCATTCCACATTCCCACTTTCATTACCATTATTAGTAGATATTTCCTTAAAATTTTCCCAAATAAGTAAAATGTATTCTACTCTCAATGCCCCGCACACCTATCTTGTGTTTGGATATTCTGATGCATGCCCCCTATATCCTTATGTTTCTAAAATGATGCATGAATTCACAACCTCATGCCATTATGAACATATGTAGAATATCGAAAATTATTCAAATGATATGAAATGTACATCACCCGATGGTGAAACATCATTTGAATATTACAACACACTACAAGAATAACAATTCCCACCCTAGGTGACTTTGGGTTTCCCTTTTACATGGGTAAGTTCCTCCCAAGTATGATATAATTTAAAAGTCCCAACATGACCCCAATCACCTGTCTACCACCCCTAAATAGTAAGAAAGGAAAAAAGAACTACTCTGATAAATATTTGAAATGTCCATATCTCGATATCCACTAAACTAGGGCCTCGAGCTAGGTCTTCACATGACCTCAAGAACGCCTCCTCTAATTCTAATGGTATCCTACTAGCTGAAAGGGTATAATCGATAATGTGGGGAGACTATACCCTATTTACCAGAGTAATCCATTTAAGAACACAATATAAATGGTGGAAAAAAATGTAATAACCAATAAAAAATTTCATAACAAAGCATCCCCTGAGCAGGGTAAAAACCCCAAATCAAATATAAGAATTTCGTGTAGTACAAGTAATGACACAATTGAAGGAAACCCAAAATAAATAAAACATTGGGGAAATCCCCATTCTATTTAAATTCCATGTATGGAACATTATCTATGTACATCCCAAGCCTGAATCAACTCATAAAAATAGGTTTATCTCCCTTGTCCTGACTTGCAACCATGAAATCTACTCGACTTCTCAATAGAGGCAGGAGTAGGGTGAGAGGGAAACTCGATATTCCACCACCAATGTTGTCTATAGAATATATAGTATAATATATAGTGCATGTAATTTTGAATAATTGTAATGTAAAGGAAAGACATTTTGGGGGCCACTCATTAACCTTTCTCTACTTTCCTATTATTATTAGGATTATTGTGCCAAGTTCATTATGTATAAAATCTAGTCATTTAATTCGTCACCAAAATATAATCCATGAGTCATAAATTTCCTTTATTAACATAATATTCATGGTATTTATTATTCTGCATAATAGAACATGTTAAGTCCCTAACTCACTAGGGGTGAGCATATTAGGAAGTAACCACACATACCTTAGAGACTCAGTCAATGTATTTTCAATGAATATAACCATGTAGGTCATAGAGTATCAGTTCAAATCCCCAAAGAATTCATTCATATGTAGGTTAGAGCATTAGTCCAACCCTACCCGTCGGAGTAGAGTATGTCCTTTATCCCAACACCAATCCATTGCACATGATTATCCTTTCATTTACACACAAACCATACACAACCAAATATAACCAATGCATATAACAAGAATACCATAATGAAACAAACATAACCAATATCAATGGAAATAACAATCCACAACAATCAACATGGTATTTGATACTATTTCATAACCTCTTAATACATTTTCTATTCACATTTCAATTTACACATGACCCAATTACCATTCTTGTACTTTATCCCATTAATTTGGTTCATATATTTCCACACCTTAACCAACATTCATTAATTACCATTTACTAACCCAATTAGCTTTTTTATCATTTCACAAACATTTCCCACTTATGCATTTAAATTACAATTATTATATCACCTAGCCCAGCCACTTTATCTCATTAAACCCATTAGGCGTTCCTCATAATTCCCATGTATTTACCCAATCTAAATATTCCTAAATTGCCTAATGTAAACCAATTCATGTCTTCTTCAATTCTCTATCATTTTTCAAATTATCATGTTCAACATTTCACATATACATATTCTTTTGGGAAACTTAACATAATTCATAACCCTTTTGACACAATGTCTTTTAACCCAATTAACCCATTACTATGTAATTACAAAAAATCCCAAAATCCATTACCATCCTAGGAATAATATTCAACATTCCATTTTTTATTCAACAAAACAAACTAGAATGTTAAATAAGGGATCTACATTATTAAATGGAAATTTTACACGTAACATTACCAATCCCTATGTCTGAGAAGGTTTATACACCCCATTGGTGACCCTAAAATGTTCGAATCATCGTCGAAATATCCCATGGGGATTTTTATGGGTTCCAATAATCATTTATAAATGAAATTTAATAAAATAGTACTCAAGGTAACAAATAAACAATAAGAGGAAAGAAATATCACAGCACACATGGACAAATCTATAGTAAACATATGGGATACAACTTTTAGACCACTTACCTTGAATATAGTTATTAAAAAACACTTAATCATTAACTTAGATCATGTTCCAACCCCCCCCCCCCCCCCCCCCGATGTTATATCCTCGATTAAACCCAAAAAATAGTTTTTAAGAGATTTGTAATGAGATGAGGGAAACGAAGAACCCTAATCAAGAAAATAGAAACAAGAGGAAAATTATACATACTTGGATCTTCGATTCACAACCAACAATGTCCAAAATGGACTAGAAACAAGAGGATATATCCTTGGAATATCTTTAAGGTCTCGGTTCTTCACTAGGGTTGAGAGGAGAAGGAAGGTGGAAAATCACGAGTGAGCCTTTAGAATCCCAAAGTGGAAATTTTTTATATTTCTCAACATTACCGGGCTTCATGATTTAACTGCATGGTTTTTCAAATCATATGCATACTGTGTGAGAGATACTATCCCAAAATCACCTCTTCACATGGTTTCCTAGGAATTCTTCATAGATATATTCATCATGCGATAACCATGTGAATGCCTCTGTTCAAGGATGTCCAGTTACATTAGTTGATCTGTAAGGTTTATAATAATTTTTCTCAAACCATGAAACTTTACTATTAAACACTTTTTTCCACTTAATTCATTCCACAGTCCCTAGGAGCACCACTGTTCCTTATAATGAACATGGAAAACACTTATTTAAGCAAAAAAATACTTAAAACAAAACATAAACAAACATAAAAACCTCATGAATATCATGGATCTTACAACTATATTATATGGTAAATATTATATAATGGTTATTTTTGAAAGATAATATATTAATTATCTTCTTTCCAAAATGATAATTGGAAAATTGAAATGTTTCTCATACGTGTGTATAACCTATCATATCCACTATTATAAAGTACTTCGTTTTTCATAACTATATATCATGATTGTTTTTAAAAGTAAAAATGGTGGAATAATGTTATACTTATGTAATTTATTTTATTATATAGATTATTATACTATGGTTTATGTACAATAATTGAATTTTTAATAACAAAACATAGATCAGAAAACAAGATAGTTAACACCAAAATAATTAAAAATAATTAAATAATATTAATGAATTGGTGATAAGATTTTATAAAATAATCATATTTGATATTATGAAAGTTAACATGATTTTAGTGTACATTAATAACATAATTAAAACATCTATATATGAGTTAAAATAACATTGATTTAGAAGGAAGAGTGTGATATTGGATTTTATCTCTGTTTTGTTTTATTGAGGAATATTTTGATGTTATGTAACTGATTTATTTTATACATTGTATATAATACCCACTTTATATGTCATATAATGATTATTTAACAATTAATGTTATTTTATGTTTCAATTTTCATTATTTCGTCCACGTGGTTTTCAATAGAAATTTGCAAATTGAAAAATAATTTCATACCTCAATTTCATATCATTAGGATATATTAATTTTTCATCATTTTTGAGATTATAAGATTATATGTATAATGAATTTTGATTATCATAGGTTCTATTTTAACTTTTTATGTGAATTTGCAGTTGATACAAAAAATTGGTTCACTTATTAAATCTATATTTAATGTTATGAACATTGTAAAGGTTTATTTCATAATCTCATTCTAATCAAGAGATTTTATTCAGGAATTTCAATTGATGTAGATTTTTTGATCATTGCCTAATAATCCCATTTAATTTTATTATACAATGAAAATTTATGATATTTTCAATTAATACTACCATTTTTCAACAACATTTTATTTTAAGTAATTCAGAAAAATGTTTTAAGAAAATGTAACTTCATTTAACTCTTTAGTTAGAAATATGTTTCCTTAGAAAACCATTTTTATAAAAAAAAAATGTATTCAAAACTATTGTTAACCATTTCTAAATTATTTATTAAACAAATTTTTAACATTTTTTCTAATATTTTTTAAATTAATTTTTATGTTGTTTTTAAAAAATTATTTTTTTTCCTTTTAATAAAAAATTTAAATGCATATCTTTTTAATATGAATAATATGAAAGAAATTTTCATCCATCATGACCGCTAAATTTTTTAAATCTACCATTATATGTTTATTATAAAAATTTACAGAATTTGTTTTTAATTTTTTTGTTTAATTTTATTTTTAAAAAGTCTTTTTCAAAATGAAAAATTTATTTTCCTCTAAGATTTTTATAAGAAAATTTTATTATTTTTTTCATCAATGACAAAAACCCTATATTATTACACCAATTAGTATATGTTGTATTAAGTCCCTCCTTATTCTTCTAATTTTTTTTATGATTATTTTTACCATGTATTTTATTGAAATTAATATCATTAATTTATTTCTATATTCATTAACTTCCCCTTGAACCATTCACATTCATTTGATCATTGGAAATTAAATTTACCCTAATTATACATATTATTTATCATTGATATAGTTATTTCATTAACCATATATCATTCTTATATATTGTTTTATATTGTTAACAAGGTAAATATTAAATAATTTTTAACCTTTAATAAAGACGAATATTTTATTGTAGGGCACATTGTTCAATAATGAAATCGATTATTCAATATTTATGGAATGATTTGGACATGTAGTGATGGGTGTTGCTTACATATCAATGCATGACAGTTATCATGTGGAAAATTAGTTGGTCAATCACTATTAGTTTTTACCCTATAGTTTCAAACTATTTTTTGAAAGCTGTTAATAGTAGGGATATTGTGGACCAAACTCTATTAGTTTCTACCTAGTAGTTATAAACTAACTTATGAATGGCTGTGAAGGTATTGGTTTCATGGTCCTATGACATTAGTTCTAATAATTAATAATTTTTATCATTAATTATTTATATATAATTATATATCAGATTCTAATAATGATATTATCTATTGATGCACTTCATTTTTTGTTTATTTGTAAAATGGATTGTGTTTTTAGTTATTTACCTTTCCATATTGATTAAATATTATCTATTATTAAAATTTTGTTATAAAAAATACATGTTGTTTAGTTAATCACCTTTATATATTGAATATTATTTATTGATTTATGATATCTTTAATTGTACATAACCCTCACTGAGCATTTGATCTCACCCTTATTTTTTACCCTTTCGTAGAAATTCTTAATGTGTACTACATTTGATCTACAAGGATATATAGGGGAAAATTTTTACTCTAAAAAAATAATATTATAATTTGTGTTTTTAAAAGTAATATAGAAATCATGTATGAATCTAGTTTCCCAAGACTACTAAACTATTGATCCCTTTCTGATGTAATTTTTGAAATCTTATGTCAATGTGATAAATCAGACATTGCCTCTGAGATATCAGTGTCATGGATATTACATACTAGGTATTGAAATTTAATTCTAGGATGCTTCTCATCTTAATTTTCATCTTTAAAAATTATTTCTTCTTTCATTAATTCAAGTTACCGCTATCTTCATGTGTATCAATGTACACCTCAATTAGGAACATGATTAATTCTTGAATTTCATCCTTCACTTCCAATTTATTTGAAACAATGGTCCCATAAAAATTAGTAAACATAAAATACACACAGGGAGAAGCGCCTAAAAATTTATTATCAAAATATTCTAGCAAAAGTGGATCAAAATTTGATACTTATCCATGCGTTTTCTTAGGTTCCATGTTTGTTGGGGGATAAAATACGTATATAAAGTACTAACTAACACACGTTCCTCAAAATTATCCTCAAAGATGAGTGGATTGAGTATTTATTTATATTTAGATGAAGTTTTAAAAAAACTTATTATGTATTAACTTCAAATAAAGGGATTTCACATGATATTTCATTTTCCAAAAAGTTGACCCAATAATTTTACAAAAAATTGTATTTCCAGAATTCAAATAAAATGTAATATCAAGGTTAATATTATCATTTAAATATAAAATTATAAAATAATATACTAATTCATCTATAAAATCATACATAAAAGGATATTAAAAATAAAAATTGGTTGGGTAAGGATTTTTTTTTGGAGAATATTTTTAGGATACCAATTCTTTAAATTATTTTGAAGTAGTTGAAATAATTCTTATTTTTAGGATTACTCATTGAATAATGAAAGAATTATTTAAATAAATCAAATCATTATTTAAGAAAAAAAATTTCAAAATCGCTTCTTTATTATACACCTCAATTGTTTGTTAAATATAAAAATAATTACATTAATACGCTAAAAAAACCCATATTTTTAAAACATTCTAAATTATTAGGTAAAATAATTGAAATTAAAAAACTAAGTAAAAAAACAACTTACTAAACCTCCCAAGAAAAGGAACCAGTTTATGGAATGGTTTTTTTCATAAAAATGAAATCTATATTTTCACCTTTTAAAATATAGCATATTGGTGACAAGGGGTAATCATTCAATTGGGCTACAGACTATATTATCAAACTATCACATAGATATTTTTTTGTTAACATAAAACTAAATGTAGTGATTTTAAAGTATTTAAATAAATTTATATAAAATATTAGCATATTATGACTATAAATTGAATTTAGATATTTGGAATTAGAATAAAAATAAATTTTAAATGAAACACTTAAGATAGAAATAGTGTATATGCTTGAGTCCTCAGACACCCCCTTTATCATAGTCTATAATATTTTTCCAATTGAATTACCCAATTTATATTTAAATAACTACAAGTGTACTCCTAAATGGCCTAAAAACAAATAAATAACACAAATATGTGTGTTTATCCACTTATAAATGTGATTTGATTCCCTAAAATGATTGAAGAAACAAAAATTGATTGAACATCCTTTGGACTATGGGAACGCCCCATCAAAACAAATTTAAACAACTATAAAATAATTATATATTAATAAGATGAAAAAAATAAATTATAGATATATATGAAATTTAAAAACAATAAATAAATATACCTAAAATAATCAATAAAATATTTTTTTAGAATAATTCAATAGAAATAATTTTACAAGTAAATGGAAAACTCAAAGGGGGAATTCATTCAGATCTTCACTAACCAAAACTAATTGGATTTCATCCCAAAATGGTTATATAATGAAAACTAGAACTCATCTTTACCATAATATCCACTATTTATAGCTCAATTTTTTTAAACATAATTTTTAAAATAATTCTTTATGGAAATATATAGTGATGATGGATGGAAGATCTTATATTGTGTTTTAATTTGTCTACAGTTATATTTACTTAGTTCTTTTTGGATACCTAATCTCAATAATAGACCTTATAAAAAGTTGTTTTGAAATGTTATAAATATTCACCCATAGAATTTGTGATACGTTGCACATGAGGTGAAAAATTATACCTGAATTACTTAATTAAACATTTCTAGATGAAGTGGCTCTTCATATTTTTAATATTTATAACATTCATAAGATACCTTAACTAGTTAATTTTTAAATGATATTTAATGAGAATTTCTTGGTTAGAGTAATTCTTATTTTATGGTTGGAATCCCCATATTTGGGGGTCTTTATCTCGGGTTATTCCATTTTTATTGATGGTGGTTCAATTCATTCCAAACATTCAACTTATAAATTTGAAAAACTTTTTTGGGCTACAAAATTATTTATTAGGCACATTACCTTGTTAGAAAAATTAATATATTAAAAAAAGTGACTCTATCAAAAATATTTTTTATAATTGGATCAATTTATTAAAATATATGCCCAAATTTTCAAGGTGATAAAAAATGTTAAAATTCCATGATAAATAAATTTCCACTATTTAGGTAGAAACTCACCAAAATTCAAAAAATGACCCAATTTCACTTAAATGGACAAGTTGGTTGGGATTAAATAATATCCATATATATATATAAGGTATTTAAAATATAATATATATAAATAGGTAATTAATATAATTATCCAATATAATTATTTCTTATTTATTGATCATTTTTATGAAAATATTTTGGTTTCATGAGGAAATATAAGTTTAGAAAAATTTAAAGGTGAAATGTTGGGTTTTTAAAGGATGTTTTCATGATTTACCATATAACCTATATTTTCTTAATTATTTTACATTCTTCTAATGGGTTTAAAAAAATTTCATCATGAAAATCTAGATTTTATCTAGTATATATGTTTTACATATATTCCCAATGTTTTACTGGGAAAATGGTAATCATTTTCTGGGGTTTTATGCATTTCACTAGACTAACAAGATTCCTTTATTTTTATATCACATAATAAGAATTGGTTTATCATACCTTGTTTTGAAATGTTTTTTACCGGATATAATGATGTGTAATTAAATTAACAAGGCAGGAATTTCTTCTTGAGACAAGTCTTAAAACATAAAAGGTGTAATGAATGAAATAAGGGATTTAAATTAATTAGTTATTTTTGTTGAAAAAATGAATATTTTTTGGAATTTTCAAAAAACCTATATTATTTTTCCTAGATTCTCTAAAACTATAAACCTAAAAAATTATGGGAATGTATAATGTAAAATACTTTTCATAAATCATGTAACAGTGGGTTGTTTACCATACATGGAATTATAGATGGTATCTGATAAAATTATTAGATAAATTTAGAGGTTAGAATAATATTAAAAGACACTTATAATATATTATAATTTAGGATTATATTATGCTGGGATATCTTCTTATTATTTTAATATTTATGAATATAATCCATGATTTTTCAAAAAAAAATACACTGAGAAAAAGTGAATTTGATATTGGGATACATCAATTAGATAATAACCTCTTGAATTATCATCCTGAATGGTTGGAATATATAGGTTTTTAGAAGTGTTTAATTAGGTTATGTGGCCTTTTAATGGTGACTCCTGTAAAAAATATAAACCAAATTCTCGATGGGAAAACATGTAGGTAGTGGATCATTTCCTTATAAAACTCCATTAATTTTCATTAGATATTTGAACATGGTAAAATATAACAGATGGATTAATGCATTATAGAAAATATTTCTTGTTTTCATATGTATATAAAAACAAAATGTAACTCTCACTATTTATCTCTTTAGATGTGAATCTGATTGATGGTGTTCACTAAATAATAACAAAAAGAAAAAAATTTAATATTGATGAAATAAATTCGTAGGTATTTAAACATATTTTTTCCATTTTTACTATTTTCCCAAGTCTTTTAAGAAACATAATAGGAAAGGAATTACTAATTTTTATGTAAGATAAAGAACACTCCATGGCCTCTTATGAATAAAATTTTAAAATATTATCCAGTTATGAACTGAATTTCATTAAGAAGAATTAGTATGAAATTGATCAATTTGTTACAGGTCTAAAGAAATATTTATAAATACATTTTTCCTATCATGAATTTAATAGTTTTGGGGAGATTTTTAATTTTGTTATTAAATTTTAGATAATTTTTATAGATGCTTATAAACATAGTGAAAATAAGAATAAGAAGTTGTCAATGATACATGAAATAATGAAGCATTCAACCAAAAAACCTAAAGGTAACAGCTCTGAATTGTTCAAATGTTATAAAATAAATTTTTCTGAATGTTTGGTTGGGTCAAAAAAGTATTACTAGGGTTTCATGATTAGATATTTGGATCATGAAAACAACAAAAATAGTATTGACTAGAAAATTAAATTAAAATAGTCAATCAACCAGTGGTATGATGTTTTAGTATCATTGAGTTTCATAATTATTCAAAGACATGTTTGAATTTAGTAACTCAAGGTGGAATCATTTTGATCATATGAATAAAGTTATGGAAAAACTTTTTCCTACTACTATAGTATATATGGTACCATCTAATCATGTTATTACAAGTATTTTACTTGTTTTTTCATATTATGATTTTTTTGTTTGATTCAAAATCCATGTATTCTTTTATATATAGAGAGGTTTATTATAAAATAGAAATTCCATCTCAATAATAAGAATCATAACTCTTGGTAAAATCTACTGAGAGTTTTAAAATTTTAATTTTAATTTATGGATATCTTCTGGTTAGTATCTATGGAATATAATTTCTTACAAACCTGGTTGTATTTCTTGTTATAGATCTTGATGTTAATCTGGGCATGTATTTGATTTCTGTTTTTCAGACTAAGATTGATCGTAGATCTAAATAAATTCTAGAATTGGTTTTTGTTTCTTTAAGATAAGTATTTTATATCATTTATAACATATAATGAAATAGATAAACAAATAAAATAGGGACGAAAAATTTTTCTTGCATTATTAGTTAAGAATAATGGAAGTGTTCTAATTAGTGATGTTATGGTAGTACATAAATATATAGATGTATTTATTGATTATTTTCCTTCTTAAATCCTAATTCGGAGGTTGAATTTATAGTTACAATAGTTCATGATGCTAATACATTTTCAAAATACCCTTATCAAATGGATCTAGTCATACATTTTGAATTGAAATAAATGTTATAAGAGTTTATAGTTCTGGTTTCATTTCCCTATCACTTCACATTGTGGTAGTCTTATATTTTATCTAAAAACTAAATATGGTTTCATGAAGATTTAAAGTGCTAATTGTGAACTCAATAACATCAATATTAAGAATATGTATTTATTTCCTCATATTGATGAATTATTTGTTTAGATCTATGCTGGTCAATATTTTTTGAAAAGTGATCTCATGTCATTGTATCACCAAATGAATTTTAAAGAGTACTTATTTTTTAGGATGTAATTACATAATAAGTATAACCATCATGAGATTCTGGTTATGCATTTTGGGTTGATGTATATTCATATTGTTTTTATATATCTTATGAAAAGAGTTTTTCAAGATTATTTGGATAAATTGTTTTGTGGTTTTCAATGAGGAAATTATGGTTCATTACCCTTTATGAGAAATGGAAACTTCCATCATATGTGCCTGTGTACTACCACATCCATGAAGTGATGTGCCTTTTTTCCATCATAGGATCATATGGATGGTTACAATGATTGATAAAAACTATTAATATTGTATTTATCACATAATTATCATTATTTAATGATGATTCATTACTTAACTTATAACATTTAAACCTATCAGAGGATGATAACGTCATTTGTAAATATAATTTAAATACCACATCCATGAAGTTACGTAATTAATTTTTCATTACAACCACAAATTTATTTTAATAAGTGTGGAACTAAAGAATAAATATGACATTAATAAAATATTTTTTATTGTATAAAATTAAAATATTATAAAAACTATTTCAGTTCCACCATGTGGATAAATGGAATCGTCATTCATCCATATGAATAGAATATCTTCTCCTTAAAATAATGTCCTTTATTTTTTATAAACACCTTACTTTTATGGTTATAAAATTATATTCAATGTAAAAAAATTATAATTATATCTCGTTAAAAATACTAGAGATGATTTAACAATGAAACATTTGACCATCGTTGGTGCCCCAATGTTATTTGGAGATTATAAATTGAACAACTCCAAAACGACCATCATAACATTAACTATTTAGTTATTCAATAATTAATAGTATAAAATGAAATAAAATAAATAATAATAATCAAATAAATATTAAAAAAGTTATCAATATGTTTGAAAAAAAATCAATTTTATTTTTTAGGATTTTTAGGATCTATGAATCTATTTGTGACATAAGTTGAGGGATTTTTTATTAAAATTTAATTTTAAATTATTCCATTAAAATTATTCTCCTTCATATCCATGTTATTTAAAATGTTCCAAAAAATATTTTATTTATGAAAAAAATATTAATAGATTAAATTTTCAACTAATTTTGATTTTCTTTTCAATGTTATTATTATTAATGTTTTAAAAGTTGACAAAAAGTGGAATTTTGATTTTTTTTTATTAATGTTCAAATGAATTATTTTTAATTTATATGCCTTGTCGACCATTTCCTAGAATCATTTTTATTATCCCTAATCAAAATTGCTCCACAATTTAACATGGTTTTTCAAATAATTTCATCATCCCAATCTTAAAAAATTATTTTTATATAATATTTTTTTAGAGAAAGGGATATTTAACTTCTATTTTATGTGAAAATGTAAAGTTCTCTTTTTTATGAGTTAATTTGTATTTTCTAGTGTATGATAATGAAATTGTGAAATCAAAAAAACTATTTATTCATGATACACTAATTAATAACTATAGGCGATGATTAATGAGTCTGGTATATCATATGATAGTGGATGAGTGTGATATATATTTCCAATTCATTGGGTATTGAAGAGAAATCTATGGAAAATAATGGGGGAGATAACCTGGTAGTTTAGTCTAATTTAATTAACTAAACCTCAGTTATTTCTAACATGAGAAAAAATTTATTGAAAATGTATTAAAATATGATACTCTAATATACTTGTTTCATCCCCACTATGGTTTTTTAAGGAAGTCGTTTGATTTTATGTGGAAAGAAAAGTTTATAATATTTTAACGGGGAATGATTGGTTTCTAAAGAAATGGTTTCTTATATTCTAATATACCACTTATTTCAATAATTATTTTCTATTCTTCTAATGGGTTTAGAATTTTGTTTCTTTGAAAAATCATTTATATTCTCATGTGGATAGATTTAACTTATGTTCTCAAAGCTTTATTCTGAAAATAGTAAACATTTTTCATGGGATATAATGATTTTCAGTAGGATATCTAGATTTATTTATTTCTTAAATCTCATGATGATATTTCGTTCCATCACTGAATGTTTCTATTTTTTTAAATAGATGTGTGAATGTGTATGAAGTATAATAATTTAATAATTTCTCATTGGAATCATCGGAAAAGAACCAAAAGTGCTACAAATAATATAGGGGTGTAAACATAAAGCCTTATTTTTATGGGAAAGTTTTACATTGTCGATTTGTTCACATTTTTATGTACTTATTTAAAAAAATTAAAAAAATATAAACACAAAAGATCATAAGAATGTATGAATGAAAAAATAATTATTATAAATCATTTAATTATTTTTTATTTAGGATATGAGGTGATATATGGAATCACACTTCACAAAGCATTTATCCATTAATTAATAAGCTCTAATTCTTTGTGAGTAATTTATAGTGTTGAAAATAAGAGTGTCTAATGTTTAGGAAAAATATATCTATAAACTATCTAAAAAGTCATAAAAAATAAAATTTCATTCACAAAGTCCATTAAAATATATATTTATAAGATTCTATAATCCTAAATTCAAATTTAACAAATACATCAGAACATTTAAATGTATGGTGTGTTACTCAACCATTTTTTCAATATAACCAAAACTCACCGTTAGAAAAAATGATTTATAAAAATCCAAAATATTAATTGGAAAGTAAAAAATATATACCTCAAATTTACTTTTTCATAAATTTTATCAAGAAATAAATATTTAAATACAAATAAATAAACCATAAATGTTTTACTTCACTGATAGATCCAACTCATGATATTCTCTTTGATATACTTCATCATGGATAGTTTTCTTTAATGAAATATCAATGAATTAATGACACCATTTGAGATTCTAAAAATTATGTGTTTCGAGGAGATAACATAATATCAGTCATAGTATTCACTGATGGATTAATCTTCCAACTACTTAACGATCAAAAAATTTATATACTTCTCTTTTTTATTTATCACATTTAATTCCATACAAAGTATCAAAAATAAAACCTATTGGGAGAATGTGTAAAAACCCTCACCCTAGTATCCCAAAGATAGTGGTTAAATTAGTACACTGTTACTAGATACATGTATTCTTATCCTAAAAGATGGAATAGTTTAAAAGTCTTTATAAACTAGATACCAACATGAATCTAACATTATAACTGAAACATAAAATAATAAACATAGTGAGCGTAAATATTTTGAATCATTGACCTCATTTCAAGACACCATGTTCAAATATTGGTGGAATAAAACAAGAGAATGTTTTTCTTAGATTCATTATAAGGGTTAATCATAGTGTAAGCGATCAAAAGTAAATAAGGAATAATCAATATGATATGTCAAATAACTGAAAACATTCCATTTAATTAATAAATTTAGATTAAAGAATAATAAGAATTAAGTAAATTAAAATAAAATGATTTCATATAAATAATTACCTGATCATGGAAATTATCCATTGCTATTTTTCAAAATACATACAAGGACATTAATAAAAATATTTATAATGATAGAATTTGTAATTTTAGTCATATAAAATTTACTATCAAGGCCTTAGGATCAAATATCATAATTTATGGACAGAGAAAAAATGATTTAAATAAAGATAGACATCTAGTTTTCCTCAGGATATCTACTAATACATATTTGGCCAATATAATTCTTGGGTTGACCCAGCACATAAAAATTCAAATGCATTCATCATGTGTATAAAGAACACAACATAATTTATATTCATTAAAAATTAATATTTTTCTACACTAGAAGAAATAACATAAAGGATAACAATTCTTTCCACAATCACGAGGATCATATACTATTAAAAATAAATACATTGGATGGTATAATAGAGTAAAAACATAGTAAATAATAATATTCAACAAATAGTTTTGATATATAAGAAAAAAAATCAAAATTTCACTAAAACATTTCTTCAGGAAAATACCCTTTTACATTGAAATCAGTTTAAAATATAATAATTTCTGAAGTATTATGAAAAAATTCATTTTAAAATAACGTAAAAGTATTTTAAATTAATATTCAAACCAATATTCATTCAAGATTAGGGTAAATTCTATTCTTGTAATATAAGAAAAATAAAACATTTCATTCACACTTTTGTGAACAGGTGGAAATTACATTGTTCAGAAAATGAAAAGGATGTTATTTTAAAACCATTTTTTAAAATTTATAAATGTGTAAAAATGTATTTAATAAATTATTTTAATATTTTAAAAACATCTTATTATATATTTTAAAAAAATATGGTCATGGAAAAAATATTCCCGACCAGGTAGAAAAAAAGTTCGATTTTCCTTAATGACATGATTTCGGAATCTTGACTTATTAAAGAGTTCATAATGAAGGTAAAACATGTAATTTATAGAAATAAAAAGAGTAAAAAATATATATAATATTTAAAATAAAAATATCAAATAATTACCCTAGTGGATAATTAATGATAAATAATATTGAATGATGATAGATTGTGAAATAAAACCTTATAGTTATGGTAACTTTTGAATAGTAAACCCATTAAAAATGACATAAAATAATTCATTAAATAAAATGAATATAAATATATTCATGATATGACATAACAGATTTTCTGTATGTACACCACACTAAAGAAATATATGGTGTATAAGATATATGTCTCATAGAAGTAAAATTGAAATGAGAAACCCGTACAAAGATAGTGTCAATGATGTGATAATTAATAATTTGATTTATTTTGTATAAAAAATTAAAATTAACAAAATCATATGTCATTTTATAAAATATAATGGATTATCATATTCAATAATTTATAAGTATAACCCAATTAATGGAAATTGAGTAAAAAATCCCTTTACCTCAGGTTTGACATCATCTGTATGTGTTAAAACCTATTATTTGATAAATATATATTTAAAAAACATATATTAAAGAACCATAATTATATATATATATTACCTTACATGTTTTACCTATAACTTTCAATCATCCATTTATTAATAATTATTTAATAAAATCATTGTTTCAAGTGATAACTACTTCATTTCTCATGTATATTTTGTTTTGATGGTTTTGGTCCTTGTACATTGACCTTGGTTACATAACCTCAAGAATTTTAATATTGATATAAATATATTAAATATCCATTACTTATATCCTTATTACAATCCGTGTTAATTTTAGATGAATAACGGATTACAACGCTTTGTGAAGGTGGCAGTCCACACGTACACACGTGTGACATTATCATTTTCCAACAGATTATAAGGTAAGAAGTTATATATGATATTATAATTTTATAATAATTTTTAAGCCATAAATATGATATATATTAATTATTTACATATTTATAAACATAAAAATAATTTTGGATGAAAACTAAATTACACCACTACGTAGAGATGATAAGTTGTGCGTAGGCACAAATGATGTATTAGTTTTTCATAGGATGTAAAAGAGATTGAGAATTGATGTGCCATAAAAATGATAACATATCAATGTATTTATTATACCATATTTATTACTTTAGAATATTTATAATATATTTCAAGTATTTTTATTACGAAATATATGTGAATTGTTTCGTAAATACAATTACATATTCATCGAATGAGATCCTTTAGTGATTATTTTAATAGACTAATGGTTGGTACATTAAAAATACCAACACCATAATAAAAATGATAATGATTTTAAAAAGTGTTTTTCTCATTGCATTTCTGAGCTAATAGGCCCGAGGTTGTATATATAATAGGGGATAGGTGGTTCCTTTTATAGTGAATAAAGGGGTACACATGCAATTAGTAAGAATATAATAAATTCATTTTTCATGTGAAAGAGGTAAAATGTGGCCATAATATAGAATCTAATATATTATATGGTCTAAACCCATTAAACAAATAAAATTTGGATATGATTATGTGCTATTTTAAACCATATCATTCATATAAAACCATAGTTAACATATTTTAACCTTAACCACGGTAATGTAATTTTCACTCTTGAACTAAAAGAACAAAGGATTTTATTTTATATTTATTAATAGGATAAAAATATAATTATAATATATCTATTTTATTATAAATTTCCTTGGGTATAAATTTTAGACATTACCTTATCATACTTTTCTTCTTTCATGATTTTTATAGTTTTTAGATAATTTAAATATATATTTTCTTACAAATTATAGATAATGTCATTTTTGAAACTTTTCATTAAATTTGAATTGAAAAACATCGACATAAATATTTAATTCGAATATATATATTTAAAATATCATTAATATGTCATATATGTCTATAAAAATCATTTTTCATTGTAACTCACTCAAATAATATTACTTTTATACTATTTAAAATAATTCATTTTTTTCTATTATTTGACTGAATTCTCTATTAGTGTTGTGTTAAAATTTAACTTAATTTCTTTATCACTGAAAGTGAAAATTAAATTATCAAGATGAAATTTTTTTATATATTTAAAATAAATATTTACAACAAAAAATTCTTTATTTTTATCTTTAAAATAATAATCTAGGGTTTTTAACTTAAAGAGCATGAAATTTTATATAAATTATTTTCTTAAATAAATATAAATTTCCTAGTCAAAGAAATTTAGAACCAATTCGACTTATATTAAATAATTAGCAGTAAACTTCCAAATTACACCCATTAAAAATAATTAATGAATGACTTGGGTTTAATTTTAATTACTTGTCATATTTTTTTACCCTTAATTATTTAATTTACCCTTTACTGGTATAATTAATTTTAACATTTTTAAAATTTATAATAACAAAAAATTTGTAATCTTTACCAAATTTGAACCTTATTGTTAAAAATATGGTATTTATTTTTCTAGACTCATTTTACAGAAGTTTCAGAAATTAATTTTCATATAAATGAGTAAAATAGTTAATATTTTACATTAAAAAAATCTGAAGTTTATTTGGAATATTATGCTACCTGATTTCATGTAAATAAATGAGAGTATTCTAAATATCAGTACTTCTCACTATTCACAAAAAACCAATCATTTCATAAAAATAATAAAATTGTTATGTAGGATAGTTTTCGTATGATGATTTTAAAAAATATATAATGTTACCAAATATATTTTATAAATTTTTCATAAATTAAATATATTATTCCCTCACAGAAAAAAATATAAACCATTTCTTAAGAAAAACATATTTTGAAGAATAAAATGACTCTAACAAAATTGTGGTCTTATTTCCTAAGAATTAGTCAATAAATTCATGTTTATTATGTCTATTATATATTTATTTATTTATTTAATAATATGTTTTATCATATTCATACCCACTAATTCATTTACTATATTATAATGGTCATATTTCAATAATTTTTTGGTTACTTTAAGCTCGATGTTGCATATTTTATACACTATTGAACAAAGAATTATTTTAAAATATTTAGTTTTTACATCCTCCCCTCCTTCAATAAATGTTTTCATTATATATGAACTTTTTTTAGTAATTAATGGTTTAAAATTGTATATTTTTTTGGTGGAAACCCACATTGAAAAAATGATTAATAAAACTTCATCTAAAAAGGATGGAAAGAGAAAAAAAGAGGTCATATTGAATAACAAAAAACTAGGTCTCAAAATATGATAACATTAGATGTAATTGAAAATGGGGAAATTGAAAATAAAAATAACACCCAATGGATAATATATAAAGATAAATAACATAGATGGGATAAATTTGATGACCACAAAACCATAAATTTGTGTTCTGTGAACAGAATACTAATTCATAAAAAAAGATTGTAGTTGATTAAATTTTTTAAAGATACTTTTAATATAGTAGGTAAATTATTTTACCATTTATAATATGAACATAAACAATATACTTATTTTTCAAGTAGAATTTATTTATCCAATCAAATTACAGCCAAATCTCATCCTTAATCAAAATTATTAGTATTCCTGATAATTTATCATGCCAAAAAAAATAAAATTAAAAATCTAATGGATCACATAATCGAAAAAAGGATAAATATATACTCTTAATGTCTTTAAATTTTAATCAAAAATGAAATATTTTCTATAAGGTAATATAAATATACAAAATTAATAATCCTTCAAATACAAAATTAATATATTTTACATCAAATTTTTCACAATAACACCAAAAGATTGTCTCAGATTATTCCATAAATAATTAACCCTAAATCAAAGTTAAACTCAATAACCACATTATTAGATAATTTTTTAATATCATTTTTATCACATTCCATTTAAATTATATTCCCAAAAATTAATTACTTTCTTCTTAGATAATATTTCATGATAAACTGTATATTATACAAAAATGTTACTTATACTTCAAAAAAATGAAGAAACCAATATAATTTATTAATCACTAGAATAAATCATTATATAAACTTTTAATATAATAAAATTCACCAGAATATCATGAATCAAATGTATACACTAACCTGAAAGGTAATCCTTTGATTGACTATAAATATCTCTAAAAATTTATTTTTGTTAATGAATCTGTAATTCCCCAACCATATTTACCTAGAGTTGATGCATTATTACATAACATTGGCATGATCACAAAAGATCAAGTCTCGAATGACCAATTAGTTTAGTAGCCTTTGAAATACTAGATACCTTCATAAGTTTTACATTACATTATATAATGAAAAACTAAAAAAATATAGTATTTATATAAAACACTCATATCCCATATACTATCCATGTAGGTCAGTCATAATATACTTCTTCACATCCTGGGAAAAATAAAAAACAGAAATGGGTGAGCTCAGATGCTCAGTAAGGATAAAAATATAGCAAAAACTTTCATAAATAAGCATAAACATTTAAGGCAATGTAAGACTAAAACAAAATCCTTTTAAACTTGAACTTTAGCATAATATGGAAAATATAAAATAAAATAATTCCATTTACTTATTCACATTGAAATTTTACTAGTCTAATAATCACATTTAATATCAATATCCATTTTCATAATGATGGAATGCATAATGTCAGACTTCATAACCACATAGTCAAGGCCTTGTGTCAAGACTAAAAATAATATTTTTTCAATGCCTTGTTCCAAGACACAAGTTTTTCTCATGAGACGAACTAATTCATCGAGAAGCTATAGTGGGCTTCACCTGTCACATACTAAGTCCAATTCATTCCTCATATGAAAAGGTTTAAGCATAACATAAACATTTGTATTAAAACTAGCATACGAAATGTTAATACATTATAAATAAACCATGAATGGTGTAAAATAACACATACATAGTCAAACATATCACAAAACCATCAATACAATATGGAAGATTTGTATCATAATAAATCAACTTCAAATAATCTTAAAATCCATCAAAGGATGTTGACATAGATAAAATCAAAACTTTTTTTTGAGAAATATATCTTTCTATTTTGAAATCTTTTAAAAGTTATATAATTATAAAATAAAACATTTATTTTGAAAATATTATTATAATCTTTTAAGGGAAGCTTCGACGATGTTATAACGGTAGAAAATAGTTGCACCCACCATATAAGTTAAGAAAACATTCTTACCTTAATTTTGTCGAAAAGGTCATAAGGTATGTTTTTTGGAAAACGATGGAAAGATTCCGTTCAAAACATGTAAGGTAAAATAAGGGTATAAATTACATTTACCCATATATATTAAATACTAAAAATGTTTTGAAATACATTTTTTATGAAAACAAAGATGTGTATGATAAAGAGGTCCCAGTAGATACCTATGTAAAAACAACCTCGGATAATAAAGAGATTGTGAATTTAGACCTTACCTTGTACATTTCCATGGTTGAGGGTACATTATCCACCTGTATAACAGTAAAATAATTGTTAATAAATTATTCAAGAACTATATACATAAATATGATATCATATATGATCTTCTAATATTACTTTGTTAATGATATTTCAGTAGTATCATTGTTTCGGGTGTTAACTGATTTGTTTTCCTTTATATGCTTTGTTACATATGTAATATTTTTTATGAAGAGGATGTATCTTATTCATATTCATAATTATATTAAGTCTTTAAAAATCATTTTTTATCATGAAATGAAAATTATTCTTGAATGGATATGATGGGAAATGAATCTCATCGCGTTCAGGGAGACGGTAATCTGTACGTACGCACGAGCGACAATATCATTCTTTTTATATTAAAATCATATGTAATTGGATGGTATATCATATATAAAAAATAATTATCATGTTATATGTATTATTTACATCATTAATACTCATTTATTATACCTATCCAAATGATGAAGTGTTTGAATAACAAACTGCACCACGATGTGGAGACGGTAATCTATACGTACGCACGTATGGTGACTTTGTCATTTTAAGGATGGATAGAATAATGAATATGGTTTTACCATTTTTATAATAACATAACTATATATATATTATACAGGAGTTATTATTTTATAATGGAAACAACAAATAAAGGGGAATTGGAAGAAGAAAAGAACTTGAAAGAGGTGATGAAATATTTACCTCTTTTTCAGGTTCTTCATTTTCATTTGATAAAAATTTCACTTTAGGATGGATTTAGGACTAAAGAAAGGTCTCTGAGATAAAGGGAGGATAGTTAAAAGTATATATGAGTAGGTTTTGGCTGATCCAAATGGCATTGAAGGTGTGAATTTGAGTGAAGGGGAAGTACCATTTTATAAGAGAGGTGAGGGTCACTTTAGGAAAAGCTTGAAATATTATTTTATAATAAAATAATTTTCTGTTTATAATGGTTCCAAAATAAATTATTTAAATTATAAGGTGGGATTGGTCGAAAAACTCTTATCCAATAGGTTTTAGATAGGTTTAGGTCATCAAATTAACCTTATCTTTCATATTTAACTCTTAGTTAAATAGCTTGACATTTACCAAGTCTTTTTGTATTTTTATATTATATGGTGAATAAACATACTATAAACTTCCAAGAGAACCCCAATAAATTTATTAATGATATATAAAAAATTGTTAAGGCCCTTTGGCCAAACCATATATTTTAATAATATTATATCAACCAATAATATAGTATTTTTTTTAAAAACACAATTACGTCAATTTTGAAATTATTTAATAAATGATTTTTATAGTCATATAAACCTTATTAATTAGAAATAAATTCTTATTTTCAATAATATAATGTCATTTTAACGTAGAAAATTAGTTTAATTCATCAAAAGTCTCAAATTACATTTATTGGGATATTTATAATATCATTTATTTTAATATTTCATTATTAAGGTAATTACTACGTCATCATGGTGTCAAAAATAAATTAAATTATATATTGTCTAAAAATTACAAATAAAATATCTTAATGTAGGAAATATTTTTATCTTTCTAATGAATATTTATAGTTGAATTCATATAATGTATAAACTTATATTAAAAATGGATTAGTTATTAAACTTTGAATTTAACTCTTTTAACTCTTCTTTAAATAAATAAATAATAAATGTACTAATCCAATCTAAGTTAACCTAAAGGATTGTATTTTATTCTTAAGGATGTTTTTTGTCAAATTAAAATTATCCAATAGAATTAGGACATGTGTTAGGGTTATAATAATATCATTTTTACCCTTAATTACCCTCTTTACTTTAAATTGTGTTAAATAAAACTAAAAAGTTACTTTTCCAAAAAAAATTATTTTAGTCTTATTGAACTAAATTTTTCTTTCTGATATCAACCGTGCCTCTCAGATTTTTGAAATCCCACTCACATAAGTGGTAAAATTAAGATTTATACTAATTTTCAAATGCTCCTAAGAGGTGGGTAAAAGAAGGTAAAAAGCTTGATAAAATTTTATATATCTAAACTTATTATAAAATGATTACATTGAACATATATAGTTATTATGTATATATTTTGACCTAAAATAAATTGAAATAAAATAACTAATTATTTAAATAAAAATTCGATTTTAACCAATAACGTAGTGTTTTTCACTATTCATCAAAAATCGAAAGTATTCTGAAAAACACCAAAAATTCAGCTTAAGTTAATTTTGATATTCTGAATCAAAAAATGAAATACATTTGGAATGATAAAATTTATAAAATTTTAAAAACTGGGTATTAATATTCATAATGGAGAGTTTGATTGTTTGTGGTGTGTTTGAACTCGATGTTACGTAAAACACAAGCTATTGTATTTTTCAAAGGGAAACATACTGTTGAATCTTGGGGTGTTACATTCTCCCCTCCTTAAAATAATTTCATCCGCAAAATTTATAGAATATTACTACATAAAAAGATTTGAGTGGTTCTTCATCATAAGTTCCTCTAGTTCCCACATTACTGCTTCCGTCATATGGTTTCTCCATAGAACTTTTTCCAGGCGGGTCATTCGGCTTCTCAGCACTTGTTCTCTCGTATCAATAATTCTGATAGGCTCTTCACAATAAGATTGATCGGGTTCCAGTTCTAATTCTTCATAGGTGAGTACATGTGTTGGGTCTGACATATATTTTCTCAATAGTGATATGAAAAACACATCGTGAACTTTGGAGAGACTTGGCGTCATTTCCCAACAGTAACCTACTGCCCCAATTTGTTCTAGAATTTCAAAAGGTCTGATGTACCTAAGACTCAATTGACCCTTCTTACCGAATCGTATAACTACCTTCTATGTATATACCTTCAATAAAACATGATCTCCTACCTAAAATTCCAAATACTTACTCCAGTTATTGGTATAGCTCTTCTATATACTTTGTGCTAGTTTGAAGTGGGTTTGGATAACCATAACCTTTTCCATTTTTTCCACAACAAGTTATGGGCCTATGAGTTTTTTTCACCAACATCATCCCAACTAGTTTTTGTGCGACATCTCTTTCCATATAACACTTTATATGGTGCCATATAAATAATTTAATGAAAGCTATTGTAATAGGAAAATTCTACCATAGGTAAATATTGATCCCACATACCTTGAAATTTATGTGAGAAAGATCTCAATATGTCTTCAAAGGACTTAATAGTCTGTTTTGATTGTTCATTTGTTTGAGGGTTGTAGGCAGTGCTCAAACAATGTTCAGTATCCAGGGATTTCTAAAGACTTTTCCAGAATCTTGATATAAAACAGGGATCACAGTCAGAAACAATTGATAATGGTACTCCATGAAGTCTTACAACATCATTAATATATAGTCTTGTTATATGATCAAGTGGTAAATATTTTTTTATTGAAAAAAATGTGATGACTTGGTAAGATGATCAACAATAACCCATATTGCATCATTCCTTCTAGGTGTCTTTGGCATCCCTATGAAAAATTCCATCATCATATTATCCCATTTCCACTTATGAATGAGAAGATGTTTCATTACCCTTCCAGGATGTTTCCTTCTAGCTTTCACTTGTTGAAAAATCATACATCGTGACACAAAATCTGTAATATCTCTCTTCATGTTGTCCCACAAAAAATGTTCCTTCAAATCTCTATACATCTTTGTGATACCAGGGTGTATAGATAAATTGGAGCTATGAGAATCATCCAAAAATTCTCTTTTTAGATCAGCTATGTTAGGAACACAAAGTCTCTTCCCAAATTTCAAAATTCCATCTTCATATATAAAGTCACTCAATCTCCCATCATTCATAGCTTTATCTTTCTTTTGAGACTCGTCATCATCAGTCTGAAAACATTTTATCATTTCTAGTAAACATGGTTCGGAAACCATTTGAAAAAAAATTGATGTTTGACCTTCCAAAGTTATTCCCATATCTATATTTACCATATCTATGAAAATATGATCCCTTAAAATTCTCATCTTGTTCAAAACTCCATGATACTTTCTACTCAAATCATCTTCCACCTTATTTCCCATCCCCAAGTGGTAGTGTATAGTTCAATAATAATCCTTGAGTAGTTCAATCCATCTCATTTTCCTCATGTTGAGTTATTTCTATGAGAAAATATACTTTAATCTCTTTTGATCGGTATATATCTTACATTTTTTACCATAGAGATAATGGCGCCATATCATTAAAGAAAATATAACTGTTTCTAACTCAAGATCATGAGTAAGATATTTTTGTTCATGAATTTTTTGTTATTTTGATGCATAGTAAATAACCCTATATTTATACATAAAGACACAACCAATTCCTTTCTTTGAGGAATCATTATAAATAACAAACCCACCATTCCCTGATGGCAGAGTCAAGATATGAGCATTAACTAATCTTCTTTTCATATCTTCATAAAATTATTCACACACTTTTTTTCAAACAAATTTAACCCCTTTATGTGTGATCTTGGTTAATGGGTTAGCCAACTGGGAAAAAATCTTAACGAAACGTCGATAATAACCTGCTAAACCAATAAAACTGTATAACTTAGTTATACTCGTCGGTGCTGGAAATTCATGGATTTCCTTGGTCTTTGAATGATCAACAGAGATTCTATCCTTAGAGACAATATGGCCATGAAATGAAATCACTTGAATCCAGAATTCTTACTTGCTAAATTTCCCATATAATTCATTTCTTTTAAGAGTTTTAGAATAATGTGCAAGTTATTTTCATGACATTTGTAGCTTTTGGATTATACCATGATATAATCAATAAATACCACTACAAAGTCATCAAGATATTCCTTAAAAACATTATTCATTAGATCCATGAAGAAAGAAGTTTCATTAGTCAAACCAAAAATAATTACTATAAACTCGTAATGCCCATACCTAGTTCGAAATGTCGTTTTCAGAATGTCTTCCTTTTTCACACACAACTGATGATATCCAGATTGAAGGTCAATCATTGAAAAATATTGAGCTCCATGAATTTGGTATAATAAATCATCAATGTGAGGTAGTGGATACTTGTTCTTTATTGTTAGAGCATTGATTTCCCTGTAGTCAATGCACAACCTCATAGATATATCTTTCCTCTTATAAAAAAGAACAGGGGCTCCCCATAGAGAAACACTAGGGTGAATAAATACTTTGTTACTCAATTACTCTAGTTTTTTCTTTAGTTACACTAATTATATAAAGGTCATTATATAAGGGTCTCCAATATGGTCCTTGAACCACAAATTAAATAAATGGAAAACTCAATTTCTCATTATAGAGGATGTCCAGGTAAATCCTCTGGAAACACATCAAAATATTCTGGAACAATAAGTACATAATCTATTTGAACATTCCATTCCACAACCATAGTTATTTCATTCTCTTACTCCCTAATAATTGAATTTAGTTGAGCTCCTGGGGGTGGATCTAGTTAAGAATTATGTGGTGACGTTTCTTTCTAAAGATAAGGCACTCTTAATCATCATCGAGAATTTTAACCTCCTTCTTCTTACAACAAATATTTGCATCATGGTCTGAAACACAATCCATACCCCGGATTGTATGAAATTAAATCATGGGTATGGTGGTCAGATCAGAATATAAATAAAATTTATATGACCTAATGGGAACTAATTCATAAAAAATTGTTGCAATGATACATCCCTTAGGTGTTTTGACTGACAACTCCATTGTTAATTTAAATTGAAAATATAAAATTTTTCTTAGCAAACTAGGAAGATATGAAACAATGTGATGATCCATAATCAAATAAAGCATTTTCTAAACTTGAAGAAACCATTCAATTACCTTCCACCATATCTTTCGGAGCTTCAACCTCAGTAGTAGTGATATCTTAATCTTGGCCGTGATACCTTGTTTATTTCTGATGTAAGTTTCTTTGTCGCTCAGGATATTAATTTTCATAATGCCCCATTTCTCTGAAATTGTATCATTCAACATTGACAGCCTCATTCATCCCCTTACAATCACAATCATGATAGACTTTTTCACCACACTTGTAACAGACTCCCATTCCCTTCAAGAAAGTACCAGGGTGTTTCTTCTCACATTTACCATAGGATGGATATTCAACTTTTCCCTTCTTCCCCTTATTTCCATTTCTAGAATATTCAACATATCTCTTCTTCTCTTTCTTTGCTTTAAAGTCGTAATACTAAGAGAAATATTTTTCTATCTTGATAGCACATGGGACAATATCTTTGTATGACAAGAAGGATTGTGAGACTAATTCTCACAGGAGAAAACTTTTTAATCCATCAAAGAAATGATCAATATTACTTCTTGGGTTATGTATATAATCAGTATGATTTCTTGATAACCTTGTAAAGTTAGCCTCATACATTGTGACATTCTCATCCTCTTTTTTCTTCAAACTCAGAAATTTTCTTTCAATATCTGCTCGATAGTCATGAGGAAAGTATTTTTCTAAGAAAATATATTTAATCTCCCTCCATTCCATATTGGATACTTCATCATCTTTCTTTGTGTTTTGAATCTATGACCAACATTGATCTGCATCTCCCATGAGGTGATAAACTACCATGAAAACTTTTTCCCTTTCGTTACTCCCCAAACCGTGAAATATTTTTTCTAAGGAATTTATACATTTTAAAAATACTAATAGATTTGTACTCCCATTTAATGTTGGTGTTTGTTTCCTTATGAAATAGTTTAACATTGATCCTCTGCGTTGTGGATCAGGGTGCTCTATACGGTTAAGGTTATTATTCAAAACCTGAGTGAGTAGCCCTAGTATGGTGATAAGCTCATTAGCACTAGTTACATCACCAGCTCCATTATAATTATCATCAGTAAGATGAAATATCTACATGGATTACGTGATTTGATATGGTTTTCATTCCTTCCACTAGGTGAAATTTCTAAATAATGGCATACACTATATTAATTTATGAATCACAATACATAATTTCAAACATGTAAAACTGTTAACATAAATTTAACAGTTTATGGATATAATCCTTAATCATAAAAATGTATTATTTGAGGATCTATATACTCCTAAACCCTTCATAATGGTTTGTAACGAAAATCAGATTTATTGTAAGCATATCCCCTAGGAGTGTCATAACCAAAAGTGCAGCTAGACCTTTTGTTGGGCACCAGTTCTCGTTCGAGTCAAGCTCAAAGAGGTGTTTTCGGGTTTTAACATTAGGTACAATTTTTTCAGAGCCACCTCTACCTGATCGTATCCAGACATGGAATTATTTCTTGGAAAACTCTCAAAATCTTTACAGGACAAAAATTATAGGAAGTTCTTCTACACTAATACTCAAAGTCTATCTTTGGGTAATGTTCACTAATCAATTTTTTTTCTAAATATATCTTCCAAGGTCTGTAATAAACTTCCTTTGATACCATCTATAACATCCTGGCCCTAGTTACCCAGAGTTGGTGCATTATTACATAACATTGGCATGATTAGAAAAGATCAAGTCTTGAAAGACCGATTAGTTTACTGGCCTTTGACATACTGGATACATTCATAAGTATTACATTACATTATAAAACGAAAAACAATGAAAATATAGTCTCCATAGGCCACAATAATATTCCATAGACTATCCCTACAAGTTCTTCATAATATACTTCTTCGCATCCTGGGAAAAATAAAACATAGAAAGGGGTGAGCTCAGATGCTCAGTAAGGATAACAATATAGAAAAAACATTCATAAATAAGCATAATCATTTAAGGCAATGTAAGACTAAAACGAAATCCTTTCAAAATTTAACATCAATATAATATGGAGAATATAAAATCAAATAATTCCATTTAATTTTTAACATGGATATTCTAATAGTTGAATAGTCACATGCAATATAAATATCCACTTTCATAATGATATAATGCATAATGCCAGACTTCATAACCACATAGTCAAGGCCTTGTGCCAAGACTATAAACAAAATTTTGTCAAGGCCTTCTTCCAAGACACTAGTTTGTCTCATGAGACCTACTGAATCCTATAAGAGCTATAGTGGGCTCCACTTATCACATACTAAGTCCAATGCAATCCTCATAAGAAAAGGTTTAAACATAACCTAAACATTCTTATTAAAACTAGCATATTAAATGTCAAATATTTATCCATAAACCATGAATGGTGTAAAAAAATACATCCATAGTAAAATATATCACAAAAACGTCAATACAATATGGTATTTTTGTATCATAATAAATCAACTTCAAATAAACTTAAAATCAATCAAAGGATGTTAACATAGATGAAATAAAAACTTTTTTTCAGAAATATATCTTTCTATTTTGAAATAATTTAAATGAAATATAAATATAAAATAAACCCTTTATTTTTAAAATATTATTATATTCTTGTAAATGAAGCTTTGACGATGTTATAACGGCAAAAAATAGCCGCACCAACTGTATAAGATAAAAAAATTCTTACCTTAATTTTGCCGAAAAGGTCATAAGGTACCTTGTTTGGAAAATGATGGAATGATTCCTTTCAAAAAATATAAGGTCAAATAAGGTGTTAATTGACTTTAACCCATTTTCTAGTAAATAGTAAAAAAATTAAAACTCATTTTTTAAGAAAAAATGGATGTGGATGATAAAGAGTTCCTAGTAGATACTTATGTAAAAACAACCTCAGATAATAAAGAGATAGTAAAAATTACCCTTAACTAATAATATTCCTTAGTCAAGGGTACATTAAACTTTTGTATAATAGTAAAATAATTGTTATTAAATTATACAATAACAATATACATAAATATGATATCATATATGATCTTCTAATATTGCTTTGTTGATGATATTTCATTAGTATCATCGTTTCCGGTGTTAACTGATTCGTTTTCCTTAATATATTAGTTATGTATGTAATGTTTGTTATGGATAAGATGTATCTTATTCATATTCATAATTATATTATGTCTTTAAATATTATCTTTAATCATCAAATGAAAATTACTCTTGAATGGATACAATGTGGAATGAATCACATTGCGTTCGTGGAGACGGTAATCCCTACGTATGCACGAGCGACAATATCATTCTTTTGATATTAAAGTCGTATATAATTGGATGTTTTATCATATATAAAGAATAATTATTATGTTATATTTATTATTTATATCATTTATACTCATTATTATACCTATCCAAATGATAAAGTGTTTGAATAACAAACTACACCACGACGTGGAGACGGTAATCTGTACGTTCGCGCATACGGTGACTTTGTCATTTATAGGATGCATAGAATAATGATTATGGTTGTAACTATTTTATAATAACATAACTTTATATATAAGATACTGGATTTATTATTTGATAATGTAAACAACAAAGAAAGAGGATGTGTAAGAAGAAAAGAACTTTAAATAGGTGATGAAATATTTACCTCTTCTTTGGGTTCTTCCCATTGATTTGATCAAAAGGGCTCCTTAGGTTGGATTTCTGACTAAAGGAAGGACTCTAGGATAAAGAGAGGATTTTTTAGTGGATATTTTGTCAGGGGTTGGCCAATCCAAATGGATTTTAAGGTGTGAATTTGAGAGAAAGAGAAGTTCCCTTTTATAAGAGAGGTGTGGGTCACTTTTGGAAAAGCTTGAAATATTATTTTATAATAAAATAATTTTCGGTTTCTAATGACACCAAAATAAATTCTTTAAATAATATGCTGTGGATGAGTCAAAAAAATCACAAAAACAAAGGTTTTAGATAGGTTTAGGTCATCATATTAACCTTATGTTTTAGATTTAACTCTTAGTTAAATATTTTGTAATTTACCATGTCCTTTGTATTTTTATTTTATATTGTTAATATACATACTATAAACATCCAAGAGAACCCCAATAGGTTCATTAATGACATATATAATATTATTAAGTCCCTTTGGTTGAACCTTAGATTTTAATAAAATTATATCAACTAATAATATTGTATTTGTTTTAAAAACTCAATTATGTCAATTTTGACATTATTTAATAAATAATTTTTTAAAGTCCTAACAACATTATTTATTCAAAATAAATTCGTATGTTCAATTAAAACCTGTCATAATAACCGAAAAAATTAGTTTAATTCATCAAAAGTCTCAAATTACATTTATTTTGAAGTTTATAATATCAATTTGTTTAATATTTTATTATTAAGGTAATTACTGATTCATCATTGTGTCATAAATAATTAGATTATTTAATGTCTAAAAATAGTAAATAAAATATAATTATGTAAAAAATATTTTTATCTTTTTAAGGAATATCTATAGTCGAATTTATTTTATGTATAACCTTATATTGAATTTTTTTTAGTTATTAAACTTTGAATTTAACTCTTTTAAGTCTTCTTTAAATAAAATAATAATAAATGTCCTAATCTAATACAATTGGACCTAAAAGATCATATTTTATTCCTAAGGTTGTTTTTGGTCGAATTACACTTATCCAATAGAATTTGGACATGTTTTAGGATAATAATAATATCATCTTTACCCTTAATTTCCCTATTTACTTTTATAAGTGGTAAATAAATGTAAAAAGTTATTATTCACCAAAAAATATTTTCATCTTATTGAAGCACATTTTTTTTAATAAAATTAATTTTGTCTTTAAGATTTTTGAAATTCCACTAAAAGAAGCGGTAAAATTAAATTTTATACAAATTTTCAAATGCTCCTAGGTGGTGGGTAAAAGATGGTAAAAAGTTCAATAAAATTTTGTATATCTAAACTTATTATAAAATGATTACATTGAAAAAATATTGGTATTATGTATCTATTTTGACCGATAAAAATTAAATTAAAATAATTAATTATTAATATAAAATGTTGTTTTTAACTAATAACGTAGTGTTTTTCCCTCTTCATCAAAAATTGAATGTTTTCAAAAAAATACCAAAAATTCACCCTAAGGTAATTTCGATATTCCAAATCCAAAAATGACGTCCATTTTGAAAGATTATATTTATAAAATTTCAAAAAGTGGGCATTACTATTCATAATGACTAGTTTGATTGGTTGTGGTGTGTTTGAACTTGAAGTTGCCAACAACACAAGCTATTGTATTATTCAAAGGGAAATGTACAGTGGAAGCTTGGGGTGTTACAGAATCAATTTATAAATCATAAATATTATATATATACCATTATTTAATAGACTATAAAAAATAATATGTTTTCTCTAAAGTCTTATTTATATCATAATAAATTATTCTTCCTAAAACCCAGTAAAATTTTCAAATAACCTCAAAATCTCATCAATTAAAAACTAAAAATGGGAATATATGCATGTGAAACTATGGAAAAAATAAAATTATAAACCCATGATGAAATATTTAACTCTGAATTTAACCCTCTAAAAACATATATATGCTTATAAAAGTTTACACAATCATTATTCCTCATATAAAGGCCCATATTATTTAGATAAATCAAAAATTTAATAGACATCTTCAAACATGACCTAAATCACATTGTCATCAAACCACTAACCAATTTCTAGGTCACCAATTCTGTCTCATTTACATCATCAAAGTAAATAATCCATTTATCCCAATACGTATAAAATTTAAATGCTACGCTGAAATTCTTGTAACAAAATAGGTATTTCCTTGGTCTTGGAGTTAACCCTTAGATTAGTGCATTGAATTAGATAGTTTCTATATTCCCCACACAAAATAAACTACACTCTAAATTTTACTTTGGAATGAAATTGATATCCACTTATAAAAATCATCATTTTTTCTAGAAAATTCATTGATCTATTCCATTATTTTGTGAAAATAAAACATTTTTTGTCCTTTTGAAAAATTTTCTGGTCAATATATTTCCATAGTTATAACAAGAATAAAATTGATCATTATTTAATAAATGGTCTTCATCACCTGATCTCTTAGAAAAATTCTTTATTTTCTTCTTTTCTAAGTCCAGTAGTTTTTTAAGGTGTCGGTTGTTAATCATATATCATGATAACAGATTAGTAATAATAAAAATATCTTTCTCACTATTAATCATCAAATTTAGTCACTAATAATATTATTATTTTTAATCACATTCAAGGTTAACATGATTTTTTTTAGTTTGAACCATTGACTAAAACCAAAACCCGTAGTATGAGCTAAAATAATAATAGTAGAGAACCAAATAATTTGTATCCTAGAATTTTTTTGATGATATAATATTTTTATCCATATCCTAAAATTCCGTTAGAGGGTTATGTTCTTTAATCTATGTTTTTAATCTATTTCTCGAGAATTTTACTTTACATAATCTAAAAACTACTATAAAGACCCTAAAACTAGTATCCTGAAGTTGATGTTTACATTATTACATTTGAGTTATATAAAAATAATTTCATATTAAAATAAAAAATAGTATATGGTTTATGGTAAACTATTTAAATGCTTGAGTCAAAAATTAAAATTAAAAAAATAAAATAAAAAACATAGTGAAACAAAATATTATATATCTTAAAACTCATTCAAATATTACTTCTTTAGAAACTATGGAAAAAGAAAAAATAATGGCGATCTTAGATGCTTAATAAGGGTTAAATAAAATTAATATATTTTATAATTAAATTATGTATAATGAGTTTGTAATGTAAAATAACTAAAAAATAATTTAATCAATAATATGATCATTTAGAGTAAAATGAAATGTGTAAATAAAGATCAAATGATGTAATCTCAATAATCACATGTATATAAAACTTTTACATGTATATTGTTATAATTAGTCACATGGAAATCAATAACTAATTTCAAAATGATGGAATACATAATAAAAGACATTGAAAACTAACCATTGAATCCTTGTTCTAATACAGCTTAAAGGATTCATACATATACACCATAACCCATTAAATATGGCTAAAATATTATTTCGTGATACCTATCAATTAATCCAGGGAATATATAATTCCAATCCCCACCCACCACTTAACAATTTAAATGAATTCATCATATGAATAATCAATATAAGATAATCTACATACTTATTAAATCAATAACTGTACATATTGGTAGAAATATAATTTAGAATATCAATTCTTTCCTCATCGAAGATGAATATAAACCATCAAAAGAAATATGATGAATGTTATCATAAGAGTATAAAATTTGTAAATAATATGATTAATCAATAGATTTTCACATAAGTTAAAATAATTACAAAATTTTACAAGAAATTTTCTTTAGGAAAATACCCTTTTCACATTAAAATTAATTTAAAATATAAATATATCCAAAATATTAAGGATAAACTTTTTTTTTAAAATAATCCTTCAATCATTTAAAGTAAGATTCATTAAAATTATCAATCATGATGGTTATTAATTCTGCTCAGGATTTATGTGTTAAAAATCATTTATTTCATTCATTTATGACAAATTGAACAATACCTCATTTAGAAAACATAAAAATATTCATTTTTTAAAAAAAATTGAAAATTAATACATGAAACAAAATGACTTTAATAAATCATTATATAATTTTATAAAAATATTTTGTTATATTTGAGTGAAAATATTAACATGGAAGGGAAATAATTCTAAGAGTGTAGAAAAACACAATTGGCTTTCCATAAAAACATGATTTCTACATAATGAGTACATAAATAGTTTAAAAAGAATGAAAAAACATGTAATTTATAAAAATAAATAGAAAATAGAAATTTATATTAGGTTTAATATAAATTTATCAAATGATTCCACCTTAAGATACATAACCATAAACAATACTGAATAAAGGTGAGATTGTACAATAAAATCTTACCATTGTGGTATCTTCTGAATCATAACACCATGAAAGAATTTCATAACATGAAAATTTAAATACTATAAAAAATTAAAAATGATATATAATATCAATGGGGTATTATAGAAACCATACAAAATAATTAACTTATGAATATAGCAAACGTATCATGGATGTAAAACATAGATGATAAATACATACAGAGATCTTATCATAAAATTGAGGATTATTCAATGAAGTGAATATGGGAGAAAATTTTAATTCCATAAAAAATAATTTTAAATATAATATAATATAATCATAGGTAATTTCAAACATAATCATTGAAGAATAAAGATAATTAATAATTAGTATAACCTTATGATTTGAAATAGAGTTAAGAAAATATTTACCTTTGGTCGAACAACCATTGTGTGTGTTCAAACCTTATATATAATAAATATTTATTTATTATACATACATTATTGAACTATACATATATATATCATACCATCTATAATTTACTTAGAACCTTCTATCACCCATTTATTAAAAATTATTTATTAAAATCATTATTTGGGTGATAAGTGCTTTGTTTCTCATGCCGGTTTTTGTTTGGTAGGTTTCGTCCTTGTACTTTTATCATGGTTGTATTGTCTCAGAAATTTTAATAAAGATATAAATATAGTTTATGTTCATTAAACATTTCCTTATTAACATCCATATGAATCATTAATGAAAAATAGATCATATCACTTCATGGAGGTGGTCATCAACAAGTACGCACAAGCGATATTATCATTTTCCAATAGATTGGAAAGTAAGATGGTATATGTGATATTATAATTGAAGAAGCATATTTATTTCATAAATATCATATATATTAATTATTTATTAATTTTAAACTTCTAAGTAATGTGGTGGTGAAAACATAATTATACTGCTACATGGAGACCATAAGTCATACATATGCACTAGTTATGTTTTACCTTTTCAGGGTTGAAATGATATAGAAAATGGTATTACAATAATTATATTAACATATATGTATATTTATTATATTTTAGTAATTATTTTAGGATTTTTGTTGTAACGTCCTCAACCCGGAATCCACTAAACTGGTGCTCCGAGCCTGGTGGTTACATGACCTTAAGCATGCCTCCCCGTATGCCAAAGGATGCCGACTAGTAGCGGGGGTCTACGGAGTCAAGTGGGGAGACTATACCCCCTTATTATCAAAATAAGCCACAAAAAAAGTAATCCAAATAGTAGAAAAAATAACCAATAAACAAGTAACATGTATAACCATTTACAATAATAAAATATACCATGTCATACTACAAGTGCAAAAGTGAACAAAATCCATAAATAAGGACAATGGACAAAATCCCCAAAATGGTCCCGACACCAAGTCTGGATCCTCCACCTAGTGCTACCCATGTCCACTATCTATCTAGAAAAGACCCTTTCCCTTCTCCGGAACTGCAAACATGAAGTCTACTCAGGTACCCAACGGCGGCCCGTGCAGGGTGAGAGTACAACTCAGTAGGCCACCACCAATGGTGTCTACAAAATATCCAGTATGAACCGGTAGTGCATTCAAAATGAATATTAATGATAATTCCCATGTAATTATTTAAGGTGTCATTAACCAATTTAGAGCCAAACCCATTGCCACTTCCATTACTATTCATTTCACACCATTTACCATCACTTACGATTTCATCACATTTCCATGGGTTAATCACATACATTATGTTACATGGGTATAAGGCCAAAAATTACATGTAAGAGGGTAGCCACATCTTTATCCTATCTCACTAGGACTAACCCCTCATAGCAACCATAACCTCACCTTGAAGCCTCAGTCTGGGTGGATGCAACTGTTAGGAGAATAGACCCTCAGTCCCCTTTCCAAACCCATGCATTTAGGGTGGAGTTTTAGAGCCTCAGTCTTCACTCGACCCGTGGGCATAGATCCTCATGTCATACCCCACTCTACGAAGCAATTTTAATATTCTTATATATATATTACTATCAACCATCCAAATCATTTCCCTTCGGCAAACACTATTCACAACAACCCACAAGGGAAACCACCTCATGCCTTAACCCATTAACACATTACCATTTCCCAGTGAATTAAACATTCACCCAATTCCCATGTGTTATGCCTATCTCACTAAGCATTCAACATTGAACCCTTAATCTATCCCATTATGGTCTTTAATCAATTTACACATTAACCCATTTAACTTGTTCGTCATTTCCATGAATCAACCATTTAACTCGTTCCACATTAACTGTTAGGTTATTTACAAGTCTAGGTGCATCACCTAACTTCTATTCCATGTTTAACCAATCATGAAAAGATATTTATCAAGGTCTCTACAATTCATTACAACATGGTCTCTTGTTTAACATCAATCCCTAAATCTGGGAAAAGTCGGCACCTCCCATGGATGGCCCCAATTAGGTCAAGTCTATCCCAACACATCCCACAAGGATCATGAGGGTTACCATTTGCCATTTTAAACACCATTATTACCAAATATTCCAAGGTTATCCAAAACATAACCAAAGGAATGAAAGAATACAAATAAACATGCACAAATACCCAAATAACTATGGGATATCACTTGTAGACCACCTACCTCAAAACGGTGGTTGAACGCACCTTCAATCGAGTCCTTAGACCTCGATCTTGCCAACCTTTGGAGATTCAACCTAAAACTCACCCAAAAGATAGGGTTTTAGAGCATAGGAATGATAGGGAGAGAAGATACAAACCCTAAACCAAAAAGAGAAGCAAGGATGAGATTAGACTTACCCGGAGCTTCGATCTACAACCAACGGCACCAAAAACGACTTGGGATCGAAGTACATTGGTCTCTTTGAGACTTTGGGAGATTTGGTTTGTGCCTAGGGTAGAGAGGGATGGAATTAGATGAAAACCTGAGTGGGGTTTTAAAGCCCAGAGTGGCAAACTTGTAATTTTTTCCAACTTTAAGGGGCCTCACGGTTTGTCCACACGGTTTGGAAAAATGTGTGCAAATTGTGTGCATGCCACTGTCCAGAGGAGGAGGGGTCACATGATTTATCTGCATGGTTTGGAAAACCATGTAAAAACCGTGTGCATTCTTTTGTCTGGAGGAGGAAGGGTCACACGATTCAGCCTGAGTAGGCTGCACGGTTTACCTGGCCATGGGTAGGTCGTGCGCCCTGGCCTGTCTTGCCCAGATTTTCTTTCTTCCATGCCCCGAGCCCTAGGAACACCCCCAAGGCCTCTCACATTTTCAGGAAACATTTTAAATCCCCAAAAACAAAGGGTTCAACCCAAAACACAACAAAAACATACCTTTCCAAAAACCAAGATTTTACAATCTCCCCACCATATAATGGCTCATCCTCAAGCCGAGTTCCCAAGCCTCATTGCTCCACCGAAGAGAAGAGGTCGGGCCACTGAGCCCGCGTGTCTGATTTCCACTCCCAAGTTTCTTCCTGAACTTTCCCATGATTCCATAGTACTCACACTAATAACACAACCTTTCCCTACAAGATCTTTTCACTACAATCCACCACATGAACCGGATTCTCCTCAAAGGACGCATCAGCCTCAATCTCCACATCCTCAACATCTACCACATGAGACAGGTCAGGGTGATACCGTCGAAGCTAGGACACAGGAAACACATCATGCATCCCACCATACTGTTGTGGAAGAGCCAATCAGTAAGCTAATGGTCTGATCCTCTCCACAATCTCAAAAGGACCCACACACCTGGGCTCCAACTTACCCTACTTTCGTATCTGACGGTGACCCAACCTTGGCGGCACTAGAAGGAACACTTTATCACCCACCCCAAACTCAATCGGTCTACGCCTCTGATCTGCATACGACTTCTACCTACTCTGAGCCATATTCATCCGCTTCCTGATCAACCTAACTCTATCTGAAGTCTCATGCACGAGACTTGGCCCCAACAACTTAGATTCATCGGCCTCTAGCCAACACAACGGAGATCTACATGGCCTCCCGTAGAGTGCCTCAAATGGTGTCATCTGAATCGTAGCCTGAAAACTGTTGTTGTAGGAAAATTCAACTAATTATTGGTGCCTCTCACAAGAACCACCAAATTCTAGGACACAAGTTCTTTACATGTCTTCTAACACTTGGATTGTACGCTCTAAATGCCCATCTGTCTGTGGGTGAAAGTCGTACTCAAAAACACCTGCGTACCAAGAGCCTTCTGCAACACTTTCCAGTAACGAGATATGAAATTCGGATCGTAGTCCGAAACTATGGCTCTCAAAACACCATGTAACCGCACTATTTCTCAAACATACAGCTCACCCATCTAGTCGACTGTAAAGGTCTTCTGAATCAGTAAGAAATGAGTCACTTTCATTAACCAATCCACAACCACCCAGATTGCATCATTCTTCCGTGGCATCCTCAAAAGACCCACAATAAAATCAATTGTTGCGTCATCCCACTTCCATTCTGGTATGGGCAATGGATGAAAAAATCCACCTGGGCATTGATGCTCGGCCTTCACCTTCTGATAGGTAAGGCACCGTGTCATAAAGCTTGCAACTTCCTTCTTCATTCTAGGCCACCAAAAATGCCTTTAGAGATCACGGTACATCTTGGTCCAACTAGGATGCACTTTCGACTTTCATGCATGGAACTCACACATCAACTCTTCCCGTGCACACTTTGGAACAACCACATGTTCATGAAAACGAACAACATCGTCCACACTGACGACCCGGTCAGAAGGTAGCTCCCCAACTTTAATCTTTTCCTTCGTGATCAAACACTCAGGATCGTCAAGCTGACCTTCCTTAACTCAACTTAAAAGTATCGACTCCATCTATAGGGAAGCAAGAGTGACCTGACTACTCTCCTCTTGCACCTCCAGGTGCATTTCTTAAAACAAAGCCATCACATTCCACTCGCTGCTGCACTCCTAAACCATATGATTATGAACCTTCCTGCTCAAAGCATCAGTAACACTGTTTCCCTTTCTTGGCATGTACAACAACTCAAAGTCAAAATACTAAAGATATTCGACCCAACTTCACTGCCAAAGATTCAGATCCCGATGTGAGAAGATGTACTTTAAACTCTTATGGTCGTTAAACACAGTAAACCGTCCTCCCAATCGGTAGTGCCTCCAGTACTTCAAGGAATACACTACTTCAGCCAACTCAAGGTCATGAGTGGGATAATTACTCTCATGGGGTCTCAACTACCTTGAACTGTAAGCCACCACCCACTCATAATGCATCAATATATCCCCATGTCCGATTCCAGACTCATCACAAAACACGATGTACTTCTTACTTGATTCAGGTAAGATCAAGATAGGTGCGGTCATTATCCACTTATCCAACTCTTGGAAGGCATTCTCACAAGCCTTAGACCATTCAAACCTGATTCCCTTCTTAGTCAAGCCCGAATGTGGTGTTGTCAAGTGAGAGAAATCCTAAATGAACCTTCATTAATACCCGGCCAAACCCAGAAAACTCCGAACATCATAAACACAATTGGGCTGCTCCCAAGATACAAATGTCTGCACTTTCTCTGGATCCACTGACACACCTACCTTCGAGATGATGTGTCCTAGAAAATTCACCTCACATATCAAGAATTGACACTTTGATAGATTGGCGTATAGTCGAAGCTCTCTTAGCGTACCCAATATGATGTCAAGATGTTGGGAATGATCGTCGTGAGTTTTCGAGTACACTAAGATATCGTCAAAAAATACAACCACAAACCGATCTAGATAGGGATGAAATATCCAGTTCATCAAAGAAATAAACATTACAAGTGCATTGGTCAAGCCAAAAGGCATCACCACAAACTCAGACAACCCGTACCAACTCTGAAAAGTTGTTCGCGGTATGTCAGAAGACCTCACCCTAAACTGGTGATAACTCGACCTCATATCAATCTTATAAAACACCGATGCACCCCTCAACTGATCAAACGGGTCATCAATTCTAGGAAGAGGGTGCCGATTTTTCACCATCATCTGATTCAACATTCGATAGTCAACACACAGCCTTAATGACCCATTGGCCTTCTTTTCAAAAAGAATAGGAGATCCCCAAAGAGACATACTAGGATGGGTAAACCCCTTATGCTCAAACTCCTCAAGATAAACCTTCAGTTTCTGGAGTTCTTCTGGTGCCATTCGGTATGGCGGGATAGAAACTGGCTCCGGTCCCGGCAGTAACACGATTGTGAACTCAACATTCCTCTGAGGGGGTAACCCCGAGAAATCCTCAGGAATCACATCATGAAACCGATCCACCACAGGAGGGAAAATAGACTACTCCCATCTTGCATTGTCATCAAGCATGGGACATGCCACTCGAGCTATGAGTCCACTCATCTATTGAAAAAACAGACCCGAACACCCTGCTCGAATATCCCATTCACCATGGTGGACATAAGCGTCACCCTCAAGGGACCTGAACGATACTCTACGATGATAATAGTCTATGTGTGCTTGATACAACACCAACCAATACATTCCCAGGATTAGGTCAAACCTTGAAATATTGAGAATGAACAAGTCCCACAGATTACGATACCCACCAACTTCTAAGGCACATCTCTTACACTGCTTGAAATCATCAACTCACACTCCCAATGGGGGGTCGATTTACATAACTCCACAGACCCTCTCCATAGGAAAACCCAACGCTACCACAAGTTGAGCAGAGATAAAAGAGTGTGTGGCACCTTTGTCAAACAACTCACTAGAAAAAGTAGAAGCCACAAGGATTGTACCATGAACAGTCGATGGTCCAGCCTCACCATCACCAGGCACAAACTGAACTGCCTAAAGCTGACTTGCCCCTCTAACATGGGCTCCAGCCTGAACGCCATGTGATGCACTTCCCTACTGTCATGAGAGATCTTGCCCTGAAGTTCCACGTCCACCGCCCCTACCAGTACAGCCTGTGGAGCTCCAACTGCCTGCATGATGTAGGGAAACTGATCCCCATCCTGTATCTGGTACCTGCCTACCACCATCAAACTCTCCCACTTACTGAGGTTTCCTTCAGAACATCTTCCCATGTCCTATCTAGCCGCACGAATGGCACTCAACTGGAGGTCGAGAACACTTACCACGAATATGCCCCGGTCTACCGCAGTGATAGCAGAACAGCAGATTTCCACTCTGAGAGGCAGGCCCACTCTTCCAGCCACTTTTCACACTTCAACCATGTTGTGAGCTCTCATGGCGTCGCATTCGACCTTCGGTACCTGCACCACTCGTCTGTCCCACTAACACCACAAGCCCACTACCCGAAACTCCCTTCAGGTTTCCTTCTGAGATCAGTGCCTGATCAACTACCTCTGTGAACCTCCTCAAGTGGAAGATATTCACTTAAGACCTGATCTCTGGTCTCAATCCATCCTGGAAATTCTTTTCTACTACTGCCTCATCCCCTACTAACACTGGGACAAAGCGTCTCAAATAATTGAAGTGACTAGCATAGTCCACCACCGATAGCGATCCCTGAGTCAGGCTCATAAACTCTACAACACGCTCCTGTCTCAAGGTCTCTGGGTAGAAATGATCCCCAAACTTTTCCTAAAAAACCTTCCACAGCATTCCCTCACCCTGCTCAATTTGAGCCTGAATGTCCCACCAACGCCTCACCTGGCCTCGCAAAATATAAGCGGTCGTCTTTACCAGATTTTCAGTAGGGGTACCTAAATGATCCAATATTATCTGGACAGACTCTAACAAGGACTCCACTACCTCTGGCCCACCCTCTCTAGTTAAATTTGGAGGGTTCTGAAGCTGGAACTACCTGGTCAGCTCAAACATACTCGATATAACCGGCACGGGGTCCCGATCCATCATCTGCATAAGGTGATCCATGTTCTCTCAGGACTAGTCCTCTCTACCCTCATTGATCACCACATTTTCTTTCTCCTCTACTAGAGGGGTGTTCTCATCAACACCCTCTCATTGCCCAACTGGTAACCGACGTCGTGGTGGCATTTCTCTACCATGACAAGAATGAGATTTAGCACACATACCACATAACTTTCACGACTTTATCAAAATCTCTTTACTAGCTATAACAACTCACTTTTCATACGCTAGCCCAAATAAAATTTCCAGCTTGTTTCAAACCCTATTACTTCATTAAACATCATTTACCCACTTGTTTTATTTCATTCTTCTCATTATTTATTGATTTCATGAAATGCATGATCCACCCTACTTTCCTGCCTCACACACCCACCCCGTGTGTGTGTCTAATACAATGCATATCACCTATCTCCCTAGGTGCCTATAATGATGCATGAATTCCAATCCTCGCACCGTTAAGGCGACGAGCCAAATATCATAAAACAGTCACATCAAACCACATGTGCATCACCCAATGGTGAAATATCATCAATTGTTACAACACACAACCAAGAACAACATTTCCCACCCAGGGTGACTTGGGTCTTCGCTCGTACATGGGTTAGCTAATCCCAAGCACGAGCTCATTACCAAGGCCTGACACATCTTAACCCTTGGAAACATATCCCAAATAACAAGACCTCAGAGAAGGAGAAGAAAAACCTCCCCCTGATTCCACTTTGTAACATCCCCGTCCTATAATCCACTAAAATTATGCTCCGAGACGGGTGGTTACATGACCTTAAGCATGCCTCCCCATACGCCAAAGGCTACTGACTAGAAGCGGGGGTCTACAGAGTCAAGTGGGGAGACTATACCCCTTTTTTATCAGAGTAACCCACAAAGGGAATAAACCAAATAGCTTAAATAATAACCAATAAACAAGGAACATGAATAACCATTTTCCAACAACAAAATATGCCATGTCATACTACAAGTGCAAAAGTGAAAAAAATCTAGAAATAAGGACAATGACCAAAATCCCCAAAATGGTCCCGACTCCAAGTCTGAATCCTCTACCGAGTGCTACCCATGTCCCATCACTATCTCATAAGGACCCTTTCCCTTCTCCTGACCTGCAACATGATGTCTTCTCGGGTACCCAACGGCGGCCCGAGCTGGGTGTGAGTACAACTCTGTAGGCCACCACCAACGGTGTCTACAAAATTTACAGTATGAATAGGTTGTGCATGCAAAAGGAATATGAATGATAATTGCCAAGTAATTATTTAAGGTGTCATTAACCTGTTCAGAGCCAAATCCATTGCCACTTATATTACCATTCATTTCACACCATTTACCATCACTTACCATTTCATCACATTTCCATGGGTTAATCACATACATTATGTTACATGGGTCTAAGGCCAAAAATTACATGTAAGAGGGTAAACACATCGTTATCCTATCTCACTAGGACTAACCCCTCATAGAAACCATAACCTCACCTTGAAACCTCAGTCCGGGTGGATGCAATCGTTAGGAGAAAAGAAGCTCAATATCCTTTCCTAACCCGTGCATTTAGTGTGGATTTTTAGAGCCTTAGTCTTCACTCGACTCATGGGCGTAGATCCTCATGTCATACCCCACTCTATGAAGCCATGTGCGCATGCTTATATATATGTAACCATCAACCATCCAAACTATTTCCCTTCGGCAAACACTTTTCACACTAAACCACATGGGAAACCACCTCATGCCTTAACCCATTAACACATCACCTTTTCACAACATTTAACCATTCAACCAATTCCCATGTGTTATTCCTATCTAACTAAGAATTCAACATTAAACCCTTAATCTTTCCCATTATGGTCTTTAATCAATTTACACATTAACCCATTTATCCCATTCGTCATTCCCATGAATCAACCATTTAACCCATTCCACATTAACCCTTAGGTTATTTCCAAGTCTAGGTGCATAACCTAAAATCAATTCCATGTTCAACAAATCACTCTAACATATTTATAAAGGGATCTAAAATTCATTACAACAAGGTCACTTGTTTAACATCAATCCCTAAATCCGGGAAAAGCTAGCACATCCCATTGATGGCCACAATTAGGTCAAGTCTATCCCAACACATCCCACAGGGATTGTTAGGGTTACCATTTGACATTTTAAACACCATTATTACCAAACATTCCATGTTTTTCCAAAACATAACCAAAGGAAAGCAAGAACACAACTAAACATGCACAAAAACCCAAATAACTATGGGATATCACTTGTAGACCACCTACCTCGAAATGGTGGTTGAACGCACCTTCAATCGAGTCCTGAGACCTCTATCTGATGAACCTTTGGAGATTAAACCTAAAACTCACCCCAAAGATAGGGTTTTAGAGCTTCGGAATGAAACAGAGAGAAGATACAAACCCCAAACCAAAAAGAGAAGCAAGGATGATATTAGCCTTACCCGAAGATTCGATCCACAACCAACGGCACCAAAAACGCCTTAGGATCAAAGGAGATTGGTCTCTTGGAGCCTATGAGATATTTGGTTAGTTCCTAGGGTGTAGAGGGATGGAATGAGAAGAAATCGTGAGTGGGTTTTAAAGCCCAGAGTGGAAAAGTTGTAATTTCACAACTTTTAGTGGCCGCAAGGTTTGTCCGTGCGGTTTGGCAAACCGTGCGCAAACCATGCGCATTACATTGTCCGAAGGAGGAGGGGTCACACAATTTATCCGCACGGTTTGGCAAACCGTGTGGAAACCGTGTGCATGCTTCTATCCGTAGGAGGAAGGGTCGCACAATTCAGCCTGGGCAGGACGCACGGTTTACCTAGCCGTGTGTAGGTCGTGCGCCCTGGCATGTCTTGCCCAAATTTCCTTTCTTCCGTACCTCGAGCCCCCGGAACACCCCCAAGGCATCTCACATTTTCATGAAACATTTTTAAGCCCCAAAAACAAAGGGTTCAACCCAAAACACAACAAAAACATACCTTTCCAAAAACTGGGATCTTACATTTGTTATAGTCTTAGATAAATTTAAAGAATGAAGAAATGTGAAATAGTTGGTAAAGATGATTGGATCTTCTTATAAATATATCTTTTATATATTCTATTATAGGACTTGTATATGGAATTTTAGGAATACCAAAACCTCAAAAAAAGATATGGATTTTTATAAGAGGTTTAGCTAGGTTTTGGTTGAGACAATTGGGTCCAGGTGGTGTATAGAAGAGATGAGATGTGGTACCTTTTTATACTGAATAAAAGGAATCTTGAGGAATTGATATAAATATTTAAATATGATAAATTTATCTAATTTAAAAGTTCAATAATGTATCCATAACATTGAATATGAGATATTATATGGGTTACATTCATTTGGAAAATAAAATTTGGATGCATTTATGTTATATTTTAAACATTGTCTTTTTGTTTAACCCCTTAGCTAAACTACTTTAGCATCAACAATGGTAACACCTTTTTTACACTTAAAGGGTTATAATTCAAATTTTAAGATAAAAATCGGCTCATAAATGATCAAGGTAGAAATTGTTTACCATATATTTTCATTCTTTTCATGTTAGATTATTTTTATAAATTTTTAAAAATTAAATAAAATATTATTATTTATAATAAATATCTATAATGTCATTTTTATACTATTATTTTCATTTGAATTTAATTATTTTTAAAAGAATTTTTATTTTTAATATTTAAATTTTTAAAAATCTATAAAATTTCATATTTAACTTTATAATTTTCTGGTCACTATAAATGCCTCAAAAAATACATTTGGAATTTATAAAATAATTTACTTTATTTTTCTATGAATAAAAAAAATACTATATTGGCATTACTTAATTACATAAAGAAATAATTTGATCAATAAAAAAATAATGGAGAAAGAAATTTTTTTATAATTAAATTTTACATGTATAACTGATATTTAATTTTGTTTATCCATATAATTAAAATTAAAATGTATGATTGTAAAGAGAGTGACATTTTGTATTTATTATTTTCAAAAATTATTATAAACGTCCTAATGAAATAAATAAAGAAACATGTAGCTATGTATTAGAGATATGGATGTAAATGGACAATCAAAACCCATTAAATTTGATAAAAATCAAGTGTTGGGTGGTTTTTAAGCGCCTTAACACATTATCTTTATCCTTAATTGCATGATTTACCTATTAATGATTTGATAAATTTTATCCTAGTTACTATCCAAAATTCCTAAAATAAAAAGGGATATATTCACCAAATTTTAACCTTATTATTCAGAATATGGCATCCAATTTTCAAAATATATTTCTTAAAAGATTCATAACCTAATTTTAATATAAATACATAAAACGAATTGAGAAATTTTTTTAGAAAAAAACGTTATGCCTAAAAATTAACTTATATCAAAATCCTAAAATTGATTGAAAATTTTGATTATTATATATAAAATGATTTATATGTTACTTAACGCCAAATCTAAAATATAATGGGACTTTGAAATTTCATGATTTAATGAAATGAAATGCCATTATTTGAAAAATTCATATTTTCACTAATCAATAAAAATTAATCATTTCAGAAAAATCACAAAAAATAACATATAAGAAAATTTTTGTTTGTTTATTTTAAAAATTATTTTGTTTTTATCAAATTAAATTTCTATATTTTTTAGAAATTAATTATAATATTCACTCGCAAGAATAAATAAAACCATTTTTATGAAAATGAATCTTAAAAAATAAAAAAAATCACAAAAAAATTGAGTTCTTGATTCCCAATAATTGGTTTCAATGTTTTCATTTAGTAGGTCCCTTATATATATATATATATATATATCATAACATGATTAATCCTATACATACATTCAATTCAACATCTTTTTTATAATGTTCATATATAAATAATATTTCATAGTTTTTTCTGGATCATTGTTCCATATTGTATATGCTATCAAATACAATGTTCCTTGAAAATAATTAGGTGTTACAAAGGGTATCTTTTCATTAACTCACAAATGACAAAAATAGGTCTTATACATAGATCACATCCTAAGAAACACATTTCACTGTATCCCTAAAATGTCAAGTACTCTTCATTATTACTTTATGCATGATTTTCAGTATCAATTAATACTTGAAAATTATGTATTTATGGTAACACATTTTAGAATTATTCTATGATTGTGTATCTTTTTTTCAGTTCAACAAGAAAAAAAACATTAATTATTTTCTTTTTTTTACATTTCAATAACTAACTCAAACAATTCTTACCATATGATTAAACAATATTTAGACACATCCTTATCCTTCTTATTATGTGTGGACTCACTTTTTGTAGTAGTATTCATGGTACTTAGGGCCATTGGTGAATTCTATTTTTTCAATGTATATTTTATTCTAGGAAAACTCTCGTACATTCTATTTAAATATTCTTGTACATATTTATCCTTTCATACAACATTTAAATAGATTTATTTTCATCGTTATCAATAAAATTCCTATTAATTTTTAGATCATCATGTTGAATATATTAAACAAAAACCAATTTATCTATCCCATTTATGGATTTATTCTACTATTGTGTTCATTTTCCTTCCTTTTAACTTGGTTTACATGTAATGGTTAAAATGGTACAAGTTGTGGAAATTCATTCCATAGAAAACCAATCCTTATGTTCTGTCTGACATCTACATCAGCTTTAATTATTTACATATTGGGAGTAAATTTATTAACTATTTTATTTGGTTTACTCCTCAAATAATGTTTTCTTTTTTATCAATTTATTCTTCATTTGTTGTTTTCTTGTCTTCACATCATCATTTTGAGAAATCGTGATTGGTATATTCCAAAAACCATCATAGCTATGCAAACCTTTTTTAAAGTAGTCTCAAACATTTTAAATATAATTAAATCTATTCTTATTGGAAAAAATAAAATTCATCTATGAAATCATCTTATGTATAACAGAATTTGTATTTACTTCATTATTTATCCACCAAAATTTTAGGTATTATGTTATATAAAAAATAATTTCTACATTATTCAATAACTCAGTGAAAACAAACCCAATAGATGAAAAACAATACTAATAGACATAAAAGTAAACAAATTTTCTATTTAATATAAGTCTATAAAAATTTAGAAATATTCTATATTTGGATTGATATAATAACCCTTTTACCTTTATTTGGGGGGATTCTCTTCAAAAACATTTTCTAATCCAAAATTGAAACATTGCCCATTTTATCAATATTTATTCCACCCAAATTTGTCAACATTTATAATTTTAACATATACTAGAGGAAAAAACTACATTAGTGAAAAATATCGATGTATCATGGGGTACCATTACCTAAGAGAATATGATAGTTTGATCAATAAATTATTACTTGATGTTCATAAAACCAGTATATTTCATTTTATAAGTAATAATCATTTATGAAATAATTTTTGTATCACTTATTGTTTTTATAGATTATGCAGATTTTTCATCGGTGTTTTTTGATTTCTTATCTCTACATCCAACTCAATACATTTTAGGTTAATCATGTACTTCACGACATCCAATGAATTAACCCTTTTATTTAATTATTCTTTTATATTTCTAATTTGATCTTCATTCAACTTACTTACCTCTAGTTTATAATTTCCATGATACTTATTTCTATTATCTTTCACATCTATTTGATAATAATTTAAATTCCTACTGACTTAATGTACTTTTTAAAATTCATGAATCACTTCTATAAAAACAATATCAAACCAAAAATCCTCTAAAAATTCCCTTTCAAGATCACTATTAATTACATAAAATCATTTATTTTAATGTAAAATTTATTTTTCCTTTGATTCAACTACCTCTAAGAAAATTTTATATAAACATATTACATTAACCAATGAATCATACATTTAATAAATGTCCTATTTGAGCTTATTTTTTTCATCATGTAGTCCACTGATAAAGAAAATAAGTAAGAAAAAACTATAATAGAATCTTTTCAAATTATCCTTGACTTCATATTATAATTCATAAATAGATGGATTGGATTCAAACTTATAACATCTAGAAAATGTTTCATTAAAAACCTATAGAAAACATATATATCTTGACTAATTCCTTCTTTTATTAGCTTTATTTATTGGTTGGCCCTATTTCACCTTTGATTTTTTATTATATTTTCATTTACACACCATTATTTTATTATTATTTAATCCAAAAACAATGTATTTGGTTTGATATTGATGGGAATATTATTTTACATATGAGGATATACTAAACACTCTTAAATATAAACAAAATGAAATTTATCTAAACACATATGCAATAAAATTTAAATCCTACCACAGGGAACATTATGTTATAGGACTAATTAAAATGTCATCAGGATCATGTGTTATCACCTAAGAGGGGGTTAAATCAAGTGTGACAAAATATTTACCAAATAATTTATTTAAAATTTTACACTATAAAATTTCCCTATAAATAATTTAACCCATATTACCATTTATGATATAAATGAATGCATTAGTCTTTCAAAAATACAAAAATAATAAATAATTCATTTTGTAATGTGAAATGATCCCTATTTTTTACATGGTATATACCTTTCATAAGAAACCTAAAACTTGTTGTGTTCGTTTTTTTACCTTGACATAGATGTTATCACCACTACATAAATGTGACTTTAATTTTGGTTGAGAAGGTAACATCTTTCAATCAATACTTGCATGCATTGATTTTCAACATTTCATCCTGTATGATAATAAACTATCACTTGATGGAAGCATTATAATAATTCACATTATATTGTCAAACTTATTTACATTGGAACTACTACTCTTAAAAAGACCTCATTCTAAATCTTCCTAATGATGATTAAAAATATATTAAGGGATGTCACCACATCAAATGATCTTATTCACTACCTCAACAATGTATCTAACTTTCTATAGATAAATTTAAAGATATATGAAATTATGTATCAATAAAAATAATTCATTATTGATCTTATTCAAAATATGATCAATGTTTTATCTCTCACATAAGACCTTTTGATCATTAGTAATCCAATAACTCATCAAACACTGATATTATTTTACATTAGTAATCCACTAAAATACCTCTATAAATCTCCTCATATTTTCTTAATTATATTTTCTTCTTGAAAATATCAGACATCAATCATAATATTTATAAAACTAACTTCTTTTATTCTTAATTTCTATTTTGAATATGATTTGATTTACTATATAACATATTTATAATAGTTTCAAATTATTCTTCTTATTTGATACAAACATAGTTCTTCAACTTCATTGTAATTTTAAATTACTAGACACAGTCACTCATATGAAAACAAACTTGTATAATCACATGTCCCTAAGTGGTCCTCCTTGTACACTAGTAGATGTCTACTTGTAGCAAGTATCTATGATCATATGGTGGGGATATTATAACCTCAAGATCAAAGTGGTCCATTGTGGTATAATAAATGAATAAATTAAAAATAAGAAAATAATTAACAGGTGTAGAAAAATTATTGATTTAGAAAAATAAAAGAGGTTGAATGATAAATATACATAGTCACATATAAAGTTATTTCATTTTTTCTATATTAAATAAAATGGGGATATATTAGAACCGAGAAATATCAGTATATGACATGCTATACAAAAATGAACAGACTGATCAAAATCTATCTCTAATATAATATTGATCATAATATCAAGCCTTCATTCCCCTAATCTATCCAGTATAAAAAAAATATGGTGTCTAAAATTGGACACTTCCCATTTTCCCTACCTACATCGATGATTTCTATTCAGGTACCCATCGATGTCCTAATCAGGGCGAAGGAAAAACATAGTCTGCCACCACCAATAGTTTCTAGTATAATCCAACTAGTGTATATAAAAAATGGTTTGTAGGTATATAAAATTATAATAAAGAATTTAAATGGAACCAAGTATGCTTGGGTACCCAAGGATGCATAACTGACTATACCTACTTGGGCCTAAGCCAAAATGTCTCAAAACACAAGTCACCATGTATGTATATATAAATTTCTGTGTGTGTGTGTGTGTGTATTTACTATATATATAACATATATATATATATTTAGTATCAGTAAAGTATTGAGGTCTGAATCTAAGGTGTCATTGCATGATCATGAGAGTCACATACTTACAAAGTTGCATCTGCCTAATATTCACCAAAGGATACAAAACATCATGTATGCAAATCCCAAAAAATGATGTGAGTCATCATACTTAACATCCTAACTGAAGGAATCATTGTTTCCAAAGTCCATATAAACATTTTGTAAATGACATGTCCAATATCCATTAAATGATATGAAGGGACATGTAAAACATCACATATAACGAAATCATGATGCATCAAGTCTAACACTCTGCTTGACTATATCAAAAAACCTAGCATACATTGTTGGATATTATTATTAATAAAATTTCATAATACTCTAACATAAATAATGATATTTTTTCTACCATTCTACATTTTATTTTTTAAGGTGAATAATCGATAGTTTGAATTAAATTCATGTGACATGGTAAAAGCACTCACTTTTGATTTACATTTATTTAGCTACTTCAATTGGGTTGTATAAAAATTCAACTTAGACGGTGCTTTGGTTACATAATAACTTATATCATCATGAGAATTTATTGAGTCAAAACCATGGGGTGGAACTTGTTGATATGGGGGTCCACTGATAATGACAAGGCCTAAGAGAGTTTTTTTAACAGGGGATAACAATCTAAATAAGAATCATGAATTTTAAAGGTGTTGTTTGAACATCGAAACATGTGGCACAACGGTACATCGTACAAAATAGATATAAATTAAATAAAAATTACTAGATTTCTTATATTATAGTGGGAGAAGACTCCTCGTCCTGTATCATTATCAAATTCAATATGGAATTGAAAAAAATATAAGAATATACAAATTCACTGAAAATTGGAAATATTATCTCACATGGATTTAGTATTCCATGCAAAAATATAAAATAAGAAAATATATAATAGTATTGAAGATAATACTGATATTAATCCAATGATATGAAAAAAGGTTGACGATGAATATAAAATTAGGGGTCTCAAATCCAAGGTGGTGAGGTGGAGATCTCTCAAGTTCTAGGGATTTTTTATGTTATTTTGGGAAGAAATGGGATGAATAATTGTGAAAGACATGGAGGAAAAAATTGTAATTTCCACCACATAAAAATAGGTGTATAGTTTGGTCACATAATTAGTCTAAACAAGAACCAACAGTTCACTAGTACTATCCAAGGTGGCACACCCCTCATATAGTTAGGTGAACCATTAGACAAATATTGTGAAGCATTTGTGTGCTCAATGTCCAAAATCTCCATCCCCTCACATGGTTAGGTACATAGAAAGATCAACAATGCACTAATCATGTGTTCCATCTCTATAACACACCTACACCATTTCCCACATCCATGAAATCTCCATTTTAGTATTTTTAAAATTCTTCTCCCCTATTTATTGGTCACATGGCTTAGCTTCATGGTTACTACAAACTGTGTTTGATCCATGTTCGTCAAAAAATTTCAAAAAACACTAGAGCTCTGAGCCAAAAACAGGACCCAATTTCTCATTAACACTTCCTTACACCTCTAAAACTTTTAAAAGATAGAATATAAATACTAAATATATAAATTAAGGATATTTACCATGTAATAAAAATCGGGATTCCACAACCTCCCCGCCTTAAAACAAATCATCCACAAGTTACCCTTTTGAGGGTGTTAGAAAATCATCAAAGAATATCTCCAGTCACTAATCATGTACATCATCCACTCTCTCCAAGATCTGATATTATACACATCCATTTTTTCGTTGTATATGTACTAGATGAACTGATGAAACTTTGAGGCCCATCGTGATCCAATCAAGGATGCATATAGGATGCACCTAAAAAGTAGCATCTAACTCCAAATCAACCTCATCGAGATTTAAAACATGAAAAGATTTAAAATAATGATGACATAATTGAGAATTATGAAATAAAATCAGGCACAATCCTATATCTTGAAAGGAGTGTCATCTTTTAAGACACTATTCATACCATCTCCAAAAACCTCAAAATGTCCAATAAAACCATCTGATAACTTTCCCTACCACCTACAACATTGGTTCCCTTGAATATTAAAAACATAAAATAACACATGATACCAAACCTCAAACTCTATATTTCCTCAACATTTATCAACATAATACTTCTACCTAGACTAAGAAGTATCCATTATCTTCCAAATAAGTTGATCTTCTCTGAAGGCTCTTATATGAGATGGTGACCCTATAAGACTTCTTATATTTTATCTAACCTTCACGGGGGTGAACAACATGACCTACCATATAGTTCCTCATATGTAGAAATATATAAACTCACTTAGAAACTATTTTTTTACGAAAATTTAGAAATATATAAATTTTTATCCTAATAACAACCAAAATCAAAGAAATATGCCTAGAATATTTCCCCTAACAAAGGGATCATATGAATTTACTAATAATCAGTCTAAGGGCGGGAGGTTGTAATAAACTGAACCTATAAACCTAGATCCTTCTATAAACCCTACCAGAACTGTGATGTAACAAAAATTTCCTCATCTGAGTGGATTGCATGGGGAACCCCATAAATTCATATGATCTCCTCGATATATAGACTTCCAAGATCGTCCACAAAAAAATTCTATTGAATTGGAAAGAAGTGGGAATTGTTCATCTGTATATGAATGATCACCCACACTATTTTCAAAATAATGAGTGATCTTATAATTCCCATCACAAGATTCTTGGTGTTATCTTCCCATTTCCACTCTAGAATGTGAAAATAATTCAAAATCTTTTCTATTCAATAGTGTTCTATCATCCCCTACTAATAGTTAGAGAACCATGTAACGAAACAAAGTCTCTCCCTTTTCATACTAAACCAATAAAACTAGTGGCCTTATTTATGGTATATATTCAGGATATTAGGATGTACTACTCAATTATATGCATGTGACTCTCACGTCAAATCATCTTTTTCTTTTGTAAGAACCCATAAAGATCCATGAATGAAAAGGATCTCGTTATCATTAATGACCTAACTAGGTGGTGGGTCCTCACCTAAAACTTTATCCCTTAGGAAAAATCCTTTAGTATCATAATAAATCCTCATACTTACTCATTATAGAAGTGAATAGGTCACAAATAATTATTCATGTACAAGATTCCATGACAGTCATGCACCACCAAGTTCATCTCAAAAAACAAATCGATCAACTTTTATTTATCACTGGCCTCTAAAATGTATTTTGTTTGTGTCCTACTACTCAAAAAATATATCATAATATTTCAATTCCCAAGAATATAAACAGGATAAAAATCAAAAGATTGAAGTTATTCATCCCATATTCATTGTCATAGAGATAAATCGCACTGTTTGAATATGTTCTTGAGGATTTTCTTATCCAGGTATACAAAAAATCATCCCACCAATAAATAGTGTCTGAAAAATCATAATGCATGAATAACTTCTACTAGATCAAAGTCATGTGCTTAGTAATTTAGCTCCATATCTATCAACTTGCATGACCTATAGCCCACGAATTGATCTACCTACATCAATATGGCTCCCAACAAGATGTTTGAAGCATAAAAACAAATTGTATGGATTTTAATAAACTCTATAACATTATAGACTACTTCTAAAGTCATCCATCCTTTCAACTTCTTAATGCTCTTCTCACATGTTATAGAACATAAAGATTTCAAACCATTTTTTTGATTCCTTATATAGGTTATTGATGATGTGAGAAATCATGAATGGAATTCTAGAAATACCAATCTCAACCCAATAATCATAGAATATCAAAAAAAATATTGGGATAATCCCAATTAACTACAAATCCCACCTTCTCTATCCCAATAGACACTCTTACCTCTACCAAGATGTGAAATATATTGATGCTAAAGTTTAATTTGGTGAGAATAGAAAATAGATAGAGATATATTTGTATACACAATATTATATAAATGTGATTGCAATGAATTTTTTGATTATACTATGATTTCTCCCATGGAAACCAACACAATTGATTCGAAATACTGAGTCACCCCCCTATTCTTTAGAGAAATGAAAATATCTGGAAGGTTTGTGAGACTGAAGGACTTTAATAAATACTAATTCAATAAATATATATAATGGAATTATTTCGATCATATATTTGAAGGAATGATATGTACCGAATGATATATTGGCATCGAATCAACCATTGAAAAGACTCAATATCCTCAGAGCTAATCAAATAGGTCATATATATGAGGTAATGGATAATGATTCATAACCATAAGATACATAAATTTTTGGTAATACATGAAAATTATTAGGTTCATATCCACCTTCTATGAAAAAAGTATATAAATATCCCCATGGAGAAGTATTGGGTCGTATAAACTCCTTAGCTAAAAAATCCACTAATTACCTCTTGAGCTCCTAAAAATTAGTAGTATCCATCTTGTAAGGATTAATTAATACTTGTGATGCTCCAATAACTTGATCAGTATTAAAACCTACCTCTATTTTAAGAGGTTTCCCTAAAAATTATTCAGAAAAGAAGCCCGAGAAAAAATACACTACAATTTTAAAATATAAACACCCCACTCCATGATTGTCAAAAATAATTACCACCAATCTAGGCCATCACACCACCCATCCCACAATGCTCGAGTCAATATCAACACACTTGGAAATCCCATTCACCATTGTGATTATAATTATGTCCCTATGGTGATGTAAAATATTCCCTTTAATTATAAAAATAAACATGAGATCGATAATGGTCTAATTGGTCCATCTTATGAATTACATTAAAAAAATGTCATGTTAAGGGTAAAATATTTTCATACAAAGAGTTTATCAAATATATCAAGGAGAATTATTTAATTCTGGCTATGTTCTCATATCATATCCACAACATATTATCGTGTTTCATTAAACCAAATAAGAAATCTATCTGTTGGACAATACGTTCAATAATTTTTGTATATATATATATGAATATGAATCCTTTGTGAAAAATGACGAAGATATTAAATGATATGTTTCCAAAATAATAACTCAAAATATAAAAGTTCTGGAACTATGATCCTCTATTATAAGATCTAATCCATGTAATTGGCCATATCCATGGCCCTGAGCTAAATCACAAATACCCTAAGAAGACCTTCTTTACTACTAACAAAAGTCCAATATCTATATCTCTCATCCATGACCACCACTTCATCCTAAATAGAGATTATAACTCTATTTTCCCACTTAGTGAGGAGATACTAATATCACTCCTTTAGTAAGATATGGTGAGGATCCTCTCCCACTAGATACACATAACAAGGTCCTATAAAAATCTCCAATATGAACTAACCTACAATAGGATCGACACTCAATCAGGTATTTATTTCACTAGGTTTTCTTACTTTATGGATTCTAACACAAATAGTGTACTATGTAAATGTTAGTATGATCCATCATGATACCACTACATAGTGAGTAGACTTCAAGAATCACTTCTAGTGTTAAATCCCAACCATTCCTATAGATCTCTAGAGCTCATTTCTTGGTACTCTTTTGACTTGTTTTGATTATATATCTGTTGGGTTTTAGTTTGGATGTGTTTTGGTTAAATTGGAAAAAATTTGGAGGGGTTTTAGATAGTGCACGATTGGTGCACAGTTTGTACAAACTATGTTCCCTGCCTCAACAAACCGTGAAACCCAAGGCATAGGGAAATTGTCTGGTTTGTGGATGATTTGGATAATTGTGAACCCTCTTAGTAGTAACCATGAGGCCCCCTCATAATAGTATCATTGTTAAGAAAATGGATAGGAGAGACTTTGTACCTCGTATAAGAAACCATTCGCATAGAATTTTAAACCCCCAAATTTTAGATAAAAATTTTCCAATCTCTAGGGACATAACCCAATGTTGAACCAACTCGACCCTAAAAAATTTTCCCTATTTTTGGAGGTTATTAGATGGATTATATGAAATTATAATGAAAATTATTGATGAATCAATGTCTAAACTAAATATTTACACCTACCCCAATAAGATATTATCAACCATTTTGATTTCCTATCCCACTCCCATATTTCTCTCATCCCTTGAAGGGATGTTTTCCTCTATTGCTATTGGATCTAAATCTATGATTTTATATATCAAATCGGTTTGACCTTGGATCAAGTTTCAGATCTAAAAATTTATATTCTTCATTTTATTGTTTATTCCTATTTAATTGGGGTTTTTAATTGGCGATCATTCGTTATCAATTTTGAGGTAGGTTATCTAAAATGAAAACCCCATAGTCTGGAATTACATCTATAAGTTTTTTTGGGAAAATTCTAAAAATAATATTTGAAAATTAACTCTTGATTTGAATACATAAGTTGATTAAATTAATTTATGGAATAATGGGATTGATTAATCGATTTTACATGTGACTAAGAAATTAGTGGAATTAGTGAAAAATGAATTTTTTTAATTCTTATTATTCAATTGGATGAATTGGATTAATTAATTGGTAAATTAATTATTGTAATGTTGTCATTACAAAATTGATTAATTAATTGAATGATGATATGGTTAATTAATGAGATTTTTAAATTTCTCAATTTATATGATTACGAATTAATTAAAAATGGGGATTATGAAATGGTTGACTTGACCTAAATGGGTTAATGGGTTAGATTAATTCAATATTAAAATCTAGTCTCATTGTTAAATGAACATATTATTTCATGTGATTAATGTATTGAACCAACCTAGGAAATATTGATGAATGGGTTAATGAAAATTAATCGATATAAATGTGATATATATTTTTGATTGATAAACACGGGTCGGTCATCGAACGCTACTGAAAAATCCCATAGTGATAATGAGAGTGGGAGATATACTACTACTTAAAAATCCCACTTAAGGTATTGATTGAGAAACATGGGTGGGACATGGAATGCAACTTCAAAATCTCATGGTGATAATGAGGGTGGTACATATAATACTTCTTCAAAAGCCCATAGGTTCATAGATAAATAATTCTATGCCAAAAATGATTTCATTTGACTACTATTCTAGTTGGATGTAATAAGAATTAAATTGATATCATAAATAATAACTATGTTGTTGTGATATGTGATATCTCTTGGGGATAGTTCAGACTTCGACATGGGATGAAGTAGGTATTTATGATTTTGGTGTCCTCAAGTACTCAAGGGGTTTATGTGGGTAAATAAATAATAAATAAATATATTTAAACTATTTACATTACTTCTTTTATTTTATTTTTTATACATCTGCACACTATTTTTTTGACTGAATATTAAATTATACAATGTTGATTATGGCCTACTGAGTTATATTCACACCCTACTCAGGCTTCTAGATCAGTACCCAAATAGACTTCATGTTTTTAGGTATGATAAAGAAAACAATCCTATGTTGTATGTATAATATGGGAAGGATCAACAATGAGGGAACCAAATTTAGTATCGATACCCGCATGGGAGTTGTCATTGTATTTACTTATGGTTTTGTATTTGAAACCTGACACATACATATCATGACATATATATGGCTTTGATTTAGATATTGTACTTCTATTTATGCTCAGTATGTGATAGTGGTCTGTTTCAGTTATTTGTATTATTTTAGTTATTGTTATTTACTTATGTTGTTGTGTTTCTTTGTTAAAAATGGTATAGTCTCCCCCTGATTGAAATTAGACCCTCACGGATAGTCATCCTGAGTAAACATAGGGAGAATCAGTCATACACGAATATATATTTTTTTAAATCCTAGATTGATAAAGTACAATTCTTGTGTCACCATATGAATCAAAGACAATGAATTTTGGTGCCTATGTTTACTAGACTATTTGAGGTTGTGGAGAGAATTGGGTATATGGAATATTGATTGGCTCTTACACAAATGTATAATTATATGAATTATTTTTTTCATGTGCCACATCTTCAACAGTATCACCCCAACTATAAAGACCCAAAAACTCCATGTAAATTTGTTTTTAAAATTATATGGAAATATTCGAGTCTACAGTTTCTAACGGTACTTGATTATGAGGCCTGGAGAGACTATAATTTTTTATGATGTTTCTTAAGTACTTTCATTTTTCATGTGAGTTGGTTTTTGTAACTTTTGAACCGGTGCTTAGAGAATAAATCTAAAGGCATCGTTGATATCGTCGCGCCGGTAGTTTCTTAGGGAGTCCTTCACCTTGGATGCAGTTGGTCGTGGGTGGAAGTTAGTTTTTGTTACCCATCATGGAAACAAAAAGTGGAAATAAAAATAAATAATCTTTATTTTCATTTAACTTTTGAATTATTTTGAATTCTTGGTGGGTACCACCCAATCTCTTCAAACCATTTTTTTAATTGTGCAAAACCCCCAACATTCCATGACTTCATTAAATGAAGTCATCAAACCTATCAATTAAGGGCGACGCTCTTCATTTCCTTGATTGGGATCTTGGTTTTTTCTAGAGAAGAAGCTTGGTGGAGGATCTTGCTAGAGGAAACCCCTCGTAGAGTAGGAACTCTTCTCCTTCGACGAACATTGCTCCAATGAAGAACAACATCGAATGATCTCCAACGAGGAACGTCTTCAACGATGAAAAACCAACGTCTGTATCTCCCTCTCCTCACCGACGTCAACGAGTCTTTGAGGTAGGGATTGTTATTTTTTTGTACCCCTTTCCTTGTTCTTGTCGTTATTCTTGATTTAAGAACCACTATGTTGCTTTCTACCGTTCTACTGCGGAGGGTGCAGGCCAAATGAACACGAGCCGACCCCTCCGCAACCTTTGTGGATTTTGGTGATCTCCGTGGCTTGTTTTAGGGTTGATCGGATCCCGTCCGTGGTGGTCTTGAATAATTGGCGATGTCCCTAGACGAATGAGGGAGTCTTTAAAAAGAGTATCAGGCCACCAGGTTTCACGAGGTGTCCTGAGGAACGTTGTCGGTGACCTGTGCTGGCGACCAGCGCTAGTATGGCTCGGGAGTGGTGGTCGATAATCTAGCCAGAAGTGATGACGGTGGCAGCATGACCACACCTTCAGAGGAGGGTTGTGGCTCGTCTGCTGCGGCGGAGCAGTGGCGGGAGCTAGCACACAGCCAGTCACCTGAAGGGGGTGGTAGCCCACGTCCGCACCGCCAGGCATTCAGGAGGTCGTGACACAAGGTCACGACAACAAAGGGGGTGGGTCAGCTCACTATCGTCCTCTAGATGTGGAACGGCGTGTGACCGCTCCACGGAGGTGGGTTGCCGTCCAGACAACTGAGGAGTCGAACGAGACCCCCGGGTCCCATGTTGCAGCCACCGGAATCAAGCGAGATTAGTGCAGGAACCATGTGGCAAGCTGTAACATCAGGAAGGGGTCCTATGTGGGTCTTTGCCTTCAGATCCTACATAGGTCTGTTATTTGGGATCTTACATGGGTCTATATTCTAGGATCCCATATGGATCCACTCTAGGAATCCACGTGGGACTACTCTAGGATCCTATGTGGGTCTTCTGTACTAGGATCCTACGTGGGTCTGATGATTTAGGAACCTACGCGGGTCTACCACCCAATAGAGTAAAATGATTCAGTAGTTACGTTTAATCATCATTACTACCATACCTATGTAATTCCTAGTGATAACTGAGTTCTAATCTTTGCGGTGAAACCATTTTGGTTCTTCTCTATGTGGTGTTACCTAAGAGTTACTCCCCCGTGTGGTGTTACCTTCGTGGTTCTTCTTCCTTCATGGACAGTTGTTCTTTTGGATCACTAGATAGAGATCTATGTAATCTTGAAAACGTAGGTATATGTATGGGCATACACCTAAGTATGGATGGTTGTTACTTTATACCTTGTGATTGTACTCTTACTTTTAAGGTTTGTCGTTTGTGGATTCTGGGAGACCATTGGGGGTCTCGGGGTCCCTACTGAGTATCATTATACTCAACCCTACATGAGCTATGCCTGCACCTTGTTGTGTCCCATGCAGTTGATGTACATCATTGACCGAGGATAACGGTGGCAGATAGGAGGCTTCTTGGAGGTGGACTTTGATGAGACGTACCATTGGGGTGACTTGATCGAGAGCTATACCTACCCTTCAGGTATGATTCCTGATGGATGATCAAGGAGTAATTTCCCTTTCAGTTGTACTTGTACTTTTAGTTGGGCTTGTATATTGGACCTTAATTTATGCACACTTTTAATATAGTAGTTACATGTGGTTACTCTATATTAGGTTTTCAGACCGTGTGTGTTGTAAGTTTTAAATGCAATGGCTTTCTCGATTACTGGTATATGCCTTTTGGTGCTAGTCGCCATCCCTGGGCCTATAAAAGGAGGGCCTGGGGTAGTCACGGCATGGGTCCTAAGGACAGGTTGTGACAAATTAGTATCATAGGGGTCAGTTATATAGTAGAACATTGGAATCTGAATTTTCAATGGCAATAGTGTTAAGTGTTATGAGTTTGGTTATCAGTTTAGGGGATCCAGTGTTGGTGTGGTGGTCGACGTATCCATAAAGTAGGACCCTAACATCTGATTTATGACTCAATGCATGAAAACACAGATTGTGTGTGTGTTTTGAAAAGTTTTTTTTGTAATATCTTTTATTCATATCACTAGGTATAACTTATTATCTATGGAGCATCTGTTTCTTTTTAAGATGCCTACACATAGACAGCCAACACATGTTTTGGGTAGAGAATTTCGTGGGAGCCCACTGAGCGAAGAGGCCTTGGTGCAGGGCCCTTTTTCAGTAGAGGCAGCAGCAAAGTCACCAGAGGTACCATTACCTATTGGGCCACTGATTCCACCAGCCCCAAAAACAGAGTGTGCACACTGCTTGAGCCTGTTACATGAGTTCCAGCACCATAGGCCACCCAGGTTTAGGGGTGAGACGGACCCACATGCGGCTGAGGATTGGCTGGATGCTGTGGTGAGGGTCTTTTTACTAGTAGAGAAACCATCTGATCTCATAGTGATCCTTGACGCTAGTCTTCTATAGGTAGTAGTAGGAAGATGGTGGAGCTTGATGCTCTAGTTTCACGATGAGGTTAATCTTCTCTAGGCAGACTTTGAGAGCCTATTTCGGGCAAATTTTTTCCCAGCGACCCTTCACGCAATGCGCATACAGGAGCCTCTTCATCTGTAGTAGGGCAGCGTGACTGTGGCTCAGTACTTAGTGAGGTTCAATGACCTCTCGTGCTACTTCGCTGATATGGTGCAAGACCCATTTTTTAGGGCCCAGACCTTCGATCAGGAACTCAGGCGGGAGAGCATATCATAGATGCTTCTCTCAGCATCCCAATGCAGGTGGGGGTGTTAGAGTTATCCCTCTTAGTGTAGAGTTTTCTGGCTGAGCTTTCACCAGCAATGAGACCCACCATTGGGAATCACATAGCAGAGTCTTCTCTAGCTGCCAGCAGATAGATGTCACAGTGGTCCAAGAGAACCAGACCTACAGGTGGATGATCGAAATATTCAGGGTTGGTTGTGCGGGGAACCTAACAAAGATCTAGTCATGCGAGGAGTAAGTAGTGTTATACATGCAGTGGGTAGGGTCACATGGCTCGTGACTGCATGACCCGCCATTCGAATGATCAGCAGACGGTCAAAGAACTGCCCAGGCAGAGACAGTGGTTCGACCAAGGAGGTCCACATAGAGCAGGCAGACGTGGAAGAGGAGCTGGTCGTGAAGGTGGTGGTGGGAGACTATTGTAAGTGTTACCACCACCACCATCAGTTGGTCCACCCTGGCCACAAGGAGTAGGTGGACAGGGGCGAGCTCAACCCCAGGAGCTAAGGCCTACGACCATGGCGCTCCGTAGATGATACGAGTTATGATATGTGTCTACTCCACCTTAGTTACAGTATTTATAGACACAAGTTCCATTAATTATTTTATTCCCACTGCCCTCATTTTGATCTCGAAGATTCCGGTGGAGCCGTTGGCTCAAACCTTACGGCTAGAGACTCTTTTGGGAGAAGATTTGATGATTACTCACTGGCCCCGGAAGTGTGAGATTACTCTAGGAGGCGATATATTCGGCTGGGATCTTCTAGTAGCATCGTCGAGGCCTTACGACATCATCTTGGGTATTTATTGGTTATCTACAATCCATGCCCAGATCGACTGCATTAGGCGTAAAGTGCGGTGTATCCACGAGGCTGGGAATAGGTTTACCTTTACTGGCGAGAAGGGAGCCATTACAGCACAAGATGGACTTACCTGGAGGGGAGAGCAGCCGATCACTCATCAGTTGGCTAGCGTTTCTTGTCACAACCCATCCTCAGGACCTGTCTCTTGACTACCCCAATCCCACCTTCCATTGGCTAGGGGCCAGAAACTATCACCATAGGCATAAATCCCAAAACATGGAAGGCATTGACTTTATAAAAAGTAAACACCCATAAACAGAGTACCTAACTGGAAGAAAAACAGTAAGTGATATTGTATATAGAAGAAGTTATGGAAAGTAAAAGGGGTCGGAAATACAAGCCCAATAGTAAATTACAGGTACAAATGGAAAAGGGACAAACAGCTGAAAGGTAAAGACCAGCTCCTGGATCATCCTCTTGGGTTCCTACCTGAAGGGTAGGAACAGATGGCCGCCTCAGCACTCCACATCCTTGAGACTCCTCTGTGTACCGACTCATCGTATGGTCCACCTCTGAGTACTTTGCAGTCCTGGTGCTCTCGGCTTCCATCAGCATTGTCCGTCGTCTACATCAAACACAACGAGGTGTGGGCATATCCCGTGCAGGGGTGAGTATAACGATACTCAGAAGGGACCCCGAGACCCTCAAGGTCTTACAATATCCAACATGGATAACCACAATGTAAAGAAAAAAAGGATGACCCTTACTTAGATATATACCAATACATAAACGTATGTTATCTAGTAACCCATCTCATTAATGAGGTAAACTCAAAAGTCACTAACTCAGATCAAAGCCATGATTTTATTCTAGGGGTGGTAACACGTAACACTACCAATTAATCTGTCGAAACCTCAGCTGCTGGTGTGCTCCTCTATAGAGTACTGTGGGCCTACCGCGTCACACGTAGGTGCTTCCCACTATCCTGGACTGTTGTAGTACTCCTCCTCTCGAGTATTGTGGGTCTGTCGCGCTCACACAGAGGCGCTCCCCACCGTGGGTCTACCGTGTCACACAGAGGCGCTCCCCCTCATAGCCTGATGAGATATTCTTACTGTCAAGAACCGTGGGTATACCTCATCACACAGAAGTTCTCCCACTATAGGTCTTCCATGCTCACATAGAGGCGCTCCCCACTGGTCTTGTTGAAACACTCTGAGTCAAAATGTTAGCAGTCGTTAGGTATCAGCCAGCTACTAGGATTATGTACTCCGCTCGCTCGTCTCCGAGAAGATATGCTCCAAGAGCTTCTGGTCAATACTCCAACTATCAAAATGTCCCAACTAGAAGTATCTCAATGCTCTTCCTCATCATAGCAGTGTCAACGCAACAGACAATGCATCAATCGGACACCCAGTATGTGAGTTATTGGCATTTCTATTCTTGGGGACCGGTTGGTTTTTAGGTTCAAACCAACCCGACCGTATGCCAACTATTTCCAAACCTCCAGTGGGGTATTCCAAAATAACTAACACACTCTAAGAATTCTGTCTTCATAGACAGTTCATCGATCGGACACCCGTAGCCCAAGATATGGGCGAAAACGTGTATTCGGCTAAACGGGTCCGGATGGGGGTCTGACCCGGTATGCGGGTCCGACCTGAAAGGTAGACTGGCCCAAAGGGTGGGCCGACCCGAGGAGGAATCCCAGCCCAAAGGCGGTCTGGCCCGAGGGTCCAGCCCAGTCTAAGGGGGTGGCCTGACCCGAGTGGGCGGACCGACCAGAGAGGGAGGGGCGACCCAGCCCGGCGGCCCGCGTGGCCCGGCTTGCAGGCAGCCCGCATGGCCCGGCCGGTGGCCGGCCTGCGTGGTCGGCGCACTAGTATCCCACCATGGCTGGCATGCAGGTGCCCAGGCATGGTGGCCGGTCGGCGGCCCGGCAAGGCCGGTAGACTGGCACACGTGGCTCGGCTGGCCACACATGGGGGGTTACACCCACTGCCTTTCACAACAGTCGGTGCGTAGCACCGGTCCAGTCACCTCAGGACCCTTCAGGTCCCACCTATAGCATGCACTAGCGGTCGGCTCAGCCAGATGCTCTCCTCTATCGGCCGCAGCCTAAGGTCGCGGTTCTTCTCTACTGCGGTGCGATGGCGCGTCGGCGCCGCGCTCAGCCCATCCGACCGCCGCAGCCTAAGGTCGCGGTTCTTCTCTGCTGCGGTGCGACGGCGCGTCGGCGCCGCGCTCAGCCCATCCGACCGCCGCGGGCCCTTCTTCTAGCTTGGTGCGACGACACCATGCCCCTCCAGCACCGCCGCGTCCCACCTGGCCACGGCTCAGTTCTCTTCATGACACGAAGGTGTCACGCCCCTCCAGTGACCCAGCGGCCCTTGTGCCGCCAGCTTCTTCCGTGGTCGGCTCCTTGCTAGTCGCCGCATGTACTGTCGTGGCCTGTCAGTCGCGGCCCGTTCCTCCACGACAATCCTCTATTACGACGGCATCATTGCGCCACCACTATCATCAAAAATTGAGAACAATAAATGGGGGATGGTCAGTCCATGTTCGTGCAGTTCGATCCCTCCACGTTACGTTGATATCAATCGTCATAACATAATCCGAGATTTGAATGACATAAAACAAGAATAAAAATTCAACTCAAACCCCTACCTCATTTGTCGATGACCGTTGTTGAAGGAAGGAAACCAAATGTCGAACGTCAATTCATTGAGATCGAAAAGCATCCGGGGTAGGAGACCGAGGAAAAATCATTGTCGTCATTCTTCGCGGTCAGCTCCTTCTCCTATGGTTCGGTCGAAGATCGAAGAAAGGTGATCATCGTTCTTTATTTGTGGATTTTTTATCTCCCCAAAGCTCCACCAGGATACCAACCATTAATAAAAGATGAATTTTCCTACTATTTTATGGCACAACCATTCAAATTCTTATGTTTAATTAAATAAGACAACGCTTTTAACTAATGGGTGGTGTTAACTCAAATTATTGAAGGGGAAGGTGAAGATTTTCATCCTTATTTATGGGGAGTTAAGGGGTGTTTAAAGATCCTGTGGGCCCCACGAAGGATATCATCCCATGGGAGGTTATGTGTGGGTGGGACCCACTACCATAACCTCTAATGGGAGGTTATGGTGTGGTGGTCCCCGCTAACCTCTTCTTAGAGATTTAACCACCAAAAATAAAAATAAAGTTAACACTTTATTTTTATTCAATTTTAATTTAAAACCCCAAAAACTAACTTCCATTCTCATAAAAATTCAACTGCGGTGAAGGTCTCACAAAGTAATCGCTGACGTTGTGAGCTCAATTGTGCCCCCAGACTTCAATTACGAGCACTGGTTCAAAAGATATAAAATCCCGCTTGTACGTTTACTGAACGTACCTGAACAAAACATCATAAATGGATTCCTAGAACACTGGGCCTCGAAATCAAGCACTGTAAATTTTCACGAACATTTAAAAATTCAATGAATTTAAGAAAAAAAAAATCACAGAAATTTCAGGTCTTTACATTTTCAACACCTCAGGGCTTTACATCCTCGTAAGCTACTACTTGAACTAAGGTAACAAAAGGGGGTACTGAGCAGGCATCTTTGCCTCCTGCTCCCATGTGGTCCCCTTGAGGTTCCCGTGCTTCCAAAGAACGCTCAACAGAGGTATAGACTGTCCACGTAGGACCCGCTCCTATCAATCCTCAATCTCCACTAGAACCTCCGTGAAACTCGTCCTGTCATCGATGTCCACCTCTCCATGGTCGATGATGTGGGAAGGGTCATCCATATAATTCTTTAGCAAAGACACGTGGAAGACGTCGTGCACCTGGTGAAACTACGGTGGATGATCCAGGCGGTAAGCCACCTCACATACTCTACTGAGGACCTGGAAAGGTCCGATGAATCATGGAGATAAATTTTCTCCTCGGCCAAATCTCCGTAGACCTCATTAAGGTGAGACCTGTAGCAAGATGTGGTCTCCATCCTCAAACTCCAGAGGCCTCCATCTCCTGTCAGCATATGACTTCTGCCTGCTCTGTGCAGCCTCCATCTTCTCCTGGAAGACTTGTACCTCCTCTGTGGTAACCCATACCATCTCTGGTCCCACTAGTGCTAACTCCCCTAGGACTTTCCAGCACAGTGGTGATCTGCATGGTCAACCATACAAGGCCTAAAAAGGTGTCATACAGATGGTGGAGTAATAGGTGTTGTTGTATGAAAACTCCACCAAAGGAAAGTGATCCTCCCCTATGCGACTTAAGTCAAGGACACATGCATGGAGCATGTCCTCGAGGGTCTGGATAGTCCACTCAGTCTGACCATCTGTCTGTGGATGGAAAGCGGTTCTCAAGCGAAGCTGCATCCCGAAAGCCTCCTGCAACCCCTTCCATAGATGGGAAGAAAACTGTGTGTCACAGTCGGAGACAATAGAAGAAGGTACTCAATGAAAACACACAATCTCATGTACATAAAGGTGTCCCAATCACTCTACTAAGCCCTTCTCTCTGATCGGTAATAAGTGGGCTGATTTGGTCAGTCGGTCAAAGATCACCCAAATCGAGTCGTGACCCCTAGATGTACGTGGAAGTCCTATCATGAAGTCCATGGATATCCCATCCCACTTCTATTATGGGATCTCTGAGGGCTGAATCAAGCCTGCTGGTACCTGGTGCTCCACCTTCACTTGCTAAAAAGTGAGGCACCGTGGGAAAAACTCTGATACTGCCTTCTTCATACCTGGACACCATTACTGTGATCGATGGTCATGGTACATCTTCGCCACTAATGGGATGTACCGATAAAGGGTAAGTGTTGAAATCTCTCAACACATACTCCGGATGTGCTACTGGTACCATGGTACTTCCTATGAAGAGGATGACATGCTCCCCACATTTATAAAATCTATCAGGTGCCTGACCTATGGATATTTGTGCACGTTGTGTCTAACAGTCAGCGTCCCCGTGTTGTGCCTCCATGACTCGCTGAAGAAGTGGGGGAGTGACCATAAGAGACTGTTGGTAGGCTGCTCCGTCTCTATACACAAAGGATATCTGTATGGTAGCCAGCTGCTCTGTCGCCTCCCCTAGAAGCTGAATACCAGTCCTCCTGCTGAGCGCATCCGCGACAACGTTCACTATCTCAGGAGTATAGATTGTCTTGAAGTCATAGTCTTGGAGGAACTCAATACAACTTCGCTATCTCATATTCAGGTCCTTCTGGGAGAAGAAATACCTTAGACTCTTGTGATATGAGTACACGGTAAAATGTTCGTCCATCAGATAGTTTCTCCACATCGTCAAGCTGAAGACCACTACTGTTAACTCCAGGTCATGGGTAGTGTAGATTTGCTCGTGATGTCTCAGTTTCCGAGAACAACATGTGATCATTGCTCGCTCCTGCATCAGGACACACCCATGTCTGGTCCCTGATGCTTTATAGTAGACTACTTACCCTATTCCTTCCTCTATAATCCTCAAGATGGGGGCACTAGTCAGCCTCTACCTGAGCTCCTGAAAGCTCTTCTGGCATCTCTCCGACCACACGAAGGGTTCCCCTTCATCGTTAAGGCTGATAGTGGTGCTGCAACTCAAGAGAAGTATGGACTGAATCTCCACCAGTATCCAGCCAATCCTAGGAAAGTCTGTACCTCCGTCACACTCTTGGGTGGCTCCCTAGTAAGTACCCGCCTCAATCTTCGCTTGGACCACCGCAACTCTAACCTCCGAGATGACGTGTCCCAAGAAATGAACCACTCGAATCCAAAACTGGCTCTTTGAGAGCTTACCATAAATCTGGTGCTCTTGGAGTGTGTCTAGTACTACCTGCAACTGGTAGGCATGCTCCTCCTCAGTAGTTGAGCAGATCAAAATGTTATCGATGAAGACCACAACAAATCAATCGTGGTAAGGCTGGAAGATCCTATTCATGAGACACATGAACACTGCTAGATAATTGGTTATTCTAAAGGGAATAACCAAGAACTTTTAGTGGTCATACCGACACCTGAAGGCTATCTTATACACATCATCATCTCAAACTCTGAGCTGGTGACAGCCTGATCTGAGATCTATCTTCGAGAACCACTATTCTTCATTGAGCTGGTCGAAGAGGTTGTCAATCCTCGGCAGTGGATACTTGTTCTTTATGGTCACCAGGTTCAGGCGACGTTAGTCAACACATAGCCTCAAGCTCAAATCTGCCTTCTTGGCGAACATAATTGAGGCTGCCCAGGGAGAAACACTTGGTCATATTAATCCATTCCCCTGCAAGTCCTCTAGCTATACCCGCAGCTCACAAAGCTCAGTGGGAGCCATCTGATATGCTGGAGTAGATATCATTGTAGTCCCAGGGTAAAAGTCTATGTAGAACTCCACCTCTCTGTGAGGATGTTGTACAAGAACATAGTCAGGGAAAACATATGTGTACTGGTCCACCACAACAGGATAAGTTGGACTCTCCTTATCAACTGCTTTGAGGGTAAGGAAAGCCAACTGGTGAGTGATTGGTTGAACCCTCCTCGGAGTAAGTCCGTCATGTGCTGCAAAGGTTCCCTTCTCGCTGATGAAGGTGAAACTATTCCCATCCATGCAGAAACATTGCACTTTTCTCCTAATACAGTCAATCTAAGCATGGACTTTAGATAACCAACCCATACCCAAGATGACGTCGTAAGGCCTCGACGCCGCTATGAGGAGATCCCAGCCGAAGCTATCACCTCCTAGAGTAAGCTTACACTGCCGGTACCAGTGTATAATCGTAGATTCTACTCACGTAGGAGTCTCTAGCCATAAGGATCAAGCCAACAGCTCCGTCAGAATCTCTGAGCTCCGAACAAGGGCAGTGGCTATGAAAGAATGACTTGCCCTTTTTTATATAAGAACTAAAGCTGAGATGAAGTAGACACAGACCATACCTCAAATCATCTCTGGAGTGCCATGGTCGTAGGCCTCATCTTCCTGAATATGATCTCTCCCATGTCCACCCACTCCCTGTGGTCGGGGTGGACCTCATGGTGGTGATGGTGCCAAAACCTCAAAACGTCATCCACTTCCAACTACTCGAACAGCTCCTCTGCCACGTCCACCTACACCATATGGACCAGCTCGATCGAACCTTTTCCTCTACCTGGGAGGTCCCTCAACTGTCTGCTGATCATCTGAATGGCGGTTCGGACAATCAAGAGACATGTGACCCTGCCCACCGCATGAGTAACACCGCCTACTCCTCACAGGTAAGTCATTGCCTCGGGTTCCCCACACAAATGATCCTGAGTCAAGAGATCGTCCACTCGTGGGTCTGGTCCTCTTCGACCTCTACATCATCTATCAACTGCCAGCTACAGAAGAATTCACAGTATGTAGACTATTAGTGGGTCTCGCTGCTGGTGACTGCTCAGCCAGGAAACTCTCTACTAGGAGAGCTCTCTCTAACACGCATGCATGCATCGGGATTCTAAGGGAGATCATCGAAGCCCTAATATCTCTCCTGAGCCCCTGCTCGAAGGTCTAGGCCTTGAATAATGGGTCTCGAACCATATCTATGGAGTAGCGCAAGAGGTCGGTGAACCTCGATGAGTACTGAGCTATAGTCATGCTACCCTGCTATAGATGAATTAGATTCTATATCTGCACTGCTCGAAGGGTGGCTGGAATGAACTCCGCATGGAACAGGCTCTCGAAGTCTGTCCAGAGAAGTGTTGCCTCATCGTGGACCTAGAGCATTAGGGTCTACCATCTACCAGCTGCTGCCTGAAGGAGACTCGCAGAAAGAATCACCATGAGTTCTACTGGTGTCCCTACCATCCTAAAGACTATCACCATAGCCTCCAGCCAATTCTCAGCCGCCTGTGGGTCCATCTCTCCCCAGAACATGGGTGTCCTCTGGCGCTGGAACTCATGAAACTTCCTCAAGCGGCGTGCATTGTTTGCTGCTGGGGATGGTGGCATCAGTGACCCAATGGGATGTGGTACCGCTGGTTCCTCTGTTGGTAAAGGGCCCTGCACCGAGGCCTTGTCACTCGGTGGGCTATCAGAGTGTACAACTCTCAGGGCTCTACGGGGAGGCATCCTGAAAAAACAGATGCGACACAGTCAAAATATTATACCTGGTGCGCAGACCCGGTTCAGCTGACTTATGAAAACTTTCGAAAACACAAACGCAATCAGTGTTTTCGTGCACTGAGTCAAAAATCAAAATTCAGGGTCCTGGTGTATGGATACGTTGGTTGGCCGCACCAACACTGGACTCCTAGAACTGAAAACCACACTTAGTACCCTTAACACTATTTCTTCACATAAAAGAATGATAAGAGTTCTATGTTTTGTGGTAGAACCAACTCCTCTGATACCAATTTGTCACAACCCATCCTCAGGACCCGTGTCGTCACTACCCCAATCCCACCTTCAATAGGCCAGGGGCCGGTGACTAGCAACAAAGGCGTAAATCCCAAAACTAGGAAGGCATTAGCTTTATAAAAAGTAAATTCACACAAACAGAGTACACAACTAGAAGAAAAACACTAAGCCATTCTGTATACAGAAGAAGTGTTGGAAAGTAAAAGGGGCCGAAATACAAGCCCAACAGTAAAGTACATGTACAACTGAAAAAGGCACAAACAGCTGAAAGGTAAAGAGCAGCTATTGGATCATCCTTCAGGGTTTGTAACTGAAGGGTAGAAACAAATTTCCACCTCAGCACTCCACGTACGTCATACTCTTTTGTTTACCGACTCGTCTTATGGTCCACCTCTGGGTACCATCCAGTCCTGGAGCTCTCGGCCTCCGTCAGCGTTGTCCGTTGTCTGCATCCAACATAACTAGGTGCAGGCATAGCCCGTGAAGGGGTGAGTATAATGACACTCAATAGGGACCCCGAGACCCTCACGGTTTCACAATATCAAACAAGGATAACCAGAATGTAAAGAAACAATGGATAACCCTTACATAGGTATATGCCCATACGTATAAATAAGTTATCTAGTAACCCATCTCAATCATTAGGTAAACTAAAAAGTCACTGACTCAGATCAAAACCAGGATTTTATTTTAGGGGTGGTAACATGTAACACTACCAGGTAATCTGTCAAAACCTCAGCTGCCGGTGTGCTTCTCTATAGAGTATTGTGGGCCTGACGAATCATGCAGAGGTGCTTTCCATTATCCTCGGATGGTGTATTACTCCTCATATCGAGTATCGTGGGTCTGCCGCGCTCAAACAAAGCCGCTCCCCACCATGGGTTTGTCGCATCACACAGAGGCACTCCCCCTCGTAGCCTGCTGAGGTACTCCACCTTTCGTGTACCGTGGGTCTGCCATGTCACACATAGGCACTCCTCACTGTAGGTATACCGTGCTCACACAGAGGCTCTACCCACTAGGCTATTCGAAACACTCTGAGACAAAAGGTCAGAAGTCGTCAGGTATCAACCTGCTACTAGGTTTCTGTACTCCGCTCGCTTGTCTCCGAGAGGATCCGCTCCATGAGCTTCGGGTCGATACTCCAGCTGTACTGAAGTCCCAAGTAGAATTATCTCAAAGTTCCGCCTCATTATAGGGGTCTCAAAGCAACAGACGACACGTCAATCAGACTCCCGGTCTGTGAGTTATTGGCATTTCTGTTCCAGGGGCCCAGATGGTTTTTAGGTTCAAAATAAGCCGACAGTATCCCAACAATGTCCAAAACTCATGTGGAGTTTTCCAAAAGAACCATCACGCTATATGCTTTCTATTACCAATGATGGTTTCTCGATTGGAAACCCATAGTCCAAGATATGGGCAAAAAGGTGTATTCAGCTAAATGGGTCTGGAATGGGTTCCAACCTGGTCTGCGGGTCTGACCTGTTCTGCGAGTCCGACTCGGTCCGCGGGCCCGACCTGGTCTGTGAGTCGGACCCAGAAGGGGGCCCGACCTGAAGGGTGGGCCGACTCGAGGGCGCTGCCCGACCCTAATGGGCGGCCCAGTCCGAGAGGGCGGCCCAGCCCGAGAGGGGGGGCGGCCCGACTTGGGGGCTCGTGTGGCCCGGTGGGCTGGCGGCCTGCGTGACTGGTTGGCCGGTGGCCCGGTGTGGCCGATGGGCGGGCGGCCCGAGATGGCTAATTGGCTGGCTCGCGTGGCCCGGTTGGAAATTCATGGGGGGTTACACCACCTGCCTTTCGCAATGGTATGTGTGTGGCGCCACCCCAGTCACCGTGGGACCCTTTGGGTCCCGCCTGTAGTGCGCACTGGTGGCCAGCTCATCCAACCGCCCTCCTCTGTCTGTCGCTGCCTATGGCCGCATTTCTTCTCCGGTGCAGCGCGCCGGCATCATGCCCAACCCATTTGACCGCCGCAGCCTTTTTGGTCGTAGCCCCTTCTTCCAGCATGGTGTGATGGCACCGCGCCCCTCCGGTACCGCCGCGGCCAACCTGGCTGCATCTTTGTTCTATGCGTGGCGCAATGGAATTGTGCCACTCTAGCGACCCAGCGACCCCTGTGTCGTCGGCGTCTTCTGCGGCCGGCTCTTTTCCGGTCACCGCCTGTACTGCCGCAGCCCATTCCTCTTCTGTGATCCTCTCTTCTGGTGGAACCGTTTCTCCTCCGTCGTCATCAAAAAATGAGAACAATCAAAGGGGGAGGTTCGGGCCGTGTTCGTGTGGTCTGATCCCTCCACATTACATTGATATCAATCTGCATAACATAATATGAAATTTGAAGGACATAGGACAAGAATAAAAATTCTACTCAAACCCCTACCTCGTTTTCCGATGATCATTCATGAAGGAAAGAGAATAGTAGACATCGATTCGTTGACGTCGGAAAGAGTCCAGGGTAGGAGACCGAGGAAGAAGCGTTGTCGGTGTTCTTCACGGTCGGCTCATTCTCCTTTGGTTCAGTCGAAGATCGAATAAAGGTTTTATTCGTTCTTCATTGAAAGATTCATTCTCTCCCCAAAGATCCACCATGATGCCAACCAAAAATAATAGTTGATGTTGTCTATTATTTTTTGTTACAACCATTCTAATTCTTGTATTTAACTAAATGAGAAAACTCATTTAATTAATGGGTGGTGTTAGCTCAAATTTTTAAACCAGGAAGTGGAATAGTTTCATCCTCCTTTGTGGGGAGTAAAGGGGGGTTTTAATGCTCATGTGGGCCCCACCATGGATATCCTCCCATGGGAGGTTATGTGCGGGTGGGCCACACCACCATAACCTCTCATGGGAGGTTATGGGGTGGTGGCCCCCACAACTAACCTCTTCTTGATGCTTTAACGAGAAAAAATAAAAATAAAGATAACATTTTATTTTTATTCAATTTTAATTAAAAACCCCAAAAACTAACTTCCATCCTCATTAGAATGCATCTGCGGTGAAGGTCTCACTAAGTAATCACCAACACTATGAGCTCAACGGTGCCCTCAGACATCAATTCCTAGCACCGGTTCAAAAGATAAAAAAATATCACTCGTACGTTTACTAAACGTACCCGAAAAAAATCAGAAATTGATTTTGGCCACACCGGGCCTCGGAATCAAGCACCGTAAATTTTTACAGACTCGTAAAAATCACATAAATTTAAGAAAAAAAATTCAAAAAAAATTTGGATCTTTACATTACCCTCATAGTGGTTGATGTAGAGAGTCTGAGCTATCCCGTAGTGGTGGACCTGTATGCGGATGTCTTCACTGATAATGTTCTAAGTCTACCTCCTCATAGATAGGTAGACTTTTACATTTACTTGTACCCCGAGACGACACTGATATCTACACTAGCGTATCAGATGGCTCCCACAGAGCTTCGTGAGCTGCGTGTACATCTAGAGGACGTACAGGGGAAGGGGTTCATCCGGCCTAGTGTTTTTTTCCTGGTCGACCCTGATTTTGTTCTCCAAGAGGGTGGATGGAAGCTTGAGACTTTGTGATGACTATCAGCACCTGAACCAGGTGACCGTGAAGAATAAGAACCCACTTTTAAGGATTGATGACTTCTTTGATCAGCTGAAGGGATCAAGGTGGTTCTTGAAGATAGACCTTAGGTCAGGATATCACCAGCTCAGAGTACGAGACGAGGATATATAGAAGACATCTTTCAGATGTCGGTACAACCATAATGTTTTTTTGGTCATGCCATTCGGCATGACCAACTCTCAAGTGGTTTTCATGGGACTCATGAACATGATCTTTTAGACATACCATGATCGCTTTGTTGTAGTCTTCATCGATGACATTATGATCAACTCGTCTACTGGGGAGGATCATGCCTATCATTTTCCTGTAGTTCTAGACACACTCTGAGAGCACTAGCTTTATGGTAAGCTCTAGAAGTTAAAGTTCTGGATCCGAGAGGTTCTCTTTCTAGGACATTTTATCTCGAAGGCTAGAGTTGCGGTGGATCAAGAGAAAATTGAGGCGGTACTTGCTTAAGAGCCTCCTAGGAGTGTAACAGAGGTACTGAGTTTTTTGGGATTGGCCAGATACTACTAGTGATTTGTGCCATATTTCTACAGAGTTTTAGCACCTTTATTAGCATTGATGAAGAAGGGAAAACCCTCCGTGTGGTCGGAAAGATACCAGTGAAGTTTTTAGGAGCGAAGACAGGGGATGACTAGTGCCCCAATCTTGAGGCTTCTAGAGGAGGGAGTTAGGTATGTAGTCTACTACGACGCATTAGGGACCGGGCTCAGATGTGTCCTAATGTTGGAGAAATTAGTAATTGTGTATGGTTCTCGACAGCTGAGATAACATGATCAGAACTATGCTACCCATGACCTTGAGTTAGTAGCAATGGTCTTCTCTTGGAAGATGTGGCGACAGTATCTGATGGGAGAGTGTTTTACGGTCTACTATGATCACCAGAGATTCTGGTATATCTTCTCTAAAAATGACCTATACCTAAGACAACAAAGTTGGATTGAGTTCCACTAGGACTATGACTTCAAGATAGTCTATACTCCTGGGAAGGGGAAAATTGTAGCTGATTCACTCAACAAGAAATTTGGTATAGAACTCATAGGTGAGGCGACAGAGTAGCTGGCTTCTTTTCAGATATCCTTTGCGGATCGAGATGGAGAAGAATTTCTTCAGTCTCTTATAGTCACTCCCCCACTCCTTAGTGAGTTAGGGAGGCGCAGTGTGGGTACACTAACTGCGAGGCTCGACGTGCTCAGATATCCACAGGACAGGCACCTAATGGATTTCTTGAAGGTGGTGATCACGTCATCCTTTTCAATGGACGTACCATGGTAAGAGTGTCACTTCGGGAGGAAGTGTAGAGGTAGTTCCACACATCACCCCTAGCGATACATCCAGAAGTAGGGAAGATGTACCATAACCTCTGACAACAGAACTGGTGGACGGGAATAAAGAATGCAGTAGAAGAGTTTTTCTCTCAGTGCATCACCTGTCAGCAAGTAAAGGAAGAGCATCAGGTATCATCGGTCATAGTTCAACCTTTAGTTGTCCCCGAGTAAAATTGGGATGGAATATCCATGTACATTGGGACAGGACATCCATGTACATTCAGGGGTCATGATTCTATCTGGGTGATTGTCAACTCACTCACCATGTCGGCCCACTTCCTACCGATTGGATAGCAAGGTTCAGTAAAGAACATGGGACGCCTCTATGTGAACGAGATTGTGTGGATACATGGAGTACCCTTGACGATTGTCTCCAATAATGATGCATGTTTCACTTCCCAGCTATAGAAGGGGTTGTAAGAGGATTTCAGGATGCAGCTTTGTTTGAGAACCGCCTTCCATCCTTAGACGAATGGCCAGATTGAGAGGACCATTCATACCCTTAAGGATATGTCACGTGCTTGCGTCCTCGACTTCAGTGGCATCTAGGAAGATCACTTTCCATTGGTGGAGTTTTCATACAATAACAGCTATCATCCCATCATTGGGATGGCACCATTCGAGGCTCGGTATGACAGAATTTGCAGATCGCCTTTTTGATGGACGGACCCAGTGGAGTCAGCACTCGTGGGACCAGAGATGGTATGGGCTACCAAGGAGAAGGTGCAAATCATCTAGGAGCATATGAAGAATTCACAGAGTAGGTATATTTCTTATACCGATAAGATACTGAGATCTCTGTAGTTCAAGGATGGTGACCATGTCGTTCTATGCATCTCACCCTGACGAGGTTTGATGAGATATGGTAGGGGCGGCAAGTTATCTCCAAGGTTCATCGGACCATTTTAGGTCCTCACCAAAGTTGGAAAGGTGGATTACTACCTAACACTTCCCCCTCAATTGCATCATGTGCATAAGGTTTTTCACTTATCCCGGTTGAGGAGATACGTGCATGATCCTACTCCCATCTTTCACTGGGAAAAGCTTGACATCGATGATGGGGCAACGTTTTCAGAGGTCCCGGTGGAGATTGAGGATCGATAAGAGATATTCCTTTGTGGGTGATTGATACCTTTGGTGCGTATACGTTGGAAGCATGGGAACTTCCAAGAGATAACATGGGAGCGGAAGGCTAACATTCTTGCTCAGTAACCCCACCTATTTTCCAAGTTTTTGTGATGTGGCTTCCCGGGATGCAAAGCCCCGAGGTTGGGAGAATGTAAAGACCCGAAAATTCCATGTAATTTTTTTATATGGAAGTAGTCGAGTCTGCAGTTTCTAACAGAACTTGATTCCATGTCTTGGAGAGCCCATAATGTTTTTCTGATGTTTCTTAAGTACTTTCAGTAAGCATGTGAGCGGGTTTTTGTACCTTTTGAACCGGTGCTCGGAATTGAAATCTGAGGGAACCGTTGATCTTGTAGTACCGATAGTTTCTTAAGAAGACCTTCACCTCAACATTGGGTGGTCTTGGGTGGAAGTTAGTTTTTGATACCCATCATGGTAAAATAAAAAAATGGAAATAAAAATAAACTAACATTATTTTTATTCAACTTTTTAATTATTTTGAATTCTTGGTGGGGACCACATGATCTCTTCAAACACTTTTTTAATTGTGCAAAACCCCCAAAATTTAATGAATTCATTAAATGAAGTCATCAGACCTATAAATTAAGGGGGAGGCTCTTCCTTACCTTGATTGGGCTCTTCTTTTTTGCGGGAGAAGAATATTTGTGGCGGATATTACTAGAGGAAACCCCACATAGAAGAAAAAACTCTTCTCCTTCGACGAATTTTTCTGGAATGAAGAACTCCATCGAAGGATCTCCAATGAGGAACCTCTTCAACGACGATGAACCGATGTCCACCTTTACCAATCCTCACCAATGTCAATGAATATTTTAGTTAAGAATTGTTTTTTGTATACCGCTTACCCTGTTCTTGTTGTTCTTCTAGATTTATAAACAACTATGTCATTCGGTACAATTCTAATGTAGAGGGTGCAGGCCAAACGAACACGACCAGAACCCTCCGAAACATTTGTGGATTTTGGTTTTCTTCATGGATTGTTTTCTAGTTGAGTGAATCCTGAACGTGGTGGTCTTGAATCGATGACGACGTCCATAGAAAAATGTGGGAGTTTTCAAAATGAATATCGGGCCACCGGGGTACACCCGGGGCCCCAAGGAACATCGTCGGCGACTGGTGTTGGCGACCAGTGCCGGTAGGGCTCGAGAGCCATGTCCGGAACTCTGGATAGCCATGATGATGATGGTGGCACAACCGCGCCACTAGAAGAGGGTCGCGGCCCGTCGGCCATGGAGGATCAAGGGCGGCGGCCGGCGCACAACCAACCGTGTGATGGGGGCGGCGGCATGCGTCCACGCCACCGGGCTTGAAAGGGGCTGCCGAACAAGGCCGCGGTAGATGGGGGGGGTAGACCACTGCCACTCACCGGAGGTGGCGCGGTGCGTGACCACGCCATGGAGGGGCTGGCCGTCTGACCAGCTGAGGAGTTTAGCGGGACCCCTGGGTCCCGTGAGCCAGCCACTAGTGCCACGTGGCGCTAGCCGGTTGGACACCAAACCTAAATGGTTAGGCCATTAGGGTTACCTAGGGAGCACATCTCCCTTGGGTGGTAGCTAGAGAGGATTCCACTGCGGGGTCGCCCAGTCGCGGGCCTAATGTGGGATGCCCCGAGCGGGCTAGGCCGCGCCGGACCCAGTGGGGCAGGTGAGATCCCGCCGGCCAGGTTGGACTCAGGTCAGTTTGGGATGACCCGAACTGGGTCAGGTCGGCCGAGACTGGGTCAGACCGACCGAGGCTGGGTCAGACATGACCTAGACCCGCTTTGACCCCCTTCCTCTCTTTCGATTATAATTTGTGCTACGGGCGTCCGTTTGATGAACCATCTATAGTGCCAAAAATGCTTGGATTGAGAAGGTCCTTTTGGTATACCCCACTTGAGTTTTGGATAATGTTGGGGTATGTTGGGATTGGATTGAACACGAATCCAATCAGGCCCTCAGGACTAAAAAGGAAAATAACTTACAGACAGGGAATCTATTTGACGTATTGTCTATTACGTTTAGACCCCTATTACATAGTGGTCCTTTGGGGATACTTTTTCGTGGGAATTCATGGTAGTTGGAGTATGGACCTGTGGCTTGAGAAGAGGACCCTTATGGAATCAATCATTCTTAGTGCGGGAACCCTGTGGCTGGCTGTAACATGAGAAAGGGATCCTATGTGGGTCTGTGCCTTAGGATCCTATGTGGGTCTGTGCTTTGGGGTACAATGTGGGTCTGTGTTCTAGGATCCCACATAGATCTGCTCTAGGAATCCATGTGGGACTACTCTAGGATCCTACTTGGGTCTCATGTACTAGGATCCTATGTGGGTTTGATGATTTAGGATCCTACATGGGTTAGCCTCTTAAAAGAGTAAGATGATTCAGTAGGATTATCTAATCGTCATTATTATCATACCTCAGTTATACCTGGTGTGAGCTAAGTTCTAATATTTGTGGTGAAACCATTTTGGTTCTTCTATATGTGGTCTTACCTAATATTTACTCACCTGTTTGGTGTTATGTAACACCCCAATCTTCCACGGTATGATTCTCTTTGAATAAAAAAGTAACATGTGTTTTACACAACTTCGAGGTTCTAACACCCACCACAACCAATCAAAGAAGCTGTTATGAATAGTAATATCCACTTTAGAAAATTTTATAAATTTTATTATTCAAATTGGACATCATTTTTGAATTTGTAATATTGAGATTAGCTTAGGGTGAATTTTTGGTACTTTTCTGATAACTTTCATATTTTGATTAATAGTGAAAATTACTAAATTTTAATTAAAAACAACTTTTTAAATCAAAATAATTAATAGTGATAAATTATGAATTTAAGTGGTTTTGAAATATAACTAGATTATATTTTTACCGTTTAATCCAATGTTTGTCATTGGACATAATTTCACATTTAAACTGGACATAAGAAAGTGTCAATCTTTTGATAGTAATTATTTCTTAAAAACACGTTTTTTGTTTTGACAATGGGGATTAATTTTAAATTAATTTCTACCACTTCTGTTTTTTGGATTTAAAAAATGGATTCCATATTTAGAATCATTAGGTCCAAATTGTGTAAATAGTTAACTTTTATTTTTAGACATTTCGAATAATTACTTCGGTAAATATTTTATTTACAATGGTTAAACGGTAAATCCGGTAAATAAGGGTAAATAAATAATATTATAATAATATTAAATTACCCTAAAACATGTACTAACCCTATTGGTTGATACATTTACGACCATTGGCATATTTGGGTTGACTTTGGGACACCATGGAGCCACTTGTAAGTGAGAATGACACTTTATATTAATTAAGTTAAAGTAAATACAAAAATGACAAAAGCATATATCTTTTAGAAAAACAATTTTTACATAGGGTTATATATGTTCTATTTTTGACTATAAATATTCATTAGAAAGATAAAATTAGTTCCTACATAATGGGATTTTATTTATAATTTTTAGTCATTGAATAATTAAATTTATTTATGACACAATAATGATACAGTATTTTTATTATTAATGAATGAAATCAAATAATTGGTATTATAAATGTTAAAATAAATATAATTTGAATTTATTAATGACATATACAAATTTTATTGGTTAATATGACATTTTATGATTACTTAAGAGATTTTTTTTTCTAATTAATAATGTTTTTAAGACTTTAAAAAAATCAATTATTAAATAGTGTCAAAATAGACATAAAAGTGTTTTTTAAACAAATATTATATTATTAATAGATATTCTATTTCTAAAAATCAAAGGATCAGAAAAATGACTTATATAATAATAGTTGTATCATTAATGGACCACTTGGGAGTCTCTTGGTTGTATATAGTAAGTATATTAACTATATAATATAAAAATACAAAGAGACATGGTAAATGACACACTATTAAACTAACAGTTTAATCAAAAAGATAAAGTTAATGTAGTGACCCAAACCTTTCTAAAACCTATTGGTTGATTGGTTTGAGACCTATCCCCACTGTATCCTTTAAATAATCCACTTTGGAGCCATTAGAAGCCGAATGTAAATTTATTATAAAATAATATTTCTAACTTTTCCAAAGGTGCCCCTCACCCCTCTTATAAAAGGCCACCCCCCCTTCTCTCTAATTCAAGCCTTCAAATCCTTTTGGCTCAGACAAAACCTGCCCAAATATTCTCTAAACATCCCTCAATTCAACCTAGAGGCCTTAGTTTGATTAGAAAGCCAACATAAGGAGCCCTTTTGATTAAATCAAAATGAAGAACTCGAAGAAGAGGAAATGTTTTCACCAGCCTCTTTCAAGTTCCTTTCTTCATCCTCTTCTTATTTCTTTGTTATTTCCATTCTAAAATAATAACTTCAGTTTATTATATATACAATGATGTTATTATAAATATGATACAAACATTTTCAGTATTCTATCCATCCTTTGAATGACATTTCACCATAGGTGCGTATATACGGCTTACAGTCTCCACGTCGTGGTGTAATTGTTATTCAAAACATTATTATTTGGATGGGTTTGATAATAATGTGTAATTGAAATAAATAATAAATATAAAATTATATAGATTTTTTATATATGATATACCGTCCAATTATATAACATTTTAATATCAAAAAAATGATATTGTCTCTCGTGCGTACGTATGGACTACCGTCTCCATGAAGGCAATGAGATTCATCCCCCATAATATCTATTCAAGATTAATTTTCATTTGAAGATTAAAAATAATGTTTAAGGACTTGATATCATTCTAGATATTAATAAGATAAAACCTATACAAAATAAACATGACTTATTATAAATAATAAGTAAAAAGGGTTATAGATATGAATATGTTAATTTAATTAGTTATTTATTTTTTAATGTTTATGATACAATACATTAATGTTATTTTTTCTAAGTTGAGAATTAAGGTAAGTGTTTTTGATAACTCAATTTTCTTTATTTGAGTTATAATTATAATTATTAAACCCCATACTTATAAGTTTAATAATATTATACTATTATTACACTTTAATATATTATTATTTAAACTTATTTCCCATTAAATCCCTTTATAAAGATCGTTACTTTAATAATTGTGATATTTTGGATATTTTTTATCTTAGTTCCCTATAATTTAGTCATCATTTAATAGTATGCACTAATATAATTTTAAATGTCAAATTCTATTATCTATGTGATTATATTGACATTCTTAATAATTATTTATGGGATTTACACAATTATATTATGATCCCTCCCTTAATTTTATTGACATAAAAGCTACAAAAGTCATAAGGGTTTTTTGTCGGCGGGATTTATTTTCCTTGGGCCACAAACCATATTATTTAGTGATAATAGATCAAGTTAATTTTGTTAAACAATTTATATATTATAAATTGTGTTTCAAATTTTCTAATTTGTAAATTACTTATTTACATCAAAATATTCTTCTTTTGTGTATTTCATTCCATATAAATTATGAAATTGTTAAGAATAATTCATTTCCCTTCAAATGGACTTTTTTCGTCAATTTTCATATTCTTCCATCCCACCAATGTTTTTATTAATAGGAAAACATATTATGTTATATCTTTTATGATATTTTTACATATATTTATGTTTTCTATAAATTATGTTGTATTACCTTTTTAGTATGTGGGATTCAAAAATATATTGTAAAATTATTAAAAAGGATTCCCCTTTCACCTTTGTATTTTTTTATTCCAATGTCATTTCCTATAGAAAACATTTATTTAATTCCAAAGGATATAGTATAGGGATTTACTTTTAATAATTTTTTTAATTTTTCCCTTGTTTTATATTCAAAATATAAAATTTCACTGTAACTTATAATTTTATATTTTTATAGAATTGTTAAAAATTTATTATAAAAAATCTTTTATTTTTTAAATTATGATTTTATACTTATGATAAAAGGTTTTTGTGTCATTTGAAGTTATATTTCATGGATCACATCTGAAATCCTCTCATACATAATTATTAGGGGTGACTAAGCTCACTGTATTGAAAAATATAATTCTTGATCAATTATTACATAATATTGTTCAAAGTGTTTTCCATAGGTTTTTATTGTTCTTATTTGTAAATATAATTAAAAGTTTTTACATTAAACTTGGGATGTATCTTAATAATAATATCCACATTTTTTCTTTAGATGGATTATGATCATGTAATTATATTTATTTACTGGGAAATGCATTGAAATTTCATATTTTTATAATTTAAATATGTATTTTTATTAATTAATAATATAATTTTATTACATATTTTATTGTTATTCATTCCCTTCTTTTGATGAATGCATTGGAAAAAATTATGATGGGTGTTTCTTGGGATTATATATCATCTCTACGCATCATAATGTCTCAAGGGACAAATTGTCATGGGTGTTTGGTGTATTCAGACACATTTATTTGTGTTGTTTAAGAATAATTCAATGATTATATGTTTATTATGTCCCAGTATGAAGTCTTGATTTAATGATTTGTGATGTTTAACATTATGTCTTCCTTCACTATGAAATCAATTAGTATTATACATGTTATTATTTAAATTTTTATTAATATATATAGTTTATTCTCATTTTATAATTTTTATAGAATTATATAATTCTTTATTTATTAATGTTATATTATTCATGCCTTTTGTATTACAATATATCTTTCGATATACACTACCCATACTGAGCGTTTGACCTCCCCCTTATTCTATTTCCATTTCCCTAGGATATAAAGAAAATTATAAAATAACAAATGTATAGAAGTGTAGCCTATGTGGGTAATTTTAGGGGACATTTGGATATCTAATTCAAAATAAGGAACTCTTAGTATATTGGGAAAAAATGTCTATTATATGAGAATGATATAATTTTTGTGAGTTAAATTTTTTCCTAACAAACTAAAACTCAAAAAATAAAAGTTCATTAGTGTTTAAGTTAAATAATATTTATTTTTGATATTTTAAAAATGAGTTTTTATTTTGGGGTCACTTCAGTTTGTTTTAAGATGAAATAAATTCACACTAGATTCTAGGAGTGTGGATATGGGGTTTCACATATTATTTTAGGACTATTTTTTCATGATTATTTGTATATAATAAAGTGATATTTAATTATTTATCATGTTTTTATGATTTATTAGTTTGATTCAACAAAAAACCATCACTGGGAACGGTCTCCACTATCCTTTACTATTCTAAAAACCATCAATAAAAAACTAAAAACAGGGATTCCATGTTAAATCACAATAAATCATAGTCACAAATCATCATCAAATCAATGAAAAAATCTTCACTCTTTCAAGTTAAATTCATAATCATGGGAGGTCTATATTCTCAATATGTGGAGAATAAAATTTATGTACCATTATTTATTCATAGAAACCACATTAATCAACTCATTCATCATCCAATAATATCTTAACATAAAATATATAGCAAAAATTCATCATTTCTCAATTTGTGTAATTATACTCAAGATGTATTTTTATAACTATATTTTATTTATACATCAAAAAAATTAGGGTTTTCACTAGAACACTCAATCACACAATCACGTCCAAATAATCTTTTTAACAATTTCATTATCTTAGAAACATTAAATTTTCCAAAAAAGGAAACCATCAAAGTCTACTCCCAAAAACTTCTAGATAAGTCCAATTAAAATTTTTAAAGTCATGTTGTTGACAATATCTAAGTCAACCATTATAATGTTTCAAAAAAACCACTTAAACATGACTTAATGGGACTATAAATTAACACCATAGTGACATATATAGTAAAATATGCTATAATTACTATTCACTAATTGAGTTTAAATATTGAGTTAATGTTTTATAATTTCTTCTCAAATAATATATATATATATATATATCATTATAATAATCAAAATCATTATTAACAACAAGATAATTTTCATAGTGTTTATTAATATAATTTGTATCTTAATATAACATATAAATAATAATACATTATTGATTTATGCCCACAAATTTTAACTTTTATAAATTTTTTGGATTGTGTGTGTATTAAAATATAAAGATATATATGTGTGTGAAAATATTTATAAATATAGTAATATATTATAGTAAGTCATAATCAGATACTATTATATTTAAATAGATGAAATATGGGCAAGAATATTTTATTGCATACAAGTAGTAGGTTAAACCTGACCAGGATATATGATTGAAAGAGTATGGGATTCTTAACAAGATGTTGTTTATGAAAATTCATTTGGTGTATGGAATCATGGGTGGTTACATGTTTTGTTTTTTGTAGCACTCAATATCTATTTTAAACCAATAGTAATTTAAGGAAACATTAATAAACTGAGGTAGTTGATTGTGATGAGACTAAAAAATATGAATATAAAACCCAGTAATGGGTGGGTTACTTGAAATAAATACCAGAAGACACCAATTTTTGTATGAGAAGAATCAAATACTTTGGGATTTCTGAATACTTTGTTTCTCTAGTATTTTAAGAAATAATTTTCATTGGTAATTTATATAGATGATAAAATGGAGTAATTGGAATTGGTTTAGTCCTTATTGTAGTTGGTGGCCCAGTCTAATATACCCATTTGGGGTGAGTGTTGTTTTATGTTTTTATACGTATAAATTCATTTAAGAAAGTATTATATTTATATTATTATATGTATTATTTTTTATAATAAATATATTTTATGAAGGTAAAAAATTCTTCTCTTGGAATGAGACCTAGTAATTGACCCCCTCCCTTCTTCAGAAAATAAACTACTTCTAATAAAAAAGGTATCAACAATAATTTCTGCCTCTACAGTTTTTCCATGAATAGAACTAGCTTCCTAATTTAACTACATATTATCCTCTTGATATTATTGATTTTCTCATTTTCACTTCCTCTCACTCTTTTTATAACACATTACCTAAATTATCTAAACTACGACTATCACTTATCAACACCTTATTATTTATTTTACTTATCTAAATCACACTGCTTCCTTGTTTCCAAAAACCAAACTCCATCAACCATGATACCACCTAACTTAACTATTCCCCTCATATGTATCACACACAACCCTCAATCCATATATCGTATATATTCCTCTCATATTCTACCTCTATCACCTAAAATACCATGGTTAAATACATTTAATATTCTTCTATATATTTTCTTCATTCAAATATACATCATTATGCATCCACTATACCCCTTTCATATTTCTTCATTATCCATCACATCATATTTTTGTGTTCTGTTATTCCCAATTTCATTAGATACCATCATGATTGATGGTAATGATCTGGTGGTGAAATTATGAGGTAAAATTATTTAACGATATAATATATGAATTCCCCTCTCAATATAATTCATTATTTAATTCCATTTAGTAATCTGATCCTATATAAATTTATTATTATACTTTAATTTTAAAATTATAAAGTATAATTTGGCTACATTAATTAAAATATATAAAGGTTATGGAAATAAATATCTATGATCTTACCTTTAATTGATCACTTTATATCCCATTATTCTTCTAATCCTCTCTACTTTAATAATATTTTAGAATAACGGGTCCAAAATGAAAACATATATATTGAGGCTCAAATAGGGCATGTGTTGGGCCCATAACTAACTACAAAAATAAACTTATATAATTAGAAACCATCCATCCCCAGGAATCAAGGATCTAGAGTAATTCAAATCCAAATATTTGTTTGATGAAAATTAAAAAAACACATCATGATGTAGTTAAATAAATAAATAATTAATTAATTATAAAACGAATATCGAAAGTTAATTCCATCTAAATTTAAACAAACTTTTGTATTATTTTAAACTACATATTCTATGATCAATAGTGTTATCATTTTTTTTTAGTTTTCTTACACACGATTTAATCATTTTCACAAAATTCCAACAATTTCACACACACAATTTATGAAATTAGTCATCTAAAATGATAATCATTAAAACCACTATTAGGAACCCCAAACATCCACCTTACGGAGAAAATATATTTCTAGATCAATTAATCCATTGAAAAAAATTGATTTGTTTACTATCATAAAATTACTATTTTATCTTTCAGTACAAAATTTCTAATTTTCCCTCACAATCTTCTTGAACACCAAGCCATAATTTCCAGAAAATCACAGAATATTATTAAATATTTGGTATTAAAATCATTGTTACATTAAATGGCCCTTGAGTATTCATTTATAGATAATTGGATTTTAGTTTAAATTATCACTATGATGAGGGATTATAATTTTTCAAGAGATTTTGTGGTTGGTCATCTATCAAAACATTAATTCTATTTAGTATCCTTTTTATAAAATTTTAATTCCTTATATTGATTGATATTTTAAAAAATCAAGAGATATTTTTTATAAACAAATTAATACTTATAATTTTTTCCCATGTTTCTCATATCCAAAATTTGATTTTTTTAGTAAGATTATTACAATTTTAACATTGATTCATTGGTCATTTTTTATAGATTTAACAAAATGTAATTGAATAATTCATAAATATCAAGATAATTAAGTTATTGTCATTTAAAACCCACCATAAATATATTGTTTTTAAACTAGGTGATCAATATATCCTAGGTTTCCTCAAATATAATCCTTTTATATATAGATAGTGAATGTAGGATGGTATTATCATTTGTATATACCATGTATTTAGATAAAAGAGGAGTTTAGAATTATTTTTTATTTTTTCATCTATATTTAATATCAAATTGTTCATTAACTCTTCAACTAAAAATGTATTTATAACAAAAAGAAAAAAAATATAATTACTTTTAGAATAAAAAAAGAGTAGAATGTTATATTTTCACACACGTCATTTCTAATTGAGTTATTTTTTATTTATTTTTGTTCTAGATTCTTCCCATTGGGTTTTCTTTTAGTTATTTTTGGAAAATGAAAACTTTTAGTAAATATCAGGTGTTGTATGGTTGGTGCACGGTTTTTCAAACTATTTTCTCCTTCCTATGTAACTTTGCGACCAATATGAGTTTCTATATATATATGATTATCATATAGTTAATGAATATTTTTTAAACTATGTGGGATAACCATGCAACATGTCCTACTTGGGTAGTAAGGGGTGCACAGTTTTCGAATAGTTTGGAAAACCACATAGGAAAATCGTATAGCATTTCTAAGTTATTAAAAATTGAATTTTTTTTGTTTTCTCACATACCAATTCTTAATTTCAAACCCGAAAAATACTCCCCCTTAGTATTACTCACCCTATAAGACCCCCCATCCCTCTTCCCCCCTTAGTGCACCATTTTGGTGGGGGATTTAGAGTGACTTCTCCACAAATCAATAAGTAAGTCCATCATTTCGTTGTTTCTCCTTCTATTCTTGGATATTCTCCCTCTTTCATTGGTGTTTCATATATTTAGTAGTATGGGTGACTTATTTAGGGTGGAATATTTCTTTTTATGTTTTGATCTTGGTGTTTAAGGTTTGATCTTTCCTCTATACATTTTTCTTGGTGTGCGGTTGTTGGTTTTCACTATTTTCTAAAAGTTTCCTCACTTCAGGTTGGTGGTTCTTTTCTTAAACATTATTTAAATAATTTTATATGCTATATTGAGTTTTAAAATGTGTTTCATGATTTATTTCTGTGAATAAAATGGTTTTTTTAAAGTGTTTTGATATGTGCAAGGATTTAGAGTGATTTTTCAGAGGGAAATTGTTTGTATATCATGTGTAAAACCTTGTTGTAACTTTTAAATGTGATTTATAAACAATACAACATGTTTTTTAAATTATGAAATTGGTGCAGAACATATTTTAAAATGGTTTTGTTGTTATTTTGATTTAATATTGGTTTTGATTGTGAATATAGTGTTTTTTGAAGAATGTTCATATTGTCTACCTTTTGTTTATGTGAAATTGATGTTGAATGTGACTTGTAAAATGAAAATTGTGCATGAAGGGAAACCAAGGTAACTAGGTGGGTAGACTAGAACTATTATTCTAGTTGACTCAGAAGTGGCTAGGCTCAAATTCATCAAGAATATTTGACAATAAAATACTTATTAAAGGATAATGATGATTGGAGACCACTAAGCCCATGGGGTGTCCCCACCCAGTGGCTTGTGCATGATAACACTATTGGTTGTGGTTGTTATACCATGTTTCATTGAGATACAACATACTTAGTTTCCCATTATGCTAGTTTGTATAGTTTTTTATTTGACATAGTTCTATTTTTTTATATTTCTCTTACCATTGGTATACAGTTCCTTTTGTTTGTTATTTCAAAAGAAAGCATGTTTTCCTTTAAAAATTCTCCCTCTAAAATTTTGTATCTTAAAATGTTTTATATAAAAATATTTTTGTATTTTATTTTATAAAACATTCATGTTAATTTATCTTATAATTTTAATATCATTGAATATTTTTTAGGGTGGTATCCAAATGGTTTTTTCCTCACACACTACTTAAAAATTTTGTTATAAGAAGACTAGAATATGTTTTACATAGAAAAAGAAAAGTGGTACAGAGATGGTGGATTGGGATGCTAGTGGTATTACCCTGTAGGTGTTGAGGTAGTGGCATGAGGATTATGCTCCTCTTCATTCCTAGATATCTGTGGGATAGTTTGGTTTTTCCCTTTTTTGTTGTATCCTATTTCAGTTTTGTTAAGAGTTGTAAAATTTAATATGACCATCTTCATGCATTATTTGATTATGATTATTTTGTTATATCTTGTTTCTTGTTGTTGGTTTTTTATATTTTTATAAATGGGTAAAACTATTCCCATGATGTAATGTTGATACCTAGACACTGGTTGTTATCCCATGGGGATCGAGAACACCCACTATTTCATGACATGGTCTATGTCAGGTGTCGGGTTGGATGAACTCTAGCTTGGTTTGTGAAAAATGGTATTAGAGCAGGTAATCTCTTTTCTTTGTTAAGTTGTTTGGGGTGATTCTAGTTAGACTGGAGCTAGGATTTTTGGGGCTTTAAGTTTTGGTTTCAAGTAGGATTTCTAGTCATAAAACCTCATGATGGATCATATATCACCTTGGGATGTTGAGATTCTTGTTTGAATTTTTTCCAGGTGAGATATATAGGCTATAGAGTGTATATGAATATTTGGTGGAGGTGAAGTGGTTTGGTTGTCATGTTATTATAATGGGTTTTACTTTTTTGGATTTATGGTATGTTGGTATTTTCTTTTATTGTGAAAAAAATTTCTGAATGGTTGTATTAATAGTTTTCTTATGGTTATTAATTATTTGTAGAAAAATGCCTCCCCTAAGAATTCTTTTGAAACTACAGAATAAGAACAAATAGAGTTCTACCTCACCAATTGATCAAAGATTAGTTGTATCTATTTACTTGGATATTCAAGCCTTGGGAAAATGATTGGGTCTTGGTCCTTCTCCTGTTAGAGAAGATAAAATTTGTATTAGGAAAGAAAAACCTCAGGAGTTCCTTAAGAACATGAATCCTTCATTTTCATGTAGCATGAAAGCGTAGTAAGCAGAGAAGTATTTTAAGAATATTTAATTGATGTTTGAATTTATTGAAACTCCCAAGGATGTTAGGCTGAAGTGTGCTTCATTCATTAAAGAAGGACCAAGTCAGAGGTGGTGGGACTTAGTGGTTTAAACTGGAAAGCACGAGCAAATGAACTGTAAATACATCAAGGTTGTTTTCAATGATCAGTATTTTCCTGAGGTCTTAGACTATTTAAGATATCATGTTTTTATATATCTTGTTCCTGGTGACCGGTATATGATAGAGTATGACAACCACTTTTTTGAGTTAGTTCGGTACACACCCAAAATCATTTTCAATAAGAAGATAAAGGCTCATATTTTCAAGAGTGTTTTTGGCCGGAGATATATTCTAAGCTATTTTTTCAATATAAAGACCTATTCAAAAGTGTTTTACAATTCTTTTCTAGAGGTGATTGACTTCAAGGGAAGATCTAGTTCTTTTGTGGATATGTCAGTAATGGGAAGTGGCAGTTTATCAGAGAAAATAAGGAAGTGGGATGAGTAAGGGAATAAGGTAGGTGGTACTTCAGGCCATCCATCCCGACAGTCTTCATCTATGTACCCTGATGTTTTGTAGGTTTTGTTCAATCAATTCGGGAAGGTAGGAAAAATTCGACATGTGTTCAAAACTCCCTCTAATACCAATCATCGATGCAGAGCAAGGAGACACCTACTAGTTTTTTGAAAAATGATGCACCCATATCAGAGTGGTGTTGGATATGTAGCTTCCGGAGAGATGTTAGCTTTGTCTAATCTATCCAGGATGGTGGTATATTGATTAGGTTGTTATGGAGGTAGCATTGGATCATATTAGGGGTCAATTTAGTTCAGATAAGATCTACATGGTAGTAGTCATTATTAGGCTTAGGAAAAGTCAAGGCATCTCCATGTTCTTGAAAAGCACCAGTTGAACCGGATGTTGGTACTTTGATAGTTTGAGGTATGATTTTGATTGTATCATCCATGGATGTTTTTTTTTCTTTAAAACATATGCATCTGTTTCATTTTTCTATACATTTTTTGTGGATTCATTGGGTTTTACAACTTATTTCATGCCATATGTGATTGAGTTTGAAATGCTTCTTATTAAGAAGAATGAGTAGGGTTTCAGGTGCCTATCTGGTGCAATCATTATGTCTGAGGTCAAGCTAGAATGGGATTTTATAATTATGAAAATGGACCTCTTTGATGTGATCCTAATTATGTATTAGATGGTGTGATTTGAGGCACACATTGATTATTATAGGTGGAAAGTGTGTTTTGTGGAACCTGATGGTTGTACCCAAGTATTTCAGGGATAATAGGATCCTTAGTAGATTCATGTCAAACCTCCAATCCCAGAATTCGTTAATCTCGTTATCTAGTTATCATTGATCGCATTATAGGATGATAGTGGGTCTCTTAAGTTTCAATTACCTCATGTTGTGCATGAGTTACTGGATGTATTTCCATATGACTTTTCAGGTTTTCCTCCAAAGTGGGATACAGAATTCCAAATAGATTTAATAATAGAATGATAGCTGATATCTCTTCTATAATAAAATATGGCCCCCACTGAGTATAGGGAATTAAATCCACTACTGAACAATTTGGAATCCAAAGGAGTTATTTTCCCAAGCGTATCTCCATGGGCCACCCCAGTCTTGTTTGCGAAGAAGGTTGATGGATATCTATGATTGTGTATTGATTACTGGAAACTGAAAAAGGTAATCATCAATAACAAATATCATTTTCATCAAATTGATTACTTTTTTATCATTTAAAAGGGGTAATGTAGTTTTATAAGATAAACTTTTGTTATGGTTATCACCAAGTTAGGGTGAGAGAGGTAGACGTCTCAAAAACGACCTTCCGAAACAGGTATATCCATTTTGATTATATAGTCATGCCTTTCAATTTGAAAAATTATCTTGCAGTCCTTATGGTGTTAATGAATAGCATGTTCCAAAAGTATCTTGATTCCCTCATTGTGGTGTTCATGGAAGACATACTAGTTTATTCCAAATTTGAGGAGGATCATGAGTGACATTTGAGAATTTTTTTGGGGACTCTTTGAGACCATCACCACTATGTGAAAATTTCAAAGTTCACCTTCTAGATTATGGTGGTGAAGTTTTTGGGCCATGTTATCTTAGAAAGAAAGGTTTTAATGGACCACAATAATATCAATGCATTCATTTCATGGGACTAAAAGGAGAATGTGTTTGAGATCAGAATAATTCTAGGCCTGTATTAATATTATATGTGGTTTGTTATAGAATTCTCTTAGATTTCTTCTCCCATGACAACACTCACCTAGAAAGGGGTGAAGTCTTAATGGATCCCAGAGTGTCATTTATCCTTATAGGAGCTAATGTGTGGTTTGATAACACTCCTATGTTGATCTTTCCGAAATATGTAAAGGGCTATGTGGTTTATTATGATGTCTCGGGTATAGGTCTCAAACATGTGCTTATACAGTTTGACCATGTGGTGGCATATGGCTCTCCCTAACTCCAAGCATATGAATAGAACTACCTGACTCATAACCTGGAATTAGTAGTAGTGATGAATTCCCTGAAGATGTGGTTTCATTGTCTTTTGGGGAGAAATTTGGGGTTAATTATTTTCATAAGAGCCTAGCCTACATTTTCTACAAGAAAGATCTAAATTTGACACAACATCATTAGGTTGACTATGTTCATGGGTATAATTTCTATATCATATATACCCTAGTAAAGGGTAATGTTTTGGCAGACACTTTAAGCATAAAAGTTTTAGTGTAGGTGTTCAAAGAGTCCAGTGATGAGTAGACCTTGATGAGGATTTTTTATCAGATACACCTGTAGACCAAGGATAATGGTGGAGATGCATTTTTGAAATGTTTCCAGTTATATCCTTATCTTATTGATATGATTTAGTGTAATTATTATAGTGTTAAGTTATACCAATTGTCTCTGAATTCGTTTCATAGTGGGGAAACTCCTTGTGATTGGCCATTTTCTCTCTAGGGAGTTTTATGTTTCAAGGTCTGTTTTTGGTGTCGTCATCTCTAAGTATGGTGGTGGTGTAGGATATCCATCGGTCTCAATAGGATATTCATCTTATAGACAAAATGATTTATTATGATGTTCATCAGAAATTACGGTGGGAAATTATGAGGTGGGATATAGCTGACGTCATATTTATGTGCTATACATGTCATCAGGTAAAAGAAGATCATTAAAGGCCCTCCGGTTTTCATCAGCCAATACCTATTCCAACCTAAAAGTGGGAAATTTTCATCATTGAATTCATTATTTGCTTTCCTCATACACCCCACTGAAATAATTATATTTAGTTAGTGATCGATTATATGACCAAATCATTCCAATTCATTTCGATCAAAGATTTAGCAAAGGTGGATGAGTTGGTATTAATGTATGTTCAGGTGGTTGTGAGGCTTCATAGTGTGTCATCAGCAATTGTTTCTGAGAGGGACCCCATTTTACCTCTAGATTTTGGGAAGGACTTTAAAAGGTAATGGGGTAACATATTAAGTTGATAACATCATACCATCCTCAAATGGATGGTCAAACAGAATGATAAAATCAGATTTTAGAGGACATGCTTCGGGCATGTGTCTTGAATGTCATAATTTTTTGATATATCCATTTGGGGTTGTACGAGTTTTAAAATTAAAACGATTACCAATCTTCAATACGAAAGGATCCTTTTATGGTACTCTATAGTCAGTTTTTTCAGTCTCCCTTATGATGGGATGATGGGTGTGAGACCTCATTGTTGGGACTGAGGTTAGTGCAAGAGACATATAAGAAGGTCATGTCAAACACGAAGCGATTTTTGATATCTTAGAGTCACTAGAAATCATATTCTATTCATATATATTGCTATCTAGTGTTTTATATGGGTGATAGGGTATTCTTGAATGTGGCACCTCTCTTGGGTCACCACTATTTGAGTAAACAAGTAATGTTAATGCTGAGGTATATCGAACCTTTCAAGATCACTGAGCAGGTTGGTAAGTGTGAGTACAAGTTCGAATTTTTTTTGATGTTTATGTCAATTCATAACATTTTTCATCTATCCTAGTAGAATAAGTATAACCCATATCTATCTCATGTTCTGAATTGGAATGATTTGGAAATATAGCCTGATCTATCTATGTTTGAGTATCCAACAAGGATTACTGATTCTCAAGAGAAAGTGTTTTGTTTAATGTATATTCCATTGGTCTGTGTAATTTGGAAACAAGTGAATGATGAGAATGAGACTTTAGATTTAAATTCATAGGTTGATCTGGAGTACCCATTTATATTCTCTGATCAGGCATCGAGTTGTCTTTCCATGGGAAGAAATTTTTCATGGTGTGGAAAATTAACACACCCATGATTTCAACATAAGTAATGTTTCTATTTATTTTCAATCTATCTTTTTCCCAAGGGGTCTCCACTGTGTTTTTTGAAGAAAAATAAGAAAATATGAGTAAAAAGGATGTAGTGAATTGTTGTCACATGATATTTCAAACCATGTGCCCTCTCCCAAGTAACCATACATCCAAGTGGTGTTTTTGTATAAAGGCATATAACATGATTAGGAAATGTTTTGTAAATCATACGGGAAAATTGTGATACATTTCCTTCTTCGATAGTAAATTGCCCATGGTTTCCGCACAATTTTCCAAATCATTTGGCCTATCCGGATCCTTAAAATTTTGATTTTTATGTTTTCTATGTCCCTAATATTTAACCATAATCCCCTAAAATTCTCCCCCATTGGGATTATTCACCTTATGTACCTCCTTTATCCCTCTTCCTCCCTTAGATCTCCATTTTTTGGTGTATTTGGATTTATTTCACCAAAAATATTCAAGTAAGACCCTCTTTTCATAGTTTCTACCCCACTTATAGGGTTATGTTCCTCTGTAATTTTAGTTTCATATCTCATGTGGTATGGTGAATAGTTTAGGGTGAAATATTAATTTTTATGGTTTTATCTTAGTGTTTAGGGTTTGATATTTAATTTATAGAGTTTTCTAGGTGTGTGGTTGTTGGTTTCCACAGTTTTCCATAAGATTATTCTCTTGAGGTAGGTGGTTCCATGATAAAACATTATTTCATGAATTTGATATAATTCTTATGTTTTTAAATGTGTAAAATAATTTATGTGTGTGGTGTGAATGTTTTTTTTGAATGGTTTCGATATAAATATGGCTTTAGAGAGTTTTTTCTAAAATAAATTGGGTGTATTTCAAGCGTGGACCCTTTTAGATAATTTGAATTGTTCTCAATAAAATATTAAACATGTTTAATAAATAGTTAAAGGGGTGTAGAACAACTTTTAGAATGGATTTTGTGTGCATTTTATTTAAAAGAGGTTTTGGTTATTAAGGAAGTGATTTATAAAGCATGATCATATTTTTTGTATTATGTTTATGTAAAAGTTATGTTTCACATGACATGTGAAATGAAAATTGAGAATTAAGGTAAAACTGGGTAACTAAGTGGGTATAATGAACTAGGATTAACATAATTAGATATTATATCCTTTTATATGAATATTCACTATGTTACAAAAAAATACATTCTTGAGAACCATAATAATTTAGTGTCCTTGTAAACTTGGGGAAAAATATTCTATCCTTATGAAAGATCTAAAACATCACCCATAAAGATCTCTACCTTAAGTACTTCTACCTAAAACATTTATTCATAACCTGGGGAGATATAACATAAAAAGATATGATATCAGATACTCAGTAAGGGTGAATAAAAGAAATACATAAGCATAACATGAACAAAGGGTATGAAACATGATCATAACATTTAAAGATCAAACCAATCATATGAGAGATTGTAATAGTGATTGGAGGTTCATGTGATATGGAACATAATAGAATTAATAGCATAAATAATGAGAGCATAAAATTTGAATATAACATGTAATAATGGTGGAAACATAATTATATAATAACACTATGTCAAGGTGGAATACCAAGTCCTTTGTAATATTTTAGGATTTGGTTAATAAACTATGTACCTGTTTGGATTTATGATGCCCCCCATGTACCCTCATGCTTTGTTCTTGGTATGTCCTCTAATGTACCCTCTTATTTCAGGATTGGGATTTCCTCCAATGTACTATTTTGTTTCGGGCATGAGATATCCTCAAGTGTACCCTTTGAGCTCATAAAACATTTACAATTACCAAATGTATTGGAGGTAGATATAGGTCCTAACCATATTATAATTAAATCATACATACATATTCTAAAAATCATAAATAATCATATCATGGCCCATGAAATGAAATGGGTATCATAAACATGTAATCCTATCTTAACATATACAAAATATGGGTTTCATAATCATTTCACAAAAATCATAACCCACAAAAAGAAGTGGGAATCATAAGAATATAACCAATGGAAGATATGTGGGTGTCATAAGGATAATTCCATAAATTCATAATCTATTCAAGAATAAATATTAATCCAAACTTTTGATAATTTCTTATAAGGTGATGATTAACATCAACTTATGTCATCTTATATGGAAATTAAATTAGAATGATATTTTGAAAACAGTTCTTAAGTAAATATACTTTATTATATGAAAAAAGCCTCTTTAAAATATAAAAACCATTTTAAAACCATTTTCTTGAAAATAAACTTTAACTATTATAAATACACCTTTTAAAACCTTTTTAAAACCATTTTCTTTTAACACATATAAAGGGATATTGAATATGTTTTGAAAACAATTTTCCTTGAAAACATTTAAAAGAAGCATAAAAACATTTTGAAAACTATTTCTTTGAAAATATATTTTAAAACATTTTCTATAAAACTAACCTTTTAAACATGAAAATAAATATTTAAATAATATATGAAGGATAAATTCGTTTGTATGAGTTAAAAATAACATTCATTTTTTATGGTAAATAGGATAGAAAAATTCCTTATTCGGAAAGAGAAAAGAATATTCCTTTCAAACTATAGGTAAAATACAAAAATAATAATAATTTATTTTAATTATAATATTATATTATTAGAATATTATTTTAAACCATTTTATTAAATCATGGTTTTTAAGGAGTAAAAATTGTCGATCGATGAGAAAGTAAAGTCGTGATTTATTGAAAACACTTTATTAACAATTTTATGTACCAAAAGTGAAAAAATGGAACCAATACATTAATATATCATGAATAAACATAGGATAATAAAATCCATTATATTTAATAAGATATTAATCATAATATTTCATCAAAGGAAGTATAAACATAAACAATCTCAAAAAGCGATGAGATTTCTTCAATAAACTATAACCACTCGGTAAATTTGAACCATTATACCCATGTAATAAAATGGAATTACATTAGGCTTAGAACATAATAAAAACAATTAGATTCATTATATAATATTTAAAATGTAGTATATACACCTCGTGGAGAACTATAGGTGGAAAACATGGCATGTTTCTTAAAGAAGACAAATTGAGATAAAATTACTTTACCGATTTAGTGACTTTTGAAACATAAATCTGATAAAATAATTATCAGATAAGAGATATTTAAATACCAATAAATTTAATAATAATAATAATTTCACAAATTCATGGTCATTATACATTCCATATAAAAGTAATGGGTGGTAAATAAACCATGTATCTCACAGAAATAAAAGGTGAAATGAAATCACCTAGCCTTAACTTTCCTTTTTTGTGTGTTCTTTATCCTCTTGTATGTTAGATTAAAATATGTTAATAACTAATAACATAACAATAATAGGTTTTATAATGTTATATATCATCTTTTTATAATGTCGTATTACCTGTTTGTTATCAATCATTCCTTATTTTGACTATTTCAGGTGTTAATTTCCATGTTTTCTAAATTATGTTTAGACATGTTATATTATTCTCTTATTACATAGATAATGATTTAATAATCTATATGATTTAATCCATGACATAATTATTTTATATATTCATTACATATATATTTATAATAATCTATAAAGTCTGGGTATAAGAAATTAAATGCATCATTCAGGGAGACGGTAGGTCATACATATGCAAGAACGCTACTTTCATTTCTTTGTTGAATTAAAAGAATTAAAATTAAATGAAATATATCTACTATATTTTTTGTATAATATCTATGTTATATATGTTACATATTTTTATTAATACTATCCCATTTACATTTCCTCAGGCACTAGTTCCCCATATATTGAAATAATATGTTTTTACCCATTAGATAGAGGTGTGTGTAATTGTAGGTATAAATAATAACACAAAGAAATATAATTATATTTAGAATAATTTTTTTTTGTTTATTTAAGAATTTAATAAGAAGAGTATAGGGAGTGGATAAGTAGTTGAATGAAAATAGATCATTGGAAAATGTTACCTTAAAATCAAGTAACTCTTATTGGTTTATACTAATGGGGTTTCTTGGAATGATTTCCTTACAAATATAGGATTCAAGGTATATTGAAGGTATATTTTGAAGTTATGGGTTATATATTGTCCTAACCTAAGTGGTTTTATAGGATTGGGGAGGTGGTATAAGTGGTGACCTTTTATAGTGAAGGAGTAGTGGCGCTATTGTACTATTTTGACCAAGGAATTCCATACACATTTTTCACATTGAATGTGGCACCAATAGTAGATGAAATTAGATTAAACGATGGATGTGTTAGAGATATTTCTGTAAAATATATCATGTACAAGTTTATAGGCCATTATGGGTCTTAAGTTTAAGGTTTAGTCCCTTATTGTACTTAATATAACCTTAATAATTTTAATTAATTATAATCACATTGAATAATATTTTTGGTAAAAAACAAATGTGGTATTATTAGAAAATATAAATTATTATAATTAAAGATATGGAATCAATTTTTCTAAATTACAATTACAGAAGTGTTAGAAATTAATTTAAAATTAATCTCACAGGCGGGACGACAATGTAGGTTTTTAAAGTAAAAATATTGGAAATATTGTTCTGTTTTTTAGTCAATTTCATATTAAAATTTATTTTAATGACATAAATTTGATTAACTGAAAATAATATGATATAATTAAACTTTAAAACCAATATAAATTATAATTTATCCTATAAATAAATTATATGAAAAAGAAAAAAAACATTTTATTTTTCAACATTCATTAAAAAATAAACATTCCTAGAAAAATAAAAAAATATTAGCCTTAATATAATTTTTATGTTTTGATTAAAAATATTAATTTTATTTTTTCATATTATGTTTAAAAAATTCGAAAAAAATTTAAATTGGGTGCGCTATAAAAGGATGTAAATTTTCCTTTATAAAAATATTGGTTTTTATGTGTAAAATTATGTGTGTTCTTGTCTTATGATTATAAAACCAAATGGATGAATATAAAAATTATTTGATTGAATATTTAACATGTATATTTCATCAAAATTACTCTCTAATTGTGATATATTTAGTTTCTCAGAACAGAACCCCTTTGATAGCATGGAAATAATAATAATATTTTTGTAAAATTCAGTTGGTTCATAGTTTCATTTATATTTAATTAGTAACCAATGAATTAATTTTATAATTATATAAATAATAAATTTTCATAATTTATTTAACACACTTCATAACTACTAATTTAATGTCTAGGTTATATTTTATCATGTCAAAAAGTAATGTTTTAATAATATATCATTGTCTTGAAATATTCAGTCTTGCATGCAGTGTAAGCTATCGAAAAAGGAAATCTTGCATGTAATACAAGATAATTAGGTGTAGTTTGAACTAAAATACATATAATATATTATATATATTTAATATAGTAAATATATTTTAAATTAACTAATTATTATATTCCAATATACTATTGGTTTTGTGTGAAACGGATGCCAAGTTAGTGTTTCATGTATTGTAAGCCAAGTTGGTGTCATGTAACACATACCAAGTTAGTGTCCTGTGAAAGGAATGTTTGACTTGGTTAAATAAAGTACCTCAATGACAATTAATTTATTCAAAAAAATTAAAAAAAACTATATGTGTTACATTCTCCCCCCCCCACTTTAAATTGAATTTTTCTCTGGAAATTCATATGGGTTATCAAGGGTTTTATATTTGAAAGTTCCTTTCACAGAATCCCACATCAAAAATGAAAATACTAAAACTATTATTTAAAAATATAATTTGAAAACATAAGGTTTACCCAAAGTAAAATATAAATGTGTTTCCACATAGTAGAACATAGTTAAGAAGTGAAAACATGGATATAGAAGAGAAATTAAACTATCATGTTTTGATGGAGAGAGACAATGAACAAAGTCAGAAGAAATATAACAATAAAAAAGCCATAAATTCTTTATTATCTATGGTACCATTTGATTCATTATAAAATAAGGTATTATTATAATCTTTTTGTTTTATAAATCCTTTCCCTAAGGCTGAATAATTTTTATTAGAAGATATAATTACTTGATTTCATTCCCTTTTACAAGTTAAATCTCACACTTTGGTCATGTATTGACCAATTTCCACATTATCTATTTCTCTAAAAATTGTGGTTAATTTTTCATTTCTGAATCACTAGTAGTTAATTAGATCCATGATAATTTATTCCATATCTCTTTAGTTACCATCAACACAAAATTGTAATAGCAGGTTGGCTAATATGCATAAATCCTCATATAGTGAGAAAAAACATTAATCTCAAAAAATTTATATGGAGGTTAAGTTAAAAATCATATAAATGGTTAACCATATAACACTTATAAATTAGGAAAATCCAAAACATTATAAATAATGAAACTAAATATGGTTAACATTGATCCTCATATATCATAAGGTTGTTCTTGGATGTTACATTACAAATATGTGAATTTTATCATTGTATATTCTTCAGAAACATAGTAATGACCTGAATTAACATAAATCATTATTGAAAACGTGTGTTCTTCCTTATTCCAAAGGTTACTAGATATATTAATTAAATATATGATTTTTTAAACTTCATCTATGATAATATACACTACTCTTTCAAAATATCTTTTACCAGTTCTGAGGTAATCAGTGTTATCTAATTTATTTTTTTCAAATCAATCATCTCTTTACCCAAGTGAAATACAATTTTATCAAAATATTGATCACATTAAGGGTTTATAACCCTTAACCAAAATATTACTTTTCTAAGTCTTTATCACCAATAAAAATATCCTTTTCAATCTTAAATGAAAACTTATACTTGAAATATTTATATATTTCATGATTCATATAACATAATCATTGAACTCTAAAACATAAGTAATTCATTAATCCAACATTATTCTTAAATAATTACATAGGATTCACCAACTTATTTCCAAAAAAATCTTTCATAGAATATATGAATCATGTATTAGGTTTCATCAACCTCAATCTAATCAAGATTCTTATGATTAATGTCAATAATACCAGAAGAACATCACACACCTTTCACATGTCATTTTCAATATGTTTTTCTTCAAAATTATAAACAATATACATACCACATTCTGTATTTTATTTATTATATTTTCACTTGGGAAATCAATTTACATAATTCCCATACTTTCCACATCATAAAATTTCATTGTTACCCAAGTTCTATCTAGTTCTATCTATTGAAAAAATCCAGAAATCACGGGGTGAGTAACACATATCATAGAATAAAACTACATAACCACAATAAAATTACTGATAGAATGTCTAAATTATGAAAAATTCATTAATATATGACACATTAGTTTAATAATAGGTTATTAATAATCATCTTTTATTGAAATCTTTCATAATGGTTTGTGAATAGTTTGTGAATTTCAAAAACATATCCCTTTGGATTGTCAAACCTGATATGTTGTAAGGAATGTAGTCCTATAGTAGATTACCTAGAGTATAGAACAAAAAATATTTTTAGAGTTTTTACTCCTTGGTACATCTTTTCTAGAGCCACTTCCACATGTACCATATAGATATAGATATATTACAAGTAAACCACTCTCTCAATCCATTACCAAAATTCCAGGATATTTTCCTATATTTTTTATTATCTATATACTTATACATAGACTTATCCTAAGAGAAATACATAGAAATATTATTTGAAATACCCCTAAGGATATCAATAAGGATTTCTAATCCTAGTTTCCAAAGGTTCAATAAACATTTCCTTTGATACCATATATAGAGACCCATGATTAACATACTTGGATATTACATCATTTTAGATGAATATTCCATACATTACAATAATATATGCCTGAGGAGTGTAATAGTTTAGTGTCTTTGGAAACATGGAAAGAAAATCTTTTATCCTAATGAAATATCTTAAAAATCTCTTATAAATAACACAAGATTTACTAATTATACCTAAAACATTTATTCAAAACCTAGGGAATTGAAACATAAGAAGGGGTGATCTCAGATTCCCAGTAAGGGTAAATAAGTTAAATTCCTAAGTATAACTTGAAAAAGGGTATGTAACTTCAGAATAACATTTGATTATCATACCCTGCATATTATATATCATAATAAAGATTGGAAGTTCATAATTCATGGATCATAATAAAATTAAAAGAATAATTCATGAATGAATAACATAGGAATAAAACATAGAATTGTGTAAAACACATAATCATATAATAACCATATGTCAAGGTGGCCTTATAAGGCCTTTGTAACATGATGGTATTAGGTTAATCACCTATTTAACTCCATCATTCATGGGATTCCCTCCCATGTACCCTCTTGTTTCGGGCTTGGGATGTCCTCTAACGTACCCTATTATTTAAATATTTGGATTTCCTCCCATTTACCCTCTTATTTCGGGCTTGGGATTCTCTTCTATGTACCCTTTGATTCCAAAAAAATTATCATTACCCAATGAGTAAGAAGGATTTATTGATCCCACCCATCTCATAATGAAATTATACATTTATGTTCCAAATAATCATTAACAAACATATCATAAACCATGAAATAAAATTGGTGTCATAAAAAAGTAATCACATATTAATCTATTGAAAATAAAATTTTTATAATCAATTAATCAAAATCATAACCTGTGAAAATATGAGGGTTTAATAATATTAAGACTCATGGAAGATAAATGGTTTTCATAAGCATAAATCCATTAAAAATGGAATATGAATGGAAACTTTGCATCATTTCTTAGAAGGGTATGAGTAATATCAATAGATGTCATCTTTGATAAAAAATAATGAGGAAATATATTTTGAAAACTTTTCATGAGTAAAATATTATTTCTTATTTGAAATAGGATCTTTAAAACATAAATAAAAGTTTTACAAAAAATCTTAAAAATAAATTTGAAATACTATAAATAACTCTTTCAAAACCTTTTGGAATCGTTTTTCTTTGAAAACATATCAAGAGATCCTAAGAAAGTATTGAAAAAGAATCATTGAAATATTATAAAATAAGGTTGAAAAAATTTTGAAAAAAATTTATTTGAAAATCACATTAAAAAATATTTTCATAAAAAGTACAATTTTAAACAAGAAAAATAAAGATTCATGAAATTAACAGTGGATAAATTTGAATATATTGTATGAAGTACAAAAAGAACACTGCATTTTCACAGTTAATAGGTTAAAGAAATTCCTTATTCGGAAATCAATAAGAATATTCCTTTGAAAAAACTGGTAAAATACAAAAAAAGTAAAATTTTCATTTAATTATAATATTATATTAGTGGGATATTTTTAAAAATTGTTTTTAGAAACCATGGTTTTAAAGGAACACATATTTCTGACAGAATAGAGGGTAAATTAAGGATTTCTTAAATCCAAATTCTTAACTATATTACGTACCAATGAGTGGAAAAATATAACCAATAAATGAATATATCATTAATAAAAGCAGCATAATAAAATTCATGAGATTTATTAAGAGGTGAATCTTAAGATCTCATCAAAGGAAATATAAACCTAAACAATATCGAAATGCGATGAGATTGTTTCAATAAACTATTTCCACTTATTAAATATAAACCATACTCTAATTGTAATAAATATATTTACATAAATCTTAAAATATAATGAAAATAATAAGATTCATGATAAAAAAATTCAATGGGAGTATTTACACCTCGTGGAAAAATATAGGTGTATATCATGGCCTGTGTCTCAAAGAAGAAAAATTGTCACAAAATTACTTTACTAATTTGGTAACTTATTGAACATAAATCTCATGAAATAAATATCATATAATGGTTATTTCAATACCAAAAAAATTAATAACAAAATAAATTGGATATATCCATGTTCAGTATACACACCACATAAAAGGAATTGATAGTGAATAAATCATTTATCTCATGGAAATAAAAGGTGAGATTAAATCCCATTACTTGGACCTTAATTTGGTTGTGATTTAATTATAATCCATTATAGTGGTTAAAAATATGTTAATGGATTATAAAATAACAATACTAATTTTTATAATATTATATATTATCTTTTTATAACATCTTATTACCCATTTGTTAACAATCTTTCATTATTTTCACTATTTCAGGTGTTAATTACCTAGTTTTATCATGTATGTTTTGAATTATTATTTTCTTATTATATTAATGGTATAATTATTTCATAATATCCATAATTTAAACAATGACTTGATTATATTATATATTCAATACAAATTTATTTATAAAAAACTATAAATTTTGGAGATAAGAAATGAAATGCACGGTTTATGGAGACGGTAGGTCGAACGTACACATGAATGGTAATTTCATTTCATTATTGAATTAAAAATATTAAAATTAAATGATATATGTATATTATAATTATGTTATAAAATTTAATTTATATATTTTATATTGGTTTATTAATACCATCCATTTCACATTTCATGTAAGGCATGAATGAGTCACATCGCTTTGAGGGGGCTGTAGTCCACAATGACTCCAACGGAATTATTATATTTACACAAGATGTAAATCATAATGTTATGTTCTAAATAAAAATTAAAAAATCATAAAGACATTAGAAATATAATATATAATAATATAAATATTTTTTCTATCATAATGGTCACCATGAAAGGTGGTAAAGGAAAAATGAGCAATCGCCGTTTCGTGAGGTAGTAGTTCGTCATATAAAGAAACATTTTATCAGTTTCCCATTATATAGAGGTGTGTGTAAGTGTATATATAAATAATAAAAAAATTATAATATTTATTTGTTATGTGTTAATTTAATAATAATATTATAGTGATTGTGTAATCAAATGAGAGAAAATAGATCGTTGGAAAACATTATCGTAAAATTGGCAAACTCCTTTGGTTTATACCAAAGGGATTCCTTGGAAGGACATCTTCCCAAATAGAGGATTAAAGTTATATGGTAGTAATTATTTGGAATATATTTGGGAAGATATTTTCTAAATCTATTTGGTTTGATAGGTGTGATGAGGTGGGAGAAGTGGTGGTCCTTTTTAGTGGAGGATGAGTGGAACTCTTGTAATATTTTGACAAAGGAATTCCATACACATTTTTTACAATAGAATTGGCACCAATAATATACCCAATTAGATAAAAGGGAGTATAGGGTCTAAAATGACCATAAAATAGTTCATATAAAAGTTTATATGTCATTTTAGGCCTTAAGGTTATGGTTTAGTACCTTATTATGCTTAATTTAACCTTAATCATTATAATTAATTTTTATCACTTTCAGTAAAAAAATTGTCAATAATTTTTTTTTGTATTATTTGACATTATAAATTATTTTTATTCCAAATATGGAATCTATTTTTCTAAATTATAATCAAAAAAGTGGGAGAAATTAATTTCAAACCATCCAGCAAGAGGGACGACAATGCAGGTTTTTAAAGTAAAATATTTCAAAATTTTGGTATATTTTTATAGTTAATATAAAATTGGAATTTATTACACTGAATTAAATTGGAAAAATTGAAAAAAATATAAACTAATTAAATTTTAAAAACAATCCAATATATAATTTACCCTTATAATTAAATTAGATTAAAAGTTGTTTTGAACTAAATTCAATATTTTCAATATTCATTAAAAAATAAATCTCCAAAAAAATACATAAAATTTTCCCTAAGATCATTTTAATGTTTATATTCTAGATATTAATTTTATTTTATAAATATAAATTTATAAACGGGTCAAAATTTTATTTCAAATGGGTTCCCCATTAATAGGTGGTAATTTTTCCTTTGTAAACAAATTGGTTTTTTGGGTGAAATCATGTTTGTCATTATCTTATTCCTTTCAAAAGTAATGGATGAATATAAAAAATATTTAAATGAATATTTAAAATATATATTTCCTTAAAATCACACACTAATTGTGATTAATTTATTTTATCAATACAAACCCCATTTGGAATCATGAAAATAATAATAATATTTCTTTTTATATTCATTTGGTTCTTAGTTTCATTTATAATTAATCAGTAACCAATGAATTCATTTTATATTTATATAAATCATAAATTTCATATTTTATTTAATTATATTTAAAAATATTGATTTAATGGATATGTTATATATTATTATATTAAATAATAATTTATTAATAATATATGAATGCCTTATAATATTCAGTCTTGCATGTAGTGGATGCTATTGAAGAAAGTCTCTCTTGCATGTAATGCAAGATAAATATGAGTGGCTTTTATTACAATCCATAAAAAAATATTATAGTTATTTAAGATGGTAAATATATTTTTAATTATTGATTTATTATATTCCCATTTACACTTGATGTTGTGTGTAACAGACTCTAATTAAGTGTTTCATGTAATACAAGGAATGTTGGTGTCATGTAGAACATGCCGAGATGGTTTCATGTGAATGGAATGTTTAAATTAGTGAAATAAAATAACTCAATGAATATTAATTTATTCAAAAAAAATAGTTCACAAAAACTTTGGGTGTTATAGTGGGTGGACTAGGAATAGTACGCAAGTAGACTCCAGATTAGGCATTGTAGTAATTCAACAATAAGGACTAATTATACAACACTAACTAAAAGTTAAATTTGATTTGAGACCACTATGACCATAGGGAATCCCCTCTTAGTGTATCATGCATGATAATTCAATTGGTTGTGTTTGTTACACCATTTTTCACCAAGATACATTGTACCAAATGTCCCATTGAGCTAGTTTCTATATGGTTTTCATACGACTTAATGATCTTTTTTAGTTTTTCTCCTACCATCGGTATATCGTTCATTTTGTTCGTTATTTCAAAGGAAATAATTTTTTTCCATAAAAAATCCTTTAAAATGCTTCCATTGAATTTTTTCTAAATTTTACATTATAAATCACTCATTTTACTCTATATTATAATGTTTATAGCATGGAATCTATTTTTCGGGTGGAATCCAACTAGGATTTGGCTCATTCTATTCTTACACCTTTGTATGTAAGAAGAGTTTGTTATGTCTGACATAAGAAAATTCATGGTGTTTGGAGATGACGGTTCAGGAAGCTAGTTGTATTTCCATAAATTTGTTGTGTTGGTGGCTTAAGTACGATTCTCCACTAGTTTCATAGAGATTTCTGGGATACATTGGTTGTTCCATTTTTTTGTAACCTATTTAATTTTTTTTAAGAGTTGTAAATAGGAATCTAAAAATTTCCATGCCTAGTTTGATTATTATTAGTTAGTTATATTTTATTTATCGTTTTAGGTTGTTTATGGTTTTATTAATGGGTAAAATCATTCCCATGACGTAATATTGGTACCCAAATAGTAGTTTCTATCTCGTGTAGATTGATAACAACCTTCACTCCATCCCATAGACCGAGTTGGATGTTGGGTTGGATGGAACTCTGGGTTGGGTCGTGGGATATATAAAATAAGTATTTAATTATAAAATAATCCCAAAATAATAATCATTATTATTTGAATGATATTATGAAAACTATCAATATCAATGGGAATTTTCTATATAAAAAAACATGGTTATAATTGATAAACCCTTTATTATTAATGTTAATTTGATATTTACATTAATTCCATTCAACCATAAATTATCCTTGTTAATTTTTTCCCTAAATAACCTCAGAAAATAATAAAATATACACTAAAATATTTTGTAATTTTATATACTAATCTTATCATTATACAACCTATATAATAATCATTATATAAACCATTTATTCAATAAGAGCACAAATGTTGAAGAAGTGTGTGTAACAAATTGTCTTGATAATGGAAAAAATAAATAAAATATTCAATTAAAGTAAAGTTAGAGATTAGTGTACCTTGTATGTGGTCCTTATTATATAATATCCACATTATTGGGTGAAATAAATAAAATATGGTGTTTTCCTACTTTTTTTTAGATTATTCACATTCATGAATGTTCTTAAAAAATAATAATTCCCTATAAAATGGGAATAATATCAATAATTTATATGTGTGTTCGTCAAAATAATTTATAAAAACTAATTCAACCACCCACCAACCCCACCCCTCCACCCCCCCCCCCCCCCCACCACTCTAATCTTTTTCAATGTATTTATATCATTTAAAGGTCATTTGTTCCCAAAATTTATATTATATATAAAGGGATAAAATTTATTAAACATTCGACTAAAGATATTTTGATATGATATTTTATTAAAATGATATATTTAATAAATAAAAGGGAGCCTAAAATATTTTATAATATAAATTATAAAATTTGAAAGAACTCTATTAGATCACATATAATATTTATCATATTATACGTTTACTTAATATCAATTTATTATATTCTGGTTTCTAATTCCTAAAAAATTTATTAAAATGGGACAGATAAGAATCCAATTAACAATGATGAGAAAACATAAAAATTATATATGTAACTCACTCTCCAATAAGTAATATATGAATTTTAATAGTTTCACACCTCTAATGATATCTCTGATAAACTGTATAGAATCTATAATGTTGAGAATAAAGTGAATGGGGCTAATATTCATGACTTATACAATATATATGAATACTTACTGATAGAATCTAATAAAGGAATGAATTTTTTTTCATATAAGTGTTTTTATTTATGGGAGAACATTCTAAAAAAATTCAATGTATTTATATTATAATTTAGATCTGTGGGATAAATACTGATTTATATAATGAAAATGTATTTATGATAAAAAAATGTTATCCCATTTAACATTCAAATGATTATCTATAAATTAATCTTGTTTATTATTAGGAGAGATTTAATCTAAAATTAATGTATATACATTCATTTAAGATACCTATTTGAAGGAAATAGAGATGATGGAACTCATTAAAGAAGGAACTGAAAATGTGAATGATTTATTTTTTACACAAATTTTAAACAAATTAATTTGTAGAAATCGTAAGTTTTTCATAAAAATACCATTGGATGGTTTATAATGTTTAATATTTTTTCATTTAACAAATAAGTGTACAATAATAAAATAATAAAAAATTAATAGATTTAGTCCTTGTTAAAAAGACAAATGAAATGGCCAATATAAAATTTTATCTTTTTTGGCTTTGAGAAAATATAAAAGAGTAGTAATGTGATAAAATATATTCATAATGAAGAATAAGATTATGAATAATATAAAACAATATAAAAATATTATGTGGAATATATACTTGTTATCAAGGATTATGAATTATAAACTAAATATGGTCATAAAGAACTATAATTGTGTAAAGAATGATAAAGGATAAATGTGTACTTGAAAATACATATTTATAAATAATAATAAACATACAAATAAATATATTTTTGATATAATATAATAATTATGTTTATGATATTTCTATTAAAATATCTAGAATTGAATAATTTTTAAAATTTTAATCAATAAATCAAAAAAAATACAAATAAGAGGTTGGTTTAATGCTAAAATATAAATTACAAGCTAATATGATTAATGATATTAATTATTACTCTAAATAAAGAGACAAGATAATTTAATATATTAAAAATAATTAGAAAAAAAATAAGGTTAAAACTAAAGGGGAATTTAGAAATTTTGAAAAGAAGTTAATCTTTTGGAATCTATATTGGCGAATTATACAAATAAAGAACCAATGAAACATTAATGAAACTTAAAGAATATGTATGTATAAAAAATAATTTTTATGGGAATTATTGTACTTGGATATGATGGGAGTCTTGATATATATAATAAAAATATTAAATCATAATGTGATTAAAGTCACCACACCATTGTTTGTGTTATGTAATGATGGTGTTCCACACTGCATATTCGTGATGAATGACATGAAATATCATTTAATCAATTAATTAATGTATATATTCTTACCATTGTATTTTGATACTTTATCTAATGATATGTTTATAGTTGAGTAGATGTAATAGGTATTAAAAATCACTTAATAATTTAGTTTTCTATAGTAGTTAACTTAATAGATAGATCTATGTTATTGTCATGTTTTATAGAATACAAATAAAATGGTAACTAATTGATATATTTTATTTAATTAATAATTTATATTTAGATTTTATAATAATAATCTCATTTATTAATTGGATATCATTTTCATACAAGCTGAAATGATCACCTATTCTATTCTCAACAATAATCTCAGAGGTGATATTTTAAAAATATTTAATTTAAATAAAGTTTTACCAAATTTTTTAGTGATTAAATTTGGATAGTGGATACCTATGGGGGTGGCTACTTCATGGTAATAATAAATAGGTCTCCATGTACATCAATTAACAATATATATTGATGATCATAACTATGATGTATGTGATTTCTTTATATATTTTATTTTATCATTTTCTATTCTAGTCAATCATGTGATTAGGTTTTATCTTTCCTTTAGATGTATTTGAGTATATATATGTCTAAAAAACACAATAATCAGTATTAGAGATTTTTTTAGTGAAGAATTAGAAACATTGTGTTTATGAATTGAAAAAAATATATTTGTTTATAGAACCATAAAATAGTTTTCATAACCAAAAACTATTTTACATTATATTTTCATTATAATGACATTATTTTGGGAAAACATTCTGATTTCTCTTACTAAAAAAATATATATTTATAAAAGAAAATTTATGTCCGGGTTATTTTCCAAAAGGGCCATGTATTAAAAAATAATACTTCCATGAAATGTTCATTATGTTGATAATAGTAACAATTCATTTTTACATCTCTGACATTTGAAAAAGATCATTCTTGAAATACATTTTTAAAATAATCCATGATGGGATGAAAGGTATGACCTTTGAGAAAACAATTCATGAAACTCCTTGGAAGGAAAGCCACATCATAGTTTTTTAGAATGATTTTTGAAATGTAAATAAAAATTAACTATCCTCAAAAACGTCCCTAGTAATGATCTAATGGGGATTCATTGAGTCAATATGACTTAAAATCAAATATAAATGTTCTTAGAAATATTTTTTAATTGTTTAAATTTGTTACATCTGAAGATAAATATTTTAATTATTCATATATTTAATTAAATATGTATTTAATATTCATGTAAATAATTTTTTTTCTTATAAATATCATTATTCATTAATTTAATGTTATTAAATATAATTTTATACGTCTCAATTAATAAATTTAATACTTATATGCAAGATAATATATATTATTTAGTTTCTTTCAAGTAATACTATTTTTATTCCTTTATTTTTTACATCAAAAATATAGATTGATTTGTATTTACACATATATGTGTTGGAATCAATGTATCTATTTGGTATAGATCTATGGATAATAGTACGTTTTTTAAAAACTTCATTAACCTAATAAATTAGTTTAGGCTTCTGAAAAATGTTGTTCAGATACCTATTAACAAAACATCGTTTTATTTTTGTTTCATATAATTCAAATCGTTTACAAGATATGGTTTCATATACTATATGTATGAGATCCATTGTATATGTGTATATTTAATTTAATTTTATATTCTAGTAAGTTAAAAAATCTTTAATTTAATAATAATTATATAAAAATTAGAAAAAAATAATTCATTAAAATTTATAATATACAAAAATAAATCATTAAAAGTATTTATACATATGTAGATTATATGTGATGAAAATATATCCATTAGATGTAATCATAAACATACCTACTAAGAAACCCCATTGAAATACAATGTGTATAATTCTATAAATTTAGACACTCATTAATATATTTATAATTAAAAATGAGTGACCCAAAGCTTTATATTCCCATGAATTTTGTTATATAATAAAAATAAAATATGGGTAAACCTAAAAATTATATTTCTATATCTGATATTATATTTTGGTTATATTTTTTAAAAATATGAATTTTTTCATTTAATGAATGTTTTTTTCCATTACATTACCATATTTTTTAAGAAGATCTCAGATTTGTATACATGAATTAGTTCATTGGGATACTTTTAGAGGCTAGCATGTGTTTTTTGAACGTTTTTTTTCAATACAAGGGGTTCCGCACCAAGTTCTAAATAGTTACACTATAGGAGTGATAAGTATTTGAGGCCACACTATAGAGTATATGGCTATGTTGTAGAGATTCAAAATTTAGGGATTGTTTCATGGCCTTCATCTTGGAAGGGTTGTATGTTGTAGGTTATTCTATGGTGTTATAGACCATTTCATGGGGCTCTTATCTATGTTAGTTGTAGATAGTGTGTCATGTATGTTGGCCTTTGGGAGTTAATTCTTTGAATGGGTTGCTATAATTTTAATTATGAGTTTCATTATGGATTTAATTGGGCCTTTATTTTTTAATTTAAGAGGGATTTTTTATGAGGATTCATGAGAAGTTTCTCATGTGAATTGAACCTTTGAATACCCCCTATTAATACCATTTTCCCCCATATTTTATATTTTTCCAAAATTCATAAGGGTTATAGAGAGGAAACCATGTCATTTTTATCATCCTAAAATATATAATGTTTGGGTTTCAACATGATCTTATGTTTTAGTATACATTATTTCACATTATGGGTTGAATTCTATTTATATTTTGGTCCAAAACCACCGCCTTTTCACCATGGATATTATTTTGGGACTTTTCACGTTATATTAATTTTTCCAATCATTGTGATGGTTCTTTCCAATGAACCAATATGATTTAGTGAGTTCTCCTTCCCTGTGGTGGTTGTTCCCAGTAAACTTTCATGATGTAGTTACCAATCATTTTTCATGGATCATCCCGTATTAAATATCAGGTAACATGTTCTCAAGGTTTAATTGTTAATATCGAGCAATACGATTGATCAGGACTAGAGGACATCACATAACGTGACATGCTTAAAATCTAGAGGATGATAGGTAACATGTTCACAAAATTATGTAAAGTTGTAGAGATACCAGTTTGATTAGGATCATATCTATTGGGTTACTTCCAACATCAATCACATTATGTCCAAAATGCAGTCAAAGAAGGTATGATTGAGGGTTTCTGGTGAATTTTTGAGGGCCTAATCACTTGATTTTGTATTTTATTATTTATACAAGATATGAATTTATTATTTCTATTGCATATAGTAGTTATACTTGAGAAGTGTATTTTAATGATACATTGGTGGTTCCCTACTGAGTCTTATACTCGTACTCTACTTAGGAATTTTAGTGTGCTTCTAGATTTCTTAACTAGAGACATAGAGAAGGTAAAGGGACCTATAATGGACTATCAAGAAGAGGATAAATTTGATGTTAATATACTGGTATGGACTCCAGCAGACCCCACAATTTAATTATTTACTTATCTCTGTCAATATACACTAGAAATATTTTCACTTTGGGAGCTTCTCATTATTTAATACCATTCATTAGTTCCAGGAGGTTTTCTATGTTTATCTATTAAATTTTTTATGATTTACTATTGATCCTATGGAATTCTTTTAAGGGTATAATCTCCCCCTGATAGACTCAAATTCCCACTACTGGTCGATCATCTCTTTCATTTAAGGAGGTATGCATGAGGTCATGCAACCTTATTGCTTAGACTCAGTAGTTTAGGTCAGGAGGTTACATATTTAGTTGAGTGACCCTAATTAATAGGTTTCTAGAGAAATGGTGTTAATATAATTCATATGATTAATTGGGTAATGTTCTTTCCACTTAATTATCTATGAGTCATATATGATGTGATTGATATAATTTTTATGATCATAGAATTGTAAATTAGTGATGACATATAGATCTTGGTATACTAAGAGATATAATTTATAGGCGTGTCTTTTTTGAGGGTATATTCAATAAAATTACTTAATAAATTAATATAAATAATAAAACTAACCTAATAAATATATATTTTCATATATTGTTTTCATCAACCATGAATGTCATTTTTGATATGTTATATGGTGGATCAATATTTTAATAGATCTGTATCAATATATGTTTTGGTACTGAGGGAAAGATTATTACATCAAAGGTATGACCATATTATATATATATTAATAGTTTCTTATATCTAGAATGAGAAAATTGTTACAATTTTTTTATCATAAGTATAATTTTTTTTATATCTTATTTGTATGTGAATATATTTTTTCATGATTTTGAACAAGATTTTATCTATATATATGAATAAAAAATTTTATTGGATTAGGAATATATTTAATGTTTTAGACATTATTGATATTGATAATCCAATATGTAGCATTTGATATAATAATTTTAAAGTAGTTGACTCTAACACCACTTACCTTTTATATTGTCACATTGGAATTATAAATTAGAAACGCATAAAAAGATTCCAAAGAAATGAACTATTTTAATCATAAAATTTTGAATTTATTCATAAATTTGATTTGTTTTCTTAAAAATAACAAATAAAGAAATGTTTTGTAGAAACTTTGAGAGGGATAGTGGGATATTGAACTTAATAAATAGTCTATATAAACTAATGAATATATAAGAAAGTGTCAATTATAGGTACACTGTAACCTTGACTAATGAATTTATTTTCTATAATTATGTGTTTCTTATGAGAAATAAGTTTGAAACATTCTAAAAGTTCACAGAGTTCGAAAAAATACGTATATAATAGAAAATGAATAAGTGTTAAGATGCTTAAATAATATCATAGTTATATATACTTGATCCCAGAGTTTATCGATCATTTATGATATAGTAGAATATTATAAAACCAACTCCTCCTGGAAGATTATAAGGGAATAGTTTACCTTAGAGGATAAATCATGAATCTTTGGGAATGGATTTATTTTTTCAAAAAATGTGAAATTCTTATATCATTCAAGGGATATTATTGGAATGAAATATCATTTAGAATAATACTATATAAATCTAAGTAAACTAATAATAAAATATATGGTATATTAATTGGAACACATCCTAAGTTATATTTTATGACAATTTAGGTTAATGAAACAAATATAAAAAATTTCAATTAGGATAAAATTTTCCCAAAATTAGAAAATAACTCTTACTAGTTTTCCCAAATAAATAGTGAGATGTTTTTTTATGTCCAACATAATATAGACTATTTATCATATAATGTGGTGTTTTTAGGACAAGGATCACATAAATTATGTGATTAGTGTAATTGTAATTTAAAATAAATAAGATCAATAGGAATAAATAATAATGATTCCAAATATGGAATATAATTTCAATATATAAGTCTGTTTGGATATTGAACACACCCATGTTATATGAGAACCTTAATGGTCATGTCGTATTTTTGATTATCCTGAGAGATATGGATTTCATACTAATAATGAAGATAAATTGAAATGTCCAAATATTATAATATATTTTATAAAAAACAAACCATAATAAAAATATTGTAATTCACATTATATAATTTAAACATTATAGTAGAAAAACAAACTACAAACATTCATTTAATATAGTGGTCATAACATGTGTTATAGAATATGTAATAAAAATGGGTAACAACATAATATTAAACTCTATAGGATTATAAACAAAAAAATAATGAAAAATAAATATGAAAATGTACTATTATATAGAAAACAAGGAGTGGGGGAATATAAACTTTAGAAACTATGAGGATTATGTGATTGATTTTAGAGGTAATAATAATGTCAATTTAATAGAAGAGAAATATGATGGTTGGAATTTGACTATTGGGAATCAGATCATTGTGATATAAAATTTGAACATTATAATATTAATGTGACCATTATAAAAACTTGTATAATAAAATACAAAAAAATAATTAATAAACATAAATAGCCTATACTCATTAATGAATAGAAATGAAACAACGAACATATTCCTTATAATAATATAAAATTTATTTGAAATGATTTTAACTTTTTCACACCAAAAGTTTGATTTTAAAATAAACAACTATTATAATTCAAAATTAAACATATTATAGAAATATAATTACAAAAAAAGTACACAATATTTAAATTCATCATGTCCAAATAATTTAATGGCAGATATTTTAAACTTTTATGAGACTATCAAATTTTCTAGTCAATTGTAAAAATACAGCATGTGTATACAGTAAGAATTATGATTTTATAATTTTGTTAAATTTATAAAATAAAAATTATAAAATATTTAGTAAAAAATTCAATAAAATAATTTATTTTATAATAATAAAATTATATTTACAAACATATAGTTATGTTTCTTAAGTCTAAATTATATTTTAATATGTAAAAAATTCATTATGTATAAATTTCGTTTTTATGCCCAAAATAAAATAAATTATCTGTGTTGTTTCTTAAACTTGTTATTTTCAAAAAAAAATATGTTTGAAATTAAAAATACCATGGTTTAAAACCCTGTAAAATCCAATGGTTTTCCATTTTTCTACAACCTAAATTATAAGGCCCAGGTTTAGAAATTAATAAATGAGTATCCCTCATTTTTTATAAATACTCAACAATCCATTTAGTTTTATTGTATGATCCTGTTACTATTTTTATGTACTCCTCAACAAATATGTTTATCATTATTTGGTTGGATCCCATTTAGGGGTGTTTCGGGTGATGTTTTAAAAATTTTGGAAGACTCTTCAGTTATGCACAGTTGGTGTATGATTTTCCAAAAATGTGTGCCCTACTAGTATAAACCATGCAAAACCAGGAAGTGAGGGTTTTAATGGTAGGCACAAAGTATGGAAAACCATGCACCACCTAGTATAAATTGTGAAACCTATTATAGGGGCACATATTATGGGATCATGGTTTGAAAAACTAGGTGGACCCCTCCTGGAAACCATGTGCACGGATTTCTTTTATTCCAAAAATTAATTAAAAAAAGTCTTGAACCCCTATTTTGACCTCTTATTGACCCTAAATCGGTATTAGACATTCTTTTAGGTCATTGAAGCTCTTAATGACCCATTTTTCCTCCTTTAAACCCTCTCCAATGTGGATCTAAGCTAGGTGATTGTCATTCAATCTCTCTTTAGTAACAATTCCTCCCCTGTTCTCAATCTGCCACTCTCTTCCTCTTTCATCTTTAGGGATTATTTGATTTATATTCTATTGGGTGATCTAAACACCTTATGTTTGGATCTTAAATCTAGTTTTGATTCTTGGGTCTCCATTTCCAATGTTCGTAGTTTGAGTTTCTTATTGCGGATATTGTGATATGTGATCTCTTTATTTCGATAGGGGTTTCTATTTAATACATCATAATTTATTTAACCCTAAACTTCTTGATTTAGGTTATAATTATCTCAATTGGATTATTAAAAACCCAATTCTCATTGAATTGGGATTTGAAAATTTTTTGGTATGAAAGTTAGGGAAGACCCCCAATTCCAATGAATTGGGGTGTGATTGTGGAATTTCATGGAAATTGTGATACTAAATTCTAGAGTTAAATTATAAAATATAATTGGGAAATTTATTTCAAATTATTATTTGAGAAGAATGGATAAAATTATTGTGATAAAAACCTTGTTTTTTTATCCCAGAAAAGACATGAATTGATTAAAACCCTATTTTGGTTTCAAAATGAGAATTTTTCATATTGAAATAAAAATGGGTTAATTATATATTGAATATATTTGAGATAAATTTTCCATTTTATATTGTTATTTGAGCACATGAAATCCTAGGTAGTTGGTGTGTTATTTGGTATAACACTATATTGAGGCTTTACAACTCTAATAAAACATAGTGCAGCAGATCACATCCTCAATGGAATGGTAATGAGTCCTCTTTGAAAAATTTCATAGGGATGTTTTTTTTAATATTTTTGTTATCACATATTTGAGTGTGTGGGTATCTCATACCCAATAACTATCGTACCACTTTACAGATGATTGTGTTTCTCGTTTGTTATTTGTTTTTGATATATTCCATTGTTTTAAAACTATTTTACACATGCCTTATGATTTTATATAATTTTTTTTATATAAAATGTTTTTTAATTCATTTTTTGATATATTTTAATCAATTGAAATGTAAATATTGGTTTTCTTAATGTTATTTTTTTTAATTTCATTCCTACTTATTTAAAATTGAAATATATATTTGGTTAATTAATTTCTAATCTTATTATGGATCCTTAGTGAGAACCTTTTGGTATTGTATCTAAAAACCTATCTATTCCTTTAGGCATTTGTATATTATCCTATGTCCGGTTTGAGAAAGGTAGAATAACCTCTAATAGGTGGTGGTTTTAGACCGTTGTGCTTTGATTATTGTGTCTGTTGGGACTTGGGTTATTATCTTTCAATTTTTAAGTAATTTTTTGTTATAATTTTGGTTTATATACCTATTTGACTTTTAGTATTGTTCTCCATAAAGAGTTTTCTTTTGAGAATACTTACTTGTATATATTGCATCTACTAATTATGTAGAAAATGCATTCCCACCATTACCTTTTATAATGCCAGGTGCTAGTCTAAAACCCATGGAGACCATAAATTCACTTCGGGATATGTTAGTGTTGGCTTAATTATCAAGGTACGAAGGTATTCACGGTGGTTTATGAAAAACTGATATCAAAGGTGGAGGTTAAGAAACATTCCTTAATGTTGTGTAATCTTGTCAGTACGTAGAAGGTTGCTATGAGTGAGTTACTGGATATCTCTCCTCGTAATGAGACTTAAGTCCCTAGGGGTGGTTAGGGAAAGAGGTTATAAGGATTACTTATAGTATTTTACTTGTTTTTTATTTTCATATATTGAAATACAAATATTTTTTAACTATCTATTGGGATTAATTTTCTTATTTTTATTATTTAAATTTTGATCTAAGAAACCTTTATAACTTCTTAAATGTTGTTTTCTAATGTTGTGTATCATCATTACTCTGATAATATGTGTAAATCAGATCTAGTAGGAACATACTGATGCACCTGAGTGATAAAATACTCTCATGGACCAGAATTTGATTGAAGTTTTTTTTCAAACTATCCATGCTTTAGGATAACAACCATCACATATTCACATTCATGCTCTACATGTGAAAACTTATAGGGATGAATTCAAAATTCATGCTCAAAAATTCCTTTATCATAAGACACTAATGTTCCATTTCTCAAACAATCCTGAAGAGGTTGATAATTGGTTGATAAGGTTTGAAACCAATAGATTCTATTAAGGTGAAATATGTCAAATTAAAACTAGAGGGACCTAGAAAAGGGTGGTAGTACATGATGGTGATGGTGAAGAAACACATGGGGTTAGAATGAAAATACATTAAAATCTAATTTAACTGACCAAATCTATCCAGATTTTAAGGTGTTGGCTAAATCTATAAAATTTTTAAAATGTGAGCAGGCTAATAAGACACTAACAGAACATGAAAATCACTTTAATGATCTTGTGAAGTTCACAATTGAGATTCTACAGAATGAGAAGATGAATACTCTTCAGTTCGAGATGGTAATTTGATCTGATATTCATTATTTAGATATCTTTCTAAATGTACCTTCTTTTTTTTGATGTTTTGGATATATCATTAATGGTTGAGATAGACCTGACTCCTAATTCAAGGTGGAGGGGTGTTCCTTTTTCTGAAAATTGTAGTTATGTGAGTTCCCATAAAAAAAGAGAAATATTGATGATTCATGTGGTGGTTATCAACAAAAGTTTTCATCGATACATCGTATTTTTCCTGGGAGAGTCACTTTCATTTTCTACCAGAGTTGAAATCTGGGAGAACTGAAATGGGTTTTTATTAAGGCACCCTGGATATATGGTTTTTGCGGATTCTCAGGTCACTCTCAATAGTTATGTAATGTCTATTAAGCTTCATATAGTGGAACAAGATCAACTATGATAAAAAGTAATATGGTGTAATGAAATGATTCATGAACAAAGTGGTTCCATCTATAGGCATCTAGAAAAAAGCTTCTTCATGTAGTGGGAGAGTCCCCAGAAGAATCAGATACATGTCTAGTGACTGTGATTGGTACCATCACTATAGCATCATCATTAGTCATCACTTTATTTGATACCGGTTCATCTCATTCATTCATTTAAAATCATATTGTGAATGTTCTTTATCTTCCTAAAGAGATTTTATCTTATTTTATAGATATTACTACAGGCCTTTGAATAAACAGAGTTTAGGGACTCTGTTGTCATTCTTTTGAATTATATTTATCAAATATTGTTCTTTATTGGGATTTTATAGTTCTTGACATGAAATTTATTCATGTCATCATTGGGATGGATTATATCATTAATAATAAATTTTAAATTGACTTATATCTACAATTGGTCTTTTTTACAACATCTGGTATGGTTTCAGGTATCGTTTTAGAAGAATGGGACCCAAGGTTGAGTAGAATAGAACCTTCTTATCCAAAGTTGGGGAAACTAATATTTATTTTTTCTTTTAACCTAGAGTGAGAATATTTGAGTGATGATCATCCTCCAATTTTCATCCAGTTTCTCAAAGTTGATCATTCTATATTATATGGTATACCTTAGGTATATTAGGTAGAGTTTTATATCAATTTAGTCTTAGGTATTCATCTGTTATTTATTACTTCTCACTTCATGGCACCAGCTGAAATGAAAGAGTTGAAGAGTCATTTGGATGATATGTTAGAGAAAGTCTTTATATTCCTGAGTTTGTCACATTAGGCAGTTCTTGTTCTGTTCTCTAAGTATCATGATGGGTCACTTAACCTATATGCTGATTTCAAAAAACTCGACCAAGTTATGGTAATGAACATGTATCCACTACCATGTATTGTCATTTTTTTAACTTTTTAAAATAAGAGAAGCAGTTTTTAAAGATTGATCTTCAATCTGGTTATCATTAGTTGAGGCTAAAATAATCCAACATTCAAAAAACCTCCTTCCTAAGTAGTTATAGCCATTATGGGTACCATATCATACTATATGGTCTAACAAATGCTTCTATAATATTTATGGATTTAATGAATAGAAATTTTGTTGAGTATCTTGATACCTTCATTGTAGTCTTTGTAAATGAAATAATTATTTACTATAAGTCCAAGGATCTTTATATTTTTTATCATAGAGAATAAATATAATTATTGAGAAATCACTTAATTTATTAAAAGATATCAAAATATGATTTTTGGATTTGAGAATTGAATTTATTTTGAAACGTGGTGTATGAAAATTCTATTTCAGTTGATCTTGAAAAGGTAAATATTTTTAATGAATGGGAGAAACGACGTAATATTTTGAGATTATTACATTCTGGGGTTTTTCTAGATATTATTTATAGTTTGTAAAGTACATATCAATGTTGGATTCTCTTATTAATACTCTAACTCATAAAGGAGTAATGTTTTCTTGGTATAAGAAATTTCAAAAACAAATGTTGATATGAAATTCATTTTGACTATTAGTCCATTGTTGACTCTTTCAGAGGTCATGTAGAGCTATGTAGTCTTTTATGATGAATCAGGTTAGGTTTTTGGTTGTATTCTTATGCAGGGTGTTCACATGTTATCATATAGCTCTCAGAATCTTAGGCCACATAAAAATAATTATCAAACCTATGACCTTGAACTCGCAACTTTGATGCATTATCTTAAGAGTTAGTGGTCATACCATTTTGAATATAGGTTTACCATGTATTCATACCATAAGATATCAAGTTATATATTCTCAAAAATATATTACATTCTCCACTAGAGGGGTTGGGTGGAATACCTTCAGTCTTTTGACTTTGACATTGATTATACCCCAGGGAAAGAGAATGTCATCGGGGATTCATTGAGTATGAAACTTCTGACCCATTCCATGTAACAATCATAAAAAGAGTGGGACTTGATGGCCCATTTTTCATAGTTTCATATAAGAGTCCAAGAATCTTGAGTTGTAGTTTCCTTGTATAAAGTTTGTTTGACATCATCTATTCTTGAGAAGATTCTTCCAGAACATTAGCTTAATGATGAATTCTTCAACATTTGAAAATATCTTTATTGTGCGGAGACCATGGATGAGTTTTCATTCACCATAGAGGGTATTCTATGTTTTTTTGGATCCAGTATGTTGTAAACTTTCCTATAAGAAATTATGTTATAAAGAATTTTAATAATTCACAATGGGCAGTGCACCCAGGAACCATGAATCTTTTCTATGACATGTGGTGAAAATTATGGTGTCCAGGTATGAAATGTTCTATTACTAATTTTGTCACTCATTTACGTACATGAAAATGGGTCGAGTATGAGCACCAAAGAACTTTGGGTTTGATTCATCCACTTCTATTCTGATCATGTAAGTGGTATAAGATCTCAAAGGACTTTGGTGTTGGGTTTCCATTTACCCAAATAAAGAATAATGTTATATGGGTTTTGATAAATAGGATGATTAAATCATCTCAGCTAAAATATAATTATGATACAACCAAAGTTGAATTGTGAGAAAATATCTACATGAAGGATATTTTTTGTTTTCATGGAATTCATATTCTATAGTCTTTTATCAAGATCCTCAGTTTACTTATCTCTTTCAGAGATGCCATAAAGAGGAACTGGGATCTCAAGATTGTTTGTGTCTGGCATATAATCTATAGTTGAATGGATAAATAGAGAAATCTTTAAAAAAATAGGGGAAATGATTCATACCTTTGTCCTCAATTTTAGTACATCTAGGAATGATCATTTGGGACTGGTTGACATTCTCTATAACTATAGTTATCTATTAGCAATCAAAATATCTCCTTTGAAGAAATATATGGTCTTTCTTGAAAATATACATTATGTTGATGAGAAAATAGTTAAAGTTACATAGTTTTACCAATCTTTGTTTAAGTTATGACATCAAATAATTGGACCTACGGGCCATGTAATGGGATAAATACCCTCTGGGCCTTTGAGATATGTAATGGGTCTACCTCTACCCAGTTAAAACATGTATTTTCTTTGCTTTAATAATAAATGAGGCTTCAGCCCCAAACTTTAAAAAAATAAGGTAAACATCCTCCTCATTTTGTGGGACCTTTTGAGGTTGTTGAAAAAGTGGTATAAGTGGATTACCATTTATAAATTCTTCCATATTTGACTTTGATATGTCACATGTTTCATGTATCCTAGTTATTAAAGTGTATTTCTGATCCATCTCATGTATTGAACTATATTTATCTAGAAATTGAGATAGATTTATCCAAGACTGATCATCTAGTTAAGAAAGGTAATTATGAAACTAAGGTACTTTGGGGGATAATGATAATTTCTGATAGAATGTTACATCAACATAGTTCTTATACTCATGAGAATTGGGGGAGAGAGTCACTGATGAGATATTAGTTGCCTCATATATCTAACATGGAAGCTTTTTAATAAGATTCATGTGGCAGAAAATTTTTATTATTGGGGGGGGGTAATAAAATCTTGTTACTATTTCCGGGTACTCCTCAACCACTCTTTTGATCATTCTTTGGTTGGGTCTCAGTTAGGGGTACTTCTGATGAAGTTTTAAAAATTTTGGGAGGCTCTTAGGTTGTACCCGATTGGCACATGGTTTTCCCAAATAGTGTTCCCTAATAGTGAAAATTATGAAAACACAATAAGGGAGGTCTTTCATGGTTGGTGCATGGTTAGGGCACAAAATTTGAGATACTTTGGGGACCCTTTTAATAAACTATGTGTACGGATTTATTTTATTCCAAAAATTAAATAAAAAACCCTCAAACCCACATTTATCCCCTTCCTTGACCCTAAATTGTTATTGGACATTATCATAGGTCATTGGAGCTCTCAAGTACCTATTTTGGATCCTTCAAAACCTCTCCAAAGTAGATCAAAGCACATATATCACCATTATATCTCTCCCCAATAAGTGTTCTTCTCTCTTTCTCTATCTCCCACTATCGTCCTCTTTCCTCTATAGTTTTTATTAGATCTATTTTTTAGAGGATATATACTTAGTTTTTTCATCTTGAATCTAGGTTTGATTCTTGGGTATTTGTTTCTGACCTTATTAATTTGAGTTTTCCACTGTAGAAATTGTGAGATGGGGTTTTTTTGTTTCGGTAGGTGGTTCCTTTTAAGATTTCCCAATTGATTGAAACCTAAATTTTTTGTTTTAAATTAAATTTATTTCAATTGCATTATAAAAAACCCAATTCTCATCAACTTTTCATTTGAATTTTCTTTCGTATAAAGTTTGTGGAAACCCCTCAATTCTAGTGATTTGTGGTGTGATTGTGGAATTTAATGGAAATTTTGAAATTAAATTATGAAATCTAATTGTGTAATTAAATTGTGATATTTATTTTTGATATTGATTTCAATTTTTTATTTAGGAAAATAGATTAATGTGTTTTGATAAGAACATTGGTTGGTTTAATCATTCAAAAGGCTTGAATTGATTAAAACTATTTTTTAATGAAAATTTTTATATTGAAATAGAAAATGGTTTAATTGTATTTCAAACATTTTTTAGATAAATTTCTTATTAGTTATTTTTGTTTGAGAACATTAAAGCCTAGGTAGTTAGTGAGTTATTTGTGGAAACACTAAATAAATGCTTTACAACTCTAATAAAACATATTACAGCAGATCACAACCATGATGGGATAGGGATGAGTCCTCTTTAACTAGTGTCTAAGGGACGTGTGTACACATATTATTGGGATCACCTATTTGAGGGTGTGGGGATCCCATAACATGGAACTATCATACTTCCTTGAAGATGAAAATGTTTATCATTTGTGACTATATTATATATCCCACTATTTATAAATTGTTTTGCACATGAATTGTGAATTTATATAAACTATTTTATATAAAATGTTTATTATGTCATGGTTTCAAATATTTCCATCAATTAAAATGTAATGAATGATTTTTTTAATATTCTTTTTTATCTTCCATTTTTGTTTATTTAAATTTGAATTCATTATTTGTTTATTAATGTAGAAATTTATTATGGAATCCTTGGTGAGACCATATTGGGATTTTATTACACACACAACTTGTGCCTTTTGGTGTTTTTAGATTATCTTCTGTCCGGTTTGAGTAAGAAAAAAGATCCTTTTCAAGGTGGTGATGATTGATCTATGTGCTTGGAGAGTCCCATTTTTTAGAACTTCGGTTTCCTATATTTTGGTTCTATTATACTTTGGTGTTGTACTTTAGGTTTATATACCTTTTTGACTTCTAGTATTGTTCTTTCTATGGAGTTTTCTATCGATCAAACTGACATGTATCTATTTCTATTTCTCTTTGTGTGGAAAATTGTTCCCACCTTTAATGTGTATGATGTAAGGTGATATTCTCCAACCCAGGAGGATTAGGAACTCCTTTCGAGTCATATTATTGCTAGCTTAGTTATCAGGGTACCTGGGTATCTAGGCCTATTAATGAGATATCTTCCCCCATAAACCACTAATCATTTTTTCAAAAATATTTTATCTCAAAAATATTTAGTAAGATATCTGGGTAGATAATTCTTTTTCATTTTATCCCCATTTCACTCTCGAAGTTAGCCCAAAGAGTTCTTCTCTGGATACTTGTTCATTTAAGGAATCCCAAATCATTATCTAAATTTTTATTTGAGAGCCTAAAAACATAAGGATCACAAAATTCTATTCTCAAAATTTTTTAATGGACACAACAAGATAATAGTTTCCATACCATTATCTTCATATTTCTTTCAAAATTCCATTAAATGGTTTTACATTTACATATATAATGATTTTATGTTTCATTATTAAAAATATATGACTTCAGTATGAATAATTAAGTAATATCCCCTATTATTATTCCACCCTGATAATCTAGTATATTTATAATAGGGTACTTCTATATTATTTCTTTGGTATTAAGACATTATATTAATTATCCAATTTTAATTAATACCCATGTATGATGAATGTATCCCACCCCACAATACATTAATTTATGATAAATTCCATTTCATTGTGAATATCATATAGTTAAAATAATATTGATGGATATTCACCTAGATATACATATTAATAAATTTATTATAGAAACATTAAAATTATATATACCCATTACTTCTATATGGACATGTATTGATCACAAATACATGTTTTTGTAAGAAGAAACTTTTGGAAAATTTTGATACAAATTTTTAACCAAAATCTTTCAGATGATAGATAACTTAGACTTATTTTGAGACTTGTGGGGCCTAAAATTTTATATCCACTTAATGCATCCATATTTCTAAATAGAAATACCAATTTGGGGTATTTTTGTATTTCATCTTTATTATATATTATTTATTAGCAAGTTACCTTGACAGAATGGGTATAATGTTTTATATGAGGCTTTGATAGTATGATTAATACATCCAGAATTTTTTATTCCATTAATGAAAATTCATTTATTATTTTATATTTAATTATTTATTCCCTCTATTACATATTCCATGGATATATTATCCTCTTATTATTAGTTATATATTATTATTTGATTAATTACTCATGTTATATTTTTTTATTTTTTGTTCATTCATGTTATAATATAATACCCACTACCCCATTGATAGGAAATTTATCTCACTCCTCGAATTTTTTTCCATGGAATACTATGAAAAATCCAACTATATTCTAGGAGTAATAATAAAATTTCATTATTTTTTTGTGATGTAGTCTATATCTCCAAATATGACCTATGGGGGGTAGACTCACGAGAGATGAAGAAGCCTCCCTTAAGTGATAAACCAAGGAACCCTAATTTTGTTCCTTAATCCATCATGGATGTGGTCATCATCCAATCTATCAAACTTGATGAACATCTGAGAGATTCAAAATTGAATCAGTAAACTGAGGAAAAGAGGGTCATACATAGAAGTTTTCAGTGATCTGTTTTTATATGGATGTGGTACACCTTCCTTATTCAGATAAATGCCATGTTCTTGTCGGTAAATTTTTCAATCATAGACCTTAATTTAATTTCCTAATTAAATATTCGGAAATTATCAATTTCATTGGATTTAAAATTGATTTTTTGAATTCCTCTAATGTTTTTTCGTTTCTCATATGATAATAAGTATTAAAAATTTTGGAAAAGGATTTAAGGGTTTTGGGAGTGTTTCCTAACGGATTATTTTAAATGGACACTAAATTTTAATCATAACTTTGAACCACCTATTACCACAATTTTGTTATTCTACATAGTCTTTTCAATCCATCTATTTAATAATGTGTCCCTTTTTTATTTATAGTTTAATTGGTTAATTTTCATGTTCGACTCATCAACAAAAAAATTATTCAATGTACTCTAGTTCTGAGGTTTATATAAATTTTTTTGTTTATTAACCTATTCTATCTGAAATTTTTATTCAAAATGGTTATTCTAGTATCTTTTATAAGGTATTGGATGAGAATTGTTTTGTTTTCTACAATAAATGTTTCGATAATGGAAACTTTTCAAAATATTATAGAATTATACCATCTTTTCTTCACACCCACATTCATAAAAATTAGGTATGGGTAGAAAAGAAAAATAAAAAAGTATATGAAAATATTATCCCTATTATACTTTCTATAACTAAAGATATTACTCAACTCTATACGAAGATTAAGGGGAAGAATGATTGGAATGATTATTTTAGTTTTGTGGATGTTGTTCACAGTTCCCAAACTATGGATTCTCAAAATATTATTATTCCAAAAAATGAAAATTCATCATTTTAATAACCCATTAATATATTGAAATTAAAACCCTACTACGCTAGAGGCGAGTCAAGATGGAAATAGTGATGTTGAAGGAAACCACTTAAGTTTCACTTGAAAAAACATATCAAATTAAGGAATATTATTTTCACAAGAATTAAAATAGGTAAGAAACCATTAGTGGACTCAGATGGATTTGTCAACCTTTACCCTAAGAAACTCATTATTAGTAAATATTATTCTTATCTGGAAGGAACTATTATTTTAAGATCCATGGGAATTCGCACTAAAATGACAACGAATATTCCACCACAACCAAGAGATGATGAGGATGATTTTTCATCCTATGGTAAAGATAATGTAGAAATATAAAATCATTATATCCGTTATATAGTCATTAAAAAGGGTTTTAAATAATATATTTACATGTTGGTTAAAGAACATGACCTTATAATATTTCATAGATATGAAAAGGGGAAAATAACTATGGATGATTACTTGGAAATTGGAGATACTATATTTTTTAAAATTTAATATGAAGTTGATCAAAATATTAATTTTGGTTAATATAACTATCCATTATAGTAGTCTATCTCTAAAATATAGAATTATTTAGCATGGTTGTTTTATATTTTCTAGTTTGTAAGACCCCGAGTTTCCACGATACGCTTCTCATTCAATAATGCAATAGCTTGCATTGTACGCAACTTCGAGTTCTAAAACACCGCGACTAATCAAAGTAGCCGTTATGAATAGTAATAACCACTTTTTAAAATTATAGATATTTTATATTTCAAAATGGACTTCATTTTTGGATTCGGAATATCGAAATTAGCCTATGTTGAATTTTTGGTATTTTTCTGAGAACTTCTAATTTTTTATGAATAGTGAAAAATACTTAAAACAACTTTTTAATAAAAATAATTTATTATGATAAATTAAAATATTTAGTGGTTTTAAGGTATAATTAGAATATATTTTTACCATTTTATCCAATGGTGGTCATTATAATTAATTTAACATTGAAATCGGACATAAACAATTTCCAATCTTTTGATATATATTGTTTCTTAGAAACACGCCATTTTTGTAACAGCGAGAATTAATTATAAAATTAATTAATGCAACTTATATGTTTGGAATTTTGTAAAATAGACATCATTTTTGAATTCAGAATATCAATTATATCTTAGGGTAAAATTTTGGACTTATTCTGAAAAACTTCAATTTTTTATGAATAGTGAAACCACTAAGTGGTTGTTAAAAACTGATTTTTCATTTAAATGAAATATTACCAATTCTGTGTTTTGATTTTCAAAAATCCGACATACATGGTTGTCATTAAGAAGTAAAATGTGGTTCAATGAAATTAAAATAAATTTTTGGTGAATAGTAACTTTTAAGTTCTTAATCGCGATTAGAGGTAATTAGTGTAGTTTAAGGTACAAATAATGTTTTAATAATATAAAATGACCATGACACTTGTCCTACTCCTATTGGATGAGTCATGGCCGACCAAGAAAACCCATGGGTCAACTTGGGGACCCCATGGAGCCACTTTAGTTGGAAAATGACATTAATATATATTTAATTAATGTTAAAATTAAATTGACACAAACATGAGTTGTTTTACTAAAACAGTTTTTAAGTGGGGTTACACAAGTCCAAATTTTGATTATAAATATTCATTAGAAAGCTAAAAAGATTTCCTACATCATAGTATTTGTTTTATAATTTTTAGAGTTTAAATAAATTAAATTATTTATGACATCATTATGATGCAGCGATGACCTCATTATTTAACGATTTTAATAAAATGAAAAGATAATGTAAAATCCAAGGCTTACACTTGTCCAAAGACTATTGGATGGGTAGATTTAGAACCCTTATCACCTTAGACACGAATTATATAATTGTGGGACCTTTAGAATCCGAAAATCATTGTGTAATAATGTAACATTTCAATCTTTCCAAAAGAGCCCCTCCTCTCCACTTATAAAAGGCCCCCACCTCTCCCACCTTATTCACACCTTCAAGCCATTTGGCTCGGCCAACCTCTGCCCAAATACTCTCCCAACTTCCCCCTATTACTCCTAGAAGCATCACTTTGGGCATAACTCTTCCCAAGGAAGCCTTTGGCCCAAATCAAAAAGAGTTACCCGATTTTGAGGTAATGTCTTCTCTAATGTTGTTTTGTTTTATTTATCTTCTCCAACCCCCTAAAATCTTTTTATTCATTTCTTTTGTAACAACACCAGTATCCTCAATATACTAGGATGTTGTTATAATAATTATTCTAGCTACACTTACACACACCAACATCTAATGGTTAAAGAACATACGGTTTCTGTGGATGGCGAATTTCTGCCTCAATAAACGATGATTGTCCAACACTCATATAACACCTCCAAAGGTGGCCATTAAGATGTCACTATTTTTATATATGATATATAATATGTTTATGTTTTACTTGTGCTTCTGTATTTCTCATTTATGGCATACTTTATGATTTCCATTATGGGTAAAACGCGATAATTTCATTTTAGGAAGTGCGGACTACCGCCCCCTCAAAGTGATTTGAATCGTTAATGCCATATGTGGGATGTATAAAGGATGGATTAAATGGTATTATACACTATATTATACTGTAATTATATTATACATTTATATCATTATGATTTCGTTCCATTAAATATGAAATTGAAATGAAAGTAGCATTCATGCGTACGTACGACTTACCGTCTCCATGAACGGTGCATTTCATTTCTTACCTCTAAATGTTACGTATTATTATAAATGAATGTATATACTGGATATATGACATATATATGACATATAAATGATGAATATAACTCTGGATATAATGGATATTCTACCACATAAACAACTTGTAATTATAAGAAGTTTATTGTTGACTCAAGTACCAAAGATCGACAAAACGACCGTTATTAACTTAAATAATTACATAATGTTCATATCATTATAATAAGTGATATAATAAGGATAATGAAATTGAAAATGGTTCTTAATAAGGTATATATTAACTCTAGTTTATTATTCAGGAGGTTAAAGAACGGTTGAGTCAAGTCAGACACGAGGTAAGGGAACTTCTTAACCCAACTTCCATTCTTTGGGTTAATCTCCTACTTTCAAATTATGTAATGATATTATTATGACCTATCTTGTATTTGTACTTTCTTTATGTGTAATTATAGTGAATACACATAATAGATCTATTTTATTTAAAAAAATGGTCTTTGTAAGGGAATTTCTTAACCCAATTTCTATTCTTTGGGTTAATCTCCTACTTTCAAATTATGTCATGATATTATTATGTCCTATCTTGTATTTTTACATTATTTATGTGTACTTATAGTTAATACACATTATAGATGTACTTTATTTAAAAAAAATGATATTTTTAAGGACTTCGTCTCAATCCCCTTTCGTTGAGGCATATTTGGTTTTATACACAACTTTCTTTTATACGGTGTATAAACCCCTTTGACTTTTACGTTTATTCAAAAGGAATCTTTTTTATACGAAGTGTTTTGCTAAACGACAAAAGGGAATGTTTTTATTTCCGTACTTATGCGGCGACAACGACTTCTCCGCCGCCGTGACCATTATTTGAGTTTCGGCTTCCTCTACAAGCCATCACTTTTTTTAATGAAAAATAAATACAAAGTTTTAACTTTCTTTTATTTTGGTATTTAAAATGGTTTTGAAAGTTTTTTTATTATATCAATGTGTTGTATTGATATCTTGTGATTGAAATCTGGAAATGTTATGTTTCCTTTATGCATGTTTTATGTGATACGATTATGTTATGGTTTATGATATGTTTAAACCTATTCATATGAGGAATGTATTGGACTTAATAAGTGACGGGTGGAGCCCGCTATAGCTCCTCGATGCATCGGTAGGTCTCATGAGACAACTAGACGTGGAATTGGCCGAGGCCCTTTCCCAATTTGATTTATGGTTTTGGCCGAGGCCTTAATCATTTTAGACGTCTTGGCCGAGGCCTTGACAAAATGTTTCAGAATGTCCGGCATTATACATCCCCTCATTATGAAAGTGGTTATTGATATTGAATGTAATTATTCGACCAGTAGAATATCCATGTGAAGAAGTGAATGGCATTATCTCATTTTACTTTTGCCATATTATGTTGATGTTCAATTTTAAAAGGCTTTTGTTTTAGTTATACATTGCCTTAAATTTTTATGTTTATTTATGAAATCTTCCGCAATATTGTTATCCTTACTGAGCATCTGAGCTCACCCCTTTCAATGTTTTAATATTTTCCAGGATGTGAAGAAGTATTTTATGGATGACCTACAGGGATTGTGAGAAGAGGATATGAGTGTGGACTATGGAGACTTTGTTATCGTAGTTTTTCACTTTATGATGTAATGTAACGTTTAAGAATGTATCTATTGTTTCCAAGGCTACTAAACTAATCGGTCTTTCGAGACTTGATCTTTTGTGATCATGCCAATGTTACGAAGTAATGCACCGACTCTGGGTAGCTGGGGTCGGGGCGTTACATAGTTGGTGACTATAAAATAATTAATATTGGAGTGTGGTGATCAATTTAATTGTTTTACCAGTGTAACTGGGTTGTGTAACCTACCTAACTTCTATTTTCTCTTTTTTTTGAAATTTTATAATGTTGTTGCATAATTATAATTAAAATTATATATTTTATTTATATCACTTTAATTTTTTTTCTTAATGGTGTTTTATATCCTTAAATATACACTATTGTATTTTTGGGTTAATCTACATTTTGTGATTTGTTTTTGAAAGACCAGTGTTGTAGCATACCTAAAGTTATAAATCATTGTAGTTAAGTAAATCAAATTGATGATGGTCTTATGTACAAAGTTTCATCTTTTTTTGGATGAAATGATCTAATTTTCATGGTTATTTTTTTTATTGATGATGTTTTTGGTTATTTTTTCTTCACAAATGATTTATGATTGTTCATGAAGTTTGACAATGGTTGATTTTTCTCGTTTGACTCTTCCACTTCCATACGCCCGATTTTTTATTTTGTAGTGAGTTACCAATAATTAAAAGATTACATGTATGTCTAATTTCTTACCAATGATATGCTTTAGTAGTTTATTTTCTAACTAGGTTCTTGATGATTATTTTTCTAATGAGACACTACTTAACAACATTATGAAGGCCTAATGGAATATAAAGTTTGTTCATCACTTCTTTATCTTTATTTTTCTCATTGGTGATCTAATTTAATTATATTTTTTTATGGTTTAATCTTACTACACCTCGAGAAAAATTATTTTATTTTCATTTAATTAAATAAGGGGGTAATTAATTGGTCTTCTAATTAATAATCTAAGTAATTGTATCAAAATATAAGGTAAGGTAATGGAAGTATCTAGTCTCCCAAAACTACTAAACTGTAAGATCCATTAAAATATGATATCATTTATTTTTCACCAACTAAAAAAATAGCCACTGAATGTGAGTTATAGATTTTAGTTTTTTATAGTTTATATTAAATAAATTTTAGAAGGAACCCTGTAAACTATATTTAGAATAACATAGTTAAAATATACAAGTTTACAGAATTTTGTTAAGGATATTTAATATATAAAAATTTATATACATATGAATAATAAACTATGAATTATAATTTATGGGGTAATTCATGAATTAATTGATTATATTCTATTTTTTTAGAAATAGAACCAACTATAAAGAACTAAAAACATGTCAACCCCTATAATTAAAATATGGATTTCCAATCTAGGAAGTTTAATGAAGTTTGTATTTTAGATAAGAATATTGTCAACATATTTGGGAAGTTGAATAAATTTATTACCAATAACCATTCATTTATTGAACAGCCCATTCCCCTTTGCATGGTGTAATAATATTGGATAGCTTTATGTGGTAGAAACCTCTGTCCTTTAATGAAACCACTAATCCATTAATAGTAAAATAGTAGATCAAATCTCTTGAGAACATATTCCTTCCTTTGGAATATAGTGAATGTTATAAAATTATCATGGTGGTATATCATCAAAGGGGATATGTGTTGGGTTTTATTTGAGAAACATTTTCTATGTGAATTTCTTAAAAATTTATGTTTGACAATTTCTGAAAGTAACACATGATAACCAGGGTGGTGATCATTCACAAACATCATGTATGTGTTGTGAACAAATAGAAATAATTCACCAAACATAGCTAAATGGATGGGGTCTAGTGGAGATGATTGGATAGATATCATTAGATACTGTCACTTTTTTGAAGTCTAGGGTATGGGATTCAGTGGATAGGGTTCAGAGTAAGGAGTCTGGTGGATAGGTTCCAATATATAAGGCATAGACATATTATATTGGGTGGTGTTTCAGAAGGTTTTGCAGTAAATATGAACATATTTTAGGTTTCTCTAGAAGGGACCTTATTTTAGGATTATTAAACTGATTAGAGTCGAGTTTGAGAAACTATAAGGGACATACATCAGTCAATCTCAAAAGAATTAGTCATACTCTAGATGAACACAGTAAGGAAAATGAATTGAGATGTTTTTATTAGTTGAGTGATTTTTTATAGGTCGGTGATGTTTCATGGGGAATTGAATTTAAATAATAATAATAGATGATAAAACATAGAATAATTCATCTTAGATTCCTAGAAGAAAATATTCCTTTGATAACTTAGCAAGAATCGGTATGTGGCATGAAATGTTCCCTGAGATTTAGTGTTTTTGGTGATGAAAGATACTGTGGATTGACCATGTAATACATAAATGGATGAATTAATATTAATGTTGGAAGGTTATGCTACATTTTGACCTATCCAGGTCCCTGATATAATGTTATTTGGACCATCTGTCCAAGATATGCGTGTGACAGACTTCTGCTGGTGAGGCCTCGCCATGAAATATGGGTTCCAAATTGAATGGGAAACATGAAAAAACTTTATTCAATGTCTAGATTAACCATTTTCGAGTAGACCATGATGGTATGGATGAAGATCGGATAGAAGAACCAATAGATTCGAATGTTGGGGGAGCTCAATCCAGAAATCTGTGTAAGTTTTTTATATTTATCCTTGTAACCTGATGTTTTTATAATGGAATGGATAATGGTTTTTCCTTATCTCATGGATATAGAATGAAATTTTATACCACTTTAACCTTATTGTTCTTCATGTTTTCCCCTGAGTTTGTTTTGATAATTTTTCTGGCTTACTTGTCTATTTGATAAGGTAACATTGGATAGGTACACCAATATTGTGTTACATTTGATAGGAAAAAATATGGTTTTGGGGATGCTCATCGAAACTAAATCCTGATGCTAATGTCTAAGGGGAGATTCTAATCACTGGTTCATTAAAAGGTTTTTTAAACATCAGTGCTTCTGATATAGTATGTATGGTGATCATGATGGAGAAGGTTTGACTAATTTTTATATCGGACTGAGGCATGTCCGATAAAGTTACTATACAGAGGTCAGTCTAGTGTTTTGTATGGGTCAAATCACCTATAATTGGTACCAAATGGATATTGTTGGTGGTTTTATGAGACAATTATCATTATAATATGTTCTCTAAAAAGAATTTTTTACAGATTTTATGGATAGTGTCACCAGGAAAATGGCGGTGGTACTAGAGATTTTGATGTGATAGAATAAGTATTTTTTTCAATAGGATTAATGTGTCATGTTTCTTTAAAAATGGTCATATTTGGATTGTAGGAATACTTCAGAATATTCTAGATATATTTTCTAATATCTGTTATGTAGTTTCAGTGTCAGTGGAAGTTATTTTATCAGAGAGATAGTATTATATGTGTGACATACTGGATTTATGTTCTGATGGTGGAAGATATAGAGTTTTAAGAATACAAATAATTATGTGCCTAGATATTTTTTTAATATATTTGATGGGTAATCGATTAGAAATCAACTAGAGGTCATAATATAAAGAACATATGGATAGTTTATTTTTCATATCATAGGCATCGGTTGTTCGACCAGTGATCAAATGCTCTATTATTATGAATGATCACTATGTAGGTTCCCACAAACTTCATCTGATGGATGTGATTTAGATTTTACCAAAACATTTACTATCCTAGTAAAATTTAAGAGTAGTGACATTGGGGAGCATCGATCAATGTTTTTTTAGGGGGGAAAGTGATTTTGTCTGAAGTACCTCTTAGGTGTGACAGTTTCATCTAAACTTTCATAGGATGTATGATAAATGTGGGTCCAGTTTCATTAGACAATGATCAGATGATGTAAGATTATTTTTGAAAGGATGTGTATTTCAGGCCAAGTTGGCTTCATGTTCATGGAAAGTGTAGAAAAGGTTCAAAGTATTAGAATGGTTACTAGCATGTCAGGGATTAGATGACAAGTATGTTGGAATATGAGTCATGGTTTTCATGAGCATACTAAAATGAAGGAAAATTGAGGATGATAATTCCATATCATGTGATGTTTTCCTATAACTTAATGAAAGAGGGTGAAATTTCAATGTTCATGATAGACATTCATGTTCTACTGATTTCTCTTACTAAAAATCGGTGTACGGCCGATGTAGATTTAATGAAAAGAGAAGAACCATATTTTATATAATTTATAAGTGTTGTAATGGATGAGAGTGTGAAAATAATGGATGTTTATAAGTTAGATATATTTTTTCCCTCAACTATAAAGTCATTGGATTGAATTTGGGAAATAATAAATATAGATAAGGACAACCTTGAGTTGTAGGAGTGTATTTTTTAAAAAATTCACAAAATTATAGAAATTATTTTTTAGATGATTTTCATCATAGATGGAAATATATATAGAATGATATATACTCTCAAGTATTGGAACTAGGAACATTATGTTTGATAAAAAAAATATATAAGCCTTGGATGAAATGGATGGATGTTTTCAGTGGTAGTTTGTTATGCTAATGACATTCGATGTTTCCAAATAGAGAATATTTGGATTGAGTTTAAGATAATTATGTAACTGATATCTGTTGTACTAGAATGATTTCTTGATACATGTAGGAATATGGTGAAAATTATTCGTGTGCAGAATGCATTTTTGAACATGACTATGGACATGGTGCATTGTGTTGTTTTTTATGGGAATTTAACAATGTTCGAAGTCTAAAATCATGATTATTTTTTTCATTAAAACATATTCCTTTAGAATTTTAGAGAAGATTAAATGTTTTATTATAATGACATATCATGGTTCTAGAAGGAATGAGGAGTTATTTCTTCAGTGGGATCTTGTATGCTTGAAAGGATCATGGGTTAGAGGACTATGTAGGTACTACACTAAAATAATAGTTAAATTGAATTTGGGCCAGTAGGACTTTGGTGTATCCATGATAATCATATTATAATTGTTGATTTTTGATCTCAAACTATGAAAATTGTTATAATGTTTGATAGTGTTGGGTTTTGTGAGAGAAATATTTTATTGGAAATGAATTGGAAACTTTAAGAAGTATGTTTCCTAAAAAAATTATTGATAACTAGGGTAGATATATATCATCAACACCATGTTTGGGTTGTGGTTGGATAAAGATCCTTCACCAGATAGAGATAAAAGAAATGTATCTAAGGGAGATTATAATACATATATCATTGGTTGGTGTCTATTATTTAAATTTCATAAGACTAGGTTTAGTGACTATGGTTTAGGGTTGGACTCACTTGTTTTGATAATCGCAAATCATGTTTCATTTATGGGATAATCATATTTCTACTATAAAACAATCATGTTTAATTAACATTTAAAATTTCTATCTACTGATATTGATGTATCTTTAATCTCATTATTCTATTGTTCAAGCTTATATTACAAAGGCCATTGATGCAAAGGTTATCGATGCAATGGTCACTGATGCAAATATCATTAATGCAAAGGTCCCCGATGAAGGTTACCAATGAAAAAGTCTCCAATGAAAAGGTCACTTATACAAAGGTCACAGATTCAAAGCTCACCGATGAAGGTTACTAATGCCAAGGTCACTGATGCAAACGTTACCGATGCAAAGGTTATCGATGCAAAGGTCACCGATGAAAAGTTTCCTGATGAAAAGGTCACTGATGAAGGACATCCATGCAAGGCTACCGATGAAGGAAACCGATGCACACTACTGTTGAATCCTACCATTGTGAAGGCTACCGTTACTAGTCTGCCGATGCTTACCATTCCATACTTTGTCAAATTTTTTTATTTTTCTAACAATCATATTTGGTAAATTTAATGCATCTGACATTAATTAATGTTGATTATAGACATATCAAGAATCCGTATTTCGGGACAGTACGAGGTACGAGGAGGATTTCACACTGTTTACTTATTCCTATTGTCAGACATCAAATATAAAAGAGAAGGCTGAGGAAGAAACAAGACGTACTAGATAACAGAATAAGTGAGAAATGACAGAAGAATTCATGAGAAAAAACTTACTGTCTAGATCAAAGAGAAAAGGAAGAACCATCCAGCACTGACACTATGAACCCATGAGTCTCAAGAAGATCATTTTCGGAGAACAATTTCAAGGCTGCCTTCTATTCTTCATAAACACTCGATCAACACAACAAGCATAATACTCAATTCGTGGTAGCTAGAACCTAGAGTTATGAAACTCTATTTTGTGGACCAATTCCAGAGATATACTCAAACTGAATAGTCATCATTCCAAGTATTCAAGAGATGAACTGCAAACATATAGATCATTCCAAACTCATTCTCATAATATTAGCTCTATTATGTTACTTTATTTTACATTTCTGATAAGTGTGTTTGTGTTTTTGTTACACACACTGTATCCTATGCTTGAACTGAAGGATAATGAAAATCCTCACATCAAACATCATCTACATTTTTTCCCCACATATAAATGTGGAGCAGACCATGTGTGGTCTGTATTTTTTGTTTTTTCCATGAAGAACTGGAGTAGAGGGTGTGCACCCTCAACAGTTTGAGAAAACTATTTTAAATCCCAATAGATGTTATGTATCATGTTTATTGTTAATATAAAATTCTTGGTGTCAGGTGATCACCAAGTGGAGAGGATTAATTGTCGGCATGAGACTCAATCTCTTATTTAACTCTACTATGTATTATATTTTTTGATACTCTGTTTTATCTACATTTTCCTGATCATTAATTTCTAAAACAGAAAAAAAAATTCATTAACTTTGATAGTTAGTTGTGGTTAGTGTTTTTATGTGTTTAATTCATTAAACTTGTTTCAAATGATGAAGAATAGTTTTACACTGATTCAACTGAGGAATAATCACCCTTTGAGAAACCTGTTGACCAACTAAACTTTTATATCTCTACTACCTTAATTAACTAGGTCGTTTAATATTTGGGGGATCTTTATAAGAATGTTTTCAAAATAAATTTTAAGTAGAAACTCAATTCAACCCTCCCCTTTTTGAGATTCCACTCCGACTAGCATTTGGTATCATAGGTTCTATTGTTATTGCTATAATTTGAGCTATTGTGCAAGTTGTCAAATTCGTTTCAATTGTGATTTTAGTTGTATCCTAAAGATCGTAAGATTTCTGTTGTATCAAAAATTTTAGTTCCTTAAAATTTTAATTATTTATGGATAAAAAATTTGAGGGTTTTCCTACAAAAAGACCAACTTTCATTAATGGTAATAACTATTCTCAGTAGAAATTAAAAATTAAAATGTATGTAGAGAACATGGGTCCTGAAATCTGGGACATAATCAAAGAACAACATGCATTGCATCTTACTTCTAGAGACACATGGTCTCAGTTGACTAAAGCTATATATAATAATAACTATAAAGTAATGAATACTTTGTACTATTCTTTAGGTGAGGAAGAATTCATTAGAATATCTGCCAGTAAAACTGCTTATGAAATTTGGGATACTTTGTTTATTTCTCATGAGGGAACTACCAATGTGAAATAATTGAGATTAAATACCTATACTATTAAATATGATAATATTAAAATGAATCCTGATGAACTTATATCTGAAATATATCTCAGGTTCAATGAAATAGTAAATACCATGAGTCTACTTGGGAAACAAGTGGATAACAAGGATCGGATAATGATATTACTTCAATGCCTACCAGACAGATAGATAGGAACTTTTGTTTCAATATGAGAATCATGTGACATAGGCAAGATACCAATGAAGCAACTAATTAGAAAACTTATGGTGTATGAGGAATAGATTAAGGTAAATCAAGGAGGATATTAATAACCAAGAAATAAATCTATATCATTCAAGAATGCTACCTGAAAAAGCAAAGACAAAGAAAAAGATCAAGCACTTTTAGACACTTCCACTAGTGAATACTCAACTTCTGATAGTGATGATGAGATGGATCATCCTGATAAGAGATTCAAAATGTTCTACCATAAGTAGTTATTTAAAAAGTAAATCTATAAAAGAATGTATGATAGTAATTGAAAATAAAAAAAGGATAGAAAATGGAATGACAACACAAATGAGAAAGTCTGCTATGAGTGTAAATAAAAAGGCCATGTGAAGGATGACTTCCCCAAGCATAAATTTAAGAAGAAATATGAAGATAATGGAAAGGTATATAAAATGGTTTTGAAAGCTACTTGGATTGATGAAGATAGCTCCATTAGATCTGAGACTTCTGATGTTGAAAAGAATAAACATGCAAATCTGTGTTTCATTATAGAAACATCTGAGGTGACACACAATTCCATTATACCTAATGCTTACAATTCTGGGAATGAAAGTGAATCAAATAATGATGAGAATATGAATATAGATGAACTACTTGAATATTATGTAATGATTGAGGATACCTTTAAGTAAATCAAGGATAAATACAAATTATTGAAAAGAAAACATGCTTTAAATGCTAATTATAAGTCTGATATGGATATAGAGAAAGAAAAATGTGCTCAACTATTAAAATAAAATACTAAACATAAATTATCAAAAGAGAAATTAAAAAGGGAAATTTAGAAATTAACTACAGGTTGAGATACCATGACTCAATTTCTAGGTGAACAGATTGCTCAAAAATACACAACTCATATAGGATATCAACTAGGACAGAGAAGCATTATTAAAAATTAATTTTTTCCAAAATTTGGACAGTTCACTACTAGTTCATGTTCTAGACCATCTTTTGAAAAAAAATCCTAAAGGACCTAACAAATTATTCATGTCCCAAAACATATCTGTTGATTATAATAAACCTGTGAGACAAGTATGGGTTCCCAAAGTTTTATTTGCTAACCTCTCTGGACCCTTGAAAATTTGGGTACCAAAGTTACCCTACACTTAATCTGTTTTGTAGGAAAATTATCTAAAGATATCCTATTAAACTCAATGGTACTTGGATAGTGGATGTTTAAGACATATGACAGGAGACTATTCATGCTTCAACAGCCTAGTTAAAGTGGATGGTGGACATGTCACATTTTGTGATAATACTAGAGGTAATATCATCAGATTAGACCAAATTAGTAACCCTAATACTATATTAATTTTAAAAGTACTTTTCGTTGATGGGTTAAAGTACAATTCATTGAGAACATATTAGTTGTGTGATGATAGTTTTAATGTTAAGTTTGAAAATGAAGCATGAAAAGTTTTTAATTCTAAAAAGGATTTAATATTCACTGCTCTTAGAAATGAAAATGTATATGTTGTTGATTTAAATTCTTTAGATAAGAAAAATGTAACTTGTTTAAATGCTATTCATAAGGAATCTTGGTTACGGAATATAAGATTATGACATTGCAATGTGAACTCACTTAGGAGACTAACTAGGAAATGTTTAGTTAAAGACTTTCCTAAACTATAATTCCCACTTATAAAAGTTTTTAATCCTTGTCAAAAGGGAAAAACACAGTGTATCTTTCAAACCAAAGAAAGAAGTTTCTAATTCTCAACCGCTTGAGTTGGTTCACATGGATTTGTTTGGACCATATATATTTTCAAGTTTTAATGGGAATCACTATGTTTATGTTTGTATTGATGATTTTTCTAGATATACTTGGGTATACATTATAGATCACAAAAGTGAGGCATGTTCTTACTTAGTTAAATATTCCAAGTCTATAGAAAATCCTAGTGGACTTAGAATTAAAACCTTGAAAAGTGATCATGGCAGTGTGTTTGAAAATCAGGAATTTGAATCTTTTTTATCAAAAAATGGCTATAATCAAAATTTCTATACTCCGAGAACACCTGAACAAAATGGAGTTGTAGAAATAAGAAATAGGAAACTTCAAGAAATTTCCTAAACTATGCTAATTGAGTATAATCTACCTATCTATTATTGGGTTGGAGATATTAATAAAGCATGTTACATTACCAATAGAGTCTTAATTATAACTTTTATTAAGAAGATCCCCTATGATCGCTAGAATAATAAAAATCCTATGGTTAATTACTTTAGAGTTTTTGGTTGAAAATTTTTTATCCTTAACACTAAGTATAATCTTGAAAAATATGCTTCTAAGTGTGATGAAGGAATTTTTCTAGGTTAATCAATATATAGTAAATATTATAGAGTATTCAATAAGAGAAACAATTGTATGGAAGAATTAGTTCATATAAAATTTTATGATAATGATCCACATGAACACAAAACCTCTGTTAAACATCTTGAAGAAGATATGTAAATTCTGGACCTTAATGATAAAGATAGTAAACCCTTAGTGAAAACAACTAGTTCTGGAAATTTTCAAGAATCTATTCATGCTGAATCGGAACCCATAGACAACCATGAGGAGTCTAGTTCAACTCTTTATAGAAGTATTTAGAACTCTCAAGAATCATCCTTTTGATGTTATAGTTGGATATCTAAATAGAGGAACACAAACTAGAGCTTCTCTAAGAAACCTGGTTGAACATCAACATTTTTTTTCACAGCTCAAACCTAATAATATTGATGATGGAATTAATGATAAATTTTGGGCGATGGCTATGCAGGAAGAATTAAATCGGTTTGAAAGAAACAATGTTTGGGAATTAGTAGAAAAACCTAAAGACACTTTGACCATAGGCAATAAATGGGTGTTTAGAAATAAAGTTGATGAATCTAGAAACATAGTTAGAAACAAATATAGACTAGCTGCACAATGATATAGTCAAGAAGAAAGAATAGACTATGAGGAAACCTTTGTACCTGTAGCTATACTAGAATCCATTAAGATACTACTTTATTATACAACTCATCAGAATTTTAAAATTTATCAAATGGATTTCAAAAGTGCTTTTATAAATGGGTATATATTTAAGGATGTGTTTGTCGAACAACCTCCTAGTTTTACAAATCCCTATTTTTCAAATCATGTTTTTAAAATTTATAAAGCATTATATATTCTAAAACAAGCTCCAAGATCTTGGTATCATAGACTTATCTCTTTTCTTATTTCAAATGGTTTTACTAAAGGAATTGTTAATCCTACTCTATTTATTAAAATTATTTCCAAATATGTTTTAATATTATAGATTTATGTAGATGATATTATTGTGTGGATCCTCTAAAAATTCTTTATGTACTAATTTTTCATATATGATGCAAGATGAATTTGAAATGAGTTTAATGGGGGAAATTAAATTTTTCCTTGGATTTCAAATTTTTCAAAATGAAAATGGTATTATTCTAAATCAAAGTAAATATATTAAAAATATTTTCAAATGTTTTGGTTTGGATGGTAATAAAGGTAGTGATACACCTATGAGTACCACAAGTTAATTGGATGTCGATGAAACTGGAAAATCACTGGATCAAACCAATTACATAGGAATGGTTGGGAGTCTACTCTATTACACTACTAGAAGACTTCATATTATGTTTAGTGTATACATGTGTGCTTGTTTTCAATCCAATCCCAAAGAGTCTCATTTAACTACTATGAAAAATATTTTTAAATATCACAAGTATACTAAAAACTTAGAACTATTTTATCCAAGAGTAAAATAATTTGATTTGATAAGTTATTTGGATTCTGACTTTTCTAGTAGCACGTTAGATAGAAAGAGAACCTCTGGAACATGTCAGATTTTGGTAAAGTAACTAGTATTATGTTGTAGTTAGAAACATAATTCTCTTGCATTATCTACTGCAGAAGCTGAATATATAGCTACTGGTAGTTGTTGTGCTCAAATTATGTGGATGAAACACACTTTACTAGAATATGGATATCAATTTAAACATGTCTCTATAAACTATGATAATATAAGTTCTATTAACATCTCTAAAAATCTTGTATCTCGTGTTAGGAGAAAGCACGTTGATGGGAGACATCACTTCTTGAGAGATCATTATCAAAGAGGTGATATCACTCTTCAATTCATTGAATTGAACACTAATTGGATGATATATTCATATAGACTTTGAGTTATGAGAGGTTAAGTTTCATCAAACATGAGTTAGGTATGATAAACTGTTAAGTTACGAACCTCTCTTTTAGCAACCTCATAGTTAGGAACCTCACCGTTAGAACCTCACTGATATACCTCATCGTTAGAACCTCACTGATAGATCTCACTATTATAACCTCACTGATATACCTCACTGTTAGATCCTCACCGATAGACATCACCGTTAAAACCTCACTAATAAACCTCACCCTTATAACCTCACTGATAGACCTTACGGTTAGAACCTCACTAACAGACCTCACTGTTAGAACCTCACTGATAGACCTCGTTGTTAGAACCTCAACGATAGAACTCAGCATTAGAACCTCACCAATTGACCTCACCATTAGAACCTCACTGATAGACCTCCCCATTGGAACCTCACCAATAGACCTCACCATTTTCACATTACTGATAGTCAATGTTTTCGGGACATAGCATTTTCTCTGCCAAAATCGGAAACGTTTTTTGTAATACTTATTTCTTTTACTTGATTTCATTTCGAGCCCTAAATGATAAAAATAAAGAAGACACAACATTTCAGTCCACATCTACTCTCTCTAGAAACTTTTTCTCCATAAACTAAGAACCTCACCTTCTTTTGAAACCCTTGAACCACTTTATATTGAAATGGCATGGTTGAAGTGACCATTGGTCAGTGATGAAGGAAATACACAAAATCCTAAGAGACCTCTAGCTGAGTCGAGTAGTGGAAGCCAAGAAGTAGAAAAGATGATTCATCTTCATCTGTCTAAGAGGTAAATAATGGTTGAGAAGGAACTAAGCTCGGAATAGCTGATGTCGAGCAGGTATTTAGTGCTTAAGGAAATTGAAGCTCAAGGTTGGGTCGAATTCTTTGCAAACAACAATGGACCATATTATACTGAGCTAGTGAAATAGTTTTATGAATTTCTGAGATTTGATCAGTTTGAGGATGAGAATATAATGTCTTCAATGGTAAATGGAGTAAGTGTAAGATTTTTTTCTCTTGAATAGGCTGAGTATTTGAGAGTACCACATCAAGGTATTTTCTATTACTACTCAGAATTGGGGCCTCCAACTACTAAGTTATTATATTATGAATAAGATCTAGATGAACCGACAACGAATGGTATCCCTAGAAAAGTAGTTGCTGCCAAAATAGAATAAGAATACAGGTTGTTGCTTAACTTTTTTTAGCATGCTTTGAGTCCTAGGATAGGTGACTTTACTACCTTAAAATATCATTATGTATTTATTTTGTATCTTTTAAAACATGGATAGAAGATAAATTTGTGTAGGATGTTAATGATTTAATTAGAAGATATAACAAAGCCTAGTTCCAAGTCTAATGCATTGTTTCATTCCAAATTCATATCCATGATGTTGAAAGTAAAATGAGTTTCTAGAAATAAAGAAGAAATAGTTGTTGTGAGAGACAATGTTTGTATCAACCAGATAATTTTCATGTTTATGAAGATTGACTCGAACCCTTGGCAAAGAGGATGGGTAAATGATGAGGCTATGTCTATGAGGAATTCAACCTAGTTACTCATTCTACTAAGCCTACAGGTATGAGATATACTAGTCTGAAGCCTAATGAATTGAAGCTTGCATACTCAATTGAAGAAGAAGAGGTTTTTGTTATGCATGTCAGAGAAGACACTCCTATAGATGACTGGAGTGATCCTAACCTTACTTATACCCATATTGTATCTTTTGGTGAGCCTTGCCAACCAAAAAGACTGCCTAGAAGGGACACTATTATAAAGGAAAGTGATGAAAAAGAAACCAGGGAAGAAAAATAACATCAAAATGTCTTAAGAGACATTAGAGAGACCATAGAGGAGGAAGAAGACATTGCATGTGGTCATTATGACTTTGAGAGAGTTTCTTGTGAAAGTGAAGAATAATTTCTATGCCTTAGTTCTTCGATAGGACATATAGAAATTGTAGAAAATGTGGATGAAGAAGTTCCTGATTCGGTTGAAGGTGGAATTTCAATGGCATTAGTTGAAGATTTTGTGGAGAAAGTGGTAGTGGAATCTCCTGTTGATGCATTTTCTCAAAGAGGTATAGGTGAGATAGATGTATTTGTTTAGGAAAATTCTCTTAGTGGGGGGGGGAGGAACCTATTGCTACAGGTTTTGTTGTTGTTCCTCATGGAATATAATATTGGTAAGAAGACCTTGTATTTGTGGTCTTAGGCATAGAATATAGAGATTCTGATGATGACCAACCTATCAGAAGTCCTCCAATTCTTTCTGTTACAGAGACTACTATTGTGCAGCCAGTAGTACTTTTTCCTCAAGACTTTGTGAAGAAGGATGATTTTGAATTTTTGATGTTAGATTTGAAAAAGAATTTTGAGGATAAATCTATTGAGATAGAGAAAACTGTGTCCCTAAACCAAGAAGTTGCGGCATCTGCCTTAGAGATATTTATTTCTCTCTCTCACTCAAATCTACTACATGAAGTGAATAAGTTCCAAAATCAGGTCAGAACCTTGGAAGAGGCTATGGAATCAGTGAAGAAGTCAATTGCCAATTTATACTCTTATATGGCTTCAATGGTGTAAGTGGACAGAGATATTAGATATGTTAAGAGTTTGGTTCAGTAGAAGGTCATTGTGTTTTAGGAATTTAAGAAGTCTATTGAGACACATGTGAGTGTCCAAGATGACGTAGTGAAAAGTCTAATTGGTGGGCTGAAAAAATATATTAAGGAGATAGTGGATTTCACTTTGGCACCTCTGAGTGCATTTTCTTCTTCTTTTGCCTCTCTTTCTAGTGATCTAGAGGCCTTCAGATTGGTTTTCATAGAATAAGTGGTGATGTTCCCTGGTACCAATACCTTAGACCATCAGTTAATGACTCATGTAATTTCCACTACTAGGATAATTCATAAGCTTGTGGGAGATTATTTATGGGAATCTGCTCAGGATCATACGTCCATTAAAGAGAATGTTTATTTCTATTACAAAAGGGAATACACTAAGCATCATATGGATGGTCGCTTTAGGCTATAGTTTTAGAACTTGAGGATCCCACCTGTCACTCAGGCGTTTAAGGATCAAGTTTGCAATCTTAGATAACTTACTCCTACCTTAGTGAGATTCATAGAGAATAAAGATTCTTTTATCTTAGCCATGGAAAGAGTAGGAATCATTATTGTTGATTTCATAAATCTTTTTTTTCCTTTACTCCATGTGGACTACACTCCCATCATTGTTCCTCGAGCATTGCCTTCTTCCTTGGCTGCTTCAGGATCTACCAGTACAACACCAATGATGATCCCTGCACAGACCATCAGAAGCATTACCCTTATGATTCCTCAAGGATCTACTCACTACAGTTCTATTGATGCCTCGGTAGTATCTCCTCCAACCCTGTGGAATGCCATACCTAGTCCTATCACTCCATCTTTATACCTTGACTCCTCAGCTTCAAAAGCCAAATCTCCTTTGGAAATTTTTGATGTGGATTGACTATGGTATGTCTTAGTTGATAGGGATCTTTTATACACTTTTTTCTTCATTAACAATAAAATCCTATTTTATCACTTTTTCTCTTACATTATTTTTTTAATCACAAAGGGGGAGAAGTTTTAAGTTGCATGAATCGTTGCTTGTATATACAATCTATTTTGGGGATAAGTCTTAAGTTCCCAAAAGTTACCCAAATGGGGAGAAGCTTTTATGTTACCTAGATTTTTTTAATGTATACACTATTTGTATTTTCCACTATAACAATGGTTCAGTTTCAATTATACACACCTTTTATGATATTAGCAAATGTTCTTAAGCCTGATTGAGAAAATACTGACATACTTAGTGATTATCAAAAGGGGGAGATTATTGGACTCACCTATTTTGATAATCCCAAATGATGAATCATTTATTTGATAATCATATTTTTAATATAGAATAATCTTGTTTCATTAATATTTTTAATCTCTATCCAGTGATACTGATGTCTCTTTAATCTCATTGTTCTATTATTTAAGCTTATAGTAAAAAGGTCACTGATGCAAGGGTTACTGATGCAAAGTTCACCGATGTAAAGGCTGCCTATGCAAAGTTCACCGATGAAGGTTACCGATGAAAAGGACACTGATGCAAAGGTCACTGATGCAAAGGTCACCAATGAAAATGTCACCAATCAAGGTAGTTGATGCAAAGGTCACCAATGAAAAGGTTACCGATGTAAAGGTTACCGATGCAAAGGTCCCTGATGAAAAGGTCATTGGTGTAAAGGGTTCCGAGGAAAAGGTCACTGATGAAGGTCACTGATGCAAGGCTACCGATGAAGGCTATCGATGGACACTACTGTTGAAACCTACCATTATGAAGGCTATCATTACTAGTGTACCGATTCTTACCATTTCATACTTTGTCAAATTCATAAGATTGTTCTAATGGTCTTATATGGTAAATTTAATGTGTCTGACATTAATTACTTCTAATTATAGACATATAAAGAAATCTTGTCTAGGGACAGTATGAGGTATGAGGAGGATCTCACATAGTTTACTTATTATTATTGTCGGACCTCAAATATAAAATATAAGACCAAGGAAGAAAAAAGATGTACTAGATAATAGAATAAGTGAGAATCAACATGGGAATGCATGAGAAAGAACTTACTCGCTAGATCAAAGAGAACAAAGAAGAACCATCCAGTACTGACATTGTGAACCCAAGAGTCTCAAGATGATCATCTCGGTAGAACAATTTCAAGGTTTCCTTCTATGCTTCATCGAATATCGATCAACACCCAAAGCTGAATACTTAATTCCTGGAAGCTAGAACCTGTATTTACAACACTCTGTTTTGAGGACAAAATCTAGAGACAGACTCAAACTGAAAATTCATCACATAAAACATCACCTACATTTTTTTCCAAAGTATAATTATATAAGAGACTCTGTGTGGTCTTTATTGTTTGTTTTCTCCATGAAAAACAATGGTAGAGGGTGTGAACCCTTAACGGTTAGTGAAAATTGTTGTAAATCTCGACATAGGCTATGTGTCAAGTTTATTATTAATATAAACTACTTGGTGGCAGGTGATCACCAAGTGGATAGTATTAAGTCTCATGTTGAGACTAAACCTCTTATTTAACTCTACTGTGTATTATATTTTGTGATACTCTGTTTTATCTATTTTCCACTACACATTAATTACTAAAAGAGAAAAAAAATTCATTGCCTTTTATAGTTAGTTGTAGTTTTTTTGTGTATGTGTTTAATTCATTAAACTTGTTTCAAACATTGAATAAGTGTTTTACACTGATTTAACTAAGGACTAATCACCCATTGAGAAACCTATTGACTAAATAATCATATATATATCTACTGACATAATTAACTGGGTCGTTTCATATTTGGGGGATCTTTATAAGAATGTTTTTAACATAAATTTTATGTAGGAACTAAATTAACTCCCCCCCTCTTGAGATCCACTCCAACTAAAATTTAGTAAATGGAGTCTAGTGAATGAGGTCTAAGGAAAAGGGTTCAAAAAATAGATTATATTAGATGGTATTTAAGAATCTTTTTTAGTGTAGGTGATATTTTATTTATTTTCACTATAAGGGACCTTTTTTCAAGATCGATTTACTAAGCATAGTTGAGTTTTAGAAACTACAAGGGACATATTTCGTACAAATATTAGAGGTAGAAATCATACTTTGGGGGAATTTAGTGAGGCCAAAAAATAGAGATGTGTATAGTATCTAAATGAATTTTCAAAGTTTGGTGATCTTTTGTGATTATTTCACTCTATAGTGGAACAATAGAGTAAAATCATGAATAATTATTCCTTAGTTATTAGAATTAATAATGGTTTGATGGTTTAGTGGGAATCAAAATGGATTTTCATTATTCATCTAGAGTAAGTAGTTGAGGTGGTGGAAGTTACTGTTGATTGAGTATGACTTTTATCAATGGAAAAATGTTTGTGAAAATAAGAAGGTGATGCTAATGAATGATAGGATGGGGACCTCAATAAGAAGTCCTTTAGACCACCTACGTAGGATATGAGTTTGGTAGACATACAATTATAAGGTTTGACAAAGGCATATGTGGACCTCCATAAAGTGGGATAACTTGGTAAACTTTAATCTATGTGTAGTCTGACTATGTCTACATTGATTGTGATTGGATTTACAATGAATGGATGGAAGAACCAATGTGCGTAGACATTGGTGGAACTCATTCTAGTAATTTTTCCATGTTATGTATGTTTATCATTGTAACTAGATGTTTTTCTGATGAAATGGTTAATGTATTCCCTTCCTCACATGGATATAGGTTGAAATTTTAAACCACATTATCCATGTTATTCTTTATGCTTGTTATAACATATTTATTTCTTGTCTATGTGGATTGTTTTCATGTTCGGTAATGGAAAATGATTGAAGTACACCAATATTGTAATGAATTATCTAGGACTCCATGTAGTGGTTGGGATACTCGGGCTAACCAACTCTTGAAGTTGAATCCAAAGGGGATCTTCTAATCACTGATGCTTTTAAGGTTTTCCACATTGGTGATTTGGATGGATTTCATTCATTAGTCATCATAGATGTGGTGTGTCTAATGGATTTATCGGACTCAGGAATGTCTGATGATGTTACTAAATAGAGGTTGTTCATGGGGTTTTGATGGCTTGAATCCTAATCAAGATTTTGATAAATGTAGTTCATTTATTCAAAAAATTTGTAAAGTAGGAGGATATATAGAATATGGAATTAAACTCTTTTAAGGATATTTTCTTAAAAAGTAATTTTCTCTAGATTAATGAGAATATATTGAATGTAAATTTTTAAATTTAATAAAAAGGGAGGATGAAAATATTATTAAGTATGATGTTAACTTTATAATGTTAGAAATACATGTTGTAAATTATATATATTATCTACTAATAATTATTGATCACTTAATTTATGGTATAAAACAAATCCATTAAATGTAATTAGTTACTTGAAAGTTTTAAATATATGATGAGATACTATAAAGTGCCATCAAGATTGGCAAGGATTATTCATATATCTTTTTTTAGTATAAATTAAATGAATTAGGGGAATTTGAGAACAATGTAGTAGGGAACATTTTCATAAGATAATAGAGGAAGTGTGAAATTTACATCATAAAATAACATTAGGAAGAAACACCTAGGTACTTGCTTGAAGGGAAATATTGTTTTCTTCAAGTGTATATATAATGGCCATAAATCTCCAAAATATAAAGAAAAGATATAATATTATAATTTCTAATGATTCAATTAAAAATATATAAAATATTTTTAAATCAATTCCCTTAAATCATTAAAATATACCTCAAAAGTGGTCAACATATAAAGTACATGATTTTTAAATTTCTATAATATATATGAAATTACTAAATTATAATAGAGAATGTATTTTTATCATAAAATAAAAACTATATAATGAATTATTTGATTTTGGATCTATAAACATTTTTATATCATGTGTGTCTACTAATAATATTAAATTATCCCCTAATACATTAATGAAGAACTTTTCAAGTTAAACACCAAGATGAAATCTTATTATAATGAGGATATATTAGGTAGTTTTTATTAATTTTCATAGATATTACCTATTTAAAAACTTGATTATTATACTTATGTTGTTCTTTAACATGATATTGGAATAGATTGGTATTCAAAGTATAATTCAAGAATTTACCATCAACATAATAAGATCATATTTTTTGAGGGAGTCATAGAATCCTTTATTTTCATAAGAGGGACGTTATTATCTAAGTCTTATATTTTATATCCTCATTTAGCTCATCATCATGAGATTATAGATTAAATAAAATATAGAAAAAAATCTATGGATGGTAATTTTATATTATGAATTGTAGATATACCAATTATGAAAGAATAAATTGATTTATTCGCTAAGTAATTACTTTAATATCCACCAAAACATAATGTTAATTTTATATTAAATGTATCCATGATCAAAAACCTATACCTAGGACTACCTACAGAATAGACCTACTATAATAGGTGGAGTTAAGGAAAAATCAGAAAGACTTTTGTGATAAGGGATTTATACACCATAGTGTCTCAAAAATAGAATATTATTTCACTTTTCATCAATTAAAGGTGAATAATGATGATATACTAGAGATGAAATTTCAAATAAGTTATGACAATTATGAGTTTATAGAAATTAACATTAGATTAATTAATACGCCTTCGGTTGTTACTATTATAAAAAATAGGGTTTTCAATTGTTATCTGGATAAATATTTAGTGGTAGTTTTTAGTGATATATTGATATACTCTAAAATATATAAATAGTATCATAACCATATATGATTTTTTTGGAGATTCTTAAAGAAAAATAGCCATATGAAAAATTTAGTAACTATGACTTTTTTATTTAAAAAGAGTAATTTATTATCTATATTATCTATAAGGATAGAATATTTCTCAAACCATAAAATACCAAGTTATTCAATGAATAAACGACACCAATGAATTTAACTGAGATATATAGTTTTTTTAGTTTATAAGTTCATTATTGGTGATTTTCTCAAAAAAATTCTTAATTATCAAACTTGATATGAAATTTAACATCTAAATTTATCAAATTCACATGGTCAAAGGAATGTTTCTAATAATTTTAGGATCTAGAGAAGAGATCGTTCAATGAACTACTATTAAAAATTACATCAGAGAAGGAATGATTTTTAATATTATGATTCACTAAATAAAAGATAGGTGTGTGCCTTTATGAAAAAAGATAGCATTGTTTATTATGACTAGTGAAAATTTAATACCCATGAACTAAAATATCAAACTCATAATGTTGCGATATGAACTATAATATTTTCTTGTAAGATATTTATACACAGGATATAGGTGAAATATGTTACATATATATGAACAATAGGATTTTTGTGTATATATTAAGATAGAGAGATATTTAAATGATACAAATGAGATGGATAGAACTACCTAAGGACTATAAATGTGATATAAAACAACACCTAGGAATAAAAAAATCTTTTCAATTCACTGAGTATGATAGATTATGGAGTTCTATATATTATTTTGATGTAAAAGGATCCAATATTAATGGATTTAGTAAATATGAATATGAAATTATTAGAGTTGAAACAATGTTTATTTTATAAATGAATAATATACTATATTTACTATAGAAGATAAATATGTCTCAAAATTATTATAGGGTTTTGTAAAGGAATATTAAAGACATGGGCGATAGAAAATTGAAGGGTTTCATTTATTATGTTGATGTATTAATGTTTGGAAAGAGACTTTTTGTTCCATTAGTGCCTATACAGAAGAGCGTTTTTAGATGAATCTTATAGCTCAAATTTCTCTAAACACCCAAGTAACATCCTGATGTATAGGAATTTAATATAACATTTCTTGTGGGATAACATGAAGTGGTAAATTAAAATCTATGTGTCAAGATTCTTAGAATACTCCTAAGTAATGGATAATAGATGACATCCTATAGATGTCATGAACCCTCTCCCTATACTATTGTGGAAGTGAGAAAATATTAAAATGTGGTTGTATATTGGACTTCCCAATCATTTAATAATAATGGTGCAATGTGGGTTATTTTGGATCTCCCTATAAATTAAAAAAATTCATAGAAATAAGGAATGATCTACCCCTTGTGTGTCTTGTTTGAATCACTATAAATGAAGTAATAAGTCTTCATGGAGAAGCTATATAAATTTTATCTAATCACTGCCCTCATTTTAAATAGAAATTATGGATATTTATTTAGAATGATCTAAATATTAAGATATATTTTATTACTACGTATCTTTATAAAACTGATGGGTAGTCTAATACGACTATTGAAACACTATAGGATATGTTGAGGATATTATCACAGGGATTCCAAGTAGCATGGGACCAATATATTAAATTAGTATAATTATCGTCAATAATAGATTCAATTATATCTTACTAGGATGAATTTCTGGAAAAGAAACTCAGGGGTCCATAAATAATTGATGATATAATTGAGAAAATTCAATTCTTTCATAATCACATCAAGATAGATAAGTGTATATATAAATTATATATTATTAATCAAAGGGTGTAATTATAGTTTATAGTAGGGGAACATAAATTTTTATGGTATATCCATAGAATAGAGTTATAAAGTTTGGTATGTATGGAATGTTAAATCCAAGTCATTTTAACCTTTTAGAGGTTTTAGATAGAATTGAATTTAAGACTTACTATTTAACATTTTCACTTGAACCCTCTAAAGAATGTATTGTTTACCATGTATATATGTTGAGGAATTATATTCCAAACCCAACACACATAATCACCACTAAAATCATATAATTATAAATTGACTTGTATTATAATGAAATGTTTATCTAGATTTTCAATATTAGATAGAAAGTGTTGTATAATTTGACAACTCATCTAGTGAAAGTAATTTAGATGTATAAAAAGTTGGGGGAATCAATATTGTATCATGATGAAAGAATGGAAAACAAATACCCACATTTTTTCATGAACTAATGTATACTATAAATTTATTGGATAAAATTATTTAATAGGGGAACAATGCATGACCCAGTGTTATAATATATTAAATAAAAATTTCAACTCAAAAACCACTACCTAATTCACATTAAATATATTCATTGTAATTATATAACAAAAAATTTAGAAAACTAAATTCACTATAACATCTGTAACTAGTAATACATAACACATAATAAAATAAGGAGGCATCATAATCTTCAAATTTTCAGGATCATACTCCCAAAATAGTGAAAAATATATAAGATACATAACTATTATAATGAAAAAAACAATCATGGGAATGTATATTTTAGAAAATAAGAGAATATTGTGAAGGATTTTAGATGTTACAATGAAGTGAATTTATAAAAATAAAAATATGGTAATTGGAATCTATCTTTTGGGAATCAAACAATTTTAACAGTAAATATAGTCTTTATAACAGTAATATGGTCATTCTATACACATGAATAATAAAAAAATAAAAACATAATTAATATATGTAAATTATATATATTCATTAATGAGTACCAATTTATCTGTATACATATACCTTAGAATAATAAAAAAAATATATAAAAATGAGTTTTAAATTTTTACCATCGAATGCGTGATTTTAAAATATATAAGTATTTATATTTAACAATTAAATTAATAACATATATAAAATTATATTCACATGAATAGTATTCATATTTAGAATCAACCTAATGAAATTAGCTAATGGTGAATTTTTGATATTTTTTTGAGTTATTCAATAAAAAGTGTGAATCGTCAAAAAAAAACTTTCTATATGGTAAGAAACATGTATTAATTATTATTTAAATATTATTTGATAAATAATATTAAGTATTTTTCAAAAAAAAAACAATTTCTTATTAATTAAATTAATAAATTTTAAAATAATAAAATTAATTTTCCAAACCTCTAAAGAATCTATGAAATCATAAAATATATTTTTATGATTTTAACAAAAATATTTATTAATAAATTTAATTTTCATGTTTATTTTAATAAAATTTATAGTATTTTAATTATTAAATATGTAAAAATAAAATATGAGGTACTAAATTTCAAATAACATGGTTTAAACCTATGGGAAAGAAAATGGATTTCTAATCTTACCTAAAATAAAATCCATGGAATATTTTAGGAAATAAAAAATAAATTCTTGTAATATAATAGATCGTATTAATGAATAAACTCTGTTTAATTTTTTTATAAAAAAAAATCAGTTTTTTTAAACCCCATATATTTTAATTTATTATGGTCTTTATGACTTGGAGATGTGTTCAAGAATGGAGTTTTTTGTCTGATTTTGAATCTTTCTTGTGTATTGAGACCTTGTAAAGGTATTGGAATTATAGGAATAGGCTGAGGATTGAGTCTTAGGAGTTGGCCTTGACTAGATAATAGACTTCTAAAATTTTTTAAGTGGATGTGTGGGAGGTGGATTAAATAGGTTATAAAGATGTGGGAGGAATGTTTGGCTGAAGCATGTGTATATTTTTTAGTTGCACTGATTTTTTTATAAATTATAAATGTTTTTGATGACCCTTATGTATAGACTTTACCAGAATATGGTAAAGTATAGAAACTTACATATGGTGTGAGATGAACCTTATGTATGGGAGACTCCAATCATATATATTCCTTTTATGATCATTCATCTATGTATTTAACCTTATGAATTGGTTGATGAAACCTACAAATGGGTTGTATCAACATTTTTGTATGAAGATTATCATAATTTTTCCAAGTACTAACCTAGTGACCCTTATGTATTGGGTGTTCATTGTTACATATGGGGTTGGGCGACCTTTATGCATGGTATTTTCTCGAATATGGAAAATTCCTAACAAATATATATTATTGGATCTTACATATTGAGTATGGTAACCCTTATATATTCCCTAGAAAAAATTCAACAAATTTTGGGACCTTTATTTTTTTTCTGGTTACCTTTACGTATCCTTCCTATTAATCCTTGTGTATTCCATTTAAAAAATTTAAGAAATTCTTGAGGTAGAGTGACCCTGACATACAATGAACCTTTTGTATGAAGGTATATAAACCTAACATATTGACACAGAAAACTAAAAAGGATAAAATAGAAAGTAAATAACTGATTATTATAATATATTAGATAAATGAGGTATATTAACAATAGAAAAAACTGATTCCTCATGTACAGTAGTGAAACTGCCACTTCCTCATTTCTTTTTTTTACCCTTCCCATTCCAAGGTTAATTTTTCTTCATTATAGAAATAAATAAATTGGTGACTATTATTTGGTTTAAATAGAGTTTTGTGTTACACTCTTCTTCGAAGGTTTATCAAATTCACTCATAGTTCATTTTTTTGCTCGTATGGCCTTTAATGCCCAATTTTTTATGTTTTTACAATATTATTTAATTTCATTCATTTAATATCAATTAAAATGATAATATTAAACGTGAAACCATATATGAACATAAGTTAGGTGGTTCTTAAGACATCCCTATATCTAATCATGTTTTGTATGTGTGTGTGATGTGTCATTGTGAAGACCTAGTATTCTCTTGACCTAAACAGGATAAAAAATATTATGAATTATGTGGAAATTATCTTATCCAGGTCATGAGTTACCTTATAATAAGATTAGATCCTAGACCTTTATGGATAAGTGTGGTGTTCCCTAGAATATTGTAATGGGATAATTTGGTGGCATAACAATGGGATCTATAAATGAAATTTTGATCTTCTAAGTTGAATGTAGTTTCCCTAAGATGATTCTTAGAATGTAAAGGTGTGATTAATTTGGGAAAGTTTTAATGTAACCCGATATGATTTTAGGTTGAAACATAAATTTGGTGATTGGACCTCCTTGAAATAAGACTAAAATGTTATGATTAGAAATGATTATCGGTTGGTATATTAATAAAATTATTAATGGTATATACATATAATGTTAAAAATTATATAATAATTAAATGTTGTTATAATTCTAGGCAAGGGAACCATTCATCATATGTGAGTTGATGATTTGATATATGATATTTATATAATTATGGTTATAATACCTTCTATGATGTAAGATTTGATGGTTATACAAGGTAGACATTGATCTCCAAAATAATATGATAAATGATAGTTATACGGGGTGGGTGTTAATACCATTGACGATGTGATGTATGATGGTTATAAAATATAGTAATTAATCCCTGTAATGTTGTTATATATGATGGTTATATAGGGTGTCATCTTATCACCCTAATGGATTATAATATATTGATGGTATTAGAGGAGGAATTTTCCAAACATGGTTTTAGTTCTCCATCATATTTAAAGACATTCAGTACTAGAAAAACCAATTATGGTCAATTATGAGTATCAACATATAACCCAAGGATCGACCACAATCTATTTATTTATGCTTTCAATTATTTATCCTATCACATCCACTTTTACTTTATTTAAACTAGACATTTATAGGGACCTCATTAGTCTTTGTCTAATGAGTTTTACTCACACCTTTCTCGAGCCGCCTTGGGTACCCAATCTAACATCATAGAAGCTATTAAAGACAAGGTTGAGGTCCTTTTTCTTAATGATTAAGTTAGATTATCAAGTTGAATCATAGGATATCGGATCAGGATACAACTCGAGGCCACTTTCTCAACAAATCCCTATAATAACCTAGGTAAATAGATAAGAATTTCTTTTCATTCTGGAATTAAATAGTCAAATTATTTTTAAATTTATAATGAAATAAATTGTATTTATAGAAATTAAGTAATTTATATTGATGGAATGGTGAGTTGACTTTAGGAATAGTAACATGGCCATTAAGAATATTTATCTAGAAAATTTAATAGAAACCTCACCTAATAAAGTGTAAATAAAACTTTTCCATCCTTTAAGTTAAAATGTGATTTATTTATATCATTGAAACTATAAATAACATTTTCAAAATTATAAATTATGTGTTTGAATTTATGTAATTAATAAATATTTAATTAAATTTTTTCAATTAATTTAATTATTTAAAAAAATATATATTTTCATAAAATATATTCATTAATTAATATATTATTTTATTATGATTATAATATAATTTTATGAGACCTTAATTTATTTTTCAAACCTTTTATAGAATAATTTATAGTTTTGAAATAACAATTTTTTGAGTAAATTATGATTTTAACTAAAAATTAAATTTATAATATTTATAAAAAAATTCATAAATTGGATTTCATTTTTGAGTTCTCCATGTCAAAAAATGGTTAGGGTGAATTTTTGAAGTTTTTTTTGAAATACTCGAATTTTTTGTGAATAGAGAAATACAATAATTTACGAAATAAGATAAATTCATGAATTATTGAGTTGTGGATGATGTTATGCTGAGTTAATCACCCCTGTTTTGAACTCACAATCACTAATTACTTTATTTAGTCACAAGAACTTACAATATTTCTTGTCTTGAGCAATACAATAATATAATGATTAAAATAATGGAAAAACCCTCCTCTCCTCTATAATAAATACCACCCCACAACACCCACTATTCTCCTCACACCTATCAAGAATTATTCCTAGTGAATATTGTTATCAATAATTTTACCAAGAATCTTCTCTATGTCCAAGACCTGATGGTATTACCAAAAGGCCAAAACTAAAGGCCTTAAGGATTTACTCAAGGAGGATAATTAAAGAGGTAAAATCCTATTTATTTTTTCTTTTATTTTCTTTTCAATTCTTATTATTTTTTCATACTCTCTTCAACTAACATTGTCCAAGAGCTATTAAAAATAAATTATATTATATATACTATAATTGTATCATGTTTATATAAAAGTTTGTCGTCATTCTTCTTCTCCTCTCCCTTTTATTCTAAAAATAAAATCATCATCTCTGATGTGTTGATTTACCGACATTATAGATGATGTGTTTTCAATTTCCATTATTTGCTTCATGGATGGTCCTAAAACCATTTTAATGGTTGAAATGGGTTTAAAATTATAATACTTAACCTATTTAATGTTCTTTAATTGATATATATGCATAATATTTAATTATACAAAGAAACTAGTTTGTGATGATCAAAGACCCTCCAAAATGATCTAAATAAATATCTTTAATGTTTTTTCTAATTAATAATCCTAATATATAAAAACAAAATGATATATGGTATAATTTAAATGAATAAAAACATTAAAATACCATTACATTTGGATTTTTTAGTTTCTCTTCCATTCAAAAATAAAATCCATAATGAACCGACCATAGAAACTATGTATAGAACGCACCCAAAACAATACAAATAAAAACATATTATTAATAAAAGGGTGAAAATATTTGATAAATATATAATATTATGTATTATAAATATTAATATGTTTCGTTAATATATTAATAACACGATTTTAACCATTATACAATAGTTTTTTACCCATTTCAAGTAAGACAACCCCAAGGTAAAGGAATGCTTCACCAAATTTCATTTCATTGGGTTAACCTTATAATTTTTTGATGTTTTCATGATATGATTATTTATAAAATTACTTTTGATTAAATTATGTTTTATTATGTGTATTTATAGTTCATACACATATTACTTTAATTTTATTAATTATGTATTCAATGATATGGTATTTGTAAGGGATGTTTCTTTTAAAATCCTTTTTAAATGTCTCTTTTACAAAATTCAAAAAGATTGTTCTTTTTTTAATGTGATGAGAATTTTCCTCTAATTTAATGATTTTTTATTACTATAATTTTTCCTTTATATTTCATTATATTAAATTTTGAATAATATGGTTTCATTATTATGTGCATAGTTTTTATATTTAAAAAATTAATTTTTTTTATGAAAAAAATGTTATTTTGAAATATAGATGTGTGTTTCTCAAGGGTATAAATAATTTATCAAGTGTTTTATTTAATTAAATATACCTTTTAAATTTTTTATGTTGGTTTTATCCCATTATAGATAATGATATTATGGGTTTATCCCCATTCTATATCAAGATATGTTAGGTTGAGCCCATTATAGTGCAATATATGATGAGTGGGCCCCATTTTAGATCTCTGATGCATTGGGTACTCCCAAAATGGAATTTAAATAAAAGTTTATTAAATTTATAAGGTCTAATGTTTGATTTATATGGTAAATATTTCCTAAGGATACTTCAGGATGTTTCTATGCATGCTAATGAGTTTTTATGAAATGGGTTTTTATGGTTTTTATGTTATCACTTGATTAATGATTTCCTTCATTATAACCCTTAGTAAGATTTTTGTGCACATGCCAATATTTTAAAATGTTTTAATAGGTTATAAGGATGGGTAAGATAAATAAGGACATCATGATGAATGTTATAAATATTTTTCAAAGAAATCATGTTTTATTTTTAATGTTTTATATTTTGAAAAAAATGGATACTATTTTAGTAGTATCCTATTTATATAAATGTGGTATTTCATGTATGTTTTATTTTATAACCTTCCAAAATATTAAACCTAAAAATATCCTCAATGTGAAAGAAAGGAATATCTTTATTGAAATTCATAATTATGTATTGTTTTAAAGTTTGGTCCTTATAGTTTGTATCAAATGATCATTTAGATAACCTTTGGGGTTAGGATGATGTTAATAGAATACCATAAATGATAACTAATTTATTCTTAATTTGAAAATGTGTATAATTTATAGATTACCAAGTTTATTTGACGAAGATATGTCTGTTCAGAAGGTTTTTCATAGGAGAAATGGGGAAGATGAATTATGAAGTCACTAAGAGGATGATATCTGTCTAAAACTGTAGCACAAAATGGTGGGAATTGTAACTGAGCAGTTTGTGATAATAATTCCTTAGTTGAATCAGTAGATAAATGGTGGTGGTGTTCATTCTAGAAGGTAAAATTATCTACCACTATGGAACATGTCATTTTTGGAACATTTTATGAGGCAACATCCCCCATAATTTAGTCGATCATCTGACCTAGTGGTAGCTGAAGGATAGATCAATGATTTGGAAGATATGTTTTATATCATTAGATGTTCATAAATCCAAAAGGTAACCCTGGACAGTTGTCTTCTTGAAGGTGAAGTTGGTAAATGGTGGTTTATGGTTAATAATACCAGAGAAAAATATGATATGGATACTTTGTAATCGGATGATTTAAGAGTCTTTTTCTGGAAAAATATTTTCGTAAAACTGTTCATCTCGGAAGAGAGAAACCACTATTATAACTAAAGATGAAACATGATTATTTAGTTGTAGAATATAAAGACAATTTTATTACACTTTCCATGTATGTAACATATTTTACTTGGGACTTTGATGGTAAGATTATTAAATTTTACTCTAGTTTGAAACCATTTTTATGGAGAGCATTGGCTTCATGAGATTTTATAATCTATGAGAAATTTGTTCATTTTCCGGAAAAAAGTTGAGTTATATTTTTATGAAATGTATATGCCTCGTGATGACAATAATATAATGCATTTATGATGGCAGGATTTGGGTAAAAATTCTTCAAAGAAATAGAGACATAAGAAAATAAATTTTCCTTCTTATGAAAATTGTAGAAAAAATAATACTATATTATGTCTTGTAAGGTTTTGAAAATTCTATTGATGTGGAATGTTTCAGAACATGTCATTTGAGTGAAAGTAGAATGATCATATAAAAAATGAGAATTCAATGGTGAGATGCTTTAACTAAAAGTAATTGGGTCGTTTTGCTAATTTTTGTCCAAATATAGTCACTCGAGCATAAAATCGGTATGAATAGATGTAGAAGGTTGTCCAAAAATCCATTACAACTAATTCAATAGATGTTAAACCATCAAACATTGTAGTAAAAGTTAAATTTATTGTTTTAACTAAATATTCCAATGTGTTTTTTGATTCATGGTATACATATTCTTCAAAATATGAGAAATTTTCTACGAAATTAAAAAATTCCACCTCAAGAAATGAATCTAGAACTCATGGAAAAAACACCTGGAGGAAATATTGAGGCAAAAATAAATTATAAGAATATACCTATCTTTTCTTGTGGAAGTATTTTACATAAAAAATATGTTGTATTGTCTCTAGTATAGTTTTTTGTCATTTTGGGTATAGACTGGCAATATGTTTATGATGTTAAGATTGATTGTAGAGCTAGAAAAGTTTTTTTTAGAAAGAGTTTCAGATTTTTTATAATAATGAACCCATACCATTGATAAAATATTTAGAAGATAATAAACTATTAAAATATGAAAATTAATGTTATCTTTTACATGTTATTAAAAATAAAGGTACTATTCATATTAATGATGTGCTAATGGTAAATGAGTATCTAGATGTTTTCTTTAATGATTTTCCTGGTGTTTTTTCTATTTGGGAGATTGATTTTTCTATTGAAATATTTTTTAATGATAATATAATTCTTAAACCACTTATCAAATAGATAAAATGGAACTTTTAAAGTTGAAAAATAATGTACGAATTATTAGATTAAAGTTTCATCTGACCTAGCACTTCACCGCAGGGGGATTCTGTCTTGTTTGTTAAAAATAAAGATGGTTCAGTGAGACATTTTATTGATTATTGATACTTGAATAAAATCATTATTAAGAAAACATATGCCCTACCTCATAATGATGATTTTATTGATCACCTCCAGGGAGCTTCATATTTTTTGAAGGATGAACTGATTTCCGGGTACCATCAGTTGAATGTAAAAGAAGTAGAAAATTTGAAGACCATATTTCATACTAGATATAGTAATTATGAATTTTTAATTATGTTGTTTGGGTTAACTAATTCACAGGTTGTATTCATGGATCTTATTAATAGAATATTTTATGAGTTCTTGGATAAGTTTTTGGTTGTGATTAATGATGAAATTAAGGTATATAATAAAATTAAAGAAGAGCATGAAATAAATCTAAGGATGTTTTGAAAACCATAAATGAGAAGAAAATATATGAAAAATTCAGAAAGTATGAATTTTGGTTGCAAAAAATTTCTTTCCATGATCACATTTTTTCTAAATATGGCATAAATATTGATACTGTAAAAACAAAAGTCGTTGAAGAATGGAAAAGACTAAAAAATATAACTAAGATTTGTAGTTCCCTTAGTTTTCAGGCTACTACCTAAGGTTTGTTGAAAAACATTCATGATTATCTATCCCACTGACTCAGTTAACTCGAAAATATGTTAAGTTTATCAATAAAACATTTCATGTTTTTTTCAATAATTGAAAACAATATTGGTGAAATCTCGATTTTTGATCCCACCATCCAGAAATTGTGATTTTTTTTCTATATTGATGCTTCATTGAAAGGAATTGGTTATGTCCCAATGAAGAAAGATCATGTAATTTCTTATGCTTCACATCAGTTGAAACCTCACGATTTAATTTTCCCTACACAATATTTGGAATTAGCTTCTGTATTTTTTAAATTAAAAATTTGGAGGCATCATTTATATGGAGTAAAATGTAAAATACTTACAAACCATATAATTTTGAAGAATATTATTACTCAAAATGAATTGAACATGAGAAAAAGAAGATGGATGAAACGAATAAAGGATTATGATAGCATGATTCATTTCCATATTGAAAAATAAAACAAATTGGATGATTATTTGAGTTGAAAAAGCAATGCTACATTAACCCTTTTACATTTGGATCATGAAAAATTTGTTAATGATTTGATAAATTTTGGTTTGGAAGTTGTTGGTGAAGAAAATTCCTTTGTTTTGTTTCAGGCGTTAATGCAATCGTCTCTGATAGACATAATAAATATTGCTTAGAAGGAAAATTTTGGGTTTTAGAAAAATATAGAATTAGTTCAAAGGGGTATGTTTCCTAAGTTTGACATTGATAAATATTCTGTTTTGAGGTTTGGGAAGAGAATGTCTGTTAACTGTGATTCTCATTTTAAGACAGAATTATTGTGTGAAACTTATAGTTCACTGTTTTCAGATCATCATGGAAACACAAAGATGTATAGACACCTTTGAGAGTAACACCGGTGGGACAGAATGAAAAGAGATATTTCTGATTTTACCATGAAATTTTTGACTTTTCAATAGGCTAAATCAGAGAAGAAGTTTCTGAAAGGGATACTTCATCCTTTATAATGCTAGACTAGAAATGGGAAAATATATCAATGGGCTTCATGGGGAGACTACCAAAGACTTCTTGAGGTAAAAATTCAATTTGAGTTATTATTAAACAACTGAATAAATCTGCCTGTTTTATTTCTATTTGAGTTACTATGTTTTTGGGTTATATTACTTTGTTGTACTTAAAATAGATTTTTAGGTTTCATAGATTTTCTCTCTCCATTGTATCTTATCATGATCTCAGGTTCACTTCTGACTTTTTGAAAAGCCTTTAGAAGTCATTGGGAACAAAATTAAATTTCAGCACATCCTTTTATCCTCAATTCGATAGACATACTGAGTGAAAAATTCAAACATTGGAGGATATTCTTTTATATTTTTCAATGGATTATTACGGAATTTGGGATGAACCACTTTCATTATTTGAGTTCCCTTATAATAATAGTTTTCATTCTGGTATACAGATGGAACCTTTTTGAGGAATCATATGGGAAGTGTTATCGAACTACAACATTTTGGGATGAATTTGTAAAAATTAATTTTGTGGGACTATAATTAGTAGAGGAAGTAGTTGAGAAAGTGAATATATTTCAGTGACACATGAGGATAACTCGGATAATGTACGAAATTTATGCAAATAATGGGAGGAAAGACCTTTCATTTGTGGTAGGTGATCATATTTTTCTTAAAATATCTCCTTGGAAAAGTGTTATGATTTATGATAAGAAAAGAAATCTAATTCCATGATTCATCAGACCTTTTGAAATCTTAGATAAATTTGGAGATGTTTCCTATGGGGTTTCTTTTCCTCTGAGTTTATCTCAAGTGAACAATGTTTTTCAGGTTTTGATTTTGAAAAACCCATGTTTTAGATCCATCAAATGTTTTTATCCCAAAATTAGTTCAGCTGGGAGAGAACATTTTTTTTTGAAAAGAAACTTTTTTAGATTCTTGATTTAGTGAGAATGTATTACGGAATAAGGTAATTCTATAAGTTAGGTTTTTTCTAAGAAACCACATGGTTGGAGAAGCAATATAGGAATCTAAAAATTCTTTGAGGTAATAGTATTCTCACTTTTTTAATAAGTAATTAAAAATTATGAGGACACAATTTTTAGACGGTGGGGAGAATATTACAACCCAGGTACATATAAAATAATTTATTTTAATTCTGAAATTAAAGAGTCAATTTATTTATTAATTTATAATTAAATAATTAGTATTTATAGAAATTAAACAATTTATACTGATGGAATAGTAACTTGACCTTAAGAATAGTAACATGACCATTAGGAATAGTAATCTGGCTAATAGAATAGTAACCTCACCTAATAATGTATAAATAGAATTTACTCATCTTATATGAGAAAATATCATATATTTATATCATAGAACTAGTAAATATTTTTTTTGAAAATTATAAATTAATTATTGGAATTTTTGTAAGTAATAAATATTTAATTAGAGTTTTATAATTAATTTTATGATTTAAAAAAAATTATATTTTCATAAAATATATTCATGAATTAATATTTTATTTTATAATGATAATAATATAATTTTAAGAGACATTAATTATATTTTCAAAATGTTATAAAATCAGTTATAGTTTTAAAAATGATATTTTTCAAATAAATTATGGGTTAGATAATAAATTAAATTTATTATATTTATGAAATAATTTTCATAAAATGGATTTCATGTTTTATTTTTATATATTCAAAAATTGTTAGGTTTAATTTTTTATATTTTTCTATAATGCTTGAATTTTTAGTGAATAGTGAAATACTATAATTTAAAGAATAAGCTAAATACATGAATTATGGATTCATGGATGATTTTTTACTGAGGTAATCACCATTGGCTCAAATTCACATTTAATAATTAATTTTTTTAGTCACAAGAACCAACAATATTTCATGTCTTGATAAATATAACAAAATAATGAATAAAATAAGAGATAATCCCTCCTCTCCTCCGTTATAAATACCACCCCTCACCCCCTCTTCTCCTCGAACCTTTAAAGATTTTAGCCTTGTCTAAATTCTAACCAATAATATTGAAAATCCACTTCTCCACTTACAAGATATTCTGGTCTTACCAAATGTCCAAAACTAAAGGCCTTCGAGAGGTTATCAAGGAGGATAATTAAAGATGTAAAATCCTCTTTCTATTTATTTTAATTTATTTTCAATTATTTTTAATTTCTTATAACATATTAAACTATCCTTATCAAATAGGAATTAAAAATCTATTATCTTATAAAAAAATTATTTTTATCATGTTTATGGAAAAATTTATCCATATACTTCTTTTCCTCTCCCTTTTGTTTTAAAAATAAAAACACTATCTGTGATGTGTCGATTTGCCGACATCATAGATAATGTGTTTTCAATATCAATTAATTTCTTCATGGATGGTAAAAATATCATCTTAATGGTTGAAAAAGGTTTTAAATTTTATTATATAACCTCTTTAATATTCTTTAATTAACATATATTCATAATATTTAATTGTATAAAAACTAGTTCGTGATGATCAAAGAACCACTAAAATGATCTAAACGAATATCAGTAATGTTTTATCTATTGAATCATACTAATATCTGAAAAAAATGATATATGATATAATTCAAAGTTATATAAACATATAAATACCATTTTATTCACTTCTATGGTTTCTCTTCCATTTGAAAAGAAAATCCATAACAAATCCACCATGGAAACCATGGAAAGAATGCACCAAAAACAATGGAAATAACAAAATATTATTAATAAATGGGTAAAAATATGTTATAAGTATATTATATAATGTATTATAAATATTAATATGGTTTTTTAATATATTAATAATACTTTTTTAACCATTATATAGGATTTGTGTACACGTTTAAAGTAAGACAAACCCAGGGTAAGGTAATTCTTAACCAAATTTCTATTCTTTGGGATTACCTTCTTCTTCATTGATTTTTAATTCTATGATTATTTATAAAATTATTTTTGATTTTATTTTGTTGTATAATTTTAATTTAAATATAATATACATACTTCTTTCATTTGATTAATTCTTACTTCAATGATATAGTATTTGTAAGGTATTTTCCATTTAAAATCATTATTAAATGTCTCTTTTACGAAATTCAAAGAGATTATTCTTTTTTTTAATGTCAGGAGAATTTTCTTATAATTTCATAATGTTTTATTACTATAATATATTTTTCACAGGTTTTATAGTTATTTTTTTATAATATGTTTTCATTATTATGTGCATGGTTTTATATTTTAACAGTCATTATTTTGTGAAAAAATACAATTTTAAAATATGGATGTGTTTTTTTCAAGGGTTTAAATGAGTGATCAAGTGTTTTATTTCATTATATGTTCATTATACATTTTTTATGTTGGGTTTATCCCATTATATATCAATATAATATTGGTTTATCCCCATTATATCTCAATAAATATTTGGTTTCATTACATTATAGCTCATGATATGATGGGTGAGCCCCATTATAGCTCTCCAACGCATTGGGTACTCTGAAGATGGAAGTAGACTGAGAGGTTATTCCATTTATAAGGGTTATTGTAAGGTTTATATAGTTAATATATCCCAAATAAACATCACTATTTTTTTATTCATGCTAATGAGTTTTAATGAAATGAGTTTTAATGGTTTTTATGTTATCACTTGATTAATGATTTCCTTATTTATATCACTTACAGAGCTATTTGTGCTCATCCAATGATTTTAAAAAAATTTCATAGGTTATAAGGATGGGTATGAGAAATAATGAAGTCTGATGAATGTTATTAATATATTTAAAATAAATCATGTTTTATTTTTAAGGGTTCATATTTTGAAAAAATGGATACTGTTTTAGTAGTATTATATTTGTATAAATGTGGTATTTTATGTATGTATTATGTACAAATATTATAAAACTATAAACCAAAAAGGATCATAAATGTGAAATAATATAAAATCTTCACTAAAATTTAATATTATTTAATGTTTTAAAGTTGTGTCCTTACACTCCGAGTTTTATTAATTTGGTCATTTTAAGACCCTAATGTATATGATCTACCCATCAGGGATCCAATTTATATATAGCTTATTTTTATGATATCTACAAAATTTATATTAATGTATCATAGATATAGATATATATATTTATATTTACTTATTGAAATTTTAGAATTATTTATATACCCTATGATTTATCTGGTTGGTTTTTATAGTCGTTAATTCTGCTATTATTTTAGACTATATTATCTAGAGAATATAGTCTGATAATTTTATAATCAAACCCATGATATTATTCTATAGAAAATATCATATGGGGAGGTGTTCATAAGTCCATATATTATATAGTTCAAGTTATTTTAGAGTGTCCTATGCATGGGACATTAAAAATAGTATCAAATATTTGTTTCCTTTTATTTTTCTTACTATTTCTTCAAGATATAAATCAGATAAGATGTTCTTAAATCATTGAATTGATCTTTTTCCAAGGAATATTTATCCTACATATGAGATATTTTCATGTAACCAATCATGTGACTACTATTCATGGTCTCTAATTTTATGGTACATTTACTATATTAAATATGGTGCATCTTTATTCTAATTTTTGTGTTTATTATATATTTTAATCAAAAATCAAGGAATAAAAGGGTTTTAGTTCATAAATAATTTTATCCATGTGGTATAAAATAGAATACATGTTCTTGATATTAATCAGTTACATTGGTCATAATATGGGGATCATTTATTTAAATCATTAATAGTAACATATATTATCTTTTTCTATATAACTTGATACTCGAATATTATCTAAATAATTCATGTCTGGTTTTGTAATTATTTGCAATGATTAATATTATTTCATACTAATTGTTATAGTTAAATTAAATGATAATAAAAATATATAAAGTGTTTTACTCTATAACATTTTATTAGTATTTCAATTAAAAGAATTGTGGTTATTGTAACCTTTTTAAATATAAATGGAAATGGGATAAAATAAATCCTATAAGTATGATGATTACCCCAAGAATGGTCATACAATTCTAGAGATATTTTCTTGTCTTAGTAACTTTATGATGTGTGGAACGTATGTTGAGTAGCTAGATGTTATACTTGTTACTACAATCCCAAGATTGTGATATTAAGAACAATAATAAAAATGTGTTTCAAGGAATGTGTTTTTTATTTAAGAAACATGTAACCATAGATGTAACACCCCAAAATATAAATTCAAAAGAATAACAAGTATTATATCTTTATTAACAGGCAACAATGAGCTTTATGGGAACTATGATACACATTAAAAATATGATTATTTAAATGTCAACCTTATAAACTAATATTTAAATTGGGGGAATGAATATGAATATTAAAATTGTAAAAAAATACATATAATTATTTTATATAATGTAAATTTATTGATTAATTCATAATAAATAATTACTCTATTTTAAGTAATGTCATTTTATTCATTGAAAATATGTTTTCTTAAAAAAATGGGTTTTATTGAATTTTATGTGAAAAATTTATAACTAATTTATAAAAAATTTAAAAATAATATTTTTGGAAATTAAATAAAAAATTTTAAATCATAAGGTCGGTATTATTTTAGGATGAACATTTTGGATTTTTCTGAAAAGATATAATTTTAACCTTATATTGAAAAATGCTAATTTTTCCAAAACACTCATTTCTTTCCATTAAATCAAGTAATTTACAAATATAATTATGTTTTGAATTTAATAATAAACTAGAATAAGTCTCATTTAATTATAAATAATCTAATTAATTAAACTCTATTCATTGTGATTTACACATTTAAGTTAAAATAAATTTTTTAAACTTGTATAAATTTAATATTTTAAAATTTGATTCAATATTTTTATCTATGAGTTTCATATTTATTAAAAAGTTTCCTTTTATTTTGGGTCATTATAAATAGTTACCAGGGTAATTATGTGTCACCTTAGTACAGGTTAAACTGGTTAAACTAGGTTCAAACTATGTGGTATGGCTTTGAAATCTCTATAATGCTTGTATTTATCCTATTTTGTGAGTTTTTTTAAACCAAATATATGTATAACAAGGTAAATAATTTATTTTAAACATTATTTTGAAATTTTGAACCCATTATTATCTTTTATGATCATAAAATATATGTTTTCCAAATTTAAAACTATTTTTCGTTCATTTAATTTAAGGGTATGGTTTCAAGGTTTCATTCATTTTTTTATTGATCAAAAAGATAAAAAAAACATCAATATAATAATTATTTAACCCCAAAAAATCATCTAAATTAACTTCTTATATGTATTGAAGGTGCAATAATTTTTACTCTTAATTCAGGTTTTCCCTAAAAATTGTTCTTCATGCATTTTACATAATTATATTAAATATAATTTCTTCCACTTATAGTTATTTTTTAGATAAAATTCATTAAAAAAAGTGTAACAATAATTTCTAAAAGAAATAAATAAATGGCCTTTATTTTTTATCATATAATTAAGTTATCAAGGTAAAAAAGATTAACTTATCATAGGTAAGGTTAAATTATGTTTAAAGGGTTTTAACTAAGAGATAAGGATGAAAATGTCACCATAACTTGTATAAATGGGATTGGATGATTTTCTTCAACCCTATCACATATTATTTACTAATTTTGGGTTCTTTGGTTCCACTTTACTAGATTGTGCTATATATTATATTTTAACACATTTAAGTAATTCCATGTGTGTCCTTTCCCTCATATAAAAATGAGATCCTGCTCTTCTAATTTATTAGAAAATATTGAGAACTATTTACCATCAAATACATTAACTAATACATTAATATATTCCTCTAATTCATTATTGATCTAATTTTTTTACCCTTAGATTATCTTATGAATGCTTCAGTTGTAAGCCAAAGGTGGTCTCTTAAAGAAGAGGTAATTGTCTTACCAAACACTTCCAATGTTTATTTCTTCTTATAATTCCTCAAATTTGTTTTATTATATATTTAACCAATGAGTAAATTATCATAAATATACTTTTATTTTATTATTATAATGTGAAAAAAAAATTCCACCTCGTTTCCATCAAATGGTAAATGAATGTATCGCTCGTGTCTGCATATAAACTACCACATCTGTGTGGTGATGTGATTTATTTTATATCAATTTCTCTCATGGATGGTTATAATGATGTATTTAAAAAAAATATTTATTATTAAATAATTTATTTTAAATGATAAAATATTATCTATTTTATTTTTATTTTTCTCTTTATTAAACTAAAGTATCGTTCATCTATACGTACGAATTACCATCTCCATGAGTGATATATTTTTTTTCAAATATCTTCCTTTTATGGAAGGTATTAAAATAATATATAAAGAATATAAATTATAATTACTAAATTATAAAAATCTGAAATTTTTATATTAATATTATTCCTTGGAATGTTTTTACTCATTCGGTATTTATTTCATTCTTTTTTAGGCCAATTTTTTCACCTACGTGAGTTATGTTATAATGTTTATAAAATGAATGATTATGTAATGTTGAATACTAGTGGTAATTACATAATAATACAAAATAAAATTATTAACATTCTAGAGATGATTAAAATTTATCTGAGAAGAAAGGACCATAACTATTTATATAAAACATACATGAGAATTGAAAAAATTAACAACTAAAATGATTAAATTAATAGATAACTGTTAATAAATTGTTATTGAAATGTAATAAGTGTGTCATATATGATATAATAATTATTTATATGATTATTTTATAGAAATAAAATAAATAAAAATTTATGACACAGGATGTTAGAGTTCTTATGGATCGATTCAGCCTTAATGTAAGGGATTTATCATCAAAATTTCCATTCATTGAGACTTATTCTATTTTACTCTCATATTTTCTATTTTGTGGTGCGTTAACAAATTTATCTAAGTATTTTATCATTAATTTACTAAATTTAATTTGGTTTAAAATTCGATTTCATGATAATTTCTAAATCATATTTTTGTTTCAAAACATAGGAAATGCATAATATATTTTCAATTAAAAACTAGTTTTAAGGTTTCCCTTCCAAAATCATTCATCTCCAGGTCCATTATAACACAACCATATTTCAATATATATTTCAAATTTAATTGAATACTATTTTTGATATCTTTTGACACATGAAAAATAAAACAAAAATGAATTGGGTTGCTTTTATTGGGATAAATTGTTACAAAAATATATTTACACTAATACATTATATGGTTGCAATACGAAAAAACATGAATTAAATTATAAGTGGGGTAAATGAGCTTATATATAAAAATACCAAAAACATAAAATCTTTATCCACATGATTTTCTATGAAATTATTGACCCCAACTAAAACTATAAAAACAATTCAAATAATGTATTATATATTATACTTGTTGGAAGAGGGGTAAATGAATAAATTTTTGTGAATCTAGTAAAGAAATATATAGGAATATAATAAGAACATTATATATATGGTATCTAGACACACATATTATATATATATATATATTAGTTAAATTTAAGTCAAAATGGAATATAATTTTATTATAAAAATTGAAAATAATATAGTTCACCATATTTTTATAATTTTAAATTTAAATGAAAAATATTAAAAACATTTATTATTCTGAATAGTCATTTTTCTGTAAAAGAATTTTTTCTATATATTTTAGAGAAAAAATATAAAATTTTATATCTTAAAAATTTTTAGGATAAAAAAAATATTTCATATCTTATTACACCTTATCAAAATTAGTGTAGGGTGAATTTTTGGGACATTCATAAGAAGCTTGATTTTTTGTGAACAAATAAAAATTTGATTTTTGCAGAGATTGTATAAATTTTATTTAATCAAGTAATTTAAAAGTAAAATTATTCTTTTTATTAAGTATAAAAGTAACATAAGACTCATTTAATTCTAAATAATCTAATTAATCACTTATGAATCAAAATTATATTTTATTTTGGTATAAACTCATTTTTAGGATTAAAAAGTTTTTTTTCTAAAAAATGTTCTGTGTTTTGTTTTTCTATTTTATATTAAAATTAATTTGTTACACTTATATAAATTGAATACTAAAATTTTTATTTTATATAATAAATTAGGAGGTTAAAATTTGGTAAATACTTCAAATTAAATTTCGGTCATAATGAATAGTTTCCTTAGTAAAAATGATTACACCACAGTAAGGGTGAAACAGGTAGAACTAGGTTATAACTATAAAATAAGGCTTAAAATCATCAATAAACATTACTATATTTCATTGGGTTGGTTTTATTCAAAAACCCTTAAAATATTCTAAAATATGTAAATTTTGTCCTATTTTTCATTGATAAATACCTTTATAATATTTTCAATATAGGAAATTTTCAAAAATGCATTTTTATTTCTTTAAATATTAATAATGTTTTTAGAAAGAGATAAAAAAATTAATGCTTATAAAGTTTATTTACAATATTAATTGAAAAATTATTATGTTAATCTATTTTAAATTTCTATTTATGAAATAAGTGTCTTAAATAATTACACAACGCTGACACAATGCTTATGAAATCATTAGAAAAATAAAGTAAATTATTTCAAAGGGATTAAATGTAATATTTTTTGAGGGATTAATGGGGTTAGATGGATTTTTAAGAAAAATTATTTGTTATTTATGTGTTAAAATTTTAAATTCAAACTAAATTAATATCTTGATATTTTGTAAAATTTATTTATTTTAACACTCCTAAAAAAGAGTTTAATGGTATTTTATGTTAAATAATATTGTATTAAATTAAATAAAATTAAAAAAATTATATTTTTCCATGAGATTGTTATATAGTTGATCATATCACCCATTCTTACTTATGGGTCAAATATACTTTCACAATATCTTTCTTGACCCCTAATGTATAAAAATATTTTATATCACAATATTTATTAAATAGGATTAACACAAGGTTGAAATTAATATATAAGGGTTGACATATCACCTAAACATGTCTATATCTTATATATTGAGATTAATTAGAATTATATTCAAAATATATTCAAAATAAATCAATTCAGTTCCACTTGAACTTGAAAATGTATTTATATTAATTTCATACTTTATGTAATTTCAATGGTTATCCCCCCCCCCTCACTTATAAAAGGACACCACTTCTATTCTGTTCATCACATTTATTGATCCACTTATCTCTAAAAAACAATAAAAAGACTTCTGAAAATCATTATTAACATTTTATAGGTTCATTTATTCTTAAAATACAATCTATAAGGTCCTAAAAGAGATATCCAAATGAGGTTCTTCAATAAGTAAGTAATTGTTTTAAATGAGCATTTTTATTTTACATATTATTCTACATACATATAATATTTTATAACCATGATCATATGATAAATTCATAATCTTTCATATACTTAAATGATATTATGTGGGATTAACAACCATTATTCATATTCTTTACATCCTTTGGAAAATGAAAACATCACTCATGTGCACATATGGGCTACCATCTCCACGTACTGTTGTAATTTTATATTCTTCACCACCTCAAAAGTGTGGCTATTATTATATATTTAATGAATATATATTATATTAATTAAATGATTAATATTATTAACATATAATATTTTAATTACCTTTTTACCCTTCCATCTGTTGGTAAATGATAATGTTGTTCTCGTGAACCTGTAGAATACCACATCCATGAAGATGTATGATTCATTTCTCATGTATTCCTTTTATGAAGGGTTCAAAATTAATTTTTTATGTATAAATTTATATCTAATTAATTATAAGTATTGAGTATATGATGAACTCATGAACAAGATGTGAGTGTTAGAACTACCAAAAAGGTCTTAGCTTAAAAAATCCAAAAAATTTATATTTAGATAAGAATTAATTTTAATTCATTCTTAAAGATGTTTCATGTACATATTTTTATAGAATTAGTCCATAACCCTTATAAAGTGAAATATTATATAATAAAGTGGATAATCCTGTTAGATTTTTTGCCCTGAGAACCAACTGTTTATACTTTGATTACATAAATTTACACTTATTATATATTGTTCATTATTCTACATGACTATAATATAATAATGTCTTGGAATATTTGTTGCATTAATAATGTCATGGAAGATCCCTACTATGATGAGAAAATTTAATTTCTATAACAATATTATTAAATAAAATTCTATGATTGGATGGCATACTATGATAGGACACATAGTATACAGACTGTCATGTGTGAGTACTCGTAAGAAGATGAGACTCTCTCTCATGGAGTTCACACATGGTTATCTCCAAGATGGGAGATTAGGAGAACAAACCTGCCAGTATTAATTCGTCATGTCTTTGTGTCATCAGACATTTCTATCTATGTTCATGTGTAATGGCCATTAGACTGGAATATTATCATTAACTCATGTCATGACTAGCACACTTATATATACTGACGAAAACTGTCATGAAGACATTTGGTGGGAAGTAGGGTACTTTAGGTACATCATGAATGACATGTTGTTAATGGATATGTCGAGGAAGGATTTTTCCCTTTCATATTTATAGAAGTATATATCTTAGGACATTTGATTGAAATAAAATTGTTGCCCAAATTCCAGGGCCATGGTGTCATGATGACTTTATTTCTGGAAGTGAAAGAATTACGGATCAAGCATATAGGTTTATGACACTGCCATGAAACCTTCTTGATGAGATATTGAGACAAAGGGATTCAATTACACTGTAATTGTTCGTATGAGGTGACACTTAAATGTGGAATCAACTTCTCTCTCTTGGGTTCCTTGACTGGTTTCTAGACAGTAATCTTGGACTTTAGGCAAACCCATCAAATTCCAATGAGAAAGAGGCCTAGAGGGTCACACACTAATTGTATCCAAGTATCTCAAGTATTATAATGATTATTCTCGTATGTGGTTTAATAATTATTAAAGGAATCCTAAATAGTTTTAATATTAGAGGAATAATAAAATGAAAACAAGATATACAAGCCCTGTAGTTTTCATTTTGGAAAGGAAATGAAAAATGAGTACATGTCCTGTATTAATGATTACATGCTGTGTAGTTTTTTTAGTCGGGATTTTGAGGATATAGTATCATTTTATTAAATGATATTTATTATAATCAGCATGGGTGCATGTCAAGGAACTAATGATTCGACATGGGGGTTTTCAAAAAGAGTTAATGAAATAAATAAAATGTATAACACATTAATTTATTGTCATACCTCTATAACCTCAAACCAGATTATAAATATCCTCACAACCCCAAAACTTTTCCCTAATCATTGTGCACAACAATTCTGGAGAATTATCTCAAGGCCGAAAGAACTCCTTCCTTTAAGAATGACCACAAGACCTATAGATATCCTCCTCCATCGGATCAAGGAAATCTAAGGCGGACAATGAAAGAAAAGGATTATTTACGCTAGCACCCGGATATTCCTTTGGCAACGTCCAAAGATACGTGGTCCACATGTGGATCACCATTATAGGAAGTCTACACTTGGCTTCTGCAATGCAATGATGAATAACATAAGAATGTGATCAGAAATATCAATGAAGAAAGAAAGCCATAAATGGAACTTCTTGTCAATTAATTAAATTAATTATAATTAACCTGTGATGATCCTCCTTTGTGGTTCCAAGACTATTCTTGTTCTCTGTCTATTTCTATGATTCAATCCCTAGAGTTTGGAATTTATCATCATATTGATCCCGGATTGATCATTTCTAATGATAAAAAGTCAAGTGGGCACATCCACCCATGAGAATCTGCTGCACCCAGGACCATCAAGTGGTATCAGAGCGAGCACAATGTTGATAATAGTTATTTAATTTTCATTGCTAATTTATGCATTTATATTTGATTCAATTTAAGATAAACCATTTTATAAAAATCAATGAAAAAGATTTGTTCTTCCTCCTTCATTTCTCGATTCACATCACAGAAACAACCTTTTAATATTAATTTTGATTAAAATAAAAACGGGGAACTCATCCAAAGGAGCCAATAATTCTATCTATACAAAACAAGAATACACAGCATTTAGTGAAATCTACACACTATGTACTTAGGTTTAATGAACCGGTACTGGTCCACCAAACCACACTGTGTGAATTGAGCATACCTAATTTTTTTAATACATAGTGTTGACCAGAACTGAATGGCGTGTGGAAACCGAAATACACAGCGTGTATATTGAATCAACACATCGTGTAGTCTGAGCCAGCCCAATGAAACCGTGTACAAGAAGTTGTGTAACCACATACATGGGATTTCTAGGCCGGTAACTGCATAAAAAGGAAGTACATTCCCAATTAGATTAATATACATGTCGTGTACTCCAAAATTTCCAATGTATAGAAATCACGCCAAATTCCTCATCGTGTACTTTGGATAAAGGGTGAAAAGAAATACACACCATTTAACATAGCCTACACGTCATGTACTTTACATAAATGGAATTTCACCAGGTTTCCTCCAAATTACAAAGACCCGTACAGGGAATATAGATGAGAAGAATCTCAATGAAATTAAGAAAGATATTTCATATAAAGAATTTATTAATTAAAAGATCATAATTAATTTAATTCAAGAGTTACTTATCTTGAATAAAAGAATAATTAAAAGAATTTGAATACTAAATATTCATAAATGTCGTTGCATGCTATTAATGATCATGAGATATACCGAAGACCCTTTGTGTGTGTATGGTTCCATTTAAATTTATTTAATTTAAATTTGTTGGCCTGTGAGCCTTCTTCCAATAAAATGTAGAGCATGTGTTCTCATGGTATCTTTAATGTAAACCCCATGTAATGGAGTATCACCCAAGCCATAGGAGGCAGTTCAAAATTCGAAGATGAGGCCAAACCAACCCAAGAAGATTCAAAGGTGGACAGGTGGGAGCTGCAAAACATGAACCATCATGATCATGGTGATTTTCCCTAGGTTAGGGTTAGCTTATCGAAACTACTAGAAAAGATAACCAATAGAAGCTCATGATCATGCCATATTATTTTATTTTTATCTGATTTCTTGGTTTATTTATTATATATGTGTTATTGCGATCACATATTTTATGAAATAAACAAGCTTGCAAATTTGGAATAAAATAAAAACCGAACTATGCGTAAACATTATCAGAACATGGTTAATCACTTAAGAAAGCATCACTTAATATTATCAAGTGTGTGATAATGTGAAACTGTGTATAAAAAAATTGAAATCCCTTAAATACCATATTAATTTAGACAAACCCTTCCATTACTAGATTAAGGCCAAGACTCAGTAAAACTATGTTCTTGACCAACCCTTGTTAGGAAACTTACATTAATAAAGGAATATCTTATGAAGGTTTTGGGTCAACATAAACATTTTACATCAAGATGAGTAGCCCTTTCTAGACTTGTTGTAAAATGAAGGCAAGTGATGAGGAAATCCAAGTGAGGATTTTAGTATTGGGGAGTCCACTAAACAGATTAAGGAACTATAAGCTCACAGTTGGCAAATACCTACTTACCTAAATTACTTTAAATATCTTGACCAACCCTTTTGGGGTTATGAGAAGGTTAATATGGATCCATACCACTGGAATGTCATAGCAACAAGGAATTCCAAGTTCAATGGTGGGGGCCATTGGGACATGATAAAATAGTGGGAGAATTAATAAATTCATTTATTATTTTTCATAAAATGTAATCAAAAGGAAATGATAAATATTCTATTTTAATTTGTAGAATTTATATAAAAAACTTGTCAACCACATTTTCTCTGTGATAAATTCTAGATAAATACAATATCCTCACCAGTAGTAACTTTCAGGAATAGTTTAGGTGCCTTCGAGTTATCCTATTCCATGAGCAAAAGTTTTACGTACTGTAGTCCTCGCTTCCGGATTCGCCTGCCCAAGGGGCGAGTGATGTAGATTTATGGGTCTATGATCAACATTTGAACGATGCACTCGACGTTCAATGTTTGATGTTTTCATCAATGTCTAGTGATCTCATGAAGTCTCAAGAAGACATGGATACCTATAGCATCCTCGCTCACCTCTTTGGTCTATACCAGTAGTGATCAAGACAAGAAAGGTTTGGGATATCCAAGGATCTTTTCAGAGAAAGCTTGAATAGGGTTCCCCAACTAGGCATCATATAGTCAAGATCATTGGATACATTGAGTGCTTGGAGGTTCTAGGGTTCAAAATCCACAAATAACTATGTACCGATCTCATTATTGCATCACTTCCCTAGAGATTCTCTAAATTTGTGGTAAATTTCAACATGAACAATATTGAGAAGTCTTTATCTGATCTTCTTATCATTATTTTCCTAGTGGACAATGATATGAATCATGAAAAGCCTTATATACTTATGGTGAATAAAAGGAAAGGTAAGGCAAAGATCATTAGGCCCAAAATTCATCAAGGCCTTCTATGAAATGGAAGATAAAATGGGAGGCAAGAGAACAAGTGGCAGTTTGTTTCGCAAGTGGCAAGAAGGGCCACTGGAAAAAAAACTGCACCCAGCTAAGGAAGCAAGGGGAAGCTTCAGGTGCATTTTTTATCGAATGAAATCTTTCTAATTCTATCAATTGGGTATTAGATACTGCTTGTGGTTCTCACATATGTATCCAAATACAAAAACCAAGTATATTCAGAATGATTAACCAAGATGAGGTGGATCTGCAAGTATCCAACGGAGCCAGAATTGTTGTTGTAGCTGTCCGAGACTTCCACCTCGCATTGCCTACTAGGATGGTCTTGGTATTAAAAGGATGTTATTATGTACCCTTTGTAACCAAAAACATTTTTTTAGTATCCAGATTAGTTTTTGATGTATTCATCTTCAAGTTTTGAAATTAATATTGTTTCTTTTATAAAGATATAATTTGTTTTGGTAGGGAACATTTATATAACATTCTTTATGTGTTAGACTACACAAACCATGTAATGGAAATTGATGAAAATGTTAATTCACATGACTCATACAACACCCAAATTTGGCGTCACCGACTAGGTCATGTCAATGAGAAATGTATGAAAAAATTACATTAACATGGGTATTTAGATTCATTCGAACTAAAACCACTTGTTGTATGTCATGCGTGTCTACAAGGAAAAATGACTAAATCCCCATTTAGTGGGAAAGGTGAAAGGGATAAAGAGATACTATAATTCGTTCACACATATGTGTGTGGACCATTTCTTGTTGAATCAAGGGGTGTGTTCTTGTACTTCATAAATTTTACTGATGATTTTGGTCGATATGAATATATTTACTTAATGAGGTATAAGTCGGATTCTTTTGATCAGTTCAAATAATACAAGAATGATGTTGAGAACAAGCTTGGAAAGCAGATTAAGAAACTCCGCTCAGACAGAGGTTGAGAAAATCTTAATCAGTACATCATTGATTTCTTTTGGGAGTTTTGGATTCTATCTCAAATCACTCCTCCTTACACACCTCAGTGGAATTCTGTATGTGAAAGGAGGAATCGCACCCTATTGAACATGGTGAGATCTATGATGAGTCATGAAAGTATTCCATTATTCTTTTGCATATATGCATTACAAATAGTAGCACACATAATAAACAAAGTGCCAAATAAATCGATAAATGGTATTCCATATGAGTTATGGAGTGGACGCAAAGCTATGCTATCAAATTTACATGTGTGGGGTAGAGAAAGAATTTTTTAAGGCCTCTTCATGTAACAAACTTGCACCTTAAGGAACAAAGTGTACCTTTATAGGATATCCCAAGTAAACAAGGGGATATTACCTATATAACCCCTTAGAAAAAAAATTTACAGTGGCAAGACATGCCATATTCTCTGAGAGGGAGCACATCTTTAAAAGTGATATTGGGGGAAATATAGACATAAATACATTAATGAAGTCGAATCTCAAGATACATAGGAGTTGGTACAAGAACATATTCCATCAAGCCCCATGGAAGAACAACCTATTCTAGATACACAAGAACTGCATAGGATCACGAGAGAGGTGAGATAACCAGAATGATATGGGTTTCTTGTCAATGAGGATAGGGACTCATTATTGGAGGACAATGATGATCCTCTTACCTATAACGAAGAATTTGAAGGCACAGATGTTGCCAAGTGGCAAGAAGCCATGAATTATGAAATGGATTCCATGTACCAAAACCATGTCTAGATTTTCGTAGATATTCCACTTGATGTAAATATTTTTGGTAATAATTGGGTATTCAAGAAGAAACTGGACATGGAGGGACAAGTCATCACCTATAAGGCATGACTAGTTGCAAACACTTTTATACAGCATTAAGGAATTGACAATGATGGATCCTTTTCACTGGTTTTGATGCTGAAATCCATCAAAATCCTATTGGCCATTACCGCTTACGATGACTATGAAATTTGTAAAATGGATGTCAAAATATCATTCCTTAATGGGAACCTCCAAGAAGATGTCTACATGACCCAAACTGAAGGGTTTGGGACTCCAAAGGATGCCAACAAGGTATGAAAGTTGTAGAAATCTATTTATGGATTAAAGCGAGCATCAAGGTCATGGAACATTCGTTTTGATGAAGCCGTAACAGAATTTGGATTTGTTAAAAATGAATGTGATCCTTGTGTCTATAAAAGGTTTAGAGGAAGTGCAGTTATTTTCTTAATAGTATGTGTTGATCATATATTACAAATTGGAAACGAACTACATGTCTTACAGTTAGTTAAAGCATGGTTAAATAAATGTTTCTCTATGAAAGACTTGTGCAAGGCAACATATATTTTTGAGATCAAGATCCATCGTGATAGATCCTAGAAAATGTTGGTCCTGAGTCAAAGTACATACATTGATAAGATACTGAAGAGATTTGGTATGGAACAGTCCAAGAGGGGATTGTTGCCAGTGTCACATGGCATTCATCTTTCCAAAAAAATGTGTCCTCAATAGTATGTGTTGATGATATATTACAAATTGGAAACGAACTACATGTCTTACAGTTAGTTAAGGCATGGTTGGATAAATGTTTCTCTATGAAAGACTTGGGCAAGGAGACATATATTTTTGAGATCAAGATCTATCATGATAGATCCTAGAAAATGTTGGTCCTGAGTCAAAGTACATACATTGATAAGATACTGAAGAGATTTGGTATGGAACAGTCCAAGAGGGGATTGTTGCCAGTGTCACATGGCATTCATCTTTCAAAAAAAATGTGTCCTCAAACACATGATGAAAGAAGGAAAATGTCAAGGATACCTTATGCATCCTCAATTGGGATAGTCATGTATGTTTTTCTATATACAAGGCTAGATGTTTCTTACTTATTAAGTGTGGTAGGCAGATATCAATCTGATCCAGGAGACCGCCATTGGATGGAAATCAAGACTATCCTTAAGTATCTGAGGTGTACTAAGGATATGTTCCTGGTTTAGAGAGGAGATGAGAAACTTGTCATCAAAGGACATATAGATGTAGTTTCTAGACTTATCAAGATGAAATGAAGTCGGATACTGGATACATCTTCAGTTTTAATAGAGGTTCAGTGAGTTGGATGAGCTCAAAGAAAGGTGTGGTCCCAGATTCTACAGTAGAGTCCGAGTATATTGCAGCTTCTGAGGCAGCTAAAGAATCAGTATGGATGTGAAGCTTCATCCAAGACCTGGATGTAATACCTATAAGTAAAGATCCTATCACACTCTATTGTGATAATATTGTAGCGGTGGAACTTGCAAAAGAGCCAAGGTCACATCACCAGACAAAGAACATAATTCAGAAGTATCATCTCTTGAGGGATTTTTCTTAGAGATGTGAAGTTGCAGTGAAGAGTATTTCCACGGAAGACAACATGGCGGTCCCCTTGACTAAATCTTGGATCAGTAGAAATATGATCATTTTGTGAGGTCTAGTGGACTAAAATTCATAGGCAGTTGGATCTAGTCCAAGTGGGATTTTGTTAGAGTTGGTGTCCTAAGAACCAACTATTTATAATTTGATTACATTAATGTACACTTATTATATATTGTTCATTGTTCTGCATGACTATAATATAATAATGTCCTGGAATATTTGTTACATCAATAAGGTCATGGTAGATCCCCTATATGATGAGAACCTTGAAATTCTATAACAATATTTTTAAATAATGTTCTATGGTTGGATGACATACTATGATAAGAAACATAGTATATAGACTGTCATGTGTGAGTACTCATAAGAAGACGAGACTCTCTCTCATGGAGTTCTCACTTTGTAATATCCAAGCTGGGAGATTATGAGAACAGAACCACTATTAGTAATTCTTCCTATCTTGGTGTCATCTAGCATTACTATCTACGAGTGTGTGTAATGGTCCTTAGACTGAAACATTACTCATGTCATGACTCATGCACATAGATTTGCTGACAAAAACCATCCCAAAGACAGTTGGCTGGATGTAGGGTACGTTGGCTGCGTCACGAATGAAATGTTGTTAATGGATAAGTCGGGGAAAGATTTTTCCCTTCTATATTTATGGAAGTAACACTACAGGAAAACTGAATATTTGCGACGGGGCTCCGTCGCAAATCGCCCGTTTCCGAAAACGGCGTCGCAAATAAGTGTTTTTGCGGTGGTCCCGTTGCAAAAAGAGTATTTGCGATGGTATTTTTCCCTCGTACCAAATGATTTTTCATTTATATATAAAAAAGGTATTTTCGACGGGCCGTCGCAGATATATTAGTTGCGACGGGTCAGAAACCCGTCGCAAATGCGAAATTTAAAAAATACTTGCGATGAAGGTATTTGGGATGGGCCGTCGCAGAAATGCTTTCCCGATGGGTATTCGTCCCGTCGCAAATGTTACAGTAAAAAAATTATTTACGACGGGAAATCCTGTCACAAATGTTCCTGTCACAAATATTAAAAAAAATAATAAATAAAATATTTAATAAAAATCTTATAATATTATATAAAAATAATAATATTATTAATAATATAAATAAATTATATTATTATAATATAAATAAAAATATATATAAAATATAATTATGAAATATTAATATAAAATAATAATAATGTGAATATAAATAATATAATATAATATAATAATACTAATATTAATAATATAAAAAATTAATATAATATTATTATTATTAAACTATGTATATAATATTAATATTAATATTAATAATATAAATATATTATATTATTATAATATTAATAATTAAAAAAATATATAATATAATTATGAAATATTAATATCAAAAAATAATAATAATATGAATATAAATAATATTATATTATATATTATGAAATATTAATATAAAATAATAATAATAATAATACTAATATTGTTAATATAAAAAATTAATATAGTAATATTATTATTAAAATAAACATACATATTAATGAAAAAAATAATATTAATAATATTAATATTAATAAAATTATAAAATTATAAACTTCTCAATATTAACAATAAATATAAAATATTAAAAGTAATATTACTAAAATAAGAAGACACTAAAAAAATACTAATAAGTAATAAAATATTAAAAAAAATAAAAACAAATTAAATCACGTAATATTCATACCAATATGAAAGAAAAATTTTAAATAGTTAATATGAAAATAAACTACGAACTCAAATGTTTATTACATCTAAAAAAATCACTGGGGGTGGAAAATCTGGAGGACCATGAGGACCTGGAAGAGGTGGTGGAGGAAAATTCATCCCTAAACTATGAGTCAGACGACGCATATACTCCATATACTCCTGATGTTGCTCCTCACATCGACGTCTCTCCTAATCCTGATCTTGACGCATCTGCTCCTACCATCGACGCATCTCCTCATCATGCTGCTGACGCATCTGCTCCTTCCCCTGACGCAAATCCTCTATAAGCTGACTCTGAGCACGCAGCTGCTCCTGATACTGTGATGCAGAAGATGATGTCTCTCCACGAGCTCCTCTCGAGCTGGACTCCGACATCACAGTAGTACCATAATAAGCTGCAGGAGTCAAATGAGAGTCGATACCAACTACTCGGCCCTTTTCAAATCCATACTGGGTCACCTGCATCCATGATGTCTCATCAAAATGGTGGGCACTAGTCTGATCAGCCATCTCGTCTTGACTCTCAACCTGTGTCTGAGAGGTCATGGCCTCATATGACTCCTTAAGTTTCAATTAGAAATTAAAATAATGAAAATATTATATTTATTTAATTTGAAAACTGAAAAGAAAAATAATACTGACCACAATCTGATGTTGGCGGTCACCTCTAATCTCTCCAGTAGCCGGGTTAGTGTACATCCTCTGATAAACGTCGTACACCGAAACACCGGGCTCATCATCTTCCTATATGAATATAAAATAAACTGTTTATATTTAAATATGTAGAAAATATTTAAAAAAAGTACTTACCAGACGCTCTCTATGCGCACTGAATTTACGACTACCGGCTCGATGCGACACCTCTTGTCTCCCCCGATTCTGTCGACCCAATGCAGATCTCCTCTGAAACCCACCACCCAACCAGTGTGTACATAATCCATCCCAAATGTGAGATGAAATGTACTCTAGTCGGTGGGCTCTACAGGACTCATCAAATTCTGTCACTCCGTCTTTCTTCACAGCCGTCTTTCTCAAATTATGCAAAAACTGATGGAAACGGTCACGCATAGACACCACCCATGCCGCGTGGATAGTGGCACGCATGCTCTCGTCAATGGGATACCATAAACCCTAATATAAAGTTATTAATGAATTAAATTTCAAAATAAATAATATTTAATTATGTACTAGCCAATGATCAAACATGGCGGCATGCACATAGGTGGGAATCTGATCCCATGTGAGCCAGTGCTGAGAAAAATAATTGTGCAAGATAGCACTCCCCTGTCCAATAGCTATATGCGTAAAACTGTGGAAAAAGAAAAAATAATCAAACAATTAGAATATTAATAAATTATAATGAAAGATATCTAAAATACACAGGTTACCATACCACCACGTGTGCGCATCGAATCCAAGATGTTGACGTCGCTCCGGGATAGGATCTGGAATCATCAGTCTGGCAAGACCATGCCCCCTCCGAGTGCTCCCTATAATTCCAACATCCTGAGGGTCAGATGACTCAAAAACCTCATCATCCATAGGTAGATCAGCCTCCAGCAACTGACAATACGTTTTCGAGTCCATCTGAAACATGAAATGATTGTTATTAGCAAACAGTTGAAAATAACTATTATGTATAGATATATATTTGTTATGATTCTAACCATCATTTTACTATGCCAATGTTCATCTTCATCATCATCTTCATAGTTTTCAATTTCAATGTCTCCATATTCCTCATTAACATCAACAATTTCCATATTAGTTTCACTTTTATCATCTCTTGTCATTTCAAATTCAGTTGTAGCATCATTGACAACATCGTCACCATCGACCCTTAACTGTGGGGTGTCATCCTCGATATTCATGTCTCTTTGTGAAAAAGATGTGTTTTGAGGAGTGTCCTGAAAATTTTCATTTCCTTGCACTTCAATGGAACCACATTCAGTTTTAGTAAACTGATTTTCTCGAGATTTAACTTTTATTATACTCCACCAATCATCCAACTCTTTTGCAGTAGCACAGTATTTTGCATAATAAATTTGATGTGTCTAATGTGCCAATAAAAATGGTTCATTTACTGTAAGAAGACTTTTAGGTTTAATATCAACAATTCCCTGAGTCGTATGAATACGGAAGCCTCTCTCAGTATCCAGCCTTCAACATTTAAACATTGTTACATAATTCTATCCCAAATAAAATAGTTCAATAATTTCTTCAAGCATGCCATAAAAGTCAACTTCAATATCTCTATGATGTGATCCCTTAAAACAAACACCACTATTCATTGTTTTCTTTGATTCCCCATATGCACGTGTATGAAAGAGATAACCATTCACCACATATTCATTATAAGATTTAACCATTGTGGATGGTGGGCTACTCAATATACGCAATCGACTATCAATTTTATCAGCATGTACAGATACCTGAAAATTTGTAAAACATTTATCACTATTACAAGTAATAAAATTATTTTAAATGTAAAACCAAAAAAGAATGTATCTTACCAGTTTTTGAAACCAGTAGGCAAATTTTTTTTGCCGACTTTCTTCTAAGCCAGCTGCTGTAATTTCTGGAAATTGTTTCTTGATATGATCATCATATAACCTACAAATACAATATGATTAATTTACTGTAACAGAATCTATAGAATAAGGGATAAGAGCACTCACTGTACAATTGGTGACATTTCTTCAAAGTTGAGTAGAACATTTTTATGAGCTATATGATGTTCATCATCTGAAATCCATCTATCATGAACTCCACCAAAGCCAAGTTTGGGCTGATTGAAAACTGATAATTGATTTTTCATATCATCATCAACATTCCCCTTGTTCTGGCCCATGCAGTTAAATTTTTATGGATATTCAAATTTAAAATAATGAGAGCAGAATAAAGCAATTTCTTCTTGAAAATAAGCTTCATCAATTGAGCCTTCAACTGATTCTTTGTTACGGACTTTTTTCTTCAATTTCTGCATGCATCTATAAAATGGGTACATCCATCGAAACTGAACTGGACCTCCACATTTCTCTTCATGTGGAAAATGTAATATCAAATGTTCCATCGAGTCAAAGAAAGTTGGCGGAATGATTTTTTCCATTTTGCATATAATTGCAATAACAGCTTCTTCCAGTTTGCTTAGTGTATCGTAGTCTATTGTCGCCGCACACATGTCTCGGAAAAAATATGATATATCTGTTATCGAATCCCAAATCATAGAATTCAACAAACCTCTTAATCAAATAGGCATAATTCTTCCCATTATAACATGACAGTCATGAGTTTTTAATCCGGTAATATGACAATTTGTAACAAATCTGCCGAAGTTGAAAGCATATCCATCTGGAAGTCTCAAATCAGCAATCCACTAAAAAAATAATAAGCGACTCTCTTTGGTCATTGTATAAGCTGCTTTTGGAAACATTAATCTCTATGATCTGACATTTTCAAACAATTCAAGTTCTGGTCGCCTGCAAATTTGGGCAAGATCTAATCGTGCATTTACATTATCTTTGGTTTTACCCGGTGTATCCAAAACTGTATGAAATAAATTATCAAAACAGTTCTTCTCAATATGCATGACATCCAACATGTGTCAGACCAACAAATCAGACCAATATGGTAGATTCCAAAAAATTATCCGTTTTTTCCAATTGTGTTCTTTCCCAAAACCATGAATTTTCTGTTGGTTTATTTTCGGTCCAAAAGTGAAGGAAGGTAATGAAAATACAAATGATTGTAACTCTGTACCTGAGATCATTATTGGAGGTTCATCTCTTTCAATTATTCCTTTTCTGAAATGAGATTTATTCCTCCGAAAAGAATGATTGATTGGAAGAAATCTGTGATGACAGTCAAAATAGCAAGCTTTTTTTCCATTCATGAGCATAAATGCTTTTTGGTCTCCCATACAGTAAGGACATGATTTTGGATCATGTTTACTCCAGCCAAGTAACATAAAATATTTCAGGAAGTCACTAATTGTCCACATCAAAGCAGCTTTCATTACAAAATTCTGTTTCGCAGCAGCATCATATGTACCAACACCATGACTCCATAATAAATTTAACTCATCAATCAATGGTTTTAAATAAACATCAATATTCTTTTTCAGATGTCCTGGGATTAATAATGTCAAAAAGATATAAGGCACTTTCATCAACATCCATGGAGGAAAATTTTACGGAGTTATAAAGACAGGCCAACAGGAATAGTGACTACCAAAAGATCCAAATAGATAAAAACTGTTAGTAGAAATACCCAATCGCACGTTCCGGGATTCTAAAGCAAAAGATGGATGCACTTGATCAAAATGTTTCCATGAATCACCATCAGATGGATGAATCATGCTTTTACCATTTGAAATATTGGTTTTGTGCCATGACATCATTGTTGATGTGTTCTAAGACATAAATAAATGCTACAACCTAGCTGTACGTGGGAAATATCTCAACTGTTTCACAGGAATCAATCCAGACTTCCCTGATTGAGCTTATTTATACCTCGATTGTCCATATGTGGGACAACTATCCAATGACTCGTTTTCACCAGAATATAAGATGCAATCATTTGAACATGCATGGATCTTCTGATAACTAAGGCTCAGATTACGAACGAGTCTCTTGGTCTCATAATAATTAGCAGGCATCACATTTCCTTCAGGTAACATTGGTTTAACCAAAGAAAATATCTGATAAAAATAGTTATTTGACATTCCATTATATGATTTAATAGCCATAAATTTTGAAACTGCTTATAATTTGCTTATCTTGCAACCAGGATATAATGCATCCTCAGAAGACCTGAACAACTCATCAAATTTAGATAGTTCCAACATGGGAGGTAAATCAACATCATCCTCTATTTCTATTTGTTGAACGGATGACCCTGCAACATCATGTACTAAATTCTGAAACCGTGATGGATCCGAAATCAAATTATTAGTATCTCCTCTAGAACTGCGTTCACCGTGTTGATACCAAAAAATATAATCTGATTGAAAACCATAATGCATGAGATGTTTCCCAACGATGTCAAATGTATCAAACGTTCTAAGAGCACATTTTTTACAAGGACACTAAATTTTCCCTTCTGAAACAAATTCCAGGTTTGATGATGCAAATGATAAGAAAGCTTCAACACCATCAACATATATAGGATTTAAACTAGAACCGTTTGGATTTCTGTGCTGATTTATCCAAGCACGATCATCTAATAATGATTGATGTCGATTTCCTTGTACCATATTCATATATATGTTTCAACAAAATTTAAAACCATTAGGGTTGTTAAATAATTTGATATAAGAAAAACAATATCCTAAAAAAAGATACATAATTATGATTATTTATTAGTAATTACCAATAATTATAGGCGACACTGTTAGTTTTTAATCACCCCCACTAATTATTATTAATTTAGTAATACTTATCAATACTTGGAAAAATGAAATATGCTTTAATAATGAAATAAAATTTTTTAAACATCATTTTGGAGATTATATTACTAATTATTCTGATTTATCTGATGGCTCATCTCTTTTTAACTTTCTCCCGACTGAAATCAGTATGAAAAACTTGCTCTGACATACGTTAGAGAAAATTTTTCATACTGATTTCAGTGGGAGAAAGTAGCAAAGATATGAGACATTGAACAAAAGGTAGCCGCCAATCCGCCGGAAATTGTGCCAATTTATAACCATGTACTTGAATTTATTTGATTTTTGATTAATTATTACTAATTATTACTAATTATTACAAATCTAAATATTTCCAACAGATTTTTCTCTAATCTTAACATGTTCAAATCTTAAAGAGTCGTCAATTTTCAGGTCATGCCCAATAAAAACTTTGCATCAACCTTGTCCAATTTAAACTCTATAATTGTCCTTCCATGGTTGATCATCTCGTAAGTAGTGTTGCAATAGGACGACACAGGTAATGAGATAGACATGAATTGGGTTGTCCTATTGCAACGCTACTTGTGAGGTGATCAACCAAGCAAGAACAATTATAGAGTTTACATTGAACATGGTTGACGCAAACTTTTTATTGGGCATGAACTAAAAATTGGCAACCCTTTAAGATTTGAACTGTTAAGAATAAAGCAAAACTTGTTGAAAATATTGATTATTGTAATATTTTATAAATTTTTTATAATTTTAATAATATTAATATTTTCTTATAAATATTAATGATATAATAATAAAATAATTATTTTATTAGTATTATTAAATTATTAATATTAGAGTAATATAATATTTTATATTATGTTACTATTTATGTTACTATTTATGTTACTAATTATATTACTAATTATTTTACTAATTAGAAATGTGAAGATATGCATATAGGTCGGGTGGTTAATCAATCATTGAATAGAAAAACAAACATAATTGACCGCTCATCTACCTCAATTTTTTTCATTTTTGTGTTGAGGTTGACAGGAAACTTTTCCCTCCACATGTAATATGTGCTTTTACTGTCAAAATTATAAACCTCCTCACCTCTATATTGGTGAGGAGGTTGATAATTTTGAGAGTAAAAGCAGATATTACATGTGGAGGCAGAAGTTTCCTGTCAAGCATCAACACACAAATGAAAAGAAAATTGCGGTAGATGAGCGGTCAATCACACTTGCTAATTTTTCTAATTATTATAATTGTTTCCTAATTATTATAATTGTTTCCTAATTATTATAATTGTTTCCTAATTATTATAATTTTTCCCTAATTATTATAATTGTTTCCAAATTATTATAATTGTTTCCTAATTATTATAATTATTTCATAATTATTATAATTGTTTCCTAATTATTATAATTGTTTCCTAATTATAATAATTGTTTCCTAATTATTATAATTTTTTCCTAATTATTATAATTGTTTCCTAATTATTATAATTGTTTCATAATTATTATAATTGTTTCCTAATGATTATAATTGTTTCCTAATTAAATCTAATTATTTCCTAATTAAATCTAATTTTTTCCTAATTATTATAATTATTTCCTAATTATTATAATTGTTTCCTAATTATTATAATTGTTTCCTAATTGTTATAATTATTTCCTAATTATTATAATTGTTTCATAATTAAATCTAATTGTTTCCAAATTAAATCTAATTGTTTCCTAATTAAATCTAATTATTTCCTAATTATTATAATTATTTCCTAATTAAATCTAATTATTTCCTAATTAAATATAACTGTTCCCTAATTAAATCTAATTCTTTATTAATAAAATATAATTGTTTCTTAATTATTTTAATTATTTCCTAATTATTTTAATTATTTCCTAATTATTTCTAATCAATTAAATCTAATTATTTCTTAATTATTAGATAATTATATATTTATTTCTAATTATTACCAAAACATCCCCCGGGAGTGTCGAACCAAGAGTACAGCAAGGCCCGTTGTCGTGTACCAGGTTACCCCGAGTCAAGCTTGAAACACCTTGTCAGAGTTTTCACTCTTAGGTACATCTGTACTAGAGCCGCCTCTACTTGTTCGTATCCAGACAAGGATTATTTGGTACAACCAACATAATCTAATTATACTATATAGCTAAACATTCTATTAAAAAAAATAAAATTAACAATTAAAAATAAAATTAACAATTAAAAATAATTTAACAATTAAAAAAAATAGAAATACCTTTGATATTTTTAAGTAATCTTTTGAAGTAATCTACACCTTCTAACTCCTTCCTTCCTCTTCTCGAAAGAAAAAATTAAAACAAAAAAATTCTACTCAGAACTGAAAATTAGAGAGAGATAAGAATAGAGATCTGAATTTTATTGGAAAAAAATGTGTGGGGTGTATATATAGGTTAGATTATTTGCGACGGGATACCGTCGTAAATACTAGGTATTGAGACAGGATACCATCGCAAATACCTTCACCAGCATTAAATACGGGCGGCGGGTAAAAGGGATTTTGCGACGGGCCCGTCACAAATATCCACCATTAGCGACGGGCGGATATCCCCATCGCAAATTTCTATTTACCACCATCGGTATTGGTGATGGGGCCCGTCGCAAATACCTTTGGCCGTATTAATTACGGACGGTGGGTAAAAGGGTTTTTGCGACGGTCCCGTCACAAATGACACACCATTAGCGACGGGCGGATACCCCCGTCGCAAATTCCTATTTACCACCGCTGGTATTTGTGAAGGGTCCTGTCGCAAATACCACCCAGTGAAAACTTTTTTGCAACGAGACAATTTACCATTGCAAATAGTATTTACCACTGCCGAGTAGTTGTGACGGGCTGAAGGCGAGCGTCGCAAATAGGCTTTACAGCAGCCGGTATTGACGACGGGACCTGTCGCAAATAAAACTTCGTGAATAATTTTTTGTGACGGGGCAATTTTCCCATCGCAAATAATATTTACCACCGCTGGGTACTTGCGACGGGTTGCCTTCTACCCATCGCAAATAGGCTTCCCGCATTTTCGCGCGAAAACCACGCCATTTCAATTGCGACGGGTCCTGTATTTCCGTCGCAAATAACTGACCATTTGTGACGGGAATATATTCCCGTCACAAATATGCTTTTCATTGGAGTTTTTGAGACGAGAATAATGACTGTCACAAATACCCTGTCGCAATAAGCATTTTTCCCATAGTGTAGATATCTTGGGCCCTTTGATTGAAATATAACTGTCACCAAAATTCTATAGCCATGGTTTCACGACGAGGTTATTTCTAGAAGTCAAAGAATGATTGATCAGGCATATAGGTTTATGACATTTCCATGAAACCTTCTTGATGAGATATTGAGAAAAAGGATTAAATTACATGGTAATAATTCGTAAGTGTTGACACATCAATGTGGTGTCAACTTCTTTCTCTTGGGTGCCTTGACCCGTTTTTAGAAAGTAATCTTGGACTTTAGGCAAACCCACCTAATGCCAACGAGAAAGATGTATAGAGGGTCAAAAACTAAGTGTATCGAATTACCTCAAGTAGAATAAAGATTATTCCCATATTTGGTTTAATAACTATTCAGCGAAGCCTAAATAGTTTTAATGTTGGAGGAAGAATAAAATTAAAACAATATATATACACCATGTACATTGAATGTACACGCCATTTAGTTTTCATTTTGGATAAGAAATGAAAAACGAGTACACGTTGTGTCTTAATGATTACATGCCATGTAGTTTTTCTAGTCGGGATTTTGAGGAAATAATATCATTTTATTAAATGATATTTATTATAAGAATCATGGGTGCATGTCAAGGAATTAATGATTTGACATGGGGTTTTTCAATAATTGTTAATGAAATAAATAAAATGCATAACGCATTTATTTATTGTCATAACTCTATAACCTCATAATTGCATAAAAATATCCTCACAACCCCAACACTTTTTGTAATCATTGTGAACAACAATATTGGATAATTATCTCAAGGATGAAAGAACTCCTTTCTCCAAGATCTCTCTCAAGACTAAGATAGATCCTCCTCCATCAAATCAAGGCGATCTAAGGGGAAAACGCAAGCAAAGGCTTCTCTAATCTAGCACCCGGATATTCCTCTGGCGACGTCCAAATATATGTGGTGCATGAGTGGATCACCACTAGAAGAAGTATAAACTTGTCTTTTGTGATGAAATAATGAATCACATTGAAACGTGATCATAAATATCAACTAATAAAGAATTCCATCAAAGGTAATTATTTTCAATTAATTAAATTAATTATAATCAACCTCTGATGATCCTTCTTTTTGGTTCTGGGACTATTCTTCTTCTTTGTCTGTTTAAGTGATTCGATCTGTGGATTCTAGTGTTTATCGTCGTATTGATCCCGGATTGATCATTTCTAATGACAAACAGTCAAGTTGCAATATCCACCCATGAGCTTCTGTTGTGACCAGGACCATCAAATTCAACTTAGTATCCATTTCTCCCATAATACAAAAAATTTAAGACAAAACAACTTTTATTATCATGACATGTCTTAAATATTTTCATATTAAACTCATATTTTTCCATACACATCATTAAAACACTATGGAAAACAATTTAAAATTTTTAATTTAAAAAACCATACTAAGGTGTATATATATATATATAATAAATAATGAAACTTGTTAGTCCATGAATACTCATACAATTTTTAATTTTTCAAAATATACTTTGAAATCAAAATAAACATTTTCTTATGCCTGAAAATCAACCTCTCTGCCCAATGATTTTGATGAAACATTTCATAATAAAACTTAAAGAGAAAAAATAAAAATTATAATGGTTTATTTTAAATCATGAAAAACTCATGAAATGTTTTCATAAAGATATACATTTCAACTTTAAGATTTATCAAAAACTCTACTTTAAAATTAATCTCATTAGATTATATAATGAAATCATAAGATTTGAGTAAAAACACATATATATCGTAGATACATCTGGTAGGAAACATGGGACATAATTTTCATATCACTCTTACAAATGGATTAACATAATAGATAAATTCCAATAATATCTTAGGAGAAACCTAACCAGTTTACTCTATCCCTTAACCCAATGCATTGTGGGTACTATATCAAGATCACCTATTATTGGTCTACAATATAACCAAGAATCATTGGTTTCTAATAGAACCACCAAAAATCGGTTAATAAAAAATTTCATCATAAATAACTTCTAAAACCCATAACAAAAGCATAACACATTAATTCTTGTATTTCCATCAATGTATTCCTTGAACAAAAAATATAAACATTTCAGGATATTGAAATATCCATTTCATTAAAAAAAATTAAAAAATAACCAGAATAAAGGGAATAAGGGTTTTTATTAGAAGAAAACATGAAATATTATAAAGGAATCCAAACATAAAATAATGGTTATAGAGGTGGAAAAAATAATTGAATCAATATATGTTAAAATGGGTTTTTCCTTTTACCTTTTAGTGAGAACATTAAATATTAAATATATAAAAATATTCTTATTGAATTTTTCTAAAGAAAGTCAAAATTTACTTAAAATTTAATTTATAATTTATTAATTTCCATGTAAATATATCTGATAAATAGATTTATGAATAAGGAAAAGATACAAAAATATTTATAAAAGAAATCTTGAAATTTTTTAAAATGTGTTTTTAAAGGTAATATATCCTTTGCCTCAAGTTTGACTCATCATGTATGTTCTTAATATTTCTGAATAAGAAAATTAAGTTAGTTATTTAGTTACAAAAAAACATTTTTAATCTTTAGTATTCTTTTAATTTTATTTATTAACTGTGTTATATATAATTACTTAATCAATTAAGTGAAAATCATATGTTTTGACAATATTCATCTCATATATCCAAAAAGAATTTGGTTAGTTGACTGCAGTCAAATAGGACACTATTCCATTTTAAACAAAATAGTTATCATAAAATAATTATCACACTGTTAAAAAACCAAGAAATATGGTTATGAAAAATGAATTACTTTTTAATCATGGAGATGGTAGGTCAAACTTACGCATGAGTAACATTTTCATTTTTCAAATAGAATAATGGAAAGAAGAAAAGTGACACTTTATCTTTATAGAATGATTATTATTTAATAAATGTTATATTATTTCTTTAAAACACTAAAATATATAATTCATGTGTTTTGTTAAAGAAATTAATCACATTGCCTCACAGAGGCAATCTTCTACACTTATACACAAACATTTCTATTGAATTTAAGTAAAATGAAAGGTAAGAGATAAGATTATATATTATTGTTCTAGAATGACAAATATGTCATGAATATAATATATATACATTAAAACCATCATTATAACTATCCATGGAAGGTAGTTATAGAAAATTAATTACATCTATTAGTGAGGCGGTAGTCTGTCATACATTTGTGTGATTGTTTATTACCAATTTCATAGAAGAGATGAATAAATTTTATTCAATTAAAATAATGAGATATAACATTATGGAAGATAATTATGTTATTATTTATTCATGTTTGAAGAATATTTGAAGTAATTTGAAGAATAAATAAAATAAAAATTCTTGGTTAAAAATTATACCTCCTCTTTGGAAAACCTCTATAGGTCTGTACCTAAATCCTTTAGACGTTGGTTTTGTGTTAAAAATAATTCCACTATAAAATTTATAGGTATTTAATAAATTTATTTAGATAGGTTTTTTTCTAGATATATTGATCAACAGTTTTAAATAAGATATGAGTGAAAGTTCTCTTTTATAAGTGAGGGAGGGGCAGTCTTGGAATTTTGTAAAGTATTAAATTAATATGAATTAATTTCTAGGTAAAAGTAAAAGCAAATTAATATATTTAGAATATAACAGGAGTATGAGTCTAAATCCTCTCATAAAATATAATTTGGATAGTTTTAGGTTATGTTTTCACCCTTATATCTTTTCTTTAACCCCCCCCCCCCAATTAACCCTTTTGACACTTACTCTGGTATTAAAATGTTTTACTATTTTGGGGTCAAGAAATTTAATATAAAAAAAATTAAAATATAAATTTGTTGTGGTTGATATTTTCAACTATATTCCATTAAATTTACTAAATATAATATTTTTATTAATTTTAAATCATTTAATAAATTATTTTCCATTATAAGATATCATTAATGTCAATTTTTGAACTATTCAATTACTTTGACTTTAAATTCATCTAGATAAAAAATTTAATTCAAATATAAACTTTTAAAACATACCTAATATTTTATATTTAACTATACAATTCATGGGACACTATAACACACACAAATAAAATTACTTTTAGAAATTTATAAAATCATTTACTTGATCTTTTTACTACATGCACAAGCACTATGTCGGGATTGTATAAGAATTTATGGTAATTATTTCATCACTAAAAAATAAAAATAAACTTATACCATAAATATAAATTATTTTATATTAATAAAAACATTTATATATAATAAATATGTATATTTACTCTTATATATTTCTTGAAAACTTTTTTGAATATTTTATTTGGACCTCTTCAACCTTGCACTACCATTGTACATGAATTTGCATAAGTCACTTTTTATATAATATAAAATTAATATATATATATATAGACGATAATAATTTATAATTATTAAAGAATATATAAAATACCACTTACTTCTCATGTATTATCATTAGTACAACAAATTTTACTTTTTTTAGTGTTGTACAAGAATTACATCAACACTAAAAATGGTTTTTATATTTATAATGATATTAATTATAAGTTTTTGTTTTGAATTATTTTTGTAGTATATTGGTATTATATTATATTACATGAGCATTTACATAGGTTTATTAAATTTTTATATCATGTTTATTCACTCGTGACATTAAAAAATATATCATATTTCATAAAACTATATTTTTTACTATTCACTAAAAATAAATATTTTTTATAAAAAATCAAAACTTTCACCAAAAGATAAATTTTATATTTTAATTTTAAAAATATATTTCATTTTTTATAATTAAAATTCTATAATTTGGAAGTAAATGTTTTTAATAAAACCTAATAAAGATTGAAGGCCCAATTTATTTAAAAATAATTCTCGTTTTCTTTTGACTGAAAAATTAACTAATATTCTTATAATGAATATATCTATATAAAATATAATTAATTAATATTAATAAATAATAATAAAATTATCTATATTGTTACATTATTCCCTTATTTTTTTAATTGGTTTCTTTCAATTTTATTCATTACTTATATAATTGTGGATATTTTTCCTTCATATCATTTTTTGATTCCCATTTTGCTTCTTCAATCATATAGTTTTTTCCATAACCTTAAACTATTAACACACCGTATTCTGTAACTCCTGTTATCTATGGTCAAGAATCTGAATATGTTATTCCTCATAAAATATGTTCTATTTCAATTATACCACATTAAGGATTAAAACAATTGATGTATCTAGCACATATTTTCTTAACAATGAAGCATAAAATTCATAATGTACCTAAGATAAACTCTTAGGAAAATAAACATTGTAGTAAAATGGTCCAAATTTTTCTATGATTTCATATATTCTAATGGATCAAAGAAATAACATTCATTCATACCAAAATGTATAACACTTTTCAATGGTGATACTTTAATAAATACATGATCGCATACCTCAAATAAAAGTTCTCTCTACTGATTAACTTCATAAATTTTTGGTCTACATAGAGATATACTTATAAGTTGTTGAATCATCTTCCCCATATCAACAATTTCTTTTAAAAATTATACTCCAAATAATTTCCAATCCATGGATTCATCCAAACAATCTATATTATCACACTATTTTCAATATAATACCTCAATAGGTGTTATCTATATACTGAAATGAAAACTGAAATTATAAGAAAATTATACTAAGAAAAGATATTGTTACTAACATACTTGATAATATATTGAATAATAATGAATAATATGAACCAAAGCCAAAAAAAATTATCTATGATTGTTCATCACATTTAGAATAAAAATATGTACAAAAATTTAATTTAGTACCCAACAACATCTAATTTTTTCCAAATATTATAAAAAATGTGGGATCATGGTCAGATATAATAAAGATAGGAACTCCATGAAAACTGATTATATCATCAAGATATAGTCAATACATATGATCTAAATATAGAGTATCTTGAATATTAAAAAAATTTATAGTTTCAATTAATTGATAAAAAATAACCCAAATTGTATTATTACCTCAAGATGTATTTGGTAATCCCACCATGAAATACATGGATATATTTTCTTATTTCCATTGTAGCATAGTAAAATATTGAAGCATTCCATTTCTAAATTTTTTTAAATCATTAAACTATTGAAAATTTAAAAATTTTATAGTAAAATTATCAACATATTTCTTCATTACTTCTCATATAAAATGTTTTTAAAGGTATATAAAAATATTTTTACTTATAAGAAAAATAAAAAATAGAGACCTATGAGCCTCACCCAATGGTTCTTTCTTCAACTGAGGGTCACATGAAACACATAAACTTTTTCTAAATCTCAAAACACCTTATTTTTCAATATTTAATTATGGAATCATACCTTTCTTAAACAATTCAACATTTTCTTATACAAGAACATATTCATTCTAGGTTTCTTAATCTTATTTGATAAAGTTAACTATACTAACACAAAAAAAAATATAAGAAGTTTATATATGTAGATTCTCTAACTAAAATTCATCAATTCATTAAAAAAATGGTGATATTTCAAATATAACATGGTTAATATAACATTATCTTCTCGATGAAAATCAGCGGCTACTCTATTATCTTTCTCTGGATGGTAATTAATTTTGTAGTTATAATCCTTTATCAATTCTAGTCATCTCTTTTGTCTCCAGTTCAACTATTTCTAAGTGAATGTATATATATATATATAACTTTTATAATAATCATATATTTAAAACATAACTCAACATAAATTATGTCTTAATTTTTTAATGCAAACACTATATCTACTATTTCAGGGTTATGTGTAGGATAATTTTTCTCTTGATGTTTTAGTTTCCATGAATCATAAGAAATAACATGATTATTATGCATTGAAAAACAACCTAGACCTTCTAATAAAGCATTATTGTAGATAAAAAATTCATCATTTTTATATGAAGTTTCAAAAATGGATTAGTCACTAATGTTCTTTTCAATCCCTATAAATATTCATCGTATTCCTTTTTCCAGATGCACCTAACTCCTTTTCATATTAACTTGGTTATCAGGCTTGATAACCATGAAAATTTTCAACAAACCATCATTAATATCCTACTAGTATAAGAAAACTATGAATCTCATTAAAATTTTTAGTTCTTGTCCATTCATAAAATAGTTTATTATTTGAATGATCAACAATTTTATCCTTATCTATGATATGTCCAAGAAATGGAATTTGATGTAACCAAAACTCACATTTCATAAATTTTCCATATAAATTGAATTCATTCAAGGTTTATAAAATAATCATTAAATTCTTTTTTTCTCATAACACTTGGAATATATAAATATATCATCTATTAACACAACCACAATCTTATCCAAATATTTTTTGAGAACTCTATTCATAAAATCATTGAATATAATTGGATCATTAATCAACCTAAAAGTCATTACCAGAAAACTCATAATTCCCAATCCTATTAAAATATGTTATATTAGGGACTTTATCATCTATTACCTTTAGTTTATGAAACTCAGACCCTATACCAGCCTTTAAAAACTATTAATCTCAAAATATTTGATCAAAAGAGTCATATTTATGAGGAAACATATACTTATTCTTAATATTGATGTTATTAAAATATCTATAATCAATAAAAAGTCCCACTGAACTATATTTATTTTAAACAAATAAAATTGGATCACCCAATAGTGAAGAGCTTGAATGAATGAAACAAGTATCAAGAAAATCCTATAACTACAATTTCAATTCTAAAAGTTCTACTTCAGTCATATGATAAGGTTATTTTGAAATTGGTAATGAATAGGACACTAAGTCAATAGTAATATAAACTTCAAGATCTGGTATAATATCCTGAAAATTTTAAGGAAATAAATTTATATTCTCTTTTACAACTAACACATCATTAATCTAAAAAGTTTCCTTTTTTAATAATATGAGTAAGATAAGTTTTATTTCCATCTTTAATAATTTTTTCTAATTCATTATATGTTATCATTGGTATTTATTCATTATTATACAAAAAAATCATTTTTTAAAATGAATTATTTGGTTCTATAACTTATCTTAGCATGATTCACATAAATCTGGTTCATACCCAAGAAAACATATGATTCTAAAATGGTTAAGAAAAAATATTTGAAGGTAAACCCCTTCTATAGATAAAAAACCAGAATATATTTTTAAATCATACCTTAATTCTACTGTCATGTGTTTTTACTAAAATTAATAACTTCATTTCTTGACGTGAATTTTTTATTTTACCTAAAAAAAATTTTAGCAGTGAAGGAATTTGAAGACCTAAAATTAGACAAGAAATTATCATTATCTAATTTATAGGTAATGTACTAGTAATCAATTTGATTGATTTCCTAACACCATCCAAATAAGTTTCAAAGTATTTCACCACACCCTTATTATTATTGTATTTATACATAACATAATTCATTCACATATGGGGACATTCATCCTCAGAATGAACCATCTCATTGCCCTTAAAACATCATACTGTATACTTATCAAAATTGGTCTTACCACTAATATGATCCTTTTCTTGTCAATCATGATCTATATTCCCAAACTCAACACATCATAAGCACTTCCCAGTTTTCATAAGACATCCCAGATGTTATTTTTATCACGCCTATCACAAAATTCTAACCTAAATTTCATACATTCATATTTCATTGATGGATTCTTCCCATTTCCCCGCCACCTAGACCACTTTTTTATCTTATTGTCATAGAACATCAAATAAAAAAACTCCCTTTATTCCATTTCAATATAACAAAATTGTTTCTAATAACTTTTTAATTTTCATGATGAAAAAAATATATGTTATATTTTCCTTAATACTGAGTAAACCAAATAAATATTACTATCAATATCCAAGATATATTTTGGTGCATACCATACTAATTGGGTGGTGTTTTCTTCATATACAGCCACTGAATCTTCCTCATTACTCCTCAATTCCAATACTTTCCTTTCCATTTTAAGTCAAAAAACCTTAGGAAAATATTTCTCAATAAAAATATTCATAAATATATATTATTTCATGATGTAAATATATTCTCTTTCTCTATTATTCTTAACCACTCACCACCATTGATCAGTTTCACCTTCAAAATGGTAAATATAAAGAGTTTCATTTTGATGATCTAGATTACCAATGACTTCCAATATCTTTCTTTGTGATTTAATCCATCCCATAAATACTACTAGGTTAGAATGTCTACTGAATGATAAAGGTTGGTATCTCATAAAATACTTCACTATCAACATGTTTTCTATGTGGTGGATCTGGTTACTCTTTGGAATAGTTTACACCACCATTTATAGCATGTGTTAACTGAGCCATTTAAAAAACTACTTTGTTTTAATTCTAACCATTTCGGGTTGTTGTGTCTAAATTACATTGTATTTATGGTTCCTTCCTACTTTATCTCACATGTTTCCTCTATGGAAAATTATTTTGAATAGTCATAGTTTAGGTAAATAAAAATTTCAATCTTCAAATTCTATATCATGATAAATATTATTTATAATATCTTAAGGGTATTTATTAATATAATCATAACCTCTAAAATTATTTAAATGTTTTCTCTTATTCCAACTCTAAGGACCCATCCTTAATCAAGTTTTAAATTGCACCCTAAAAAAATATTTCAAATAATATTATTCCTTTAATATATTTTAGGATTAGATTTTTACAAAATTAGGTCATCACCATAATAAAATAAACCATTAAATTTTAAAGTGGATACTTTCACTCAGTATCAATTTTTCACATAACAAAAATATTTTATGATATGAAAACTTTTCTTTTCATTATATATCTTCACAATTTTCATCTTTACCTAACACTTGTCTCTACTCATCCTTAAACTCCAATAAAAAACATTTTAAAATATGAGATGAGCACAAAAATCTCAGTAAAGGACCTTTAAAAATAATAAAATAAAATTATTAGTCAATAAATAATTATAAAAATTTCCCTTTTTCAAAATAAAATTAGAACACAAAATAAATATTTTCTTACCCAAGAATATATCTTCTCAACCATAATATTTTCACAAAAAAAAATAATAAATCTTAATTTAAAAAAAATAAAACATTATAAGGTTTCTTTTTAATCACAAAAAAATCATGAATATTTTTCAAAAATTTATAAATTTAACCCTTAAGAACCAACATAAACTCCCCTATATACTTAAGCTCGTTACCATACCTTGTTAAATCATAATATTTTCATAAAAACCTATATATAGTATGATAAATAAAAAAGGTAACTTGGGATGTAATTTTTATATCACTAATAAAAATTTAATATCATACATGGTAAATTCCAATTATCTCTTTAGAGAAAATTAATTTGTTAACTGTGTTCCTTTACCTAATGCATTGTGGAGCTGTATCAGGTTCACCTATTTTAAGATTATAATGGATCCACTCATACTTGGTTTATAATGGAACCACCCATACTTGATTTATAATAGAACCACCCATCAAAATAGAAAATTACCAAGAATAACCAAATTATTTTAACATGTGAAATATTTAATTTCTATCAAAATATTCATTAAAAATATATGAAAAAAAATAGATATCTAAATATCTATTCCATTTATATCAATTTTTTTTAAAATACCCTAAAAAGGGAAATGGGGTTTCTCTTTGAAGAAAACATGAAATATTATAATTTAATTAAAAAATAGGATAACATGTATAGTCGTGTAAAAAAACTATTTGTGTCATATAAATTAAAATATAAACTTTCTTTTCCCTTTTTGTAAAAAAAATCTATATCAAATATATAAAAATATTCCTTTATAAACCAATATAAATAATTCAAAAAAGTGTCATAAAATGTAATTAACAATTAATTTATGTCTATATAAATACATCTATAAAAAATTTATGAATTTGGACATGGAAGAAAAATATTTTGAAAATAAATCTTCAAAACATTTAAAATGATGTTTTAAATGTAAAGTATCCCTTACCTCAAGTCTCACTCATCATGTACATTATTTGTTTTCCAGAATAATAAAATTATATTAATTATTTAAATTATTAATTAACTTTTAAAAGTTTATTTTTATTTTTATTTAATTTATTTTTTATGTTATATACAATTACATAATCAAATATGTTTGAATCAGATGTTTTGGTGATATTAAGCTCATAAATATAAAATGAATTCGGAATGTTTACTATGGTAAAATAGTTCAATATTCCTTCATCTATATATTAATAATAATAAAATAATTATCATTTTTATATATTAATTATACTATTAAAACTAACCATGAAATATGGTTGTTAAATATGAATTATGTTACAATCATAGACACGATAGATCGTACAAACGCATGATTAAAATTTTCATTTTTCAGATAACATTAAGGAAATAAAGAAAGTGTTCTTTTATCATTATATAATTATTATTATATCATAAATATCACATTATTTCTTTAAATACAGCTATATATATCATCCATGTGATTTATTCATGAAAAATAAAATTCATTGCCTCATGGAGCTGGTAATCTACATGTACACACAAACAACATTTTAATTTTTTAATGGATATAATAGTAAAATAGTATATGATATATTATAATTATATAATTATAAATATGTGATAAATATAATATATATACATTAAACCCATCATCATAACTCTCTTTGAGAAGCGCTGATAGAAAATGAATTACATCTGTTTGTGATGTGGTGGTCCATCATACAAAGGAAAGATGGTTTCATTTACTATTTTATGGAATAATATATGGATATATTTTATCCAAAATATCAATATACTTATGTTAATTAAGTTATTATTTCATAAATTTTTAATAATGTTTTAAAGAGGTGGAAGAATAATTAAAACAAAAATTCTTGGTGAAGAAATATATCTCTTCTTCAAACAAATTCTTTATGTTTATACTTTAAACCTTACTCAATTGGTTTTATTATAAACTGAAAGAATCTAGGATGAGGGTAGGGATGTAATTTTGGGATTTGGTTAGGTATTTTATAATAAGGGGTGACCAAAATGTGTGAGGAAGATCAGAGATTAGGTTTCCTTTAATAAGTGAGAAGAGGGAAACTCTTTTAATTTCTTGAAGTATTTAATAAAATGTGAAAACCTCGGTATATCTCTATATAACCCTTTTTATGGGTTTTTAATAATTTTAGATGTAACACCCCAAAAATTTTAGTGTAAGAACCTTATATTAGATAGCATGCATAACACGACACAACAAGCGCATAAGGGGATATAATACTAAGATTATTTTGAATATTTTTACTATTTTTAATATATTTATATATTTTACATTTTTCAATTCACACAACATCAAGTTAGAATGTCTTATACTCAAGAGAAACCTTTTTTTATGTCTTGTATTACATAAAAGACCATATTTTACCAAATAATAATATATTATTAAAATGTTATTATTTAATATAATAATGTATAAACCAGTTATTATGAATAGTATTAACTAACTTATAAAAATTCATGGTTTATATAAAGATAATATGAATTAATGGGTGACCAATTAATGAGAAATGAAAAAAAGAACCAATTAGATATAAAAAAATATTATTATATTTATGCTTCCAAACAAGTTTTATTTTAATAAACATAATTAAGTATAATAAGTTAATGATTTTAATGAAATTTATATGTTATATATTCAATAAAATGTTTCTTTTATTCATCTATTAGGTTTTATATAGATATGATAAGATCAAACCCTATTTTTACACATTAAAAACTTATATTTTTATAAAGTCCATTTTTCTACTTTTTAATGGAGAACCTAATTTAAATATGAATTTTGACAGTTTAATTGATTTAATATTTCAAAATAAACTTCATATTTGAAATATAAACACGTTAATTTTTAAAAAATTTCTAAAACATTTTATTTTTTAATGAATAGTGATAAATACTGAAATTTAATTTAAAACTATTTTTCATCTAATTTATTTATAAGGTTAAATTATAATTTTATTTGGGTTTAAAGTCTAATTAAACTATATTTTTTTAATTAAAAATATGTAGGTTATTCGGATAAATTTCTCTATGAAATTGAATGTAAAAACTTATCAAACATTAACATGGTTTTACTTTAAAACCCTGCATTGTTGTCCCGCTTATGGGATGAATTCAAAATTAATTTCATCCACTTATGTGATATGAATTCGGAAAATAGATTTAATATTTGGAATCAAAATAATTTATAATATCTAATAAGGTAAACATAGTTTTTGACAAAAAAAATATTAATGAAAGTAATTAAAATGAATTATAATTATTAAGGCAAAATTAAGTTTAATAAAAGACTACACTGTTGAATTAAAAGCTTACATGACCTATACACTTGTAAAAACACAATTTTATGGATATATCTCGTCAATAAACATTCAATTAATGAGTTTGGTTGGTTTTTTATTACTTTATTTAGGTATTAACATCTGTACACCTAACTTGTTTCCAAAAATTCCTAGTGAGTCCTTTTCCTTCACAATAAAAGGTCACCAACTCTCCCACTTATTCACACCACTAAAACCTATTAGGTTTGTCCAAAATATAACCAAATATATTCCCAACATCCCTCCCCTATACGTTAAATCCTAACTTTTGTCAGGAATCCTTCCAAATAAGCATTTTGGTACAAACCAAAAGAAGTTACTCGGTTAAGAGGAAACGTCTTCTCAAAGCTCTCTAGTTTAATTTCCATTATCCACTCCCTAAAATATCTTTATTCTTGTATTGTAAAACAAAACCAGTATCCTCAATATAATAGGGTGTTTTTTATAGTGTTTTATACCTAAACATACACACACATCCATCTAATGGGTAACAAACATACTATTTCTCTGTATGGTGAACTACTACCGCACGAAATGATGATTGATAATTTTTACCTTACCAACTATCATCATGTCCATTATGATGGAAAATCTATTTATATATGTTATATATGATATTTATAATGTATTACTTCTTCTTTAACTTTTATTTATAACATATCTTTATTCTTTTAATCTTGTGTAAATATCATATTTTCGTTTGAGGGAGTGTGGACTGTCGACCACTCAAAGTGATATGACTCTTTCATACCATACATAGAATATATAAAGGATAATTTTAAAAAAACTATTTAATGTATATAAAATATATATTATTTTGAAATTATAATATGAATATTTATCATTTATTTCTCAATATTTTAATACAATAATGAAATGAAATTAGTGTTCATGTGTACATATGGCCTACTCTCTACATGAACGATGCACTTCATTTCTAATATCAAAATATAATGGAATAATATAAATAAATAAATATGTGATATATATGATCATTAATAAATTTTTACATTTTTAAAATGATTAACCAATCATAAAATTAATTATAACAACAAATAAAAAGTTAAAACTTACTCGAGAAAATTAGGAAATCAACACTGGAAATAGTAAAATTAATGAAAGAGTATTCAAAAACATGAAATAAAATATTTTAAATAATTAATATACGATATTATAAAACTTATTATGGGTATGATATAAGTTAATAACAAATTTATAAACCACTATATAGGATTATAAAGACCAAAAAAATTAAGGTTAAGGTAAGGTAATTTTGTCTCAATTTAAATTTCATTAAGACTTATTTGTTATTATTTTCCAATTATCTTTTATTTGGTGTATATACTACCTTTTTCTTGTTATATCATGAATCCCATTATTCTCATGTTATTATATGTTTCATTTAATTTCATACCATTCTAGATATTATGATTCAAATGTTTCATAGTGGTATGTGACACTATAATGTGTAAATATTGTTCTCCTCAAGATTGTTCTTAAGGATTATATTTTCAATATCACTTAATTTTGTAATTTTTATCCTTATATTGATAAAATAACTTTAATTTAAAACATATCATTGGAAATTTAATTGAATATCCATATTATCATTCAATGTATATTATTATTTTCTAAACTGTATACCATTTTACATAGGGTATCTACATTGACTGTTATTTGATTATTTGGGGAAATATTGATAATTCCATATTTTTTATTAAATGTGGATATATGATAAGGAATATTAATTATTTTTATTATTCAATATGAAAAATTATTTATACTATAAATAATGGGTGGAGCCTATACTTTATATAGCTCCTCGATGCATTGTGACATTCTCATGAGATAAATAAGTTGGCCAATTTAAATGGGTTTCGATCCATAATATTAAAAATCTTGTCAAATGTATTTATATTATAGGTTTTTTGTGACTTATAGATGAAATCCATCAGAAAATTATTTCTCTCATTTAGTTTAAAATATTATTTATCCGTGATATTTTTCATCGACATATCTATGGATGTAATTCCTTCTCAGTTTATAGTTTTATGGTATACATTTCAGTTTCTTACATTTCCATATTAATTATGCCTTATGTAATTGTGTAAATGGAATGTATTCTTTGTTATTTGACTTTATTTATAGATTGATTCATTATTAATTCTTTTTTATTTACCCTTTCTAAGAATTTTTTCTCACCCTTATTATGTTTCTTTCCCCAAGATAAAGAATAGAACAATGAATAAGCTTTAAAAGATGCAGTTTATTTAATTTTATTATGTATCATGTTTTATTTTTTTTTCTAAATGTCTTATGGGTATCATGTTTTTAATATATCTTTTCAAGGTTGCTAAAATGATCAGTACTTTGAGATTTTATTAATTGTCATAATTCCAATGTGATAAAATAAATCACCCACTCCAGATGTTTGGCGTCAGGGCATTACAATTGATATTAGAGGATGTTTAGAATCATCCTTATTAACTAGATTTATAAAAATTAGATAAGTAATCACAACCCTAATATAAACATTGAAGATAAGTATACAAGAACATCCTAGAATTTTGGTAAGGTAGTGATTATGTCTGTATTACTAGAAATACATCCATGTATAGATACTACAAGCAGACATTGTTATGGAACGTATGTACCTAGAAGTAATAAATATGACAAGGTGTTCTGAACCTAACTTGGGGTAACCTGGTACATGACAATGGGACTTACTATGCACTTGGTTTGACACTCTCAAGAGACATGCTTAGGATAGTTCACATTTTATTTACCTACCATTATGAAGGATTTAAAATTAACGATTACCCAAAAGTATCCAAATTTTATGATTCTAGGATTCAAAATTCATAAATTTATGTTATTTAATATACCATATTTAGAGTAACACAAAGTTCAAAAATTTATGACATAATCTAGTGTATTCCACAATTTAGAAATAGAACATGGAAGGAATAATGGTCTCAGTACTCGTAGAAAATATAGATATTTATCTCTGGAGGAAAAAATATATAAGGTATTGGATCTAATAAATATTTGGGTGTATTAGGGAAGATTAGTTAGGTTATGAAAAATAAATTTGTACGAATGGATCAACATATTCCATAGAGAGAATCTCCTTTGATGGATCACATTATGCAACAGAAGCCCCCATCATTTAGTGGGAATACTTATCAAATTGTAGTTGATCAATGGATTATGTCCCTAGAGAAGATATTTATGGCCTTTTAATATTGAAAATAAAAGGAAACGTTTACAATTTTGGCCAATTTTCACCAAATAGATGCTGACCAGTGGTGGTCTCTGATCGAGAAACCAAGGGAGGAAAAATAAATTGAACTCATAGAATGGAGAAATTTTAAGGATACATTATTTAATAATTACATTCCTCATAGTCAATAAGTTGAGATGAAGTGGAAGTTCCTTGGATTAAATAAAAGGGAAGAATAAAGTATTTAAAATTATGAAGCGACCTTTACAATGTTATAAAAGTATTCTAAATATTATATATGTAACATGGAGTGAATGATCATCCCCTTATTTTAAGGACTTAAGCCAAGTATTTTAAGAATGCTAGTCCCTTAAAACTTTTCTTCATATGATTAAATAGTTTTGTGTGATATCAATATTGATAAATAATTCTCCAAATCCAATATATTTCATGGAATCTAAGAGATGAAGAGGTATTTTGAACAAAAAGAAAAGGGGAATGAGTCAAATATAGTAAAGGGGAATTTGGATTTTTTAACATGTGATAACTATGTATAGAATCACCCAGGAAAATTATTGAATTTAATGGGTGTTTTTTATAAGTTTGTAGAAAAGGGTCACCAGGAAAAAAAATATATAAGAAATATATAAAATACTGATATTCAATATTACAAATATAAATAGACAAGGCACTATGAAAACGAATTCCCCAAGAATCAAGAAAATACACCTCATAAGAAGTTAAGGGATAAACATAAAACATATGTTATTAATGAAATTGTATTAGAATGGTTAATTTAATTTTGTATTTTTATCTAAGATAAATTTTGTAAAAATATTTATTTTCATCAATTGATTTATAAAATATGAAAGGATTTTACTGCAGTTCTTTTTCAATAAATATTTAAAATCATATGATAAATGGTACCAAAAAAAATTATACAATAGAGAGTTAAACTTTTATGAAAAACTCATGATTGATGGAATGAAAACCCTTAATTTTTCCTTGATGTTGAGATAATGCTGAATAAATGATATATTGGGACAAGTTTGATCTTCCATGGAATTGATTATTGAATTTTCAACAAGTGGTATATTCCATCACTGATAGAGGTTACAACATGTTTGGATTTAATGAGTTTGTCCAATAACATGTATCTTACTTAAGGAATAAGTATTAATACATGTTTCCAATAAGTTTATATGTTGATTTGAGTTCTTACCATATTTTAAGAGGAAACATGACGAAGTTATTCACTTTTTTAAAATGTGAAAATTTAGAAATACTTCAGGTTGATTAAAGGAAAATAATAATTTCATTTTGGGAATTCAGTGACTATCCTTTATAAGTGAATGGATCATAATCTATTGGAAAAGTTAACTTTTTTTAAAGTGGATTAAGATGATCATCATATGAGATTTTAAGGGTCAATACATTACTTCTCCATATGATACAACATGTTCTATGAGATGAATTAGAAATAGTTCAATTTTTAATAAAATTAAAATATTATGTTTATAGAAATTTATATTTACTCATATTCTTATAGAGTGAAATAATTCCTTAACTATATAAATAAAATGATTTTGAAACAAAAATTGTTTTCCTATTATCATCATTTTTTTTTATATCAATGAACTTTATTCAGACATATGGTTTATGTTTTTTTGGTCAACAATATTCATCTGAACATGTTCTATAGAAATATCCATCAGGACTTGAATGTTGGAATTTTTCTTCCAAATCTGTGTTTCCATTTCCCACTTATGTTCTTCTATTATAGAATCTAGTTACATGATCATTTTACTTTTCTATCTCTCTTATTAAGAATATGTGATATTAACTCTTTTTACATTTTGGGTATTCCAATAAGTATTTATTTTCAATCCCCATATCACTTAGATCAAATTTAAATTGTTTTGGTATAATTTAATTAAGCTGGGGAGAATGTAACACCCCGAAATTCTAATATAAGAACATTATATTTGATGGGGTGCATGACATGAGACACCAAGTGCATAAGGGGATAAACTATAGTGATACTTTAAAATATTTTTACTATTTTAAATATATTTGATACATTTTATATTTTCAATTCATGGAACACCAATTTAGAGTGTTCTACACTCTTGAGTGACCTTCTTAGATGACTTCCTTTACATGAAGGACTGAGTTTTACTGAAAAATAATATATTATTAAAATGTTTTTATTTAATATATTAAGATATTAACTAGCCATTATGAATAGTATTAACTAACTTATAAAAATATATGTTTTATATAAATATAAAATTAATTCATGGGTTACTAATTAATGAGAAACGAAAATAAGAACCAATTGGATATAAAATGCAAATATTATTATTTTTATGCTTCCAAAAGAGTTTATCTTAATAAAAATTATTAATTACAATTAATTACTGATTTTAATAAAATTTATTTGTTATATATTCAAAAAAAATCAAATTCATCCATTATGTTTGATATTCATAAGATAATGTCAACCCCTATTTTTACACGTTAAAAAGCTGTATTTTTTAAAAGGTAATTTTACTGCATTTTAATAGAGAACCAATATTAAATATTATTTCTGACACTTTTACTGATTTAATATTTAAAAATAAACTTCATAATTATAATTTAAAAATAATAATTATGTTATGGTGATTTTTTAACATTTTTCTGAATCATTTCACTTTTAAATGGATTGTGAAAAATATAGAAATTTAATTTAAAGCTGTTTTTTCATAAAATTTATTTATAAGTTTAAATTATAATTTTAATTGGTTTTAAAGTTTATTTATATTATATTTTTATTAATTAATTAAATTTAGGTTATTGGGAACAATTTCACTTCTAAATTTAATTTAAATACTTATCAAAGTTTTCGATGTTTTTACTTTAAAAACCCACATTATCATCCCATCCCACAGGATAAATTTTAAATTAATTTTTGACACTTAAGTGATTTTAATTTGTAAGATGGATTCTTTATTTTTAATCAAAATAGTTTATAATTTATAATAAGTTAAACTTTGTTTTTGACAAAAAAATATTTGTGATAGTAATTAAAATTAAATACAATTAATAAGGTAAATGTTTTATTAATAAATGACCAAACCATTTACTTAAGTGCCCAAATAACCTATCCACTTTTCAAAAACTAGGTTTATAGTTATATATCGGCCATAAAGAATCCATTATTTATTTTGGTTGGTTTTTTATGACTTTATTGAGGTAATAACATGTGTACCCCAAACTTGTTTCTAAAATTTCCAAGTGATTAATTTTTGTTCCCTATAAAAGGCCACAACCTATCCAACTTGTTCACACCTCTAAAACCTATTATGATCAGAAAAAATAACCATAAATATATTTCAAAAATCCTTATTCTAGAACATGGAGTCTACATTTGGGTAGTATTCCTTCCAAGAAATCCTTTTTGTACAAACCAAAAGAAGTTACCAGATTAAGAGGTAACGTCTTCTCTCAAACTCACTATTTTTATTTCCATTATCCACCAGCCTCAAATATATTTATTCAATCATTACATAATAACACAAGTATATTAAATAAACTAGTACATTTTTATGTAAATGGTTATACTTACACATACACACACATCCTTCTAATGGGTAACGAACATATTATTTCTCTGTATGGTGAATTATTGCCTCACGAAATGATAATTGATCATTTTTACCTTACCACCTATCGTCATGTACATTATGATTGAGGCCCTATTTATATTTGTCATATATGATATTCATAATGTCTTTATAATTCTATATTTTTTATTTATATCATACACGTATTCTTTCCATCTTGTGTAAATACGATAATTTCGTTTGAGGAAGTGTGGACTACATCCCCCTCAAAGCGATATGACTCGTTCATACCATACATGGAATGTATAAAGAATGTTTTTAATAAATATATCTAACATATATAAAATATATATTGTTACATAATTATAATATACATATTTATTTTCATTTTTTATTCTTTTAGTACGACAATGAAATGAAAAGCAATGTACATGCGTACGTACGACCTACCATCTCCATGAATGGTGCAATTGATTTCTAATCTCCAAATATAACGGACTACTATAAATAAATATATAATGATTATATATGATAACTAATCTTTGGTTTAAATTCTAGAGTTTATGATACCATTATATAATTAATTATAACAACAAAAAACAAGTTAAAACATACTCGAACAAACTAGGCAATTAACACCCAAAATAGTAAAATTATTGAAAGGGTGATCACAAACAGTTAATAAAATATTATAAGGAATTAATGTGTAATATTATAAACATAATTAAGGTTCTTTTATAACTTCGTAACATATTGTTAAACCATAATATAGGATTATAAATACCACACAACAAAATTAAGGTTAAGGTAAGGGAATTTTGTCTTTATTTACATTTTATTGAGACTCATTTGTTATTATAATCCAATTCATTTTTATTTGGAGTATATGCTGCCTTAATCTTGTTATATAATTAATCCCATTATTCTCATGATATTATAAGTTTCATTTAATGTCATATCTTATTGTATATTATGAGTCTAATGTTTGAAAGTGGTATAGGACACTTTAGAGTTTTTAAAGATTATTCTCCTCAATATTTATCTTAAGGATTATCTTTGCGATCTCGCTTAATTTTGTGATTTTTAACCTTATCTAGTCACAATAACATTATTTTAATAATTTTTATTTCTAAATTACTTGAATATCCATATTATAATACAATATATTTTAGTATTTCCAAAACCATAAACCATTTTACATATGATATCTACTTTGATAGTTATTTGATTATTTGGGGAAACATTGATAATTCTACATTCTTTATTAAATATAGATATTTTATAAGTCGCATTAATTATTTTTAATATTCAACATGATGAATTATTTGTGCTAGAAATGATGGTTGGATTCCTTTAATTTTTATAACTCCTTGATGCATCGACGGGTTCTCATGATACCAATAAGTTTTCTAAATTAAACAATTTTCTATTTGTAGTATTAACAATATTTTGAAAGGCCTTGAGGTTATAGTATTCTGTGTGCCTTATACATAACATCCAATAACAAATAATTTTCCTCATTTAGTTTTAGATATTTCTTATACAAGATATTTTTCATTGACATATCTATGGATGTAATTCATTATCATTTTATTGATTTATGGTATGAATTTCAGTTTCTTGTCTTACCATATTAATTATTCCTTATCTAGTTGTGTAAATGGAAAGTTTCATCAATTATTTATCTTTCCATGTAGGTTGATAATTTTTTTATTCTATTTTATTTACCTTGACTGATCATTTTATCTCACTCTTATTGTGTTTCCTTCCCCAGGTAATGAAGAAGAGAACATTGAATAAGATTTCAAGGATGTAGTTTATTTATGTTTATTATGTAGTATGTTTTATTTTTTCCCAATGTATTATGGTAATTATGTATGTAATATATCTTACAATTACTAAAAAAATTATAGTTTCTTCAATATTTTATTCCAGGTAATCATGCCAACATAATAAAATAATGCATCATCTCCGAGCTTCTAGGGTCAACATTTTATATTATAAATTTTATAATACATAAACCCAAAAGCATAAGAGATTATATGAGCTAAATCAGGGTAGTGAAAATAGATCATAGGACTGGAATTACATTTTTAATGATGTCAATGGATGGATTTTGTAGTCGCAACAATATAATTAAAGTAACTGTGATTTTCCATCAAGGCATGGATTCTTCCTTGTGTTTATTTCTCAGTTTTCATTTCTAATTTCCTATATAATATACTACTAGTTCTAATCTATTTCCATCTTAATATTCCTTGTGGTTTATCTATTGTTTTTTGAGGATGTGGTTGACTTCTAGAAATTATTCCTAAAATACTTTCTTATGATGTTTCTCTTCAATCCCTTCTATATATTATCTTTGATTATTGTCTTTAATATTTACCTTGAAAGTTATTTTTTTGTATTAATAATGAAAATGATTTTTATGCCTTATCATGTGGTTTTTACCTACACCATCCATCATTATTCATTATATTATTGATACCACCTGAGGGTATCATTAATTCCATTAGATATATTGAATTTATACATTTATAAAACACTAAATTAAAATAACTAAATTTATAATTATATAGTATAAGTTTTTTATGTTCTCAGGTTGATCCCATGAGGACAAGGCTGAGAAAAAAAAAATTATTATACATGAACTAAAGTAATAATGATTGTACAAATAAAATCTAAATAACTTGGAATATGGATTTAAATAGAGGGATAAAGAAGAAGAAAAAAACATAACGAACATAAAATTTTTATTTTCAAGTACTATTGATTTTAAAGATAAATATTTATTATTTTTTTGAAATTTTTTATAATCAATACCCTTGGTCCATATGATCAATCTACCTATCAGTAATACCCCTTTTAAAATAGTTGTTTACTTTAGATATATGGTGAGAGGGGTAACCCAAAACCATTTTTAAACATAGAACCAATTCCTTCCCATTGGTTAATGTGAAAGTATATTTATAGTATCATAATAAGTAACACTCCATTAATTAGAAAGAAATGTTTATAAATAAAAAATAAAATAGATAAGGGAGGAAGATAATTGAAATATAAAAAACCCAACTTGAAATAATCATAAAACTAAAAATTACATTATAAAAATTCTCAATTAATAGCATGTTTTCCAAAATAATAAGTATCACCATCGTTCTATCCATGGGATGGTGAGAAAAAAAATATAAATAAGAAAAATTTATATATATGGCCTGGTGAAGGACTCCACTGTAGCATAACACCTTTCCATGGGCTACAGTATCCATATATCATTAGTGTAGGGTCCCCTAATTCTATTTATAGACAAAAATATCACCAGGTTTGGATTTAATTCCCTAAAAATTTACTTTAATTTCATCCAAGTCAATCTTATTCATGCATGGAGTTCCTTGGTCAAACAAACGTGAGATTGGGTGAATATTCTAAACAATCAAAATTGATTTTTTTTGACATGGCATCCCAACATGAAAATATGTGCCACACCATGAAAATATGACATCTCATCATGGGCATGTTTTTTCACCCTAAATTTTTAAGATATGAGTTTGTGGTTTCATTAAAATCATGAAAAAAGGTTTTATGGTTTTAAACCATCTGCACCAAAATTATTCACTTGAGTCCTTCCATTTTCACGCCTTGAAATCATGGTTCAAACTCTTATTTATATGAATAGTCTATTCGCATCATGAATCATGATCAACAAGATTTTTTTGATTTTTTTATCTTCAAAATTTTAATTTCATAGCTCAAATTCTTTTTGAATCCTAAATATCACCTCTTTTTTAGTTTTGTCTCCAATTTAATTCAAATTTTTCCTTCTATAAAATTGATAAAATAATAAATAAATTGTAAAGAATTTTAACTTTAATTATGAAATAAATAATTTTTATATCAAAAATAGATTATATGATTTTTTTATCAACCTTCATCGTGTGATCAACAACCATAATTGACTAATTATTTGGTGCAATGGTTCTACCTTGGGATGACCATATTATAACAATGAGAATTTTTTGGCTTGTATGGTGCTGATTTAAGGGTGCTAGTCCTGTAAAATGAACTCAAAAAGTGGTGTGGGTTTTCAACATGATGGGGATGAGTTGGATTCCTTAAGGATTTTGGCTGATGGTGATTTTTATTTTTGGAAGGACTCTCATTGGGATTTGAATGAAATGGTTTATGTGACAGAATGACTGGAGGTGAATTTGGTCATCAATGATGAGTTTTTTACTAAATCTAGACATCTTTGTAAATAAATCATAACTAAATAGAGTGTGGTTTGGAAGAACACATGTCACGGACTCCCTATATTGTATAATATAGTATTTTCATTAGAAGATAAACATCAGACAGTTTTTAGCCTCATCTACACATGTATTCCTAGTTGTAGTGCATGTCATGCATATGGAGTACATCATCAGGAGATGTTCAGGATCTTTCATGCCATGTGGGTTAGGAATAAAATCCATATGGGCTCTATTATTATCAATGGTCACACTCTATGTTTCCATACATATTCTCCATATTTCCAGAGACTACACGACTTGGTGATAGGTTGGTATAGTTCTAGTACCCTAAAATCTTCACATTCTATGTTCACTGATAGAGAATGTCTTGTATTTATGATTTTCATTTCACCTTTTGAGGTAACACATCAATATATTATGGATTAAGTTTTATAATTCATGTAACCTTGTAGATAATGCTATGTGCATTTTCATCCTAAGTGGATCATCACATCTCATTTCTCGGAACTCATATTTTGTAATGTGTATAGTCTATTCTAAGTGATTTTCTATGTTGAGCACAATGGTATACTCTTCTATGATATTTTTGATATGGTGTAACATTGTTCATGTAGATATTTTCTTTTTAGTATTTTATAGTCTACCATCACGACTTGGGTGGGATATATGGAGTTATACCAAGGATGATACCCCCTTAATTGGGGTGTATTCCAATAAATAATGTGTCCCCCATTTCCTTTATATAAATAATTTCATCACCTCCCTCCCCTGCCTCTTATACATGCCTAGTTCATGAGTCCTCTGTCTTCTAAGCTGTCACCCCCCCCCCACACACACACACACCATCTAGGAGCTCAATTAATTTTTGGTTCCTCCACTAGGGTTGACACCCCACCCCGAACACTATGGACCCATTAATGATGTCTGGATCCCCCACTAAAGATATTATAAGGTAGATTTAGTTAATTATTAATAGCATTGATGATTAATTTGTGATTTTTTTATTGGTTTTACTATTTAATATTGTACTCTCACATCTTCAAAGAAAGATTTAGAATATATTCAGTTCCATTTTTTGGTTTATAAAGGAAGTATTGTCATTAAAGAGGCTAATTAATATGAATGTATTTGATACCCATGTCTTTATAGGCATCCCTGGGTCCCAAGATCCCCCAATTGTTCACTAGATGTTACTTTAATAGATGAAGTTGAGATGGTTGATATTTATTTTATTCATGTGTCTTATGGTTATAGAGTATTTTGGGATACTTTTTTTCTTATTAGTTTACTCTCACTCATAGATAGTGTTCTAACCAGGCTGGGTATTTTAGTCTCTCGACATCCTCTTCCTTCTAGCCACCTCTCATTCTAAGAGTGGAGTTTAATTGTTTCAATAAGTTTCCCTTGTTTGTTTTTTAGGAATCATACTTGGTATGTTTATATTAAAATATTCCTACGCCATGTTCCCAAACATGTTGTGTCTATGTAATAGATACATATGTTAAAATAGGATCTTGATAGATTTGGAGCCAATGTGGCTTGTTCTGAGTCTACTCCTAGTTATTCTTGGTGATTCTTTATGAATCATGGTGATTTGAGATTATAGTGGTGACCACTGTGGAAGATGTTTGGTCTTTGTGTACATATATCATGGATAGGATTCTTAGTATACTATTTTTCTATGGCTTGTAATATATACTAATTATCTTGTATTTTTTTATTGGGTGTACATGAACTCTTTGTATCATCAATGCATTATGTACAATTTAGCTGATCTTTTATATATACCAAACTGGTGTTTTGGTTATCTTGTGTATCAGTTATATGTCTCTATTATTGTTTGATATAGTATAAGGTCTCCCATTTTGAGATATATGTCTACTCAATACTAATACCAACTCCTAGCCTATTAGAGGTGGGTATGGGGTGGAACTCTTAGATTAATAGTGACCTGAGTGGGGGCCTGATGAGTAAGTTCATCTTAGAGTGGTATAAGAGCGTTTTTTTCCTAGGGATGGGGTTTATATTTATTTTTATTCATATGATTTTTTTTTGGTACTTAGGTAAATAATGTTTATGGGGTCTTAAAATCAATTATTAGACCAAGGAAACTAGTGTTGGTGTGGTGACAGATGTATCCTTCCTCTATGAATTTAATAACTTAATAATAGACCGAAATCTTTAATACCTAATTGTAATATAAAAGTAAGATTTATAATTTTATCATCCGAAAATAATTTTTGATTTAACATGTCTTTATTTCAACTCATCAAGATATACTCTATTCCTTGCTGGTAGATTCTATTATTGAAGTATACAACCCATTTATTTCCATATATTTTTCTGAGGTAGGACTATGTTGAGCTCATTCTTATTGTTGGGGATTTAAACCACCTATTTTAAGTGATAAGGAATTGTTTTATGATATTCCATTAAGAGATATATATTCATTATGATCAAAAGAATATTATCTACCCTTTAAGATTAGGGAAAGATTCTTGTAGAATAGATAATAGTTCCTTCCAAGTGAGATAATCTATCAATGGTTGGATATGGTGTGTTTTCTTAGGTTTGAATAAATCTTGATCCTTTGTGATATTGGGTTAGCTAGAGTCTATTTATTGTGTTTCAATTTGGTTGGATCATGAGCTGATTAACTTTTGATTCTTAATTGAACCATGATATTTGACATAGTGGGTTATTAGGAGGAGGTGATTCTTTTTCCAAATCATTATGGGAATTCTCTAGCATGACTAGAGTATGAAATTTTGTCTAGGATATAGTTTTAGAAAAAATATATTGATCTTTCATTAGGAAAGTGTGACCATATTTGAGTACGTTTTGAGGATGTGGTCATAGGAAGGTGTCCTTCTAGTCAAGTTTTATAATGAAAATAATCAATCTCAAAGGTTCAAGCAGAGACTCTGGTAGAAGATATTTTGAGTTGTGGTAGTGATTTACTACAACACCACCTATACCAAAGTCTCCTGAGTTAGCATTTATATATTGGTAATTCTTAACAAAGATTCACCATTACTATGCGAGTCGTTTAGATTTTCACTTGCAGACAACTAGAGTAGTTTTGTGGATAGACCTTCATGATTGTTCAATTGTTGAAAAATCTTAACATTTCTAATGAGATTTTTATTAAATGAATATGTGGTGAGAGAGTATTTTGAGGTAGATGACACATTAAACCATTGCACTAATTCACCACCTTTTGTGATTCCCCATTCAATGTTGAGTGGTTCTTATCAGATATATTAGATAATGTGTATCGAGGGAGCCCATAGTCAGGCGATAGTAGGTGTTAAATGGAGTAAAAATTATATCAAATAATTATATACCCTTGTATTGGTCAACATATGTTTAAGATATATATATTATATTATATATTTATATGTTATTTATTCTAGGGAAATATCATGACAGACTTTGGTTGGACAGAAAACTTCCACTAACGGTGATCGTTTTTCACTCAACTCTTTTGGTGAAGTGAGAACATCTTTAAGGAAAGAATATCCACTTTTTAGATAGAATATCATGGAAGAAGAGAGGTTTGGTGGTACACTCCTCAATATTAATTGTCTATCTGGTGTAAGTATCATGAGTTTTTGGTGGTTATATTGACAATACATGTTCTATATGTGGTAATGAGAAAGACCCCCTAGGTGTGGAGAGTGTATCTGGTCCTTTGTATGTTTAATATATACTCTTATCGACAAGTAATCATGGATTTATGCAAAATTTTCATTGAGAATACATTATATTCCTATAAATTTCATGTAATTTTTGGATGATTCATAAGGGTGACACATGGTAGATCCTAGATGATATGATAGTGTATGAATCGACCTATATTTGAGGAGTGATGTTTGAGTGTTGTGGAGTGGTAAGATGAGTGAATTGTGAAGTTTTGGTGCAATTAACTGAATGCCTCCTTAATGTGATTAAGGGTGAAGCTGATTATGAATTATAGGTCTCATGGTTAGAGAACCAGATTCTTTAAGATTTGATTGATCTTTAAGAAATAAAATTTTTTATGGATGAGGAGATCAGTGTAGCATAGTACGAGGGTGTTGGTTAGTGATTCTTTTAGGGGAACATATTTCTTGGGTTGTGGTAAAATTCTATGATCATCTAGCTTTAAAATATTTGACTCTTTCTTGGAGAGGAATACTTTTCTTATCTTTGGTCAATAATGGTGTCCTCGCTGTTTTTTTCTATCCAAAGAGTGTTGTGATGGTTGTTTCAACTTTGTTGTCATGTGTGACCGAGTTCTCTCAGTAGACTGAACTTGTGTTCATTTTTTGAAATGTGTAGAACATGTTTCCCAATACATAGCCAAAAAATTGTATTCTATTGAGTTTTTAATGATATAATTCATGGTAATTCTAAGTCTAGATCCATCTAGTAAAGAATAGTCCTCTTTATCGCATGACCAGTGGATTTATATGGTTATACCCATCTCATTAGAACACATTTTATTGTGATTTAGGAGGATTTTTTTCCTTTTTTGTGTCTATTGGTCACTTGGGTAGGTTTTTTTGTATATTTTTAAGCTAAAAAAGTGTGGTTGTCTGTATTTTTTAGACTACCCACTTTGGATTATGATGGATTGGTCCAACCAATGGGAAGTTGTGTGTTGTTGAGAAGTTAAATGATGATAGAGCTGAATCTATAAGGATTATCCCTATATTTCATTATTTTTTGATGGAAGTGAAACCAAGTAATCTTATGTAGTATGGTATGTGTTTGTATCAGATATAGTGTTGGGGATAGGGAATTTCAATATATTTTGGTGTTGAGGTTTGTAAGGTCCATGTTTCTCTTATTACAAAATTTATAAAATATTAAGATTATTTTTATTAGGTATGTGGTGTCATAGAGGATAACATGAATATTAAATATCATGAATCCTCATTATGAAATATAATGAAGGAACTAGTGTAATAGGGGAGTGTTGATCGGTTTTTATCATACGACGAATATCAGGAATACTCTTTAATAGTGTGGAGTTAATCACTCCCACTAGTGTTATCCTTGTCAAGAAGCCCCTTCTCATGTCAATGTTAGAGTTATATGAAATTAATTTTATCTCATGAAATGTGATGAATCTTAGATAGTGATTTATTTCTGGTTCACACTCTTTGAAATAAATGTATAGGAAAGTTGCATATTTCTATTTAGTTCAGGGTTCTAGATGAACAGAATTCGATATCTTCGTGAATAAAATATGATAACCTTCTTTCCTAATAGTGTTTTATCAAAGTTTTTATAGATTTAATCATTAAAGGTGAAGAAAGTACTTATAATGGTGTTTTTTAAAATATATTTGTTCTTGACCTTCATTATTTCACAATTCTCAATGTGTCCTTTTCAAGGATGAAAATATTTTAAGGTAGGGAGTATATAGTGGTCTAGATTTTTTTTGACTGATCATATATCAATTTTTTACTTTTTTGGAGTCTTAGGACCCCCCCCCCCCACTAGGGGAAAAGTAGTGAATTCTTCCCCTGGAATATGAATTTAAAAAATCCAAATGGTTGCTTTGATTTCAGAGAGTGGTGTTTACCATCGGGTAAATTTATGGTAAATTTTTTAGCTACTTGATTTTTTTAAAATATATTTTATCTATTTATTAATTATATAGTTATCTTATTATATAAATAGTGATGTAGAGGCCTTGGTTCTAAGTATTTGAATAACTGAAATATTTTTAAGATTCATTTTGAGATGAATCACTAAGATGGAATAGAAATGTGGGTCCTACAAAGCTTCGTTAATAATATAATAATACAATTATATTAGATGTATTCTATATGAATTTAATTACAATGAAACACTTATATATATTAAATTGGATTTTTTATGGGAAATATGGGCCTATTATTTGGTTTAGTGTGGGGTGTTTACCCTAGAAATGATGTACGTTTAGTTATCATTGGGTCTCTGGGGTGTTTCTTGTCATTGTTAAATAAATTATTTAATTTAATTTATTTATTTATTAGTTGAATTAGTGGAAAACGCATAAGTATCTATCTATATAAAACATGTTATGTATTTTATCTAGTTTTATCAATTGTCAAAAATATGAAACCTAGAGAGGAAGAGAGTGGATTATCTAGATCATGGTGACAATGATGGATCAGAGGATCATATTTGCATCTATTGTGACGTCGATGGATGAATTTTGCAGGTGTAGCCTAGAATTAAAGTGATGGTGATTTTTCATTGAGATAACACTTATTCATTGTGAATATTACATGATATTCACGTCTAATGGCCCATGGAATCTACTTATGATCATACATTATCTCCATGTCAATATTCCATGGATTTTATCTACCATTTGTTGATGATGTGATTGTCTTTTGAAAATTTTTAATGAAATGATTCCTTTTGTTGTTTCCCAATGATCCCTCATAGATGTTATCTGTAATTATTAGAATGAATATTCCTCTTGAAATTTTTTCCATGACCCAGACTATGGTTTGTGAGACTTATCGTGTGATTGATACCCACACCAGCCAATGTTCATCATTATACCTTCATCATGTGATCAAAAATCATCATAAGAAATTTATTTAGGTCAATTTCTTGACATTTGGTTGAATGTATAACTATGATGATTCTTTTTGGGTGTTTATGATGGTGATTCCTTGGAGGCAATAGAGGAGAACAATATTGGGTGGTAGAGAAGAGTTTAGACACAACTAGGATGATTTAGATCCATTAGGGATTATGGATGATGGTGATTTTTATGCTCAAAAAGAACTTTTAGTGGGCTTGGAAAATGATGGTAAACACTAAGACATGACCAAAGGTAATTTTAGGAAATAGTGATGATAAATCTAGTGAGTCTAGAAAACTTGGTGATGAAAAAATGACTATGTGGAATGATATTTAGAAAAATTCATATTGTATACTCTATGGTGTGAAGAGAACAGAGTTTTAATTTGAAGAAAAGAATCATTGGGTGTGTGACCTCATCTACACTCCATATACCCCTAGATGTCATGTACGGTGTGCAAATTGAGTATATTCTAGGTGTATTTTCAAGAAAATTCACCCCATGTGAAGAAGGAACACATGTCATGTGTGTTCTATTGTTAACCGTAGATCACATTCCACATATCCATAGATATACTTTATGTAGAGAGGGACTAAATGATTTGAAGATCATCCAATACATGTTAACTACCCTAGAATATTCACACATAATCTGTACTTATGAGAAATGTTGTGTATTTATGATTTATATTTCATGTTATGAGGCATTTTATTATGAGGTTACGGATGAGGTTTCACATGTCATGTAACACCATAGATCAAGCCATGTACATTTCAAGCCTTAGTGACTCTTCACACATATTTTATCGAGAATCATATTTGGGCATGATGGTATTATATTCATAGGTTTTTTTCATGTAGAATGATATTGTGGTATCTTATTCAATATTTAAGATTCTTCATAGTATAGTGTGAGTATATATTTTCATTTCAATATTGTATAGTAGACATCAGGGATCGATTATCTTATTCATAGTGATATGAGGGTCGATACTCCCTCAGATGAGGTGTTTTCCAGTGAAGCATGGGTCCCCCATTTTCTTTATATAGATAGGTTCATTACCCCCCCCCCCCCCCCACACTCCACATACACATAGGGTGTGGTTCATCTATATACGGAGTTTGTACCCCCGTCCAAGAGACCAAATGGGGTGTGGGTCACCCATCAAGTTCAAAACCAACTCCATTTGTATGAACCCATCAGTAATACATGGGTCCCCCATAACATATCTTGTGAGGTTTTATGGGTCTAGAATTGATAGTTTTAATTCCTGATCGATGATTTAGAAGTGACTGGACTACAGTAAGTGGTACTCCCTCATCAAAATATCAAGCTTCAACGGTGAAAAGGTTCCCCATTGTGGTTTCATGAGGAAGTTTGGTGGTTGGAAAGGTTGAGAATTATGGATGGATCTGAGTCCAGTGACTCAATTGGTACCCATATGTAACATTTGAGAAGTGATGTATAGTGGATGTCAACTTATAACTTCATAAACTCATCATTTTTCTGAACACATCGGGCTGATCACGTGATGTTTCATAAAGATATGGGGCTGATATGGTAGAAATTTCTTGTATTACTATGACATCTAGTTTTAAATAATATATAGATCCATTTTATATTTCTAGGTTACTCACACCCATACATGGGGTTTTGAGATGATTTTTTATTTCAATTTATCCTATTTATATTTATCATGGTCATCTATCATACTAGGAGTTGAGTTAGCTTATTACTTTGGGTTTCCCTTTATATTTTTTTGGGGAATCTAACTGGATTTATTTGTACTCACCCATACAAGATATTTATTCCACCCCAAGTTGTGTTTTTGTATAAAACACATAGGATTGTAGATTGGTTGGATAGAAGAGGTGTTTGTGTGGCTTATTTGGAGTCAACACCTAGTGATGGTTATCAATGATTTGTGGATAGTGATTCGAGATGGTGGAGGTGACCATTGTAACGGGTCCCTGATTTGGGAGTACATATAGTGTGGAGGATCATCCCAGTGTTATGTGTTTTTGAGACTTATCAGATGTACTAATTCACTTTATTTTACTTCATAGGGTGTAATTTTACTTATTATCTCATGCAAGTGACATGTAATTCAGTTGATATTTTATACATTTCTAGCTAGTGTTTTTATTATATTGTTTATTGAAGATATATATATATATTATAGGTTTAAATAAGATAGTTCCCCCAATATATTGAGATATGATTACTATATTCCAGCCACCAACCCCTAGCCTAATGGATGTGGGCTTTGTGTGGCTCTCTCGACTTACCACCGACACAGGAAGGGCCCTGGTGGGTCTGGTCATGTCAGATATACTCAAAAAAAAAATTATGTTCTCGGTGTATCTAAGATTTTTTTTCTCCTTTAATAATATTCTTATGAACATCCGGATCAAAACCAAATATGTGATTAGTGAATTTATGGTTATATAGAAAAATTATATTAATAATGGAAAACATAAAAGAAAAAATGAATATTTACATACCTCCTTAGTAAGGACACCAATTTCTTGAGGCAAGTTTTATGGGTAGGTAAAGAAATAAATGTTTTGAACTCAAGGAAAACGTGGTAAAGTGTTATGACTCATGAAGTCACACAAAGATGAAATAATCCTTAGTATTTATCTCATTTTTGATTTTGGGTTTGGGAGATAGTGAAAGTAGTTGGACCTTGTGTATGGGTTTGAGTGAAAGTGATGCAAATTTATAAAATCAATGAGAGAATAATAAACTTTTTTCAATTATTACCCTAAACACTCACCCTATTATAATTCCTATCATGGATTTCTCTTATTAGTTCCTCTTTAATGGTTAAAAATTAATCAATAAATATACCATACTATGTTTGTATCAAGATGATATGTATAGAAACCACTATATAAACTTCTTTCACCATTCCAAGGTTACCAAGAACACTTGATCACTCATTAACCGACCTCACAACCCTTCATCAAAGGAGAAATGTGGAACATCTACATATTGTGTGAAAACCAAACCTAGAGATAATATATGGGGAAAAATGATAACAATAATAACACGTAATTTCTTCATACATTCAGATGTGTACTTTAGAGATTAAACAATAGTGAAATGAGTATATATATTCATTGGAAGTCAAATGTGAGGGAAGGGGTAAGTCAACTAAACTCAACTAAAATGGATTATAATTATATCATTGAAAATTCATGAAAGGATATAAAGAAAATTAAAGTGGATATTTTAACAACCCGATATTTTATGATAAGTATTCTTTTTAATTTATTTGATGTCATGTGTTTTATGCTACAACAAGATAATCTTGTGCTATACGCAACACCGTATTAGCTTGCAGTATACGCAACACTATTCTTAGATTGTGTTACACACAATTTCAAGTTTGTTTGATAATAGTCATTCTACGCAACATTGAGTATATATATATATATATATTTAATGTATAAATGAAAAATTGTGGGATTCTGATATAACGAAAAAACAAAAGATTTTTGCACAACACGCAACCCTGACTTGGCTTGCATTACACGCAATCATGACCTTCCTCGATAGCGTGTGTTGTACGCAATATCGGGTTTTACTAAACAATGATATATTATTAAAATATTATTAGAACAAGCCGTTATGAATAGTAATACCCAATTTTTGAAATTTTATAAATTTTATCTTTCAAAATGGACTTCATTTTGGGATTTGTAATATCCAAATTAGCCTAGGGTGAAATTTTGGTATTTTTCTGAAAACTTTCAATTTTTGATGAATAGTGAAAACACTAGGTTACTATTTAAAACCAACTTTTTATTTAAATAATTATTTATATTATTTAATTTCATTTTAGGTCACTATTGATACATAATACCTATATGAGTTCAAATTAATTCATTGGAGTCATTTTATAATAATTTTTGATATATAAAAATTTTATTGAACTTTTCACCATCTTTTACCCACCTCCTAGGAGAATCTTCAAATTTACATGAAACTTAATTTTACCGCATCTGTGAATGGAATTTCAAAAATCCGAGAGACACGGTTGATGTTAGTAAGTAATATTTGGTTCAATGAGATGAAAATATTTTTTTTGAATAGTAACTTTTTACTTTTTTTACCACGGTTAAAAGTAAATAGGCTAATTAAGGGTAAAATGATATTATTATTACCCTAACACATGTCCTAATTCTATTGGATAAGTTTAATTCGACCAAAAACAACCTTAGAAATAAAATATGACCATTTAGGCCCACTTGTATTAGATTAGGACATTTAATATTAATTTATTTAAAGAAGAGTTAAAATAATTAAAATCAAAGTTTAATAAGTAAATCATTTTTAATATAGGGTTATAAATAAGATAAATTAGACTATAAATATTCATTAGAAATATAAAAATATTTCCTACATAATGGTATTTTATTTATAATTTTTAGACATTAAATAATTTAATTTATTTATGACACAATGATGATGCAGTAATTATCTTATTACTGAAATATTGAAATAAATGATGTTATAAATACCCAAATAAATGTAATTTGAGACTTTTTATGAATTCCACTAATTTTCTAGGTTAATAAGACATGTTATTATTGATTTAATTAACTGTTTCCGAACTAATCACTCTGTTATGAATTTCAAAAAAATCAATTACGAAATAGTGTCAAAATTGACATAAAATAGTTTTTAAAACAAATATTATATTATTAATTGTTATTTTATACTTAAAAATATAAGGATCGACCAAATGACTTAGATAAGGTTATATATGTTAGTAATAAACAACTTGGGGTTCTTTTGGCTTTTTATAGTAACTTTCTTAACCTTATAGTGTAAGAAAACAAGAAGACACGGTAAAAGATAAATTATTTAACTTAATGTTAAATCAAAATGATAAGGTTAAAATAATTACCTAAACTTGTCCAAATTCTATTGTATGGGAGTATTTGGACCTCTAACTACCTTAGATTCGAAATAAATCAAATTGCAGCTATTAAAAACCGAATATGACTTTATAATAAAATAATATTTTTAGTATTTCCAAAGGTGCCCCTCTCCTCCCTTCTAAAAGGGCACCTCCTCCCTCTCTTCCTCACACCACTTTGAGCCTTCAAGCTTGCCAAAACCCTACCAAATTATCTTCTCCACTTCCCTATAAACATCCTAGAGGTCCTGGTCTTCTTCAAAGACCAATTTTAATTCCCTAAGAGGAGGTCTCAAAGAGGCGCTTCAAAGAAGAGGTAATGTCCGTTACCGATTCTTTCAACTTTATTTCTTCTTCCACTTCTTCTTCAATAGTTGATTTATTATTAAGTAATAACATAAGTATCACTCATATACTGATATGTTATTATAAGTATGAAACAACCCCATTTCACCTTCTATCCATCCTACGGAAAACAAAATCACCGCGTGTGCGTACGTACGGAATACCGTCTCCACGCCGTGGTGTAATCTGTTTTTCCAACACAACCTTACTTGGATGGGTATAATGGTGTAAAGAATAACTATACATAGTTATTATAAAATCATACTGATTCTGATATATTGTATCATCCACCCCAATTCAATTCAATAATTATGGAAATTATATCAGCGCTCGTGCGTACGTACGGACTACCGTCTCCACAACGTGATGAGATTCATTCTCCATGTTAAGCATTAAAGAATGAGTATAAAGTATATATAAGAAATAATAATGAAATATATGACATTATAAAGCTACTAGATTTATGTGTATATATATATATGTATTTCATCTACTTAATTCCATTCAACTCAATAAGGAAATGAAAACAGCATTCATGCGTACGTATGGCCTATCGTCTCCATGAACGGTGTATTTCTTTCCATTTATCGATCTATTATATATATGTATATTCTGAATATATATTATATATAAATAATGTTTTATATTCTGTAATTAAGTAATCATGATCTAAGTAATCATATGAATAATTACAAGTCAAATCACGGACCATAAATGAAACGATTTTACCCAAAACGCTACATTAAAATGAATTTACAAAAGTACCGGTAATATAAAGTCATAAATGAACCATATATGATATCATAACAATGAAGATGATTATGTAATAATTCAATTAAATTATTTAAATCATTATACAGGAGGTTCGGATACGTACGAAGCATATCGAACCTAAAGTAAGGGATAATTATTCCAATCACATTCTTATCCGAGATTGTTTATTCGTAATTATTTACTGGTGTTATGATTATTATCCATGTCTATATGTTCTCAAAATGTTTTTATAAAATGTTTGATTTTCTTACATGTATGTTTAGAGTCATTATTACACTTTTCTACTTTTACCACATCGTATGGAAGGAATCTTTGTTTTGTTTACCATACGAGGTACTTTTTGACTTTTCTGAAAAAAGTATGAGAAGAATGTTATTTTTAACATATACGGTGTGAACGAAATTTTACAGTTTTATAAAGCCTTATTTTCATGATGATTCCTCCAAAATATTTCATGACTATTTTCAACAAAATCTTTTTCTTTAAAAATTTCATGAAATTTTGTGAAAAGAATATTATTTTGAAGAAGACAGGATATTTTCCTCAAGAATTCATTTCAAGTGTTTTATCATAACCATTTTTCATCTAAGATGACATTATTTCATATGTGTAAGTTTCAAGTTTCATGTCTCTATGATTTACACGGTTTCACTTTTCTTATTATGAAATGTTATCCATTTCTTTTATATGTATTTTTTGATGATGGGATGATGTTTATGAAACCAATTTTATTTATTGGGTTATTATGAATGATGTATGTTTATTTTGGGGAACAAGAAATAATGATTTCATTATTAGATGGGTTAGAGCTATATCTCACTCCAATGCATTGGGTAAAGATTTATATCTCATGAGATAGACATGGATGGAATGGTAAGTTAATCTAGTTCAGTGTTACAGGACTGAAACAAGGAGTGAACTCGATTCAAAAAGGGACTTTGTCCACTAAATGGTCTTGGCAGCAATGCCTTGGCTAATATGGAAATCATAACAAGTGCTGAATGGTTTCAACAATTACATGTTTTATTCCCATGCTATTTTATCATGATTGATGTACCATTATGATCTATGCCTTATGGACTTCCATGTTTTATCTCATTGCTCAGGATTTTCATGTTTAAACAATATGGTCATGTTTTTAAGTTCAAATGTATATGGTTTGTTTTATTTTATCCATGCTTAACCTTACTGAGCATTTGAGCTCACCCTTTATATGTTTTCTTATCCCCAGGATTTAAAGAAAGGTTTTAGGTAAGAAAACCAAAAGGGGAAGATCTTTATGGGAGATGTTGAAGATCTTTCACCACGATTTGAAGATTATGTTCCGAGTTTCCAAAGACACTAAATTGTTACGGTCCTTGTGCGTATGTTTTTGTTTTGAATTAAGTATTCCACAAAAGTAATGTAATGCCCATGTACGTCACGCTTCGGGTCTCTACAGATATCCCCCAACACAATAGCTTTCATTCCCTTTTATAGGGAAAAAATTAACATTTTGGAATGATTCATTGTGATAGTATATTATCCAAGTAGGAGTGAAATCTAGAGTTGATAACACGTGGAGATATTTGAGAATAATTTATCCAACTTATTTAATTATATAGGAAACATTCATGGGTATCATGATCCTTTTATGAATTATACGATTTCCACATGGGAATTTCACTACCTCTTAACCCAATATTTGTAAACCATGAAAATGTATAATTAGTTTCATGACTCAAATCATATATGTTGAATATGTATAAATTGACCAAATATATAGAAATGATTTAAATAAATCTTCCATAGTGTTTTTAAAATGATCTCAATGTCTAATGGACATTTATTCTAGATTAGTAGTGATTCGATCCACACAAATAGAAAATAGAGTTTTTTAGACCCCTAATGAAACTCTTAACCATAACTAGAAATAGCATATTCCTATACAACAGTCATGTTTTTCATTAATATCCATATAGTTTTCACTATAATCTCATACAAATAAATTTGAAACAATATTTTCAATAGTTGATTTATTTCTTTATAGCAACTTTAATTCGGGGTTATTGACAAGTACCATCTTTGAAAACTTTAATGATCTCAAGTAGGACTCTATCGTGCTAATGTGTTCCTATGTAGAGGTTTGAATCCTACTGGGTGACTAGGATCCATTCAAGTTATTATGATGTATAGGGTATTAAATATTATATAACCTATTTATTCTATAACTTAATCTCATATTTCATACTCTAAATTAATATGTTGACAGTGGGGTTCAATCCTACACATCACTTCCAAATCCCATTAATTCTTACATAGCTTCCCATAATTCATTACAATCATACATGAGATTTAAAATTTCAATTATATCCTATAATAGTGATATTATTATGCCTCCAGTGTTATTCTTTTAATACTATTATCCTCGGGATGTTTAATTGGATGTGCAATATAGAAATTACATGTTTCACCTGATATAGTTTTTATCATATCCAAGTTAACCTCACGTGATTAGCATTCCTATAAAGTTTACCATACATAGAAAATAAGGGTATAAGTTTATTCTAACATGAGCCTAATTTTCATCACATGTAAGGTATATCATTATAAAACATCAAATTTTCCATATTAATCATAGGTAATGAAACATTAATCCTCTATATCTACCTAAAATCCATTTTATTCATCTATGGAATCTATTTTACTCCCTTCTCGGTTATTCTAACATTAAAATATACAAATTAACCCAAATTAATATAGTTTTATGGTGACAAGGGTCTAAAAAAAATAAAACCCATAAAACTGGAGATTTATTCTTTGTGTAATAACTTCAAAAATAAGAAGAAATAATTCGATTATGATACTTATTTTAAAATTAAGGGAAAAATAAGAGTGAAATTATCATAAAAACCTAACGAAAAACATAAAAAATATGGAAAAATTAGGGGTAATGAGTCCAAATTAATGGTAATAATAATAATCTCGCTTTTCAACCTAATACACTGTATAAAAATAACATAACTATTTTATAATGAATACTATGAATAATACCCATTTTAATAAGAATATAATTCCCATGCTTACCTTACCCACCAAAAAATATATTTTATAGTGTAAAATATATTTCAAATTATCTTTTATTTTATATAAAATTTAAAAATAAACTTTAAATATTTAATTTTTCATTTTACCATTTAAAATAAAATAAAACACCTACTCGAATAATATTTTAAGTCCAAAAATGTTGATGTATACAAACAATTTAATTTAGAAAACAATTGCAATTTAAATTTTAATATAATTTTATTAAAATTGTACCTAAAATATTTTATTTAAATCGTATTTAAAAACTGGGAGTTATATTTAATGCGATCGAATATTCCATTCATATAAATATATGAAAGATTATCTTATTGGAGAAATTGGAATCTAGATTCATTGTTTATTTTATTTCATAATAGGTCATTGAAAATACTTGAATAATTTTCTTTCATATTCATCAAAAAGGGTTTGGATATGCATGACATGTGAAAATATTTCTACATGTAAGCCTAAAACACCACATGAATTTACTATGTGTTTCCATTTAAATAAATCATTTGTATTTTACACCTTTTGATACCTACATCACAAAACTAAAATGAACAATTATTTATTTTTTTATGGTATAATATTACAATAAAAAATTAAATACATTATGAAAAAACTAAATAAATCATAATTATTAAAATTGTTTAATGAATGAAACCACAAGTAAATAAAATTATTACTTGTTTAAAATTCCTCATCATCTTCATCAAACATGAAGATAATAATTCCAATGATAACTATATAAAGAATAAATCGTGTTATATATATGATAAATATCTTGGAAAATAAATTATAGAATGAAATGAATTATTATTTATTTGAATGGATTAAAAATAAATTTACTTTTTATGCTTAAAAATACCTTTTTATAGAAAATTTTTTATGAATTATGAATTATTATATTAAAATTAATATTTATCACTTTTAGAAATTGAATCCAATAAAATTGATTTAATATGTTTAATCATCATTTAAGAATTAGTTAAGAAGGAAAAATTCATTTTTAGGCATAATCATGAGTTAGCGAGATAAATATTAAGTTATCATGATAAAAGTAAAATGAGTTAAAGGATTTTACTAAGGGGTAGAGACCTAAAATATCATAATATATTGTATCGAAATGAATTTATGATGTTATGATTGACCTACCCTTGTCTTATCTCCAATATTTTCCAACTTTGGATCCACATTCTACAAGAAATTACATTCCCTATTTATCAAGTAATATGTATTTATGACGATTCCACACGATATCACCTTTAAAAGGAACCATTATCTACCCATATAAAACCACACATTTCCTTTTTTTCCCTCTTTAATCCTTGTAAAAATTATCTTTCTAAAATACCTACACCATTTTTGGGACCCTTTAGCCAAAATAATGATTCCCAAATCCCACTTTTTTAACAGGCTCTATAAGAGATGATTCAAGGCTTCAGCATAAGTTTTATCCTATCCTTAACCATTGTTCTATATATTATTCATCCAAATATTCTTAACTTTTATTTATCATGTTAAAATAATTTTTTTATGTGAGTATTGGTATTACAGATACTTGGCACTAATTTCAATTGTTGGATCAAAATGTATATGTAAATGAAAAGATACAATAGGGGGTGAATTGTAGGTTTATAAATATACAATTTTATAATTTTATGAAACATAGTTTATAAAATTAAACTAATCGTAATCACAAACCTATTTTGTATTTAAAAAATAATGAGAAAGATTCCTAGTTTTGAAGGGAAAAGTATCATAATTGGTAGGTTACGATAGGTATCCCACATGCCGTACTTGAAATTAATCTTATTCACTGTAAGTATGGTAAGTATCATAATGATAGTGGTTATGATAATTAGAGTAAAGAAATAATTATTTTATCATAAAAAATATATAATTGTATTGATTAATTGAATGATCATAATAATATAAATTGTAACTATAGTGTAATAAAATGTAAAACAATTGTATCATAATCAGATCATTTATGATAAATTGATCAAAGAATAGAATAATTTATTTATAAAAACAATTCAATTTCTATTAGTATGGTAGTAGAAATGAAATATAATTAAATGAATACAGTTATTTTAACCCAATGAGTAGGGTATCTAATAACCAAGGATAATGTTCCCTTAATTTATATTATCAAGCATGTTTGTCTTGCCCACACCAGGGAAATTCCTCAATATGATTATCGGCTTCAGTTTGTATACCTATCCATGGTATACCATGATCAAGAAGGTGATAGGAACCTCTATCTTTTTATCCTAATAAGCCCTTGATCCACAAAATATTGGCATATTTATCTTCCTATCCACATAATCCCTCAATCATAATCACAAAAATTGGTGTCTCATGATGAAAAAAAACTCTTTCAGTGCTATAAGTATATAGAATGATCAGTTAACGACTTGTAAACTTTAGAGATTTCACATATTGTAGAAATTTGGTAGAGATATCACAGAGATTCAAAATACAATAGATTCTCACTCATTCAAATGTTCGGGTATTTATAGGCATCCATCCCAATTGTCATCTTGATCTCAAACAATCAAATTTTCTCCTAAAATTTCAGAGGGACTTGGACACATCGCACTTTAATATTCATATTGATACTAAAATCACAACATAATTTTAATTAGTATATAAAGCACGATTTCATTTTGATTTAAATGGATTTCTTTCATTACGATTTTATTTTATGGGTATGATAAAGAATTATAATGGGTCTGATGATTTCCTTTATGAGACTCGGTACAATATATATCATTAAGAAAATATTTTTATTATGTAATACTAGATAGTGTGTACAATATAAATCATATTATGTGTGTATGATTGAAATCGTATTTGGATCATGAAGATAATCATGGAATGAATTATTACTGAAATTCTCATGAGTACGATCATTATCATAAGTACTATAAAAAACATAATGATAGAATATTAAATAAAATCCTTAATGTAAATGGGATAAAATGATATATGATTTAATTCTTAAAATACAGTGGATACATAATAGTTAGTAATTAGGTTCTATGAAAGAGATTATGATTTCCAAAACAAATAAAAAATATAAAAGTAATAAAAGATACTTTTGACTTAACAATCTCCCCCTTTTTTTAAGCACAAACCTCAAATCAAAAATAGAAAATATCTTTTCAAAACATAATTCCAAAAAATATTTTAAAGAATGGTTGTATTTAGAATTAAAAACTTATACTCATCTCCCTGAGTTATAAAAATATCTTTAATAAGATATTAAATACGAATAAATCCACCTTAGGACACTAAATTCCCTAAGTATTATATTCTATAAATTTTCTCCCCCTAAGTTAATAGTTATCACAATTTTTAAAAAAACATATCCCATATCTAAATCATTCTAAACCTTTTTTATTTAAAAAAATTAATAGTGGATTCCTTCTAAAAAATAAAAAAAAGGGTTATAGAGACAAAAATACAGAAGGTAATAACAAATTTGATCATCTAGAATAAGTGGAAGAAAATTTATCTAAAAAAATTGAAAACTTTAAACCAAAAATTGTAACATCCTAGGTAAATAATGAAAATGACATTTTCATAGTTATTAATAATTGTGAGTTAAATATTAATTTTACTTTAAAGGGGATTCTATGTTCTATGGAGTACCTGATATGCAACAATGGGTTTCTTGGAAATCTTACGTTGCACACAATGTTGAGTTATACTAAAAAAATAATAATATAATATTATTATTTTAAATGATAGTTAATGCATAGAATTTTATTAGATATAATAAATATAAATAACTAAAATATTATTACACATGTTTATTAAATTTTTTTACATTTATCCAATAAAATTTAGTGGCTTAAAATGAGAATGAATCCAATTTTAAGCATAAATACTATAATATTTTTAAAGGGTTGTTTTATCGCCTTTTGATGGAAAACCCATTTTAAATATATTTTTTGATACTTTTATTAGTTCCATTTCAAAAAATAATCTTCTTATTTATAAGAGGGACATAAAAATTTACTATGAGTAATTTTTTGGTATTTTCTTATAAAGTTCATTTTTATGAATAGTGAAAAATACTACATTTTAATTCAAAATTGCCTTTTAATATAATTTATTTATATAGTTAGATTGTTTTTTTAATTGTTTTTAAAGTGTAATAGGATTATATTTTTACTATTTAATCTAATTTTGGTCATTGGAAGTAATTTTACTTTTAAATTGGACATAAACAAAGTTTAACCTTTTGATAGGTATTATTTCATAAAGACACGCTTTTTGTTTTAACAAAAGGAATTAATTTTAAATTAATTTCATAAAATTTAGTTTTTTGAATTTGGAAAAATGGATTCCATATTTGTAATAATAATTTCCAAATTTTTTATATAGGTAAATTTTATTTTTAGATATTATGAATATTTACTTTTGTAAATATTTTATTTATCATGAGTAAATGGTAAATCAGGTAAATAAGGGTGAAAATAATATTATCATAATATTAAATTACCCTTACACTTGTATTAAACCTATTGGATGAGTTATTTTCGACCAATTTCATCCTTCGCTCAATTTTGGGACCCCATGGTGCCACTTAGGAGTGATAATGACACTTTATATTAATTAATTTAAAGTAAATACGAAAATGAGATAAACATATATCTTTTAGTAAATAAATTTTTACATGGGGTTATCTAAGTAATATCTTCAACTATAAATATTAATTTGAAATATAAATATATTTACTATATCATTGTATTTTATATATAATATTTATACATCAAATAAATAAAATTATTTATGACACAATGATGATGCAGTGATTACCTTATTAATGAATAATTTAAATAAATGAGATTAAGAAAATTAAACAAATATCCAAAACCTATAAAATTATTATTGGGTGATTTTATTTATAAAAAGAGTCATTTTATATTATAAATTAATCATTTTTGGACCTTTTTAAACTAAAAGTCATTTTATAATAAAATAATACTTTCAAAATTTGTTAAAGATTTCCACATCCCTCTTATAAAAGGACACCAACCCTAACCCATTAATCACACCTATAAAGCTCCTTGGATTATCCAAACTCTACTCCAATATTCTCACAAGATCACTATATTACTCTTAGAATCCTTACATTATGCATAAATTACATTACGAAATTTGTTTCGTTCAAACCAAAGAGAGTTACCCGTTTTAAAGGTAACGTCTTCCATTAAGTTATCTTCTTTTATTTTACATCTTCACTCCCTATGATATTCATATTAATTGTTTACATAAAAACACCATAATCATCAATATACTATGTTGAAGTAATGATATGGATTCAAACTACACTTACACACACCTCCACCAAATGGATACGAACATATTGTTTCTATGTACGAAAAACAGCTGCCTCGCAAAATGATGATTGTTCAATTATCTCTTACTTCATATCATAAGGGCCATTATGATGGAACTATATTTATAAGTGATATATATTATATTTATATTTTCTCTATTCTTATATATTTTTCTTTTATATAATACCTTTATGGTTTCTATAATCGGTAAATACGATAATTTCATTTGAGGAAGTGTGGACTACCACCCCCTCAAAGTGATATGACTCCTTCATGCCACATGTGAAGCATGTAAAGGATGAAGTTACTAAAATTATATATGATATTATACAGTAATTATAATTTAACTATGTATCATTATTTTTTCATTCAATTAGATATGAAATAGAAATGAAAGTAGTGTTCATGTGTATGTATGTCTTACCTCAATGAACGGTGCATTTTATTTCCTATCTCCAAATGTTATGTACTATTATCAATACATATATATTTATATGATATAATATATATATATATATATTATATCTAAATCATGAATATCATTCTTTAGATAATAGACTTCTGACCCCATGGATAACTTTTAATTATAGGAAGTTCATTTTTGACTCAAGTACCAAATATCGACAAAATGATTGTTATTAACATAAATGATTATGTAATGTTTATAACATGGTAATAAGTAACATAAATGAATAATAAACTTGAAAATGTTTCTTAAGAAAGTAGAAATTAACTATGGTTTATTATTCAGGAGATTAAATAACGAATGAGTCAAGTCGGATACAAGGTAAGGGGTTTTCATCTCACTTTTTATTCCTGTAAGATTCATGCTATATTTACCACTATTTCCTTATTTTAGTGTATTTACTGCCCATTATTTAATTAATATTGTAATATAATTTAATTTAGGGTATTTACATCTTAATTGTATGATCATTCTCTCATGTGGTGTATATTTTGTAAGATCTTAAATCGGTAAGGGAACCATTCACTCTCCTCTTCAAATTAAAGACTTCTTTTATGTTATGTCCTTTTAATTTCCATTTTCTTATGTTGGTATATGTTCTTATATATCCTTTTTTTTTGTAAATTTTATTTCCTTGTGATGATAGACCCATTTCTCTATCATCAACTCATTTTCTGAATTTTAAAGTGACATTGTTAGGCTGTCAAATTTTTGTAAGGGAACTTCTTAACCCAAATTCCATTATTTGGGTTAAAGTTATACTTATTTATTATTTACTAATATGAATATATGTGAACGGATTTTTATTGTTTTATACATAATATCCACTTATATTTGGTGTATTTATATTTTTCAAGCAAAATTATGTCATTGATTTATCCTTAATCTAATAATACAATCTTGGTAAGGGGCTTTGTCACAATATCCTTTCATTGAGAAATATTTTTATTTATACATGAATTCATTTCATATGGTTTATAAACATCTTTGACTTTTCATTTCATTCAAATGGATTATTTTTTACAAAGCGTTTTACTAAATGAAAAAAAGGGAATGCTTCTTTTTAACGTACGCGGTGACAATGACCTTTCTGATGTTGTGAGCTCTATTTGATATTTTGATTCCTTAACAATTCATAATGTTTTTAAAATAAAAATAAATACCATATACTATTTTTTGTATTTTGTTATTGAAAATGGTTTTGATAATGGATTGGTTATGTCAATATATATTTAAATGATTTATTGTGATTGAAATGTGACAATGTGATTTTTCTTTTATGTTTTGTATTATGGGTTATAAATATGTTATGGTTCTTTGTCATTTTTTACGTATACAGGTGGTTATGTGAAAAATCTAGGGAGGGTGAGCCTAAGATAGCTCTCTAATGCATTGGGTAACATGGTGGAGGTAAATGCAAATGTTTCTCCTAAATGATTTAGGGAATATATTGTGATGGGTATTCCAAATGCAACTCCCTACATAGTTGTGAAAACTACAACGTAAGTATATTATGGATTCTACAAGTTACTTTATGATTTAGGATTACAATATGTTATTCATAAATCTTATGATCTAGTGTGCTATGTTAAGGATTGAAAAGTTTGATTTCATTGACTTCTATGTATTGGTGGACTAATGTTTTATTTCTTAATTTTATAATCCTTACTGAGTTTTTTATGTTCATCACAAGTTTTTTTGAAATCTTTTTCATAGGCCTTAAATATGAATAGGGTCAAGAATGGGATCATGGAAAAGTCATGATGTCTAAAATATGGAACTATATATAGCTCTTTTTTTCAAGAGTTTTTATTTTATAAAAAAAATAAATACTGAGTAAAAGTGTTCACTTTGTAATATTTGATATTTAATATAATAGTTATGGACTGATTCTCTAAAACTCAAAACCTGAAAACTTATTCAATGGAAATTATTAACTTAATTCAATATTATTTAATGTTTAAGGTTGGGTTCTTATAAAAATATTCTTATATGTCAAATTATTTCATTTATTTTTCAAAACAAATAAAACAAGAATTCACAAAAATAATTTCTTCTCCTTTTCCATCTCCTTATTTAAGATATCTAAGACAACTATATTCATTTTCATGAATTATTTCCTATCATACATTACTTTATCAAGGGTTTCCTATTTAGTATGAATCTTTAATTCTTGTTCTTAGAAAAATTGATCTTGGTTACGATTCAAATGTTCTTGAGAGAGCATATTCTCCTCCAGAGTATGAATTTTTTCTTCTTGAGCCTGAATCTTTTTCTCTTCAGCTTCAAATTTATCAATCTATAAAACATTTTCATTTTTGAATATCACAATCTCATATTTGTAAAACATCAACCATTAAATTTCTTATTGAATTAATTTTAACTTCTTTTCAATCTCTTTGTATTCTTTGAATTGTTCATTATCTAAACATATGAAATCTTTTGCCTTTTGAGCAATGTCATAAGTCAATTTTTTAAATTCAATGGTCACTTCATTTGTAAGTCTTATAATATCTTCAACTGAATCATTGTGTAAATTGATATTATCATCAGATTTATGATACCACTTAACTAATTTTTTTAAAGATTTTCTATGATCCTTAGAACTTTCTTCAAACACTTCGAATTCAGTCTCAATCTTGATCAATCTTTTTAATAGAAGTTTGATTGAGTTCTATCTTATATTTTGGTTTTTCATAACCAAATAAATTTTCCTTCAATCATTGGGAGATTAGAAATTTCCTTTTCAATTATTATTATGGATTTAAAAAGGTAATGATTTCTTTTTGAACATGATTCTATTTTCTGATCAGTATCTTTCTCATAATCAGGATGCTCTCCAAAAAGAGTTTTCGCATCATCATCATTCAAAACCTAGTTACGATATTCATCAGTCCTGGTCTATTCATCTTTATCTAAAATTTGAATGACTTTATCTTCATGGATTCCCTGAGTATCTTTGTTTGAATAATATAATCTTGGGGATGGTAATTTTCATAAAGTATCTTCTGAATATCTTACAAGTATTTTATAGGATTGAAACTTTTCTTCCTAAATAGAATCCTTATAAATCTCATCTTCTTTCTTTTATTCTTCTTTTTTCTTATTTTTCTATTTCTTATTTTTCCTCATATTTATTTATTATTTCAACCTTACTGAGATACTTATCTATCTCTCTCATATCACTATCTTCTTATTCTTCTAAGAATTATTTTTTATCATCCTCTATTTGAGGTGATTTTTTACCTACTTTTTCTTCTTCATTACCTTGTCATGGATAGAGGGAGTGGTTATTTCTTCTTTAATTTATTCCCTGATAAAATTACACCACTCAACTTTTCAACACTTTTTAATGACTTATCAATATCTAAAACATAATATTTTCTTTTTTGTACCTCTTTTTATTCTCTTCTTTTGGATCATCTTCAGTTTTATTTTTTTTGGAAAGTTCTTCAGTAGAGTCAATACCAAATAGAGGGTCTCCTTTTCTTTAAACTCTCTTTTTCCTCCACTAAGGAACAGCTTCATCAAAAAAAAATTTATTTTTTAGGTTTTAAAGTGGAATCGGACTTGGATTAATTTTTTTTAGAAACAATCAGCACTGATAGTTTTGGAATACCCTGACTTTCCAAAATAAATTTTTTATTTCTTCATCGTCATTCAAAAAAGTGATTCCAAATCAGAAATGAAATTTCGATATTTTTATCATATCTTCACTAATCAGGGGAATTATAATGTTTCTAGATACACACTTGAGTAAGATATTACATGATTTAAAACTTTCAAAAATCAATAAACTCAAAATCCCAAGAAACATAATCATTTGAGACTTAATTTCACCTAAATTTAGATTATTTATGGTTATAAAAACATAAACCATCAAATTGAGTTTCCTTAAAATAACCAAATAATCAAGGATGAGGAAATCTGAAACCTTTAATATTTATCTATAAACCATTCTCATAAATAGAAATCCTTTCATCCAATGTATTGTAATATTATTTTCATTTAAAAAAAGAGTATTTATTTATTTTTCATCCGCAATCATAAAAATATATTTCTTGGATCTTTTCTTATTTATGGTTCCTTTTACTTTCCATAGTTTGTGAGAATGAAAAAAGGCATTTCCTTTTATTGGTAGACTAATAAAATGTTCGACTTGATTTTCTAATATAAAAAATAATTCTAACATACAATGAAAGGTTAATTTTAAATCTCTACCAACATTCACAATACTATAAAATTTTCTAGATTGATTAACGACAATAGAAAATTGATGAGTTTTGGATTTCTCTACCCAAACAGATTTCCAACCTTATAATTGAATAATTATTTTCAACGAAAAATAAAACAGATCATAAAACTCTCTACTAACTAACCTTTCTCAAAAGAACATCATAGATGAGTAATATTTTGGGGAAACAATCCTTCACTTATGAGACATAGTGCCAGAGGTTTTAGTTATTTCTAACATGAGTACGTTGAAATACTTTGGGCATGAAAAAAATTCAAACTCTTCAACTTGAAAAGAGGAAGATGTTAGGTGCAAAGAAGAGATAATAGATGTGGGATAGGGTATTGGTCTCATTATATAGAAGAAGAAATATTACTGTTGAATTTATATGGATTATATTTGATCAAAAATATCTGACACTATAAATAATTAACTGTTGAGGTTTTTATAAAATAAATTATCATATTCAAAATTAATCTGATAATATTTTAAAATAAAATAAAATACCAACAAAAAATTCAATTTAAAAATTATAAGGTAATAAATTATACCTTTTTTAGTCTCATAATAGATCTATTATTTTTAATTTTTTGTTCTTAGAAAAAAGTAAGTACAACAAAAATTGATTTTGAAAATTTTTGAGAAAACAATTTATGAGTATAAAAAAATTATGAGTAAAAGAAATATGAGTATGAAAAATTTATGAGTACAAAAAAATTACAATAATTTATGAGTATGAAAAAAACATATTAGTAGGAAAAGTATGAAAATATTTGTGAATGAAAATTTATGTGTATGAAAATTTATATGTATGAAAATTTTTATTATGAAAATTTTTTAGAACCAAAATTTTTGAGTATGAAAATTTTTAGTACAAAAATATGAGCATGAAAATTTCTTAGTATAAAAATTTGATTACAATAATTTTTTAGTATGAAACATTTCTGAGGAAAATAAAATAGATATAGAATTTGAATAATATCTACTCCCCCTTTGAAAAGGAGTAACTTAATATAAGGAGATGATTTAAACAATAAGTAGATATTAATGATTATGTTATAGTAATCATTGCTAGATTCCATTTAATTTATTAAAATATATCATAGGTTAATCTTCATTTGAAAATATCAACAAGTTGTTCTTGAATTTTGATAAAGTTTAAAATGATATCTTTTTTAGTTTTGTGATCCCTACGAATGTAATACCTAATATATATGTGTTATACGTTTGAGTAATGTGTAGGGTTTTAACATAATGATATGGAACTATTATTATCACATATTATTTCAACCAAGGTCCAAACATAGTTCCTCTTGAATTCATTTAGCTCATCTTTCATTTTTTTTAATCCAATATTTATCATTTAAAGCCTCATTTTGACTTTTCGGTTCTAATTGACAATTATCAAAGAACATATAATCCTTACATATTTATTTATATAACTAATGATACTATAACTAGTATGATTATAAAGAAATAATTGACCTGGGTTTTGCGAAAATTGTTCATCAGCATAGGGTATAATGTCTTTTAGAGTGAATAATTCATAAACAATTTCTTGAATATTCTCTATATTATAACAATACTATATAAAATGTTGATAATATTTTTTTGAAAAACACATCAAAATATGTAGGTTGGGATTGTTTAAAAATAAAGGGATCCTTTTCACCAAATTTAGCATGTACTATTTCTTTAATAGTGCAAGTGTTTTTATTGAAAACTCTTTTTTCCTTAGAAGTAGTGGAATAGCCTAATAATACACCTTCATAGGATTTGGGTGTGAATTTATGTAAATTATATTTTGTATTCAAAATTAATACTTTGCATCCAAATACATTGAGGTATGATACTTTTCATTTTTATCCTGTCCACAACTCATAAGGTGTTTTATTAAGAAATGGTCTAATTAAAACTCTATTTATAGAATAGAAAATAGTACTAACTACTTTGTCCCAAAAGTGATTATAAATTTAATATTCCACCAACTAGGTTATTATTATTTCTTAAAGAATTTGATTTATTCTTTAAACAATACTATTTTACTAAGGATTTCTAGGAGCTGAAAATATGATTAATTCCTTTATTACTAAATTGTTTTTCAAAATTAGTGTTCAAAAATTCTCTGCCATGATCACTATGAATAGTTATCAATAGAGGGTTTCTCTAATTTTTTACTTTGGCCAAAAAAAATTAAAATAACAATATGATTTATATTTATTTTCTATAAAAGAGACTCATGTGTATCTTGTGTAATCATAAACTATAAAAAAATAAATAATATGTTCCTCTAATAATTCTAGTTTTTATAAAACAAAATAAGTCCATGTGTAGTAACTATAAAGTATTAGTATATGAAACATCAATAATTGATTTAAAACTTAACTTATGTAGCATTTCATATTGATAATGGTCACATACTTTTAAAGAATCAAATCTAAGTTCTATTAGATCCTTAACAAGTCTTTTCATAGACAATTTTCATAAGTTCCTAATGTTATAGTGTCCTAAGCTTCTATTCCAAAACCAATATTGATATGTAATTTCACTAAGACAAGGTAATTCTTGGCTACTAATTTATTATAAGTTAAGTTGGTAAACATTCTCATGTTGATGGGTAGAAATAATGAATTCCTCCTTGTAATTATTTATTAAACATTTATCATTTGTAAAGTTCATAAAGTAACATTGATCACATAATTGACTTATTCTTATAAGGTTTTGCTTAATAACTTTTAAAAATAAAACATTTGATATAAAATCTTTTCTTAAAAAAACAACATTACCTATACTAACATTATTTCCTTGAGCATTACCTACTATGGTAACTCTTCTACCTTTCATTTAGATAATCTTTTCAAAGTCTTTACTACTATTCATATTACAATAACATATACTATATATGTACTATATGTTCTTTTTATTGGAACTTCCTTTATTTTATTAAAAAATAAACAATAATACTTTTAAAACTTAAACATTCATGGGTCTGAAAATGTTATTAAACCAAATTTTTAAAATCTATATCTTTTGGAAAAATTAGATTTTTAGAACCCCAATGATGGAATTTTATTTATGGAAATTTTTTTATTCCAATTACCTCTAATTGAACATTTTGTGAAAACGGGGGAATTTTCAAGAACAAAATAATTATTACAAAAAACAGATTTTGAATGGGTATATCCCATTTCGAAACTATTACCTTGTAGATGAAGATGTTTATATATTTTATTAAATCCTTCCTTACCAATGGTAAATTTGGATAAAAGTTACTTAAAAAAAAATATTTCATAATTTAGTTTTATAACTAAATTATCATCCACGTTATTATTAGTTTTACAAGTGAGTTTTTGTTTATAAAATTTTTTTCTCACAAATGAGTTTTTCAAAATCGTTATAAAGCATATCCTGCTCAAAATTATCTTTGAAAAGTTTTTTATAAATAAAATCAATTTAAAAAGTTTTCTTATCGAGATCTTTTGAAATATCTGAAACAAATTTTGCCAAAACATTTATTCTATATATCTTTTCAAGTTTTAAACTAACTTCATAATTTACATTTTCAAGCAATTGGGAAAATTAAGAGACTTAATCATATAAAGTTAAAGTATTATTATCACTGGATGAAGAGGATTCTCTATCAGAAGATATATAATTCCTTTCTATAGGATAATTTTTATTTAGAGATATATTTTGTAAATAATAATAACTGTGTACCTTATCCATAATACATTGATTTTATACCAGGTATTACATCATAGATACCAATATTCTTATGTCAGAATTTTCATTTTCTGAGGATTCATTAGAAAAGTTTCCTCCACTACAGCTCCATGAGTCATTAGCTTTTAATAATTTTTTTTCTTTTAGATTTTAATAATTTTTCTTATTTATATCAGAATATTTTTCCTTTATATCTTTTTCTTTTGAGTTTTATAAAGTTGGGCCATATATATCCAGCTCTTTTACATTCATAATAGGTAACTTCAGATTCTTTCTTATCATTTCTTTCCTTCTTACTTTTATTTTACTGATATTGAAAATACTTTTTACTAAAAATATTGTCCATTATTAGAACAAGATTTAATAATTTATTCTCAGAATATTTCTTATCACTTGAATCTGATTGAGTAATAAACTTATTTTTCATTATTGATTTAACAGACTTTTCAGAAGTTTAAGAATTCATCAAATTTGAAATAGAAGTAAAATAAATTCCACCATTCTTATTTTCATCATTCTCAGTATCTATTTTCATCCTAACTTAAATTTTTAATAGAGTTTAAAATAAATCTTCAATTTTAATGTTTTCAATCTTTTAGGATTCATCAATTGTTGTTCTCTTTGATTTCAATTCAATTGTCATGGTGTCTATAATCTTTTCAACAAGGATCTCATTATCTAATCCTTTTTCACCCTTATCTTGTAAACAATTCACAATTTCCATGAACCTTTTTTGTACCTTAAAAATATATTCACCATAAATAAATTAAAACGCTTGGTAATATACTATGAGCATTGCTCTTCTATTTTCAACAACTTTAGAAGTTCTAAAATGAGTGGTTTCTAACTTCTTCTAAATACTATTGGCATCTTCAGAAGAGGAAATATGGCTATATATATTTCTATTAATAGAAAAAATTAAAGTACTTATTACCTTATAATAGAATTAAAATTCTTTCTTCTCTTTATTGGTAATGAGATGAAATTATTTTTTAGGAATTTTATAGTCGCCAGTTAGAATAACAAATTTATCGTCTCCTATCTTGATCACAAAAGTATTTTTTTGTCTCTCTAATTTTCATAATCATTGCCATAAAAAATTTGTGGTCTTTTGGGATTTACATTGTATATTGAACCAAAAAAAATCATTACATATTTAAAACAATACTAAAATTATTTTTCCACAATACATGTTAATGTGAAAAATATTTCTCAACAAAAAGTTTTTAAATGGAATAAAAATATATTGAAAAGGTAAAGTAAGAAAATATATGAGCAGTGGAATCCTCCTCTAATACCAAATGTGAGTACCATTATTACATAAACTTGGATCTAATACCAATTATTAGATCGAAATTTATATATATATGGATAAATACAAGAGGGTGAATTGTATGTTTAAAAACTTTCATTTTTATAATTATATGAAACTTAGTTTAATAAAATTAAACTAATAATATTTACAAACCTCTTCTATATTTTAATAACAATCAGACAGGACCGTAGGTGTGAATTACAAAGTATCGTAATCTATAGGTTATAATAAGTATTATATATGTCATATTTAAAATTAATCTTATTCACAGTAAGTATGGTAAGTATCATAATCTTAGTGGTTACGATAATTATAGTAAAACAAAAATAATGATTCTATCAAAAAGCATATAAAATCATACTAAGTAATTGAATAATCATAATCACAGAAATTGTAACTATTATGTAATACAATGTAAAAAATTGTATCATAATCATATAGGTTACGATAAATAGAATACATGATAGAATAATGAATTTATAAAACAATTCACTTTCTATTACTATAGTAGTGGAAATTAAATACAAGTAAATGCATACAATTATTTTAATCCAAAGTGTAGGGTATCTAATAACTTAGGATAAAGGTCACATGATTTATACTTTCAAGAACATTCGTCTTACCCACACCTGGGTAAGTCCTCAATATGACTATCAAATTCAGCCTGTCTATCTATCTCTGATAGCCCTTGATCAAGAAGGTGGTTAGCACCTCTGACTTCCTATCCTCGGAAGTCCTCGACCCACAATAGATCAGCACGACTATCTTGATATCCATAGAATCTCTCAATCGTAATCACAAGGTTCAGAATTGCATAAAGAAAAACAAAAAATCTTTGAGCAATACAATTATATGGAACAATCAATTCACAACTTCTAAACATCAGAGTTTTCACACGTAGTTGCAATTTTTTAGAGCTCTCACAGATAATAAAAATCCAGTATCTTATCTCTTGTTCAAATGACCTTGTATTTATATTCTTTGATCCCAATGGTCATATTGATCTCCAATGGTCTTTTTTCTACTGAAATATAAAAGGGAATTGGAAACCTATCACTCTAAAAGTCATATTGAAACTGAAATCACGACATCATTTTGATTTTTATATAAATCACGACATTAATTTTATTTAAATTAATTTCTTTCATAACAGTATTGTTTTCTAGGTAGGATAAACAATTGGAATTGGTATGATGATTTCCATTATGAGACTCAGTTTGATTTATATCATTACAAAAATATTGTGAGTATGAAATAATGGATAGTGTGTACAATATAAATCAAATTCATTGTGTATTATAGAAATCGTATTCAACTCAATATGATAATCAAGGAATGAATTATTACTTCAATTCTCAAGAGTAAAATCATTATTTTAATTACTATTAAAATCATAATGATAGAATATAAAATAAAATCCTTAATGTAAATGGGATAAAATGACATATGATTTCATTATTAAAATACTTTGCATATGAATGAGTTAGTAATTAGGTTTTTAAGAAAGATTTTGTTATTTAAAAAACAAAAGAAATAGAAAAGTTAAAATGAGACTTTTGACTTAACATTTTAAACAATAAATATTCCATGAAATTTCTATTATTACTATAGAATAAAATTTTCTTCCTCTTTCAATCATTATAACGAGTTCATGTTTGGGACTATTTAACCACTTATATGAATTTTGTTAAAAAATTTACATCATAAATGACTAAAAAACATAAATATTATTAATATGATTTAATATTTAATCCTTTGGTATATTTTTATAAACCCGGTGTGGTGATTTTTCAAAATTATATTCACCAATAAATTCAATTCTATTACTAATTTAGTAATCCCCCAAAAGGATATTTTTAAACATTCCTTGTTAATCATCCACATAAGGTCTATGAAATAGAAATATGAATATTAATATAAATCAAGAAAATATATTACATCTTTATGATAATTATGTAGGTTATGAATCCATTATCAATGAGAAGGGACTTAAACCACCGAACTGAATCATTCAAGGGAAAACAGAATAATTATTCCATAAATATCAATTTTAATAATGAAAAAGTAATATATATGTAATATGAAATTATAAATTAATGGTATTAAATAAAATAAATATGAATAATGTTATTATTTATATTAATAATAAGCATAAATATATTAATAAAGTAGTTAGGTCATGCTTGATTAAGCGGAAGTCTCAGGTGAGGGTTTTTCATCTCCATTACCCATCGTTGTGATATTTTCCATATTCCCCACTTGTTTTTCATGGTTTAAATAATACCCCATGAATATATTTTATCAAACATTTAATGTAATAAAAATATTATAAAATCTATCTTAGGTTTTACCTTTAAAGGTATTTTGATTCAAAAGTTACCAAAGTCATAAGGGTTTCTTTTATAATCTCACTTTGAATTAGGATTGTTTATGAATAAATTTAATTCATGGGAATTATATATTATTTATCTATAAAACACAATTAATTTTATTCTCCATTGGTTATTTCTGGGTTTCATGTTTCTTCTTATCATTTCACCTCCTTTTGGTTAATAATTCAACCGAAATGATTCTTATAAGTCGAGCAGACTATATCTCCTCTTTTTAGTTCTGAATCTTTATCATATATGTTTATTCCTTTAATAAGATTTTATGGATGTCATTATCCAAACTTATATGATTCCATGTGTTCATTTTCTATTTAATTTTATTTTTTTACAAAAAATATGAAAGGAATGTTTTTAATGGACCTAAAATGGTTTATTTGTCATGCCATTTTCTTCATTTTTCATTATGAATATTCACTTTCAAGTATTCATGATTTTCAAAAGTGAATTTTATTCAATTTATCATTATTTTTCAAAAAACATTATTTTTCAAATTATTTCCTTTCATAAATAATTGTTATATAAGATTAAATTATTATATCTATTATTTTTAAATTAATTTTTAATTATATTATTAAATATATTTCATCTATATCAAAATCTTTTATCATTTATTATGATTCACATTGTATATTCTTTAGTTATACCATACACATTCTATATCTACATTGATTTTATCTTTTCTTCAATAAATATTCATGAAAACTAGTTATTTATTGTGTTTTAACTATCCTATGATAGAATTATGAAAGTTTTCATGTGTCACACATATGTATGGTTTTTAATTATGTGATGAGTGGGATCAAAATTTCATATCATTCCAATTTGTTGTGTAATGATTTATGTCTCATGAGATGGTAGGCAATGTGGATTGAAATAAAACCATTAAGGGACTTTGACCACTATGTTTATGGAATGGTGAGAGAACCCAATACACTATATAATGGGTGGACCTAAAATTATATATCCCACTAATGACTTGGATAAATATTTATATCTCATGAGATTATATGGGGTGGGAAATAAACAAAAAATATAAGTATAATTCAATAAAAATTATATAATCTAGTGTATTTTGACATGAATTAATTTCCTCCCATTACCATAGATGTTTTAGGTTTAGAGTTTTTGACAATTTGTATATAAATCCTACATATAATACTTATACATTACAAAGTGTTCAAATCCACCCAGTGTCCATTTTTACCACATTAGGAAACTTTTCAAATGAAACATGTTTTCTTTTTAAGAAAAATCTTTATTACTTTCAACATAACTTCTATATTTTTCTTACACATCCTTAAACCTAATGAGAAATACTTAAAATTTCAAATGAGCACCAAAATCTCAATAAGTGACCTAAAATAAAGAAATTAGACAACCAAGTAAAAAACATGAAAATCCATATAACTTTTAACTTTATCACAATATTCATTAATCATATGAAATAAAACATGACTAAATTAAAAATAAAACATTCTTAAAAGAGAACCTTTAAAACCAATATCATGCAAATAGAAACCCTTAGAGAAACTTAGAGTATTATATTCATAATGTGTGTTAAACTCAAGTCAAAAATAACTACATCCTAATTAAATTCAAAGGATAAACTATTCTAGTTAACCCCATCATCCTGGGTTTTGAACCCAAGGAACATTACGTAATTCATTAGAGATCTATATTGGGATCACCTATTGTATAAGTTGTATCAAGATCACTCGTTGTATAAGTTTTATCAGGCTCACCTATCGAATAAGTTTTATTAGTATCACTCATCATCATATATAATGATAAAGTGATATATCATAAATAAAACATTCTTTTCATGCAAATTTTCATCATAAACCCATTGATAAAATATTTTTAACCCATATGCGAAACATTTTTGAATATTGAAATACCTTTTCCTTTTAAAAAACCTACTTTCAAATCTAAAATACACAAAATAAAGGAATGAAGGGTTTTTCTTTAAACAAAACATGAAATATTATAAATTAAAAAACATAAAATAATTGTTTTTATGGTGAGAAAATAATTTGACATCATACATGTTAAAATAAAACCTTCCTTTTTTTCTTTTGTAATGAAATCCAAAACATTCGTTATAAGATACATGAAAAGGTTCATTTTAAAGAAACATGTAATAAATTAAAAAGAGAAATAAAATGTATATTATTATTCATTTATATCTATATAAATACATCCATAAAATATTTTTAAGAATATTGACATGGAAGAAAAAAATTATAATATAAATATTTAAAACATTTCTAACGAGGATTTAAGTTAAAGTATCTCTTTCCTTGAGTCTATCTCATCACATACATTATTTATCTTAAAAAATACCAAACTTATGTTAATTATTTACTTTCATAAGAACTTTTTCCAGGTTTATTATACCTTTTAATTTATTTATTACCATCTTATATTCAATTACTTAATAATTTTAGTTTCCTTCCGATGTTTTGATGATATTCAAATAATATGTTCATAATGTCTTTAATTAGTGTAATATAGTCAAAGAGGTAATTATTTAATCATATACATAATAAAAATAATTAAGTAATTATTATTTTTATACATATATTATATTTTTAATATTGACCATGAAATATTGTTATGAAAAATTAATTATGTATCAATCATGGAGTCGGTGGGTCGTACATACGCATGAGTAACATTTCCATTTTTCAACAAAAATTGTGGAAAAAAGTTAAGTATTATTTTTTATTTATAGAAAAATTATTAAATTATAAATATAAAAATAATTTTAAAATAAACATATATATAGTATCCATGTGATGTTGTTAAGAAAAATAAATTGTATCACTTTTTGGAGGGGGTAATCCACATGTACACATGAAAGGAGTCATAAATATTTCAATGGATGGAAAGGTAAGAATATATATGATATATTATATTTAAAAAATATATGTCATTAATATCATATATATATATTAAATTAATCATTATAACTAGTATTGAAAGGTGGTTATTGAAAATTAATTACATCAGTTCGTGAGGTAGTAGTCCTCCGTACATAGGGATAATGGATTCATTTCCCATTTGATATAAGAGTACATTTATATAGGTTATGAAATTAACCTAAAAATATATAAAAAGTTGGAAGATAATATTTTGTTATTTAATTATGTTTTTATAATATTTTACTGAGGTATAAGAATAAATTAAACAAAAACATTCAGTTAAAAGTTTTTACTCTTCTCGGACAACCTCTATAACTTTACACCTTAATCCCTATATGGTTGGTATTATACCCAAACTAAGGCATATATAACATGAGTATTGATTTAGGAATGTATTTGAGAAGTTATTTTCTGAAAAATTGTGGTTAAAAGGTGTGTGTAAGAGAGGTTAAGAGTAGCCCTTTTATAAGTGAGGGGAAAGTAATTCAAGGTATTTACTAAAGTAATACATTAATATAAATTAATTTTAATCTTCAAGAGGCTCCAAATTTATATAATTTGAATATAGTACGATTATTACTCTAAATAATCCCAGAAAATAAAATTTAGAAAAATTTAGATTATGTTTTTTCCCTTATCTTTTTGTTTTAACACCATGTTAACCATTATGACAAATATAGTGATATAAATTTATTTTACTCTTTAGGGGTCAATAAAGTTACAATAAATGTAAAAATTACCCATAAATGGACTATAGTTGATATTTTAAAACATATATCATTAAAAGGGATAAATATATGACTTTTATGACTTTTAAACTATTTAATAAAATATTGTTTATTATAAAAATCGTTAATGACATTTTTAGAAACATGTGAAATATTATAATATAATTTGTGACTACGCCATGTAAAATGGATCCAAAATGACATGGATTTTATGATAAGGATGAAATTGTATTAATTTAATCATATAATAAAATTTATAATGTTTTATATAATATTTTAAACCTTATATTTTGGTTTAACACCTTGGTTAACCAATTTTAATATTAAATATGGTAATAAATTTTTCAATATTAAATTGATAAATTTTTTAATTATAAGGTGAAAATTGGATCAGAAATAAAAAAGGGGATAAATTGTGGATCTTTTATAATCTTAGTTGTTCTATTTAATGTTTTTATTGTTTCTAAATAATTTACTAAAAATTATTTAATATTACATGTCATTAATGTCATTTTTGACACTATTTATTTAGTTTCACTTTAAAGACAAAGAATATAGTAATGGATTAAAAATATAAACCTTTTAAAGATCCCCAAATATTTTATATTTATCTATAAAATTAATTTGACTTTATAAATAACCCAAAAATTACCTTTGGAGTATTTTAAAATTACTTACTTTATTTTTCTTCTACTTTTACAAGCACAGAGTCTGTGTTACGTAAGCATTTAAGGTAATTATTTTATCAATAAAATTTAAAAATAAATTAATTAAGTTACATATAATAATTTATATTTACTAAATATGAATATTTACTCACATATATGTCATGAAAAAATCATTTAATATGTTATTTTGATTTTTTTCCATTTGCAACCATTATAGAAGCATTCTGATAAGTCACTTGTTATATAAATCCAAAATTCAAATATATCAATAAAAATAATCAATAATTTTAAAAATTTATTAAATAATTCTATAAAGTAATTATAACTTAACAAATATTATCTTGAAGGAACTATATTTCACATTTCAACTGATGTGCAAGCACTGCATCCGCACTAAAAATGATTTTCAAATTTATCATGAAATAAAATACAATTTACATATTTTAAATTATTTTGTATGATATTTTTATTAAATTATCATAAATTATTCTATTAAAATTATTAATAAAAATTTATATCATATTTAGGCCATGGTGAAATTATAAAAGATAGTTCATTTCATAAAACTTTATTTTTTTTATTATTCACCTAAAATTTAACATCTTAGAAAAAATTTAAAAAATTCATCCTAAGATAAATTTGAATTTATGAATCGGAAAATTATTTTCATTTAATAAAATAAAATTACTATAAGTCAAAATAATTAATATAAATTCATAAAATAAAACAAAAAACAATTTTTAGAAAATTGTGTTTTTGAGCATAAAAATAAACTTGTAACAAAATTCGGTAAAATGATGATTAAAATGTAATTAATTAGATTATATATAATTAAATAATAAATATTTTAGTTTTAGATCATGTTATAATCAAAATAGTACTTTTTAATGAAAATAAATTACATATTCACAAAAATCGATATTTTTCATTATCTAGTAAAAATAAATATTTTCATAAAAATATATAAATTTCACCCTAAGATAATTTTGATGTTATGGTTTCAAAAATGACATAATTATAAAAATATATTATTTCAAAAATTCTAAGGAATTAATTAGTGGAAATATGAGACCTTTCTCAGAAGAGAAATATTTTTCTAATAGTAAAAAAATAAGATCACAAAAGTCGAATGATGTGAGATTTAAATTGATCCCTTTGGCATAAGGGCTTGAGATCATTAGAAATCTAATCAAACAAAAAAAGATAAATTCCATTATCACCTTTATCCACAATACCATCCTCCATCTAACTGTCCTCCCAATATACATGAGTGATAATATGATCATTGGGTGAAATAAAATCCAAGAAATTGATCCATAGATTGGTAAGCCTCTTTAATTGATGAGTAGAGCCTGCTATGACGGCTAAAAAAATAATGTTAGAGTCACATTCCAAACAAAGATTATTATGTCCTCATTTTCTTTCCTGATCAGTTTTAGTGATTACACAAATCATCTCTTCTTCAAGGTAAGAAGCAACACCACATGATCCATATGGATATCATAAGACAACACCATGATGATCTCTGAAAATAGCTCCATTTCCTGATAGACCCAGATTGCCTCTTGAAGATCTATCATTATTGAGATTGATCCATCCAAAAAAGTAAATTTTTAGAATAACTCAATTATTCCATAATGATGATGAAAATTAACTATAAATTCAATCTATTTGGGAACAGATAGATCATGACCAGAATTGAGGCAATAATCCCTTTAAGATAGACTAGTATACCTAATGGAAAAAAATGAAAAGGGAAGTATGATGTGTAAGAATTACACCATCTTAGATCCATTAATTTTTATAATTATAGATAATATGAATCAGCTTCACTACAGCAACCTGAAAAAAATTCAGTATATGTAGAAAAAGCAAGAGATCGCGCCAACCTTTTAGGAAGTCTCTAATACAGAAAATCCTGGGCAACTGAATTTTAAATATGTCGAAAAGGTATTTCCACATCGAGTAAGTAGTGACACGGATTAAAAAAAATACTAATATCATCTCTATGATGATGAAAAATAACATAGTAAGATGAAATAAAAATGCATCAAGTATGCAGATAATCATCTGTTGGAATTTTTCGATGTTCCAGACTTCAAAAAAGAATGGTCCTAGATGGTCTGATAAAACTCTTATTCATTTTACCAACCACTGAATATCTATATTAGAGTAGGTAGAATGTAGATAAAATATCTTAGAGGTGAGAATACCATTTCTAATAGGTTCCCATACTCAAAAGTCATCTCTTGATGAAAAGAAAAAATTGATAATAGTTTATTTGATATGATCTTGAAGATCATCTATATAGTAAAGTTGATCCTTAATTTAGATTTACATATCTTGATTCAATACATCCTTCATGATTTAGTCTAGTAAAAGTGAAAAAATACAATTAAAAATACAAAATGGAATAGACGAGTCTCCAAATACCAACTATCTGGATTTAGAATCAATTATGGAGAATATAGACTTAAAAGAAGTTCAAAATGATGAATCAATATAGTTGTGATTTGAAATTTTAAGATTATTCATAAAAATGTCTCAAAGAAAACCAAAATCCAATGAATTACCATTGATGCATATCCGTATAAAAATATCTTGTAAGGATTCATTGAAATATGAGAGATTTTTAATTACTAAACCCTCTGTAACATAAGCCTTACAACAAGTGTTCCATGAAATAATGGCTAACCTTCTATCTAGAATGGTTCCACTCTAAATGATGTTCTTAATTGAAATATTTAAATTTTTTATGAGTTTATAAGACTATTTGTACACCATGAAAGAATAAAAAAATTGTAAATGATAAAAAATTTCACATAGAAGACACAAATTACCAGAGATAAAGATTTACCTTCCCAGGAAGAATGTTTCCTTCTTATTTGACTAACAATACCAGAAAAATAAAACTACACTAGTCTTCCCCAGAACATAGGATCACAAGGATATATAAAATTAAAATATTATTATCCAATTCACAGTAACCAAATAATATCAATTTTCTGGTAGTGGAAATATCCATTCCAAAGTAGATTAATTTTTTGTTCCAACTAATCTCATGAACTAAGACCTCTTCATAATGAAAGAGGGCATTTTTTATGTTTCTAATATTTTCCTTGTTCCTTAGGGTTAGTAGGATGATTTCTTCATCATAAAGTAGATTATTTAGAGTAGATAATCCCCTACCAGTACAAATACATTTCAATTTTCTACAACCAGGCGTGATGGAAAGAAGCCTACCGAGATAGGCCTCTATAACCGAAAAAGTAACTATAGAGAGAGGATCACCTTTCCTAACACCCATGGAGAAATAAAAGTAACCTTTAGGGTAGCCATTAATAAGAACATAGATATAAATATATCCCAAAATTATTTTAACCCAACCAATGAAAACATCATCAAAATAAAAATTTTCAAGAACCTTACAAATGAAGGACCAATCCGTTGTATAAAAATCTTTCTTAAAATCAAGTTTTAGAGAAATATTTCCTCCTCTGGTAGGTTTTTAAAAAATTTAACACATTATAAAATAGTAAGGAGTCAGTCTTGAATGGAACTACCCATGATGAAACTAAATTTGTTTGACGATATAATCCTACTTAAGATGGAGACCAATATAATAAGATTGATACTAATCTTATTAAAGGTATTAACCAGATAAATTTTCCTAAAGAGATGAATCGCAATGAAATTATCTACTATATGAATGAGGGAAAGGAACTCAACATTAATCCCATGAAAAAATACCCTCCTTTAAAAATAATGGACAAGCCTACAAATATAAACCTAAATGATATCCCAATAGGTTTTAAAGAATAAGTTATCAAACCATCTAGACATGAGGAACAATCATATTTGAGGCCAAAAAAACATCCTTATTCTGAGATTCTGTATAATGAGAATTTATTCTAGAATTATCCTCTTGAATAACAAGACTTGGAATAATACCATCCATAATATCAATGATGATAGAGGATCCATTGAAAAGATATTTGAAATAATAGACAATATGCTCTGACATGGCATGCATGTTATCCAAAATATGATCATCATTTTTTAAAAATGATAAAGGCTTAAATAAGTTACTATATATTTTAATAGATTTGAATAATTTAGAATTTATATTGACATACTTTATTCAATTATACTTACATAAATTTCTTTTAATGTAATATTTTATATTTATAAGACTATTATATTTTAACACCATCTTAGACTCCTTGAAAATTTCATCATAGAAATCATTACAGGTTTTGTGTTCTTGAGTATGAAAAAGAGATGCCTAAGTAGTGGATATTTTAGTATCAAGAGATCTAAAAAAACCTTACTCCATTTTTTCAGATTATTTTTCTACAATTTATGTATGAGAACACAATAAAAAAACATCATTTCTATAATCCTTATAACTCCAAACATCTTGAATGAGTTTCCCATATTTCGGATGACTCATCATTCCATTAATGAATATGAATGGAAGGGTGGCTTGGAGTCTTTTCCCACAAAACCAACAAGAATTTGATTATGTTTACAGTTTAGTTTTATAAGGTTGAGTAGGATATAGAGTCCCAAGTATCACGGATTTTCTCATTAAGAAAATCCTTATCAATTTTACTTGCCGAAAATATATTAAGATGGCTTCTATACCAAATATTTTTAGAACCTAATAGTCTGACCTCAATTAAACCATTATGTTCAATGAAGGTTCAGAATTCCCTAGAGTAAATGGAATTAGTCACAGCACCCATTCTTAATATGGATTTAGGATTGAGTTAAAATAACTATGCATGATCCAAGGACTAGTGATAATAGGTTGGAGAGGACCAACTTCCATACAATGACTACTATGATCCTCATACCTGATATGAGAATTAAAAAAAGAACTTAAATACTTAGTTCCTAGGTAATTAAAAGCACATGTAACATTTTGATCACTGGATGTGACAAAGAATGGATCAACCCAAGAGGATGGAACCATAACCCAAAGAGATTTCACATATTTCAAGCAGTTGTTGGTTTCATGTAAATGAAAACCCAAATTATACAAATTTGAAAATCTAGAGAAAAAATCATTTTTGGTTCATATGACCCAATAAAGAGTTGTTTTTTATTCTGAATACGCTACCTAAGGGACCTTGTAGTATCCTGATTTTCTATCCCTTAGAAATTCCAAATTAAAATCCTTATTTTAATCTATAACCAAGGTTGGATCTCCCTTTATTTTTGTCCCTTTAAACGTTTTATAAGACTTAGGAGGTCTTATTTCATTCCTTTTAGGATATAGAGTGCATTAAAGAAGGATTATAATTTCAATTACATTAATCAATCCATATATAGATCCCAAAATGTGAGTATATGTATTTTCATTCTCCTGGTGATAGGATAAATCTGCTTGTTCAGTTTGGTTGAGCTTCTACAGAAGGAGTAGCCGCAACCTCAGATGTAATGTATTTGTGATCCTAAACTTTTAGATCCAAGAAAATAGGAGTCAGGCTTCCTTAAATTGTGGAATGATCATATTAATATGTAGGATCCATCACCTTAGTATTAGGAAGGACATCATCATCCCAGAAAATTTTTGAATATACCACTTTTCCCTATAGCATGTGAACCGTGTCATTGATATCCTGAGAAATTTCAAAAAAAAATCACTCATAAAAATTGTTATATATGCGATGGGGAATTTGTGAGTGGACCCCATCTTAGACGAACCATTATAGAAAAGGGTGTTGAAAATAGCATTTTTTTAAGGACCATCACAAAAAAAACTATTTTTGATGGGTTCATGTCTCATCGCAAATATTTTTCCTCGGGGTTTTTAAAAAAACCTTATTGTAATAGCGAGATGGCCTGTCAAAAAAGGGCTTGTTAAAATTAACTTAAAAATTAAAAAAATAATGAATAAAATAATAATAATAATAATAACAAAATAATATTAGAAAATGCTAATAATATTAATATCAATATTATAAATAATATTAATATAATAATACTATTTATAAAATATTTCTAATATTAATGAAATATTAATATCAATATTAGTAAAATAAATAAATTTATAAAATAACAAAAATAATTTTTTTCATAATAATATTAATATAATAATGATGATAAAATAATTTTAATAATACAATAAGATTATTATTATTATTAATAATGAAATAATAATATTGATATTAGTAAAATAACAAATATATTATTAAATAATAAAAACATCAATATTCACACTAATATAAATATAAAAATAATAAAATAATAATAATAATTAATAAATAATAAGATAATAATAAATAAATAATGTAATAAAATAATAAGTAATTAAATAAATAATAAAAAATGAAATATTCGCAATAATATAAAATGCTCACTATGTAGAAATGTAAATATTTAATATTACAAAAAAAATACATTTAAATGTTTTATCATAAAAAATAAGTACATCACGGAGGGGGAGGGTTTTATAGAGGAGATGGAGAAGAAGGTGGAGTGAACTTCATCCCTAAACCAGGAGTCAGACGTCATATTTACTCTATCTTCTCGTGGTGATGCAGCTTCCATCAACACATCTCATTCTGTTATTAATGTTGCTACTGTCGTCAGAGGTCTTCTTGTAGATGCTGTTGTCATTGTTGTTTCTCCTCCTTCTCCCTATGCATACACTCTATATGCTCAACCTGATCTCACAGCTAATCCAGATACTGTATAGAATATGATGATGACTCTCCACGATCTCCTATAAATATGGATACCGACATCACTGTGATACCATAATAACTCTCAGGCGTCAATCGAGAGCCAATACCAATAACTCAGCATTTCTCAAAAGCATACTAGGTCACCTGCATCCATAGTGCCTCATCAAATTGATGGGCACTGGTCTGATCATCATTCTCAGCCTAACTCTCAATATTTTTCAGAGAATTCGGGGCCTCATATGACTCTTTCAATTTCAATTTAAAATAAAGGTAGTTAAAATATGATTTTCAGTTAATTTTAAAACTCAAAAAAATTATACTGTCCATAATTAGACATTGCCAATCACCTCTAATCTATCCAGTGACTGGATCATTGTACATCCTCCTATAAACATATAACATCATAATATCAGTCTTTTGAATTACCTAAATGAATATAAAATAAACTGTTTACATTTAAAGTTTTATAAATTATTTAAAAAAAGTACTTACCATATGTTCCCTATGAGTACTGAATGTATGACTACCATTTTGATGTGTCACCTCCCGTCTCTGCCGATTTTATCAAACTACCAATGATATCCTTAGAAAATGACCACCCAACCAGTGTGAATATAATCCATCCTAAACCTGAGATGAAATATAATCAGGTCGATGGGGGAAACAAGACTCCTCAAACTCTATCACTACTACTTTCATCATTTATTTTCTTCTCAAATAATATAAAAATTAAAAGAAATTATCATGCATAAAACCCTCTCATGCCTTCTAGTTAGCCTCATGCATGTTCTAATCGATGGGATACCATTAACCCTACAAATCATATATATTATCATGTTATCATTTAAATAAATTTCAAAATAAATATTATTTAATTACATATCATCTAATGATCAAACATGTGGTGCTGAACATCATCAGAAATATGATCCCATGCGACCCATGCTTCAGAAAAATAATTACGCAATATAGCACTCCCATGTACAATAGGTATATGCAAAATGTTGTGATGACAAACAACTAATGAAATAGTTAGTAAATAAATAAATTAATTAAATCTAACTAAAATACACAAGTAAACCTACCTCTTCTTGCATGGATCGAAGTCAAGATATGAATTTCCCTCGGGGATATGGTCAGGAATCATCAATACTACAATCCCACACCCCCTCCGAGTACTCCTTGAACAGCGAGTAGTATGTTGGTCGTATGATCCAATATCCTGCTCATCCAAAGAGATATCAGTCTCCAACAACTAATGAAACTGGTCCTCATTCATCTTAAACACAAAATTATTATTGTTGGAAAATAGTTGACAACAACTATTATATATAGGAATATATAATATATGATTATAAAGAGAATTTAACTATGTCAACATTCATCTTCATACCCATATTCATATGTGATGATTTAAATTTCTTCATCTTCCACTTTAGTATCATCAATTTCTATATGAGTTTCAGTTTCATCAAATCTTGTCATTTTAAATTCATTTGTAACATCATTAACATCATCATCACCATCAACCCTTAACGGTGAGGTGTCATCATCGATATATATGTCTCTTCATGAAAAACATGGATTTGAAGTAGTCTATTAAAAAATTTAACTCCTTTCACTTTAGTTGAACCATATTCACATTGATTGAACTGATATTCCCAAGATTTAATTTTTATTATGCTTCACCAATCACCCAACTCTCATGAAGTACCATAATAATTTGAATAAAAAAATTTATTTGTGTGATGAGAAAATAAAAATGGTTTATTTTCCACAATAAAGCTTTTATATTTTATATCAACAATTCCATGGGTCAAATTAACATTCAAGCCTCTCCTAGTATATAACCAATGAAATTTAAACATCATTATGTAATTCTGTCCTAGATAACAAAGTTCAATAATTCCTTCCAACACACCCTAAAACTCAACTTCAGTTTCTCAATGATGAGATCCTCTCAAGAAAAAAGAACTATTCATTGTGTTTTTTATTCCTAATATGTGCATGTATAAAATATCAAAACAATCACCACATATTCATTATAAGATTTAACCATTTTGGATGGTGGGTTACTCAATAAACACAATCGATTTTCAATTTTATCAATATGTTGAGATACCTGAAAATTTGTAAAATAATTATCAATATAACAACTAATAAATTGATTTTATATATTAAAAAGTAAATAATTTATGTTACAAGTTTTTTAAACCAGTAGGAAAAATTATTTTACAGATGTTCTTTAAGAGTAGTTACTGTAATTTGTGGAAGTTTTTTTTGGATATGATTATCATATAACCTAAAAATAAAATAAAATTAATTTAATACAAAAAAATAGTATAGAATAAGTGAGAGGAGAACATATAGTATAAATGGTTTCATTTCATCATAATTTAGAAGAACATATGTATGATCTCTATGATGTTCATCATCTAAAATTCATCGTCATGAACTCCATCGAAGCCATGTTTAGGATAATTGAAAACATATAATTGGTTGTTCTCTTAATTGTCAAAATTTTCCCCATTATGGACCATGTAGTTTTTTTAGGGATATACAAAATGAAAATAATGAGAGAGAAAAATTCCTCTTTCAAATAAGCTTCTACAATTGTGCCTTTAACCGATGCTTTGTTACATACTTTTCTCTTCAATTTCTTCATGCATGTCTCAAATGGGTAGATCCATCAGAACTGTACTGAACCTCCGAATTTTTCTTCATGCATAAAATTTAATATCAAATGTTCCATTGATTCAAAGAAGTCAGTGGGAATATTTTTTATATTTTTTCCAAAATTAAAACAACATCTTCTTACAATATTTTTAGTGAATCGTAGTCTATTGTCACAGCACAAATGACCCAAAAAATATTTTATGTCTATTACCGCATCCTATATTATAGAATTCAGAAAAACTTTTAATCCAATCAATAGAAGTATTTCCATTATAACATGACAGTTTTGACTTTTTAATCTGGTAATATTACCATTTCTAATACATCAACCTAAATTGGAATCATAACCATATGGAAGTCTCAAATATAAAAATTACTAACAAAAAAATTACGATTTTATTTGAAAAGTGTATAAGATAATATTGGCTTCATTAACTTCTGTGATCTGACATTTTAAAACAGTTCAAGTTCTAGTCACCTAAAAATTTGGGCTAGATCTAATCATGCCTTTACATTATATTTGGTCTTAACTAGAGTATCCAAAACTGTATGAAATAAATTATCAAAATAGTTATTATCAGTATTCACGACATCCAACATGTGAAGGAACAACAAATCAAACCAATATGGAAGATCCCAAAACTGATCCATTTTATCCAATTGTGTTTCTTCCTAAAGCCATCAATTTTCAATTAGTCTATTGTTTGTTCAAATGTTATGGGAGGTAATGAAGAGATAATTGATTTTAAATCTGTACCTATGATCATTTTTGGATGTCTATCTCTTTCAATTGTTCTTTTTCTAAAATGACATGTGTTCCTACAAAAAAAGGATCAGTTGGAAAGAATCTACGATAAAATTCCAAAAATAAGGTTTTTTCATTGAAGAGCATAAATACTTTTCTATCTCTCACACAGTCAGGACATGATTTTTCCCCATGTGTACTTCATCCAGATAACATGTTATATGCCGGGAAGTCACTAATTGTCCACATCAATTCAGCTTTCATTAGAAATTTTATTTTTCCAACAACAACATATGTACCAACACCATTACTCCATAATGATTTTAACTCATCAATCAATGGTTTCAAATAAGTATCATTATTATTTTTGGGGTGTCCTTGAATTAATTAGGTCAAAAGGATATATGGCTCCTTCATCAACATTCAATGAGAAAATTTTTATAGAGTTATAAAGATATGCCAACATGAATGTTGACTAAAATAAGAGATAAATAGACAAAACTAATCGATAGAAAGACCCAATAACACATTTTCTACTTCTAAAGAAAAATATGGATTCGCTTCGTCAAAAAATTTCTTTGAATCTCCATTAGAGGGATGATTTAATATTTTACCATTTTAAATATCAGTTTTGTTCCATGACATCCATCTCATTGTTTTCTGAGACATAAATAAACACACAAATTTGGGTGTAATCATGAAATATCTCAACAATTTTATATGAATCAATCTATACTTCCCTAGTTTAGCCTCTGTATACCTCGATTGTCCACATAATGGTAAACTATCCAAGAACTCATTTTAACATAATATAAGATGCAATCATTTGAACATGCATGAATCTTCTGATAATCAATACCTATATTACAAACCAGCCTCTTACTCTCATAGAAATTTATATGCAACACATTTCCTTCAAGTAACAGTTTTTTAACAAAATAGAATATCTGATCAAAATAGCTGTTTGACATTCCATTATCTGATTTAATAGCCATAAAATTTTCAACCACTTCAAATATTATTATCTTAAAACCATGATATAAGGCATCCTCAAGAGACCTCATCAACTCATAAAATTGACATGGTTCTAACTCAATAGTTAAATAAATGTCATCCTAAATTTAATTTTGTTGAAAGATAGACCTTCCATATCATGTACTATATTTTGAAACCATGAGGAATCTAGAACCAAATTATTAGTATCTTCTCTTGAACTGTGTTCACTATTTTGATACCAAAAACCATAATCTGGTTAAAAACCAAAACGTAATAGATGACCCCCGATGTTATCAAATGTATCAAACATCCTCATACCACATTTTTTACAAGGACACATAATTTTCCCTTCTAAAACAAATTCTAGTTTTGATGATGCAAATGATAAGAAAACTTCAACACCATCAATATAATTAAGATTTAAACCAGGTATGTTTAGATTCACATGCTAATTTATCTAAACATGATCATTTAAGAATGACTTTTTTCGAATTCTTTGTTCCATATTTCTTTAAAAAACTATAAAACAATCAGTTTTTTGAATAATTTGATACAAAAAAAAACACAATCCAAAAAAGAGAAGAAAATTAAATTCGCTTTTCTAGAATTTTATAATAATTTATTTTATTTTATAGTTATTTATAGTATTTTTTAAAAAATTTATACTAATCAACACAAATTTATAATAATTTACACTAATTATTAGTAATTAGAGCTAATTTATAATAATTATTGATAATTATGAGTAGCACAACTTCTAGCGTATTGATGAAATATCTTTTACCCGACGAATCATCTCCTTGCAACTTTCTCTGATATAAATCATTATGAAAATTATTTCTAACATATGAATATCCATTTTTTTATGCACAATAATAGAGAGCATAGATGCCTCGCTGCGCTTCTCTCCATTCTTGTCCATACAAAAATAGATATCCTTACATAGAAGTCGATGTTTCATAGTGATTTCATTTGTAGAAAGTTTCAAGAAGATGAGGTGTCAGGCAAAAGATCCTCTTTTTCCTGACAAATCATCTCTTTGCAGCTTTCTCCGACTGAAATTAGTATAAAAAGTCTACTAAGACATATGCATATTAATTTTAGTATGCACGAGAATGGAGAGTAGGTAGGCCTCATCGTGCGGCTCCCCATTCTTCTTCATATAAAAATGGATATTCATACGTTTGAATATATTTTACACAGTGATTTTAGTTGGAGAAAGTTTCAAGGAGATGAGTCTTCAGGAAAAATAGTTGTCGCCAATCTACTAGAAATTGTTCCAAATTGTTACTAATTTTTACTCCATCATAAATTTTATCGACTTATTCTAATTATTCTAATTATTTCTAATTATTCTAATTATTTCTAATTATACTAATGATTTTTAATTATTATATTTATTGTTATTTATTCCTAATTATTATTATTTATTCCTAATTATTAGTATTTATTCCAAATGATTGTTATTCATTCATAATTACTGCTATTTATTACAAATTATTACTAATTCGTACTAATTATTACTAATTCTTACAATTTATTCCTATTTATTACTAATTATTACTAATTATTCTTAATTATAACAATTTATTTCCAATTATTACTATTTATTTTTATTTATTACTATTTATAACTATTAATCACTAATTACCACAATTTATTTCTAATCGTTATTAGTTATTAATAGTTGTTAATAATTATTACAATTTATAACTAATTCTTACTAATTGATACAATTTTCAACTAATTATTACAAATTATTACAATTTATAACTAATTATTATAAATTATTACTAATTATTATAATTTATTACAATTTATTACTAATTATTACAATTTATTACTAATTATTACAATTCATTACTAATTATTACAATTTATTACGAATTATTACAATTTATTACTAATTATTACAATTTATTACAAGTTATTACAATTTATTACTAATAACCGCTAATTATTACTTATTCCTATTAATTTCTACAAGTTATTACTAATTTTACAATTTATTACTAATTGTTACTAATTATGACTAATTATTAAAATTTATTACAATTTATTATGAATTATTACTAATGATTACTAATTATTAAAATTTATTACTAATTATTACAATTTAGTACTAATTATTATAATTATTGCTAATTGTTACAATTTACTACTAATTATTACAATTTATTACTAATTATTACTAATTATTCCTAATTATTAATAATAATTACTAATTTTTAAAATTTATTGCAATTTATTACTAATTAATACCAATTATTACTAACTATTAAAATTTATTACCAATTATTTTAATTTATTAATAATTATTAGAATTTATTACTAATTATTACAATTTATTATTAATTATTATAATTTATTCCTAATTACCACTAATTATTACTTATTCCTGCCAATTACAACTAATTATTACAATTTACTACTAATTACTGCTAGTTATTACTTATTCCCACTAATTATTACTAATTATTAAAATTTATTAATCTATTACTAATTATTACTAGTTATTACAAATTATTACAATTTATTTCTTATTATTACAATTTATTACTAATTGTTACAATTTATTACAATTTATTACTTATTATTACAATTTATTTGTAATTATTAAAACTTATTACTAATTATTACAATTTTTTACTAATTGTTACAATTTATTACTAATCATTACAATTTATTAGTAATCACTACAATTTATTACAAATTCTTTATAATTATTACAATTTGTTACTAATTACTAATTATTAACATTAATTATAATTTATAACTAATTGTTATAATTTATTAATAATTATTACAATGTATTACAAGTTATTATAATTGATTACTAATTATTTAAATTTATTACTAATTATTACTATTTATTTCTAATTATAAAAATTTATTACAATTTATTACTAATTATTACTACTTATTACTAATTATTACTAATTATTAAAAAAATTACTAATTAGTATAATTTATTGATAATTTTTATAAATTATTACTAATTATTTATTTTTGTTACTAATTATTGTAATTTATTATTAATTACCACTAATTATTACTTATCCCTATAATTATAGCTAATTATTACAATTTATAACTAATTATTACTAATAATTAAAATCTATTACAATTTATTCCAAATTATTAGTAATTATTAAAATTTATTATTAATTATTACAATTTATTACTAATTATTCCAATTTATTACTAATTATTACAATTTATTAATAATTACCAATAATTATTACTTATTCCCACTAATTATTACTAATTACTGCTAATTATTACTTATTCTTATTAAAAATTAAAATTTGTTAAAATTTGTTACTATCTATTACAAATAATAACTAATTGTTACTAATTATAACAATTTATTACTAATTATTACAATTTATTACTAACTTTTATAATTCATTACTAATTATTACAATTTATTACTAATTATTCCAATTTATTACTAATTATTTCAATTTATTACTAATTATTGTAATTTATTACCAATTATTACCTATTAATACTAATTATTTGGATATATTACTAATTATTACAATTTTTTAGAAATTATTAAATTTTGTTACTAATTCTTACTAATTATTGCAATTTATTACTAATTACTAATTATTATAATTTATTGCAAATTATTACTAATTATTAGTATTTATTAGTAATTTTTACAATTTATTACTAATTATTACAATTTATTACAATTTATTAGTAATTATTACAATTTATTACTATTTCTTACTATTTGTTACTATTTATTACTAAGTATTACTATTTTTTACAATTTATTTCCAATTATTACTAATTATTACAATTTATTACTAATTATTACTAATTATTGCAATTTATTGCTAATTATTACTAATTATTGCAATTTATTACAAATTATTACAATTTACTACTAATTATTTCTAATTATTACTAATTATTAACAACAATTACTAATTATTATAATTTATTACTAATTACCGCTAATTATTACTTATTCCTGCTAATTATTTATAATTCTAAAAAATTATTACAATCTATTATGAATTATTACTAATTATTACTAATTATTACAATTTATTACAATTTATTACTAATTATTGCAATTTATTACTAATTGTTACAATTTATTATTAATTATTACAATTTGTTACTAAATATTTCAATTTATTCCAAATAATCAAATTTATTACTAATTATTACAATTTATTACAGATTATACTAAATATTACAATTTATTAGTAATTGTTACAATTTATTGCTAATTATTACAATTTATTACTAATTATTACAATTTATTACCAATTCTTACTAATTATTACAATTTGTTACTCATTATTACAATTTATTTCTATTTATCACAATTTATTACTAATTATTACTAATTATTACCAATTCTTACTAATTATTGGAATTTATTATAATTTATTACAATTTATTACAATTTATTACTAATTATTACAATTTATTACTAATTATTACTAATTACTACAATTTATTACAATTTATTAAATTTTATTACATTTTATTACTAATTATTACTAATTATTAATAATTATTACTCATTATTAATAATTATTACTAATTAATAAAATTTATTACAATTTATTACTAATTATTGCAATTTATTATTAATTATTACTAATTATTAAATTTTGTTACTAATTATTACAATTTTTTACTTATTTCTGGTAATTATTAATTATTCCCTTTAATTATTACAAATTATTACTAATTTCTACTAATTTAAGATAATTATTTCTTATTATCACTAGTTATTAATATTTATTACTATTTATAAATATATATTTCAATTTATTACTAATTATCTCTAATTATTACTAATTATCGCTAATTATAAATACTTATTAATAATTTTTCTAATTAATACTAATTACTACTAATTAAAAATAATTAACATAATAACTATTAATTAATACTAATTAATACTAATCACACATAATTATTTGTAAAAAAAAATAATGACAAATAAAAGTATCTAATTATAATTAAATTTAATTACAGCTAATTAACAATAATTATAATTAATAGAAAATAAAATGAATTAACTAAAAAATAAAAAGAAATAGATAAATACCTTAACAGTGAATCTTTTGGATGATATAACCCACGAATATTACTTCGATTTAGAATTTTAAACATTGAAATAATTTTGAGAGAAAAATGTAAGTAGAGAGGGAGAGAGGGGTAGAGAAAAAAGTGGAATGGGAAAATATATGAGGATATATATAGGTTAGATTATTTGCGACGGTACTATTTTTGACAGGATTCCCGTCGTAAATAATAGTATTTGTGATAGGTCTCGTCGCAAATGCTAACATGCCTATTAATTAGGGGCGGTGGTTAAAAAATATATGTGACGGGTCCCATCACAAATCTCAACCTATCGATATACTATTTAGAATAGGATATAAATCTCATCACTACTAATAAAAAACGCCCCACATATCTGTGACGGGCTTCTATACCCGTTGAAAATAACTAGTTATTTGCAACAGGACCCTTCCCCATCGCAAATATCAATTTTCTCATAGTGAATAGCAGCATCATCAATCTACTGCTGTAGAGAAAAAACAAATCACATATGTCATTACAGATATGCACATATAGAGTTTGTTCATACTTACATTCCAATCTTCCATCAGCATCCTCAGACCCCACCTTAGTGGGTGAGTAAGGTAAAACATGGGATTTAACCCCCTTTTCCTCTTCCACAGAAATATTTGCTTAGTAATTCTTCAAATGAACCATTGATAAAGAGGGACCTTCTTGATTGGTGGTTCCCTTTTTCTCAATAACCACATTTTTATTTTTCTCTTTCCTACTGACCTCCTTCAAATACCTGGTTTTGATTGGTTCCTTCACCTTCCTTTGAATCACCCAACAATTAGCAAGAGAAGGTCCCACTATATTGCAAACATCAAAAAAAGAGGAACATTTTCTTATTCAACCTTGACATCAATACATTTATCATAGGATTAGAATAGTTATATCCAGACGCTTAACTTCCTGATTAATATCAACTAGGATCAGAGCAAAAAAACCAATCTCCCCTTTTGGTTATTTTTTATCCAACCTGATAGGAATGCATTAGGAGGAGGAATGATCATTGAGGAATTTGGGATGCCAGTACACCCGATTCAGGCCATAAAGCCTAGCCCATAATTGAGCATTGGATTGCTTCTTGTTGTAAGGATCAAAATTAACAACCCATTCAGAAATCCTGGGAATCCCTAGTCGGAGTTTCAGATTGTCAAGACACCAAGTTATATTAATATACTCCCTAGATTAAAAGATGATATGAAAAATCCTCTTCAAATAGGTATGATCTTCCAATCATGATTTCCTAAGAAATGAGATATTCAATTCTTATAATCAACATAAGACCAGGGCATTTCTCCCTTCGATTAAATTATATTACCAATAAGTGAAAAAATACAAACTTTAATCCTTTGTTGAAGTGCTTCTGGGTCTTCCAGAACTGAGTACCCACCACCATCTAGTTTGTTAACATTAGAGGATCAAGAAAAATCCTCCTTAATTGAATCTGGAAAACTAGATAAATCTTCCATGAAGGAAACACCCTTTTTCCTAGAATGAGAATAATTCTGCTTATCCATATACTTGTCATTACTTTGTGAGGAGGGTCAATCACCCTTGAAGGAAAACTCCCAATGAGGATGAAATGATTCGATGAAAAATATCAAGCACGAATCAAGAATTTTGAGTTTTCACCTTCTCCAAATTGAAAAAAAGCAGTTCCCTCTCTCACTATCAAAATTAATTATAATATCCACTCACAAAAGTTAATAAAAATCATTTTTGATGAAAATTTATTATTAAGGAGAAAATTACATTACTAAAAATTGAGTATATATTTCCTAAGAATTAATTAATACATTTGTATTGAGTATAACCATTATATATTTTTTATAATGTGAATAATATTATTATTACCTTCCAATTCACTCCCAAGATATTAAATGTAACATTAAAATAATGATATATCATGGTTCATTTAAGTTTTGTGTTGTGTGTTATATAAATTCTCAAACATAGTGGTATTTTAAAATCGAGGAATATTACAAAAAAAACTTAAGGAACTCCATCAATTTTGGAGGAGTGAACCCAATCAATAATGGGTCTATGTCCACTATGTGATGAAATTCATGGAAATGATCTTTGAAAAAGTAAATGGTTTGATGTGATTACATATATCTCATATTATTATGCCTCCACTCTTGGTTATACAACATTATTATGTTATGTTTTCATGGATCCTAATTATTGAATCTTGTTTCCACACTCTTATTACTCATGTATTTTGTTATCTTAAAATCCTTATGTCATGACCCATGATTTTTTTTAAATAAAATTAATAGGGAAAGCTTAGGGTAGATCCCTATTTATTAAAAGAAAATAATAAAATCCCTTTTTAACTGGGAGAGGGTAACCCATTAAATGCCCGAAGGCTAGAGGCAAACAGCCAATCCTCAAAACAAATCAGGAAAAATGCATCAATCCCAAAGAACATCGGATCGCAAATAGATCACCTGACCTTGGATTTCACACCATCAGCACCACCATCACCGTAGATCTGCCCGCCAAAGGCCCGCGCCTCTTCCCTTCAATGTTAGTACCAATTAGAAACTAAATGATATGGGGGATAAAGTTTAAAATCTCATGTTTATGCTCACCCAACCACTTAAAACAATTAATAATAACATGAACCATATTTAATTCTAAATACACCAAGTAATGAATAACACTCCATTGATTCCTTCATACGGAAACATTTACCCTCCTTTAATGGGTCTTTCAATCCAATAATTATAGATCAATGGACCAAACAATAGAAAAATATTTCATATTCCACCAAGATCAAATCATTAAAGAGGATTTTATCATTTTATCATTTGTAATGAATGTTAGATCAATAGTTGATCCTAATAAAGAAAAAAAGTAAATAGGAAAAAATAGACTCCATTGAATGGGAGGAGTTTAATAAGATATTTATCAACAAATATTTTCACCGAAATATATGAACTAAAATATAAAGATAAGACCTAGATCTAAAATAAAAGGTAGATTAATTAATTTATTCCAATTAAGTAACCTTCATAATACATGAACGGTATTTTTCTTGTTTTATCATTGAACTTAAAAGAATAATCAATTGTTTAATTAGTGGATTAAACCCAAGTCATTGAAAAGTGTTAGCAATAAGGGACTTTGGAATATTTGAATAAATTTTTCAATGTTCTCACGTTTTTGGAAATGGAAATTGGATAATCCCCTTGTTTTCATGGTTTTGGGTAGAAGAATAGGAAAATTGATTTTCTTTGAAACTCAATTTGTAAACCCATAAAGAAAATAAGATCCATCTTTTTACATAGCCAAATTTTAGAAAAAGCATGGTGGAATTAATTTAAAAAAACTTATAAATTATTTAGGTGTGGAAGATAAGGTCATTAGGAAAATGAATGTTAAATAGATATAAAGAGAGAAACTAAATAAATATATAGAAAAAATTATCAGCACTATTTACCACCCGCACTCCAAGGATTAAATTGTAAGGAGTAATAACATTATTTTCATCAGAATGCCAATATAATGGTTAATGATAAAAATAGATGATATCATCCTAAATATCCAATGGATAAAGGTAAATCCTAGGAAATCATAACTATAGAAGTGGGTCATCAAATAAAGTGGTGACAGTAACACTTATCATCCACTCAAAAATTGTAAAGGTATTATTTGATTCTGATTCCACCCACTTCTTATTTGGAAATTTTTCTAATATTATAAAATCATCACCCCAATGATAAGATATTGATTTATTAGTGAAAATAAATAGATCAATGATTATTTCAACTGAATTATAGAACTCTTATAAGATTGAATATTGTGAAAATATTCTCTAAGAAATCTTAGTGTTCTCCATTTAGATGAAATTTATGTGATTTTGGTCACGAATTGAATCTCTTTATATATATCTCATATTAATTGTTGGTATTGGTAAATTACATTTTATATCCTGAATCAATATTTGATCATCTAGTAAGAAAATGCCTATTATGAAGTCCATGTGACAATTACTTCCCTTATATGGGTCTTAATACCCAATAATGGAGGGAATTTATCTCAAATGGTTGGAGAGAAACTCAATATTGAAGAAATTACAATTATAAATGAATACATTGATGTTATTTCATATGAGATTCCTAGTATTACCCCAAATCATGAGGTTTAGTGTTTAATATAACTCATATCTGGTGCTATAATTATATCAAAGAATACTAACAGGATATCCCTGTTTGAATTGAAATAATTAAAGAAGAAATTAATGGTACCAAAGAATATAGTGGAAGCTGGTTGGAAAGTGATTTAAAATTTATCATTTATATCATGAAAAAACATTATCATATCTATCAATCTAATAAAAAGTAATGTTCTGAGAATCTTATGTGAATATATCAAACAAAATAACTAATGATTGACTACCTCATTCGAATCAGTGGAACATTGGACTGTAGAAAATCACCAATGATTGTTGCATGAAGGATCTGAGGCTTAATCTATATAGATTATCTAAAAATGATTTAAGATACCTTGAGAATTCTGATCATCATGTTTTGGGTGCCATCACAGATATTTAATGAATCAATCTACTTCATAATGATCACCATGATCTAGTTCCTTTCATTTGTGAAGGAATTCTTGGATTGATTGCTCATAATAATTCATTTTCTCTCTAGGACATGGGAAATATGAGAGAGGAGATCTCAAATTAATCTTTATGAATAGTAAAATGAAATTAAACTCCCTATTTATTATAAAGGTGAAGTTAATTACCTGAAATGGGTTCCCCAGTGCCCTTAAAATCAACTCCCTGTAAATAAGAAATAAGTAACATGTTATTAAGAACTAACTGCATCACAAACATCATTTATATTTTATCACCTACTTGTGATATATAATAAATATATAACATAATAACCCAACTCATGATTCCCAAAATATTAAATGAATATTCAATATTAAAATAATATATATCTGTATAATATTTCCCTATCTATTCACTTAATACTTTGTGAATACTTTTAATAAATTCAACTACAATTATTATATAAGCAAATAATAATGAATTTTTTTATTCATTAGTGATTTTTAATACATGTATATCCCATCAAACCCCATGGTGAATCCCACAGTGTCATATTCTTCAATTAATCATAATAGTGTAGACTTTGGATATGCTATTGTGTGTGTCCCTCTAGGCCTTTGGCACTATAGTAGTTGATACTATTCATTGACCAAGATCAGAGTCTAGAAACTAATCAAGTCTCATAAAGAGATAATTAACACTCATATAAATTTAATCTTTCTTATTAACACACACCATGTGATATATTCTCTTTGTCATGTTGTATATCATAAATTTGGACACACACTTTATATCATCATCTATTTTTTCATTATAATTTGTTAACTAAATTGGATGGACTAACCTTATTCTACCATATCCATGGATTTAGTGAAGTTACTACCATACATATTAAATAGGCATAAGATATCAATTCCTTTTCTTGGAAGAGAAAAAAATATATATTGATCATTCAACCAATTTCATACCACCAAAGACGCACCCAACCCAAGATTCCTCACCATGACTTCAATTTCATGGTTTTATCTTAACATCAAATTACATGATCATATGATACATATTGATAAAGATCTCAAGTTTGGATACCAATACACATGTTTTTATATAGTAATAATCAATAACACTTGAATCATGTGGTGTTTCTATTGATGGGTCAGTCCTCATGATCCCATCTACTCAAGATCACCAAGTAGAAACATCATTAGACAAAGACTCAATGATTATGAGACCCTATCACCTAATTGTATCACATAATATGTTTTATATTAGTATGATGTATCTTGACAATATCACATATCTTTAAGATTACTATCATGGTATCTCTAAGTTCCCATTACAGACTGGGAACTGCTATAACCTTTTGATATAACATGTAATCTATAGAAAATACTTTAAATATAGTGTTCACAGAAGTATCAACAATATTATGGTAAGGTGAAAAATTTTATATATAAAAATGTATAAATGTAATGGTAATAAAAGTACATACATGAGTTAGGTTTAGGGGACCCACTAAAAATACTACCACTTGCACTAGAGCCAACAATTAATAAGTCTCAAACTGCTTTCTCACACATGAGAGTCATCCTTCTGCTGAGATATGGATTTAATGAGGGCTTCTAGGATTTTATATACTATGATAACTTTGACTTCACCTATTTAATGAAAATCCTCAAGAGAGAAACATTCTATGTATATTTTTTCCCTTTGTTGTGTCCTGGGATCTTTGGAAGGCACCACTACTGTAGTATTATCATAATAAACTAGAATAGGGTATGCACTACTAGGCACAACACTAATGTCTAAAACAAAGATACATATCCAAACTACTTCCTTAGATGCATAAAAATCTATGATATACTCTAATTATATTATGGAGTCAGTAACCAGAGGTTTCTTCAAGCTTCTCCAGCTCACTTCACCACTATTCAAAAAAAGAATATAGGCTGACTAGGATTTTAGATAATCATGATCTGTCAAAAAACTAGAATTATTGTATCCTCTCACTACTAGTTCTTTATCTCTTCAATACACAAGGAACAAATCCTTTGTATGTATCATGTACATTAGGATATTTTTCATAGAATCTCAATGTAGCTTATCTAGATTAGTTTTATATCTTTCCACCATGTCTAAATAAAAGGCATCATCAAACCTAGTATATAGAATAAAATACATGATAGATACCACTATAAAATAATAAGGGATCCAACTCGTTATTTAAGTCTTCTCTTGTGTTTTTGTACTTGTTTTATTAGATATATTGATACAATGTGACAATGAAAACAAATATCTCTTGGATTGTTCCGTATTTTACCTTTTGATTACCTTGTTAGTTTATTTAATTGGAATTATCCCAATAATTCTCTAAGACCTATGTCAATATTTCATTATCCCTTGGATATTGTCTTCTTCACCTATGACTTTTTGGAAGAATCATTCATTTAACAAATTATTAACTGAACTTAATACTTGCACTTAATTAACATAATTAATATGTCATCAACATATAATACTAATAAAATTATCAAATTCACATTAATCTTCTTATAGACATATGGATCTCTTTCATTTTTGATGAAATAAAATTCTCTTATGGCCTCGTAAAAATAATCATTCCATGATCATGATTCTTATTTCATCTCATAAATGGATCTTTATAGCTTGCATACATTATTTTAATTCTTTGACTTAATGAACCCTTAGGTTTGATATATATAGAATTATTTAACCAACATCCCATTTAGAAAAGAAAGTTTGACATCCATTTTTTAAATTTCATAATCATGGAAGGCAGCTATTCAAAGTAATATTTTTTTATGGATTTTAGTATCACAACATTTGAGATGGATCCATTGTATTATATACCTTAAAATTTCCTAAAAAACATCGCAATTAATCATTAATTTTAATTATTAAATTTATTATCCATGTATATATCTTTCTTGAATACCTATTTTCACCGAATGGGTTTACATTAGCTAGAGGGTCCACCAAAATCCAAACTTGATTTTGGTACGTGGAGTCCATCCCGGAATGCATGGAATATGTTTATTTAGTAGCATAATTTTCTTATAAATAATCTATGTCTATTATAGGATCATAATAATCTAAAATTAATGTTTCACCTAACTCAATGACAAGAAAACCATATCTCATAGTTCTATAACCTCTCGATTTGACCTATATGGAACTTGTGTATTATGAACTTCTTCACCTCCCAGTGCCTCTTATAGAGATTATTACCATAACAAATCTTTTGAATCTAATGTATCAACTTCAACAAAATTCAATATCTATCCCATTCTTTCCATTATAAATTATTTCCCTTTTATAAATATTGAATGTCTTTCCACAATGATTTTTTCTATCTAAAAGATTATATGGGTAAAACCATTTTTTTTAAATAACCTATAAATATGAACATTATGCTTTAAGGTGATACTTTTTTACTAGGTATATTTTTGAAAAAAAACATAAATCCATATACAATTATGTGTGAAAATTTGGGTTTATTTTCATACCACAACTCTTATAAAATATTACCTATAGCATTAGTTAGTACTCAGGTAAGGGTATGTGTCGCTATCTGTAACATGTATCCCAAAAAGGATAATGGAAGAGATTCCTAACTCATCTTTGATCTGACCATGTCAAGAAATGTCTGATTCCTATTTTCACATACTTCATTCCACTATGTTTTATAAGGAGGAGTGAGTTGGGGTACTATCATGTACTCCTTCAAGTGGTCTATGGAAGCTATGTTAAGGTACACTCTTCCTCTATCTGAGCAGAGTGCCTTAATATTCTTACCAAGCTATTTTTCTACTTCATGATGATATTCCATAAATATTTAAAGGTAATATGACTTATAAATCATTAATTATATATAACCATACCTACTATAGTCATTGTTCAAATTAAAGAAGTAGAAAATACACTCCCTACCTCAACTGGAAATAATCAACACATATCAATATGAATCAATTTCAGAAATTCAATGCCTTTTAATCATACCCCAAACAAGGTTTATTTGGTTATTTTTCATTGTAAACAAGTGTGAAATATATCTATATGTTTTAACTCAGTAGATTTTAAAATCCCTATTTGATCTAATTTTTGAAAACACTTATCATTTACATGACCATGTCTAAAGTTCATAGCTGGGTTTTATATGATTCATTCTCATAGGCTATGTCAATGATTGTCACTACTATGTTTCTAAGTTCGAGTATATACAATCCATTATTAATATGATCTATACCAACACATATTTTATCTTTATAAAATAGAAAAAAAAATTATTTCCAAATTTGAAATAAAATTATATGGTTTCCAAAATTGACATTGAGATTATGTTTCTGGTAACTAAATGAACATAATGACAATTATTTAACACAAGATCCAAACAATTAGTCAAAGTCATATGATAATCTCACAATACTAAGACTAATAATATTTCACACATTCTTGTATTTTAATATAAATTAGTGATGCACAGGTTTTATTCAATACCCAACAAGTTGATAAATATATATTGGATTCATTGAAAAAAATATCTGATGTAGAAGCATCACCTTTTTTCCCATCCTTGCAATTCATCCTCCAGTGTCCTTTATTTCTACATGCAAAGAAAATATCCTCCTTCTCATTTACATCCCTCTATATCATTGTATTTTTTGAATGGTAGTGCATCAGTGTCTTTGCCGTAAACTTAGACTTAAACCCCTTATCATTTTCCTTCCTCCTCTTTTTCACTAAATGAACTAAATTATTGGTATTATTTATATTATTGTCAGCATTCTGAACTAAATTCAGTAGATTTTGAAGTCAATTTCTATTTTTATTCATGTTATAATTAATAATAAAAGTTAAATAACATGGTAGTAAAGTTTCATGAATGAGCTCGTTTTCTAGTTCTTGTTTCAGTTTGAACCTAGAGACTTCAAGCCTCTCAACGTACTCAGTAATCTTGAGTAAATGAGGTCCTTCTTGATTCCCTTCTTCTATCATGAACCTATAAATTTAATCTGATATCTCATAGCTTTCATTCCTTGATCTCTCATGATATAACTATTAGAGATGAGTTATCATCTTGTAGGTGTATTCAACCTCCTTCATTTTCTATAGTTGATTGTATGATGATGTCATCATAATATAATTACATCTAGTGCATAATCTACATTATTTTTCCATTTTACTTTATCTTATTTAATTACACTGTGATAATTCTTAGTAGGAAGTGAGGACTCTAGTACAAAAATCTTACTCTCTTTTTGTAGTTTATGTGAAATTGCCTATACCACTCCTGTAATTTATGGCAAGTCAAGATATTTTATTCATCCAAAATTGATCAAAATGATAATGAACTAGGGGTATTAGTGATTTCTATTTTTATCTTTAACAAATAAATTTATAAATTAGTACTTTTTTATGTTTACCTTTGCGACAGTAATCATTAATTAATTAAGTCATTAAATATATCCCAATATTTTATCAAACCCTAGTATCCCTCACTGCTAGATTTAAAATACCCAGCCGCTTGAGTATCATAGTGGCAGGGATCATTGAGTCCTCTCCTCATATTCTAAGCTATAGTTACACCACCACTTAGAGAGTTATAAGTTAGGCACCAAACTATCCAACTACATTAACTTGTGGCACTTTGAAAAATTGAGTGAAGTCCCAACTTTTCTTAAATAAGTCATTTATTCCTTAAACACTTTCCCTCTAAAGTAGTATCAATCTAGCTATGAATACTTTTTTCCTACCAGCTTTAGTTAAGTCAACTTGTCATTTACATAAGAACTTCCCAATAATAGGAGGCTCCCTCAACTAGTGTTGACAAGCTCCACATAAACCTGTATTATTCAAATTTATATGAAGGAAGTAATTCATGGATAAATATTACATTGAAGGTTTTTAATATTTATTGACGAATGCAATCATTTTCTATTAAATATATTTATACTATTTTGTCTTGGTCACAACTGAACATGCATTAAAAGAAAACATTCATCGTGCCTTTAATCATTTTTTGTTTACAATTTTATGTGTTCCCACAAATATGGATATTCATAAAATAATAAACAATTCATAAATTAAATATACTCATTGGATAAACCTAAGAATCTAATATTTGTTGATCAATTTAAACTTAACAGATCAACTGTAAATTAGGGGTTGAAGTCTTGAGTCATGTATTGAGTCGTATCACATCTCACCCCTTGTCCAATGTTTTCATATCTCGACTGAGATAACACCTCATCCAGGAATAGTCCATGTCTTACAGCATCATCATCAATAGTAAAAACTTACTCACATGCAGAACACGGGGTCTCAATAATTGAAATTTACATACATAAAATATGATAGATGTGTAGACCCTTATACATATTAAAACAAAAAATACGATGTACAGACCATCGAATAATTAATTAAATATTACAATCATCAAACACAATTATAATAATTAATTAAATGAAATAAAAAAAGAAAAAAAGTGGTCATTAAATGATCAAGACAAGTCTACGGGTAAATTAAATACCTGATAAAAATTAAAATATAATATATTTAAGATTGTGGAAAACTAAATTAATTAAATGAATTATTTTTATTCTAATAATTTTAATTTTTTTTTGTCCTAAAATTAATTTAATTTTAAACTAAAATTGAATTTATTTTAAAAATATTATATTTATTATATTTAAATCCAAAAAATAAAAAATTAATATTTTGGATATTTAAAATTTTCACGGACCCTAGAAACTGCTCAGGCCTATCTCGGGTTGGGAAAGAAACTTCCCAAGCCGGTTGCGGGTTTAAAAGACTCAAATAGGGATCGTCTGAGTTGGGTAGAAGCTAGCCTAACCCATTTTAGGTTGGGTAGGTCCATATAAGAAATATCAAGTCTAATAGACCCAAGATGGTGGAGGGGTGGCTAGTAACCCCAATCAGGTAGGGGACCATGGACAGGGGAGGTCGTGCATCGTAATTGAGGAACCGATGAGGTGGGAGTCGATGATGGTGATGTGTTCGGTTGTGGGAGATGAAGATATTGTTGATTGTGGGTGGAGGCTAGTGATGGTTCTAATAGGGTGGCTTGAGGTCAGTCATAGTGGCTTGATAGAGCTGCTGAAGGTAGGCTGGTAGGTGGGAGCACATCACCGAAGGTAGGCCGGCAGCTCACGCAGTAATAGCAGAAATGGAGGCTCATGGGATTCCTTAAGAAGAGTCTATTATTATATCATTTTTTTTATAATAGTTTTTCTCCGTCCCCAAAAAAAACATTCTATTAAGCTGAGGCCAAAGACTATTTATTATTGAAATAAAGGAAAGAATCTCTTTTTACTAGGTAGAGGAGACCCATTACATGACCCATAGGCCCAATGGTCATTAAATCCTATTATAACTTCCTAAAGGCCAGTATTGTTTTCCCAAATTCCCATTAGTGAATAGTATTATTAAAATACTTGGGATGCAACATTGCATGTTATAGTACCATCGCCACTGTAGTTCATACTATAGTTTTTTTCACCTCTATAGTGTTTTTGGTACTACAATTACACCTATACTACATTTTTTCTACAGTAATGCAACAGTGCCCGCACCCAATGGGTTTTCAACCCCCATAATTTGAACCCTCATCCCAATAAAACACTTTTGTTTTTAAATTATATAATTTTATTACATCAAGTCGTGTCACCCCGATTTTCCTTTATTTATTGTTATTCAACATCCAGTAACCCCATTTTTTATTATTTCTAGTTTTTAGTTTTATTCCCAACTAAGTCCTTGTTCAATAATTTTTATAAAAATTAATACTTCTATCCCTTCAAAAAAATTTGATTCAGGATAAATATATCTCTTACCAGTACAGTTTCGGCCACTAGAATCTAGTTAGAAAAGGAAGAAAAAATTATTTCGCCAGAAAAATAAATTTCTAAAAAATTTTAATTCACACAGATATATATATATATATATATATATATTGTTCTTCGATTTTTACCCACATGTCTATCCAAGTTAGTTTTTCAAGATGGTCATAATTTCACAATCTAAGATCATATTGATGTACTGTCAGAACAGTTGTGACCAAAATAAACCCCTACATTTAAATTTAAGAAATATTAATTTTCCTAGTCGGAGAAATGAAAATTCATCTTCTATAGTGATCCAAGCCTCAGTAAATTTACAAGTATCTCATTAAGATATTTCAAAGTACAAAAATTTAATGAATGATTACCTCATTCGAATCAGTGAAAAGTTCGCCTATATATCATCGTTGGTAATTGTCTCTCGAAGTATCTGAGGCTGATCAACTCTAGATTGTCCACACAAACTCCAAAAGTCTTTGTGAATGTCAATTAGGGAATTTGAAGTTCTATAATGGAGCTTGGAAGATTTAATCAGTGTCATGACGATCACTGTGATCCCTTTACTTTGATCTATGAAGGTATTCATGGATCGATTTTTCAGAAGGATCCCTTCTCTCTCTATGATTCAGGAATGAGGAGATAGTATCTCTCAATTTCATCAGTATGAATATTACAACAAAAATGAACTCCCATCTACTTATATTATGGAATATAACTTCTCAAAAAGGGTTCCCCAGAACCCGTATAATTAATATCTACAAAATAAGAAATAAAATACAAGTTATGGAGAAGTCAATGCATAATAAACATCATTTATATTTTATCCCTTACTTGTCATATATAATGAATATATTATGTGATAAACCTGATCCATTTAAGCGACTAGTAATTACCACAATATTAAACGAACCTTGAATATTAAAATAACATTCATTCCTTTAATATTTTCCCGGGTAATGACTTAATAATTTTTGAATACTTTTAATAAATTCAACTCCAATTATTCTATACTCGAATAATAATATATTTATTTATTCATTGGTAATCATTAATACTTAGAAATCCCCTAGACCTAGTTGTGAGACCCACTTTTCCTATTGTCATATTCTTGTGAATAGGTTAGACTTTTGAATATGTTATTGGGTGTGACCTTCAATGCCCTTATCTCAATACTAGTGAATAATATTCATAGACCTAGAACAAAATATAGAAACCCATCAAGGACAATTAAGAAATAATGAATCATTATAGGAATGATAACCTTCTTATGAACACATGTCATATAATATAATCTCTTTGTCCTATGATATCTCATAAAGGTGAATGCACATTTTGTGTCATCATCCTTTATTTATTATTTTTGGAAAAAAAATTACTATAATTGATTTATACTAATATATGTGTTTTATTTCTAGTAGAAACTATAAAAGAATAAAGATAAGGGTTTTATATTCCCAAGTTCTTCACCGTGGGTTTCACCAGTCATGTTTGTTAATAAGAGAGACAGATCAATTAATCTCTGCATTGATTATTGTGAACTTAACAATATCAAAAACAAGAACATGTACCATATACCAAATATTATGACTTTTTTGATAAAATTAGAGGATCTCAATGCTTATCAAAGATTGACCTTCGATCTAGATATCACCAATAGATGTTGAAAAGAGAAGATATAACCAAGATAGACGTTTACATATGATATATGAACTATGAATTCATATTCATGCCATTCAGACTTATGAATTCCCCTAATATCTTTATAGATCTTATTAGTAGAGTCTTTATAGATTAACTTGATCCTTTTTTGGTATTATTTATAAATGATAATTTCATATGTTCCAAGACAAAGTAAAATTAAGATTATTATTTTTGTGTTTTTCAAAAGACCTTCAGAAAGGAGAAATTGAACTCCAAATTTAGCATGTGTAAATTTTTATTACATAAAATAAGAATCCTGGGTCATGTAATCACAAGAAAGATTATATTGATGGATAATTCATAGATATATGTATTTAAAAGTTGGAATAGACCAGCCATTTTAATAGAGATATATAACACCAAGATATTTGGTAAAAAAATAAATAAATTAAATATTTTCAAAATATTTTGTATTACACACAATACTGAGTTTATCATGAGTTACATGAAAAGATATGTTTATCTTGAATTACACTCAATACTAAGTGTATCTTGTGTTGAAAAAATTTGTTACAGGGGTCTTTTTATTTTTTTAATTAAAGGGGTTTAGGTAATTTTTTTATAGAGGTATATGGGTTTGATGAGCACAAAATGAATTGGTGCTTTGATAGAAACCCCACAACGCCAATTCATTTGGCGCTTTGAGTTTTCTTATTTTCTAAATTCCCATGTCAGCCCTCCCCAACCCCCCTTATGTATATATCATATATATATTTATAAAATTATAATTATAATTATAATAAATATATTTATAATAAATATAATTACTAAAATAAATATAATAAATTTATATTTATATTTATATTCATCATATTTATAATTATATATAGTTATTATATTTATATTTATTATATTTAAAATAATATATTTATTATATTTATTATTATATATTTATTATATTTACATTTATATAATTATAATAAATATAATAATTATATAATTATAAATATACTAGTTAAGAATGGATTTAGGTCAAGTTTAAATAAAAAATTCAAAAGGTCCCTAATTTTTATAAGGATATAAATTTTTAAAGAAGACAAAAATAGGGGAAGTAATTGCAAATGAAAATTGAATCATGGGGCTTGTGCTCCTTTTGGAAATCAAAAAAATATTATTATAATTATATATTTTTATAATAAATACAATTTCTAAAATAAATATAATAAATATATAATTATAAATATAATAATTTTATAATTATAATAATTTTATAATTATAATAATTATATAATTATAATAAATATATAAATATAGTGATTATATAATTAAAATATAATAAATATATATATATATATTAAATATATAATTATAATAAATATATAAATATAATAAATATATAATTATAAATAAAATAAATATATTATTATAACTATAATAAATTTATAAACATAATGAATATATAATATATAAATATAATAAACATATAATTATATTAATTATATATTTGTTATAATTATATAATTATAAATATTATAATAATTATATGACTACAATAATGATAGAATTATAATAAATATATAATAGTAATAAATATAATTATTATACTTAAAATAATTACATAATTTTAATAATGATATATTTTTGATAATTATATAATTATAATAAATATATAATTATAAATAAAATAATTATAAATATAATAAATATATAATTATAATAAATATATTTTTATAAATACAATAAATTTATAATTATAATAAATAATATATATATATATAATTGTAATTATAATAAATATATATTGAATAAATATATAATTTTAATATTTATATAATTATAAGTATAGCAAATATATAAATATAATAAAAAATAAATATATAATTTAAAATTTAATAAATGTAAATAAAATAACTTCTAGGAAGGTTCAGGATCCAATCTTACTCAGTCCCAAAAAATTATTAAGAAAATTAAAGCTGAGACAACGATGCATAAATGTGGAAAAAGTGCCACCAAACACAAGGTGGTAGGCCAACACCGCCCACAAAACAAGCAGACCAAAATCCCAACAACAAAAGAAAACAGAAAGCGTAGCAAAAGAGACGACCCTAGTAAGGCCATCCTGTGGAAGTACCGCCTATGACCCAAACAATCATGGAGCACACCATAACCTGAAAAGGTCAAGCCAGGTCAACCACTCGGTAAGGAACCCAACAAATTGTATCCCAAGGAAGGGGTCTGCAACCTACCTCATGCATCTCATGGAAGGGGATCTGCGACCTACCTCCCGCATCCTAAGACAGTGATTATCGGGTTGAAAGTCATCGCTCTCTAGTCGATGCTGCCGCTCCCACTCGTTCAAGATTTGGTCACGCGAGGTCTTCCTTACCTGCACCACAGTCACTAGTCGTTTATTCATCATATTGTAGATGACCACGCCTGGCACACCCCTCATCATCGTTGTCTTCGGTTCGTCATAAGCTCTTGCTCGCATAAGTCGTCGAGCTCTCCCAGATGAGATCATGTTTCCCGCTCTCATATGCTACCGAGCTCCGCCGGATGAGATCCCGCTGTCGAGATCCCAAACACCTTCACTAATAGCCATCGCCAAAATTATCTATTGGCCTAGAAGACTACACCTTGCACACAAAACTCCAATATCGTTTCCCTTGTCGTCAGATTGCACATCCACAGAGACACACTGCTGACCCTATGGGATCTCAGATCCACCGGTCATACCCACCATGTGCCCCCACCGGTGTAAAAAATTGCCAGCGGGATCCCATATCCAAAAAGTCGATGCTCCCTCTTCAGTCTAGAAACACTTAACCACTTACGTAATCGTTGTCCAGTGATCAATAATTATATATTTATTATAATTATATAATTATTATATTTATAATTATATATTTATTGTTATTATATAATTGTATAATTATTATAATTATAATAATTATATTTATTATTATTATATATTAATTATAGTTATATAACTATTATAATTTTATAATTATTAGTATATTTATAATTATATATTATTATATTCATAATTTTATAATTATTATAATTATATATTTATATATTATATATTTACTATATCTATAATTATATATTTATTATAATCATAAATTTATTATAATTATATAGCTATTATAATTATACATTTATTATATTTATTTTAGAAATTATATTTATTATAAAAATAAATAAATATAATAATCATTGTTTGATTTCCAAAAGGAGTGCAAGCCCTATGTTTTAATTCTCATTTACAATAGCATTCCCAACTTGTGTCTTCTTTTAAAATTTCTAACCCTATTAAAACTAGGGACCTTCTCAATTATTTATTTAAACTTGACATGCCACCACTCTTAACAAGTATATTTATAATTATATATTTATTATATTTATTAAAAATATAAAATCATAAATATTATAAATATGTAATAATATATATAATAAATATATAATTTTAAATATAATAAATATAAATTTAATAACTATATATAATTATTAATTTAATGAATATAAATATAATAAATATAATTATAAATTTAGTATACCTAATTTATTTATTATATTTATTATAAATATATTTAATATAGTTATAATTATAATTATATAAATATAAATATATATAAGATATATATATATATAAAGGGGTTGGGGAGGGGTGGCGTGTTAATTTCGAAAAAAACTCAAAGCGCAAGATGAATTGGCGTTTGGCGTTCTTATCAATGTTCTAATTCATTTGGTGCTCAAAAGATCCATATAGACATATAAAAAATACATATACCCCTTAAATTTAAAAAATACCCATGTAGAAAAAATTTTCATATTGTGTTACATACAACAATGAGTTTAAAAGAAACATGACATACTATTAAAATATTAAAATTATTTAATATGATAGTTATCAACTAGTTGTTGGGATGGTGGGTATGCATATGATTTAACTAAATTTTGAAAATATATGATTTAAACAAGTATATAATATAATTCTTTGGTGACCAATTAATTATAAATGAAAACAAAAATGATTTGAAAATAAAGGAAAACTTTTTCTTAATAAACTAATTTAATGTATACAAATGTGTCTTACCTCGATAAATTAAACTAATCACTTTTTTATGAATGATCTTAATGAAATTTATATATTATATATTATTTCAAATTTTAAACATCCATCTTTTGTGTTTTCTACACAATTCATAAGAATAAATCCAATTTTACGCTTAAAACTATATTTTTCTAAAAAGTAGTTTTTTTTCTTTTTATGCACCTATTTTTAAATTAATATTTTTCCATTTTAGAAAAATTATTTGAAAAAATAAAAATAATTTTTTAAATCATCATTTTAATATTATCTTATGGATAATTTTAGAGAATTTTTTTAGAAGAATAATTTTTCAATTAATGGTAAAAAATTGGATTTTATAATGAATTTTCATTTTTTTTAGGGAATTTAAAAACATCCAAATTAATTTAAAATAGTTTTAAAGTTAAATTAGTTAAATTATATATATATTAATCCAATTAGTTCCATTATAATAATTTTAACATTTAATTTTTAAATAAAAACTTTTAAAACTTTTCAACATTTTCTCATTGGAAAACCACTTTCTCGTCGCATCTCCAGGATTAATTTTAAAATAAATTATTCAAATTATGTGAATGTGAATTTGAAAAAGTGATTAAATATTTATATTCATCATAATTTATATTATCTAATAATTTAAACTTAATTTTTTACCATAATTAATAGTAAATAGAAAAAACTATTTATCATGGTTAAGGTGAAAATTGGTTTATCAGGAGTCAAAATAAAAATGTAATGGTTAAAATGACCCAAAACATGTAAAAACCCATTTGTAATAAATATTTCAACCTTTTATATTCTATTATATATAATTATTCATTTTTGGAGCCTTTTGGAATGAGTAAAATGATGGTACACCTTTTTCTTTTCAAAAATTACAAGTGTTCCACTCGCATCACTTATAAAAGGCCACTACTTCTTCTCGAAACATTACTCTTTAAAAACAAATTGGTTTATAAATTAACTACAAAAATAAATTCCTTATTTAACTAATATAATCCTATAATACTTATTTGGTTAGATATCTAACCTAAGAAGCCTTTTTGTGCAAACCAAAATGAAGTTTTCTGAAGAAGAGGTAATGTCCCTAACGAAGCATTTTATATTATTTCTTCCTCAACCTCTATAAATTATTATTAAAACATGATGATAAGATAACCTCAATATAATTCATATAATGAAATTTTTTTATGTTAATTTCATATTCTACAACCATCTCATGTTTCATCAAATGGGTTACAAAGTGGTCATTTGTGTCTTCGGCGGACTATCGGCTCGCTAACTGATGTTATTCATTTTCCACCACCACCTATCACAGATGGATATAATGATGTATTTGTTATAGATATATGATATTTAATATATTATTATTCAATTTTAATCATGGTATCACATGTTTCTTTATAATTTTAATTTTGTGGGAATATGACAACATTATTCATATATATGGCGGACTACCCCCCCCCGCAAAGCGATGAAATTCATTCACACTTTACATGGAAGGTAATAAGGATGGGTTTAAAGAAAATATGTGATATATATTACATAAAAATTAATATTTAATATTTATATATTCTTTTATATTCTTTTTTCCCATTGGGAAAATGGAAACATCATTCCTGTTTATGTATGGTCTACCGTCTCCATGAACAGTGTATTTCATTTTCTATCTCTAACTCTTATAGATTACTCTATATACATGTATAATGAATATATATGATATTTATATCACTTTTAGAATTATTTATATAATTTAACCATTATAAAATTATGATAAACAAAAATAAAAAATCAAAAATTACATGAAAAACAATATAGTTATTGCCCGAAAAATGACTTTAACATATAATCGTTAACAAATTGGTAATAAAATGTTAGAAGTAAATCATATAAGAAATGATATATATGTGTGTATGTATTTTTGGTTCTTTAATATATTTATAATAAACTTATATCTATTATATAATAGGCTCTAACGTGTATGATGGAAGTCAAGACTTATGGTATGGGATTTCTAGTCACTCAATTATTTCTAGGAGACATATACAAATTCTACACTTTTTTACTATTTGTGGTGTATATAATACCCCTTTTAAATTTTATATAATTTTTATCCTTATTTTACTTACATTTAATGTCTAATTTGATATTAATTATTTATTGGGGCTTATAATTCAAAAGATTACTAAAGTGGTAAGAGAATTACATCTCACTTTTATTTTTCTATGAGAAAGAAGTCGTATTCACCATTAGTTTATTTTATGTGGCGTATATAATGACCATGAATTTATTTATGATTTTTATCATTAATATATTTTAGATTCAAATTTATATTTTAGGATCTCTCTTTCATGGGGTTTACGGTTCAGAAGCTACTAAAGTGGTAAGGGATTTTTTTTCTCAGATTTCATTATTTGGTATAAATGTTATGTTATGAACCTATGTTCTTATATGAGGTGTATACACTTACCCTTCTAAATTTTGTATCATTAATAGTCTTAATTTTATTATATTTAATGTTTCATTTGAATTTATGATTTTATGGGCCTTACTATTCAAAATATTACTAAATAGGTAAGATATTTTTATCTCACTTTTATTTTTCAGCAAGACACGTGCCATATTCAACATGTGTTTACTTTATGTGGTGTATATAATACCAACTAATATATTTTATTATTTTTATCCTTAAATTTTTTTTATTTACAAATCCATTTTTGGATCTCTATTTCATGGGTTTTATGGTTCAAAATTTACAAAAGCGATGATGGATTTTTTATCTCAGTTTTCCTTCTTTTGGACATAAGTTATGTTATGAGCCAATACTCTTCAATGAGGTGTATATAATACACCTATTATATGTTATATCATTAATATCATGATCTTAAATATATTATAAGTTTCATTTAATGTTATTCCTTCATTGGTATTATGATTCAAAATTACGAAAGTGGTAGGATTCGTGTGTTACAATCTCGTCATTTATCAGGATTATTTATGAATATGATTCCAATGATAAAATATAATGATATATATCTCAAGAAACTCATTAAATTTATTCTCCTATCATTAGGTCTTGATAATACATGTTTCACTTCATTTTACTCTCTTTACATACTCATGAGTTTAAAATAATATTTTTAAGAAAAATCATCTTTATTTTTCTCCTTGGTAGAAAACATTTTTTATTCCAAAACCATGTTTTCTAAAAATGTTTTTAAAAATGTTTCTAACATACATAAAATTATTTCCTAAATTAATTTTTACCCATTTTTTAATTTTTACAAAAAAAATTGGAAGAAATATTCATTTTATTTTCCAAACAATGCTAATTCGGATTTTACAAAAAAAATGTGAAGGAATATGTATTTTAATATGTACAAAATGAATGGAATTTCATGCCTCTATGACCAATAATTTCCATTAATATTCCTTTATAATTTTCTTGGTTAATTTAAAATAAAATTATTTTCAAAATGTTTTATTTAAAAAAACAAAATTAAAAATGATATTTCCCTCAATAAATGTTTTATATGATTTTTAAATCTTCTTTTATAAGTATTCAAGGTTATTTTCCAAGAAAAAGATTTTAGAAATGTTTTATGTTTTCAAAAAAATAAAATATGTTAGGTTATATTCCTCATGAAAATTTTTAAAAGATTTTTAAATCATCCATTATAAATTATCAATGTTATTTTCAAAGAAAATGATTTTAGAAGTGTTTTTTGTATAAATATTTTTTAATCAGAAAATTTATTTTACTCAAGAAATGTTTTAAATTTTTTTAAATATTTATTTATAATTTTTCATGATTATTTTCAAAATAAATTATTTTTTAAAAAATATTCTTTAAAAAAATTAAAAGGATAAAATATATTTTGCATAAGTAATGTTTTAAATGATTTTTAAATATTCTTTTATACGTTTTGAAAGTCATTTTCAAATAAATGGGTTTCCAACATATTTTATGACTTTTTATTTCGTGAAATTGATATTAAAAAGACAATTTATTTTCTTAATAAATGTTCTAAGTGATATTTTAAAAATAATTTTCTAACTAAGATTACATCCTTTGATGTTATTTATGAATTCTTGGGGATCTGATCCCAGGATACCAATCTTATTCTTTCTCTAAATGGTTTATTTTTATAGTGATAAGATATTTGTGAAGCCTTTCTCCATGATGGGTTATACCATAATAAAATTATTATGAAAACCACTTCTTTTCACATGTTATACTATGATGAAATGTGGAAATGATTATGAAATCTATCTCTTTTCCACATGTTATTTTATTTACAAATCTTTATAAAACCTGTTTTATTTCATGGGTTATGATATGATGAATGTTTTATGATATTATAGCACATATACATATAATTTACATTATTTTAAGGGTGATAACTATATCTCTCTCCAATTCATTGTGTAAATATTTAGTTCTCATTTGATATACAGGACTGGAATGAGGAGTGAACCCAATTTAGTAAGGGACTTTGTCGGGTATGATGGTCTTGGGAGTAGACCTTGATTACTATGATGGTTTCCGTAGTGAACCTACTCTGCTGTAATATACTTGGTATTAATATTTAACTAATATGAAAATGGATTTATATTCTTATGTGTATACCATAATTCTATTTCTTATGCCAATGTTATGCTCGCATGGCTCGTGTTCTTTTATTTCCTTATGACCCATGGCTTAGGAAATACAGATCCTTATTCCATGACTTAATATTTTATTCTTTGATATGTAGGGTATGTTTTAAAATGTTATGATCGTGTTCTCATACCCTTATTTTAATGTTATTCTTATGTATCTCCCTTTTTTACCCACTACTACAAAAATGGGCAAGGGATGCACCACCCTTTAACAGCACTAAAAAAAGCACTGATAAAGGGTACCCCTTTATCAGCCCTTTTTTAGTAGCGCTCCTAAAGGGGGGATTTATCATCACTTTTTCCTAGAACTTATAAATTTTATGTTTAAAAAAATCATGAAAAATAATATATTGTTAAATAAGTATATTTATATTGATATAAATATAATATATATATTTTAAATAAGTTTTAGATAAGTATAAATAGACTATTACATTTAATATATATGAAATTTAGTTAAAATGGCATTAAAATATTTTAAAAAATATTATTAATTAATAATTTTCTAATTATCATTGATTAATAATCATTTAATAACAATTTGAAGGCCCAAAAAACCAAAATAATAAATAAAAGATCTAAAATAAGTTGAAAATGTAACTCAAACTTCAAACAGCCATAACTTTTGATCTGGGTGTCCGTTTGTGCTCTTCAGCATATCAAATCAAACCCTACGACGATCTATACATGTAAATTACCCAATGGAACCTTCCATCACATTTTTCAAGTCAAAATTAGGCCCAGAAGGCCTCCAAAATTGATTTTTTATTCGGAATACCCCGATTTGTTAACATTCAAACAAGTATAACTTCTGATCCAGATGTCTGTTAGGACTGTACCACATATCATATCAAATATTGTTTCATTTTTTTAGATTTGACTAGTTGTGGAGTTAAAAAATGTTTTTGCATTAGATGTTATAGTCGTTTTAACATTCTATGGCTTTTCAAATACACATATATATGTATTTATTCATAAATATATATGTGTCTCTATGTGTGTGTGTGTGTCTGTGTGTGTGCATTATATATATGTATGTATGTTGTTAATTATTTATTTATAAACACAAATAAAAAACATATTTTATAAATTTATTTAAAACTAATCTTATAAATATATATTAACATACAAATAAATATACAGATAAAAAATTATAACTGAATATATATATGTATATATATAAATATATATTATTAGAAGAATGAATATATATATATATGAATATATGAATAAATATATATGTATTAATATAACTAAATATATTTATATTAATATGAAGTTATATTAATATACGAATAAATATAACTATATATATAAATATTAATATATATTAATATACAAATATATATATATATGAATAAATATATATGTATTAATAAAACTAAATATATTTATATTAATATGAATCTATATTAATATAAAAATAAATATAACTATATAGATATAGATATATTATTAAATAGAGAAAAAAACAAAATGGCTTAGTGGTAAATGTGTAGGCGTACAAGGGGGGAGGTCGCGAGTTCGAGTGCGGGTGGAAGCAAGGAGGTGTGCGCATGTGGGGGATGCATTGGAAGGGCACCACATGGAAGAGTGTGAGGGGGTCCTCCTAGCGCTGATAAAGGGGGGTTCAAGCACTGTCAAAAACTCTCCACCCCCCCCCCCCCATGGCATTATATATTTATTTTTTATTTTATTTTTTTAATTTTTTATTAATTTTATCAGTGTTGATAAAGGGGTCGTTTATCAGTGTTTTTTTAACGATGATAAAAGCCCCCCCCCCCCCTTTATCATCACCTCGATTAACAGCACTTTTTTTAGTGCTGTTAATGCACTTTTCTAGCGCTGATAAAGTCCACATTTTTAGTAGTGACCCTTACTGATAATTTATGCTCACCCTTTCTTTTTCTTTCTTTCCCATGGTTCTGAAGAATGATTTTGTGTAGGGTATGTTTGTGAAGAGTCCTAAATAGTATGATTTTTGTATGATAATTTGAAGATCTTTCACCAAATTAGAATATTCTTTACCTTGTCTCCCAAGGCACTATACCTTTATGATCCTCAGGTGTGTGTTTATGTAATGTAATGAATATTCATCTAAAAATATGTAATATCTATGTATGAAAATCCTAAGTCACTATAAGATCCATATATTTCATGGATTATAAATATACTACTGATTCATTGTTATAAATTTCTAAAGACTATCAAACCTACCAACTAAGTTAACTTTAAAGGGATTCATGTTTCTCATGATAGATGAATGTAAAGAAAATTTCATAAAGATTAATAGATGGTTAGTCATGACACCTATACTCACACTACTATAGAGTGGATAAGTGTTTGGGATATAAATTTATGCATCAATAAAGGTATTTTAATGTGTTCTCATGAATAATAACACAGTTGAAGTTTATGAATCATATAAATTAATGGTTCATGAAAAGAATTTCACAACTTGTTATTTAGAGCTTGTAGTGGTAGTATTCTCATTAAATATATGGATGAATTAACTCTAGGGATCAATGTGTGATATATGTTTTTTGACCATGAGATCATAAAATATATAATCACATAGAAGGATTTGAACATGCACCAAAAGATATGATTGGATTTAATCAAGGAATATGATTAAACAATACATTACCACCATATGAAGGAAAACAAGGTGTCTGAATCATTAAGAAGGATGTATCATGTTACTTTATCGATGATCCGGATTGGAATCTACCTAATACATATGGATTTGAAAAGGATATAATTGTAAATACTAATCGAAGAAGAGAAATTATATGTTTCATAAATGAATTCTCAATAATCCATCCATATAAAAGTTCAAAGAGTCATTGTGGATGGATATAAATCTACAAAACAAGGTAAGGAATATTTCAAACTAAAACCCTGACATTAATGGAATTATAATATTCAGAAAAAAAATGTTTCCTTTTAATATTAAAACTGAATAAGGATTTTTTGGATGATGCACATAAATATTCATTCTATATCATCCGAGAAGAACAAATATGTATATAGATATTAAGAAATATTTATACTAGGACACCATTTATAGGGATATCTCATTGTATGTATCTAAATTCTTGGTATGGCAGTAATTATTAGTGGAATGATAGAATTATAATGGGTTGATAAAACCATTACCCATACTAGAATTAAAATGTGAGAAAAAGACCTCGAATTTGATTATAATATTTCCAAACAAAACTAAAGTGAATAATTTCATTTGTGTTAGTGGATTAAATTATGAATTTAGTTCACTTCATTAATATTTGAAAATATTTATCATTAAGATAACTTGAAAAGGTATATATAATGGAAGTTATAAGGATGTATGTAATACCACTCATAATTATATCTGATTGAGATCATAGGTTTACCTTAATGTTTTCGATAATTTTTTGACAAGAATTGGATAAAAATTTGAGATTTAGGATAACTTATCATCCTCAGACTAATGGGGAATCTGAAAGGACTATTCAAACTCTTGATGATATGATGATATCATATTCAATTGATTTCAAATGATATTGATATCAACACCTTACCCGGTTCTCATATAAAAGTATTTTACATTATAACATTCAAATGAAACCATATATATATATGGGAATAGGTGAATAACTCTAACACGTTTGGATGAAGTTAGTGAGTGTAAGAAACTTGGAGCAAATATTACTCAAGTTATTTTAGAGAATATATAAATAATTCTGTCACAAATTAAAACTACAAAACATAAAAATGTTGTATATTGATTATTATCGATGGGATTTGGAATTTTATGTTAGTGACAGTGTATTACTTTTACTATCACCATGGAATAAGGTTACAATATTTAAAAATATATAAATTTGAACCTAAGAATTAGTAACCCTTTCAAAATCCTCGATTATGTGGGAGTGGAAGCTTATCATCTTCCACTTCCCCCAAACCTCTTCTAAGAGAATGATGTGTTCCATATATAAATATTTAGGAAGTATATACCTAGTTAATCTCATCTACTAAACTCAAAGGTAGTTCTACTAAAATATTCTATCTTTTAATATGTTTAAATTTTATAAATCATGGATAGTATAGATAAAGTACTATGAAGAAAGACCACTCACTGGGTAAAAGTTCTCCAAATGAATCATAAGTTTGGGGAAGAAATATGGGGACCTGGAGATGTAATGAGATATAAATACCATTATTGTTTTCATTAGAGTATTGAAATTTTGAAGGAAAAATTCTTTTGAGGGGAATAGAATATAACACCACATGATTTTACTATATACTTCCCTTTAAATAAATCTAGTGTATTCGATATTTTTTTATACACAAAATTCATAACTAATATGAATAATTAATTTCTTTTTTAGGGTATAATATTATAATAAAAATTCGAATAAATTAAGAGATAGAAAATTGATACATAATTAGTAAAATGACTGAAGGCTTCAAACCACAAGTAAATAAAAACATTGTAAGGTTGAAATTATAATCATCATGATATTCCATGATGATCACACCACCACTGATAACTAAAAAAACATGATAATAATATGATAAAAACATTTAAAATTAAACTATAGAATAATATTGCTGAGAAAAAATCCTTCAAGGGATCCTCTTTGTATTTTTGGGTGTGATTGTGTTTATTGACAAATCTAGATGATCGTGAATGAGTATGGTCGAGAGTTTTGGTTTTTAGAAAAGGAATATTTTTTATAGAATGTTGTTTTTTGACCATGAAGCATAGTTTGTAGAATGTGAAGTAGATGTGAGTAATGATAATGGAAAATCAACAAATGAAGGATTTCCACATATCAACACTATGCAAACCATGAAAAGTGCTATGCAGACTGTGGAGGGAAAAATGGTTCTTGGGAGGATCACAATTCATGGGAGGCAAGAAGTTCACAAGAGAATTTTTGTCTATGTAAAGGATTCCATGATTTGAGGATCCATAAAGGTATTTCATTCAAGAAAGATATCATCTGCTTCAAAGGATCAAATCTCTCTGAGGACTTCATAATAGTATCTAGTGAAGGTTTTACCGCATAGAATCTTTGGGGAAATTAGATTAGAAATATTTTCAGATATATTTTACTATATAAAGACCGCTAATTAGATCATTAAGAAGTGATTAGATCCCATTAAAAAATTTCATCACTCTGGGAAGAATTTGGCCATGTCCAAAAGTGTTCATGAGGGAATCCATGAAGAAGAATAGTTTTCGTGGAAGAAATTCTACAAATGGTGTTCGATAAGATAGTTTATGAAAGGGTTTTGTGGGAACTATATCCGACAAAGGAAGAAGATCCCACATAGGAGAGTCATTCTATGGAAGAATAATATATCTAAAAAACAAGGATAGTCTCTAAAATAAGAAGTGGTTCACGAATCACTCAAGCAACGCGGTTCAATGCAGTTCATAGAGGAAGTATGGAAGTTATCAAAGGGACTAGAACAGTTCACAAAAGTAATTTCTACAAATTAATAATATGCAGAGAATTGGATTTCATCTATGGGTGAAAAAAGGACTTCAATAGAGCATATTCCTGTAGTTGATGATGCATGCATCCCTGAAAATGAAGGGATAAACATGTGCATCAACTATGAGTGGATCATTTCTAGAGTAGTGAGAAAAGGAAGAAGAAGGTGGTGATTTTTTCCACTAGTAGTGATCCAAAGAAAGATACATAGGGAGTGACCCTTGGTAAAGTAGTGATAAAACCCTAAATCTTTTAAAGGCATTGAGCCTGGTCATATAAGTGATCTATCTCGAACCTTGTAATTTGGTAGTGAGCCTTAGGGGATTTGGTACATCAACATAACGCCTTTGTATTCTCTTTATATGTTGTCCAGTGAGGGTAAACCAAGTAAATTTTTTGTTTCTTCCAGATGATGTAAATTATGTTCATACATTGAAATGGGAAAGAGAGAGACAAGTGTTTTGTTTAACAATGAAACAAGATCCTAAGGTGTAGTTATTTTAATTTATCATACCCTGATTTAACCCCCCCCCCCCCCCCCAGGTTATTTAAAATAATTGGGATAAAAAAATATGGATTATTATTACTTGGTATGGAATAATTGATTCATTTTTAGGCTTAAAAAATATTTTTATAAATGAAAATTTTTTCATTATACATTATTATATAAAAATAACTTTTTACCACTTTTAGAAACTAGATCCAATAAAGTGGATTTCATATTTGGAATTAGGATTTAAAATTACGAAATGCATTTACTTTTATTTTTAGGCATAAAAATATCTTATCGAGAAAAAATGAATTATCATGATACAGGTAAAATTAGGTTAAATGATTTAAATAAAGGGTAAAGACCTAAAATATCATAAAATATTATGAGTGGATGAGTGGATGATGGCATGGTCGACCTACTCTTATCCACTCTCTATAATATTTTCCCTTTGTAACCACTTTCCATGAGATGCTAAATTTCTTATTCATTAATGAAGTGGTATTTTTAAAAATGACACTCAAGATCATGTTTAAAATGATTCATCCATACCAATATAAAACAATACCTTTTTTGGGTTTCCTATTTAATCCGTAGAAAAATTAACTCCCTGAAAATCCCCTCCCAAGTTTGGGAATCTACGATCACATGAAGGAGGCCCAAATTTCTCATCTCTAAGAGGCAATTTAAGAGAAGATTTGAGTCTTCAACATGTGTCTTTTCCTTTCATTAATCATTTTTCTCTATATTATTCATCCACCTATTTTTAAATATGATTTATCACTCTAAAAAAACCAATATATATCTATAAAAGTGGTATTATTACTTATTAGAGCATTTTCTTACTCATTCCATCATTATAACATGTTTTTCTATCAGTTTTACCACCTACATGAATACTGTTATTATTTTTACATCAAGAAAAAGCAAGAAAACATAAATCATATAAATATAATGTAATAATTATTAATTTAATATATTTTAATTATTATTTAGGGGCACTAAGGAAAAGTATATTCACCAATAAATTCAATTATTTTGTTAATTTAACAATCTCCAAAAAGGATATTTTAAGCCTTCACTTAGAACCATCACCTTATAATCCATGAAGTTACCATGGGACTCCAAAAATATATAAAAAACATATACTAAATCATTATAAACATTTTAAACCCATTATCAAATTTCAAGAACTAAAACGTCCAAAATAAATCTTGCATGGAAAAACAGAAAAGTTAACACCTGCATAATTATTTTATAAATAAAAAAATCATTTCATGGTTAATAAGAAATTAATAATTAATGGTATTAAGTAAAATAAACATAAATAATGATATTATTTATAATAATAATAAACCTAAATTTGTTATACATAGATTTAGAGTGTATCTAATCAAGTTAGAGTCTATGGTAAGTGTTTCTCATACTAATTAATCTTTATTGTGATATTCTCTATATTCACCATTATTTTATTTTATGTGAATTATAAAATTTACAATGATTTTATTTTATCATACTAATAAAGTAATTCAATATATTTACATATCAACATTATGTTCTCCATTTTAATGGATTTTGATTCAAAAGTTACCAAATATATTTATTTTCAAATATCACTTTGAATCAATATTATTTTTTACTAAATTTCCATCAAATGAAATTTTAATTTATTTTCCCCTAAACCCTCTATTTATTTTCTTCTCCTCTTTAATTTTTTAGAATTTACATATCTCTTTTCTATCTCGCCTCTCTTTGGTACATAATTCAACTAAAAATATTCGTTATAAGTGGAGTTGGCCTTATCTCTTGTTTATGGTAAGGAATATATCTTCTTCATGTACATGTGTTTCATATTATTTTTTGGGAGTCCATTTCGCTAAATATATGATTTTTATGGCTATTTTATATAAAATTTTACTTTCTTTACAGAATTTTCAAAGTGTTTTTTTTCAGTTTTTCTACATGGTTTATTTCTCTTACCATTTTATATGGTATTCCTTATGAAACTTCCTCAAAACAAAATCATGGTTTTCTATAATAAATTTTATTTATTTTATCATTATTTTTAAAAATCTATTGTTTTTAAAATTATTTTATTTTAAAATAAATTTTATCAAAAAATAACGGGAATTCCTTTTTATTTTTCAAATAAATTTTTTAAATATCTTATAGAGTTTTTATTATCTATGTAAACATCCTTTAATGTTATTTATTATTAAATAGATATATGATATGATGATACCATCCACACTATTTATTTGGATTACTTGTGATTATTGCTGATAGAAATATTCATGAAACTTGTAATATACCAGATTTTCTGTTTATTATTTTTAAATGTTATATGGATTAAGATCAAGACCAAACACTGAGATGGAATGTGATTCTGAGGCACGGTGTGCCAGGAAAAATTGTTTGAAAAATATTAAAATATTAAATAGTAGGTGAACATGGTTTTCCTAAAAAGTGTAATAACTTCTAAATGAGAGCGAGAATCAGAAATCCAAGGTCACCAATACATGTATAACAACATCTTTACCATATGTGAGAAAAAACAGTGGTCAGTCTAGGTCGGTTGAAGAAAGTCATCATGGGTGTTTTAAATAAATAAAATAAATTGATAAAAAATTATTTTATTTTTGTTTTATCGACACAAATAGGAAGTGACAAGCTTATTTTAAACAAACCATTTTTCATAGATTCATGGTTAGCCTCAAAATGAAGGAATTCTCCAGAGAAACTTGGAGAAACCTTGGGATAATTATCTCAGGCAGTTGATGACATATATTCATATCAAAGATTGATGAATTCCATTTTTGATGGATCTCACCAACAGTAACGACGCAATAACCGATATTCATCAGTGAGCAATCCAAAATCAAGGTAGGATGTGTTATTTTGATTCTTCTTTCCTGTTCTTGATTCCTATGATGAAACATGAATTAATCCACGAATAGATTAGCCCGCAAATTGATCATATTTATGGGGTGGGATGATATTTATATGATTTGATGGAATATTGATCTTGTGATAATTTTATTTATTCAATTTTCATTATAATGGGTATATATCAGTATTGAAATTAACATCGATCATTGTTTATTCCTCTATTTGATTCTTAATCCCCCCCCAGTCATCGTTCGTTATGGGCATTCTTCACTTCTCCCATAACTTAACACATCCTTAACAATCAATCATTTCACACCTAATTATTATTAAAAAAATATGATATAGTAGATCTGGTATTGGAATGGAATGATGGAGGTGGGACAATAGATGCAGAGTGATTTTGATAATGGTTGATCCCCAAATATGCATTCTTTGACGTTCTTAGAAGGAATAAAGAATTGCCTTTTTAATCTATTTTTTGACCAGATCAGAAGATGAAACAAATTTTCTGGTTGATGGAATGACTCAATAGAATCATATATTTTTTTTGTGAAAAATCGATCAATTCATTGAAGTCTAGTAGTGGAGGAGGTATGCAGAAGAAATTTAACCAGTTCTGGAAAATTGAATACCACACGGCATGTAGTCTAGATTATGTAGCGTGTGGGGCCTCCCTTATGGTGGCTAGGGTTTCTAGAGAAAGTTAAGGATCACATGACGTGTGACCCCATAACATGGCATGAATCCTCTCCTAGGTAACTTGGTGTGTACTTTGGGAAGTACATGGATACAGGGTGGAGTACATGGGTTTCCTACACAACATGTACTCCCCCACACAACATGAATTGATCCATCTACATGGATCACCCTATGTACTGGTAAACAGGTATGGTTACGTAGGTTGACACCATGTATTGGAACACAATCGAAGTACACGGGTGGACCCCAAATGGAAGGGCACTACATGTGACTCCTTCTACACACCATGTACCGATCCTCTATTTGACACAGTTTCGAATGATATGGTCCATTGTACATAAAAAATACCTGAGGTTAAGGGACACAATGTGTGACCCTACTACACGTCATGTACCCCTTTTTACGTGGATTAATTCTTTTTTCCTCTATATCTTCGCCAATTTTATAGGGTTTGTTCCCTTTATCATTACCATGAAGGTAACTAAGAATACTTTCCTACTCATATGACTATGATCCCTTCAGTATGACTTCTTGGATAGAGATTTTGGAATCCCCTGAGATTCCCAGATTATGATACTCTATTCATTTCTTCATTCCCTAGGTGGAGTTCTTGGTATCGATGTGACCAAAACTACACGAACACATATCCTCTACATGATGGGTTAATCTATATAGAGTTGTTGGTATCACCCCATGGCCTTGGATGTAATACCCATCTATTGTATCATATCTATCTTTAGATCTATCACTGTATCTCTCTCATGGCGAGACCTGATGAGAATTACCTCCCAGACTGATGTGATGAGTGATATCATAATTAGGAGTGTATTCTCTCGGATGAGTGCTTTGTGGAATCGTCAAGATGAATTCTTAGGGTTAGAATGTAGTGGTTGTGACCTACCTCTAAATAATGTTTCTTGGATTAGTATATATAGATATTCTTGTTATATTTGTTGTGTACATATACCTGTGTAGAGCTAAATGTATCTTTCCTTTGTTTTATTATTTTTTGGTTTCTGGGTGTCCTACTAAGTATTGTTATATTCACTCATGTGTGGGATTTTCCCACATGTGTTGTGTCTTGTATAGATGATTGATCTTTTGATGGAGTCCTATGTGGACCAGGACTAGACGATGCTTTGTGATACAAGATAGACTTAGGTGCGTTCTTGCAACTACAGATAGTAATCCCAGTACCCATTTCTTATAGTTTGGACTTCTGGTTACAGACTCTTTTTAGTGGGATTTTATTCTATCCTTGTTTACTTTTCTTTGCATTATAATATGGTTGTGGGATATAGTGGTATGCATGCATTTTTTACTTAGTGGTATTTATATTTCATCATTTTGAGGGCTCAAAGATGTGTGTGTATGTATGGGTACATAGTCAATGCCTCCCATGTTAGTGATATGCCTACTTGGTGCTATTCACCAGCCCATGTACTATTGTAGGAAGGCTTAGGGAGTCATGACATGAGCCCCACTCACCCCTAACCTATTTTAGAAACATACATCCAATCGATGGTTGTTAACCCTCCACTCTTACAGTGAGTCTAGGAGGCATATCTTGGGGATACCAACTATGAGACCCTACGTGGCCAAATATCCACATGGAATCCTCCTGATAGATATTCAAAAGGTGGGGAGCACATCGTTCTCTTCATAGGGAATACATTAGTACCAGTGATGTTGTGGGAGGTTGTTCTGGGGGAGTTTCATACTTCCCCTTTGGTGGAACATCCAGGTTTAGTGAAAATATATCAAGACCTCTAATGTCAGTTTTAGGTGGTCCGGGATAAAGAAGATAGTGGCAGGGTTTGTTTCTTGATGCCTTACTTTTCAATAAGTGAAGGAAGAGCAACGAGTTCTAGTGGGTTTAGCTCATCCCCTTGAGGTACTGGAATGGAAGTGGGAAGGGATGTTGATGTACTTAGTTATAGGTTTACCATGTATGTCCTAGGGTGTGATTCTATCTGGCTGATTTTTAACTAAATCACCATGTCGGACCACTTGCTATCTCTCCGAGAGAATTGTTTAGTAGAGAGCTTAGGATGCCTCTACATATGGGAGATAATTTGACTCCATGGAATTCCTCTGACGATTGTTTCATATCATGATTATATCTTTAGATCTTGGTTGTGGAAGGGTTTATAGAAGGATTTTGGGACCCATTTGCGCTTAAGCGCATCATTTCACCCACAAATGGATGGCCAGACAGAGCAGACCATTCAGGTTCTGGAGGACATGTTGCGATCTTCCATGTTAGAATTCAGATATATTTGGGAGGATCACCCACCACTGTTATATATTATTTACAATTACATCTACCATTCCACCATTGGTATGACACTATTTGAGGCTTTGTATGGGAGACCCTATAGGTCACCACATTGTTGGACTGAACCAGAATATTCAAAACTCATGGTCCCAAAGTTGGTGTGAGATACTACTGAGAAGGATCAGATCATCCATAATCATATGACGATAGCATAGAACCATCATGAGTCTTATGCTGACAGGCGATGGAGGCCTTGGGAGTTTGATGGAGGAGACTATGTGTTCTTATGGGTTTCACCTCAGTGTGGATAATGGAGATTTGGATGGGGTGGTAAGTTATCTCTAAGATTTATTAAACCTTTTTAGATAATACATAGAGTTAGAGAGGTGGAATACAACTTAGATCTACCCCCACAGTTAGACTGGGTACACGATGTTTTCCACTTTTTGTAGTTGGGGAGGAACGTGAATGACCCATCGCACGTCATCGGCTAGGGCAAGATGAATATTGGGGATGGAGTGACTTTTTCTGAGTACCCATTAGAGATCAAGTATTTGTAGGAGAGGATCCTTCCAGGGTGATTGATTCCTTTATTTCATGTCCAATGGCAGCACGGGAATCTCTGAGAGAGCACCTGGGATTGGGAGGCTCATATTCATTCTCAATACCCACATATTTTAGAGTAGCATTTTTTTTCTTTTTGGGGATGTAGATCCCCAAGGTGGGAAGAATTTAATGTCCTAGATTTTTTATATATTATTTTTAAATATTATAAGGATTAATTTTGAGACCAGGAGTTGAGACAGTGTGCGATACTGAGGCCCGATGTTCCTGGAACAATTGTTTCAAAAATATTAAAATATTAAATAGAACGCATGTAGGGTTTTCTTGAAAAAGTGTAATAACTTATAAATTGGTTTCTGGTTTATAAATATGATGAATCCTTTTCTTTTATAATAGAGTCTTTAACATAGGTACGACCTAACATTGGTCAGCAAGGGTTGGTTGTAGAAAGTCATCACAAGCGTTTTAAATGAATAAAAAAATTGATAATTATTTTGTTTCGTTGATGTAGTAATGTAGTCATGGGTTTATTTTAAATAAACTCTTTTTCAAAGAACTAGGGTTACTATCATAACCATTTAATTCTCTAGAGACGCAGGGAGGAACCTCTAGAGAATCCTCTCGAGTAGGCGAAAATATAAATTTGGATCAAATATCATTGAATGTCATTATTGACGGATCTCGCCAACGGAAACAATGTGGTGACCAATATTCATCATCAAGAAATCAAAAATAATTTTTGGATATTTTATTTCGATTATTCTTTCCCATTTTTGGTTCCTACAACAAATGTGGACTAATCCACAAACATATTAGCCCAAAGATAAATTGTAATTATGGGATGTGATGATATTTGCTGAATTTGATTGGATATTGATCTTTTGATTATTTAATTTAATTTATTTTCATTCTAATGGTTATGTATCAATATTTACATGAGCGTCGATCGAGGTTCATTCCTCTCTTTGATTCTTGTTCTTTTCTCCCATGTTCATCATTCGTCACAGGTCTTATTCATTTAGCCCATGACACAACACATCCCAATAAATCGATCATTTCACAAAATATTCTTGGCATAAAGATCCGATATCAAAAAAATGGTATTGGTACAACAAGATAGAGGTGAAAAGACAGACAAAGAACAGTTCGGATGACGGTGGATCCCCAATACCGCGTTCTTCAACATCCTTCGATGGAATGAAAAATTACATTTTAATCCGTTTTGCGACCAGATAAAATAAAGAAACATGTTTCTTGGGATATGGAAGAACTTGATGGGACCATATATGAATTTTTGTGATGAATTGATCAACTTATCAAATTCTGGAAGTGGAGGAGGCATGCTAAAGAAGTTCAAGCAATTATGGAAAATTATGAACCTCATGACATGTAATATGGATTACATGGTGTGTGGGGCCCCCTTGTAGTGAATTGGGTTTTGAGATAAAGTTAGGTATCCCATTACATATTACCCCATCACATAGTGTGTGACCTCTCTTGGGAAACTCAGAATGTACTTTGGGAAGCACACAGACACGGGGTAGAGTACACAGGTTTCCTGCATGGTGTGTACTCCCCCATATAGCATGTCTTGATATGGTTACATGGATTACCCCATGTGCTGGTACACTAGAAAGGTTACATGGGTTGACACCATGTACTAACACACGGTCTGAGTACACAGGTGGACCCTAGATGGAAGGACGCAGTGTGTGACTTCTTCTACATGACATGCACACATATTCTACAAGACACCATTTGTAATGACATGGGCTATTATAAACAAAAAGTAACCAGGGTCAAGGGACATAGAATGTGACCCTACTACACATCGCGTACCCCTTTCATCATGAATTTTTTCTCTTTCCCTCCATATCTTGGAAAATTTTAATTAGGGTTTGTTCTCATTATCATTTCCAAAAAGATAGGTACAAATCATTTTCTCCTCAGACGAATATGATCCCTACAAGTAGACTTCTTAGATAGAGTTTTTGGAATCCCTCGAGAGTCCCAAAGAAGGATCATCTATTAATTTATTTTTTACCTAGGAGAATTTTTTGGGATCAACGTGACCAACCCTACATGGGAGTTGATCCTCTAATTGGTGGGTTAATTCAGATGGAGTTGTCGGTATGACTTCATGGACCACACTCTGATCCTAATCTTTTGTATCATATCTCTCTCCAGATATATCAATGTAACTCTCTCACGGTGAGACCTGATGAGTATTTTTACTTGGATGTATGCCATCAGTGCTATCGGACTCGGGAGTGTGTTCTCCCAGATGAGTGCTTCGTGGAATCTTTGGAATAAATTCCTAGTGTTGGTATGCAGTGGTTGTGAATTACCTCTTGAAAGTGTGTCTTTATTGAGTATATCTAGATATTCTTATTATATGTGTTGTAGACCTATACCTATGTAGAGATGACTATATATTTCCTTTATTTTATTTCTTTGTGGTATTGGTGTGTTCTACTAAGTATTATTATACTCACCCTTGAATGGGCTTTGCAGACATGTGTCATGTCTTGTGCATACGATCGACCTTTTGATGAAGTCCTAAGAGGACCATGACTAAAAGAATCTTTGTGAGGCCGAAAAGAATATGGTGTGTTCCTGAGGCTACATACAACAATCTCACTACCTTTTCTTACACGTTGTACTTGTGGTAAAAAAACTCTTTTTGGTGGGCTTGAATTCTTGACCTTTTTACTTCACTTTACTTTCCTTCATACTCTGGTTGTGGGATATAGTGCTATGCATACATTATTTACTTCGTGTTTTTTGAATTTAATCATTTTTTAGGATTTAGATGTGTGTGTGTGCCTATAGGTGCATAGTAAATTCCTCCCATGTTTGTGATATGCGTACTCAATGTTAGTCACCAGCCCCTGGCCTATTGAAGGTAGGCTTGGGGAGTCGCGGTACAGGCCCAACTAGGATGGGTCATGACAAAAAACATTCATTTATCATGGTTTAATTAAGATATGAAGGAATTATAAATTTTTTCTTATGGTACACATATATATGGATTTTCATTTTTTGATGGGTGGGCTCAGAATTATATATACATCCAATTAATTGGGTTAATATTTATGCCTTGTGATATGATAGGGAATGGGGAGTGAACCCAAACCCCTATCATACTATGTCCATTAAAGTAGGGTGAATTAAATATAATATGTGATGGGTGTGATAAGAATTATATAGTCGTCCAATGTATTATGTAAATATTTATATCTCGTGATATGATAAGGATTGGGGAGTAAACCCAAAAACCTAAGAGAATCTATCCACAATGTTTATGGAATAGAGAGTGAACCCAATTTACTATGGGATTATATCTACTATGTGATGATAGGATTATTAGTGAGCCTTGATAAAATAAATGGTTTTATATTATTATTTACAAGTCACATTATTATGATGAAACTCTAGGTTATATAATAATCTTATTTCATGCTTTCATACCTCCTGATTATTGAATCATGTTTCCACACTCTTATGACTCATGTATGATGTTGTTTCAAAATCCTTATTTCATGATAGGTGATATATGATAAATGTTTTATTGGTTATAATTTTCTTAGGCTATCTCCATTCACCTTGATTATATTATTATACCCATATGTTCATCTTATTATCACTTATGTTCTTAAATTGTTATCTCTTATGCTAAATGTAACATCCCAGACCCAATAATCCACCCGAACAGTGATAAACGGGTCTGGTGTTACAACCTGAGGTGCACCTCCCTAAATGCCAAAGGCTGCTGACTAGAAGTGAGGGTCTTATAGTTATAGTGAGGAGGATATACCTTCTCAAAGTATAAAAATGGTATTTGTCTTAGCATAATATAAAATTAGAAGAATCTACAGACTCGAACAAGACCTGCATAGTGGAAGCACAATCAATAGCAATAAACAGTGAAATCAATCAATATAAACAACGCTAGGGGAATGTAAACACAACATCATGTTGAACCACCTATAAAAACTACTATAATAGAAAAATCATACATCCCTAGCAAGTCAATATATAAAAGGGAATCAATGGATAACCAACTGTAGTTACAATAAACAAGGTAATCAAGCTGGTACTTGAAAGAAAGAAAAACAAAGTAAACTCTACCTAGGCAAGGCATCAAGGTCCCTACCATCTCTATGTGACAGATAAAATATTCCATCTCCTGAAGGTGTTCTCTTACCTACACATAAATCCATAAAGTCCACACACATCCGGAAGGGATCGTGCAGGGTGTGAGACAAATCTCAGTAGGATACCACCCAAAGGTGCGTACCTAATATGAGTGTTTAAGTATGAAATAATTTATAAGGAAAACAGTAAACAATATGATGAAAAAATAAACACAAACCCCACTGGTGCTCAACAACCACAATGGAGTGTCACCAGCTTCAGCCAACGCTAGAATCTATGTCATGTAACCCAGAACCATGTGCCCCCTAACATCATGTGTCTAAAGTACCGACGTTCCGAAAGCATGCCCAAGAAGTTGTAACTTGGAGGAATAGTGATGCATATCCCCAAATAAGTAACTATAGGAACAATGATGTCTTCCATCAATAAAGTAATCATAGGGACAACAATATCTTCCCTCAAATCAGTAACTGAATGGACAGTGATGTCTTCTCTAAAACCACAACGAGCCTCTTCCCCTAACCGGATAACCTCAACGTTATCCCCGGAAGGCTCCTCACCTTCAACGTGGATTCCTACGGTAAGCACCCCCAAACCAATACAACCTAAAACACAACTAACGGGGGCCTCTACCTACAGAAGTTATAAAAAACACCTCATCATGGAGTCTCTCTGTCTTCACACTACTCATAGTTCCTGGTGAGCAGTAATCACCAAAATAATACCCAAGACACAACATCTCTGACACTTCGTACCCTTGTGACCATTTCACTCAAGTTCGATGGCCTCACCATCCAATTAAATCAGTCCATGCCCAACTTGATAGTCACACTACCTCAAGTTGATGTCCATGAAGCCCAAACTCGTGGTTAGAACCATCCAATGTAAACTAGGACAAGCCCAACCTGAGATCCGCATCACTCAACAATACCCAATCCATGCCCAACACAACCTGATGATTCCATCACATGAAATATCAGACATCACATATATATAATCAAAATAAATACTTTATACCTGAAAAACGAACTAAATAGTTTAATTACACTACCTATGTGTTGTCCCATACCGGCACCAAGTTCTTTGAAGCCTCTAACAATTCATATCATCACTTAACAAATTAAACTCAACAATTTAATCAAAACAATTCATTTTAACACATTTTGGCATACTTGGCCAAAATGACCCAATTAAGAAATGACCCCTCGTCTGGCCCCGCTCAAGAAAAATAGGTAAAAGTGCATACCCAAAGGCATCCCATTGGTCTAACAAGAAATATAATATGCAATAGCAGACAAAACTGAGTCTCGCTTAAAATACCAAAAATATGCACCAAAGTCCGCATCACCCAAAAGTATGCGAAAACATAAAAGAAGGTATGAAACACCTACCTGAGATTCATAGACATAGGAACGTCTGGTATCAACCACCAATTTGAATTTTATCTTCATATATCTACATTTTTTTTTCAAATATCGGAAACTCTAATTGGATGGAATTTGTGGTGTGTGAGGTAAAGAAACTGGAACGAAAAGGGTGTGTGGGTTTAGAATTCTTGATGCGATCCCACATCCATTGACAGATTGAAGAATGGACTTCAGATGACGACTCTAGGGTGGAAAATGTTCTATTGAAATTTGGTATAGACCTGTTCCAAAGTTGGGAAAGAAGAAGGTGTTTTCAGAAATAAGACACGACGCTCTTTCTTTTATGAAAATAAAAAAAAATACATTGTGTGTATAAAGGACTAAATTCCAAGTAGTTCCCTTTTTCATACTCTGAATGAAGCGGAGATAACACATGAATTGGATGTGCCACATGGGTTTACACACGGCTTGGACTTAGCTGGTACGTGGAAGGAAAAAAACATGGCGTGTCAAGAAACATTGCATGCCATGTAGTCGAAAATTCTTACACAGTCATCATAAGGCATGTACTCAGCGATCACATGGCTAGTACACACATAAACTATACACAGATTTTACTTTTGAGTAAGCAGTATGTAATCTCAAAATTTCCAAAACTTCCCATATTTTCCCAGTTTTCTCAGAAACAAGTCAAAAATTCAAATAGGGTTGGGATTTTGACCCGTTCCAAAAAACTCGGGTTCTTACAATCTTCCCAACCTAACATAGCTCATCCCTGAGCTATCAAATGAGACCCAATGATTACACTGAACATACCAACCCTATCAAAATAATTTGAACTACCCCGGTCTCAAAGGTTCTGGCTAAATTTCTCAAGGGGATCACCACTATAGAAATTGCCTAACTCGGTCTCAACCCTACAACACTCAAGAAAGCAAAGGTTCACTACCCTATTTCGGGACTCATGGTCATCTCATGATACATAGTCACCCATGCACCTAATTGGTACTCTCATGTTGTTTTTGACACCCCAAACGTATCCCACACTACATTGGTGCTCTTCTCCGCGAGGTCCCGTATACCATTGATGCTAAAAATGAACATGATGAATAGAACTTCAAGTAACCCTCATCCTCGGTGGCTTGATTCCCACGATACCTCATGTAACTCACATCATCAATGCCCCGATTCCCATGACACCTTAAGAAACCCGCATCCTCTATGCACCTGATTCTATGCATCTGATATATATATATATAAATATATCAGGCAACCGATATAGTGCCAATCCCACTGGCCAACATCAGGTTAGTCCACATAAATCATGTGCACCTCATACACTCAAAGTAGACATTCCCTAACAGGGCATGCCAAAACAAGTAAAAACAAAACATTTCCTAGACACACCCTCTATGTGCCTCTAACTGTCATCGGATCACCAGCTTGCTCAGCCCCTGGAAGCTCCATGGCATGCACCAGACCAAAAGTAAAACTACCTGAAGCATGACCTCCCTATGGTGTTGCTATAGTCGCTGGTTGTTTACCTCTAAAATGAGTCTCATTGTCTTTATAATTTCCTCTGTGTGTAGCTCAACCTCGATTACCTTCACCTGGTATAGAAACTAAACCAACTCCAGATACCACCGTCTGTACCAGTCTCTACCTCCAGGCTGTCAGAGAAGGCTGCCTGTGAACCTCTCCAGATGCCTAACCTATCTAGATTCCCAACATTCTTTTGGAGTCCTAACTCACTTAATCCGAACATGCCCTGGTTGTTAAAACTTAGAAAAACCACTGAATAACTGCTACGAGATGGTCTAGCTGAGTCCTTGGCCTGACTTCCCTACTGCAACTCATCTCATCCTCACTTTCTGTTATCCTAACCATCACCTGATGTTGTCGCTTATCTAACTTGCAGCATATCCCTCTGGTTTTTCTCCACAATGAGTTTCTAATTCACCACCTCTATGAAAAACCTAGACAAAAGATATTTACCTGGATCAAAATGGCATGTCGCAATCCATCCTCAAAGTGTCTCACCCTTGATAAGGCATCGCTTACCTTATCAGGTGCAAAGATAGATAGCTCAGTGAAGATTGGTTGAATATTCAATGATGGAAATTTCTCCCTATACAAGGCTCAAGAACTCTCAATCTCTCTCTGTCATCAGTGTCTCTAGGTAAAAGTGCTCGAATAACCTATCCTCAAAGTCTTTCCATGCTAGTCCCTCATGTCTGTGGGCCTGAACTTGCACATCCCCTCAATGCTTTTCCTTTCCTCTTAGCATGTACATCAATAGCTTAACCCTTCCCCCTAGAGGTGTATTGAGCTTCTCGAAGATCATCTACATGCTCTCTATCCAATTCTTAATAACCAGTAGACCACCCTCACCCTGAAAAAGTGGTGGGTGCTGTGACTAGAACTCCCACCTCAGATATTCAATATATGGATCTGTACCCTGCACACCTCTGTAGATCCCCTATAAGACACGTACCAGGCTGGAGCAATGAAGATCATCAAGCCACGGCCCGAACACAGCCAAACCTGGCTGTTATCTTGGCTACACTAGATCCTGGACCTGATCATGTCCCTGAGCATGTACCTGCAGCTCATGCTCTGCCTGCATTGGATTCTGAACCTCATCCTGCTCCTGTGGCACTATATCATCTCCCACCCGACACTCCATCTGATTCATTCATAAGAAACCCTCTGAATACCATAAATGTTCAGACATCCCATATATATATATATACACACAATATATTTAATGTAGATAAGGAAAGAAATAAATAGGTAGCATATAACAACTAAACATACTCTCCCTTATCGTAACCCATGCCCATGGCATCCCGGGCTCATGGCCTCCTTACTCGCACTCACATATCCATGTATCAAAAGTACATTGGGAAATTCCCATCTTGATAACCTACATTGCCTCAAACCCGAAGACCTAGTCACCCAATCCTGGTGATCAAAATCACCTCAATCGTAGTACTTTCTTTCTCATACAAGATTCGGGCCCACAATCTCCTGGAACATGCTATTCACAACATATAAAGCATGGAATATTACATTTCAATAAAATATAAATTCTATATGGGATTTCACCAATCAAATTTCAAAATCATTAAAAGCATGAAATTTGATATTATTCACATGGAATTATTACTTTACAAAACATACGTGCAGTTATGAAATTGAAATACCCTAAAAAATGTGCCTATAAAAATATAAACAATCATCCCTTTCCCTAACATTCCAAGGTCCAATTCTCCCTTACCGCACTGGGTTAGGGGATATATATCAAAATCAATAACATCACACACAAAATGAGCCACTAAGGTGGAAATCATATAAACTGTAATCTGAGAAAAAAGCACACAACAATTCCCATCCATGGAAACTTGGTCCATCCCTCGTACCTGAGATTGCAGGCACCCAAGCACAAGCTAGAAACCCAGTTCCAATTGAAACCTATCTCTAGTCTACCATATACTAAATAGTAAAAACATTAGAATTAAAAAAATAATTCTAAATCTCATTAGTAACTAGAAATACACTGCTACTAAAACCCTATAAAGAACTCCTTTGAAACCACTTTTTAACATCTTAGACCTGATAAGCCACTCGAATAGTGCTAAATGGGTTGGGTGTCACTACCTTTGGTGAACCTCCCAGAATTCCAAAGTCTACTGAATACAATCGAGGGTCTTATAAGTATAGTAGAGAGGCTATACCCTCTTAGAGGATAATAATGGTACTTGTCCGAGCATAATATAAAATTTGAAGTCTCTACAGACTCGAACCAGACTCGCATAGAGGAAGCACTATCAATAGAAATAAACAGAAGAAGCAATAAATATAAACAGCAACAGTGGAATGTTAACAAAACTTCATTCTAAACCACTTGTAACAACTAATATAATAGATGAATCATGCATCCATAGAAATTCAATATATAAAAGGACGTCAATGGATAATTAACAGTAACTATAATAAACAAAGTAAGAATGTTGGTACATAAAAGAAATAAAAAAAAAGTAAACTCCAGCTAGGAAAGACCTCAAGGTCCCTACCATCTCTATTCGATAGCTAAAATAGTTCAACTCCTACAGCTGGTCTCTTTCCATCATGTAAATCAATAAAGTCTACACACATCCTGAAGGGCCCTTGTAGGGTGTGAGACGAATCTCAGTAGGATACCACCCAATGGTGCATAACTAATATATGTTTTTAAGAAAACATGAATTTATAACTAAAACAGTAAATAGTACGGTACACAAATGAACACAAACTTCCCTAGTGCTCAACAGCCACCATGGAGTGTCACCTCCTTCGGCCAATGCTGGAATCTCTATCATGTAACATGGAACCATGTGCCCCAAAACACTGTGGGTCTCAAGTTCTGACATCCTGAAGGCATGCCCAAGAAGTAATAACTAGGAGGAAAAGTGATGCATGTCCTAAAATAAGTAACCTAAGGAACAATGATGTCTACCATCAATAAATTAACTGGAGGGAAAGCAATATCTGCCCTATAATCAGTAACTGTAGGGACAAAAATGTCTTCCCTCAAACCACATCAAGCCTCTGCCCCCAACCTGATAGCCTCCACGATATCCCCTAAAGGCTTCTCAACTTCCACATGACTTCCTACGGTAAGCACCCCAAACCAATAGTAACTAAACTGCAACTAAGGGGACCTCTAGGCACATGAGTGGTCAAAACCACCTCATCATGGAGTCTCCCTATGTGCACACTACTCATAGTTTTGGGTAATCGGTAATCACTAAAATAGTACCCAAGCCACAATATCTATGACACTTCATGCCCCCATGACCATGTTGCAAAACTCTGATGGCCTCACCATCCAAGTAAATTGAGCCATGCCCAACCTGATAGTCACATTGCCTTAAGACGACGTCCATGACACTTGATCTTGTGGTCAGAACCACCCACTGTAACCCAAGCCAAGGAAAACCTAAGATCAGCATCACTCAACAATACCCAGGCCAAGAACAGTACAACCTGAAGGTTCCATCATATGAAATATCACACATCACACACACACACACACACACAAACATATATATATATATAATCAAAATAAATACTTTAAACAGGAAAAACAAACAAAATAGTTTAATTTCACTATATATGTGTTGTCTCATACCATCACCAAGGTCTTAGAAGCCTCTAACAGTTCATATCATCACTTAACAAATTGAACATTGCAGTTTAATCAAAACAATTCATTTTAATACATTTTGGCATACCCGACCAAAATGAACCAATTGACCAATGACACCTCTTCTAGCCCTGATCAAGAAAAAATGGTAAAAGGAAATACCCAAAGGCATCCCATAGGTCTAATAATCAATTTAATATGCAATATCAGACAAAACAGGGTCTCCATCAAAATAAAAAAATACGCACCAAAGGATGCATCACCCAAAAGTTTGCAAAAAATATGAAAGAAGGTATGAAACCTCTACCTAAGACTCATATATGTAGGAACATCTAATATCAACCTCTAATTCAAAGTCGATTTTTGTAGATCTACATTAATAACAAATATCGGTAACTCTGCTCGGATGGAATTTACGGTGTGTGAGGAAAAGAAATTGGAATGAAAAAGGATGTGCGGGTTTATCCTTCCTGATGTGATCCCGAAGCCACTGATGAATTGATGAATGGACATCAGATGATGATTCTAGGGTAGGAAACGTTTTACAGAAATTCGAAATGGACTTGTTCTAAAGTTGGGGAAGAAGAATGTATTTTCCAAAATAAGACGTGATACTCTTTCATTTAAGAGAATAAAAATAAAAATACACAGTGTGTATAAATAACTACATGATTTATAGTAGAATTTTCCATATTCTGGCATAAGAGGAGGTAGCCACACAGCTTGAACGCACCACATGGGTCGACATACTGCTTGGACTCAGCTAGTACACAGAAGGAAAAATACACGGTGTGTCAAGCAACACTATAAGCCGTGTAGTAGAAAATTATTACATGGTCAGCACATGGAATGTACTTTATGAGAATGTGGCCAGTAATTCCTAACCCATACATGTCCTATACTTTGGATTACATGGCGTGTAATCTAGAAATTTCTAGAACATCCCAGATTTTCGTAGTTTTCTCAAAAACAAGCCAAAAATTCAAACAAGGATGGGATTTTGAACCATTACAAAAAAACCTGGGATCTTGCAATCTCCCCACCTTAACATAGATCACCCCTAAGATATCAAACTAAACCTGATGATTAAACCAAACATACCACCCCAATCAAAGTAACTTGTAATACCCCAGTCTAAAAGGTTCTAGCTAAATTACTCAAGGGGTTCCCCACCTTAGGAATTGCCTAACTCAGTCTCAACCCTACAAAACTCAACAAAGAAACTGTTCCCTAACCTGTTTCGGAAATCATGGTTCTCTCGTGATGCATCATCACCCTTTCGCCTCATTGGTGCTCCCATGTCATTTCTGACACCCCAAACATATCCCACACAGCATCGGTGCCAGCCTCTGTGAGGTCCTGCATCCCATGGATTCTCAAATCAAACCTAATTCCTAACACCTCAAGTAAACCACATCCTTGATGCCCCAATTCCTACGACACCTCAAGTAACCCTCATCCTAGATGCCCTGATGCCCACATCACCTCAAGAAACTTGTATCCTCTATGCACTTGATGATATGCATCTCATACATATATATAAATATATCACGCACCCAATATGGTTCCAATATCACTGGACAACATATGGTCAGTCCACATAAATCCTATGCACCTCATGTACTCAAAGTGCACATGACCCAAAAGGCCATGTCAAAACAAGTAAAAAAATATCATGGCCACACCCTCAATGTAACTTTAATTATCATCAACTCAACATCATGTTCAGCCCCTATCAACTTTGCAGCATGCACCTGACCTGATGTAAGACTGCCTGAAGCCTGACCTCCCTATGTTGCTGCTCCATTCACCGACCACTGAACCCTCAGTTGGGTCCCGCTATCTCTATCACATCCTTTGCATGCATCTGAACCTTAGTTACCTTCACCTGGTACTGGACCTAAACCAACTCCATATTCCACCATCTATCATGGCCCCTACCTATCTGTTGTCTAAGAAGGATTCCTCTAGAACCTCTCTAAATGCCCAACCTATCCACATGTATGGAACTACTTTGGAGGCCTATCACACAGAGTCTAAATATTCCCTAGATGTCCACACAAAAAGAAAATCATTGAAGAACTGCTATGAGGTTGTCTAGCTGAGTCTTTGGTCAGACTGCCCTACCAAAACTCATCTCGTCCATTCTTCCTGTTATCTAAACCATCACCTGAAGTTATCGCCTAGCCAACATGGGACCTATCCCTCTAGTTTCACTCCTATATGAGTACCTGATTCACCGCCTATGAGAAATAACTAAGCCTGAATATACTTACATGGATCTGAATGGCGTGTCGCAAGCTATCCTCGTAGCGCCTCACCCTTGCCAAGTCATTTCTTACCGTACCATATAAAAAGCGAGATAGCTTGTTGAAAAGTAGTTGCATAGTCCATGATGGACATGTCTCCCTGGTGAAGGCTCAAGAACTCCCAATTTCTCTCCACCATCAATGTCTCTAGGTAAAACTACTTGAAGAACCTGTCCTCGAAGTCTTTCAATGAAAGTCCCTCGTGTATGTGAGACTGAACCTGCAAATATGACCAATGCTTAGCCTTTCCTCTCAACATGTATGTCGCTAGCTTGACCCTCCACCTAGAAGGTGTCTCAAGATGCTCGAAGAACATATGCATGCTCTCTATCCATTTCTCAACTGCCTATGGACCACCCTTATCCTAAAAAGTGGCAGGTGCTACGACTAGAACTCCCACATCAGATATTCCATAGATGGATCTATACCATGCACACCTCTGTCGATCCCCTACAAGACACATACCAGACTAGACCAGAGCTGCTCATTGATCCACGGCTTGAATGATGCCAAACTCAGTTGTTGTCATGCCTTCACTAGATCCTGAACCTGATCATGTCTTTGAGCTTGTACATGTGACTCATGCTCTTCCAGCACTGGATCCTAAACCTAATCCAGCTCCTATGGCACTGTACCATCTCCCTTTGGATGCTCCATCTGAGTCGTCCAGAAGGAAACCATTGAATACCATAAATGGTTAAACAACCTATATATATACATACAATATATTCAACACGGAAAACGAAATTTGTAAAGAGGTAGAATATAACAACTACCCTTACTCTTCCTTATCGGAACCCATGCCCATGGCATCTCGGCCTAATGGCCTCCTTACTCTCCCTCATAGAGCCAAGTATAGAAAGTAACTCCGGTCAGGCTCGTCATGACAACCAATGTTGACTCAAACCAGAAGACCTAGTCTCCCAATAATAGTGACCAAAATCACCTCAACCATAGTACCTACCTACTCATACAAGATTCAGGCCCAAAGTCTCCTGCCACATGCAATTCACAACATATAAAGTAGGGAATAGTACATTGCAATAAACTATAAATTCTATCAGGAATTTCGCCTATCACATTTCAAAATCATTCAAATCATGGAATTTGATATTATTCACATGGAATTATCACTTCAAAAAGAATACATGCAGTTATGAAATTGAAATACCCTAAAAATGTACCTATAAAATTCCAAAAAATCATGAAATACCATACTAGGCCAAGGTCCAATTCTCCCTTACCGCACCAGGTTAGGGGCTACATATCAAAATCAATAAAATCACACACCAAGTGATCCACCAATATGGAAATCATATAAATTGAAATCTAAGAAGAAGAAAAACTACAATTCCCACCCCTGGCAACATCATCCTTCCCTTGTACCTGAGGCTACAAGCATCAAAGAACAAGCAAAAAACTGAGTTCTAATTACAACCTATCTTCAGTCTACCATATTAAAAATAGTAAAACTAGTAGAAATAAAAACAATAAGTCTGAATCTCATTAGTATCCAGAAAAAAACTACTACTAAATCCCTGTTAAGAACTCCTCTGATACCTCTTTGTAACATCTCGGACCTGATAAGACACCTGAACAATGCTAAACGAGTCGGGTGTTACTACCTTAGGTACACCTCCCCAAACGCCAACGGCTTACAACTATAAGTGATGGTCTTATAGGTATAGCTGCAAGGCTATACCCTCATGAATGATAATAATGGTACTGGTCTGAGCATAATATAAAATTAGAAGACTCTGCGGACTCAAACCAAACCTGCATAGTGGAAACACAATCAATAGTGATAAACAGTGGAAGTAATAAATATAAACAACAAGAATAGAATGTAAACAAAACAGCATGTTGAACCACTTGTAACAACTACTAGAACAAAAAAATCATGCATCCATAGCAAGTCAATATATAAAAGGGAGCCAATGGCTAACCAAAAGTTTCTATAATAAAAAAGGTAAGCATGCTGGTATATGAAAGAAAGTAAAACCAAGTAAAATCCAGCTAGTCAAGACCTTAAGGTCTCTACCATCTCTATCCGACAGATAAAACAGTCCAGCTCCTGAACCTTGTCTCTTTCCTGCACGTAAATCCATAAAGTATACACTTGTCCTTAAGGGCCCATGCAGGGTGTGAGATGAATCTTAATAAGATACCACCCAATAGTACGTACCTAGTATAAGTATTTAATAAGGCATTAATTTATAAGAAACATAGTAAATAGTATGATGCAGAAATAAACACAAAATCCACTAGTGATCATCATCCACCATGGAGTGTCACCTGCTTCATCCAACGCTAGAATCTCTATCATGTAACCTGGAACCATGTGCCCCCTGACACCACGTGTCTCAAGTACCTATGTCTCGAAGGCAAGTCCAAGAAGTAGTAACTCTGAGGAATAGTAATGCATGTCCTCAAATAAGTAACCAGTGGAACATTAATGCCTCCCCTCAATAAAGTAACTGGAGGGACAGTGATGTCTGCCCTCAAATCAGTAACCAGAGGGACAGAAATGTCTACCCTCAAACCACAGTGAGTCTCTACCCCCAACCTGATAGCTTCAATGTTATCCTTCAAAGGCTCCTCACTTTCCATGCAGCTTCTTACGACACGAACCCCCAAACCAATAATACCAAAACCACAACTAATTGGGGCCTCTACCCACATGAGTTTTCAAAACCACCTCATCATAGAGTATCTCTATGTGAATGCTACTCATAGTTCTGGGTGAGCGGTAATCACCAAAATAGTACCCAAGCCACAACATCGTTGACAATTCGTGCCCCTACGACCCTGTCGGTCAAGTCTGATGGCCTCACCATCTAAGTAAATCGGGCCATGCCAAACCTGATAGTCAGACTTTCACAAGCCGATGTCCATGACGCCCAATCTCGTGGTTAGTACCACCCAATATAACCTAGGCCAAGCCCAAACAGAGATCTGCATCACTCAACAATACCCATGACATGCCCAATACAACCTGAAGGTTTCGGCATATGAAATATCGCACATCACATATATATAATCATAATAAATACTTTAAATAGGCAAAATAAACTAAACAGTTGAATTTCACTAGCTATGTGTTGTCTCATACTAGCACCAAGGTCTTGGAAGCCTTTAACAATTAATATCATCACTTAACAAATTGAACTCAACAATTTAATCAAAATAATTCATTTTAACAAATTTTTCCATACCTTGCCAAAATGCCCCAATTGAGCAACGACCCCTGACCCGGCCCCGCTCAACGAAAATAGATAAAATGGAAAACCCAAAGGAATCCCACAGGTCTAATAAGAAATTTAATATGAAATAGAAGACAAATCAGGGACTCGCTCAAAATACCCAAATACACACCAAAGGCTGCATCACCTAAAAGTCTAAGAAAATAAGAAAAAAGGTATGTACCACCTACATGAGACTCATAGATGTAAGCACGTCTGATATCAATATCCAATTCAAAACTGGTCTTCATAGATATATGTTTCCATCAAATCCTAGAAACTCTACTCTGATGGAATTTCCAGTGTTTGTGGCAAAGAAACTGGAATTCAAAAGGGTGCGATGGATTATCCTTCCCGATTTTATACTCTATTAACTAACGGATTAAATAACGGACTTCAGATGATGATTATAGGGTAGGAAACATTCTATGAAAATTCGGAAAGGACTTGTTCCAAAGTTGGGGAAGAATAAGGTGTTTTCTGAAATAAGATGCAATTCTCTTTAATTTAATAGAATAAAAATAAAAATACACAATGTGTATAAATGACTATACTCTGTATAGTATCCTTGTCTGTACTCCAACTTAAGCGGAGGTAGCCACATGGTTTGTACATGACACATAGGTCGACACACAGCATGGAATCAACCGGTACATGGAAGGAAAAATACATGGCATGTCAAGAAACACAACATTCCATGTGGTAGAAAATTATTACATGGTCATCACATGGCATGTACTTGAAAACCATGCGGCTGGTACACACCTAACCCATACACAGTGTGTAATTTGGAGTACATAGCGTGTAATCAGAAAATTTTGGGAACATTCCAAATTTTTTCAATTTACTCAGAAACAAGTCAAAAATTCAAATAAGGTCAAGATTTTGACCCATTCCAAAAAATCCAGGTTCTTACACTAAAATTCACTGAGTTTCTGAATTCACCATTTTCTAATTTTTTTTCATTCACCAATAAAAGAACAGGATTATTATGAGTGACATTTCTATAAGGATATAATGTGTGGAGAATTGTATAGTAAATGTTGAATACATGTTGTAAATTAATAAATTCATGTAGCTAATCTCTAGAAACACTAAAAATATAGGTTTGTGGGTTTTATTTGTTTTTATATCTAAGTAAAATTAATGAGATAAGAAATAATATGTTTGTATATTAATGTTGGTTCTTCTCAAATCCCAACTATTCCACTTCCAATTCCACAATAAGTGAATTAGTAATACATATGTAATATAATGATGAAATGATGGTGAAATAGATAAACAAGGTACATCTAACTAAATTGGGTTGTTCTTCTATCACTTTCAGGCCTTGCCTATTCCCAAAAAAATAGCTCAATTACTTCTTATACTAGTTTTATCCACCAGTTGAGATGGTTCATTGTTCTACGTCTATGTAATAATATAAATATTTATTTTAATGTATGTCTAAAATTGATAAACATCCTTCTAATGTTGTCCCACGTGAGCCTATGATATGTATGTCTGATTAGATCTCTTCACCATAGATAAATTAAATGAATGACTATAATAACTCTTTAAGTGGTCAATATTTTTTCTCCACTAATAATTCTATAGTTTTTTGAAACAATTTCTCTTTAAGTACACAATTAGACCATAATGAAATAATATAGCTTATATACAGTTATGAAATAGAAGAAAACATCAACATTTTCTATCAAAATATTCTCTAGTTCCATGAGAAGAATCATCTCTCCTTATCTTATTTCCAATGCTTGAGATACTTCTTTCACTTAGTAAAGTGAAGGTATTTCTATCTAAATTATTTTTTATAGTATCTTTCTTAGTGATCAATACATTATTCACCATATACATATATGTTTAAATATACTACATCACAACTCTTGATCTTATATTGTGTTAAAATCAAAACTAGAACCTCTAGGAATTCAATGATTCACTCCAAACTATATCTTGTGAAATATAGGCTATGTTTATAAGGTGTTAATTATAATTCATAACCATCATATCTTACTACCCAAAGTCAAATAACAATATTTTTTTTAATATATGGAATATGTGAGTATTAAAATGTTGATCAAAAAACTTTTTAATTCATTTCTATATTATATATTCATGAAACAAACCACGTATACCCAAATCTACCCCACAATCACAATTCAGTCAAGAATGTATGTTTCCATCATTACTTAATCCCCTTATAGAGTATCCAAGAACTCAAAAATCATATTGGTCCTCTTCAAACACTATTTTTAAACCTCATTTCATTCATCCCCTTGAATGATCAGTGGGTTTTTAACCTTGAATTTCAAGGAATCTTTCCACCTAGGTCGGCTCATTAGGTTGAGTTTTCTTATCCATAAGCATAAAATATTATACCAAAATCTTAAGAAATTATTGATCTAACTATTGGATAATAGGAAATACATTCTAAGTGGATTAATTTTAATAATTTATAGGATGTATTTATGGTGACATAATTATCAAATTCCAAAGGAATAACTATTAAACTAATCCATAACTTAAACATCTATGGAAAGTGTTTAAATGCACAAATCCTTCATTAATATTTATCAAGAAATATATATCACTCACAAATTAAAAATTTATTAATACTTCTTGAATTGGTACCTTAGAAAGGTATTATAACTTTTCCAACCAATAATAACATTTAATACATTCAATAATTTTCATTGATAATTAATTTAAAAACCTCATAAAATTCTTCATCATTTAAAAAAATTCATTTTAAAATGCATTTTCATGAAAAACTATAGAATTTTATGTAACTAACTAACACTGAAATCACGGAGCTAGTGCATTGTTTTAATACATTGAAATTATTTAAAGGAATAAATTCCCAAAGGACCAAATATTTCAGTTGTTTTGAAAAACCATATTGCATAAATGAGTCTTGTATTACAAATGAATACATTAATTACACCATATTTTTTTGATAATAACTTTATCCTCAATTAGCATATCCTTGGATATCTAAATTAGTACACTTATTGGATTTATATGAAGGAAAAAATAAGGATGGTCTAAAATGATAATTAAGGGTAATAATACAATAGATGCTATGAGGAAATATGTCATAAACAATATATAAAGATAAATAACTGAAACATATGCCATTTAAATAATCACATGAGTTCCTAAAATTAACCATTGATGTTATAATAGTTGAATAATCACATATAATATCAATAAATAATATCATAATGATAGAATTAATTATGTTATATATTTTAAACATATCATCGAGTCCCTAGCCAAGACATCTGAAAATAAATGGTTAAGGGCTCAACCAAATCCATATCTAAAAAAATGTGCAAGGCCTTGGCTAAGTTTATATATGGTTTTTATCATTGGACCTAATGATATATAGAAGGTATATAGAGGGTCCCACTCATCACTTACTAATTCTAATACATTCCTTGTATTAAAATAGTGAAACATAAACAATAAAAACATTCCATATTGAAAAACTAGTAAATGAAATCCGAATACTTTAACTATAAACCATGAATGGTATCAAAATAGAACATCCACAGTCAAAATGATCATAAAACATTAAATAAAATTTGGTAGATGGTATAATAATATATAAAACTCAATAAATTACAATAATCAATAAATTATGTTGACATATATGAATATACTATTAAATGATACCATTAAAAAATCCTTGAGGAAAATAATATTTAAACATTTCAAAGTGACTCATACCACGTTAAAACATTTAAATCATGATACCTATGAAAGAATAACATTAAATGAAACTTATAATATCATGAGAATAAAGTGGTTAATGATATGATATAACAAATTTTAGTACATACACCACGCATAAGGAATTAGTGGTGAATAAGGCAAACATCTCACAAAAGTATAAGTGAGATGAGAAAACCCTTACCTTGAGTTCAATTCATCACGTATATTATTTATCTTCCAGAATAATTAACTTATATAAATTATTTAATTTATTTAGAAAATTTTTTAATGTTATTATTCCTTTTATATCACTTAATATCATCTTATAACAATTACTTAATTATATAAATTCACATTGGACGTTTTGGCCATATTTGGTACACGAGTCCAAAAAGACATTGGTTTGATGCCTATAGTCAAAATGTTATGAGTCCATAATCTCTAGAATAATATTAATGAAATAATAATTAATTTTATAAATCAATTATACTTTTAAATCAAACCAATTATTTATGGTTATGAAAAATTAACAATGTTATAATCATGGAGATGGTAGGTCGTATGTACACATGAGTAACATTTTCATTTTTCAATGATCATTAAGGAAATAAGGTAAGTTTCATTTTAATTTTACATAATGGTATTAATATAATTAATATAATTTTAAAATTTTAAATATACTCATATATTTCATCCATGTGATGTGGTGATGAAAAATGAATCACATCACTTCGTAGAGGTGATAGTTTACTTGTACGCATGAACGACATTATCATTTACATGTTCATGGAAAGGTAAGAACATAAATGATATATTATTTTTAAATAAAAATTAATATTTCATTATTATCATATATAAACATTAATTCTATCATTAAAACTAGTCTTTATATAGGGTGATGGAAAACAAATTATATTGGTTCAAAAGGTGGTATTCCACTATTCACACGAACGACTAATTGTTTTCCCATTTGATGGAAGTGGAGATGAATTTAGGTGTTGATAGCAACATAATAACATATAATTATATTTATTATACTATATTAATTATTTAATCGTGGTTTAATAATATTTTAATGAAGTTTAATAATAAATAAAATATAAATACAAAATTAAAAATGATACCATTTCTTTAGACAATCTCTATTTATTAACACATTAAAACCTATAAAAAAGATGTTCCTCATAAAATAATTCCAATAGAATGTGAGGAGTTATTATATTAAGGTATTTTGGAAGAACATGGATGAACCAAATAGGTTTTTTAAGTGTGATTAATATATAATATAATGTGCCCTTTATAAGAGAGGGGGGACAACTCTTGGAAATATATAATATATTAAATTAATTTAATTTAATTATATACTCAGAATGGATCCAATAATATTAATTTAGAATATAAGATGAATATAGGTCTAAATAAATTCATCTAATAAAAATTAAATAATTTTAACTATTTTTTAATCCTTATATTTTGGCATTAACCCATATTTAACCTTTTTAATTCCTACCGTGATATCATGTAATTAACACTTTGATGGATAATATATTTATTATAAAATAAATAAAAGACTGATAAATTATTCATTGATGAGATTTTTAGACTTATTCAAATAATTTGGAAAAAATAGATTTTTATGAATTTTATATCATTTATTAAAATATTATTTGTTTTAAAATATCATTAATGTCAATTTTGACACTATAAATAACTTTAATTTTTGAAAATATCATAACAACATAACATCCTCTAAAAAATTTAAATCATGACCAAATTTTCAAATTAATATATAAAATTCATGGATGATATTAATTATATAAAATTATATTTATTTTAAAATTTGTAATATCTTTTATTTGATTCTTCCATTAATTAAACAATTACTGCATCATCATATTTTCAGCATTTAAGGTAATTATTTTATCACAAAAATTTATCAACAAATTACCATAATATAGATTAACATTTTATATTTATAAATACTATTTATATTTTAAAATATTTTTTATATAACCCTATATTAAAAATATTTCTCTTGTTAAAAAAAGTATGACATTCCGTGAATATAATATTATAAAGTTTGTATTCTCCTCCAAAAGGATTTAAATGGCCTAATAGCTGATCAGTTAATTATTAGCGATGAAAAATAATCATCCAATAAAATTATTAGAAGTTTTTATGTGATTTAATGACATTTATAATATTGGTTTTACCCTTATTTATCTAATTTACCTTTAGTCATGTTAATTAAAAAAATTAATAAAGTTACTATTAATAATGTCAAAAAATAAATCGAAATTTTTTACTAATTTTCTTAATATTGATTCCAAATTTTGAATCCATTTTTCAAAATTCAAAATAATTAATTATTCGAAATTATTTAAAAAATAATCTCGTTGATAGATTGAGAAAATGGTTTTTTAAAGTAAAATATCCAAACGACTGAAATGGTTTTATATGCAAATTCAAAGAGAAATTTATTCGAATAACATTAATTCCATTAAATGATAAAATATTGATCTAATTTTTCTTTAAAACTAATCTAAAATATAATCTAACAATATAAATAAATCAGATGAAAAATTGGTTTTCAATTAAAATACATAATTTTTTCAATGTTCATTAAAAAATGAATCTTATCAGAAAAATACAAAATATTTAACCAAAGTAAATATTTTTACTCTTATTTCAAAGAAGAATTTTATTTTTTCAAATATAATTTTGAAATGTTTGAAAAAATAGATTTAAAACAAGTGCACCATCAAAAGGCGGGAAAACTACCTTTTTATAAAAACACATCTTTTATGGATAAAATTTGATTTGTTAGTATTTCATGTAAATAAAAAACACAGAATATATTTTAAAAATTATATTTAATATTATATATATATATATTTCATTAATATAGAAAAAAAGTGTTATTTTTTTATTTTATTAATATAAAACACACTTTTACGCCTTTAAATAGTTTTTATAAAAACATTTTCTTTATATTAAATTAGTTTTTATATTTATTTCTAACTAATTTGTAACCAATGAATTTAATAATATACATTCATAAGTTATTTAATCCTATTTCTAACCACTAACTTATCATCTAGTGTTAAAATAATAATATTTAATAGTATATCACATTTCATTTAAGCTTGGTATGGAATGAAGCAATCAAAGAGATTAAATTTAAAAGGGTAAATACCATAAAATCTTAGGGTGTTACATTCTACCCTCCTTCAATAAATTGTTTCATCAAAATATGAAATTTATCTTCAAAAATTAATGGTTGATACTTGAAAATTCTTTTTTAGGAAACCCACATCAGAAATAGTGTTAATAAAACATCCTCTTAATAATAGGGAAAAGGAAATGTGAATGTCATCCCAAAATTAGGATTTATAATAGAATAAAATTAGGGTAAAGTTAAAACATGGGAATGAAAGATAAATCTAACTATTACATTCTTATGTAGAGTGATATATAACATGGTTATTAAAAATTTAACCATCAAAAAACCGAAAATACTGTGATCGATTAAAAGACCATTTATTTCTTTGTAAGAAAGGTAATAAGAGAATGTTTTAATTTCAAATTAAATTTCATAAAGTTGAGGGATTATTTTAATTTCTAGATAAATAACTCAATAAAACATACATGATTTCTTTCCATGTCACAATGTCATACTTTGGTTGTGCTTCGATCTATTTTCACTTCATCCCTTAAACCAAGAGATGGATATTAAAGAAGAATTTTATGCCTGAAGCACCTTTATAAAAAGATCCATAATTCATTACTTTGACATATAAATATTTACTGAAACCAAAATATATATCACATAGTATCTAATAAATCTAACATTAACCTAAAAAAATAATATCCAATGTTCAACTTAATCAATTCTAACATTAAAACTCATCCAAAATACTTTTATCCAAATTCAAAGTCTAAAGAATTAGAAGTAAGGTCACTAAATTTGCAAAATCAACTTAACATTAGATTTACTCAAAAATACATAATGTTGTTCTATTATCACATACCAAATATTTAATCATCTTAAAAACCATAATGAAAACATCCAAGCTTCCAAATCCTTAAACAATATGTATTGTAGCACAATCCTGATATATCTCATGATTCTTATAACCAAAGCTCCATTGATTAAATAATTATTGATTCCAAATACACAAGAACCTTAATCATTATAATTAATTGTTAAACCTTTAATTAGTATTCATAAATAATTTATAATACCTCATTCCTTTCATTTTTCTTTTTTACAATCTTCATCATCAATAGTAGAATTGTTACTTCTATAAATGTGTTGATTCTAGCCATTGGCCAAAACTAAAAGAACAATTTGAGTAACACTAATCACTATAATATAGTCAATAATAATAATTCATAGGATATCTAAATCATAAAAAAAATTCAATATGTGAATCCTTTTGTTTAACCTAGGTTATCCATGGTATCACTAAATCTATAGAATGATATCATATACTTATACTTATCCTCAAATTTTTTCATAGGATTATGTTTTCTAATATATGTTTTCCCAAATCTATTTTCACGGGTTGCAGATAAACTTCCTTTAATACGAACTATAACACCCAAAACCTAATATACCAGAGTTGGTGTATTATTTTGAAAAATTATAATTATTTTATGGAATCAAATCTCAAAGGACCAAACATTTTAGTAGTTTTGGAAAACTAGATTACATACAAGAGTCTTTCACTATAAATGAATACACTAATTATAACAATTTTTTGATAATAACTTTATTCCCAATTAAAATATACATGAATATATTTATTAGTACAATTATTTAACTCTAGGGAAAATTAAAAAAAAATAAGGGTGAGCTGAAATGCTCAGTAAGGGTTACCATACAGTGGAAGTTATGCGTAAATATGTCATAAACAATATAGAAAGTTAAATAAAAAAACACATGCCATTTAAATAATCACATGAGAAAGTAAATTTAACCTTGGATATTCTTATAATCAATTAATAACATGGAATATAAATAAATAATCTCATAATGATGGAATTCATAATGCTGGACATCTAAAACATATTGTCGAGGCCTCGGCCAAGACATCTGCAAATAAATTGTTAAGGCCACATCTAAATCCATATTTGAAAATAAATTTACAAGGCCTCAACCATGTCCATATTTGATTTGTTTTATGAGACATACCAATGAATATAGTGGATATAGTGTTACATTTCAATCACTAACTATGTCCAATATATTCCTCATATAAAAAAGGTGAAACAAAAACAATATAAATATTTTTTTTGAAAAACTGGCATATGAAATCTCAAAACAATAACCATAAATCGTGAATGGTATCAAAATATAATTTTCACAATCAAACATATCATGAACTATTAAAAAAAATATGGTATATGGTATCATAAGAGATAAACCTCAGTGAAGTACAAGAACCAACAATGTATTTTGACATAGATGAAGATACTATTAAATGAGACCATTGAAAAAATCTTGAGGAAAATAATCTTTAAACATTCCAAAGTGTCCCATACCACTTTGAAACATTTAAATCCTAATCTATATAATGGAATAACATTAAATTAAACTCATAATATCACAAGAATAATTAGATTAATGATATGATATATCTAATGGTAGTACATACACCACACATAAGGAATAAGTGGAGAATAATGCATATATCTTTGGGAAGTAAATGTGAGACGAGAAAACCCTTACCTTGAGTTCAATTCATCATGTATGTCCTTTATATTTCTAAATAATAAACTTATTTCAATTCTTTAATTTCTTGATAACTTTTTTCAAGTATATTATTTATTTTATATCACTTAATATCATGTAATAACAATTATTAAATTATATAAGTTCATATTGTATGTTTTGATCAAATTCAGCAAACGGGTCCAAAATGACTTCAGGTTGATGTCTATAATCAAAATAGTATTAGTAAAACCTATACATAATAATATTAATTAAATAATAATCACTTTTATACATCAATTATAATTTTAAATAAAACCATTTATATATTTTTAGGAAAAATATACAACGTTATAATCATATAGACGGTAGGTCGTACATACGCATGAATAACATTTTCATTTTTCAATGATCATTATAGAAAGAAAGTAAGTGTAATTTTAACTTTAAAGAATTATTATAATATCATTAATATAATATTAATCATTTAAATATACTCATATATATAATCCATATGACTTGGTGAAGAAAAATGAATCACATCACTTCGTGTAGGTGATAATTCACACGTACGCATGAATAACATTATCATTTTTATGTTCATGGAAAGGTAAGAACATAAATTATATATTATTCTTAAATAATGATATATATATCATAAATATAATATATAAACATTAATTCCATCGTTATAAATATTATTGAGATATGGTGATGGGAAACAAATTATATCAATACGCAATGTGGTATTATGTCATTCACACGAATGATTAATTATTTCCTATTTGATGGAAGTGGAGACTGATTTAGGTGTGATATTAACATAATAAAATATCATTATATTGGGTAAACTATATTTATTATTCTATTATTTTTTTAATCATATTTTAAGGAAGTTAAAGAATAAATAAAATAGAAATACGTAATTAAAAATTATATCTTTTCTTCAGACAATCTCCTTTGATTAAGACCTCTAAAGAGGGTGTTCTGCATAAACTAATTATTATATAATGTGTGTAGGGATTATATGACGGGATGTGGGAATCAATTTTATGAAACAAATGTATTTTTAAGTATGATTAATAGAGAAGAAGATATTCCCTTTTATAAAAGAGGGGAGGGGAACTCATGAAAATCTTTAAAATACTAAATTAATATAAATTAATTTTATACATAAAATAACTCAAAAAATATTAATTTAGAATATAAGATGATTGTGGGTCGAAATTCCATATCAAATAAAAAATATATAAGTTTTGAATATTTTTTAATCATTACCTTTTAGCTTTAACCCTTATTAATCATTTTTAATTTTTATCGTGATATAATGTAATTTACACTTTTAGGGCTAATATAATTACTATAAAATGGAAAAAATTGACTCATTGATGAAATTTTAATAATTATCCAATTAGTTGGAAATTATTATATTTTTATAAATTTTATATCATTTAATAAAATATTATCTATTTTAAGATATTATTAATGTTAATTTTGACACTATTCATAACTTTTCTTTTTTTAAAATATCATAACTACATTATATCTTTGAAAAAAAAACTCTTTTAAATAATGGAAAACATGTAAAATTAATCCAAAAAATTCTTGGGTGGCATTAATTATATAAAATAACATTTATTTTGAAAACTTTAATATATTTTATTTGATTATTCCAATAATTAAACAATTAATACATCATCATTGTGTCGCGATTTAAAGTAATTATTTTTTCAATAAAAATATTAAATAAATTAAAATTATTTATGTTAAAATTTTACATTTATAAACACTATTTATAGTTGACTATATTCCTTTTATAACACCATATTAATAATATTTCTCTTGATAAAAACAAAATTATTACATAATTGACTTTCGTTGAATATAAAATTATAAAGGTTATATTCTCATCCAAAATAACCATAAATGGCCTCATAACTAATACTTTAATGATTAAAGATGAAAAATACTCATCTAATAAAATTAGGACAAGTGTCAGGGTAATTTTATAATATTTATAATATTATTTTTACCCTTAATTACCCAATTTACCCTTAAATGTGTTAATAAACAAATTACTAAAGTTAATATTCATAATGTCCAAAAATAAGAATAAGGTGTTTATTAAATTTGGGCCTTTTGATTCCAAATATGTAATCCATTTTATAAAATTAAAAACACATAATTTTCATACTTTAATTAAAAATTAATCTCATTGATCGATCTGGAAAATAGATTTTTAAACTAAAAATGTCTACAATATAAATAAATCAAAAGAAAAATAAATTGTTAATTTAAATACGGTATTTTTCCACTATTCATCAAAAAATGAATCTTATCAGAAAAATACAAAAATTTATATGAAATTAAATTTTGAAACTATGATTTAAAAGAAGAAGTTTGTTTGGTCTAATATAATTTATAAAAGTTTCAAAAACTAGATGTAAAATAACTGCTCCATCGAAAGGTAATAAAACTTCCTTTTTCTAAAAATAGATCTTTTATGCGTAAAATTAGATTTGTTATTATATAATTTCTCAAATATACATAAGATGGATTTTAAACATTATATTTAATATATTATATAAATTTCATTAATATAATCCAAAAATTTTGATTTTTTTATTTTATTGCTATAAAAAAACAATTGTTCGCCATTAAATAGTTTTTATAAAAACATTTTTTTAGATTAAATTAGTTTTTTTATTTATTTATAATTAATTGGAAACCAATGTATTAAATAATATATTTTTATAAGTTATTAAATCCTATTTACAACCACCAACTTAACTGTGAGTGCTAAAATAACAATATTTAATAGTATATCACAGTTCATTTAAACTCAGTGTTGTGTGCAACATAAGTTATCAAAGAGGTTAAATTTAAAAGGAGACGTACTATAAAATCTTTGGGTGTTACATTTTATAAAAATCTAAGAAAACATAATTCACTTTTAATCCCATAATTCCAACATGATGTGTGAAGCCAATGTTTTTCCTTAACTTATTAAAAATAACCAAAATAATGTCAATAAAAATATTGAATGGGTTCATAAACCACTTGGTCAACTCATATATTTAGTAAACTCATAGTTTTATATAAAATGGTTAGATAAAACTTTGTATAACTACCTCATAAATCCAAACACTAACTAAATCTATGTCTACTATCCATGGGGGAAAACGAATATCATTAGTAATATCCTAGCCTAACTGGACCCACTCAAACTCACCCAAGTAAATATGTAATATTATTTAGCCTTAGGTGTATCCACTTGATCACCAAAATATAGAAATAAATATTTAAGGACAAATAAAACAACTTTGTGGGTTTTTTCCCTCAGATAAACCACTCTTATAAGGATAATATTATACTAAAATATCAACATGAAGTATCTATATCTCTTATATACAAACATATATAGGACAAACAATAAAGGCATATTGAAAAACTAACATATAAAATAATATTATTTATAACTTAAATTTGAAAGTATAAAATCTTACTAATTAAACCAAAAAAATGAAAACAATGAATATAATATATAATATCAATTTGATATAGCCACAAATTTATATAATAGAAAATATAAATCATCTAAAAACTACTCTATGACTACTAAAAAACTCCATGAAATCCCACTAATTACTAGTATGTCCTTCAAATTCTATAGTGACATAAATACTAACTGAATATAAACCATGATATGGTTATAAATACCACATTATGGTTTATTCTTTTGTAAACCAACACATATTTAATGTCCATACATCATGAATTTATAAATGGAAGGTAATGTATTATGATTATAATGTATATGTATTTCTTATATCTCTTACTATAAGATATAATATTTATATATTGTATGATATGATCGTGTTTTATGAGTTTAAGACATAAAACATGATTGTTTTAATGTTAAAAAATACTTTTAAAATTTTAATTCATGTTATAAAGATTTGTAACATTTTGAATCAACTGAGAAACAGTTGAATGATATTTTTAACTTTATGAAATGTTTATATGTATAAATAGTATCTTTAGTGACTATATAAATAGGTAAAATATTTGTGAAAAGTATTTATTATAAATAAAATTATTAAATTTGTGATTTTCTTCCATCTGAAGATCTATATTAATTTATAGTAGACTTTTATGATGATAGAATCCTTCCCAAGTGTTGTTAGATTCATAAAAAACCCATGGATACCATTTGAGGAAGGATTCCATTGGACACTATTTACTAATCTCCATCAACCATAGTGAAGAATAAGAAATAAGATTTGATTCAATAGAGTTCATTTATGTTATTTATTTATATTATTTTATTTGAATGAATCGATAAAGATTTTGGTGAAATAGGGTTGTTTTTTTATTATCAATGTGTTAGGGCAAGGGTTCCCCACTAAAAAAATTAGTGGGGTCAAATTCATTTCATTATTGTTTAGTTTTATGGCTGAAAAATTGAAGAATATGGTGAAATTATATATTACAAAACGGTGAAATATTTTATGAAAAATATTTATGGCTCTTAAATTTTGGTCATGAAAATAAAATAATTATAATAAAAATAAGGTTGCAAAGTGTTTTTAAAAATAGATAGTCCGAAAACATGTTTCTTGCACCCAGATCTTTTCTAAAAATGGTTGTTCATAGTATATAAATTATATTTTTATAATAAAACCTTGTTGTATTTATTGAAACCCACATCAAGGCTTCAAATATAGAAATTTAAAGTATATTTGTAACACCTCAAACTTCCATGGTATGCTTCTCTTTCAATAATGCAATAGCTTGCATTGTACGCAAGTTTGAGATTCTAACACACCGCAACCAATAAAAGTAGCCGTTATGAATAGTAATACCCAATTTTTGAATTATATAAATTTTATATTTCAAAATGGACTTCATTTTTGGATTTTTAATATCTAAATGAGCCTATTTTTAACTTTTGGTATTTTTCTAAGAACTTCCAATTTTCGATGAATAGTGAAAAATACTTAAAAACAACTTTTTTAATAAAAATAATTTATAGTGATAAATTATACTATTGAGTGGTTTTAAAGAATAATTAGAATATAATTTTACAATTTTATCCAATTGTGGTCATTATAATTAATTTCACTTTGAAATTGGACATAAACAATTGTCAATCTTTTGATAGATAATTTTTCTTAAAAACACACTATTTGTTTTGACAGCGGGAATAATTTTTAAATTAATTAATGCAATTTCTATGTTTATAATTTGGTAAAATGGATTCCATATTTGGAATCAGAAGGTCCAAATTATGTAATTAAGACTCTTTTTTTGGACATTATGAATAGTAACGACGACAATTATCTTTAATTATCATGATTAATTAGTAATCGGGTAGTTAAGGGTAACAAAATAATATCATAATAATAAACAATGACCCCAACATGTGTCTTGATGATATTTTTTGTGTCATGGACAACCATGGGATGCCTTTTTCCAACTCAGGGACCCCATAGAATCACTTTTGCGTGATAATGACATTTTATCATTTTATTTTTTAATGAAAGGAAAATATAACAAAAGTATGTAACACCTAAGTAAAACAATTTTAATTTTATATACATAAACGATATCTTAGACTATAAATTTTAATTGGAAAGATATAAAGATTTCATACATCATGGTATTTTTTTTATAATTTTTAGACATTAAATAAATAAATTTATTTATGACACCATGATGATGCAGTGATTACCTCATTAATGAATGATTTAAATAAAATAAAAAGATAAGGTAAAATCTAAGACTTACACTTGTCTAAAGCCTATTTTATGGGTGGATTTCGAACCATTATCACCTTTTCCTTGAAATATATTACTGTGGGACCTTTAAAATCCGAAAATCAGTTCATAATAAAGTAACATTTCAATCTTTTCAAAAGAGCCCCTCCTCTCCTATTATAAAAGGACCCCACATCTATCACCTTATTCACACCATCAAATCCATTTGTCTTGGCCAACATCTTCCTAGATACTCTCTCAACATCCCTCTCTTTCTCGTAGTATCCTAACTTTGGTCAGAAGTCTTGTCAAGGAAGCCTTTGGCTCAAATCAAAAAGAGTTACCCCATTTTAAGGTAATGTATTCTCTTATGTTCTTTTGCTTTATTTTGCTTTTACAACTCCTTAAACCCTTTTTATTCCATTATTTTATAACAAAACCACTATATTAAATATAATAATTTTTTTTTATGAGAATCATTTGATTTACACTTACACACACCTCCGTCTAATGGTTAAAGAACATACTATTTCTGTGGGTGGTGAATTACTGCCTCACGAAACGATGATTGTTCTATCTTCTTTTAACACCTTTCATGGTGGCCATTAATATGTCTCTATATTTATATATGATTTATATTAAATTTATTTTTTCCTTATGCTTCTGTATTTTTCATTTATGGCATACCTTTATGGTTTCAATTATGGGTAAAAGCGATAATTTCTTTTAGGAAGTGTGGACTACCGCCCCCTCAAAGTGATTTGAATCATTAATGTCATATGTGGGACGTATAAAGGATGGAGTTAATGATATTATATATGATATTATACTGTAATTATATTATACCTTTATATAATTATGATTTCATTCCATTTAATCTCAAATAGAAATGAAAGTAGCGTTCATGCGTACGTACAACTTACCGTCTCCAAGAACGGTGCATTTCATTTCTTACCTCTAAATGTTATGTAATATTATAAAGGCATGTATATACTGGATATATATGATATATATTATATATACATCATGAATATGATTTTAGAGATAATGGATATTTTACCACATGAACAACTTGTAATTATAAGAAATTTATTGTGACTCAAGTACCAAAGATCGACAAAACGACCGTTATTAAATTAAATGACTAGATAATGTTCATAAAATGGTAATAAGTGATATAAAAAGAATAATTAACTTGAAAAAGGTTCTTAAGCAAGTATAAATTTACTCTAGTTTATTATTCAGGAGACTAAAGAACGATCGATTCAAGTCGGACATGAGGTAAGGGACTTCATCTCAATTATCTTTCATTGAGGCATATTTGTTTTAATATAATACTTTCTTTTATATGGTGTATAAAACCCTTTGAAGTTTACATTTATTCAAAAGGAATCTTTTTTATATGAAGCGTTTTACTAAACGACAAAATGGAATGTTTTTTTTTGTCGTACGTATGCGGCGACAACGACTTATCCACCCTCGTCACCATTATTTGAGTTTCGGCTTCCTATACAAGCCATAACTTTTTTTAAATTAAAAATAAATACCATGTTTTAATTTTATTTTATTTTGGTATTGAAAATGGTTTTGATAATGTTTTTATTATATCAATGTGTTGTATTGATATCTTTTGATTGAAATGTGGAAATGTTATGTTTCCTTTATTCATTTTTTATGTGATATGATTATGTTATGGTTTATGATATATTTAAACCTTTTCATATAAGGAATGCATTGGATATAATAAGTAACGGGTGGAGCCCGCTACAGCTCCTCGGTGCATCGGTAGGTCTCATGCGACAAACTACTATCTTGGAATGAGGCCTTGACAAAATCTTATTTGTAGTCTTGGCACGAGGCATTGGCTACGTGGTTATGATAGTATGACATTATGCATTCCATCATTATGAAAGTGGTTATTGATATTGAATGTGATTATTCGACTAGTAGAATATCCATGTGAATAAGTAAATGGAATTATTTCATTTTATTTTTTCCTTATTATTCTGAAGATCAAGTTTAAAAGGCTTTTGTTTTAGTTATACATTGCCTTAAATGTTTATGTTTATTTATGAAAGTTTTTGTTGTATTGTTATCCTTACCGAGCATCTGAGCTCACCACTTTCTATGTTTTATTTTCCCAGGATGTGAAGAAATATTTTATGACTGACCTACAGGGATAGTCTGAAGGGGATAGGAGTGTGGACAATGGAGACTACGTTATTGTGATTTTTCACTTTATGATGTAATGTAACATTTATGAATGTATCTAGTATTTCCAAGTCTACTAAACTAATCAGCCTTTCGAGACATGATCTTTTGTGATCATGACAATGTAACGTAATAATGCACCGACTCTAGGTAACTAGGATCAGGGCGTTACAGTTGGTATTAGAGGCAGTTTAGTACTAACCTTGGAAGCTAGATTTTAAATAAACTCTGATTAGAGCACATAGCTCTAAGATATACTTTGAGGATTAGTATAGAAGAACTTCTTATAATTTTGGTATTGTAGATATTTTGTGAGTTTTCTGAGCAATACATCCTTGTCTGGATACGAGTAGGTAGAGGTGGATCTGGCAGAGATTTACCTAGGGTTAAAACCCAAAAACACTGCTTTGAGATAGACTTGAACGGGAACTGGTGCATGACAACGGGCCTTAATGTACTCTTGGTTACGACACTCCCAGGGGATACACTTAGGATAATTCTCATTTTATTTAAAATCCATTATGAAGGGTTTATGAGTATATACTTCCTCAAAGAAAACAATTTTTTTATTATGGATTATATCCATAAATAGTTCAATTTATGTTAAGTGTTTTTCAAGTATGGAATTATGTATTTTGATTCATGAACTAATCTAGTTTATGCCATTGTTTAGAAATTGTGCCTAGTGGAAGGAATGAAAACTATATCAATGCACGCACTCCATGTAGGTATTTCCCTCCTACTCAAGATAATTATAATGGAGCTGGTGATACAACTGGTGCTGATCATGTTATCACTATACTGGGACAACTCACTCCGGTTATGAATAATAACCATACTCGTATGGAGCACCCTGATCCGCAACGTGGAGGATAAATGTTTGATCGCTTCATGAGGCAAAAACCACCAACATTTAATAGGGGTACAAATCCATTAGTAGATGAGCAATGGATAAATTCCCTATAGAAAATATTTCAGGATTTGGGTAGTAGTGAAAGGGAAAAAGTTGTCATGGCTGTTTACCACCTCACTGGAGATACTGATCAATGGTGGTCACTGATTGAAAATAAAAAGGAATATGAAGAAGTATCAAGTATGGAATTGAGAGAGATTCAAGATATGTTCTTAGAAAAATACTTTCCTCATGACCGTCGAGCAGATATGGAAAGGCAATTTCTGAGTCTGAGACCAAAGGAGGATGAGAATGTCACAAAGTACGAGGCCAACTTTACAAGGTTTGCGCGGTACGCTGCAGATTATATACGTAACCCAAGAAGTAAGATTGATCATTTCTTTTATGTGTTAAAACCGTTTCTCCATCGAGCCTTAGTCTCACAATATTTCTCATCATATGAAGATATAGTCTTGTGTGCTATCAAGATAGAAAAGGAATTCTCTAAATATTATGACAATAAAGTAAAGCAAGAGAAGAAGAGAATGGTGGAACAAGAGACAAATAAAGGGAAAAGGGGCAATAAGTATTTTCTGTTATGCAATAATTGTGGGAATAATCACCTCGGTACTTGACTAAAAGGAATGAGAGTTTGTTATAAATGTGGAGAAAAAGGTCACCAAGTTCGTGATTGCAAGGGAAAGAAAGAGGATACCAGTGTTGAATGCTAAAATTTTTGGGAAATGGGGCATTATGAAAATGAATTTCCTAAGCGTCAGGGAAACTTAACTCAGAAAAGTCAAAGGGATCAGGTCCAATCTGATTTTGTTACTATAGTTGAAGTGGAATAATTAATTTATTGGTGCTTTTGGACTCAAGGATTATATTCTGGTTATAAGAATAATGTGATATATATAAGGGTTGTATTGTAACACTTATTGTTCGCATTAAGGTTTTAATATGACTAAAGTAATTATATTTTCAGTATTTGACAATAAGAGAATCTTTACTTTGTCTGAGGAATCAGATGTCGCAATGGATTTTAGAATTTAGATACCTTTTACAAAGAGTCTGGAAAGAGGTATTTTGGATAACTATAATGTTTGGAATGGATTAATTTGAACTTTGAATAGTATTATTTAAGGTTAAAACATTTCTTATGATTATTTTTGGAATATTATAATACTATAGTTTTATGAAAAAAAACAACCTGCAGGTCGGGGGATAACCCGTCGCGTCGGACAAAGAAGCAGGAATCGAACCCACAACCATAGTGAGATAGGCCTTTATTACCTACCACTAGCCTACAGGAAGTCCCTAGTTATTAAAAAATAGTTTTCATAATCTAAATGGTATGTGTTAATATTTGGAACCTTGTATGATTAGGATAAATATAATATTTTTGAGTTCTATTGTCTTTTTGAGTGAAATATGAGTTTGTGGTAAATATTAGTTGAAGGTCGACACTCTACTTGTCAAGTATATATATATACCTCTCTCTTATTCTATGAATAAATTATTTCTTAATCTTTAGGAAATGGATATTAAAAAAACATGTTATCCTAATATCTAATGTTTTATTGAACTGATGATATTTTAAATCACAATAGATTAAATTCTTTGAGGCCCTCAATTTTACACTTGTTTGTGATTGATGACCTTTATAACTCCCTACAAATATTTATGTTTTTCCTCCAATTATGTGTCTCTAATTTCCACCAATGTTCTTTTAATCGAGATCATAATTTGGTGGTGACTTTTTCATTTCCCTTTCCCCCTTATTAAGACTATATTTTATTAACCTTATTTCCGATGTGGGTTTTCCACAAAGGTATTTTCTACTTTCAACCTTTTATTTTCAAAGAAAAATTTCAAATTGTGAGGATGCAACTTATTGAAGGAGGGGATAATGTATCACCCCAAGCTTCCATGGTACGCTTCTCTTTCAATAATGTAATAGCTTGCATTTTACGCAAGTTCGAGATTCCAACACACCGTGACCAATCAAAGTAGCCTTTATGAATAGTAAGCCCCACTTTTTGAATTATATAGATTTTATTTTGGATTCGGAATATCGAAATTAGCCTATGTTGAATTTTTGGTATTTTTCTGAGAACTTCCAATTTTCGATGAATAATGAAAAATACTTAAAAATGACTTTTTTAATAAAAATAATTTATAATGATAAATTATATTATTGAGTGGTTTTAAAGTATAATTAGAATATAATTTTACCATTTTATCCAATGGTGGTCATTATAATTAATTTCACTTTGAAATTGGACATAAACAATTATCAATATTTTGATAGATATTGTTTCTTAAAAACACGCTATTTGTTTTGACAGCGGAAATAATTTTTAAATTATTTACTACAATTCCTATGTTTATAATTTGGTAAAATGGATTCCATATTTGGAATAAGAAGGTCCAAATTATGTAATTAAGACTCTTTTTTTACATTATGAATAGTAACGAGGATAATTATCTTTAATTATCATGATTAATTAGTAATCGGGTTGTTAAGGGTAATAAAATAATATCATAATAATATAAAATGACCCCAACATGTGTCCTAATTCTATTGTTTTTGTCATGGCCAACCATGGAATTCCTGGTGCCAACTTATGGACCCCATGGAATCACTTTTTCATGATAGTGACATTTTATCATTTTATTTTTTAAAGAAAGGAAAATATAACAAAAGTATGTAACACCTAAGTAAAAAAATTTTAATTTTCTCTACATAAACAATATATTAGACTATAAATATTAATTGGAAATCTGAAAATATTACCTACATCATGGTATTTTTTTTATAATTTTTATACATTAAATAAATAAATTTTTTTATGACACCATGATGATGCAATGATTACCTCATTAATGAACGATTTCAATAAAATGAAAAGATAAGGTAAAATCTAAGCCTTAAACTTGTATAAAGCCTATTGGATGGGTTTATTTTAAACCATTATCACCTTATCCTCGAAATATATTATTTTTGGACCTTTAAAATCTGAAAATCATTTCATAACAAAGTAACATTTCAATCTTTCCAAAAGAGCCCCTCCTCTCCTCTTATAAAAGGACCCCACCTCTACCACCTTATTCACACCTTCAAATCCATTTGGCTTGGCCAATCTCTACCCAAATACTCTCTCAACTTCCCACCTCTACCACCTTTTTCATTTATCGCATACCTTTATGGTTTCCATTATGGGTAAAGGTGATAATTTCCTTTTAGGAAGTGCGGACTACCGCCCCCTCAAAGTTATTCGAATCGTTAATGCCAAACGTGGGACATATAAAGGATGGAGTTAATGATATTATATATGATATTATAATGGAATTATAATATACCTCTATATCATTATGATTTAATTTCATTTAATATGAAATAGAAATGAAAGAAGCATTCATGTGTACGTACGGCTTACCGTCTCCATGAACGGTGCATTTCATTTCTTACCACTTAATGTTATGTAATATTATAAATGCGTGTATCTGATGGATATATATGATATATACGATATCTACATCATGAATATGATTCTGGAGATAATGTATATTTTACCACATGAACAACTTGTAATTATAAGAAGTTTATTGTTGACTCAAGTACCAAAGATCAAAAAAACGACCGTTATTAACTTAAATGACTACATAAGGTTCATAACTTAGTAATAAGTGATATAAAAGGAATAATGAACTTGAAAAATGTTCTTAAGAAAGTACAGTTTAACTCTAGTTTATTATTCAGGAGATTAAATAATGATAGAGTCAAGTCGGATACGAGGTAAGGGACTTCATCTCAATCTTCTTTCATTGAGGAATATTTTGTTTTAATAGAAGACTTACTTTTATACGGTGTATAAACCCCTTTGACTTTTACGTTTATTCAAAAAGAATCTTTTTTATACAAAGTGTTTTACTAAAAGACAAAAGGGAATGTTTTTTTTGTCCTACGTATGCGGCGACAGCGACTTCTCCGCCACCGTGACCATTATTTGAGTTTCAGCTTCTTCTACAAGCCATAAATTTTTTTAAATGAAAAATAAATTCCTTGTTTTACTTTTCTTTTATTTTGGTATTGAAAATGGTTTGGATAATGTTTTTATTAAATCAATCTGTTGTATTGACATCTTGTGATTGAAATGTGGAAATGTTATGTTTCTTTTATGCTTGTTTTATGTGATACGATTATGTTATGGTTTATGATATGTTTAAACCTTTTCATATAAGGAATGCATTGGACTTAATAAGTGATGGGTGGAGCCAGTTATAGCTCCCTGATGCATCGGTAGGTCTCATGAGACAAACTAGTGTCTTGGAATAAGGCCTTGACAAAATCTTATTTGTAGTCTTGGCACGAGGCCTTGGCTACGTGGTTATGATAGTCTGGATTTATGCATTCCATCATTATGAAAGTGGTTATTGATATTTCATGTGATTATTCGACTAGTATAATATCCATGTGAATAAGTAAATTTCATTATTTCATTTTATTTTTTCCATATTATGTTGAAGTTCAAGTTTAAAAGGATTTTGTTTTAGTTATACATTATCTTAGATGTTTATGTTTATTTATGAAAGTTTTCACTGTATTGTTATCCTTACTGAGCATCTGAGCTAACCCATTCATATGTTTTATTTTCCCAGGATGTGAAGAAATATTTTATGACTGACCTACATGGATAGTCTGAAGGGGATAGGAGTGTGGACTGTGGAGACTATGTTATTGTTATTTTTCACTTTAGGATGTAATGTAACATTTATGAATGTATCTAGTGTTTCTAAGGCTACTAAACTAATCGTTCTTTCGAGACTTGATCTTTTGTGATCATGCCAATGTTACGTAATAATTCACCGACTCTCGATAACTGGAGTTGGGATGTTTCAGTTGATATCAGAGGCAGTTTAGTACTAACCTTGGAAGCTAGATTTAGATATACTCTGATTAGAGCACGTAGCCCTAAGATAGACTTTGAGGATTAATATAGAAGAACTTCCTAGAATTTTGGTATTGTAAATATTTTGTGAGTTTTTCGAACAATACATCCCTGTCTGGATACGAGCAGGTAGAGGCGGCTCTATCACAAATGTATCTAAGGGTAAAGCTCAAAAACACCGCTTTGAGCTAGACTCAAAAGGGAACTGGTGCATGACAACGGGACTTGCTTCACTCTTTGTTACGACACTCCCAGGGGATATGCATAGGATAATTATCATTTTCATTAAAAACCATTATTAAGGGTTTATGAATATATACTTCCACAAATAAATCATTTTTTTTATGATTATAGATTATATCCATAAATAGTTCAATTTATGTTAAGTGTCTTACAAGTATGGAATTATGTATTTTGATTCATGAACTGATCTAGTTTATGCCATTGTTTAGAAATGGTGCCTAGTGAAAGGACTGGAAACCGTATCAATGCACTCACTCCATTTAGGTATTTCCCTCCTGCTCATGATAATTATAATGGAGCTGGTGACACAACTGGTGTTGATCATCTTATTACTATACTGGGACAAATCACTGAGGTTATGAATAATAACCTTACTTGTATGGAGCACCCTGATCCGCAACGTGGAGGATCAATGTTAGATCGCTTCATGAGGCACCAACCACCAATATTTAATGGGGGTACAAATCCATTTGTTGCTGAGCAATGGATAAATTCCCTAGAGAAAATATTTCAGGCTTTAGGGAGTAGTGAAAGGGAAAAAGCTGTCATGGCAGTTTACCGCCACACTGGAGATGCAAATCAATGGTGGTCATTGATTCAAAATACAAAGGAATATGAATAAGTATCAAGTATGGAATGGATAGAGTTTAAAGATATTTTCTTAGAAAAATACTTTCCTTGTGACCATCGAGTAGATATGGAAAGACAATTTCTGAGTCTGAGACAAAAGGAAGATGAGAATGTCGTAAAGTATGAGGCCAACTTTACAAGGTTAGAGAGGTATTCTGCAGATTATATACGTAACCCAAGAAGTAATATTGACCATTTCTTTGATGGGTTAAAACCATTTCTCCATCAAGCCTTAGTATTACAATATTTCTTGTCGAATGAAGATATAGTCTCGTGTTCTATCAAGATAGAAAAGGAATTCACTAAATATTATGACAATAAATTAAAGAAAGAGAATAAGAGAATGGTGGAACAAGAGACACATAAAGCGAAAAAGCGAAAGAAAGAATTTTCATTATGCGATAATTGTGGGAAGAATCACCCTGGTACTTGCCTAAAAGGAATGGGAGTTTGTTATAAATGTGGAGAAAAATGTCACCAGGCTCGTGATTGCAAGGGAAAGAAAGAGGCTATCAATGTTGAATGCTAAAATTGTAGGAAAATGGGGAATTATGAAAATTAGTGTCCTAAGCGTCAGGGAAACTTACCTCAGAAAAGTAAAACGGATCAAGGCCAATCTGATGTTATTACTACAGTTGAAGTGGAATAATTATTTTATTGGTGCTTTTGGAATCAAGTATTATATTCTGGTTATAAGAATAATGTGATATATATATATATAAGTGTTGTACTTCAATACCTGTTTTTTCGCATTAAGGTTTTAATATGACTAAGCTAATCATATTTTCAGTATGTGACAATAAGAGAATCTTTACTTTGTCTGGGGAATCTGATGTCACAATGGATTTTGGAATTTAGATTCCTTGTACAGAGAGTCTGGATAGAGGTATTTTGGATAACTATAATGTTTGGAATGGATTAAGTTGAACTTTGAATAGTATTATTTAAGGTTAAAACATTTCTTATGATTATTTTTGGAATATTATAATACTATAGTTTTAGGAAAAGGACAACTTGCAGGTCGGGGGATAACTCGTCGCGTCGGACAAAGCTGCAGGAATCGAACCCACAACCATAGTGTGACGGGCCTTTATTACCTACCACTAGCCTACATGAATTCCCTAGTTATTAAAAAATATTTTTCCAAATCTAAATGGTATGTGTTAATATTTGGAACCTTGTACAATTAGGATAAATATAATATTTTTGAGTTCTATTATCTTTTTGAGTGAAAGATGAGTTTGTGGTAGAAATTTGTTGAAGGTCGAAACTCAACTTTTCAAGTATATATATATATACCTATCTCTTATTCTATTAATAAATTAATTCTTAAACTTTAGGAAAGGGATATTAAAAAAACATGTTATCCAAATATCTTATGTTTTGTTGAACTGGTGATATTTTAAGTCACCATAGATTGAAGGCTTTGAGGCCCTCAATTTTACACTTGTTTGTGATTTATGAACTCAATCACTCCCTACAAATATTTACTTTTTCCCTCCAATTATGTGTCTCTAATTTCCACCAATGTTCTTCTAATCGAGATCATAATTTGTTAGTGACTTTTTCATTTCCCTCTCCCTCTTATTAAGACTATATTTTATTAACATTATTTCTAATGTGGGTTTTCCACAAAGGTATTTTATACTATCAACCTTTTATTTTCAAAGAAAATTTTCAAATAGAGAGGATGCAATTTATTGAAGGAGGGGAGAATGTAACACCCAAATCTTCAATGGTATGTTTCTCTTTCAATAATGCAATAGCTTGCATTGTACACAAGTTCGAGATTCTAACACACCGCGGCCAATCAAAGTAGCCGTTATGAATAGTAATACCCACTTTTTGAATTACATAAATTTTATATTTCAAAATGGACTTTATTTTTGGATTTGGAATATCAAAATTATCATAAGTTGAATTTTTGGTATTTTTCTGAGAAATTCCAATTTTCGATGAATAGTGAAAAATACTTAAAAACAACTTTTTTAATAAAAATTATTTATAGTGATAAATTATACTATTTAGTGGTTTTAAAGTATAATTAGAATATAATTTTACCATTCTATAAAATGGTGTTCATTTTAATTAATTTTACTTTGAAATTGGACATAAACAATTGTTAATCTTTTGATAGATATTGTTTCTTAAAAACACGCTATTTGTTTTGACAGTGGGAATAATTTTTAAATTAATTAATGAAAGTTATTTGTTTATAATTTGGTAAAATGGATTCCATATTTAGAATCAGAAGTTCCAAATTATGTAATTAATAATCTTTTGTTTTTGTACATTATGAATAGTAACGATGACAATTATCTTTAATTATCATGATTAATTAGTAATCGGGTAGTTAAGGGTAATAAAATAATATCATAATAATATAAAATGACCCCAAAATATGTCTTAATGCTATTTTTTGTGTCATGGCCGACCATGGGATGCCTTGTGCCAACTTAGGGACCCCATGGAATCACTTTTGCGTGATAGTGACATTTTATCATTTTATTTTTTAAAGAAAGGAAAATAAAACAAAAGTATGTAACACCTAAGTAAAACAATTTTAATTTTCTCTAAATAAACAATCTATTAGACTATAAATATTCATTGGAAAGATAAAACTATTTCCTACATCATGGTAGTTTTTTTATAATTTTTACACATTAAATAAATAAATTTATTTATGGCACCACGATGATGCAGTGATTACCTCATTAATGAACAATTTAAATTAAATGTAAAGATAAGGTAAAATCTAACACTTACACTTGTCTAAAGCCTATTGGATGGGTGTATTTAGAACCCTTATCACCCTATCCTAGAAATATATTATTGTGGGACCTTTAAAATCTGAAAAGTATTTTATAATAAAGTAATATTTCAATCTTTCCAAAAGAGTCCCTCCTCTCCTCTTATAAAAGGACCCCACCTCTACTATGTTATTGTGATTTTTTACTTTATGATGTAATGTAACATTTATGAATGTATCCAGTGTTTCCATGGCTACTAAACTAGTTGGTCTTTTGAGACATGATCTTTTATGATCATTCCAATGTTACGTAATAATCCACCGACTCTGGGTAACTGGGGTCGGGGCGTTACAATTTTTAAAAAATAATGAATAAAATTTCTATTTATAATAATGGAATCTCTAGTTTTATGATTTTAATAATAAAAAATATATGGGGCCTTTAGTCTTATTCCAAATCTTATGGGTGTCTTTTGACCATATCAAAAATATTTTGGTGTTTGTGATCTATATTTAAAGCCATAAATTTACATGGTGTATTTATAATGTCTTTAAACATTAAAAAAGGTTAAATACAAAAAGATTTTATACATATTTTTAATATATATACAAATACTTATATTAAATTTTAATATTGAAGGATTTATTTAATAATTTTTTAAACTAATACAAAAAGTGTTCTGGTAGATTTGATCATGGTTTAAATAAAATTAAACATGTAATGTTTATATTATGTTAAAAAATAAAATATTTTAAAGTTTATATGAAATATAAAATGGTGTGTATTTTCATAAGAATTATTTATTTGAAATATGAGGGGGTTATATTAAATACCATTTACAATAATAATATGATGGTTTTTTGACGAAATAAATGTGAAATATTTATTTATTTATGGAATGACTATAAAATCATATTGAAATATAAATTATTTATAACTATATATTTGTTAAATGTTCACAAATTTTTATCTCCTATATATATTTATGAAATGTTCATTTATTTATTTTATTCCTTGTTTAATTTAATTAATTAATATAAAGTTTTATATTATGAATAGATATATGCTTTAGTTTAAAGTGTTAAAATACATATTATAATTTTCGTTCCATGTATACCAGAAGTAATATGCTAGTTTTGACATAATATTAAGTTATTTTTAACCATTTAAATGATTTTATTGTGTGTTATAATCATAATTATAATGTTTAGTTATAAATTATACATATTAGGTGTTAGAATCGTAGTGGAATTTAGGTGTTTCTTAAATATTAATATATGGATTGTGGGAATTTTTATAGGGATACACTACCTTAAGAACTTTGATTATATCATAAAATTTATTATTTATCTACCAATTTAATAATACTTATTATTTTCTAGATTTTTGTTTCTTATGATACTAAATATCTACATGAAAAATATTTTTGTACCTTATTCATGAGATGAATTTGGGTATTTCTGATCATAATTAGTCTTTATTTTTTAGTAAGTAAAATCAATCATGAGTTTTATAAAGTATTAAACATTAATATGTTTTAAAAATATAAATTAGGTTAAAGTTATAGGATAAAAAAATAAATCAATAGAATCATGAATACATGAAAGGATTATATGAGATAATCTGGTGATATTTTTAAAACCCCTTAAAATACTATGTGTTTTTATTCATTCAAAGTAAACATATATCAAGAACTTGATCACCCAAATTGGTTGGTTCATTATAATGTTGAGTAATTGTGGATTTTCTTACATAATAAATGGAAGAAATGGATAAGCCTAAATGTTATGTGAAAAATTCCCATTGTGAGAATTGGGTTATACATAGCTAGAAACCTCAATGGTTAGAATACAAAAGTAATGGTTTTTGGATAATCCATATGATGGTTTTGGGAAAGGATTCGTCTCCCAAACTTTTTAATAGTATTACAAGATATAATTTACATGATTATCTACTTAAATATCAAAACTATGAGAGAAATGTAAATGAAAACTCAAATATTTAATGAAATTTTTATTTTATCCCACTAATGAATATGATGTAAGATTTAAAGTGGTGATACTTTTAATGGGAAAACATTTATTACATTTACTTATTAAATGAGAGTAAAATATTATACTCATATAATAAAAAATATATAGATGGTATCATCATATTTTAACATAAAATAGAGATAAATACTTGAATATTATAATATTAAAGTAATAAAGTTCCTTGAATTTTATATTATTTTGAGAATTTTTATATAAATAAAGGGATATTCTTTGTGTTAGAGAAAAAACTGAATGGTAAAGAACATGTTGATGAAGTTAATCAGGAATATAATGATGTTTAAGGTAACTAAAATAACAAATTTCGTTATGTCTCTAGGCTGATTCTTATTTCAATGGATCTTAAAATTTAAAATCATTATGATAATATGGATTATTTTTTGATGAAATACAATTATAGAAGACGTTATCAAAAATGGGATAGACATGAGAGATATGATGTTTCAAAATAATTATTTTTATATAAGGTGGACAAGTATACTTTGGTCTCAACTCATATGATAAATATGGTTAGGCATGCTATTTAAATAGAGAGACAAAGGAAACTATTTAATCATAATCTCTCCACTTACTTATTTTTTCAATCACTAACCAAATGATTTTGATAGTTTGTTGTGATTTGAAACATGAATGAAATTTACAAACTTTTACCAAATATCCTCAATATTTAAAGGAATATTAACCATAAAATTATAGGTATAATATAAATTTCTAATATAATGGAAAAAAAGTTAAGGGTCAAAAAAATCAAAATAAAATAAGATATTTTATAAACATTCCATATCAATTTCTATAAAAAGGATTAAAGTAGATACTAAGGAAGGATAATGTTTTAATTATGGTAAACCTAGACATTAAATAACAAATTTTATATAATAAATAATGGGGTATAAGAGAAACCATGAAGAGTGTACAACAAGTATTGGTGTTATAAATTTCAATACTTCTATTTTAAATAGTATATGATACCCATTTTATATTACACAAATTTTTAAAATATGTATAGGATTTTAAAACTGATGTAGAGTTTGTGGAAAGATCTTGAATTTTTTATTCAAGTGATGAATCAAAGGGTTTAAACAACAAGTAGTAGAATAGAAATGTTTAGTTCAAATCTTAAATTGTTTTAAATAAAGGATATTTATAGTATATCTTTTTCTATCAGGTAAGGAAAAATATTTTTTTGTTAATAAAGAGTTGATTGAAATTAAATGAGATTTTTTATTTTTATACACAAAGTTTATTATTGATCCAATTTTAAAACATTTTTCACAATAGGGTAAGGATAATTGGATTTTTATCCAGGATAAAATAGTTTATCCAATTTATTTATTAAAATGTGAGAGAAAAAATTCACACCAACCATAAGAGTAATATTTTAAATAATAAAGTTTTATTTTCCTAATATTTCTCAAATCACATAGAATATTATGGATGGTACGAATATAAATATTATTTTTTAAATATTTCCATGAAGAAAATAAGATTTATTTCCCAATAAAAAAATATTACGTATCATAGAAATACATTTTTTGAAAAACATATATTGTTTCTAAGAGGTTCATGGGATTATGTTTGAACATATAGAAGTTTAAATCCTATAAAATAAATTATTATTCCAATATAATTAAAATTTAAAGTGACTTTATACCTAAAATATATATAGGGATAGTTTCAAAATAATTATATTCATATAAAAGTTACATTTAGAATTGTTGCCAAATGATTTCAAAGAAATTTTTGAATGGACATGTTCTGATATTATGATAATAAACATGGAAATATTTATATTTATTTAAGACAATAAAAGGTATTAAAATCAAAAAATATATATATTTTGAAGTGAATAAATTTGAATATTATGTTTAAAGAGTTAAATTTGAGGACAATGAATCCAAATTTTACTATTATTTAATAAATACTTTTTTATATATCTTAATCCTTTAAGGAATTTTACTGGTAGGGTTTATTAAATTATCATAAAGATATGTGATAGGAATTATATAGTGATTTAATGAATTAAAAAAAGTGTAGTAAAAATAATTTCTCTTTGGCAGTCTGTCATGTGAGATAATTTTATACTACAAGTTATGTTTGGTTTGATTAGTTTTTTTAATGTAATTTAATATTATATAAAAATTATTAGGTTTTTAAAAAATAAATCTCTTCATTGTAATTATTTCTTATTTATTTCACATATTATATAAAACTATATAGTAATTAACCTCTCAAAATATAAATTTGAGTTTATCCTTGTTTGATTCTCATCGTCGATTATGATAGTTATAATGATATGTGATGATTAGTTGGGTTATGATTTGTATATATATATAGAACTTAATCATGTGGCATATAAGGATTTTTTCACACTAAATGACTCACTACATATACAACATGAAGTGTCATACACTATTTCCTTGGTATTCAAGGGGTGAATGTTTTATATTGAATCCACATAACATGAGGTTTCCAAGATACATTGCATAAGAAACTTCATACTTTGATACCGATATTATTTTATACTTGAGTTTGATATAATTAAGAGATTATGTATTTTTTTATCATTTAATCAATTTAGCTTTAACCAATATAGGATTTTTCCTCTCATATAATGATTTTGGCATTTGGGAACTCAATTTTGATAAATTGATGAACTTTATAACCATACCGATAAAAGTGACATGTGATTTTATATTGTATTTGGAGCATGTGATGTGGTAATATATCTATATTAATGAAATGTGATGACTTCATTTATTTGGTTAGGAAATACATAGGTAATTGAGAATATATGAGTAGGCGATAAAATATTGACACACTCTTTATCTTGTGGTCACTCAACAACTTTGATAAATGGATTGTATGATTTTCTATATTGTATAAGATATAGCTTGTGGATAGAAGCATGAAGATTCATATTTTTTATAGACATTACACGATATCCCTTTATAACTTATGTATGACCAATGTTTTATTATAGATGAACATTCATTACAATTATATATTATAAAATTCATATTTTTTGTCAATGTTATAAGGGCCTTTAGGATCATAGTTTGTGGTTATGTGAATGGTGATTAAGTTTTATTATATTTTTTTAAATAAAACAATGAGAGATAATCCAAAAGTGTTTTGGATGTTATCCATGAATAGATTTTAGTAATTTATTACATATGATGTAACATATAGTGAATCGGGATGATATAATTTCTTAAAGGAGTTTTGGATATTGTTTCACAAATTATTAAATATTATATAACATTAGTTTAAAGTGAAAAAGAATATCGGATGATTTAGTTTAAGTTAGAGATTTATAAGAATATAACAAAATATAAACCATGATATGGGGATCAAACTATATAGTGGTTTGAATTTTTATAATCCCTGATATAGTGAAAGACACTATTTCAAGGTTTTATGTGGGTATTTTTATTAATTTTAATGAAAATGAATATAGAATACTTATTTCTATGAAATAAGTTATCATTTTTAGATAAAACATAATGTGACAATGTTTAAGGAGTAAAAAATAACCAAAGTGATTGTTTAAATATAAAAAATATTGATGTATGAATTAAACCACATGTTATAAATAGTTGTAACATTTTTAACCATTTAATAAATATTTCAATGATATTTTAATGTGTGTTAAATTTTTAGAATCACAAGGTGGGTCCTTGGTGGCTAAATAACGAGGTATAATTCTTGTGTTAGGTGTTTCATAAAAATACACTCAAACGTTATTTAATTGTACTTTATCGAATCAATACCTCTTTATTTCTCTTTAATTATGGTTTTAACAATTCCAAAGGATGATATATTCATTCCCAAGAACTATAAGATTCATAAAAACCCATAATGTGAGGGGATCCTTTAAATGTATCTTAGTGATCTTAATCAACCACAATAAAGAGGAAGAAGTGATATCATGTTCAATATGGTTGAGGTACATTTTTCATTTATATTTATTTAATTAAATTGAATGGATAGATTTTATGGAAAAATAGGTTTTGGTGGTTTGTATCTTCAATTTTTGGGAAATTAATTCTTCTTCCAAACCTTTCACATTTCCCCACCACCATCACTATACCTCATCACTAGAGAAAAAAATCTATCTTAACTTTACTTAAATCATATACAATACAATATACACACCCATAGAGTTGTGTGTGTGTAGGGGTAGATAAACAAAACTAAATAGGATACGCCCAATGGCTTTCCATACACACCATGATTGTGAAAATAAAATAATATTTCAATAATTATTTTAAAAAATTCCCCTTTCCCAGGAAAATTTATAAAACATAATAAAAAAATTCCCCTTTCAATAATAAAAAATATTTTCATCAACCTACAACCAAACACATCACAATTCACATAAATTAGAAAACTATAAACTAATAAACCCTTTTAATTTTACAAAACCTGAGGTTCTACTGAGACAATGAGTTACAAATAATGGGTAACTCTTACTCAGGATTAAACCATCTACCCTAATCCACTGTTGACTTACTGTCCATATATTTATATTGAAATGGGATTCTCAGTCATTTTTTGCAATACCAATGAGGCCCTTAATACTAAGAAGTATTTAATAACGTCATGTTTAATCCCTCAACCAAAATAAATTCAAATATATCAGTTACAATATTAATATAAATTTTAAAATTACAGAATAACTTCATCATAAAATCCACACATTTTTAATTCCTTTAATTTTATAAAAAAACACACACATAGAAATCTAAAATTTCTATAATTATCAAAATTTATCCCCACAAAATCAGTTTTATAAATTAAATTAATAGATATATTTAAAAAAATAAATCCATAGAAAAATTTCAGTCAAAAACTAAAACTCAAGTATAAGAGATTTATCACACTAATGTTTATAATAGAATACACTTACCTCAACATCATGAAAAAGTAAAACCATGCCTCTAATATTTGGATCTAATCCCTCTTTAATCTTATTTAATGCCTAATATGAAAAGATTTAATTTTCTAGCAATACAATTTAATTTCTCATAAACTCTATTTGGTTTGGGATTCACTAGGGGTAAGAAAATTGAATTAAAATAGGATTATTTATTTTTTGAGTCAATAAGGTTTTCCTTATGACTTTTCCATTCCCTCATACTTGGGGGAGATTCTTAAGTCAATAAGGTTTCCTTATGACTTTACCATTCCTTCTTGTTTTGAAAATCAAAAACACCTTATCTCAAGGGAAATCTATTTTTACCATGTGTTTTACTTCTATAAGGAAAATTTTCCTTCCCCAAGGAAATTTATCCTTACCAAGTTTTCTTTGTTCATATCATAATTTTTCGTAAGTGTAAAATTTGGTTTGTAACCAAAACATCAGAATCCTATAATCACCTAGATATGAGGCATTCTATTTTAGGATTCGAATTCTCAAAATTCTGGTTATGAACTCTTCTGAGTTCTAATTCTGAATTCTGAATACGAATTTTGGTTACGAACACTTCTGATTTATGACTCTGAATTATGAATATGAATTCTGGTGATGAACTCTTATGAGTTCTGATGACTCTGAATTCTGAATAAAAATTTTGATTACGAACTCTTATGAATACTGACTCTGAATTCTAGTTAAGAATTCTTCGGAATTCAGAATACGAATTCAGGTTACAAATTCTTATGAGTTTTGACTCCGAATTCTCATAATTATGGTTACGAACTTTCTGAGTTCTAACTCTAAATTCTCATAATTTTGGTTACAAAATCTTCTGAGTTCTAACTTTGAGTTCTTTGAATTCAGACTCTGAACTCTTCTGAGTTCTAACTCTGAATTCTCATGAACTCTAACTCCGAACTTTGTAAATCTTGATTCTAAATTTAATTAAAATTCAGACTCTGGAAGTCTATAGAGTTCAAGTTTTGAATTCCTTAGAAAAACAGAATCTGAATATCCTTGTATTATAGACTCCGAATTCTTTTTTGGTTAGACTTCAAACTTTTATTTTCTTACATTCCGAATATTGGATTTTTTTTACATAACCATATTTTATTTATTACATGTTTTTTCGTTATAAAACGATGCCGTTATTTCAGTTACTAACTAACCGTTGTTTGAGTGACATGTGTATAAGTCCCTCCAAAATTCAAGTAAAAATATGACCATTGGAGGAGGGAGTAGACTGTTGGTGTTGTTCCTATAAATAAAAGTTCATTTGAACGAGCTCACAACTTTTGGCTGAACTTACGTACATGTTGTTGAAGTGATTTCTAGAGATAGAGGCTTTTATAAACTTTCACACTTCATGCAGAAAGTTTGAACGGCTTGTTCAAACTTTTCTTTGTGTGGATTTGCTTTGTGTAGAGGTTTGATCTCCTTGAAATCAGAGTCTTCAGGTTGTGAAGTCAGCGGTGCTGATTTCCTTACAAATCGAGGCCTTGCGGGGATAGCCAGACAGATACCAATCTTTGGATTGAGGGCTTACATGGGTTTGCATAAAATAGACTTTATTTAAAGTATAAATCAAGGGACCTTTATCCAGGATTGTCGGATACCATTTCTTTGGGTTAAAAGAGTTACTACTTGTTACTTATAGTGTTTTAGTTTTGTTTTCTACCGTAATATTGATGTCTAAGGAATGTATAACTTTTATATACTTTCTTAAACTTTTACTTTGATTATATAAGATTCTATACGCTTTAAGGTAGAATCATAGTTGTTGTAAACTTTTATAAAGTTTCATTTCCGGAATCACTTTTCCAAAATCAAGAAAGTTATTAGAATCTAGAGGTTTTGTAAATTCCCTTGTTTAACCTTATTAAACATAATCCACTTTAAAAGTTCCAAAGAAATTTTTAAATAATACAATTCACCCCCACCCTATTGTATTTGGGTGTCAGCATAATAGTTTGATACTAAAATTAGTATCATATTTATCATATCTATCGATCCAATATTATTTTCACATACCTTCAATACAGCACCCAAATTTACAGAGAAACAAAGAAAAAAAGATATATGGAAGGGATATAATCCAACTAAAATTATCAAAAATACCCCTAGGTCATACATCCCATGTAGAAGGATAGAATAAAACAATAAAAACTAAAATAAAAATATAATATAATTTATGATTCCTATTTTATGTTATTATATTATTTATTGCACAGTATAGCTAGAATGTGGGTCTAGACACACATTCTTCCCAGGTTACTTTATTGGATTTCATGTCCAAAATGCATGATTTTTCTAAACATGCATATAAAAAATAATTTCTCACCGATTCTAATAATTTTATATTCCTTCCCCTCCAAGAATGTTGCATTATCTACTCTACCATTAATTTTCTCATGGAACCAACCAAAATCCTTTTAAAATGCCCAATTTTACCCCAAAAGTCTCAAACATCAATATAAATTAAATAATTTCTTTAAATAACACGTAATAGGGTCCTACCATTCTCTTCTCGATTGTATGTCTCATTCTTGGGAAGTTAGACACTGTTGACATTAATGAAGAAAGAAAACTGCAACTAAAATATAAAACATTATCATCTCTATGTAATCTATTATATGATACAATATATCTAAATCATATTTTTCAATAAAATAGAATGATTATTTAATAATTTCACCCACCAATAAATAATATATAAGGGTTATTATATAAAACATGCATCAATCATATGATCAACTTGATCCCAATAAATAACATGTGAGGGGTCCAGTACATTCTTCTTTAATTTGAAAACATGGAATACATCATACATTGAAACTAAATTATAGATGTAATTTCAACTGATATATGACTTTCTTGATATTCTTGATAATATTAAATGATCCCATTTATTTATGTATAAAAATTCTTCCATACTGATATATCAGTGTCCTAAAAGAAGAGACACTCAATAAAACATGAGATTACCTTAAAAAACTTCAAATACCATCGTTAATGATTATTATAAAACTTTTCTTGACTATATATCATATCCATTATTTTCATATTCAATTGTATATTCTTTTTAATCTCAAGAACCATACATGGTCCTACTAGAAAAACTTCACTTGATTTTACACAACAAAGAGGAGAACAATATAGTATTCATTAAAGTTTCTTATAGGGAGAAACATTGACCATACCTTGGTGAATATTATTATATAAAACTTTAACCAATGTGTGATATCACTACTGGAATCTTTATATATACCCATGGTTCAAAACCATGGGTATATCTAAGAAGGCCATGGGTATACCGTAGGTGCTTATTCCATCAGGATAGAACAATACCCATAGTTTGACCAAACTGTGGGTATAGGCCACCTATACCCATGGTTATTAAACCATTGGTGTAGGAAATTTCAATGAAAATACCTATAGATATAATTTTTCTAAAATGTGGGTATAAGTCCTTTATAAGAAAATTCTTCCACTAAGATTTTATCACAGCACCGTAAGCTAACACTCCAACAACTTTACCACTCTCCTATATATAACAACCCTGCTCTTTATTACACACTTAAACATGACTTATTACATAAAATATTCACTTTATATAACATATAATATCAATATTTCTAGTGTTTTTGGATCTTAGGAACATTACATAACAACTTAAAACATAAAACACAACATCTTTATTGAAAACATCTTTAACATAACCACTATATTCCCACGTACATAGCGTTTTATGGGATAACCTGAGGACATGCATAAGAAAAAGGTGATCTATAAAGCCCATTAAGGGAGTAATCAATGAATAACATGAAGAATACAATACATGTTATTCAATAGGCATATTAATGGATCATAAAATAAACATGAACATAAAGGCATGATATAGCATGATTATCATAACATTGAAATGTGGAAACAACACTAAACATGGTATTAGGATGAGCCAAGGATCATTGCACATGGATAATGAGTAAAACATCATTGAACTTGAATTATCATGAGTAAAACTTTATTTCACTTGATATATCATGATACTAATCTTTACCCAATGCATTGGAGCACTATCATGGTTCACCCTTCTTAATCCTTTCATTTCATGCCTAAGTGTGTCACATGGATCATACAACATATAATCATTAAAGATCATTATTTCTTCCATGATAAAGGAATGTAGAATTAATACATTAAACTACACAATAAATTATTAAAAATTCATAAAGTTGAATACCCTTGATAGAGAAATGGGCAAAGAATTCACGACACAATGACTTTGTCTTGGAAAATCGCAATGCAATTTCGGCAGCAAAACAGCATGACATAAGAATTCATAAAAATAGTTGATGAGGGTGAAAGGGGTGTCTCATAATATGTACATAAAATTTATAGTAATTGGTTCATATATATACATTTCCCTTCAAAAGTAATGTAATTTTAGATTCATAATACAAAATAATTTATTGAATGTAAATGAGGATAGGGAAATTCCTTACGGAATTTCGTCATGGTAACAGGTGTACATGGGAGTCATTAATGAGAGAAAAAGGGGTATATCACCATTAAAACATAATAATGACTGTATGGGGGAGGTTAAAAATTATACCATAACATTTCTAATTGAAAATAAAAGTGTATAACAACAAAAATAAAATTTGGACACAATTGAGAAAGCAAGAAATCCTTTACTTGGAAGTGTGATCCCAAAGGCTTGGGAGTGGATTGGGAGGGGATGATTGGGAGATTGGGTAACCTTGGGAGGATTATAGAGAGAGGAGGGTAGGTCTTGGTTGAGATCCAAAGGCTTTGATTTAAGAGGAAGTGGGAGCCTGTGTGGTTTTATATAGGAAAAGAGAGGGAATTCTTTATTATTTAGGTTTTGGACACAATGCATTAAACTAATAAAAACCACAAACTATCCCACGGTTTTTGCCCATAGTTTTTGAAAAAGGGGAGTGGAAAACATTATTTTATAAGTATAATGGATGAAATTCTTATAATATTATGCTTTCTTATGTGGAGGTGAGTCACTCTCAGGGAAGTCAATTTAAAATGTTAAAATGTTTTATAAGTCTTGGAGGGTCCACAAAGGCTTTCTAAAATAAATCAAACAGGACTAAAATCACATTGTTTTATTGGTAAAACATATATTGGCCGAACATAATGTTTTTATTATTTTATTATATCACTATTGGTTCATTATGATGTCATAAAACACATTATATATTTAAATGGTATTTAATATTTACCCAAAAAACCGACTTCCTCAAAAAATTATGAAAAATTCACCATTGGATAATTTCAACATCCTTATTCCAAAAATAATATTCATTTTATCTAAATAATTTTCTAAATATGTGACCTTTTAATTTTAAAATGAAGACCGACATTTATTGAAAATTAATGGGTTTTTTACAAAAATAGCTTTCAAACCTAAATAAGAATCACAATTGAATTCATAATAAATATAAATCCATTTATATTTAATAAAAAGTAATTTAGAGATAGTATTTTATTAAAATATTATTTAATTAAAAAATACATTAATTCATCAAAATATATTTCTTAATTAACTAAAAATTCTATTTTCCTTTAAAACCCATTTACAAAGTAACAATAATAAAATAAATGTATATTCTCTATACAAAAATAGTGTACGTAATCATAGTATTATGGTATCATTGCATAACCCCTTATAACACCCACATACGACTAAAGGGTAAGGTGTGTGATGGTGACAGACTCTTGTGGTGGCTTGGATAACATCACTTAGGTGGTAATCTCTATCAACTTCTACTTCTCCTGTAGGTGGTTCCGTTTGAGCTTAACTTGTTGAAGCTCGGATTGGGCTTGGTCAAGAAAAAAGCCCAATGACGCCACCTCTTTTCTGAGCTCTAAAAAATGGGCTTCATATAGGGAAAGTCTACTAAATAAGGAAACCACTTCCTTTTTTTGAGTAAATTGGATTTGTTAAAGCCCTATATTTATACTAATCATGTGATCAATATTCAATGGATATATTAGCTACAGCAACAATTCTTAACAGTATTTTAAAATCCAAAAACATAAAACCAAATAAGTGCATATGTTTTATATAACCATTTTACATAATAATACATTTAATTGGATCAAGAGTAATTTTCATTAATAAAAGTTTGGGTCGTTACACTATAACATTTTTTTATTCTTATATTCAAATATCTATTTATTTGTATATATAAATTTATTTATATTAGATTATTTATTATAATTTTTGTTATTTTTGAAAAAAAATGGGCCAACCTATACATACATGTTGGTCAAACTATAAGTATGGGTCCTTTACTAAAAAAATACTCGGCTGGGAATTAATCCCAACACCTTCTGCCTATACTACAATGAATTTACCACTATCCCATAACACATTTTATAATGTTATATTCAAATATATATATATATGTGTGTGTGTGTGTGTATTTATTTATATAAATTATTTATTATTATTGTTCTTATTATGGGAAAAAATGGGATAAACTATACCCACAGTTTGGTCAAACTATGGGTATAAGATACATATACCAAAATTTTACCCAAATATTTAGTATATTTATTTATTTATTTATTTATTTATTTATTTATTTATATAAATTATTTACTATTATTGTAATTATTACCTTGTATTCTCGATAAATTGAAGGCACCCTCATATGTAATAAAAATAAATATTTTAATATCCTATTTCATAAACATAATCATATACATTACCTTTTATATACTTAATTTATGATCATTTATTATGAATATATTAGTTAGTTATTTCTTATTTTTACTATTTGGTGTTATTAACTTTAATTGTTTCATGCATTATTTATAATGTTGTTTTGGGTACTTATTATTTGATACTAAGTTTATAATTTCCGGATAACATAAGGCACTAGAATAGATATCTTATATTTATTTATAAATGTATTATCTCATTAAATATTTTTTATATATATTTTTCATGAAAATAAAATCATTTTCATACTATTTTTATAATTTTAGCCGTTGAATATGTTAATTTAATAATAAGTTAAATAATTAATATAAATTTTATAAAATACTAAACCTATCATTTTTTTATTATTAAATTATAATAATATTACTATTTAATTTTCTATAGTCATCCATGATATATTTTTATTGCATCGTTCGTGTATGCAGTGAAACGGACCCAAATAAGAATGTGCTATATCTTGATGGATGAGTTTCATTAATGATGTTTATAAAATCACTGTAAAAAATTATTAATGATATTATTTAGATTTATTAGTTTTTTTAATCATATTTTGAACTTTTTTTTATAAATACCAAAAATAAATATGATAAAAAAAATATTATATCAGGGAGGTAGTAGACTACACAGTACATAATTAACGTTTTCATTTCCCAATAAATGAGATATAAATGAAACTGTTTTATAATTTTCCTCTTCATAATAATTATTTTATTATATATTTCACATTTAGTCTTCAAATCCATTCATATAAGAATTAGAGAGACTTATTGGTGATAAACGGAAGACGTCACTTTATGGAGGTGGTAGTTAGTACAAAAGCACGATCAATGTTCTTTTACTTCTCAAAGTGGGTTGAATGGAATAAGTAATGAATTTTACATTGTTATAATAAAAATTCCATATACTAATAATTCTTATTTAGTTATATTTCTATTTTTAGGATAGTTTTGGAATGGAAGGATTTAGAATAAAATGCTAGGGATTAAGTAATACTCACATTGGGACCTTGAACATTATCTTAAATGTCTCCGTGGAAACGTAGGGATTAAGATAAATTATGGTGATTATGGGATTTAAGTAATGTAATTGACATGTATGAGAGGAAAAATTGGTAGATATATAAGGAAATTTATAAGTAGATGTGTAAACTTGAGAGAGTGGAAGTGATCCCCTTTTATAAGTGATGAATGGGGAACTTTTGTAAAGACCCATTATTTTTTAATAATGGAATTACATTAGTCAAGGGTTAACAGTTCCAAAACTAAGAAATAATGGATTATGTAGTGAGATAAGGTTTATTAATTTTCAACTATAAATTTTTACACTTGTTTTAAACAAGTTTAAAGACATTTATTCCTATGTTTTTACTTTTACCTTTTATTTATTTATATAATTGTAACTACTTCTCATCCATATGATTTATGATTTACTAAAAGTATAAAATAACCCATGATCAAAAAATTATGCCATGAATATTAATTTATTCTCTATTTAATCCAATTAAATTTCGAAATATTATACAATTTATTTTTAAACTATAACATATAATGTTTAGAAAAACTGTTTTTATAGAAAAATGACTTCTTGATCATTAAGTATTTATATCCTTACTCAGTATTCATTTAAAATTTAATATGTGTTAATATATTTATATATGTGTTGAAAATAATATTACATTCATTATTTAATAAATATTAATTTAATTAATTAGATAAAAACTATACAATATTTGTAAAACTAATCTTTAAAAATAACAGTTTCACCGTTATCCCGGTAATTAAATTTTATCTTAGTAGTCTAATTTTTATTCTTAAAAATAAAACTAACATTTTTAACTAATATTTAAATATTTATCTCAAATATTAAACCAATTTTTTTACATTTAATATCCAAAATTTATAAAATCTAATTTTAACATAAGTGCGTAAAAATAGATGTTAGTGTGAAATATTACTTGAGTTCTTAAAATGTTACACATGTGTTTTATAAATTCAAAATAATATTTTTAAATTATTTATATTACTTATTTAATATATTTTTTTTATATAAAAATGTTTTCATTATTTTATTATAATAATTTCATATAAATGACATTCATTAGCAAAAAATTTGTATTGTTCACTATTCATCTAAAAATTAACAATTTTAGAAAAATCCAAAAAAATCCAATTATAATATTTACATGTTTAATCCTAAAATGAAGTAAATTTTTTAAAATTAAAATATCAAAAATTTATAAATTTATCTTCTAAGTAAAAATAAAATATATAAATAAATACTTATTTAATTGAAAAATTCCTTTTTAGTACTTTTAGTGTTCTTAATCTTATTTCATACGCATTTCTAATTGGTTAAAATATTTTTATTTATTTTAGGTTTTATTATTATTACTAAATTTTATATATATTATTCATCTAATATTCCACTTATAATTTTAATATAGTGTTACATGTGAAACAATCTATCATGAACACTATTTATTAAGGAAAATATACAGTGAAATATCGGGTTGTTACATTATCCCCCTCCAAAAAATAAATTGAATCCTTCAAATTTAAATTATTCTTAACTAATTAAGTATTTAATCATTTAAATAAACTAAACATTACTCTAGATTAATTTTATAATGAGGCTTTATCCTCATTATCCATGGTTTGACTGGTGAACTCATATTTTCCCTCTTAATTAGAATATAAATAATGTCTAGTTTTCTTTTAATAATTTTTTTTAAATACCCAAATTTAATTAGAGTAATTTTTACAGGGAGTTCATTGTTATCCTTTTATTAATAGGTGGTCAAGAATTCATTTTTATATTTTATTTTTCTTTCATTGAAATTATTATGGACCCTATATCATGAGATCCAATCCACGGCTAATATTATATCAAATTTGAATAATGGAATAAGGATAGGATTTTATAGGAATAAAATTCCTACAAACATATGTTAGAGATGATTCATATAATTTAGATTAAATAATCATACCATTATAAGTTAATAATTAAACATCTAGTCATGGAGGTGGTGATATTATATTCTAATAAAACATTCTTGGTACATAGGAGTTGGTTAAATAAGATATGAATAAAATATATATAGTTCTTGACTGGGTGTTTTGTGTTCCTCATTCCATGTCATTTTGAGAATAAAATTTTTTAGTTTTTCTTGCATAGTATTTCCATTATCTTTGAATTTATTGGTGTTTATCATACTTGTTAGGCCCTAGATTATGGAATTTACTTAGATAATGTCCATGTTTCCCACGTTTTTGACATTGAACTATTAAGGGTAACTCATAAAAAACTTTATTTCTATTCACCATTTACACTAAGTACTTCACTTTTACTTGGAAATTTGTTTCTATATTCCCTCTTAAAACATATCCCATTCCCTTTATGATATTTACCTTGGTTATTCTTACCACATTTTTTACACTAAGGAAACTGAATCTTATTTCCTTAATTATCAGCATCACCAAAACATCTATGATGATTCATCCTTGTATTTTTTTTATTTTTTGGAAAATCAACAAAGTTAACATTTTTAACCATATTTGTGATATTTGATTAGGTATAACCATAATAGTTCTCACTCTATCTATTATCCTATTAGGTTTTTTATTCAAACAATCTCTACATTGTCCACGGAAACCATTACCAACTTCGTTTCTTTGGTCTTTAGGTATTACTAAAACAAAAAAGTTGTTACTCTGAGTGATGAAAACTATAAGATAATTATTTTATGATAATTACATGATAAATTAAGACTAAAAATATCTTACTCATCAAAATTAATACATTAGATTTCAGATTAACCTAAATCACTCTCAATGCAATCTAGGTTTCTTGGGTTGGTTTATCTCATATTATTTAACCTAATTAAAAAACATAATAAATACTTAATGATATCCTATAAATACAATGTTATTAACCAAATAATATCCCTTTGGTGTGTCTATCTAGGTATCTAGTCTTAGGTCTACTCCTCATGAACCCGGGTGAAGATTGATTTGATACTCAACCATACATTTTCAGGGGAATTTTCCTTAGAATCATCTACTCCATAGTCGCATATACTTTCCAATATCAATACAGGGATTTAATTTCTAGGAGAAACATTTATTATCCACTTTACTAAAACTTAATGATATAAATCTTTGATTAAACAGATCCGGTATAATTATCCATAGGGTTTTAACTAAATTTCTATTATCATATTCCCTAAAATATTCAATATTATGTAAACTAACCTAAAGTGTTATCTATACCTTTGAAATTATTATTGTTCTTAACTTATCAAACATTTATAACATTTTGATCTCTTAAATTATCCTCAATCGATAACATCCTAATCACCAAATAATCTAAATCATATTTTGATACGAATTATACTTCCTAAATTTTCCTCAATCGATAACATCCTAATCACCAAAGTAATCTAAACCCTATTTTGATACTATATTTGATGCCCCACAGATGTGATCATCTCAATTACCCGACTTAAAGAGAATATTGCAATATAATTCATTCCCATGATCTTTTAGGTTTTGGATTTTAGAAAATTAAAAAAAAATTAAATAAAAAAACTCATGTATTTTAAACTGATATACATTTTTTTACACAATATAAACAAATTTTTAATAACCTTGGGAAATGGAAACATAAGAAAGAGGGGATCCTAGATGCTAAGTATGGGTAAAAATAAGATATTACAATCAAATATCATAATTCAGAATAATATTTTCATATAGTTATAGTCAAGATAAATAAGAAAATAATAACCAATAAATCTTAGATCAATAACATGAGTCATGGAATAAGACATGGCATAACATAAAAAATTCATCAAGATAGTGTAAAAACATGAGTTAATAAAAATTATCTATGAGAGCATAACATATTCATAAGAATAAGCATATAATTTTGGAATAACCAAAATAATTTGAACACTTTGTAAACAAATCCAAGTTTTTCTTCCCATTATATTATAAATATATATAATTTTGTCCACAAATTTTTGTAAAAAACCCATGTATGTCCACAAATTACTATATCATGAGATATAAATCCTTAACTGATGCATTTTAGGGTGATATATAACACCACCCATCCTCATACAAATATATGAGTTCTACTTGAAATAAATAATTCACTATATCATAAATAACTTAAGAAAAAATGGGTTTTATATCCTTATCAAATGGATTAAAATAAGGAAATCATTTATAATTCAATTAATGAACATAACATGATAAACCAATGGAAATTAAATGGGTATCCAATTGTATTAAGTACTTTCAATGTAAATACATTTTAATGAATCATACTTTATTTATTCCATATATATAGAGGATGTGCGATTATGTTAGTATTTTCCCAATTCAATCAATTTATTCTATCTGGGTGAAAACCCATTAATTAATGAAATGGAAAATAATGTATTCACAAAGGAAAGGCATTGGAAGATAAGTTATGACTATTCATAGTGGATGGTTAAGTATGAAAAAAGGTATTTATGGGTCATTTATATAATAGAAAATAACATTTCATAATCCATCTCGAGAAATATAATTGATATAAACACTTAATTAATATCCTCAATCAAGATTAATATATTTCATATTATGTTTTTCTTAGATTGTAAACATTTTTATTTTTAGAATCATTAAGAAATATCACTTTGAAAATAAAAAAAATTGACCTTTTTGAAAATATTTATTTTAAAAAACTATGAGAATGATAATTTCTTTTATAAAGCATGAAAATATATAGAGGAAGTTTCATATAAAAACACAAATATAGTGGAAAGATGTGTTAACCTGGAAAATGTTAAAAAGTCATTCATTTCAAACTTTTATGAAATTGATTCATTAATAAAAATTTAAAAAAATTATTTAAAACTTTTAATAGAGGTAAAATTATTAGAGAATGAAATTAATAAATAATTCATTCATGTATAAAGACAGTCACAAAATCTTCCAAGTAATATGGACAAAGAAAAAGAGAGCTTTGTCGCTGAAAAGAAAACACTGGGTTGGTTTCACTAACAAGAAATAATTTGGGTAAAAAATTATTCAAAGGTAAATTTAAAACCCTATTTATTGCACGAATATTTCAAAATAAACTTATTAATAAGAAATCATACTATATCAAAGATATCATTTTTCATAATATAAAGTATATATTAAAAAAATAAAATTTGAGACAAAGAACCACTTACCCTATATTCCCTCTTTATCGAACACACATAAAAAATTTATATAAAAAACAAAAATATATTTATATAATATTTCATAACCATATTAATTTACATTAAATTTTATATACCACATTTATGATCATTTATTATTTAGTTGTATCTTATTTTTACCATCTATTCGTAGTAACTTTATTTATTTCACACAAGATTTATGATGAAAATTTTGATACCCATTACCAAAAATTTTATCTTTACAAGATAGTATATGGTAATTTAATAGATAAATTATATTTATTTATAAATCTTTTATATCATTCCATAAGGGTTTTAGTAATTTGGCATGAAATTAAAATTGGTGTCAGCTTGTTTTTATAATTTCATAGATCTAAAATGATACTTTTATAATAAGTAATAATCTTAATATAGTATTTATGGAATAAAAGATAAATTATTATTTTATTATTAAATTACAATAATATTAGTATTTAATTTTTTATAGTGATTCATGATATAGTTTTATAACATTGTTCATATAGGTGGTTAAATAATCCCAAACAAGAACATGATATATCTCAAGGGGTTATTGTGGATAAAGAAGTGTATAATATCATGATAGGAGAATAATAATGAAATTATTTATATTTTTTTAGTTTTTAATATATATAATAATAGGTTTTTATAAATAATGAAAAATAAGATGAGAAATAAAAAATGTTACTTCGTGGAGGTGGTGGTCCGCACAACATACGGTTAAAATTTTTATTCCCTTGAAAATGAGAGTGAAATAAATATGGATTATAATTTATATCATAATAATTATTATTATATTATTTATTCAACATTTATTCTTTAACTCTATCCTTATAACCAAGGAACAGAGGTCGTGGTTATAAATAGAAGATGAAAATTTATGTAGACAGTAGTTTTCATAAAAGTACAGGCGACTTTATTTTTTTTAACGTGAATGCGAATGAATAAATAATGATTATCACATTAATATAATAACACCACAGTATAATAATTACACTTAGTTCAATATAATTATATGGTTATGATAGTTTTGTAATGGAATTATTAAGAAGAATATCTTAAGGATTAAGTAATACTGACTTTGGGACCTTAAACTATATCTTGAAAGTTTTCTTGGAAATGAAGGAATTAGGGTAACTTATGGCGACCAGGGGATATAGGTAATTAAATGGAATTATAGGAAGGTAAAATTGTACTGGGTTGAAGGAAATTTCTAATGTGATGTGTAACTTTTAGAGGGTATAAGTGAACCCCTTTTATAAGTGAAGAAAAGGGATCTTTTATGAACACTCATTATTTTTCAATAAGGGAATAACACTATTCAAGGTTCAATAGTTCCAAAAGTGTGAAATAATGGATTATAGTGTGATATAATGTATATAAATCCCTATAATTAAATTTTTAAACATTTGTTAAACATGTTTTAAGTCATTTATTCTTATATTTTTTACTTCTACCATTTTTGGTTTACACCATGGTAACCACTTTTCACCCAAGTAATTTATAATTTAATAAAAAAATAAAATAATCCATCCTACAAAAATTTTGGTATGGAATATTTATTTATTTTTCATTTAATAAAATTTAATATTTAAATATTATATAATTAACCTTCAAATTAAATTATATAATGTTTAGAAAAACAGTTTTTGTAGAAAAATGACTTCTTGTACTTTAAGCGTTCCTAAAATAAATTTGTATTTATTAATAACTAAATATGTGTTAATTAACTATTTATATTTTAAAATATCATATTAGATTCAGAATTTAATATATATCAACTTAATATATAAGATAAAAATTACCCAATGTTATTAAAATAAATATTTAAAAAGAAGTTCACCTTTATTGTGGCAATTAACATTAATCTTGGTAATCTAATTTTTATGCCTAAATTTTAAATTGAACTTGTTAAATAATATTTAAATTTTTAAATCAAATATTAAATCCTTTTTTTATATTTAATTCCTAAAATTTATAAAATCTAATTTTAATATAGGCGTATAAAAAATTTTGTACACTGAAATATTTATTGATTTTTCAAAAGGTTAAAAATATGTATTAAAAATTAAAAATATATTTTTTAAATGGGTTTTATTACTTTTTAAATATATATTTTTTATATAAAAATTTTTTATACACCATTAAATCATTACTTTATTATAATAATTTCATAAACGTGACAATTTTTTGTATAAACCAGTATTTTTCACTATTCACCTAAAATCAATTATTTCTAAAAAAATCCCAGAAATTCATCCTAATATAATATTGATATAATTAATGTAAAAATTATTCCAATTTTTTAAAATATATATTCTAAAATTAACAAATTTATCATTTAAATGAAAATACAATGTATAAATAAAAACTAATTTTATTGAAAATGCCTTTTTAATACCTTAAGTTTTCTTAATCCTATTTCATATGAATTTATAATTGATTTATATATTTTTATTTAATATTGTTTTTATTATTATTAAATTTTGTTAATAATATTCACCTAATATTTCATGTCTCATTTTAGTACAATGTTCTGTTCGAAAAGCTCAATCAAACAAAATATCTCTTTAAGGAAAATATATAGTTAAATATCATGTCATTACAATAAAGTTGGATTTATAGTTTGATAGTATTTACTCTCCAAGTCCACCAACTATAATTTTAACTCTCACTATTTATATAGAATAATACAAAACTAAGGGAGAGATATTAGACTCATCTCCAGAAGAAAGTTCATTAGAAGATTTACGCCTTGATCCAAAGGTAGTCCAAATAAATAATTTAAAAAAATTCATGCTTATAATTTTACTATTTTAAAAAATACCACCTCTCTATCATAATTTTTAATCCTAACACCATCATTTCCAACTTATATGACATAATTCCAATAAATTTCATCATAGGCATAACTCTTCAAGAATTCACATCACATTCCCCCTTTAAAATATATATCTCTCCCACTAGAGTATAGAAATCCGCCTTTAAACAATATTAGTCGATGTGAGTATCATATAAAATCAATAATATATGTCTATAATTATATGAAATATTATTTTTAGGGATATTAAAGTATCACATATATTATAGGATACCTTTTATAATAGATTATGATGAAAACTCAAATCTCTAATTATAATACTCTTCCATAGGTGTCCACATATGCAAGACATATGACATTAGTTTTACCTATAATTCTAACTAGTAAACTTATTATGTTCAACAAATGAATTAGTGGAATATTTTCCAAATAATATATAATTGATAGTATAATAAAATGATAAGGTTCTTCTAGTTATTATGGGTCATTCTTCCATCTATGTTAGGTTATAATTAGTCACAAAAAAACATCTCTATTCTTTATTATACTGGTTTTTTATTTCATAATAAGATGTTTCTATCTATTATACTCATGATTTCATAGAATCACTACTTTTAAAGTGAGTTTCTTATTATAAACCAAAGATCTAAGGCTTACCCACCAAAGAATATCATACCAGAGCCTAATTGGATTGCTCAACTACAGATGCACTTAGTGGATACTTATAATTTTTCATTAAGTGTCCAATCTTGTTTCATTGATAATTATTTCATTATTGTAGTAAATTACACTCTGAGTTTTCTAATTACCCATACTAAAAAACCCCATCTGATATATACCTCTAAATCATTGAAGAATAAATCTTTGTTTATTGTAAATAAGGTGATTCAGGATGGAGATTGATTATGTGTTATTTATATTTTCATCCTTTTCCAGATTGATCAAGGATTTTAAATACTAAGGTATATGGTTTATAATAATAATAAGGCTTGAAGTGGGATTGAAGAAGTGTATATAGTTGCGTTGTTTCCCAGTGGTTTCCCAATTTTTGGTTGTGAAAATTTAGTGTTTTTGTGATATTTTGAAATGGATTTTGAGGGAGATAAAGGTAGTTAATATAAATGTTTATGTATTACATATAAAGTATGAATATTTTTTAGAATTTAAACATCTCACATGGAAAATACATATTGTGAATAATGAATCTCGTGCAGCATGGTCATGGGAAATTTTTTATGCAAAGTATTTTTTACAAATGATGGAATCCTATGTAGTAATTATGTGATCCCATATAATATAGTCAATTTTAAGTTTTAGAAATTGGTTTCTATTTATTCATGAATTATTAATGGTATTTTAATTATGGTTATATTTCAAGAACATTATAGAAGTAATGTTATACAGTGGATGGTCTGTGAATGAGTTTTGTGACCGCAGAGTGCAACATGTGATGGATGAAGTTTTTACCTATTAGAAGGTGGTGATTATGATTGAATAAAAAATGAAATGATTCATTTTCATAGAATTATTCATATAGGGATTGATTTTAATTATCTATTTAAAAGGATTTTTATAGGTTCTTAACTAAAAATAATTCATTGTTCATGTCATTGGGATTGATAAAAATTAAAGAGAAGATCTATAGGTTAGTTGGGAAAACAGAGAAGTTAGAAAGATCTCAAAGTGTTATTCCCGACTATTTTAAAGGTAATGAGACTATCAATAAGTAACCATGGGGAAAAAATATAATCCATAAATAATGGTGAATCATTATATCTTATGATAATACCAACACATTTTAAATGTGTTCTCCTTATATTATCTCTTAGAGGTAAACCAAATAAAATTGATGTTTCTAGTATTTTAATTTTATTATTTTCAATATTTATGGCTATGTTATTAATAATTATAGTATGAATCGGTTCTTACCAACATGGTGAAAAGATACTAAGAATAAAAAAGAAAATTTTAATTCCCTTGTTCACCCATCCCCTCTCTGGGTGTCACGAGTTTGAAAAATTAGTATCAAATCTGAGGTTACATGAATCTATTCTGTCATTTAAAGATCAGTATAGAGAACATATTAACTTATAATGGAGATACATTATTTAGAAAAATAAATTATTAAATTATAAATATCAAGATAAGACCTCATATATGGTCACTTTGACTATAATTTTTCTTTTTTATTATACATGGGATATAATTTAGTGAGGAATCAGAACTGTCAAAGACTAAAACTGATGAAATATTGTTGAATGATGATTTTATAGCTCAAAATTCTCTATCAGGGGCTCTATAAATTTATATTTATATAAATTTTATTAGATTCACAAATGTAAACTCATTGGGAGATAAATTTTAAAATATTTATAAAGGTTTTAGTAAGGTGAATGATGAAAATATTCAAGTTCTAATTTAAATATTTAAATATTTTAAGATTCACCCTGATGAGAATGAAAATAGTTTCTTCAACTGAATCCCTAATTTTGTGGTAGCTATTAAATTACTAAGTGGATAAATTAAAGATATTAAAATTGTGAATAATATTTTTGTGATTATCTCCATCTATGTAATGATTTTTTTATCTCATTACTAGAATGTTCAAGAGAATAAAAGTTATATTTAAAGAAAAACTACTTTTGGTGTTATTTTGATGTGATAAAGTTGGGAATATAATAGCAAGGTTCCCAAGAATATTTGATGATGAAGAAATATAATAAGAAGTTATAAATAATAAACAAAGAAGTTTCAAATCTAAAGGAGACTCAAAAACTATGAGTTCATCTGAAAATAAATATCAAAATAAGATATTTCTAAAAAAATATAAAAATAAAAATGAAGATTATATAGAGTAAGTTTAAATTGAATTCAAATCAAATACATAATATTATATGATGGAAACTATTAAATAGTTAAGTTCTAAAAATGAAAACCCTAAACATGAAATTATTAATGAAACTAAATGTGCAGTTGAAAACATTGTAGAACTAGAGTTATATATCAAAGATATCGATCTAAAATATAATAGAATTATAAAGATTAATGTAATATTATAAAATTATTATAAATATGTGGATCAGCTTATAGTATACATTAGTCAGTAGTAAGAATAGTTAGATAATCATTTGCCTAGATAGGTGAATTTAGATGTTTTGAATTTCAAGATGGAGATTAATGAAGAGAATATAGTGATCAATGTCCTTAATTCTAGCTAAAAGGAGATATATAAAAGGTTATTTCCCTGGAATAATTGGTTATTCCACTTATAATCATACTTTAACTTGAATTGAATTCAATTTATTCATAGAAGAAGTTATATATTAAGAGGTTCAAAAGTATATAATAAATAGAGAGGTTCAAGTAAGGCTCTAAAAGGATGCAAAAAATTTATAAATAAAAAAACCTGAATTTTTTTGTAAAAGTTGTATTGGTTGTGATAAAATGAAATAAAAAGAAAAAAATATAAAATTTGAAAAATAAAATGTGTAAGGTTGGTGATTATGGTATCAAACCTAATTCACCAAAAGTAATATGATGACTACTCCAAATAAAAAAATTATACATATGAAAATTATACATAATCCTTGAATAAACTTCCTTAACCATGGTGATATACATAGTCTAGTTACATGTAGAGGAATAAATGATAATAAATATTTCCTCTTTTGTAGTGCCACTTTTGTGTATTTATTTACTACACCAAGACTTAATATGAATAAGAAAGGATTTTTTTTAATAGAGGATCACCCGATAGTCAGAAAAGGAGAATGATGAATTATCCTTCATCAAATATAAGAAATAATTTTTATAGATATTTTATTAATTGTTCTAAATTTGGGCATTAAGCCTTTGACTCCAAACAAAGAGGAAGTAAAAAGAGTGACTATATATCTCAAAGAAAAATTAATATTGGTCAACACTGAAACATCCCTCTGAAAAATAGATACTCTATTGGACGAATATAATGGTTATTATTTCACCTTGCATTCCAAGAAGGATTTCTAGAGACCATTTTATGCCTATAGTCAAACAAGTTTCTCATAAAAGAAAAAAAGAGACTTACAAGGATAATCTGGTATAAATTACCCTTAATGAGACAAAAAATCATAAAACCAAGATTCTCAATAGTTGTTTCTTATCCCACATTATGATAAATTTGAATCTAGTAATAAATGTCAAGAAAATGGTTTATATAATAAGTCTCTTCAATAATGATGGTGCCTTAAAAATTAATGGTAGTATAAATACATGGTTAGTTGGAGATGAACTATATAAAATAGAATTTTTTCTATATAGATGGATTGAAACATAACATCTTGAGCATGAGTCAACTCAATAGCTTTGGAATTGAGGTAATATTTAATCAAAAATTGTTTATAATAAAAATAAAGTATTAAACCTCAATAATTAAATAATAGAGGATGAATATAAATCTATAGAAGATCAAGAGAAAAAGGAAACACCTATTTCCCAACACTTTAAGAGTATAAAAACTTGTGGCATCAAAGACTCAGCCTTATTAATCATAAAATCATATAGAACCTATCTAAGATAAAATCTATAGAAGATATAACAATTATAAATTGTGATTGTGATTAAAAAAATTATTCTTTTTATGGGGAATGACGGCATGAAGTCCATATTGGTAAAAGAATAAAATTTCATCCAATATCAAAGATTTAGTGCATAATAACATATTTATATTAATTAGTATTCAATATCATATGACTAAATGTATTTCATTCATGTTTTTATGTTATTATAGTAGAATATCTTTTGTTACATTCATGTAGATCAATAGAGAAGTGATAGACTACATAAATACATACAGGTGAAGACTGAAGAATAAAACTAGCCACACCATTGCAAAATTATGATTTGATAATGGAATGGAGTATACAAGAATTGTGTTTGAAAATTACATTAATAAATACTTAATTAAGAACAAGTTATAATCAGTATAAACACTATAATATAATTAAATCATTAAATAAATAAATCATTAGGTGGATAATATGGTAAAAACAATTCTCATTGAGAATAGTTTCTCTCACCATTAATTTAAATAAGATGTAAAAGTGTAGTGCGTACAAATAATTGGGTTGTTTTAATCCCTAATTAATATAGGAAACCATTTGAAATGTGGAATTAATGGAATATTATACTGAAACATTTTCATTTCTATTGAAGTAGGTGCTATATTCAGAGCAAAGAAAGAAATCATGGAAAATATAGTAATTCAGCAGATGATGGTGTGTTTATAGGCTACTCAAAGAAAATTAAGGCCTACAAATGATTAAAAAAGAGGGTGAATATAATTATGGAGATTATTTAAATCAAATTCATTCAGAATAAATATATGAATAATTCTAGAAATCCAAATTATAATGTTTTATTTAATTAGAAGAATAATAAAAATGTAAAAATTGTTTATATATCATTTAAAGAAAAAGTAAAGGATGAATCATATATTAGATCCATGAATGAATAACTTGATAAAATTGATAAGAATTGAACAAGGAAGATGGTATAGAATCCTTAACATCCCAATGTGATAAAAATAATACAAATATTAAAGAATAAATTTTATGAGCATGGAAACATTATTCAAAGTAAAGTTCATTTGGTTTGTAAGGACTATGTAATAATTAAAGGTATTGGTGTTGAAGAAACATTTAAAATAGTAGTATGAATTTAGTTACTCAGTCACTTCTTATTGAAATAAATTTTATGTGGTTTCAATATTTATCAAATGGATTCTAAGATAGTATTCTTGAATATTGTTCTTTAAGAGGAGGTTTATATTTTAAAACTAGTGGGTTTCTTGATTAGTAGTGATGAAACCAAAGTGTGTAGGTTAAAAAAGGCCTGGTATGGTTTAAAAAAGGAACTAAGAACATGCTATGATCAAATTCAATCACACATGAAGAAGTTGTAGTTCAAAATGGTTCATGTTTATTACAATACTTATATAAGAACATATAAATATAAACAAATTATCATACTGGTCTTAGTGGAAAAATTATCTTTAGTGGAAGAAGAAAGAAATTCTGGAGAAATTTTCTAAACTGTTGAGATCAAAGTTAGAAATGTTTATGATAGGTGATATCACTTATTTTATGGGTATGAAGGTGGTTTAAATAATAGAATATACTTTTTTTCTTTAAGACAAAAATGCAATAGAGATGTTGAATAAATTTAATATGCTTGATTCAAAACCATTATTAATTTTACTTATGCTTGGAGACAATAATGGGAAGTGTGTGGATGGAAAATATATGGAACAAACCTTATATAGGAAGATAATAGAAATCATGTTATATTTAACTTCTATACAGCCATATCTTATTTTTGAAACATGTTTACGGTCCCATTTATAGATTAATCTAAAGGAATAGAACAGTGAATCAATTAAACGAATCAAGAGGTATATTCAAGATAATATCAATAATGGATTTATCTTTCATTAAAGGAAGTATCATGATCAATATTAATTTTTTGATACTACTAGGTTGTGGATGTGGTAGATTTAAAGTAAAAAAGATGTGGTATATTCTTCATTGTAAGAAAATATATAGGATGGCTGAGTAAGAAGTCAAAAATAACATCACTTAACATAGTGGAATCTGAGTAAATATATATATACCAAACAAGTCTATACATAAGAAAAATATTATAATCATTCATTAAATATAAAGAAAAATTTATAAAAGAAAATCGAGTGGTGTCAAACAAATAGGATTTCCCTCATCCAACAATAAAAAAAGTTAAACATCATAATATAAAAAATCATTTTCATAATCAAACTCATTAGTAGTTTCCAACTCAGACTAATAATTACCTTGATTTATGATTTTAAGTATATGTTCATTAGACCATGTTGGTACTTTTGGGGAAGATTGGGTAGATATAGTCCCTAGAAGGTTAGATTAGTCCTTTTCCAGCCTTCTCTTTGTAGGAGCAGAGGTGAATCCTTCACTGTCAATCAGTTTTTTCTTCCCATGTATAATAGCATCCTTAAATAAGGTATGATCAATACCCAAAGACCTAAGGGTAATGTTGTCAGTTTCCCTTAAATAATTAGAAATATTCTCCCACTTTTCATATATTCTCAAATAGTTAAATATATTATGGATCTCCTCATGATAATTATAATTTTATGCATCAGTGTTGAGACCACCATCTTATAGAGCTTGTACTTACACAAATCCTTTCCCCATAAATTGAGGTTGTACATTAGAGTCCTGATGCATGTCCATTAAATCCAAAGAGTCCTCACCAACAACAAAATCCTATGATTTACCATCTTCTAATTCTTATATCTGGCCTTCAACCTTCATATACTCAAATAGATTACAAATGTTAACATTTTAGCTGGACCTTCTTGATCTCACCCTAATTTTTTCGTTCACCTAGCCTATATTTTCTTTAATTTTTGGTATATTCCATTTCATCTTTCTCACCAACACCCTTCAACACCTCCTTATCCTTAACTCCATCTCCCACTCCCATTGAATCCTCATAAGGTGCATCTAGAACTATGCTTCTTGGATCCACGTACTATGTTTCACACCTCCCCTTCAAGTCACGTTTCAATTTTTCAAGTATGCCAACAAATTTTAGATCAAGTATTCAGGGTAATTCCTCATTATATATGGTTTAATCCTTAGTCACTAGTTCAACTACGGGACCATTAGGTTATTCAGACACCACAAACTCCCCTCTCTCTTGTGATCCTAATCATACAGCCTCTGAGTAGCTACTTCACTTAGATAAAAAACCACCTTGTACTCATTCCTTAATATCTTCACCCAAACCAAACACTAAACCCTTATTATTTACCCAATAATTTCTTTAAAATACCACATTTATATTCTAATAAATATGCATTCTCCACCATCAACACATTGCCTCCAAGTAGCCAATTTTCCTACATGAGGAACAAAAGTCTATCCACAACTCAAACACAATTGATTGCTTATTTCGAAACTATGACCGAAACAAGACTTATTGGAAATTTCAAAACATTGACCTCCATATATATTCTTATAGAAATAGGATGTCACGTATTTCTGGTTCTACAATCAAAATAGAGATATCGACAAAAAAGGTTCCCTAACAAAAAAATATTATAAGAATTATGGAAAGGGAGTGGAAGTTTAGGGATGCTAACCCAAATCTTCATGGTATGATTATCTCATTTCATATAGAAATCATAATTCCACCTGAAGAGGAAGAACCTAAAACCATCATAAACATGGGGATAACAGGACTAGGCCTAGATCAAATCACTCTCTGAAGTAAATTGATTTATCATGTTCCTATTTTTTATGAGACCCACCATAGAACAGTCTTTTAAATGCTAAGGTACAGAGATAAACTAGTCAAATTCATACACTAATGGATTATGTTGTTTATATCGAGCTATCAGTATCATGTTTAGTAAGGAAGAAGCATTAGTGAACTCCGATTGCAAGAGAGAACGTTTTGAAAAGCTATTAAACACACTTGGAACTTTAGTTCTAAGTGAGATATATGGGAAGGAGGGAAGTAAATAAGGGTTAAAGAATGGAGAAAAGGATCATAGATGAGTACCCTCGAAATATAGTGGAGGTCCCTCCCCTACTATGGGGGGAGGGATCGGTTCATCATCCATCGTCATCTGGGGAAGGAAAAAGTGTCACCTTAGTAAACTCCATATATATCTATAACCAAGGAATACATGTAGCTTTTATGGATGAAGAATCGACTAGAGTACATTAAAGAATAATTGGAGAAACTAATGGTGATTTAACACGATGACAGGAGTGCACTCAAACTCATAAATAATCTTGTACAATACTCTTGTATAAAACATATCAAGATACAATATAACTTCATCAAAAAAAATGTGAATAAATAAATGGAAAAGATGGTGTATTTAGAAAAAATGATGAAGTGGAAAGAATTTCGACTAAGTCATTATCAGCCCTAACATTTTAGAATAATTGGTTGAACCTCAGTGTTCAACCACATCTATTGCCTTGATAAAGTTCAAAAATACCCCTCTTCATATGTATTTAAAATTTTAAAACTATTTTACCAGTGGTACATGATTATGGTGTGGATATAAACCAGGTGTATATTATTTAGAAATAATATCATATGTTTTTTCTTTCTAGGATTATTATGGTAGTCATAAAAAAATAGTGAAATTTTTGAATGATCGGGAAAAGGGGGATATATCATATATAATGGTTTTATGGATGAGACTCTCTCATCAAGGGGGAGTTAATAGTATTAAATTTTAGTGGTTTTGAATATATAATCAATTATGGATTGAAAATATCTCTTGAAATATTTATTTCTTGACTCCGAAATGATCTCATTGACTTATAGTGATATATGATATTTTTTGTCATTAGAAAGTTGTAGATATTTTCTATGGAGTTAAATTTCACATTGGATTTTTAGAAAAACCTAAGGGGGAGAATGTTGGAATCAAGGTGATCCAGGAAGAAGATTGAGGATTTTTTGCATTTTTTTTCAATCCATTTTCAGGTTGATAAATGAGTTTTAATACTAAGTTAGATGGTTTATAATAATAGGAAGTATTAGATATTAAATATAGAAGTGTACATAGTATCATTTTTTCCCACTATTTTCTAAATTTTTGGGGAGGCAAATTGGATGTTTTTGGTTATGTTGTGAAAATGATTCATTGAAAAGGAAGTTGGTTCACATAAAAAGTGTGTGGGAACTATTTAAAGTACAAGAATCATGTATCAAGTATATAAAACATATAGAGAAGATGGTTTGAGAATAAGGAAGCTCATGTAGAATGTTCATGGAAAATGTTTTTGATGAATGAATTTTTATAAAGGTAATAATCCCACGTTAATTATATATAAACCAGAATAGAAAAGTCATATTTTTAGTTTTAGAATTTTATTTTGGGTGGAATAGAAACTAAAATGGTTCCCAAATGTTGTTAATTGTTTACTAACTTTATAAAAAAGATTCCAGCCATTGGATGGTTCATGAAGCATGTTTTCGATCACAAAGTGCATCATGAAAATGAGGGATTCAAATGTGAGTAAGAGGTTATAAAAGTCTATAATTATTTTTAGTGTACTGTAATTAATAATTATCAGGGAACTCTATGGGAAGATTACCTCCTTAAAAATACACACCACTATCCCCAATGTAATTCTATTCCTCGTGAATCCCTTGGATAGAGAGCCATGCCTCATCCAATGCTCACACCTGAGAGTTACTAGGGATCAGATTCATTCATTTTCCTATGATACTAAATATGGTTACCCATTCCTTTTACACATATCATTACATTATTATTAAACATTAATATCCATTAATATAACCTAAGGATCGTAAATTCCAAATGTATTTGGAATACTAGGTTCATATTATATAAAAAGAAACTTGAACAACGAATCTTTATTTTATTATCTATAGTGAGCTCCAAAAATCTATTTGAGATCCTAAAACTATATGGGATAACCTAAGGAACACATAAATAATGGGTTGAGATAAAAATACCAATAAGGGAATAAACATGAAAAATAATTATAACATCTGAGTCAAAAGTATATCATGATATCATAAAAGATAAGTCCCATGAGTAATTTCATGGAAGCATATCATAAAGAACGTGGTATCATAAGATCATGGAATCATAAGAAATATGGACACAACATATAAAATTACATAAACATGAGTCAACTATAAATTCATATACAATATCACATGGTGGAAAAATTCCCATAACAGATTAGGGTTACTTTATAATCCCATACATGACTCCTCATGAGACTAAAGATTTACCCAATGTATTGGAGCACTATCTAAGAGAAAACATCATAAAAATTTCATGATCTATGTATTAAACATAAAGAAATAAATCATAATGCATAACATAATAATTATCCAAGGAAATAAAGTGGGTTTTATAATTGTTCTTCAAATCATAAACAAATGAAATTTCATAGTGAAGGCATCTGAGAAATGATCATAAGGCCTGTATTACACAATAAAAGGAAGGAAGGATAAGCAGGGTATATATATGATATATATATATATGATATATATATATATGATATATATATATATATATATGATATATATATATATATAATTTATAATAATTCCATAACATTAAGAGATATATAAAGTTAGTTAGAGAGAGATAGTTGACAACCTGAAAGAAATGGTGGTTTAGAGAGATCCCTTACCTTGAACCCGATTTTTCACGAGCGTTCTTTATCTCCCTAAATAATAAAATAAATTTAATAATTTAATTCATTAATAACATTTTTCAAGTATTTTATTCCTTTTATTTTTAGTTTTTACCATTTTATATTCAATTACATAACCAATTAATTTCACATCAGGTGTTTTAACAATAAACAACTCATATTCCCAAAATCACTTTGGTAAGTTGAATAACATAAAATAGATTATTAGTAAATCATCTATGGAATTTTAACCATCAAATAATTTTTATTTTTATATATAAATTATATTTTTTAAACCAACCATGAAATATGGTTATGATAAATGAACTATATTACAATCTGGAGACGGTAGACCGTATGTACGCGTGAGTAATGTCTCTATTTTTTGAATATCATGATGGAATGATGGTAAGTTTTTTTTTAATATTTAAATTAAAATAATTATATAATAAATATCATATATTGTTTCTTTAAATACCAATACACATACCATCCATTTTATGTGGTAATAATAACAAATTACATCACTCCGTGAGGCGGTAGTCTGTCATACGCACAAAGGATGTTATCATTTATTAAATTGTAATAAAGTATATTGTATAATATAATAATTATAATTATATCATACATAAAAGTTAGATACATCATTATATCCATCAAGGATAAGTGGTGGTGGAAAATTAATTACGTCAGTTCGCGACGCGGTAGTCCGTTGTACACACGATCAAAGTTTTTGTTTCCAATTTGATGGAGGAGGATAATATTTTAGGTCATGAACTTAAAATAATAAAATATATTTATATAGAATATATTTATTTTATTATATAATTAAATTTAAATAATATTTTATGTAACTTTCAGATGAAATAATATAAAACTCTCGATTAAGGATGTTACATCTTCTTCAGACAACTCCTTTTGGTATAACCAAAATCCTTCATATGTTGTATTTATTACCTAAAAATGATTATTTAATTATGGTATTAAAGTATGTAAGTTATGTTTTTAGGTATTTTCTAAACTAATGGGTTTTTAAGTGTGAAAAGGAAAGGGTAGGGGTGGTCGTTTATAGTTCAGGGAGAGGACACACTTGGAATTTTTGAAAAGAAAGAATTCCACCCAAGTTTTTCTCATTTCAAAGGGCTAAAAAATAGACCATTTTAGATCCATAGAATAAATAAGGTATAAATAAAACCATAAAAAAGTAATTATATATTTTTTTCATTTTTAACCCTTATATTTTTAGTTTAACCCATCGATAAAACAATTTTTACCTAAACTGCGGTAAGTAATTTTTACTGTTTACACTAGTCATTATAGTAAAAAATTAATTTGGCCTTATTAGATAAAATAAATTATGATGAATTTAAATATTTAATATATTTTTTAAAATTAATATCATATAATTTGTAGCTTTAAATTTAAAATTAAACCCACAAATGTGTAGAAAAAATGTCTTTTCAAAAGAAAAATATCAAAAGTTGAAAAAGTTTTTATAAAAAATTCAATTTTAGATTTATTCCAATTACATAATTTAGATTAACTAATATATAATTGAACTAATTATAATTTTAAAAAACATTAAAATAAAATATGGAATATAAATTATTTAAGTGATAAGGTGGATTTTAATATAAATCAGTATTTTTCTCTATTCATCAAAAAAAGAATGTTTTAAAAAAATCCAAACAAGTTACCCTAATATAGTTTTGATATGATCATTTAAAAAATCAATTTCATTTTTTAAAATAAATTTTATAAATTTTAAAAACTTAATTTTAAATTATGTGTACAAATCGTGACCAATTCTTCTTTCAAAAAAATATTTTTTTTTAAACATTTTTTCCCTTTCAAAAGTTTATTATTTTATTTTTAATCAATAGATAATAATTTATTTTATTTTATATATGTTTAAAGGATAAGTATAATAATTTAGTTAGTCTTATACATAACCTCAAATTTAATGGTTCAGTTATAATGTTCAGGTTTAAATAATCATATTTTAATAGGGTATCGTGTTTCGTTTAAACCTGGTGTTCTATATGTTGCAATCTATCGAAGAGATTGAATTTATTTAAAAAGAAATATATTGTAAAGTAATGATTTGTTACATTATTCCACACTAAAATAATTTCACCTTTCAAATTTCATATTACATACTAAGGAAAAAACATGTTAGGGTACTTATACTTTATCACCTCTTCTGGTTCCTAAGTTACTTCCTCAAATATTTTGTTTTGACAGAACACTTTGACCAGTTGAGTTGTCTTATTTCAGATAATTTTTTCTCTAAAATCCAAGATATTCATCTACTATTCCTCATATGAATTTTATTTGTACAGTGGTACCATATCTATATTCATTCCAAGTGAGGGGTCTGGTATGTACTTCCTTAAGACAAATACTTGGAACACATCATATACTTGAGATTGGTTATGTGGGAGTTATAACCAGTAGTCCACTAATCTAATTCTATAGAGTATCTCAAAGGGGTTTATATATCTATGATGGAAGTTTCCCTTCTTCCCAAACCTCATGAATTTTATCCATAGTGAAATATAGAGGAAACCCTTGTCTTTGACCTCAAACTCCAAGTCTCATTGATGACTCTTTGCATAGATCTTCAATAGAATTTTCACATATTTTATGTAAAACTAAGTGTTTTAGACCTTGAATGTAATATATTGGCCAAGATCCATTCCCATCATCTTATACTCTCCAAATTCATCCTATAATATTAGAGTCCAACAACTCTTCCCATACAGAGCCTCATAAGGTGTCATTTTAATTCTACAATAGAAAATGTATTTATATTTGAACTCTACTAGGGGAAGGTGTTGATCCCAATATCTTTTTAAATCCATTGAATAATGTAACTCCCCAACCCTAGTTACCTAGAGTAGGTGCATTATTACATAACATTTGCATGGTACAAGGAATCATGTCCCGAAAGACTGACCAGTTTAGTAGCCTTGGAAGTACTAGATACACTCATAAGTTTTACATTACATCATGAAATAAAAACATCAAAAAAAATTTGTTCCCTTTTTTAACACACTTATATCCTTATACTATCCCAGCAGGTCAACCATAAAATACTTGTTAACATCCTGGGAAAAATAAAACATAGAAAGGGGTGAGCTTAGATGCTCAGTAAGGATAACAATATAGTGGAAACTTTCATAAATAAGCATAAACATTTAAGGAAATGTATAAGACTAAAACGAAAGCCTTTTAAAATTAAACTTCAACATAATATGGAAAAGATAAAATCCAATAATTCCATTTACTTATTCCCATAGATATTTTACTAGAAGAATGATCACATGCAATATCAATAGTTACTTTCATAATGATGGAATGCATAATGCAAGACTTCATAACCACATAGTCAAGGCCTTGTTCCAAGACAACAAATAAGATTTTTTCAAAGCCTTGTGCCAAGACGCTAGTTTTTTCCATGAGACCTACCGATGCATCGAGGAGCTATAGCGGGCTCCACCCATCACTTAATATGTCCAATGCATTCCTCATATAAAAAGATTTAAACATAACATAAACATTCTTATTAAAACTAGCATAAGAAATGTCAATACTTTAACCACAAACCATAAATGGTATAAAAATAACACATCTACAGTCAAACATAACTCATCAAATACAATATGGATGATTGTATTATAATATATTGAACTCAATCAAGAATAATGAAGGATATTGATATAGATGAAAATAATCATCAAAACTATTTAGGGAAATATCACCCTTTTTCTTGAAAACATTTAAAAGTATCACTATTTATCAAGAAGTCGTTTAAAATATATTTTTAAATTAAAGTGTCCCATACCACTTTGAAACTTTTAAAAATAATTTTAATTTTAAAAATTTAATTTCCATATAAATAAATCCTTAAAACCATTTCTAAAACATGGACATTAATGAGAAATATTTAGAAGAATATATCTTTAAAACATTTAAAATGATATTTTAGCTAGAGTTTCTAACCAAAAGAGAGACACTTGAATAAAAATAATTGAGGTCATAAAAACTTTATAATATCATGAAAATAAAGGGATTCATGATATACTATGTCAAAGTACATTATATATATCATATAAAAGTGAATTGGCGTATAACAACAAAGAAGTCTCAGTGGAATTTAAATTGAGATGAAATCCCATATAAAGACCGTATCATTAGGTTAAATATAAATCAATGACATAATTGTGTGTGGAAAAAATAAATACAATCAATATTATTGGATATTCAGTGTAAATCAATTCGAGTACAATCACACATATTCTTGTAAAAACAACACCAATTACTTAGATGTTTAACTCAATGAATGAAAATTGAGTTAAGATTACTCTTATAAAATTTATATCAATGACATGAGAAATTTTCAATGCAGTGATTATGTGTATCAAAATCATATATACACACAAAGGGGAGTGAAAATTACTACATAAATAATAAATAGTGATTCCACACATAATCTTGGTGTAAAATAATCAATGAAGTATGTGTAAAGCTAAATGAGTGGAAATTGAAATTTGAAATTCCCTTACTGATTTGGTAACTTATGAAACATACACCCCATTAAAGAAGGATCATACAATTAAAATGTAAATACACATAAATTAAATTATATTACACCAATAATACAATCATGGGCAGTACATACACCACACAAACGGTAAGAGTGGAAAATATTGTATGAATATCACGGGAATAAAAGTGAGATGAAAACCCCTTACCTTGTACTTTTCCTTGGTCAAGGGTAGTTTAACCTACTTTATAATGGTTAAATAATTGTTATTAAATTATACAATAACCATATACATTAATATGATATCATATATGATCTTCTAATATTACTTTGTTAATGATATTTCAGTAGTATCATCGTTTCGAGTGTTAACTGATTCATTTTCCTTTATATAATTTGTTACGTAAGTAATTTTTGTTATGAATAGGTTGTATCTTATTAATATTCAGAATGATTATAAGTCTTTAAAATCATTATTTTTAATCATCAAATGAAAATTAGTCTTGAATGGATACGATACGGAATGAATCTCATCGTGTTCATGGAGACGGTAATCCGTACCTATTCACGAGCGACAATATCATTTTTTTGATATTAAAATCTTATATAATTGGATGGTATATCATATAAAAAATCATTATCATATTATATTTATTATTTAAATCATTTATACTCATTATTATACCCATCCAAATGATGAAGTTTTGAATAACAAACTACACCACGATGTGGAGACGGTAATCCGTATGTACACATGTATGGTGACTTTGTCATTTATTGGATGGATTGAATAATGAATAGTGTTGTACCATTTTTATAATAATATCACAGTATATAGAAGATAATGGAGTTATTATTTTAGAATGGAAACAACAAATAAATAGGAAGTGGAATAAGAAAAGAACTTGAAAGAGGTGATGAAATATTTACCTTTTCTTTGGGTTATTCCTTTTGATTGGGTCAAAAGGGCACCTTAGGTTGGCTTTCTGAATAAAGGAAGGCATATAAGATTAAGGGAGGATAGTTTGGAGGATATTTGGGGTAGGTTTTTGGCCAATCCAAATGGATTTGAAGGTGCAAATTTGGGAGAAGGGGAAGTTCCCTTTTATAAGAGAGGTGAGGGCACCTTAGGAAAAGATTGAAATATTATTTTATAATAAATTAATTTTCAGTTTCTAATAGCTCCAAAATGAATTATTTAGAGGCTAAGGTGGTTATGGGTAGAAAACCTTTCATCCAATAAGTTTTAGATAGTTTTGGGTCACTATATTAACCTTATCTTTTAGATTTAACTCTTAGTTAAATAGTTTGACATTTACCATGTCTTTTTATATTTTTATATTATATGGTTAATATACATACAATAAACTTCCAAGAAAACCTCAAGTTGTTAATTAATGATACACCTATCATTATATAAGTTTTTTGGCTGAACCTTAGATTTTTAGGATTATTATATCAACAAATAATACTGTATTTGTTTTAAAAACTCATTTATGTCAATTTTGATATTATTTAATAATTGATTTATGTTAAAGTACTAAAAAATTTATTACTTATAACTAAATACATTTAATCAACCCTAACATGTCATATTATGTTATAAAATTAGTTTAATTCATTAAAAGTCTCAAATTATATTTATTTGGATATTTATAATATCAATTATTTTAATCTTTCATTAATATGGTAATTACTGCATCATCATTGTGTCATAAATAAATTTAATTATTTAATGTCTAAAAATTATATATATAATACCATTATGTAGGAAATCTTTTTAGCTTTATAATTAATATTTATAGTCTAATTTATCTTATGTGTAACCTTATATTAAAATGTATTAGTTATTAAACTTTGAATTTAACACTGTTAACTCTTCTTTGAATTAAATAATAATAAATATCCTAATCTAATCCAAATGGACCTAAAGGAACATATCTTATTCCTAAGGTTATTTTTTATCACATTATACTTATCTAATATAATTAGGACATGTGTTAGGGTCATGACCCAACCCAACGGGGCTCAAGCCTTGACTCCACAAGCTCGCCTCCAATAGACCAGGGGATGTAGACAAGCGCCGAGTAGGCTACCACACACATGGGAGGCATTAGCCTAAGGTACCTACACACACAAGCCCACATACACCTCAATGAAATGATATAGAGATATATAAAACAGAAAATTAAAGTCATGCATATAACTATCCCAAACTAGAGTGCAACAGAAGTACAAAAGGGAAAAATAGGGCCCACCAAAGTAAACCCACAAAAAGCGTCCAACCTACTCAGAAGAAGGGGTATGCTGCCAAAAGAACCAGAAAAAAGCACCTCGACACAGATCCGGTAAGACTCCATGGTTAGTACCGCTCACTCATCTCTACCTGCTCTAGGTCCTCCTGGGACACCGTCTTATGGCATGTGGTCTGCACAAAACACAAACATGTGCGGGCAAAGCCTGTGCAGGGGTGAGTATAGAAATACTCAGTAGGCACCCCAAAAACCCAAAACAAAAGAGAGAAAATAAAAGACAACAGTCCGATCATCCTAGCCAGAGCAAACCCATATGAGGTAGAAACTCCATCTCCTAACCATCCTCAGTTAAACACAACTAGCCAACTTAAATCAGTTGTATACCCATACATATACCATGAACAACCAGATATACTCAGCTCACGCACCAAGCCACATGAGGTACTGACCTCATCACCAGCAACGGTTCACAACCAGGAGATCACACTCCAAGATCACTATCATCCCAGATGACACTCTTCCAAGAGATACACTACATTGGATCCCACACAAACATCTCAAACACTCACCTGAGAGATCAAGCTCCTCGAATATCGTCACTGAGGAAACCTCATTGAAACAACATAAACACCAAACTCCTCAGATAGGTGATTGCTCCTAAGGTCTGCTGGGGTATACTAGAACCCAAACCAGTATAGAAAGATATCATAGATGGGGGATCACTCACAGGGTCCGTTGGAGGATACCACAACCCGATCAGGCATTCGTAGATCTCACAGATAGGGAATCACTCACAGGATCCGCTGGGGGATACCACAACCTGATCTGGTGATTGACAGAAAAACGTCACTCAGATAGAGGATCGTCACCCATGTCACAATGGCCACAAAAATACCAAAAACCCTTTCTGGTACATCTCACCCTGTAATGGATCGAACTGACGATGTCGTAACCCTACAGAAACCATGCGCTGAGTAGGGGATCGTATAACCACCGATACCGCAACCCTACTAAAATCCTCATGCTGAGTAGGGGATCGTATACCCCACAATTCCACAAACCTACTGAGCACGGACCACTACATAGGGGATCATATTCCCGATGATGTCACAAACCCTATGGGGTTAACCTGCTAGATAGGGGATCGTCGCCCGTGGATAAGCGGTCACACCGATACCAAGAACCCGATCTAGGAAAATGATGCTTGAGGATCTCACTGCGGGCTCACCGAAGGGATGCCACAACTCTAACAGATTAAACATCATATCACTAGGATAATAGGCCTATAATAAGTTTGTGATGTTGCACGAACCCTCTTAGTAACGAACCAAGGGAGTACCCTCAACCACAGCTGGTCCAAACATTGCTTACCCGAGCGACCCACCACAATGCCACACTGCGCACATCCAAAACTGATAATAAGGCCACCATCACGATCCACACCGAAAAACACGTAGGATACGCTGTTTACTCACCCGAAACGAACAACCGGTAAAAAAGGCACAATGCATCGTAGCTCTCCCGTATGGGGCCCACACTATGATCCAGAAACTCATTAAGTGGTTCATAGCACTGCGATCCCCTCGGAAAAACATGCGGGATCGACTACTTGATTATCCCAAACGGACACCCAGTGAAAAAGATACTATTCACCGAAGCCATCCCAGGTGGGGCCCACACCATGATACCAAAACTCAACAAATGGATCACATCATTGTGATCCCCTCGGAAAAACACACGGGATCGACTACTCGTTCACGCAAAACGGACACCCAACAGAAAAGTTGTGTTTCTCTGAAAACGCCAAAACCCGGCCTCATGGGGACCACACCCTATCCTTGGTCAGAACACCCAAAAACCATCAAGAAAATTCCATCATACCATAAGGGTCTCAACTCCATTTATGGCACATCAATCGGATGCTCTGGGTAGAAGACACATCGGCCAGAAGTCGAATAATAATAAAATATCATTATTTTATTCAACGTTTCTAGCACCTGGGCCATAATCCCAAACATCAAAACCCCTGAACCCACACCGAAGAGTTTTCCTCGTCACCAGGTTCACGTTGTCTCATACGGAACATGATTCAGATCTTTAGAGAGAAAGATATGGTGGTTTTAAAACCCTCGTGTACAAGAAGAGGGTAGTTCCTGCCTGAACCGGTCGGTCCAACCTGAACCGGCCGATTCGGCAGGCCTAGTCCGACCTGCACCGCCACGGCGCGGCGTAGCGCGAGTGCATGGACAACCCCCCTTGAGGGGTCTCTGCTAATTGGTGGCCAGACTGATACCCCTACGGCGGTCTGATTTTATCCCTGCGGCCCGCCGCCGCCGACGGACATTCTGAGGGCACCCTGGGGGTCCAAACGCGTATCCAAAGGCATCTGCACACCCCTGGGACCGTATCTACGCATCTGTAGGATCAAAAAAGAGAAAAACCCAACCAAATCGAGATTTGGGATTTTAAAACTCAAAACGCCTACCTGCTGGCGGATTGACGAAGCTTCGGGTGAAGATCAACTCCTGCAACGCCCTGCAGCTGGATCCGCTGATGATCGGTGCTGAAAACGGACGTCTGCGACTTGATTTAGAGAAGAAATGGAGGAGGGAGGGGGTTCGTCGCCTCCTTCACATACAAGGTGGGGGAGAGGGGGGGAGATGATTGACTGATTTTTATTAGTTTTTTTTAATAAAAAAATCATTTAACTCCCCGCCAACACACCTCCGACCCGGCACCCGGCGCCGACTAAAGTTATGTCACTCCTAGGGTAATCACGGTATTTTGAATGCAATGGCAGACTCATATTTTCAATCCAATTCTCCCTTCACAAGTTATTCAAGCCGACGCTCATAAATAAACTTTTCCATTTATTTACAAAAACACCCCCAGTGGATTTTCGCACAGCAGGCCCACGCTTGCAAAGTTTACCCCTTGCCTAGGGTAAAAGGCACACTCTGAATGCAACTGTGCTCTTAGATTCCCATTCTGAGCTATCTTTTAGGAGATAACACACCCCCTCCATGTGCATAGTATAAAAAATACTTAATAGTTTTATAAAATTAATTTTGGGCACACTAGGCCTCAGAGTCACATGTCGTCTTCGCGCCTAGCTCTGGAATTATTCCTAGGAATATTCCAAAGTCTGAAAGAGAAAAAATCAGAGTCGCTACATCCTCCCCACCTTAGAACTTTTCGTCCCCGAAAATCCATAAGCATAATGATATCATCTGGACTCTCAACTAGGTCTCCTATGCCAGTGAGTTCGCCAACAAAAACCCATGCCCGAACACATAAATGAGAGGGACTCATCCACCAAATCTCAACACTATCCTCTTTGGGTGGCACTGACTCACCCACATGGTTTTGATTGCCTCAAAAAAATGTGTCTTGGTGGGGGAAGGATCCCTCCTCCCCACGCTTTCAAATCACGTCGAACAACACCCACACAGGGTCTTACTAACTCCCTGAACAAAACTCAAGCAAGTAATGGAAAGGAAAGAGTATCGTTAAACAGTATCTATCAAACTAATGAAGAAAGTAGAAATGACACAATGTGTACCTCTATCCATCCACGGAGCCTCTAGGTCAACAGCCTCTATGGCATGTAGTTGTCCTCACCCTCACCCTCCAACCCCCTGAGCTCGGCGTGGGCCACTTGGGGGTGGTGGTGGTGGAATATGATACCGCCTACCACCTCTTGTTGCTGCACCAGATACATCGCCACATCTGCCTCCCTACAGACCTCCTTGCTTGAGACGTTGCCGCTGCCAAGGCGTCCTATCAACCGGCTCAATCTCAGCAGCACGAAGGGTCGGAAAATATCTAGCAAGATGTCACCGACCTTCGCAAGCGTATCACCTCCTCTCCTATGGCTAACCAAAACTGTCATGTGATCCCTGTGAGCCCTAATCTTCTAATCCTCCATCCTGGGGTCGCCTCCTGAAATGTTGGCCATGTCCAGACCCTTGTGCCTACTACCGGCTACCAGTTGTCGAAGTCTCAGCTGCCACGCGCCCAACACTGACAGGCTGAATCTACTCGGCCAGAAATCTCTCCACCACTAACGCTCGCACCAGCACTCCAACATAGGTGGGAAGACACAAGGAAACCACACCTGCCCGGATGTCTTTGCATAGGCTCTTCTCGAAGGTCATAGCCTAAATGAATGGGTCCCGAACCATATCTAGGGATTAGTGTGACAGGTCTATAAACCTTGTTGAGTACTCTGACACAGTCATTCCCTCCTTCCAAAGCTGTAGAAGCTCCTAAATTCATACTGACCTCAGCGTCACTGGATAAAACTATTCCCTGAAGAGCCTCTCAAACTCTGCCCATGTGAGCGTCTCCTCATCATGGTACTGTGTCACTAAACTCAACCATCGCTCGGCTGAACCATGCATAAGGATCGCCTCTAGGACCACCATCTGATCTGGGGGTGTCCTCGCCAAGTGAAAAACTCGGGTGACTGCATCAAGCCAGTCATCAGCTACCTAAGGGTCTGGATCACCCCGGAACCGCAGAAGTCGCTGCCTCTAGAACTCGTGTCATGCACTCATCCAGCGTGTAACCTCATCCTACTCTACTGGCACAACCAGCTGCTCGACATGTGGTGGCTCAACTGGTGTACCACCGGGAGGTGCAGCCTCAGAACTTGTGCCATGCTCCACAACCTCTACATGGGGCGGATCATCACCACAATCCCTCTACAGAACCCTTGTTGGCTGTCATCATGGAGGCATCCTGAAATAAAATCAAGATGCATCATAGTCAAAGAGTATATCTGGAGAGCTGACTCAAGAAGAAAAAGGGAAACCTAAAAACCCAGTCCTATATGATGCACGTACCATTATGTCCCTGTGACTTGTTTCCAAACGTCCTGAGTCCAAAGGCAGGTTATCAGAGTCCTAGTGAATGGATGGGTCGGTCATCGCACCAACACTGGAGTCCTTAGATTGAAAGCCGAACTCAAAACATCTTGACATTGCCATTATGCCACCAAAACAAACTCATAGCCAGGCCATCTACGCTTTGAGATCCCAAAGATGGATCCTCCTTTGATACAACTTTGTCACGACCCAACCCAATTATGTTCGATCCGCGACTCCCCAAGCCCACCTCCAATAGATCAAGGGCTGGCGACTAGTGCCGAGTAGGCTACCACGCACATGGGAGGCATTATCCTAAGGTACCTGTACACCCACACCCACATACACCACCATGAAATAGTGCAGAGATATATAAAACTGAAAAGGAAAGGCATGCATACAACTATCCCAAACCAGAGTGCAACAGAAGTATAGAAGGGAAAAACAGGGCCCACTATAGGAAACCCACAAAAAGCGTCCAACCTGCTCAGAAGAACGGGTACGCTGCAACCCAATCCAATCTCGCGCTCGACAGAAACACGTCACTCAGATAGAGTATCTTCACCCGTGTCACAATGATACCAAAAAACATTTCTAGTGCATCTCGTGTTGTAGGAGATCAAACTGATGATGTCGCAACCCTACAGAAACCACGCGCTGAGTATAGGATTGTATAACCAATGATATCACAACCCTACTAAAATCCTCATGCTGAGTACGGGGTCGTATACCCGACGATTCCACAACCCTTCTGAGCACGGCCCACTACATATGGGATCATATTCCCAATGATGCCACAAACCCTACAGGGTTAACCTACTAGATAGGGGATCGTTGCCCGTGGATAAGCGGTCACAGCGATACCAAGAACCTGATTGAGGAAAAAGATGCTAGAGGATCCCTCTCCAGGCCCAACGGAGGTATACCACAACTCTAATAGATTAAATAACCCATCAAGAGGGTCACAAACCTATACTACGGTTGTGATGTCGCGCGAACCCTCGTAGGAACGAACCAAGGTAGTACCCTCAACCATAGCTGTTCCAAATGTCGCAAACCCAAGTGACCCACCACAACATCGCAACGCGCACTTTCAAGGCCGATATTGAGGCCACCATCGCGATCCATGTGGAAAAACACGCAGGATTGGCTATTTACTCACCCGAAACGGACAACCTGTGAAAAAAAGGCATTATGCACCGTAGATTGCCTGTATGGGGACCACACTACAATCTCAAAACTCATCAAGTGGATCATACCACTACGATCCCCTTAGAAAAACACACGAGGTCGACTACCTGATCGTCCCAAGAAGACACTCGGCAAAAAAGGTACTATTAACCAAAGACAACCTGGGTGGGGACCACACCACGATCCCGAAACTCGACAAGCCGATCACACCATTTTGATTCCCTTGGAAAAACTCATAGGATCGACTACTTGTTCGTCCAAAATGGACACCCGGTGGAAAAGTTGCGTTTCTCCGAAAATACCAAAACCCAGCCTTGTAGGGCCCACACCCTATTCTCAATTAGATCACTCGAAATCCATTATGAAAATTCTATCATACCATCAGGGTATCAATGCCACTGACAGCACCTCAATCGGACGCTCTAGGTAGAAGATACAATGGCCCGAAGTAGAATAATAAAATATCATTATTTTATTCGACGTTTCTAGTACTCGAGCCATAATCTCGAACTTCAAAACCATCCAAACCCACACCAAAGTGTTTACCTCGTCACCAGGGTTGCGTCGCCGCAGACGGCACATGACTGAGATCTCTAGGGAGAAAGATGTGAGGGTTTTAAAACCCCCGTGTAGAAGAAGATGGTCGGACCAGCCTAAACCAGTCGGTCCGGCCGGAGGATCGCGCACGCGGTCGACCCCCCTCACGGGGTCTCCGCAAATTAGTGGCCGGACTGCCACCCCTGCGGTGGTCTGATTTCATCCCCATGGCCCGCCACCGTCGGTCGCTGGTGACCGTCGGCGCCGCCACGCCGGTGGACCTTCTGAGGGCCGCCGGGGTCACCCCGGGGGTCCAAACGCGCATCCGAAGGCATCTGCGCGTCCTTCGAGAATGGAACTAGGAATATTCCGGCTCAAAAAAAGAAAAAAAACCAACCAAATCAGGATCCGGGATTTTAAAACTCAAAATTCCTACCTATTGTAGGATCGTCGAAGCTTCGGGTGCAGATCGATGGCGACGGCACCCTGAAGCTCGATCCACTGACAATCGGCGCTGAAAAAGGACGTATGTGGCTCGATTTGGCGAAGAAAAAGAGGAGGGAGGGGGTCATCGCCTCCTGCGCATACAAGGTGGGGGAGAAGGGGGAGATGATTGATTGATTTTTATTAGTTTTTTTTAATAAAAACTTCACCTAACTCCCCGCAAACACGCCTCCGACCCGGCACCCGGCGCCGACTAAAGTTATGCTGGTCCTCAGGTAAACATGGCATTCTGAACGCAACGGCGGACTCGGATTTTTAATCCTAGACTCCTTTTAGAAGTTATTCGAGCTGAAGCTCATAAATAAACTTTTCCATTTATTTACGAAAATGCCCCTGGTGACTTTCTGCATAGCAGCCCCACGCCCGCAAAGTTTACACCCCGCCTAGGGTAAACAGCATGCTCCGGACACAACCGTTCCCCTAGATTCTAGTTTTGAGCTACTATTTAGGATATAACACACCCCTGCCACATGCATGGTATAAAAAAGACTTAATATTTTTATAAAATTAATTCTGGGCACACCGGGCCTCAGAATCACACATCGTTTTCACGCCTAGCTCTGGATTTATTCATAGGAATATTCCAAAGTCTGACAGGGCCAAAACCAGAGTCGCTACAGTTAGGGTAATAATAATATCATTTTTACCCTTAATTACCCTATTTACTTTTAACCATGGTAAATAAAAGTAAAAAAGTTACTATTCACCAAAAATTATTTTCATATTATTGAACCACATTTTACTTACTAATATCAACCATGTCTCTCAGATTTTTGGAATTCAATTCACAGAAGTGGTGAAATTAATTTTTATAAAAATTTGCAAATGCTCTTAGGAGGTGGGTAAAAGACGGTAAAAAGTTCTATAAAATTTTATATATCTAAACTTATTATAAAATTACTCCAATGAATTACATTGAACATATATAGGTATTATGTATTTATTTTGACCTAAAACAAATTAAAATATAATAACTAATTATTTAAATAAAAATTCGATTTTTACCGATAACGTAGTGTTTTTTCACTATTGATCAAAAATTGAATGTTTTTAGAAAATTACCAAAAATTCAGCCTAAGCTATATTTGATATTCTGAACTCACAAATGATGTCTATTTTACAAAATTCAAAACATAGAAGTTGTATTTATTAATTTAAAATCAATTCCCATTTTCAAAACAAATAGCATGTTTTTAAGAAACAATAACTATCAAAAGATTGACACTTGTTTATGTATAATTTCATAGTGAAATTAATTCCAATGACCAAAATTGGATTAAATGGTAAAAATATTTTCTAATTATACTTCCAAACCATTCAAATGTATAATTGAACGCTATAAATTATTCTGATTAAAAAAGTTATTTTCAATTAAAATTTAGTATTTTTCACTATTCACCCAAATATGAAAGTTATCAGAAAAGCACAAAAAATTTATCAAAACTAAATTTTTATTTCCCGATTCTAAATAATAAGTTTATTTTGTCAAATTAAATATATAAAAGTGTCAAATATTGGATTTAAAAGGGTTCACCATTAAAAGATGGTAAAATTGCATTTTTGTAAAATACTTCTTTTATCTGAAAAATTGAATTTGATCTTATATTATGTAAAAAAACACATAATATGGATCCTAAAATTTTATGTAGTATATAAAATTTTAAATTCAGTTAATACTATACAAAACCATTTTTTTGAATGGCTAGTTTGGTTAGTCAGGGTGCGCTCGAACTCGATGTGGCATGTAGCGCAAGCTATTAAATTACTTTAAAGAAGGTAACTTAATATGAAATCTTGGAGTGTTACATTCTTCCCCCCTTTTGGAAATTGCGTCCTCATAATTTTTAAAATTGGTCTTGGGAACTTCATTGAAAGTCTCACAGCGAAAAAAGAGTCAATAAAACTATCACTCTAAAAGAAATAATAAGAAGTAAAAAAGGTCACCCGAGATAACCCATACTAGGATTCCATGTAGCAAAACACGGATATGAATGATAAAATATGTGTCAAGTTCTGATGGAGAGGGATAGAAAACATGATTAGGAGAAAGTTAACAATAAGAAAACCACAAACCTGGGATGGGATAAACGGTCATTAGTTTCCCGGTAGGAAAAGTAAACGGACAATGTTTTTTTGTCTTAAGTTTTGTTTCATAAAGTTGAGGAATTTATTTATGAGATTGATTAAGAAAATAAATATATATACTTAATTTTTAAGTATAGTTTCATTCTTTGATAAATTTATTCCCCTAAATCATCTTTTTTTCAAACGATGAGTATTCAACATGACTTGGTCACACCAGAAGATCTAGAATCAACTTCTAGAGAATCACATGATCCACAAAGGATAAACTATATATTTACCTTGTCTTTAGAGATTAACCAAAACCAAAATGGTTATTACAAGATCAGATGATCCCCAAAAGGATAATCCTTTAGAGAAAGTAACACTAATCTTAATTCCTAAAATTAAACCAAAAATACCCTAATGTTAAAGAAATACCATTCAATAATCAATTTTTATTAAAATCCTTCAATATAATTCAAACTAATATTGAAACCCAAAACGTAGAATAATTTGGTTATGTAGTCTTCCACGTTAAATTGTATCTCTAAATGAAATCAACTAATCTTAAAGTCACATACTTAAAAGTAATTAACCTAATCACATATTCTCTATGATAGGTTAATAATTTCCATAAATAATTCAAATCACTATAAATTCAAAATAAAAAAATAGATAAAAATCCACCATTACTCCTCAAATGAATCTCATAGTATTCTATTTTCCTTAGGCATATAGTATTCCCAATAGAGCGAACAACTTCCAAAATAACATTTATAACTTAATCAGCAAATCATTTTCTTATACTAAGTTTATCCATTTTATAAGACATAAGATCCCAAATCAACTTATTATTGATCAATAAAATCATTTAACAAAAAATAATTAGTCACACTAACCAAGGACTTCATGTAGTCCAGTGGTAGGTGAGAAATCCCAATCGCACTCTGGTTATGGGTTTGATTCCCACCGCTTTTTCTGATGCGATGGGTTGTCACACGGTCTGTGTGTTATCCTTTTTAAAAAAATATATTTTATAACATTCCCAAAATGAGATAAATTACTCAAAATAACCATAACATAATTTATCCTCAAATTTTATCTCATACCTAGCATTTTCGCCCGAACAATTAATAACATTTAATTGACTCAAATTCAAGGATCATATAAACCCAAATTGTTATTTATAACTATATCCACAAAAGAAAAGATAATTCTTCCTCGAATAGTATTTTCACATAACAAACTGCAGGGTTACAGATACAAAATTAAAGTCTTCCAAACTAATCAAATCAACAAAGAGCACTAATACTTTTAAACATTTCTCCATCCATTTATTTCTACATAAGTTCTTCCCTGACCAGGATGTTATCCTAAAGAATAGGGCATTGACTCAGTTAATTCCAAGGTCCTATACATTTACGACAAATGAATGTAAATGGGTTCTTGGGATCAGTTTTATTTTCTCCTATAGTACTCTTCATTTTTCCTCGACAATTATTTACTTTATGTCCCTCTTTCCCACACATAAATAATTTATTTGTTCCATTGAGACACTTTCCTAGGTGTCTCTTTCCCCATTTCCTGCATGATGAAAATTGAGGTTTATTTTCTCCATGGTCTCCACTACCGGAGCTCTTATCATTCATCACCTTTCTCTTCTTTGATGAGTCTGGGAGTTGGTTAATATATATGTTTTTTATCATATTTTTAGAAAACTGATTCGGCATGAACACAATATCTTTTACGCCTATCAACATTCAATTTTTTTGCTCATTTCCACCACTATTCCCACCTTATACATCATACTCAAAGTTACTATGACTTCCTTGGAATTCATCCATTGACTAAAACCAAAACGCATTATGTTAGTAACAATATTCATAAAATCATTTAGAGAATATCATGACACCGTATTTTCAATTTAAAACACCATAGGATTAACCAAAGTCATTTATTCTCATCTTATATTAAAATCCTTCAAATCGGTTTGTAAAGAAAATGTAAATTATCCTAAGCATATCCCCTGGGAGTGTTGTAACCAAAAGTGCAGCAAGGCCTCTTGTTGTGTACCAGGATACCCTGGGTCAAGCCTGAAACTCTTTGTCGGAGTTTTCATTCCTAGGTACATCTGTGCCAGAGTCACCTTTACCTGCTCGTATCCAGATAGGGATATATTGCATGGAAAATAAACAAAATCTCTATATTACCAAAATTCAAGGATTTTCTTCTATGCTAACCCTCAAAGTCTATCTTAGGGTAATGTGCTCTAATCAGAGTATATCTAAATCTAGTTTCCAAGGTTTGTACAAAACTTCTTATGATACCTAATATAACACCCCGACCCCAGTTACCTAGAGTCAGTTCATTATTACATAACATTGGCATGATAAAAGGAATCAAGTCCCGAAATACCGATAAGTTTAGTAGCCTTGGAAGTACTAGATACACTCATAAGTTTTACATTACATCATGAAATAAAAACATCAGCAACATTTTTTCCCCTTTTTAAACACACTTATATCTTTAGCCTATCCCTACAGGTAAACCATAAAATACTTCTTTACATCCTGGTAAATTTAACACATATAAAGGGGTGAGATCATATGCTCAGTAAGTATAACAATATAGCGGAAACATTCTTAAATAAGCATAAACATTTAAGAAAATGTATAAGACTAAAAAATCCTTTTGAACTTAAACTTAAACATAATATGGCAAAGATAAAATAAAATAATTCTATTTAATTATTCTCATGGATATTCTACTAGTCGAATAATCACTTGTAAAATCAATAGCTACTTTCATAATGATGTAATGCATAATGCCAGACTTCATAACCACATAGCCAAGGCCTTGTACCAAGACTAAAAATAATATTTTGTCAAGGCCTTGTGCCAAGACACTAGTTTGTCTCATGAGACCTCGAGTAAATATATCAGTCTTCACCCATCACATACTAAGTCCAATGTATTCCTCATATGAAAAGTTTTAAACATAACATAAACATTCGTATTAAAACTAGCATACGAAATGTCAATAATTTAACCACAAACCATTAATGGTATAAAAATAACACATCCAAAGTCAAACATAAATCATTAAATATAATATAGATGATTTTATTATAATATATTAACCTCAATCAATAATAATGAATGATACTTACATAGATGAAAATAATCAACAAAACTATTTGAGAGAAATATCCCCCTTTTTCTTGAAAACATTTAAAAGTCTAACTATTTATCAAGAAGCTATTTAAAATAGATTTTTGAATCAAAGTGTCCCATACCACTTTGAATCTTTTAAAAGAAATTTTAATTTTAAACATTAATGTCCATATAAATAAATCCTGACAACCATTTTTAAAACATGTACATTAATGAGAAATATTTAGAAGAATGGATCTTTAAAACATTTAAAATGATATTTTAGTTAGAGTTCCTAACCAAAATAGAGACACTTTAATATAAATAAATGAGGTAATAAAAACATTATAATATAATGAGAATAAATGTATTCATGATATACTATGTCAAAGTTCATTATATACACCATATAAAAGTGAATTGGCGTATAACAACAAATAAGTCTCAATGGAATTTAAATTTAGATGAAATCCCTTATAAAGATTGTATCATTAGGTTAAGGATAAATAAATGACATAATTATTTGTGACAAATATAAATAAAATCAATATTATTGGATATTAAGTGTAAATAAATCATAATAAATTCACACATATTCTTGCAAAAACAACACCAATGACTTGGATGTTTAACTAAATTAATGGAAATTGAGTTAAGATTAATGTTATCAAATTTATATCATTGACTTGAGAAATTTTAAATGGAGTGATTATGTGTATCAAAAGTATATACACACAAAGGGGAGTGGAAATTACTACATAAATAATATAGAGTGATTCCACACATAATCTTGGAGTAAATTAATCAATGAAGTATGCGTAAAGCCCAATGAGTGGAAATTGAAATTTAAAATTCTCTTACCAATTTCGTAACTAATGAAACATACACCCCATGAAAGAAGGATCATAAAAGGAATATATAAATACTCATAAATTAAATTATATTACACCAAGAATACAATCATGGGCAGTATATATTCCACACAAAAATTAATAGTGGAAAATATAACATGAATATCACGGGAATAAAAGTGAGATGAATACCCCTTACCTTGTAATTTTCCTTGGTAAAAGTTAGATCAACCTCAGGTATAATATTAAAATAATTATTATTAAATTATACAATAACCATATACATTAATAGGATATCATATATGATCTTCTAATATTTCTTTGTTAATGATATTTCAGTAGTATCATCGTTTCGGTTGTTAACTAGTTTGTTTTCCTTTATATGCTTTGTTACATAAGTAATTTTTGCTAAGGATAGGATGTATCTTATTCATATTCATAATGATGTTAAGTATTTAAAAATATTATTTTTAATCATCAAATGAAAATTAGTCTTGAATGGATACGATGGGGAATAAATCTCATCGCGTTTGTGGAGACGGTAATCTGTACGTTTGCACGAGCGACAATATCATCTTCTTGATATTAAAATCATATATAATTGGATGGTATATCATATACAGAATCATAATCATGTTATATTTATCATTTACATCATTTATAATCATTATTATACATATCCAAATGATGAAGTTTTTGAATAACAAACTACACCACGACGTGGAGACGGTAATCCGTACGTACACACATATGGTGACATTGTCATTTATAGGATGGATAGAATAATGAATAGGGTTGTCAATTTTTTATAATAACGTCACAGTATATAGAAGATACTCGACTTATTATTTTATAATGTAAACAACAAAGAAATAGGAAGTGGAAGAATAAAAGAACTTGAAAGTGGTGATGAAATATTTACCTCTTCTTCAGGTTCTTTCTTTTGATTTGATGAAAAGGGATATTTATGTTGTATTTATGACTAAAGAAAGGCCTCCGGGATGAAGGTATGAAAGTTTGGAGGATATTTGTTCAGTTTTTGACCGAGACAAATGGCTTTGAAGGTGTTAATTTGAGAGAAGGGGAAGTGTCTTATTATAAGAGGGGTGAGAGGCACCCTAGGAAAAGATTGAAATATTATTTTATAATAAAATAATTTTCTATTTATAATGGCTACAAAACAAATTATTTAAAGACTAAGGTGGGTAGGAGTATAAAACCTCTCAAAAAATAAATTTTAGATAGGTTTGGTTCACTATATTAACCTTATCTTTTAGATTTAACTCTTAGTTAAATAGTTTGACATTTACCATGTCTCTTTGTATTTTTATATTATATGGTTAATAAACTTACTATAAACTTTCAAGAGAACCCCAAGTGGTTTATTAATGATAACAATATCATTATATAAGTCTTTTGGCTGAACCTTAGATTTTTAGGATTACTATATCAACCAATAATATTGTATTTGTTTTAAAAACTCATTTATGTCAATTTTGACATTATTTAATAATTGATTTTCGCTAAAGTACTAAAAAATTTATTACTTACAAATAAATACTTTTAATCAACTCTAACATGTCATATTAACCAATAAAATTAGTAGGATTCATTAAAAGTCTCAAATTTTATTTATTTGGATATTTATAATATCAATTATTTTAATATTTCATTAATATGGTAATTACTCCAACATCATTGTGTCATAAATAAATTTAATTATTTAATGTATAAAAATTATAAATAAAATAACATTATGTATGAAATATATTCCTTTTTCTAATTAATATTTATAGTCGGAATTATCTTATGTGTAACCCTATATTAAAAAGTGATTAGTTATTAAACTTTTAATTTAACACTTTTAACTCTTCTTGGAATTAAAAAATAATAAATGTCCTAATCTAATCCAAGTGGACCTAAAGGATCATATTTTATTTCTAATGTTGTTTTTTTTTTGAATTACACTTATCAAATAGAATTATAAAATGTGTTAGGGTAATAATTATCATTTTTACCCTTAATTACCCTATTTACTTTTAACCGTGGTAAATAAAAGTAAAAAAGTTACTATACACCAAAAATCATTTTCATCTTGTTGAGCCACATTTTACTTATTGATATCAACCGTATCTATTGTATTTTTGAAATTCAACTCACATAAGTGGTAAAATTAAGTTTTATCCAAATTTACAAATGCTCCTAGGTGGTGGGTAAAAGACGGTAAAAAGTTCGATAAAATTTTATATATCTAAACTTATTGTACAATGACTCAAATGAATTATGTTGAACATATATAGGTATTATGTATTTATTTTGACCTAAAATAAATTAAAATAAAATAACTAATTATTTAAATAAAAATTCAATTTTAACCAATAACGCATTGTTTTTTCACTATTCATCAAAAATTGAAAGTTTTCAGAAAAATACCAAAACATCAGCCTAAGATATATTTGATATTCTGAATTCAAAAATGATGTTTATTTTACCAAATTCTAAACATAGAAGTTGTAATAATAAATTTAAAATTAATTCTGGTTGTCAAAACAAATAGCGTGTTTTTAAGAAACAATAACTATCAAAAGATTGACACTTGTTTATGTATAATTTCAATGTGAAATTAATTCCAATGACCAAAATTGGATTAAATGGTAAAAATATTATCTAATTATACTTCCAAACCATTCAAATGTATAATTGAACACTATAAATTATTCTGATTAAAAATGTTGTTTTCAATTAAAATTTAGTATTTTTCACTATTCACCTAAATATGAAAATTATCAGAAAAACAGCAAAAAGTTATCAAAACTAAATTTTTATGTCCCAATTCTAAATAAGTAGATTATTTTGTAAAATTTAATATATAAAAGTGTCAAATATTGGATTTAAAAGGGTTCACCAATAAAAGGTGGTAAAATTGCATTTTTGAAAAATACTTCTTTTATCTGAAAAATTGAATTTGTTCTTATATTATTTAAAAAAACACATAATATGGATCCTAAAATTATATGTAGTATATAAAATTTAAAATTCAGTTAATACTATTCATAACCATTTTTTTGAACGGCTAGTTTGGTAAGTTGAGGTGTGCTCGAACTTGGTGTTTCATATAGCACAGGCTATTCAATTACTCTAAAGAATATAACCTACTATGAAATCTTGGGGGGTTACAAATAAGACCTCAGCATATCTTATAGAGTTTTTATAGTTCTTTCAGACTAACCATCCATCTGAGACTGATAAGAAATACTGAAACAATGTTTGTTATCCAACTCTTACTAAAGTATTATCTATATCCTTGAGGAAAAACTCATTTCCTGATTAGATACAATATAGAATGGAACTCTATGAAATCTTACCACTCTTATTATGTATAAATTAGTGATTTTTTTCAAGAAATAAATATTCCTTGATTGCAATGAAATATGTCAGTTTTATAAGGTGATTGATTGCCACCTAGATGGAGTTATTTCATTTTGGTGTCTTAGGGAGTCCTAAGAAAAAATACATGGTTATGTTTTCCCATTTACATACTGGTATGGGAATTGGTTACAACATTCCCTTAATCTTATTTCATTTATCCTTGACATGTTTTCATAAGAAGCATCGATATATAAATTCTGCAATCTCCCACTTCATGTTATCCTGCCAGAAGTTTTTATTTAGATCTCTATACATATTAGTGCTTGTAAGATGAATAGAGAAGGATACGCTATCTGTATCATCCAGAAGACCCCTCTTCAAACCAAGATTTTATGGGACTTATATCCAATTTCCAAAATTTATAACTCAATCTTTAGAAAATTTCAACTCTAGAATATTCGTTACCTTTTTTGTAGAACCTCATCATCTTTACAGACCTCCTTGACCCTCTTAAAAATGGATTGTCGACCCATTATTTGAGAAATGTAAGATTAATATCCTTTAAATATTACCATATACATTTTTTGTATTTCTAGGAATATTGGATCCTTCTCAATTCTCATTATTGATAAAATTGTCAGATCATTTCTACTTAAAGCTTGTTCTACTTTTTTCATAATGGTAATGGATTAAGTAGTCGTAGTCTTTAATCATCTCTAAACATATTTGTTATTTCATGTTAATATCATTATTTGTGAATATATATTTGAGTCTCTTATGATCTATATATATTTTAGACTTTTCCTCAAATAGATAATGTCTCTATATTTTAAAAGTAAAGATCACTACGTCCAACTCTAGGTCATGTGTGGGATAGTTCTACGTATGAAATTTCATCTTGCTCGAGAAAATCACTCTAGAATTTTTCAATATTACACAACCCAAATCCTTCTTAAAAGCATCTCTATAAACAAAAAAAATTCCCCACTTGAGGGTCAAATAATTATAGGTGCAGTGATTATCATTTTTTTTAACTCCTTAAAGATCTATTTACATTCACTAGTCTAGAAATATTTTACTCCCTTCCATGTTATCTTGGTTAGTGAGTTTTAAAATCATGAAAATCTTTTCATAAATCTCTTGAAACACCCTGAAAATCCAAGTAAATTGTATATCTCCATCACATATGTTATTATATTCCATTCCTTACCTTCCTTTTTCTTAAAAGGTTCCACAGATATCCCTATATTAGTGATAATATTCCCCAATAATGATACTTACTTCATCCATAACTCACATTTACTATACGTTTCATAAATATTATCCATTCTCAAATCCTATAGAACAATATTTAAATACTTCTCATCATCCTCCTTGATTCTGGAGTAAATCAAAATATCTTATATGAAGACTAACAAACAAATTCATGGTAATCTCTAAAGACTCTATTCATCCAGTCTATAAATATTTATGGATCATTGGTGAGTCTAAATTTCATCCCTAATAACTCATAGTGTCCATACTATGTTTGAAAGGCGATTTTGGTAATATCATCCTTATTCACCCTTAATTGGTTATATCTTGACCAAAGGTCCGCCTTATAGAAATACTGAACTCCATTTAGTTGACTGAACAAGTAATCTTTCCATGGCATGGGATACTTGTTATTTATCATTATTTTATTTAGTTTATGGTAGTCAACAAAAAGGTACATTCATTGATCCTTCTTCTTGAATAAGTTGACCGGTGCACCACAGAGTGAAGAAGTCAGGTGTACAAAACCCTTTTCTAGATTCTCTTATAACTAATTCTTACGTTCTTTAAACTCAATGGTTTCCAATATATAAGGAGTACTAGATATGGGTAGAGATCCAAGTATAAGTTCAATTTAGAACACAAAATCTCTGTTAGAAGGAAGACCAAAAAACTCTTTAGAGAATAAAAAAGTATAATCCCTCATAATGGGAATTTCTTTAAGCATGGTTTTCTTCTTTGTCTCAATATTTTTTTCTAGATATGATTGATCATAAGAAAATAATATCTATTCTTGAACATAATATTCTAGTATATATTCACCCTCCTATTTACACATATACAGAATTAGATAATGACTTTGGATATGAAAAGTGATCTCCCTCTCTCAATAGTTGATGTTTGATTTATATAACGATAGCCAATCCATGACCAAAATAGCATCAAACTCTACTAAATTAAGTAAAGTGAGATTATTTGGAATATTAATTCAATAAAAATTTACTGGGGAGGATATATATACATGGGATAAAACCATAACTCTATTTTTTGTGCTCACAGATAGCTCAACCCTCATTTTTTGATGTGGTGTTTAAACTATTATAATAAACATGAAAGATATGAAAGAATGCATAGTCAAAAAATCAAAAATTTAATTCACTATTCTTGAATGAATAAATAGTATTCCTATCACCACATCATTTTCGGCATCCACCTCATTCATAGTGATATAATTTTCCCTTACTTGTTTCCTTGGAGGTTAGTGTTAATGATTGTCTCTGGAAACCCTTAGTTTAGGGCATTGTATTTCAAAATTCCCATTTTACTTATTGTTCAAACACTATACCACATGCATAGTATAGTTACCCTACTTTTTCTTACATGACCATTTTAAAGATAAACAACACAATAATCAAGAAAATCTAAGATCAAAAGGTTTCAGGTCTTAAGAAAATTTAGATCACATATAAATTTTACATAATAAAATATAAACATTATTTAATTCTTTCTATATGTTCATAGTGTCCCTCATTTTATCCTTAGTAAAAGTACTCACTTAAGGATATACAAAAAGTAAATGGGTGGAATAAAATCCTAGTAAGAGGATGAGTAAGAAACATGAATCAAAATAACATGGGTGAGGATAATTATTATCATCATATCATAAGATTAGGATTGTCCTAAACATAATGAGGAAAACAGGTTACAATGGAATGGAAGGTGGAAATGAATAAAAATAAAACATCATGTCATAGTGGTCAAATATCACACATAGTTGTGGACAAAGCTAGTGTCATGTTCATTCATAACATATGGGCATAATCATAACATCATTATTGAAAACAAATATAGCATCATCTTCACAGATAAAACACATTATATCATGATATAAATCACATTACAAAATTAATTGGGAGAAACATAATCCTGAGCCCACCCATCACATCATGATATTTAGATTATCATGCATGCCCTAAAAAATTTATAATAGTCATAATCATGAAATAACTCATGGAAAAGAATAAGTTTCATAAGTATTTTATCAAAAATAATTTCATAAATAAACATGGGCATTAAAAAATGAAAATAGAAAATATATTTCTTATAATAATCATAATTATTGAGTAAATAAAAAACAATTTAAGAAGACTCAAAGATTTGTTTTGGAAAGAAGATTTATTTTGTAAAATCCTTGTATTTGTTATAAAATTATGTTAGAAATAAAGTATATACCCAAAAATAAAATGGAATAATAATGAAATGATATTTAAGTAACACTATGGGAACATTCATTCCAAATATTTCATAAAATAGGGATAACTCAAAGAAAAGGGGTTGGGTTTGAGAATCCCCTTACCTTAATTCCCCCTTTATTTCATCACTTTTTCACCTCCTGAATAAAAAACTTATATTTATTAAAAAACTTATACAAAAGTGAATTATTGTAATTTTTATGACTATTTATCAATTATATTCATTTGATTATATTTCATAATTTCCTTGTTTATAGGGTAATAATTTTTATATCATTTTTTACTTAAACATTTTCTGTTTTGCTTTGATTTATCTATTTTCATTCAAAATAATTTAAAGAAAAGTATGATAAAAAATAGAAGATTATAATACATGAAATTAATTATTTGTATATTATATATAATTAATTATATATATCTTTGAAGGTGTTTATAATAATTTTATTATCAATGTCTCCGTAGGTGGCTAACCTAAGTATAACGGGACATTATTGAAAGAGCAGGAAAGAGAAGTATGATATTCATATTTATCATAAATATGATAATTAGAGTATGTTAACATAATTAATATAATTTTAAATTATTGTGTAATTAATTTTATACTGTATTATTTTTAAAGGAATTGGTAAAAATAAGAAACAAAAGAATAAAATGGGAAATAGTTAAAAGAGGCTTACTATCTTCACAATGTAGCTTCTCTTGAATGACCCTATAACTCCCTTGGTGATCAGAGTTGGATTTACCTAGAATTTCCTTAACTATTCTATGGGGCTTGAGAAGGATCATATGGGTAGATCATGGGCATTTCAATGGGTGGGAGGAGTGGTTTTCCAAGGTAAGGGAGCGGGGATTTTTATACTAGAGGTGAGGGGTATTTTTATAATAAAATTTTGAATAAAATACTATATCCAAGGTAAACCATGTAATAGTGATTTTTTGAAATTATGAATAATATTTTGATTAAAGAACATTATTTTAATTCTTTTTAAACAATATAATGATAATTCATTAGTTAAATTAAAAGTAAAATTGGAAAAAATAAAAAATGTAATTTTAAGGAATCACTTTTCACTTTAGGTTTTGGAAAGTTATTTTTAGGCTTGGAAATTAATTTTATTTAATATTAATGAAAAAATTAAGAAATAAAATATATCACGGTCAAATTTCAAGTTCTAGAAATGATTATTTCATTATTACATCATGAATAAAGTAATTTAATATACACCAGTTATTTGAAAACCAGTATTTTTACTATTCATCAGAAAATTGTATTATTTTATAAAATTATCAATAAAACCCTAGGAAAAATTAGATATAATTATTTCAAAACTGATTTAAATTTAAAAAAATAAATTTCTAAAATAAGTAATTGTAATTTTTAATATAAAAATTATGATTTTTACGAAATACTTTAGAATATTGTTTACTAAAAATTTCCTCATATTTTATTTGTGTTTTTTATAATTATATTAATTTTTTTGAACTATAAAATTTATATGTTCCTAAATTAATCAGAATAAATATTATTTATATCACAATTTATTATTATTTTGAAAAATTACTATTCGAATGATCATGTTGTTATTCTCAATGGTCAGGTTACTATTCACAACATTTACACTACTATTCCAACAGTCACATTACCTCCAATAAATACCTCTACTTTATTCCATTCATTATTAAACTCAATTCCTCTCACGGTTCTAAATTTCCATTTTCTATAATTTTAATTTTTTTACAAACAATTGTTTTATTTTCTATAATTTTGGTAGTGGGGGTGTTGATTCTAGTGGATTAGTGTGATCAATATTTTCTTCTTTTAGATTTTATATTTAATATCCTTTTACCAAATGTAGTGTTTTTAATTTTAATCAGTTTCAATACTGATTAATGTAATCATTTTTATTAATGAAATATTTTTTTTAGTTTCTTTATGTACATAATATTATATAGTATATTATAACCCTCATTTATTTCATGATACAATTGCCATTTATAAATTTGGTGTTATTAAATTGTTCCCCCTTTTTTAAATTTCATCCTTAAAATTGTAACTTGTATTCTCAATTGAGAATAGATAATGGTACTTCTGTTTCATTGTTTTCTCTAGTTTCCATGTTGCATCTTCATACTTATTGTTCCTCTGTAACACCTTTATAAGGTGAGTTGTCTTGTTGCGTAGAACTTTGTCTCTATGTTCCATGATCTTCATCAGCTACTCTTCATATTGGATGTCATTCTCCCACTATACCACCTCTGGATTTAGTGCATGTGAGTGATTTGGTATGTACTTCTTTAGAAGTGATACGTGAAACACGTCGTGAACTTGAGCCATACTTGGTGGAATTGAAAGTCGATAGGCCACTGATCCAAAGTGGTTAAGGGTATCAAAAGGTATAATGTATCTTTGCCTAAGATTAACTTTATTCATAAACCCCGTGACTCTCTTCCATAGTAATATTAGAATGAAAACTTTGTCTCCAACTTCAAACTTCAAGTACCATTAATGGTTGTCAGCATAGCTCTTTTTCCGAATCTGAACAGATTTTATATGTTTTTTTATGGCTTGAAGATTCTTTATCATCTCTTGCACATGGTCAGGTCCTGGTGTATTTCATTCCCCAACTTCATCCCCATATGTTGGAGTTCCACATCACTTCCCATATAGAGCTTCATATGGAGCCATTTAAATACTCGAGTGGAAGATATTGTTATATGAGATCTCAACCAATGGGATATACTGATCCCATTCTCCATTAAATTACATTGAGTAGACTCTTATCATTTCTTCAAACATCTATATAGTACTTTATGATTGTCCATTAGTTTGGGGGTGATAGGTCATGCTGAAATTCAATTTAGTAGTCAAATCATGATGAAGAATTATCCAAAATTTATATGTGAACCTTGGATCACGATCAGAGATGATTGAAAGTGGAACAACATGTAGCCTCACCGCTTCTTTCACATATATATTAGCAAGTTTTTCAAGTGAAAAGTTTTTCAAAATAGTTATAAAGTTAGTATTCTTGGTGATTAGATCCACCAAAACCCATATCACATTGTTTCCTTCATATGTTTTTGAGATACTTGTGAACAAGTCCATAGTGACATTCTCCAATTTCCATGTGGGTATAGGAAATGGTTTCATCATCCCTTTAGATTTATGTGGATCTGAATTAACTTACTATTATTCCAAGCACCGCGAGATATAATTAACAATATCATTCTTTATTTTTTCCAACCATAAGTTTTCTCAAATATAATGGTATATCTTTGTACTTTGAAGATGGATGGAGTGAGGTGATATATGTGAATTATCCAATATATCCTTCTTTATCACAAGTTATGAAGGAACACAAATCCTCATTCAAAACTGAATCACACCCTTATCATCAATGTGTAACTCATGTATCTTCACATATTTTACTAATTTTACATTCTTTTATAGCTCTAGATCATCCATTTATGCCTCCTTTATCACCTCTTAAACGCATGGTCAGTAAATCATTTAGGAATGGTAGAATCTATTCCCTCCTATTATGATTTCCAAATCCAGCCTTTGAATATCCATGATGATAGGGTCTTTCTTAATCCATATCATGGGTAGAGTAGCATGTTCTTCTCTCCAGGTTGATACCTTCATTTGACTCAACCATTTGGGAAAGGTATGCATCTTCATAGGGTATCAACACCCACACTATTGAGGGTTTTTCCAAAGGAGATTCATGGTCTTCCTTGAATTTTTTGAGAATAACGGGATGGTTTATAATTTGAAAAAAAATAATTTTCTAGAAATTTGAGATATTATCTATATAATGAGAGTCAATCCATGCCTATTATAATGTGGAATTCCATAAAGGTAAGGATTATGAGATTCACTAGAAGAATATTCCCATATATTCTTATAGGATAATTTTCCAACACTTGGGCTTCCATTATTGCACCACAAGGTTATTTTATATATATATCTACTTCAAGGTATTAGGGACTTAGTTCAACAGGTAATTATACCTTGTATGACTTCTTTTTTACAATCCACTTCAAAAAATTTGATGGAATAAGTTTTCCCTTTCCCTTTTGGATTTGGAGGTTACTGATGCTGGTTACCCTCAAGGACATGGTGTTTAGTGCACTGAATTTCATAGTTCCATATCTCCCTATAGTTGAAGCATTGAACCATGGGTGGTGCATTAGGAGGTTCCTTCCATTCCTCCATCATGTTTTCCATATTCTTCATATATCTTATACATTTATGAGAATGGTGTCCTTCTCTCCCACACTTTAAGAATTTCCTCATCCCTTTGAGGCAATTATCATGATGCTTCTTCCCACATTTTTTGACATGTAGGAAGTTGGATCCTCTTTCCTCCATTTCCATTAGACCCAATAGATTGACACTAAATTATTCTATTCTTATCACCATAACCATAAGAACATTATTTTAACTTCATCTCAACTTTGATATCACATCAAACCACTTATTCATAACTCTCAAAGTCTCAAATATTAAGATCCTTTCGAAGGTATTATTTTAAACCACTAAATAATTCATCTAATTTTCTATCATTGTTGATAAAAAACTTGAGGAGTGTCTTGAAATCCTTCTCAAGTTTTAATTGTAATCCGTGATAGATTTAAATTCATTTTTCTTCATCTCTGTGAATTCCATTTACAAGTTTTCTTAATAGTTTTATGGAAATACTTAGTAAGAAATATTTTCTTAAATTATTCCCACTCTTTCTCCTCCATTTCATTCTTTTTCTTGGTGTTCTTAATCAAAGACCCCCATTGATTTTTATCTCCATATGAATGATAGGATATAGAGTAACTATATCCTTCTCATAACAATGGATCATATAAAAAATATTTTACATTGAGTTAACCCACTATTTTGTAAAAAGTGGATCATAAGTTCCACTAAATGATGGTGGTTGTTGTCGCATAAAGAAATGAATGGATAGTAGATCTTTTTTAGGTGATGGAATACACTACATATTGTTTGGGGTTTTTTCATATCCAGATACAACTCTTTAAGAATTTCCATGAAGTTTTAAAATCAACCTCCCAAATAATTTGGGATGTCGTTCAGACAAGTGTTTCATTTTTTATGACATAGTTTGTTGACCTGGTTTCTCCTAGTTCCCACCATTTTCTAAAATAGAAAATGATTAAACAAACTGTAAGTAAATATAACATGAATAATTTATTATTTTACATATTTAAAACAAAATTCAAATCTTATGGGATCCCTATTTTAATATTTTTCTAAAAATAATATTCTAATATTTTTTTCATGTATGTAGACTTATACTTATGGATTTCACTATTATTTTCTAATACTAATTCCAAAATTAAATAAAATGTGTTCTAATACCAACTCTTGTGATCCTAATTTTTATTACATGACTATTACATCATTTTAAAGATAAAAAACATAATAATCATAAAAATCCAAGATCAAAAGGTTTTGTTCCTTGGGAAAATTAGGCTGATACATAACTTTTACATAAAAACATAATTTTTTTTGATTTATTATTATTTATCATATTATTGTACCTTGTGTTCTATTTTGTACAAGTAATCACCTTAGGATATACATCAATGAAATGGGGGAGCAAAAATCCCATTAAGAGGATGAGTAAGGGGCATGAATCAAAATAACATGGGTGAGAATAATCATAATAATCAAATCATAAGCATAAGATCATCATAAACTTAATGAGGTAAATATGTGATAATGTAATTGAATGTTGAAAATTTATAAAAATGAAACATCACATAATAGTGGAAAAATTCAACACATAGTTGTGAAAAAAAACTAGCATCATGTTCACATATAACATATGTGTATAATCATAACATCATCATTTTTAATGAATAAATCATCATGTTCACACATATTACACATTAACTTTTGAAATAAATCATATTACACAATGCATTAGATGGATACAAAATTATGGGCACACTCATGACATCTTAATGTTTATATTATCATGCATGCCACATAGAACGTATAACAAACATAATCATAAAATAACCCACGAAAAATGAATGGGTTTCATAAGTATTTCACCTAAAATTATTTCATGAATCAACTTGGGTGTTCCAAAATGAAAAAGGGAAAAATTATTTGGTATAAGAATCATCATTCTTGAGTGATTATGAAACAACTCAAGATGACACAAAGATGTGTTTTGCAAATAAGAGTTCTTTTGAAAAATCATTATATTTATCATTAAATCATGTTGAAAACATGTATATACTTGAAAATAAAAGGGAATAATAATGAAATTATATTTAAGTAATGTTAAAGGAATATTAATACAAAAAAATCATAAAATAGGGATAACCTAAAGAAATAGAGTTGGGTTCGAGAATCCCCTTACCTTAATTCCTTCTTTATTTCGTCACTTTTATGGCTCCTAAATAATAAAAATAGATCTATTAAAACATTTATCCAGAATTTAATTATTATAATTTTACCACTTTTTATCAATTATAGTAATTTGATTATATTTCTTAATTTTCTTTCTTATATGGTATTCTTTTTTATATCATGTTTTAATTAAAAAAAATTATTTCACTTTGATTTGCATATTTTCATTTAAATTAATTTATAGAGAAGTATGATTAAATATAGAATATTATAATACATTCAATTCATTATTTGAATATTATTTATAATTAATAATATCCATCCATGAAGGTGGTTATAAGAATTATTTTGAAAATTTCTCTATAGGTGGTTAATTGACCTTTAATGGGATGTTGTTGAAAGAGAAAGAAAGTGAAGTATAACATTTTTGTTTTTCATAAATATGATAATTAAAATAGGTTAAAATCATTAATATAATTTTAATTTACTTAATAATTAACTTTATAGTATATGGTTTTGAAAGGAGTTGGGAAAAAGAATAAATATAAGAAGAAAAGAGGGAAGATTTAATTGATACATACTCTCTCCTTAAAGTAGTTTCTATTGTATGAAACTATAACTCTCTTGGTGATTGGAGTTGTATTACTCTGGAATATCCCTAACAATTATAAGGCTCTTGATAGGGAGTATTTGGGTAGATTTCGGGATTTTTAATGGGGGAGAGGAGTGTTTCTTCAAGGGAAGAGAGAGGGGTTTTTTTTACTTAAGAGCGATATTTTTATAATAAATTATTAAATAAAATTTTATGTCCAAGGTAAACCTAGTAATAGTGATTTTTTGGAAACTATCAACCATATTTGAAACAAATAACATGGTTTTAAAACTTTTTTTCATTTTATAATTCCAATTTATTTATTAAACCAAAAGGAAAGGTGAGAAAAAAAAGAGAGAAATTTTTATTTTACGAAATCAATTTTGACTTTAGGTTGTGGAAAAAAAATTTAGGTTTGGAGATTAAATTTATTTCATTTTAATGAAAATTTTAAGAAATAAAATATATAATGGACATAAATTAAGTTATATAATGGATTTTATCATTAATACATCATTAATGATATAATTTAAGATACACCAGGTATGTGAATAACTGTATTTTTACTATTCACTTGAAAATTCAAGTATTTAAGAAAATTACAAAAACAATTGACCTAGGACAATTTTATAATTCTAATTTAAAAAATGATATTAATTTTATTAATATAAATTTCTAAAATAAGAAATTTTATTTTTTAATATAAAAATTATGATTTTTACAAAATACTTTAAAATACTATTTATTAAAAATGTGCATTTATTTTCTTTGATCTTTTTAATCCTGATATTTATGTTTGGAACAATAAAATTTATATTTAAAAAACTAATCATAATAAATATAATTTATATCAAAATTAATTATTTTTGGGTAAAATTATTATTCCAACAGTTAGGTTACTGTAACTAATGGTCAGATTACTATTTCCAACAGTCGTATTATTATTCCAATAGTCACATTACCTTCTATAAATACTTATAATTTCATTCATTAATTATTAAACTCAATTCCTCTTAAGGTTCTATATTTCCATTTTCTATAATTTTGATTGGTTTACTAACATTTTGTTTCCCTTATATAGTGTTGGAAGTGGGTAAATGATTCTAGTGGATTGGGATTATCCATATTTTTCTATTTTAGCTTTTCTATTTTATATTTTTTTCCAATTGTAATGTTTGGAATTTCAATCAGTTTCATTACTGATTAATGTAGCAGTTTTTATTAATAAAATAAATTGTTTTTGGTTTCTTAACGTGTTTAATACTATATAGTATATTATAACACTTATTTATTTCTAGAGACAATAACTATTTATAAACTCTGGGTTGTTACATGTAGTGTTGATATGGACCTTCTTTTATTCTTCCTCGTTAGTGGGATTCTTCATTTCCCTACTACACATATTATCCAAATTATCCTCTTTTCCACACTTGTATCATCTTCTGGTTCCCCTTATATAGTTTCTAATATTCTTATTCCCACACTTTTAACAAGTGGTATGTTGGGTTTTCTTTCTTCCGTGGGATTTATTTGTTGATATCCTTGAATTAAACTACATTTTAAATTTTTTCTTTTCATCCCTATGATACCACTAAGATTCACTGATATCCATATCAACTTTTAGGTAACAATGTAAAATAACTTCATAACTATCAAAGATTCAAATCATCAAATCTTTTCATAGACTTGGATTTAACCCACTAAAGAAATGTTCCACCTTACTTTCGGTGTTGATAAACAAGATGGAGACGTATCATGCCATCCTTCTAGAGTTTTCCTCATATACCCTAATTGACTCTTATTTCCTTTTATTCTGACTGAGAAACTCCCTCTATATTTTAATACATAGAGTTTGAGGAAAATATTTGTTGAAAATTATTTTATTTAATTCTTACTATTACATGGAATAAATATTCTATTTGGATTTTGTGTTCTTGATCAATTCCCACCACTAAAAAAATTATCCCCCAAAACAATAAACAGCAAACAAAACATTTTTCTGCTCTATTCATTGGAGGATAGAGAATATCTTCTTAATGAATTTAATCTATTTTTCAATAATAAGGGGATCAGAAGTTCCACTAAAGGTAGGTATCCTTTATCACATAAAATATTAAACTAAAACTTGACCCTTCTTTGGAGTAATAGGGTGTTCAGCATGATTCAAGTTATTATTCATAACTTGAGCTAGTTAAGCCAGTACTTCCATGAAGTTATCATCTCTCACACACATGATATTAGGCATATCATTTGGTAAATCATCATATTTCCTATCATGTTGGTTGTTCGAATGATTTATCCTATTTCCTACCATTAACTATAATAAAAAAATGATAATATATTAAATAATAAACATACACAAGGGAAAATTATAAACATGGGAGGAATAACTTATAAATAATAATTACATACTAACTTATTAGTCACTAGGTTTCAACCTAGGTTTTCTATAGTAATTTCCCAATTACGTTTTCTAACCTAATAATTTTTTTAAATAATTCATAATGGTTTATAAAGGGTTTGTAAATTTCCAAAACATATCTCCTAAAAGTGTCAAACTATGTGTGTATTAAGGACCATTGTTATGTACCATGTAACACTTGAGTCAATCCCGACACACCATTTTCAGATTTATTACCCCCAGGTACATCTATTCCAGAACCACATCCACTTGTAGTATCAAGAAAAGGATTTAATTTATCAAAAACCAACCACTTTATACTTAACCTAGATTCTAGGATATTTTTTTATAATTAGTCTTATTCTTATACTTTTCCTTATAATTTTTCCTAGTTTTCTCACTAATGTTTTTTATCCTAGTTCCAAAGGCTAACTAAACAATTCCTTGGATACCAACTATAGCGGTCAAGAATTATTTCTAAAATACTATGATTGATACCTATCAAGGCAAACCATGGGAATAAAAACACCATCGCCGGGACACACCACCATCCCAAGTGGCATCCCATTCTACATGAATCCCTTGGGCAAAGAGTCTGGCTACATCAAACACTGACACATGAGATTTAATATCCCAATATTTTCTTGAGATATATCAAGATCATTTAAAAGTACTATTTTGACTTGTGTTGAGTGATTTTAATTTGTGTTTTACCTTGGGGTGAGTTTGGGTGAAATTTGAGAATTTTAGAAGGATGAGGGCATGTGCATGGTTGGTGTACGGTTTTCCGAAACCATGCTCCATGGCCTAGAAAACCATGAAACACTGGACAGAGAGGGTCTGCATGGATGGTGCATAGTTTTTCAAACTGTGCACCCAAAAAGGTTAAATTGTGCACCCCCCCCCCCCACACACACACACACAGAAGTGGTGCACAGTTTGGAAAACCATGTGCCTCTACCAAGTAAACCATGCATGTGGTTTTAATGAATCTAAAATTTTGATTTTAAAATACCAAAACCCCCATATTTACCCAAAATCGACCCCATTCAACCCTAAACATTGTTTTATGATTTTTGAGGCACCCTGATAGATTCCAGGCCCATCCAACCTCTGCTCTTCACAATTCAAATTTGAGATAGAATATTTTCACCCCTCTGGGTAAGAGGAACTTATCCCGTGTGTTTTCCCTCATCTCTCTCATCTCTTCCTCATATTTTAGAGGGAAGATATCCGAAATCTTATTGGATATAGATCTAAGATTTTTGTATATAGATCTATAATTGAGTTATCTTGGCTCTTTTATCTTGAAATAGTATTTTAAATCCATATCGCATTTTATGTCATTGTTCTTCTCTAATTGGGGGGTTTTGTTATCGAGCGTTCTTAATTAATTCTGAGGTAGGTGGTATATAATTAAAATCTCAATGTCTTGATATTAATTATGTGTATGTAATTGTATAATTTCTATTAGATGATCAGATATTGAGTTCTTGATTGAATTAGCTAATTTGGTTAATTAATTACTTGAGGGAATTGTGACATTGGGAATATTAGGATTGATAATTAGAATAATTAATTATTGAATTAATTATAAATTTATTGATATTGTTGAACTTTATTAATTAATTGATGAATTAAATAATGGGAATGACTGAGATTATGAAATTGATTAGTTTATAATAATTAATTCTTGAATTAGTTATTTTTATATTGAGGTTGTTAAATCAAAATAATTAATTATAGAATTAATTATTGGAGATTATTATGATTATAAAATTGATTGGGATGATTAATTAATTATTGAATTAATTAATAGGGTTGATGTGATTAATTAATTATTTAATTAATTAATGGAATGGATATGGTTAATTTGTTTTTTAATTAATTAATGTAATAATGTGATAATTAAATTGTTTAATTTGATTAAATAATTGGTGAATTAATTAATTTCATAATCTTTTGTGGGAAATGGTATGTTGCATCAAAATCCCATAGTGTGAATTAAAATGATGAATAGTAACAATGAAATTAATATTTCATAATCATGTGTAGGACATGGTCCATTGCATGAAAATACCATAGTTTGAATTTAAAGGATGAATGGTGATAATTGATTTCATATGTGAAAAGAAAAGATGAATGGTAATAATGGAATTAATATGTGATAATAATGTGTGGGATATGATCTACTACATCAAAATCCCATAGTGTGAATTGATATTATGAATGGTAATAATGGAATTCATATATTAATTAAGGTGAAGAGTGGTGAAAATGGAATATTGATATATGATATCCCTTGGGGATAATTTAGACTCCAACATGGGCCAAAATAGGTATTGAGAGTTTGGATGTCCTCAGGAACCATGGTGTAACGTGGTTAAGGGTAATTGAATAAGTGTAAATTGTTTAATTTTTTGATTTGACATATTCTATATAAAAATTCATACACTTTTTATTGATTGGATATTGTTTTACACACCGTTGATGATGGCCTACAGATTTTTACTCACATCCGACTCAAACTACCTGATAGGTACCTGAATAGACTTCATGTTTGTAGGACAAGATAAAGGAAAAGGTCATGTGTAAGATGGATGATTTGGGATGGAGCATGGATGATGAAACTATATGTAGTTTGGGACCCTCTTAAGAGTTATAAATGTATTTACATTTGGGTTTTTATTTTAACACTTATCATGTACTCTATCATGGCATATCTAATATTCAGTATTGATATTGTATTTCCAAATTTGGTCATCTTGTGATATTATTATTACTTTGGTTCTGGTTATATGTCATTTGGTTATTGTTTCTTTATTTAAACTATGGTATTACTCTGATAAAGAGGGTGTAGTATCCCCATGTTTAGTATTAGAACCTCACTGATTGTTAGTAACCAGTTTCATACAGGGAGGTGAACCTAAGGTCATGTAACAAACTAGATTGGGGCACCGATGTGTGGAATCTATGTCGGGACGTTACAAAGTGGTATCCGAGTGGGATTTATTTTCTTTTATTTTTTCTTACTATTTATGAAATTTATATAGTATACTAGGAATAGTCAGGCCTTGGTCATGATCTCTTGAATGGGTGTTGTAAACCAATGTATGAGAGAAACCCCAAGTACCTAGGGTGGGAATGTAGTTATTAGTATTTAAAGTTATAGTTGAAAGTTATTTCTCATTAGGTGACACACTTATTTTGTGATGTGATAATTGTTGTTGATATTTTATTATATTTCACGCATGGCATGTAATGGAATGAGATTTGAGTATGAATGGATCATTATAAGAACTAGGGATAATTTTTTGATATGCATCCTTTTCAGAACGCAAGGGGAAACTGGTTTGGGTAACTTTTTGAACTTGAAATTTTTTCTTTACTAGTGTAATTGAATTTAAAATGGTTCATAATATTAATTTTAAAGTTGTAAATGATGAAATAAAATGTGAATAAATGGGTGTATGATGATAAACATGAATAATAATATTGTGTTTACCCTTTTTAAACATGACTTGGACGTAGAATGGTTAAGGGTAGTGATAGTGCCTCCATTTTGACTATGTGGAAGGATTTGGCAAAAATACTTATTTGAATTACTATGTTTTCCTATAAAGAAAATGTGATATAGTGGTCTTATTTTCCCTGATACATGTGTTTGGAATTGTATATATATTCCTCCATGATGATGTTTGTTGAGAGTATGATAAGAGCACATGTTGGGAGATTCTCCTCTAATAGTTGAACCTGATGCATTGGTATTTATGGGTGAGGAAGTTAGAGAGAAGATCTAAGATTACTATTCAAAATTTATGAAATTCATGTAAAGAGACAGGGGGAGGGTTGTAAAAATCATGTCTGATCTAATGAGGGAGTTCTAGTTGTAGCACCAACCAAATTTCACTAGAGAGGGTGGACCTTAGGTGGCTGAGTTCTGTACTGAGTTAATAAAAAATATACTTGACCACTTAGATATTCCTACTAAGAAGAGTGTCAAGTTGGATGCTTACATTCTATAAGAATCAGCTAAGAATTGGTGGGATGTTTAGGATCAGACTAGATAGGATAAAAGTATGTTATGAAAGGACTTATTGGAAAATTTTCTAGAGAACTTCTATCCAGAGATATTGAGGTGAGAGAGAGATGTTGATTTCATGTGGCTTAATAAGGGGAGCTTGTATGTTATGGACTATGATAGTCACTTTATAGACTTATAGGGAATTTTTCTAGCACTGGCAGGGGATGAGACAGCTATAGTGATACGTTTCTAGGATGGACTTAAATTTGATTAAGTCCCAAGTTAACCTCTTTCGATTAAAGAATTTTGATGTGGTTGTGGACCATGGTATCATAGATGAGGGGAACTTGAGAGATGATTTTAGTGAAAGATAGTTGGTTATAGCTGGGAAATCATGAGGATTTACTTTCAAGAGAAAGAAGTGTCACAACGATAATTTTAGCTATCGTATTTGGAAGAAGAGTACACAGATAAAGGGATCATTTACTTAGGATCTTACACAAGTGATCTGTCGCCAGTGTGATAGGTCGGGACACCTTTATAGATATTTCCCCTAACTACCAATAGAGTCCTGAGGATGTGGTATTACGGTACATCTATAGAGGTTCTACTGGAACCCATGATAGATGGGTACTCATGGAGTAGCTAGACAGAGCCAAAGTGTGGGAAGGGTATCTTCTAAACCTTATCAATCTAGCAGGTGGACTTCTCCTAGGTATGGATGCAAAGGCAGTGTACATGGAGATTTTGGTCAAGATTTCTCGTATCAGTGGGGTGGTGTAGTTTAAGGGGCTCATACCACATCACAAGGAAGAGGGGTAAGACAGTTACATGTCATTCAGTATACACTTGTGGATAGTGAGGTTGGAACGTCAATAGTGAGAGGTATTATTCTTGTAGCTTCTAAATTAGCTAGTTGGTTATTTGATGTTTCTTCCTCTCATTCCTTTATTTCTATAAAACTTTTGGATAGTTTGAGCCTAGAATCAAAGTTTGTGAAATATTTTTTGATAATAGATACACCGTGTGGGAGTATTCTCTAGAGAAATCTATTTGTTCAAGAGCTATTATTCCAAGGTAAGAGAGTATCACATTCTTGTGGATCTATATATCCTTGACATGATAGGATTTGACATAATTATGGGTATGTACTGGATAGTATCATATAAATACCACATATACTTTTATCAATTGAGAGTGACTTTTATGTCTCTTGAGGGTGACAAGTATATTTACTATGGAGAGTGGGATATCAAGGCAGGATATGCAGGTCTAGTTCACTATAAATAGGGGGAGATTACCACCTAGGTTTCAAGTATTTTGTTTAATGGTAGAGGAGTGAATCATGGTGTCTTTCCACCAATAGTGGATTAGTTTTAGAATTTGTTTCCTAAAGTTTACTTAGGGATTCCACAGGATAGAGATGGGAAATTTATAATTGAATTTATGCGAGTGGTTAAGAAATTTTCTATTACACCATAAAAAATGGCACCAGTAATGATTCAAGATTTAAAGACTCAATTGGATGAGTTAGAGGATAATGGGTTTATTTGTGAAAGTATATCACCTTGGGGTTCTCTTATTTTTTTTGTAAAGAAGGATTACAAGACTCTACTATTGTGTGTAAATTAATATAATTTGAACCGGATTATAATAAAGAATTGATATCCTTTTTTTTATATCGATGATATACTTGACCAGTTGAGAGAATTTTTTTTCTCCAGGATCAAATTTGGATCAGGATATCATTATTTGAGACATAAAATTTCTAAGATACCTCAAACTAATTTTAGGGGAAGTTATTCTCTATATGAGTTCATCATAATTCCATTCGGGTTATATAATACACCATCAATGTTTATGGCCTTGATGAACAGAATTTTTCACCCATACCAAGATTAGTTTGTGTTTGTGTTTGTGGAAGATATCTTGGTGTACTCCAAGACTCATGAAGATCATGCTCAACATCTTTACATATTTCTGAGTACGCTGAGAGATAATTGGATATATGCTAAACTATCCAAGTGTCCTTTTTGGATTGTTCAAGTGCACTTTTGGGGTCACATCATCATAGAGGAAGGTGTGTCTATGGACCCAAAGAATTTTCAGATAGTTGTTTCTTGGGAAAAACCCAATAATTTTTTCTATATCCATAGATTTATGGAGTTATCTATATATTATCAGAGATTCATTCAGGAATTTTCCTATTTTGCAGTGATACTTTCGTTCTTGACCAAAAAGCGGATAAAGTTTGACTGGTCTGTACTATGTGAGAATTATTTCCAGGAGCTGAAGAAGCACTTCAAATCAGCACTAATCTTGTTCTTACCTGATCTATATGAGGATTTTATGGTGTTTTTTGATGATTCTGGGATCAAACTTGGAGTAGTTCTGATGCAAGGATAATAAGTTGTGGAATACGAGTCTCATCAGTTGATGACACACGATCAAAACTACCGTATGCATGACCTCAAGTTGGTTGTAGTGGTTTATGGTTTAATGTGTTAGTGTAATTTTCTTTTTTGGGATAAGTTTACTGTGTACATGGATCACAAGAGCTTATATTATATCTTTTTGTATTGAGACTTGAATCTCTATCAGCGGAGATGGGTTGAGTATATTCAGTCATTTTATTTTGAGCTAAAATATACACTTGTAAATGGAAATAATGTTTTTGATTCTTTGATCAGGAAGAATTAAACTCGTATAGTTCAAGAATCTAGTGATGAGTAGAAGATGATGAACTTATTGGATGAGATGCATTTTGTGGTTTAGGAGATTCAGGAAAAAATGAATCTTGTATCATTTTTAGTGTATTCTACACTCTTACTGAAGATCAAGGATAGATAGTATTAAAATCATAAATGTTTTTCCTTGAGGGAAATCCTTCAAGGTGAGGAGTCACCTTTCGATTGGAACTTAGATGAGGATAAGATCATCTATTTTATTAATTTGTTAGTTGTGATTATAAGCATCTAAGAGGACCTGATACCAGAGTTTTATTCCTTGAAGTGGAAGGTATATCAAGGGGTGACCAAAATATATCGGGACCTACACCGACAATTTTGGTGGTCATTCATTAAAAGAGAGATAATAGGTTTCATGACATGATTATACACCTATCATAAGGTGAAGTCCTAAAATCAACTACCATGTGGTTTTTTACATCCATTTCCAATTTTGGAATGTAAGTGGGATGACATTACCATGGAATTTTTTAGGGGTCTCCTGAGGAAACCTCAAAAGAATGATTCTATTTTTGTGATTTTTGACTATTTGAAAAAGGTAGAATATTTCTTACCAGTGCAATATACTTTATTAGTGGATCAGTTGGGATATTTATATAATAAAGATATAGTTTTTCGGCACGGGGTTCCATGGACTATTTATTGAGACTCTAACTTGATTTTTACTTCACACTTCTAGAAGGTCTTTTATAAGGATCTTAGTATACAGGTTTTGTTGATTATGTATTTCCACCCACACATATATGGTTTGTAGGAGCAGACTATATAGGTTATAAAGGATATATTGTGAGTGTGTCTTCTGGAATTCAATGGATCTTGGGAGAATCACCATGAACTTGTGAAGTTTTCCTATAACAATAGTTATCAGGAAACTATTTAGATTCCTCTATAAGAGCTCTTTATGGTAGGCCATATAGATCACCTCTATGTTGGATGGAGGTAGGTGAGTAAGAGTTTTTGGGATCGAGTCCCATGCAGAAGAAGTCGAAGTATGTACAACTGATTCAAAATTGTATGGATATAGCTAATAATAGATAGAAGTCGTATGTTGATAGATGTCGATGACCCCTAGAGTTTACATATATTGATAGTGTATTCCTTTGGGTGTTTCATGGATTGGGTAATTGTAGGATACAAGGATAGGACAAGTAAGCACTTAGAATTGTCAGACCATTTGAGGTTGTAGAGATATTCCTCATAGAGGCATCTATTTTGGCTCTTCCATAGAGATATAGTGTTATTCATGAAATTTTTAATGTGTCACAACTTCATTGGTATCACCCTAGCCCTTGTCATGTGATCGATGTGGATGATGTTGAGCTTGATACCCATGCATCTTTTGAGGATCATCTGATACATGTGTTGGATCACAATGATAAAGTGTTTGAGGGAAAGACTGTGTTGATAGTTCATGTATTATGGAAGTATAGATGTGTTAAGGAGTAAAAAAGGGAGAGAAAAGTTGATATATAGGATTAGTGTTCTAATCTTTTTGACTTCGAATATTAGATATTCCTGGGACTACAACTCAAGGAATAGATGTTATAAGGTGGGGAGATTGTAAGATCTAAACCTTTTCTGTAGATGTATCAGACTCATTTATAGATACTCTTTTTCCTTTTGTTGAGTACTTTTCATTTGGGTTTTACCTTGGGGTGTTTTTTGGGTGGAAATTGAAATTTTAGAAGGAAGGGGCATGTGCATTGTTGGATCACAGTATTTTCAAAATGTGAACCCTAGCACAACAAACCATGAAACTATGAATAGAGAGGCTTTTCATGGATGGGTCATGGTTTTCCAAACCATTCAACCCCACCCCCACCCCCCAGAAGAGTCACATGGTTAAGTCACATGGTATATAAAAGTTTTCACATAATTTTAATTAATATGAAAATTAGATTTTAAAATACACAAACCCCCATATTAAATCAAAATCGAACCCCATTCAACCCTAAACATTCTTTCATAATTTTTTAGGCTCTCAAATATATTTCAATCCCTTCTGACCTCTGTTCTTTGTGATTAAAAGTCTAGATTATAGATCTTCACCCCTCTCGGTAAGAGGATCTTATCCTGTGTGGTTTCCTTCTTCTCTCCCATCTCTCCCTTGTCTTTTATAGGAAAGATATCCTCTATCTTGTTCGATATAGATATAGTATCTTTTTGATATAGATCTAGAATTGAGGGATCTTTATTTTTTGATCTTAAAATAGGATTTCAAATCCAGATCTCGTTCTACGTCATTGTTCCGCTCAAATTGGGGATTTTAGTTGGTGAGAGTTCTTATTCAATTTTTCAGGTAGCTGGTATATAATTATAATCTAAAAGTATAGATATTAATTACTTGTATGTAATTGTATAATTTCTATTAGATTATTATATATTTATTTTTTGATTGAATTAATTAATTTGGTGAATAAATTAATTGAGGGAATTGTGAAATTGGGAATATTGGGATTGAGAATTGGAATAATTAATTATTGAATTAATTGTGGAGTTATTGATATTGTTGAACATGATTAATTAATTATTAAATTAATTAATGGGAATTTTTGGGATTATGAAATTTATTGGTTTGGATTAATTAATTTTTGAATTAATTATTATTATATGGAAGTTGTTAAATTGGAATAATTAATTATAGAATTAATTATTGAAGATTATTTTGATTATTAATTTTATTGGGATTATTAATTAATTATTTAATTAATTAATAGGGTTTGAGGTGATTAATTAATTTTTGAATTAATTAAAGGAATAGATGTGGTTAATTAGTTGTTGAAATAAATAATGGAATGTTGTGAATTGGAATTTTTGAATTTGATTAATTAATTGGAGAATTATTTAATGTGATAATAATGTGTGGGACATGGTATTTTGCATCAAAAGTACATGGTGTTATTTGAAATGACGAATAGTAATAGTGGAACTCATATATGATAACTGTGTGTGGGACATGGTGTGCTGCAAAAAAATACCATAGTATTAATTGAAATGATGAATGGTAATAATAAAATTCATATGTGAAAAGAAATGATGAATGTTAATGATGGAGTTCAGATGTGATAATTGTGTATGGGACTTGGTCTTCTACATCAAAAGCCCGTAGTGTGAATTGAAATGATGAATGGTAATAATAGAGTTATTATGTGAATTGAAGTGAATAATGGTAGAAATGGAATTCTAAGATATGATATCCATTGGGGATAGTACAGACTCCAGCATGGTGAGAAGTAGTTATTGAGAGTTTGGGTATCCTCAGGAATCCAGTTGTTATGTGGTTAAACAAAGAGTAATTGAATAAGTGTAAACTGTTGACTTTATTGATTTTATGTATTAATTTTATAATTTACTACACTTTTTATTGACTGGATATTGTTTTAGATGCCATTAGTGGTGTCCTACTAAGTTTTAATCACACCTTACTCGAGCTGACTGATCAGTACCCGAATAGACTTCATGCTTTTAAGATAAGATAAGGGAAAATTTCTTATGTTAGAAGGATTATTTGTGACGGAGAATAGATGATGGGGATGGACATGGTTTGAGACCCACTTTGGAGTTTTTAGTTTCTTTACATTTGGGTTTTAATTTTAATAGTTTTCATGTATTCTGGAATGGTAAATCTACTGTTTAGTTTTGATATTGTATTTCTAGTTTTGTTTATTGTATGATTTTGGTATTTTTTGGGATAAGGTTATATGTCATTTAGTTATTGATTATTTATTTATGTTGTGTTATTACTCTAGTAAAGAGGGTATATTCTACCCATGATCGACATTATACCTTTACTACTAGTTGGTAGCCTCTATCATACATGGAGGCACTCCTGAGGTCATGTAGTGAACTGGCTTGGAGCACCGGTGTGTGGCACCCAGGTCGGAACATTACATGAGAGTTCCCAAGAATTGGATTTATTCATTATATTCTATACCAAATATAGTGACCCATGAATATAATATATATTATTAAATTATTCTTAAACATAAATATCCATTAATATAACACAAAGATTGTAAAGTCCAAGTGTCTTTGGAATACTAAGTTCCTACTACATAAAAGGAAACTTAAACATGAAATATTTATTTTATTCTTCATAGTGAGAACCTAAAATCAATTTGAGCTCCTAAAACCCCAAAGTATAACCAGGGTAATACAAAAAAAAATGGGTGAGCTAGAAATCCAAGTAAGGGAAAAAATTGGATTAGGAATAATAACATGTGAGTCAAAGATATAACATGATATCATAAAAGAGAAGGTTCGTGAGTAATTTCATCGAAGAATATCATAAATAACAAGGTATCATAAGATCATTATATCATATAAAATGTGTTAACAATATATAAGATGGCATAAAAAGGAGTTAAGGCTAACTAACTAGAAAATATCACATGTGGACAATGTCCTCAAACGGAGTATGTTTACTCCCTAATCCAATACCTAATGCCTCATGAGACTAAAGATTTACCCAATGGATTGGAGTGATACCTGGATTCACCCATCATAAAATGTTCAAAATCTTTGTGTGCCACATAAAGAAATCAATCATAAGGTCTTGCATAATAATTACACATTTAAATAAAATGCATTTCATAATCTTTCTTCATATCATAAACAAAAGAAAACATCATAATGAAGGAATTTGAGAAATGATCATAAAATATGTATTAACCCATAAAAGGAAGGTATAATAAGAAATTTATATATTTTATGGACATATACATTTAATTTATAATCATTCCATGACATTAATAGTGATAAAAATTGAGTTAGTGAGAGAAATTTTATAACCTGGAGAAAGGGTGGTTTAGAGAGACCCCTTACGTCAAACCTGATTTGTCACATGTGTTCTTTATATATATAAATAATAAAATTTATCTAATTGTTTACTTTATTAACCACCTTTATAAATATTTTTATTCCTTTTATTTTAATTTTTACTATGTCATTTTCAATTATTTAACCAATTAATTCCATGTTGAACATTTTAATGATAAACAATTCATATGCCCAAAATCACTTTGGTAAGCAGACTAAGGTCAAAGTAATTATTAATATATAATCTCTATAATGGTAAACATTAAATAATTATCATTTTTATACATAAATTATACTTTTTAAATCAATCTTGAAATATGGTTATGAAAAATTAACTATGCTACAATCATGGCTACGGTAGGTCATACGTACGCATGAGTAAAATTTCCATTTTTTGATGATCATGATGGAATAAAGTTAAGTGTTATTTTTTATTAAAATATGATAATTATATCATAAATATAATATTATTCCTTTAAATACCCTTACACATACCATCTATGTGATGTGGTAATAAAAATGAATCACAATGGTTTTTGAGGCGGTAGTCCGCCTTATACACGAACGACGTTATCATTTATTCGATGGATGATAGGGTAATAAAGTATATAATATAATATTTTTTTAAAAAATGTAATATTTCATGAATATAATATATAAACATAAAATTATTACTTGTTTCTTTCCAAGTAAATCCTAAGTGAAAAATGAATCATATTGCTTCGTAAGGCGGTGGTATGTCGTACACACGAGCGACATTATCGTATTCTCTATGGAATAAAATGTAAGGAGGTATATATGATATTATAATTATATAATTATAATTATTTCATAAATATACTATATAAATATTAGATACATCATTATAAATAGTAGTGATAAGTTGTGATGGGAAATAAATTATGTCGGTTTGTGAGACGGTAGTCCTTCACACACACGATCAACAGTTTTGTTTCCCATTTAAGGGGGGAGGGTTGTTTTTAATTTATAACCTAAACATAAATACACATTTTTATATGTATTATAATAATTTTATTATATCATTATGGTTAAATAATTTTTTAATAAATTGTAAGAAGAAATAAAATAAAATTCTCGGTTAAGGATGTTACCTCTTCTTCGGACAACTTCTTTTGGCTTCATCCAAAAGCCTCCTAAGTTGGCTTTCTGATCAGACTAATGATTATAGGATAATGGGATATAATTATAGAAGTTATATTGGTAGTTAATGTATGAACCAAGTGGTTTTTTAAGTGTGAAAATAAGAGGATAGTGGTATCCTTTTATATTGGGGGAGAGAACACACTTAGAATTATTAAAAATAAAGAATTCCACACACATTTTTCTCTTGAAACAATACTCTAAAATGAACCATTTCTTAAAAAATTTAAGATATAAGGTTGATATATATCCATAAAATAGTAATTTAAAAAAATTGGGTCATTTTTAATCGTTATATATTTAGTTTAACCCTCAAGTAAATATATTTTTACCATAACTGTGGTAAATAATTTTTACTATTTCTACTATTCATTATGATAAAAAAATAAGTTAATGTTATTATATAATATAAATTACTTTGATTAAAAAAATTTAATGCATTTTTTTAAATTTAGCTCACATAATTGGTAGGTTTTAATTTCAAATTAAACCTGATAAATGTAAAAAACCAGTTTTCCAAAAGAAAAATATTCAAAAGTTGAAACAAAATTATATCAAAATTCAATATGAAATTGATTACAATGACATAATTTGGATTAATTGATATTAAATTGAACTAATTTTACTTTTAATACAACATTAAAATAAAATAGTGATTGTAAATTTTTTAAATTAAATGGCACTTTTTAATAAAAATCAATATTTGTCACTATTCATTGAAAAATGAAACTTTTTAGAAAAATCATAAAAATTTACCCTAAGATAATTTTTATATTAAAATTTCAAAAATTAATGTTATTTTGTAAACAAAATTATAAAAGTTTTGAGAATTAATTTTAAATTATGTGTGCAAATTGTGACCAATGAACCTTTTAGAAAACAATAAAATATTCTAGAAAACATTTCTTTCTCTTTCAAAAGCTTCTTATATTATTTTATTTTTTTAATACAAACTCCAATTCATGCCCAAAAAAACATTATTAAAAAATAAAAATAAACAATACAAACACGAGGTGTAATAATCTTACACCATCAAGGGATTGAGGGGAGTACAGTTTTCATCTATATAAAGGTAAGACAAAAATTGCAGCTATCAACATACTCATACAGAATAGCATACACCTGCTTGACAGTCACCAGTTTAGATTAGAATCCCTAAAATCCATGAATCTCATCAGATAATTCAACTAATTCATGTGGTTGTGAACGTTTCTCAAGAAGACAAACAAGGATCCAAAATAAGAGCATTCTACATTCATCAGATAAGAAAAGAGAAAGGAATAGATTCATTGCCATGGAATTTACTTATAGTTCAAGTATGGGTTTAGTTTAAATTCCTCCTCCATTTTAGAAAGCATTATTTTTCTGATTTGAAGATATATATCCATAGTAATTTTTCCATCCTTGTACTGTTGTAGAAAGACTGCATCATGTTCTTCCATCTAGGATAACAATTCCTCTTCCATTCTAGTAGTAACCCAATATGCATCTTCTTGAGAAGGATCAGTATCCTCATAAAAAGTTAACTATTTTTTATAATCATCGTTATCTATTTTGTCAGAAATAACAACATCAGTATATTGAGAAGAGTTGATATTTTGTGACCTGACAGCATCAAAAGACCTAGTGACAATTGTTCTTTCAATGTTAGAGTAGTCTTTATGTTTCTGAGTCTTCTTGGGATATGATGTGATATAACCATCTTGATCAATCATTGTCTTTTTTCCTTTTTGAGAGCTCAACTTCAAATAATCTTCCTCAAGTTGACAGGTTTGATCACAGGCATCAGTTAAAGAGTCATTGCAGTCAGATTGTGTACTTTTTTGCACCTTTTCTTCCAAGGTTTCAGAAGTATTGACAGGTTCCACCTGCTCTACCACCTGTGTGGAAGGTAGTGAAGAGGCACCTAAAATACTGTGAACAGCATCCATAGAAGTTGCATTATCATTTCCCATAGGTTTATTTTTCATTGGTTTCCTAGTTTGATGTTCCACCACCTCATGATCCTCGAACTCATTCGACTTCTTAGAAATAATGTTTTGACCTCCAAGAGGAATCTGAATCACGGAAGCTACAGGATAAGTTGTGTCTAACATTCACTTTCCCTTTTCTATCCATTTCTCTTTGTGAACCCGTGAGTGATCTGTCTTAGCATTACAATCCTCCAAGGATTGTCATAGCTTCTGGAAATCAGTGCAATAGATGGGGAGATTTTCATAAGCCACTTCTTGAAAGAATCCATAGTTACCATTTTGGATCAAAATCTCGGAAGGAAGAACTTGGGAAACATCAACCTCAATACACACCCTAGAAACTGAAGGTCTTGAGAGATGCCTCGTGGTAGAGTCCATCTTGATAGGGTTGTCTATAAGGATGTAAATTGGAAATAAAAAAACTTGTTTGAACAAATTCAGAGAAATCCCTGAAAAGCCAATCCAACACGGAATGATAGGGGATTCGATGCAGAGAACAAATTCTGGGGTCCATTTCAAAACATTCATTAAGAAGCCTCCAAAATACCATGAACATCTCACCCAAAATCTATAATACTCTTCTTTAGAGGATAGAAGAAAGAAGACATTGTAATGATTCAATAAACCAGTATATAATCCTGGAAATCCAATTACTTCAAGGGATTTCCTTAAGAAATTAAGGGATGGCCTACGCTTGAAATATTTTCTAACGAGCAAGAAACATAGGTCTGAAGCAAGAGAGATTACCTCATTCGTTGTAAAAGATATCATCAGATATCCTCTATGTCGAAAGTGCTTTGGCTCAATATGTGAAACATGATCTGCAACAGCATCTAAACCTGGGACAGGCAGTTGAGTTCTTCCAGCAACAACATCGGTGAATGATTGAGCATTGGTGTTAGTGTTTTTTGTTTGTTCTCCCAGGAGCGGGCTTAGGGTTATATTTTCCGAGCCCTCATTATTTTATTTATTATCAATAGATATCCATTGAATTTATTTTATAATTGTGTAAAACATAAGTTTCATAATATATTTATTTCTTTTCATACCCACCAATTTAACGACTAGATTATAATGGTCATATTTAAATAATAATATTTTAATAGATTACTTTGTTTTTTTTAAATCACAATTATGTATTTCTTAAGCTATTGAATAGATTGAATTTTTTAAAAAAATAAATATATTTTAAAGTCTCTAGGTGTTATAGCAGTGGGTTTCTTATTGGACCACAAAGGACATGCTTCTTTTCAATGGGATGATTCATGGAGGGATTGATTTTAATTGTCTATTTAGAAGGTTTCTCATAGGTGTTTTCCTATAGACACCCCACTATTCACATCATTAGGATTTCTGAGAAGTTAAGAGAAAATATACATGTTAATCAGGAAAATGGAGAAGTTGGGAATACTAAGTAGTAATATCCATTAGTGAACCAAAATAAATTTATAAAGCAGCTCATGGAGGAAGTATATGAAGGGGTTTCTGTGAAGGAAGTTTGGAAAGTAGAGTTTGGAAACTTTGTTCACAAGGAGTGGTTTTTGAATAAGGATATGGGAAGTGAATACACAGAGGATGTTACTTAAAGTTACTATTAAAAATTTTATCATTGTGCACCATTCTATATATCATAACGAAGCTCATGAGTTCAGTACATGGCATGAAAAGTTGTTTATAAAAGTCTTAGGGTAGTTCTTAAAGTATTGTATGTGGTTAATACTGATCCTCAAGCACATACACTATAGGAATTTTTTGAGATCATGTTTTTACATTTCTATTTTTGGTGTTTTTTCTAGTGATTAATGAGTTTGGTAGCATCTTAATCTAGAATTCATGACATGAAATAGTCTACATATTTTTTATGATGAGGGATAAAGCTTTTGGTCATTAAACTGAAAGAAGACTTCATCCAAATTATTTAGCAAGGAGGAGTTAAAAAAGTGATCTAAGAGAGTTAGTTCACTATTATATGAACTCTCATAAAACAATAATCTCGACACTGAGTTACCATGGGAAAATAATTGTAATCCAAAAATAATGGTGAAGTATATTGGATTTTGGTATGATCAACACATCATCAGTGTATGATTCTTATATTATCCCTTAGTGTTTAACCAAGTAAAATTTGTTGTTTCTATTATTTTATTTTCTACATTTTTTATTATTGTGGGCATGTTAATGAAATATTAGTAGTTTCATAAAAATATGGGGATGAGATATTAAAAATCAAAATAAAATAATTAGCACTCTCATTCACCCCTCCCCTCTTGAGGTGTCTTGGGTTGCAACAATGTCACTTTGTCTTATGATAGCTCAATTTTGTTATAAGAATCATATCAGGTATTATTTGGTAAATTGATCGAGTTATTACCTCTACTTAGTTGAGTGAAGTTATTTCCACCTGAAAATTTCTTCATAATATTTTTCTATATGACCACCACCTTATTCACCATATATATATATGCATTAATGAAAAACATCACCACCCATGTGATATGATTTATGGGATCATCATATGATCTTATGTAGTGGAAAAATTATATACATATCCTTATATATCCTCAATAGAATCAATATGCATAGATAACAAAGAGAATGGTATACAATATGCTTTTTATATAGCTTGTAATTTATGAAAAAACATTTGAATGAGTCTAATGATGATCACTAATGTGGAAGATAAAGACCTCCCACCTCTGAATGTATCCATAGTTTTCTCCTATATCATTCATCAGACAAACGAGATCAACTAACCTTCATGTTGTGCTAAAAACTTATCAAGCTATAGAGGAAAATGATGAGAGCTACAGGATAAAGAAGATATGTACAAGAATAAATAAAACATAATTTCTATACTATATAGAATAGTTATCTTTATAAGTTCCTTAAGGAAACTCCTCAGGAATTTTCATATTAACTAAAGTATTACAATTCATGAGTTAATATATCAATAAATACATTCATTTTGTTTATAAAAATCCATTTTCATTATACCTTATGTAATTTTCCTTTGATTACATCTTTAACTTGGAATGAAATTATCATAAAAAATCATTATTAGTTGCATTTTATAAATGTCATATACCCATCATACATTGGTGAAAATAATATTTTAAAACTTTTCTTGAAAATAAATTGCTAGCAACATATTCTCTAGATACACTTATAGTTACATCAGTGGAAATGTAATCTCAATTCCATGGACACCAAAATAAAACACATACAATATTGGATTTAGGGTATATTTCATTCATCATATTACATACAATAAATATTTTAAAACATTGTGACATTTTACGTTATATTGTATCATATAAAATAAATTGTCAAATAATATCCAAAACACTTTTTAGATATCTTAAAAACACTTTTGTAATGTTATTGTTAACTTCAACATGTATCGAATCACATGAAATACCTTGTGAATACCCTTCCAAAAAACTTATAGATTAACTCTAAAACAATTTTAGAGTATCTATCTAATCCAAACTCAATCCCTATAAAATCAAACAAAAATTATAACCCCATAATATTTTATAGAATTGATAAAAAAATATAAATTTTAAAACATAAAAATTTATGCAAGGTGTGGCCTTTGGAAAAGAATTAATTCTACTCAATCCATAAATTCATTTGGATTGATCTCCATAAAACACATGTGTCTCGATACTTGTGTCTAATATTTACATCACATACTATAATTTACTTGCATACACTTTCTTTATATAATATATTGAATAACCATGGGAAACATAGTATGTAAATCCCATATATATAACTTCTAAATTCTGGATTCTTCAATTATAGACTAGTGAATTTGATGAATATACATCATTTCATTCATCTTTATGGATGATCGCATCACATGCCTATCATCTAAATAGATAAGAACATCATATTTATTATCTAGGTGCGTCCTCACACTACTCATTATATCTCAATCAAGGGACCAAATTCCATATTCATTATACAATTAGACAAATCCCCTATTGGTCAAGCTCTAACTGATGACATGATCAAGTATATACCCAACCAGTCCTTGATTAGCTAAGTAAAAATGACTTATTTAAAGAATATATCAAATCATATAGGTTATCATGTTATGTATCTCCCCAACCAAAGGTAGTGGAGAACAAATATGATCTATATACCCCTAGTATACTAAATAAATGGTATTTGACACTTCAAATGTTATACTTCATGGGTCATTCAGTGTACAGAAAGAATATAATCTTTTGTTTTGTACCTAATGGGAATATTTTATATCTCATATATGAAATTAATACTCATTTTAACTTTAAAATTTCATCATAACCAATAATACCCCATCACAAAAATTAGTTAGGGATAACTCCAATCCATATATTGAGAGGGAAATTATCTATATACTTTACAAAATGTATATCTATATATACATTTATGATGAAATTTTAAAATAATGACAAAATGAATATTTTATTTTATATGATATATTTTATATTATAAAAATTATTTTTAAAATGTATAAAAACACAAAATAAGAATCTTCTTATCATATCATATATGATATACTGCTGAATTAGCCTTATGGTCATTGTACTTTTAGGTGTTTTGTTAACTCATTACATATTTATATAATTCCTTCCACATCCCTATGTGAACATATGATAAATTTATCACACTAAACTCTTCAGTGTGTAACATCTATGATAAAATCAAGTTTTAATAATGGTGATGTTTTAAAATAATATTCTTAATGTTCCAAACCTTGAACGTATTTAAACTCGTTAACTCTATAACATAAAATTTTATCATTTCAACTTGTTTTGTATACTTATAACTAGTTATATTTTTAACATTATCGTCCTTAAAAACTTATTCCATCAATATTTTTTCATAAAATAATGTAACAATTAAAATTATTGTTCATCAACACATCCTAAACGCCTTTAGAATAAAGTAGAATTCACTTTAAGTGGTATAATCTTTTATGAAATAGGGATACTCACTTTTTTGTGGTAACTAAATGTAACCATTGAATCTTCCCTTAACATTAACATCCTAAATACTGGTGTATATTAAGTGTAAATCACTTTAATTTTAGACCAGTGTAATATTTTATTTGTTATCATTGAACTTCTCTAACTTCAAACATACTCCCACAAGCCTCTTAGACACTATAATCTTTTTAAAATATATTCCTAAGATACACAAACTGATTTGTGTTTAGGAAATAACACTTATTTTCTTTTTAATATGAATATTTAACAAATAAATTATTATTAACTTTCATATATAATAGACCATAACTTAAAAAACCCATAATTACATGATTTATAACAAGGGTTTTACTTTATTACATTTTTAGGATCCTTTCATTTTATTGTTTTAGAGAATTAAGAAAAACTATTACATATGAAACCCTTTGAAAACAAATTTTCCACTCAAATACTATTTTTTCCCCAGAAATAGGTTCTTATGAAAACACTAATGTTTCATTCATGAAACATTTTCTTTATTCAAGATGCCTCACCATTGACCTTCTTATAATCCTTACACATCCATAATCCCTATGAAAAAAGATTTGAAATTGTGGGATGAATATAAAGGTTTCAATTATGTATATAAAAATAAAATAAATATAAATATTTGATTTTTTTTTTTATAATACTTTGAAATATTTCTATATATATTTATAGATCCAATCACTGAGACAACGTATGATTATGATGCCCAGCATGCCCAAAATTAATTTTGTGAGAATATTAAATATATTTTATATTACACACATGCAGTTTCTTAAATAACATAGGATAACTCTTAAATATAATCTAGAATTAGAAATATGAGACCACATTTGAGTTTAGAACATGATTTTTACCCTAGGAGCAACCTAAAATTGGTCGTCGCAAGGTTTTTGAATATCTAACACATTGGAGGTATGTTCAAGGAATTAATTAGATGTTTAATTTATTTAATTTAATTTAATAACCATATTCTGATTTCTTTTAAATATATCATTATGGATAATTTCCTAAGGTGAGCCTCATAATCCTGGGACGATCGAGAGCTTCTCATTCCTCCTTTCATTAGTGGATCATATCGGATTATGATGAATCTTTGGATCAGAGTAGACCAAATCACAACGAATGCAATGACTTCCTTCAATCATTGGTGAGAATTTTATTAGATGATAAAAATTCCAATATCCATGTAATAATATTCAAACTATGGATTATTCTTTTTTTTAATTAAAGTGATTGAGTATAATCATTATTTTTTTGGTCTCCACCAATTTTCTAAACTTTTCATGTGATCATGTACCAATTCAATTAATTATTCTTTGGTTTTATAACCTCAGATATCTTGATTCTTGATTGTTATCCCAGAAATCTTGTAAATCATAGATAATTTTTTTATGCATTTCCCCCTAAATTGCTTCATGTTCATCACTAGTTGGACCCTAAGTTCTCGGTTCAACATATTTGGTTGGTACCGAGCCTGATTTTACCCCCAGATTTATAGAGGAATTACATATGAGGGATATATTGATGAGTTAGGAATAGATCTAGGTTGTTTTTGAGTTATGGGTGATTGTTTTTTGATTCAAAGTTCGAATAAAATATGGAGGGTAGTGGATTTTCATGTGGTGTGTACGTAGAACCCCAACCGAATGAAGGAATATGATATCCATGAAACAAAAACTAGAAACAATGATCCACAGTTGGATCCACCATTTTTGGGAAGGAACGATACCAGAATCAAAGTAGAAAAGGTTGATATGAATCATAGACTTTTGATCTTAGAAACTATAAAAAACATGACTACAAATTTTTTACCATGATGAACACATGGCATGTATCCCATATTCTATGGTGGATAGGGTTTGGGGAATTTATAAGGATGGCATGGTGTTTATCCCTCCTATATATTGTATATCTCTTCCCTGGGTGGATGAGCCCTGTGGTGGAGTACACAAGTATTTTCTCATGCAAGGGTATATGGAAAAAAACATATTCATGTACCTAAGTGCATGGAAATGTCTTGAGTACATGGAAACATGATAGATACATACACATAGGATGGATACCTGGACATAGCCAAGCACACGAGTGGGGCCCCTAGTGGCATGGTCACACTGTTTATATCACCTACATGTCATGTATCCCTATATGGTTGGAAATATGTGTCCCTAAAGGGACACAACCAGGTGATAGAGTGAGACCACATTCCATGTGGGTCCCCTCACACATTTTCTACCTCTTGGTTCCTTTTTAGGAAACTTCAGGACTCTCATATCTCCTTATTTTGGACTCAGATTTTATCCTGTGAGTATCCTATCATGAGTTTTTTCCATGTATAATGTGGTGGATCCCTCGGTTGTAGATTGTGGTATATGATGTGAGATTATTACATTCATGGATCTTGTTTAATCTATGCTTGACAATGGAAGTTTTCATACAATATCACCAGAGACATTCCGAGTGGAACGCTCTAGCTAGGTCAGGCATGGGTCCTCAAAGACTAGAGTCGGACCCTCTAGTTGGGCTGGGAGTGGGTCATATATAGACTCATAGAGTGGAACCATAACATAAAAAGAAATTAAAGAATAATATATTTTCATATCTATGTATATTTATGAATTATATTTTTTTAGAGGCTTAAAATGAGAATAAATACAATCTTAAGCATAGAATCCTCTAATATTTTTAAAAGATTGTTTTACCACCTTTTGATGGAAAACCATTTTTAAAAAGAAATTTTGACAATTTTATAAGCTCTATTTTTCAAAATAAACTTATTCTCTAGAATTGGGACATTGAAATTTACTTTGGTTAATTTTTTGGTATTTTTCTGAGAATGTTCATTTTTTAATGAATAGTGAAAAATACTGCATTTTACTTCAAAACTGCTTTTTCATCTAATTTATTTATATGGTTAGATTATCTTTTTAATTGGTTTTAAAGTGTAATTAGAATATATATTTAACATTAAATCCAATGGTGGTCATTAGAATTAATTTCACTTTGAAATTGGACATAAACAATTGTCAATCTTTTGATAGATATTGTTTCTTAAAAACACGCTATTTGTTTTGACAACGGGAATTATTTTTAAACTAATTACTGAAATTTATATGTTTAGAATTTGGTAAAATGTATTTCATATTTGGAATCATAAGTTCCAAATTATGTAATTAAGATTCTTTTGTTTTCGGACATTATGAATAGTAACGATAGTAATTGTCTTTAATTATCGTGATTAATTAGTAATCAGGTAGTTAAGGGTAATAAAATAATATCATAATAATATAAAATGACCAAAAAAAGTGTCAAAATCCTCTTTTTTGAGTCATGGCCGACCATGGAAATCTTATTACCGAACTTGAGGGCCCATTGATTCACATGGGTGCAATAGTGACATTTATGACATTATTTTTAAAAATAAGAGAAATATAACAAAGGTTTGTATATACTAAGTAAAACAATTTTAGTTTTGTTTAAATAAATTATATCTTAGACTATAAATAGTCATTTTAAGTATAAGAATATTTCCTACATCATGGTATTTTTTTATAATTTTTAGACATTAAATAAATAAATTTATTTATGGCACTATGATGATGTAGTGATTACCTCATTAATGAACGATTTAAATAAAATGAAAAGATAAGGTAAAATATACGACATAAACTTTTCTAAATCCTATTGGATAGGTGGATTTCGAACCCTTATCACCTTATCCTCAAAATATATCATTTTGGGACCTTTAATATTCAAAAATCATTTTATAAAAAAGTAACATTTCAAGACTTTCCAAAAGTGACCCTTCTCCATATTATAAAAGGCCCCCACCTCTACCACCTTACCCACACCTCTAAATCCATTGAATCATCCAAAATATGCTCATATTATCTCTCCACATACCTATATTACTCCTAAAAGCCTCACTTTGGGCATAAGTCTTTCCAAGGAATCCTTTGGCTCAAATCAAAAAGAGTTACCCGGTTTAGAGGTAATGTCTTCTCTCGAGTTTCTTCCTTTTATTTTCCTTCTTCACTCACCACTATCTTCTTATAAATTGATTCCATAACAACACTAGTATCCTCAATATACTAGGATGTTGTTATGAGATGTATTTTATTTACACTTACACACACCTTTGTCTAATGTTTAAAGAACATATTGTTTCTGTGGGTGCCGAATGACTGCCTCACGAAATGATGATTGTTCAATATTCTTTTAACACCTTTCATGGTGTCCATTATGATGTAACTGTATTTATATATGATATATATGGTATTTATTTTTTTTATGTGCTTCTGAATGTTATTTTTAAATCACATCGTTATGATTTTCATGTTGTGGAACTGCGATAATTTCATCTCAAGAAGTGTGGACTACCGCCCCCTCAAGTGATGTGACTCGTTCATGCCAAACATGGAATTTAAAAAGAATGTAATTAATGAACTTATGTTACCTTTATAACATATATATTATATTGTAATTATAATATATATATATATATATGTCTCATTTAGTTTTAATTCCTTTAATATGACAAAGAAATGAAAGTAGCATTCATGCGTACGTACGGCCTACCGTCTCCATGAACGGTGCATGTCATTTTTATCTCTAAATGTTATGGAATAGTATAAAATGAATATATACTGGATATATGTGATATTTAAATCATTAATACCATTCTGGAGATGATTTACTTATAACTGCATGGGCAATTCTTTTCAAACAAGTTCATTTTTTACTCATGTACCGAACATCGTCAAAACGTATGATATGAACTCGCATAATTAACTAATTATTATAACATGATAATATGTGATATGAATTTAATAATAAACTTTAAATTAAGTCCTTAAGAAATTATAAATTGACCTAAGTTTATTATTCATGAATATAAAGAACGAACAAGAACAAGTCGGACTTGAGGTAAGGGACTTCGTCTCAATCTCCTTTTGTTGAGGCATAAATTAATTCATATACAACCTTCTTTTATTAGTTGTATAATAGAACCTTTTGAATTTTAATTTCATTCAAAAGGAATCTTTTTACACAAAGAGTTTTACTAAATGATAAAAGAAATTTGTTTGTCTTACATATGCAGTGACAATGACTTCTCTGCCGTTGTGACCATTATTTGAGTTTTGGATTCCTCTACAAGCCTTAACTTTTTTAAATGAAAAATAAATACCATGTTTTACTATTAATTTATTTTGGTTTTGAAAATGGTTTTGATAATTTTTTGATTATATAAATGTGTTGTATTGATATCTTGTTATTGAAATGTGGAAATGTTATTTTTCCTTTATGCATGTTTTATGTGTTACGATTATGTTATGGTTCTTGGGAATTGTTTATGAAGTCAGGTGGTTTTGTGATAAAATAAGGGCGGGTGAGCCCGAGATAGCTCTCCAATGCATTGGGTAACATGAAGGAGTTAAACTCTAAGGTTTCTCTGAAGAGATTTATATAATATACTATGATGGGAATTCCAAACCTAACCATGAGGTTCACTCCCTACGTAAGAATGTTATGAATGCCTCAAGTTACCTTTACATATTATGATTTCAATGAGTTATTCATAAATCTTATGATTTCATGAGGTATGTTAAAGTGATTATGTTTTATGAGTAAAGTATGATTTCATTGATTCTTATGTATACATGGACTAACGTTTTATTACCGTATTTTTGTATTTGTTACTGAGCTTTTTATGCTCATCCCAAGTTTTTGAAATGTTTTTCACAGGTCAAGGGAAAAGTACATGATGTGATGATAGTGTCGAGTAAGTGTCAAGAAAGAAACCATGTTTTATTTTAAATATGTTTCCTTTGGTGGAAAAAATGAATATTGTCTTTGATGTAACCACCTTGTTTAAATGTGGAATGTAATGCATGATTTATGATCTAATTCTCTAAAACTCTAAACTTGAAAACATCCTCAATGTGAATTCTTGAAATAACACAAGATTAAGTAATGTTTAAGGCTGGATAAATATAGTTGGTAACCGAGGTCAATTTAGATAACTTTAGGAGTTATAATTCTATTAATTGATTATCCAAAAATATTTTTTTGTCAAATTGAAATGATATAGAATTTGAATATTACTATGTTGGTTCATCTAAGACATGTTTGTTTAGAATGGTTTTCCACAGAGGAAACAGGGAAGGAGTGCTAGGAAGGCATACAGAAGGAAATGACCTTTCAAATCAGCATCATGAGATGGTCAGAATTCGAACTGAACAGTTTTTTACAGTAATGGAGCAGTTGACTCAAGCGATAAATGGTGGTGGTATCCATGCATGAGATCAGCCAGATCAACTGCAGATGAACATGTTAGTGGTGGAACATTTCATGAGGCAACATCCCCCATCATTCCTAGGATCATCTGACCAAGTGCTAGCTTAAGGGTGTATTAAAGCACTGGAGAAAATTTTTGATGTCATGGGGTGTTCAGAACATCAATATGTTAGTCTCGCTGTTTACCGTTTGAAGGGTGAAGCAGATCAGTGGTGGTCGATGGTTAAAAATATCAGGGATTCTAATGAGATTAATGTTCTTGACTGGGATGAATTCAAAGTTATGTTTCTTGGGAAATATTTTCCTAAGTTTGTTCTACTTAGGATGGAAAAACAATTCTTGGAATTGAGGTAAGAGGATGACTTAGTGAACCCTTATGAAGAAAAGCTCACTAGATTGGCAAGGTATGCTCGAAATTTTATTCGAGACCTTGATAGTAAAATAAATTGTTTTTAATCAAGATTAAATCCAAAATATCGAAGGGCATTAGCTTCTCATGAGTTAAAAAGTTATGAAAAGCTTGTTTGATGTGCTGAGAAGGTAGAAATGGAGTTTTTCGATAATCAAGTGTTCTATGAAAACCAACAGAAGAAGAGAAAGAGGTGGAAGGACAAAGGGAAGAATCCTTCAAAAAGGTTTGATGGTAAGAAAACTAAGTTTGCAGTTTGTGATAAATGTGGTAAAAAGAATGTGGGGGAATGTCTTTTAAATTTTGGAAAGTGCTTCCGATGTGGTAATATGGGACATAAGTCTCATGATTGCACTGGAAAATATTAGGGTAATGGTAAGACCAAATTTTATTTACAGTTAGTGAAATGTTTCAAGTGCAATGAGATGGGTCATTATGCAAATGAGTGTATGACAAAGAGCTCGAATGATGGAAAGCAGTCAGACTACAAGCATAAAGGTGTGGTGAAATCCTTTTCCACTAATTCAGTAGATTTTGGGCCATCAAATGAAGTGGTATCAGGTACTTTGTTTTTTTTAGATTATGAAAATATGTTGTTTGATTCATGGTCTACACATTCTTTCATCTCTGAAAAATTTTCTAGTAAATTGGGAATTCCATCTCAAGAAATGACTCCTGAACTTGTGGTAAAAACTCTTGGGAGAATTCTTGAGGCAAAAAGAATTTATATGAATCTTCATATACTTATCCATGGAAAGATTCTACTTGTAAACCTTATTGTTTTACCCCTAGTAGAGTTTGATGCTATCCTGGGTATGAATTGTCTCTCTATTTACCATGATAAGATTGACTATAGAGCTAAATAAGTTTCTTTTCAAAAAGACTTTCAGTTTGTGTACAAGAATGAACCCTTATTGTTGATAACATATCAAGAGGCTGAGAAACTTGTAAAAGATAGAAATAAATGTTACCTTGCACATATTTTTGAAAACAAAGGAACTGTTCAGATTAATGATGTGCCAATGGTAAATGAGTATCCTGATGTTTTTCCTGATGAGTTTCTTAGAATAATACCAGATCCGGAAGTTTAATTTACTGTTGAATTTGTTCATGATGATAAGCCAATTTCAAAACCCCCTTATCGAATGGCTCAAGTTGAACTTTTAGAGTTGAAGGAGCAATTGCAAGATTTATTAGATAAAGGTTTCATTCAACCTAGCACATAACCATGGGGTGATCCTATCTTATTTTTCAAAAATAAAGATGGTTCAATGAGACTTTTCATTGATTATAGATCCTTTAATAACATCACTGTTAAGAGCAAATATCCTTTGTCTCATATCAATGATTTTTTTGATCAGCTCCAGGGAGCTCAGTATTTTTGAAAGATTGACTTGAGATCGGGGTACCATCAGTTGAAGGTAAAGGAAGAAGATATTCCCAAGACCGCATTTTATACAAGATATGGCTATTATGAATTTGTAGTCATGCCTTTTGGGTTAACCAATGAACCTTCTGTATTCATGGACCTTATGAATATAATCTTCCATGAGTTCTTGGATAAGGTTGTGGTTGTTTTCATTGATGATATTTTGGTGTTTTCTAAAATTAAAGATGAGCATGAAAGTCATTTAAGGGTTATTTTGCAAACCTCAAAATAAAATAAATTGTATGGGAAATTCAGTAAGTGTGAGTTTTGGTTGCAACAAATTTCTTTCTTTGGTCACATTGTTTCTAAAGATAGAATAACTATTGATCCTGCAAAAACAAAGTTTGTTGAAGAATTTCCAAGACCCACAAATGTAACCGATATTCATCATTTTCTTAGTTTGGAAGGCTATTACCGAAGGTTTGTTAAAACTTTTTCATGGTTGTCCAGCCCATTGACTAAGATAACTCGGAAGGGCATTAAGTTTATCTAGACAAAAGAATGTGATGATTGTTTTCAGGAATTGAAAAAGAAGATTAGTGAATGCTCTAGTATTGGCACTACCTTCCAGGAATGGTGAGTTTGTTATCTACAGTGATTCTTCATTGAAAGGACTTGGTTGCGTCCTAATTTAGAATGATCAGGTAATTTTTTATGCTTCACGTTAGTTGAAAATTCAGGAGATAAATTACCCTACACATGATTTGGAATTAGCTATTGTTGTTTTCACTTTAAAAATTTTGAGGCATCATTTGTATGTTGTAAAGTGTGAAATATATTCTGATCACAAAAGTTTAAAGTATATATTCACTCAGAAAGAATTGACCAAGTGACAGAGAAGATGGAAATAATTAATCAAGGATTATGATTTCAAGATTCACTACCACCCAGGAAAAGCCAATAAAGTGTAAGATGCTTTGAGTAAAAAAATTAATGCTTCATTAACCATGTTACGTTTGGATCATGATCCTTTGATTAAGGATTTGAGGAATTTTTTCTTGGAAGTTGTTGGTGCAGGAAATTCTTCTGTTTTGTTTCAGGTATCAGTGAAATCTTCGCTATCATACAGAATTAAGCAAGCACGGAAGCAAGAAAGTGAGTTTCATAAAAATGTAGAGATGGTTCAGAAGGGTATGTTACCTGAAGTCAACATTGGTAATTATTGTGTTTTGAGATTTGGGAAGAGATTGTGTGTGCATTTTGATTCACAGTTGAAGAGAGAGTTGTTATGTGAAGCTCATAGTTATCCATTTTTAGTATATCTAGGCATTACTAAGATGTATAGAGATCTCTGGGAGTATTACTAGTAGGATGGAATGAAAAGAGATATTGCTGATTTTACTATGAAGTGTTTGACTTGTCAATATGTCAAAGAAGAGCAGCAGTTACTGAAAGGGATGCTTCATCCTTTACCAGTGCTAGAGTGGAAATGGGAGAATATATCCATGGACTTTGTTGTGGGATTACCGAAGACACCTCGAGATAATAATTCAATCTGGGTTATTGTTGATCGCTTGACTAAATCTTCTCATTTCCTTGCTATACGATATACTTTTTCCCTAGATTAACTTTCTCAATTGTATTTTAAAGAGATAGTCAGGTTAAAAGGAGTTCCAATCTCCATTGTATCTGATCATGATCTCAGGTTCACTTCTTACTTTTGGAAAGGCCTTCAGAAGTAGTTAGGTACTGAATTAAAATTTAGTACATCTTTTCATCCTCAATTAGATGGACAGTCAAAATGAACAATTCATACCTTGGAGGATATTCTATGTTCTTGTTTGATGGATTATCAGGGAATCTAGGACCAATATCTTCCATTGGATGAGTTTTCTTATAATAACAGTTTTCATTCCAGTATACAGATGGCACCATTAGAGGCATTATATGGGAAGTAGTGTCGAACTCCAGATTTTTAGGATGAAGTAGGTGAAAGGAAGTTTATGGGACTAGAATTGGTATAAGAGATATAAAAAAAGATCAGTTGATAAATTAACACATGAGAACAGCTCAGAGCAGGCAGAAAAGTTATGCGGACAACAGGAGGAAGGATCTCTCTTTTGAGGTAGGTGATCATGTCTTCCTCAAAGTTTCACCATGGAAAAGTGTAATGCGATTTGGTAAGAAAGGAAACCTGAGTCCAAGGTTCATTGGACCATATAAAATTCCGGAGAGAGTTGGATCAGTTGCATACCAAGTGGATTTACCTCCGAATTTATCTCAGGTACATAATTTTTTTCATTCTTCAATGTTGAGGAAGTATATGCCAGATCCGTCTCATGTTTTGAGTCCAGAGGTAGTTCAGTTGGAAGAAAATATATCTTATGAGGAATAAGCGGTCCAGATTCTTGAACACAGGGATCAAGTGTTGTGTAATAAGGTGATTCATCAAGTAAAGGTTTTGTGGAAAAAATACATGATTTAAGAGGCAACATGGGAATCTGAAAATGCAATGAGGGATAAATACCCCCACTTATTTGATAACTAAATAAATTGCATGGACGAAATTTCATAAAGGGGGGAAGGATGTAACTTACCAAGTAAGTAAAGAATAATAGATTTTCATATCTATGTCCATTTATGAATTAGATAGTGTTTTGAGGCTTAAAATGATCGTAAATACAATCTTAAGCATGGAATACTCTAAAATTTTTAAAAGATTGTTTTACTGCCTTTTGATGGAAACCATTTTTAAATATAACTTTTGAAAATTTTATAAGCTCTATTTGTCAAAATAAACTTATTCTTTAGAATTGGGACACTGAAATTTACTTTGGATAAATTTTTGGTATTTTTCTGACAACGTTCATTTTTTTAATGAATAGTGAAAAATACTTCATTTTACTTCAAAACTGCTTTTTTAATCTAATTTAATTTTATGGTTAGATTATATTTTTAATTTTTTTTAAAGTGTAATTAGAATATATTTTTACCATTTAATCCAATGGTGGTCATTATAATTAATTTCACTTTGAAATTGGACATAAACAATTGTTAATCTTTTGATAGATATTGTTTCTTAAAAACACGCTATTTGTTTTGACAACCGGAATTATTTTTAAATTAATTACTGCAATTTATGTGTTTGGAATTTGGTAAAATATATTTCCTATTTTTAATCATATGTCCCAAATTATTTAATAAGACTCTTTCATTTTTGGACATTATAAATAGTAACGACGGTAATTATCTTTAATTATCGTGATTAATTAGTAATCGGGTAGTTAAGGGTAATAAAATAATATCATAATAATATAAAATGACCCCAATATGTGTCAAAATCCTCTTTTTTGAGTCATGGACGAACATTGGAAGCTTTTTAATTAACTTGAGGTCCCATGGAGTTACATGGGTGTGATAGTGACATTTATGACATTATTTTTAAAAAGAAGAGAAATATAACAAAGTTTTGTATATCCTCGGTAACAAAATTTAAATTTTGTTTACATAAATGATCTCTTATAATATAAATAGTTATTTTAAGCTAAAAATATTTCCTACATCATGGTAGTTTTTTTATAATTTTTAGACATTAAATAAATAAATTTATTTATGACACCATGATGATGTAGTGATTACCTCATTAATGGATGATTTAAATAAAATAAAAGGATAAGGTAAAATATAAGACATAAACTTGTATAAATCCTATTGTATGTGAGTATTTAGAACCCTTATCACCTTATCCTCAAAATATATCATTTTGGGACCTTTAAAATCCGAAAATCATTTTATAATAAAGTAACATTTCAAGACTTTCCAAAACTGACCCTCTTCCATATTATAAAAGGCCCCCACCTCTACCACCTTACCCACACCTCTCAATACCTTGGATCATTCAACCTCTACTCATATTATCTCTCCACATCCCTCTATTACTCATAGAACTCACTTTGGGCAGAATTCTTTCTAAGGAATCCTTTGACTCAAATCAAAAAGAGTTACCCAATTTAGAGGTAATGTCTTTTCTCGAGTTTCTTCCTTTTATTTTCCTTCTTCACTCATCACTATCTTCTTATTCCCTGATTCCATAACATCAATAGTATCCTCAACATACTAGGATTTTTTTATGAGATTTATTTTATTTACACTTACACACACCTTAATCTAATGTTTAAAGAACATATTGTTTGTATGGGTGGCGAATTACTGTCTCACGAAACGATGATTGTTCAATATTCTTTTAACACCTTTCATGGTGGCTATTATGATGTCACTGTATTTATATATGATATATATGGTATTTATTTTTTTATATGCTTCTTAATTTTAGTTTTAAATCACATATTTATGCTTTTCATGTTGTGGAACTGTGATAATTTCATCTGAGGAAGTGTGGACTACCGCCCCCTCAAGTGATGTGACTCGTTCATGCCAAACATGGAATTTATAAATAATGTAATTAATGAACATATGTTACCCATATAACATATATATTATACTGGAATTATAATATATATATATGTCTCATTTAGTTTTAATTCCTTTAATATGAAAAATAAATGAAAGTAACGTTCATGTGTACGTACGGCCTACCGTCTCCATGAACGGTGCATTTAATTTTTATCTCCAAATGTTAAGGAATAGTATAAAATGAATATATACTGGATATATATGATTTTTAAATCATTAATACCATTCTTTATATGATGTACTTATAACTACATGGGAAATTCTTTTCAAACAAGTTCATTTTTTACTCATGTACGGAACATCGTCAAAACGTATGATATGAACTCACATAAATAACTAATTATTATAACATGATAATATGTGATATGAATTGAATAATAAACTTTAAAGGAATTCCTTAAGAAATTATAAACTTACCTAAGTTTATTATTCAGTAATATAAAGAACAAATGAGAACAAGTCAGACTTGAGGTAAGGGACTTCATCTCAATATCCTTTCATTGAGGCATAATTCAATTCATATACGACCTTATTTTATTAGTTTTATAATAAACCCTTTTGACTTTAAATTTCATTCAAAAGGAATATTTTTACACAAATCGTTTTACTAAATGACAAAAGGAATTTTTTGTCTTATGTATGTGGTGACAACTACTTCTCTGTCGTCGTGACCATTATTTGAGTTTCAACTTCCTCTATAAGATTCAACTTTTTTAAATGAAAAATAAATACCATGTTTTAATTTTCATTTATTTTGGTATTAAAAATGGTTTTGATAATGTTTTGATTATATCAATGTGTTGTATTGATATCTTGTGATTGAAATGTGGAAATGTTATTTTTCCTTTACGCATGTTTTATGTGTTACGATTATGTTATGGTTCTTGGGAATTGTTTATGAAGTTAGGTGGTTATGTGATAAACTAAGGGTGGTTGAGCCTGAGATATCACTCCAATGCATTAGGTAACGTGAAGTAGTTAAATGATAAGGTTTATCTGAATAGATTTAGGTAATATATTGTTATGGGTATTCCAAACGTAACCATGAGGGTTACTCCCTATGTAAGAATGTTATGAATGTTTTAAAGTTACCTTTATGTCTTATGATTTCTATGAGTTATTCGTAAATCTTATGATTTCATGAGGTATGTTAAAGTGCTTATGTTTTATGAGTAAAGTATAATTTCATTGATTATTATGTATACATGGACTAATGTTTTATTTCCATATTTTTATATCCCTTACTGAGATTTTTATGCTCATCCCAAGTTTTTGAAACGTTTTTCACAGGTCAAGGGAAAAGTGCATGATGTGACGATAGTGTTGAGGAAGTGTCAAGAAAGAAACCATGTTTTATTTTAGATATGTTTCCTTTGGTGGAAAAAATGAATACTATATTTGATGTAACCACCATGTTTAAATGTGGAATTTAATGCATGATTTATGATATAATTCTCTAAAACTGAAAAGATCATCAATTTGAATTCTTGAAGTAACCCAATATTATGTAATGTTTAAGGTTGGGACCTTATAGGAACCCTCTAGTTGGGCTTGGCATGGGTCTTCTACAAACTTCTAGAGTGGAACCCTCCAGCTGGTTTGGGCATGGGTCCTCTACCATTATAGTGGAACCCCCTATTGGTATAGGGAATGGGTACTCCATTGACTTCTAGAGTGGAACCATCAAGATGGGCTGGTCATGGGTCCTCTACTATCAGGGTGGAACTCTCCTCTTGGTCAGGGCATGGGTCTTCTATTGACTACTTTAGTGGAACCCTCTAAGTATTATAGGTTTTGTACCTCAAACTATCCACTAAGTGGAACCCTCTTGTTATACGAGGGCATGGCTCCTCTACCTAGAGATTGTGACCCCTTGATTTTGAAACATAGTAATGAGGTGTAACTTAACTCAGATGGTTTCTAATGGGCGGACACGCAATATGTTGGGCATCATTGTTAGTCTTCCGGAACTGTTGGAGACTATTTTCCTAGGATGAGCTATGAGATATAGATCTCCTTTCTCTCTCATTTGGTCTTCTTTTTATGAGCATGAATATATATACATATGTATCCATACCTTTGGATTTATTCACTCTTTGACCATGGGTTTTAAAGATGTGTGGGCTATTCCACTTGCTTTTTGTGTATATATTCTCATGGTTAGATGAGGTTACTCTCCTTCTAGTTGTGGTAAAGACTCGAAGTTTGTTCATCTGCACACCATGTTAAGACCCTTGTGCTTAGACGAGGTTACCCTCTCCCCCTTTCTTTAGGTTGAGATGCATCCTATTTTCTATCTACAGTCATCTCTTTCCAATTGTGTCTTTTACTTCTCCCCCTTTTATATTTTGGGGAATCTTACTAGGTATGTATATACTCACCCCTATAAGGTATTTTCCTGCATGTGTCTTGTATTATGCTGACAACCAATAGGTTGGTGATGAATTTAGATGATTTTTGGGATATTAATATATTTGGACCATGTACAGTGGTCATATCTTGGAGATTAAGAGTTGGGCTCTCTCAGTGGTTTAATTTCCAGTTTTTTGTCAATTTCAGACATATTTTCTGGTTGGGCATGTATTTTGTTTCCTTTTATATTCGATTTTCACTATCGTACTCTTATACATCCTAGAGGTTTTTTATTCTTGGTTTAATTTCTAGCAATTTAAACTTTTTATTATTATTACTATGTACTTATACATTGAGAAGATCGGGCGTGTGTGTGTATAGGTACATTATAAAAATCCCTCCAATTTATAATATACCATTCCATGCTTATTGCCACCCTCATCCTATAGAGGAGGGTTTTGGGTACTTGCGAATCAATCCCCAGTTAGGGTTGAGTTGTGAAAGATTGGTATCAGAGCAGTTTATTCCTTGGGAATTTTTTTGGATTAGTCCCCTTGTGAAGATTTTTTGGGGATTAATAAAATAATGTCTACGTGTCTCAAGTGAGTCTTTTAGTCCAGGGAATCTAGGGATGGTATTGGCAGCTGATGTATCCATTCAGCAGGACCTTGACCACCTTCTTGGCAACTCAGTATACTGATACATTGGTTTCAAGTATCAATGGTACATGCATCATATAGGATTGAGTTTTGACTGTATTTATTTAGTAAACTCCCCATTTTTATTATATATATATAATCATATAACCATGGTGCATCTTGATTAAATATTAAGATGACTCTACAATGACAGCCATCCATGATACTTGTTTCATATTGTAGCAATGATATGTTGAGTAATGAGGCCTCTATTTAGGGTCTATCCCACAAGATTCATCCTCCAGGTTAGTAAGTAGAAGCACCACCACTTCTTGTGTGCTATATTATACTAGCTGAGTAGGCTGAGGATGTGTGCAGGCTTAGTGCACGCTATTAGTTCCAACACCAGAGGCTACTAAGGTTCTGTAGTGAGATATATCCCTAGGTAGTGGATGATTGGGTAGATTCATTGGCCTATATCTTTATGATTATTTCAACCCCAAAGTATTTGGTGGATGTGTTGGTAGTTATCATTTTCCATGGAGTATTTGGGAACTGGTGGAGTCTTGCTACCTTGATGAATGATAAGTTGATACTCTTGTTGTCCAACTTCTGATGGTTGTTCCATGAGGAGTACTACCCCTAATTTTTGTGCTCAGTTTGGATTTAGAATAATTTTGATCTGTGGAAGGTAGGTATGATTGTGGATGATTGTTCCATGAGATTTACAAACCTTACCTGGTACTCCCTTGACGTGATCTCGGATAGATACTTCCAAGCATGGAAGTTTGAGCAGGGACTCCGTACAGAGATTTGTGCCAGTGTTGTGCCCTTGTGCATTCCCAACTATGTTAGGGTGTTGAAGATAATACTAGTGATAAACATATTTCTTCATAGAGATTACAGTTATTTGGAGATGGAAATGGGTGTCACAGAGTTAAGTCATCTACAGCAGCTAGTAAGCGCCATTCGGCTGGATCTCAACATAGAAGATCTTGTAGTGATCAGACTCATATGTGTGGTTGAAGGGTACAGGCATAGTGAATACCATTAGGTAATCCCAAAGAGGGTAGGTGATTTAATTGTGATGGTTGAGTTCATATAGGATGTGACTACCTAACCAGAAGTGATGAGGAGAATAGTAAAATAGTTGATGGATCACCATGGAAGAGATAACACTGTGATTGGGGATCTCACAGCAGAGGGTAGGAATACCCTAGGGAGGAGGAACTAGCATATGAGGAGGGGGAACTATGGGTGGTGGATGACACTATAAGATCCTTACACCACCACCACAAAGTGACCCATATCAGGGTCATGGTGCAAGAATTTTGGGTTGTGAAAAGCTGCAATATTTGGAGGCTTATGACCCCATAGTGCATGAGAAGATCATAGGTACAATCTGCATGTTTTATACTATTGATTCAGTTATAGTAGACATAGGTTCCATTCATTCCTTCATCTCAATACTCCCAGTGACAGAGCTAGAGATCCCAGTTGTAATGCTAGCCCAGTAGCTTGGTCTTGAGGTTTCTAAAGGGAACGCATCTTTTATATCTTTTATCTGTCAGTAGTGTGGGTTATAGCTTCATAGAGAGAGGTTCATGTGGGAACTTTTGGTCCTAAAAATTTAACCTTATGACATCATCTTGGGAATGGATTTTTTTCATGTTTTGATCTCCGGTTGACCATCACCACAGATGAGTTAGATGCCTTCGCACTGATGGGATGAGATTCCCCTTTATGGGTGAGAGAGACCTTATGGTAGGATGAGTGAGTTCTATGTACAAGAGGCTGCAACCCATCACCCGTCAGTTAAATATTATATCCATAGTTTCATTAGGCTATTATAAAATCTAGATTTATTCAATATTTGGGGATTATATAGACATTTTCCCTAAGGTTTGGGCCTACCTCTTATGTGAGAGATGGATTTTTACATATACTTGTATCTTTTGACTCCTTTGATATCTTCTAAATCATATTAGATGGCCCCAACCAAACTTTGGGAGTTGTAGTTGAAGTTGGAGGACATTCTATAGAAGGGTTACATTAGGACCAGTGTGCCCCCTAGGAAGCTCTAGTATTGCTCATGAAAAAAGCATATGGGAGTTTTTGGATTTACATGGATTATCGTCACTTGAACTAAGAAAAAAAAGGAACAAGTACCCCTTTACAAGGATTTATGGCCTATTTGACCAGTTTTTAGGTGGGAGATGGTTCTCTAAGATTGATCTTAGGTCCAACTACTACCAGTTGAGGGTTCATGAGGCTAATATTCCAAATATGGCATTTTGATGTTGATATGGACACTATTAGTTCTTGGTGGTTCCCTTTGGTGTGAAAACTTTCATGTCATGTTCATGGAATTAATGAAATATATTTTTCATTCATACTTGGACAAGTTTTTGATCGTATTCATCGATGATATACTCATCTACTCTATATTAGAGGAGGAGCATGCATATCATTTGAGGATAGTTATAAATTTTCCTCGAGTGCACCATCTTTATGGAAAGATCATGAAGTCTCGGTTCTAGATTCATGATGTTTACTTTCTAGGGAATATAATTTCTGAAATTGTTTATCTATGGACCCAGAAAAGATCAATGCAGTGCTTTCCTAGAATCCACCCAACATATTATTAGAGGTGTGGAGTTCTCTTTGCTTGGTGGGGCACTAAAAGACGTTTTTAGAAGACTTCTCTAGGACTGATGACCCTTTTACCACCCTGAAACAGAAACAGAAGTCGATTACCTGGACTAATAAATGCCTAAGGGTATTCAAGGAGTTAAGATGAGTTCACCTTTGTTGAGACTATTAAAGGAGTGCATAGAGTATGAAGTTTATTATGATGACATAGAAGTTGGTATTGGTTGTGTGTTGATGCAGAAGAAGGTAGTTTTTACATACAGGTATAGGAATTTGAGACCCCATGAGGAGAAAAATGTAACTTATGACTTAGTTTTTGTAGTGGTAGTATTTTACCTAATAATTTGGAGGCACTTCCTTCTATAAGAGTGCTTTATGGTTCACTCAGACCATCAGAGTCTCAGGTACATCTTCACACAAAGAGACTTCAACCTGAGACAATGGAACTAGTTAGAGTTCTTATTGGACTATTAATTCAATATATTCTATACCCTAAGAAAGGGAAATTTAGTAATAGATTCCCTTAGCAAGAAGTCACAGTCTCTCTTGGTGTGTGAGTCTTCTGAGAAATTGGATTCTTTATAGATGACCCTGGTGGAGTAGGAGGGTACATATTTTCTTCTATTGATGGTGTTTAATCTTCTACTTCTCGAGTGTGTGAGAGAGTCCCATATATGAGACATCTACTTTTAGGTACTTTATGACTAGATATTTACACAGGATTCACCATATGGATATTCTAAATGAGTTCATCATGTCATTTTTTCTAGGTAAGGATAGTATTTCTAGTCATGATGTGGGAGGAGGTGATGTAAAAGTTCAACACTTCACCTTTGGTTGTATATACCAGTGTGTGAAGATGTACAGATACCTTTAGTGGCAATTTTGGTGGTTCGGAATGAGATGAATTGTTATCAATTTCATCTCTCATTGTCTCACATTTCAGTAGGTGAAGGATGAGCACCAGTTTCTAGAAAGTTTTTTTTAGCCACATGAGATCCCGGATTTGAGGTGGTATGGAATATCTGTAGACTTTTTTACATAGATTCCACGAATATTAAAGTTCCATAATATTATCAAGGTGATCATTAACTAACTCACAAATTTGGACCAATTTCTTATTATCAAGGATCAGATTTCGGTAGAGCATTTGGGGTAGTTGTACATATGAGATACTTTTCTCTTCCATGGGGTTCCCTTGATGATTCTCTCTACTCCCAATAGACTATTTACATTATGGTTTTGGAGAGGCACGCAGGAGTAATTTGAGACCTATATTAGGATGAGTACAACCTTTAAACCCTAGAAAGATGTGAAAATTGATTTCACAATCTTGGTGTTGAATAATTTGATAAAGTTTTGTGTGTTATTCTTTGGTCGGATCTGGGAGGATCACTTTCCCTTGTTAGAGTTTGCGTTTAATAACAAATACCACACTACCATCAGCATCACACATTTTGATGACTTTTATGGTATACCCTTCATGTCACCCTTATACTTGATAGATATAGGAGATATATATCTTATGGTTCTAGAGTTGGTGAAGGTGACAAATGAGAAGGTACAAGTCATCTATGAGTGGATGAGAATAACTCATATCATCATCATAGGCCCTTGGACTTCGAGTAGGGAGACCACATTTTCATAAGAGTATCCCCATAAAGAGAATTATGGGGGTTATTCTTGGGAGTAAAGATACCCTCAGGGTTCATCAGGACATTAAAGATTTTTTAGAGGGTTTTAAATGTTATTTACTACCTCACCTTATCCCCACAATAAGAGTGGGTGCACGAAATATTTCGTGTGTCATAGCTAAGGAGATACATGCATGACCCTAGGCACGTCATCAACTAGAGAGAGATGGACATTGAGTATGGATCCACCTTTGTAGAGCACCCAATGGTGATCCATTATTGATAGAAGATAACCCTATATAGAAGTACCATCACCTTGGTTCACATGTTTTTGTAGCACAAGAATGTAAAAGATATCCTATGGGAGTGGGAGGGATAGATGCGGGCTTGGTATCCCAAGTTATGTGTTTAGTTTTTCTTTTCAGGGGATGAAAATATTGAAATATTTAATGATTTTGAGACTTTGTTTTTTCCTTGTAAGACTTGGAAATATTTATACATATACTTTAAGAGTCAGGTGTTGAGACGGCGTGTGATTTTGAGGCCCGGTGTGCCTTGAATTAATTTTATAAAAATATTAAATATATGTTATATTAAACATGTGTATATTATTAATGAAAATGGGATAACTCTTAAAAGTCATGGATAAGAAATATAAGACCACATTTGAGTCTAGAATGTGATGTTTACCCTAGGAATAACCTAAAAAAGGTCAGCCCGGGGTGTTCGTATATCTTGATTGTTGGAAGTACATTCAGTGAATTCATTGAATGTATAATTTAATTAATTTAATTGAATAACATAATTTTTATTTTCTTTAAATATATTGTTATTCTAATTTTCCAAGGGCTAGAATCATATTCCCTGTACCGACGATAGGTTCTCCTTCATCCAATTAGTGGATTATATTAGATGACAACACATGTCTAGATCGGAGCATACCAGAGTGAAAAAAAATGAAATGAATTCCTTAAATAATTAGTGATCATATTCTTCAATAATTAATGATCCAATATCTAGGTAGGACTCTTAAAACTATGTATTATTCCCTCTTTTATTAAACTGACTGAGAAAAATCATCCTTTCTATGGTTTGTGCCAATTTTCTGAACTTTTCAAGCGCTAATGTACCAATTCAATTAACTATTATTTGGTATTAAAACCCTAAATTTCTCATACTTTATCCTTGGATAATAATGCTTGGAAATTATCAATAAATATTATTTTTCATTTCCCCATCAATTTCTTCACATTCATTACTAGTTAGACCCCACGGTCCCAGTTTGACATTGCAGGGAAGTATTGAGCCAATTAAACCCCCAAATTCATAGAGAAATAACATATGAGGTATGGTTTAATCAATAAGGGATAGATCTAGGTTATTTTATGGTTTTGGGGGATTGATTTTTTTATTTCATGTCTGAATAAAATATGAAGAGTAGCATATTTATGTGCGGTGTGTATGATGAACCCCCATAAAGCTACAGATTCTAATTTCTGAGAAACAAAGGCTGAAAATTATGATCCATAGCCAGATCCACCTTTTTTTGAAGGAAAAAGGTCAGAATAGAAGTGAAAAATATGGATCTAAATCATAGATTTTGAAACTAAGAAACTTTTAAAAACATGACTACATGTTGTGTACCATGATGAACACATGGTGTGTAGAACCCATGCTATAGTGGATAGGGTTTCAGGGAATTTATAAGTATGGATTCGCATGTACCCCACCTATACATCATGTATCTCTTCCCTAGGTGTATGATCCATGTGGTAGATCACATAGGAAGGATCCCATATGAGAGTACACATCCAGGAACATGATTGTGTACCGAAGTACATGAACATGGCTCGAGTACATGGACACGGAATGGATACATAAACATGCAATGGATACACAGACATGACCAAGCACATGAGTGGGACCTTGAGTGGCATGGTCATGCAGTGTATATCACCTACACGTTGTGTACTCCTACATAGTTAGAAAATATATATACCTCTAGGGACACATCCAAGTGATCGAGAGGGACCACACGTTTTGTCGGACCCCTTTTACGTTGTGTACCCCTTGGTTCCTTTTTAAGAAACTTCAAACTGTCATATCTGTTTTGTTTGGACTTGGATTTTGGCTTAGTAGTGGCCTATAGTAAGTGTTTTTACACATAGAATGTGATGGAGTACTCAATTTTGTCTTCTGAGATATGATGTGATATTTTTATTGGAATGGTGCTTGTTTAATAGATGATTGATGATGGGATTGATCACATAGGGTCACCAGATTCATTCCAGGTGGAACCCTCCATCCAAGTAAGGCATGGGTGCTCAATGAGTAAAGTTGAACCCTCTAGCTAGGCTGGTAATGGTTCCTCTATATACTCCAAGAGTGTAACCCTCTAGTTGTTCTATGCATGGGTCCTCCACAAACTTCTATAGTGGAACCCTCCCACTGGACAGGGTATGGTTCCTCTACAATCAGAGTAGAACCCTCCTGTTGGCACAGGGCATGGGTCCTTTATCAACTTCTAGATTTTAACCCTCTTGAGGGGTTGGGAATGGGTCTTATAACATCATATTGGAACCCTCCTAATGGGTAGGGCATGGATCCTCTATTAACTTTTAGAGTGGAACCCTCCTATTGGTACAGGGTATGGGTCCTCTATCTATCTATTGAGTGGAACACTACTATCATACCAGGGCAAGGGTCTTATACCTAGATATTGTATCCTCTCAATTGTGCAGCATAGTGACAATGTGAGACTTGACTTGGATGGGTTCTACTGGGAAAACACACGAAATGTTGTGCATCATTGTTAGACTTATGGAATTGTTGGTGACTCTTTTCATGGTCTATTCTATGATATGGAGATACATTTTCCCTCTCATTTGGGATTCAATTAATGGTCATATATATATATATATATATTCATCTATATCCGTACCTTTGAATTTGGTTACTCTCCTTCCATGGGTGGTCAATACATGTGATGTATTCCACATTTTTCCTTGTATGGATTCTCATGGTTGGACGTTGTTACTCTCCTACTATGGGTGGAGAAGACTCAATGTTTAGTTTGTCTACACACCATGTATATCCCTTTTTCTTGATTGAGGTTTCTCATTATCTTTCTTTAGGTTGAACTATGTATTGTTTTCTATCTATATTCTTTTCTATCTTGTTGTGTCTCTTACTGATCCCCTTTCATCTTTTAGGGTTTCTTAATATATAGGTATATACTCACCCCTAAATGGGATTTTCTCACACATGTAATTTCTTATAAAGATGATAGATAGGTCAGTGGTAACTTCAATGGATATTAGGGATATTTGGTGATTTGGAATGTGTATGGTGGTCGTAGCTTGAATATCATGATCTAGGCTCTCTTAGCAGTTTACTTTACAGTTTTTTCTTGTTAGACAAGTTTTTTTCCTTTACTTTTCAGTTTTTATGATCGTATTCTTGTACACCCTAGAGGTTTTTCATTCTTGGTTTACGTTCAAGTGGTTAAATATTTTTATTATTATTTATCTTTACATTCACATTGTGATGATCAGGTGTGTTCATATAGGTACATTAGTCAAAGGCCTCCCATTTAGGATATTTCTTTTAGCGCTTGTCACCTCACCTAGCCTATAGAGGTGGGCTTGTGGTAGTTTCATATCAAGCCATGGTTTGGTTCAAGTCACTATGGATTAGTATTAGAGTAATTCATTACTTTGGACATTGTTTGTAGTAATCTCAATATGAGGATTTTGTTTTTATTAGTGAAACAATTTGAAAGTGTCTCAAGTATGACTCTTAGGCTAGGGAATTGAGTAATCATACAGGTGGCTAATGTATCCATTCACCAAGACCTTGACCACATTATTTTTGACTCATTATATCGAGACATTTATTTCATGATATACACTATGTGGGGTCGCATGAAGGTATTTCCATATAGTGGGGCAGTTGTATAGGGATTCAATGATGTCCCTACTGATTATATTAGGTAATGAAGGAGTATATTACTGAGTTGAATTCTAATGTGGGACTCACTCATTAGCATCATTGTTCATCTCTAAACATGTGTGATACATGTCATGATTTACATTTCATTTTCTCACACTGTCTTCCTAAAATTATCTTGATATTCAATGTAACATTTGAAAGATAAAAAAATTATCTAATTTTTCGTGGCTAAAACATAAGTAATGTTGACAGCTTAATGTAAGACACACTTTCCACTCAATATTATAATAGCATCTGAATAAAATTTTTCATTAAACATAAATTATGTTAATTGTTTAATGTAATTTAAAGTGAATCTACCAACATCACATTATTATATAACATAATTTTATGTGGGGAAAACTAGTTTACATATCATATTATATGTTCTTCAAAAACTAGTTAATTAAATATAATTATCCATCAAATAATATGGATCTGATACTGTAGATAGGATTTATGGTATCATAATATGATATTAGTTAGTGGAATAAAACTCATACATGACCCAATAAATCATTTAAATAATCAACATGCATATATAACAAATAACATAGTGTACCTTTTGTTATTTCAACAGCCAAAAGTTTATGAGAACACCTTTGATTGAGTCTGATGATGATCACAAATGTGGAAGACAAAGGCCTCCCACCAACAAAAGTGTCCAATAGTTTCTCCTACATCATTTATCATAAAAATAGGATCTATCAACCTCTTTGAAATTCTAGTTCCATATATAGATAAAGAAGAATGTGATGGAAGTTATGGGATCATGGAGATAAGAACAAGCATAAAGAGTAAACTATTTATCCATCATATAGAAGAGGGATCTTTATAGGTCCCACCAGGAATCTCCACAAACACTTACATATTAATTCATGTGTTTTAATGCATGATCTAATATTTAATTCAATACATGAATAATATTCATTAATCTCCCTTCACATTACACCATATGTAATGATTATTTAAGGATAGCATTAATATGGAAAAAATATCACAAATGATAATTATAAGTTATATTTTACACATGTAATATTCACATTGCACATTTGTTCCAATGTAATATTTATAATTTTATAAAGAATATTATGGTATAAACATATTCCCTACATGCACTTAAGATTAAATCAGTGGAAACAAAATCTCAAGTCCATAACTACCAAAATTAATAGCATTAAATATTGTATTTAGGAAATATTTTTATTCACCTTGATCGGGTATTTTTTCGCAATCCTAACAAAAAACTTCAACCCTTAAATGGATCACTCACATACATCTCTAGTAAAACCAAATCCAAGTATATATGCTGGGAAACTTGCTATATAAATATCATATACCACTTTTTCTTGTCTAATAAATTTTTGGTATTAGATACATTTAACTGTAACACCCTGTGTTATTTTAAATAATTATTATTTTTAATAAGTTATTTCACATAAAAAACCAAACTAAAACAAACTATGATACATTTTATTGAGATAAAATTATGTGTATTGAATTTGATCGTTATAACATAACAATTGAATTAGCTGTTATAAATAGAAGTAACCACATTATAAAATATATGTGGAAAGGATAATTAATCACTTCAAGTAGTAGAATTATTCCTTATGAGGATCATTTATCTAATCTTGGAAATAATTTACCATCAATAGGGTTCTACTTAGACCAAGTGCAAAATGAACTTCAATAAATACGACATGAGAAAAAAATTGAAAGTGAAGTTCGAGATCATAGAAAACACCATGAGATTCATGATAACTGAATTATGTACTATTACATCCAATATTTTATATCTTCACTTAGATTTTATGAACAGGTCCTCAAGGGTTTTAAAAGTATAATTTTTTGTGATATAAAAATTTAATTGTTAATGTAATAAAATTTATATGTATTTCTATACATTAATAATTTTTTAACAATTTACTTTTAATGATTGAATTTAATTAAATAAGAGAGGTTATAATTAATAAAAATATATTGATAAAATTAAACTATTTTTTTAAATAAATAATCAATTATAAATAAAATCAATTTATTCAAAAGGAATTATTTTTCAAAAAATAAAAAAGTAAATTTTCTAGGTGTAGGATTTCAATAAATAAATTAAATTGATCAGTTTAAAAGGATTATTATAATTAAATATTTTAGTGTAAAAACAAATTAACACTCATTTAACTTATAATTTATATATGATAATATTAAAAAAACATAATGTTTTGAAAGGCATGTTTCTATAAAAAAAAAATTTATTATATTTTATGTTTTTATGTAAAAGTTAACTTATGAAATTTCCAAATAACAATTTTTAAATAATGGACTTCATTTATAGATTCATCATTTCAACATTATCTTATAGTAGATTTTTTAATTTTATAAAAGGTGGATTTTTTATTGAATAGTAAAAATATTATTTTTATAAATACTGTAACTTTTATTGCATCACCATGATATAAACATGACTTAAAAATTTATGAAATATTTATTTTTTATCAAAAAAGTATTAAGTTCATAAAATAAATCATTTAAAAATAATTTTTTGAATTTAGAAACTTATGATTGACATTTTAGAACCTATGTTATATTTTATTCTAATAAAAATTTATTTTGGGTCTTTGAATTTAATTAAGTATTCCCATGATGCCATTCTGTTTTTGACTGGTTTTATGGACAATTTACCCTAATTTATTTAATAAAAAACTATGAAATATCATGGGTATAAATTCTATTCATTATCATTGGCCTAAATATGTATTTTTATTCTTAAAAATACATTTTTCTTAAAATTGATTTTATTGTGTCATGCATACTTATATTGGAGTTATTTTTTATAAAATTTATAAATTGAAATAAATAAAATGGATTTAATATTTGGAATTGTAATAATAAATATTAGGTGATATGTATAAATTAATTTCATTTCATAAAAATAAGTTACCAAGGTGAAAATCTGTCACCACGATAAAGCTTGAAAAGAAGTAAAAGTGTTAAATCAAGAGGTAAAGTCTTAAGATATCTCAAAAAAATATCAATAAATAGATTTATGATGGATTTCATGACCTTAAAATATATTCTCCTCACTAATTATCAATTTTGGATTAAATTTCCTTGAATATTACATCTCTTTTATAACTAGAAATTAATATTTAAAAAAATTCCACCCCTCCCACTTATAAAATCAATCATTCGCCACCCAGCTTCTCCCCACTGAATAAGTCTAATATCTTAAAAAAAGATAAAAAATACCCTCCCAAGGTAATTTATTTTTTTGTCTCACCAAAATATAAATCTATTATTTTTTAAAGAGTATTGTAAAAGAGGATATCCAACAAAGAGGTAATTGTTTTAACCAAGTTCTTTCAAGTTTCTTTCTTATAATACCTCCTCTAAATATCTTCAACAAATAATTATATAATAAGATAATTATAAAATTATATAATTAAATCATTATAATATTATTAATGAAACCATTATCAATTATCCTACTCTCACCCTCTCATTAATTATATAAAATGAAATCATCACCCATATTATGGCCGGTTCACCACCTTCATGGATGATGTGATTTATTCTCCATTATCTCCTAACATGAGTATATATAAAAATTTATTTAATGAATGGGTATTATATTTATAATATGATTAAAATTTTTAAATATAACTATTAAATATTATTAATAAAAATAAAACTAAATGTTCATTATAAATTTAACTGCTTAAAACGAGCATATCGAGACACTTTTTTTAATTTGAATATATTTTTAAAAAATTATTGAATTATATAAAATTTTATTCTAATTCAATGATAATTAATATATAAATCTACATTTATTGATATTATCAAACTATTTTACATCACCTTTGAACATATTCAACATACTAAATCACTTTTAGAGAAATTGATTGAATAACCCTAAGTGGCTATATTGAGAAAAAATTATATAATAAATGAATGAATTATAATAATAAATGGACCTTAACAAATAAAATATAAATTAAAAAAAATAATCAAGTATTTAATAAACATAATTTTGTTATCTATGTTGTTATCTATGTGTACCAAGAAATTCGGGACATGAGGTAAGGGAACTTCTAAACCACCCTATTTTCTTTTAGGTCAAAATTTCTCTATATACCCCAATTTATCCCTATAATATTATCATATAATTATTCTTTATTATATATATTTTTGTGTCTTAAATTTATAAATTGTTTATTTTACCTTTATTTTATAGGTTTTTGGATGTTTTCATAAGTTCCCTTCTCAATATTCTCACCAAATCAAACTCTGTTAAAGGGAGCTTTCATATTCATTATTCATTTTCAGGTGTTAATATTTTAAAAGGTTTTTACCTTCCATTATTTTAAAAAAAATAATTAATTTATAGAAATCCATTCATTCAAATTTATTTTTAGGTAAAACATCATTCTCTTACTTTCTTTAAAACATATTTAGTTATTTATTAATACTATATTTAAAGGGCTCATTTTTATACATGATTCTACACAACTTTAGTTTTAATTTTTCCTTAATTGAACTTCATGTTCATGAAATAAGATTTTTTAATAAACTATGAATGTACAAAATGATTTAATTCATAAAATATACCATTTAGTTATTCATTAAAACAAGTTTCTGTAATTTATTTCCTTTTAATGGGTTTTTCTTATACTTATGACTTATGTTTGATTTCCTTATGTGGAACACATATGAATGTAAATATTATGTGTGATGGGTGGTTATATAATTATTTATCCATACAATGTAACTTTTAATGTTTTCATCTCATTAGATACCATGTGTAGTGCACAGACTCCAAGATTAGCACACTATGTCATGTTTTCTTGGTAATGATCCTTGACATGTTCTTATGATGTCATGTTTTATATTATTTCTAAAATATTATGATTCCACGATCCTATTTTATTCACTTAATTATGACAAAATCCTTATGATATGATTCCTGACTTATGATCTATATTTTATTGAGTATTAATTCCATATGATGTGTTATTATACCTTGATTATAGTCACATACCCACATGTTTATCTTATGCTCATTTATGATCTTCAATTGTTATCACTTATGTTTACCCTTATAGATATTTTTACCTCACCCCTCTTATAAATCTATTTCAATTAGTTATGAATAATATTATTTTGAATGATTTTTATATATGGGTATCATGTGTAGATAATTTTTTGGTAAATTTCTAATACCTGTAGTAAATTAGTGAATCCTTCATTTAGTGGAAGAAATAACCATTAGATTGTATAGATATGGGTTTTTTTAGTAAATTTTTTCTCTTAATTACTTAAAAATATAAACCTAAAAAGGTATTGGGTATGTAAGTGACTCAATATTTATTGATTATATTTTAATTTGGGATGTTTAATTTTGTATCTCTTTAGTTGTTATCAAATACAATATATAAATAATATGTTTCTTACACCAGATCCAGGTGTATATATTTGGTAATCTCAATTGGTATCAAATATGGTCTAATATTCCTTAATAGGTTATAATGTTATCACATGAGGATATTTTAATAGTTTTAGATATCATAATGGGATAATAAGTTTAAGTTTTACCATAAGTGTAAAGGTATATATGCCCCATTTTGAGGTCTTATATGATTTGATTTTAAGGATATTGGGGATATTTTAGGATATGTTTATTGGGATTTCGGTAGAATACATGATAAAGGAATTGATAACCCTTTGGGTTGGTATACCATTTGATGTTGAGGTAATTATAATTAATTTGGATAATGGGTTAATGTATTTTAGTAATAAAAGATGAGATAACCTTAGGGATTTAAAAGTAGTTTGATTTTAAGGAAATTGATGTTATTTTTTGAAACGGTTAATATCTTTTGGGAGTATATATGATCAAGTTATGTATTGATTTTTATGTGATTAATTTGGTTTGGGTATAAAGGGTATGTTGAATTTTGGGGCCATAACTTCCCATGATTTTTTCATTTTGAATATAATAATAAAGATCTTGATAAATTTAGTATTAGTTCGGACTAAAAACATTAGTGGAAACCCTAGGGATAAATAAAAATACAAGAAAACTATCTAAATTTTTTGTAAAAAGTGTTCAATTTACTTATAATGATATCCCTTTATAAATACCACAATTGGTTTAAGACACTAGCTTTGACGCACCTAAGGGTAATAATCCTAAAAAAGGCCAGTTGGGTAATAAATCAAACTCCACTCAATGCACAACAAGAGGTTCTAACTATATACTTGGTTTAACACTTATAGGGGATATTATTTGGATGTTTCACTTGATCTTTACAGACTATTATAAAGTGTTTTAATAAATTTTTATATCATGAGTCCTGATAATATTAAGAACACACTCATCTATTTTCATTGATGAGAGAAATTAAAATTTTTAGGTTTAAATTTATTTAAGGGTGTTTAATTTAACACCTTGAGATTTTAATATTTATTTTATTTTAAGTAAATATTTTGTTTAATATCTATTTTCATATACAACACTAAACTAAAACACATCATGATATATTTTATTAAGATAAAAGTATAAGTATTAAATGTGAACATTGTAAAATTATTTTTTAATTAGTGGTTATAAATAGGTGTAACTACACTATGAAATCTATGTATAATGAATAAAAAATGGAATCAAATAGTATAATTATTTCTTATAAGCTTGTTTTTTGCGATGTTATAAAGGAGTTATTGTCATTAGGGTTTTTCCTAGACTATTACCAAACTAAAATTCAACAATTATGACTTTTGAAAAAGCATCTATTGTATAAGTTCAATCTTGTTGAAATTACCAAGAGATCCATGCTAGTTGTATCACCATCAATGATCACCAATACTTGATATCTTACCCATAGATCTAATATGGAGTTCCTGAGTGGTTTTTTAAGTATAAGTTAGGATTACATAAAGATGTAATTATTAATGTAATAAATTTTATATAAATATTTACATTTCTATGCATTAATAGGTTTTTTGAAATTTACTTTTAATGAATGAATTTAGTTAAATAATAAAGTTGGTATTTAATAAAAATATATTTATAAAATTCAATTAATGTTCTGAAAATAAATAATCAAATAGTACTAAAATAATTTAATTTCAACATGTCCTTTTTTCAAAAAACAAAAATGTTATATTTATATGTGTGGTTTTAGTTTTTTAAAATAAAATTATACAATTTTAAAAGATTATTATAATAAAATTTTCTAATTTAAAAAAAATTAACACTTATTTAATTTTTAATGTATATAAAATAAGATTTATAATACATAGTTTTCTAAAAGTAATATTTCTATAAAAATAATTTTCATTATATTTTATATTTATTTTAGTTAAATTTATAAATATTAGAAATAAAATTTGAAAAAATAAACTTTATTTTTAAATTCATCATTTAAAAAAATTCTTAGGTTATATTTTTTGAAATTTTATGAAAAGGAAAATTTTTAGTGAAAAATAAAAAATACATTTTTTATAAATATAATAAATCTTATAGTATTATAATATTAAAGAAATGAAAAAATAATTATGAAACATTATACTTGAAAAAAAATGTATTATGAAGTAAAAATAAAGTATTTAAAAATAAAATGTTGAATTTAGAAACCTATGATTGATATTTTAGAACCTATGTTATATTTTATTCTAATAAAAACTATTTTGCCCATTTTCCTTTAATTAAGTATTCACATGATTACATTTGGTTTTGTAATGGTTTGAAAGTGTCATAACTCTTATTTATTTAATCATAAATAAGTAAATATCATGGTTATTAATTTTATTCATAATATTTGGCCTAAATAAGTATCATTATGGTTAAAAATAAATTTTTCTAAAAAAAATTATTATGTTAGGTATTTTTATATTCAAGTTGATATTTATCACCTTTAGAAATTAAATTCAATAAAATGTATTTTTTATTTCGAGTCAGCAAAGTCAATATTAATTAATATGGTAAAATAGATTTTAGGGAATAAAAATAAGTTACCGAGGTAAAAAAATTTCATGATGATAAAGGTTAAATTTTTAAGGACCTGTATATTTTGGGTTAGGAACATTCAGAATGAATTTTAATTTTTAATGATTATGAGGGTTATGTTTTTTGAATCATGATTTGGAAGAAAATCCTAGAGTTTTAACATCATTATGTGATGTATTTGGATGTGTATTAAGGCCCATGAGATGTTTTGGGGGCTCGGGTAGACAATGAAGTGAAACTGAATGAACTTATAGCTGAATTTTTTGGAAGATGAACCACCTTGGGGAGGACTATGTCATGGTGGACATTGTGGTTGAATTAGAAATTATTGTGTTATAGGGTGTGGAGCACTGGCTAAAGCAGGGTGCTTAGTAGAGGTACAATAGCCTTGAACCCGCACTACCGGATCCTATTCTAGAAACACAATATTTACATTTTTTGATTTGATACTAATTAACATGTCCCAATTTTATACATACAAAACATACGACATAAAAAATAAATATTTGATCAATAACATACCCAAATACCTTTTAGTTTTATAATTTTAAATAATTAGTAAAAACTCTTACATAACAATACCAATGACTTCAAGTGATCACTTTTCCTACTATACCCATTTTTTTATTTAGTAATAAGTCTTCAACATATCCCATAAAATTCATCACACATGAAACCTTTATAGAAAATCCATTTAACATCATTTTTTATAACCTAGGGAAAGGGAAAACATAATAAAGGTGAGCTCAAATTCTTGATTAGGGTATACATAAACATCGGTAATTTAATTTCATCATTAGGAATAAGTTGAGGATAAGGGTATGATAAAATAATTAATGAGCATGGTCGTAAAAAAAGAGAATTTATACCCATAATAACATGAATCATATATAATGATACATGGAACAAATATTTAACATAATACAATATTCATATAAGTCAATAATCATGATCTGTTGGAAAACAATCTTTGTGTAAAGGATCCACTATAACTCATAGCAAGCATTAGAAAACTATGTAGGTGTCTTAGAACATCAAACCATCATCATGGAATCACCTAAATGGATAAATCCCATATCTATTTGGAGTAAACAATAATTGGTAATGTCCATAATCTCTTATAAGTAAATTACAGTCAGTTAACTCAACCATCTCTTAGAAGTAACATAACTTCATTGTCTCTTAGGAGTAACTTCCATCCAGTTAACTCTATCTTATTAGACAATTCTTTTTGGGGCTATAACAGACCTACCCACCACATATCATACAAATTAACTCAAGGATTTTAGTTCACTCCCCAATAATTATTTCATCAATATTTTCTAATTACTATGTCATGAAAAAAAACACATGGATGCTTTCATTTCATCAAAACATTCATATATTAATTTACCCATGAAAAAGAAATGAGTTTTCTGAAAATCTCTTTAAAAATAATCATAAACCATTCAAAGAAATAAATTTAATGGTATCATAATATCATATCCCCATTTAAGTTTAGTAATAATTAATGTATTTTGACATAGATGAAAAATACCTTTAAAAGATCAATCAAACATTTTTTTGACAATATAAGAAAATATTTGTTTCCTTTAATAGAATTTTAATTAAAAACTACTAGAATATTTATTAAATAATTTTATTTGAATATAAACATGTTATATTTTAAATTAATCTACAATAAAAAAAAATTCATGAAGACGATAAAATATGTTTACGTAGTGTATGTTAAAAGAAAACATTCTTTTCAGACTTTTAAAGAAATTCAAAAATAATTTATTTGGAAAACATTTAGAAAGAATCATTTTTAAACATTGTAAAAAAATTAAAATTAAATTAAAATTAACATTTTAAAACATTCAAACTATATATAATAACTTTCATAAAATAATTTTTAAGAGTATAGACATGGAAGAAAATGTTCATTGACCAAAGGGGAAATAAGACCGGATTTTCTTTAAAAATATTTTCTCAATAATTTTAAGTAAAAAAGAGAGAAAATGGAAGGAATACTTGAAATTTATAAGAATAATAATATTAGAATAAAATATATTTTTTAAATGAGAATTACTATAAAATTTTCCTCAATAGAAATTCAACATAGACAGTCCTAAAATTAAATGAGATTTTAACATAAATTCTTACTGCATTGTAAACTTCGGAATCATAAACCCCGTGAAATAAATAATATAAAATTATAATTTAAATGAAATAAACATGAGGATATTAATTATATAACATATTAAAGTGGTGGTATATATATCTCATAGAATAATATATTTGTATAACATAGCATATGTCTCAAATAAGATAATTTGAGACAATAAACCCATGCCTCTTGGAAATTTTTATGTCAAATACCATTGGATGAAATAATTTAAATTATAAATTCAACTAAAAACAATTAATAATAATTCATGATATAACATGTAAATTTTATGGTACATACAACTCATAAACTTAAATATGTATATAACATCAAACATATTTCAATGAACCAATATTGTGACAAAGAATCCTTACAAATATCATATCACTGAAGTGGGAATTATTCATTGAGTTGATTATGTGTAACATTTGTAAAAATGATTAAAACAAGTTTAGATAAAACATAATATAATTATATTTAATTTTACACATAATAATTTCATAATATAGTTAATGAAGTATGAGTATTACCCAATGAGTGGAAATTGAGTTAAGAAAACCCTTACCTCAAGTCCTAACTCGTTGTGTATGTTCCTTAAATCATGTATAATGAAAATATATTAATTATTTACTTGTTTAATAACTTTTTTAAAAAATTATTACTTTATCATTAAACAATTTATTTCATTTCTTTCAATGAAATATTTAATTTAATATTCCATTAAGTCCACGTTGGGTGTTTTGAGGACATTCAGTTCATAATTGAAAAATAACTTCACTAGGTTGATCATGGTCAAAGTTATCATTGTTCCATAATCTAAATAATAATAATAATTAAATAATTACATTTTTTATATATCAAAAAAAAATTGTTAATCACCCATAGAAGGTAGATTTGAAAAATGAATCACATTGATCAATGGAGGTGGTATTCCACACATACAAATGAGTAACGTTGTAATTTTTTAATGGGTATAGGGTTAAGAAGTTATTTAATATAATATATTTTAAAAATAATAATTATTTCATAAATATCATATATTTTTATTAAATTCATTATAATAACCATCACTGTGATGTGCTGATTAAAAATGAAACACGTCGCTTTGTGGAGGTGGTAGTTCACACATACGCATCAAAAATGTTTTCGTTACCCATTGGATGGAAAAGGATATAGATAAGTTTATTCCATTAACATAATTAAATATAATTATATTTGAGATATTTATCTTATTATATTATAATTGTTTGTATATAATTTAATGAGGTGCAAAAATAAGTAAAATGAAAATGCTTCGTTGAGGCAATTACCTCTTCTTTAAAAAACCTCCTTTGGACCCCTCTTTGAAGACACTAGGGATGGTATTTTAAGAAGAAAAAAACATTATAATGTTTCTAAGGAAGTTGATAAGAATTTTTTTCATGGTTTAGTTGGGATAATAGGATCTTTAAGTGTGACTAATAGAGAAGGGGTGGTACCCTTTTATAAGTAGGGGACGAGCATCCTTGGAATTACTTGAATTATTAAAATAATAAAAATTAATATTAATATAAAAGTGGAACCAAGTTGATGTATTTATAATATATGGTGATAATTAGTATAAAGACTCTAAAAAAATAAAATTTAGACATGTTTAAGTGATTTTTTAACCCTTGTCTATTAGTTTTAACCTCTCATTAACCCTTCTAATGATTATCACGATATCAAATATTTTTACTCTTTAGATGTTAATAAATTCAAAATAAAAGGAAAAGTGACCCATGGGTGTAAAATGGATTATATTATAGACCATATCCTAATAAATTTTCCAAACATAGTATTTTTTAACTTTAAATCATTTGATAAAATCTTATTTAACATAAGATGCCATTAAAGTCATTTTTTGGATTATTCGTATAGTTTGACTTTAAACACATAAATATGGTAATATAATTAAAATATAACTTTTAACACATAAATAATATGTTATATTTAACAATAAAATTAATTAAACATGATAATTCAACCAAATTGAATTAATTTTATCATTTTTAAAATTAATTACTTGATTTTTCTACTACTTTCACAAAAACTGTATCAGTGATGTGTAAGAGTTTATACCAATAATTCAATCACTATAATTTAAAAATAAATTAACATGATAAAAAAATTAATATTTTAAATAAAATTTTATAAAATAACATAACCTCATTTTAAGTAATCAATAAATTTAAAATGTTAGTCTCTTTAAATAAACTCATATAATAGAAATAAGTTAGTTGTTATATAGTTTTTAAAATCCTTATCGCATTATTTTTTACCTTAATTATCGGACTTACCCCTGCTGAGGTGAAAAATATTTTACACAGATACTATTTATAATCACCAAGAATAAATTTGTCATATTTATCAAATTTGACATGATGATTGTAATTATGGAATAAATTTTATCTAATTAAATCCTTATAAGTGGTAGAAATTAAATTTAAAATAAACCCGAAAAAGTGATGAAAAAATGGTTTTCCTAAAAATTACATTTTTAAGTACAAATATATATATATATATATGTATATCATAATTTATCATAATTTTGATTCCAATGAAATTAATTGCTTTATATTTAATAAAGCCTAAATAATTAAATTTCAGAAAAAATTAAAACAAAATGGGACTTTAAATACCTGAATGGAAAAGACAATGTTCTATAAAATCTGTATTTTCACTATTAATAAAAAATTCTTATTTTCAGAAAAATTATAACATTTCCTCCTATTATAATTTTTACATTCTTATTCAAAAAAATGATATGATGATTATAAAATAAATTTCTAAAATTGGTAGAAATTAATGATAATATGCACTCACAAAAAGCAATTAAACTCATTTTTGAAGAAAACATATTTTTGAAGCGCAAAATGTCTTTACTAAAAATTTATTAATTATTTATTATAAATTAATCAATAAATTTATATTATATTAAATCATTATTAATATTTTTTATAATTTTATTATTACTATTTGTGCCTACCAATTTAATTACTGAGTTATAATGGTCATATTTATATAATAATATTTTTAGAGTATATCGCAATTCGATTAAAGATCGATGTTGTGTTTCTAGAAAGATATAGTGCATAGTATTATTTTAAACTAAATTTTAAATGTGTTACAAGACTATCCTATATTAAATTAGTTGGTTGAATTGCCTATTTTGTGGATATAGTTTGTGGAAAATAGCCAGGAGGGAGGCCCTTCTGTGTGGTTTTGGGTGTTTTGTCTCACATGGAGCCTTAAGGTATGGGTGTTATAGAGGTAGAGGAACCTAGGTTGAGTGTGCGTCACCTGGGTATTTTCCCTATAACAAATTTATGACATACTAAATTTTAGTAGATCCTTGGTGCTTGTTTTGAGGGATTTTAGGGAGCACCATTTCATGGTTCGCGACATACTGAGATTAGGGAAGTCCTTATCCAAAACACCCAGTGAATATCAAGTTGTGGTTATCATCGGGGAATGTATCACCCATTTTGGGTAGTAAGATAGTGAAATCCATGTCATGGATCTTTCCTTGGTGAAGGTATGGTATTCCTTACGTGAAATAGTGGGAGGGTGGCTCCCTCATCATGGTCCTCAGTGTGTTTGTGGATCAAGAGACACTTGGGGGAGGTCCTTCATATCATAGTCTAGGGAACCACACAAAGAAAATTCCCTAGAAAGTTTCTTAAAAGGAAAGCATGACCATAATTTTTGTAAAAATACATCCTCCCCTTTTCATCTTCTCTCTTGCATGTGGCCTGGCCAAGGGGGCTCTAAGCCCTCTTTTCTCCTCTAAACCTCCTTAAAATGGAGTGATTTCATGTTGTTTCATCAGAGAATCAAGGTGAGTTATATCCTATATTTCCCCCATTCATCTTCTCTTGTTTTTGTAATTGATTTTATTATCTCATAATTAGGTTTTTTTATTATTCCACTGGATCATGGTGGAATATTCCCATTGTGATGGGAATTTCATATGTCTTGGCTAGAGGGAATCCCAAGATAATTTCGGCTCATCACCACACATAATTTCATTATATTTATTCCATAATGTAATTTTATTTATATTTTTTACCTAAATTAATTGAAATTTTAAATTTAAATGGTTTATTTTTTTATTTATTTTTTCTGTCATAATGTTTCTAGTTTTCTATAGACCTCCCATGGGTTGTTTTCTCTCATTCTGGTGTGATGATGTCACTCAGTGAGACTCTATTCATTTTTCCTACTTGAATTATATTTAAAAATTATTCTAAATTATTATATTTAATTTTAATATTAATTATAAATCTTTATAGTTAATTATTAGACTTTATGGATTGATTTAGTGCCTCGTGTGGTTTGGTGATGGTCGGATGGCATAGATGATATTAAGAGAGAGTAGAAGGGATGTGATAAAATGTAATGGATCTATTAATGAGGTAGGTGGTCTCTTGAGCATTCCTATTTGATTTACCAATTTTATTATATGCATGTGTTTTTTGTTATTGTCACTGAAGATGATCAGAAGTTTATTAAATGAATTGTTTCTTTGAAATTGTATGCTTATGAATGGACTGTATAAGGTTTCAAGGATAGTGACCGACCCTTAAAATATATCTTGGTTCCTTAACTATCAATGGTTGACCTGTTATTTATAAATGAAATCCTTTAGGTACAAAAACCATAAAGGGTGAGTAATAAATGTTTTAGTGATCATGGAGAACTTTAATATGTCCTCTAGGCCTCTTAAGTACTAATATATTATGAATTTTAATGATAGGACAGAGTAGGTCATGATAGAACAATACAATGCCTTAAAAACTTTAGGATACTTGAGATGATAAGGGAGATATAATTCCTCCTCCAATGAGATGTCAGTACCTTGGTGGGAATACCCTATGTATTATTTTTTTTATAGGTTGGGTGTGTGAGGACAGACCTAGGATAACCTTTACTAGGACATTGGTAATCATGATATCTCATCATAGTAATTCTAGTGTGTCTTTTTATATGTGTCCAGTGAGGCTATAATGTAATTATGATGAGACTTTGTAGAATCTAGAGGGTTTATGATGATATTACAACCCTAGATTGAGAATTTTTAGTAATTTTTAGTGGTTGTTTTAGGTTTTAGATTAGAATCTGAATCGATCATATGAGTCTGATATGGTAATAGTGATTATGAGAGGTCATTCACTTGAGAGGTTGGCATTGGTTATGTTAGATTTTTTGGGTAAATATATAAAACATATAAGTTATATTTTATGATATATTACAGTAGGGACACACTACCCTTGAGTCATAATGATTAATAAATGATGTTATATGGAGTGCCTAGGTAATTACCCAAGGTTCGGTTGTTATTACTATATGAATAGAATTCATTTTATAATCCCCTTAGTTTTGTCTCTTATGCCTATATAATTTGAATTATTTAGTAAATCCCCTTATATTTGGTTCATATTCCTATCTATAATTCTTAAGATACTATAAGGGATTCATCTTTATGTCTGCTACTTATGAATTTATGGGTTATTACCTATGATTCTTCCATTAATCCCATTACTATATAGAATGCCCTAGTCATCACCTGTATAACAACCCTGCTTTTTATTACACACTTAACATAAATTATTATATAAAAAATTCACTTGATACAATATAGAAGGTTGAGAGGTTTAGTGTCTTTGGGGCTTAGTAACATTACATAACAACTTAAAACATAAAACGCAACATCTTATTGAAAACTTCCTTTACCTAACCACTACATTCCCTCGTACTTAGAATTTCATGGGATAACCTGAGGACATGCATAAGAAAAGGGTGAGCTATAAAGCCCAGTAAGAGAGTAAAAAAGGGCATAACATGAAGAATAAAATACATTTTTTTCAATAGTCATATCAATGGATCATAAATAAACATGAACATAAAGTCATGATATAGCATGATTATCATAACATGGAAATGTGGCAACAACCCTTAACATGGAATTAGCAAGAGCCATGGCTCATTGAACATGGAGCATGAGTAAACCCTTATTGCACTTGAATTAACATGAGTAAATCCTCATTGTACTTTAATTATCATGATTAAATCCACATTACACTTGACGTATCATGATACTAATTTTTACCCAATGCATTGGAGCGCTATCAGGGTGCACCCTTCTTAAACATTTCATTCCATGCAAAAGTGTGCCACATGGATCATAAAACATAGATTCATCATCATTTATTCCAAGATAAAGGAATGTGGAATTCATATATGAAATTATATAATTAATAAGTAAACGTGAATAAAGTTTAATGCCCTTGATAGAGAAATAGGAATGGTATTCACTACACGACGACTTTGGCTTGGAAAAACGCAGTGCAATTTCACCAGAATAACGGTGTGTCATAAGAATTAATAAAAATGGTTGATAAGAGGGAAAGTGTTGTATCCTCATATGTACATGAAATTTAAAGTAAATTGGTCATATAGATACATTTCCCAACACAAGTAATGGAATTTGGATTCATAATACAAAAGAATTGCTTGAATGTAAAAGAGGAGAGAGAAATTCCTTACGGAATTTTGGCATGGTAACGGGTGTACATGGGAGGAATTAATGAAAGGGAAAGAGGATTATCATCATTCCAACATAAAGAGAGCACTATGGGGGAGGTGCTAAATCATACCCCAATATTTATAATTGAATATAAAATTACGTAACAATATTAAGAATCTTGGCTAAAATGAGAAAGGAAGGAACCCCTTAGTTGGAAGTGTGATCCCAAAGGGTTGGGAGAGGCTTGATAAAGGCTTCAAGGGATCTTGGGGTGCCTTTTGAGAATTCTAGATAGAGGAGGGTAGATTTTGGATGAACTCCAAATGCTTTTAGTGAAGATAAAGTGGGATTTTGGGTGGGTTTATATAGGAAAGGAGAGAGAATTCTTTATTATTTAGGTTTGGGACACCACAGATTAAACTAATCAAAACCACAAACCAGCCCATGGTTTCTACCCATGATTTTTTTCTAAAGAAGAGTGGAAAAAAATATTTTATAAGTCCAATGGCCTAACTTCTTAAAATAATAGGGTTGCTTATGTGGAGGTGAGTCACACTCTCAAGGAAATCAATTTAAAAAGATAAAATATTTTATAAGTCTTATATGGTCCACTATGGTGTTGTAAAATAAATCAAAAAAACCTAAAATCACATTATTTTAATATTAAAACATATATTGGCCGAACATAATGTTTATAGTATTTTACTACATCACTATTGGGTCATTATGATGTCATAAAACACACTATATAATTAAACAATATTTAATTTTTACCCAAAAATTCACTGTTGGATAATTTTGATGTCCTGATTCAAAATATAATATTAATTTTATCCAAATAATTTTCTAAATATTTGAATTTTAACTTTTTAGATAAAAACCGACATTTATCAAAAATTCATGGGTTTTGACAAAAACAGCTTTCAAACCTTAATAAAAATTACAATTGTTTTCATAAAAATAAAAAGATCATTTAAAAGTAATTTAATAATAATAATATTTTATTAAAATATTATTTAATTAAAAAATCCATTAATTTATCAAAATATATTCCTTAGTTAAATATTAACTAAAAATATTATTTGTTCTTTAAAAACTATTTACAAAGTAACAATAATAAAATGAAGGTATATGCTTTATTATATAAAAAAATAATGCACATAATCATAATGCTATCGTCTTGTTACATAACCCCTTATAACACCCACATAAGACCGAAGGGTAAGGTGTGTGATGGTGAAAAACTCTTGGGGTGGCTCGGATAACATCGCCTGGGTGGTAATCTATATCAACTTCCACTTCTACCAATAGGCAGTTTCATTTGAGATTAACATGTTGAAGCTTGGCTTGGGCTTGGTCAAGATATAATCCCAATGACACCACCTCATTTCTGAGCTCCAACAAATGGTCTTCATATGGGGAACGTCTACTGGATGAGGTCATCGCTTCTTTTTTCTGGGTAAATTAGATTTGTTAAAGCCCTATATTTATATTAATCATGTGATCACTGTTCAACGGCTATATTAACAACAGTCACAATTCTTAATGGTATTTTAAAATCCAAAAACATAAATCCAAAGATGTTCATATGTTATATAACCATTTTACATAATAAGACATTTAATTAGATCAAGAATAATTTCCATTATTAAAATTTTGGCTCTTTACAACCTAGTGTTCATATTTTATTACTATATGTAGGAAAATCCATATGATTTGGGGTAGGATGAATGTCCTCTTGACTATTATCATAATCCTAGAGACACTTTTACATTTTTCAAAGTATGTATATTCAATCTCAGGTGTTGCTTTAGAACCTGAGGATTGATGGTGGTTATTATTTATGCTTTCGTTTACTGGTTATGTTTGGGACCCCATTAGAGGTTCCCTACTAAGTTTTACTCACACTCATCTCATATATCTATGGCACTTTAATACTTAATAAGACTTCACTTATTACAGGTTTAGGTTGGGAAGAGGCCTATAATTTCATGATCAAGAAGGATAACTCGAATAGAGTGGAGAATGGAATGTGATAGGGATGGGAAATGGGAGTATATACAGCTTGTATTTTTATTATTTTATTTATTTATTAAATGTGATAGGCCTATTAAGAGATTATTTGTTTTATTCTAGAATGACTATGATCATGTGTGACTGCAAGCTTCCACATTTACATTTTATATTGCATGTTCTATTTTATTACTTTTATGTACTCTTATTATTATTTTTGGATAGAGTTTGGTTTTTTTATATTATTGTGAACTCTTCTATGGGGGTATAATATCTCCACAGCAAATCCCTAGACCCTCATTTCTAGTTGGTCCTCTGAAATATGGGGAGAAATTCTTGATGTCACATGGAAACTGCTAGTCTGGGCACAAATCGAGGGGCCCAAATAGGGGATGTTACAATGTGGTATCTGAGAAACTTTTTCTTTATGTTACCATTTATGGACATTGTATATAGGTATTGAGGATATTTCATAGCTTTTTATAGACCTCAAATGGGTGCTTTATTAATACCTTTTTGTGGGAATTTAAAGATACTGATGCAAGGGATTTTTGTTCTTTCTTTATGTTTTTACAGTTTTATGATTTCACCTAGTGTGATGCACTTGAGTTATGGATTTATTATTTATGTGTTTTATCACTTGTCTTATTGTCAATGGGTATATGCACATACATTATTATTGACACATAGGATTCACCTGACATACAAGTGCTTGTGTATGACTGATATCATGGAAGATATAGGGTTTGGCTATTTAAAGTGTCAACAACAACTTTTATAGTATTTTACCATATATATTGTTACTGTTATTATACTCATGGAGACATAAATATGTTTTATATTTGATAATAGGTCATGTTGATTTTGTAGAGGGATTCTCTTTGATGATGGATATATAGTCCCTCTTGAAAGAGATATGTAGTAACCCCTAATGGGTCCAGATAGACATTTATGCCCTGGTAATGGACCAATTATAGGTGATCATGAAATAGGTATGGTTGTTTAAAGTTTCAACAACAATATATATGGTTATTTACCATATAACTTCTTGGTGACATTATACTTAACCAAAAAGTATTACTATTGTTTTACTCAACACAAATTTCATTGTATGTATACAACTGGATGACATTATGGTCCTTAAGGGTGTAGTCTTATATAAGGATGGATAGGGAGAATTAGTTCCCTAGTATGATGATGAATATCAATGTGATTCATGAAACCGGTATATGTGATAAACTTGAAGTGGTTTATTTGGAATGTGATTTACCTTAGGATATTTTAGATGATAAAAAAGAGATGTTTTTTTATTTATGACCTTTTTGGGATGTGGTTTATGGGCTTGGTGGGGTATCTTGTTTCCTAGATATGCATATCAAGATATTAATGATCTAAGTATTATCATTGTAACAAGTGGTTATGTATGAGGGTAACCCAAGAGAGGGATTATCCCTAACTTGTGAGTTTATTTTAGATAGGAAGCATGGGTGGGTTCATTTGTTTATAATATCAATACATGGGATGGGTTATAAGATGTATGGTATAGGCATGGTGATTCCTTTTGATTCATGTTGTAAATTACTTGAGGTGATTTGGTATAAAAATTCGTTTGGAGGATTGTATTGGTAGGATGTCTGGCCCTATTTATTTTAATTGCATTTTTTGTAGCATGGGGAGATAATGGGTTGGTGCTTTTGATTTCAAGATGATGCCTGAAGAAGTGGTTGATTATGTGATTAGCCTCAATATTGGTGAGATGTTAGGATCATTGTAAATTAATCATTGAGGTGATTTTTGTTAGATGAATTTCAAAATAATTAAAGTGTGGCCAGATATTTAGGTGATGAGCCAAGGTTTGATGATGTGAATCTCATGGGATTGTGATTTGGGTTCTGTGATTGGGGGTAATGGGAAGGTCCACCCATTAGGTTCGTATGAGTCCCATATGGTATGCGCTGGTTACATGTGGTGTTTTTTGAATGGTGGATATCTAAGTAGGAACATGCATACTGAGGATCGATGGTTTTGATGGAATGCTTATGGGATTTTTTTTCATTGGTTTTTATGATAAATTTTTTCTAATGATGATGAATTCACTGTGGGTGGATGGTGTTAGGGGTGGATAGCTTGGATGAGTATGTATTGAGAGGAGAGACTTGTGTATGATGATAAAACTTATTTTGGTTTCTATTGAGTGGTATGAGGGAATCCATATGGTAGGGAATTTATGATAGGATTTTAGAGGATGTTACCCCCGTTTCATGTTTAATTTCAATGGATGTTCAGGATGATGGTCCTGGTAGATCGGGAATAGTTTTCAATTGATGTTTTCATTGATAATCATGTATGAGAGAGATTTTCACATCTATTAATTACATGTGGTAATGGATGGAGCACAGATTGTTTATGAATTACCCATGTGTGGTTTTGTTCATGGGTGAGATGAGACCAGCCTCTAAATATTCAAGGTAAATTTTGGGATGTCGGTGAGAAGAAAAATCTAATTTTATTTGGTTTTTTTAATAGTATATTTTATGTTCATATTTAGTTTTATATAGAGTTCACCCATAAGAATTGGGATTGAGTTGGTTTTGATGTGATCCAAGCATTTGTCAAATCAATGGTGCACTAGTTCTCAGGGTGAGAGCATAGTAAAAGATTTGGTTGGTTGATTATTTAACTAGGTAAATAAAATAAGAGTTGGGTTTGGACTTTAGTGTGGATTTTTGGATGATTTATAGATTCCTTTGTGATTTAATGCATCTTGAATGGGTAGTATCGCAGTGGCCAATGGGTGTGACCGAGCATTTTTGAGAATGGTCATCCAGACGAGGACCAATGGGTGTTTTCATGTGTAGTTGGGTGCACTGAAATAGAAGACACCTTGAGCAGGTTGTTCTACTATAGGTTTTGGGTTTTTATAGGTCATTCATATAGTGCATAGCACCATGTCTTGGTAATTATCATTTATAAGATGAAACTTATGGTGGGGAGAACCATAATCTAGGAGATGAATTTATCAAGACACCATAGTTTCTTGGGATAGAAGGACTCAGATAATAAATGTCTTGATGTTTTGGTGATAGTAATGAAAGGTATCTTGGTTTTTGATAAATAAGTCACCTCAATTTGGAGTTTCACAATAGAAGATCATTTTATGTTTCACAGTAGAACATGGTGAGATGGTTATGAATTGATGACTATGTTAGGTTGAGGTTACAATTTGAAGGACCACTAAATCTCCTTTATAAAATTCTTATCATGGGGCCACCATCAAACAAAATTTTTAATCTAGGTTTCAACTGATTTTATAGTGGGATTCATGTTATCTTCACATAGGATACTTTTATGGGTGTTTTTTTCTCTTATTTTTTGGGTTCATTATGTGAGTGAAAATAGTGGTTGAATTGATTTTGTCTTAAATTTACTAATATAAATAATGGTCTAACATTGGATATCCCCTCACTTTACCTATTAAATCATAATTCCAAATTTACTCTCATCTATTCTCTATAATCAAGTTAAAACTATCTTCATCACCCTCATCTAGCTATTTCATCCTTAATAAGAGAGTAAAATCATCATTTTTTCCCTTAATATTACTTAGACCAGTGATCAAAAATCTTTGATCACTCTTCGATCAACTCAATTATAATAATCACAATCCTTTTATATAACCTAAGTGGTCAATGTGTTCAATCCAATAAAATATGGAAGATGAATTCAAAATTCATATAATTAAGGAAATATACTAACATCTAAACAATTCAAAAAATTATAATATTAAGAGAAGTGATATTCAATTAAAAAATTGAATTCATTAATGGGGGTAAGAGGAATCTCATTGGATCAACCACTAATAAATTAGTGTTTCATAACTAGAGACTATTAGACGATAAATAAATAAAAGTAGTCTGATAAGATGTAAGATAAATTTGATTGATCTAATCTCTCCCCCCCCCCAATGAATAGTTATTTATTTCTAATAAAATGATCTAGGATCTCTAGTGAACTTTGAAATAGACCAAGTGAGTAGCCTAAGATTCTTCTCTAAATATGTCAGTAATTCGGGATTAGTCCTCAAATTATATTCCCACATTTATCTTTTTTAATTACTACCACATATCCAAATTTAGGGTAAATATTTCTTCATGTGAGAATCAGTAAAATCTTTTTGGTCAAAAAATTATTCTCCCATGATCATTCTCTATACACATTTTGGGGTAAAGTGTTTCAGTGGTCATGAATCCTATTAAAAATGAGTGTTTATAAGGAGAAGGGATCACATGTAGAGGATAAGTGAGACACACACTTGATCCAATTCACCAGAATCAATCTTGGACCTAGAATTTTGGTGGGCTTGAACATTATTGAAGTGGTTTGGCCATTTCTTTTTAGTGAATGTTAGCATGGATGATACACCTGGTCTTGCAGTTAGGTTTGGTCATGATTTTTATTAAAACATGTCCATTATTTTTATCACCCATGAACCCTATTCTATCATATCATTGTGGAAATTAAAGTTACTATTCATTATCAAAATGATCCTCGATTTTGAACTCCACTTCATGTGTATAATCATGTATTTAGTCATAATCTTGGTTCATCCTGAACTTGTTAGATTTTAATGGTGTCTAGATCCTTAAGATTTAGAATCTCCGTCCATGTATTTCGCCTCATTAGAACATCCAATCCTTTGATAACATAACATAATTCAAAATATTGTCTACCTCATGCACTATAGAAAAAAAATTGGCTCAAAAAGTTATCTCAACTAGCTTGTCATGGTAATTTGATTGAGTGGGTGGTGTGCATTGGTACGCATACTTACAACCAAATCATTGGTGGAGTCTGAGGTCCTCCTCTATCTTATTAAAACTATCTAAGGAACAAACAAACAAGATAAATATCTCGGATATATCTAAATATCAAATAAAAATCTTCATTATCTTCAAACAGAATCTTCAGTTGATCTCGAATGGTTTTCATGGATATAGTTAGAATCATATTCCTAAAATTAGTTCAAATTTCATCAGTCAGGGTTTTCTTATTTAGTAAATGCTCCATAACCTCATAATAGTTATTATTTAAACTATTAATAACTTTATATGTCTAATATATAATGTATTTTTATACTAATAAATTTTTAAATCCAAATGAGTCTCGTTATAAGTTCATGGTTTTAATAATTCTTCTCAAGAATCCTCAATTTCCAATTATAAAGAATCTATGGATTCTGTCATGTTTTCATCAACTGGTTCATCATAATTTTTAATTTATTCTCATTTGATAGCACCCCCTATAAATCTAATCTCATTATTCTTATCTATTCCATACTTTAAATATTTTATATATAAATTTTCAATAGGGCTTCATCCAAAATTTGGATTCATCGATCTCGAGTTCCTTCCATCGAACTCCCTATTAATCCATGGCCGATTGAAATTTCCATCTACACTCAATTGATCAATAGAATATGGTATCATGATCAAACTCCCATGGAAGGATGTTTAGGCCTAGATATATTATTTTTCATGGAAGGAGATTGTGTTCTCATAGAATAAGGCTTCACAGAAGTAGGATTCTCAGGAAATATTGGTTGATGCACAAAATCATGGAGATGGTGGGAATGGAAGGATAGAGTTGTCCATGGAAGATAATTCATGGAAGCTTGGAATTTACTTCACATATAATCTTTTGGAAGGAATCAAAAATCCTCATGGAATAATGTTATTTCAATGGAATGGTGTTTATGGAAGCAAGAGCATGGAAGCACACTTTTTTATTACACAAGGTTCATAGCTAGAGAATAATGACCATAGAAGATGGCCATTTATTATCATAGAATCATACTCTATGGAAACAAGGTAATGACATAGAAATATCAATGTGTTTATAATTTTCCTTGTCTATAAAAAGTGAAAACATATTTTTATTTATTATAGGTTTTTTCCTAAAATATTTTCAATTGAATTAAAATTATAAAAATAAAAATCTAATTCATTTCAACCAATTAGTTTTTAAATTCAAAAAAAACTAATATATGGCTTCAAAAAATTGAATAAAAAAAATTATGTTTTGATCCATTTAATCATTTTAATTCAGATTTCTAAAAAAACCAAAAAACACTAATTCACTTGATATTTATTTAATTTTGGGTATTAAATTCTAATGAAATACAGTTAAATGTTTTACAAAATATAGATCTCATAACTCCACAAACATGAAATATTACACACATTGGTAATTCTTAGAATTGAACATTGAAAATTTTGATCAAAAGATAACTACGAACATATTTTTAGAAATATAATTTCTATAAAAAATAAATACGGTTTTTCTAAAATGAATGTCAAGCTTACAGTAAAATTCTATGAACATGCCAAGTAGACTTGAATAACCAAGAATTTGGTGACAGTTCACATGTATTTAAAACAAAGACTCTTAAATAAAATGAAACTTTAGTGAAATCATTCCTCCAACCTGATATCAAATGAAATTTTCATGTTAATATTATAAATTCCATTATTAAAAAATATATTTTTACTTCTTATACTTAATTACTCACACCAAAGAAAAATAAAAATTATAGATCCCTATAATTTTTTAATAATTATGTCTGTTTTATTATTCCAATTCACTACCTCCCTTCAATTCAAAAAAAAATCTAGTTTAAGGAGTGAAACAAATTATATTAAATTAGTATCAAAACTTGAACAAGTGGAACTTGCTTTCATCCCTCTCTCATAGGTTTCTTAATTGAGAGTTCCAATTTCCAGTTCCTTGATACAACACAAATTAAATTTTTTTAAGTAAATTTCCCTCTTCCTTGTCTAGGTTCAATATTCCCCTTTCCTAAATGAGTTAATTTTTGAAAATTAGTAACTTACTAATTTTTTCTCATCCATGTATATGAAAATCATTATTCAAAACACTTATTGAATACAAACACATGGAATTTTCTCGCAAAAATTGTGTCTAATGTATTAGTGATTCATTGTGGGATCTCAAAATCCCATTTTTCTCAAGTTTTAAAGGACTTATACAAACTTATTTTTAGTTATATCCTTGAGGTGTTCCTTTTAAAAATGTACATGTTACTAGGTTTGAGTTGAAACATCTAGTGACATCATGTAATATTTATGATTCCACATAATTCTTCTCAGTTACAATCCTTTTCCTATTTCTAAGACTAAATTTCCATTAAAATAGTGTTATATTCACTTATAAATCATTTAATACTTGTAATTTTATAACCAGTGAATTCCTACACTCTATCATGGTATTTAAACTTGGCAGGAGAATATAAAATTAAAATTTTATTATAAATACAATTATTATTATTATCATTATTTAAACTCTAAAATATATAAATGAAACCATGTATAAACTATGTATATATCCTAAAAATAGATAGGGAGTCATTTTTATTTACTTTGTTTAAGACTAAAAATACTTAAATAAGAAATAGAAAAACAAAATGACTATTTAAATACAGAGATACATGGTCCTATCCCCCACACTTAGTTTATAAACACATCCATTTAATTCCATAATGAATTTATCAAGGAAATAATTTTTAAAATTATCTTGACTATTTTGAATGAAATATACAACCTGAGGTTCTTTATTCAATGGACACACGAAGGTGTTTGGACTCCTATATGGTTTATTTCCAGAAATATTCATATTTTTCCTTTACTTGTTATCCATTTAACTAAAATAGGTTATGTGATTCATCTCCCTTAATCTCAACTACACCAAATGAAAAAGTTTTTGTCACTATATATGGTCTAGTTCATTTGGAACAATTTTAACCAAGAATGTGTTACATTATTGAGGATAATAGAAAAAATTATCTTCAATTTTAAAGTATATTATCTAGACGATTATGATATAGATAGAATTATATTTATCCATGTACCATAAGTAATTCTCATAATATTTTGTTCTCAGTTCCTCAAGCTCCACCATATGAATCTTCCTCTATTCTCTAGATTTTGTACTTTCCATATTGAACTTCTTCACAGCCTAGTAGGACTTATGATTAAACTCAAAAGGAAAGTAGCAGTTCTTTACAAAAATAATTATGTTTTGGGAAATACCTTAAGGGGTTTTGTAGGAATCTTTGTAAGCCTGTAGTTTATCCTTCTTCTTCTTACACAAATCTTTATGGTTGGGTTGCAATTTCATCTATAAAATCCTTTTTTCTCAGTATTATAATCCTTGGAAAATCTATTTGTTTTTGGGTGGTATAAAGTGGAGGTATTATGTTTCACTCTATATTTTTTTTCAGATATTCCATGTACTTTTTATATAAGTTCATACCTTGGTCACTGATTATTTCTTAAGGAATTTCAAACCTAAAAAAATATTTGACTTTTGAAATTAAATTAAAAATTCTGAATCATCATTTCAAGTAGTTTTTGTATCAATTTAATTAGAAATATAATCAAAAACTAATAATATATTGAAAATACAAATGAAATAGGAAATGGGCCTATGAAATCCAATCCCCACATCAAATATTTTTCAAAAAATCAACAATCTCTGAGGAATTTCATGTCTTTTGTAAATTCCATCATTAAATTGATATTTTGAACACTTTTTGAAAAAATTAGGTGAAGCTTAGAAATATGAGGACAGAAAAACAACTTATAATATTTTCCTACCTATTTTTTGAAGTATAAAATAGCCTCTGCAAATAAGTGTATGATAAAATTTAAGCACATACATAAACTCTTCCTTATGGATACACCTTCTTATTACATTATCATTATGGATCTTCTATAAATATAGATCTTATGATATATAATACTTTGAATAATTTTTCATTTCTTGAGTTTGATTCTTGATAAATAATGGAGGTAACTTTTATCTAACTAGAAAATTCACAATATTAAAATACCAAGGTACTTGGGTGTATTCATAAAACTACTCACTAGGGAAGGATTCATCTAGATTTACTTTAATAGGTGGGTTAACCATGACAGTGTAAGGAAATCAGATAATGTGGTTTATAACCAGATTTTGAGTAACATTTAAAAATTTTAGCTCTAAGTTTTATTCTTATATTTATAGAATCCATATCACTAAACTTGTATTTTATTTAACTTTCTTGATCAAATACCAAAGGGTTTCATGATCAGAATAGATAGTTTAATTACTAATAGGTAAGAATAAAATTTCAATAGAGAAAAAAATAAATAAAAACTCATTATATATTATTGTATAATGTTTGAGTTTTCATCCGTGGTCTAAGAATTGTAAGTTATTACTCAGGAGTTCCCATAAATATACTATGAAATCACATCTACTACAAATTTTGATGAAGCATCATGCAAAATCTCAAATGGAAGGTTCCATTTTGGTTTTAAGATTATGGAATTTCTGTTTAACATTTCTTTTAGCTTATAATTTTCTTCCCTATATGACTCATCAAAGGAAAAGTTGGTTTCGTTATTAAGTATGTTATTATGGGTAAATAAATTTTAATGAAGTCCCCAAAAACTTTTTGTAAAATACATCATGACCTAAAAATGATCAAATGTATCTCACAGTGGTGTGGTAAGGTAGTGTAAATATAACTTCAATTTTGGACTTATCCACTACAATCCCTAATATAAAATTTATGTTCCCTAAAAAATTTCCGTTTTCTAACATAAAAGTCCATTTTTCAGTATTTAACACTATTTTTTTCTCAGTGCATCTCTTTAAAAAAAATCAAAATTTCAAGGTAACTATGAAAATAAGTTTTATAAATAGTAAAATCATTAAGAAATAGCACTAATAGTATATCAATTCTAATAAAATAATTACCAAGAACCATTGAAAGGTTCTTGGGGAATTTCAAAGACTGGTACAATCCTTTAGTTGAAAAATGTACCAAAGAGACTTATGAAGGTGTCCTTTTCATAGTCATCTAGAGAAATTATAACTTGAAATTTCCTATAAAAAAATTCAAAAAAATAATAGTAACCCTTACCAATAAGTCCCTTTAACATTTGTTCTATAAATGGAAGGTGGAATTGGCCTTTATGGGTAACATAGTTTAATTTCCTATAATAAATTAAAACAGTATAGCTATTTTGAATTATTATGGGAAAAAATTCATTTTTCTCATTTTGTATAATGGTGTGTCATGTTTTCTTCAGAATTATTTAAATGAGACTCACCCATTTTGTAGTCTTATATGGGGTAAATTATTCCAGATCCTAATACTTTTTATACTTCCTTCTTCACAACTTCTATAAGGTTTGGGTTGATCCTTACATGGGGATATCTCATTAATTTGGACTCATTTTCAAGCAATATATAATGTATAAAATTTGTATGTATAATCTCTAAAATGTTTTCCAGTGTATAGCCTAAGACCCTAATAATTTATTTTATAATTATCAATAGTTGATCAAGTTTTTTAGATTTAATTTTTTTGAAATTATGAATGGTGGTTTTGTATTTTCCTTAAGAAAAGTATATTTTTTGTTTTAAGAGAGTATTTTCAGTTCAAATTCAGGGGTTGTTCCAAGGATGATTTTATCTAGTTATTATCAATGTTGTAAACCTTCACATGTTAGGTAAAAGTTTCAATTCTAGTTTTGAGTAAACCATCAAAGTATCTTTCATCAATTTCCTTAAACTATCTAGCACACAATAATATTTCTAGATTAACCTCATTTTAAAAAACAGATTCATCAATAAGTTCATGTGTTTCTAAATCTTCTCCTAAACAAATTATACCATAAAATATTTCAATTTTTTTCTTATAGTAGTAAATAAATTCAAAATGGTTTGAATTACAAACATATTGTTCTTTGTGAAGGTTTTTCAATGAATATAAAATGTTAAAATTCATATTTTTACACTAAATTCATTGAAATAGTTCCTTCATGGACATGTATTATTATCATGGAAGTTTTATGAATGGTATTCCTATAATTATAGGGATTTATCTTTACCATTTACTTCCTCGATGATCAGAATATAGAAGTAAATATGGAATGGAATTCCTTATACACTTACCGAAACATATTCTAGAACACCAATAAATTAGGAAGTGGCTGCATTGAAAAGTTACACAATTAATAGGGTGATTTTAAACTCTACTTTTTTTAGGGAATAAAAAAGTTTATAAGGAATTAAATTAATTGATTCTATTATATCACACAATCCATTATAAAAATTAATCTCTCCAATAGTGCAAGGGATAGTGAAGGTACCTATATCTTAGCATTTTTTGGGTGTTTCCGAGTTACAAGTGCGGAAACATTTTTACCTAAACTTAACTTTTCATTACCTTGAAATATTCTCTTCTTATTGTATATCTCTTTGATAAATATTACATGACTTGGGATTTCGAGGATGGAATCTAGTAAAGTGATGTTAATCTCCACCTTTTGAATATATCCATAATATCTTATTATAATGACTCTTCATTGGTTTTCATGGGTGCTTTAATCCTCATAGGGGAGGGAGGATAGGGATGATGTAGGAATTCCAACTAGGAATTCCCACTATCTTTATTCACTAGTAATTTATCTACAATTTATTTATATACTTTTTCGTAGGTATATTTTTCATGTGCATGTGGTTTTCCACTTATCATTCCCTCTCGTTATGATGATTCTTTACTACTTCCCAACTTCTTGAGTTATGATCCATGAGTGGAGAGAGTAGTTTTCTGACTGGTATATGGCTCTATATGTTTTCTTAGTATGTCCTTTATAGAAGTTTCTTGTGTTTTTCCGTGTTCATGACTTATAGAGGGTTGAGAGTTGATTCTTTGAAATGGTGTTGATTTGAAACTCTATTGGAAGGATGATATTCTTGTTTTGGTTTTTCATCTCTATATTGAATATTATAATACTCTTTGGATAAGTTATGTTTTAGTAATTATTTTTGGTACTATCTTTGGTACATGGTTGCATAGCTTTTAATTCCTTGAAATTATGGGAAACCATCTGTGTCGCAATCCTAAGAGTAGAAAAGTTGGAAAACCCTTGGATGTGTGGTTTCATAAACATTGTTAAAAGATAAATTTCCTACAATATATGTTAGTTATTCAAAAAAATTCAATTAAAGGGTAATTTTAACTTTTTACCTCATGCACTCCTCTTTTTTTAGTCCTTATTCCAAATTTCTAGGAGTTTTGTGAAATTTTCTCTATTAATACTCTAAATTCAACAGGGGAATTATCAATCAGGGATTCTCTAGAGGAAGTATCCATAAGGTCTTGGTTATTATCTATAAATCCTATATAAAATAATACTATTAAATGATTCTCATGATAAGGATAGTGTGATCTGAATGCAATTGGTTTATTAAATATTTCCTAAAACTCATAAAGGGTTTATCCACTCACTTTCATAATCCCATAAATTTATTTCCTCAGTTAGATACTTCTTGAGGTTGCTAAATAGATTTGGAGGAAATATATGTGTAGTTCATTCTAGGTGGGGACTTCTCTAAGAAAAATATTGTAAAATATTTCCTTAGATACTCCTTCCAGAGAGAAGGGGAAGACATTCTAGCTGACTTGATCTTATGAGACTCCTCTCATCTTGAAATTACTATAAACATTAGAAAACTCTATTAAATTTTTGTCTGTATAATATACTACCAGTCCATGAAACTTTTGTAGGAGTTGGATTATTCCTTTTCTAAGTTCAAATCCATATTGGTTGTTCATATTTAATTTCAATTTGTCAATAAAATCTGGTACATACAATTATCTTAAAGTCCAATTCATTTGAACTAATTTTTCTTAAAAAATTTCAATACCCATGGTAAAACTAGTGGAAGAATATGAATATGATGGGGATTCAGTCAATGGAATATTTAGGAACTCTATTTCCACTTCCATAGTGATTCTTAAGTTCTCAATTCTTTCATATATAGTTTTTTAACCTCTGTATCAATACCAATGAGGTGAGATAAATTATACCTGTTAATGTGATGAAATAATTTTAAAAAAAAAGTATGACACAACACCAATCTCCCTAAAAATTTAACCATGTTGATGAATGTCCTTTTTCAATACTTCCATGAAATAAATTTTCAACTTGAGTTTTAAATGCAGTTACAGTGGGAATCAGGTTTTCTTTAGAGAGGGGAGGGTTATGGGTGTGTGTTTATCTTATTTTATGGTTTAGTGTGTGTGTGTGAATAGTGGTCATATTGATTTATACTTAAATACATTATTAAAAATATTGGATTAACCATGTATATCCTCTTAATTTACCTATTAAATCATTATTCCACATTTACTCTCTAGTCTTCTCAATAATAAATTGAAACCTCTTTTGATCACCCACCTTTAGTTATTTTGGCTTGAATAATGGAGTAAAATGATCATTGTATCCCATAATATTACTTATAATAGTGATTTAAAATATATGATCACTCTTAGATTGACCCACTATGCATGATCACCAAAAATGGATGAAACCTAATAGGATCATGAATGAAATCTAGTAAAAGAGAGAAGATTAATTCAGAATGCATTGAATTAATGAAATCTTCTAACATATAAACAAATTTTATATATCATGAGATTAAAATAATTTATATTCAATTAAAATATGGAATTATTTAATAGGTAGGTAATATGAATCTCCTTGGATCATCCACTAATGGATTAGTGTTTCATTACAGGATTGTTTTACATAAGAATGAAATAAAAGTAAGAAAAGAAGAAGCATTGATAGCTTGATCGATCCAATATCTCTCCTCCCCCAATGAACATTTATTTTTTTATAACAAAATGGTTCAATACTTATGGTGAAATTAGAAATTAATCATGTGAATAGTATGATATTATTTAAAATGATTCTAGTAATTCTAAATTATTCCTCAAATTTTATGATATGTATCCTCTCTTTCTATTTTAACTATATATCTAGATCAAGGGTCAAGATTTATCTTTATGAGCATCACTGGAATATTTTTCATTAAAACATTAACCTCCCAAGATAGATTTTCATACACATTTAGATGTGAAGTAATTCAGTTATTCACAACATAAATTAAAAATGAGTGTTTCTCAAGAAAATTGATCACATGAATAGGATAAGTGAGGCATGTGATGGAGTTGATTTATTGGAAGTAGTATTGGTTTGTGATGGTTAGTGGGATGGGACATTCTTCAAGTTGGTCACCCATTTTTTAGTAAGGGAGACTTAAATTATGGGACCAGTCTTTCACATGGTCTTGGTCATGATTTCCAATGGAATAGACCCATTATTTTCATCGCCCACAAAAACTAATCAACTGCAATATTGGGAAAATTCAAGGTCATGTCTACTATCAAAATGATCCAAAAATATAAATACACTTCATTTGTATACCCATAGATTCAATAATAATCATGGGTTAGCCTAAACTAAATGGATTCTAGTTGGTTAGAGTTCTATAATATTTAGCATCTTGAGCCTTGTATTTTACCTAATTCAAATTGGGAGACCTTTGATGACACACCCTTATTCAAAACATGATCAACCTAATGAATCGAAAAAGTATATTTAGCTCAAGAAGTTCTCTCAAAAAACTTATCACTAGAATTTGATCAAGTAGGTGGTGTACATTGGTATGCATTCTTTCAAATGGATCATTAGAGGTATCCAAGGACCTCCTTCATCTTCTTTAACCAAAATACGGAAAAAACAACAAGTTCCACATAAAAGGATCATCTCAAGCTTAAAAAAAACTCTTAATCATCTTTGAATGGAATTTTTAATCAAGATCGAAGGGTTTCCATGGCTACAGTCATGATCATCTTCCTCAAATATGTTTTGATTTTAATATTTTTTACATATATAATAATAATATAAAAACAACATTCAGAAAACCAATATAAAATAAACTAATTCTCAAAGTAGAGCATCTATTTTCAATAAATGCTTAATATAATGTACTTTCCAAGAATTCACCTTCTATGTATAGAATTTTAGGAAGTTGATTTTTAATAAATAACTTTCCAATAAAATTTATGAAGACAAGTTTATTTATTTAAAATTTTCTTCTTCCAAAATCTTCAAAAAAGGGGATTTCAACGAAAGATATTCCCTCTCTTCTATCTATAAAATAGTCGCTCGACACATACCCCTCCCATAACTAATTCTCAAAGCCTAAAATTATCTTCTATCATCAATTCAGTAAATCTGTAACCACATATTACCTCTCCCATCATCAATATGATCAATCAGCAACCTCAAATCCAACTCATGCTTCGACATCAGTGAATCAAGATCCAAATTCTATGAATCAATATCAATCTTATCTAAATTATATATTGGGTTTTTTGAAACCATTTATGAGTAACCTGTGAATCCATTCTTTCGTGACACCCCCAGCATGAAGCTTACCGGTTAGTGAAGTCCTATCATGATAATATATGGTAACCCTTTCACGAAACTCTTTGGAATCTTCATTTTATAAACTCTTCCATCATACTCTCCCATAACAGGTATTTTCAATATAATTTAATGTTTTATTTATTTATTTGCGTCAATATTTAGTATAATTTGGATATATAGTTTTAAAATTTTATTTTATGTTTTATTTTATTCAGTTTAAAATTGTATAGTATTTTATTAAATTGTATTTTTTATGGTTTATATTTTTTAAATTTAATTTTTTTCTAATTATTAGGGTTATTTATATTTTTTATGGTTTCTTTTGTAATTTTATTATTTTATTTTTATTACATGAATATTCTCATAAAAATTATTTCATTTTATTATATGTGTGTGTGAAAATTATTTAATTGTATAAAAATATTGGAAAATTAATTAGTGATTTTGTATAACATGACCCCCTCACTCCAAAGATAACGTAATGAGGGGGGATATATTGACTCTTGATTTCTGGCATCATTAGTCCTCAGGTTGGTATCCAGAACCGAAGGTATAAAAATCTCATGAAATGGGAGGCATTGCCCTCTATAATAATATCGGATCAGGAGATAAGATCAATCAATTGAAATAAAATCCATGACATAAGATAAAAAGAAATTAAATTTATCCCATAATGAATGTATAAATAAAACTGATACAGATAAATGTCTCCAAAGTAAACACCCAAATGTAAAGCTAAAGTAGTGATGTAACAACTATCCAAAGTTCTAAGATAGTAATGTTCATTATGTTCCATTTAATCCTCTTGGAAACCTGAAAATAATTTTATATACAAAGGGTGATCATACAAGTATACTCAGTAGGAAAAATAAGTCTCTTGTGCACATGTGAAAGAAGAAAGATAATGCACCCATGAGAAAATAGAAGAACCAATATCACCTAAACAGGTTAACTATCCATCCCAACCTCATAAAGGCATTCTCACTAAAATAACACAAGCAAAGTATAATAAAATAATAATAATCATATCAATAATGGGAACCCTACACCACTTTCCCACTGATTTTCCATTCTCACACCCCAATTTCATACATCCTAGTGCTCCTATATCTTTCAAATACAATATACCACCACCCCACAAAACAGACATATCACATCATGCCCACAAACACCTTGGTCACCTCCCCACAAGCCTGAACACATCACATCTCGTCCAAAAAAACATAGGCCATCACATCACAAAAATTTCCCTAACTATAGTAGTAGGGTATCATGAACATGAAGAAAATAAACCTCATTTCCTCCTCCTACTATGAACAAACCCCACCATAATTAATTCCATAAAACAATCATATCACACCTCAACCAAAGACACCTGGGCCACTGCCCCATAGCACAGTCACATCACATCTCACCCAAAAACATATAGGCCACCACCCCATCGCACGATCACATCACATCTCACCCAAAGACACCTAGACCATTACCCAGTGCACCAACATACCTCCTAAAATCACAACCTATACATATCTACTCATCTGGAAGAACGAGTGGGAAAGAGTAGGTATCCAGACAACCATCCTCATCACCAAGATGTTGGGAAAAAAATCTCTTGTGTGATTATATGGGTGTAGGTATGTAGTGATTGACATAGGTGGGGAGAATATATAAATTACAAGGAATATACAAGTATATAAATATATACACACACAAAATCCCAACCTATGTATTCAAATCCAAACACAAACCAACTCACAACATCCACACTTTCACTGCCACCTCTAAATTCATAACACCACATAAGACACAAACCACACATTTCACATTTCCAACCAATTCCATCATCCAGCACATTTATTTCATTATTTACCAACAACTATATTTAACCATATATCCCATCATTTATTTTTTTATTATTCATCTAAATCCCATTAACCAAACAAAACCCCAACCATTTCAGTCATTATTAAATAATTATTACATCACTACTTGGGATTCTAGAACAATGCAACCATATATCACAAGCTTATCAACATTCCCATCAAACCATCACATCACCACCCCCCCCCCCCCAAACATGGCCAAAAAACCACCACTTCGCCACCCCAAAAGCACATCCAAACAACCACCACCTTTCTAGCCCAAAATCATGTCCAAACAACCACCACCTTGCTACCCCAAAAGCACAGTCAAACAACCACCACATTTCCACCCCAAAATCGCATCCAAACAACCACCACCTCACTACCCCAAAATTATTTCCAAACAAACACCACCCCACTACCCCAAAAGAATATCTAATCAACCACCACCTCACCGTCCAAAAAGCACCACCAAAAAATTACATATCACCCCACATACCCATCAAAACCACACAACGCTACCCCACAGTAGGACCACACATCACAAAACATTTTATAGATATAACAAAAGAAATTTTATCACATTTCACTATTTATTTAGGGGAATTATCACGCATTCCATGATCTTGGGTAAACCATTTCATTAGACAAATAAAACTAGTTATCCAATTTCCATTTTAGGTTGATGTCACAAAAATCATAAAAAAAATGTATTAGTCACTGCACACAACATATAATGCAAAAAAAATCCTCTAATTTCCATAATTTTTAGTAGGGAATTCAACACATATAATAAAAATTTCATAATAACATAAAAGTTGTAAAATCATGTTAAACAAACCCTTCTACACTTAAATTTCAATTAAATGGTTAATTTATCTTGATTAGGATAGTTAAAATTATCCCCCATAGACAAAAAAGATACCCCCCCCCCCCCCCCCGCACATGCCATAAAAAAGTGAGGAATTAGGGTTTCTCTACCTCAATGAAGATTTTCCAACTCACTGCACACCGTGGGGCAGAGAAGAAATGCCTTAAAACCACAACCACACATAGGAAACCACGGATAAACCTACATTGTAGCCAAGTATCATCAAAATGCATCCCAAAACACATCCCAAACCAAAACAATATCATCATAGTGAATCCCCAAGAGAAGGACGAAAGGAAACCTTAAGAAAAAGAGAATCACTCATCATGGATCACCCAAAAACAACCACTAGAACTAACAGATTATGGGAGGTGAAGGAGGGATAAAAAATATTATCCAAGCATCTAGGGTTCATCCAAAATAGAAGGGTAAGAATCTATAACCAAATGATTGAAATAAGGTGAGAAAAAGGATTTTAAATCTTGGATCTCACTATTTTCACTTCATGTAATACATTCACAACATGTAATTCATGAGATTCCCAAAATTTTAAATTTCCACCATAAATCATGTCATATTAGGATGAATTGATTACACATCATGAATTATAATTTCATAACATGAATCGGTCTCACAGTTTCCCCCTATACACACATACAATCCATGAACCAGCTGACTTCATAAGCTATGAGCCAGTAATTCATGTTGTGTGAACAATAAACAATGTGTATTTCTTGTAGCAGCTCTATTGTAACTCCAACTACCATCAAACCTCCCCAATCATCCTCTGAAACACCTCTAACACAGAAAACTAGAAAAGTAATGGACTAGGAATTTATGGGCTTTTATATTAAATTACTATCAAACAATTATCACCCTCAATAATTCAAAACCATGCCTAAAATAAAATGGGTCTGGATGACCACCCCATGAGATACCTCTCAATAATCTCATCATACCTTAAATTCCACCACCATCCAAACATACCAAACCAAATTGACAGAAACAATCTTGCACAAACTCATCACTTCACAACCACATCACCATAACCATCCCACATCCACATATCCCAAACCAACCACCATCACAACCAACTAACCGCACTACCCTAATCATACAAATAAAATAATTCCATCCTCTATGTCATGATACTATCTACTCTGGGTGGCATTGACTTTCCCACATGGGTTTAATCGCATCATATTATAATGTATCTTGATTAGTAATTATGTCCTCCCCTTTTCATATGTTGGAACTTTATCACACATCACACATAGTGGAAAAACATCATGTCTCATAACACAACAAGATCCAAACATCACATCATAAGAAAAACAGAGTAAGAAAGAACTCAAAATATCTCCAGGTACAGGGCATGAATCTACATCTCCTAATCCCAAGTACTCTATTACATCCCACCATTCCTCCAAAACACAGGAATAAAGGGAATGGTCTATCCAAATAGTTCCTTCTCTTGGTGATCTAGGATCTCTACTGGCCACTCCATGAACATCACATCATCCTCGATATCTAAATCTCCTTAGTAAATGACATGGTAGTTATCATGAAGATACTGATGAATATAAGAGACATAGAAGATGTTGTATATCCTCTTCAGTCGTAGTGGCAATTCCAATCGATACGCTACCTCTCCAAATCTCCCTAAAACCTCAAAGGGCCCAAAAAATATGGTATAAATCTTAATCCACTGTTAAAATTCTGATTCCCACGTCAAGGGGAGACCTCTATGAACATGTGGCACCCAACCTGGAACTCCAAGGGCCTCATACTGCAATCTACCTAAGAATTATACTAATCCTACACTGCTTTCATCCCTTATCAAACCAGCTAAATAATGTTTTTGTTCTCTGCACCACATAGATACTAGGAACTACTACCTCCCTGACCTCTATCCATATTAATGGAGAATGAAATGATCACCCACACAATGACTCAAATTGGTCCATGTCGATGGATGAGTGATAAATATTATTATAATCAAACTCAATCAAGGTTAATTATCAATCCCATAATCCACCTAAGTCAAAGATGAATTCTCACAACATGTGCTACAGAATCTAGAAGTTCTGCTCTGTCTTCCCATCCGTATGAGAGTGAAAAGCAGTTTTGAGGCATAACTAAGTTTTGAAATAATGTTTTAATCACCTCAAAAATAACAAGGTAAAAATTGAATTCCTATATGATAAAATGGACCTCATACCTCCATGTAACCTTACTACTTCATCTACATACCTATTAACTAAATAATTCAATGTGTCAGACTTCTTGATCGCTAAGAAGAGGTCCAATTTCATCAATTGATCCAAAATCACCCAGATAGAATCATAACCTACCTAAGATCAGGGTAACCCTGTAATAAAATCCATTGATATTTTATCCTATTTCCATTCAGAAACATCAAAAGGATACAACAAACCACCAAGAACACAATACTTGGACTTTACCTTTTGATAAACCAAACATCTTTCCACAAACTCTGACATCACCCATTTCATCCTGGGCCACCAAAAATGAATCCTCAAGACATGGTTGATTTTGGATACTCTTGGGTATACCATAAAAGATGATCTATGAAACTCATGAAGGACTCCCTCACACATCACCAAGAGAACAAAAATCCTCCCATGAAATAGCATTTGGTTACAAACATCCTATGAACACCCCTTATGAGTAACACCATAGACAACACGATCTCACATCACCTCTTCCTATGAGTCTCCCCACTGAGACTCATCACCTTCTACATCAAAGAATACTAAACATTCATTTGAAACAAATAAACTCTACTATAATCCACCATAGAATCTAAGTGAAAGGATACCAACTCCTTTATTCCTCTCCAAGCATCCCAAGACTCTGGAACAACATATTTCCATGACTTACTTCTTAAAGTATTAGACACAACATTCACCTTTCCTAAGGTGTGGGAGATCTCAAACTCATAATCCTAAAGAAAATACATCCAACTCAACTGTAACAAGTTTAGATAATGCTGAGAAAATATATACATCAAACACTTGTGATCTGTGAAGACCAAAAAATGCTCCCCAATGAGGTAATGTCACCATAACTTCAACGAACAAAACAATTGTTGTTATCTCCTGATCATGGGTTATATATTTAAATTTGTGGGTATATAACTGCCTAGACCCATAAGAGATCATTTCTCCCTATTTCATCAAAACTCATTATACTCTCAAAAGGTAAGCATTACAAAATTCCTCAAACATCACCCCCTCCTCTAGAAACTAAATAATTAAAGCACTGGATAGATTCCCATTTAAGTAACTGATTGTTTCCTAGAACTAATTATTCCACACAAAATCCTTGTCCTTTTTGTTAAATGTTTCCAAAGGGGATATAACTTGAGATAAGTAGATCAAAAACCTCTAATAATAAACTGAAATACCAAGGAAACTGTGAACCACTTCCATGTTCTTGGGTGCTGCCTAAAAAACAATTCTCTTGACCTTCAACGGGTCAACTGACACACCCTTCTAAGACACCACATTCATAAGGAAATACACATATCATATCCAAAACTTACACTTATACAATTTTCCATAGAGATGGTGGTGTTGAATAACCTTCCAGATATCTCTAATATGATCTACATTCTCCTCCTATGAATTCAATTAAATCAATATGTCATCAATGAAGAAAGCTAACCCTACGGTGAGGGCGACCGCAGCGAGGGCGATGCTCCGCTAACCCTACGGCGATGGCGGCCGCCGCGACCCCTCCTCCCGTCAGGGGGGAGGGGTCTTCACCTTCAACTCATGCTTCAGGTGATGTGCAACCGAGAATTAGGGATTGCTTTGGATCCTCGTCAGATGCGGGTTTCTTCCTCCCCAAAATCGAAGTTTCGCCGAAGGTACCTGGGTGCGTTTCAGGTCAACCTATTGTTCCGGTTTCAGTGAAGGAATTTTATGAAGCTTCAGCGTTACTTTCCTCATCTATGATTTTTAGGTTTACGAAGCGGCGACCTCTTGTGGAGCATTTCGACAAAGCGGTCAATACAGATTAGGGTTTGAAACACCGGGTGCTGGTAAGTATAATGGGTCCGCGTCAATTCCTCATATTGTTTGCTGACGAAGAGGATTTGGGTAGAGCTTGGTCGAGGAAGAGGAAACCTTTCTGTGGCCTCCCATTTCACTTACTTCACTGGTCCTTTGAGGCGCATATGAACCGTGACTCTACTTACATGGCAATTTGGATTCAATTTCCTAGACTCCCTTTGCCATTTCAGAATATTGGATTACTGAGGTCAATCGGCAACTCGATAGGGCGCTTTGTATGCAGTGATCAAAGAACAGATTCTCTGTCTCATCCCTTTTCGGCTAGAATTTGTGTGGAAATGGACCTCTCAAGATTGTCGTCGGAGCTTGTCTGGATTGTAGTTGAAGAAGAGTACAGGTATGCACAGTCGATAATCTATGAATCATGGACCCCATTCTGTTCATTTTGTTTCAGGTAGGGGCATGATGGACACAGTTGTCGAAGGAGTTCTAGGGGTGTCTGAAGCTCTGAGGTTCCAGCTGTGCCAGCGGATGTTCCCTCGAGAGAGGGTGTGATCACCTTTAGTGCTGAGCAAGGTAGTGATCAGACATCACCTTCAGGCCTGAATCAAGTTTTTCATACCCCTTCAAAATTAGTTGGGGGAATTCATTCGCTGGTTCAGGGGGGGCCTTCAGGGAAGGTGGAGGATCCTTTTCCCATTACTAATCTGGAATATAAGAGACAGAACTCTATCAATCTGTGTACAAACTTAGGAGTACAGGTGGAAGCGAATGAGGTTAGGAGGAAGGAGATCATGACTGGAGCTGTGGTGGCTACCCCTCTAGAGGACTCTGAAACAGCCAACAGGGAGAGTGGTAACTCCAATGGCTTGAGCCTTGATGTAATTAGTCATGGCGGGGACATGGATGGGGCCAGTAATCTTTAGTATATGGGTAGGGGGATTGAGCACCAATAGGACTATGTTGAGCCTGAGATTCCAGTCTAGAACACTTCAACTAGTCTGAGTAAGGTCAGGTTGGATGATTCTATACCATTCTCCCCAAACTGATTTGTTGTACTGGAAAGTTCAGTTGATGGAGTGGCCCATGTGAGGGAAGATGAAGAAACCCCTTTCCATAAACATAATGAAGGTGATATACCAAACATTGGTTATTCTTATGGAATGATTGCTGGACAGCTGGGTGGTGGTGAGGCTGATCCGGAGGGAGTCAACATGGTTGCTTTGGATCAGGTGACAGAGGAGGTTCCAACTCAAAAGAACAATGTGAGTTGTAAAAAGAGGAAGGGGAAAAAAGATTACTCCTTTCTTCCCCCCCCCCCCTTTGGAGACCCGCTCTGGGAAGAAACCACCGGTGCCTCTGCTTAACGCGGTGAAAGAGGATCCTCTGGATTTAACCAAGGGGAACGTCAATGAAATCAGAAGTTCTACTGGGAAGGTAAGGACGGGAAAGGAACCTATCCTTTGTTCTGAGGAGGATATGGTCGAGGAATTTCTATATGTTGATATTCCACAGGAAGAAGCGGATATGATGGGAAGATCTGTAAGAGTGGAGGTTGACCACGAACAGGCAAAGTGGATTGACAATCAAGATTTGATCTTAATGAGAGGATTAAACGACAAGAAAATCAGCAAAGAATAATATATCCGAACTTGGTATAAAATGGCGAACCGTTTGGAAGACGTTATTGGACATGATCCTAAGGCTAAGGTGTGGCTAATGCATTGGAATCTCTATAGGGAAGAAACCAATAATAGGATAAGGCTGTGTTTTGGTAACATTTCCTTTTCCTATGAGGCTTCGCCTCCGGTCTGATTTGGGAACTGTAGTCTAGACCTCCTCTTCGGGCTAGAGCACTCTACCATTTACTTTTCAGGTCATTTGGGATATGGCTGATTTAGAGGGATGGCAACATCGGGAGGGACCATGCTTGCATGGGATCGCTAAGTGACCAGCTTAGGGATGGTGGTTGGTGTTGTTGCATGTATGTGGTAGTTCCTATTCTTTCTGATTTTTGTTTGGGTTTGTTTAGATATCTTGTTGGACCTATTGGTTTCTCACTTTTTCCGCAAAAGTGTTTCCTTAATAAAAATAATAATTGTCAGTCCAGTCATCAATGAAAACGATGATGAATAGGTCCAAGAATTCATGTAATAAAGAATTCATGACCCAATGAATCCTAAACTCTGGAATTATATACATAACCTTAGACTACTATACAACTTCTTGGAGAACAACATGGGATCACCCCATGGTGACACACTAGGCTAGATAGAACCCTTCAACATCATGTAATCTATCTGAATCCTAAACTCCCACAACTCAGAAGGTAACATTTGATAAGGAGCCATAAAAATTGAATAAACACCAGGATTATAGTCTATCCTAAACTCAACATCGGTCAAGGTATTATTGTCACAAAATACTTGTAAAAAAATAAAAAAATTCACCAAAAACCCTAAGAACATTCACCATACTAGCCTCTTATGACATCAATGACAACTCAACCATCAAATAAATAAGTAACTCTACATGTCGACAACCCACCTAATAACCCCTCTCACTAACAAAAACCATGTTCTTTCCATCCACATTTGATAAAATGAATCTCTTATATAAGAATTCAATTACAACATAGATGAAATATAACTAACTGGCACCTAGGATGACATCGTATAGATGCATCTGTTGTAAGAAAAAATCCTCTCGGGACTGATGTGGCCCCATCATCAGTCTACACCCCCAAAACATATCAAACAAGTTGTTCTAGACTCTGAATATTATAGTCAGTACCAGGGTAATGAGAAGACTGCCTATTTCTAGACCTAGATAATATACTATAGAGGTTTTAACAAAGGAGTAAAAATATATTTAATCAAACAAGGTGAAAATAAGGGTAGATTAAAAAATGACCGTACATCGAATGATCTATGCCTCCTCTAGTGATGATACCTATGCTACATGTAACTAACCACACCCATATCCTCTGCCTATCTACTGATGTCCAACACCTTGACCATGCTCGTGTCTAAGTCCTTGAACATGAGGAACATCCTGAGGTTGACCTCTACCCACTCCATATCCACTTAGTGTAGCATAAGCCTCCTACCCATGTTACTAAAACGGCCTCACTGGAAACTATTGTTGAGGTTGGCACTAAACCTAACCATATCCACCAAACTAATATCAAAGAACCACTGGGATATGGTTTTAGTGATGGCCATGAACTCCATAGAAAAAACACACTGATTTTAAGTCCCAAGTAAAATAACAAAAACCGTTATCCCCAAAAGTCTGGAAGAGAAGCTGTTGTGGTCGACTCCCATCTAGTTTAAACCTTGAAAGTCCAAGTTCTTGAGACCTTCCACTAATGACACTGCCCCTAGAGGAACCTAGTTGCTTCGCCTATTATAGAAAACCTATTCATGAGTGCATCCACCCGATCACTTTCACAGTCTTTTGAACATCCAAATGCATTGGAAAAATAAAAAAAGTAATTGCATACTAGATAGAAGGAAGAAATGCCTCCTCAATATATCTCACATGAGACTCCTCATCTAGAAAAAGATCAGGAGAAAAATGAATAAGGTCCTTGAACTTGATTCCCAAATCCCACATTGACATACTCTCCTACTAGAGAAAAAATATTATCTTTCATTTTCACTACCTTCATGACCGATGAAAGGAAATCTATTCGGAACACTCTCTAAAAGTTAGACCATGAGACATTTTCCTCCTTCTTCTCAACAAGATACAGTGTCCACCACTAATGTGTTACTCCCCACATATAACTAAATACTAAAGTGAACCAGTATCCCATAAAGGCCCAAATCAAACTAAAATAATTCTTAGGCTCCTCCATCCAGCTCTCTACCTTTACATCCAAAACAATCCCCTCATACTTACCCAAAGCTTTCTACTAAAAATCATGTAATACCATCAGCCAAGTCTCAATATCACCTTTCGGATCAATCATACGGTGTCCAACTAGATCATCTTGATGAACCTCTATTACCTAAATCACATGTGAATGACATATAGGATCCATAGATGAAAGAGTAAAGAAATATTTCCTAAGCCCAGGTAGTATAATATTTTATTTAGATTCATTTTAAATTTACTTTATTATTTTTAAACTTCAAAAAATAACCCAATTCAAATTGTAACACAATTTATCATAATGTATGTACATCTTCTAAGTATCAACCTTGTAAATAGGTTCACCACACTTCATCATTCAATAAGCGTAGAGTTCATGCACTAGATCATATGGGTTCTATAATCATGTTTCTAAGCAAGTGTCCCTAGCCTATGTCACACATTAGGGTAAACTGGAACTGTTTCCATACCAAACCATGCAATACTAATTGTTCCTAACTCTAAACTACATCATATCTCTTAACCATCACCTCTGATACCAGTATGTTGTGACATCCTCCCTCCAAAGATACTACAATGAGGGAAGAGAGATAATAATAATTAAGTCCCTCATCTAGTAGGCCTCTGGTGGGTTACTAGCATCGAGGGTATAAAAATATCATGAAATGTGAGGAATTTCCCTCTATAATAATAAAGGATCGAGAGATAAGAGGAATAAAATGTAAGAAACTCCATGAAATAATATAAAAAAAACCAAAATCATCTTATAATGAATGGAAAAATATCCAAATTTTCAAGCTATTAATGTCCATAACAATTCATGAAATCTCCCCAAAAATTGGAAAATCATTTTATATACATAGGGTAAGCATAAAAGTATATTCAGTAGGAAAACTAAAGTCTCTCGTGAACATGTGAAAGAAGAATAATAATGTACCTGTGAGAAATCATCAGAACCAACAACACTTACACATGTCAACTATCCATCCCAACCACGCCAAGGTACACTCACAAAATAATGAAATATAAGTATATTAAAATAATAAGAAGAATATCGATAAAGGATACCCTAAACCAATTTCCCACTAATTTTATGCTCTCACACCCCAACATAATATGTCCTAGTATTCCCATATCTTATGAATAACATATACCACTTCTCCATAGCAATGTCACATTACATCACAACTGTAGACACCTTGGCCACCACCCCACAAGCAAAGTCACATCACATCTCACCCAAAAACACTTAGGTCAACACATCACAACCACTGTCATAAGCATAGTAATAGGGTATCATGAACATTAAGTACATCAACCTCATTACCTCAACTAACTATGCACAACCCCCACTATAAACTACCCCATAGCATGGACATATCACGTCTCACCCAAAGACACCTGGGCCACCACACAGCAGCATGGTCACATCACACCTCGCCTAAAAACACCTATGCCACTTCCGCATAGCATGGTCACATCACATCTCTCCTAAAGACAACTAGGTTATCACCAAGTGCACTAAGAAACCTCTAGCCATCACACCCTATGCATATCTACTATCCTTGAAGAGAGAGTGGGAAATAGAAGGTATCCATCCATCCATCCTCATCACTGGTATATTGGTAAAAATACCTCCTATGTGAATATACAAGTGTTGTCATGTAGTGATCTATGTGGGTGGGGTGCCTATAAAAATCATAAGGAATGTAAAAGTATATTCATATATCCATACACACAATCCCAACCTATGGGTCCACAACCAATCACAAACCAACTCAAAAAATCCCCACTTTCTTTTCCACCTCTAAATGCATAACACCACACAATAAAAAAACCATATATTTTTCATTTCCAACCAATTCCATTATTCATCCCATTTGTTTCATTATTTACCAACAACTACATTTAACCACACAACCTGTCATTTATTTTTTTATTATTCACATCTATCACAATACCCAAACCAAACCCCATACATTTCAATCATTATTAAATAAATATTCCATCACTACCAAAACTTCTAGAATAATGCAACCATACATCACAGGAATCTCATCATTCCCATCAAACAATCACATCACCACCCCCAAAGCATAATAAAACAAACCATCACCTCATCACCCCAAAAGCATGGCCAAATAACCACCACCTAACTACCCCAAAAGTATGGCCAAAAAACCACTAGCTAACTTCCCCAAAACCACTTCCAAATAACCACCACCTCACCACCTAAAAATCATAGGAAAACAACCACCACCTCACCACCCAAAAAACAGAGACAAACAACCACCACCTCGCCACCCCAAAAGCACATCCAAACAACCACATATCACCCCAAACCTCATTGAAACCACACATTGTCTCCTCAAATCATGAACAAACATCAAAAAACATTTTAAAGATTTAAAAAAAGGTATTTTATCACATTTCACAATTTATTTTTGGGGTTTTATCACACAATCTGTAATCACAGGGCAATCATTTCATTAATCAAATATAAGTGGTTAAAAATTTCCATTTTATGGTGATATCCCAAAAATCATGAAAAAAAAAAAGATCAGTCATAGAACACATCATCCAAAACAACCAAATACACCAACAACCATAATTTTCAATGGGTCATTCATCCCTTATAATCACAATATCATAAAAATATTAATGTTGTAAAATCATTTAAAACAAATCTCTTTCCCTTTCAATTTCAATTAACTGATTAATTTATCTTGATTAGGCTAGTGAAAACCATCCCCCATAGATAAAAAAGGGTAAACCCCTCCTTCAAGATGCACAAAAGTGATAAATTATAGATTTTCTACCTCATAGAAGATTTTACAACTCATTGTGCATCGTAGGGTGAAGAAGAAACACTCACAAACCACAACCACACATAGGAAACTATGAATCAACCTAATTCAAACCCAAGGATCATCAAAATGTATCCCAACACACATCCCATTCCAAAATAAAATCACCTTATAAAATCACTGTGAGAATAATGAAAGGAACCCTCAGGGAAAGAAAAAGCACTTACCATGGATCACCATCAAACAGCCATCAGAACTAATGGGTCAAAGAATGAGAAGAATGGATAGAAAATCTCCTTGAGGCATCTAGGTTTCATCCAGAATGAAAGGGGAAGAAGTCACATATGTTTTCATGTCATGCAATACATTCACAACATGTAATTCATGAGATTCAAAAAAAATACACTTTCACAAAAAATTGCATCATTTTTCTTGAAATTGATTACACATCATGAATTACACTTTCACAACATGAATCTTTCACATGGGTTTCCCCTCTACCTGCATACAAGTCATGAACAAGACAACTTCACAACTTGTGTACCATGAATTCACATTGTGTATGTAACACCCGAGACTTTTATGTTATATAAATCATCAAAGGAATCTTTTTCTACACAACACTTACTTGGCTTGCTTTACACGCAATCGCGACCTTCCTCGATAGCTTGCGTCGTACGCAATACCGAGTTTCACTAAACAACAATATGCTATTAAAACTAGCCGTTATGAATAGTAATAACCACTTTTTGAAATTTTATAAATTTTATTTTTCAAAATAGACTTCATTTTTGGACTCAGAATATCGAAATTATCCTAGGGTGAAATTTTGGTATTTTTCTGAAAACTTTCAATTTTTGATGAATAGTGAAACCACTAAGTGGTAGGTTAAAAACTGAATTTTGCATAAAACTTAATTTTGCCGCTTCTGTGAATGGAATTTCAAAAATCCGACAGACACGGTTGATATCAGTAAGTAAAATGTGGTTCAATGAGATAAAAATAATTTTTTGGTGAATAGTAACTTTTTACTATTTTTACCGCGGTTAATAGTAAATAGGGTAACTAAGGGTAAATATGAAATTAATATTACCCTAACACATGTCCTAATTCTATTGGACAAGTTTAATTCGACCAAAAAAAACTTAGGAATAAAATATGACCATTTAGGCCCACTTGGATTAGATTAGGACATTTATTATTAATTTATTTAAAGAAGGGTTAAAGTAGTTAAAATCAAAGTTTAATAAGTAAATCATTTTTAATATGGGGTTATATATAAGATAAATTCGATTGTAAATATTCATTAGAAAGCTAAAAAGATTTAATACATGATGGTATTTTATTTGTAATTTTTAGACATCAAATAATTTAATTTATTTATGACACAAAGATGATGCAGTAATTATCTTGTTAATGAAATATTGACATAATTGATGTTATAAACACCAAAATAAATGTAATTTGAGACTTTTTATGAATTAAACTAATTTTCTAGGTTACTATGATATATTAGTGTTGATTTAATCAACTTGGTTCGAACATATAATTCTGTTATGACTTTCACAAAAATCATATATCAAATAGTGTCAAAATTGACACAAAATAGTTTTTAAATCAAATATTATATTATTAATTGTTATTTTATTCCTAAAAATCTAAGGTTCGGCCAAATGACTTAGATAAGGATATATATATTAATAATAAACAATTTGGGGTTCTTTTGGCATGTTATAGTAAGTGTATTAACCATATAGTGAAAGAAAACAAAAAGACACGGTAAAAGTTAAATTAATTAACTTAGAGTTAAATCTAATTGATAAGGTTAAAATAATACCCTAAACTTGTCTAAATCCTATTGGTTGATAGGATTTAGACCCATCCCCACTTTAGCTTCTAAATAAGACCCTTTGGAACCATTATAAACCGATTTTGACTTTAATATAAAATAATATTTTGAGATATTCCTAAGGTGCCCCTCTCCTCCCTTATAAAAGGGCACCTCCTCCCCCTCCTCCTCACACCAATTTGAGCACTCAAGCTCGGCCAACCCCTGCCATTTTCTCCTCTCCACTTCCCTAGAATAATCCTAGAGGTCCTGGTCTTCTCCAAAGACCAATATTAGTTCCTTAAGTGGAGGATTCAAAGAGGCGTTCCAAAGAAGAGGTAATATCCATTACCGATCTTTTCAATTTCTTTCTTCTTCAACTTATTCTTCTTTAGTTATTTCATGATAAATTAATAACATCAGTATTACTTACATACTGATATGTTATTATAAATATGAAACAACCCTAATTCACCTTCTATCCATCCTACGGAAAAATGAAATCACCGCGCGTGCGTACGTACGGAATACCGTCTCCACGCCGTGGTGTAATCTATTTTTCCACCATCACTTTACAAGGATGGGTATAATGGTGTAATGAGTAACTATTTATGATTATTATAAAGTAATATTGATACTGAAATAATATATATATACTCCAATACAGTTCCACGATCATAGGAACGATATCATCACTCGTGCGTACGTACGGAATACCGTCTCCACGATGTGATGCGACTCGTTCTACATGATCATCGTTACATAGTAATTATATAAATGAATTGAATGAATAATTATGATATATGTTACACTAATACCATTCTGGATATAAGGTATCTATAACCTTAAAATAAGAATAAGAATGTATTCGGAAAAACACGCATAAGAACAAAAGGCAATAAAGACCCGAGTAACAAGTAACAATGAAATATTACTAACAAGAAGCTAAGAATATGACCATATATGATATCATATAAATATGTATGATTCTGGAATAAGTCAATAACATTATTTAAACCATTATACAGGAGCTTCGGACACATACAAAGAAAATCGGACCTAAGGTAAGGGAAAATATCACAATCTCACTTTTATCCGAGATTGTTTTTACTTTGGTAATTACTGGGGTGTATTTTATCATCCACATCCATGTTACCTCAATATGTAATATTATTTCCATCCTTCTACAATAGTTTATATCCAATTTTACCCTTCGGTGAGTTTTTAGTAAAAGATACGAAAGGAATCTTTTGTCGTTTTTCGTACGAGGTACTTTTTGACTTTTCCGACAAAAGTACGAAGAATGTTTTTTTTAACTTATACGGAATGAATGGATTTCTAAAACATTATTTCCAAGAAGATTACTTTACAAGTTTTCAAGTTTATTTTTAATCAACTTCTTTTATTTTAAAGTCGTATGACATGTTATGAAAGGAAAAATGTTTTTTTGAAGAAGAAAGGATATTTTCCTCAAGAATGGAGTTCAAGTGTTTTATCAAAATTATTTTCCATCTAAGATAATAAAGGGTTCTGTTTTTATCCCTATTATTACATTGATTTGATCATGTTGTGATGGAATTATTTTTATGAATTCCTTTATCTTATATGAATTTATTTATGATGTCATGATGTTTCAAGAATCCCATTTTTGTTACATGTGTTATGTGATGATGTATGTTTTATGATTATGTGGCACACATAAGAAAGGATTCATTATAAGATGGGTGGGACCTATATCTCCCTCCAATGCATTGGGTAAAGATTTTATATCTCATGAGATAGACATGGCTGGAACGGAAGGTTATTTCGGTTCAGTGATATAGGACTGAAACGAGGAGTGAACTCGGTTCAGAAAGGGACTTTATCCACTAAGATAGTCTTGGAAATGAGTCGTGACTAACAAGAAATGATTTTCCATGATTATGTGTGCATGCCACAAAGTTTCAAGTTTCATTTTATGATTATGGTGATCTCATTTTCACTTTTATGATTTATTCCATGTTAAGATATTATGATCTCTTTTGCAGGTTATGATTTTCAAAAAGATATGATATGATTTTTAGTTCCTTTATTTGCCCTTGCTGAGCATTTGAGCTCACCCTTTTATGTTTTCTTTTCCCCAGGTCAGGAAGATGGATATTAAGTAGATTATGCTAAAAGGGACCTTAGATATGATGAAATAAATTGGAGACACTGTAGAAGATTTATGAACCAGTTGTTTATGTTTCCCAGTTTCTAAAGACACTATACCTATACGGTCCTTTGTGGTTTTGTCATATGTTGTAATAAGTGTGCTTCAATTTTGAAGTATTAACAATGTATGTAAAGTGTGGGTCGTTATAGTTGGTATCAGAGGAAAGGTATAGTCAACCTTTGGAAACTAGGATGTGAAAGCCTTAGTAAGAACTCTAAGGATAAGTCTAAGCATAGAACACAATCTTAGTGTTTTAGAAATGGCCTTGAATAACCTAGGATAAGACCTTAAGCATGAAAATTTTATTCTTGAATTATGTGGTTTTCCTATTATAATTAGTGTTGCTCACACTATTCTTCTTAGTTTTAGTCAATGGCTGGAACCCGAAGGAACCGTGTTAATGCAGAATGCGATGGGCAATGCAATGATTGTCCCCCTGAGCAACCAAACGATATGGGAGCTGGAATGCAAAATCTTGTAGCCATGCTCACACAACTTTCTCAAGCTATGAATCATGCAGGACTTCCAAACGAGCAAAGGAAGGAGCAAAATTCTGTTGAATCCTTCATGAGGCAGCGTCCACCTTCTTTCAGTGGGTCTACTGATCCATTAGTTTCTGAACAATGGATTAGTACTACTGAAAAGATATTTTCAGTTCTTCAATGTTCTGAACATGATAAAGTCATCCTAGCAGTGTATCGTTTGGAAGGAGATACTGATCAATGGTGGAATCTTATTAAGAATACGAGGCAAAGGGATGAAATTGAGTCTATGGAATGGGACGAGTTCAAGAACTTATTTTTCAATAAGTACTTCCCTCGTATTCTCCGAACAAAGATGGAGAAAGAGTTCCTTGAACAGAAGCAAAGGGATGATGAATCTGTTAGTACCTATGAAGAAAATTTTACAAGACTTGCAAGGTACGCTTCTGGTATTATTATCCAACCTGAGAGTAAGATCGATCGATTCTTTAGTGGCTTAAAACCAAGTCTTCGAAGGGCGTTAGCCATAAGGGACTTCAATAGCTACGAGGAAATCGTTCGATGTGCTCTCAAAGTCGAGATGGAGATTGGAGTAACCCATCAGTCACATGGGTTTGATAAGAAGAGGAAGATGGAATTCAAAGAAAAATCTAAAGAGCACACGGAAAAGAAGATGAGCTTTTCCTTATGCTCAAAGTGTGGAAAGAAACATGGAGGGAGTTGTCTTAAAGGGACAAGTAAATGTTTTAAATGTGGAAAGGAAGGTCATCGGGCATTTGAATGCCACGATAATGGGAAGAAGATGTCTAATGATGCAAACAAAGGAAGGGATACACAGAATGAACCTACTACACTTCAATGTTTCAAGTGCAAGGAGATGGGGCATTATGCCAATCAATGCCCAAATCCAAGGGTTGATGATGATGGTCGATGTCAACAAACTCTTAAGGCTAAAGACAAAGGAAAGTCACATGCAATTTCTATCAGCGATGTGGAGTACGATAACGATGTGGTGAAAGGTACACTTACCATCCACTCTAAAGTAGAAAATGTTTTATTTGATTCTGGATCCACCCAATCTTTTATTTCTAAAGAATTTTCTAAGGGTATCACCGTATTACCTCAACAATTAGATGTTGAGTTAGCTGTGACAACACCTAATGGCACATCAATCGCATCAAAAGTTTATAATTCTTCTCCGATCGAAGTTTGTGGGAAAGTGCTTCCTGCAAATCTTGTGATCCTTCCTTTAGTGGAATTTGATGTGATTCTTGACATGGATTGGCTTTCTCTACATGGAGCTCATATCAATTGCCAAAGAAGGGAAGTCACATTTCATATTCCAGATCAATCTACGATCGTATATCAATGCAAGGATGAACATAATCTTCCAGTGGAAATTTCTTCCATCTTATGGGTATTGATTCCATTAAATGAAGGTTATTTATCTCAAATGGTTGGTGAGAAACTCATGATTAAGAATATGCCCATTGTACGGGAGTTTGATGATGTCTTTCCGGAGGAATTGTCGGGTCTTCCACCAAATCGTGAAGTTGAGTTTTCAATAGAACTCGTACCGGGTTCTTTGCCTATTTCGAAGACACCTTATAGAATGGCCCCAATTGAGTTGCAGGAATTGAAGAAGCAACTCCAAGAGAATCTTGATAAGGGATTCATACGCCCTAGTGCGTCACCTTGGGGAGCACCTGTTCTATTTGTTAAGAAGAAATATGTATCAATGAGACTCTGCATTGATTATCGAGAACTTAACAAGATCACTATCAAGAACAAATATCCTCTTCCACGCATTGATGACTTATTTGACCAACTACGCGGAGCTCAATACTTTTCCAAGATTGATCTTCGTTCAGGGTATCATCAATTAAGGGTCAAAAGGGAGGATATACCAAAGACGGCTTTCCGTACAAGGTATGGACACTATGAATTTATAGTGATGCCATTTGGTCTTACTAATGCCCCTGCTATCTTCATGGATCTAATGAATAGAGTCTTTAGAGACTATCTTGATCAATTTGTGGTAGTCTTTATAGATGATATTCTTGTCTATTCAAAGAGCAAGGAAGAGCATGAAGATCACTTGAGAATTATATTGAAGACCCTAAGAAAGGAGAAGCTTTATGCCAAATTTACCAAGTGTGAATTTTGGCTTCAAAAAGTTGCATTTTTGGGTCACATAATCTCAAAAGAGGGGATATCTGTGGATCCAGCAAAAACAGAGGTTATCGAAAGATGGTCGAGACCAACAACAGTAACTGAGATCCGATGTTTTCTTGGTTTGTCTGGATATTATCGACGTTTTGTAAAGGATTTTTCACGATTATCTAATCCACTCACCAAATTGACTCGGAAAGGAGTTAAGTTTGTCTGGACGGAAGAATGTGAAGAGAATTTCAAGGAGTTGAAAAGAAGGTTATCCAGTGCACCTGTGCTCACACTGCCTTGTAGTGGAGAAAGGTTTGTGATCTACAGTGATGCATCCAAGAAGGGATTGGGGTGTGTTCTTATGCAAAATGATATGGTGATAGCTTATGCCTCACGACAGTTGAAAATCCATGAGCAAAATTACCCAACACATGATTTGGAGTTGGCTGTGGTAATCTTTGCATTAAAGATTTGGAGGCATTACCTTTATGGTGAAAGGTGTGATATTTATACTGATCATAAAAGTTTAAAGTATATTTTCACACAAAAGGAGTTGAATATGCGTCAAAGAAGATGGTTGGAGCTGATTAAGGATTATGACTGCTCAATCCATTACCACCCTGGGAAAGCAAACAAGGTGGCATATGCATTAAGTCGACAAGACCATGCTAGTTTATCCATGATGAGGATCACAAAAGATCCAATATTTATGGATTTACAAAGGATGGATCTTGGAATTATAATGGAAGGGGAAAAATCTTATCTTTCTCAAATGAATGTTCAACCATCTATACATGTGAAGATTAAAGAGGCACAGAAAGAAGATGTCGAGTTACAAAAGAAGGTGAGAAATGTTCCTGAATTCAACCTTGATTGTGATGGGATAATAAAGTTCAGGAATCGGGTTTGCGTTCCTCCCATCCCCGAATTAAAGAATGAGCTGCTGGATGAGGCTCATAGTTCATCATTCTCTATTCATCCTGGAAGCACGAAGATGTATAGGGACCTGAAAGAGTACTTCTGGTGGGATGGCATGAAAAGAGATGTTGCTGAATATGTCTCTCGATGCTTGGTTTGTCAACAAGTTAAAGCTGAGTGACAAAAGTCTAAGGGGATGTTACAACCATTACCCATACCCGAATGGAAATGGGAAAACATCACTATGGACTTTGTCACAGGACTTCCTAAAACATCCAAAGGCAATAATGCTATCTGGGTCATAGTTGATCGTCTTACAAAGTCTGCACACTTCATTACTATTAGAGAGGATTTCTCTCTAGATCAGCTTGCCATGATATATGTAAAGGAAGTGGTAAGATTGCATGGAGTACCACTTTCTATTATATCTGATCGAGATCCGAGATTTACCTCGAAGTTCTGGCGAAGTCTTCAGCATACTCTAGATACAGAGTTGAGTTTCAGCACTGCTTATCATCCCCAGACAGACGGTCAGTCTGAGAGAACAATTCAAACCCTAGAAGATATGTTGAGAGCTTGCTCTATGGATTTCAAAGGAGGTTGGGATCAACACCTACCTTTGGTGGAATTTTCTTATAATAATAGCTTTCACTCCAGTATTCAGATGGCTCCTTATGATGCTCTCTATGGAAAGAAATGCAGGACTCCAACTTGCTGGGATGAAGTTGGGGAAAGAAAGCTGTTAGGACCTGATCTCGTTGATGAAATGGCAGAAAAGGTCAGATCTATTCAACAACACATAAGAGCAGCTCAGAGTCGACAGAAAAGTTATGCCGACAACCGAAGAAAAGACCTAGAGTTTGAAGTGGGCGATAAAGTGTTCTTACGAATATCTCCCTGGAAGAGGGTTATGAGATTTGGAAAGAAGGGGAAGTTGAGCCCTAGATATATCGGTCCTTTCGAAATACTGGATCGTGTTGGGAATGTAGCTTACCGATTGGCGCTTCCACCGAATCTCTCTCAAGTTCACGATGTGTTCCATGTATCTCTCCTGAGAAAGTACATACCAGATCCTTCACATGTACTCAGCTCAGAAGTCGTACCCCTGGAGCAAGATCTTCCTTATGAAGAACAGCCGATAGAGATTCTGGATCGTAGCGAAAAAGTCCTACGAAACAAGACCACTCACTTGGTGAAGGTTTTATGGAGGAACCACCAACTTGAAGAATCTACATGGGAGCTTGAGGATATGATGAAGGAGAATTATCCTCATCTGTTTGTTACAAAGTGACGAATTTCGAGGGCGAAATTCTTTTTAAGGGGGGTAGAATGTAACACCCGAGACTTTTATGTTATATAAATCATCAAAGGAATCTTTTTCTACACAACACTTTCTTGGCTTGCTTTACACGCAATCGCGACCTTCCTCGATAGCTTGCGTCGTACGCAATACCGAGTTTCACTAAACAACAATATGCTATTAAAACTAGCCGTTATGAATAGTAATAACCACTTTTTGAAATTTTATAAATTTTATTTTTCAAAATAGACTTCATTTTTGGACTCAGAATATCGAAATTAGCCTAGGGTGAAATTTTGGTATTTTTCTGAAAACTTTCAATTTTTGATGAATAGTGAAACCACTAAGTGGTAGGTTAAAAACTGAATTTTGCATAAAACTTAATTTTACCGCTTCTGTGAATGGAATTTCAAAAATCCGACAGACACGGTTGATATCAGTAAGTAAAATGTGGTTCAATGAGATAAAAATTATTTTTTGGTGAATAGTAACTTTTTACTATTTTTACCGCGGTTAATAGTAAATAGGGTAACTAAGGGTAAATATGAAATTAATATTACCCTAACACATGTCATAATTCTATTGGACAAGTGTAATTCGACCAAAAACAAACTTAGGAATAAAATATGACCATTTAGGCCCACTTGGATTAGATTAGGACATTTATTATTAATTTATTTAAAGAAGGGTTAAAGTAGTTAAAATCAAAGTTTAATAAGTAAATCATTTTTAATATGGGGTTATATATAAGATAAATTCGATTGTAAATATTCATTAGAAATCTAAAAAGATTTACTACATGATGGTATTTTATTTGTAATTTTTAGACATCAAATAATTTAATTTATTTATGACACAAAGATGATGCAGTAATTATCTTGTTAATGAAATATTGACATAATTGATGTTATAAACACCAAAATAAATGTAATTTGAGACTTTTTATGAATTAAAATAATTTTCTAGGTTACTATGATATATTAGTGTTGATTTAATCAACTTGGTTCGAACATATAATTCTGTTATGACTTTCACAAAAATCATATATCAAATAGTGTCAAAATTGACACAAAATAGTTTTTAAATCAAATATTATATTATTAATTGTTATTTTATTCCTAAAAATCTACGGTTCGGCCAAATGACTTAGATAAGGATATATATATTAATAATAAACAATTTGGGGTTCGTTTGGCATGTTATAGTAAGTGTATTAACCATATAGTGAAAGAAAACAAAAAGACACGGTAAAAGTTAAATTAATTAACTTAGAGTTAAATCTAATTGATAAGGTTAAAATAATACCCTAAACTTGTCTAAATCCTATTGGTTGATAGGATTTCGACCCATCCCCACTTTATCTTCGAAATAAGACCCTTTGGAACCATTATAAACCGATTTTGACTTTAATATAAAATAATATTTTGAGATATTCCGAAGGTGCCCCTCTCCTCCCTTATAAAAGGGCACCTCCTCCCCCTCCTCCTCACACCAATTTGAGCACTCAAGCTCGGCCAACCCCTGCCATTTTCTCCTCTCCACTTCCCTATAATAATCCTAGAGGTCCTGGTCTTCTCCAAAGACCAATCTTAGTTCCTTAAGTGGAGGATTCAAAGAGGCGTTCCAAAGAAGAGGTAATATCCATTACCGATCTTTTCAATTTCTTTCTTCTTCAACTTATTCTTCTTTAGTTGTTTCATGATAAAGTAATAACATCAGTATTACTTACATACTGATATGTTATTATAAATATGAAACAACCCTAATTCACCTTCTATCCATCCTACGGAAAAATGAAATCACCGCGCGTGCGTACGTACGGAATACTGTCTCCACGCCGTGGTGTAATCTATTTTTCCACCATCACTTTACAAGGATGGGTATAATGGTGTAATGAGTAACTATTTATGATTATTATAAAGTAATATTGATACTGAAATAATATATATATACTCCAATACAGTTCCACGATCATAGGAACGATATCATCACTCGTGCGTACGTACGGAATACCGTCTCCACGATGTGATGCGACTCGTTCTACATGATCATCGTTACATAGTAATTATATAAATGAATTGAATGAATAATTATGATATATGTTACACTAATACCATTCTGGATATAAGTTATCTATAACCTTAAAAGAAGAATAAGAATGTATTCGGAAAAACACGCATAAGAACAAAAGGCAATAAAGACCCGAGTAACAAGTAACAATGAAATATTACTAACAAGAAGCTAAGAATATGACCATATATGATATCATATCAATATTTATGATTCTGGAATAAGTCAATAACATTATTTAAACCATTATACAGGAGCTTCGGACACGTACAAAGCAAATCGGACCTAAGGTAAGGGAAAATATCACAATCTCACTTTTATCCAAGATTGTTTTTACTTTGGTAATTACTGGGGTGTATTTTATCATCCACATCCATGTTACCTCAATATGTAATATTATTTCCATCCTTCTACAATAGTTTATATCCAATTTTACCCTTCGGTGAGTTTTTAGTAAAAGATACGAAAGGAATCTTTTGTCGTTTTTCGTACGAGGTACTTTTTGACTTTTCCGAAAAAAGTACGAAGAATGTTTTTTTTAACTTATACGGCATGAATGGATTTCTAAAACATTATTTCCAAGAAGATTCCTTTACAAGTTTTCAAGTTTATTTTTAATCAACTTCTTTTATTTTAAAGTCGTATGACATGTTATGAAAGGAAAAATGTTTTTTTGAAGAAGAAAGGATATTTTCCTCAAGAATGGAGTTCAAGTGTTTTATCAAAATTTTTTTCCATCTAAGATAATAAAGGGTTCTGTTTTTATCCCTATTATTACATTGATTTGATCATGTTGTGATGGAATTATTTTTATGAATTCCTTTATCTTATATGAATTTATTTATGATGTCATGATGTTTCAAGAATCCCATTTTTGTTACATGTGTTATGTGATAATGTATGTTTTATGATTATGTGGCACACATAAGAAAGGATTCATTATAAGATGGGTGGGACCTATATCTCCCTCCAATGCATTGGGTAAAGATTTTATATCTCATGAGATAGACATGGCTGGAATGGAAGGTTATTTCGGTTCAGTGATACAGGACTGAAACGAGGAGTGAACTCGGTTCAGAAAGGGACTTTGTCCACTAAGATAGTCTTGGCAATGAGTCATGACAAACAAGAAATGATTTTCCATGATTATGTGTGCATGCCACAAAGTTTCAAGTTTCATGTTATGATTATGGTGATCTCATTTTCACTTTTATGATTTATTCCATGTTAAGATATTATGATCTCTTTTGCAGGTTATGATTTTCAAAAAGATATGATATGATTTTTAGTTCCTTTATTTTCCCTTGCTGAGCATTTGAGCTCACCCTTTTATGTTTTCTTTTCCCCAGGTCAGGAAGATGGATATTAAGTAGATTATGCTAAAAGGGACCTTAGATATGATGAAATAAATGGGAGACACTGTAGAAGATTTATGAACCCGTTGTTTATGTTTCCCAGTTTCTAAATACACTATACCTATACGGTCCTTTGTGGTTTTGTCATATGTTGTAATAAGTGTGCTTTAATTTTGAAGTATTAACAATGTATGTAAAGTGTGGGTCGTTATAGTTGGTATCAGAGGAAAGGTATAGTCAACCTTTGGAAACTAGGATGTGAAAGCCTTAGTAAGAACTATAAGGATAATTCTAAGCATAGAACACAATCTTAGTGTTTTAGAAATGGCCTTGAATAACCTAGGATAAGACCTTAAGCATGAAAATTTTATTCTTGAATTATGTGGTTTTCCTATTATAATTAGTGTTGCTCACACTATTCTTCTTGGTTTTAGTCAATGGCTGGAACCCGAAGGAACCGTGTTAATGCAGAATGCGATGGGCAATGCAATGATTGTCCCCCTGAGCAACCAAACGATATGGGAGCTGGAATGCAAAATCTTGTAGCCATGCTCACACAACTTTCTCAAGCTATGAATCATGCAGAACTTCCAAACGAGCAAAGGAAGGAGCAACATTATGTTGAATCCTTCATGAGGCAGCGTCCACCTTCTTTCAGTGGGTCTACTGATCCATTAGTTGCTGAACAATGGATTAGTACTACTGAAAAGATATTTTCAGTTCTTCAATGTTCTGAACATGATAAAGTCATCCTAGCAGTGTATCGTTTGGAAGGAGATGCTGATCAATGGTGGAATCTTATTAAGAATACGAGGCAAAGGGATGAAATTGAGTCTATGGAATGGGACGATTTCAAGAACTTATTTTTCAATAAGTACTTCCCTCGTATTCTCCGAACAAAGATGGAGAAAGAGTTCCTTGAACTGAAGCAAAGGGATGATGAATCTGTTAGTACCTATGAAGAAAATTTTACAAGACTTGCAAGGTACGCTTCTGGTATTATTATCCAACCTGAGAGTAAGATCGATCGATTCTTTAGTGGCTTAAAACCAAGTCTTCGAAGGGCGTTAGCCATAAGGGACTTCAATAGCTACGAGGAAATCGTTCGATGTGCTCTCAAAGTCGAGATGGAGATTGGAGTAACCCATCAGTCACATGGGTTTGATAAGAAGAGGAAGATGGAATTCAAAGAAAAATCTAAAGAGCACACGGAAAAGAAGATGAGCTTTTCCTTATGCTCAATGTTTGGAAAGAAACATGGAGGGAGTTGTCTTAAAGGGACAATTAAATGTTTTAAATGTGGAAAGGAAGGTCATCGGGCATTTTAATGCCGCGATAATGGGAAGAAGATGTCTAATGATGCAAACAAAGGAAGGGATACACAGAATGAACCTACTACACTTCAATGTTTCAAGTGCAAGGAGATGGGGCATTATGCCAATCAATGCCCAAATCCAAGGGTTGATGATGATGGTCGACGTCAACAAACTCTTAAGGATAAAGACAAAGGAAAGTCACATGCAATTTCTATCAGCGATGTGGAGTACGATAACGATGTGGTAAAAGGTACACTTACCATCCACTCTAAAGTAGAAAATATTTTATTTGATTCTGGATCCACCCACTCTTTTATTTCTAAAGAATTTTCTAAGGGTATCACCGTATTACCTCAACAATTAGATGTTGAGTTAGCTGTGACAACACCTAATGGCACATCAATCGCATCAAAAGTTTATAATTCTTCTCCGATCGAAGTTTGTGGGAAAGTGCTTCCTGCAAATCTTGTGATCCTTCCTTTAGTGGAATTTGATGTGATTCTTGGCATGGATTGGCTTTCTCTACATGGAGCTCATATCAATTGCCAAAGAAGGGAAGTCACATTTCATATTCCAGATCAATCTACGATCGTATATCAATGCAAGGATGAACATAATCTTCCAGTGGAAATTTCTTCCATCTTATGGGTATTGATTCCATTAAATGAAGGTTATTTATCTCAAATGGTTGGTGAGAAACTCACGATTAAGAATATGCCCATTGTACGGGAGTTTGATGATGTCTTTCCGGAGGAATTGTCGGGTCTTCCACCAAATCGTGAAGTTGAGTTTTCAATAGAACTCGTACCGGGTGCTTTGCCTATTTCGAAGACACCTTATAGAATGGCCCCAATTGAGTTGCAGGAATTGAAGAAGCAACTCCAAGAGAATCTTGATAAGGGATTCATACGCCCTAGTGCGTCACCTTGGGGAGCACCTGTTCTATTTGTTAAGAAGAAATATGGATCAATGAGACTCTGCATTGATTATCGAGAACTTAACAAGATCACTATCAAGAACAAATATCCTCTTCCACGCATTGATGACTTATTTGACCAACTACGCGGAGCTCAATACTTTTCCAAGATTGATCTTCGTTCAGGGTATCATCAATTAAGGGTCAAAAGGGAGGATATACCAAAGACGGCTTTCCGTACAAGGTATGGACACTATGAATTTATAGTGATGCCATTTGGTCTTAATAATGCCCCTGCTATCTTCATGGATCTAATGAATAGAGTCTTTAGAGACTATCTTGATCAATTTGTGGTAGTCTTTATAGATGATATTCTTCTCTATTCAAAGAGCAAGGAAGAGCATGAAGATCACTTGAGAATTATATTGAAGACCCTAAGAAAGGAGAAGCTTTATGCCAAATTTACCAAGTGTGAATTTTGGCTTCAAAAAGTTGAATTTTTGGGTCACATAATCTCAAAAGAGGGGATATCTGTGGATCCAGCAAAAACAGAGGTTATCGAAAGATGGTCGAGACCAACAACAGTAACTGAGATCCGAAGTTTTCTTGGTTTGGCTGGATATTATCGACGTTTTGTAAAGGATTTTTCACGATTATCTAATCCACTCACCAAATTGACTTAGAAAGGAGTTAAGTTTGTCTGGACGGAAGAATGTGAAGAGAATTTCAAGGAGTTGAAAAGAAGGTTATCCAGTGCACCTGTGCTCACACTGCCTTGTAGTGGAGAAAGGTTTGTGATCTACAGTGATGCATCCAAGAAGGGATTGGGGTGTGTTCTTATGCAAAATGATATGGTGATAGCTTATGCCTCACGACAGTTGAAAATCCATGAGCAAAATTACCCAACACATGATTTGGAGTTGGTTGTGGTAATCTTTGCATTAAAGATTTGGAGGCATTACCTTTATGGTGAAAGGTGTGATACTTATACTGATCATAAAAGTTTAAAGTATATTTTCACACAAAAGGAGTTGAATATGCGTCAAAGAAGATGGTTGGAGCTGATTAAGGATTATGACTGCTCAATCCATTACCACCCTGGGAAAGCAAACAAGGTGGCAGATGCATTAAGTCGACAAGACCATGCTAGTTTATCCATGATGAGGATCACAAAAGATCCGATATTTATGGATTTACAAAGGATGGATCTTGGAATTATAATGGAAGGGGAAAAATCTTATCTTTCTCAAATGAATGTTCAACCATCTATACATGTGAAGATTAAAGAGGCACAGAAAGAAGATGTCGAGTTACAAAAGAAGGTGAGAAATGTTCCTGAATTCAACCTTGATTGTGATGGGATAATAAAGTTCAGGAATCGGGTTTGCGTTCCTCCCATCCCCGAATTAAAGAATGAGGTGCTGGATGAGGCTCATAGTTCATCATTCTCTATTCATCCTGGAAGCACGAAGATGTATAGGGACCTGAAAGAGTAATTCTGGTGGGATGGCATGAAAAGAGATGTTGCTGAATATGTCTCTCGATGCTTGGTTTGTCAACAAGTTAAAGCTGAGAGACAAAAGTCTAAGGGGATGTTACAACCATTACCCATACCAGAATGGAAATGGGAAAACATCACTATGGACTTTGTCACAGGACTTCCTAAAACATCCAAAGGCAATAATGCTATCTGGGTCATAGTTGATCGTCTTACAAAGTCTGCACAACTCATTGCTATTAGAGAGGATTTCTCTCTAGATCAGCTTGCCAGGATATATGTAAAGGAAGTGGTAAGATTGCATGGAGTACCACTTTCTATTATATCTGATCGAGATCCGAGATTTACCTCGAAGTTCTGGCGAAGTCTTCAGCATACTCTGGATACAGAGTTGAGTTTCAGCACTGCTTATCATCCCCAGACAGACGGTCAGTCTGAGAGAACAATTCAAACCCTAGAAGATATGTTGAGATCTTGCTCTATGGATTTCAAAGGAGGTTGGGATCAACACCTACCTTTGGTGGAATTTTCTTATAATAATAGCTTTCACTCCAGTATTCAGATGGCTCCTTATGAAGCTCTCTATGGAAAGAAATGCAGGACTCCAACTTGCTGGGATGAAGTTGGGGAAAGAAAGCAGTTAGGACCTGATCTCGTTGATGAAATGGCAAAAAAGGTCAGATCTATTCAACAACACATAAGAGCAGCTCAGAGTCGACAGAAAAGTTATGCCGACAACCGAAGAAAAGACCTAGAGTTTGAAGTGGGCGATAAAGTGTTCTTACGAATATCTCCCTGGAAGAGGGTTATGAGATTTGGAAAGAAGGGGAAGTTGAGCCCTAGATATATCGGTCCTTTCAAAATACTGGATCGTGTTGGGAAGGTAGCTTACCGATTGGCGCTTCCACCGAATCTCTCTCAAGTTCACGATGTGTTCCATGTATCTCTCCTGAGAAAGTACATACCAGATCCTTCACATGTACTCAGCTCAGAAGTCGTACCGCTGGAGAAAGATCTTTCTTATGAAGAACAGCCGATAGAGATTCTGGATTGTAGCGAAAAAGTCCTACGAAACAAGACCACTCGCTTGGTGAAGGTTTTATGGAGGAACCACCAACTTGAAGAATCTACATGGGAGCTTGAGGATATGATGAAGGAGAATTATCCTCATCTGTTTGTTACAAAGTGACGAATTTCGAGGGAGAAATTCTTTTTAAGGGGGGTATAATGTAACACCCGAGACTTTTATGTTATATAAATCATCAAAGGAATCTTTTTCTACACAACACTTTCTTGGCTTGCTTTACACGCAATCGCGACCTTCCTCGATAGCTTGCGTCGTACGCAATACCGAGTTTCACTAAACAACAATATGCTATTAAAACTAGCCGTTATGAATAGTAATAACCACTTTTTGAAATTTTATAAATTTTATTTTTCAAAATAGACTTCATTTTTGGACTCAGAATATCGAAATTAGCCTAGGGTGAAATTTTGGTATTTTTCTGAAAACTTTCAATTTTTGATGAATAGTGAAACCACTAAGTGGTAGGTTAAAAACTGAATTTTGCATAAAACTTAATTTTACCGCTTCTGTGAATGGAATTTCAAAAATCCGACTGACACGGTTGATATCAGTAAGTAAAATGTGGTTCAATGAGATAAAAATAATTTTTTGGTGAATAGTAACTTTTTACTATTTTTACCGCGGTTAATAGTAAATAGGGTAACTAAGGGTAAATATGAAATTAATATTACCCTAACACATGTCCTAATTCTATTGGACAAGTGTAATTCGACCAAAAACAAACTTAGGAATAAAATATGATCATTTAGGCCCACTTGGATTAGATTATGACATTTATTATTAATTTATTTAAAGAAGGGTTAAAGTAGTTAAAATCAAAGTTTAATAAGTAAATCATTTTTAATATGGGGTTATATATAAGATAAATTCGATTGTAAATATTCATTAGAAAGATAAAAAGATTTACTACATGATGGAATTTTAGTTGTAATTTTTAGACATCAAATAATTTAATTTATTTATGACACAAAGATGATGCAGTAATTATCTTGTTAATGAAATATTGACATAATTGATGTTATAAACACAAAAATAAATGTAATTTGAGACTTTTTATGAATTAAACTAATTTTCTAGGTTACTATGATATATTATTGTTGATTTAATCAACTTGTTTCGAACATATAATTCTGTTATGACTTTCACAAAAATCATATATTAAATAGTGTCAAAATTGACACAAAATAGTTTTTAAATCAAATATTATATTATTAATTGTTATTTTATTCCTAAAAATCTAAGGTTCGGCCAAATGACTTAGATAAGGATATATATATTAATAATAAACAATTTGGGGTTAGTTTGGCATGTTATAGTAAGTGTATTAACCATATAGTGAAAGAAAACAAAAAGACACGGTAAAAGTTAAATTAATTAACTTAGAGTTAAATCTAATTGATAAGCTTAAAATAATACCCTAAACTTGTCTAAATCCTATTGGTTGATAGGATTTCGACCCATCCCCACTTTAGCTTCGAAATAAGACCCTTTGGAACCATTATAAACTGATTTTGACTTTAATATAAAATAATATTTTGAGATATTCCTAAGGTGCCCCTCTCCTCCCTTATAAAAGGGCACCTCCTCCCCCTCCTCCTCACACCAATTTGAGCACTCAAGCTCGGCCAACCCCTGCCATTTTCTCCTCTCCACTTCCCTAGAATAATCCTAGAGGTCCTGGTCTTCTCCAAAGACCAATCTTAGTTCCTTAAGTGGAGGATTCAAAGAGGCGTTCCAAAGAAGAGGTAATATCCATTACCGATCTTTTCAATTTCTTTCTTCTTCAACTTCTTCTTCTTTAGTTGTTTCATGATAAAGTAATAACATCAGTATTACTTACATACTGATATGTTATTATAAATATGAAACAACCCTAATTCACCTTCTATCCATCCTACGGAAAAATGAAATCACCGCGCGTGCGTACGTACGGAATACCGTCTCCACGCCGTGGTGTAATCTATTTTTCCACCATCACTTTACAAGGATGGGTATAATGGTGTAATGAGTAACTATTTATGATTATTATAAAGTAATATTGATACTGAAATAATATATATATACTCCAATACAGTTCCACGATCATAAGAACGATATCATCACTCGTGCGTACGTACGGAATACCGTCTCCACGATGTGATGCGACTCGTTCTACATGATCATCGTTACATAGTAATTATATAAATGAATTGAATGAATCATTATGTTATATGTTACACTAATACCATTCTGGATATAAGGTATCTATAACCTTAAAAGAAGAATAAGAATGTATTCGGAAAAACACGCATAAGAGCAAAAGGCAATAAAGACCCGAGTAACAAGTAACAATGAAATATTACTAACAAGAAGCTAAGAATATGACCATATATGATATCATATCACTATGTATGATTCTGGAATAAGTCAATAACATTATTTAAACCATTATACAGGAGCTTCGGACACGTACAAAGCAAATCGGACCTAAGGTAAGGGAAAATATCACAATCTCACTTTTATCCGAGATTGTTTTTACTTTGGTAATTACTGGGGTGTATTTTATCATCCACATCCATGTTACCTCAATATGTAATTGTCACGACCCGACCTCGAGGCCCATGCCGTGACTACCCCAAGCCCGCCTTCCATAGGCCAGGGGCTGGCGACTAGCACCAAGGCGTAAAATCCCGGTAAACAGGGAAGACATTGCCTTTATAAGTAACAACCACCACAGAGTCAGCAAGCGGAAAGTAAAGTGCAGAAAAGTAAAGGGGGCCGGAATACAAGCCCAACTGAAAGTGCAATAGGAAAAGTAAAGAACAGCAACTGAAGAAAAGGCGGCGGCCTCGTGTCGTCCACTGGCAATCCCACCTGAAGGGTGGGTACAGATAGCCTCCAGGCTCCTCGGGTCCCGCGTCCGCTCCGAGCATGTCCCACCCAGTGGTCCACCTCCAGGTACCGTCCTGCTCCACGCCCCAACCGTGATCAGCGCTGTCCGTCGTCTGCAACCAACACAACAAGGTGCGGGCATAGCCCGTGCAGGGGTGAGTACAAGCTACTCAGTAAGGACCCCGAGACCCCCGAAGGTCTCCCGAAATCCACAAAGGATATAGCACAAAAGAAAGATGCAATCACGAAGTAACATCTGACTCGACTTAGGTGTATGCCCATACATATACCTAAGTCCCCAATTCTAGCTCTGCTCACGAGCTCAAGAACAACTCAATCCACAAAGGAAAGCAAGACTCAAATCGACAAGGAGAGTAAATAGTAAATCCACATAGGATAGTTCAACACAATCCACAAAGGAGAGTAACATAAGATTCAGCTCAACCAGGTATACTTTTTCAGATGACGTCAAAGATAATCACTGATCCATCTAAGTCGTCAGACCCACGAAGGATCGATAGGTACTAACCCCCGCAAAAGACCCACACAGGATCGGGCTCACACAGAACCTGTAGGCAGTGGCTCACACAGAACCGGTAGTAAGGACCCACATAGGATCGGGCTCACACAGAACTTGTAGCACTGATCCACGTAGGATCGCTGAGTGCAGTAGTCGACGCAGTCCACTGAGGATCTCTGCACAGTCGTCGCCGCAGTCCACGGAGGATCTCTGCTCTGCCGTCGTCGCAGTCCACTGAGAATCTCTGCTCTGTCGTCGTCGCAGTCCACGGAGGATCTCTGCTCTGCCGTCGAAGTCACAGCCAGCGCTAGGGTTCCCGCACATAGCGAGCTCGTTTAGGAGGGTCCGCTCCACGAGCCGAGAGGCTGATACATCAACTGACACGTAGTCCGAAGTTGATGTATCCAAAAGTTCCGTATCGACAACAGGATCTCAACGCAACAGACGGCGCGTCAATCGGACGCCCGGTCTGAGAGTTATTGGCATTTTCGTCCCAGGGGCCCGGTTGGTTTTTAGGGCAAAACCAACCCGACCGTACTCCGCCTGTATCCGATCCTCGGGCAGAGTATTCCAAAAGTTCCGTCTCACTTAGAGGAAACTACCACAGCTGACGGTACGTCGATCGGACGTCCGTAGCTCAAGTTATGAGCGTTTCCGCTCCGAGGGCCCGGTTGGTTTCGTGTATGAACCAACCCGGCCGAACCCAAAGTCTTCCGAAACCTTGATTATAATATACCGAAACGACCGTATCGACCCGAGGATCGCGTAGCCACTGACGGTTCGTCAATCGGAGGTCCCAAGCCTAAGATATGGGCGAAAGACTGAAGAGGGCCCGAAACGGGGGTTCTGGGCCCGGGGCGACCCGGCCCGACCCCCCCCCCCCCCCCCCTTGGGTTGGCCGAACCGGGTCGGCCCGACCCGGCCCGACCCGGCTAGGCCGGGTCTGGTCCGGCCTGGGCGCGGCCCAGCCGACCGGACCGGCCGGCTCAGCTTCGGCCGAGCGCCGAAGAACTGCCGCGGGTTTGACCCGCGGCTTGGTGGAAATCGCGGCCCCGCGGGGGGCCGCCTGTCACGCGGACGCGGCCGGGCCGCCGCGTCCCTCCCCAGTTCTGCGCGGCCGCGGAACCGGCCGCCGCCGCCGCGGCTTCAGCCGCGGCGGAACTCCTCCACGGCGGCGTGCCGGGCGCCGCCGCCTTCCGCGGGCCGCCGGAGTTGCTCCGGTGGCCCGTTTTGCCTCCCGTCTGCGCCGTTGCTCCTCCCGGGGGCCGACCTTCACTGCGGGATCAACAGATCGCCCCTGCCGCGCGGTTCGTCGTCGTCCTCCATATCCGCACAACAAAAGAGATCGGCGGAGGGTTGCCGGGTCTTGTTCGTTAGACCCGCACCCTCCGCGTTAGTCATAAACAACGGGAGGAAAAGATAAAAATCAACAACAATTTTAATTAAATTAAAATTGTTCGGAGATTAGGTTCTTTATTTTAAAAGAATAAACACGGGAGAAATAAAATATTTCAAATCAACCCTTACCTTGTCGTCGTCGGACGTGAGGTCGTCGCGGAATCGCTCGTCGCGGAAGAAGGAGATCGTCGCGTCGTCGCGGTATCCGGCGTCGCGTCGCCAATCTCCGGATCAAGATCAAACGGATTAATTTAAATCCGTTGATATTGAATTATAAAAAGGGGAGAATTAGAAGGTTCGATTCTCACCTTTGTTGCCGAACGAGTATCGGCCGCGGAAGAAGAGGCGTCGTCGAAGAACGTCGCGGGTAGAGCTCGTCGACGTCGCAGATCACGGTGTGCGTCGTCGAATTCCGGTCGCCGGCGTTCTTCGCGTTCTTCGCGTTCTTCGCGTTCTTCGCGTTCTTCGCGAGGAGGGGAGATGAAGAAACAAAGGTCCTCTCAAATCCTTTCAAAGGATTTTTAGGTTGGTCTTATTTTATAAACATGCCAACAAACGCAAAAGCGTAAGTAACGACCCATCAGTTCGTTGAATTAATTCAACGAGCGAAACAGCCCATTTAATTCACGAAATAAACCGCCCAATTAAATGGTCTGTTAAGAATTAAAGAAAACGCGTCGGTTGACTTTTCAGTTACTTTGACGGGTTTTCGCGGGTGCATTACTTAGCGAAAGAAACGGCGGGGCTCGTGCGGGCCCCACCGCACAAATATCCTAACAAGGGGTAGGATATTTCTGGATAGCATCCTATCCAGTTCAACTCAGCTCAAGCCGCCTTTAAGTGACTTCCAAGCAGCTTAAGTGAAATAAAATAAAGTTGTCGCACAAACTTTATTTTATTTCTGACTTAAAGCCCCAAAAATTTAAAAACCACGTCTGAGCAAACGCAACTCCGGAAGAGGCGTTTCTAAGCAAATACCGGCGCTGCGATTTCATCGGTGCCCTCAGAATTCGATTCCGGGCACCGGTTCAAAAGATAGAAAAACCCGCTCGTCCGTTCACTGAACGTACCCGAGCCAAACTTCGGAAATTGATTCCGGGCACACCGGGCCTCGGAATCAGGTTCCGTCTGAAGCTGCGCTCTTGAAAAATTCCAAAGAAAATTAAGAAAAAAATTTCCTTGAAATTTGCGGGTCTTTACATTACTCCCACCTCAGGGCTTTACGTCCCCGTAAAGATACATCAAAAACTAGGGGAACAAATGGGGGTACTGAGCACGCATCTGAGCCTCCCGCTCCCAAGTGCTCTCCTGGAGGTTCTCGTGCTGCCATCTGATGCGCACAAGAGGAATCGACCGCCCACGTAGGACCATCTCCTGTCGATCCTCGATCTCCACTGGGACCTCCGCAAAAGTCGCCCCGTCGTCCACGTCTAGCTCCCCAAAGTCGATGATGTGCGTCGGGTCGTGCACGTATCTCCTCAGCAGAGACACGTGAAAGACGTCGTGCACCCGGTGCAACTGAGGTGGTAGAGTCAGGCGATAAGCCACCTCTCCTATCCTGCTGAGGACCTGGAAAGGCCCGATGAAGCGTGGAGAAAACTTGCCGCCTCGGCCAAATCTCTGTAAACCACGTCGAGGTGAGACACGCAAAAAGACGTGGTCGCCGTCCTCGAACTCTAGTGGCCTCCGCCTCCTGTCAGCATATGACTTCTTTCGGCTCTGAGCTGTCCTCATCCTCTCCTGGATGATCTGGACCTTCTCTGTCGTGGCTCGGACCATCTCTGGTCCCACGAGTGCTGACTCCCCAGGGTCTGTCCAGCACAACGGTGATCTGCAGGGTCTGCCGTACAACGCCTCGTATGGTGCCATCCCGATGGTGGAGTGGTATCTTTTGTTGTACGCGAACTCCACCAAGGGTAGGTGGTCCTCCCAGCTGCGACCAAAGTCGAGAACACATGCACGGAGCATGTCCTCGAGCGTCTGTATGGTCCTCTCCGTCTGACCATCCGTCTGAGGGTGGAAGGCTGTGCTCAGATGGAGCCGCGTCCCGAACGCCTCCTGCAACCCCTTCCAAAGCCGGGAAGTGAAACGAGCATCTCGATCGGAGACGATAGACGATGGCACACCGTGAAGCCGTACGATCTCCTGGACGTAAAGACGTCCCAAGCTCTCCACTGAGCCCTGCTCTCTGATGGGTAAGAAGTGTGCCGACTTGGTGAGTCGGTCGACAATCACCCAAATGGAGTCGTGACCTCTGGAAGTGCGTGGAAGTCCAGTCACGAAGTCCATAGATATGCCGTCCCACTTCCACTCCGGGACCTCCAAAGGCTGTACCAAGCCTGCTGGTACCTGATGCTCTGCCTTCACCTGCTGGCAGGTGAGGCATCGTGAAACGAACTCAGCCACAGCTTTCTTCATGTCCGGCCACCAGTGCTGTCGTCTGAGATCCTGATACATCTTCTCCACTCCGGGATGTACCGCCAAGGGAGAAGTGTGAAACTCTCTCAGCACCTCCTCTCGTAAAGCGACTGGTACGAAGGTACGTCCTCTGAAAAGGATGTCGTGCTCTGCTCCAAGGGAGAAGCCATCAGGCGCCTGACCTGAGGATATCAGTGCACGCCGGGTCTCACAGTCAGCGTCCCCACGCTGAGCCTCTCTGACCCGTTGTAGAAGTGGAGGAGAGACTGTGAGAGACTGAAGAAAGGCTGCTCCGTCCCTATCCACGAAGGATATCTGTAAGGAGGCTAGCTGCTCCGTCGCCTCCTCAAGTAGTTGAATGCCCATCCTCCTGCTGAGGGCATCGGCTACCACGTTCCCCTTCCCAGGAGTATAGACTATCTCAAAGTCATAGTCCTGGAGGAACTCAAGCCATCTCCTCTGTCTCAGGTTCAGGTCCTTCTGAGAGAAGATATACCTGAGACTCTGGTGGTCAGAAAAGACTGTGAAGCGCTCGCCCATCAGATAGTGCCGCCAAGTCTTCAGAGCGAAGACCACTGCTGCTAACTCCAGGTCATGAGTGGCGTAGTTCTGCTCATGCGGCCTCAACTGACGTGATCCATAGGCGATCACGGCCCGCTCCTGCATCAGGACGCACCCGAGTCCAGTCCCTGATGCGTCGCAGTAAACTACGTATCCAACTCCCTCCTCAGGCAACCTCAAGATAGGTGCGCTGGTCAACCTCTGCCTCAGCTCCTGGAAGCTCTGCTGACATCTGTCTGACCACACGAACGGTTTCCCCTTCTTCGTCAACGCTGAGAGTGGTGCCGAAACTCTGGAGAAGTCTGGCACGAATCTCCGATAGTATCCCGCTAGGCCCAAGAAGCTCCGCACCTCTGTCACGCTCCTGGGTGGCTCCCAAGCTAGCACTACCTCGATCTTCGCGGGATCCACTACAACTCCCGCCTCAGAAATGACGTGCCCCAAGAAATGGACCTCACGTAACCAGAACTGGCATTTTGAGAGCTTTCCATAAAGCTGGTGCTCTCGGAGTGTGTCTAGCACAACTCGCAGGTGGTAGGCATGCTCCTCCTCAGTCGTCGAGTATACCAAAATGTCGTCAATGAAGACCACGACAAATCGGTCGAGGTATGGCTGGAAGATCCTGTTCATGAGGCTCATGAACACTGCTGGAGCATTGGTTACGCCAAACGGCATAACCAAGAACTCATAATGGCCATACCGACACCTGAAGGCCGTCTTCTGCACGTCCTCGTCTCGAACTCTGAGCTGATGATAGCCTGACCGGAGGTCTATCTTCGAGAACCACCGCGCTCCCTTGAGCTGATCGAAGAGGTCATCAATCCGTGGCAGCGGATACTTGTTCCTCACTGTCACCTGGTTCAGGCGACGATAGTCGACACACAGTCGCAAGCTCCCGTCCGCCTTCTTGGCGAACAAAATCGGGGAAGCCCAGGGTGAAACACTGGGTCGGATAAACTCCTTGCTCTGCAAGTCCTCCAACTGTACCCGCAGCTCCCGAAGCTCGGCGGGGGCCATCCGATATGCTGGAGTAGATATCGGGGCTGTCCCGGGGTACAAGTCGATGTAAAAGTCTACCTCTCTACGAGGAGGTAGCCCTGGAACGTCGTCGGGAAAGACGTCCACGTACTGGTCCACCACTGCAGGAAAAGCTGGACTCCGCACGTCCACTGCTCCTAGGATGAGGCTAGCCAACTGATGATAGATGGGCTGCACTCTCCTCTGCGGAAGTCCATCCTGTGCTGCAAAGGTTCCCTTCTCGCCGGTGAAGGTAAACCTGCTCCCGTCGGTGCGAACACATCGCACCTTGCGCCTAAAACAATCGATCTGGGCATGAACCGTGGATAGCCAATCCATGCCCAAGATGACGTCGTAAGGCCTCGACGCCGCTACAAGGAGATCCCAGCCGAAACTCTCGCCTCCTAGAGTAAGCTCACACTGCCGGCACCAGTGCGTAATCGTCGAGTCTGCTCCCGTAGGAGTCTCTAGCCGTAAGGATCGAGCCAACGGCTCAGTCGGAATCTCCGAGCTCCGAACAAGGGCAGAGGCTATGAAAGAGTGACTCGCTCCTGTGTCTATAAGTACTGCAGCAAGGGTGGAATAGACACAGATCGTACCTCGAATCATCTCTGGCATGTCGGGGTCGTAGGCCTCCACTGCCTGGAGCTGGGCCTGCCCCTGCCCACCAGCTCCCTGTGGTCGAGGTGGCCCTCCTGGTGGTGGTGGGGGTAGAGCCTGGAAGCGTCGCCCACCACCCGCTGCTCGGCCAGCTCCTCTGCCTCGTCCGCCTCCTCCCTGCGGACCGCCACGGTCGATCCTCTGCCTCTGCCTGGGTGGCCCCTCCACCGTCTGCTACTCCTCTGATCGACGAGTCGGGCAGTCACGAGCCATGTGACCCTGCCCGCCGCAGGAGTAGCACAGCCTGCCTCTCGGAAGGCTGGCACTCCGCTGTGTGCCCCGTACTGCTGAGCCGGTGTCCTGAGGCCGTCTGCGTGGGGGTCTGGTCTGCCTGGACCCGAGAGTCATCCGTCGGCTACCTGCTGCCGAAGACTCAGCTACCTGTCGCCCTGCGCTAGGTCTCGCCGCTGAAGAAGGCTCTGCCAGGAAGCTCTCGATCAGGAGGGCTCGCTCCAGCACTCCCGCCTGGTTCAGAATGCTGAGGGAGATCAGCGACGCCCAAATCTCCTGTCGCAAGCCCTGCTCGAAGGTCCGGGCCCGGAAGAAGGGGTCCCGTACCATGTCGGTCGAGTAGCGAGATAGGTCAGTGAACCTCGCCGCGTACTGAGCGACCGTCATGCTGCCCTGGCGCAGCTGGAGAAGCTCCTGGATGCGCACCGCTCGGAGGGTGGCCGGGACGAACTCAGAGCGGAAGAGGCTCTCGAAGTCCGCCCAGAGCAAGGAGGCCTCATCGTGAACCTGGAGCATCAGGCTCCACCATCGTCCTGCCGCCGCCTGCAGGAGGCTCGCTGCGAGAATCACCATGAGATCCGCTGGTGTCCTCACTAGCCTAAAGATCCGTACCACCGCCTCTAGCCAGTCCTCGGCGGCCTGGGGGTCCGCCTCACTGCGAAACCTGGGCGGTCGCTGGCTCTGAAACTCATGCAGTGCCCTGAGGCGACGTGCATCATCAGCGTCTGGTACTGGTAGCATCGGTGGCTCGGCGGGTAAAGCTACCGCCGGTGCCACTGCTGGCAAAGGGCCCTGCACCGAGGCCTCGTCGCTCGGTGGGCTGCCGTCGCGCCCTACACTCGGAACCCTAGCTGGCTGTCGTCGCGGGGCCATCCTAAAAAGGAGAACAAGAGCACCACAGTCAGAATAGTATACCTGGTGAGCTGGCACAAGTAATCACAAGGAAAACTTGAGACTTTCATAAAGCAGATCAGTATACCCGGTGAGCTGACATAAGTAATCACAAAGAAACTTGAAACACACACACAATCAATGTTTTCATGCATTAAGTCGGAAATCAGGAGTCAGGGTCCTGGTGTACGGATACGTCGGCCGCCGCACCAACACTGGGCTCCCTGAACTGATGACCACACTCAATACACTAAACACTATTGCTTCATATAGAAGGAAAAGACGATCAGAGTCTGCGGTAGAACCGACCACCTCTGATACCAATTTGTCACGACCCGACCTCGGGGCCCGTGCCGTGACTACCCCAAGCCCGCCTTCCATAGGCCAGGGGCTGGCGACTAGCACCAAGGCGTAAAATCCCGGTAAATAGGGAAGGCATTGCCTTTATAAGTAACAACCACCACAGAGTCAGCAAGCGGAAAGTAAAGTGCAGAAAAGTAAAGGGGGCCGGAATACAAGCCCAACTGAAAGTGCAACAGGAAAAGTAAAGAACAGCAACTGAAGAAAAGGCGGCGGCCTCGTGTCGTCCACTGGCAATCCCACCTGAAGGGTGGGTACAGATAGCCTCCAGGCTCCTCGGGTCCCGCGTCCGCTCCGAGCACGTCCCGCCCAGTGGTCCACCTCCAGGTACCATCCTGCTCCACGCCCCAACCGTGATCAGCACTGTCCGTCGTCTGCAACCAACACAACAAGGTGCGGGCATAGCCCGTGCAGGGGTGAGTACAAGCTACTCAGTAAGGACCCTGAGACCCCCGAAGGTCTCCCGAAATCCACAAAGGATGTAGCACAAAAGAAAGATGCAATCACGAAGTAACATCTGACTCGACTTAGGTATATGCCCATACATATACCTAAGTCCCCAACTCTAGCTCTGCTCACGAGCTCAAGAACAACTCAATCCACAAAGGAAAGCAAGAATCAAATCCCCAAGGAGAGTAAATAGTAAATCCACATAGGATAGTTCAACACAATCCACAAAGGAGAGTAACATAAGATTCAGCTCAACCAGGTATACTTTTTCAGATGACGTCAAAGATAATCACTGATCCATCTAAGTCGTCGGACCCACGAAGGATCGATAGGTACTAACCCCCGCAAAAGACCCACACAGGATCGGGCTCACACAGAACCTGTAGGCAGTGGCTCACACAGAACCGGTAGTAAGGACCCACATAGGATCGGGCTCACACAGAACCTGTAGCACTGATCCACGTAGGATCGCTGAGTGTAGTAGTCGACGCAGTCCACTGAGGATCTCTGCACAGTCGTCGCCGCAGTCCACGGAGGATCTCTGCTCTGCCGTCGTCGCAGTCCACTGAGGATCTCTGCTCTGTCGTCGTCGCAGTCCACGGAGGATCTCTGCTCTGTCGTCGAAGTCACAGCCAGCGCTAGGGTTCCCGCACATAGCGAGCTCGTTTAGGAGGGTCCGCTCCACGAGCCGAGAGGCTGATACATCAACTGACACGTAGTCTGAAGTTGATGTATCCAAAAGTTCCGTATCGACAACAGGATCTCAACGCAACAGACGGCGCGTCAATCGGACGCCCGGTCTGAGAGTTATTGGCATTTTCGTCCCAGGGGCCCGGTTGGTTTTTAGGGAAAATCCAACCCGACCGTACTCCGCCTGTATCCAATCCTTGGGCGTAGTATGCCAAAAGTTCCTTCTCACTTAGAGGAAACTACCACAGCTGACGGTACGTCGATCGGACGTCCGTAGCTCAAGTTATGAGCGTTTCCGCTCCGAGGGCCCGGTTGGTTTCGTGTAAGAACCAACCCGGCCGAACCCAAAGTCTTCTGAAACCTTGAGTATAATATACCGAAACGACCGTATCGACCCAAGGATCGCGTAGCCGCTGACGGTTCGTCAATCGGAGGTCCCAGGACCAAGATATGGGAGAAAGACTGAAGAGGGCCCGAAACGGGGGTTCTGGGCCCGGGGCGACCCGGCCCGAACCCCCCCCCCCCCCCCCCCTTGGGTCGGCCGTACCGGGTCGGCCCGAACCGGGTCGGCCCGACCCGGCCCGACCCGGCTAGGCCGGGTCCGGTCCGGCCTGGGCGCGGCCCAGCCGACCGGACCGGCCGGCTCGGCTTCGGCCGCGCGCCGAAGAACTGCTGCGGGTTTGACCCGCGGCTTGGTGGAAATCGCGGCCCCGCGGGGGGCCGCCTGTCACGCAGACGCGGCCGGGCCGCCGCGTCCCTCCCCGGTTCCGCGCGGCCACGGAACCGGCCGCCGCCGCCGCGGCTTCAGCCGCGGCGGAACTCCTCCACGGCGGCGCGCCGGGCGCCGCCGCCTTCCGCGGGCCGCCGGAGTTGCTCTGGTGGCCCGTTTTGCCTCCCGTCTGCGCCGTTGCTCCTCCCGGGGGCCGACCTTCACTGCGGGATCAACAGATCGCCCCTTCCGCGCGGTTCGTCGCCGTCCGCCATATCCACACAACAAAAGAGATCGGCGGAGGGTTGTCGGGTCTTGTTCGTTAGACCCGCACCCTCCGCGTTAGTCATAAACAACGGGAGGAAAAGATAAAAATCAACAACAATTTTAATTAAATTAAAATTGTTCGGAGATTAGGTTCTTTATTTTAAAAGAATAAACACGGGAGAAATAAAATATTTCAAATCAACCCTTACCTTGTCGTCGTCGGACGTGAGGTCGTCGCGGAATCGCTCGTCGCGGAAGAAGGAGATCGTCGCGTCGCCGCGGTATCCGGCGTCGCGTCGCCAATCTCCGGATCAAGATCAAACGGATTAATTTAAATCCGTTGATATTGAATTATAAAAATGGGATAATTAGAAGGTTCGATTCTCACCTTTGTTGCCGAACGAGGATCGGCCACGGAAGAAGAGGCGTCGCCGAAGAACGTCGCGGGTAGAGCTCGTCGACGTCGCAGATCACGATATGCGTCGTCGAATTCCGGTCGCCGGCGTTCTTCGCGTTCTTCGCGTTCTTCGCGTTCTTCGCGTTCTTCGCGAGGAGGGGAGATGAAGAAACAAAGGTCCTCTCAAATCCTTTCAAAGGATTTTTAGGTTGGTCTTATTTTATAAACATGCCAACAAACGCAAAAGCGTAAGTAACGACCCATCAGTTCGTTGAATTAATTCAACGAGCGAAACAGCCCATTTAATTCACGAAATAAACCGCCCAATTAAATGGTCTGTTAAGAATTAAAGAAAACGCGTCGGTTGACATTTCAGTTACTTTGACGGGTTTTCGCGGGTGCGTTACTTAGCGAAAGAAACGGCGGGGCTCGTGCGGGCCCCACCGCACAAATATCCTAACAAGGGGTAGGATATTTCTGGATAGCATCCTATCCAGTTCAACTCAGCTCAAGCCGCCTTTAAGTGACTTCCAAGCAGCTTAAGTGAAATAAAATAAAGTTGTCGCACAAACTTTATTTTATTTCTGACTTAAAGCCCCAAAAATTTAAAAACCACGTCTGAGCAAACGCAACTTCGGAAGAGGCGTTTCTAAGAAAATACTGGCGCTGTGATTTCATCGGTGCCCTCAGAATTCGATTCCGGGCACCGGTTCAAAAGATAGAAAAACCCGCTCGTCCGTTCACTGAACGTACCCGAGCCAAACTTCGGAAATTGATTCCGGGCACACCGGGCCTCGGAATCAGGTGCCGTCTGAAGCTGCGCTCTTGAAAAATTCCAAAGAAAATTAAGAAAAAAATTTCCTTGAAATTTGCGGGTCTTTACAGTAATATTATTTCCATCCTTCTACAATAGTTTATATCCAATTTTACCCTTCGGTGAGTTTTTAGTAAAAGATACGAAAGGAATCTTTTGTCGTTTTTCGTACGAGGTACTTTTTGACTTTTCCGACAAAAGTACGAAGAATGTTTTTTTTAACTTATACGGCATGAATGGATTTCTAAAACATTATTTCCAAGAAGATTCTTTTACAAGTTTTCAAGTTTATTTTTAATCAACTTCTTTTATTTTAAAGTCGTATGACATGTTATGAAAGGAAAAATGTTTTTTTGAAGAAGAAAGGATATTTTCCTCAAGAATGGAGTTCAAGTGTTTTATCAAAATTATTTTCCATCTAAGATAATAAAGGGTTCTGTTTTTATCCCTATTATTACATTGATTTGATCATGTTGTGATGGAATTATTTTTATGAATTCCTTTATCTTATATGAATTTATTTATGATGTCATGATGTTTCAAGAATCCCATTTTTGTTACATGTGTTATGTGATGATGTATGTTTTATGATTATGTGGCACACATAAGAAAGGATTCATTATAAGATGGGTGGGACCTATATCTCCCTCCAATGCATTGGGTAAAGATTTTATATCTCATGAGATAGACATGGCTGGAACGGAAGGTTATTTCGGTTCAGTGATACAGGACTGAAACGAGGAGTGAACTCAGTTCAGAAAGGGACTTTGTCCACTAAGATAGTCTTGTCAATGAGTCATGACTAACAAGAAATGATTTTCCATGATTATGTGTGCATGCCACAAAGTTTCAAGTTTCATGTTATGATTATGGTGATCTCATTTTAACTTTTATGATTTATTCCATGTTAAGATATTATGATCTCTTTTGCAGGTTATGATTTTCAAAAAGATATGATATGATTTTTAGTTCCTTTATTTGCCCTTGCTGAGCATTTGAGCTCACCCTTTTATGTTTTCTTTTCCCCAGGTCAGGAAGATGGATATTAAGTAGATTATGCTAAAAGGGACCTTAGATATGATGAAATAAATGGGAGACACTGTAGAAGATTTATGAACCAGTTGTTTATGTTTCCCAATTTCTAAAGACACTATACCTATACGGTCCTTTGGGGTTTTGTCATATGTTGTAATAAGTGTGCTTCAATTTTGAAGTATTAACAATGTATGTAAAGTGTGGGTCGTTATAGTGTAAACAATACACGACATGTATTTCCTAGAGAAGCTCTATTGCACCTCTAACCACCTAGGAACCTCCTCAAGCCTCCTCTTAAACACCTTCAACCCCAAAAATAGACAAAATAATAGACCAATAAGGCAAGAGACATTACGTTGTAATTAATTTATTATTACAGTGAATAAAATATATTTTAATATTTTTTTGTATTGTAATTAATATAGTAATATATATTAATATATTATTATATTAATCTAATAATATAATATTGCACTGTAATTTAAGGAGAAAAAGAATTAAAAAAATAATTGTACAATGTATTATTAATATATCATGGTAATATAATTAATATATATATAATTTAATTGTATATAATTTTTTATTTGTTAACCAATTAGTAATTTTGAAGTTAATATATTATTGTATTGTAAAAAATTTAAATCTTAACTTACTAAGTTAATATTATGTTAATATTTTAAGTTACCTAAATTAACTTTTTTGTAATTAATTTCAATTGATAAAAACATTAGATCAAATAATTCAATTTGATAGTTGATAATAAATTAAATATTTGTAAAAATAAAATTGAATTTAAATTTAGATTTTAATATTTTACTTTATAATTTTATTATTCTATTTATATATATATATATATATTATTTGGTTCTATAAAATATATTATTAAATTAATTAGTGATTTTTTAATTAATATATTACTTCAGTGTAATATATATATATATAAATATATATATATATATATTAATAATCTAATAATATATTATTTCATTATAATTTAATGAGAAAATAATTGAAAAATAATAATAAAATAATATATTATGAAAATATCATTTTATTATAATTAATATATATATATATATATATAAATTATTGCATTATATAAAATATTTTATTTTTTAATTAATTATTAATTTTGAAATTAATTTATTATTTCACTGTAAATATATATATTAATTAATAATTTTATAGTAATTTAATATTTTAAGTTTCCAAAATTAACTGTTTTATAATTAATTTCAATTCATAAAAATATTAGATCAAATAATTAAATTTATTATTTGATAATAAATTGAATATTTCTAAAAAGAAAATTAAAATTGACTTTTAATTTAAATATATTGTTTTGTAATTATATTGTGGTGTATATATATATATTATTTAATTGTATGAAATATATTACTAAATTAATTAGCAATTTTTTTATAAATGTATTACTGTAGTGTAATATATATATTAAACTAATAATATATTATTTCATTGTAATTAAACAAGAAAAAAAATTAGAAAAGGTAATCGAACAATATATCATTATATTATAATTAATATATATTGTTACATTGTATAAAATATTTTATTTGTTAAATAATTAATAATTTTGTACTTGATATATTATTGCGTTGTAATATATATATATATATATATATATTAATATTAATTAGTAAGTTAATAGTAATTTAATATATAAAGTTTCATAAATTAATTATTTTCTAATTAATTTTAATTAATAAAAAAATTAGATCAAATTATTCAATTTGATATTAGATAATAAAATAAATATTTTTAAAAAGAAAATTTAAATTAAATTTGATTTAAGTATTTTGGTTTGTAATTTTATTGTGCAATATATATATATATATATATATAATTGTATAAAATATATTACTAAATTAATTAGTGATTTTATAATTAATATATTTTTATAGTGTTATGTGTGTGTGTGTGTGTATTACTGTATTAATCTAATAATATATTATTTAATTATAATTTAACAAGAAAAATAATTAAAAACATAATCAAATAATATATTTTTAATACATCATTTTATTATAATTAATATATTTTTTTCATTGTATAAAATATTTATTTGTTAATTAATTAGTAATTTTATAATTAATATATTATTACATTGTAAAATATATAAATAAATTGGTAAGTTAGTAGTAAGTTAATATCTTATGTTTGTTAAATTAAATATTTTTTAATTAATTTCAATTTATAAAAACCTTAGATCAAATAAATCAATTTTATAATTGATGATAAATTAAATATTTATAAAAATAGATTTGATGTTGAAATATAATAAAAACAATAATTAGTAAATTTTTTAAATTTATGTAACTTTAATTTGTTCATTATTGCATTGTATACTTTTTATATATATTGTTCCATTTCTTAAAATAGACATATGTATATATATATATTAATATATTATTACATTATACATAAAATATTATTTCCTTATAATTAATATATTAATATATCATTCTGATTATAGGATTTATAGTTGAAATAATGATATTTAAAATTTGATAGTTTTAGATTTATTTGATTAAATGTCAGTGTGTGTGTGTGTTTAACCTGTGATTTAACTTCAATAAGCAATTTCAAAAATATGTTCAAACACTTGCGTACATTTGTATATCGTAGAGGTGAAATAGTAGATGATGAGCATGGGATATGATATATTGGTGGTCCTATAAAATTAGTAAACCTTACTAGATGTGATATGATGAATGCAGTTAACATTAGAATTCACGATCGATTGAAACTTATCGAGAATTAGTGTATATCATCTGTTGTTTATAAATTTCCTCAAACTCAGGATAGTCTATATTACATGCATCATCATATGTTCTATGAATAAGATTGGAAGCTTTTTTATGATACATATCAAGATCAAGGAAGGCTTAGTGTGATGGAATTGTATATTGATGATAGTACAATTGAAGATACCATTGAAATCGAACAAAACATATCATCAGATTATAGATTTGATGAGGGGAATATGTTTACATCTGATCAGGTTATTTAAGGTGGATAAGGTCAAGAAAATACATATTGAGAATATAAAAGCTTTCAGATGATAGTACATATAGATATTCCTACAAAAACTATTGTTTTATATGATCGACATATGGTTGTGATTAGTGATACCTATGAAAATCATTTTGAGGATAAGGAAGTATATAATAGAGAATATGAGACAATGTTAGAAAATTACAAAGAAATACCACATCCATAATCGATTTAAATGATAATTTGAATTTTTATATAAATATTGGATTCATTTAATTAAATATTATATATGTGTTTATTCAATAATTCACCAGGTTTATGTTGATTTTTGAAAAGAATATATATCCAAGGTTCTAAAGGAAAAGTTTCTAAAAATGGCTCAAAGTAGACTTTACACATCGTGAAGCACATAGAAAATGTGTATGCGTCATTCAAAGCATTTCTGAAGAGGATGGCACAAATCGTGAAGAATTTACAAGTCATGAAATGAATAAATTATGTGAATCTCCAATACACATCATGTAGGATTAAAATTACAATTCCTACTCAAAGTTCAAGTTGTAATGATGAAGTATGTCATCAGTCTTCAATACACAACGTGAACCAAGTATTATCTTTGAATCTTAAATATTCGAGTCATGAAATTATATATATTCAAGATATGTGGAGAAATATTTGGATCAAGAATACATAATGTGACAATATTACATGTCATGTAAATCCCTATAAATTTGTGTGAAGAACAAGGAAAACCATGTAGATGCTTCTTGGTATCTGTTTTACTTATCCTTTACTCTCACATTTCTTCGTCTATTTCTCTTCCAACTCAAGTTTGAATAATTACTTTTGTAGTTTTAATTGAATCCAAGTGTTTTTGATTGTTCTGTATCTGTTCATCACTCTTTCCATATTTGTTTTCCATTTTAACATTTTTTTCTATTGGTATTACTATCTGATATCTATTGTGTGCCATATTCTTGATTGTTTACCCTTTCAAGTAAGTGTTTGATTTATTTATAATTTTTTTTTGAATATTAACTTCTTTTTTATTAATCCTTCAATTGTGAACCACTTTATTTCAACTTTTTTTTCAATCTTCCAAGAATGTATGAAATTATTTCTCTAATTTTAATTAATACCAACATGAGCGGCTAATCTATTTAGGGTAAGGGTCGAGAGTGAGTGTTTTTATGAACTTAATGAATCTCTAAACTAAAACTTGGTAAACCTAAGTCTAGTAATTAGGTTAATAAATAAATATTTATTCAATTATTTTATATAACCCTAACCATTGGAAGTTTAAATGAACAAACCTAACCTGAATGGAGTAGAGAAGTCTATCACCATTTTACTATGACACTTTATTCCATATAATCTAAGCTTAATGAATCTAGATTTTTATTTATATACATACCAAGGAATTGTTGTATCTTGGATATATCTAATTGTTTTAACCATAATAAATTATTGTTCTATGCACCGCTTCATAGCCTAATCCCTATGACTATCCCAAGTTATGCTTGAGATTATCCTTTTTTACTGGAAACACTAAAATTAAACCTGATCTCTATCTCATTCCTGAATATTAAATCAATCTTATTATCTTTAATTTAATTTTGAACCTAAATCAATTCATTGGTACTCTTATATAAAGGTTTTAAAACCACTGGTTCTTTGTCTAAGAATCTTTCCACATGGGTTTGACCCTGCACTACCACTCTACTAATCCATTATAGAAAGTGTATTTTGGTATAATAGAAATTATAATCTTATCACCTCCCACATTAATTCAATGACACATGTGGGAACATCAAATTTTGTCACCGTATCCAAGGAACTAGTGATGTTCTTAGGCACAGAAACCCTCGACATGAACATAGAATTACCACACCCATCCCCCTTTTCTATTTTAATTTTTCCTTCTTTCTCCTAGACACCATTGTATACTTCTTCATTTTTAGCATAGTGCATATGTCGGGGACACCCGAATCATTAAATTTATAAGGACCCGACATTAAACATTACTATTTATTGAATTAAATGAATAATTCACATTGAGGATCTTTTTAGGTTTAGAGTTTTAGAGAATTAGGACATAACTATTACATATCAAAGATTACAAAGTAGACACATCTACTCAGCTTCCATTTTTTCACAAAATAAAAACTCTTGAACAAAAGAGTCATGTCTAGTTCCTTGTTTTAGAGAGCCTGACATTTCCTTGATCCCATATTTGACCCTATTCAACTTTATGTCCTATGAAAAACATTTCAAAAAAACTTGGGATGAACATAAAAAGCTCAGTAAGGGTTAAAACAATACGGAAAGAAAACATAGTCCATGTATACATTAGAATCAATTAAATCATACTTTACTCATAAAACATAATCAATTTAACATACCTCATGAAATCATAAGATTTATGAATAACTTATAGAAATCATAAGACATAAAGGTAACTTGAGGCATTTATAACATTCTTAGGTAGAGAGTAACCCTCATGGTTACGTTTGGAATACCCATCACAGTATATTCCCTAAATCTCTTTGTAGAAACCTTAACGTTTAACCCCTCCGCATTACCCAATGCATTGGAGAGCTATATCGGGCTCACCCGCCCTTAGTTTATCACGGAACCACCCGTCTTCATAAACAATGCCCAAGAACCATAACATAATCATAGCACATAACTTAAGCATAAAGGAAAGATAACATTCTCGTATTACAATAACAATATAACATTTTAAGATAATGAATCCATTCTAAAAACCATTTTCAAAACCATTTAAAACATTTAATTAAGAGATTTTTGAATCAAAGTGTCCCATACCACTTTGAAGAATTTAATATTTTAAACCATTAATATCCATATAATTAAATCCTTAAAACCATTTAGAAAACATGGATATTAATGAGAAATATTTATAATAATAAATCATTAAAACACTTAAAACGATATTTTAGTTAAAGGGTTTTTAACAAAATAAGAGACACATGAATACCATAATTGAGGAATAACATTTAATAAAAACCTTATAATATCATGAGAATAAATGGATTCATGATATAATATTCCAAAGGGCATTATATACACCATATAAGGGTGAATTGGTGCATAACAACAATGAAGTCTCAATATAAATGTAAAATGAGATGAAATCCCTTATAAAGAAGATATCTTTAAATTAAGGATAAATCAATCTCATAATTATGTGTGAAAAATATAAATACACCCAATATAAGTGGATATTAAGTGTAAAACAATCAATGTTCATTCGCACATATTCAAAGGATGACATATTCAATAACTACATGTTGAACCCAAAGAAATCGAAATTGGGTTAAGAAGTTCCCTTGGTAAAATTCGACAGCCTAACTGCGTCACTTTAAAATTCGTAAAATTAGTTGATGAGATAGAAAATGGTATCTCATCACTTGGAAATAAAATTTACATCAATAAGGATATATAAGAACATATCCCAACATAAAAATATGTAAATTAAAAGACATAACAAAAGAAGTCTTTTAAAAAGAGGAGGGTGAAAGGTTCCCTTATAGACTTGGGTAACTTTCGAAACGTACACCCCATGAAAGAAAGACTATAAAACATTAATGTAAATACCCATAAATGAAATTATATTACACAAATATTATAATAATGGGCAGTACATACACCACTCAAAGGAAATGGTGGCAAATGTAGCATAAATCTCACGGGAATAAAAGTGAGATGAAAAATCCCTTATGAAACTCGGCAGCCTAACGGCGCCACTTAAAACATCCGAAAATTGATTTATGAGATCAAATAGGTTATCTAATAATATTATCATAAAAATTAAAGTATGAGTAATAAAAAATAACATCCCCAAACATAAGAAATATGAGCTTAAAAGGAATGACTTAAAAGAGAGTACTTAAAAAGAAAGAGAGAGGTGGGATCCCTTACCTCAAGTCTGACTTGTCTTGTTCATTTCTTTATATTCCTGAATTATAAACTTTGGTCAATTTATAATTGCTTAAATTCCTCCTTTAAATATTATTATTCATTTCATATCACATATTATAGTGTTATAATAATAGGTTAATAATGTGAGTTCATATCAGACGTTTTTGTCGATGTTTGGTACATGAGTCAAAAATGAACTTGTTTGAAAATGATTGTACATGTAGTTATAATTAATTCATCTCCAGAATATTATTAATGATTTAAATATCATATATATCCAGTACATATTCATCTTATACTATTCCATAAAATTTGGAGATAAAAAAGAAATGAAATGCACCATTCATGGAGACGGTAGGTCGTACGTACGCATGAACACTACTTTCATTTCTTTGACATATTAATGGAATTAAAAATAATTGAGATATATATATATTATAATTACATAATAATATTTATGTTTTATAGGTCACATTAGTTCATTAATTTCATTCTTCATATATTCCATGTATTGCATGAATGAGTCACATCACTTGAGGGGGCGGTAGTCTACACTTCCTCTTATGAAATTATCGCATTTGCACAACATGAAAAGAATAAAGATATGCTTTAAATATAAAATACAGAAGCATATGGAAAATATAAATACCATATATATCATATATAAAATATAGTGACATCATATTGGCCACCATGAAAGGTGTTAAGAGAATATTGAACAATCATCGTTTCGTGAGGCAGTAATTCGCCATCCACAGAAACAGTATGTTCTTTAACCATTAGACGGATGTGTGTGTAATTGTAGCTCAAATACTTCACATAAAAACATCATAGTATATTGAAGATACTTAGTTTGTTACAAAATAATTTAATAAAAAGATTTTAGAGGTTTTAGAAGAAAAATAAAACAAAAGAACACCAGTGAAGACATTACCTTTAAATCGGGTAACTCCTCTTGGTTTGAACCAAAAGGCTTTTTTGAAGAGCATTCTGCCAAAGGTGAGGCTTCAATGATGAAGATAGGGATGTGGAGAGATTAAATGGTTAGGTTTTGGCCGTGTCAAAGGCCCGAGAGGTGTGGGTAAGGGGGTAGAGGTGGGGGACTTTTATAAGAAAAGAGGAGGGGAACTCTTGGAATGTTATAAAATATTACTTTATTATAAAATGCTTTTCGGATTTTAAAGGTCCCAAAAGGATATAATTAGAGGATAAGGTGATAAGGTTTCTAAATTCACCCATCCAATAGGTTTTTGACAAGTTTAAGACTTATATTTCACCCTATAGTCTCATTTTATTTAAATCGTTCATTTATGAGGTAATCACTGCATTATCACGGTGTCATAAATAATATAATTTATTTAATGTCTAAAAATTATAAAAAAAAATATCATGATGTATTAAATATTTTTATATTTCTAATGAATATTTATAGTAAAAAATATGACTTGTATAACTCCATGTAAAAATTGATTTAGTAAAATAATACATGTTTGTGACATTTTAATTTTAACTTTAAATAAAAAGTTATTAATGTCATTTTCCAACCAAAGTGGCTCCATGGGGTCCCCAAGTTGACCCATGGATTTTCTTGGTCGGACATGACTCATCCAATAAGGGTAGGACATGTGTCAAGGTCATTTAATATTATTATAACATTATCTTTACCTTAAATTACACTAATTACCTTTAATCGTGATTAATAAAACTTAAAAGTTACTATTCACCAAAAAATTATTTTAATCTCATTGAACCACATTTTACATCCTAATGAAAACCATGTATGTCAGATTTTTGAAAATCAAAACATAGAAGTGGTAAAGTTTCCTTTAAACGAAAAATCAGTTTCTTTAACTACCACTTAGTGGTTTCACTATTCATCAAAAAATGAAGTTTTTCAAAAAAATACCAAAAATTCACCCTAAGATATATTTGATATTCTGAATTCAAAAATGATGTCTATTTTACAAAATTCAAAATATATAAGTTTCATTAATTAATTTAATAATTTAATCCCGCTGTCAAAATAAATAGCGTGTTTTTAAGAAACAATATCTATTAAAAGATTGACACTAGTTTAAGTCCAATATCAATGTGAAATTAATTCCAATGACCACCATTAGATTAAATGGTAAAAATATATTCTAAATACACTTTAATATCAATTAAAAATATAATCTATCCATATAAATAAATCAGATTAAAAGGAGGTTTTGAATTAAAATGCAACATTTTCACTAAAAATGATCTTTATCAGAAAAATAACAAAAATTTACACAAAGTAAATTTTGATGTCCAGATTATAAAGAAGGATTTTATTTTATCAAATACAACATATAAAATTGTCAAAATTATATTTAAAAAGGGTTCTCTATCAAAAGGCGGTTAATCGACCTTTTAAAGAATATTAGAAGATTTATGCTTAAAATTGGATTCATTTGCATTTTAAGCCTCTAACATTTATTGGATAAAAGTAAAAATATTTGACAAACATATATAATAATTTTGTAGTTAGTTCTATTCATTCCCGCCATTACAACGGCAAGGCGTTAACTACCATTTAAAATAATATTATTTTATTATTAGAGTGCAACGTAAGATTTCAAAGAAACTCGTTGTTGAGTATTGGGTAAGCCATCGAGCATAGCATTCCCTTTAAAGTAATATTAATATTTTATTCACAAATATGGATAAATATGAAAATGTCATATTCTTTATTTACCTGGGGTGTTACATCCTTCCCCCTTTTAGGAATTGCGTCCTCGCAATTTTAAAATTGGGCTTGGAAACTTCATTGAAAATCCCACATCGGAACAAGAGTCAGTAAAACTATCACTTTAAAATAAAGCAAGATAAGTACAAAGGTCACCCGAGTTAACCCATACTAGAATTCCATGTAGGAAAACATGGCCATGGAGTAGAAAACAAAGGGTCATGTTCTGATTGAGAGTGATCGAAAACATGTTTAGGAGAAAGTTAACCACAAGAAAATCACAAACTTGTGATTGGATAAACGGTATTTGATTCCCCAGTAGGAAAAATTAACAGAAAACATTTTTGTTTTAAGTTACTTTTCATTGAGAAATTTATTTATTATCTTAACTGAAACACAAGGAAACATACATACTTGTCATGTTGACTTTCAAATTTTACTATATTTCTTACACGAACTCATATTTTCTCCAAAAGACGAGTATTTAGGATGACTTGTTCACATTAAGAGAGCTATAATCAACTTCTGTAGAATCACCTAGTCCACAAAAGAGAACTATATACTTCCCATGTCTTTAGACCTTAACCAAAACTAAAATCAAAAAGGTTAGTATAAGATCAGATAATACACAAAAAGGATAATACTTTATTAAAAAAATCTATTCTTAATCTCCAAAATTTGTCAATCAATACCCAAAGTTCAACAAATACCATTCAATAAACATATATCCATAAAATTCTTCAATGTAATCAAAACTAAGATTGAAACCCAAATCTCTGAAGGATTTAATCACATGGTCTTCCAAGATAAACCTTAACATTTATATCCAAATAACATCAGTTACTCTTAAAGTCTCATACTGAAAAGTAATTAACCTAATCACATATCCTCTATGATAGGTTAATAATTTCCATAGATAAACCAAAATCAACTTATTCTATATTCACAAGTTCATATAACTAAAAATAATTAGTCAAACTAACCAGGGACTTCACGTAGTCCAGTGGTAGGCGATAAATACCAGTCGCACTTTGGTTGTGGGTTCGATTCCCGTAGCTTCGTCAGACACAACAGGTTGTCACATGGTCTACGTGTTGTCCTTTTTCCAAAACTACATAATTCTTATAACATTCCCCAAAAATCAATAAAATCATCAAAAATAACCATAACATAATTTAACCTCAAGTTTATCTCATGTCGTTTATATTTCATCATAATGTATAGTAACCCATAATTACCTCAAAAGTAAGGATCATATAAACCCTAATGGTTACCTTTATAATTATTACCTAAACTTCCATGTTGAGTTGGTTCTCTCGTACATGATGCATTAGAGAACTCACCAAGATTCAAGTGGTTGATCATGACTCCTAATAGTTGGTTTAGAATAACCATGATATTTCTCATTGAATCACCCATTTCATCCAGTCTATTAATCAGAGAACCACCACAGTTTCCTTCAAACCCATTGTCACTTTGGTGCCTGCTAGATCTATCCATTTACTAAAACCAGAAATGTTAGTGTGAGTATATCAACAAAATAACTATGTACTAATGAGGAAGATAAACACTAAGATATACTTACTCATTCACTTTATCTAAAAACTATGACTCTTTCTGAAATCCTATCCATTATGGTAATGTCACTTATGCTTAAAGAATACCAAAACCTGTAAAGTTATCTAAACCGACCTTTGGTACCAACTATAAGGCCCCAGCCTTAAACATTACTTATTATTGAATTAAATGAATAATTCACATTGAGGATCTTTTCAGGTTTAGAGTTTTAGGGAATTAGGACATAACTATTACATCTCAAAGATTACAAAGTAGACACATCTACTCAGCTTCCATTTTTTCACAAAATAAAAACTCTTGAACAAAAGAGTCATTTCTAGTTCCTTGTTTTAGACATCCTGACATTTCCTTGATCTCATCCTTGACCCTATTCAACTTTATGTCCTGTGAAAAACATTTCAAAAAAAACATGGGATGAGCATAAAAAGCTCAGTAAGGGTTATAACAATACAAAAAGAAAACATTAGTCCATGTATACATAAGAATCAATGAAATCATACTTTACTCATAAAACATAATCAATTTAACATACCTCATGAAATCATAAGATTTAAGAATAAATCATAGAAATCATAAGACATAAATGTAACTTGAGGCATTCATAACATTATTACATAGAGAGTAACCCTCATGGTTACGTTTGGAATACCCATCACAGTATATTCCCTAAATCTCTTCGGAGAAACCTTAACGTTTAACCCCTTCGTGTTACCCAATGCATTGGAGAGCTATATCGGGCTCACCCGCCCTTAGTTTATCACGGAACCACCCGTCTTCATAAACAATTCCCAATAACCATAACATAATCATAGCACATAACTTAAGCATAAAATAAATATAACATTCCCATATTGAAATAACAATATAACATTTTAAGATAATGAATCCATTCTAAAAACCATTTTCAAAACCATTTAAAACATTTAATAAAGAGGTTTTTGAATCAAAGTGTCCCATACCACTTTGAAGAATTTAACATTTTAAACCATTAATATATATATAATTAAATCCTTAAAACCATTTTGAAAACATGGATATTAATGAGAAATATTTATAAGAATAAATCATTAAAACAATTAAAATGATATTTTAGTTAAAGGGTTTTTAACAAAATGAGAGACACTTGAATACCATAATTGAGGAATAAGATTTAAAAAAAAACTTTATAATATCATGAGAATAAATGGATTCATGATATAATATTCCAAGTGAAAGTATATACACCATATAATAGTGAATTGGTGCATAACAACAATGAAGTCTCAATAGAAATGTAAAATGAGATGAAATCCCTTATAAAGAAGGTATCCTTAAATTGAGGATAAATCAATCTCATAATTATGTGTGAAAAATATAAATACACCCAATATAAGTGGATATAAAGTGTAAAACAATAAAAGGTCATTCACACATATTCAAAGGATGACATATTCAATAACAACATGTTGAACCCAAAGAAATCGAAATTGGGTTAAGAAGTTCCCTTGGTAAAATTTGACAGCCTAACTGCGTCACTTTAAAATTCATAAAATTAGTTGATGAGAGAGAAAATGGTATCTCATCACTTGGAAATAAAATTTACATCAATAAGGATATATAATAACATATCCCAACATAAAAATATGTAAATTAAAAGACATAACAAAAGAAGTCTTTTAAAAAGAGGAGGGTGAAAGGTTCCCTTACCGACTTGGGTAACTTTCGAAACGTACACCCCATGAAAGAAAGACTATACGACATTAAAGTAAATACCCATAAATGAAATTATATTACACAAATATTAGAATAATGGTCATTACATACACCACTCAAAGTAAATGGTGGCAAATGTAGCATAAATCTCACGGGAATAAAAGTGAGATGAAAAATCCCTTACGAAACTCGGCAGCCTAACGGCGCCACTCAATACATCCAAAAATGGATTTATGAGATAAAATAGGTTCTCTAATAATATGAGAATAAAAAATTAAAGTATGAGGAAAAAAAATAACATCCCCAAACATAAGAAATATGATCTTAAAAGTAATGACTTAAAAGAGAGTACTTAAAAAGAATGGTAGGATCCCTCACCTCAAGTCTGACTTGTCTTGTTCGTTTCTTTATATTCCTGAATAATAAACTTTGGTCAATTTATAATTGATTTAGGTCCTCATTTAAATATTATTATTTATTTCATATCACATATTATAATTATATAATAATTGGTTAATAATGTCAGTTCATATCAGAAGTTTTTGTCGATGGTTGGTACATGAGTCAAAAATGAACTTGTTTGAAAATGATTGTCCATATAGTTGTAATTAAATCATCTCCAGAATAGTATTAATGATTTAAATATAATATATATCCAGTAAATATTCATTTTATACTATTCCATAAAATTTGAAGATAAAAAGAAATGAAATGTACCGTTCATGGAGACGGTAGGCCGTACGTACGCATGAAACCAACTTTCATTTCTTTGACATATTAATGGAATTAAAAATGATTGAGATATATATATATATTATAATTCCAGTATAATATATATGTTTTATAGGTCACATAAGTTCATTAATTTCATTATTTATACATTCCATGTATTGCATGAACGAGTCACATCACTTGAGGGGGCGGTAGTCCACACTTCGTCGTATGAAATTAACGTATTTGCACAACATGCAAAGCATAAAAGTATGTTTTAAATATAAAATACAGAAGTATATTGAAAACATAAATACCATATATATCATATATAAAATAAAGTGATATCATAATGGCCACCATGAAAGGTGTTAATAGAAGATTGAACAATCATCGTTTCGTGAGGCAGTAATTCGCCATCCATAGAAACAGTATGTTATTTAACCATTAGACGGATGTGTGTGTAATTTTAGCTCGAATCCTTCCCATAACAACATCCTAGTATATTTAAGATACTGTTTTTGTTACAAAATAAAGTAATAAAAAGAGTTTAGGGGTTTGAGAAGTAAAATAAAACAAAAGAACATGAGTGAAGACATTACCTTTAAATCGGGTAACTCCTCTTGGTTTGAACCAAAAGGGTTTCTTAAAGAGCATTCTTCCAAAGGTTAGGCTTCAATGATGAATAGAGGGATGTGGAGAGATTAAATGGGCAGGGTTTTCTGAGCCAAAGGCTTGAGAGGTGTGGGTAAGGGTGTAGAGTTGGGTTCCTTTTATAAGAGAAGAGGAGGGGCACTCTTGGAATGTTATAAAATATTACTTTATTATAAAATGATTTTAAGATTTTAAAGGTCCAAAAAGGATATATTTCGAGGATAAGGTGATAAGGTTTCAAAATCCACCCATAAAATAGGTTTGTGACAAGTTTAAGACTTATATTTCACCCTATCTTCTCATTTTATTTAAATCGTTTATTTATGAGGTAATCACTACATCATCACGGTGTCATAAATAATATAATTTATTTAATGTCTAAAAATTATAAAAAAAATATCACGATGTAGGAAATCTTTTTATATTTCTAAAGAATATTTATAGTCAAAAATATGACTTGTATAACCCCATGTAGAAATTGTTTTAGTAAAATAATACATGTTTGTGACATTTTAATTTTAACGTTAAATAAAAAGTTATTAATGTCATTTTCCAACCAAAGTGGCTCCATGGGGTCCCCAAGTTGACACATGGGTTGTATTGGTCGTCCATGACTCATCCAATAAGGGTAGGACATATTTCAAGGTCATTTCAAATTATTATAACATTATCTTTACCTTAAATTACATTAATTACCTTTTATCGCGATTAATAAAACTTAAAAGTTACTATTCACCAAAAAATTATTTTAATCTCATTGAACCACATTTTACTTTTTAATGAAAACCATGTATGTCGGATTTTTGGAAATAAAAACACAGAAGTGGTAAAGTTTCATTTAAACGAAAAATCAGTTTCTTTAACTACCACTTAGTGGTTTCACTATTCATCAAAAATTGAAGTTTTTCAGAAAAATACTAAAAATTCACCCTAAGATATATTTGATATTCCGAAGCCAAAAATGATGTCAATTTTACAAAATTCAAAATATATAAGTTTCATTAATTAATTTAATAATCCATTCCCGCTATCAAAACAAATAGCGTGTTTTTAAGAAACAATATCTATTAAAAGATTGACAGTAGTTTAAGTCCAATTTCAAAGTGAAATTAATTATAATGACCACCATTAGATTAAATGCTAAAAATATATTCTAAATAAAATTTAATCTCAATTAAAAATATAATCTATCCATATAAATAAATCATATTAAAAGGAGGTTTTGTATTAAAATGCAACATTTTCACTAAAAATGATCTTTATCGGAAAAATAACAAAAATTTACACAAAGTAAATTTTTATGTCCAGATTCTAAAGAAGGATTTTATTTTGTCAAATATAACATATAAAATTGTCAAAAGTATATTTTAAAAGGGTTCTCCATCAAAAGGCGGTTAATTGACCTTTTAAATACTATTAGAAGATTTATGATTAAAATTGGATTCATTTGCATTTTAAGCCTGTAACATTTATTGGATAAAAGTAAAAACATTTAAAAAACATATATAATAATTTTGTAGTTTGTTCCGTTAATTCCCTCCATTACAACGTCTAAGCGTTAACTACCATTTAAAATAATATTATTTTATTATTAGAGTGCAACGTAAGATTTCAAAGAAACTCGTTGTTGCATATTGGGTACGCCATCGAGCATAGAATTCACTTTAAAGTAATATTAATATTTTATTCACAAATATGCATAAATATGAAAATTTCATATTCTTTATTTAGTTGGGGTGTTACAAAAGTATTCTCAATGCTCTGTTCACTTTCATTCCTCAGATAAAAATATATCTATCTGCACACCACCATCCAAGTATGTATGACCTTAGTAATCTTGCAGGCCCCAACCCTCCAAACATTCAATATGTGCCATATACAATGCACAGAAATCAACCCTTGCAACTATATTTCACCATCATGGATTACAGATTTTTGTCTATCAGTGGTGTTACACCCAGAATTGTGCTCCCTCCTGTCCAAGCGTATATAATCAAAATTAAACTTGGAATCATCAGAGCGATCTATAATATTGTCCGGTTCAATGGATTATAGATTAAATATCCTCATCATCAAATTTCAAACTTCCTAGAATTATGTGATACCTTCCACAACCAGGGAGTGTCCTCTAATGCAATCAAATTGTGAGTTTTCCCCCTTTTTCTTGTGTTATAGAGCCAAGTATTGGATAAAAAGTCAATCTTTTGAGTCGATCAGGACTTGGGATGATCTACCCAAAAAGTTTTTAAGATAAATACTTTCCCCCAGTTCAAACCAAGAAACTACATAATGAAATTCAAAATTTCAATCAAATAGACAAAGATTTATCCTAGGAGTCCAGTGATAACATCAATAAGCTCACTTGAAAGTTCCCACATCATGGACATGATGTGTGTCTTCAACAAAAAATATTCTACCATGGCATCCAACCAGCTACTTGCATAGTGGTATATGCTGCCACTAATGGCGAGCTAATTCTCAAAATGCTCGAATTAGGCTGAGAACTTCTAGACGAGGTCTCTCAAAGTGCTAGTCTATGAAATATCATTCTTAGACCATGTCAGTGTGGAATACCCCAAGTAGAATAAAAGACCTGTCTAATTTCACAAGTAAAGTCACTTACTAAGAAGCTCAAATCCTTTCAGCTACTTGCTACACCACCACCCCCTCCTACACCTATGATGGAAATTAAATCTTGCATGATGTGTAGAGGCCCACACCTATACCAAAATTGTTAGGAAAGATTAGATTAAATTCAAATCCAAGATTATAATTATGTTAATTACAATCATCAAAAACCAACAATTTTAGAAACCACATTAGTATTATCAATAGAGGTCGGTTTAACAACCACCACAAAAATAATCAAGGGTACTATAAATATATAAGTGGTAAAGAATCACCAAGGAACCAAGAACCACTTGGATACCTACCTATGAATCTGGTTCCTCAACCACAATAACAAGTACCCCAAGAACCCTTTCTTCCTTAACCCAACAACAATTTCAACTGGCTTTGTAAAGACCACCACAACCACCCTCACCTATGCAATAAAATCTAGAGAATCTACTCTCAAAATTTGTTTAAAATCATATCAGAGGATTACCACCCAAGAGATAGAAATAAAAAATCAAAGAAAATACCTCAGAAACCACAAACACCAAATGGGTCAAATCTCAAAGACATTGTCTAATAGATTATCATGTATGCTTTCTGATAATACTAATACATACCAAAATAAGAATCCAAGGAAATGGTAATAAGGAGTGGAAAATTGATAGTTTTTTAGTAACCCTATATAGGATAAGAAAAGAAGTATTATGAACTTGAGAAACATGAAAATTTTATTAGCAAGAATAAAAATGAAAGAATGACTAAAACAGATCAGGAGAAATTTTTTGAATCAATACATCCTAAAAAATCTCCAACATAAGAGAAACTAAGAGAATACATTTATATAGCACCACCAACCTACAAAACCACCAATAACCTTCTTGTAAAGAGTGAGGAAATTAAAAATTTAAGGGAAATATAATAAATTTTTAGAAAAGTACAAACAATTTCATAGAATATGTAGGATCTTGGCAGTTCTTCAATCCCTTGCACTATAGGGGCTTGAAACTTTGCAATAGCCTTATATGCCTAAGGATCCAGCATTGTCCTCATGACAATGTGTGTATTCTGTGTACTAGTACTCGAGGAACTAGATCCAACTAGATTATCAATTCAATTAGATGATATATTAGTAAAGTATCCTCGAGGTATTCTTTAAGATTGCCTAGTCAAAATTGGAAAATTCATTTTTCAAGTAGACTTTCTCATATTAGATATTGAAAAACAAGGATATGTTGTAATTATCCTAGTACAACCATAATTATCCACTAGGAAGACACTAATTGATGTGAATTAAGTGTGAATTATATTCAAATTAGGTAAAGAACAATGTAACATCCCGCCCCTTCCTCATTGTCTTGAGAAAGATGTGAGTTGCTACCTGGCCTTAGGTGATGTTACCAAGGAACCAAAAAAGCTGACAATAAATGTTGAGGGTCTCAAAAACCATTGGGGAATGATTTTACCTTAAAAGAAAAACAACCAACCAAACAATATATGACCAAACACATCAACATGATGCATGTCAACAATCAAAACCAATTCAACACATTACTAAGGAACTACCATGAAACCCAACCTATTCTATAACAATTCCCATAGACTAATACAACTCAAACACAATGTTCCATAATCAGAGAACCAAGAGGAAGACTACAAAACAATACCCAAGAATATATGGCACAACTCCATCGCTCTAATTCAAGCTAAATGCTCTAAGTACCACAAAACCGTCCAATAATCATGATGAACCTCTAGCGAAATGAGTTGCTTTACCCTTACCTCTGTCTTGAAATACGACATCTGTAAAAGAACTAAAGTGCCAAAGTAGAGGGTGAGTAAAAATAATCAGTAGGTTTTCCCAAAATTACTTCCCTACACATTCCACTAGGATAGAACCATTGACACGTTTATATAAAGAAATTTATATAAAACAACAAATAGTGAAATAATTTTCAGTAAGCCAAACACACCCTTACCTAGCCATTTTTACCCAAAACCACACAATACAAGGGAAAACCAACAAAAAATCCATAATAAATTTTATCATCACACATTAGCACAAAAATTTCATCTTTCTTAGCCACACACATATTCAAAACATATTCATCAAGTTTCACACACTCAACCTGGTGGAACAATCATGGTGGAACTTCACATCCAAGCCTATTTACTACTTTCCAAATCAAGTGGTTCTTCCTACCCACTTATCCTTGATGGTGGACCTTCCATCCACTATCCATCCCCTTTTTTAGGGGAACTCCCCACCCACTTCTTATTATTCCAACACAAGCATAAAATTCTCAATCTAATAAACAATCACAGACACCTAATAAATCCACAACAATATGCAATAACTATTTCACAACCAAAAAAATCCCTTAAGCCATTAACCGTGACAATTAATATTTCAAAAAAAATATTTTATTGGAACCCATTGTCAAAAAAAAATCACATAAACCAAACCAAGAAACCGATTTTAAAATCAATATTTCAAAATCAAACAACAATAAATAATATTCCACTGAAATCACCCATTTTCCCACAAATACAAAAAACATCAGAAAAGGGATTTCCATCAATATTTTCACATCATAAACACAAATTAATTTTAATAAAAACCAATTTATTGAAACCAAGGCTTATAGTTATATAAAAATTGAGTTGAGAGAGAAGCCACCTACCTTAGGGTTTTTATGAAATCAACCAACTCACAGCTGCACAACAAATCTGGGTGAAACTTCCACCAAAACCACCTTAAATCCTTTTTTCTAACATCAAAAAGACTCTATATCATCATTTTAGGAAACAAAAACCCTAGATCTACTTGAAATTGGTGTAGATATAGAAAATTGAGAGATAAAGAGAATGTGATCTAAGGAAAACTAAGAAATATTCAAGAGAGAAGGATTACCGGAAGAGAATTTCCTTCACCACACATTAAAAATCCTTCAAATCACTTCCAAAATGAGTGGGAGATCCCATATAGCCTTATAGAAAAATAAATATTGAGTAGGGTTCATATGGGAGGAGACAGGAGGAGTTAAGGGAAAATCTTGAGTAAAACTATAAGGCCCCAGCCTTAAACCTTACTTAATCTTGAGTTATTACAAGATTACACATTGAGGATCTTTTCGGGTTTAGAGTTTTAGAGAATTAGATCATAAAACTTGCATTACATTCCACATATAAACAAAGTGGTTACATAAAGATAGTATTCTTCATTCCCATCAATGGAACACACATTTAAAATAAAACATGGATTAATTCTTGACACATCCTTGACTCTATCATCTTATCATGTACCTTTCCCTTGACCTGTGAAAAACATTTCAAAAACTTGGGATGAGCATAAAAACTCAGTATGGGTTATAAAAAAAAACATGGAAAGGAAACATGAGTTCATATATAAATAAGAATGAAATCATACTTTACCCATAAAACATAGGCACTTTAACATACCTCATAAAAACATGAATAAATCATATAAATCATAATATGTAAAGGTAACTTGAGGCATTCATAACATTCTTATGTAGGGAGTAACCCTCTTGGTTACGTTTGGAATACCCATCACAGTATATTCCCTAAAATCTCTTCGGAGAAACCTTAACGTTTCACTCCTTCGCGTTACCCAATGCATTGGAGAGCTATAACGGGCTCACCCGCCCTTAGTTTATCACGGAACCACCCGTTTTCATAATAATGCCCAAGAACCATAACATAATCATATCACATAAAACATGCATAAAGGAAACATAAAATTTCCACATTTCAATCACGAGATATCAATACAACACATTGATATAAAAACATTATGAAAACCATTTTCAATACCAAAGTAAAACATGGTATTTATTTTTCTTTTAAAAAAGAAGGTATGGCTTGTAGAGGAAGCCAAAACTCAAATAACGGTTACGACGGCGGAGAAGTCGTTGTCGCCGCATACGTACGAAAAAAAACATTCCCTTTTGTCGTTTAGTAAACGCTTCGTAAAAAAGATTCCTTTTGAATAAACGTAAAAGTCAAAGGGGTTTATACACCATATGAAAGAAAGTTGTGTATAAAATAAAATATGCCTCAATGAAAGGAGATTGAGACGAAGTCCCATACAAAGATAATTTTTAAAATAAAATAGATACATTATGTGTATTCACTATAAGTACACATAAATAAAGTACAAATACAAGATACGACATAATAATATAATGACATAATTTGAAAGTAGGAGATTAACCCAAAGAATGGAAATTGGGTTAAGAAGTTCCCATACCTCGTATCTGACTTGACCCGACCGTTCTTTAAACTCCTGAATAATAAACTTTAGTTAATCTCTACTTGATTATGAATATTTTCCAAGTTCATTATTCCTTTTATACCATGTTATGAACATCATGTAATCATTTAAGTTAATAATGTTCATTTTGTCGGTATTTGGTTCTTAAGTCAAAAATAGACTTCTTATACTTACATGTTGTTAATTTGGTCAAAGGTTCATTATATTCAGAATATTATTCATGATGTAGATACCATATATGTCATATATATCCAGTACATTCATGCATTTATAATATTACATAATCATTTAGAGGTAAGAAATGAAATGCACCGTTCATGGAGACGGTAAGCCGTACGTACGCATGAACGCTACTTCCATTTCTATTTCATATTTCATGGAATGGAATCATAATGATATAAGAGTATATTATAATTCCATTATAATAACATATATAATATCATTAACTTTATCCTTTACACATCCCACATATGGTATTAACGAATCAAATCACTTTCAGGAGGCGGTAGTCCGCACTTCCTAAAATGAAGATATCGTGTTTTACCCATAATGGAAACCATAAAGGTATGCCCAAAATGAAAAAAACAGAAGCTTAAGGAAAACATAAACATATTATATATCATATATAAAAATAGTGACATCATAATGGCCACCTTTGAAGGTGTTAAATGAGTGTTGAACAATCATCGTTTCGGGAGGCAGAATTTCGCCATCCACGGAAACCTTATGTTCTTTAACCATTTGATGTAGTTGTGTGGAAGTGTAGCTCAAATAAATCTTATAACAACATCCTAGTATATTGAAGATACTGGTGTTGTTACAAAAGAAGTAAATAAAAAGAGTTTATGGGGTTGGAGAAGCAAAATAAAACAAATGAACATTAGAGAATGAATTACCTTAAAAAGTGTAACTCCTTTTGGTTTGAGCCTAAAGGCTTCCTTTGAAAGGATTATTCCCAAAGGGAATCCTCTAGGATGAGGAGAGGGATGTGTAGAGAGCAAATGGGCAGGGGTTGGCCGAGCCAAAGGCTTGAAGAGTGTGTGAAATGAGGTAGAGGTGGGGGCCTTTTATAAGGGGAGAGGAGGGGCACTTTTGGAAAGTAAAGAAATATAACTTAATTTGAAAATGTGTTTCGGTTTTAAAAGGTCCCACATTTATAGGATTAGTGGATAAGGTGATAAGGGTTCGAAATCCACTCATTCAATTGGTTTTGGACATGTGTAGTTCATAGATATTACATTATCTTTCCATTTTATTTAAATCGTCAAATAATGATGTCATCGCTGCATCATTATTATGTCATAAATAATTAAATTTATTTAATGTATAAAATTATAAAAAAACTACTATGATATAGGCAATCTTTTTATCTTTCCAATGACTATTTATAATCAAAATTTGGACTTGTATAACCCTACTTAAAAATTGTTTTCGTAAAACATATTATGTTTGTGTCATTTTCACTTTAACATTAAATAAAAAGTAATTTATGTCATTTCCCAACAAAAGTGGATCCATGGGGTCCCCAAGTTAGGACATGGCTTGTCTTGGTCGGCCATGACACAACCAATGAGTTTGGGACATGTGTCTAGGTCATTTTATATTATTAAAGTATTATTTATACCTTAAACTACACTAATTACCACTAATCGCGATTAAAAACTTAATAAGTTACTATTCACCAAAAAATTATTTTAATCTCATTGAACCACATTTTACTTCTTAATGACAACTATGTATGTCGGATTTTCAAAATTCAATACACATTAGTGGTAAACTTTCATTTAACTGAAAAATCAGTTTGCTTGATTACCACTTAGTGGTTTCACTATTCATCAAAAATTGAAGTTTTTCAGAAAATTACCAAAAATTCACCCTAAGCTATATTTGATATTCCGAATTCAAAAATGAAGTCTATTTTACAAAATTCAAATCATATAAGTCACATTAATTAATTTAATAATTAATTCCCGCTGCCAGAGCAAATAGCGTGTTTTTACAAAACAATAAGTATCAAAAGATTGACACCAGTTTAAGTCTAATTTCAAATCGAAATTGATTCCAATGACCACCATTGGATAAAATTGTAAAAATATATTCTAATTTCACTTTAAAACCAATTCAAAACATAATCTAATCATATAAATAAATTAGATTAAAAGTAGTTTTTATGTAAAATGCAGTATTTTTCACTATTCATTAAAAAATGAACATTGTCAGAAAAATACCAAAAATTCACACAAGGTAAATTTTGATGTCCCAATCATAAAGGATAAGTTTATTTTGACAAACATAGTTTATAAAATTGTCAAAATATAGATTCAAAAATGGTTTTCCATCAAAAGGCACTAAAACAATCTTTTAAGAATATTAGTGTATTCCATGCATAAGATTGTATTTATTTTCATTTTAAGCCTCTAAAACACTATCTTTATCATTAATAGACATAGATAAAAATATCTATTATTCATTACTTACTTGGGATGTTACATCCTTCCCCCCTTTAGAAAATTGCGTCCCCGCAATTTATTTACTTATCGAATAAATGGGGGTACTTATCCCTCATTGCATTTTCTGATTCCCATGTTGCCTCTTCAATCATGTGGTTTTTCCACAAAACCTTTACCTGCTTAATCACCTTATTCCGTAACACTTGATCCCTGTGGTCAAGAATCTGGACCGGTTGTTCCTCATAAGATAGGTTCTCTTCCAGCTGAACTACCTCTGGACTCAAAACATGAGATGGATCTGGCATATACTTTCTCAACATAGAAACGTAAAAAACATTGTGTACCTGAGATAAACTCGGAGGTAAAGCCACTCGGTATGCAACTGATCCAACTCTCTCCAGAATTTCGTATGGTCCAACGAACCTTGGACTCAACTTTCCTTTCTTACCAAATCTCATCACACTTTCCATGGTGAAACCTTGAGAAAAACATGATCACCTACCTCGAAAGATAGATCCTTCCTCCGGTTATCCGCATAACTCTTCTGCCTGCTCTGAGCTGTTCTCATGTGTTTCTGAATCAGCTGAACTTTTTCTGCCATCTCTTCTACCAATTCTGGTCCCATCAACATCCTTTCACCCACTTCATCCCAGAAAGTTGGAGTTCGACACCGCTTCCCATATAATTCCTGAAATGGTGCCATCTGTATACTAGAATGAAAACTGTTATTATATGAAAACTCAACCAAAGAAAGATGTTGGTCCCAACTTCCTTGATAATCCATAGAACAAGGTCGTAGCATATCCTCCAATGTCTGAATTGTTCGTTCTGACTGCCCATCTGATTGAGGATGAAAAGCTGTACTAAAATTTAATTCAGTACCCAACGACTTCTGAAGGGCTTTCCAAAAGTTAGAAGTAAACCTGGGATCACGATCCGATACAATGGAGAGAGGAACTCCATGTAACCTGACTATCTCTTTAAGATACAAACGGGAAAGTTGATCAAGAGAGAAAGTATCTCGTATAGCAAGGAAATGAGCAGATTTGGTCAAGCGATCAACAATAACCCAGATTGCATTATTACCTCGAGATGTCTTTGGTAATCCAACAACAAAGTCCATGGATATATTCTCCCATTCCCACTCTGGAACTGGTAAAGGCTGAAGCATCCCTTTCGGTAACTGCCGCTCTGCTTTAACCTGTTGACAAGTCAAACACTTCACAGTAAAATCAGCAATATCTCTTTTCATTCCATCCCACCAGTAATACTCCCGCAGATCTCTATACATCTTAGTACTGCCAGGATGAAAAAACAACTCATTCTTCAACTGTGAATCACAAGGCACACATAACCTCTTCACAAACCTCAAAACACAAACACAAACTTATCCAAGAACTCATGGAAAATTTTATTCATAAGGTCCATGAATACAGCATGTGCATTGGTTAACCCAAAAGGCATAACTACAAATTCATAATGGCCATATCTAGTACGGAACGCAGTCGTCTGCTTCTTTTACTTTCAACTGATGGTACCCTGACCTCTAGTCAATCTTCGAAAAATACTGAGCTCCCTGGAGCTGATACCACTTCATTCGATGGCCCAACATCTGCTGAAGTTGTTGCAAATGATTTTACCACCCCTTTTTGCTTGTAGTCTAGCTGCTTCCCATCACTCAAGCTCCTTGTCGGACACTCGTTTGCGTAGTGACCCATCTCATTGCACTTATAACATTTCACTAACTGTAAATCAAATTTATTCTTACCTTCACCTTGATCCTTTTCAGTGCAATCACGAGCCTTATGTCCCATCTTAGCACATCAGTAGCACTTTCCAGAATTCATAAGACATTCCCCAGCATGCCTTTTGCCACATTTATCACAAACTGGAAACTTAGTTTTCTTACCATCAGACTTTTTTGAAGAATTCTTACCTTTCTCCTGCCACCTCGGTCTCTTCTTCTGCTGGTTGTTATAGAAAACTTGGTCATCGACAAACTCCATTTCCACCTTCTCAGCACATTGAACAAGCTTTTCATAACTTTTAAACTCACGAGAAGCTAATGCCCTTCGATACTTTGGCTTTAATCCTGAGTAAAAACGATTGATTTTACTATCAAGGTCTCAGATAAAATTTGGAGCATACCTTGCCAATCGAGTGAACCTTTCTTCATAGGCAGCCACTGAGTCTTCCTCTTGCCTCAATTCCAAGAATTGCTTTTCCATCCTAAGTCGAACAGCCTTAGGAAAATACTTCTCAAGAAACATACCTTTGAATTCATCCCAGTCAAGAGCATCAATCTCATCGGCATCCCTGATATTTTTAACCATAGACCACCACTGATCTGCTTCACCCTCCAAACGGTAAATAGCAAGACTAACCTTTTGATTGTATGAACACCCCATGACATCAAAAATCTTCTCCAGTGCTTTAATCCACCCTTCAGCTAGCACAGGGTCAGATGATCCTCTGAATGATGGGGGATGTTGCGTCATGAAATGTTCCACCACTGACATGTTCCTCTGCGGTTGATCTGGCTGATCTCGTGCATGGATACCACCACCATTTATAGCCTGAGTCAACTGTGCCATCACTGCAACAAACTGTTCAGTTCCGATTCCGACCATCTCAGGTTGCTGATTTGGAAGGCGGTCTTCCTCCTGATGTCGTCCCAACATAGCTGCTTTGTTTCCCCTACGGAAAACCATTCTGAACATGGAAATATCTTAGGTGAAGCAACATGGTAATCCGTAAATGCTATATCATTTCAATCATATTATAATTTAACACTTTTCTAACTCCTAAAGTTGTCTAAACCGACCTCTGATACCAACTATAAGGCCCCAGCCTTAAACCTTACTTAATCTTGAGTTATTACAAGATTACACATTGAGGATCTTTTCGGGTTTAGAGTTTTAGAGAATTAGATCATAAAACTTGCATTACATTCCACATATAAACAAAGTGGTTACATAAAGATAGTATTCTTCATTCCCATCAATGGAACACACATTTAAAATAAAACATGGATTAATTCTTGACACATCCTTGACTCTATCATCTTATCATGTACCTTTCCCTTGACCTGTGAAAAACATTTCAAAAACTTGGGATGAGCATAAAAACTCAGTATGGGTTATAAAAAAAAACATGGAAAGGAAACATGAGTTCATATATAAATAAGAATGAAATCATACTTTACCCATAAAACATAGGCACTTTAACATACCTCATAAAAACATGAATAAATCATATAAATCATAATATGTAAAGGTAACTTGAGGCATTCATAACATTATTATGTAGGGAGTAACCCTCTTGGTTACGTTTGGAATACCCATCACAGTATATTCCCTAAAATCTCTTCGGAGAAACCTTAACGTTTCACTCCTTCGCGTTACCCAATGCATTGGAGAGCTATAACGGGCTCACCCGCCCTTAGTTTATCACGGAACCACCCGTTTTCATAATAATGCCCAAGAACCATAACATAATCATATCACATAAAACATGCATAAAGGAAACATAAAATTTCCACATTTCAATCACGAGATATCAATACAACACATTGATATAAAAACATTATGAAAACCATTTTCAATACCAAAGTAAAACATGGTATTTATTTTTCTTTTAAAAAAGAAGGTATGGCTTGTAGAGGAAGCCAAAACTCAAATAACGGTTACGACGGCGGAGAAGTCGTTGTCGCCGCATACGTACGAAAAAAAACATTCCCTTTTGTCGTTTAGTAAACGCTTCGTAAAAAAGATTCCTTTTGAATAAACGTAAAAGTCAAAGGGGTTTATACACCATATGAAAGAAAGTTGTGTATAAAATAAAATATGCCTCAATGAAAGGAGATTGAGACGAAGTCCCATACAAAGATAATTTTTAAAATAAAATAGATACATTATGTGTATTCACTATAAGTACACATAAATAAAGTACAAATACAAGATACGACATAATAATATAATGACATAATTTGAAAGTAGGAGATTAACCCAAAGAATGGAAATTGGGTTAAGAAGTTCCCATACCTCGTATCTGACTTGACCCGACCGTTCTTTAAACTCCTGAATAATAAACTTTAGTTAATCTCTACTTGATTATGAATCTTTTCCAAGTTCATTATTCCTTTTATACCATGTTATGAACATCATGTAATCATTTAAGTTAATAATGTTCATTTTGTCGGTATTTGGTTCTTAAGTCAAAAATAGACTTCTTATACTTACATGTTGTTAATTTGGTCAAAGGTTCATTATATTCAGAATATTATTCATGATGTAGATACCATATATGTCATATATATCCAGTACATTCATGCATTTATAATATTACATAATCATTTAGAGGTAAGAAATGAAATGCACCGTTCATGGAGACGGTAAGCCGTACGTACGCATGAACGCTACTTCCATTTCTATTTCATATTTCATGGAATGGAATCATAATGATATAAGAGTATATTATAATTCCATTATAATAACATATATAATATCATTAACTTTATCCTTTACACATCCCACATATGGTATTAACGAATCAAATCACTTTCAGGAGGCGGTAGTCCGCACTTCCTAAAATGAAGATATCGTGTTTTACCCATAATGGAAACCATAAAGGTATGCCCAAAATGAAAAAAACAGAAGCTTAAGGAAAACATAAACATATTATATATCATATATAAAAATAGTGACATCATAATGGCCACCTTTGAAGGTGTTAAATGAGTGTTGAACAATCATCGTTTCGGGAGGCAGAATTTCGCCATCCACGGAAACCTTATGTTCTTTAACCATTTGATGTAGTTGTGTGGAAGTGTAGCTCAAATAAATCTTATAACAACATCCTAGTATATTGAAGATACTGGTGTTGTTACAAAAGAAGTAAATAAAAAGAGTTTATGGGGTTGGAGAAGCAAAATAAAACAAATGAACATTAGAGAATGAATTACCTTAAAAAGTGTAACTCCTTTTGGTTTGAGCCTAAAGGCTTCCTTTGAAAGGATTATTCCCAAAGGGAATCCTCTAGGATGAGGAGAGGGATGTGTAGAGAGCAAATGGGCAGGGGTTGGCCGAGCCAAAGGCTTGAAGAGTGTGTGAAATGAGGTAGAGGTGGGGGCCTTTTATAAGGGGAGAGGAGGGGCACTTTTGGAAAGTAAAGAAATATAACTTAATTTGAAAATGTGTTTCGGTTTTAAAAGGTCCCACATTTATAGGATTAGTGGATAAGGTGATAAGGTTTCGAAATCCACTCATTCAATTGGTTTTGGACATGTGTAGTTCATAGATATTACATTATCTTTCCATTTTATTTAAATCGTCAAATAATGATGTCATCGCTGCATCATTATTATGTCATAAATAATTAAATTTATTTAATGTATAAAATTATAAAAAAACTACTATGATATAGGCAATCTTTTTATCTTTCCAATGACTATTTATAATCAAAATTTGGACTTGTATAACCCTACTTAAAAATTGTTTTCGTAAAACATATTATGTTTGTGTCATTTTCACTTTAACATTAAATAAAAAGTAATTTATGTCATTTCCCAACAAAAGTGGATCCATGGGGTCCCCAAGTTAGGACATGGCTTGTCTTGGTCGGCCATGACACAACCAATGAGGTTGGGACATGTGTCTAGGTCATTTTATATTATTAAAGTATTATTTATACCTTAAACTACACTAATTACCACTAATCGCGATTAAAAACTTAATAAGTTACTATTCACCAAAAAATTATTTTAATCTCATTGAACCACATTTTACTTCTTAATGACAACTATGTATGTCGGATTTTCAAAATTCAATACACATTAGTGGTAAACTTTCATTTAACTGAAAAATCAGTTTGCTTGATTACCACTTAGTGGTTTCACTATTCATCAAAAATTGAAGTTTTTCAGAAAATTACCAAAAATTCACCCTAAGCTATATTTGATATTCCGAATTCAAAAATGAAGTCTATTTTACAAAATTCAAATCATATAAGTCACATTAATTAATTTAATAATTAATTCCCGCTGCCAGAGCAAATAGCGTGTTTTTACAAAACAATAAGTATCAAAAGATTGACACCAGTTTAAGTCTAATTTCAAATCGAAATTGATTCCAATGACCACCATTGGATAAAATTGTAAAAATATATTCTAATTTCACTTTAAAACCAATTCAAAACATAATCTAATCATATAAATAAATTAGATTAAAAGTAGTTTTTATGTAAAATGCAGTATTTTTCACTATTCATTAAAAAATGAACATTGTCAGAAAAATACCAAAAATTCACACAAGGTAAATTTTGATGTCCCAATCATAAAGGATAAGTTTATTTTGACAAACATAGTTTATAAAATTGTCAAAATATAGATTCAAAAATGGTTTTCCATCAAAAGGCACTAAAACAATCTTTTAAGAATATTAGTGTATTCCATGCATAAGATTGTATTTATTTTCATTTTAAGCCTCTAAAACACTATCTTTATCATTAATAGACATAGATAAAAATATCTATTATTCATTACTTACTTGGGATGTTACAAAAACCTTAATTAAAAACCAAATTTTTATTGTCACACACAGTCGGATCTGATGGTTAGGAAAACCATGTGCATGATACTCATTAAATAGGCACCCCTCATGTTTTCCTCTCACTATTAGACAAACTGTGAACAAATCATATGAATCCCACTGCCTCCACTTGCACGGTTACCTGGAGATTCTTCACGGTTTCCCCAAACCATACTCAAATTGTGCTCCCTTATAAAATACTCCAAACCATTCCATATCCCTCCCAAGTTCTCCCAAACTTTACCCAACTACTTAACCATATAGAAAACATAAAATAGGGTTACATACCTCAAATAGTGGGTGATACATTCTCCCCATCATTGGACTTTATGTCCTTAGAAAGTAGAGAACCATCACTTTGCCGAAATATATCAGACCATTGCTCGCCCATATCTTTCTCCCACTCCCAAGTCTCTTCTTGAATCTAACCATATTGCCACAAAACCTGAACCATAATGATGCTTTTACCATATAATACCTTCTCCTGCCTATCCAAAATCTGCACTGGCACATGCACCAAAGAAGCATTTGGCTTTAGCTTAACATAATCCCATTGAATCACATGGTGAGGATCCAATTGATACCTTTTTCAAATGAGAAGCATGGAATACATTGTGCACTGCACTAAACCATGGTAGAAAATACAACCAATAATTTACCTCTCCAACCTGCTCAAGTATCTCAAAAGTCCCAATATACTTTAGATATAACTTTCCCTGCTTTCCAAACCGGTGATGTCCCAATCTCATAGAGATTATCAAAAACACATGATCACCCACATAGAATGTCAAAGGTTGTTGATGATGATCCACATATGATTTTTTATGACTCTACACCATTCCCATTCTTTTCCTTATAAACATAATTTTCTCCATCATCTCTTGGAAAAGGCCCATCCTAACCATTGAATTCTCACCTATTTCCACCCAATAAAGGGGAGAACGACTTGGATGCCAATACAAGGCATCAAACAGATCCATATGTATAGAGGCATGATAAATGTTATTATAAGAAAACTCCACTAACAATAAGTTATCCTCCCATAAGCCACCAAAATCTATCACACAAGCATGTAACATATCTTCCAAAGTTTGTATCACTCTCTCAGATTGCCTATTCGTCTGAGGATGATACGCCATTCTCATTGTCAAATATGTCCCAAGGAATTACTACAAGTATTTTCAAAAAGGAGTTGTAAACCTTGGATATCTATCTAATACAATTGAAACAAGAACACCATTCCTCTTTACCACTTCATAGATATAGATTTTGGATAGATCCTCCATCATATCAGATTCCCAAATAGGGATGAAATGGGCCGACTTTGTGATTCGGTCCACTATCACCCATATAGAATCGTGCTTCCTAACCATTATTTGGATACCTATAAAAAATCCATTTCTATATATTCCCACTTTCAGATAGGGATGGGTAAAGATTTTGACATGACTGTCATCTGCTGATGCTCTACCCTGACTTGCTGATAAGTCAGGCATCTTGAAACAAACATTTCCACCTTCCTTTTCATACCAATCCACAAAAACTACATGTTCAATGCCTTATATATTTTATAAATTCTAGGATGGACAACCCATCTATAATGATGATAAGACCTGAGAATTTCCTCTTGAAAATCCACTGGTACAACCATCTCATTCTGAACACACAAAACTGAATTCCCATTTATTTCCCATCAATCAATGGTCTCTTGACCATTGAGTTTTGACCACATCACCATACACTCAGAATTAGACTCCTGTACCTCTTTAACCAAACCAACCAAGTCAAGAACCAATGATATTAGAAAGAAAACCACTCTACCACCCCTTTCCTCACATTCCAACTGCATGTCAGCTATGACTGACATCAACTTCCACTGATTTGATTCATTTTTTCACCACCTGAGCATACGATTTCCTAATTAATTCATCTGCCACCAAATTCCCCTTACCCGTTGTGTACATTAAGTTAAAGTTGAACATCTAGAGATACTTCATCCATCTCATTTTCCTCAAGTTCAAATATCTTTGTGATAAAATTTTCTTTAAACTATTATGATCAGTAAATACTATGAATTTATCACCGAAGAGATAATGATGCCACATTTTCAAAGCATTTACCACAACCACAAACATCAAATCATGTGTTGGGTAGTTATTCTCATAAAAACTCAACTTATATGAGCCATATGAAACCACATGATCCCCTTTTATGAGAACACATCCCAACCCTGATCTCTATGTGTCACAATACACCACGTACCCTTTTCTTGGTTCTGGAAAAACCAAGATTGGTGTCGATGTAAGGATACCCTTAAACTCTTCAAAATATTTCTGACACCACTCATCCCATTAAAATTGAACATTCTTCCTTGTAAAAGCAACCATTGGTGAGTCCAATTATGAGAATTCATGAATAAAACACTGATAGTATCCAGCTAGACCAAGGAATATCCATATCTCAAAAACATTCTTTGGTGGTTTCCATGAAATAACAGCCTCTTTCTTTTCCAGATCAAGTGAAACACCCTTCTTGGAAATCACATGGCCATGAAAATGAACTTCCTGTATCCAAAGATCACACTTTGACAATTTGGAATATAATCGATGATCTCTCAAGTTCCCCAACACTATCACCAAGTATTTCTCATGCTCCACCTTTTTCCTTGAATACAAAAATATATCATCAACAAATACCACTAAAAAAGAATATATATATTTAAAAATATCTAATTCATCAATTCCATAAAAACTGAGGGTGAATTTTTCAGACAAAAGGGCATAACCACATACTCATAATGGATATATCTACTTCTGAAAGATTTTTTGGGAATATCCTTCTTTCTCACATGAAACTGATGATACCCTGATTGCAATTCAATCTTAGAGAACCACTGAGATCCCGTCAATGGATCAAACAAGTCATCAATGAGAGGAAGTGGATATCTATTCTTTATTATAACTTGGATAAACTTATGATAATCAACACATGGCCATAGAGTTCTATCCTCATTTTTAACAAATAAAACCGGAGCTACCTGTAGAGATGTGCCAGTCCAAATGAACCCTTTGTTTTTCAACTCCTCCAACTTCACTTTAAATTCCCTCAATTATGTTGGTTCCATTTGGTAAGATGGAAGTGAGAGAGGACTAGTCCTAGAAGGAGATCAATCACAAACACCACTTCACTCACAAGTAGAAACCCTGATAATTCTTTAGGAAAGACATCTATAAACTAATCAACAAACACTAGAAAAATGTTCTTCTCAACTCCTTCCATTGATTATAGTGACAATTAAACCAAATTATATGATATAGTTCCAACAATAGGTTCTAAAAAACTTTTTACACCCAAGTTTTCATTCTTCTATCCTCTAAATAGATGATCGACACCGTCATCTGTCATGAAATTAACTGTTCATGCATAATAATCGATGTGGTCCTTAAAATTTTCCAACCAATACATTCCCAAGATTATATCATAAGAATCCATCTCAAGAACTGAGGAATCACACATCAACTCAACCCCATACACAACTATACAACATGCTCTATATAGAAAGTCTCGACACTCTCTTTTACCGAAAGGAGTTTATGTCTTGAAACTAAAGGAATCATTTCCACAATTAAACCCATAAAACTAACGACACGGGAAGAAATAAAAGAATGTAAAGAAATCATATCAAAAAACACTTTAATTAAGGTAGAATTTTAAATAATCATACCTCGCACCATGGATGGTCTTGACTGATTATCCATCACAACCTACTCAACTCCAAACAAATTCTTGCTTTCCAAACTCTACTCTTTATTTCCCTTCTGAGGAGTCAGGGTATTCCTTGAATCACCATGACTAACTTTACTCTCTTGAAAAGGGGTATGTTGGTACCCTCATCTCATCGAGTCAAATGATGCTTGTTACCCCTAAGGAGTGTCATGAACACCCGACCTCATACCATTATGATAATACCTCTGAAGATTCCCCATCTACTTATAGTTAAGACATGGTCAAAGTTGTGTCATACAATCCCAGTTGATCTGGCCTATAAAGACAAACTAAAAACATCCTAGCTTACTCTGAGGCTTCAGATAAAGATTCATCAATCCTTCCATCAGATTCTAACCCATACTCAACCCTGGAAATAAGTGTCCCTCTTCCGCTTAACGTTAATGTTATAGTTACTACCATTTCCCATGGGTACCAACATGCTTCCCCCACCTATAGCCCCAAAGATATCTCATTCATATACTATTTCTCTATTCACCGTTTTCGAATAATCATTTATACATGAAACCACTATTTTAAAACTAATTTCTTATTTCTAACCAACCTTAAAAATATGTGCCTTAAATGAGGTACTACTCTCCACCTCAGGTGAAAACCGCACTAATTTCATAAACTTAGAACCATATTTTGTTACCAAGATGTTATCTTCCCCTAAAAGAAAGAAATATATTGTTCACTAAATTATGAATGTATGAGGGTAGAATTTTTTGTTAAATAATTCCTCAAACCCCTCTCATGTCATCCCTTGGTCTGTTCCATCTTGGACCACCAACTCCCACCACTGAAGGGAAAGATCTTCTAACATGTAAGTTTCTAGATTCACTTTCAACTCCACTGATGTTCCTAGGAATTAAAATATCATATTCATTCTATTTAATCATGCCACTTTCTTTTCTAGTACCAAATAACCCTTAAAGATGGGTGGATTCTATTTTTGAAACTGAACCACATGATCAACATTCTTTGGATCATATTCTTTATTCCCACTTTCCAAATCTAGGAAATCTTGCACTATACTCTGCACTAGCTACTCGTTCACCTGGGGCTCAGATGAAACCAAATTTTCAGCAGCCTCTTCCAGTTAGTCTCTACGATGCCTACCCGATTCCATTTATATCAACATAAAAACAACCATAAGTCTCACTCCCTTTGTAAGAAAAGGATTAAAAATTCAAATTCAATTACATCTCAACTACTAGGCTTTCCACAATTTTACATTTCTTATATTGCACCACTTTTGAAAAATTCACCATGTTTGAAAATTGACCCATTTCCAAAATACCACAACTATCCACATTTCAAATCTGTACATTTGAAAATAATTTCCATATTTTTCACAAATCAATATATCCATATCACAATATAAGTAATTATTCTAATTAAATATGAATCCTAGTGGGAAATAATTTCTACCATGAATTCCATGCTCATCTCATTGGATAGACCCACAAAAATGAGATTTCCAATGCCTATAAGTGTCTCCAAAACACTTATGTACCCCACTATGTGGTAACTTTAAGTCCAACATAAAAGGTTTAGAAACATCCTTTTATGATATACATTTCAAGTTCCAACAATCCTCTTCCTTTCTACCATCCCAACTCGAGGAATATACTAAGAATGAATGCCAACACCATGGCTGACAATCAACTCCAAGGAACCAAACAAACTTGGATGTCAAGGACCGAACAAAATGATACCACTTGTAACATCCCACTCCTTCCTCACTGTCTTGAGAAGAAGGTGAGATTCTACTTGGCTTTAGGAAATGTTCCCAAGGCACTAAAGACTGGAAATAAATGCTGAGGTCATGAAGAACCATTGGGGAATGATTTTCCCTTAAAAGAAAAACAATCAACCAAACAAGATATGAACCACCACATCTACATGATTCATGTTAACAATGTAAACTAATGTAACACATTACCAAGGAACTACTATAAAACCCAACCAATTCTATATCAATTCCCATATACCAATACAACTCAACCACAATGTTCCATAATTAGAGTACCAATTGTAATACTACAAAATAAACCCCAAAATGCTATGGCACAACTCCACCACTCTAATCCAATCTCTAAGCTCTAAGTACCACAAAACCATCCAAGTATCACGATGAACTACTAGTGAAATGAGATGCTTAACCCTTACATGTTTCCCAAAATATAACATCTGCAAAAGAACCAAAGTGCCAAAGTAGGGGTTCAGTACAAATACTCAGTAGATTTTCCCCAAATGGATTCCCTACACACGCCACTAGGATAGAACCATTAACACATTTATATAAATCAATTTATATAAAACAACAAATATTGAAACAATTTCCAGCAATCCAAACACACTCTTACCAACCCATTTTTACCAAAAACCACACAATACAATGGAAAACAACCAAACAAGCCTTAATCCATTACCATCACAAATTACCACAAAAATTTCATCTTTCTTAGCCAAAAGAATATTCAAAACATATTCATAGAGTTTCACACACTCAACCCAGTGTAACAATCACAGTGAAACTTCCTGACTAAGCTCGTTTAATACTTTTCAAATCTAGTGGTTCTTCCCAACCACTTATCATTGATGGTGGCCCTTATATCCACTATACATACCCTTTTTATACTAGTACTATTTTCCCACTTCTCATTATTCCAACACAAGCATAAAATTCTCAAGCCAATAAACAAGCACATACACCTACAAAATCCACAACAATATGCAATAACTATTTCACAACAAAACAATACCTTAAGCCATTAACCATGAAAATTAATATTTTAATAAAACATTTTTTTATTACAACCCATTTTCACAAAAAATTTCCACAAAATAAATAAATCAATTGATTTTAAAATCAAAATTTCAAAATCTAACAACAACAAAGAAAATTCTACCAAAATCACCCATTTTCCAAAAAAAATCACAAAACATCACAAAGGGGATTTTCATCAAGATTCACACATCATAATCAAAAATTAATTTCAATAAAAACTTATTTCTTCAAAAAAAAGGCATCTAGTTCTATAAAAATGGAGTTGAGAGAGAAGCCACATACCTTAGGGTTTCGGTGAAATTGACCAACTCACAACAGCACCACAAATCTGAGTGAAATATCCACCAAAACTACATTAGATCCCTTTTCATGACATAAAAAATCCTCAATATCATCATTTTAGGAAACACAAATCCTATATATACATGAAACATGGGTTTATCTAGAAAACCAGAAGATAGGGAGAACTCGATCTAAGGAAAACTAAGAAAGATTCAAGAGATAAGGCTTACCGGAAGAGAATCGTCTTCCCTGCACCTTGAAAACCCTTCAAATAACTTCTAAAATGAGTGGGAGATATCCTCCAACCCTTGATAACAATTAATACCAATTATGGTTCATGTGGGATAAGGGAGGAGGAGTTTAGGGTAAATCCCAAATGAACTCGTAATTAAAAACCCATTTTTTATTGCCATGCACGGTTAGCTCGCAAGTTTAGAAAAATTGTGCACTAACCATGTGAATTCTAATCCATAAATAGAGACCCCACATGGTTTTATCAAATTGTTAGACAAACCATGAACAAACCATGTTAATACCACTACCTCCACTTTCACGGTTTCCGGGAGATCCTGCACAGTTTCCCCAAACTATGTTCAAATTGTGCTCCCTTAGAAAAGCCTCCAAACCATTATAAATCCCTCCAAAACTCTCCCAAACTTTACCCAACTACTTAACCACAGAAAAAACATAAAAAATGGTTATATAACTCAGACTGTAGGTGATACAAACAAGTTGTGTTCGACCTAGTTAAAAATTCTAAAAAAATAATATTATTCTTTTGAATGTCAAGCTATATTTCTCACCAGAGAGAGGAGTGACTACATGAACATCAAAGATGATAGTGATTCATTGCCTCCTGATAAAATGTAGGATTATGAACATGAGTAATTTAAATATATAGAACCTCAAATATAGGACACTATCCCATCATTTACACCCTAGGTCATCTATCCACCAAGGCTGGAGATGAAACCTTTCCCAAGCACACTCAAGTACTCATTCCTAGAGATGAAAAATTCACTATCAGTCATCAACTTGGAACTAAAACAAACATAGAAGGAAAAGTTTCTATAAATCCTTAATATGCATAGTAAATCAATCATTTGGGGTGATATACATAAAATGGATCATCCCAAAAATATAAACACGCAAAATTTTATTGGTGGAAGGTGTGAAACCCGAACACCAGCCCTAGAGGTGACTCACCCCACCGATGAAGGAGATTTTTAATAAATAAATATTGAAACTTATAGATTCTAGAATAATTTTTTCTATCTTTGGCAGTGATTGGGTGAGTTTATTATAGGTTATTCTAAATTATTTTAGCTTCACAGTTGTGAAAAATGATGAAGATAAATTGATCTTTACTCAAACCATCATTGGATGGTGAGTATACATGGATTTCATAAATCAAAATTCCATGACCCAAAAAGACCATTTCCCATTTCTTTTCATGGATAAAATGTTGTAGAAACTTGTAGGACATGAAATATACTATTTCTTGGATGGATATTCAGGATACAATTAAATTGCAGTCGACCCAGTTGATTACTCCAAAACTTCATTCACATGTCTATTCAGTACCTTCTAATATAGACACATGTCATTCAGTATGTGTAATGAACTAGAGACCTTCCAAATGTGCATGAAATATACATTCACTGATCTAGAAGAGGAATTCTTGGAAATCTTTTTGCATGATTTTTTAGTTTAAGAAAGATATTTTGAGGTATAATAAAGTAATCTAGAATTATCCCTACAACACTGTGAAGAAAATTGTCTAGTTTTAAAATGGTAGAAATGAAACTTTATAGTCCAAGGATGTATAGTCCTTTGATAGAAAATCTCAAAGAATGGCATGGAATTTGATCCAGTAAAGTTCAAGGTGATCAAAGACTTTTCTAATCCCTCAACTGTTAACGGCATAAGGAGCTTTCTTGTCTATATAAGATTCTACCACCACTTCATAAAATATTTTGAGAAATTATCCCACCCTTTAGAAAATATGTTATCAAAGGATACTACCTTTGAGTTTAGTGAAAAGTTTCGGAAACCATTTAACATTTTAAAGAATGTTCTTGTGGCTTCTCCCATTATCATTTCACCAAAATGGAATAAAGACTTCAAATTAATGTGTGACGTAAATGAATTTAATATGGTTGGGGTCTTAAGATAGCAATTTGGCCACATCTTATATCCCATTTACTATGTTATTGACACATTGAATGACAATTAGGTAAACTACACAACTATAGATAAGGAACTCTTAGTAGTATTTTATACTTTCGAAAAGTTTTTCTGATATTCATTCCATGGTGATTGTTTACACTAACCGTGTCGCCCTTAAATATTTGTTAAGTAAAATGGATGAAAAATCGTGACTAATATGGTTTATCCTACTACTGAAAAAGTTTTAAATATATATAAATGACACTAAGGGGACTGAGAACATTTTTTATGATCATCTATCCTGACTTCCACTTCCCATCATTAAGGATGGTGATAATATGGACATCAAGTTTGACTTACCTGATGAAACTTTTTTCAATATAAACACAAAGGAATTCCCATGGTTTTTCAACATTACAAACTATCTCACCATGAGATCACTCAACCTAGACCACTCCTACAAAAAATGGAGGAGATTTTTAGTCAAAGCCTCACACTACTACTAAATTGAGATGTTACATTTTCAGTGTTATTCTGATGGATTAATGTGGTACTACATCCTAGAAAATGAGATATAAAATGTACTTGACATGTGTCTCACATCACCAACTAGAAGGAATCATGGAATATAATTCATAGTGTCAAAAATATTGAAAAGTGGACTTTTTATCCCACACTCCATCAAGATGCAAGAAACTTTTGTCAAAGTTGTGATCAGTGCTAATAAACCAGAACCATTGGAAAGAGAAATAAAAATCCCCAAAACCCGATCATGGAAGTTGAAATATTTGATGTATGGGGAATACATTTTATGGATCCATTTACTAATTTAAATGGAAAGTTATATATCTTGGTTGGAATTGACTGAATTTAGAAGTGGGTTGTAGATGAAACCACCACACATGACACAACAAAAGTAATCATGAAATTATTAAAGAAAAATATATTTTCAATATTTATATTTCCCTAATTTATCATTAGTGATTAGGGAACACATTTTACCAATAAGGTTTTAAAAGGATTACTTGAGAAGTATAAAATCTGGTACAATGTATTAACTCCCTAACACCCATAAACATGTGGTAACATTGAATTTTAAAATAATATTTTAAAAGAAATACTAGAGAAAACCATAAAAAAATTCAAAAGGACTCAAGTCTCAAATTAGACAATGCTCTCTGGGTGTACTACATAGTATACAGAACACCCATCGGCAGTACTTCATTTCAACTTGTGTATAGAAATCCATTTCATTTACCAGTGTAAATAGAGAATCTCTCATACTAGGGGATTATGAAATTAAATATGAATTCTCAAAAATCTTGGTAAGTTAGGATGCTGAAAATATATGAACTGGTGGAAATAAAAAAAGGACTCATATGAGAACAATAATATTTATAAATAAAAAATGAATAAGTTTCATGATCAGCACATCATGCAACGAATATTGACACTAGGGAATAAGGTTATGTTATTCAATTCCTGATTAAAGTTGTTCTATAGAAATCTTAAATCCATTTGGTCAGGAACCTTTGAGATCATATAAGTATTCCCCAAAAGGACTATCGAGATTAAAAAAGTTGGAGAACCACTATTGAAATTTATTGTCCAATAATTAAAGACATACTAGAAACCAATCTTTGAGGAGTGTGTCATCACTTTGAGATTAATCTAAGTGATACTGAGTCTATTTATCAACATTAAACAAAGTACTAACTAGGATAAAACCCAAGATAGGTCAAATGGACAGAATAGGATATAGTAAAGTTTAGGAAATCTAAGGACATGCTAAGGGTAAAGGACCAGGACCTGGTTCACAAAGAGGCAAGAGGCCAAAATTAAACATTGTGTCATTTATACATGATGTATAAGGTTAACGGCCTAAAAATAACAATTTAGTACATTAAAAAATGTGTAATGTTACACTATGTGAAATTACATGAATGTTAAAAGTCATGAACCTAGGACTCATGATCCCACACCCCTCATATTCATTTTCTCTCTCCCGTGCGACCCATCACCTACTGATGCTCGATATCCTTCACCTCTTCCTTTCCACACCTCCATTTCCCCCTACCTTGAGTCAATCCCCATCCTCCTCTCCATCCTATCATGTCAGTTTTTTATGAAATGGACCATAAAAAATAGTTCACACTCCCCATATTGATCACACACTTGAGAATGAGGATTCACCTTTAGACAAGCATCGATGAACTGTCACACCTCCCCCCCCTCCACTACACCCTATTTTAACTCTAATACTGCCTCTAAAACCCCCTTTTCCACCACAGAGTCACATCAAACCTACTTTTGGTCATATGACACAGCACTTCCCCATCTGTACCCCATCCTTTAATTGTCCTCCCCCGAGAACCAAGTCTGGTTGGTCCACCTTCAGGTGAAGCTGATACAGACTAACAAAACATTGGATCTCCCAATCTCGTGTAGATCTGAATCATATAGGTGTTCTTCAACCTACTTGGAAGACTAAAACACTTCTCTATCATCAAAATGTTTTAGGATACCTTTTGGGATATTTTTCTAATGTTCCTTACCGATTTTTGAGCTGGACGTTGATGGTGTCACCTTCTGGATAGGTGGTAGACCCCATGAGCTCACCCTCAGGGAGTTTGGAATTGGACTCGAGTTATATTCTTCCGACTTTATAGCCTCCCCAATATTTTTTACTCTTAATCTCAAGGTGATTAAGTTGGATTTATCACAATTCTTGATGATGATCAACCATGACCCTCTGATCATCCATGTTAATTGGATTATAATGTCTGCCCAGTTATATGGTGATACACTATGAATCCTTCATCAACCCTTTACACATGACTAGATCACTTTCATAGAACCTCATGGGAGTTTTATCTAGATTAACATCATCATAATCACATCAGCCATGGGATCCCATTCATCAACACAAAGTCTTAGTTTTCCTTTAATTTTAGGGCACATGTGAAGTGGACTCGCAACACACTAATTGGTGGATCCTTCATCACCCATCTTTCCAAACACCTCGACATTTTTTATGTCTCCCTTCCCCTCACATTCCTAGGACCGATGGAGTCAATTAAATTCTTCTTGATCCCCAAAATAGGGTTGCTGAGGAACGAAAAAAACATCTATTAATGGACACCGGGATACATCGAGAGTGATGAAGAGGCACCTGAAAACCATGTCACTAACCCATCTACTACTACCACCACCTCAGCCCCTACAACCGTCACTTCCATATCATCGCCTCCCCATACCAAAACCTTTACCTATCCCATTACCACACCCATACCTTCCCACAATACCACTCATATCCCGTATCCATCCACCACTACCTTTCCCATGCCATCACCCACTCCATCCTTCCATGTCAATCTCTGCCTTTCACATCAGTATATTCTAGTGAACCTAAATCAAATCTACTACCACAAAAACATACCATTAATTGCACCATCATTATTTACCATCCCTACCTCCCCACAAGACCCTTCAGACTCTCACCCCCACCCCCAGAAGGTCCTTCATCCTCCATCATTATCGTACCACCCCCCACCTAGAATGATCTCCCCCCTGAGCTGACAAACCTTGCTACCATGAAGGATTATTTATCAAAGAAGAACTATTATGGAAAGGGCCCATCCCTTCCACCATCTATTGAGGTGTTATTTATTGAACATGTTTCTAAACACATTTCCACCCTCAGCATCAGTACCTCACCTCCACTTTCCACTGTGACAGCTTCCAATACCACGAAACCCATTGCAGCAGTTGATCTCCTAACCCCTTCATCTATAGATGACATTGATAAGGAAGGAAAGTAGAAAGAACCCACTATTTGGGAGGGTAATCTTGATGAAGAACTTAAAGATTTTGATTTTACTACTTAGTTATATCCCAATCACCTCCTCATTTTTTATTCTATGTGGGTGACACTTTTTGTACTACTTTTATTTCATTTTACACTAATTTATCATTTATCTTTATATACATGGGATACATATTTTTTTCTTTACTATCGGTTGGATTATTTTCATTTCATTACTATATTACATTAGCCTTGTCTAGTTATTATGCATCATCCACGGTCATTTATGCACCTGTTTCACCACCATCTTCCCTCCTACTTCAGATGACTCGACATCTTTCTAACATCATGCGCCATCTTGAGGATATTTCTTTGGAAATTTATGTAAAAAATATATCCCCACCAAATAAACCATGAATGATATTTTTATCACATGAGATTCATGATCAGTTTTCTCCTCAGGTGGTCAATCTTGCCAATCATCCATGTGAGATCGATGACATGGCCACCAGTTCCTACAAGAGGTAGTGTAATTCTAATAAGATTGTCACCATTGATTGATTATTTTTACTATCCATTTGGATGATGATATTATTGTTATCTCTTTATCAGAGGCATCCTATATTTGTTTTTTTCTTTTTTTAAATTCATATTCTTAGTATTTTTGTTTTTGGTTTAAGTAGCATTCTTTTTTGTAGGTTACACTGAACTTCACTGTACTCACCAATATTCATTTGTCAAAGATTATTTTCTATATTATTCACTATGTTCACCATACCATTTCATTGTTATTGTCCTTTTTAAACCCTATGGAATAGTGTTTTATCTAGTGTAGTTTTTTTCATTCTAACACATTATATAGGTATCCGAATTTTAAGTCATCATCCACCAAGTTTCCCCATGGCATAAAACTCATCACAGGGATCTCTTGATTCCATAAATTTGATTTAAAGTTTCCATTTAATTTTTTCTAGGCTATATATATGATATATCTTCCACAATACTTTCCAAGACAATGAAAATACTGTCTCATTTTATGTGTGGGGGAGTTTTTCTTGAAATTTATTATCAATGTACTTGGATTATTTCTTATTTTCATTTATTATAATAATGTTTTCACTAAAAACGTGATTTAAACCTAAAATCTCATTACACCCATTTAAATTTATAAAAATTTAGGTTTTCAATTGTTGAAATCCATGTTTCACTCTTATTTATATTTTCAGCATGATTTCCAAGTTAAGTAATTTAATTCAAATTCATAATTCTGAAATTACTTTTGATTGAAATGTTACTAGATTTTACACCCTGAGTGATTACCTGTTATTTTTATACTCCCATTCATGGGAGGATTTTAGACCCACAATTTCATATTATTTTCTGAGAATATTTATTTTGAGACTCTTGGGGAATGTAAACCTATCAGAACATGCAATGAGATCTTATTTAGGATATCGTTGAACAAATATACTTTTAATTTGATTGAGGCAGTCTTTGTTGGTCCAATTTTTCCTGAGACCCACCTTAAACATTTCCTTATTTATCCCATAGTATCCATGAATATCCTTATTTGGATGGAGTCGTTTCAAGTCAATTATCCTTTCCAACACTACTCTTGGTATTATACATTATTATATATTGAAAAAGTGGGGGGGATTTTCAGCTGATGGACATGGGATGTTATTATTGAGGAGATTTATTGTGGAACTTTCACTACATATATGATGTGGTCCATCACTACTCTTTTCATTTAAACCTACTTTCTTACATAAAAAATATATAAATAAAAAATAAAGAAAAAGATATTGGGTTTTGTATTAGGAAGATCAAAAATCACCATTTCCAGACTGATGAATCCTCTAATGGATCATATGTGGTTAGGGAATATAATTGAAATCTGTCTGGAACATAAATTTTAAAAAATAAATTAAAAAAAAGTAAGGAACAAGGTATATTTTTTATACTTACTTGATATATTCATGGATCCACATTGATTTGTTTTAGAATTGACCCCTTTTAATCTTGGAGGATTCACTTAATTTCACTAATCACAAATTTCATGCATTATAATTTAGATATTACCCTCCTTTTGAGATTGATTTTTTATGTTACACCAACCTACCCTCAGCATCATATCATTTGAACCATTTTTGTTCAATCCCTCATGATTGATTTTGTATTTGTATTTACAAATTACAGATGATAGAACCAATGAAAACCTATGGTTAGGAGCATGTATTCAGGGTATGATCCTAACTCTAGTTAAATTTTTACCTTGATCTATGAGAGAAAATTAATTTTGAGATAAATAACAAAATGGGTATATAATTTAATTAATAGTTGTGAAATTGTAATTAAAAGAATAAAGAAACTGGATAAAGAACTAAACTATGAGGCATGACTGATTTTCTCTGTAGGATTGATTCTAGAGGACAGATTTTTTCTTCTTACACTTGGTTTTATTTTCCTAGTTTTAATACATATTTATTGTTTAAAAAATTATTTATTTCAGAATCCCAATTGAGATGATTATTTCTTGAGCATAAGAAATTGTTCAAATGTTGTGGAGTTTGATAAGATAAATTTGTATATACATATTGGATTCATTTAAAAAAATATTATCAATGTTTTATTCAATAATTCACATGGTTTGTGTTGATTTTTTTAAATAATAGGTTTCTAATACTCTAAAGGAAAAGATGAAAAAATGTCCAAAAGGTTAATTTACATGTCATGAATCACATACACGACATGTATACATTATTCATAGTATATCTAAATAGGATTTCATAATTCATGAATAATTTACAAGTCGTGAAAAAGAATACATGATTTGAATCTCTAATACACGTTGTATAGTATTCGAATGCCACTTCCCACTCAAAGTTCAAGTATTAAGGATAAAGCATGTCATGACTCTCCAATACACGTTTTAAACCAAGAATTATCTCCAAATCCCAAAGATTTGGGTTGTGACGGTTTCCATATACAAGATATGTGGAGAAATATTTGGATCAAGAATACACGATGTGAGAATATTACATGTCATGTAAATCTCCATCTATTTATGTACAGAATATGGACATCCATGGAAAACTTCTTGGTAGTCATGTTTCTTCTCGTTATATCTCACATTTATTCCTTTATTTTACATACAAATCAAGTTCAAACAATTTCTATTGTTGTTTTAATTGAATCCAAGTGTCGTTGACTGTTTTACCTTTTTTCACTCTTATCTTCTTTGTTTTCCATTTAAATATATGTTTTTCATTTCTATTACCATCCAACATCAATTGTGTGCCATGTTCTTTATTTTCTACCCTTTAAAGTAAGTGTGTGATTGATTTATCAGTTGTTTTTATTATGAAATAGATGATTCTTAAACCTTCAATTGTGAACATCTTTATTTCAATTTTTTATCAATATTCCAATCATGTCTTAAATTCTTTATCGAAATTCGATTAATATCGACATGTGCAGATAAAATTCTTAGAGTAAGGGTCAAGAGTAAGGGCTTTTATGAACTTAATGAATCTATAAACTAAAACTTGGTAACCCTAAGGCTAGTAATCAGGTTAACAAATAACTATTTATTCAATTTGTTTATAAAACCCTAACCATGATAATTTTAAATGAATGAACCTGAACTGATTGGAGTAGATCATGAAATGACTATTATCCTATGACACTTTATGTCATAGAAGCTAAGATTAATGAATCTAGGTTGTTAACTATATCTAGAACAACTAATAGTTGTATCTTGGATAGATCTAATTTTTTGACCATAATCAATTAGTTATCTATGAAATGCTTCACAACCTAATCCCAAGGACTATCCCAAGTTAGGCTCAAGATTGTTCTTTTTACCTAAAACCTTCAAATTGACCTTGATCCTTATCTCATTCATGAATCTTAAACCACTATCAGTAGATTTAATTGAATCCCAAACCCAAATAAATTTGTTAAGACTCTTACATAATGGGTTTGAAACAGTTTCTTCTCTATCTTCCAGTCTTTCCCTATGGGTTTGACCCCACACTACCACTCTACTATGTTGTTGTAGCATGTGTAGTTTGGGATAATAGAAATTTATTTTTGATCATCACCCATTCAAATTCAATGATGTGTGTAGGTGTGTCGGTAAAAATCACATTATATTAAACAAATGGTTACTAAGTTAGATTAGGATGCAGTTACACCAATAATGGAATTCACAAGTATTTTACAATAAATAAATATTGGAAGGATTGACGATGAATTGTCTTTTGGAAGAAAATTTGAGAGAAAAGAGGTATTACAAACAATTATAAAGCATTACCATGTGAAAATACGTTATAGTTATATTGTAGATGAGTCTTTAAGATCAATATTTTCTATAAAATTTCAATGGTTTGGTGACACATGCAAGATGAAATTGCAATCTACCCTTTCTATAAATTATACTTTCTAAAAAATTAAAAAAAAATCAGGACAACGCACTTGTTTGAATCCAAATATTACTCAACATCATAGACACCTATATTTGGAATTTATATGCTCTTTTATTATTTGTATGATCATATTTATTCAGGATTTTCATGTTAAGTTAATACAGGAACTCATGGAGAGTGATTATGGATATAAAATCTCATACAAGAAGGTGTGGATTGCAAATAAAAAAGCTATTGAGAAGGTTTATGGTGATTGGGAAACATTATTTCAGGTGTTTCATTATTGGATTGAGTGACTGGTTAAAATAGGTTAGGCTATTTATCAATTTGAAATAGTGAAGCCTATGGTGAACTATCATGTCTCTATAGACAAAGTCCAATTTCATCAGATATTATGGGAATTCCTTCCATGCATCACAGAATTCCCTCACTGTAAAAAATTCATACAAGTGGATGGAACTTTTCTAAATTGAAATTATAATGTAGTTCTATTTATTTCTATAGCTTAGGAAGGAAATATATGTAACATACCACTTGCATTTTGAATATTATAGAAAGAGAATCTAGACTCATTGAGTTGGTTTCTATCATTTATGTATGTTCATGTCACCGATCGGAAATGGATTTGACTTATTTCATATTTTCACCACACTATCAAAGAACCAATGAATATCAAAGATGTTGATTGGATACCCCCATGCCTATTATCGTTACTACATGTGACATATTTTCATCAGAGTATGGAAGACATGTCATGATAATAGTGTGAAAACAACCATTATAAAATTAGGTATTTAGTCATATTTTCTGCACATTCAGTGCTTATTCTTATTCTATACCAATTTCCACTTGTTTAAATTTGTATTACATTCCTTATAGCATATAAACCAAGAAAAAAATGTTTTACTTAAAATACCTAAAGAAATAAGGGGAATAAATGAGGATGTATATAAGTTCTTGATGTGCATCCCAAAGCAGAAATGGTCATTTGTGTTTGATTAAGGGAAGAGGTATGGGAGAATGAATAATAACATTGTTTAATGCATCAATGGTGTCTTAAAGTGGGTTAAAAATGACCCATCATGGGTATTTTTTCTAGAACATTTTATAGATGCATCAAATACTTTGTTAACATATCATAAGATATGGACAAAAAACTATTATAGGGTCATCGATACTCGAAGAGTTTTATAAAGGAATGTGAGGTTAATAAAACTTGGGTCACATCATACAAAGTGTTCCATTTTTATATGGTTGGAATTAGTGTTAAAGTTGAAGAGGATTATGATCCACTTACCGGTGTTGTTTGTAAAGTTATTATTGTTTTTCTAGAGAATCACACATATGAATGTGGTTAATTCCAATCTTACAATATTTCTTTCTCATGTGTACATGCTACATGTTCTCATTTTCACCTCCCATGGGAGATTTATTTTGATCTAGTGTATAGACTCAACATATTTCAAAATTGTTTCACTATAGAGTGGAGCCTAGTAGTAGATGTATCAATATTAAATGCCTCTATACATCTTCCAATTGTTGTTCTGAATCCACATGTTTGTGTGGAAAATTTCATCTAAAATCTACACATATGAGAAATTAAATATATTGGACTTAAGATAAATGGATGTGAAAATGATGTGGTAGGTGTAGGGGAGTGGGGCATAAACACAGATAGTTCCCTTAGAATGAGAGCATGGAGGGTTTATCATCATTCCCTACTAAATTTTTTCTATGGTATGATTATTGTAATTGTTTTATTTTTTAAATATATATATTTATAGAATGAAGAATTTAATTATCTTCATTTTTATTCCAAAAAATATATATATTATTTAAAATATATATATGTTTACCATTTCTATATCCATTCGCTTAGATGGAATCCCCACAGTTAGAGAACAACGCATGTTGAATTGATGCTTTGTTTTCTCATACACATAAAAAAATTCCAAGATAGGTGTCATATTATTTCACATCAATTGGGTATTTTTCTATGATTTTCACTTTTAAGTGAACATTTTAGTGATTTAAATTACTGAAAAAAATTTGTAGTCATCTTGAGAAAACCACACCTTAGATTGACATAATTTTAGTCCCAATATCTCAAAAGCTAATCTATGGTTGTTTTACTATGACTTCACATCAATCAGAGCTTATTTGGTCAGTTTTGCCTTTGTGGTGCATGTTTTTAAAGACTCTCATTCTTTAATAAATCCTTCTTTAGTTAGTTTGAAAACAAGGAATGTTGGATTGATGCTCTTTCAATTCGTACACATCAAAAATAATTTATGATAGGTTTCATATTGTTTCACATCAATTTGAGAATGTTTTATGTGGTTTTCATAGTTAAATTTATGTTTTAGTGTTTTATATTACTAAAAATGAATTTCTGGACTTATTGGGAATACTATAGCTTGGATTGATATACCTTTAGTCCCTATATCACAAAAATAAATCTACAGTTATCTTCCTATGATTTCATAGAAATCAGAGCTTATTTAGTCAATTTTGACTCTATGACGCATTTTTTTAATGATTATCATTCTTTAATAACTCTATATTTAGTTAGTTAGATCACAACACATGTCATACTAATGCATCATCTATTCATACACACCAAAAATAATCCAAAGACAAATTTCATATGATTTTATGTTAATTAAATATATTTTTTCAATGGTTTTCACCATTAAATTCATATTTTAGTGTTTTAAATTACTAAAAAAAAATTTTTGGTCATCTTGACAAAACAGAAGCTCGAATTGATGTCCCATAAGTTTCTATATTTCAAAAATAAAACTATGATTGTTGTCCAATGATTTCACAAGAATCAAAGCATATATGGTTAGTTTTGACTCTGTGGTCCATGTTTTTAAGGACTATCATTCTTTATGAACTCTTTATTTAGTCAGATAGATCACAATGTATATCGAATTGACGCTTCATCAATTATTTTTTATATGTTTAGTCAGTGTGTGAAATTTCATTTATATTATTTATAATTTATAATTTATCATCCTTCAAAGTCAACTACTTGAAACATTATTATATTTCAACTTGGTGATTTTGAAGGTGTGTGAATTAAAATTTATAAATACAATTAAAATAAAATTTGACACACTAACTAAACATATAAAAAATAATTAAAATAAAAATTATTTAATTAATATAATAAATAAAAATTAATTTACATGAAGAAAACATTATTGATTAAAAACATATAATTTATACTTTAAAAAATTTATGTGCCTAAAATATAGTATAAATAGAATCTAAATGTGATTTAAAGCATTGATTGTACAAATAAAAATCAATTGAAAATAAAAGTAATGTCAAGATAATAACAAAATATAAAAAAATAATTTACACCCAAAAATATTTAAATAATTATTTTTATCATGACTTTAATAATTGATAATTATCAGGAATTTATTATTCTGGATTTATTAATAATATCGTGACTTTGTTATAATGACTTCATTATCATTAATTTATTATTATAATGACTTTATTGTCTAAGATTTATTATCTGTGTTAAAGTTCCCATATGGGTGTTTTTCTTTGTATCTGTGTGTGCATGTAATTTTATTCAATTGATAATAAAAAATATTACTATTATTATTCATAAATATAATAAATAAATATTATTTTACATGATAGAAACATTATAGATTAAAAGTGTAAATATTATGATTTAAATCAACAATGTTTCTTTCATGTAAATTAATTTTTATTAATTATATTTATAAATTTTTTTATTTTCAAATATTTTTTATATTTTTAATAGATGTTTTAAGTTTCAATTATATTATACTTATAGTTTAAAATTTATAGGCTTACAAAGTTACCAACTTGAAACATAAAAAGATTTGTTGTATTTCAAGTAGGAAACTATGAAATATTATAAAAAATAAACATTAAATACAAACAAAATGAAATTTAAAACATAGAATAATCACATAAATAACTATTAAAAATAAAAAAAACACCAATATAATAAAAATATAATAATATAGATGATATAAAACAATGTTTTTTCAAAACAAGACATTTGTACTTTAAAATAAGTAGTTGACTATAAAAGCATATAAAATATAAATTATAGTAAGGTTCTAAATGAAATTTAATACATACACATAAAACATATAAATTAACTGAAAATTAAAATAATTTCATAAAAATAATAAATATAAAATATTAATTATCAATAATAATATATGACTTAATAATAATAATATAGTTAATTAAATAAAAAATTAATAATTTATACTTATTAATAATAGTAAATATAATTAATATATTATTTTTATGAAGACATAGAAATTAATATATTACTTAATAATTATAATATTTAATGATATTATTATTATTTAAATGATCATCGTTATTATTATTAATAGTATTATTAGTCATAAATTTAATAAACAGAAAATAATTTGTAGGAAATTAAAGATTATTATTTAATTATTATTACTATTATTAACTAAACTAATAATAATATAATTAATATTAATTAGAATATTAATTATTACTAATTATTTATGAATATAAAATTAAATATACTATTAATTGCATTATTTATATTCACTATTGGAAGTTATTAATTACTATATATTAATTATTAATTAAAATATCCATCTTATTATTTATAAATAGTTAAATGCTTTTTAATTGTTTAGTTGTATATATATATATATAAAGAAAAAAATTAAAAAAATATAAGGGTGGGTGCTTTCTAGAAAATCATATTCTTTAATAATTATCTTAAGAAGGGGATTTTTCAAAAATTGTCTTCTTAAGATTTATTTTAAATAAGGTTCTTAATAAGAAATCACCTTTTTTTAATTCTTTTAAAGAAGGTTATTTCATATTAAATGACTTCTTTAAATAATTATTAAAGGATTTGTTTTTTTATAAGGTGATCAACCTTCAGCAAAAACCCACCCCCACCCATTAGTAGTTTGAGAATTGTTTTTCTCAGGATTGTAGATTGGTAATTTTTTTAGGTATATTATAAAAATCACCTTGGATTTCATAATTCAATATTTTCTTCTTCAATTGTAACTTTATGGCCTCACAACAGTTCTTCTTTGGTCGATTCATCACCTTCTATGGACGAGCTCGAATGGGTGTTTATCCTCAGCAATTTCATGATCTAAAGGAATTTGGTTCAATGGTCTTGGTTTTAATTAATCTTCTTGGGCATCCTCAATTTCCATGATTGAAGCTTCTAAGGATTCATTTGGGATTTCATAAACTAGTTCTTCATAATATGTGCTTGATTGAACTTTGATAGCACCCACAAAAAATTGATCTTGGTATTCTAATATATTCAATAGTTCTAATATTTTATTACAATAGTTTTTATAGGGATTCATCCCAAATTTGTATTCATCAATCTTATGTTCCTTTCATCGATCTCTTTTTAAATCCATGGTTGATTTAAATTTCTATGTGCAATCGATTGATAAATTTACCATAGTCTCATGGTAAAAATCCCATAGAAAGATGGTAAATCACATATAGATGATTGTTCATGGAAAGAGATTGTGTTATCAAGGAAGAAGTATTCATAAAATTAGGATGCTCAAAAAATATTTATTTCCACATAGAATCTTAGATATGGAGGGCTTAGAAGGATAGAGGTGTGAAAGAAAGATACATCATAGAGTCATGAGTTTTCCTTCATGTGGAATCTTATTAATGGAAGCTAGATGAATCATGGAAGAAGGTGAACTCCATGTAAGGGTGAGTATGGAAGCAAGAACACGAGATCACACTGTCTTCTTGTAAAAGTTGCATAGTCATGAAATAATGACCATAGAAGATAGCCATTTATTCTTATGTAAGGATCCTCCACCTCAAAAAGGTAATGTCCTGGAAGGATCAATGTGTTATAAATTTTCCCAATCTTCACAAAGTGGAAACATATTTTTTCAATGTAAATGTTTCCTAAAAATAATTTCAATTGAATTAAAATTTAAAAAAAAATCAAATAAATTAAAACCAAATAGATTATGAATTCTAAAAAATTAATATATGGCTTCCAAATTTTGAATAAACACAAAACAAATATGTTCTAATCAATTTAATAATTTTAATTCATATTTTCATAAAAATCATAAAAACACTAATTCACCTAGGATTTATTTAATTGAAGGGATTAAATTATATTGAAATTCAATAAAAATTACAAAATATGACTCTATTCACTCCTTAAGGATGATAACTACTATGGTGGATAGGTTATAAAGACCTGTTTATTTTGGGTTACAAAAATTCATATGGAATTCAAATTTTTAATGATTTTGGGGTGTTTTGTTTTGTGAACGGGGGTTCAAATTTGAATTCTAAGATTTTAAACATATTGAGAATATTTTTTTCCCATGTATTGAGGCCAGGGAGGTGTTTTAGGTTCTTAGGTTCCTAACTAAGTAAATTTTGGTGAACCTATAGATGAATTTATCTATATGTGAACCACCATAGGGAGGACCATAACGTTTTAGACCCCATGGTAGAGAGTGAAATTCACACACAAGAGTGTGTAGAGCATTGGTTGAAGCATAGTGCCTGGGAGAGGCATGTATTGGAAAGGGGTAGGGAGAAACACTCATTTATGGGGTCATAGTACATGAAAAATGTCTAAAAGGGTGTCCCTCCAGTGTGGTGTTGGGAATCTGGATCACATGGAGAAATAGATTCTAGGAGTTATGGAGGGTGTGGTTCCTAGATTTAGCATATGGAACATAGAGGTTGTACCTATCATAAATTCATTAGATACCACATTTTTATGGAGATATGTTTCCTGTTTTGAGAGACCATAGGGAGCACGAAGCCATGATTTATGGAGTGGTGCAATACTGGAAGTCCCTATCAAAAAAAATTTGTGAGAAATAGGATTTTATACTCATAAGGGTGTGACTCACATGTTTTAGGTGAGATCATAGTGAGATCCATGCCATGGATCTTGTTGTATTAAAGGGGTGGGATCCTCGGTGAAAAAATAGAGAGAGGTTGGAGCCCTCACTATGGTCCTCATCATGTTGGGGGGTCAAGGGTCACCAGGGTGAGGTCATCCTTGTCATTTAATAAGACACCACACCATATAAAAACCCTCCCATTATTTTAAAAAAGGAGGTATAACCCTTAGTTTTATTAAAACCAATCCTACCTTTTCCTTCTCCTCTCTCATGCACGACCAGATTATGGGAACTCTTCCCCCCAATTTTCTCCTTTAAACCCTATTTAAATGGAATTATTTTATGGTGTTTCCTTAGTGATTCTAGGTCAGTTTTCTCCTATACTTTTCTTATTTATATTCTCTTCTATAACCCACCAATTTTATTGTCTCCAACTTAGCGTTCATTGATGATCCCACCAGAGCATGGTGGAATCACCACGTTATAATAGAGATTCCATAAGGCTTGGTAACACTTTCCTTTAATGGGGTGTGTAAAAAACAATATTTTACTAATTTAAAAAAAAATTAATAATTAACCTAAGTTTTATCCAGAGATGAGTGCACAACATTCAAGCTATCAACTTAAAATTAGAGAAATAAGTGAGGTTTTTTTTAAATTGATTGATTTTGAAATGAAAATAAATAAACTAAATAAACAAAAGAAATTAAGGTCAAATTTATAACAAATAATTGATTGAAAACTATTATATGATATGGTTATTAGGTAAGTTTTAGTTCTTCAATTGTAATTCTATCATAGTTTAATTAATCCAATTCTCTTATGCTAAGTCGATAAAAGTGAGAATCCACAATAGTTTCTTCTCACTCCTTTGGTCAATTAACAATGGTGAGAATACACCTTATTAAAATCTCATATTGATCTACTATACATCCATTGTGTGATATATTTTTAGCGAATACCCTAAGTTGACTTAGTCAATTCGCAGTTGGGTCTTGTTTATCCCAAACAACCAAGAATGTTCACTACTCCTCACACACGTACTGGCAATCACCGAGTACTACACCACTAGGAACTAATATATTCCATCGTATATATACTAGATATTAGTGGAGGGATAAATCTATCATTGACCAAAGAAATAAACATAACATAATATAAAATCAAATACAATCATATATGATAATAAAAACTGTTATAAGAAATTCAAACTGATTTCATAGAATATAGAAAAGGATCGTAAAACATTAAGTAAAAGATCTCATGAATTAAAAAATGGAAAATATATCCTTCTCCAATAACAAAAAAAATTACCACACCATGGTAAGTATAATTTTGAATAAGGGGTAAGAATATCTCATTATAAAACTAATAAGAATAAAACAGAGAAAACAAAGAACATAAAATTTTCTCCTCCAGAATCTGTCTGCCAGAAGTTTGCTTCTGTTATTTCCACCAGCCAGCCGAAACTCATAAGGGTATATGATTATAATATTTTTGGAATTAATTTTTATACAGACCCTAAAATTTTAAAATTATTTGGATTGGCTTAAATAAATATATGGCTGAATCAATTAATATGACTTTTTTTGGCCGCCAAACATTATTTCACCCACTCCACTTATAAGTGCTAAAAATATGACTTAATGAGATTATTAATTTATGAAATTTAATTTGAACCATTAAATTTTAGTCCTATTTAAAATCCAGATATAATAAAATCATATAAAGTTTAGTAACATGAGATATGATTGATTTAATATGGTCAGTTCTATTCTGTTGGCCAGAAATGTTTGTCCAATTGATTGATTTTTGTGGGCCATTATGTGTCGAATTGGGTATGGGTCTAGAAGACAAAGATGAATCCCATGATAAATTAAAGACTAAAAAATATAACCACTTAAATTTTATCATAATTTTAAAATTTATGCCCAAAAATAGATGCTCTATAAAATTGTGAATTTTTCAGAATTATGCAATTTTCACAATTAAGCCCAAAATTCATCAAAAACACTAAAATGATGAAAATATACTCAAATTGACTAATTTAGAGGGATTAAATCATTTAAACACATATGAAAAGGAATTAAAATATTAAATATATCAATTCCCCCATACTTATCACTTGGACTCCTGGACAAGTCAGCATCAAAATCCAAATCAAAGAAAATTCAAAACACATGCTCATGAGATCTATCAATTTGAAGAAAAAAAATATATCCTGCCTACTCAAAAAAAAATTATTTAAAGTTATTCATTTCATATAATTAAATATATTTACTATTAATTTATCCTCACATGCACACAAAACACTTACCTAACATGCATTTCCTCTCATCACATAAATGTCAGTTTTCAACAATGTCTTTCTCATGCAATAATCATGCAAGGGTCACCATAAGATTGATAAATACCTTAATCTCCACCCAATGTGATTCAAGGACATGTTTTTATCAATATGAATTTTTAGGGTTATTCTATGGATTTTTTTTGTAGGATTTATATGTTAAAAATTCTGAGGCTGAATGAAGAAGGCTTGGATCTTTTTGAAGCAAAATTGCATTATTATAATTTTTAATCAAGTATGGTATCCTCCTCACGTTCATTAATAAAAAATCAGATTTTTAATAATGAAAAATCAATAAATGTTCACCAAGTTATTTATTTCAGTAGAAAAAAGTTCAATCTTTTCAAACATAATTTTTCTTGAAACTCTAGAAAAGGAACATCTTTCTTCCTCCATTAGAAGCTCCAGAAAGGCACAACTTATCTTATCCTGAATGCTCTAAAAAAGGCACACATTTCTTCCTCCATTGAAATCTCTAGAAAGGAACAAATTCTATTATCATGAAAGCCCTAGAAATGTAACATCTTTCACCAGAATGATTGTTTTCAGCAACAAGAAAATAACTACAACATTTTATTTTTACCCAAAGTATCTCCAAATGAGGTAGCACAATATAAGATATCTTCCCCCACACTTAAGTTCAACTAGATCATGTAATTTCACTTCAATATCACATTGTATAGAAACAATTGTCTTGTAATTTGGATAACCAAATAGGTTGTTCATGGATTCTAATGGTTATAAGGATTAAATGTTCAAGGAAGACCGTAATGAAAAGGATTTTATTTTAAAGGAGGCTTATAACCAAATAAATTTCTCAATAATTTAAAACACAAGTACCTAAAACCCTCAAGTTTTGATAGGAATAAATAAAATTTTGGTTAAATCAAGCATGATTTGGTTCTCTCAAGAAGTGATGTGAATGTAAATAATATGAAAACAATGGTTCAGAAGACTCATAGAAAAGTGATTTCAAATATATAGACACTGATATGTGGTATGGTATTTAACAATAAGAGTACTTTTCATGAAATTCCGAAATGTTTGAACTTAAAAAAATCATTTTCAATATTTATGTAAGATCGGTTTCATAGAATAAATTTTTTCACTAATGTACATGGGTTTCAAAAATTTAAAATATAGTCATTTATACTCAAAAGTTTCAAAAACACGCAAAAATTGAAAAAAAACAAAAAAAATTAAAAAATACACAATATTTATTTTTATGAAAATAGGAAGAAAAACAACAAATAAAAATCCTAAACTACAAAGGTTCCCTATCTCACACTTAAATGATCAAGTGTCTTTAATTCATTCAAAAGGATTTAACTTGTAATAAGATTTGAAAAATTAATCACAGGAATCAAGAAATTTTAAAGGAGAGGTGTGATCTGTTGGATTTTATCAATAAACAGGTTGGAGTAGTGTGATCTCCTCCACTAGATTTGATGGATTGGTCTCATAGAATTTCTTTATCCAGTTTCCATTAATATTTAATGGATTTTGTGCTCCATCCTTCACAATATAAACAATGCCAAAAGGATATACATGAGTAACTGTAAATGGACCTTCCCACCTAGAACAAATTTTACCTAGAATCAACTTAATTCTGGTGTTGAATAATAATAACATATCTATAGGATGGAATTATTTGGGTTGGATCAGCTTCTCATGATCCACTCTTGTTCTCTATTTATAAATCCTGGAATTTTCAAAAGCTTCCCTTCTAATTTCCTCTAACTCCTATAAGTACAATATTCTCTCTTTTCTAGTACTTTAAAGATCCAAATTCATCTTTATCACGTGCCAATATGTGTTATGCTCTAATTCCACTAGAAGATGATAACTTTTCCCATAATAAACCTATATGGAATAATTATAATTAGGGTTTTGTAGGTTTTTCTATAAGACCATAATGTATCTTCCAACCTTTTCCTCCAATCTTCCCTATTTGGATTAACAATACTTTCCAAAATTACTTTGATTTCCCTGTTGGACACTTTATCTTTCCTATTATTCTATAGAAGATATGGAGTTGATGTTTTATGATACACCCCATACTTATTTAGTAAATCCTCCATTCTTTAATTACAAAAGTGAGTCTCTTCATCACTGATGATGGCTCTAGGAACTCCAAACCTACAAAATATTTGATCCCTAACAAAAGCACAAACAACTTTAGCATCATTAGTCCTAGTGTCTTTTCATTCCACCCATTTGGAAACAAAATCAACTCCAAGAAATATATAATAATTTACAAATGAAATTGGGAAAGTTACCATAAAATATATCCCCCAAACTTCAAAAATTTCATAAAAATTTGGTGGCTTTGGGGGCATTTCTTTTCTCCTTGAAATATTTCTAGAAAACTGACATTTTTTACACCTTTTTAAATATTAATGAGAATCTTTAAAAAGGGTGGGACAATAAATCCTAGATTCTAAAACCTTCATTATTGTACTCAAAGATCCAAAGTGGCCTTCACAAGCTAATGTGTGATAAAACAAAAAGACAAAATCAATTTCACTTTTTGGAAAACATCATCTTATCACTTGGTCATTGCAAATCTTCCAAATAAATGGATCACCCCAAATGTAATATCTAGATTCAGATTTCATCTTTTGAATTTGGTGGGAATTTAAATGAGATTTGACCTGATATGTTACCATATAATTTAACATATCATTATACCAAGGAACTTCTCCATCAAACAAGTACAATTTATCTTCTGGAAGGTGGTCATTCAGTGGTTCTCTATCTGGAATGTCAACTTCAGTGGTGTTGGGAAGTCTACTTAAGTGATCATCCACTTGGTTATCATATCCCTTATTGTATTTGATTTCTATGTTGAACTCCTACAGTAGTAACATCCATCTCACTAGCCTCAATTTATCATCTCTTTATTCATCAAGTACCTGAGAGTTTCATGATCAGAAAACATAGTGACTTTAGTTCCAAGTAGATATGATCTAAATCTTTATAAAGCAAAGACAACTGCTAAAAACTATATTTTTTTGTTTTTTAGTTTAATTGGGATGTATATAAGGTTCTTGAGGCATATTCAATGACTTGTGGCCTGCCCTCAATTTTCTAAGAAGGGAATGCTCCATCTACTTGGTTTCAAGCATCACAAAGTAACTCAAAGGGTTCTTCCCAATTTAGTGGATGCATTACTGGTGGTGTAATCAATCTCATATTCAACTCATCAAAGGCTTCCCTACATGAACTATTGAAATCAAAATCAACATCTTTCAAAAGTAATCTAGATAGAGGGAGATAAATCTTATAGAAATCTAAGATAAACCTCCTGTAGAATCCTACATGTCCTAAATAAGATCTAACATTCTTCACACAAGTTGGGTAAGGAAAATAATTTATGAATTCAATTTTTGATTTATCAATTTCTATTACCTTTTTGGAAATGACATTATCAAGGAAAATTCTTATCTCTACCATGAAATGACACTTTTAAAAATTCAAAACAAGATTATATTAAATTCAAGTTTTCAAAACTTTTTCTATATTTTTGAAACATTGGTCAAAATAATTTCCAAAAACTATGAAATAATCCAAGAAAACCTTCATGAAATCTTCAATATAATCAGAAAAAATACTTACCATGCACCTCTAAAATGTACCTGGAGCATTAAAAAGTAAAAATCGAATCCTTTTTGTATGAAATGGTGCTAAAGGGACAAGTAAATGTAGTCTTCTCTTGATCCTTGAGAGAAATAGGTACCTAGAAATAACTTGAAAATCCATACAAAAAGAAATAATGAGTTCTCCATTCCAATCTCTCTAACATTTGGTCAATTAAGGGAATGGGAAAAAGATCTTTTCGAGTGACATAATTCAAATTCCTAAAATCTATGCACACTCTCCAGCTATTCTAAATTATTATAGGTATTAATTCATTCTTCTCATTCCTCACCATGGTTTAGACAATTGTTTTGGATTTACATGGATGGGGCTAACCCATTTTGAATCTGAGATGGGATAGATGATCCTAGCTTCCAAGAACTTCTTAATCTCCTTATTCACAACCTCTATCAAGGTGGGGTTCAACCTTCTTTGGGGTTGTCTGATATGTTTGGGATCTCCCACAAAAAATAATTCTATGTGAGCATATTTTTGGGTTGATTCCTAGGATATCACCTAAACTCTACCCTATTTCATGAACATTCTCTCTCAAAATATCATTAAAATATTTTTCTTGGGTTTCAGAAAAATTATTAGAAATTATCACTCCTAATTTCTCACACTCCATAGGGTAAATATATTTTAAATTAGTGGGGAGTGGTTCTAATTCCAAATTAGGGGGTTGGTCATGGGATGAAGTTAAGTTTTGGTTCCCCACATCCAAAGGGTGGACATCCTCAACACAAGAAATCATATCATCATCTTCATAATTTAAAAAATCATTAAAGAAATTATATTTTACCACCTCCTCCCACATGAAATTAGAATCTCCAGAAGTTTGTATATCCTTATATTTAATGATATTTTTAATATATAAAGACTTTCCTAAGGATAATATTTCATGGAATATACCTAATTCTTCAACGGGTTAAGTACCAACTTCATGGGAGAGTTCAAAGAGGGAGTGATCATCAAATGGGTACCTCGTGGATACAAAAATATTGAAGTGGATAGTTCTATTGCCAAAATCCATGTTAAGGGTCCCTCTGTGGAAATTAATGATTGTTTTGCCTATTTTTAATGACGTTCTACCCAAAATGATGGGTGAGTGTGATGGGATCCTATCATATTCCATATTCAAAAAATAAAAATCAGTTGAGAATAATAGATCTTTGACTTTAACCAAGACATCCTTTAGAACTCATACTGGGAAAACTTTGGATCTTTTTTCAAGATGGACCACCACTGTTGTGGGCCTTAAGTCTCTAATCTTCAAATAATTTTATGCTGAGTGAGTAAATACATTAATGGAAGCACCTATATCACACAAATAATTAGATAAATTTAAATAACCAATGGTTCATATAATGGAAAATGTCCTTGGATCTTGACATTTGGTTGGAAATTATGGTGTGATAAGGTATGATAAACTCCTTCCCAAGTTGATCCTCTAATTCCGTTGAAGTATACTCTTCTTGTTTCAAAATATCCTTGAAACATTTATCATTCTTTGGAATTTTTTTTAGGGCTTCAAGTATGGGGGATATTGATTTCCACTTTCTAGAAGGTTCCCAAAATTTCTTTTTGAAGAACTTCTTCTTACAACCTCTTTGATTCAATAATCCTTAATTAAAATGGTGGGCGTAAGTCTTTATTCTCCCTTTGTTTCATTTTAAATGGTGTTTCATGTCTCTTATTTCTTATACAATCCTTATCCTCCTCCTATTTCTTCTCTTTTTACTAGTGCATTTTCATAGAATTTTTAGAATTTACAACTTCATTATCCCTTAGCCCAGGTGGTCTTGTTTTGGACTCAAAGGTGGTTGGTGGTGATATTTATTTTCCACTTCTTATTGTTAATATACTAAAATTATCTTTTGGGTTTGGGATTGTTTGGGATGGTAGTTTTTTGGGTTTTTGGTTAGTAAGCTCATGAGACATTCGAACATGTTGGAAAAATATTTTACGGTGTCTTTCAGCCCCTCGAGTTTAGATTTTTGTTGTTGGTTTTGAATTAGATGGTTTCCACTGGTGGATGGATGCTAATAGGGTCTCTGGAAAGTGGTTTGTTGTTAGTAAGAAGGTTGGTTATAAAATTGATTTTGTTGAAATGGTGGTGGGTTCTGGAATTGATTCTGGAATGGGGATTGGTTTTGGAACTGATTTTGGTACGGGGGTCTATGTTGATTCTGCTGATTTTCAAATCCATATTGGACTTGGTTATGATCTCTCCATTCTTGATTTTTTTGAAAATTACTTGGATTAAAGGCTACTAAAAAACTTTCCATTCCCTATATTTCAGTACACTAGTCAGTGAAATAATCAGGTGATGAGCATAAACCACATACCTTAGTTGGTGCTTATTGGTCACCCTCTAGTTTCAAGGACATATTTCTCACTCAACTAGTTATCTCTTAAATATTAGTTTCTAATAATGGTTATGGATGATAATTTCTTACCTCATGAATATCTCTTGTGCCAGTACCTGTTGTACCAAATTGTTGCGAGTTTTGAAAAAAATTCTCAATCAATCCCTTGGATTCTTCTAGTGATCTGTCAATCAATGTGCCTCTAGATGATGCATCTAGAAGGTTTCTATTATTTTCTAGTAATCCTGGATAATATAAGAAAATAAATTGAGGCTCCTCAATTTCTTGATGTGGGCATATGGAACATAGCTTCTTAAATATATCCCAGTACTCATAAAGAGTTTCTCTAGATGACAGTCTAATGGAATAGATTTACTTTCTGATGGTCGTGCTCCTGGAGTTGGGGAATAATATTTCCATGAATCATCTTCCAATTTATTCCAATCATTCACATATCTTTTTTTTAATCCATACAACCATTCTTTGGTATCTCCTTCTAATGAAAATGGGAACACCTTCCACTTTACCCGCTCCTCAGCTACTCTTTTGGGTCTAAAAGTATAGCAGACATGTGTGAACTCTTTAATAAGTTTGTTTGGGTCATCAACTTCCAATCCATGAAATTTTGGGAGCAATGGAATCATTTTAGGATTCCTCTCAAAATCATTTTGTAACACTGGTGTTACATGTTTATTTTTTTGATAAAGGAATTATGGTGCACAAAGGTCTCTATGTGTTTGGTTTTGATTTTCAGCCATGATGAAAGGTTTAGAGTGAACACTTGAAGTTTTAATCGAGTCTACAAGAGAAATTTCCTCAAATTTAGATTTAAAATTCAGGTTTCTAAGTATATTCAACAAGTTTAGTTCAATTTCAGGATCTATGGGGGGAGGTTCAGGGTTTGTACTTTTATTCAGGCAATTAAGAAAAAAATGTTTACACTACCTCCCTGAAAACGATGCCAAGTTTTGACACATGACTATCATGGGGTGTGTTAAAAGAAAGATTTTACTAATCTAAAATTTAGTATAGTAATTAGCCTAATTTTTCTCTGGATAGGATTTCATAATAATCAAATTTTCACCTTAAAATTAGAGAAGGAAATTGGGTTTTTTTTGAAATTGTTTTATTTTGAAAATACTAGAAAGAAACTAAATAAAGGAAAGAAATTATAATCAAATTTATAACAAAAATTTATTGAAAACTATTATATGAGATGGTTTTTAGGTCAAGTTTGGTTCTCCAACTGTAGTTATATCATTTTTCAACTTATCCAATTCTCTTCTGTTAAGTCGATAAAAGTGAGAATCCATAATCATTTATTCTCACTCCCTTGGTCAAATAATAATGGTGATAATAAACCTTAATAAAATCTCAGATTGTTATACTATCCTTCCATTGTGTGATAGAGTTTTAGAAAATACCTTCAATTTACTTAGGAAATTCCCAATCGGGTCTTGTTTATCCCAAACAACCAAGAATATTCACTACTCCTCACACACGTACCGGCGATCACTGAGTACTTCACCACTAAGAACTGATCTATTCCATCGTATATAGAACAGATCCTAGTGGAGGGAGAAATTTATCATTGACCAAAGTAATAAACATAATATAAGCTAAAATTAAATATAATCATATATGATAATAAAAACCGTTATAAGAAATTGAAACTGATTTTATAGAAGAGAGAAAGGGATCCTAAAACATTAAGTGAAAGAACTCATGAATTACAAAATGGAAAACCTATCCTTCTCCAATAACACATAATTTTACCCCATTTTGGTAAGGCTAATTTTTAATAAGGGTTAATAATAACTCATTACAAAACTAAGAATAATAAAAGAGACAAAACAAAGAACAAAAAATTTTCTCTTAAAGAATCTGTCCACCAGAAGTTTTATTCTGTTATGCCTAACAGCCTACTGAAAACCATAGAGGTATCTTCCTATAAAAAGTTTGGAATGAAGTTTTCTATTCACTCTCAAATTTTAAAACTCATTGGATATCTGTAAATAAAGATATGTCTGAATCAATGAATATGACTTTTCCTGGTCGTCAAACACTATTTCACCCACTCCACGTTTAAGAACTCAAAATATTCATTAATTAAATCCTTAATTTATGAAATTTAAATTTGAACCATTAATTTTGAGTGATATATATAAAACATCTAGAATCACATCATTTTAATGTTGGTAATATGTGATATGACTGATTTAATATGGTGGGGTTCATTCTGCCGGCCATAAATATTTCTCCAATTGATTGATTTTTATTGTCCCTTATGTGTTGAATTGGGTCTAGGTCCAGAATAAAGGATGAATCCAATGAGAAATGAAAGCCTAAAAAAATAATCACTTAAATTGGATCATAATTTTAAAAGTTATTCCAGAAAAATAGAATCTCTAGAAAACTGTGAATTTTTCAGAATTAAGAAATTTTCACAATTAAGCCCAAAATTCATCAAAAACACTAAAATGATTCAAATATAATCAAATTGACTAATTGGGAGGGATTAAATCATATAAAATAATATGAAAAATAATGAAAATATTAAATATATTACTTATCTAGAAGATTCCCTGAGATAATTTTCTCTTACAATCACATGTTGTTTTGTAGAAGGTACATTTACATGTGATTTTATTTAGGTTTTTCAACTAAATTAATTGAATTTTTATATTTAATTAGGGTTTTATTCAGATATTTTTACTAATATTCTACTGATAGTGTACCATGGACCTTCTATGGGTGGTTGGTCATTATTCCAATGTAATGATGTTTCCTAGTGAGACTCTAATATTTTTTTCAATTTGAATTAAATTGTGAAATTAATTCTAAATTATTCTATTTGAATTGAATAATTAATTATAAATAATTATAATTAATTATTGGATTTCATTTCTTGATTTAGGGCTCTTTTTGGTTTAGAAATGGTCAGATTCCTTGGACAATCTGGGGCAGGAGTGGTTGGGTTGTGCTAAAAAGTAAATGACTTCGTTAATGAGGTATGTGGTCCCTTGAGCATTCTCATTTGGTTTATACATTTCTTTATATGAATTTATATTTGTTATATTCACCAATTAATATCTTAATTTTATTAAATGGATTTTTTCTTTAAAATTGAATTCCTATTAATGGAATAGACAAGGTGCCAAGGGTCATGACTGGCCCTTGAACACCATCATGGTTCCTCGGTCACCGATGGTTGAGGCCTTGTTCATAAATGTTATCCTTGAGGTACATGGACCCTAAATCATGAGACATAAATATTTTAAGTGATTTTAGAGGACCTTAATAAGTTCTTTATACCTCTTTAGTATTGATATGTAATTAATTGGAATATTAGTCCTCAAAAGTCTCATGATAGAACCTTGAGATTCATTAAATCCTTGTGGATAGTTGAGGTAGGAATGGGGTAACATTTCCTCCCCTAATGAGATATGAGTACCAAGGTGGTATACACAGGGTAGGATTTGTGGGTAGGTTGGGTATGTGAGGACCATCCTAGGATGGAATTGAGAAGGGACATGGGAATTATTCCATCTCTTCATAGTAATGCCAGTGTGTCTTTTCATGTGAGGCCAGTGAGGTTGTAATGTGATTATGATGAGACATAGGGGACCCTATAGGGCATATGATGATATTTTGACCCTATAGAGGGTGTGTGCAGTAACTAGTAGTGATGGTCATGGGTGTCACCTTAGAACCCAAATCGGTTGAGTGAGACTGATATGGTTATAGTAATAGTGATAGGTCATGCGCTTGAGATCCTAACCTTGGTTATATGAGATGGGTTGGGTAAATTTACAACCCTTATGAGTTATGTTTTTTGAGATATCATAGGAGGTGTGAACTACCCTCAAGTATTAGCAACTAAATTCATGATATTATATGGAATTCTTAGGTGGTAACTCATGATTTTAATGTTATACCAATCTAAATAGAATGACTTGGGAAATCCCTTTAGATTCAAATATTATTTTTATCTATTTAGAATTACTTGGGAAATCCCCTTGGATTTTATTATTATTCCTATTTGATTATAATTCCTTGGGTAATCCCCTTAGATATGGCCATTATGCCTCTCTGATTAGAATTTCTTGGGAAATACCCTTGGATTCATCTTATATTCTAATATATAATTCCAGGGATACTATCTAGGATTTAACTTTTATGTCTACTATTTATAAATTCCAAGTTTATTACCTATGATTCGAATGTTGAGCCTTCTAATATATATAATTCTTAGGGTATCACCTGGGGTTCAACATTCATTTCTATATGGAGGTTGTATCCATGATATTTGAGGTAGGAAACGTATCCTATTAGTTTTCATAATATTATTAGAGACACTATGGTACAAGTTAAAGTATGTATATTTCATCATGGGTGACACATTAGAACCCAAGTATCGATGGTGGTCAATATTTATGCTTTCACACTATATTTGTTTATTCAGTTGAGTGTATCACATATCCATACACTGCTTTATTGGTTATTTGTGGGACCCCATTGGTGGTTCCCTATTGTGTTTTATTGACACCCTACTCGATCATGCATATAACTTGGGTACCTAATAAAACTTCACTAATCATAGGTTCATGTTGGGAAGTGGCTCATTGTTTCATGATTGAGTAAGATATCTCAAATAGAGTAGATGCTGGGAAGCGATGGGGCTCATTGATGGTAGTAGAGTCTCCTTTTAATTTTATTATTTTATTTATTCGGTATATGTGGTAATATTGGTGGGTGGTCATTTTTTGTGTGAAATCATGACCATGATTCTGTGTAATTTTATGCTTCCTCATTTACATTTAATATAGAATTTTTTATTTTATTTCTTTCATTAATTTTTATTATAGTTTATGTATGGTGTTTGTTTATTTTTATATTATTATGAAATTTGATATGGGGGTAAATTCTGTCCATGGTAACACACTAGACCACTACTACTAGTTAGAAACCTCTGGTATATAGAGAGGTTCTCTTGAGATCATGTATCCACTAACATTTTAGGCACTGATTGAGTGGCCCGACTGTGGGACATTACAAAAATGAGGTAAAAGTGTTAAATCAAGAGTTAAGTCTTATAAAAACAAAAAATATCACCTCTAAATAGGTTTATGATGGATTCAATTACCTCATATTATCTTATCCTCGCTTATTTTCAATCTTGGATCCACTTTTCTTTAATATTACATTTCTTTTAACATTATTAAATTAATATTTATAAAAATGGCACCCCAATAACTTATAAAAGGAATCCTTAACTACCCTAATTATCCTCTCACCATGAGCCTCATATCTCAACTAAACTCTACCAAAACACATCCCCAACCATCATTCTCAAGTATTAGAGTTTATGGCCTCACCAAAATACCAAACTTAGAATGTTTAAGGAGTGGTATAAAAGAGGATTTATGAGGAAGATGTAATTATTATAACTGAGTTCTTTCAAGTTTATTTCTTTTTATACCTATTCTAATTTATTCAATATATAATGATATAATGGAATAAGTATCATATTATATATTGAAATCAATATCAATTATCCTACTCTAACCCTCTCTTTATTCCTATAATGAAATCATCGCCCATATTATGGCTAATTCCCCACCTTTATAGATGGTGTGTTTTATTTTCCATGTTTTCCTTATATGTATGGTTATAAAAAATTATTTAATGAATAAATATAATATTTAATACATTATTAATATTCCAGAAAGATAAATTAATAATTCTATATATAATATTAATAATAAATGGTCATTGTAAATTTAACTGCCTAAAATGATCATACCGACACACTTTTCTTAATTTGAATCTATTTTGAAAGATATATTGAACTATATAAATTTTCTTATACTATAATTACAATGAAAATATTTATATAATTATATATATCATGAAACTAGTTGATAAAACCTTTAACCATGTTCGACATACTAAAGAAATTTTAGAAAAATTGACTGAACAACCCAAAGTGGCCCATGTAAGAAAAAACTATATAATAAATTAATCACTTATGATAATAAATAGACCTTAAAAAATTCAATATACATAAAAAAATTTCAAATTAATTAATAAATAAACATAATTTTATTATTTGGTATGTTAGTATTGTGTACCAAATGATTTAGGACTTGAGGCAAGGGAACTCTCAAACCACACACTTTTCATTTGGGTTTTACTTTATCTCTCCAACCCACTTTATTTCTCTAATATTATCATTTAATTCTTAAATATTTTTTATATATGTGTAATAAATATAATATTATTTTATTTTTCATTAATTTTTTATGTTTATACATTTTTTCTAAAGTTCTCTTCTCAATATTATCTCTAAAGCAAACCTGGTTAAATGGGACTTTATTATTCGTTATTCATTTTCATGTGTTAATATTTTAAATTTTTTTCACTTATATCATTTCTATGAGTAATAATTAATTTATATAAAATCATTATGTTTCAATTATGTTTTTAAATAAAACACCATATGCTTACCTTCTTTAAATATTCTTTAGTCATTTCCTAAAACAATGTTTAAGGGGGTCATTTTTCTAAAACTTCTCCACACATTTCTTATGAATTTTCATTAATTGAAATTCATATTCATGAAATAATATTATTTAATCAAATATTTACATTAAAAATTATTTTATTCATTCTTCTATTTGGAATATTAATGATATAACATTTGGTTATGCTTTGAGATAAAATTATGTAATCAATTTACTTTTCATGGGTTTTTTTTATGCTTATGTATTATATTTGATTTCTTTATGTGGAACACATATTCATGTACATATTATGATATAATGGGTTAGATCATAATTATATATCCTAACAATGAATTGGGTAATTTTTCATCTCATGACATACCATGTATGGTGCACGAGCAGTGAGCATGGCACACTGTTATGTTTCTTTAGTAGTGAACCTTGACATATCATTATGATGTCATGTTTTATGTTATTTTCATAATAGTGTGATGCCATTATACTATTTTATCTACTTTTTTATTCAAAAATACTTATTATATGATTCATGACTTATGATCTATGTTTTATTGTGGATGATTTCTTTATGATGTGTTTGTGTACCTTGATTATGTTCTCATAACCATATGTTTATCTTTTTATTTCTTATTATCTATGATTTTTATCAACTATGTTTAACCTTACTAAGAATTTGAGATAATCCTTCTTATGTTTCTATTTTATTGGTTCATGAATAATATTATTACATGTTAAATTTATATATGGGTATCATGTGTGGAGAATTTTGTGTGAGATGTTAAAAACTTATGGTAAAAAAAGAAATACTTGGTTTAGTGGGAAAATTTCCATTTTATGGGAAAGATGTGGGGTTTTTTTTATTTAAAGGTTATTTCCTAATTATCTAAAACTTTAAAACTAAATAGGTATTGGGTATGTAAGTGACTCAATATTTTTTATTGATATTTTAATTATGGATGTAAAATGTTGGGTTTCTTCAATTAGTTTCAAAGTTGTTATTTAAAGAATATGTTTTTAGCACTAGTTATGGGATTGTGGGTATAGGGTTTTATAGTTTATATCAAATCCAGTATGTAAAGAATATTTTTTTAGAACCAAATTTGAGGGTATGGGTCTAGGGTTTCCCAAGAACATATTAGGTTAGAAATTTTTATTAAATGATATTTCAAATCCTTCTCAAGTAATCCATTCATGTAACTTATCCTACATGAGACAACCCCACCACTCACTCATGAGTTTATCAATAATGGCCATTTCAATTTTTACTTTAATCCCCATTTGAGTATTCAAAAAATCAATATTTTTTTATCCTCTTTAAACATTTCTCATTAATTTCAAGTCTCACATCCCCCAAAATGTTTGTCAGGTTTCAACTTTGAAACTTGAGGGATATATCCACCCAAGGTGACTCATAAGGTGGGGTTTATCTTTTAAAAGTATAAAAACCTTAAACCAAGATCCCAAGAAACTATTGATCTAATGGTGGATCATTAGGAAACAAATTTTCAATATATTATTCAAACTAATTAAAAAAGGTAAGCGTGGTGCAAACACTCTACAATTCCTAAGGAATGACCATTAAACCAATCAATAACATAAAAATTTATAGAAACTATTTACTCAAAAAAAATATTTCTTTAATATTTATTTAAAAATACATATTTTTCACCCATAACATCACTTTATAAATAAACTCCTAAGTTAAAACTTACCAAGTCAACAAAAACTTTCCAATAAACATTCATATTTAGAACATTCAAGGATTTCCCCTGAAAACTATTTTAAAATTCACATGTCTTTTTTTGTAATTTCAATCAATCTATTTTGAAATTAATTTCCAAGTAAAAAAACAAAAAAAATATCAAAAATATATAAACATAATGAATTTTTTATCCATAAATTACTAAATTATGAATGAATATTGAATTTATCCTTATCCCATGATACATGACCAAAACAATGATAAATAAAATATACATCATATTCATGAACCGCTTAGTCCACCCATACTTCCCGTTAATTCATGGTTTGTTATAAATTAGTTAGTTTCACCTTTATTCCCTAATTACTCCAAAAACTATCTATCTCTATGAATACCATACAAGGGAACTAAATTGATACCATTGGTAACATCCTAACCAGATCTGACCCACTCAACCTCCCCCAAGTCAAGTTAGAATGTTACAAGGCCTTAGGTGTGTCCCCTTGATCACCAAAGGTTAATAATAAATGTCATGGGATAAATATAAATCTATTGAGTGAAGGTTTTACATCAAATAAATCACTCCCCTAATTCCATTATTCTATATAAATTTTGACATGAGGTATATGTATCTCAAATATACAAGAACATATACGATAAAAAACAAGACACAATGAAAACCCACATCTAAAATAATATGATGCATGAAATAAATTTCAAAATATAAAAGAATACAAACCAAAAATAGTGATTAAGAAATATTTTATCTAATAATTCATATAAATTCTATGTGACCAAAAAAATATAATGTCAAATCTGGATCATTCAAATAATAACTTTGTGTCTTTCCAAAAATCCAAAAAGAACAAATTAGCCACTAGTAATTACCCTCACAAATATATCTCTAAATTCATGACTATGTCCAATGAAAATGGAATAAATATGTATTTCCTTTACCTATATCATTTCCTACACAATCCAAAAACCCATCGAGGTGTCCATATAGGGGGTGAGTAATAAGACTCGTTATGATACCCCTCCAGACTTACCATGCACACCATGAATGTAAAAATAAAATAATATTTAAATCAATTTAATAAAATATTACCTTTTCTATAAAAATTTATAAACCAAATAAAATAATTTCACATTGTAACAATAACTAATATTTTTATCAAACCATAACCAAACACATCAAAATTCACATCAATTATAAATTAATCAAACTACTCATCTTTTTCATTTCCAAAACCTAATACACCACCTAGACCATGAGTTACAACCATTAGGTACCTTCTATTAATGAAATGATATTATACCCTAATCCATCCACTACTAGAAATTTTACATATCCCAATGGTTTGAAATTTTTAGGATAGCCCCTAAAACCATTGGTATAGGCTATCGCAACAGTTCAAGGAACTATTGGTATGTTAGGCATCATAATAGCCCTATACCAATGGTTTTATAGAAACCATTGGTATAGGTCTGAATTGGCTTACTCTATTCCAACAGTTTCAATGAAACCATTGGGATATATGTATACTAATAGTTTAAGAACCATGGTACACATATTGTTCAGTATACCTGCATACCATTATCTTTATCCCAACAGTTTCAAAGAAACTATTGGGATATATGTATACCAACAGTTCAAGAACCATTGTATACAGTACAAACCAATGGAATATAAAACTGTTATTATACACACTTCTCCAAAATTGTATACCAATGGTTTTGTAAACCGTTGGTACATCCTATTATCCCTAGAAAAATATATAGGCCCATCATGCACCTCTTCCAACCAAAACCGGTAAACATGAAAGCTATCTTAATAATGGTAGTTTCACTACAGGGACCTATCTAGACCATCAGTCTTAGTTATTTTCCTAAATAAAATGACCAATATCTTCAAGATATTCATAGAACACATGAATTCCTTAGGGAATTTTAAGGATAGGCATGTTCATGGGAATTTCCAACACATAGGAGGTCATAAGTTACTACAAAACAAGGAAGACCCAACAATGCTCAATTATCTAAGGAGAACTACCCAGGAGGAATTGATTGTTTCAAATAAAAAAACAAGAATAATATTGAAAATATTAAATAGTTTAAATCCAAGAGAATTAATTTGAGGGGATATTTAATATAAATTAAACTTGGAGGTTGTTGTATAGGGTGTTGGGACCTCACCCCAAAGGAAGACATAAAGAGTAGATCCTGAGCCTGGATGGCTTCTGAATCTTCAGTGATTCATCTTTAAGTCATACTAACCTGATCATTATTAAAATTGTGTCAAAGTCTAATCTTTTTTCCTACTAACTACTATATAGAGGTAAGTAGGGTCAAATCCATCAGGAAGGTAGAGTAACCAATTTTTTTTCAAACTAAAACCCCATTTCCTAAAAAAATTAGTGGGTTTTCCTTTTAAATTTTCTATATTTTTATATATTTTGATATATGAAATAATGAAACATAATAATTTTTTATATTTATGTTCAAAGTATATGATTAAATAGAAGAAAATATGGAAAACAATGATAAACATAAAAAATAAATGCTAAAAGATGATCAATCTAGATGAAATTCTTGGGGAAAATCTATCATATTGGTCTAAAAGCTTTCCTTTTCATAGAAAAATAAATTCAAACATAACCACTGAAAATTAATGATTTATCTCCCTCACAAGGATATTAATCGCACAGATTGAACAATCTTGGAGTTCACCACTCCATGAAATATTCAACTGTAAAAAGTTGTTTGAAAAGGTTAACAGAAACAAACTCACTAAATTTTTTATAGATCTATTTTTGAAATTAAATCTTAAAGATATTGAATCCACCATCAAACTAACTAATTTATCTTGGATTTTTAAATTGAGTACAAGTGTCATAAAGAAATTGAATGAATTCGGAGTTGATCTTTCTGATTAGTTCAAAAAACATTGAATTGAAAAAGTGAAAATGTGAATTAATGATTACAAGTAGAAAAAAAGTTTCCCAAACTAAAAGTACTTAGCCTATGATCATGTTGATATTATGAATTGAAAATATTCAATTACAAGTTTATCATTTTAGAACAAAAGAGGATTAAAGAACTACCCAACTTCTCATGCTTTCTAAGGTCTATGGGTCTCTATTCTTGAGAATTCTCTTAAAAGAGTCGTTGCTTCTCTCCTAGGTCTCTGATGAATTTACAGTGAATTATGGATGTCCCATGAATGATGGATGTCTAATCCAATGAACAAATCTGTAAATTTAAAATCTTCTGTTGTTTTAGGTTCATCACCTACTACATGCACCGACTTAGGTAGGTCCTCTTCTTTTGCACCGCCCACGTGTGTTTTTCTCCTCTTGCCCTTATGACTTTAACTTATCCCTTATAACTAATTGAAAAGTTTAATCAGTGGTTTTATTTGAGTTGAACATGGACATAAAAAATGGAAAGGGGTTTCACATTAAAAACAATTAGAAATTAATAATTTATTTAATTAAAATTAATTAATATTATATTAGAGTAAATGTTAAATTATTAAAGTTATTATTTTATTAAGTTAAATAATTTATAATTATTTATATTATAATTTTATTAATTTTAATAATTTATTTAGTTAATTTATAAATATTATTATTAGGTAAAAATATTTAATTATTAAGGTTTTTATTTTATTTTGTAATTAAAAAAATATTTTATTTGTTATTTTATTATTATTTTTATTATGTTTTTTTATATAAGTTATTGATATTTTATTTTATAATTAATTCAGTTTTTTTTATTTTTTTTATTTTTCTTCCCCCCTCCTTTCTTCTTATCTGCACATAGGGTAGGGGGTTTTCAGCTTTTTGAAGAAGCCTCAGGCTGAGCATCTCCTCCTCTCGGCTCCCTCCAAATACAGTGCTAGAATATTCAAGGGTTATCCAATGGTGGGGGTCACAACGTTGATAGGAAGGGGATCAGAGGTCACAATTGGAAGCTACAATGGCTCAAACATCAATAGTAGTGTCCATAGTTGATAACAGCTTCTTTATCAGATCTACAGTTCAGATCTGGTGGTGCGAGATCCTCTCACAGATTATCTCTACGGTTCCTCCTCATGGCTCAGCGATGGTCACTATGATGATATCAGTTTGGATTGTAGAAGAGGAGGATGTCTGATTATCTTCAATCAGATCGAGGGCTTCAGATCTTGAACAAGACCTGGCGATGTGGGGTTTGGCCTCAAGATTGGGTCTTCATATCTGTATTTTCCTGATTTGAAAAGATCTATGTGGGTTTGGTGTGTGGTGGAAGGTTGAGCTGGTGGAAGTGTCAGAAGTAGAAAATGGTGTGTCATGAGAGAATGGAAGTTTGAGGTTTAGTGGCAAATAGAAATGGTGATAGTGACTCATGGAGTCATTGTTATCCATAAATATGGATTGGGAAAGGGACGGTGGTGGTGGCTTATTTTGTTGTTGGCAGAAGCAGAGGTCAGGCAGTGGTGGATCAAAGGGTAGAGGCTAGCAGTGCCTCAAGCTAAAGAAGAGGCCAGCACTGACTCATTGATTCACAGTTTCCAGGGTCTGACAGTGACAAATAGTCACTGTTACATTATAAATTTTGGAAAATGAAGAACCACCATTGAAATTTTTTCAACAGGGACTTGGCTAACGGTGAAATTTTTTTACTTAAAACATAAAAAGTAAAATTATAACAATTTAAGAAAACAAGAAACAGAAATTAAAAAACAAAATTCAATTTATTAATTAAAAATAAAACTTATCACTAAATATTAAAAATTAAACTAGAATTTAAAAAAGATAAAAATTATAAGGTAGATTAAAATCTATAATTTTAAAATTAATATTATAAATTTAATTTAAATGATCAAATTAAAGAATTAAATTAACAAAATAATTCAAATTAAATATGAAAATTTATTAATTAGAGTTAAACTAATTGATAATACAAAATTAAAAGATAAAAAATAGATTAAAGATTCAGTTAGATTAAAAAAATTATTTAATTATTAAAAATATAAATGACATAAAATTAAAAGCACAAACATAACTAAATATTAAAAATTATTAAGAGAATTAATGTAAAAAATAAATAATAAAGAAAAAATAATAATTTTAAAAGCATAAAATACAAAATTAACTATAAAAATTAATTAAATAATGAATTTTATTATTAAATTACAAAAGTACAATTAATTATAAAAAAGTGAAAAGTTAACTAATTAAATAATTAAAAACTTAATAATAATATATGGAAAAATCATGCATTTTAAAGCCACATCAAATTCCCCCACCCTTAATCATTGATTATCCTCAATCAATTTCATAATTTATTGTCTTTAAAAAATAGAAACATGTTTTTATTAAGATTCTAAAATTCAAGCAAGTTCAATAATTAAAAATCAAGAGGATCACAAACTATGAAATAGTATTTTGAAATGAAATATTCATAATAAATCTTTCCTAATTTCAAATTCTCAGTGGGTAATCAAGGCATAAAACAATCATTCATCACTAAGGATGCCATACCTCATATATGAAGTTGTCTAATATCCTACTTCAATTCAAGCCCAAGTTCTAAATCAAAGAGTGATAAAAGGTTAAAAATAAGTGGAATTAAGAACTTAACAAAAGACACCTTATACTTTGACATTATACTAGGTTCCAAAATGAAAAAAAATTAATTTTTTTGAATCGCCTTATTGATACAAAATAAAAGGTTTTATATAAATCGATTGTCCCCTTCTTCATTTGGCATTCATAATTCCCCTAACCTTAAGGAAATCTTTTTTTGAAAACTAGGAACTTTATTATTATTATTTTTATGAATTTTTTCCATCCATGTAAAATGTGATCAGAACTGTGAATATGCACTTATTATAATTCTACATAGGGATTACTCACACATATTGTGCCAAATGTCTCAGAGGTTCACTGTGGGTTCCCAAATTCCCATTTTACTCCTATTTTAAAAGATTTATATGAATACCATTTAAATTAATTCTCTAAGGTGATTGATTTTTTAATAATTAAAAATTGAGTTTCCTATGAAGAAGTTTAATCTTCCAGCTTCCAAAGGTTTTGATCATAACTCTAAAAAAATGTATCCTATATCACTCTCAAATGCAGTTCCTAAATAGAACATTCATAAAATAAATATGCACATTCACTCAAAAATAATTCACCCTCAAAAATTTCAATTTCAAAACAACTATTAACTAATAGTGACTAATTATTCTTTGGAAAGACTAATTTGAAAAGTAGAACAAATCCTAAAGAAATTGAAATTGAAAAATAATTTCTTAAAAACAAATTAAACATTTTATAACAAAAATCATAGAGGAAGAATTATTTTATGGGAATCCATTAAAGAAAAGAATAAAGGTAGTGGGATTTGATGGGAATCCATTAAATCACAGAACAAATTAACATATGTTGACCCCCTACCCCATAATTAAAACCCAAATTTGTCGCCAAATTTGAATTCCAAGATAGAGAATAAAATTTTATTTTTAAGTCTCATAATAGATTTAAAATTTAGAAGATTAATGACATGTTTAGGGTAACATTGTAGTTCAAAAGTGTGTTTTCCAAACAAAAAAATTTATATTAGGATCACATGAATTATCATTAATTCAATGAAAAAAACTTTTCAAATTAAGATCAGAAAGTAACATGTAAAACATGTGAGTGCACAGTGAATAGGTTGTAAGAAATTTTAAAATTTTGATTCCAATAGTTATAAAATAGAGCAGAAAAATGTAAGCTAAAAATCCTATTTAAGAATAACTTGAAATGGAAAATTCTCCCCACACATAATTCCATATAGTGATGATTTTAAAAACATTGTAGAATTTTCCAACAACAGATATGCATATGCAGAAAAAAATTCTAACAGTAGTAGAAAATTAATAACTCGTTGCCACTAACTTACCAGTGAGTCTCTATTATGGTGATTCACTGCCAGTAGTTAAATGGTGACTCAAGTGCAATAGTGAGTCAAAGCCGTATTTTTGAAGAAAGGAACAATTATTGAACAAAAAAATTTGAAAAACATAAGCATAAAAAATGAATACAGAAATTTAAAGAAGAGACTTGATAAAATTGTATCCTTTTATGCTCCAACAGAAGTACCTTGTGATTTCAAAAGAATTATTCTCCTCTAGTGACACCAATAGCAATAGAAAATTTTCTTTGATAATAAGAAACAACAAAAAAAAGAATAAATATCCAAAATATATAGAGAATATAAGCACAACAGCAAGTATTACTTTATTCAAAAACAAAATAGGAACAAAAGTAAAAACAAAGAAAAATCTTGGGTTGACTCCCATGAATCACTAAATTTTAAGTCTTCATTTAGAAATTATTGAAGTTTCATTTTACATAATAGTTAATAAATTCAATCCCTTTGGTTTTCCTTCAAAATATAACTTTATTCTTTGGTTGTTAACAAGAATAGTCTTGTTTTCTTCTCCAACAATATCAACATCACCATTATTTAAAACTATAACAAATTTAAAAGGTCCGGACCATTTAGATTTATGTTTTTCAGGAAAGATCTTAAGACTTGAATTAAAGAGAAGGACCTTCTATCCATGTTTAATTTTTCTATTTTGAATGAAAAAATGATGAAAAAATTTATAAATTTCTTTATATATCTTATATTTATCATAAGAATTTCTCCTTATCTCATCCATCTCACTCAACTCAAGAAGTCTCTTCTCTCCATCACTCTTAAAATCAAAATTCAAAGCCTTAACATCCCAATATTACTTGTGATTCAACTCTATAAGAAAATTAAAACATTTCCCAAATAATATTTTATATGGATAAATACCTATTAGGGTCTTGAAAGCTATTCTGTAGGCCCATAAAGATTCATCTAACAACATATACCAGTCTTTTATATAATTTGAGATTGTTTTCTCAAGAATATATTTCAACTTCTTATTATATATTTTTACCTATCCACTAGACTGTGGATGGTAGGAATTACCGGTCCTATAGGTTCATCTATATTTTTCTATTAAATACTTAAATTTTTAAAATTTAAAGTGGATTTCATTATTTGTGATGAAATATTTTGGCACCCCAAATATTGAAAATATGTTCTTTTTGAAAAACTTGATAACATTGTTATCTTGATTGTTTGGTTGAGATACTTTCTCAACCCACTTAGAAACATAGTCAACATCCACTAGAAGGTACTCATTCCAATGAGATTATGAAAATAGACACATAAAATCTAAACTCCAAAAATTAAATATTTCAACTTCTAAAATACACTTCTGGGGTAACTCCTGATTTATCCCAACATTTATCATCCTTTTGAATCTATCACATCTAACAAAAAAACTCCTAGAATCCTTGAATAAGGAGGTACATTAAAATCCTACTTGAAGAACCTTTTGGGATATCCTTTCTCCACTATGATGTCCTCTCAAATAAGAGGAGTGAAAACTTTCCAATATAGGTAACATCTCTACATATGGCACACACCTTCTAAGAATTCCATCATCACATCTCCTAAATAAAAAATGTATCATCCCAAAGGTAATATTTAAGTTTTAAATTAATTTCATTCTTTGGTTATTTGACAAGTCTTTTTGAAATGAAACTATCTTCCAGTAAATTGGAAAAGTCTACAAACTAGGTAGAATATCTTATTGAATAATATTTTCATCAGGAAAGTAATAGTTTATCTCCCTACGATCTTTACAATGAGTGTGAGGAAGCCTAAAAAGATGATCTGCAACTAAATTTTTAGATCCCTGGTTATCTCTGATTTCCAAATAAAACTCCTTCAATATTAGAATCCATCTAATAAGCCTATGTTTGGCTTCCTTCTTAGACAATATATATTTTAAGCCAGAATGATTAGTTAATATGGTGGCTTTAGAACCTAGAATATACTACCTAACTTTCTCTATAGCAAAAATAATAACTAAAAACTCTTTTTTAGTAGTGGTATAGTTTCATTTTTCCTCATCTCAAAGTATTAAAACAAAGTGTACCACATGAAACTTCTTATCTCTCCTCTGTCCAAAGACAACTTCAATAGCCATGTCACATACATCACACATTAATTCAAAGGGAAGTTTCTAATCTAGTGTAGTAATAATAGGTGATTAAGTGAGTTTTTCTTTAAGTAAATTAAAATATTTCAAATAGTTCTCATCAAAATTAAAGGGTTCATCTTTAACAAATAAATAACACAAGGTATTTATTATTTTAGAAAAATATTTTTATAAACCTCTAGTAAAAACCGGTATTCCCTAAGAAACTCCTAATACAGTTAACATTTTTAGGAGGGGGTAGTTTTTTAATAACTTCAAATTCATAAGTGTCTACCTCCAGACCTCTCTTTGAAACCTTATGTCCCAAAACTATCCCTTCGGTAACTATAAATTGGAATTTTTTCCAATTAAGAACTAGGTTGTTCTCTGAGCACATCTCCAACACTAACCCCAAATTTCCTAAACAAGTATCAAATGTGCTACCAACAATGGAGAAATCATCAATGAAAACCTCTATGATTATCTCAATCATTTCAGAAAAGATAGCCATCACACACCTTTCAAAGGTTGCTGGAGATCCACACATCCAAAGGGAATCCGTCGGTAGGAAAATGTTTCAAAGGGGAATTTGATGGTAGTTTTCTTATGATCCTCTAGGGTTACTAGAATCTGGTTTTAACCAGAATAGAAATCCAAAAAATATAAAATTTATTCCAATCAAGCCTATCGAGCATTTTATCAAGGAAGGACATTGTAAAATGGTCCTTCCTAGTGGCTAAATTAAACTTCCTATAATCTAGATAGACTCTCCATTTAGGAGCTTTTCTTACTTGAATTTATTCATTTTTTTATTATTGAAAATAGTGAAACCTCATTTATTTGGGAAAACATAGACTGGAATGACCCAATTACTATTTGAGATAGGATATATAATTCCAGTATCTAGCATTTTGATTACTTCCTCTATGACAACCTCTTTCATGTTGGGGTTCAATCTTATTTGACACTCTACTATAGGTTTGTAGTCCGGTTCTATAGGGATTTTGTGTATGAAAAATGAAGTGCCAATACATTTGATATTATCTATGATCCAACATATAGAAGATTTGAATATATTCAATACACCTAACAATTTTTCTTCTTTATTTTCTTTTAGCTCAGCAGAAATGATAACAGGAAGTCCAGAATTTTCTCCCAAAAAAGAATATTTAAGATGTGCATGGAGTGATTTAAGTTCCAAGATGGGTTTTTTTAACTTGAAGTAATAATCTTGGACCTATGAGGTATAATTTCTTCAATATATCTTTTTTAAGGAGTTTGAAATGTGGAAATATTTTTAATTTCATATCCAGTTTTAAATTTTTCCTCACTACTATCCAAGGTGGATAGTTCACTCTTATAACTTTCCAGTTCATAATTTAAAATATTTATCGAGGCAAAATCATAAAATTTTCTTAACATATCTCTCTCTACTTCATAAAATTTTTCAAAAGTTTTGGTGACAACATAATAACCCTTAAATACAGTCAATAATTCTTTAAGTTTAGAAGTAGAAGATACATCTCTAGTAGAAGAAGAAACTGGAAAGTTGTCTTGTTCTGGAAAATTTTATAGATTCCTAGTTTGAGAAGATTCAATATTATGTATAACATCATTTTCATCTTCCAAATTAATTTATTCAATATAGGGTTGTTCTTCAGATTCTTAAAAGCTTTTAAATGAAGTTTTAGTTTCTAAAGACTCTATCTTAGAATAGTTTTCAGAGAAATTTTGTCCTTTAACATTTTTGAACACATTGAATTCTTCTTGTTTCTCTTTAATTTTAAAAAACAGTTGACCCTTAGATGCATCTATGATAGCTCAACCATTTTCAAAGAAGTTTCTACCCCGAATGATGGTCACCTCTTGGTCACACTTCATATCTATGACTAAGAAGTCAGCTGGTAGAAAATGTTTTCCTACCCCAACTAAAATATCATCAATCCTCCCTATATGGTGTGTGAAAGAGAGTTTAACCAATTATAGGATGATTGTTGTGGGTTTAAGATCACCCAATATCAACTATTGGAACATTGAGTATAGGATCAGGTTGATACTAGCACCTAATTCACATAGGCTATTGAGTTGACTATAATTTCCTAAGGTGTAGGGAATGAAAAAAACTACATGCGTCCTTGAGCTTAGGTGGGATTGTCTTTTGATGTAAAACAATACACTCTTCAGTGAGGTTTTATGTGGATAATTATTCAAGTGTATTTTTGTTTGAAATAATTTTTTTGAGATATTTAAGGTAATATGGAATTTGGATTAAGGCTTGGATGAAATGTCACGACCCGCCCTCGGGGTCCGTGCCGTGACTACCCCAAGCCCGCCTTCCATAGGCCAGGGGCTGGCGACTAGCACCAAGGCGTAAATCCCAGTAAAAAGGGAAGGCATTGCCTTTGAAAAGTAACAAACACCACAGAGTAAGCAAGCGGAAAGTAAACACTAAACAAAGCAGAGTACAACTGAAAGTGCGGAAAAGTAAATGGGCCAGTATACAAACCCAAACTGAAAGTAAAGTACAAATCGAAAGGGAAAACAGCAACTGAAAAGTAAAAACCGCTACTCCGAGCTGTCCACTGGAAATCCCACCTGAAGGGTGGGTACAGATAGCTCCTCTGCTCCACGGGTCCCGTCGTCCGCTCCGTGCACGTCCCGCCCAGTGGTCCACCTCCGGGTACCATCCCGCTCTGCAAGCCTCAGCTAAGGTCAACGCTGTCCGTCGTCTGCAACCAACACAACGTAGTGCGGGCAAAGCCCGTGCAGGGGTGAGTATAAGCTACTCAGTAGGGACCCCGAGACCCCTGAAGGTCTCTCAAATCCACAAAGGATAAACCACGAAGAAATGTACAATCACGAAGTAACAACCGACTCTGCTTAGGTATATGCCCATACATATACCTAAGTCATCAATTCAAATACGCTCCAACCTCCGAGCCCAAGTACAACTCAGTCCACACAGGATAGTAAACGTATTCCACACAGGAAAGCAAAACGTAAACTATACAGGATTGCACAACACAATCCACACAGGAAAGCAATAGGATTCAGCTCACACAGGTATACTTCTTCAAGGACGATAAAGATGATCACTGATCCATCTAAGTCGTCGGACCCACGAAGGATCGATAGGTAACTAACCCCCGCAAAGACCCACACAGGATCGGGCTCACACAGAACCTGTAGGCGCTGGCTCACACAGAACCGCTGAGCGCAAGGACCCACACAGGATCGGGCCCACACAGGACCTGTAGCACTGATCCACGAAGGATCGCTGAGTGTTGTAGTCGTCGTCGTCGAATCCACACAGGATCTCTGTACTGTCGTCGTCGAATCCACACAGGATCTCTGTACTGTCGTCGTCGCAGTCACAGTAGCAGTCGTAGCAGTAGAACAGTCGCAGCCAGCACTAGGGTTCCCGCACACAGCAAGCTCGTACGGAGGGTCCGCTCCACGAGCCGAGAGGCTGATACATCAACTGTCACGAAGACCGAAGTTGATGTATCCAAAAGTTCCGTATCGTCAACAGGAACTCAACGCAACAGACGCCGCGTCGATCGGACGCCCGGTCTGAGAGTTATTGGCATTTTCGTCTCCGGGGCCCGGTTGGTTTTTAAGGCAAAACCAACCCGACCGTACTCCACCTGCGTCCAAACCTCGGGCGGAGTATGCCAAAAGATCCGTCTCACTAAGGGGAACACTACGCGACTGACGGCACGTCAATCGGACGTCCGTAGCTCAAGATATGAGCGTTTCCGCTCCGAAGGCCCGGTTGGTTTCGTGAACGAACCAACCCGGCCGAACTCAAAGTAAACCGAAACCTTGGGTGCGATATACCGAAACGACCGTCTCGATCCAAGGATCGCGTTGCCGCAGACGGTTCGTCATTCGGAGGTCCGAGGCTCAAGTTATGGGCTAAAAACCAATTCTGGTTCGAAACGGGGGGGTCCGGGTCCGGGCCGACCCGGCCCGACCCCCCCCCCCCCCCCCGGGGCGGCGGCGCGGCGACGCGGCGGGCTGCGGCGGCTTGGCGGCTGGCGCCGCACGAGGTGGGCACGCGGGGGGCAATCAAGCCCCCGCTGTTTGGTTAGGCGGCGCGGCCTTGTGCCGCGCCATTTGCAGGAAACGGCCCCCGCATGTGGGGGCCGACTGGAAACGAACCGGGGGGCTGCTGCCCCCCCCCCCCCCCCTCCTTTAAAGAACCACCCCCCTCATTAAGAGGGGGGTTTTGTTGAACCGGCCGGGGGATTTATTCCCCCGGTTTTATGTCATCCAGCCGGCCAGCTGGCCGGCCGGTTTTTACCAACGGGACCGGAAATTCCGGTCCCGCCTTCGACTTCCGACGCCAGCGGCCCGGCCGCCGGTCTTCACATCCCGCCGCGGCCCGGATCCGGCCGCGGTCTCCTCGTCCCGCCGCGGCCCGGAACCGGCCGCGGTGTTCGTCGTCCGGCGCGGTGCGACGGCACCGCGCCCCTTTCGCCGTGCCATGATTCTTTTCAACGCGGCGCGACGGCGTCGCGTTCTTGAAGATTTTTCCTCGACGTAGCGCGACGGCGCCGCGTAAAATATTTGCACGATCATCCGCGTGGTGCGACGGCACCACGCCACTTGCTTCCACCCGCATGAATAAACATGAACGATGGAGGGGGGTTCGGCCGTGTTCATGCGGTCCGGCCCCCCTCACGTTAAAATAAATAACTCAACTTAAACATTCAAGCCTCAAGTTAGACATGCGAGATCCACGTTCAAGAAATGGAATAAATAAATAATGAATCAACAACCCCTACCTCGGGTTTAAGATTCGAAGATTCGTCTACGTTCCGCGGAAGACGGCGTCGCGGAGGTCGGGCGTCGCGGTCGTCGTTCGTCAAATCCGTTGACGAAGAGATATGCCCGAAGAGATACGTCGTTGGCGAATCTTCGTATGCCGACGAAGAAGGTCCGAGGAGGAAGCGGCGTTCTCTCTTGTTGACACCGAGGATGAAGAAGAGAGGCGTTGTTCTTCGTCGGAGTTTGAGCGTTCTTCGTTCTTCGTCAGAGCTTGAAGATGAAGAAGAAGCTCTCCAAAAGCTCTCAAGGAGACAAACAAACAACCCATAATAAAATAAGATAACATCTTATTTTATTATTACAAAACACATTAGAATTTCAAAAGTTTGAAATTCAAAAAGGGTTTAACTCCCATAATTAAAAGAGTAACTTAAGCCAATAAAAGAGGCACTAAGGGAGTTGGAAGAATTTGAAAGGTTTAGGGGTTCGTGTGGGCCCCACCACACTTAATCCTCCTAAGGGAGGTTAAGTGGGTGTGGGTCCCACTTCCAACCCCCTTTTGTAGGTTTTCAACAAGTTAAAATAAAATTTGTTCTATACAAATTTTATTTAACTCAAACTAAAACCCCTAAAATTAACTTTCAACCCGCAACAAACGCAACTCCCGAAAAGGTCTCTTTAAGCGAATATCGGCGCTGTGAGTTCATCGGTGCCCTCGGATTTCAATTCCGAGCACCGGATCAAAAGTTAGGAATTCCCGCTCGTTCGTTCACTGAACGTACCCGAGCCAAACTTCGGAAATTAATTCCGGGCACTCCGGGCCTCGGAATCAGGTGCCGTCTGAAACTGCGCTCTTGTAAAATTCTAAAGAAAATTAAGAAAAAATTTCCCTTGAATTTTACGGGTCTTTACATTACTCCCACCTCAGGGCTTTACGTCCCCGTAAAGATACATCAAAAACTAGGGAAACAAATGAGGGTACTGAGCACGCATCTGAGCCTCCCGCTCCCATGTGCTCTCCTGGAGATTCCCGTGCTGCCATCTGATGCGCACAAGAGGAATCGATCGCCCACGCAGGACCCGCTCCTGTCGATCCTCTATCTCCACCGGGACCTCCGTAAAAGTCGCCCCATCGTCAACGTCAAGCTCCCCATGGTCAATGATGTGTGTCGGGTCGTGCACGTATCTCCTCAGCTGGGATACGTGGAAGACGTCATGCACCCGGTGCAACTGAGGTGGTAGAGCCAGGTGATAAGCCACCTCGCCAATCCTGCTGAGAATCTGGAAAGGTCCGATGAAGCGCGGAGATAACTTGCCGCCTCGGCCAAATCTCTGAATACCACGTCGAGGTGAGACCCGCAAGAAGACGTGGTCGCCATCCTCGAACTCCAGTGGCCTCCGCCTCCTGTCAGCGTATGAATTCTGCCGGCTCTGAGCTGTCCTCATCCGCTCCTGGATGACCTGGACCTTCTCTGTCGTGGCCTGGACCATCTCTGGTCCCACCAGTGCTGACTCCCCAGGGTCTGTCCAGCACATAGGAGATCTACATGGTCGGCCGTACAACGCCTCGTACGGTGCCATCCCGATGGTGGAGTGGTAGCTGTTGTTGTAAGCGAACTCCACCAAGGGTAGGTGTTCCTCCCAGCTACGACCAAAGTCGAGGACACATGCGCGGAGCATGTCCTCGAGTGTCTGAATGGTCCTCTCCGTCTGACCATCCGTCTGAGGGTGAAAAGCTGTGCTAAGACGTAGCTGCGTCCCGAACGCTTCCTGTAACCCCTTCCAAAGCCGGGAAGTAAAGCAGGAATCTCAATCGGAGACGATAGATGATGGCACGCCGTGGAGCCGCACAATCTTCTGAACGTAGAGACGTCCCAAGCTCTCTACTGAGCCCTGCTCTCTGATGGGTAAGAAGTGTGCCGACTTGGTGAGTCGGTCAACAATCACCCAGATGGAGTCGTGACCTCTGGAAGTGCGTGGAAGTCCAGTCACGAAGTCCATAGATATGTCGTCCCACTTCCACTCCGGAACCTCCAAGGGTTGTACCAAGCCTGCTGGTACCTGATGCTCTGCCTTCACCTGTTGACAGGTGAGGCATCGAGAAACGAACTCTGCTACAGTCTTCTTCATGCCCGGCCACCAGTGTTGTCGTCTGAGGTCCTGGTACATCTTCGCCACTCTAGGATGTACCGCTAAAGGAGAAGTGTGAAACTCCCTCAGCACTTCCTCTCGCAATGCGACTGGTACCATGGTACGTCCTCTGAAAAGGATGTCGTGCTCTGCTCCAAGGGAGAAACCATCAGGTGCCTGTCCCGAGGATATCTGTGCACGCCGTGTCTCACAGTCAGCGTCCCCACGCTGTGCCTCCCTGACCCGCTGCAGTAGTGGAGGAGTGACTGTGAGAGACTGAAGAAAGGCTGCTCCATCTCTATCCACGAAGGATATCTGCAAAGAGGCTAGCTGCTCCGTCGCCTCCTCAAGTAGCTGAATGCCCGTCCTCCTGCTGAGGGCATCGGCTACTACGTTCCCCTTCCGAGGATTATAGACTATCTCAAAGTCATAGTCCTGGAGGAACTCGAGCCATCGTCGCTGTCTCAGGTTCAGGTCCTTCTGCGAGAAGATATACCTGAGACTCTGATGATCGGAAAAGACTGTAAAGCGCTCGCCCATCAGATAGTGTCGCCATGTCTTCAGAGCGAAGACCACTACTGCTAACTCCAGGTCATGGGTAGCGTAGTTCTGCTCATGCGGCCTCAACTGACGTGATCCATAGGCGATCACGGCCCGCTCCTGCATCAGAACACATCCGAGTCCGGTCCCTGATGCATCGCAGTAGACTACGTACCCTACTCCCTCCTCAGGCAACCTCAAGATAGGTGCGCTAGTCAATCTCCGTCTCAGCTCCTGGAAGCTCTGCTGACAACTGTCTGACCACACGAAGGGTTTCCCCTTCTTCGTCAAAGCTGTGAGTGATGCCGCAACTCTGGAGAAGTTCGGCACAAATCTCCGATAGTATCCAGCTAGTCCCAAGAAACTCCGAACCTCAATCACGCTCCTGGGTGGCTCCCATGCTAACACAGCCTCAATCTTCGCGGGATCCACTGCAACTCCCGCCTCAGAGATAACGTGTCCCAAAAAGTGGACCTCACGTATCCAGAACTGGCACTTCGAGAGCTTACCATAAAGCTGGTTCTCTCGGAGTGTGTCAAGGACAACTCGCAAGTGATAGGCGTGCTCCTCCTCTGTCGTAGAGTAAATCAGAATGTCGTCGATGAAGACTACAACAAACCGATCGAGGTATGGCTGAAAGATCCTGTTCATGAGAGCCATGAACACTGCTGGAGCATTGGTTACACTGAAAGGCATAACCAAGAGCTCATAGTGGCCATACCGACATCTGAAGGCCGTCTTCTGCACATCCTCGTCTCTGACTCTGAGCTGATGATAGCCTGACCTGAGGTCTATCTTCGAGAACCACCGTGCTCCCTTGAGTTGATCAAAGAGGTCATCAATCCTCGGTAGTGGATACTTGTTCCTCACTGTCACCTGGTTCAGGCGACGATAGTCAACACAAAGTCGCAAGCTCTCGTCCGCCTTTTTGGCGAACAATATCGGGGAAGCCCAGGGTGAAACACTGGGTCGGATGAACCCCTTGCCCTGCAAGTCCTCTAACTGTACCCGTAGCTCTCGAAGCTCGGCGGGGGCCATCCGATATGCTGGAGTGGATATCGGGGCTGTCCCGGGGTACAAGTCAATATAAAAGTCTACCTCTCTGCGAGGAGGTAGCCCTGGAACATCGTCGGGAAAAACGTCCGCAAACTGATCCACCACTGCAGGAAAACCAGGACTCCGCACGTCAACTGCTCCAAGGATAAGGCTAGCCAACTGATGAGTGATGGGCTGTCCTCTCCTCCGCGGAAGTCCATCCTGTGCTTCTAAGGCTCCCTTCTCGCCGGTGAAGGTGAACCTGCTCCCGTCAGTGCGTACACATCGCACCTTGCGCCTAAAACAGTCAATTTGTGCATGGACCGTAGATAGCCAATCCATGCCCAAGATGACGTCGTAAGGCCTCGACGCTGCTACAAGAAGATCCCAGCCGAAGCTCTCGCCTCCTAGAGTAAGCTCACACTGCCGGCACCAGTGCGTAATCATCGAGTCTGCTCCCGTAGGAGTCTCTAGCCGTAAGGATCGAGCCAACGGCTCTGTCGGAATCTCCGAGCTCCGAACAAGGGCAGCGGCTATGAAAGAGTGACTCGCTCCTGTGTCTATAAGAACTGCAGCAAGGGTGGAATAGACACAGATAGTACCTCGAATCATCTCAGGTGCGTCGTGGTCGTAGGCCTCTGCTGCCTGGAGTTGTGCCTGTCGCTGCCCGCCAGCTCCCTGTGGTCGGGGTGGACCTCCTGGTGGTGGTGGTGGTGGTAGAGCCTCAAAGCGTCGGCCACCACCGGCTGCTCGTCCAGCTCCTCTGCCTCGTCCGCCTCCTCCCTGCGGACCGCCACGGTCGACCCTCTGCCTCTGCCTCGGTGGTCCATCAACCGTCTGCTACTCCTCGGCACGGCGGGTCGGGCAGTCACGAGCCATGTGGCCCTGCCCGCCGCACGAGTAGCACTGTCTGCCTCTCGGAAGACTGGCCCCGCGCTGTGTGCCCCGCACTGCTAAGCCAGTGCCCTGAGATCGTCGGCCTGAAGGTCTGGTCTGTCTGGACCCCTGAGTCATCCGTCGACTGCCTGCTGCAGATGACTCTGCCACGTGCCGCCCTGCGGTGGGTCGCTGTGCTGGTTAAGACTCAGCAAGGAAGCTCTCGATCAGAAGGGCCCGCTCCAGTACTCCTGTCTGAGTCGGTATGCTGAGGGAGATCAGCGATGCCCTGATCTCGTGTCTCAAACCCTGCTCGAAGGTCCGGGCCCGGAAGAATGGGTCCCGTACCATGTCGGTCGAGTAGCGCGAGAGATCGGTAAATCTCGCCGAGTACTGAGCGACCATCATGCTGCCCTGCCGCAGCTGTAGAAGCTCCTGGATGCGCACCGCACGAAGGGTGGCTGGGACGAACTCCGAGCGGAAGAGGCTCTCAAAGTCCGTCCAAAGAAGAGATGCCTCATCGTGCACCTGGAGCATCAAGCTCCACCATCGTCCTGCCGCTGCGTGTAGTAGGCTCGCAGCGAGGATCACCATGAGGTCTGCTGGTGTCCTCACTAGCCTAAACACTCGAACTACTGCCTCCAGCCAGTCCTCTGCTGCCTGGGGATCCGTCTCCCCGCGAAACCTGGGCGGACGCTGGCGCTGAAACTCATGCAGTGCGCTGAGGCGACGTGCATCGTCAGCGGCTGCTGCTGGAAGCATCGGGGGATCGGCGGGTAAAGCTACCGCCGGTGCCACTACTGGAAAAGGGCCCTGCACCGAGGCCTCGTCGCTCGGTGGGCTGTCGTCTCGCTCGACTCTCGGAACCCTAGCTGGCTGCCGTCGTGGGGCCATCCTGAAAAGGAAACAGGTGCGCCACGGTCAGAATAGTATACCTGGTGAGCTGATATAAGTAATCACAAAGAAAACTTTGAAACACACATGCAATCAATTTTTTCGTGCATTAAGTCGGAAATCAGAAGTCAGGGTCCTGGTGTACGGATACGTCGGCCGCCGCACCAACACTGGACTCCCTGGACTGATATCCACACTCAATACGCTAAACATTATTGCTTCACATAGAAAAGATCAGAGTTCACGGTAGAACCGAACTCCTCTGATACCAATTTGTCACGACCCGCCCTCGGGGTCCGTGCCGTGACTACCCCAAGCCCGCCTTCCATAGGCCAGGGGCTGGCGACTAGCACCAAGGCGTAAATCCCAGTAAAAAGGGAAGGCATTGCCTTTGAAAAGTAACAAACACCACAGAGTAAGCAAGCGGAAAGTAAACACTAAACAAAGCAGAGTACAACTGAAAGTGCGGAAAAGTAAATGGGCCAGTATACAAACCCAAACTGAAAGTAAAGTACAACTCGAAAGGGAAAACAACAACTGAAAAGTAAAAACTACTACTCCGAGCTATCCACTGGAAATCCCACCTGAAGGGTGGGTACAGATAGCTCCTCTGCTCCACGGGTCCCGTCGTCCGCTCCGTGCACGTCCCGCCCAGTGGTCCACCTCCGGGTACCGTCCCGCTCTGCAAGCCTCAGCTAAGGTCAACGCTGTCCGTCGTCTACAACCAACACAACGTAGTGCGGGCAAAGCCCATGCAGGGGTGAGTATAAGCTACTCAGTAGGGACCCCGAGACCCCTGAAGGTCTCTCAAATCCACAAAGGATAAACCACGAAGAAATGTACAATCACGAAGTAACAACCGACTCTGCTTAGGTATATGCCCATACATATACCTAAGTCATCAATTCAAATACGCTCCAACCTCCGAGCCCAAGTACAACTCAGTCCACACAGGATAGTAAACGTATTCCACACAGGAAAGCAAAACGTAAACCATACAGGATTGCACAACACAATCCACACAGGAAAGCAATAGGATTCAGCTCACACAGGTATACTTCTTCAAGGACGATAAAGATGATCACTGATCCATCTAAGTCGTCGGACCCACAAAGGATCGATAGGTAACTAACCCCCGCAAAGACCCACACAGGATCGGGCTCACACAGAACCTGTAGGCGCTGGCTCACACAGAACCGCTGAGCGCAAGGACTCACACAGGATCGGGCCCACACAGGACCTGTAGCACTGATCCACGAAGGATCGCTGAGTGCTGTAGTCGTCGTCGTCGAATCCACACAGGATCTCTGTACTGTCGTCGTCGAATCCACACAGGATCTCTGTACTGTCGTCGTCGAATCCACACAGGATCTCTGTACTGTCGTCGTCGCAGTCACACTAGCAGTCGTAGCAGTAGAACAGTCGCAGCCAGCACTAGGGTTCCCGCACACAGCAAGCTCGTACGGAGGGTCCGCTCCACGAGCCGAGAGGCTGATACATCAACTGTCACGAAGACCGAAGTTGATGTATCCAAAAGTTCCGTATCGTCAACAGGAACTCAACGCAACAGACGGCGCGTCGATCGGACGCCCGGTCTGAGAGTTATTGGCATTTTCGTCTCCGGGGACCGGTTGGTTTTTAAGGCAAAACCAACCCGACCGTACTCCACCTGCGTCCAAACCTCGGGCGGAGTATGCCAAAAGATCCGTCTCACTAAGGGGAACACTACGCGACTGACAGCACGTCAATCGGACGTCCGTAGCTCAAGATATGAGCGTTTCCGCTCCGAAGGCCCGGTTGGTTTCGTGAACGAACCAACCCGGCCGAACTCAAAGTAAACCGAAACCTTGAGTGCGATATACCGAAACGACCGTCTCGATCCAAGGATCGCGTTGCCGCAGACGGTTCGTCATTCGGAGGTCCGAGGCTCAAGTTATGGGCTAAAAACCAATTCTGGTTCGAAACGGGGGGGTCCGGGTCCGGGCCGACCCGGCCCGACCCCCCCCCCCCCCCCCCCGGGGCGGCGCAGCGGCGCGGCAGGCCGCGGCGGCTTGGCGGCTGGCGCCGCACGAGGTGGGCACGCGGGGGGGCAATCAAGCCCCCGCTGTTTGGTTAGGCGGCGCGGCCTTGTGCCGCGCCATTTGCAGGAAACGGCCCCCGCATGTGGGGGCCGACTGGAAACGAACCGGGGGGCTGCTGCCCCCCCCCCTCCTTTAAAGAACCGCCCCCCTCATTAAGAGGGGGGTTTTGTTGAACCGACCGGGGGATTTATTCCCCCGGTTTTATGTCATCCGGCCGGCCAGCTGGCCGGCCGGTTTTTACCAACGGGACCGGAAATTCCGGTCCCGCCTTCGACTTCCGACGCCGGCGGCCCGGCCGCCGGTCTTCACATCCCGCCGCGGCCCGGATCCGGCCGCGGTCTCCTCGTCCCGCCGCGGCCCGGAACCGGCCGCGGTGTTCGTCGTCCGGCGCGGTGCGACGGCACCGCGCCCCTTTCACCGTGCCATGATTCTTTTCAACGCGGCGCGACGGCGTCGCGTTCTTGAAGATTTTTCCTCGACGTAGCGCGACGGCGCCGCGTAAAATATTTGCACGATCATCCGCGTGGTGCGACGGCACCACGCCACTTGCTTCCACCCGCATGAATAAACATGAACGATGGAGGGGGGTTCGGCCGTGTTCATGCGGTCCGGCCCCCCTCACGTTAAAATAAATAACTCAACTTAAACATTCAAGCCTCAAGTTAGACATGCGAGATCCACGTTCAAGAAATGGAATAAATAAATAATGAATCAACAACCCCTACCTCGGGTTTAAGATTCGAAGATTCGTCTACGTTCCGCGGAAGACGGCGTCGCGGAGGTCGGGCGTCGCGGTCGTCGTTCGTCAAATCCGTTGACGAAGAGATATTCCCGAAGAGATACGTCGTTGGCGAATCTTTGTATGCCGACGAAGAAGGTCTGAGGAGGAAGCGGCGTTCTCTCTTGTTGACACCGAGGACGAAGAAGAGAGGCGTCGTTCTTCGTCGGAGTTTGAGCGTTCTTCGTTCTTCGTCAGAGCTTGAAGATGAAGAAGAAGCTCTCCAAAAGCTCTCAAGGAGACAAACAAACAACCCATAATAAAATAAGATAACATCTTATTTTATTATTACAAAACACATTAGAATTTCAAAAGTTTGAAATTCAAAAAGGGTTTAACTCCCATAATTAAAAGAGTAACTTAAGCCAATAAAAGAGGCGCTAAGGGAGTTGGAAGAATTTGAAAGGTTTAGTGGTTCGTGTGGGCCCCACCACACTTAATCCTCCTAAGGGAGGTTAAGTGGGTGTGGGTCCCACTTCCAACCCCCTTTTGTAGGTTTTCAACAAGTTAAAATAAAATTTGTTCTATACAAATTTTATTTAACTCAAACTAAAACCCCTAAAATTAACTTTCAACCCGCAACAAACGCAACTCCCGAAAAGGTCTCTTTAAGAGAATATCGGCGCTGCGAGTTCATCGGTGCCCTCGGATTTCAATTCCGAGCACCGGATCAAAAGTTAGGAATTCCCGCTCGTTCGTTCACTGAACGTACCCGAGCCAAACTTCGGAAATTAATTCCGGGCACTCCGGGCCTCGGAATCAGGTGCCGTCTGAAACCGCGCTCTTGTAAAATTCTAAAGAAAATTAAGAAAAAATTTCCCTTGAATTTTACGGGTCTTTACATGAAAGGTATGTTCACTTAGAGCTTGGTCAAAATCCCAAGGAACGGAAGAAGTTCAGCCTTGTTATTACTATTTGGTTTCAATTTTTTAGGGAAATGGATGGGTGGAGAAAATTTCCAAAGGAGGGTAGGAATATCCCTCATTTATCTAATATTTTTCTATATATTCTTGTTCTTTTTGTTTTTTGAAAAAAAATTAAACTTGTGTTCCTGGTTAAAAATTGAGATTTTCTTGATTTTTAGAAACTTTCTCGTGGTTTCTAGATTCTATGTCGAGCAAAATTTTATTTCTAGATTCATTATTTTTTCTAGTATGGGCATTTTTAAAGTCTTTTTTCAGATATAGTTTGATTGTTAATTCTATTTCTTGTTACAACATCCATGACATTCTCTATAGGGTTTATTTCAGTTGTTCTATTCGGCCTTCCTTTATCCCTAGAATTCAAGTCTCTATCTAGTTGGACCAATTGAGTTTCCATATTATGAATTCTAATATTAGATTGGATTTTATCAGATTCATATTGGTCTTGTTGTTTAATCAGTTGAGTCTTAAATTTTTCATATTAAGAGTCCATTCTATTTAAAATTTGATCCAGTTTTGAAAATAATTAACCCTCAAAGTTCTCTTATGAATTAGATGATTCTGGCCTTGGTTGATTTTGATAGTTTTTCTAGGTTGGTTTTAGTAACCAGGGGTAGTGGGTTGCTTAATCATGCCTTACTCTTTCCAAGAGAGGTTGGGATGGTTCCTATAGCCTTGGTTATAGTTTTTTGAAAATAGATCATATTTGGAAGACATCTTAAGAACATAGTTAACAAAAATTTAATTTTCTTATTGTTAGGATGGCATGTCAATGTTTGGGGAAAAATTCAATGTGACCGAACATCCCACATTAAGAGAATTGTTCTCTAAGATATTAGTTTTGGTTTTGATATCCCACATGGTTTATAGATTATTTTGAATTTTTTTTTATTAATGATTGAAGTTTATTTGTGATTTCAGCAAGTTGTTCTTGAGTATCTACTCCAAAACCAGGGTTGTTAACATTTCTATTCACTCTATTTTTCCTTGAATTTTTATGTTGAGAGTTAAAACCAAGGTTGTTAGAAATTTGCCTTAAATATTCATATATCTTATCATTTTAATTACCCCTAGCTGATTGGTCAACAAGTTTTTGACTAGAGGAGCACAACCCTTCGTAGAAGGTATCCATGAGAACATGGGATGAGAGTTGATAATGGAGAAACTACCTAAGTAGGTCCCTAAATCTATCCTAAGCCTCATGAAAGGATTCCCCATCCTCTTAGAAAAAACTTATCATTTTTTTTCTCAGTTTTACTTTGAATATTTGGGGATAAAATTTTATGATGAATTAATTATATACTTGGTCCCAATTTTCAAAAATGTTTTCATATAGACTCAATACCAGTTTCGAGCATTCCCTTTAAGGAAAAACAGAAATACTCACATCCTAAGCTCATTCTTAGTGAGTCCTAGAAGCGGTAATTGTTGAAAAGTATTATAGAAATATCTAATAAAGGATAAAGAGTCCTCATTAGATAGTCCATTTAATGAAGGAATAAATGAAATGTGGGACTATTTGAGTTCATAATTTTTGTCTCTATGAGAAAATCTAATGGATCATGAGTTTCTTGAAACTTGAGGGAGTTGGAACTCTCTCATCATAGGGCCATCAATTTTTTCTAAGAGTTCAAGTTGAAGATTCTCAAAAAATTTAACAATAACTCTATTATCTAAATTTTCCATTATAGATTTTTTTTTTCTTTTTTAGTGCACTATGATTTTTTTCTAATTCTAGGTTTAGGGGCTCTAGTCTAACTACACAAGATCTAGTGTTCATGAAATAGGTAATAAAAGATGAATTTTAGCACAAACAATAGTGATAAGTAACAACAACAAAATCTAATCAAAAGAAACAACAATAAAAAATAAAATTAATAAGAATAAAATGATAAAAAAAATAAGTATTTTTCAATTTTTTAAAAAAAAATATTTTTTGAATGTTTTTTAAGAAAAATATGGTTTCTCAAACCTTCCCCAACAATGGAGCCAAAAAAATGACCTGGTAGTCATTGAAACCATGTCAAAGTTTAATTTTTTATCTTACTAACTACTGTATAGAGGTAAGTATAGTTAAACCCATAGGTAAGGTAGAGTAACCAGTTTTGTTTCAAAACAAAACCCCACTATTGAAAACTGTGGGTGGGTTTTTTTTAACTTTTATATTTTTTTATATATTTTAAAATAAAAATTAACAAAACACAATTATTTTTTATATTTTTGTTTAAAATATATAATTAAACATGAGAAAATAAGGAAAACAAAGAGAAATAGAAAGAATAAATGTTGAAATATGAACAATCAAGATGAAATGCCCAAAGAAAATATATCCTACTAGTCTAAAAGTGTTCCTTTTCACAAAAAAACAAATAAAAATGTAACCACTGAAAATTAATGATTTATCTATCTTTCCATGAGATTAATCCCACAGATTGAACAATCATGGATTACGTCACTTCAAGAAAGATTTGATTCAAAAGATTTATTTGTAAAATTCAAAATAAACAACTCACTGAATGTTTTGAAGTTTTATTTTTAAAATTAAAGATTAAATAAATTGAATCCATGATCAAACTCACCAATTGATTTTGGGGTTTGAAATTGAGTACAATTGGCACGAAGTAATTGAATGAATTCGGAATTGATCTCACCGATCAATTCTAAAATCATTAAATTGAAAAAGTGAAAAGGTGAATTAATGATTACTAGTAGAAAAAAAATTCCATGAACTAAATGTATTTATCCTATGATCATGTTAATATTATTAATTGAAAATATTCAATTAAAAGTTTATAAATTGAGAACGAAAGAGGAATAAAGAACTCCCCAACTGCTTATTCTCTCCCAGGTCTCTAGGTCTCTATTCCCGAGAAGTCTTCTATAAGTGTTGTTTCTACTCTCCCAGGTCTTCAATGAATTTCTAGTGAATGATGGATATCCTATGAATAATGGATGTCTGATCCAATTAATGAATCAAGAAATTTAAAATCTTTCATCATTTCTTTTTCATCACCTACTGCACGCACCAACTTAGGTAGGTCATCTTCTTTTGCACCGCCCACATGTGTTTTTCTCCTAGAGCCCTCGTGACTTTAAATTATCCCTTGTAAAAAAACTTAATAGGTTCCACAATGGTTTTATTTGAGTTTAAAATAGATGTAAAAAATGGAAAGGGTTCTACACATTAAAAATAATCAGAATAAATAAGTTATTTAGTTAAAATTAATTAATATTAGATTAGACTAAATGTAAAATTATTAAAGTTACTATTTTTTTAAGTTAAATCATTTATAATTATTTATATTATAATTTTATTAATTTTATTAATTTATTTACTTAATTTATAAAAATTATTAGTATGTAAAAATATTTAATTATTAAGGTTTTTATTTTATTTCTTAATTAAAAAATATTATTTAATTTATTATTTTTGAATTATTTTTTTAGTTATTTTATATTTTATTTCATAACTAATTTAGTTATTATTTTTTATTTTTTTATTTTTCTCCCCCCCCCCCTCATTTCTTCTTATATACACACAGGGGATGGGGGGATCTTTAGCTTCTTGAAGATGCCTCAGGCTGAGAATCTCCTCCTCCAAGCTCCCTCTAAGTGTGGTTTTAGAGAATTCTGGAGTTCTCCGGTGGTAAGGGTCATGGCATCGACAGGAAGGGCATCGGGGTTCACAGACGGCAACTATGGCAGCTTGGACATCAGTGTTAGCATCCAAATTTGATATTGGCTTCTTTTTCAGATCTGTAGTTCATACCTGGTACTGAGAGCTCCTCCCACAGATCATCTCTACGACTCCTCATGTCTCGGTGGTGGTCACCGTGATGAGACCGGTTCAGATTACATAAGAGGAGGATAGTGTCTTATCATCAATAAGCTCGAGGAATTTGGATCTCAAATAAGATCCGACGGTGTGGGGTTTGGCCTTAATCTTAGGTCTTCATGTCTGTATTTTTCTAATTTAGCAAGATCTGTATTGGTTTAATGTGTGGTGGAAACTTGAGCCTATGGAAATGGAGGAAGAAGGCAGCAGTGTGTTATGAGAGAAAGGAAGTTTGAGGTTCCATAGTAGAGAAAAACAATTTAAATGACTCACGAAATCACCATTGGCCCTGACGGTGGCTTGGGAAAGAGATGATGGTGTTGGCTCATTTTTCTTCTAGCGGAATTGGAGGCATATGACAACCCTTCTCTTTAATGCACACTTAAACATGATTTATTACATAAACTTCACTTGATACAACATAGAAGATTGAGAGGTCTAGTTTATTTCAGGATTAGGATCATTAAATAACAAATAAAAACATGAAATACAATATCTTTATTGAAAACTTCCTATACAAGACCATTATATTCCCTCGTACTTAGCATTGCATGGGATAACCTGAGGACATGCATAAGAAAAGAGTGAGATATAAATTCCGGTAAGAGAATAAACATGTAATAACATGATGAATATAGTACATGTTAGACAATAGGCATATCAATAGATAAAAAATAGAAACATTAACATAATGGCATGATAAATCATAATAATCATAACATGGAAATGTAGCAACAACATTTAACATGATTTAATCATGAGCCAAGGCTCATTGCACATGGAGCATGAGTAAACCCTAATTGCACATGAAACATGAGTAAAACCTTGGTGCACTTGAATTATCATGATTTAGCTCCCATTTCACATGACGTATCATGATACTATACTTTACCCAATGCATTGGAGCGCTATCAGGGCGCACCCTTCTTAAACATTTTATTTCATGCATAAGTGTGTCACATAGATCATATAACATGGAATCAATCAACATCATAAGTTATTCCATGATTAAGTAATGTATAATAATTACATGAAAGTCCCATTCAATATGTATATGTGAATAAAGTTTAATACCCTTGATATAGACATGGGTATGGTATTCACGACACAATGATCTTGGCTTGGAAAAACGCGTTGTAATTTCTGCAGCATAACGGTGTGGAATAAGGATTCATTAAAATGGTTGATGAGAGAGAAAATGGTGTCACATCATATGTACATGAAATGTATAGAAAGGGGTCATATAGATACATGTCTCAACAAATGTAATGGAATTTATATGCATAATACAAAGTAATTACTTGGATGTAAAATAAGAGAGAGAAATCCCTCAAGGAATTTCATCATGGTAACGGGTGTACATGGGAGGCACTAATGAGAGATAAAAGGGTATCCCATAATCCAAAAATACATAGGATAGTATGGTGAGGTTCGAAATCATACCCCAACATTTTAAATTGAAAACAAAAGGGCATAACAACTCAAAGAAAATTGGAAAAAAATGAGAAAGGAAGAAATCCCTTAGTTGGAAGTGTGATCCAAAGGCTTGGGAGAGGCTTGAGAGAAGCTTCTTGGGAGCTTGGTTCACCTTGGTAGGATTCTAGAGAGATGAGGGAAGAGGTTTTATGAACTCCAAAGGCTTTGAGTAAAGAGGAAGTGGGAGCTTGAGTGGGTTTATATAAGAAAGAAGATGGAATTCTTTATAATTTAGGTTTGGGTCACCACACATTAAACTAGTCAATACCCCAAACCAGAACATGTTTTTTTCCTATGACTTTTTCCAAAGGAGAGTGGAAAATAATATTTTAAAATTCCAATGGCCAAACTTCTTAAAATATTGAGGGTGCTTATGTGGAGGTGAGTCACACTCTCAAGGAAAACAATTTAAAAAGCCAAAATGTTTTATATATCTTTGAGGGTCCACAAAAGCTCTGTAAAATAAATCAAAAAAATCTAAAATCACATTATTTTAATGGTAAAACATATATTTTATGAACATAATGTTTATATTATTTTATTACACCACTATTGGGGCATTATGATGTCATAAAACACATTATATATTTAAACAGTATTTAATTTTTACCCAAAAATTCGACTCTCAGAAAATTATAAAAAATTCACCATTGGATAATTTTGACATCCTGATTCCAAAAATAATAATCATTTTATCTAAATAATTTTCTAAATATGTGAATTTTTACTTGTAAAATAAAAACCGACAGTTATCGAAAATTCATGGGTTTTGACAAAAACGGCTTTCAAACCATAATAAAAATTACAATTGCATTCATAAAATTATATGGTCATTTATATTTAATAAAAGTAATTTAATTATAATAATATTTTATTAAAATATTATTTAATTAAAAAATCTATTAATTCATCAAAACAGATTTCTTAGTTGAATATTAACTAAAAATACTATTTGTGCTTTAAAAACTATTTACAAAGTAACAATAATAAAATGAATGCACATTATTTATACAAAAATAATCTACATATTCAGAGTGCTAGGTTCTTGTTACATAACCCCTTATAACACACTCATAATACTGAAGGGTAAGGTGTGTGCTACTGATAGACTCTTGGGGTGGCTCGGATAACATCGCTTGAGTGGTAATCTCCATTAACTTCCACTTCTCCCATAGTCAGTTCTTCTCAAGCTTAATGTGTTCAAGATTGGCTTGGTCTTGGTCAAGAGTGAATCCCAATGATGCCACCTTATTTCTGAGCTCTAACAAATGGGCTTCGTACGGGGAAACTCTACTGGATGAGGACATCACTTCCTTTGTCTGAGTAAATTGGATTTGTTAAAGCCTTATATTTATAATAATCATGTGATCACTGTTCAACGACTATATTAGCAATGGTCACAATTCATAATGGTATTTTAAAATCTAGAAACATAAAACCAATGAAGTTCACATTTCATATAACCATAATAATACATTTAATTAAATCAAGATCAATTTTCATTAACAAAATTTTGGGTCGTTAAAATCTTCCCTCCATAAGAAATTTCTCCCTCGAAATTTTATTTTCCCACTCTTAAAAAAAATGTGGGTAACTCTACTTCATCACCTCCTTTTATTCCCACATCACTTCTTCAAACTTTTGGCTTCACCACAACACCTTGATGAGGGGTATTGTCTTATTTTGTAGAGTTTTCTCTCTACGATCTAAGATCTTCACCAGTTGCTCCTCATAAGAAAGATCATCCCCTAGATGTACTGCCTCTAAAGAGAGTACATGTGAAGGGTTCGGTATGTAATTCCTTAAGAATGATACATGAAATACATCATATACTTTGGCCATGGTATGTGGAAGTGTTAGTCGATAGGCCACAGCCCCGACACGATCAAGAATCTTGAAGGGGTCGATGTACCTAGGACTTAACTACCCTTTCTTTTCAAACCTCATAACCTTCTTCCATAGAAATATGCATAGAAATACCATGTATCCAACTTTAAATTCAATGTCTCATCGATGGTTATCTGCATAACTCTTTTGTCGTCTCTGGGATGCCTTGATATGCTGCTGAATGGTTTTCACCTTCTCCACTATTTCTTCGACCATTTCTTGTCCTAGAAGCTTACGTTCACTGACTTCATCCCAACATGCTGGTGTTTTGTACCACTTCTCATACAGGGCTTTATAAGGTTTCATTCAGATGCTCGAGTGGAAACTGTTATTGTATAACAATTCAACCAATGGAAGATGTTGGTCCCATACTCCTTTGAATTACATAGAACATGATCTTAGAATATCTTCTAGTGTCTAAATAGTTCACTCAGATTGGCCATCAGTTTGAGGATGATAGGCCATACTGAAGTTCAGTTCAGTGCATAGAGCATGTTGGGGACTTTTCCAGAACTTTGAGGTGAATCTCAGATCATGATCGGATACAATAGATAGTGGTACTCCATGCAGCCTCACCACTTATTTGATGTAAATCTGTGCAATTTGATCCAACTAGAAGTTCTCTTGAATCACGATAAAGTGAGCTATATTCGTAAGATGATCCACAATGACCCATATAGCATTGTTTCCTCTGGATTGCCTTGGAAGTCCAGTGAAAAGGTCCATAGTAATGTTGTCCCACTTCCATGTTGGTATGGGTAGTGGTTGCATTATCCCCTTAGACTTTTTCCTCTCATCCTTCACTTATTGACATACCAGGTACTTTGATGTATATTCCACAATCTCCCTTTTTATATTGTCCCACCAAAAGTTTTCTCGGAGATCTCGATACATCTTTGTTCTCCACGGGTGAATATAGAAGTTTGAGCTATGTGAGTCATAAAGAAGCTACTTCTTTATCTCTGGATCAGATGGTACATATAATCGTGACCCAAATCTCATGATTCCATCCTTGTCAACCATGAACTCTAAGGATTTACCATTTCTGATAGCTTCCACCCTTTTCATAATTTCCACATCCTTTCTTTGAACATCCTTTAACCTTTCCAAAAGATATGGTTGAGAAATAATTTGTGAAAGGATTTATGATGTTCTTTATTTATGATTCTCATGTCCATCTTCATCAAATCTAATAAGATTAGATCCTTCTCAATTCTCGTCAATGATAGAATTGTTGGATCCTTTCTACTTAGAGAATCTGCCACCTTGTTTGCTTTTCTAGGGTGGTAATGGATTGAACAGTCATAGTCTTTGATCAGCTCTAACCATCTTCATTGGCGTATGTTCAACTCCTTCTGTGTGAATATATACTTGAGGCTTTTGTGGTATGTATATATTTCACGCTTCTCCCCAAAGAGATAATGCTGCCGAATTTTTAAAGCGAAGATCACTACAGCCAACTCTAGATCATGTGTTGGATAATTCTACTCATGAAATTTTAATTTCCATGAAGCATAGGCAATGACTTTTTCATTTTGCATCAACACACATCCCAGGCCCTTCTTCAAAGCATCATTGAATACCACAAAAAGTTCTCCACTTGTGGGTAAAGTGAGCACGGGCGCAGTGATAAGCCTTCTTTTCAACTCCTTGAATCTTTCTTCGCATTCATAAATCCAAGTAAACTTTACTCCCTTCTAAGTTAGATTGGTAAGTGGGTTGGACAATCATTAGAAATTTCTCACAAATCGTCGATAATATCCAGCTAACCCCAAAAGGCTATGGATATTCGTTACCGATGTTGGTCTCGGCCATCCCTTTGTTACAGCTATCTTGGAGGGATCCACAGATATCTCATTACTTGTGATGATATGGCCTAATAATGAGACCTCATTCAACTAGAACTCACATTTTTTGTACTTTTTAAAGATCTTTTCCTTTCGCAAGGTCTCTAGTACAGTTCTTAGATGCTCCTCGTGATCCTCATTGGTTTTGGGGTATATTCGAATATCATCTATAAATACTACCACAAATTTCTTGAGGTAATCTCTAAAGACTCTATTCATCAAGTCCATGAAGATTTCTAGAGCATTAGTGAGTCTAAAAGGTATTACTATGAATTCATAGTGCCTGTATCTTGTATGAAAATCCATCTAGGGGATATCTTCCTTCTTCACCCTTACTTGACAATATCCCAACCGCAAATCCACCTTGGAGAAGTATTGTGCTCCACGCATCTGATCGAACAAGTCATCAATTAGAGGTATAGGTTACTTGTTCTTTATCGTGATTTTGTTAAGCTCACGATAATCAATGCAAAGGCACATTGATCCATCTTTGTTCTTGACAAAGAGGACTGGTGCACCCCATGGTGAAGCACTTGGGTGTATAAACCCTTTATCCAGATTCTCCTATAGTTGTTTCTTCAGCTCCTCAAGCTCTAAAACAACCATTATATATGGTGTCTTTAATATTGGCAACTCCCCAGGTATAATATCAATTGAGCATTCAACATCTCTTCTAGGAGGAAGACTAAGAAATTCCTCGAGAAACACATCGGTGAATTCCCTCACAATATGCATGTCTTCAAGGATGGTTTCTTCCTTAGACTCAATCATCTGAGCCAGATGTGCATACTCATAGGGAAGTAATATACACACTGGAGATGATGGAGCTAAATAATATTCATCCTCCTCCTTGCACTTGTATATAATTGGAGGTTGATTATTCATATGGAGAGTGATTTCCTTCTCATGGAAATTTATGTTGGCTCTATATAAGGAAAGCCAATCCATGATGAGAATTGCATAAAATTATAACAGAGGGAGGGTTATGAGGTTCACCAGGAAGTTAAATCCACAAATTATGACATGGTAGGAGTTATATTCATGGGATGAAATGATTTCCCCATTTTCCGTACTCACTGACATCTTTACTTCCATGATTTGTGGTGGTGTTGGGATTGTTCTACTAAAATTTCAGGATATAAAAGAATTTGTAGAACCATAATCAAAAAGTAAATTCTCTATTCTTGAATGAATAACTAGTGTACCTGTCACCGCTTCATTTTCGGGGTTCACTTTGGTGGTAGTGATGGAAAAAGATCACCCTTGCTGCCTTGGAGGTTGTGGGTTGCCTCCGAAAACCCTTGGCTTAGGGCACTGATTTGAAAAGTGCTCTGGTTCTTTGAAGTTGAAGGAATGAACAATGCATTTAGGGTCGAGTGGAGTGTTCCTCTCCTCTTTCGAAGCTGTGAGTTTTTCTTTTCGGTAGTTAACAGCTAGGTGCACTTCTCTTCAACACCTAAAGCATTTCCTCGTCCCCTTCAGGCAATTTTCAGGGTGCTTCTTTCCGCACCTTTAGCAAGTGGGGTGTTGGATCTTCTTAGCACCATTGTATTTATCCATCAGACCACCAGTAAGTTCACCTTATTCTTCTTATCCCCATGATACCCCTGAGATTCTCTGATCTCCATTTCGACTTTGAGGAAACATCGAACAATTTCTTCATAGATGTCGAAGTTACAGATCGCCAGCGCTTTCTGTAGGCTATGTTTCAGCACACTAAAGAAGTGGTCAACCTTGCATTCGGGGGTAACAACAAATCCAGATGCGTATCATGAAAGCCTTCTGAATTTTTCCTGATACGCTTCGATGGATTCATCATCTTTCTTCTTGAGGGAAATTAAATCCCTTTCCATCTTAATTCGGAGGGTACACGGAAAATATTTATCGAAAAACATCTTCCAGAAATCCTTCCATTCCAACACCTTGATATCTTATTCAGGCTTCGTATTTTTTATCAACGTCCACTATTGATCAGATTCACCCTCTATATGATAAGCATCCAGGAGAACCTTCTCTTGATCGGAAAATTGAGGGATCAAATGATCCATTAAAAGTAGGAGGCATTTGTCTCATCAAGCTCTCGATAGAAACTTGTTCTTTATTAATGGGGGTTGAACATTCCTCTTGAACCACATTTCTATTCAAATCATGAGTTAACTGAGAGAGAAGTGTAAAAAAGTTCGCGATCCCCACTCCCATCAGATTGGGCATATCATTAGTACAGTCATCACGTTGATCTTCACATCGGTTGTTATCCCGAGTCCTCCTATAACCAGCCATTGGCTGGAATAAAAGGAAATTTATGGGTAACATATAAAGGGTAATCCAAGGACAAAAAATAGATTACTTATAAATTACTTTTATTCCTTAACTTATGAATCTATAGGATTCAATATATGTTATTCATGATCTACTTTCTAACATATATTCTTAGAGGCATTTTTTTTAATTCCCTTAATAAGGGTTCATACTAAGCTTGTGAATTTACCAAAGCATATCCCCTGGGAGTTTCATAACCAAGAGTGCAGTAAGGCCCATTTTCATGCACCAGTTCCCATTCGATTCTAGCCCGAAGCAGTGTTTTCGGGTTTTACCCCTAGGATACATCTGTGCCAGGGCCGCCTATACCTCCTCATATCTAGACAAGGATGTATTTTCTTGATAAAACACTTACTAAATAATCCCCAATACTTAGGGATGTTTTTATTATACTTATTCTTGTCTCTAAGTATTCACTAGGGTTTTATAATCCTAATCCCAAAAATAACTAAACTTATCCTCTGATACCAACTATCACATCCCTTGTAGAGACCCGAAGCCTGACGTACATGGACATTACATTACATTTGCGGAATACTTAGTACATAACAAAAAACACACACACAAGGATCGTAATAGTTTAGTGTCTTTGGAAACTCGGAACATAATCTTCTAATCCTGGTGAAAGATCTTCAATATCTCCCATAAAGATCTTCCATTTTTTTTTACCTAAAACCTTTCTTTATATCCTGGGGAAAGGAAAACATAAAAGGGTGAGCTCAAATGCTCAGTAAGGGTATACAAAAGAAATAAAAATCATATCATATCTTTTTGAAAATCATAACCTGCAAAAGAGATCATAATATCTTAACATGGAACAAATCATAGAAGTGAAAATGATATCACCATAATCATAACATGAAACTTGAAACTTTGTGGCATGCACACATAATCATGGAAAATCATTTCTTGTTTGTCATGACTCATTGCCAAGACTATCTTAGTGGACAAAGTCCCTTTCTGAATCGAGTAACCCTCGTTTCAGTCCTGTTTCACTGAACCGGTATAACCTACCATTTCAGCCATGTATATCTCATGAGATATAAAATCTTTACCCAATGCATTGGAGGGAGATATAGGTCCCACCCATCTTATAATGAATCCTTTCTTATGTGTGCCACATAATCATAAACCATACATCATAGCGTAACCCATGTAATAAAAATGGGATTCTTAAACAACATGACATCATAAAACCATTCATATAAGATAAAGGAATTCATAAACATAATTCCATCACAACATAGTCAAATCAATGTAAAAATATGGATAGAAACAGAACCCTTTATTATCTTAGATGGAAAATAATTTTGATAATACACTTGAATTGAATTCTTGAGGAAAATATCCTTTCTTCTTCAAAATCAATTTCTTTTCACAAAACATCATGCAATTTTAAAAGAAAGAGATTTTATTGAAAATAGTCATGAAATATTTTAGAGGAAGCTTCATGAAAATAAGGCTTTATAAAACAGTAAAAATACGTTCGTGCCGTATAAGTTAAAAAAAACATTCTTCGTACTTTTGTCGGAATAGTCAAAAAGTACCTCGTACGAAAAACGACAAAAGATTCCTTTCATACATATTACTAAAAACTCACCGAATGGTAAAAATAGATTTAAACAATTGTAGGTGGATGGAAATAATATTACATATTGATGAAACATGGATGTGGATGATAAAATACACCCCAGTAAATACTTACGAATAAACAATCTCGGATAAAAATGAGATTGTGATATTTCCCTTACCTTAGGTCCGACTTGCTTTGTAAGTGTCCGAACCTCTTGTATAATGATTTAAATCATGTTATTGACTTATTACAGAATCATATTCATTGTTATGATATCATATATGGTTCACTTATGACATTATATTACCCGTTCTGTTGTAAATTCCATGTTAAAGAAGCGTTTTGGGTAAAATCGTTTCATTTATCGTTGGTGTTTTGACTTGTTGTTCTTGACATCGTTATTACTTATATCATGATTTACTTACTTCCATAATATAAAATATGATTTATATATCATATATATTCAGTATATATATATATAATAGGTAGATAAATAAAATGAAAAACACCGTTCATGGAGACGGTAGTCCGTACGTACGCATGAACGCTGTTTTCCTTTCCTTATTGTCTTGAAATGGAAGTAAGTAGATGACATACATATGTATATATATACATAAATCCAGTAGCTTTATAATGTCATATATTTCATTATTATTTCTTATATATACTTTATAATCATTCTTAAATGGTTAACATGGAGAATGAATCTCATCGCGTCGTGGAGACGGTAGTCCGTACGTACGCACGAGCGATGATATCATTTCTATAAATATTGAATTGAATTGGAGTGGATTATACAATATATCAGAATCAATATGATGTTGTAATAACTATGTATAGTTATTCTTTACACCATTATATCCATCCATGTAAGGTGGTGGTGGAAAATAGATTACACCACGGCGTGGAGACGGTATTCCGTACGTACGCACGTGCGGTGATTTCTTTTTCCGTAGGATGGATAGATGGTGAAATAGGGTTGTTTCATACTTATAATAACATATCAGTATATGAGTGATACTGATGTTATTACTTCATAATGAAACAACCTAAGAAGAAGAAGTGGAAGAAGAAATAAAGATGAAAGAATTGGTAACGGTAATTACCTCTTCTTTGAAGCGCCTCTTTGAGACCTCCTTTTAGGGCACTAAAATTGGTCTTTGAGGAAGACCATAATCTCTAGGATGTTTCTAGGGAAGTTTATAAGAGATTTTGGCAGGGGTTGGCCGAGCTTAAGTGCTCAAATTGGTGTGAGTAGGAGGGGGAGGAGGTGTCCTTTTATAAGGGAGGAGAGGGGCACCTTAGGAATACCTCAAAATATTATTTTATATTAAAGTCAAAATCGGTTTATAATGGTTCCAAAGGGTCTTATTTCGAATCTAAAGTGGGGATGGGTCGAAATCCTATCAACCAATAGAATTTAGACAAGTTTAGGATATTATTTTAACCTTATCAATTAGATTTAACTCTAAGTTAAATAATTTAACTTTTACCATGTCTTTTTGTTTTCTTTCACTATATGGTTAATACACTTACTATAACATGCCAAACGAACCCAAAATTGTTTATTATTAAAATATATATCCTTATCTAAGTCATTTGGCAGAACCTTAGATTTTTAGGAATACAATAACAATTAATAATATAATATTTGATTTAAAAACTATTTTGTGTCAATTTTGACACTATTTGATATATGATTTTTGTGAAAGTCATAACAGAATTAAATGTTCAAACCAAGTTGATTAAATAAACATTAATATATCATAGTAACCTAGAAAATTAGTGTAATTCATAAAAAATTTCAAATTACATTTATTTTGGTGTTTATAACATCAATTATGTCAATATTTCATTAATAAGATAATTACTGCATCATCGTTGTGTCATAAATAAATTATATTATTTGATGTCTAAAAATTACAAATAAAATACCATCAGGTAGGAAATCTTTTTAGCTTTCTAATGAATATTTACAATCGAATTTATCTTATGTATAACCCCATATTAAAAATGATTTACTTATTAAACATTGATTTTAACTATTTTAACCTTTCTTTAAATAAATTAATAATAAATGTCCTAATCTAATCCAAGTGGGCCTAAATGGTCATATTTTATTCCTAAGTTTGTTTTTGGTCGAATTACACCTGTACAATAGAATTAGGACATGTGTTAGGGTAATAGTAATATCATATTTACCCTTAGTTACCCTATTTACTATTAACCGCGGTAAAAAAAGTAAAAAGTTACTATTCACCAAAAAATTATTTTCATCTCATTGAACCACATTTTAGTCCTTGATATTAACCGTGTCTCTCGGATTTTCGAAATTCCATTTACAGAAGCGGGAAAATTAAGTTTTATGAAAAATTCAGTTTTTTTAACTACCACTTAGTAGTTTCACTATTCATCAAAAATTGATGTTTTTCAGAACAATGCCAAAATTTCATCCTAAGCTATATTTCATATTCCGAATTCAAAAATGAAATCTATTTTACCAAATTCATAACATAGAAGTTGCATTAATTAATTTTATAATTAAATCCTGCTGTTAAAATAAATAGCGTGTTTTTAGGAAACAATATATATCAAAAGATTGACACTTGATTATGTCTGGTTTAAATGTGAAATTACAACCAATGACCAACATTGTATTAAATTGTAAAAATATATTCTAAATATACTTTAAAACCACTCAAATTAATAATTTATCACTATTAATTATTTCTATTAAAAAAGTTGTTTTTAATTATAATTTAGTAATTTTCACTATTCATCAGAATATGAAATTTATCCGAAAAGTACCAAAATTTCACCTTAGGCTAAATTCGATACTTCGAATCCAAGAATGAAGTTCATTTTGAAAAATAAGATTTACAGAATTTTAAAAAGTGGTTATTACTATTCATAACGGCTAGATTTAATAATATTTTAATAGCACATCGTTGTTTAGTGAAACTCGGTATTGCGTATTACACACACTATCGAGGAAGGTCGCGATTGCGTGTAATGCAAGGCAAGACAAGGATGCGTGTTGTGCAAGCTCCTTTTGGTGTAGCGTACAACACAAGACATTATTAAAAAGAATATTTTTTTTATAAAATCTTGGGCTGTTACATTCTACCACCCTTAAAATGAATTTCGCCCTCGAAATTCGTCGGGGTTATAAATGGTTTACTATTCGAAAGTTTTTTTAATAGAAACCCACATTGTAAAAAGGAATATCAAAACCAATCTTTAAAAAACAAAAGTATGAAACCTAACGGTTACCCAAATAAACTAATCATTGGGTTTCCACATAGGTGAAAATATGGATATGGAAGAGAAATCTAACCATCATGTTCTGATGGAGAGTGGTAGAGAACATGGCTATGGAAAAGCCAGTAATCACAAATCCATAGATTTGTGATGATATAAGGTACCATCTGATTCATCAGGTATAAGATCACTAGGAAAACATTTTTGGTTTTCAAGATCATTTCCCCTAAAGTTGAAAATTTGAATTAGAATAAATACTTACTTTATTTTGGTACAATCTCACTGTTGTTCGTGCCTTGAACAATTTCCACTTCATCTCTTAAATAAATTAAGTTGAATTTGTTATTCGTGAAGTGTTAGCAGATCATGTGATAGAATGACGGGTCATTCCATCTGTCTCAAACAAAAGGTTAGCAAAAATTATATGCATAAATCGATCTATAGTGAGATTAATCATATATGGTTCCTAAAATGGACTTATACTTCATATATCATACTTCTTAATATAATAAAACTAGTTTCTACTAAACAGGGACTACCAGTAGGTCAGTGGTAGGCGATAAAGTCCAGTCGTACTTCGGTTGTGGGTTCGATTCCTACAGCCTTGTCTGAAGCGATGGGATGTCGCCCGTCCTGCAGTTTTTCCTTTTTCTAAAACTATATTACTATAACATCCCATCAATAATATCGAGAAAACTTATATCCTTAAACAATACTAACTTATGTCCAACATAATCCATTCCAATCTTTAGGCTTATCCATAATACTGCAGTCCATTCTCATAACATAGTGAAAACGATTACCAGAGATTTAATACCATCGTTGATCCCCATATATCATAAGATATGTTTTGTTGGTCACATTCCAAACATTCAAAGTCCTTAATCATGTATTCTATTGAATACCCATTGAACCTTAGTGAAAACTTGAATGCAGTTAAAAGTTAACACTTTCCACATACCAAAATCCTCAAAATTCTATATACTCAAACCATGATATCACTTAGTCCTTATATCAATCATGAGCTCATGAATACAATCAAACATCTCATTATCTTCTTATCCTTTCATTATCCACATATCATCTACTTTCCAAAATATTTGAATCACTTTTCATGGTTATCGGTACCTTAAAATTATTGAAAACCACAATAGACCAATACTTAAATATTTCAATACACCATAAAAGTACCTCAACAACATTATTCTTGAATACCAATACATAAACACTTCAGTCCATCCACTTCAATGATTGTCCTGGAATAAGTCCTTTCTTGATTTAGAAGTAACTTTTTAGGTCAGGGCATTGAGTTGGGTAATGCCCATGTTCTCCACAAATAAGACATTGAACTCCATAACAGTCTGTCACTCTATGAACCTTTTCTCCACACAGATAACATCGGTCCCTCCATTTGAGGTATTCCTCAAGGTTCTTCTTCCCTTCTTTAGAAATCTCAATCTTCCTTTCTTTATGCTCCTCCACATGCGAACATGCATAATAGTTTATCTTCCTCTTCTTTGATGAATTAGTCATTCCACTAAATTTCACCTTGTTAATCATATATCGCGATGACTGATTCGGCATAATCACAATATCTTTATCTCTAGGCATTACACAATTTTGTTGCTCATAGTCACCAATTTGTCCATTGGATTTAATGTTAACCGAATTCCTTCTGGTTCCCTCCATTAACTAAAACACAAAAAGAATTTTGTGAGAGGCGAAATCATGCTAGGGAAGACAACATAGTAAAGGGGAAGCACCCTCAATATCTAACATCTTAGGATAAATTCTAAGATCGTTACCGTAGTTCTAGGACTATATCCTATACGTATACTTATCCTTAGGGACATCCCTAGACATACCATAGAAATATCTCTAGGGATCTCACTAACGTTTTCGCATCCTAGTTTCCAAAGGTTGACTAAACCTTTCCTCTGATACCAACTGTAGAGACCCGAAGCCTGACGTACATGGACATTACATTACATTTGCGGAATACTTAGTACATAACAAAAAACACACACACAAGGATCGTAATAGTTTAGTGTCTTTGGAAACTCGGAACATAATCTTCTAATCCTGGTGAAAGATCTTCAATATCTCCCATAAAGATCTTCCATTTTTTTTTACCTAAAACCTTTCTTTATATCCTGGGGAAAGGAAAACATAAAAGGGTGAGCTCAAATGCTCAGTAAGGGTATACAAAAGAAATAAAAATCATATCATATCTTTTTGAAAATCATAACCTGCAAAAGAGATCATAATATCTTAACATGGAACAAATCATAGAAGTGAAAATGATATCACCATAATCATAACATGAAACTTGAAACTTTGTGTCATGCACACATAATCATGGAAAATCATTTCTTGTTTGTCATGACTCATTGCCAAGACTATCTTAGTGGACAAAGTCCCTTTCTGAATCGAGTAACCCTCGTTTCAGTCCTGTTTCACTGAACCGGTATAACCTACCATTTCAGCCATGTATATCTCATGAGATATAAAATCTTTACCCAATGCATTGGAGGGAGATATAGGTCCCACCCATCTTATAATGAATCCTTTCTTATGTGTGCCACATAATCATAAACCATACATCATAGCGTAACCCATGTAATAAAAATGGGATTCTTAAACAACATGACATCATAAAACCATTCATATAAGATAAAGGAATTCATAAACATAATTCCATCACAACATAGTCAAATCAATGTAAAAATATGGATAGAAACAGAACCCTTTATTATCTTAGATGGAAAATAATTTTGATAATACACTTGAATTGAATTCTTGAGGAAAATATCCTTTCTTCTTCAAAATCAATTTCTTTTCACAAAACATCATGCAATTTTAAAAGAAAGAGATTTTATTGAAAATAGTCATGAAATCTTTTAGAGGAAGCTTCATGAAAATAAGGCTTTATAAAACAGTAAAAATACGTTCGTGCCGTATAAGTTAAAAAAAACATTCTTCGTACTTTTGTCGGAATAGTCAAAAAGTACCTCGTACGAAAAACGACAAAAGATTCCTTTCATACATATTACTAAAAACTCACCGAATGGTAAAAATGGATTTAAACAATTGTAGGTGGATGGAAATAATATTACATATTGATGAAACATGGATGTGGATGATAAAATACACCCCAGTAAATACTTACGAATAAACAATCTCGGATAAAAATGAGATTGTGATATTTCCCTTACCTTAGGTCCGACTTGCTTTGTAAGTGTCCGAACCTCTTGTATAATGATTTAAATCATGTTATTGACTTATTACAGAATCATATTCATTGTTATGATATCATATATGGTTCACTTATGACATTATATTACCCGTTCTGTTGTAAATTCCATGTTAAAGAAGCGTTTTGGGTAAAATCGTTTCATTTATCGTTGGTGTTTTGACTTGTTGTTCTTGACATCGTTATTACTTATATCATGATTTACTTACTTCCATAATATAAAATATGATTTATATATCATATATATTCAGTATATATATATATAATAGGTAGATAAATAAAATGAAAAACACCGTTCATGGAGACGGTAGTCCGTACGTACGCATGAACGCTGTTTTCCTTTCCTTATTGTCTTGAAATGGAAGTAAGTAGATGACATACATATGTATATATATACATAAATCCAGTAGCTTTATAATGTCATATATTTAATTATTATTTCTTATATATACTTTATAATCATTCTTAAATGGTTAACATGGAGAATGAATCTCATCGCGTCGTGGAGACGGTAGTCCGTACGTACGCACGAGCGATGATATCATTTCTATAAATATTGAATTGAATTGGAGTGGATTATACAATATATCAGAATCAATATGATGTTGTAATAACTATGTATAGTTATTCTTTACACCATTATATCCATCCATGTAAGGTGGTGGTGGAAAATAGATTACACCACGGCGTGGAGACGGTATTCCGTACGTACGCACGTGCGGTGATTTCTTTTTCCGTAGGATGGATAGATGGTGAAATAGGGTTGTTTCATACTTATAATAACATATCAGTATATGAGTGATACTGATGTTATTACTTCATAATGAAACAACCTAAGAAGAAGAAGTGGAAGAAGAAATAAAGATGAAAGAATTGGTAACGGTAATTACCTCTTCTTTGAAGCGCCTCTTTGAGACCTCCTTTTAGGGCACTAAAATTGGTCTTTGAGGAAGACCATAATCTCTAGGATGTTTCTAGGAAAGTTTATAAGAGATTTTGGCAGGGGTTGGCCGAGCTTAAGTGCTCAAATTGGTGTGAGTAGGAGGGGGAGGAGGTGTCCTTTTATAAGGGAGGAGAGGGGCACCTTAGGAATACCTCAAAATATTATTTTATATTAAAGTCAAAATCGGTTTATAATGGTTCCAAAGGGTCTTATTTCGAAGCTAAAGTGGGGATGGGTCGAAATCCTATCAACCAATATAATTTAGACAAGTTTAGGATATTATTTTAACCTTATCAATTAGATTTAACTCTAAGTTAAATAATTTAACTTTTACCATGTCTTTTTGTTTTCTTTCACTATATGGTTAATACACTTACTATAACATGCCAAACGAACCCAAAATTGTTTATTATTAAAATATATATCCTTATCTAAGTCATTTGGCAGAACCTTAGATTTTTAGGAATACAATAACAATTAATAATATAATATTTGATTTAAAAACTATTTTGTGTCAATTTTGACACTATTTGATATATGATTTTTGTGAAAGTCATAACAGAATTAAATGTTCAAACCAAGTTGATTAAATAAACATTAATATATCATAGTAACCTAGAAAATTAGTGTAATTCATAAAAAATTTCAAATTACATTTATTTTGGTGTTTATAACATCAATTATGTCAATATTTCATTAATAAGATAATTACTGCATCATCGTTGTGTCATAAATAAATTATATTATTTGATGTCTAAAAATTACAAATAAAATACCATCAGGTAGGAAATCTTTTTAGCTTTCTAATGAATATTTACAATCGAATTTATCTTATGTATAACCCCATATTAAAAATGATTTACTTATTAAACATTGATTTTAACTATTTTAACCTTTCTTTAAATAAATTAATAATAAATGTCCTAATCTAATCCAAGTGGGCCTAAATGGTCATATTTTATTCCTAAGTTTGTTTTTGGTCGAATTACACTTGTCCAATAGAATTAGGACATGTGTTAGGGTAATAGTAATATCATATTTACCCTTAGTTACCCTATTTACTATTAACCGCGGTAAAAAAAGTAAAAAGTTACTATTCACCAAAAAATTATTTTCATCTCATTGAACCACATTTTAGTCCTTGATATTAACCGTGTCTCTCGGATTTTCGAAATTCCATTCACAGAAGCGGGAAAATTAAGTTTTATGAAAAATTCAGTTTTTTTAACTACCACTTAGTAGTTTCACTATTCATCAAAAATTGATGTTTTTCAGAACAATGCCAAAATTTCATCCTAAGCTATATTTCATATTCCGAATTCAAAAATGAAATCTATTTTAAAAAATTCATAACATAGAAGTTGCATTAATTAATTTTATAATTAAATCCTGCTGTTAAAATAAATAGCGTGTTTTTAGGAAACAATATATATCAAAAGATTGACACTTGATTATGTCTGGTTTAAATGTGAAATTACAACCAATGACCAACATTGTATTAAATTGTAAAAATATATTCTAAATATACTTTAAAACCACTCAAATTAATAATTTATCACTATTAATTATTTCTATTAAAAAAGTTGTTTTTAATTATAATTTAGTAATTTTCACTATTCATCAGAATATGAAAGTTATCCGAAAAGTACCAAAATTTCACCTTAGGCTAAATTCGATACTTCGAATCCAAGAATGAAGTTCATTTTGAAAAATAAGATTTACAGAATTTTAAAAAGTGGTTATTACTATTCATAACGGCTAGATTTAATAATATTTTAATAGCACATCGTTGTTTAGTGAAACTCGGTATTGCGTATTACACACACTATCGAGGAAGGTCGCGATTGCGTGTAATGAAAGGCAAGACAAGGATGCGTGTTGTGCAAGCTCCTTTTGGTGTAGCGTACAACACAAGACATTATTAAAAAGAATATTTTTTTTATAAAATCTTGGGCTGTTACATCCCTGCTCTTTATTACACACTTAAACATGATTTATAACATAAACTTAACTTGATACAACATCGAATATTGAGAGTTCTAGTTTCTTTGTGGATTAGAATCATTACATAACAACATAATACATGAAATACAACATCTTTATTGAAAATGTCCTTTACATGACCACTATATTCCCTCATACTTAGCATTGCATGGGATAACCTGGGACAAGCATAAGAAAAGGGTGAGCTATAAAGACTAGTAAGGGAATAAACACGGAATGATATGAGGAATATAGTACATGTTATAAAATAGGAATATCAATGGAGAAAAAAAAAAGAAACATTAACATAAAGTCATGATAAAGCATGATAATCATAACATAGAAATGTGGCAACAATATTTAACATGATTTAAGCATGAGCCAAGGCTCATTGCACATGGATCATGAGTAAACCCTCATTGTACATGAAGCACAAGTAAAACTTCATTGAACTTGAATAAGAATTATTCAAATCCATTTCACATGACTTATCATGATACTATACTTTACCCAATGCATTGGAGCGCTATTAGGGCGCATCCTTCTTAAACATTTTATTTCATGCATAAGTGTACCGCATAGATCATATAACATGGAATAAATCAACATCATAAGTTATTACATGATTAAGTAATGTGGAATAAATAAATTAAAGTACCATTAAATATATATTTTTTCATAAATTTGAATACCCTTAATAGAGATATGGGTATGGTATTCAATACACAATGATCTTAGCTTGGAAAAACGCGGTGCAATTTCGGCAGCATAACGGTGTGGCATAAGGATTCATTAAAATGGTTGATGAGGGAGAAAAGGGTGTCTCGTAATATTTACATGAAATGGACAATAAGGGGTTCATATAGATACATTTTCCAACAAACTTAATGGAATTTAGATTCATAATACAAAAGAATTACATGGATGTAAAATAGTAGAGAGAAATCCCTCAAGGAATTTCAGCATGGTAACGTGTGTACATGGGAAGCATTAATGAGAGACAAAGAGGTCCCAAGTAATCCAAACATAAAGAGGATATTATGGGGGAGGTTAGAAATTATACTCCAACATTTTTAATAGAAAACAAAAGGTCATAACAACTTAAAGAAAATTGGACAAAAATGAGAAAGGAAGAAATCCCTTACTTGGAAATGTGATCCCAAAGGCTTGGGAGAGACTTGAGAGAAGATTATTTGGAGCTTGGGGCACCTTGTGAGGATTCTAGAGAGGGGAGGGAAGAGGTTGGATGAACTTAAAAGGATTTCATTGAATAATAAGTGGGATATTGGGTGGTTTTATATAGGAAAGAAGAGTGAATTCGTTATTATTTAGGTTTGGGTCACCACACATTAAACTAGTCAATACCACAAACCAGGCTATGGTTTTTGCCCATGGTTTTTTTCCAAAGGGGAGTATAAAACAATATTTTATAAGGCCAATGGAATAAATTCTTAAAATATTGAGGGTGCTTATGTAGAGGTGAGTCACACTCTCAAGGAAAACAATTTAAAAAGTGAAAATGTTTTATAAGTCTTTGAGGGTCCACTAAAGCTTTGTAAAATAAATCAAAAAATATAAAATCACATTATTTTAATTCTAAAACATATATTGGCCGAAGTTAATTTTTATATTATTTTATTACATAACTATTGGGTCATTATGATGTCATAAAACACATTATATATTTAAACGGTATTTAATTTTTACCCAAAAATTCGACTGTCTTAGAAAATTATGAAAATTTCACCATTGGATAATTTTGATTACTGATTCCAAAAATAACATTCATTTTATCTAAATAATTTTCTAAATATGTGAATTTTTATATTTAAAATAAAAACTGACATTTATTGAAAATTCATGGGTTTTGACAAAAATAGCTTTCAAACCATAATAAAAATTACAATTACATTCATAAAATTATATGATGATTTATATTTAATAAAAAGTAATTTAATTATAATAATATTTAATTAAAATATTATTTAATTCAAAAATCCATTAATTCATGAAGACATATTTTTAGTCGAATATTAACTAAAAATATTATTTGTGCTTTAAAAAATATTTACAAAGTAACAATAATAAAATAAATGAACATTATTTATACAAAAATAATGTACATAGTCATAGTACTAGGGTTTTGTTACATAACCCCTTATAACACCTACATAAGATCGAAGGGTGAGGTGTGTGATGGTGATAGACTCTTGGGGTGGCTCGGATAACATTGCTCGGGTGGTAATCTCTATTAACTTCCACTTCTCCTGTAGTTGGTTCTGCTCAAGCTTAACGTGTTCAAGATCGGATTGGGATTGGTCAAGAGCGAAGCCCAATGATACCACCTCCTTTATGAGCTTCAAAAAATGGGCTTCGTATGGGGAAATTCTACTGGATGAGGTCATCGCTTCCTTTTTCTGCGTAAATTTGATTTTTTAAAGCCCTATATTTATACTAATCATGTGATCACTGTTCAATGTCTATATTAGCAATGTTCGCAATTCATAGCGTTATTTTAAAATCTAGAAACATAAAACCAATGAAGTTTACATTTCATATAACCATAATAAGACATTTCATTAGATCAAGAGGGATTTTCATTAATAAAAGTTTGGTTCGTTACAAAGCAAGGCAGTGGTGAATCGAGGGGTGGAGGCTGGTGGTGCCTCAAGGAAAGGAATAGTCTAATGGTGACTAATTGAGTCACCTTTTCCAGGGTTTGATAGTAACAAATAGTCACTTTTTCATTATAAATTTTGGAAAAGAAGGATCCACTGTTATAATTTCTCCAACAGTGACTCGACTGGCGGTGATAAATTTTTACCTGCAAACTTAAAAAATAAAATTATAACAATTTAAGAAAATAAGAAACTAAAATTAAAAACAAAAAAATGATTAATTAAAAAAACTTAACATTAAATATTAAAAATTAATCTAGAATTAGAAACATATTAAAATTAAAAGGCAGATTAAATAAATAATTTTGAAATTAATATTATAATTTGAATTTAAATATTCAAATTAAAGAACTAAATTAAGGAATAATTCACATTAAATATTAAAATTGATTAATTAGAGTTAAACTAATTTATAATAAAAAATTAAAAGATAAAAAATAGACAAAATATTCAATTAAATTAAAAAATAATTATTATTAAAAATAGACATGACATAAAATTAAAATAAAAAGAACTAAATTTTAAAAAGTATTAAGAGAATTAATGCATCAAATAATTAAGAAAGACAAAAATAATAATTTTAAAATCATAAAATAAAAAATTAACTAGAAAAATTAATTAAATAATGAATTTAATTTTTAAATTTAAAAAGTAAAATTAATTATCAAAAAAGTGAATAATTAATTAAATAAATCACTAAAAACTTAATAAGAATAATGGAAAAAACATGCATCTTAAGGCCACATAACCTACTATGTGCATCAACTATCAACTCTTATATCACAAGAAATGAATCTTTTTGGGGTAGAAATTTTTAAATGTGGTTCTAAAATCCTATTTATGAACTATATTATGAAGTGATAGGGGATAATAGGTTTTCATAAAATATAGGGTGATCACTATGAGAGGAGGCTCACTATAGTTTGGTACTGACATAATTTAAATTAAAATCACAACACCTATACCTTACCAAGTACAAAAAACTAAACCTACAAAATAATGGTACACTCATCTCATATTTCTCAAAACCAAACGAACTTCAATCTTTTGTTTTATTTATAGTTTTTTAAATAATTTAATTCATTTCTATACTATTCCTATTGTATCAACCTTGACTTCCACTTAAAATTATTTTAAATTAGTTAGTGTTTCTTAATGGTTTTAACTTTTACTTTGGTTTCTTCGAGATATTTAATAATGTATTTCAAGCATATAAAAATTTGTGTCATTGATGGGGAGCGGTGACATGAAATATTTATGATTTTTATGAATTTTCCAATTATATTTTTTACTTTCACCATTTTTTACACTTAGTATTACCCAGTTTTAGTTTGATAATACACTTTAATACACACATATTAAAAAAGAGGGATAAGGAAGTGGAACACACTTTTTATCATGGGATTCAAAGGAATCTTGGAAAACTAAATAATAACATACAAGAAGTGAACATCGTAGATGGAAGATAACTAGGACAAGAAACAAATAGGTAGTGGGACAAAGAGAAGACCAATATCTCTAAGTAAGGATCCCAAAGATGAATGATCTCATCAACTATAGATGATGCTTCAATATATGGAGTTAATCCTTGTATCCTCATCCCTTTGGTTGTTTCTCAGCAATTATATGTGAAGATTACAAAAATAAAAAATATTACACATTTCATCCAATTCACTAGGATACCTCATCCAGAACCCTATTCCCACATTGATATTTTCTTAGAATTTTTTGACACCTTCAATTTTAATAATGTAATAATAGATCTGGTGAGGTTGTGTTTATTCTTCTTCTCTCTCAAGGGAAAATCTTGGGATAGGATCTAGAGTGTACCCCCACAATCAGTATAGAGTTGGGAGGATATACTAATAAATTTCTTGAAAATATTTCTCCATCCTTTGAGGTTATTCCCATCATCAGCGTACCTGATGGTATTTAACCTTTTTAAGGGTACTCCCAATCTTTTTTTTTTACCAATTTCAAGTTATCGAATTCATCTTCAAAGAATAATTTTCAGTGATGGAAATTTATTTTTTTCTTAGTATTCTACTTTTCTAGATCATGTTGCATGCATATTCATCTTCCCAATTGTTCTTTTTTATTTTCGATGGTTCATACTAAACAAAATAAAGTGCTTGATCCTTATTAATAAAAAAATTTATTTTATTAGAAACATTAAAGATCTATTTTTGTATATTCATATTCTATGTTTAATAGTTTATAATTCATTTATATTATAGTAGAGTATTTTGAATGATAATATGTGAAAGGTTATGTATATATTCAATGTCTCCCATAATTTTAGTGGATACCTCAACACTTATCCCTTGGAATATTAAAGATGAACATAGTGAGTTTTCTTGCATGAAATTTAGGATGTGGAAAATTTTTGTCAATTTTTTAGGATAGATTTTGGAGTTAGGAACATTTGAGTATTTTTTAGGATAGTTTTAATCAAATTTATTATACATGTATAGTATATAAATTTAAAATGAAGATCTGTGAAAATATTTTTGGTGGGAAAGTATTCTTGAGAAAATTTATAATTGATGCCTCTCGATTGGGAACACATAGCATATGAATAATTGGATATAAAATAGGAGAAAAGGCATTAACTAGATTTAGTTCATGATTCAATGATCTTAGAATTGTGTCTTTTTTTATTTCTTATATGTGAATCGTACAAATGGAGGTGTAGAATTGTGAAGATATTCCCAACACCACCATAGTTATTCCATGTTTCCAAGGCCCTCCCATGGTTCAGACATAGTAATAACCAATTTATAATCTAATATAGGAATGAATGGGATGGGGTAAGGTGGATGGGCTATGCCCACATGTTGGAAAAAGTGTCCAGACATTAAGGAATCAGCACTTGGAAACAATTTCTACCAAAAAAATTAAATAAAATAGAAGTGAAAAATAAAAAAAAATTCAGCATGACCTATACATACAACATACATCCACACCGAAGGAAAATAAAAATAAACAGAAGCAATATGGTATAATGGAAGACAAAAATGGAACACACTGATCAATCCCTCCACTACCCCGATATCCCTCCCCTGTAAAGAAAACTATGTAGCCACCTCAAGTTCCCTTATGGACCCCTTCACAGAATATAACTACCCTCTATTCATAGAAAATAGTAAAAGGCCTAAGTGGGCGATACGATAATAAAAATAAAATAAAAACTAAACTAAAAAATACATGTATCATGTGACTATACAATTCATCTCCCAACATGTAAGAACCACAACTCCTCATGGGTCAAATCATGTTCCTACAAGAAAGGGTAAAATAGATCCAAGTTTCAAAATGATACTGTCAAATAGTACATTCCTATTAATTAATAATTACTCTTTCTATTAATGATATATAATCATTTTGACACAAGTTTTAGCTTAGATTAGTTTCGTTCGATAAAAATTAGTTTGTTCAATGGCCTTTAGACAAAGTCATTTTCTAAGGTAATCTATGAAAGGTAGTTTTAGTGAATAGTCCATGTACACCAAAAACTTTGAAGAATGTTAAATTCCATGAATGGAGTGAGATAAAATTTATACTGAATGATATTTTGTATAACACATTGGGTCTTAATAAATATACAATGTATCAAGTTTAGATAATAAATATATTCTTGGGTTTAGTTTTTAGTGGATGGATGACTTTCAGAGACCACGGGCGTCATCTCTAAAATATTGATTTCATCGATAAGGTACTCCTATGGATGTAACATCATTTAACACATCATTTCTTGAGGATAAAATAAAAGTATAATTATATAGTGCATAACACTATCAAGGTTTCGTGGGAAGAAGGTATAGTGGTGTGTTTATAAGTGATTTTGGGTATTATAGAGTTAAAATCCATTAGGTGGGTTATAGAAAAACACACTGGAAGCACAATGGGATTCGATTGGAAGTCTGGCAGGTTGGTAGTAGAATTGTTCCACTACCCTTTCTATTATAAGATTGATGATAGATAATCTGGATCTTTCCATGGGACCACTTGTAAAATAGTGAATATTTCCAACCCCAAATTTATTTGTGGGTATTATAGTCATTTATAGAAAAAAATTCAGAAGTATTGGGCTCCTTTGTTATTTCCCTATATTTCCATAAGAAGTGGTCACTCCCCATCTATTTTCCCTCTTCCATCTTTATCTCAGACTCCCTCTACACTTCATTTCCATCACCCAATTGAAAATATTTATGTAGGTATAAGATCTATGAAACAAGTCTAAGATAAGCCCTAATATATTTATCATTATTTTAATCATCTAGAATGTGTTCTAGATAAATATTCTAATTTTGGAATTATTGAAATATTCATTAAAAACTCCCAATTCAGGATAGTATGGTTGATGAAAAAGGATGATTCAATTCATAATGTTATAGTGTAGGTGGTTAATAACCTATTATGCAATTTATTGCTTTCTTTTTGTGTGATTTGATTTATTACATGTGTGTTAGGGATAGGGGATCTGAATGGATACCACGAGGGTTAGAATTTTAGTGATATATTATGTAGAACCTATTAGGACGGAAACAGACATTCCATAAAGGGTTGGTTAATTTTAGTATTAATTTACATCCATTTTACCGTGTAAAATTTTTAGTACTTACATATTATGAACTCTAAATGGATGTTTAGGTGTGATATAAAACATAAGAGATCTAGGGTGATCACTTGTGAGCTAGTTATAGGGGTCTAGTGTGTAACATCCCAAGAAAATGAAGAATACAATGTTTTTATACTTATTAATATATTTTAATTAAATATTAATTTTACTTTAAAAGTGTTTCTCTATTCGATAGCGTACCTGATACGCAACAACGGGTTTCTTTGGAATCTTACGTTGCACACTAATAATATAATATTATTATTTTAAAGGGGTAGTTAACTCCTAGCCGTTGTATTGGCAGGAATGAATGAAACTAACTAAAATATGATTATACATGTTTTTTAAATATATTTACATTTATCCAATAAAGATTTAGAGGCTTAAAATATGAATGAATCTAATTTTAAGCATAATTTACATTAAAAGGCCGATTTACCGCCTTTTAATGGTGAACCCTCATTAAATCAAGTTTTTTTCATATTTATATGTTCTATTTGACAAAATAAAATTCTTATTTAGATTTGGGACATCAAATTTTACTTTGGTTAATTTTTTGGTATTTTTCCAATAAAGTTCATTTTTTAATGAATTGTGAAAAATACTGTATTTTAATTAAAAAGTGCCTTTTAATCTAATTTATTTATATGGTTATATTATATTTTTAGTTGGTTTTAAATTTAAATTGAAATATATTTTTACCATTTAATCCAATTTTGGTCATTGTAATTAATTTCACTTTGAAATTGGACATAAACAAATATCAATCTTTTGATAGTTATTGTTTCTTAAAAACGCGCTATTTGTTTTAACAACGGGAATTAATTTTTAAATTAATTAATTCCACTTATATGTTTTGAATTTGGAAAAATAGACATCAATTTTGAATTTGGAATATCAAATAATTCTTCGGCTGAATTTTTGGTATTTTTCTGAAAAACTTCAATTTTTGATGAATAGTGACACCAGTTAGTGGTAGTTAAAAAAACTGACTTTTTCATTTAAATGAAATTTTACCACTTCTGTGAAGTAATTTCGAAAATCTGATATACATGGTATTTATCAAAAATTAAAATGTGGTTCAATAAGATGAAAATAATTTTTGGTAAATAGTAACTTTTGACTTTTATTTACCGCAGTTAAAGGTAAATAGGGTAATTCAAGGTAAAAAGAATATTATAATAATTTAAAATTACCTTAACACTTGTCCAAACCTTATTGGTTGAGTCATTAACGACCATGGGCATCTTTGGGTCGATTTTGGGACCCCTTTGATCCATTTTGGAGTGATAATGACAATTTAGACTAATTAATTTAATGGTAAGGCAAAATAGACATAAACAAAAATATTTTAGTAATTAATTTTTATATGGCGTTATATAAGGAATATTTTTTACTATAAATATTCATTGGAAAGATAAAAATATTTCCTACATCATGGTATTTTTTTATAATTTTTAGACAAAAAATAAATTAACATATTTATGACATAATAATGATGTAGTGTTTACCTCATTAACAAATGATTTAAATGAATAAGATTATAATGCTTAGAATATTATCCAAAACATGTTCAATTCTGATTGGATGATTTTATTTCGACCATGAATCATCTTATATTAAAATATAATGATTTTTGGACCATTAGAAACCGAATATCATTATATTATAAAATAATACTTTCACACTTTCCTAAAGAGCCCCTCCTCCCCCTTATAAAAGGAGACCACTTCTAACCAATTCCTCACACCTCTCAAGACATTTGGCTCATCCAACCTCTACCCAATTAATCTCCCAACATTCCTATCATACCCTTATAAGACTTACTTTAGGAATAAGGAACTTCAAGAAGTCATTTTGGTTTAAACCAAAGGAAGTTTCCTAAATTAAAGGTAACAGTTTCTCTTAAATTGTTTTATTTTATTTTACTTCTCCAACCCCTAAACTCTTTTTATTCATTTATTTTCTAACAACACCAGTATCCTAAATATACTAGGATTTTGTTATGAGAAGTATTCTAACTACACTTACACACACCTCCATCTAATGGGTGAATAACATAATGTTTCTGTGGATGGCAATCTAACGCCTCACGAAACGATGATTGTTCAATTACCTCTTACCGCCTCTCATCGTGGCCATTATGATGGCACTGTATTTATATATTATATATATTATGTTTATGTTTTCTTTATGCTTTGGTATTTTCCATTTATATCACGCCTTTATGGTTTCCATAGTGGGTAAATACGATAATCTCATTTGAATAAGTGCGGACTACCGCCCCCTCAAAGTGATGTGATTCGTTAATGCCTTATGTGGGATGTATAAAGGATGTTTTTAATGATATTATATATGATATTATACTATAATTAAAATATATCTTTGTATCATTATGTTTTATTTTCATTAAAATAAGAAATAGAAATGAAAGTAGTGTTCGTGCTTACGTACGGCTTACCATCTCCATGAACGGTGCATTTCATTTCTTAACTCCAAATGTTAATTATTATTATAAATACATGTATATAATGGATATATATGATATATATGATATCTAAATCATGAATATCATTCTGGATATAATGGACTATTGACCACATGGACAACTTGTAAATATAAGGTGTTTCAAGTGCCAAATATCGACAAAACAAACGTTATTAACTTAAATGGTTACATAATGTTTATAACATGGTAATAAGTGATATAAAAGGAATAATAAACTTGAAAAAGGTTCTTAAGCAATTAGAAATTAACTTTATTTTATTATTCAGGAGATTAAAGAATGATCGAGTCAAGTTGGACACGAGGTAAGGGACTTCGTCTCAATCTCCTTTCATTGAGGCATATTTGTTCTAATACAAGACTTTCTTTTATACGCTGTATAAAAACCGTTGAATTTTAATTTCATTAAAAGGGAATATTTTTCTACGAAGCGTTTTACTAAATGACAAAAAGAATGTTCCTTTTAACATACTCGGTAACAACGACCTTTCTGCCGCTGTGAGTATTATTTGATCTTTGGCTTCCTCAACAAGTCGTACTGTTTTTAAAAGAAAATAAATACCATATACTCTTTTATGTATTTTTGGAATTGAAAATGGTTTTGAAAATAGATTTTTTATGTCAATATATTTAAACGATATATTGTGATTGAAATGTGGAAATGTTTTCTTTCCTTTATATTTGTTGTATGTGTTATGATTTTATAATGGTACTTGGACATTTGATGGGTGGTTACATGATAAACCAAATGATGGGTGGTGCTGTGAATACTAGGATGGGTGGTTACGTTATAACCTCCAATTCATTGGGTATGGAAGTCGGTCATATGTCTATTTCATTTAGTGATATTTGTGGAAGTCGACTGTATGGTTATTCCATTTATGTATGTTTATGTCCCAAGTTACCTTTATATGTTATGTGTTCTTTATATGGGTTTTATGGTAATATTTTGGTTAAAAAATGGTAAGTAATGATCTTTTATTCAGTGAAGAGTATTTACTACTTCATAAAGGTGAAAAGTATTACTTGTGTTAAATTATTCATGGTTTACTTGTTGTTTTGAAAAACTAACAGTTTTACTTATTTGTGTATCCCTTACTGAGCTTTTTATGCACATCCCAAGTTTTTGAAATGTTTTTCACAGAACATAATGTGGAATAGGGTAATGTATGGGATCAAGGAGAAGTCATTCTATCTTAAACATGGAACTAGACATGACTCTCTTTTTTCAAGAGTTCATGTTTTGTAAAAAAAATAGAAACTGTGTAGAACTGTCTACTTTGTAATATTTTAAAATGTAATATTTATGGACTAACTCTCTAAAACTCTAAACCTAAAAAGATCCTCAGTGTGAATTATTCATTTAATTCAAGATTATGTATGGTTTTAAGGTCAGGTCCTTATAGTTGGTATCAGAGGCCGGTTTAGATAACTTTAGGAGTTAGGGTATTGTTAAATTAATGTCCCTAAATTAATTTATTGTAATATTGAAATGATATAGAATTTAGAGATTAACATGTTGATTCATCTAAGATATGTCTGTGTTAAGAATTATTTTTCATAGAGGAAATAGAGCAGCTTTTCTGGGAAGGCATACAGAGGATAATGACCTTCTGAATCAGCAACCAGAGATGGGTGGAATCAGAATTGAGGAGTTTACTACTGTGATGGCTTAGTTGAATCAGGAGATAAATGGTGGTTGTGTTTATTGATGATATTTTGGTTTATTCTTAAGGTAAAGAGGTGCATGAAAGTTATTTAATGGTTGTCTTGCAAACCTTAAAAGAAAATAAAATATTTGGGAAATTCAGAAATTGTGAGTTTTGGTTACAACAAATTCCTTTCCTTGGTCACATTGTTTCAAAAAATGGTATAACTGTTGATCCAGCTAAAACAATAGTTGTTGAAGAATGTCCAAGACCCACAAATATAACCGAGATCCATAGTTTTCTTGGTTTGGCAAGTTATTACAGGAGGTTTGTTGAAAATTTTGCACAGTTTTCTAGTCCAATGACTAAGTTAACTCGAAAAAGTGTTAAGTTCATCTGGACAAAAGAATGTGATGATTGTTTTCTGGAATTGAAAAGAAGATTGGTGAATACTCCAGTTTTGGCACTTCATTCCAGAAATGGTGAGTTTATTATCTATAGTGATGCTTCGCTGAAAGGACTGGGTTGTGTCCTAATGCAAAATGATCAGGTAATTTCTTATGTTTCATGTCAGTTGAAACCTCATGAGTTAAATTACCCTACACATGATTTGGAATTAGCTGCTGTTGTTTTTGCTTTAAAAATTTGGAGGCATCATTTGTATGGAGTGAAGTGTGAAATATATACTGACCATAAAGTTTAAAGTGTATATTCACTCAGAAATAATTGAACATGAGACAGAGGAGATGGTTGTAATTAATCAAGGATTATGATTGCACGATCCATTACCATCCGGGAAAAGAAAATAAAGTGGCTGATGCTTTGAGTTGAAAAAGTAATGTTTTATTAACCATGATACGTTTGGAACGAGATCCTTTGGTTTTTGATTTGATGAAATTTGGCATAGAAGTTTTTGGTGCAAGAAATTCTTCTATTTTGTTTCAGGTGTCAGTAAAGTCATCTCTATCAGACAGAATAAAGCAAGCATAGAAAGAAGACAGTGAGTTGCAGAAAAAGGTAAAGTTGGTTCAAAAGGGTAAGTTACCTGAATTTAACATTGATAATGATCATGTTTTGAGATTTGGAAAGAGATTATGTGTGCCTTGTGATTCACAGTTGAAGAATGAGTTGTTATGTGAAGCTTATAGTTCCCCGTTTTCAGTTCATCCTGGTAGTACTAAGATGTACAGAGATCTTCGAGAGTATTACTGGTGGGATGGAATGAAAAGATATATTTCTGATTTTACTGTGAAGTGTTTAACTTGTCAACAGGTTAAAGCAAAGCGGTAGTTACCGAAATTAATGCTTCAGCCTTTACCGGTGCCAGAGTGGAAATGGGAAAATATATCCATGGAATTTTTTGTGGGATTACCGAAGACATCTCGAGGTAATAATGCAATATGGGTTATAGTTGATCGATTGACTAAATATTCTCATTTCCTTCCTATTCGAGATACTTTGTCTCTAGATCAACTTTCTTGGTTGTATGTTAAAGAGATAGTCAGGTTGCATGGTGTTCCCCTCTCCATTGTATCTGATTGTGATCCCAGATTTACTTATAACTTTTGGAAAGGCCCTTAGAAGTCATTGGTTACTGAATTAAATTTTAGTACAGTTTTTCATCCTCAATCAGATGGGTAGTCAGAATGAACAATTCAGACATTGGAAGATATGTTACGAGCTTGCTTGATGGATTATCAGGGAAGTTGGGACCAACATCTTTCTTTGGTTGAATTTTCTTATAATAACAGTTTTCATTCCAGTATACAGATGGATCAATTTGAGGCATTATATGGAAAGCATTTTCGAACTCCAACTTTTTGGGATGATGTAGGTGAAAGGAAGTTGATGGGACCAGAATTGGTAGAAAAGATGGCAGAGAAAGTTCAGTTGATTCCGAAGCACATGAGAACAGCTTAGAGTAGATAGAAAAGTTATGCTGATAACCGGAGGATGGATCTTTCCTTTGAGGTAGGTGATCATGTCTTTCTTAAAGTTTTTCCATGGAAAAGTGTGATGCGTTTTGGTAAGAAGGGAAAGTTGAGTCCGAGGTTCATTGGACCTCATGAAATTCTAGAAAAAGTTGGATCAGTTGCATACAGAGTGGATTTACCCCCAAGTTTATTCCAGGTACACAATGTTTTTCATGTTTTGATGTTGATAAAGTATATTCCAGATCCATATCATGTTTTGAGCCTAGAGGTAGTTCAGTTGTAAGAGAATCTCTATTATGAAGAACAACCAGTTCAGATTCTTGACCGTAGAGAGCAGGTGTTGCGGAATAAGGTAATTTATCAGGTAAAGGTTTTGTGGAAAAACCATATGGTTGAAGAGGCAACATTGGAATCTGAAAATTCTTTGAGGGATAAATACCCCCACTTATTTTGATAAGTGAATAAAAATTGCGAGGATACAATTACCAAAAGGGAGAAGGATGTAACATCCCAAGTAAATGAAGAATACGATGTTTTTATACTTATTAGTATATTTGAATTAAATATTAATTTTACTTTAAAAGGGTTGTTGTGTTCGATAGCGTACCCGATACGCAATAATGGGTTTCTTTGGAATCTTACATTGCACACTAATAATATAATATTATTATTTTAAAGGGGTAGTTAACTCCTAGCTGTTGTATTGATGAGAATGAATGAAACTAACTACAATATGATTATACATGTTTGTTAAATGTATTTACATTTATCCAATAAAAATTTAGAGGCTTAAAATATGAATGAATCTAATTTTAAGCATAATTTACATTAAAAGGCCAATTTACCGCTTTTTAATGGAGAACCCTCATTAAATAAAGTTTTGTTCATATTTATATGTTCTATTTGACCAAATAAAATTCTTCTTTAGATTTGGGACATCAAATTTTACTTTGGTTAATTTTTTGGTATTTTTCCGATAAAGTTCATTTTTTAATGAATAGTGAAAAATACTGTATTTTAATTCAAAAGTGCCTTTTAATATAATTTATTTATATGGTTAGATTAACATTTTAGTTGGTTTTAAAGTTAAATAGAAATATATTTTTACCATTTAATCCAATGTTGGTCATTGGAATTAATTTCACTTTGAAATTGGACATAAACAAGTATCAATCTTTTGATAGTTATTATTTCTTAAAAACACGCTATTTGTTTTAACAACGGGAATTAATTTTTAAATTAATTAATTCCACTTCTATGTTTTGAATTTGAAAAAATAGACATCAATTTTGAATTTGGAATATCAAATAATGCTTTGGCTGAATTTTTGGTATTTTTCTGAAAAACTTCAATTTTTGATGAATAGTGACACCACTTAGTGGTAGTTAAAAATCTGACTTTTTCATTTAAATGAAACTTTACCACTTCTGTGAATTGAATTTTGAAAATATGACATACATTGTTGTTATCAAGAAGTAAAATGTGGTTCAATAAGATGAAAATAATTTTTTGTGAATAGTAACTTTTGACTTTTATTTACCGCGGTTAAAGGTAAATAGGGTAATTCAAGGTAAAAAGAATATTATAATAATTCAAAATTACCTTAACACTTGTCCAAACCCTATTGGTTGAGTCATTAATGACCGTGGGCATCTTTGGGTCGATTTTGGGACCCCTTTGAGCCACTTGGGAGTGATAATGAAAATTTAGACTAATTAATTTAATTTAAAGGCAAAATAGTCATAAACAAAAATCTTTGAGTAATTAATTTTTATATGGTGGTATATAAGAAATATTTTTGACTATAAATATTCATTGTATATCTAAAAATATTTCCTACATCATGGTATTTTTTTATAATTTTTAGACAAAAAATAAATTAAATTATTTATGACATAATAATGATGTAGTGTTTACCTCATTAATAAATGATTTAAATAAATAAGATTATAATGCTTAAAATATTATCCAAAACATGTCCAATTCTAATTGGATGATTCTATTTCGACCATGAATCATCTTATCTTCGATTATAATGATTTTTGGACCATTAGAAACCGAATATGATTATATTATAAAATAATACTTTCACACTTTCCTAAAGAGCCCCTCCTCCCCCTTATAAAAGCAGACCACTTCTAACCAATTCCTCACACCTCTCAAGCCATTTGGCTCGTCCAAACTCTACCCAATTAAGCTCCCAACATCCCTCTCATCTCCCTATAAGCCTTAATTTAGGCATAAGGCACTTCAATAAGTCCTTTTGGTTTAAACCAAAGGAAGTTTCCCAAATTAAAGGTAACGGTTTCTCTTAAATTGTTTTTTTTATTTTACTTCTCCAACCCATAAACTCTTTTTATTCCTTTCTTTTGTAAAAAAAACCAGTATCTCCAATATACTAGGATGTTTTTATGAGAATTATTTGAACTACACTTACACACACCTCCATCTAATGTGTAAAGAACATAATTTTTTTGTGGATGGAAAACTAACGCCTCACGAAACGATGATTGTTCAATTACCTCTTACCGCCTCTCATAGTGGCCATTATGATGGCACTGTATTTATATATTATATATATTATGTTTATGTTTTCTTTATGCTTCTGTATTTTCCATTTATAGCATGCCTTTATGGTTTCCATAGTGGGTAAATACGATAATCTCATTTGAGGAAGTGCGGACTACCGCCCCCTCAAAGTGATGTGATTCGTTAATTCCTTATGTGGGATGTATAAAGGATGTTTTTAATGATATTATATATGATATTATACTGTAATTATAATATAACTATGTATCATTATGTTTTATTTTCATTAAAATAAGAAATATAAATGAAAGTAGCGTTCATGCGTACGTACGGCTTACCGTCTCCATGAACGGTGCATTTCATTTCTTACCTCCAAATGTTAAGTACTATTATAAATACATGTATATAATGGATATATATGATATATATGATATCTAAATCATGAATATAATTATGGATATAATGGATTATTGACCACATGGACAACTTGTAAATATAAGGTGTTCATTTTTTACTCAAGTGCCAAATATCAACAAAATGAACGTTATTAACTTAAATGGTTACATAATGTTTATAACATGGTAATAAGTGATATAAAAGGAATAATAAACTTGAAAAAGGTTCTTAAGAAAGCAGAAATTAAATTTATTTTATTATTCATGAGATTAAAAAATGATCGAGTCAAGTCGGATACGAGGTAAGGGACTTCGTCTCAATCTCCTTTCATTGAGGCATATTTGTTCTAATACAAGACTTTCTTTTATATGCTGTACAAAAACCTTTGAATTTTAATTTAATTCAAAGGTAATATTTTTCTATGAAGCATTTTACTAAATTACAAAACGAATGTTCCTTTTAACGTACGTGGTGACAACGACCTTTCCACCACCGAGAGTATTATTTGATCTTTGGATTCCACAACAAGCTGTACTGTTTTTAAAAGAAAATAAATACCATATACTCTTTTATGTATTTTTGGTATTGAAAATGGTTTTGGAAATGGATTTGTTATGTCAATATATTTAAGTGATAAATTTTGATTGAAATATGGAAATGTTTTCTTTCCTTTATATTTGTGGTATGTGTTATGATTTTATAATGGTACTTAGACATTTGACGGGTGGTTATGTGATAAACCAAATGACGGGTGGTTCCGTGAATACCAGGATGGGTGGTTACATTATAACCTCCAATGCATTGGGTATGGAATTCGGTCGTATGGCTATTCCATTTAGTGATATGTGTGGAAGTCGACCGTATGGTTATTCCATTTATGTATGTTTATGTCCCAAGTTACCTTTATATGTTATGTATTCTTTATATGTGTTTTATGGTAATATTTTGGTTACAAAAGGGTAAGTAATGATCCTTTTTTTAGTGAAGAGTATTTACTACTTCATAAAGTTGAAAAGTATTACTTATGTTAAAGTATTCATGGTTTACTTTTTGTTTTGAGAAACTAACAGTTTTACTTCTTTGTGTATCCCTTACTGAGATTTTTATGCTCATCCCATATTTTTGAAATGTTTTTCACAGGACATAATGTGGAATAGTTTAACGGATGGGATCAAGGAGAAGTCATGTTATCTTAAACATGGAACTAGACATGTCTCTTTTTTTTCAAGAGTTCATGTTTTGTAAAAAAAATGTAAACTGTGTAGAACTGTCTACTTTGTAATATTCTGAAATGTAATAGTTATGGCCTAACTCTCTAAAACTCTAAACCTAAAAATATCCTCAGTGTGAATTATTCATTTAATTCAATATTATGTATGGTTTTAAGGTCGGGTCCTTATATAGTGAGTGTACACCTTACGATGGTTGGTTTAGTTAGAGGTTTACCTTTTTTGTCTTTTTAGTAAAGGATTAGAAAAATTATATAGACCTTGAATATCTTATAATTAAAAAAAATATGTTTTTGGAATTGGATTAACTATTAAAACCCTTGTGAGTATTATTATAACCATTTGATGTGACCATATTAAATAATACTAGTGGTTTAACATATATATGACGGTTTATAAAAACCTTAAGTGTTAAAAAGGTTTTTGAAAAATAGAATTACAAATTATTTGATCAACTATTTTATCTCAAAGACATTTAAGAGTTTGAGTAAGGTCCTCGGTGACCAAATATGGTGATCTACCAAGTGTATTATTAGGTCAATAATAATTTTATCTTAGTTAAACATATTTAATCCCATTACCAACAACTAATAACATGGTGTCCCTAAACTCCAAAAAATTATTAATAGGATTATAGAACAAATCCTGACTATAAAAAAAACCTATTGAAAAATTGACTTAAAGATACTCAAACATTAGAAAATGATAACACGAAATAGCAGGCTACATAGAATTCATATGTGGGGTATACTAAGATATCATTTTTTAAACATGTAATAAGGAAAAATTATATCAAAAATTATATAGAAAATACGAATTTCATTTCTAAAAAATATATAATGGAAACATACAATATATTAAGAGAAACCAAAAAATCATTCATTTTTGTGCATTGGGTTTTGAATTTGAAATATGTATTTATAAGAGCTAGTACTTGGGTAGATACCTAAATTTGGGTATATTCCAATAAATTTTATTGAGATACAATAGTATATGGGATAAATAAAAAATGAATGGTATTCCCATTTATTCCTTTCCATTTTAGTTGATGGTATAGATAATAAATCAATTAAGTATTAAAAAATATAGTCTATAATTTATTAGTTATCACATTCAAAAAAATAAATTGGCAGGTCCTCTAATGAAATTAATAAATATCATGATCACCAAGTATATAAAAAATGATAGTGTGTAATAGTATAAAAGACATTAAATAGGTATTTTACAACAGTAGAGAGTATTAAATGACAGTGTATAATTATAGATAGTATAAAATGATTGTTTATAAGAGTAGACATTAAAAAATGATAGTGTATAATAGTAGATAGTATTAAATGAAATTTTTTAACATTATACATTAAAAAATGATAATGTATAATAATATTCAGTATTAAATGACAGTGTATAGTAGTATAAATAATGTATGCATTCATTGAAAAAAAACCTTCAAGAGAGTAGATTAGTTATGAAGAATCTAGTGGTAGATTTTCTTTTTGTTAAAAGAGTCCCTTGATGATATTGGCAGTTTGTTTTTCTTGAAGTAGGAAGACATTGATTGTTGTTCAATCTATGATGAAATAGAATATCAAAGATAAAAAAATAGTCAAATTTATATAAATTAATATATAAAAAAAACATTTCAAGTTATAAATATACATAAGGGTTGAAATTATAATTTTAATAAATAGAAATAGTCAAAACATAACAACTTATTGCTATTAGAGACACCAATTAGCTAATCAAATCTCAAAACTTTGGTTATCTCATTAAATGTATAACTATTATGGAAATATAGGTAAAGGGTACAATAGTCACATTGGTTTAATGAGGGTCTCGTACACATTGTAAAATTGCTTAAAGTGAAAAATAGTCCATTAAAAACATAACATTCATGATTCTAAGCTACTTTACCTATTTCATTAAATCATTTAAAATCTCATTTTAAACATCTCTTAAAAACCAATCATTTCAAAACATATTTAAATATATTTAAAAAACCCTTGATTATCTAAAAAAATGGGAAATGAAAATTTATCCCAAAACCTCCATGGTTTAAAAAGGAGGATATATCTCTAACGTATATAAAACAAGTTGTGATCTCAATGGGCCAAATGTCAAAGGTGCCCCATGCATAGTACATGAAATATTATTGAGAAACTCATCTGATGGAAAATTAATTTGAAATGTAGATCCCCAGAAAAATAATAATAATAAAATATAACCATGTATATACTCAATGTTTAGTATAAATATTAAAAATATATACACACAATAGTGATAATGAGTATCATCCCATTTTCTCATATGTATTTTTTATCATGAGAAATATTCCTTTTTCTAAATTCTTCATAATCATACATGATCTGTGAAAAAATATTCAACAATAAACTTAAATGAAAATAGAGATGATTAATTACTAAAATTAATTTCATATTTTTAATAACATAAATAAAAAATGTAAATATTATAAATTAAATAATATTTTTTTTTTCAACAAAACTTTAGTTTGCAATCATCCTTAACAGTTAATGTGTTCTGAACACCATATCCAAGACTAGAGTGATTGTCTACATAGATATTTTATTTTATAAGGAAATATCATATTGACTACCATAAAAATATATCGATATATAATTTTAAAAATTAAACTAAAATAAGGATTTAATGGCTTATTTACATAAAAACATGTTTAACATGATATTTCAATATATACAGTTCTTCAATTTCAAAATAACAATGCATTTCAACCACTGTAAATCTTTATTTATCAACATGAATTGCTTTTCAAATAAATATATAAAAAACTTGAATTTAATTATAAAAATTGACATTTAGAGTAATTTAATCGGAAAAAATACCTCAAATAAATGACACATGAGCCAGAATGCATCGCCTATGATGGTGGATAGTCAAACATCCAATAAGAAACTATCATGAACTCTAAACACCAAAGAAATCACAAAAATATTTTTACTCCCTTGAACTAGGGTTTGACTAGACCAAACATTACAATAGGAAAGTAGAAAAATGTAAGGAAATGGGGAAAATGAACTGGATACCAAACATTGTTGAGACAAACTGTTAATTCTTTGAGCATTAACTAGGAGGATAAAAGATGAAACTAGAATGGAGGAATCAGAAGTAAGTGGGGTGTCAAGGTAGGGTTTCAACTTTGAGTGGGATGACCAAAATGGATGATTCAAACCTATAAGGATTTAGTTTCTATTATGTAGAGAGTAGATTTTGCGGGGGAGTGGGTAGCGTTAGTTGATAGGGATTTGGATGAGAGGAGGGGAACGGTGTAAATCGGTGAGTGGTAAGTGGCGAGCAGTGTTGCTAGGGCTTGGGATGGGAGGTTGGGAGGAGTATAGTGGTGTTGCTAGGAATGGGGAAGGGGAGAGCGAGGAGGATTCAGTATGGGATAAGGGGGAATGAGGGGAGAGGGTGTTTTATGGTATTTAGGGAGTTCTCTCCCAACGGTTTTTAGCCAAACATTGAAATAGACTACAATATATTTAGTTATACTAATGGTTATGGAAAATCATTAGTATAGGGACATAGGTATATCCCCTATTTTCAGTAGTGATCCTTATTCTAATAACAAATCCTCTGTACTAAAGCAATATTCTCAACCATATTCTTCAAACCCAATGACACCCCCACACATAAGTGATATTTCAAAACCTCATGTATAAACCCCTGCTCCAAAAAAATAAAAAATATATATCGTAATATCAACATGAATTTCATAATTATATTAAAATTTAACAGTAAAATATGTACATTTTCATTTCTGGTAATTTTTTGAAAATGACACATGTTCCTAAAAATCTTCCATTTCTGTTTTTATCAAAATTAACACACACCAAATCAACCTTCCTAAAAATCATCAAAATATTTAAATCATTTAAAATCCATAAATATTTTAAATCAAAAAACAACACTCAGGACCAAGATATTTTGTATACCAAGGAATTTATTCAAATCCACCAACCTTAACATAATTATTATTGGAAACCATGCCTCCAAACATTAGATTTCACCCCTATTTACTCTTATCTAATGCCTATAACCAAAATCACCAATTTATTTATCACCCAACATTATATTTCACCCAAAACCTCACATGTTAGGGTTTCACCAATGGATAATCAAGAAAAATCATAAGAGAGATTTGGAAGTTACATACCCTATATCTCTCACCCAAATATCCAAATATTAAAGGAAAGAAGAAATATAGAGAAAGAATCAACCCAAAATTTCCCAAAATCCCTTTAAGTTGTGTGTGCCTTGTAGAAGGATATAAATGATCCAATAATCACTAAAATTTGAATAAAATGAACTTTATAGGGAATATTATATATAAATTTATGGTCTTTCTGACCATGCATTTGGACATGCATTCTCCCCTATATTATTTCTCATATTACACAGTTGAGATTCACTACTTGTCTAAAAATGCATCTGACCATGTATTACTCTCTAGATCCCCTAATTTTAAATTCATTGTCTCCTTATCATGCTGAACAATATGACTTACCATGAATCTTACCTATACAACCACCCAAAATCCTTCAAAAATACCCAATTTCACCTGAAAACTCACAAACTTAAATATATGAATTAAATAATAACTTTATATACCTCAAATAGAGATATTATAGTGATAAAAAGATGAAACATTTAATCCATATGGCTTGGTCCAAGTTTATAGATGTAATTAATAAGTTTAATAACAATCAATATATGTGGATTATAGCACCATCATGTGCACAACACAACCAAAATAAGGCACCTAGGGACTCGACCCCGTAACGCACACCCCAAATCCCCCTAATTCCATACCACCCCACCTAAGTGTATGGGTTTAATAATCATTAATAATAATGAAATTAATACCACTTACTTCTAATCTATTTTATTATAGTTTTTAAAAATACACTTTTAGTTGAGTGGGAACCTTACAAAAACATACATAGAATCCTGTTGAACCATACATACCCCCCACAAAAAAAATCAATTTCAAAATTTAAAATTCAAACAACAACCATCATCACCGCCTCAGACCATGTACCACATCATGTTGTGTACCCTAACACAAATCAAACCCATCATCACACCAATTCACCAGCAAGAATCACCTGCCAGAATCCATCATCACTGTCATTTAAACACCATCATCTCCACTGTAAAAATAACAATGTTTCCACTATAAAAACACCATAACAGAACACTATGGGACTTCAAAACCCTCATTGATGAATTTTAATAAGTATTCTCAGTAGGGACCCAAAGTGAGAATACTAAATGCATGTCACTCCACCCTAGAACCATTAGTCACACGAACAACACATCCCAGAACCTCATTGAAGACCCCACACCATAGTAATTGTGAAGGGAGAATTATACTAGGATGTCATGGTAGAGTTTAGTGGATAGAGGCCTCGGAAAAGGACCACACTAGAGACCACATCATCATCATTGTGGGTAGAACCAGCAATATTTACTAACACTCCACCATCAGAACATTTAACCATCAACAAACAACCAGATTAACCATTATCCTAAATCAATGCCTCCCAGAATAAGAATGATCCCAACAACACCTCACCAACTCTAAAAAATATTACACTAAAAAAACCAACCTAAACCAAAATATGGGAGAAAAAATCAAACAAAATCAGTAACACATCACCTGGAAGAAACACCAAACCCACATAAGAAAAAAATAACAAAGATGAGGAGTTGAAAAAGCCAACTCTAAAGAAAAACAAGGACTGAGACCACTGCTATTCCCCCTCCAATTATATCCAAAGATGACCTGAAACCCACATCGATATTGACCAAAATATGGTCAATCACGATGGGTTATATAGCAATTGAAATGGATAAGAACACCATACACCACCACTGATGCCAAACCAAACCAACTAAAGCCCTAGCATTAAGACCTAGAATGGAGGTTTGATTCTTGTGGTTATGAAAAAAGAGGGATGGTGATAGGAACATGATATATACACCAATTATCAACATAAATCAATAAGTGGGAAGGAGAAAATGAGATATAGAATAGAATTCAAAGAAAAGAAAAGCGAGGAGCATCATCACTGCCAAACATAAATGAAAAACCCTAATAGGAAGGGGGAGAGGGAGCTTCGGGAGCACTGGGAGCGCTAGGCAGGTGAAAAGTAATCTTTCCTCCATAATGAATCTATTAATAATTAGTAATAAATAATAATAATGTATTTATTATTACTTAAATTGTTTTTATTAATAAATAATTATTTTATTTTAATAATAATTACACAATTATACTCTGGGTCGCTACCTCTATGTAGACGATCGGACCCAGAACTTGGAAGAAGCTTCGGTTGCCAGAATCTGTGTGGAGATGGATATTTCGCTGCCTCTGCCAGACCGAATTATTTTGTGTGTGCAGGATTCGCAGGAATGGAGCCAGTCGCTTGTGTATCTAGTGGCTCCCAGGTTCTGTTCCTTTTGTCACCACTAGGGGCACTCTTTGCCAGTCTGCAGGAAGTCTATCTCAGGCGAGAAGGGAGGTCGTACCTGGAAACCCCGGACCCAACATTCAGAGGGTGTTCCAAGGCCTTCTAACCTAGATGTTCATGTCACCAATGACCTTTCCAGTGTAGAGGGCCTGGGCCTAGCTCTGGTTCCCTTTAAGGAGCTGTCCAGACCTGCCCCTCTAGTCTTCTTCTGTTCTCCTAATAGTCTCCTTCGGCTAGTTAAATGGAAGTTTTTTCCTGATGGGCCCTCAGTGTTCTCCTCTTCCTTTCCAGGGATTTCTAGATTGAATTCCCCTCCCTCTGAAGACCCCCTCTCAGTGCCTACAATTGCTGACCCCCATGGAAGTGTTTCTGCTGGTTTTTTTCTTGAGGTGTCCACTTCTGGGGAATTCAAACCATCCTTCCCTTTAGCTGTTTCAGGACCCTCTGAGGAGATGCAGGTGGTTCCTCTCCAAAAGATGGCTCTCTATCCACCCCCGCCTAGTTAAAGTTGTCTAAGATCTCTGTCCAAGTCTGAGGTATTATGTCCTTCCTCTTCATCTCCCTCAAGAGGCATAAAGAGGGTCTTTCAGGTATTTAGGATTCGGGATCCCCAGCCTCCTCTTCCTCTAGTGTATTGTACAGGGGCAGATGTACCCGTTCATAGTCCAAGCACCTGTTGGACATAATGACTCTCCAGGATAAAAGTGGCAAGTCACTTGGGGAAAAAGCCAGACAAACTTTGTTTCAATGACTTCATTCATTATTTGTAATGCATGAGGTCTGGGTGCTCGGGTAAAAACGGATTACATTGCCAACGAGCTTCAAAACACTGATTCTTCCTTATTTACAGTGCTGGAGCCCAAACAACGTTCCTCCAAAATAGCAGAATTTGCACATAGAATCAAAATGTGCAGCTTTATGCATGCTTTCCCTCAAAATGATCACATATTTTTTTTCTGGAAAAGTAACCTCTCGGTGGAATTGATCGAGGCTTCTGACCAGCATGTCACCACAAAAATCACTAAGGGTGCTCAGTGTTTTTTACTCATGGTTGTATATGGAAGCTGTGATATTCTCACAAGGGGAGTCTTATGGCACGCCCTTAGCTCTTTCGACCCGGAGGAGATGTCATGGCTTGTAGGAGGGGATTTTAATATTGTTGCGGACCCAAAGGATAAGAAGGGGAGAGGAGACTTTCCTCAGAAGGATATTAAGGACTTTGTTGGGTTCATGGAACGCTCAGGGCAGATGGATTTGGGGTACTCTGGTGACCCATTTACTTGGTGTAACAATCAGAAGGGAGCCCTTCATACCTGTTGTTTCCTTGACAGATGCCTTGACAACTGTCAAGAGATTTCCACTTTCCCAAATATGAAGGTGAATCATCTTGTGAGAAGCCTTTCCGATCATTCCCCGATTCAGGTAGTGCTATCTTCCAGGCATAAAAGGGAAGGGCGGTTCTATTTCTCCCAATCATGGGTTGCTTTGGAGGGGTATCAGGATGCAATCAAGTTCTCTTGGAACAAACCCTCCCACGTGAATGCTTGGATTAGCTTACATCAGAAATTGCACAGGCTGAAGGGCGATCTTCTTGCTTGGATCAAGAGTCATTCTCCTTTCTCTTAGGATGTTGAAGCGGTGAATCAGGATATTTATCGGTTCGAAGTTATCCTTGAGAATGAATGTAATGACTCAACGTTCTGTGCTCTCCACCAAAAGAGGAACGAACTGGCTGACATGCTGTTGAGGCCGGAGTGCCATCTACGTGAGTAGTCTCGGATAAAGTGGCTATGTGAAGGCGATTGGAATTTTTCATTTTTTCATGCTTTCATTAAAGAAAGAAGATGTGTTTCTAGATCCAACATACTAATGGATGATGGGTCCTATTTAGATGATATAGAGTTGATCAGAGGATTGGAAAAATCCTACTTTAAATATATTCTTGCAGGTCTCAATCCCAATATGCTAGGCGGCTACCTGAGTGGTGTTGAGGATCTCATTGAGGCAGTCCCTCATGCGGTTTCAGCCTCTGACAATGATTTGTTTGGAGCCTTACCTGATGAGCAGGAGATTTTTGGGGTGATGTGTAGCCTCAACCCAGAGAGTGCCCTAGGCCCGGATGGTTTCCCAGGGGCTTTTTATACGGCCTCTTGGGACATCATCAAGAGTGACTTGGTGGGCACGATTCAGGATTTTTTCAGGGGGGTGGTCTTCCTCGGGTGTCTCGTGTGACAAATTTTGTTTTAATTCCCAAAATTAAATATTTTTCCTCTCTTCAGCATTATCTCCCAATTAGTATGTGTAACTTTCCTTACAAGGTGCTTTCTAGTGTGCTTAATAGAATAATGTCTTTGTACCTTCCCAGCTGGATTTCAGATGAGCAACATGGTTTCATTAAAGGAAGGACTATCCAAGGGGAAATAGATCTTTCCCAAGAGATGAGCAGTGATATCAATCAGAAGGTTACAAGTTCCAACATGGCCATCAAACTGGATATGGACAAGGCCTATGATCGTGTGGAATGGAAATTTATTATTAAAGTCTTTGGAAAAATGGGGTTCTCCTCCTGGGTCTCTGATCTCCTGTTCAGGTGCTACAGTTCTTCCTGGCTCTCTATTTCTTTCATGGGCCATAATTGTGGTTTTTTCAAGACAACCCGTGGGCTTAGACAAGGAGATCTGCTATCCCGAACCATTTTCATCTTGATCCAGGATGTTCTCAGTCGTCTTATCAATAGGAGAATCTGGTAGGGGAATGTGCTTCCCTTCAAATGAAAGAGGTACTCTTGTCCCATCTCTCACCTTATGTTTTTTGATGATACCTTAATTTTCTTGAATTCTAGCACAAGTTCTATTCGAGTTATCAAAAAATTCCTTGATGTTTATTCCAAATGGAGCGGCCAGGTTATTGACCAGATTAAAAGTAACTTTTACATCTCAAATAGATGTCTGGATAGGCGTGCTTCCTCCTTGTCCACCAACCTTGACATTCAAAGAATAACTTTTCCTATGGATTATTTGGGAGCTTCCATTTCTCCCACAAGACCACGTATCCGCCATTTTGATAAAATTGTTGGAATAATTACTGGAAGGATCTTGAATTAGAAGAATCGTTTTCTCTATCTTGGTGGCAGAATTACCCTGGTTAATAGTGTGTTTTCCTCTATCCCAGTGCATTCTCTCTCTGGTACATGGGTTCCAAAAGGGGTGGTCTCTCAGATTGAAAAGATCTTGGCCTCGTTTATTTAGGATGCGAATATGGAAGGTAAGCATCACTGGGCGTCCTGGGTGAGAATGGCTCGACCGATCGAGGACGGTGGTATTAATGTCAAAAATCTCTCATATACTCTTCAGTGTATGCAGGCAAAGCTGGCATGGGAGGTTCTTGAGGAGAAGACATTATGCGGAAGATTCATGGCCAAAAAAATCACTGCTTCTTCGGATCTGGCTAAATGCAGTGCTTCATCCCTATGGTCAATCATCCACCCTCACTTTCCTTCCCTTCAGAATCATTCTCGATGGATAGTGGGAAAAGGTGAGATCTCTTTTTGGCATCATAATTGGGTAGGCTCCTATCTCGGATTCCCTGGATGTCCTGTCCCAGATATTTCCTTCAATCAAGCAAGCAGACATGAGGGGTTCATTAATACTGTTCTGGATGAGCAGCAACGTGCTGTTTTTGAGTGTATTGATCTCAACAGCGAGCCTGAAAAATGTGTTTTTACTGGATCATCGTTGGGAATCTTCTCTGTAAAGGATTTTTATAGGATTACACTTTTGGCCGGGCAGATGGACAACTGGGGAAAGTTGGTTTGGTGTAAGGAACTCCCTACAAAGTGCAATTTTCTGGTGTAGAGGATCTACAATAAGTCAATTCCTAATGATGATCTCATTAATCGCACAGGCATTCCTTTGGTTTCCAGGTGTGCGTGTTGTGATGATCACCAGGAGGAGAGTCTGGACTATCTCTTCTTCAAAGGGCGCTGGGTATGTGAGTTGTGGTCAGCTTTTGGGGATTTCACTGGCTTTTCTTCTCCTGAGTTACGGGAGTCTGCGTTCCTTAATAAATGGTTTCATGGTGCTGGAGTCACTGGTCTAGAATCTAAATCAAGGTCATTTGCCCTCTCCGTGGGTTGCTGGTGTATCTTTAATGCTCGGAACAAAGCCCGTTTTGAAGGTATTTCATGCTCCGGAAGGATGATTATCTCCAGAACCCGTAACCTCCTGAAGGACTTGGTGCGGCTATTCAAAAATTGGATGGCAGCGCCTACCCTCAACTCTCTCACTGCTTGCTTTTCCCATGCACAGTCAAGATCTGATATTTCCCAAGGATGCTGGGTCAGGTGGTACCCCCACCGCGCCAGCCTCAAGCTGAATACGGATGGATCCTTTTACTCGGGTGTCATGAGGGGAGGTGGGGTGTTCAGGGACTCTCATGATTTCGTTATTTTGGATTTCTCTGTCTTCTATGGAAGTGGTGATTCACTTCAGGCCGAAGCCAGAGCTCTAAACATGGGTATTCTTCTTTGCGATCTTGTTAACATCAATTTGGCAGTGGTTGAAATGGACTCCATGACGCTCTAAAAGTCCTTTCTTGGTTCAGGTACTACTCCATGGTCTATTTCATACATCATTCGACGATGAAGGGGCCTAATTAATAATCAGACGAGTATTCTTCATACCTGGTGGGAGGGTAATAAAGTGGCGGACTTTATCACTTCTAAGGCGGATCAGCGTACTCAGATTACCTACTTTTCCAACATCCATGACTTTCCTCCAGAGGGAATCAACCTTGTGAGAGGGGATACTCTCGGCCTCCATTACTTCAGACCCCCTAAATTTTTTTGTTGTTTCTCTTTGGTTTTCCTTTATGTGTTTTGTAAGTTTTTGGACTTCGGAAAATTAAATAAATATGATGTTATATATTATTTTTATTTCCATTATTAATTATATTTAATTATAAATAAAGTAGTTTCATTAATAATATATTTTTATTAATAATATATTATTATTTTAATCGTAGAAAGTATGAGTTTTAATCCTACTTTAAAAAATATCAAAGGATTTAAAGTAAAACTTCATTATAAAAGGAAGGTTTTAGTGAGATTGTAAGTATATTTTCAAATTATTTTAATGAAATTAACACAATATATGATAACAACTAGTATCATCCACTAGTGTATTTTCATAGGAAGCAGTAGCTTATAAAACAAAAAAAATAACTTTTTTTATAAAAAACAAATAATATAGATATAGATGTGAAATGAAACAAATACAAAATAAAAAAGAAGTGAATGTTGGAATGATTATTAAAGAGAAATTAACATGTATATAAATTTTTTGTAATTTATTTTCATTTATTAGATCAATTTAAAAACAAAATAACATCCATGAAATATTATTTAAATTTTAAAATTAATAATATATAAAATAACATGTTTCCATAATGTTGGTTAAACCAATGATAATAATCTTTTTTTAATGTAAATTATGTGGGAATTTTCATTATAAAAGACACACTATAATAGAATAAAAGGAAAAATTAATAAATAATTACTAAATGGGTAGTATAAAAAATACTTTAATATTAATTGGTAATAGTGATATTTTAATGAAATTGATATATTTTAATGAAATAGAAATATGTATATAAAATTGTATTAGTTAAACATTTGTACATTGAGTGACACAAACTTGGATGATCTATTGAATTCATGTCTCAAAATTTATATATATATATATATCACTAAGAAAATTAAACAACCATGTGATGCATACTTTAAATAATTTATTTTTTCTATAGTTGTGATTAAAAAAACTTGTTGAAAAATGTTTAAAACACTAGAATGAGTATGAAATATTCATACTTTTATCTACATTCTGACATAAAACAATTACCCTTATTAATATATTTATTTCATTAGTGGTTACTAAACACCAAATAAATGATTTGATATATTGTTTTCAATTAGATTTCAACAGCACCTCCCCATGTTCTCAAAAAACTATACTTACAAGGGAACTTACATGGGTGGTATGAAATATAATAGGTGTAGTAGAATTGGTGGGAGTAAATCTATAAAAAGTGGTAGGATTACTGGTGAAAAATCTCTAGTGAGAGGGGCCTTTCAAAATTTAAGAATAGTGAGGGAATAAATTGAGAATAGAAACATATCCTTGGAAAATGAAAATATAAATGAGTTGATTTTTTATTACATAATTTTAAGTATTTTATGAATACTCATTGAAGTTAATCAATGTTATAACTGGAGTTTATTTAGTCGCATATCTAAATCAATATGGCTCAAAATATTTAAAGAACATCATAAAATAATGACACATCATTATGTATACACAAAAATTTTGATCTATTTTCCTATTTATGTAAAATATTACATGAGAATTGAAAAAACAATATTAAATGGTGTTTTAAATAAATTAAAAAACTAAATTGGTAGGTAGGTTTAAAATTTTAAAAATTATACTGATATTAAGTAAACTAAATTGATTTATAATACTCATATGTTTATTTTTGTAAATTACTATAATTAGATTCAATGGGGGTTGAATGAAGCTATTTTTAAATTAAAAAATAAATATAGAAAATTGGTTATACAACCAATCCCCTATCTATAATTGAAAATTTTTAATAATAATACACCTTGTCACCTAAGAGAAGTGATTTAAAACTTATGTGTTGAAATTTCATTAAGATATAGTTGAATATTGTTAAATTTAAGTTATAATGTAAAAAATATTTTATATATTATTTACCTGTATAGAAATATAGAAGTAATAATCTAGTTTAGAAAATATAGCTCAAGTCTATCTTTGGAAGAACCTATTTAAAAATAGAAATAATTCTTCAAAATAAATAAATTTTTAACAGAATTTGATGAATTTATTCTGGTATCACAAAGAAAGAAAATATCATTCAGAAAAAGTAATATTTTTTATCTCTATTTGAAGCACTTCATAAAAAATATTATATAAATATATCAATAATCAGTTTGAAAATAGTTGTACAATAATTGTTTCTATAGTAGAAAAATGGTATTGTACCAATACAAGTTCAATTTTTGGGCCATATATTGTATTTGCATTAAAATTTGAGGAAATAGTTTTATAGTGGAAATATTTATGATTAAATGTATTCACATAATAAGATAGATGTTGAGATATGAAAGTAATGGAATAAAAACAATGTATGTGGATGGAATAAATTTAACTATATAACGTTTGTATTTTTAAAAGAAAATAGAATATATAATCAAAATAATGAAACATGTATACAATTTTTTTAATTATAAATTAAATATTCTAAATATAATAAAAAATTTAAGAAAGCATGTAGTAAGGGATTTGTAAGAAATGAATGTTACCATTTTATATTACATGTCTACCAAATGGTTTTGGTTATTTGTTGTTTGAATAGTTTATATAGAGCTATAAGAATATAATACTGTGGAAGTTTTTTTTAACGAGACATTTTAAATTACTATGTATTTGAATATTAATTATATGAATTTTTTGTAAAAAAAATATAGTGAATATGTACCTATTTAAATAGTGGAATTAAATTTCACAATAACATTTTCACCTAAAAAGTTATTGTACTATAAGGAATCGATGAATAAATATTTTCTATTAATTGAAGGAAACAATAATAATAGTTATTAAGGTAAGAAACTTATCAATGTACTGTGAACTTGGTCTCTTTATTATAATTAAATTATTTATGCAAGTATCATTAATCATAGGTGAAATGGTAATTATGTTTGGAAAAACATTGGAATTAAAATATTTAGGTAGTTCTAAAATGAATGAAAAATTAGAATAAATTTTAATATTTAAAATATTTATTTGAAAATATATATTTGAAAAAAAAAGATAATTGAGTTTGAAGTAATATTTTATAACATCGTGTTTTTCTTTTAGTCCTATAGTTTCAGTAACAAAAGAAATTATGGTAGTTTATGATTATCTAAAGAAATATTTTTTAAATTAATAAAGTAAATATTGATTATCATATATCAAGAAATAATTTAAATAATTATAAAAGAAAGAGTGTAATAAAAATAGCATTTAATAATGTACTTGATAATGGAAACTGACATGAGATTCTTAGTACACATTAGCATATAACATTGTATCCATTTGAATTATATGAAACTATTTATCAGTTGAAAGAATTGAAAATGAAGCGGTTGATATGAAATAAATGACTATATCAGTATTATAATTCTCTGTAAAATATCATATACATTTAAAGTGTATAGTTCATGTGGATTTGAAAACTTCTTTTAGTAGTATATTATTTTTCAACCTTGTTAATATTCTTTGAAATCTTATTTCCTTATAAATTACTTGGGAATTGATATTGATGTGTGGCATATTTGGAATGATCTAGTAAGGAGTGAAATTAAATTATAATATTCAACTATATAAATAGATAATCTATTTTGAAATTATAATATTGTAAAATAATTATAATCTAAATCTTAAATATTGAAAACAACTTCAAATTTATATATGTTTGTTTTAGAAAAAAACACATGGAAGATGGATAAAATGAAATTATTATACTGGTCAATACAAAAAAAATGTTGATAATGAATATATAATGATAAAATATAAATAAATTAAAACTTCATTAGACATATATAGAAACTTTGTATACATGATAAAAGATATTCAATATTTTCATGGTAACATCCCACCCCTCCTGATTGGCTTGAGAAGTGACTGGTGTAAACTATACCTTAGGTGACAACCCCAAGACACCAAAGGCTGGTAATAAATGTTGTGGGCCACAAGAACATTTGGGGATGATTTTACCTTTGAAAGATAAAATATCCAAACTACATAAACAATAACCAAAAAACTCTATATGATGCATGAGTACAAAATAAAATTCAAAACATAATCAAACCAATAAAAACTATCAGAGTACAAGCATAAAAAAATACATACTCAAAGACAACCAAAAGACTAAAAAACTCAAAACTCCCAAGTGAAATAAACCAACAACATCCAACCCACTCCAAGATCTAACTCCATATTTCATACCCACGATATCAAGAAGCATCACTAAATAACTAAGATACCTTGCCTTTATATGTGTCTCGATATATGACATTTTCAAACACACAACACTTCCCAATTATGTGTTGATTATAAACATTGTATAATTTCTCCCAATGACTTCCCACTCATGCCACTAGGATAAAACTTGTTAGCACAATTTATATAAAACATTTTTAAGAAGTAAAAAGAGTTTATAACAGATATATAAATAATTTTCTATAGAAAGAAATAAAAGAAGCATAAAACCTTTTTACAATAATTTGGAATTCCCATAACCATTTATCCGCATAGACCATGCATTCCCAAGTGATAGTTCTATACTCATGGGCGGTTTCTCATTAATCCACCAAGTCGTCACAAGGTGACCAATATCAAGTGCTCCAATGGCACACAACCCTTCCATAGGGTGACATCTAATGAAAATGAACTCATGCCAACCATGTATTCCAATATCCATATAAAAACATTCCATGGTACTTTATTTCTTTAAATCATTTAAACAAACATTTTTCACTCATCAAAACAAACCCATAATTTAAAAATAAATAATTTAAAATTATAAACCAAAGGGGTTTTCTAAAATCCAACCAATTTTATCATTATTTTCCAAAGACAATACCAATTGGTATTTACACCAATAATCACACAATATTTTTACCAAAATTTCAATAAAAACTTTTAATTAAAACTAAGCCTTCAAGTTTTAAATCAAGTATAGATAAGAGAGAAGCTACCTACCTCTAAATGGTTAGAGAAAATGAATAACATCACAAAAATTATTCAATATCCAATCACAAACCATGTTCCCTTCATTGGATCCAACAAGATTTCATAAATATTGACATCAAAAAACATAGATCTATCCATAAAGTATTTGATCTATGGTCCCAAGAGATAGAGATAAGAAGAAAGGATCTAGGAAGAATAAGGAAGAATGGGTACTTACTAATGAATACATACCTCCAATGAACTTTGATTCACCTAAGAATAACATATGGATTAAAAGGGGATCATCTATCAAGCCTATGAAGAAAAAGTAATTTGGGTTATGGATGAATTAGGTGACTAAAGAAGTTCCCATGAATAAATTTAGATTAGATCCGCATTTTTTGAGGCACCAATTGTACACAACAAGGTTAGAATGAATTATTTGAAAAATTGTGCACCAACCGTATGGTGATACTATCTTAGGCCAACCCCTCGCATAGTTGGCTCACACAGTTAGAAAACCCATGCACCAACTATGATTTTACATCTATTTAACATTTTCTAGTTTCCCCTGGGCACTTGCACAATTTGACCAAACTATGCACTAAATGTGCACCTGGATAGTACTAACTTTCTCCCCTTACACTATTTCGTGGAGATAATTCATGTTTTCTACTAACCATGCACAAATCGTGTATCTCCAAAAAAAAGTCTCCAAACCATAACAAAACCCCCCAAAACCTCCAAAAACTTAATTCAAGCATTATATAAACTAAAAATACATGAATCAAGGGCCATGTGCCTAAAACTAGGGGTGGTACAGTCATATAGATTTTTTATATATAATATACACATAGAAAAAAGGGATATTTTATATAGTATGTACACAATGAGAAAGTCACTCTTTTTAGGATAAGATATTGTTGGGGAAAATGTTAAGGCTTACGCCCCTAATAAATATACAAGATTTATAGAAATATAATTGGGTTCAATTAATTATTTGAAAAATGGGGGTTCAAAACCCATTGAGCACAGGTACTGTAGTAGTACTGTAGCATATTGTAGCAGTGGCAGCACTATAGCGGCGGCAGGTCACTGTAGCGGGGAAGGGTACTATAGTAGCGGCGGATACTGTACAATACTATAGCAGGTAGAGTAATGTAGCAGTACTATTCACAGAACGGGCCTCGGGCCAAAAAAATTGGGCTTACGTGCCATGTAATGGGATAAATTCCCACTGGGCCTTCGGGCTATGTAATGGGTCTCCCTCTACCCAGTTAAAAGAGGTCTTTGATTTTCTTTAAATAATAAATGAGGATTCAGCCCTAACCATTAAATAATGATTTCAGTTTGAAAAAAATAGAAATGAAATGATTCAAGATGATTTTGGGAAATGGTATATAAATAGAAACCATATTTTAAAGAACTTGTAAAAGTAATCAAAAATGATAGACATAGGGATTTAAATTTCTTTAGTATATTTAGACCTAAATGCATAACAAGAACACCACTCACACTCATGAATTTTATTAAGCTTAAAAATATATAGGATACAGCCCAAGAATAGTAAAAGTACGATAAAAGAGTACCAAAAACTTATTATTTAACATATATAGATGAAGAAAATAATATTCATAATTACAGTTATTTCAAGTCTATCTGGAAGTCATGTTCTCTTTTAGATTTCTATTAAAATCATATTTATATACTTTTCAAGTGTACACCATGATATGCTATGTCTAAACGAACACCATTCTTTTGTATCAAATAATAGGGCCAAACATCGTCAACACAATTTATTCTTATCAAGATTTATCACTAGAGGCGTGAGGTGTGCACAAGAAGGATGATAGGATAGATATTTTGATCACTCATGAAGTATGAGACTCTCGATAAAGATAGAGTTTTACTATTCTAATAAGATAAAAGTAGGAGGATAGTTATAAAAAATTGGTATGAAGAGGTGAATGTATGGGTCATCAAACCCATAACATAGCACAGATGCAGTAGGTGGCTAATATAACGTAGGAAAATCAAAGGATTACATGCAGCTAAATATGAATAGATAGGGAGAAGTAATAAGAATAGTTGGATGCCTTAAATCATATGAGTGATGAAAATAATTTATAGCTCAGAGTTATCCCATGGTGGATTAATGATAAGAAAATATAGGCAGAGCACGGGATGAGTAAAATAAAAGGCAGGCTGAATAGGCATCCTAGGATGTAGGCCCATGCAAAAGTCTATCCATGTAAATGAAAAACCAAGGAAAAACATGTAATATTTTGATCATAGTAAAATAACACTAAGAATTATTCATGCATGTAGCAGAATAAATTTAAAATTGTATATATGGAATAAGTCATTTAATATGAAAACCAAAATTCATAAATCTTCACCATTTTTATATAAAATGAATATGTTATTTAACATTAGGTTATTGTACTGGAATCAAATTCACATTATCTAAATAGTTCTTTAATTTTGATAATATGATTTCCCTAGTAAAACTATCAAATGGGTTATTATTATTATATATCTTGTTGACACATACAGTTCTAGCCTCAATGACATTTCTAATAAAGTGTAACCTAAGTTCTATGTGTTTATATTTTCTATTGAATACTAAATTTTAAAAAAAATCAAGGCTAAATTTCTATCATATTGGATAGAAATTATAGAATTATATAGGTTGTGTTCAAAAATAAAATTGTTCAACCATATTTATTTCTTTGATAGCTTCGTTCAAGGAAATGTACTCAACTTATATGGATGAAAGATCTACAACAAATTGAATGTTACATTTCCAATCTATGGTTAATCCATAAGTAGTGAAGACATATCCAGTAAGAGATTTTTTTGTCTCAACATTGCCTATATAATCATAGTCTACATAGCCTACTACCAGCTCATTAGTATCCACATTTTACCATAACACAAAGTTAGACCTGTTATATAGTATTTTTATCTTAAAATTAATTTCAAGTATTTACAATGTGACTTCCCTAGATTGTCCATGAATCTACTAAGAGTATAATTATTGAAGGATAAATCAGTTCTAGTTCATATCATTGAGTACATAATGATGACAAAAATATTTTAATATGGGATTTCGAACATATACTCAATATCAATAGCAATAATAGGGGCTTGAGTTAATGAAAATTTAAAAATTTATACAAAGAAAACATTTATAGGTTTTAAAGATATAGAAAAATACATTTTTAGGAATTTAGGAATGTAAGTATTTTTGGGATTGATACATTAGTTTACTAATTTTATCCTTGGTTATTTCCATACCTAATATTTTCTTTATTTTCCCTAGGTCTTTTATTTTAAAGAAAATATTCAATTGGGATTTAATAAAATTAATTAGCTTAAAATTATCACACATTATCAAAATATCATATACATAAATTATTAGGTAAATCATGTCTTTTAACAGAATTTAAATAAATACATGCATTATGTTGACTTCTACTGAATTGGTTATCAAGCATAAAAGAACCAAGCTTCATATACCATTTCCTAAAAACTTCATATACCATTTCCTATAAGATTTTTTTAAACCATAAAATTATTTATTTAATAGGAATATCTAGTTTGGTTTAAATCATTTGGAATAAATCAAGAGGTTTCATGTACAATTTCTTAGTAAGGTTTCCATAAAAGAACGTAGTTTTTATATCCAATTATTCAATGTGGAAATAATAGAAAGAATTAAATTTAAGAAGCATCTGAATTGAATAATGTTTTAAAATAGCTAAAAATATTTCATTATAGTCAATTAATTCTATTTTAAGGAACCCTTTGGACACTAATATAGACTTAAATTTAATCTTATCTTCATATTTTTTGTCATCCTTTTTTTTATAAATTCACTTGCACCCAATGAATTTAGCACTAGTTAGCTTGTAAATAATTTTCAAAGTGTGAGTTGTATTTAAGGACTTTATTTCTTCATCCATGTAATAGATATAATTCTTGTAATACCTATCATTTATGTATTGTTTATAAGATTTAGGATCTTCATAAATATAATCATGGGGTATATTGAAATTAAATAAATCCATGTCATACTAGCTAAATCAAGTAGGGGGTCTATGGACCCTCCTAGCTCTATCTCGGGCCAAGTGATAATCATTGTAATTACTTGGAGATATATAATCTTATTCTAAATCATAATTGGATTTATTTTAGGTCACATCTTGATGATCTAGTGGAGTATACTCAATAAGATCCTAAAATGTTTCTCGTGATCTATGTTGAATAACCTCAATGTGAGGTGTATCAATACTTTCATTAGTGATAGTTATAGACTTGGGAGAATAGGACTAATGGAACACAACATCTCTAATAATTATACATTTATAATATCCAAGTTTATCAAACCATAACTTTTAAACTTTAACAACTTCATGATAGCCTAAAAAGACACATTTAAGAGCCCTTGGTTCTAACTTATCATTTTTGACATAGTCATATGAAATACACCCAAAAATTATAAAGTTTACATAAAAATGAGGTTTTTTATTCCATAATTAATCTAAAGGTTTTAATTGGTTGAAATTTTATGGGAACCTATTAATTAGGTAGACTTTCATAGTGATAGCCTCTTCTAAGAATGACTTTGGTAGGCCCGAGCATGCAAGCATACTTCAAACCCACTCAAGAATGGTATGGTTTATTCATTTCTAAATCCTATTCTATTAGTGGGTTTCCTTAACAATATTATGCCTAAAAATTACCTAATATTCACATAATGAAATTAAAATAGAAGATATTATTTGATTCCTTTATCAGTTCCCATTAATAAAGGTAACAAAATAGGATCCTCTGTCATGGGAGTTAGTCCTAGAATGGTCCCATAAATCAAAATGTATATACTCTAAATATTTAGTAGATTTGAGTTAGGACTACTAAAACTAACCCTCTTAGACATTCCCATGAGATAATATTAAAAAAAAGAAGGTTTCTAGGTGTGACATCACTTAAAACCTCATATTTATTAAGTTCTTCAAGACCTATGGAGCTCACATGCCCCAATATCCTATTCTATAACTAAGTGTTATCTATATTAGTAACATACACATTTACTGATTTCATAGAATGTATTTTTTTCATTCATGACATAAATTTAATTAACAAGAGATGAATTTATAATGGTCCTAGATAGTTTATATTTTTAGGAATCTTGATTCAGACATAAAAATGGAACCTTTCTAGTTTAAAACCCTAGGGAGATCATGTTTCTATGAAGGTCAGACACCCACCTAACATCAAACAATGTGATAATATAATTTCCATTTAGTTTAATTAAAATAGAACCTCTTCCTAAGACCATACATATCCTATTTTTTTCATAATATCACTTATCCTTATACCCTTTCTAATAATTCAAGGAATGAATCTCTAGTAGGACACATACAAAATGAACACCTGGAATCTAGGACCCACTCATCAGTGATCACATGCCTAGACACATTTTGTACTTCAAAAGTATCATAAAGAAAATCTAAAAAGAGGGATTGGTTAGTAGGTTGTCTAGTAATAGGATTTTTTTAGGTTTCCTACACTCAGGTATAATGTTCTTGGGTTTCCCAAAATTGTAATAGGAAACCATAATATCTTTATGCTTAGACCTAGGCTTGGGTTTATTGGTGTTATTGTTTTTATCTTTACTATAGTATTTCTTATTACCATTAGTTTGAGTCCAACCCTTGGTAAAGAGACTCTCAGGAACACCCTTGATGTTAGGTTTAGAATGTAATTATTTAGATAACATGGATGATTTGAATTATTCTGGATTCAATGAGTCTCGAACATACATCATATTTTCAAATAATGTGTAATAAGAATTATCAAGATAAATAAAGAGTATCATAACTTGGTCCTCATCATTAACTTTAACATCGATATTAAATAGTTCGAGCATGATCCAATTAGATTCATCTAATTTTCCTTTAAAAAAACTAGAATTAATTTTAAATTTTAACATTCAATTTTTATTATATGATCTTCCTACAAGAGATAAATTTATATAAATTTTATTAATCTTAATCCAAATTCCAATAGTAGAAGTTTTATATTCAACTCTCATAAGAAGCTTATCCCCTAAGGATATAAACAATGAACTATGGGACATAACTAAGACATCATTACGGATATCACAGTATGTGATAGAGGTATGACCATCATCATACTGGGTTATAATAAGTTTTTTAGGTCCATGTAAAGCATCTATAATTTCTTGTTGAACCAATGGTCCCTCATATTAATTTTACAAAAATTAAAATCTTTGTTACCATCAAATTTTTCAATTTCATTCTTATTAAAATCCATTGTTTATCTGATGGATCTAATATCATTTTATTGGGACAAAATTGAGGCCTACTTCCCCAATAAAAAATCAAGATATGTGGTATTAAATTGGGTGCAGTTAAGTATTTGAAATTCAAAGTGTTATTGTGATTACAATGATTCCAGTTTTAAAATAAAGAAGGAATGTGTAGATTCAAGATGATTTTGAGAAATGGTATATAAATAGAAACCATGATTGAAATAATATGTAATAATAACTAGTAAAGATAAACACATTGATTTATCATGCTTTAGTCTGTTTGGACATACATGCATGGCAAGAACACCACCCACACACACGTGTTCTTTATTAAGCTAAAAAAAGATACAGAATACCCTCAAGAAATAGTATAATTAGAATTAATAGTACCATAAACATAATATTTTAAATATAAAGATGAATATAATAATACCTACAATGATGGATAGTTTACGTTTTTCCATCATCCCTATTCTATTTGATCTTTCTCCCAAAGGCTAATTTATTTAATTATCATGCACACACTAAGATGTTCTATGTATAAACACCCACCATGATTTTAGATTAAATAATAGGGTCACGCATCATTAACATTAAGGATCATCATCATGATTTACCACTAGAGGCATACAAGGGGTTCATAAGGAGGGTGGTGGGCCAGAGATTCTAATCACTCATGAAGAAAGAGACTATCAGGAAAGTTAGGGTTTCACATCAAGAATGAGAGAAAAGAAGTAGGTTGTATATTGATTGAAAGGTGATGTGGAGAGTTGAGTAAAGGGGTCATAAATCCCCTAACATAGTGTAGGAGCAATATGTGGTCAAAATGATGCAGGAAAATCAAAGGATTCCACACAGATGAATCCAAATAGCTATGGTGGAGTAAGAGGAACAAGTGGACGCCTCATATCATATGGGTAGAAAAAATAATTGATTTCTAGGATATATCCCAAATTATATCAATGAAAAGGAAATCTAAGCAGAGAACAGGCTGAAGAAAATAAAAGGTAGGACAAATAAGCAGCCAAGGATATAGGCACACATGAAATCTTAGCCACACAAATACAAAACCATCCTAGAATATGTAACAATTAAAGCATAATAAAATAACTCTAATAATTATTCATACATGTAGTATAAGAAATATAAATGGAAAATATGGAACAAGTCATTTAATATGAACACCAAAATTCATAGATATTCAAAAATGATAGTTTTTATCCTAAAAAGAGAAGATAAAATATTGAAAATGATGGTTTTTATATTATAGATAACATAAGAGTAATAAAAAATAAAAAATAAAACCTAACCATAAGTAACATAATAATATGTTCTAAAATGTATAAATTTTTTTATAGAATATATAAGTTGTAAGAATTTTTTAATGAAGTTTCTGAAAATGAATATAATAATAATTCAGATGAAAATTTAAATCTATATTCTAGAATAATGAAATTTTAAAACCTATTTCTACATTTCTTCATATATTTTAAGATGATAACAAAAACTATAATCCTAAATTATTTTATATAAAAATTCAAAGAGTAATTATAAAATTATATAATGAAAAAGTTATGATTTAGTGGTATAAAGTCTCAATATGGATAAAATTTATACCAAGAAAACTGATACATGTGAATTTAGAATTTAAATAATAATTAAATTACATAATTTAAAATTCTCCTTACTCTTATAATATATTGATATTAAAATAAAATATTTAATGGGAAAGGATATTATGTTATAAGTGATTAAGTAATTTCTTATCATTAGAAATTAGAAATTTATAACATTTAAAGAAAATATAAGGTAACCAAATAATTTGAAAAAAAAAGGAAATAAAAAATATGAAAGAATTTAAGAGAAGGTATGAAATTTCATTAGTCCTCACCTTGTTAAAATATTTCTCATATTATATGAAATGATTACTCTCACCTAACTAAACTATATTTAAATGTTAAAATTCACTATGTTTATAGATAAGGATTATTAAAAACACTCAAAATGAATATATGAATAAGTCATATAAAAATAATATAAGGCAGAATCCATGATTTAGAAACACACAACTGTAAAATATAAAAAATACCAATCACCATATAATAAACAATTATAAGTCCCCAAGAATGTTTTTCTCTAATAAGAACACATTAAAACATAAAACATATTAAGATGTGTGTGTGTGTGTGGTTAAATTAGTATTTATATGATACAAAGTGGCCCTAAAAATTAAGATGAAGTGTAAAAAAATAACAATAACCCACCTCCATTAGTAAGGATAAAGCAAGGATTAATGATACCTCAAACACAAAAATTACCTCAATCACTCCAAGCCTCAAGGTAGAGAAATAATCTGTATAGGAAAATGGAAACCAATGGGAGAAACAAACACTAAGTGAACATGGTAGGAGGTAGAGAGGTATAGATCATGAGAAGTAGAAAAATATCTCTTTCCAAAACCTCATATTCAATAAAATAACAATACAATTGTATGGAAAAAAGAAAAACATATCTAATTACACACCATAATCATATATATATATAGTAGTGACTGATTGAGTCATAAATCCAAAAATATATTGGATGAGATTGAATTGAATACCTGATTCTTATCTTGGTCCATCTTGATGATACCATGTGATTATAGGTGGAGATGGATCCAAAGCCTGATAGATGTCATAGAAGGGGTGTATGGGGAGGTGAAGGTGGGAGGTGGAGGTAGATAAGTGGTGTAGGGGGAGGTATAAGGGCTGTAAAAGTTAAGAGGTAGAGTCGGAGGCGGATAAGTGGTGTGGGGGGAGATGCAAGGGGTGGCAGAGGTAGGAGGTAAAGGCAGAGGCTGATAGGTGTCCACTTCTATAGATATAGGCTTCATCAACACTATAAATATCCTTTATTAGTGCTAAATAAGTGTTGATGTTCTAAGTTCCTTTAAAAATAACAGCTTTTATTAGTTCTAAATATAGAACTGATAAAAGGCCCTTCCAAAACTACTAAAAAAACACTAATAAAAGAGGTTATTTATCAACACTTTTTTAGCACTGATAAAAGGCCTACTACAGTTGTATGCTGTTGAGATTATATCACACTATAGCAAGTACAAAATTTAATTATAATTAAATTTACATCAAAAATAAAACAAAAAACACTATATTACAAAAATTTAAAATTTTGGTTTATACAATTACATTGGTACATAAAATTTACACAAACATCAAAAAATTAAAAAACATTGATTTTTTTCATCTTTCACCCCCAAACACCTCCAAAAGAGCCTAATCATACTTTTTGATGCTAAAAAAACCTATAAATCCCCGAAATCGTTCTTCTGAATTCAATAAATAAAAATATTGTGTACTTTTTTATAAAATACAACTAAAAAATACATAGAGCATTTCACATACTAGGACCTTTACTAGTTAATGTTTTAGAGAATTAGACAATTACATTACAATATATCAGATTTATACAAAAAATATATTCAATTTCCATCGCTAGTTCTACCTCTATATGTGAAACTAACACAAATTGAAATTATAATAAATCTGTGAAATGTAATTTATAACATAGCATAAGAATTAAATTTCCCGTTAAGGTGTTTTAAAAAATAATTTATAAAACCCTTTCTTTGAAAACTATAAATCTATTTGGGAATATTTATCAAATAAATCATTTGATAAAATCATTACATAGAAAATAGTTTTCAAAATATTTTCTAAATATCCTTAATAAGTTTATATTACTTTGAAAACCATAAATAATAATTCCTTTAAAATATTTATTTGTATTTATCTCACTTGAAAATAATAACTTTTATAGATTATTTATGATACTTAACAGGCCATTAGAAAACCATTAGGCCACTTAGTGGTATCACATGTAGGATAGTGTCCCCTTAAGTTTATGGGTTCACTCCCCATAACATAAAATATCATGTGATACTCCAGTGCCAATTTCAAGAAAATATTTCAATGGACATGTCTTTCTTACTCATAATCCAAAAATCATTTCAAAACCATACATAAATTATTTTAATAAAATAAAATAATCTTACTATTTTCTTTACTTGGCGTAATCATATTTTTAAATAATTTCTAAAATAAATTAGGATAAATCCATACTTTTAAATAAGTTCTCTTAATTAAAAGACATAAGTATAAATTATAAATAAATTAAATTAATGATTGAATTAAAATGCATAGAATGTCAATGATATCTTAGATGATGGCCATATCTAATGTTATGAATGAAATCCATAGACATGTAAAAACAATTCACACATAAAATGAAAACTCTTATTATTTACAATGTTCTATAAAATAATATCCTATATAGAATAAATGAAATAATAAATTTTATCATAGAAATTGATTTCTAAAAGAAACAATTTAAATATAACAATAACAAAATAAAGTTTTGTTATTGTTTTATAATAGCTTATTTAAAATCATGGAATAATTCTTTATAATGTTAATTTTTATCATAATATATGTAAATATAAATATATATTTATATAGAGAGATAGAGATAGTTATTTGAAAATAAATAGAGGATTGGATTTCTTTAAAGGGTTATAATTCAAATCAAAGTTTAAAAAAATAAAAACAAAAAAGAGACTTTGTTTTCCAAATCATAAACTTGATAAAAAAAATTGACATACTAACACCCATATTTTATATAATTTGAATATATATATATATTGACTTGTAAACAAAATACATCCCTTACCTTAAATTCAGACTGAATACCATAGATTAGACACACCATAAGCAAAGTAGAAAGGGTGAAGAAGGCAGTTCCTTCTTATGCAGGTTATGCAGCACTCAGGCAGGCGTGCATAACTTAAGAAAGGTGTGTAAAACTTAAAAAAATAGATAAACATAGGGATGGAATGAAACACTTATTTATAATCTCAAATTTTTATTAGTATATAATTATTTCATTCTTCTATGTTGAGGAAGGAAGAAAAATTAACTCTCGTTTTTTTGTGCATTACACGTCACACAAACATATTATAAGTATATTATATATATATATATATTATCCCTACATTATAGGCATTAGAAGACTTTCAAAACGTGGGGGTTCCCTTTTTTACTTCACCACACACATGAGCCCCTCGAGATTCTCCCATTTTTTTGTTGTTTTTCTTATTTCATGTTTCCTACTTTTTTTCATTTTGTTTTTTATTATTTTTTATCATTTTTTGAAACAAATAATTTCTCTTGTTTTTTAAAACTCACATTTTATCCTCTTTTTTATCATTATTTTAATTTTTAAAATAACATTATTTTTTCATATTTTATCCTTTATTATTATTATTTTAGTTTAATAAAATTATTATTTTAGATAATAAATTATTAAAACTCACATATTCATAAAAATTTATAAGTCATAATTTCATATAATAAAATATATTACATTAATTTAATAATAATAATTTAATAATTCTAACAATTCAAAATTTTATACATTTAAAATAATTAAAATTTCATATAATATATATTACCTAAATAATAATAATAATTCTATTTTAAAACAAAATGTTTTACTATTAATTGTTGTTTTAATTATTATTATTATTACCTTTAGTAATTATAATTATCATATTTATAAAAAAAATATGTTAGATTTTATTTATTTCAAAATAATGGTAAAAATTTAATTCTAATTAGTATCTTAAATATTAAATTAGATATATATATATATATAAATTTTATTACATATGTATATTCTATTTTAAAATTTTAATTCTCAATTAATAATTTTCAAACAAATTTAGTTATTCAAATATTATATTTTTACAAAAATAATCAAATAAATATATTTATATTAAAATGTTATTTTAAATAGAACAATACTATAAAAAAAAATTTTAAAATTAAATCTTGTTTTTTGAAATTAATAATTTATTTAAAAATATTATAACATAAGATTTGAAAACTATAAATTTATCATAAAATCATAGTTGATGAAATATCATTATCTATAATAAAAGAATTATTTTATAATAATTCCATGTAATATTATTTATAAGCATTATTATATAATTTTAAATTAACTTATAATCAAATTTTATTTTGATTAAATAAAACACTTAAATTCAATTATTATTTCCATAATTATTTTATTTAAAGTTATAAAACAAGTCATTTAATAATAACTAAATATTTAAATTTTCTGGGATATTACATTCTTCCTCCCTTAAAATAATTTCACCCTTAAAATTCGTTCATTGAACTTAAGAAAATTCTGAATTTCCAACTTCAGAATTAAAAAAATGGAATTTCTAAACTTTTATACTCTGTCGCTTAGATTTTCCTCAAACAAAAACATCTAATCTCAAAAGTTTTCTAGAACATCACTCTTATACCATGTGTGAATCCCTAAACCCGAACTTTCAGATTCATTACATGAAAATGTTTTATATTTTTTTATAAAAACTGAAAAATACACAGATCATTTAACATACCATGACCTTTACCGGTCTAGGTTTTGGAGAATTAGATAATTTCATTACAATACATATGAGTTAAACAAAAAATTATTCAATTGAATTCATGAGTTCTGCCTCCATATTTGAAACTAACACCAAATTAAATTCTACTAAAGTTTTGAAAAATAATTTAAAACATCAGGTGAACATTAAATTTCCCAATAAGGGGTTTTATAAAACATTTGGAAATACCTTTCTTTGAAAACTATAAATATCTTTGGGAACATTTATCAAATAAATCATTTGATAAAATCATTAATTAGAAAAGATTTTTCAAAACATTTTCTAAATATCCTTAATAAGTTTATATTACATTGAGAACCATAAATAGAAATTCTTTTGAAATACTTCTTTAGATTTCTTCAATTTGAAAATAATAACTTTTAGGGATTATTTATTATACTTAGCAGACCATAAGAAAACCATAAGGCCACTTATCCATATCACATATAGGACGGTGTCCCATTAAGTTCATGGGTTTACTCCCCATACCATAACATATCATTCAATACTCTAGTTCCAATTTCAAAAAAACATTTTAATGGTTATTCCTCTCTCACTCATAACCCAAAAAACATTTTAAAACCATACATAAATTATTTTCATAGAATAAAATAATCTTACCAATTTCTTTACTTAGAAAAATCATATTTTTAAAGAATTAATAAAAATAATTAGGAGAAATTCATAATTTTAAATAACTACTCTTAATTAAAATTCATAAGTATAAATTCTAAATAAATTAAATGAATGCTTGAATTAAAGTTCATGGAATGTCAATGATCTCTTAGATTATGGCCATATATAAATTTATGAATGAAATTCATGGACATGTAAAAACAATTCACATATAAAATGATGACTCTTATTATTTACAACAAGCCATAAAATGATGACCTATATAGAATACATGAAATAATAACTTCTATCATAGAAGTTGATTTATAAAAGAAATAATTTAAAGATAAAAAATAACAAAACAAAGTTTGGTTATTGTTTTATAATAGATTATTTAAAATCATAGAATAATTATTTATAACATTAATTTTTAACATAATATATATATATATATATATATACATATATAGAGAAATTTATATGAAAATAGATAGAGGATTGGATTTATTTGAAGAGTTATAATTCAAATCAAAGTTTAAAAAAAATAGATACTTTGTTTTAAAAATCAATAAATATTTTATAGAATTTTAAATATATATATATATATATATATATATATATATTTGTAAATCAAATACATCCCTTACCTTAAATTAAGACCAAATACTATAGCTTGGACACACCAGAAGCAAAGCAGAAAGGGTGTAGAAGATAGTGTCCTATTACGTAGCTTGTGCAGCGTTCAAGCAGCATGTAGAACTTAATAAAGGTGTGCAGAACATAAAAAATAGATAAACTGAGTGTCAAAATGAAATACTTATTTATAATCTCAAATTTATAAAAGTGTCCAATTATTTCTTTCTTCTGTATTGAGGAAGGAAGACAAATTGACTCTCATTTTTTGTGTATTACATGACGCACACACATATTATAAGTATATTATATATATAATCTCAGCTTTCTAGGCATTACGAGACTTTCAAGAAGTGGGTGTTCCCTTTTTTACTTCACCACACACATGATCCCCTCGTGATTCTCCCATTTTTTATCATTTTTCTTACTTTACATTTTCTACTTTTTTCATTTTTTTAGTTTTTTCATTTTTTGAAACAAATAATATCTTGTTTTATTAATCTCATGTTTTATCCTCTTTTTATCATTATTTTAATTTTTAAAATAACAATATTAATCCATATTTTGTCCTTTATTATTATTATTTTAGTTTAATAACATTATTAATTTAAATAATAAATTATTAATACTCATATATTCATTAAAAAAATATAAGCATAATTTTATATAATAAAATATATTACCTTAATTTAATAATAATAATTTAATAATTATCATAATTCAAAATTTTATAAATTTAAAATAATTACAATTTCATATAATAGATATAACCTAAAAAATAATACTAATTTTCTTATAAACCAATATGTTTTACCATTAATCATTATTTTTATTATTATTATAATTGCCTTTAATAATTATAATTGTCATATTTATAAGATAATATGTTAGATATTATTTATTTAAAAATAATGGTAAAATTTTAATTATAATTATTATCCTAAATATTAAATTAGATATATATATATATATATACATTTCATCACATATGTATTTTCTATTTTAAAATTTTAAATCTTAAATAATCATTTTCAGACAAATTTTGTTATCCAAATCTTATATTTTTACAAAAATAATCAAATAAATATATTTATATTTAAATATTCATTTATACAGAATAATACCATAAAATAGTATTTTAAAATAAAATATTATTTCTTGAAATTAATAATTTATTTAAAAATATTATAACATAAGATTTTAAAACTATAAATTTATCATTAAATCATAGTTGAGAAAATTTCACTATTTGTAATAAAGGTATTATTCTATAATAATTATAATTAATATTATTTATAAGTATTATTATATAATTTTAAATTAACTTATTATCAAATTTTATTTTGATTAATTAAAACACTTAATTTCAATTATTATTTCCATAACTTAGTTTATTTAAAGTTATAAAACAAGTCATTTAATAAGAACTAAATATTTAATTTTTTGGGATGTTACAAAACCACCCCATCTCAAGAAAAAGAGATCACCTATATAAAAAACAATTATTATGTTTGGAATACTATAATAAAATAAATTAAACATAGATATAAAATAATGAATTAAAAAATGTCACTTTTAAACTGAAAACATGCACTTCAAGTCATATTAGGTGCACCGTGTGTCAGATTAATGTTTGGTTAATTCATATATGTCACAAATGATTTATGGATCATTTTACTAAAATATCAAGACAATCCTAGAATATTTTCTAGTTTTTAATTATGTGTCATGTGTTTTGAACTAAAGTTTAAATTTTAAACTAAAAACATACACATCGAGTCATACCAGACACACCATATATCATATTAATGTGTGACTGATTCATATGCATCAAAATGGATTTGTATATAATTTTACTAAAGTATCATGACATTTTGAGTGCATTTTATTGGTTTTAGGTATGTGGCTTATGTTTCAAACTAAAATGTCAATTTTAAATAAAAACACAAACTTTGAGTCATACCGGTCACACCATGTGTCAAATTTAGGGGTCTTTGATTCTTATGTGTCAAAATGATTTAAGGAATTTTTTCCTAATGTATCAAGAAAATAAAAGTTAGTTTTCTAGGTTTCCAATGAGTTTCACGTGTTTTTAAATAAAATTTTCTTTTTAAACTAAAATCACACTCTGTGAGACATATCAGTCACACCGTGAGTCAGATTGATATATAGCTAATTATTGCATGTTACAGGTGAATTATGGATATTTTTCAAAAATATCAAGAAAATACAAGAATTTTTTCTTAGTTTTCAGTGAGTGACACACAATTTTAACTAAAATGCCATTTTAAAATAAAAATCACACATTTTGAGTCATACTGGTTACACCACGTATTAGAATGAGGTAGAAATGATTCCTACATGTCAAAAATGACTTATAGATCATTTCTGTAAAGTATCAAAATAATTTTAATGTGTTTTCCTAGTTTAGAGTATTCCAAGTGTCTTTTTAACTAAAATTTCCTTTGTAAACTAAAACCACACATTTTGAATCATTTTGATCACACCATGTATCAGATTGAGGTGTGACTGATTCCGACACATCAAAAATAAATTATAGATTGTTTTCCTAAAGTATTAAAACAATATTAATATGTTCTATTTTTTTTGTGTGAGTCACATTTCTTTTAAACTAAAAAAGTCAATTTTAAACAAAAACACACTCTTTGAGTCATATTGGTCACACCGTATGTCAGATTAATGTGTAGTTGATTCCTACACATTAAAAATGAATTAAGTATCATATTACTAAATTATTAAAACAATTCAGCTGTGTTTTTTAAGTTTTTAGTTGGTGACACATGTTTTTAACTAAAATTTCATTTTTAAATTGAAAACATGCACATTGAGTCATCACTACTGGAAATCTGACCTATACCAACTCATCTATACCAACAGTTTGTAAAAAATGTTGGGAAAAGCCCACTTTGAGGTCACTTTTCCCAACGGTTTTCCAAAACTATTGGGAAAGGGTATGGATTTCCCAACAGTTTGGCCAAACCGTTGGGTAAATTCCACTTTTAGGCCACTTTTCCCAACGGTTTGGCCAAAACGTTAGGAAAAGTCCACTTTGAGACCACTTTTCCCAAAAGTTTGGGAAAACTGTTGGGAAAGGGTGGGTACCTATCCCAACGATTCTCAAAACCGTTGGGATAGGACTTTCCCAATGATTTTGAGAACCGTTGGGATAGGTACCCTTAATTTTTATGAGTACATTTATCGAATATCATCAAATAAATCAATATATAAATTACATATAAATATATTTATTTATTTATTTATCCAAATATATTCACAAAGGATACTCTAGGATAGTGGTAAAGTCAATTATATATAACATGGAGGTTGTGGGTTCAAAACTCCACTGGAACTCTTTTTTATATATTTACTTATCCAAATGGTTTCCCCAAACCTTTGGGAAAGAACTATCCCAATCGTTTGGAAAACCGTTGGGAAATACCAATATCAACGGTTTTCAAACCGTTGGTATAGGTCTTTCCCAACAGTTTTCTAAAAACTGTTGGGATAGGTCTTTCCCCACTCCAAATCACCCAACGGCTTCCCAAACTGTTGGTATAGGCTATACCAACGGTTTGGGGACCTATACCAACAGTTCCAAACCGTTGGTATAGGTAATTTTTCCTTTAGTGCATACCGGTCACATCTTGTATCAGATAATAGTGTGGTTAATTCCTACACATCACAAATGACTTATTGATTGTTTCCCTAAAGTATCAAGAAAATACAAGCGTGTTTTATTATTTTTTAGTGAGTAACATGTGTTTTTAAGTAAAATTTCAATTTTAAAATAAAAACACACATTTTGAGTCATATCGGTCATGTTGTATATTATATTGAGGTACGAATAATTCTTACACATCGTAAATTTCTTATAGATCATTTTCCTAAAGTATAAAAAATATGATTTTATTTTATTAGTTTTGAGTAAGTCACATGTTATTTTACTAAAATGTCATTTTTAAAATTAAACCAAACATATTGAGTCATACTAGTCACACTATGTATCAGTTTGAGGTTCGGATGATCCCTACATGTCAAAAATGATTTAAGTATTTTTTTTTAAGTATCAAAATAATCCAAATGTATTTTATAATTTTTTGAGTCTGTCACGTTTCTTTTTAACAAAAATATCATTTAAAATAAGAAACTTACACTTTAATTAATTCTAGTCACATCATGTGTTATATTGATATTTGGTTGATTAATGCATGTCAAAAATGAATTAAGGATCATTTTACTAAATCATCAATACAATTCAAGCACGTTTTCTCACTTTTCAGTGATTGAGACACATTTTTAACTAAAATTAATTTTTTAAACTGAAAACACTCATTTTGAGTCATATCGATCACACTATGTATCATATTGAGGTCTTAATGATTTATACCCATCATAAATGACTTATGGAAAATTTCCTTAAAGTATTAATACAATATGAATGCATTTGACAATTTTTGAGTATGTCATATATCCTTTTAACTAAAATGTCTTTTGTAAACTGAAACCATGCATTTTGGGTCATACCGATCACACCTTGTATCGGATTGAGGTTTGGATGATTCCTACATGCCACAAATGACTTATGTATTATTTTCCTAAAGTATCAAAATAAGCTAATTTGTTTTCTCAATTTTGAGTTTTCCACTCGTTTTTGAACTAAATTGTCAATTTTAAATAAAAACACACACTTTGAGTCATATCGGTAACACGGTGTTTTGGATTAACATAAAATTGATTCTTACACCTCAAAAATGACTTAAGGATAATTTTTCAAAAGTATCAAGATAATATGAGTGTGTTTTCTAGGTTTTTAGTGAGTGACACATTCTTAACTAAAATTTCATTTTTAAATTTAAAACACACACTTTGAGTCATACCAGTCACAACATGAGTTGTATTTATGTGTGGATAATTCTTAAATGTCATAAATTAATTATGGATTATTTTATAAAGTTTCAAGACAATATGAACATATTTTCTATAATGCCCAGACCCTAGTTACCCAGAGTTGGTGCATTATTAAATAACATTTTCATGATATAAGGAATCATGTCCTGAAAGACTGATCAGTTTAGTAGCCATGGAAGTACTGGATACATACATAAGTTTTACATTACATCATGAAATAAAGAAAAATAACATCATTGTGTCCCCTTTAAATTCACTCTTATCCATTTTCTTATTCTTGTAGTTTAATCATAAAATACTTCTTCGCATCCTGGGAAAAATAAAACATAATAAAGGGGTGAGCTAAGATGCTTAGTAAGGATAACAATATAGAAAAAACATTTATAAATAAGCATAAACACTTAAGGAAATGTATAAGACTAAAACATAAGACTTTTAAATTTAAACTTTAGCATAATATGGAAAATTTAATCAAATAATTCCATTTACTTATTCAGATGGATATTCTACTAGTCGATTAATCACATGTAATATCAATAGACAATTTCATAATAATGGAATGCATAATGCCAGACTTCATAACAACATAGTCAAGGCCACGTGCCAAGACTATAAATAAGATTTTGTCAAGGCCTTATGCCAAGACACTATCTTGTCTCATGAGACCTACCGATGCATTGAGTATCTATAGTGGGCTACACCCGTCACTTACGAAGTCCAATGTATTCCTCATATGAAAATATTGAAACATAACATAAACATTCATATTAAAACTAGTATACGAAATGTTAATACTTTAACTATAAACAATGAATGGTATAAAAATAACACATCCACAGTCAAACATATCACAAAAACTTTAATACAATATGGAAGATTGTATCATAATAAATCAACTTCAAACAAGTGTAAAATCTATCAAAGGATGTTAATATAGATGAAATCAAAACTATTTGAGAGGAATATATCTTTCTAGTTTGAAATCATTTAAAATTTACATAATTATAAAATAAAACATTTATATTGAAAATATTCTTATAATCTTGTAAGGGAAGCTTCCAATATATTATAATGGCAGAAAATAGTCGCATTCGCCGTATAAGTTAAAAACATTCTTTCCTTAATTTTGTCAAAAAGGATGTAAAGGACCTTGTTTGGAAAATTATGGAAAGAATTATTTGTAAAAATTATATAAAAATTCAAAAAAGGGTATAAATTAATTTAACCCATAGTATAGGAAATTGTAAAAATGTTTTGAAATAAATTTTTAAGAATCACGGATGTGGATGATGAAGAGGTCTCAGAAGATACTCACGTATAAAAAACCTCGGATAATGAAAAGATTATATAATTAACCCTTACCTTTTACTTTTCCTTGATCTAGGGTACGTTAACCTCCCATATAATAGTTAAATCAATGTTATTAAATTATAAAAGAACCACATACATAAATATGATATCATATATGATCTTCTAAAATTTCTTTGTTAATAATATTTTAGTAGTATCATTGTTTAGGGTGTTAACTGGTTTGTTTTCCTTTATATGCTTGGTTGCGTAAGCCATGTTTGTTATGGATAGGATTTATTTGATTCATATAAAAAATTATATTAAGTTCTTAAACATTTTTTTCAATCGTAAAATGAAAATTATTCTTGAATGGTTATGATAGGGAATGAATTTCATCGCGTTCGTGGACATGGTAATTTGTACGTACGCACGAGCGACAATATCAGTCTATTGATGGTAAAATCGTATGTAATTGGATGATATATAATATATAGATAATTTTTAACATGTTATATTTATTATTTACATATGTTATACTCATTATTATAACCATCCAGATAATGAAGTGTTTGAATAACAAACTACACCACGACGTGAAGACGGTAAGTCATACGTACGCACGTATGGTGACTCTTAATTAATATGATGGATATAATAATGAATATGGTTGTACCATATTTATAATAACTTCAAATTATGTATAAGGTACTAGGGTTTATTGTAACACCCCAAATATTTCAAAACCTTATAAATATAAAATGTATGTTTAATGCCATTAAAGTTTTCTTCTTTTACCCAAACAGAATATAAAAGATAAAACACAGAACTTTTATTTAAGAACTTAACACCGGAGTGTCTTACAACATTCTTAGTTTACAAGGAAATATCACTAACCAAAGATACCAATTAAAAACCCTATAAAGATTACAAGAAGACCTCTCAAAACAATGAGAACCCTGAGAAGACGATAGGGGTCTTTAGCATCCATTAAAACAAACATAAGAATTGCCGAAGCCACCGCAGCCACACTAAGCACTAAAGGGATGACTTAAACCATCTTATTTTTCTTTTTCTCCTTCAATCACCTAACGTTTAAGAAACCTCGAGACCAGGTTTTATAGGGAACCTTTTCGACTGTTACCTCATGTGGTCGTTGGAATCTCAACGGCTATAATTATAGCCGGCGGAGTCTTTAAATTCACAACAGTTGGGTTTTAAAGTAATGAAGTTTATATTCTTGGTAAAAACTTAGATTATATAATGCTTTTATAATTTTATTTTATGTTTTGAAATTATGTCTTTAAATGTCATAGTGTTAAAATAAAGGAATACTTTTAAGAACATAGATGTTTTTACAAACCTTAATGTTTATTTATACAGTTAAAAACCTAGTAATTCAAAATATCTTTTAAATAATATGAAGATTATAACTCATAAAGAGGGTATTTTATAAGTATGGAACCAATATACCTTTAATAAGTATTTTGAAGATGTATTTTTGATACCCTAATGTTATATTTTTAACTAAATGAAACTATGTTTTCAACCTAGAAGTATTTTTTGAATTCAATTGTTAATGTTTTCATAAATTATTGTAACTTATGTTTATAAAAACTTACTATTTTAAATAACATATATGTTTAAATATGTGTACTTCAAAACATAAATGATATTTTAAAATGATTATCTAATTTCAATAAAAAAAATTAAGGGGAACCAGCCAACCGAGGGCAGCCTTGAGGCCAAGCCCTTAATGTCAAGGATAGTCCCCCTAAACACCCGAGGTGGAGACCAGGGGTGTGTCTCGGTGTCTCGAGTGCATTCTTAGAGGAGATCCTGAACATAGCTCGTGTAAAGTACCAGCGCGCACGCACAGGCCCATGTCTAAGTCCCACGGTGCGCAGGGTGTAAGGGTGGGCCAAAGCCCGCGAGGGGGCCCATGTTTAAGGCCCCATGGAGTGTGTGTGTGTGTGTTATTTCCATGAGGCTGGAGCGCTGAGGCTTATAAGCTGCACCCAAAAATCCATTTGTTTCGATGTGGGAACCATTTTTTTGGTCGAAATGAAATCGTGGTCGTATGATCTTCCATCGCGCGATCTCGTCTATCGAAACCAATCACGAGTTCAACCTCAACTGACCGCGGAATATCACCGCATTTTTTGAGAGGAGTTTGATCCTACATGATCTAATCTCAGTTATCTGAAGTTTTTAAAAATGCCGCTTTTTTTCTGACCCGTCCGATTAGATCTAGACTCAATCCAAACCGTCCAACCATTTTTATAACCCGTGAGCGTTCCCCAGCCATTAGTTTAAGATCGTCCCAATCTAGGTCATCCATTTTCCTTCAGATTTCTTCCTCCCACGTCTTTTTCTTTCTTCGTGGCACATCTATATTCTCTATGGCATGTCCCAGACCAGTGGCCCACTCCCCTATTTTTTCCTCATTTTTCTTCACTTCTTTAAACACCGGACCCTCCACTTTCACTCAGTTTCCACAACGGTCTCTTTCCTGACTCTTTTTTTTAAAACAAGTGGCCTCGGATCCCATTCTTATTACATTAAAATAATATTTATAGGAATGGTTTATATAAACCACTGAGGAATTTTAAGAACCCCGGATTCTTTTCACTCAAGTCTTCAGCGACCCTCCACGAATCCTCTGGTTAATTTCCAGCATCTCCCGAGCCTTCTTCCTCCTCTATTTATGTAAGGGTTTACTTTAAACATTCTTTTTTACAAAACCTATAATATGTAGTTCTGTATATACGGTTTTGTATATGTATGTATGTATGTATGTATGTATGTATGTATGTATGTATGTATGTATGTATGTATGTATGTATGTATGTATGTATGTATGTATGTATGTATGTATGTATGTATGTATGTATGTATGTATGTATGTATGTATGTATGTATGTATGTATGTATGTATGTATGTATGTATGTATGTATGTATGTATGTATGTATGTATGTATGTATGTATGTATGTATGTATGTATGTATGTATGTATGTATGTATGTATGTATGTATGTATGTATGTATGTATGTATGTATGTATGTATGTATGTATGTATGTATGTATGTATGTATGTATGTATGTATGTATGTATGTATGTATGTATGTATGTATGTATGTATGTATGTATGTATGTATGTATGTATGTATGTATGTATGTATGTATGTATGTATGTATGTATGTATGTATGTATGTATGTATGTATGTATGTATGTATGTATGTATGTATGTATGTATGTATGTATGTATGTATGTATGTATGTATGTATGTATGTATGTATCAATCCGTTTGGTATTAAATGTTTTAAATGAAGATTATAGAAGTTTTTTTTGTGTAAGGGGATATATCGACCTTCCCCTTTGATGAAAAACCCGGTATACACACATGGTGTATAATTGGTTATTTATTATGTATGTATGTATATATATACATATATATTTTTTCACTATATGCATCAATCCTCCTCCTCTTCCTCAAGCTAATGTAAGGGCGGTTTCTTTTTTTCCTTTTGCATACAAACAGGTTTTCATATATTTTTTATATGTATATATATGTATATGAACACTTTCAACGGTTTCAGAACCCTAACTTCTTATGATTCCTTCTGTTTGAGGTTATCACACTCTGGTAAAGGTGTTTTTCTATATCTCCTCTTGAAAAATATTTCCAAATAATGTAGTATGTTATACAAAGGTTTATAAACTCATAAAGTGTGTTTTAAAATTGTATGTAAATCCATCTTTGATTTTATAGAAGTCAATATATATATATATATATATATTCCAATGCAATCATTATGAATTCCAAGACATGAATACTAACCCCTAAGTAATAATCAAACGCAAACTATGTCTTTGGTTAAGTGTAATTATATCATGGTTTAAAACAATTGATTTTATATATTTATGTATTTATTGTCACATTTATATTAATTCATTATATGGTTTTGGTTTTCAATTAAATAAATAGTGGATAGAGATTTTCATAACTCAAGTAATTTTTTTGAAAACCCATATATACACTTTGCGTATATATGGTCGTGTAAATATATATTTATAAGTCTAATTTCCAAAACCTTGTTTTCATGTACAATTATTAGGACTTAGTTGATGTTTTGATGCATGTAAGATTTTAACGTTTTCCAATACGATGTGTATGAGTATACACTAATGAACTTGTTTAAATAAAGTAGTCATTCTAACACATACCCTTGATGTAGTTTATGATGTAAAATAATGTAATCTGGCTTGATTTAAGTTTACGTTGGAGGACTAAGAATTTATGTTATTATGTCATAACTGTTTATTATTTTATGATAACCTATCGTGATGAATGTTAATGGTCAATATGGTTATGGTTTAATTGCAAGTTCAATGACGTATTTATCACGATAATCAATGTCTAGTATTTTCTTTAAGAGTTTCATTTTCATGTAAAGGAATTTTAAAGAATTATCATTTAGAACCTCATGTGGAAAACCCTACCATTTAACGTGTTGTTGTAATTATCCTATGGGCATATAATGTTAACTAAACCATGCCTGCTATCGAATAATTATTCCATATCTTCAATGATATCTGTCATATCATGTATGCATTACTCATTTTATTGTACATAGTGCATGCATATGACATATCCTGGTAATGAACTAATAATTAAATATTAAAATTGGTATGGGACACCTTGAATATTAGACCATATTGACATATGAGGAATGTATTGTACTACTGGGTTGCGGTCCGGTTAAAAGAAATCCCTCCAGGTTAGGGACTGGTAAAATTAATCCCTCCGGGTTGGAGACCGGTAAAAGTAAGATCCTTGATGCATTGGTAGTTCTCTTGAGACAATCAGTAGGCGACAAACCCTCTGAGTTTTTTTCTGACTATCAGTTTGGGTTTCTACCCCCAGGTCATGGCATGAGGCCTTGGCCCAGTCAGCATGAGTCCAAAAATTCAGCATTTCTTCATTATGTTTTAAGAATATGACCAACCAAGTGATTATTTCGACTAGAGGAATATATTTGGGTATAGAACCATTACCTATGAGTATGAAATTAAAGTATGCATGGAATATGATGAGACAGTGATAATGCATGATCAGCTTACCTTTCCATAATTTTGAATGCAAATGTTATCATTACATTTATCATGTTATAAAGTGCATTTTTTGTGATTTGTAGTGAAATTGTTTATGTGCAACACTAATAATGTTCATGATCAGTAGTTTTTTCATACCTTGCATGTTATGCTTATTTTACATAGTATAATTCATGAACTTTTATACAAAAATTCTTACTTTGTTCACCTAGTAGCATTCATTTAAATGTTTAACTGCTTGTGTATGAAATTTTTTAATTATTTAATGTCAACCTTTGAAATGTCATGATGTTTTCCTTTAAGGATTATTTTTAAGTATAAGTATTTTCAAAGGTAGTATTCAAATTCTATATTTCAAAACCCCTTACTGAGTATTTAAATGCTCACCCTACGTTTAAATGAAAATTTTTCAGGTTTCAGTCATGTCTTCGAGAAAGTTTCAGAATACAGCTAGTTTTTCCAGAACCTGAACCTAACGAGACTCTATAACATGGGACATGATGTGTTTATATAATTGTACTGTAATAAATTCTATAACATCATGTCTCATGGGCACTGGCTCTAGGCACTCATGGGCCGGGTCCTTACAGTTGGTATTAGAGGATAGGTTCAGAAAATTCTGGAGAAACCAGGTAATAGAAATATGTAGCTACGACTAAATCTTACTAAGTGGTTTTATTATAATTTTCAGTGGCAAACGAAATATCACTAACAAGTCTTTTGTCCCTTCCCACTGAAATCCTCGAGACTATAATTTTTAAGTCGTGTATGGAATACTATGAACCCTTTGGGAACCTCTGATTATCATGCAAGCTCCTTTACCAAGTGTCAAACAACTCAAATATCCTTCAACTCTTTCGAGGATCGATTAATGTGTATTATCGTATAACTTATGCACAACTTGCGTAAAATACGCATAAGGGTAAATATTATGAAGGTCTTTTTCTATGTTTTACCCTATCTTCAAACTATCTGGCTAAAAGGGTTTTCCAGGAAGCTGCAGAGGAGGGAAATCTTTTTGCAGCCTATCTTTTTCAAGTCTTGAGTTTCAGTCTGTACGGGAGACTCTATGACATCAAACCCCTCTACTTTGAGGTAGTATGACGAATCTGTAGGGACCAAGTTCACCTGGATATCACTAAGATTTACACCGCACATGCCTCTATCTGGAATCCCAATTGTTTTATGCGGGATTTTAACCCCACTTTCCCAAGGTGTGTCTGGACAAGAGAGATCAAGGAACTACGAACAACCCTAGGAATAGAGTTTAGGACATCAGCGAACTGGTTATGGATATGGGATCTGTAAATGTACAACATAGTTTCTTTATATTATTTTCCTTTTTAGTTACTAAATCCTAGATTGTTTGAGTGGGGACATCACTAAGGATGTCAGGGAGGTTGTGTCAGCAAGTCGGTAGGAGTTCGTGCGTTATACTCGGACTTTGATATATAAACTTATGTGTTATTGAAATATTATCTGTTTTTTTTCTTTCCTATCTCCACTTTAACTGATCTGTTAAGTGAATTATCACAATTTTATTTTCAGATGGAAGATGGAAACGTACTTACCAATCTTCTGTCACTTCCCACTGAGGCCCTAGAGACTATTGTGTCTCTAGATATCCGAGAGAACTTTCTTAATTATGCCCATATCAACATGTCATGCAATCACCTATACAATGTGCCAAACTCACCTCGGGTTCTTAGTCTATACCGGGGTTTGGGAATGGATTACCTCCCTATGATGATGACCCAATTCCCCTCATATGAAAGTTGGGGAAGGAACTATAAGGGACTTTTCTGAGTATTCACAGTAGGTGAAGAATTTGGCACTATGATCCTTAACCCTTTTCAAGAATCTGCTGCTGCCAGAGACCTCCGAGCAGCCTACCTTTGTCAGATTTTGAACTACGACTTCTTGGGCCAATTGTTGGACTTAGGGATGTTAGAAGATGAGTCCATCCGACTATCTTACAGGCAACAAGTGTATGTTGATGTTTCTCAACTTCATACCTCTTATGCTACACTCAGGAGACGTAACAGGTGTCTCCATGAATTTAACCCTGAATTCTCAGCCGGTGTTTGGTTTGAGGAGTTAGGAATTTTTGCTTCTCTATGTGGAGTTCGTAGAGTAGGTCATTAAAGGAAACTCAGGCATTGATGTATAACCTTATGTGCAATTGAAATATTACTTGTTTTCCTTTTTTCAATACCTTATTTGAACTTTTAAGTGAATTATCATGAATATATTTTCAGATGGATGGACAAACTAATATCTTATCCCTACCAGATGAAATTTTGGAGGACATCTTAATCAGGACATGCATCGTGGACTATCCTTCTTTCCTCCATCTGTGAGGATCGTGTCGACGAATGTTTGAATTTTCCAACAGCCATGAAATTATTCGTTCCTACCAAGGGGTCGACCATGTATTCCACCTTATCGCCAATACCCAACTCCCTCATTATAGGCAAAGGGGGAGGTACTTAGAAGGTCTTTTTTGATGTTTCACTCTGGCACAAAATTTTTCTACCAGAGCATGTTTCCTAGTAGCTGCTCAAGATGGGAACTGCAGAGCAGCCTTCATGTACCAGATTCTAAACCTCAGTCTTTTTAATCGCATGGTTCCAATGGAATATCATGAGCGTGATGTAGTTTGGCAGAGTACAATAGAATATGTCCATCCGGACATCCCCGACTTTATTACCGCACGAGCATCCCTATGGAAACCTGTGTGTAGAACACATTAGCGAGAGTTCAAGATGTACTGCTCAAGGTATATCTCAGCCAGTGAAGTAGAGGAACTAAGTACCAACCAAGGTATTCCTTTGACCAAGCCAAATCTCCCATTTTGGTGATGATGATCGTTTGAGGGTTTTATTTTTCAGTTTATGAATATAATTTCAAGGACACAATTCTTTGAAGGGGAGAATAATGTAACACCCTGAATATTTCAAAACCTTATAAATAGAAAATGTGTGTTTAATTCCATTAAAGTTTTCTCCTTTTAACCAAACAGAATAAAAAAGATAAAACATAGAACTTTTATTTAAGAACTTAACACCGGAGTGTCTTACAAAATTCTGAGTTTACAAGGAAAGCTCACTAACTAAAGATACTAATTAAAAACCCTATTAAGATTATAGGAATACCACTCAAAACAACAAGAACCCCAAGAAGACGATAGGGGTCTTTAGCATCCATCAAAAAAACATAAGAATGGCTGAAGCTACTGCAACCACACTAGGAACTAAAGGGATGACATGAACCATCTTCTTTTTCTTTTTCTCCTTCAATCACCTAGCATTTAAGACACCCAGAGACCAGGTTTTATAGGGCACCTTTTCGACCGTTACCTCATGTGGTCGTTGGAAGCTCAACAGCTATAATTATAGCCAGTGGAGTCTTTAAATTCACAATGTTTGGGTTTAAAAGTAATGAAGTTTATCTTTTTGGTAAAAAATTAGATTATATAATGCTTTTATAATTTTATTTTATGTTTTGAAATTATGTCTTTAAATGTCATAATGTTAAAATAAAGGAATAATTTTAAGAACCTAGTTGTTTTCACAAACCTTAATGTTTATTTATACAGTTCAAAACCTAGTAATTCAAAATATATTTTAAATAATATGAAGATTATAACTCCTAAAGAGGTTATTTTATAAGTATGGAACCAATATACCTTTAATAATTATTTTGAAGATGTATTTTTCATACCCTAATGTTATATTTTTAACTAAATGAAACTATGTTTTCAACCTAGAAGTATTTTATGAATTCAATTGTTAATGTTTTCATAAATTATTGTAACTTATGTTTATAAACACTTACTATTTTAAATAACATATATGTTTAAATATGTGTACCTCAAAACATAAAATATTTTTTAAAATTATTATCTAATTTTAATAAAAAAAATTAAGGGGAACCAGCCAATCGAGGGCAGCCTTGAGGCCAAGACCTCAAGGTCAAGGCTAGTCCCCCTAGACACCTGAGGTGGCGACCAGGGGTGTGTCTCGGTGTCTCGAGTACATGATTAGAGGAGATCCTGAGCATAGCTCACGCTAAGTACCAGTGCACACGCACAGGCCTGTGTCTAAGGCTCGTGGTGCGCAGGGTGTAAGGGTGGGCCAAAGCCTGCGAGGGGGCCCGTGTTTAAGGCCTTGTGGAGTGTGTGCGTGTGTTATTTCCATGAGGCTGGAGCGCTACGGCTTATAATCCGCTCCCAAAAATCCGTTCGTTTTGATGTGGGAACCATTTTTTCGGCCGAAACGAAATTGTGGTTCTAGGATCTTCCACCGCGCGATCTCGGCCGTCGAAACCAATCTCGGGTTCAACCTCAATCGACCGCAGAATATCACCATGTTTTTTGAGAGTCATTCAATCCTACATGATCTAATCTCGGCCGTTCGAAGTTTTTTAAAACGCCACTTTTTTTTCCAACCCATCCGATCAGATCTAGACTCAATCCAAACCGTCCAACCATTTTTATAACCCACAAGCGTTCCCCAGCCGTTAGTTCAAGAACGGCCCAATCTGGGCCATCCGTTTTCCTTCGGATTTCTTCCTCCCACATCTTTTTCTCCCTCCGTGGCACAGCCATCTTCTCTTTGGTGTGTCCCAGACCAGTGGCCTACTCCCCTATTTTGTTTCCCCCATTATTCTTCACTTCTTTAACCACCGGACCCTCCACTTTCACTTGGTTTCCACAACGGTCTTTTTCCCGACTCTTTTTTTTAAAACAAGTGGCCTCGAATCCCATTATTATTACAATAAAATAATCTTTATAGGAATGGTTTATATAAACCACTGAGGCGTTTGAAGAACCTCGGGTTCTTTGCACTTAAGTCTTCAGCGACCCTCCACGAATCCTCCGGTTAATTTCCAGCATCTCTCGTGCCTTATTCCTTCTCTATTTATGTAAGGGTTTACTTTAAAAATTTTGTTTTACAAAACATATAATATGTAGTTCTGTATATACGGTTTTTTAAATATATATATATATAAATATATGTATATATGTAAATATCAATCCATTTTGTATTAAATGTTTAAATGAATATTATAGAAGTTTTTTTTGTGTAAGGGGATATATCGACCATCCTCTTTGATGCAAAACCCAGTATACACACATGGTGTATAATTGGATATATATTATGTCTGTATGTATATATATATATACATATATATTTTTTTGGTATAAGCATAAATCCTCCTCCTCTTCCTCAAGCTAATGTAAGGGCGGTTTCTTTTTTTTCCCTTTTGCATACAAATGGGTTTTCATATATTTTTTATATGTATATATATATATATATATGAACACTTTCAACAGTTTTAGAACCCTAACTTTCTATGATGCCTCATGTTTGAGGTTAGCACACTCTAGTAAAGTTGTTTTGTTATATCTCCTCATGAAAAATATTTCCAAATAATGTAGTACGTTATACAAAGGTTTATAAACTCATAAAGTGTGTTTTAAATTTATATGTAAATCCATATTTGATTTTATAGAAGTCATTATATATATATGTGTGTGTGTGTGTGTGTTTTCCAATTCAATCGATTATGAATTCCAAGACATGAATACTAACCCCTAAGGAATATTCAGACGCAAACTATATTTTTGGTTAAGTGTAATTATATCATGGTTTAAAACCATTGATTTTATATATTTATGTATTTATTGTCACATTTATATTAAGTCATCATATGGTTTTGGTTTTTAATTAAATAAATAGTGGTTAGAGATTTTCATAACTCAAGTAATTTTTGTGAAAACCCATATATACACTTTGTGTATATATGGTCGTGTAAATATATATTTATAAGTCTAATTTCCAAAACCCTAATTTCAAGTAAATCTATTAGGACTTAGTTGATGTTTTGATGCATGTAAGATTTTGATGCTTGCCAAGTCGATGTGTATGAGTATACACTAATGAACTTTTTTAAATAAAGTATTCATTCTAACACATACCCTTGATGTAGTTTATGATGTAAAATAATGTACTCTGGATTGATTTAAGTTTACATTGGAGGACTAAGAATTTATGTTATTTTGTTGTAACCATTTATTATTTTATGATAACCTGTCATGATGAATGTTAATGGTCAATCTAGTTATGGTTTTATTTCAAGTTCAATGACGTGTTTATCACGATAATCAATGTCTAGTATTTTCTTTAAGAGTTTTATTTTTATGTAGAGGAATTTTAAAGAATTGTCATTTAGCACCTCCTGTGGAAAACCCTACCATTTAACGTGTTGTTGTAATTATCCATTGGGCATATAATTTTAACTAAACCATGCCTTCTATCGAATAATTATTCAATATTTTCAATGTTATCTGTCATATCATGTATGCATTACTCATTTTATTCTACATAGAGCATGAATATGACATATCCTGGTAATTAACTAATAATTAAATATTCAAAGTGGTATGGGACACCTTGAATATTAGACCATATTGACATATGAGGAATGTATTGGATTGTCGGGTTGGGTTCCGGTTAAAAGAAATCCCTCCAGGTTAGGGACTGGTAAAAGTAATCCATCTGAGTTGGAGACCTCTAAAAGTAAGCTCCTGGATGCATCGGTAGTTCTCTTGAGACAATCAGTAGGAGAAAAACCCTCTGAGTTTGTTTCCGACTATTATCTTGGTTTTCGACCCACAGTTCATGGCATGAGTCCTTGGCACAGTCAGCATGAGTCCAACAATTCAGCATTTCTTCATTATGTTTTAAGAATATGACCAACCAAGTGATTATTTCGACTAGAGGAATAGCTTTGGTTATAGAACCATTACCTATGAGTATGAAATTAAATTATGCATGGAATATGATGAGATAGTGATAATTCATGATCGGTTTACCTTTCCAGAATTTTGAATTCAAATGTTAGCATTACATTTATCATGTTATAAAGTGCATTTTTTATGATTTGTAATGAAATTGTTTATGCGCAACTCTAATAATGTTCATGATCAGTAGTTTTTTCATACCTTTCATGTTATGATTATTTTACTTAGTATAATTCATGTACTTTTATACAAACATTCTTAATTTTTTCACCTAGTATCATTCATTTAAATGTCCAACTGCTTGTGTATGAAAACTTTTAATTATTTAATGTCAACCTTTGAAATGTCATGATGTTTTCATTTAAGGATTATTTTAAGTATAACTATTTTCAAAAGTAGTATTAAAATGATTTATTTCAAAACCCCTTACTGAGTATTTAAATTCTCACCCTATGTTTAAATGAAAAAATTTTAGGTTTCAGTCATGTCTCCGAGAAAGTTTCAGAATACAGCTGGTTTTCCCAGAACCTGAACATCACGAGCCTCTGTAGCATGGGACATGATGTGTTTATATAATTGTAATGTAATAAATTCTACAACATCATGTATCATGGACAAAGGCTCTAGGAACTCATGGTATGGGTCCTTACATTTATAATTTTGGTTTGGAAACAACAAAGAAAGAGGAATTGGAATATGAAAAGAAATTTGAAAGATGTGGTAGAATTATTACCTCTTCTTCGGGTGTTTCCTTTTGAGTTGATCAAAATGGATCCTTAGGTTGGATTAATGATAAAAGTAAGGCCTCTAGGTATAATTGAGGGTATTTTGGAGGATATTTTATTAGGTTTTGTCTGATCCAAATGGCTTTGGAGGTGTGAAATTAAGAGAAGGTAAAGTACCCTTTTATAGGAGAGGTGAGGGTCACTTTAGGAAAATCATGAAATATTATTTTGTTATACAATCATATTCAGTTTATAATGGCTCCAAAATAATTTATTTAGAGGATAAGGTAGGGATGGGTAGAAAGAATCTCAACCAATAGGTTTTAGATAGATTTAGTTCACCATATTAATCTTATCTTTTAGATTTAACTATTAGTTAAATAGTTTAACTTTTATCATGCCTCCTTGTATATTTTTATTATATGGTTAATAAACTTACTATAAAATGACAAGAGAACCCCAAGTGGTTCATTAATGAAATTTATATTATTATATAAGTCCTTTGGCCAAACCTTAGATTTTTAAGACTATTATATCATTTAATAATATAGTATTTTTTTTAAAAACTCGTTTATGTCAATTTTGACACTATTTAGTATTTGATTTTTGTTAAAGTCCTAAAAAAATATTACATCAAAAAAATTCATTTAATCAACCCTAAAATGTCATATTAACCTATAAAAAATTTTAATTCATCAAAATTCTCAATTTACATTTATTTGGATATTTATAATTTCAATTATTTTAATCTTTCATTAATAAGGTAATTATTGCATCAACATTGTGTCATAAATTAATTTAATTATTTAATTTCTAAAAATTATTAATAAAATACCATTATGTAGGAAATCATTTTATTTTTCTAATGAATATTTATAGTCAAATTTATCTTATGTATAACCCTATATTAAAAAATTTTTAATTATGAAAATTTGAATTTAACACTTTTAACTCTTCTTTAAATAAAATAATAATAAATGTCCTAATCTAATCCAAGTGGACCAAAAGGATCATATTTTATTCCTAAGTTTTATTTTATTCTAAATACACTTATCTAGTAGTATTAGGATATGTGTTAGGGTAATAATAATATCATTTTTACCTTTAATTACCCTATTTACTCTTAACCGTGGTAAATAAAGTCAAAAGTTACTATTCACCAAAAATTATTTTCATCTTATTGAACCACATTTTACTTACTGATATCAACCATGTCTCTTTGATTTTTGAAATTCAATTCACAAAAGCGGTAAAATTGCGTTTTATGCAAATTTGCAAATGCGCCTAGAATTTGGGTAAAAGACGGTAAAAAGCTCAATAAAATTTTATATATCTAATATTATTATAAAATGAATACAATGAACTACATTGAACATATATAGGTATTATATATCTATTTTTACCTTGTATAAATTTAAATAAAATAGCTAATTATTTAAATAAAAAGTCAGTTTTAAACAATAACGTGTTGTTTTTTTCACTATTCATCAAAAATTGAAAGTTTTCAGAAAAATACCAAAAAATCACCCTAAGATAATTTTTATATTCCAAATCCAAAAATGAAATCCATTTTAAAAAATAAAATTTATAAAATTTCAAAAAGTGGGTATTACTATTCATAACGGCTAGTTTGATTGGTCGTTGTGTGTTAGAACTCGAAGTTGCTTACAGTGCAAGCTATTTTATTATTCAAAGAGAAGTGTATTGTGGAAGATTGGGGTGTTATATTCTCCCCTCCATAAAATAATTTATTCCTTGAAATTTATAGAATATTACTGCATAAAAAGATTCAGGTGGTTCTTCACCATACGTTCCTCGAGTTCCCATGTTGCCTCTTTCATCTTATGGTTTCTCTATAGAAGTTTCACCTGATGAGTCATCCGGTTTCTCAACACTTGTTCTATGGTATCAAGAATTATGATAGGCTCTTTAAAATAAGATAGGTCAGGTTCTAGTTCTATTTCTTCATAGGTGATTACATGTATTGGGCCGGGCATGTATTTTCTTAATAGTGATACGTGGAATGCATCATGAACTTTGGAGAGACTTGGCGGCACTACCAAATGATAAGCTACAACTCCAATTCATTCTAGAATTTAGAAAGGTTTGATGTACATGGGACTCAATTTAGCCTTTTTATTGAAACGTAAAACACCGTTCCATGGAGATAACTTCAAGAAAACATGATCTCATACTAGAAATTACAAATCCTTCCTTCGTTTATCGACATAGCTCTTTTGCCTACTTTGAGCTACTTTGATGTGGGTTTGGATAACCTTCATCTTTCCCATTGTTTCCTCAACAAGTTCTGGGCCTATGGTTTTTCTTTCACCAACATCATCCCAACAAGTTGGTGTGCGACATCTCTTTCCATATAACTCTTCATATGGTGCCATATGAATACTTGAATGGAAGCTATTGTTATAGGAAAATTCTACTATATGTAAATACTGATCCCACAAACCTTTAAAATCAAGGGATAAAGATCTCAACATGCCTTCTAAGGTTTGAATAGTCTGTTTTGATTGTCCATCAGTTTGAGGGTGGTAGGTAGTGCTCAAATGAAGTTCAGTATCCAAGGCCTTTTGAATACTTTTCCAGAATCTTGATGTAAAACAAGGATCGTGATCAGAAACAATCGATAGTGGTACTCCATGAAGTCTTAAAATTTCATTAATATATAGTCTTGCTAAAATTTCAAGTGGTAAATCTTATCTTATATCAAGAAAATGTGATGACTTGGTAAGATGATCAATAATGACTCATATTGCATCATTCCTTCTAGGAGTCTTTGGTAGACCCATGACAAAGTCCATTGTAATATCATCCCATTTCTACTCAGTTATGAGAAGAGGTTGCATGACTCCTCTAGGATGTTTTCTTCCATCCTTCACCTATTGAAAAACCATACATCTTGACACATAATCATCAATATCTCTCTTCATGTTGTCCCACCAAAAATGTTCCTTCAAATCTCTATACATCTTAGTGCTACCAAGGTTTATAGAGAAATTAAATCTATAAGCATCATCCAACAATTCCCTTTTTAGATCAGGTATATCAGGAACACAAAGTCTCTTCCAAAATTTCAAAATCTCATCTTCATATACAAAGTCGATCAATCTCCCATCATTTACATATTTAATTTTATTTTGAAACTCCTCATCATCAGTATGAGAACTTTTTATCCTTTCTAGTAAAGATGTATTGGAAACCATTTGAAAAAATATTGGTTTTTCACCTTCCATTATTATTCCAATATACATCTTTACTATATCCATGAACATGGGATCTCTTTCAACTCTCATCTTGTTCAAAACTCCATGATCATTTCTGCTCAAAGCATTTTCCACCTTATTTGCCTTCCCCAGGTGGTAGTGTATAGTGCAATCATAATCCTTGAGTAGCTCAAGCCATTGTCTTTGCCTCATATTGAGTTCTTTATGTGATAAAATATACTTTAAACTCTTGTGATTGGTATATATCTCACATTTTTCACCATAGAGATAGTGTCTCCATATCTTTAAAGTAAAGATTACAGCTGCTAACTCAAGATCATGAGTGGGGTAGTTTTGTTCATGAATTTTTAGTTGTTGTGATGCATATGCAATAACTCTATCATTCTTCATAAGAACACAACCAAATCCTTTCTTTGAAGCGTCACTATAAATAAAAAACCCATCATTACCCAATGGTAGAGTCAAGATAGGAGCATTGACTAATATTCTCTTCAGTTCTTTAAAACATTCTTCACACTCTTTTTTCCAAACAAATTTAACCCCTTTACGTGTGATCTTGGTTAATGGGTTTTCCAGTCGGGAAAAATTCTAGACGAAATGTCGATAATAACCTTATAAACCAATAAAACGGTGTACCTTAGTTATACTCATTGGTTCTAACCATTATTGGATTACCTTGGTCTTTGAAGGATCAATAGAGATTCCATCTAAAGAGACAATATGGCCAAGAAAAAAGATCTTCTGAAGCCAGAATTCACACTTGCTAAACTTCCCATATAATTCATTTCATCTGAGGGTTTTCAGAATAGTGCATAAGTTATTTTCATGATCTTTTTAGATTTTTTAGTAAACCAATATATTATCAATAAATACCACTACAAATTCATCAAGATATTCCTTGAAAACTCTATTCATTAGATCCATGAAAACAGAGGGTGCATTAGTCAGCCCAAAAGGCATTACTCTAAACTCGTAATGCTCATACCTGGTTCGAAATTCTATTTTCAGAATGTCTTCATTCTTCACACACAACTGATTATATCCAGATCGAAGGTCAATATTTGAAAAATAGTGAGCTCCATAAAGTTGTTTGAATAAATCATCAATGTGAGGTAGGGGATACTTGTTCTTTATTTTTATAGCATTGGTCTCCCTGTAGTCAATGTACAACCTCATAGATCCATCTTTCTTCTTAAAAAAAGAACAGGGTCTCCCCATGGAGAAACACTATGGTGAATAAATCATTTATTACACAATTCCTCTAGTTGTTTCTTTAGTTCCACTAATTCCACAGTGGCCATTCTATAAGGGATCTTCGATATGGGCTGTGAACGAGGAATTAAATCAATGGAAAACTCAATTTCTCATTCTGTAGGATGTCCATGTAAATCTTATATAAACACATAAACATATTCTTGCATAATAGGTACATCATCTATTTTAATATTATTTTCCTCACCCATAGTTATTTCATTCTCTTACTCCCCAATAATTGAATTTAGTAGAGCTACTGGGTGTAGATATAGATAAGAATCAGGTGGTGACGTTTCTTTTCTAAAGATAAGGTACTCCTTATCATCATTGAAAATTTTAACATCCTTCTTCTTACAATAAATTTTTGCATCATAGTCCAAAAGCCAATCCATTCTGAGGATTATATCAAATTCAATCATGGGTATGACTATGAGATCAGTAGATAAAGAACATTTATATGCTCTAATGGGAACTGATTCACAAAACTTTATTGCAATGATACTTCCATTAGGAGTTTCGATTGAAAACTCCATTGTTAAATCAAATTGAAAATATCTAATTTTCTTAGTAAACTAGGAATATATAAAACAATGTGATGATTCAGAATCAAATAAAGCATTGGCTAAACTTGAGGACACCATTAAATTACCTACCACCATGTCTTTCAGAGCTTCAACCTAAGCAGTAGTGATCGCATAATCTCTTCATTTATCCCTTGTACTTTTTTTAGGTAAGTTTCCTTGGTGATTAGGACATTCGTTTGCATAATTACCCTTTTCTCTACAATTGCAGCATTCAACATTGACAGCCTCTTTCTTCCCTTAAAATCACGAGCTTGGTGTCCTTTTTCACCACACTTGTAACAGAATCTCATTCCCTTTAAGAAAGTACCAAGGTGTTTCTTCCCACATTTACCGCAGGATGGATATTTAACTTTTCCCTTCTTCCCCTTATTTACATTTCCAGAGTGTTCAATAGATCTCTTCTTCTCTTGATTTTCTTTAAAGTCGTAATACTTATAGAATTCCTTTTCTGTCTTGATAGCACATTAGACAATATCTTTTTATGATAAGAAGTATTGTGATACAAATGCTCAATGGAGAAATAGTTTTAACCCATCAAAAAATAGATTAATCTTACTCCTTGGGTTATGTATATAATCTACATCATTCCTAGATAACCTTGTAAATTTAGCCTCATACTTTGTCATATTCTCATCCTCCTTTAGCCTCAGACTCAGAAATTATCTTTCCATATCTCCTCTATGGTCACAAGGGAAGTATTTTCTAAGAAAATCTCTTTAAACTCCCTCCATTCCATATTTGATACTTTTTCATCCTCATTTTTGTTTTGAATTAATGACCACCATTGATCTGTATCTCCTGTGAGGTGATAAAATGCCATGAAATCATTTTCCCTTTCGCTACTCCCCAAAACATAAAATATTTTCTCTAAGTAACTTATTCATTGCTCAGATACAAATAGATTTGTAGTCGCATTGAATGTTGGTGGTTCTTTTCTCATGAAGAAGTCTAACATTGATCCTCTACATTGTGGATCAAGGTGCTTCATAAGGGTAAGGTTATTATTCATAACCTGAGTGATTTGTCCCAGTATGGTGATAAGATGATCAGCACCAGTTGCATCACCAACTCCACTATAATTATCTTGAGTATGAGAGAAATCCCTACATGGATTACGTGAGTTGATATGGTTTCCATTCCTTCCACTAGGTGCCTTTTATAAACAATGGCATACACTAGATTAGTTTATGAATCAAAATAAATAATTCTAAACTTGTAAAAAACTTAACATAAATTGAACAGTTTATAGATATAATTAATAATCATAAAAAAAATCTTTGAGGAGGTATATACTCATAAATCCTTCATAATGGTTTGTAAAGAAAATGTAAATTATCCTAAGCATATCTCCCTGAAGTGTCGTAAACAAGAGTGCAGAAAGGCCTGTTGTCGTGTACCAGGATACCCCAGGTCTAGCCTGAAACTCCTTGTCAGAGTTTTAACTTCTAGGTACATTTGTGTCAGAGCTGCCTCTACCTTCTCATATCCATACAGGTATGTATTGCTTAGAAAACTCACAAAATCTCTAAACTACCAAAATTATAGGAAGTTATTATATACTAATCCTCAAAGTTCATCTTAGGGTAATGTTCTCTGATTAGAGTTTTTCTAAATCTAGATTTAAAGGTTTATACTAAAATTCCTATGATACCAACTGTAATTCCCCAGCCCTAGTTACCTAGAGTCAGTGCATTATTATATAACATTGTCATGATACAAGTAATCATGTCTCAAAAGACCGATCAGTTTTGTATCCTTGGAAGTAATAGATACATACATAAGTTTTACATTACCTCATGAAATAAAGAAAAATAACATCATTGTTTCCCCTTTGAACACACTCTTATCCCTTATCCTATTTCTACAGGTTAATCATAAAATACTTCATCACATCCTGGGAAAAATAAAACATAAGAAAGGGGTGAGCTCAGACACTCAGTAAGGATAATAATATAGTGGAAACTTTCATAAATAAGGATAAAAATTTAAGGCAATGTATAAGACTAAAACATAATCCTTCTAAACTTAAACTTCAGCATAATATGGAAAATATAAATCAAATAATTCCATTTACTTATTCAAATGGATATTCTACTATTCGAATAATCACATGCAATATCAATATCCAATTTCATAATGATGGAATGCATAATGCTAGACTTTATAACCACATAGTCAAGGCCTCGTGCCAAGACTACAAATAAGATTTTGTCAAAGCCTTATGCCAAGACACTAGTTTGTCTCGTGAGACCTAACGATTCATCAAGGATCTATAGTGGGCCCCACCTGTCACTTACTAAGTCCAATTCACTCCTCATACAAAAAGGTTGAATCATAACATAAACATTTGTATTAAAACTAGCATAAGAAATGTTAATACTTTAACCATAATCCATGAATTGTATAAAAATAACACATCTACAGTCAAACATATCACAAAAACTTTAATACAATATAGAAGATTGGATCATAACAAGTCAACTTTAAACAAGTGTAAAATCCATCAAAGGATGTTGACATAGATGAAATCAAAACTATTTGAGAAGAATATCTCTTTCTATTTTAAAATCATTTAAAAGTCACATAATTTTAAAATAAAACATTTATTTTGAAAATATTCTTATAATCTTGTAAGGGAAGCTTCAAAGATGTTATAACAGTATAGAATAGCCATATTTTCTGTATAAGTTAAAAAATATTCTTTCCTTAATTTTGTAGAAAAGGTCATAAAGGACCTTGTTTGGAAAATGACGGAAGGATTCCTTTATAAAAATTATATAAAAATTTAAAAAATGTTATAAATAAATTTAACCCATAGTCTATAAAATAGTAAAAAAAATTGAAATACATTTTTAAGAAACACGGATATGGATGATAAAGAGGTCCCAGTAGATACTCACGTATAAACAACCTCGGATAATGAAGAGATTGTAGAATTAACCCTTACCTTGTACTTTTCCTTGATTGAGGGTAAGTTAAACTTCTGTATAATAGTTAAATAATTGTTATTGAATTATACAAAAACCACATACATAAATATTATATCATATATGATCTTCTAATATTGCTTTGTTTATAATATTTTAATATTATCATTGTTTCAGATGTTAACTGATTCATTTTCCTTTATATGCTTGGTTACATAAGCCATGTTTGTTATGGATAGAATGTATTTGATTCATATACAGAATTACATTAAGTTCTTAAACATTATTTTCTATCATTAAATGAAAATTATTCTTGAATGGTTATGATGGGGAATGAATTTCATCGCGTTCATGGAGACGGTAATCCGTACGTACGCACGAGCAAAAATATCATTCTATTGATGGTGAAATCATATATAATTGGATGATATATCATATATAAAGAATCCTTAACATGTTATATTTATTATTTACATCCTTTATACTCATTATTATACCCATACAAATAATGAAGTGTTTGAATAACAAACTGCACCACGAGGTGGAGATGGTAAGTCGTATGTACGCACTTATGGTGACTTGTCATTCATGGGATGGATAGAATAATGAATATGGTTGTACCATATTTATAATAACATCACAGTATGTATAAGGTACAATATTTTATTATTTTGGTATGAAAACAACAAATAAAGAGGAAGTGGAAGAAGAAAAGAACTTTGAAAGAGGTGGTGAAATTATTACCTCTTCTTCGGGTGTTTCCTTTTGAGTTGATCAAAAAGGATTCTTAAGTTGGATTTATGATGAAAGTAAGGAATATAGGTCAAATTTAGGGTAGTTAGGAGGATATTTGATAAGGTTTTGGCTGTGAAAAATGTCTTTGGAGGTGTCAAATTAAGAGAAGGGGAAGTACCCTTTTATAAGAGAGGTGAGGGTCACTTTAGGAAAAGCATGAAATATTATTTTATTTTACAATCATATTCGGTTTATAATGTCTCCAAAATGATTTATTTCAAGTATAAGGTGGTTAAGGATCTAAAATATCTAAACCAATAGGTTTTAGATAGGTTTAGGTCACCATATTAACCTTATATTTTAGATTTAACTCTTAGTTAAATAGTTTAACTTTTACCATGTCTCCTTGTATCTTTATATTATATGGTTAATAAAATTACTATAAAATTCCAATAAAACCCCAAGTAGTTAATTGATGAAATTTATATTATTATATAAGTCCTTTGGACAAGATTTATATTTTTTGGACTATTATATCATTTAATAATATAGTATTCTTTTTAAAACTTATTTATGTCAATTTTGACACTATTTAGTATTTGATTTTTGTTAAAGTTATAAAAACTTGATTACTTCAAAAAAAAATCATTTAATAAACCCTAACATGTCCTATTAACCTATCAAAAAATTTTAATTCATTAAAAGTATCAATTTACATTTATTTGGATATTTATAATATCAATTATTTTAATATTTCATTAATAAGGTAATTACTGCAACATCATTGTGTCATAAATAAATTTAATTATTTAATGTCTAAAAATTATAAATAAAATACTATTATGTAGTAAATTGTTTAATCTTTCTAATGAATATTTATAGTCGAATTTATCTTATATATAACCCTATATTAAAAAAAATTAGTTATGAAAATTTGAATTTAACACTTTTAACTTTTCTTTAAATAAAATAATAATAAATGTCCTAATCTAATCCAAGTAGACGAAAAGGATCATATTTTATTCCTAAGGTTGATTTTAGTCAAAATAAACTTATCTAGTAGAATTAGGACATGTGTTAGGGTAATAATAATATCATTTTTACCTTTAATTACCCTATTTACTTTTAATCGTGGTAAATAAAAGTCAAAAGATACTATTCCCCAAAAATTATTTTCATCTTATTGAACCAAATTTTACTTACTGATATCAACCGTGTCTCTCAAATTTTTGAAATTAAATTCATAGAAGCGGTAAAATTATGTTTTATGTAAATTTAAAAATGCGCCTAGAAGTTGGGTAAAAGACGGTAAAAAGTTCAATAAAATTTTATATATCTAATATTATTATAAAATGACTCCAATAAATTACATTGAACATATATAGGTATTATGTATCTATTTTTACCTGATATAAATTTAAATAAAATAACTAATTATTTAAATAAAATGTCGGTTTTAAATAATAACGTAGTGTTTTTTCACTATTCATCAAAAATTAAAAGTTTTCAAAAAAATACCAAAAAATTACTATAAGATAATTTTGATATTCCAAATCCAAAAATGAAGTCCATTTTGAAAAATAAAATTTATAAAATTTCAAAAAGTGGGTATTACTATTCATAAGAGCTAGTTTGATTGGTCGTGGTGTGTTAGAACTCGAAGTTGCGTACAGTGCAAGCTATTGTATTATTCAAAGAGAAGAATACCATGGAAGCTTGGGGTGTTACATTTTATGGGTTTTCAGTGATTGTAATATTTTTTTGACTAAAATGTAAATTTCAAACTAAAAACTAGCACTTTGAGTCATTTGTAAACTGAAAACACACACTTCTGAACATAAACAAATCAAATATAGTGAAAATACCTCTATGAAGAGAACAAATAATACTCAAGTAAATTATGGTGTCTATATACATTCTGAAACCATGTATTTATCCCATTCATTTCTTAGAAAATCTATTTCCTATTTTGAATATAAGTACTATCGATAGTTCTGGTAGTATTGGAAAAATATAAATAAACAATGGTTTAATAAAATTTTAAATGAAATTGTAATTATCATCAGAAATATCCCTTCAGCGATGTTGGTTTGTTGATTAAATACAATATATTTCATAAATTTTCAAACATAATAACCAAACTCTTTGTCATTATTTTTTTTGACACTATAGAAAATTTGAGGAAAATAATTAATTTATTTTGATATGTGTGTTTATAATGAAAACTTATTATATATACCATAATAATTATCCACTTGTAGATGTTTATAGGATTCTTGTTCTCATGTATAGTTCTCATGCCATGATTTTGATGATATTTAAACACTTCTTTATCATAAAAAAATTGTCATCAAAAAATAATATAAAATGTATAACATGAAGTTTATTTGAAAAAATGTTCCATTTGTTGAATTAAAAATTGATAAACATCATCATGTGTGGTAAATTTGTTGGGTATATATGCATTAAATCCAAAAAAATAAATCTGTGGAGTATCCATATTTATTTTAATGAGAAACCATTGTTGCCTAAAAAATAAAGAGTAATAAGTAATTAAATGAATCTGAATATATTTGATTTGAATAAATTATAGACTTTTACTCATGTATTAATTGTATTAAGAAGAGTATGTCATCTATAAGTTTGTTTTAAAACATTGCAGCTAGTTCCTCCAGTCTTACTAAATATTCTTATTCTTTCAAAAAGATTTTTTATGTAGAAGTGACATGAGGACTAATGACTCCAAATTTTTATCCATAGGGTTTTCCCTTTAAATAGTATTGATATATACACCTATAAAAATATGAATAGTATTTAACTGTAACTAACATAGTAGATCATCTATTGGGAAAAAAAATTGAAAACACACCTCATGTATATATTTACAAATGAGAATCCTATTCATTAATTCTTGAGTATTTCATATATATTCTCAGGACCAAGTGAGTATGTAACTGTATGTTTTTTATTTAAAATAAATTATTGTCATATCACTATTTTTGAACATTGTATCTGCATGAACTTCTAATATTAGTAAATGGGTAAGTTGAGCTGGTGGGAGAAATATATTTTTTGATGGTCTTTTCAATAGATTGGTTGAGACTATATTTTTTTGATTTGACCTTCTGTTTCCGCTTCCCTTTCTTCATCTGTAATAACATTCATCAGTTTGGGTGTTTTTTTTCTTTAATTGTTAAAGGTTTTTCTTTTTAAAATGGAAAGGAATACATCATTATCAATATATATTTTTACAAGATCAAACCGCCATGATATAAAAGTTCCAATTTCAAGTTCGGTTGTGTAAACATTCAGATCATCAAGTAGAATAGGTGGCTCGGAACTTGGATCATGAGCTATGTGAATCCACACTCTCACATAAACTTTTGGAATTTTTTTTTTGTTGAATATCTCCTTGAATATTGTACAATGTACCCGTTATAATAAGGTGGTGGGTGGGTGATGATATATATAAATCATAATCATTTTCACCCTATATAATATTAGTATAGAAAAGGTAGAAATGTCTACCTTCACATTTCATATAAAAAATTATAAAAAAAATGATTACCTATGGTAAGGAAGACATTTTAGGGGAATGGATTTCCTCAAATATGGGGGGTGGATATTCATATAGTGGTAATTGTTGTATTTTTTCTTCTCTTTGATGCCTTCTTATAACATTTTCTAACAACTCAGACTGTTAATTAAGTTTTTCTTCTAGAGTGTCTATTTGTGTAAACATATCATCCATTTTTTATCTTTATCCCCCAATATATTTCTTTTCCCAAAATATGTTTGGGGAAACACTCCAAAACTCACACCGATAATGTGGCTATATTATTTTGGATACTTCAATTCCATTGAAAGTAGTTATTCATCGAATACATCCAATGATGATTCTTATTTCTAAATCAGATAAAATATAGTAAAATAAGTAATCATTGTTATGTAATACCGATTTAAAGAGGGAAAAATTATTAATTCATACTTACACATGTTTCACATACTTTTTATGTGTTTTCATCTATTATTATTCCATCTTTATTTACATGATCCTCCTTCCATAGCACATGACATGATATAGAAGTGGATTTTGATTTTGATTCATCAATATGCATATAAAAAAGAAACATAACTATGTTTTGTTTCATTCCACAAAAAAAATATTACTATAAATTTAAAATATATACCATTTTTTAAGTGAAGAATACCCCGTCCTTACTTTATGGTAGGGATATGTTGGTTTTTCTACATGCTTCCTATTTTTAGCACTTAGTTATTTATTAATAAATTTACGATTCTTAATCAAAGTGATTAATACACATATTATCAAGTAATGTATTACCAATCACAATGTGCCTAAAAACATCCCTCCTCACAGTGACCAACAAATGCCTTCCTCATTTCTTGGTTTATCATGTGTGCAAGCATCTTTAGTGAGTGAGGGTTTAGTTTCCCTTTAGTATCCCTTAGATGATGATTCATAAGAATTGTCTAAAATCCCCAATAATCATTTCTAGAAACCATTAAAAAAACTTATTCAGTGGTAGTCTTTAATAAATTCACTCTGAAAAGGATAATAAAGAGTAAATCAATATTTTTTTATTTTTTTAGAAAAATAATGAAATTATATTATAATGTTACCCTAATAACTTCCCAAATCTATGCCTTAACCACAAGAACAACATTGTGAAATGTATCTATATCAATCAGAATTTACATTCAAGTATTTTTTCTAACATAACTAATAAAAATTTACTTGTTTGGGTTAATAGGTTGTTCATGTTCATTCCATCCGACCTCAAAATTCATGTCTTTTCTTCTTGCCTTAAGAATTTTTTTTAACACTGTCATGCTACGATGCTTCTATTTTCTATAGGAAATTGGTTTATCACCTTCAAAATCATCAATATATTGTTCCTTAGGATTGGTAGCATCAACATATGGAGAAACTTATTGTTGATTTACACTGAGAGTATCAATATGTGGAGAAACATGTTGTTCTTCAGAATTGGGAGCATTGACATCTGCATAAGCCATTATCTGTAGAATTGGTGAACATTTAATTTAGATTATGTAAATGTAGTAGTAAATAGATAATAATATGAGGTAAAGAAATGTGTATTAAATATATATATAATCTAATTATTAAATTATCTTTTTTAATTAAATTTTGAATGGATTTGACCCCTCTATTGAGTATCCAAATCCCCTCATTATGGTCTCATATGACATACAAGACCCGTTCAACATTAGAACAACCATGAAATTATTATGACTTCCCAATGAAAGGGTGATCCTTAGTTGAAATAATATCTTACCCTTTATTAGTTTTTGTTGATAATAGAATAATTGACCACTTTCTGTATACAGGATTTGGTACATAAAATACTTTTACTGCCTGTGATTCCATTATAAATAGTACATCTTTATACCCTTCCTTACTAAAATCCACATTCATGAATCACAATTCATCGATTTTAACTAAAATTTTGTTATAAACCCACATTAATTGAAAAATAGGTACTTTGAATTTTGTATAATCTAACCTCTATATTTGTTCGATGATGCCAAATTATGGAATATTTTCATAAATTATATTTTTCCTTGGTAACAGATACATGAATCACTTCAGAAAAAAGTGTAACTCTGATATTTTTCATGATATTGTGTTCATTATGTTATTTTAATATAACATATAACCACTAATTACATAACCATTATAAGATAATACATGCTCACTTAGTCATCTGTGAATTTTTTGGGGTGTAGCAGAATTATTGAAGGGGACATGTCCAACTCATCTTTTTATCATAATCAATGATTAATATGATATGTACATCGACAATAAAAATTTTGACCAATAGAATTGAATTAAATATTAATTGACGATTGAATTCTAGAACCAAAACTTAGGATCATCACATGTTATTTTTAATTAATTTAAACAATTAAAGAATTACCTTGTGATGAATTATTTTTTAGTTGATGAATTTAACAATACCTCTACATAATACCATCACTTCATTATAGAAATAAAGTACACATTCCATCCAATGGTAATCCATATGTGCTCCATAAACCTATAAATGTCACTATAAGAATCTCAGAGTGCAAGCATGGAAGATCATAATAATTGTTTCGTTTATATTTGATCACCTCAAGAATATCCTCAAGGAAGGGTTCTCTTCGATCCTTCTAGACTTGAGAGTATTGGTGGAGGAATATTTCAATCCATTATTAAGATCGTTCTTGGAGAGGTATCTCTCTAGGGCTTCAAGATAATTCTCTTCGTATGTTATTGTGCACAACCAAATGAAATGGAAACCCTTTAATAAATAATATAATGGGGTTTATATACTACTGGGGTAAGAAAATAATAATTGCATATATTCCCTTATTATTTTTCTTAATCCATGTGCAACCCCATGTCTATAATAATATTATTATTGTTATTATTTTACATGTACAAAACTTGTGATTTAAATTGTAACGACCCGAATCCGGAGCCCCTCCACTGTTGCCCCATACCCAGTTCGCCACATGACCTCAAGCGCATTTCCCCAAACGCCAGAGGCTGCTGACTAGCAGCGAAGTCCTTGGTAAGTTATTGGGGAAACTATGCCCTCATTTAGTAAGGTATACAAGGTAAGGAAAACAACAATAAATAGCAGAAGTAGTAAACAATACGCAACAACTGAAACCAAATAGGGGAAGCAATGAATATATAGTAATGATGATAATGATGCAGCAAGTACAAGTATCTAAGGAAAGTAACAAACACAACAACGTACTGAAATACAACTGAACACAAGTACTAAAGCAACAGAAAAAGAAAAACAGATGAGCAACTCCTCAACATCGCAAGCCTCGTCTTGGTCCCATGCTCTCCAGTTCCAGTGCAATAAAGAACCTAAAGTAGAAGGGTGCTTTCCCATATCTATCCCTGCAACAACAAAATCTGTTTGGTCCCAAAAGAATGGCCCAAACAGGGTGTGAGACAAAGTCCCAGTAGACAACCACCCAATGATCTGTTCCTAAAAGTCAATGAATACATGGAAAGTAAAGTACAGGAAGAGTAAACAAAAAAATACACAGCAGTCACAGTCCACAATTCTAGCATATAAAGTACACAAGTAAACAGCCAACAACAAGAAGAAAACAGGTATCCCTATGGGTAGCTCTCACAGCCTAACCCATATGGTTCAACCTACAAGTACCAGCAACCCTCTAGGAGGCACACACAGTCTCACCCCTCTGGTTCAGCTAAGAAAGTAGACTCTATGAGGAATCACTCACCGTCAATTCCCCTCATAGTCTCGTAACGTGCTATAGGCTCTCTGGGGAAGCACTCAACGTCTCATTCCCCCTGTGGACTGCGTCGAGGAACTACAGACTCTCTGAGGAAGCACTCATCGTCAATTCCCCCTGTGGTCTCACATCGTATTAAAAGACACTCTGGAGAAGCCCTTACATATATTCTCTATGTGGTCTACTACACTAGGTTCTCACAATCCTGTGTAAAACTAACATGCTCAGCGCATGTGTATCATCCATGTAAACCTCAAGAACTACTTGGCTATCATTCTAAGGCTCAATAGCATAACAAAGCAACAGTTCCACTATCCTACAACTAGGCATGGAAACTGGTGAAATGCCAACAAGAAAAACAAGCAGGGAAAACATCCAGGGTATAGTAAAAACTACCATATTCACAAGCAATTACATCTACTCAAACAATCAAGAAAAGTAGGCAATATAACAAGGGAAAAACAGGAACACGCAATACCCCATTCAATGGTATTGGTGTAATTTTCACAAATTACTCATCGACTTCCTACAGAAAGGCGCAAACCACCTACCTCGATCCTAGGAGATCGATATACATAAACCACGACGACTGATTCTCCCTAGAACACCGTAGATATAAAAAAACTTCAGAAACACATAAACCACGATAACATGGGAAAGAGGAGGAATTGTAAAACAAGGCTCAAGCAGAAGGAAGAACTCACCGCTGTGCTTCCAACGCAATCGGCCATGCTCGAATCGGAGAACGGACGGAGAGGCGGGAGCTCAGGGAAGATCTGGTCGTACGGGTCACTCTCGAATAAATGGGACCTAGAAGAAGGAGTTTCTATGTGTTAGGCGTGACCCCGATCCGTTTAGTGAAAAAAAAAAGTACATGGTGTGTACTTCTAGAGTACATGACATGTACAAGGTTTTTCTGTACTCCACCAAAATCAGCCTCCACGTCACCCCTAAACACCGTGTGTGTGGCCCAGACATGGCTAGCACACGGCTTCGATCCGGAGAAGAGTACATGGTGTGTACTCAGAAATTACACGTCGTGTACTTAAAAATTTTACAGAAACTTCATTTTTCTTAAAAAAATCCATAAAAAGGAAAGGCGTACCTGAAACAAAGATCCGGGATCTTACAAACTTCCCCCCTTAAAGAAATTCATCCCTGAATTTCCATAGCGAGGCATAGAAGAAGAAACCCTAAACAGCTCCGGCCACTACGATCGTACATCGGCCTCTCTCTCCCAGGTCTCATCCTGTACTCGCTCATGCTGCCATAGCACCCGTACAAGAGGAACAGACTGGCCTCGGAGAACCTTCGTACTACGATGGACAATCCAGATGGGATGCTCCCCAACGCTGCATCTACTTTTAGCTCAACCTCCTCGGGATGAAAGACATGAGACGAGTCTGAAAAGTAACGTCGAATCTGAGAGACGTGGAAGACTTCATGCATGGCCCGGTACCTCTGGGGTAACTGCAATTGATAGGCGACCGGCCCAACTCTTTCCAAAACCTCAAATGGCCCGATGTACCGCGGTGAAAGCTTACCCTGTCTCCGAATCCTTTTTTGTCCCAAACTCGGTGCGACACGCAGGAAAACCTGATCCCCGACCTCGAACTCCAGAGGTCATCTCCATTGATCAGCATAAGACTTCTTCCGAGACTGTGTTGTATCCATCCTCTTCCGAATCATCTTTATCTACTCTGAAGTCTCCTGAACAAGACAAGGTCCAAGCAAAGCTGCCTCTCCTACCTCCAGCCAGCATAAGGGTGATCGGCATGGCCTACTGTAAAAAGCCTCATATGGTGCCATCTGAATGGTCGTTTGGGAACTGTTGTTGTAGGCGAACTCCACCAAAGGGATATGCTTCTCCCAAGAACCGCCAAAGTTTAGGATGCAAGCTCGGAGCATATCCTCAAGCACCTGGATCGTGCGCTCAGACTGACCATCATTCTGGGGATGGTATGTCGTACTCAGAAGTACATGGGTACCCAAAGCCTTCTGAAGTCCCTGCCATAACTGGGAAGTAAAGCGCACATCCCTGTCTGAAAAATGGAGTATGGAACTCCATGCAAACGAACAATCTCTCTGATGTACAGTCGTCCCAGATCATAAACACTAAAGTTCTCCTTGATCGGAAAGAAGTGAGCGACCTTTGTGAGTCTGTCGACGACGACCCAAACAGCATCGTTCCCCCGAGGCGACCTCGGAAACCTGGTCACGAAGTCCATTGCAACATCGTTCCACTTCCACTCTGGAATGGGTAACTACTGTAAAAGGCATGCTGGTCGCTGATGCTCCACCTTCACCTGCTGACAAGTAGAGCATCTCATGACAAAACCAGCAACATCTTTCTTCATACCTGGCCACCAATATTGGCGATGAAGGTCCCGATACATCTTGGTGACGCCAGGATGAACTGCCCAAATTGAGGAATGAAAATCCCGCATCATATCCTCGCGTATGTCTGCTGGTACTCATACGCGTCCCTGGAAACACAAGATCTCATCCTCATGCATTGTCCATCCAGGAAGAGGGTCCTCTCCCGACACACCCTCTCGTAGGACTATGCCTTCTGATTCTGATAGTTGTCTCATCTGTACCTGATCAAGTAGCGTAGAGGTAACATCTACATAAGATAAGAAGGTCTATCATTGTCTATCGTGCACCTCCAGATGCATCTCAAAGAATAGATCCATAAGCTGCCACTCACTGCCGGCCTCATGAACTGTCTGAATCTGAGTTCTCCTTCTCAACACATCTTCCACTGCGTTGCCCTTTCCTGGTGTATAGGCAAGCTCGAAATTAAAAGACTGAAGATACTCGACCCACCTGCACTGCCTCAGATTCAGATCACGCTGAGTGAAGATATACTTAAGACTCTTGTGGTCAGTGAAGACCACAAAGTGATCTACCAGAAGATAGTGTCTCCAACAGCGTAAGGCATGAACAACAGCTGCCAACTCCATATCATGCGTCGGGTAGTTCCTCTCATGTGGCCTCAACTGCCAAGACCCATACACAACGAATCCATCTCCCTGCATAAGCACAACGCCAGGCCCGATACCCGAAGCATCACAATAAACAGTGTATCTCTTGCCTGGATCTGGTAAGACTAGTATCGGTGCAGACGTGAATCTTCCCTTCAGCTCCTAAAAGGCTGACTCACAAGAATATGACCATAAGAACTTCGCCCCCTTCTTGGTCAGTCCTGTCAAAGGTGTTGCTAGGTGTGAAAAGTCCTGAATGAAGCATCTATAGTATCCAGCCATCCCTAGGAAACTTCTCACCTCAAAAATGTTCTTCGGCTTCTCCTAGGAGACTACAGCTCTCACTTTCTCTAATTCCATGGATACTCCTGCCTCTGAGATGACGTGACCCAAAAAGTGAATCTGATCCATCCAAAAGTGGCACTTTGAGAGTTTAGCATAAAGCCTATGCTCTCTCAGTGTACGCAGAACAATCTCAAGATGTGTGGAATGGTCATGTCAAGTATGAGAGTACACCAAGATATCGTCCACAAAGACCACAATGAAGGAATACAAGTAAGGATAGAACACACGGTTCATCAGTGCCATGAAAACTACAGACGCGTTCGTGAGACCGAACAGCATTACTGTATACTCATATAGTCCATACCTTCTCCTGAAGGCATTCATAGGTATATCTGATGGTCTAACACACAACTGATGATAATTGGACCTCAAGTCAATCTTCGAGAACACCCGGGATCTTTGAAGCTGATCAAAGAGTTCATCGATCCTTAGAGAGGGATATTGGTTCTTGACCGTCAACTGGTTCAACTTCTGATAATCCACGCAAATCCGAAGGGTACCGTCTGCCTTCTTCGCAAATAGGATAGGTGAACCCCAAGGAGAAGTACTGGGTTGGATGAAACCCTTTGCCTGCAACTCCTCCAACTGTTTCTTGAGATCCTGAAACTCATGTGTAGCCATCCTATAAGGATGAATGGACACCGGTGCTGCTCCTGGAATGAACTAAATAAAAAATTCTACCTCACGCTCCAGAGGAAAACCCAAAAAGTCCTCTAGAAAGACGTCCCTGAAACGATCCACCACTGGAGGAAAGTCCAACTGAAAATTCCCTGATCATCCAGATAAATACTAGCAATATGGGCTGTCACCTTTCCTAGCCCATGATGCTCAAGTTCTGCTCGACTCGCCTGAACATCCCATTCGCCTCTATGAAGAAAATATTTACCCTCTGGTGAAATGAAACTCACTCTGCAGTGATAACAGTCGAAGACTGCTTGGAAGGGAACCAACCAGTCCATCCCAAGAATGAAATCATTTCCTGTCATCTCTAGGACATAGATATCCCATAAGAAACGATACCCTACAACCTCGAGAGGGAACTCTCTACACTGACACACACTATATGTCCTTATCCCCAAATGTGTGTCTAGGGTAAACGAGTCAGCAGAAGAAAAGACACAGAGCCCAATGCTCTTCATAGCAGCAATAGAGATAAAACTATACATAGCACCAGTATCGAAAAGAGCTGAAGATAAAACTGAGGCTACTAAAACCGTACCTCGAACTGTAGAAGGGTTAGGATCCTACTCCTGATAGGTCTGCTCTACGATGAAAGACTGGCCTACATTGCGGCCCTGCACCCCTGGATGACCACTCTGAGCTGAACCTCCCTGCTGGTGCTGAGGGACTGGTGGCTGACCGCCACGGCCTCGACCTCCACCTCGGCCCGAACGGCCGGAAGAACTCCAGTTTCCCGACTGATGATAAACTGGTGGTTCTGCTCCTGAACGAGGAGTCATGGAAGAACCCTGGTCACCAGATGCTAGTGAGAAAACCTGGCAGAACCACTGAAGGTGACCCATCTTTCCGCAAGATCGGCACTCCATGGGGTCTCTCTGGCACTGCGGCCTCGTGTGCCCTAACCGGCCACACTGGTATCATACCACCTGGCTGCCTGACGATGCATCATGCTTCCTCGGATCACCGCGCCTAGACTCTCAACGACGCTTCTTACTGTCATCAGGAGGAAAACTAGATCTGGAAGTAGAACTGCCCTGACTCGCAGCTCCAGAGTCCCTCAAATTACGCTCCGCAATTAGTGCCTAGTTGACAATGGAAGTGATGGAAGTCAACTAGAAGATATTCACCTATGATCGGATCTCCCGCCTGAGACCATCCTCGAACTTCCTTGCCAAGAACACCCCACTCCCATCCCGGAGGGGTGTGAAATGCTGCAGCTCGGTGAAACGAGAGGAATAATCCATGACAGAAAGAGTACCCTACTCTAAGCTCATGAACTCCTGGGCTCGATCGTCCCTCAGGGTCTCCGAGTAGAAGTAGTCATAGAACACGCACTGTAACTCCTCCCAAGCCATAACCTGTTGGTGACTCACCTGTGAGATCATGTCCCGCCACCTCTTGGCGGAGTCTCATAGCATATAGGTGGCGAGCTTGACCCGCCTTTCTGGGGGCGTCTCCAGATACTCGAAGACAGTCATCATGGCTTCCAGCCATGAATCTGCAGCCTGAGGTCCTCCCTCCCCCAAGAACGTGGGAGGATGTTGCTGCTGAAAAATCCGCATCAAGTCTTCCATAGTTGAGGCAGGAGGCGGTGCTCCCTAGAAGGTCTTCATCATCCTTAGAAAACCTTCCCTGAACTGCGCATCAGTGCCTGCAACTAGTATGACAGTCGGTGCCAAGGCTGGCTCGACTGGAGGATCGGTAGGAAGTCTCTGATCAGCCATATTTGGCGTCTGATCACTGCCTGATGACAGACGTACAACAGGAGGACGTCTCGGAGGCATAGCTCTGAAAGATCAAAAGAACACCTTAGATTAGAAAAACAAGGACAGGAACACAAGAGTACAAAATGGGAACAGGGGAAGGAAAACACACAAGTTTACAAAACACGACTACACGGCGTGTATAAACTACATGGCGTGTCTTCTTAAGCCACTGACATGGGCACGTACCCCTGCCCTACAGGTCGGGTAATACCTCAAACTACACGGCGTGTTGACCCAACACACGGCGCGTACTTGAAAACTATTCCCCTGCCCGAGTCTCTTTACACGGCTGACCCACACGGTCCTACTTAACCCGAGACTACATGGCGTGTTCTTAACACACACGACGTGTACTAGACAAGGCTTTGGCGGCCTGTGTTTTTTAAACACATGGCTGTATACACAGCTGAACCATACATGGTGTGTTCCAAACAAACACAGTGTGTATAGGTGAAGGTGACATCATCCCGTGTTCTTCGTGACACGGCCGGGTACCTGAACAAGACTACACGGCATATGCCCAAAAACACACGGCGTGTCTAAGAGAAGGTTATGCTGACCCGTGTTGTTTGTGACACGGCCAGGTACCTGGACAGGACTACACGGCGTGTTCCCTTACAACACGGCGTGTTCTACTCGAGCTTCACCGACCCGTGTTGTTAGTGACACGGCCAGGTACACGGCTTCGAACTACAGGGTGTGTACCAACCGTACATGGCGTGTTTCTAAATTTATTCTCACGACATTGTGTTTTTGCTCACACGGTCAGTGACACGGCCTGAAAACTACACAGTGTGTATCCGAAAATTACACGCCGTGTATTCTTGGTTTTTCTGGAGAATAACTTAGAAACTGCACAGAATCCCAGAAACACTGAGAACAAGTCAAGGAAGTGCCAAATTTCAAATCGTGGGGGCACATACTCCCCGTGAATCAAAACTTGAAATCCATTTAAGAAAGGTAGGAAACAAACAATCCTCTAACAAGGTAGTAGATATTCTATCAAGCATCTATCACAACAGCATGTATATTCTACACAAAGTCTATCACAGGAGCATTCAATCTCTAATGCACCCTAGATGGCATGGCAAGAATGCATGGCATGTGATTCCTACAAGTGCCTATATGATGCATGAGATGGAATACCCTCATCTCATCGGGTTGCGATAGAAATAGAACCGCAATCATCAAGAAAATAACAACAAAAAGCATGCGAATCACTCTAGGTGAAATCATATTAACTGTAAAATCTTAAAACTAGAAAACTGCAATAAACGAGGTAGTATGGCTTTTCCCTATACATGGATTAGCTAATCCCAAGCACAACTTAATACCAAGTACTGAATCCTTCCTATCCCTGGCTAAAGTCTCCAAACAGTAAATCAAGAGAAAAGAACTCCTTTGATACCACTTTGTAACGACCCGAATCCAGATCCCCTCTACTGGTGCCCCGTACCCAGTTCACCCCATGACCTCAAGCGCATTTCCCCAAATGCCATAGGCTTCCGACTAGCATCGAGGTCCTTGGTAAGTTATTGGGGAAACTATTCCCTTATTCGGTAAGGTATACAAGGTAAGGAAAACAACAATAAACAGCGAAAGCAGTAAACAATACGCAACAACAGAAACCAAACAGTGGAAGCAATGAATATATAGAAATGATGATAATGATGCAGCAAGTACAAGTATCTAAGGAAAGCAGAAAACACAAAAACGTGCTGAAATACAACTGAACAAATGTACTAAAGAAACAGCAAAAGAAAAACAGATGAGAAACTCCTCAACATCACAAGCCTTGGCTCGGTCCCATGCTCTCAAGATCTAGTGAAATCAAGAACCTGATGTAGAAGGGTGCTTGCCCTTATTTATCCCTGCAACAACATAATCTGTTTGGGCCCAAAATCATGGCCCAAACAGGGTGTGAGACAAAGTCCCAGTAGGAAACCACTCAAATATTTGTGCCTAACAGTCAATGAATACATGGAAAGTAAAGTACAGGAACAGTAAATAGGAAAATACACAGCAGTCACAGTCTACAGTTCTAGCATAGAAAGTACACAAGTAAACAGCCAACAACAAGAAGAAAACAGGTATCCCTCTCGGTATCTCTCACAGCCTAACCCCTATGGTTCAACCTATAAGTACCAGCAACCCTCTAGGAGGCACACACAGTCTCACCCCTCTGGTTCAGCTAAGAAAGTAGACTCTCTGAGGAATCACTCACTGTCAATTCCCCCTATAGTCTCGTAACGTGCTAGAGGCTCTCTGGGGAAGCACTCAACGTCTCATTCCCCCTGTGGCCCGCGTCGAGGAACTAAAAACTCTATGAGGAAGCACTCATCGTCAATTCCCCGTGTGGTCTCCCATCGTATTAAAAGACACTCTGGAGAATCCCTTACGTATATTCTCCATGTGGTCTACTACACTAGGTTCTCACAGTCTTGTGTGAAACTAACATGCCCAGCGCACATGTATCGTCCAAGTAAACCTCAAGAACTACTTGGCTATCATTCTAAGGCTCAACAGCATAACAAAGCAACAGTTCCACTATTCTACAACTAGGCATGGAAACCAGTGATACGCCAACAAGAAAAACAAGAATGGAAAAAATCCAGGGTACAGTAAAAACTACCATATTCACAGGCAATTACATCTACTCAAGCAATCAAGAAAAGCAGGCAATATAAAAAGGTAAAAACAGGAACACGCAATACCCCGTTCAAGGGTATTGGTGAAATTTTCACAAAGTACTCATCAACTTCCTACAGAAAGGCACAAACCACCTACCTCGATCCTAGGAGATCGATATACTTGAACCACGATGACTGATTCTCCATAGAACGTCGTAGATATGAGAAAATGCCTGAAACACGTAAACCATGATAACATGGGAAAGAGGAGGAATTGGAAAACAAGGCTCAAGCATAAGGAAGAACTCACCGCTGCGCTTCCAACACAATCAACCGTGCTCGAATTGGAGAACAGATGAAGAGGTGGGAGCTCGGGGAAGATCCGGTCGTACGGGTCGCTCTCGGATGAATGGGACCTAGAAGAAGGTGTTTCTGTGCATTAGGCGCGACCCCGGTCCATTTAGTGAAAAAAGTAAAAGTACACGTCGTGTAATTCTAGAGTACACGGAGTATACTTCTAGAGTACACGGCATGTACTAGGTTTTTCCGTACTCCGCCAAAATCGGCCTCCACGTCACCCCTACACACCGTGTGTGTGGCCCGGACACGGCCAGCACACGGCTTCGAGTCGGAGAAGATTACACGGTGTGTAATCACAAAGTACACGGCGTGTACTTCAAAATTTTCCAGAAACTTCATTTTTCTTAAAAACTCGAGAAAAAGGAAAGGCGTACCTGAAATGAAGATCCGAGTTCTTACATAAATTAAATATTATTTTATTAAAATAGTATTCAATATGTATTATTTATCACCGGACCATTAAACTCAGTTTTTCATTACTTCATAATATTTATCAAACCTTGAATAATGACTATTTATTTAATTGATAAATTTCATAGAATTATTCTCTAATAAATAAATAAATATTATATTCACTAAATAGAAAATAAATATTTATTAAATTTTATGCTCACAAAATATTCTTTTGAATAACTTGTGGAATAATATATGCAATAAATAAAATATGAATAATTATTAAGCCATATTATAGAATAATATTTATTCAACTTGTTAAATAATAAATAATATTATTATTTAACTGATGTTCTAGATACACTTAGTGAATGAACCTCTATGCCTCTATCTCAGTGGAAATAGAAAAAACATACCAAAGTCCAAGTTTAGATTATAGCATCACATTAAGGAAGCCATAGATAAATAATTAAATATCATAATGACATAAATCCTTATAAAGATTCTTACTGTGTACTATAATCACTTTATCATGATATCTCTAATCAAGAAGGTTTCATGTTAGTGTCATTTACCTATATGTTCGATATATATTTCTTTGACTTTCTAGAAATTGAACTTTCCTACAGAACACCATGGATATGGATTTATTTAGGATGTATCATTTCCATAAAAGTCCTAATATATCAATTTACATTAAATAATAGAAGGGGTAAATCCTTTCTCTCATTATTCATCAATGAAATATTATCATGACTCATGAAATATATCTTACTTTTCCATGAACATATGTCATCATGGTTTTTATTAATACATCAAAGTACATAAATCATAATATCAATTAATAATAATGTTAAATAATAAGGATAAATACAAACATCCATATATAGGAACATCCAATGACACATCTAAATGTGAATTTTTTATTGGTAGATCTAATTATCATAACTTCCTACACTAGAAAATACCAAGGGCGTACACTATGAAAAGGTGCCTCATAGTCCTATGAGTCTCCACCCCTAATGTACTATATAATTTTTGTTCCTAAAGTGATTTCATTTGGTTAAACAACATATATTTTAAGACAACTTTCATGGTACTCATGGGTTCTCATCATAGCGGAGAACTAATATGACCTTTCAGTGCAACAACTACTCTTAGTAAATTATCACATACTATGTCATGCAGAAGAACAATACGGATGTGATGAAAGGTATATTAATATTAAAAATAATAAATATAGGTTATCATATAGTACACAAAATTTGTTTTTAGGGAACCAACTCCAAAAAACTCTCAGTTTAACTAGATCCAACTACTAGAAACCTTCAGTCTACTAGCTCTCACATGATACTCATGCTTCTAATAATATAATTTTCTAGTAAATGAGTCCACCAAATTTTATTTTATTTAAACCATACTTAATACAACTTTACCCTTTGATAAAAATTCCTCAAGAGGTGATACTTTTAGAGTATTTAATTTGTCCATTGGTGTGACCTTGGCTCTTTTTCAAGAGACACCATTGTAGTATTATCAGAATATAATTTAATAGGGTCTTTATTTATAAGTACCAAATTAATCTCCTAGAAAAAAAAAATTATCCAAATGGATTATTTTTCTAAATTATAAGTTTCTATATACTCAGAATCCATTATAGAATTGGCAATAACTAGTTTCTTTAAACTCTTCTAACTCACAGCTCCTCCATTGAGACTAAAAACATATCATAACTATGACTTCATATCATTCTGAAATGTTTGAAAACTAGTATTAGTATAACCCATAATAATTAGTTCCTCATATCTTCTATATACCATGAATATATCCTTAGTTGTGCTTAGATACTTAAGGAATTTCTTAATAGGAGACCAATTTTGTTCCCCTAGATTAGATTGATATTTTTATACCATGCTCAATACATAGGCAACATCAAATATAGTAGAAAGAATAGAATTCATGAATGATTATATCTATGAATATTATGGGATATTACACAATATATCTTTCTCCAATTATGTATGCAGATTAATTTTCTTGGAAAGATGTATACCATGAGACATTGGAACCAATCCCCTCTTGTATTGTTCTGTACTAAATCTATTTAGTATCTAGTCAATGTATGCAAATTGAATTGGTCCAATAAGCCTATTGGATTGTTCCGTACTAAATATATTTAGTATCCAGTCAATGTATTCACATTTACTTGGTCTAATAAGCCACTTGTATCTATCATGAATGATTTTAATCCCTAAAAGTTAGGCTACTTAACCTAAGTCCTTTATAAAGAAACACTTGTTTAACTAGTCATTAACACACTATAATACTGGTATGTATTTTCTAATAAGTAATATTTCATCAATATATACTATTAGTACTATGATCACATTTCCACTAAAACGATTGTAAACTCAAGGCTCATGATAATTCTTAATGAAATAAAATATTTTTATTACTTCATCGAATAGAATTTTCCATGACTTGGATGTTACATTCAATCAATAAATGGATCCCTGCAACTTTAATATCTTTTTTGAATCACCTAGAGTCACAAACCCTTTTGGTTATGTCATGTAGAAATGTTATTAAAGGTTACCATTAAGGGAATTTGTTTTTAAATCCATATTACAAATTTTATATCATGGTAAGATATTATAGAAATAAGAATTCATATGGATTTAAACATGGAAACTGGAGAAAATGTTTCATCATAGTCAATGCCTTGATGTTTTTTAAACCATTTAGCCACTAAACATGCTTTATTGGTACTTAATTTACCTTTCATTCCTTGTTTTATCTTGAATAACCATTTTCACCCAATAGGATTTACATCAATTGGAGGATTGAGCAAAACCCAAACTTAGTTTTGATACATGGAATCCATTTCAGAATTCATGGCTTATTTCCATCTTGCAGCTTATGAAACCTATACTGACACTTTTTAGGAAAGAGGTTTATTATATTCAACCAATATTGAGTCACCATATTTAGTGACTAGAAAACCATATCTCTATAGTTCTCTTACCTATTTGGTTTTTCTATACAGTACTTGTGTTTTAGGAACAACTTCTTCCATAGGGATTTGTGGAATCTGTTCCTATAACAATTCTTGTGTATCTTGATCATCAACTTCATTGAAGTTAGTTTTTCTCCAAATATTCTTGTTGAGGATGTTCTCCCTCTCAATAAATAGGGATTTTATGGTGATAGTAACTTTATTATATGAGAAGTTTTATAGGTATTATCACTTTATTTCCTTAGGATACCATATAAAGATACACTTTGTGCCCCAAGGTGCTAGTTTTTTCTGAGGAAGCTTTAACAAATTCTTCATAACCCCATACATGTGTATGCAACAAAAAAGGTTTATTTTTACTCTAAATCTCAAATGTAATTCTATTTTATAATTTATTTGGTACTTGGTTTAGTGTGTATTTCACAATTTGTAATGAATTTCCCCAAAATTATAATGAAAGATCTACATGACTCATAATTTACCTTACCATATCTAGAAAGGTATAGTTCCTCCTTTCACTAACTCCATTTCACTATAGTGTTTTAAGTTGAGTGTGTTAATAAATAATATAAAAAATACCATAAAATTTTGATAAACTCTTGGTTATGATATTCACTACCTTGATCTGATTAAAGATTCTTTGTATTCTTTGCAAGTTGATTCTATAATTCATTATTGAATTCTTTGAATTTATCAAAGGACTCAGACTTATACCTCATCATGTAGGAATATCAATATTTAATCAATTCATCAATAAAAGTTAAAAAGTAAGAATAACCACCTCTATCTTATACTAGAAATGGTCTACACACATTAGTGTGTACCAATACTAGAGGCTATGTGTCCCTTTCACCATGTATATTGAATAGTGGTTTGGTCATTTTTATTTATAAAAAATCATTACATATATCATGTGGTTTTGGCTCAAAAGAGTCTAAATAAACATCATAATAGAGATTTTTCAAATACTTCCTTTTTACATGACCAAGACAGTGATGTTATAGTTGGGTGTTATATAAGACATGTGAACATTATTTTTTACTAATTAAAAATACTTGGTTTTAGTAATTTAATACATTAATATTGTTATTTAAATGTTTCATACTCTAACATATGTTGTCTTTATAAAATAAATAACTTTTTTTCAAATTTTAAAATAAAATAAATTATATCTAGGAAGGACACTAAAATTATGTTATTGGTAATAGTCGGTATATAATAAAAATATCTTAAAACCAATATCATTAATGTTTTCAATGAAAGGTGTTAATCTTCAATGGATAGATCAGCTATCCTCACACCATTGGAAACTCACAAATCCACCTCTACTTTAGTAATCTTTTTTAATCTACTTTGTTCCTACATTTAGATATAGGTGTGAGAACCACAAGTTTTATCTAATACTCAATATGTAGATATTGAAATGTTTCAATCGATCATGAATTCACCTTTATATTCCCCTTGATTTTGGGTGTAGTTCCTATTCTAGTGGCCTTGATTTACACATGCAAATCATACTTCTTACTTTTCCTTTTCCTACCTCTGGTTCTTCCTATTCTTGGAAGGATGGTTCTCAGGAGCTGTAGACTTGTTATGATTCTAAGGCCCATTTACCTTGTTCTTCCATTTCTTATTTACTATAAGGACCATGGGTTTGTGACGCCCCATTTCTTTATCCACTTGGTGAATCAAATTAATAATTTATGAAAGACTCTTCTAATTATTGATCATGTTATAATTAACAATAAAACTATATAAGGAATTGGGTAGTGAGGAAAGTATGAAATCTATGCACATATCATCTGTGAATTTAATCCCTAAGATATCTGAGCATTTAATGTAGCCAATAATCTTGACTTCATGAGGCTCATCTAGTGTGGACTCTCCAAGCATGGTTGTAAACAGAGAATTAGAGATTGTGTATCTCTCTTTTATTTCCTTCTCTTTATAGAGATCCTGAAGGTGAGACATCATGTTATACACATTAACTTTTCCATGTTTATTTAGAATATCATTGTTCGGGGATAATAACATGAAGCATTTAACATTTTTGAAATTTTACATATGTTTTTATAGAGATACAACTCTTCTTCACTGGTTATTTTTCTAGTTTCTTCAAGAATAGGTTCTTCCAATATATATAATTTCTTTTCATGGTGTAGGATAATGTATAAGTTCCTTTTCCATTCTTATAAGTTAGTGCTAGTGATAAGGTTATCCTTATCAAGTATGGATCATAGTAAAAAAAATTAAGTCATATTTATTTTTGTGTTTAAAAAAAGAAGATAAAAAATTTAGTACTTTATCTGATAAAGTAGATAATAAATAAATATTATATTTATTAATCTCCTACTATTTTATTAAAACCCAACATCCCTCATAATTGGCCTCGAAATATCATGTTTCTTGGATATCCCAGTGTAAAGAATCCATATTTCCCTTCTTATCACCCTAACTTTGGTTGGTCAATCAATTTGAATAGTTTTAGGTATGTATTAAAATATTGATAGCATTAAATCACAGTTACTTGATCTATTGAGTGGAATCCCTAATCTAGAAATCCTTAAATTGGATTTCCTTAAGCATTGCCTCTCAGTTTCACCAAGTCCTACTTTGGTAGTCAAAACTTGATGTAAAATAAGTTAAGTAAACCCAAAACTTCAATTTATAATTCCCCGATCATTAAAAACACCCCAAATTTGGCCAGTCAAACACTTTAAACTATGGTTAGATTTCAACTAAAGTAGTGTAAGGATTTTCTAACTTAATATATATAACTAATTTATTTTTATATTTATGAATAATTTTTCCATTTTATCTTTATTAAATTATTTTTAATATTAAGTGTATTTACTTAAGTGATTAACCATATATTCAATTGAATTTACACATAATACAATTTATTTTAGTTCTATCTTTACAACTTTTTAATTCATTAATTCATGTGATCATAAAAAAAACATCCATAATAAAATAACCATGAAACTTGAAAGAAATAAAATAATAAATTAGTATGATCATAATATTTTACTAATGGTTAGTTTATATAGTAGATGATAAACTAACCTTAGACCTAGTGGAAAATACCTTGAACTATTTTATGGTTCGTGTTGCATTTTCTCACCTGTGCACCTATGTATCTCTCTTGGATTGGTTTTTCCTTGGCTCTAAACTTGAATTGCCGCCACTATCTTAGGAACTCCATCCATTACATGTGATTTTACTCACTCACAGGTGAGAGGAACTAGATTATTAGTTAAGGGGTTTATATAAAAGAAACCAAGGACTCATAGAATATAATGACCCAAACTTTTATCAATGGAATTTATCCCTTTTTATAGTAATGTCATATAGTATAAATCACATAAAATCACTTATATACCATAATAAAAAATTTATAAATGAATAATTAATCAAATATTAAGTATTTTGAGAAGTTAAGAAACCTATATCAATGAAATAGTAACTTTACCTTAGGAATAGTAATATGACCCTTATAAATAGTAAACTAGCCAAATGAATAGTAACTTCACCCATTAAAGTATTAATAAATTTTAGTCATCCTATAAATTAAAGTATGATATAATTATAATATAGTATAAATAAGTAAATTTTTTAAAAATTATTAATTAAGTGTTTCTATTTTTATAAGTCATAAACATTTAATTAAAAATTTATGATTAATTTAATAATTTAAAAGAAATTTTTTTTATAAAAAATATTCATAAATTAATATTTTTTTTCTTATTATTATAAGATAATTTTATAAGTCCTTAAGTAATTTTTCAAAGTGTTATAAAATGAGTTATGATTTTAAAATATGTATTTTTCTAGTAAATTATTATTTTCATAAAAAAAAAATCTCTCATATTTAGAAAATTATTTTTATAAAATGGAGTTAATTTTTTAATTCTAAACATTGAAAAATAGTTAGGGTTAATTTTTTTTATTTTTCTAAAATACTTTATTTTTTTATAAATAGTAAAATACAATAATTTTTTATAAATGCTAAATACATGAATTTTTGAGTTATTGTTGATGTAAGGATGATTTAAGTAAATTAATGTAGAACCATCCTTTATTATTTAATATATTTAGTTATAAATCTCAAACTATTCATAGTTTTGAGCTAAAATAATAAACTAATGATTAAAATGATGAGAAAACACCACTCTCCCCCACTATAAATATCACCCCTCACCACCTATTCTCCTCACATCTTAAAAGATTTTATCCTTGTCCAAATTCTACCCAATAATATTAAATAGACCCTCCTACATGTCTTGGATCTCTTGGTCTCATAAAAATACCAAAAAAATTTCACTAAGGAGGTTCTCAAGGAGGAGAAATTCAAGAGGTAAATTCCTATTTATTTTCTTTTGATTTCTTTTCAAGTTATTTTATTTTCTAATTCTCTCCTCACCACCCTTAATAAAAATGGAATGATAACACAATTTATTTAAATATAATAGAATTATATCATGTTAATGTAATATCCATCATTAAACTCCTCCCTCTCTCTCTTTTATTCTAAAAAATAAATCATCGCCCGTGATGTGTCAACTTATCAACATCATAGATGATATGATTTCATTTTTCCATTACCACCTTAAATTCTAGACATAAAACTATTAAATGTTTGAAAACATATTTAAAATTTTATTTTATAACCCTTTTATGTTCTATAACTAACTTATATACATAATACTAAATGATAAAACAAAACGAGTTCGTTGTGATCGAAAACCACCAGAATTAACCTAAATAATTATCATTAACTATTTATATAATGATTCATCCTCATAAAATATAACAAAATGATTTTAAAGATCGTTTAATATTCTTTAATTTCATTAAAAACATATAATTTCAATTCCGGATAATTATCCCCATTTATATGAACATCCATACTCATATACAAGCAAAATAATCATGAAAACCAAAAAAACTAACACTTCTAAACGATTAAATTAAACCATATAACTCATAAAAAATCCCATAAATGAAATTAATAAAACTATAATTAATAGAATTAATTTATAAAATGTTCTTTATTTTTTAATTAATTAATTCAATTTTATTATCTAGGATATTAAAGTGAAAAAAAGCATTCGTACATAAGGTAAGGGGAATTCTCAAACCCAAATCCATTTCCTTGGGTTTTTTCCTCTTTCACACCAATTTCAGTATGTATATTCATTTAATTATCCTTAAATTTCATTTTCTTATTCTCCCCTTTCCTTTTTATGGATATAAATTTTTCTACTAAATTTTATGACAAACACAATGTTTTCAAAAATAAATCTTCTTTCAAAAAAACACACCTTTTACTTCTCTTGAGATTATTTCTTCTTCAATTAAGATTGATAATTCCTATAACAAGAATATTATTCTCTTTTTCATTCCCAAATTTTATTTATTAATGTATGATTTATTAAATAAAACCCATTCTTTTCCATGGATTATTTTATGTTTAATATTGATATACGTTCTATGTGGAATGCATGACAATATAAATGTTATGATGTGATCGGTACTCCCAGAATTATATAGTGAAATGTAAATGTTATGATGTGAAGGGTGCAATCAGAATTATATAGAACTCCATTGCATTGTTTAATGTGATGTATTTCATGAGAAAAATTGAAACATGTGTGAACATGTTGCTAGATTTTTTCACAACTATGTGTGGTAGTTGACCACTAAGAAATTATGTTTCATTTTTATTTATTTTCACATTATATACCTTTATAAAATGCTTCCTCTATTGAATATTATAATAATCCTATGATTATATTGTGATGATGATTATCATTCTCACCCATGTTATATTGTTTCATGTTCTTATTTATCCTCTTACTGGGCTTTTAGCTCACCCCTTTCTTTTATGTATATCCTCAAGTGACTACTTGTACTAAGTAGAATTAAAGGGAAAATTAGAAGCTTGAGAAGAAGGAATTAAATAATTTTTAATTTTTATTATATAATTTTTATGTATGGTCCTAATTTTCCCAAGACACTAAACCTTTGAATCATGATTTTGTAACACTATTATGTTGTTATATTTAAAATTATTTAATAGTCATGTAAGAAAAATCAAGGTTTCTATTATTGGTATCAGAGCACGGTTTACTTAATTTTGGAATTAGGATTATAGAACCTTAGTGAAAACCCTTAGTATGAGACTAAGTATATGTAAGCACCCAAGAAGCTTTGTTTTAGAAAATTCTAAACATAGGGATCCCACAAGATATGAATTTATACTTAATTGCACAAAGGAATAAATTATTTATTCATTAATTGTTGACTTATGTTTAGTTCTAACCTTTTCTATTTTAGAAAATGGTGGGAACCAAGAGAAACCAGACCAAAAACCCATGCAAGGGAAAATGTAGCGATTTCCCAAAATACATCCCCAATGCCTTGGGAGGTGGAGTTAAAAATTTCATGGTCATGCTTACCCAGCTGTCTCAGGATATGAATAATAACCTGAATAATGTGTAATGTCCTAATTCATCTAAGATGGGGCAATAGGCTATTGAGTCCTTTATGCAGAAAATAACACCAACATTTAGTGGATCTTCTGATCCACTAGTTGCGGAAAAGTGGGTCAACTCAATGGAGAATATGTTTTCTATACTTCACTGTTTTGAGATAGAGAAGGTGACTCTTACTGTTTATCATCTAGATAGAGAGGCCGACTAATGGTGGGCATTGATTGAGAACACCAAGTCGAATGATGAAATTGAAGAGATGGAGTGGGAAGACTTTAAGATAATTTTTCTTAACAAGTATTTCCCATGAGCTCTTTATACAAATATAGAGAGATAATTCATAGATTTTAAGCAAAAGGAAGGAGAATCTATCACAGCCTACGAAGAAAATTTCACAAGTCTTACAAGGTATGCTTCGGATTTTGTTATCAACAATGATATAAAAATTGATATATTATTTAGTGGATCAAAACCATACCTTCTAAAGGATCTATAAATTCAAGACTTTTGTAGTTATGAAGAATTTGTTTAATGTTCTCCCAAAGTGGAGATGAAGTTTGTAGAATTGTCCCTCAGCAATAGTGATAAGAAATGAAATATGAAGTTTCAAACTAGGGGATCTAATGAAAGATGTTGAAAGAAATACAAACCACCCACATGTTAAAAATGTGGGAAGATTCATCATGGGAACTGCCTAAAAGGGAAGGGGAAATGATTCAAGTGTTTGAGATATGGCCACCAAGATCATTAATGCTGAAAATAAATGAGGAAGTAGGATAGTGTGGTGGAGGAAAGGAGAGCACCACTCATGGTTCAATGCTTCAACTATAGGTAGAAAGGGTACTATGCAATACAATGCACTAAACCTTGAGTCCTTGAGGGTAATCAGCATCATCAAACACCAAATCCAAAGAAGCAAGGGAAGGATTATGTCATCACTACTATAGAAGTGAATCAAGAAAATGAAGTCATACACAATACACTTTATATTCACTAAATAATGTAAAAGGTATTATTTGATTCTGGTTCTATACATCCCTTTATATCTTGAAAGTTTGTGAGAACTTTTTAATCAAATCACTGAAACCTTGAAGTAGATATATCCATAAAAACACCTAGTGGTGAAATCATTATAACCCAAGTGTTGGACTCTTCTCTTGTAGGCACATGTGGGAAGATTCTTCCATAAAATATCATGATAATTCCCTTGGTGGAATTTTATGCTATAATGGGAATGGATTGGCTCTTTTTATACATATCACATATCAACTTTTTGGAAAAGGAGATATCTTTTTATATTTTGAACCATCCCATTATCCTCTACAAATTCAATGAAGATCATTAATCTTATTTGGAAATTCCTTCAATAGTGTGGGTATTGATTCCCTGTGATGAAGCATACCTTGCTCAAATAGTTGAGTAAAAGGAAGGTATCAACCTAAGGGAAATTCCCATCATGATGGAATACAATGATGTATTTCATAAAGAGTTTCTAAGACTTCCTTAGATCTTGATGCATAGCTCTCAATAGAACTCAAACCCAAAGTTGCTCCTATATCAAAGTGTCTATATAGGATGGATCCTATCAAACCAAAGGAGATAAAGAAGCAGCTTCAAGATCATTTGGAAAAAAGGTCCATATGCCCTAATTCATCATCTTGGGGTGTACTAGCTCTCTTTTTCAGGAATAAGGATGGATCAATGTGGCTTTGTATCGATTATCAAAAACTAAAAAAGATCACCATAAAGAACAAGTATCCTCTTCCAAATATTGAATACTTGTTCGGTAGGTTATGAGTAGATCAGTACTTATCAAAGGTAGATCTTCATTCTGGATATCATCAGCTAAAGGTGAAGAAGGAAGATATTTAGAAGACTACCTTTTGTATAAGGTATGGGCACTATGATTTTATAATGATGCCTTTAAGACTTACTAATTCCCCTAAAATATTAATGAATATGATGAATAGAGTCTTTATAAATTACCTCGACAAATTTGTGGTAGTGTTTATCAATGATATTATCATCTAATCCAATAGAAAGGAGGAACATGAATAACATATAAGGATTGTGCTGGAGACATTGATCTAGGAGAAATTGTACACCAAGTTAATCAAGTGTGAATTTTGGAAGTATCAAATAAAATTCTTGGAATACGTTATCACAAGTGAGGGAATTTCTATAGACCCCTAAAAAATAAAGGCAATTAAGGAATGTCCTAGACCCTGTAGTGTTATGGAAATCCATAGTTTTCTTGGATTAGCTAGGTACTACCGATGTTTTGTGAGAAATTTCTCATGATTTTCAAGCCCACTAACTAAGTTAACAAGGAAAGAGGTAAAGTGTTTCTGTATGGAAGAATGTGAGGAAATCTTCAAGGAGATAAAGAAGAGTTTGAAAACTACATATATACTCACATTACCAAAAAGTGGAGAAATTTTTGTGATATACAATGATCATTCAAAGAAATTATTGGGTTATGTACTCATGAAAAATGATATAGTGATAGCCTCTGCCTCACAATAGTTTAAGATCCATGAGAAGAACTACCCGACGCATGATCAGGAGCTAGAAGCTATGATTTTTTCCTTGAAAATCCGGTGTCACTACCTCTATGATGAGAAGTGTGACATATATACCGATCACAAGATTCTAAAGTATATATTCACATAAAAGGAGATCAATATGCATCAAAGGATATGGATAGAGGTAATCAAGAACTAAGATTGATCTATTCACTATCAACCTAGCAAGGCGAACAAGGTATTTGATGCTCTTAATAGAAAAGAACCTACTACTCTATGCATGTTGTATATTGAGAAAGACCTTATCTTCCTTTAAATACAAAGGATAGATTTGGAAATCATAACAGTAGGGAATACCTACTACCTTGCCTAAATGATTGCCAAAACATCTATTCAATAGAATATTAAGGAGGTACAAAGGGATGATCTGGAGTTATAAAATAAGTTAAATGAAGTAAAGGAAGGGAAGCTTCAATATTTCCATATCAATGATGATGGTGTGATTCAGTTTAAAATGAGTTTATATGTTCCTTCATCACCTGGTATAAGGAAGGATCTATTGGATAATGCAAATAGATAAATTTTTTCTATACATCTTAGGAGTACTAAGATGTATTGTGATCTTTGAGAACACTTTTAGTGGGATAACATGAAGAAGGATGTTGTGGATTATATCTCAAGGTGCTTGATATTTTAGAAATTTAAAGTAGAGTGACAGAAGTCCAAATGGATTATTCAAACAATACCTATACCCATGTGGAAATAGAAGAATGTCACTATAGACTTTGTCATGGGTCTTCCGAATACATCCAAAGGAAATAATGTGATATGGGTTGTAGTGGACCGACTCATCAAGATTTCCCACTTTATCACTATTCGGGAAGATCTATTTCTTGAACAACTTGCTAATATATATGTCAAGGAAGTGGTGAGACAGTATAGGGTTATACTCTCAATTGTATCTGACCGTGATCCCAGGTTCAAATCTAAATTTTGGAGTCTTCAACATGCTTTGAGTACTTAATTAAATTTTATCATGGCCTATCACCCCCAAACTGATGTCTAATCTAAAAGGACTATTCATATGCTCAAAAATATTCTAAGATCCTACTCGTTAGAATTAAAAGGTGGATGGGATTAGCATCTCTCATTGGTTGAGTTCTCATACAACAATAGCTTCCACTCGAGTATTTAAATGGATCCATATGAAGCTCTGTATAGGAAGTGAAGTAAAACTCCAACTTGTTGGGATGAAATTCAAGAAAGAAAGCTACTTGGACCTGATCTTGTACAAGATATGGCAGAGAAAGTTCAATCCATCTAGCAACATATAAAAGTTACTCAAAGTTGGAAAATAGCTATGTTGAAAACCATTAAAGGGATTTGGATTTCAACATTGGAGATAAAGTCTTACTTTTAATATCACCATGGAAGAGAGTCATGTGGTTTGTAAAGAAAGGGAAGTTAAGCCCAAGGCACATTGGCCTCTTTGATATCATTGATCGCATAGGAGAAGTGGCCTATCATCTTGTACTTCCACTGAATATGGATCAAGTTCATGATGTGTTTCATGTATCACTCCTGAGGAAGTACATACCTGATCCCTCACATGTACTGAACTCAGAGTTTGTACAACTGGAATATTATCTCTCTTATGAGGAGCATTCAGTAAAGATTCTAGACCAAAGAGATAAGGTTCTATACAACAAGGAAACTCACCTTGTCAAAATGTTATGGAGGAACCATAATTATGAAGAAGCAACTTAGGAACAAGAAGAGGAAATTAAGGAGAATAACCCTCACATATTTATGTAAAATAAAATTTTGATAGTGAAATTTTAAAAGGGGAAGATTGTAATGAGCCATACTTTTATCAATGAAATTTATCTCTTTTTATAGTAATTTCATATAGTATAAATCACATAAAATCACTTAGATACCATAATAAAAAACTTTATAAATTAATAATTAATTAAATAAGAAGTATTTCTAGAAGTTAAGGAACTTATACCAATGAAATAGTAACTTTACCTTAGGAATAGTAATATGACCCTTATGAATAGTAAACTGGCCAAATGAATAGTAACATCACCCATTAAAATATAAATAAAATTTATTCATCTTATAAATGAAAGTATGATATAATTATAACATAGTATAAAAAAGAAAATTTTTTAAAAACTATTAATTAAATGTTGGTATTTTTGTAAGTCATAAATATTTAATTACAAATTTATGATTAATTTAATAATTTAAAATAATTTTTTTCATATAATGTATTATTAAATTAATATTTTTTTGTTTTATTATTATAAAATAATTTTATGAGACCTTAAGTAATTTTTCAAAGTGTTATAAAATCAGTTATGATTTTAAAATATGCATTTTTTCGAGTAAATGATGGTTTTAATTAAAAATTAAATTTATTGTATTTAAAAAATTATTTTCATAAAATTGAGTTCATTTTTGAATTCTAAACCTCAAAAAATGGTTAGGGTTAATTTTTGGTATTTTTCTAAAATACTTGAATTTTTATGAATAGTAAAATATGATAATTTTCAATAAATGCTAAATACATGAATTTTTGAGTAATTGTTGATGTAAGGATGATGTAAGAAACTTAATATATAACCATAATTCATTATTTTAATATATTTAGTGATAATTCTCATACTATTTATAGTCTTGATCCAAAATAATAAACTAATGATTAAAATAATGAGAAAAATACTCCTCTCCTTCACTATAAATACCACCCGTCACCACCTCTTCTCCTCACATATTCCAAGATTTGATCCTTGTTAGAATTCTAACCAATAATATTTCCTATACACTCCCCCACATTCTAGATCTCTTATTATCATCAAAATACCAAAACCTTTTCTCTAAGGAGGTTCTCAAGGAGGAGAAATTCAAGAGGTAAATTCCTCTTTCTTTTATTTTAATTTCTTTTCAAGTTATTTTATTTTATTATTATCTCCTCACCAACCCTCATAAAAATGGAATGATAACTAAAATACCTTAAATATACCTGAATTATATCATGTTAATGTAGTATCCATCAATAAACTCTTCCCACTCTCTCTCTCTTTTATTCTAAAAATGAAATCATTTCTTGTGATGTGTCAATTTACCAACATCGTGGACGATACGCTTTCATTTTTGCATTACCTCCATCAAGGATAGACATAAAACCATTTAATGTTTGAAAATTGATTTAAAATTTTATTTTATAACCATTTTTATGTTCTATAAATAACTTATATACATAATAACAAAACGAGTTTGTTGTGATCGAAAACTACTAAAATTAACCTAAATGATTATCATTAACTATTTTTTTAATGATTCATCATCATGAAATATAAAAAAATGATTTATAAAATCATTTAATATTATATAAGTTCATTAAAAATATATAATTTCAATTTTGGATAATTATCCCTATTTATATGAACTTCCATACTCATATACAAGAGAATCGATCCTGAAAACCAAGAAAAAGAACACACTCGAATGATAAAATTAAACTCTATAACCCATCAAAAATACAATAAATTAACTTAATAAAACTATAATGAATAAAATAAATGTATAAAAGGTTTTTTATTTTTTAATTAATTAATTAAATTTGATTATGCAGTATATTAAAGAGAAGAAATATTTCAGACATAAGGTTGGGGGAATTCTCGAACCCAACTCCATTTCCTTGGGTTTTTTCCTCTTTTACACAAATTTAAGTATGTATATTCATTTAATTATCCTTAAATTTCATTAACTTATTCTCACTTTTCCTTTTCTAGGATATAAATTTTTCTACTTGAGTTTATGACAAATACGATATTTTCTAAAAGAACTATTCTTTCAAAAAAAACCTTTTACTTTTCTTAAGACTGTTTCTTCTTCCATCAAGATTCATGATTCCTATACCCTGAATATTATTTCCTTTTTCTTTACCAAATTTTATTCCTAAATGTATGATTTATTAAATTAACCCCATTCTTTCCCATAGGTTATTTTATGTTCAATATTGATATATGTTATATGTGGTATGCATGAGAATGTAAATGTTATGATGCGACGGGTGTGCCTGAAATTATAAAGAGAAATGTAAATGTTATTATATGACAGGTGTGCCCAAAATTATATATCACTTCAATCCATTGGGTAATTTGATGTATCTCATTATAAAAAGTGAAACATTCATGAAAATGATTCTATCTTTTTTCACAACTATGTGTGGTAGTTGACCACTAAGACATGATGTTTCATTTTTATTCATTGTCGCATTCCATGCCTTTATTTAATGAATCATATCTTGATTATCATGATGATATTATGCTTATGTTGTGATTATTATGATTATTCTCACCCATGTTATATTGTTTCATGTTCTTATTTATCCTCTTACTGAGATTTTATCTCACCCCTTTCTTTGATGTATATCCTCAGGTGACTACTTCTACTAAGAAGAATTCAAGGGCCAATAAGAAGCTAGAAAATAATGAATTAAATAATGTTTAAGTTTTATTATGTAAATTTTATGTATAATTTTCCCAAGACACTAAACCTTGTAATCCTAGTTTTGTAACACTATTATATTTTTATCTTTAAAATGATGTAATAATCATGTAATAAAAAGTAGGGTTGCTATATTGACCCTTAAATAATGAGAGTGGGGTGACACATAGGCCATAAATTTAATTTAATAATAAATTAAAAGGAAAAGAATCACACAAAAAAATGGGTCTATTCTCATGATCATCCACATACATGTAACGAATTACAAATTTAATAAAATAACATTCAATTCTATAAGATAAATCGTGTCTGAATTAATTAATTATCTTATTTAATTAATCAATTATTTTATCTTAATTCTCATTTGAACTTTATTAAGATTATCATTCATCATAATTCTAAAAAAATTATTTAAAATTAACTATATAGAAAACTTTTACCTTTGAGGCAACATGGTGAGTACCCATTCGAACTACCCAGTATGTATTATATCCATATATTTCTTACTCAATGTGACATGTGACATACATGACTTATCACATAATTTCATATCGTGTACATATTCAAATAAATTACATGTGGAACACATGGTATTTATGTTGTGTGTTATATTTTAGTGCATGTGGAGTAATGAATATATTACGACTTATACATGATATGTAGTTCCAAACATTACACAAAAATTAATTAGACATTTAATATATATATATATATATAACCCATAACATAGTGTGTGTGTGTGTGTGTGTCTATAGTCAAATAAATGACACATGGAACACATGATGATAAGTTTTAAGCATTATAATAAATTAATTTTAATTCTATGTAATTTGGTAATATACACAGCATGTACCATACAGCTACATGTCATGTATATTTCTCCTATCTATCTGTGGCACATGCCTAGGGAATCAGTGTGTAATCATGCTATGTAAAATAATGGATTCCACAATGTGTACATGGGCTATATAACATGTGGTCTCTAAGTTTCATGGTCACAAGTCATGTAGGATGTGTAAGAGAATACACAACCTGTCTTTGACTAATGGAATACATGTCATGTATGTATGTTAAACACCTTGTATTCTTGCTGACCACGTGCCAGTCTAGCCCAGTAAACACATGGTGTATTAAATACACACCAAATGTAATAAATGCACATGTCTTGAATTGGTTTTGAATTAATTATTAGTGAATTGGACATGGGTACATGAAGTGTGCCAATGGGATGCACATTGTGTACTCTTGTGCTAATTGGACAGAATCCTCAGCGCCTTCTGATGAGTTCTTTGAATGTTATTCATTTATAAAATAAATCATTTTTTATTATATTTTCAGGAATGAAGAGTAAGAAGAGAAGATATCATTGTTCAGATTAATGGAAAATTAAACTAGAATTGAAAAATAATGATAAATTAATAAATAAATCAATTATCTTTAAATAATTATAAATAATTAGATGATTGCACTGATACCACTTGAAGGTTCTGGGCATAGCAGAAGTATCAGATGGTATATTCCTAACTTGGATTTCTGTCATAATCGATGATTAATATGAGATGTACATCGATGATAAACACCATTAACAATGTAATTGAATCAAATATTAATTTATGATATAATTTAAGGACTAAAACATAGGATCATTTCATATTATTTATAATTAATTTAAACAATTAAATAATTAACTTGCAATGAATTCTTTCTTTTTTGATGAATCTGATAATGTCTCTATGTCGTAATATCATTGTGTTGTAGGATTCAAGTGAATATTCCCTTCATTAGTGATCCACACATGCTCCATTAACCTCTGAACATCACCATATGAATCTTTGATTTCTAGTGAATCAGATTCTAATGCTTTCATTATTCGTCTTTAATCACCTCTAGAATATCTTCAAGGAAGGGTTCTATTTGATCTTTCTAGACTTGAGGGTGGTTGTGGAGGAGGATATATCTCCATTCTAGAGATAATTATTAGAGAGGGATCTCTCTATGGCTTTGAGAGAATTATCTTTGGATATCATTGTGCACAACCTAATGAAATGGAAACCCTTTAAGAAATAATACAATTGGGTTTATATATCACTAGGGTTAGAAAATATTAATTTCATATGCACACTTATTATTTTTCTTAATATTTATGGGAACCCATGTCTATAATAATATTATTATTATTATTTCTTAACATTTTCAAAACTAAAAAATTAAATTAAATATTATTTTATTAAAATAGTATTTAATATATACTATTTCTCACCAGACCATTAAACTTGGACCACCATTCCTCCATAATATTTATCATACCTTGAATAAAAACTATTTATTTAATAAATAAATATCATTAAATTATTCACCAATAAATAAATAGATATTATATTCACTAAAATTTAAATGAATATTTATTAAATATTCTACTCACAAAATATTCTCTCAAATAACTAGTGGTGGAATATGTGCGATCAAGAAAACGTGAATAGTTATTAAATCACATGTAATAATAATATTTATTCAACTAGTTAAATAATAAAAAATATTTTTATTTAACTAAAGTTCTTGATACACTTAGTGTGTGGCCCTATAGGTCTTTTTCTTAGTGAAAATAGGTGAATTGGTCCAAATTCCAAGGTTATCATATAGTAACACATCAAGGAACCCATGGAGAAAGAAGTTAATGTCATAATGACATAAGACCTCATATGAATAGTTTTTGTGTATTATAATCCTTTATCATGATATATATAATAATGAAGGTTGCATGCTGGTGTCATCAACATATTTATTGGATGTCTCTTTCTTTGAATTTTCATAAATTGAACATGCCTAAAGAACACCATGGCAATGGATTTATTTAAGTTGTATCATTTCCATAAAAGGTCCTAAGATATCAACTTCCATTAAATAATATAATGGGAAAATTCTTTTTCACATTATTCATCTATGAAATATTACTCATAAAACACCCAACATATCCTACTTCATTGTGAACATATGCCATCATGGTTTTCATCAATACATCAAAGTATGTGACTCATAATATAAATTAATAATAGTATTAAATTATAATGATAAATACACACATATACAGATAGGAACATCCAATGACACATATAAATATATATTTCCTATTGGTAGTTCTCATTATCATAATTTCCTACATTGGAAATTACTAAGGGTGTACACCATGAGATGGTGCCTCAAAATACTATGAGTATCCACCCCTGATCTCCTATATCATTTGTGTCCCTAAAATTATTTCATTTGTCTATAGAACATATATTTTAAGAATATTTTCATGTAACTTTTGGGTTCTCATCATAGCGGGGAACATCTATGACCTTTCAGTGCAATAGTTACTCTTAAAATATTATCACATACTATGTCATGTGGAAGAAAAATCATGATGTGATAAGGAGTATATTGATATTAAAACCAATGAATACAGGTTATCATAAAGTACATAGAAGTTGGTTCTAGGGAATCAACTCCAATAATATCTCTATTCAGTGAGCTCATTATGAAATTGAATTTGGATTTTTAGTTGACTTCTTAAAAATATGGTCTTGAAAACATCTAATAAACAATCAATTATGTGTATTTGATATCCATATTTCATCCCTTAATGAATTAAAATTCCTAATAATTAATTTGTGGGGTTTAAATATATGTAGTAACCTCTGAAATATTATGCAAAATGTAAAGGTGAGCGTACTCGCACTCTATAATAGTAATTGTGATAATATCTATTCTGGATATTCTTTCACCCACAAGAAGATCGGTGTGATGAGATTTTGGTAGACCAATTCTTTCCACATTGGATAGGTAGTCAGTATAGAAATCAAAAACTTCATAAATAATATATCACTCTACAATACAACCTTTTTTTCTACTTTTATTTTTAACATACCCTTTCAAAATATTTATATACCATTCAATGAGGAATATCCATCTATAATGTATAAGACCGCATAGTTGGATCTCTCTAACCAAGTGAACCATTATATCAATTAATTAAAATTGGAATTACATCTCCAATTCATATAATATGATAGTAATTTCCATTTCTATAGTGAAAATTTTTATCGGGTCTATAAATTTACTTCATATATATTTGAAAAAGAAATATAGATTGCTTAATGTATGAAAAAAACTCATATTAAAAACGAAACATAAAGTTATCGATATTATAACTTGAATCAAAACATGACATTCATGTGATTCCAGGAACTTTAACATTAAATCACTCATTAACATGGTATTCTTGATATTGGATGAATTACCCTCTAGAACATTCAAATTATTCAAGAATTTTAAAAAGTGATATCTATCTTTCCTGGAAAGAGTGTAAGCAGTTGGAGGAAAAAAAATTTCTTTCACCCTTCACTGATACCAACTCTTCCAAAATCCTCATGTCAATCATGTCTAACCTAGCCATAATTCTATCCTTTTTTATGAGTTCATTTAGTAATGTGTCAATGAAACTATCACATACATTTGTTTCCACATGCATGACATCAAGAAAATGGTTTATGTACAAACAATTCTAGTATAGTAATTCAAAAAAAATAGTTCATTTTTTCAACTGGTTTTTTGTAAGGTTTTTTAAAGAATATTTACCAAATATAGTGTTTATATCTTTTACTTTCTCAAACAGTTGATCATCTATTAGTGGAGACGGTGTTGTTCCTTCTTCTGAATTCCCATCAAATGATTTCATCTAAGATCAGTATTTATTTCATCGAGGTAGAAATCTATGATGTCCTAGAAACATAGTATTCAATGAATGTTTCAACCTAACTTAGTGTGTACTTTTTTCACAAATGAAAAACCCTAGAGTTTCTTTAATGTTATATCCTAAAAAAATCTATAAGTAGGAAATTTATTTATCATCCCATACAAAATGGATTTCAATTTTAAATATTCATTTATGTAATTATTATACAATGTAACACCTTAATCCCATGTTAATTTAAAATATTTTATAAATGGAGCCAAATAAACATCAATATCATTACCCAGTTTTTTTTCTTAATATAAGAGGAGACAGAATAATATATTTTTTCTTTATACATAAACATGATGAAAAGTTATAATTTCAAACAAAATTTAATATGAACTATGAGTGTTGTTTTGTAAACCAAAAGGATTCACTCTATATGTAAATAGTGTAAGATGAAGGTTTCTCAACTCGCTTCCAAATTCAAGATACTCAAGATCAATTTTCTTCCATTGAGGAGAGTCTACTGGATGATGAAGTTACCTGTATTAATTTTTTGTATCTTTATGCCATATCAATTTCCTTACAAGATCCTCACTTTCATATAGGTGCATAATCATAGTAATTATTATAAATTATCATAAAACATTTAAAGGAATTGATTCATCTTTTGTGTATCGAGATTCACTACATTTTGAGTATTTTTTAAGTGATTATTGGTTTTTCAAAAATAGTATACATGCATTTATATAGGAATTTATTCTTTTAAATATTATACCCATTGAACATAGTATTTGTTTAGTGTCATATGTTTGGAAAGGAATCCCATTATCTTCTGGTTGCATATCAATCAAAAGAGAAAGTATTTTAGTAAAGCTAGTTTGAATCCATTTGTTTCTAGATTTTATATTATATAGCTTTTGTATGGATGATAATGTTGTATATTTAGTACAACCAGCATACAATATCATCTTTTCACAACTCCTTAACTTTTAAAATTATTTTGTGCAATCATGAAGTTCATATTCAACTGTTATTTTCATTTCCTCAAAACAATATCTATCATCATTCCTGCCTATAATCATATCCTTGATATGGTCTTCATCATTGTTCACACTTGTAATCATATCATATGATCCATAAAATGAATTTTTATCCCATTCACTATATATATTCAATTCATCCTTGTGTTTAGTAAAACATTTATGACTTCTATATATTCTATGATAGATTAATTGTTCTTACAACTCTTTAGGGCTAATTAATCTTGAATAACAATATCATAAAAAGGGTTAAAGGATTTTAAAAGGGTTATATGTGTGATATTTTTCAAATTTTATGAACACTTTCACCCCATCCTTATACTTTTTGTTATACGATTGGCATCCATCCTTTTTTGATTCATATCCATCATATTTGATTCAAAAATATTCATATTTAACTAAATAAATAAATACATAGAAATTATGATCATAGAAGCCTAAAAGGTCATTCTTAAATAATAATTTAAGCTATATGAAACCATTTTTCTATGATAATAAGATTAAAATTATGTGTATTGAGATTTTTTTTAGTGGTGTAAATTATTGAAGGAAGGGAATGTGTGATATCAATAAAGTTACAAAGAATCTAATTAAATTTTCATTTATTTCAAAACAAAGAGATCAAAGATGGTTTCCGTAACTTTTATAGGTGAGAGTAAAATAAGAGGGAGGAGTTTATTTTTATTCATTTCTTCACATGGTACGTGGTAGCCCATATGGAAACCAGCCTTTTATTACATAAATCATTCATTACATGGTACAACATCTAACGATACAAAGGATATTTTGAGGTTTAGTGTCTTAAAAATTAGAAACATAGTACATGAAGAACATTTAAAAACATAAAAATTATTCTAATCCAGTTGGAATACTTATTCATAGGTTCGTCCTAAGTTACTTTTATTGTATCTCTTATCCTGGAGACATACATCAAAGAAAGGGGTGAGCATAAATCCTAACAAGGGAATAAAAAATGTGATACTTAGCATGTGATCGGGAGGCATATCAATAATGCATGATCATATTAAAATGAGGTGTATAATAATAGAATGAACATGAATCATAACATAGAAATGTGTCTATAATATAAAATGTATACATTCATAGTCATATCACCATAGTTTATTACCAAGGTTTCATAAATCATAATTACCAAGGTTATTCACCAAGGTATTGTAAAACATATCAACTCTAGAGATTAATTATTTACCCAATGAATTAGAATGCTATCAGGGTGCACACTTAATATGTATTAACACTACTATAAAATAGGTCTTTAACAACACTAAAAATGGTATTTATCAGCGCTAGAGAAGCACTGACTATTGGAGAAAGATTAAAATCCCAAGTCTTTTATCAGCGCTTATATAAGTGATGATAAAAGACCCCTTTATCAACACTTTCAAAAGCACTGATAAAGTGGAATACTGCAGTGTGCTGCTAAAACACACTACCCTACCAGTGTAGTGTGTTGTAACACCACACTACAACACTAAAAACACCATAAAATCAGAAAAATAAAGTATGAATACATAATTTAAATGAATAGAAAACAATTCAGGCTTGTTTTTTTGTTTTGGTGATGTGATGCATGTTTTAAACTAAAATGATACTTATATATTGAAAAAATTCACTTGGAGTCATATCGGTCACACCATGCATCAATTTGAGGTGTAGCTAATTCTTACATGTCTCAAATTAATTATGGATCATTTTTTTAAAGTATCAAAACAATCTGAATGTGTTTACTCAGTTTTGAGTACTTCACTTTTCTTTTTTACTAAAATGTCATTTTAAACTAGAAATACGTACTTTAACTCATAAAGGTCATATAATGTGTTGGTTTGATGTGATAATAATTCTTACATGTCAAAAATGACTTATGAATCATTTTCATAAATTATAAATACAATCTGAGTGTGTTTACTTGGTAGTCAATGAGTGACACTTTTTGGACTAAAATATTGATTTTAAAATAATAACAAACACATTGATTCATACTATACACATAGTGCATCAGATTGAGTTTCATCTAATTACAACATGTTACAAATGACTTATGGATCATTAACCTAAAGTATCAAAACAATCTGAATGTTTTTTCTTTGTTTTGAGTAGTTGAGTTATCTTTTTTACTAAAATTGATGTCAATTTTAAATAAAAAGATGCACATTGAGTCATATCAGTCACATCATGCATTGAATTGAGGTTTGTATAATTATTATACATACTAAATGGTTTATGGTTTATTTTTATAAAATATCAAAACAATACAAATGTGTTTACTTAGTTTTGAGTATGTCACTGGTCTTTTTTACTAAAATGTTATTTTAAACTAGTAACACACACTCTATCTCATATAGATCACATCATGTATCGGTTTAACATGAGACTGATTCCTATAAATAAAAAATGACTTATGAATCAATGTCCTAAATTATCAATAAAATAAGAGTGTGTTTTCTTGGTTTTTAATGATTGACATTTTTTGAATAAAGCTATCGATTTTAAACTGATAACGGACACATTGAGTCATATCAGGCACATTGTGCGTCGGATTGAGCTAAAACAGATTCCTACACATAAAAAATGACTTATGGATAGTTTCCCAAAAGTATCAAAACAATGTGAATGTTTTTTATTGGTTTTGAGTATGTCAATTGTCCTTTTTATTAAAATTGATTTCATTTTTAAATAAAGACACACTTGGAGTCATACCAGTCGCATCATGCATTGGATTGAGGTACAGTTGATTCCAAAATGTCTCAAATGACTTATGGATCGTTTTCCTAAAGTATTAAAACAATTTGAATGTGTTTCTCTCTTTGGATTATGTCACTTATTTTTTTTACTAAAATGTCATTTTAAATTGTAAACACACACATTGATCTATACTGATCACATCATGTATCGGTTTGACATGTGACTAATTCCTACACATAAAAAAAAGGACTTATGAATCAATGTCTAAAATTATAAATAAAATATGATCATGTTTTCTTTTCTTTCAATGAGTGACATTTTTTGAGCTAAACTATCGATTTTAAAATGATAACGGACACATTGAGTCATAGCGGTCACATCATACGTCGAATTGAAGTACGGATGATTTATACACATATCAAATGACTTATGGATTATTTCCATAAAGTATCAAAACAATTAGAATATGTTTGATCAGTTTTGAGTATGCCAGTTGTACTTTTTACTAAAATTAATGTAAATTTTAAATAAAAAGAAGCACTTAGAGTCATACTGCTCACACCGTGTGTTGGATTGAGGTGTTGTTGATTCCTATATGTCCCAATGTCTTAAAAAATAATAACATTAAATGTTACCATGCTTAAATTGTCTTTCTATATTGAACTTACAACAATATATATTAACTCAATGTTCTTAGTGGAAAAAACTTTCTCGTTGTTGAAAGTTAAAAGAGAAGAGTATTTCAACAATGAGAAAGGTTTTTCGGCTAAGAACATCAACGTAATATGCAGTATTGGTAGTTTGAAAAAAAACTCAATGAAAATAGAAAGTGTGGAAACATTGGAAAAAATAATCATTTTATCTCTTTTTTGGAGTGTTGTAGATAATTGAAAGCAAAATATCTCTTACCAAAAGATCTTTTGAAAAAAACTAAATAAGTATTAGATAAAAATGATAAGGAAGTTAACTTACAAATATTAGATAAAATAATATCAAAATTAATTAAATAATTAGTAAGAATTCACCTTTTATGGTTGTATGCATTCTTGATGCATTTCCTTGTTGTCATTATCTTAGTTGTAGGATCGAACAAAAGAATCCACTTGTACAAGAAAACAATTATTATACGAGAAATATTGAAAAGAAATAAATTAAACATAAATATGAAACAATAGATTAATTATATAGATAATGATTTTACTGTGCAAACATTTTGACCATAGAGATATGCTGATGGTTAATCAATAATGATGATAATAAACACAAATAGATCTTACCAAACAATCAATCAATGAGTGGAGGGGTGTGGAGAATTTATCCATTATGGTCAGTGTTATCCTCTAAATTCATTCAAAGGGAAAAGTTATAGCCAAATTTCATCCTCATCAGCTCATCTACCAAACATTTATCATTGCATTTTGTTGTTTCACACACATCCTCCATCACTTGTGGGCATGGACCTATGTTTCTTTAAATACTCTAAGTAGCAGTCATCCATGGTATGACTAATGATCATAGTATTACAAGAAACATAAAATATATGGGGGTGAGTCTTAAAAAAATTAAATAATAACTATTCAGGAGATGAAGCTGATGAGGATGACAATTATACTTCATTGTATTCTCTAAAAGGGGCAATGCCTCCCATTTGTGAGAATTTCACCATTTTCACTACTTAATAACTTGATGTCTCCATTGCCACAAAAACCTTCTAGAGAAAATCTCCACACAACCAAAGAAATGATAGAATGAAGGACGGAAAAGAAATAGAGAGGGTGGAGATGAAAGAATCAGAATACGCAACTATAGTGATGTGCAGCCTAGGGGTCTTGGGTTTATATAGTGTAATTTCAACTAATGAGTGTATATTACTGAAATTAATTTATTTGATTTGAAGTGGAGGCATAGTTAATGATGAATTTCTTTCATTTCTATCCTCAAATTTATACATAAGGATCAAGATAAAAGTTTAATAAAATAATTGATTGAGGATTTTTTTTATAATGTTTTTTATAAAACATGGTTTTTTTAATAGATTTTATTTATTAAAAAATGATAAAGTTTTATATGATTGGAAAAAGAGGTCAATGGAGGTGTGTAATTCATTCACACTTACCTCGATAGGCAATAAACTTGAGTGGGGTTCATGCCTTCCACCATCAAAAACTATAAAATGGAGGTCACTCCCCATTCGATACATAGATAAATAAAGTGAATCCACCTAAATATTATATATATGTGTTATATATATATATATATATGTTATATGTTATATATATTTATATGTGTGTGTGTGTTGTGTGTGTGTGTGTGTGTGTGTTGTATTAGTAACTTTATTTGAATATAATTATATATATATATATGTATATTATTTATCATATTTAAATTTATTTAAATATATAATATATTATTCAATATATATATATATAATACTATTTTTTATAATGAAACTAAAAAAATACTATTAATAATAATTTTTAAATTATATTAATTGTAAATAATAATTATTATGGGTAATTTTTTATAAAATATAATTATTTAAATTTTGGAAAGTTTAATTATTTCAAAAAAAATGTATATATAGTTACCTAATTTTATTATTTTGAAATTAACATGAGTTTAGAATATTTTATTAGTTATTTAAGTATAAATTATATTACTATTAATTAAATGTATATATAGAACTAAAATGTATATATATACCTAAAATTATGAATACCTAAAAATAATTTCTAATATATAGAATTTGATAACTTCCATTATATTTTTTGGAACAAATGTTTTATCAACCTAAGGATTCTAGGGAGGCCATCTATTATGCATTGACCCATCCTTGAGATTTTAGGGAGGTCCATAAAGAAGTTAGCATAAAGCAATAAAAAAATACAATTCTAAGCAATATATGTAACCCTTACATTAAAATATCACAATACAGTAAAATAAATAAAACCCCGTACTAATTTTGAAAATAGAGAGCCATTGAAAATAAATAAATATGGTATCACCCTTACTAAGATTTCTCTTAAAATAAAATAACACATGTAACGACCCAAAGTTTTCAATGGAAATTTCCCTCTAATAATTATGTCATATAATCACATGAAATCACAACATAATGAACTACTAAGTTCTATGTGACCTTTAAACATAATTTTGTCACTTCTGTGTTTTGAATTTCAAAAATATGACATACACGGTTGCGATCAGTAAGTTTTTTGGAATCAAATAAGAAAAACTTATTTTTTGGTGAATAGTAACATACCCTTATGAATAGTAACATACCCTTATGAATTTTGATATAACCTAATGAATAGTAACCTTGCCTATGATAGTATATAGATAATATTCAAGGGGGAGTATGATATACATATATCTTGGAATAAGAAAATAAGTGTTAATTATTGTTTATCGAGTAAATTGTGATTTTAATTAAATATTAAATTAATCATATTTATAAATTTATTTTTGAAAAATGGACTTCATTTTTGGATTCTACATGTCAAAAAAAAAATTGGGTGAAATTTTGATATTTTTCTAAAATACTTGAATTTTTTATAAATATTAAAATCTAATAATTCACAAAAAATGCTAAAACCTGGATTTCTGCATCATGCTTAAGTCATGAATTATGTAAATTGTCATTGGTTCTAACTCACATGAATTTATTACTATTATTGTTCATTGAATCATCATTATTTCTTTTCTTATGGAAAATTAATAAACTAATGATTATAATATTATGAAAACCCTCCTCTCCTCCACTATAAATACCACCCATCCTTACCTCTTATTTTCACTCCTATCAAGCCTTGTTCCTTACTTTAATTCTGACCAAATATTTTCTCAACATCCTTACCCATGTTCACCAGCCTTTTTTCTCCTAAAAAGACCAAAACCTCCCCCCTTAAGAGGTTCTCAAATGAGATAAACTCAAGAGGTAAATTCCTATTTCCAATTTTTTTATTTTCTTTCAAGTTATTTTCTTTTCTTGTTTCTTTACTCATCTCCCTTCACCCAAATGGTATAATAACTCTATTAACATAAATTTAATATAATTCTATTATTATAATGGTATAGTTCATCATCATCTCTCCTTTACTTTTATTTGAAATAAATGAAAACGTCGTTTGAGATGTGTTAATTTAGCACAATCAAGGACGACAGGTTATCGATTTCTATTACTATCTTCAATTTTGGCCATGAAACCATTTTTATGTTTGAACCAGACTATTATATGTTTATTTTTTCTTATTTAATGTTCTGTAATAATTATTCACTCATGATGTAAAATAATAATACAAAACAAGTTAGTTGTGAGCAAAATCGCTAAAATTAATTCAAGTGTTTATCATTAATGTTTTATATAATGATTTGACATCACTCTAAGTAACAAAATTATATTTAAGAACATGTAATCTCTTTGATGTTCACTAATATCATATAACTTCAATTATATATAACTACTTTCATCTTACATGTTTATCTGAACATAAATAAGTGAATCAATCATTAAAACCAAGTAAGCAAACGAACCCGAACAATGAAATTGATCCTTTTAACCAATCAAAATGGTTATAAATGAACTTAAAAGGGTTTTAATAAATATTTTACATATATAATATGTTCTGGAATTATTAATTAATGAACCTAATTTGACTATTCAGGTCATTAAGATCAAGGGAAAATCACCATCGGACTTAAGGTAAGGGATCCTCTCCATTTCACTTTAATTCAAGAATGTCCTCTTTTCTATGCCATTTTATGTGTAATACCTAATGATAGGGTATGATTTATCACCTCCCCATACTAAAATAATGATTTATAAGTGATGAGAAACCTCTTTCTCTCTCATGAATCCCTCTTAAGTACTGATAATCCGTAAGGAATTCTACCCGAACTGCCTTTATTCCTTCGGGTTGCTCTATCTTTCTTTTTACCCAAATGAAGTAGTATTTTCTTTTATTTAAAACTTATACATGATTTTTATATGCTTAAAACTAATGTTTCAATATCCAACCCTCATTATCTTTCATGGATATACATGCTTTTAAGTGAATCCCTCCTCGATACTTCCCAATAAGCAAACTCGTTTTAAGGGAACTTCCTAAATTTTTACCCAATTTTAAGTGAAATATATACTCTGTTTTAAGCCACCATTTCATATATAAAATTATTATTTTTATTATGAAAACCTTTTTTTTACATATGGTTTTATATAAAAGGTTGTTCCCTTTTCTATTTTAAAAGCTCTATGGCATTTTCCTTAAAACCGCACACACAAAAAATTAATGCTAAAATTTCCCAAGTTCATTTCTTATATGTTTTCACTTCTGTTTGAAATCAATTATCATGATATGTGCCTATTTTACCTTATTATAATCCATGTATGTTCTAATTCCTTTCTTTCCTGTACACTTTCATGATACGCCCTTTGGTTATGCTTTATGTCATGATTGTGGTACCCAATTCTTTCCATGGGTAGCCCTTATGTTTATGTAAGATTGATTATGTATGATTATTTATGTGGAAAACATATTCATGAAATGTAATATGGGTGCAACCAGATATCTCTCTAATTCATTGGGTAAAATTGAGTCTCATGAGACGATTATGTGTGACGGTCTTGGTGGTTAGCCTTGGCTTGTGTTACTATGTGCAACAATTTTGGTGGTTAGACTTGGCTTGTGCTACTATGGGAAATAGTATTGGTGGTTAGCCTTGAATTCATGTTTTATGTTTCTTACACAATCATATGATTCTATGTCAAAATTATCCCATGTTTATATGTTATGATTCCATATGTTACATTCCTTTTTATATCATCATGTTATGCCTTCTAACCCATATACCTAAGCTTTATTCTTATGTTTATTCGATTGCTGGGATTTTTAGATCATAACTTTGTTCATGTGATCCAAAGGGTACCCTATAAAGATGTAAGGGATCAAAGGAAGTTAGTATCTCTTTTTTAAGACTAAATAAAGAGATTATATATTTAGTTCCATGTTTTCAGTTTTATGTAGCTAGTCTTCAAATACACTAGACTTCATGATCCTTGGCTTGTACTCTAATGTATAATTATGATTAAAATCATGTAATGTTATATGTAAAAGTATAGAGTCTCTATATTTGGTATCAAAGTATGGTCCAGTTATTTTTGGAGATTAGGAATAGATCACCTTAGTAAGAACCTTAAGGATGAGATGAAGTATAAGAAAACATTCCTGAATTATGGTAAGTATAGAGTAAGTGGTTTATCAAGAAAATACATCCCTGTCTAGATAAAAATAGGTAGAGGTGGCTCTGGAACAGATGTACCTAGGAGTGAAAACTCTGAAAAGGAGTTTCGGGCTTGACCTGGGGTATCCTGGCACACAACAACAGGCTTTACTGTACTCTTGGTATTGACACTCTCGGGGGATATGATTTGCTAATTCATGAGCTCGGTATAAACCATTATTAATGGAATGAAAAAAAACCATAAGAGTATAATTTAAGAAATAGATCAAGGATAACCTAGATTGAAACATACAGAATCACAAGTTAGGATATACCTTCACAAGTTTATCCCCTTATGTTCAAAGTTTCTTTTTATGCTCAATAGCTAAGTATTAAAGCCCTCTAATTGTACTTTATTTTTCTTAGATAATGCCAGGAAATAGAAGAACACGTTCCAACAATCAATATGAAAGGGAATGTGAAGAATGGCCAAATGATATGCCTGATATAATGGGAATGGGTGCTCAAAACTTAATGACAGTACTTTCTCAGTTGGCACAAGTTATGAATAATAACTTGAATCATGTGGAATGACCTCCTCCTCCAAGAAAAGATCAAGTTTCTGTAGAATACTTCATGTGGAAAAAGCCTCCCATGTTTAGCAGATCTTCTGATACCCTCCTCACGGAATGGTGGATTAACTCCATTGAAAATATATTCTCCATCCTCAAGTGCTCAAAAAAAGAGAAAGTTGTACTGGTGGTCTATCGTTTCGATGGGGAAGCTGATCAGTGGTGGAAACTGATCAAGAATATGAATCCCTAAGAGAAAATTGATTCCATGGATTGGGAGGAATTAAATAGGATGTTTTCAACAAATATTTTCCTTGAACCCTCCATCTCTATATGGAAAGTGAGTTCCTTGGACTCAAGTAGAAGGATGATAATTCCATTGGGAATATAAAGAAAACTTTACAAGGCTTTCAAGGTACACCTCTAGCTTTATCATGAACACTAAAAGCAAGGTGGATCGCTTCTTTAGCAGACTAAATCTGATTCTATGAAAAGTGTTGGTGATTCAAGACTTTGAAAGTTATGAAGAGATTTTCTGTTGTGCCCTAAAGTTTGAAATGGAGACTAAAGAGTCTCATTGGTCTCGTGGGCCCGGTGAAAAGAAGAAGAAAATGGAGAACAACATGGGTGGTTCAACAAACAAATCTCATGATGGAAATAAGATCGAATATCCCACTTGTAAAAGTTGTGGGAAGAAGCATCCTGGGAACTAGGAATTGATTCAAATGTGGAAATATGGGACATCTGTCCAAGAACCGCTGAAGGGATATGAAAAATCCCACTGATGTGGAAGAAGAAAGGAAGGTTCAGATCAAAACTCAACTTGTAGTGTAGTGTTACAACTTAAAGGATCATGGTCATTATGAAAACAATTTCCCTAAGCTAAGGGTTGGAGGAGAAAATCAATAACAACCTCCCAGGAAATAAGGAAGGTCATATGATATCACTACTACTGAGGTGGAGCCAAATAATGATGTGGTGACAGGTACGCTAGTTATTCATTCAAGAATAGAGAACGTACTATTTGATTCTTTTTTTATGAATTCTTTCATATCTTTTAAGTTTGGTAGAACTATTCAAACACCACCTCAAAATTTGGAGAAAATGTTATTTGTGAGAATAGATAATGGAGAAATAGTTGTGTCAATGGTTTATAACTCCTCCCTGGTTAACGTTTATGGACTGAACCTCCTAAAAAATAACGTCATACTTCCTTTAGTGGAGTTCGATGCTATCTTGGGCATGTATTGGCTATCATTATACAAAGCCAACATAAATTTTAGGGAAAGGGATATCACTCTTCACATCCCAAAGCATCCTCCAATTCTTTACAAGTGTAAGGATAAAGATGAATCTTCTTTAGAATCATCGCCTCAAGTGTGGATATTTCTTCCTTATGTGCAAGAGTATCTAGCCCAAATTATTGAGACAAAGGACATAATCATGCTTGAATACATGCTCATTGTGAGGGATTACATTGATATATTCCCTGAGGAGTTGCCTGGTCTTCCTCCTGACCAAGAGGTTGAGTTCTCAATTGAACTTATTCATGGATCTCTACCTATATCAAAGACACCTTATAGAATGGATACTATAGAGCTGGAAGAGCTGAAGAAGCAGTTACAGGAGAATCTATAAAAGGGTTTTATATGCCCTAGTGCTTCACTATGGGGTGCACTAGTCCTCTTCATGAATAAGAAGGATGGATTAATGCGCTTCTGCATTGATTATCGTGAACTCAATAAAATCATGATAAAGAAAAAGTATCCCCTTACTTAGATAGATGACTCATTCAATTAGCTTTGTGGGGCCTATTATTTATCTAAGGTGGGACTTTGGTCAGGATATCACCAACTAAATGTGAGGAAGGAAGATATTCCCAAGACTACCTTTCAAATGAGGTATATACACTATGAGTTCATAGTGATGCCCTTCGGGCTCACTAATGCTCCAAAAATTTCCATGGATTTAATGAATAGATTATTTAGAGATTACCTCAACAAATTTGTGGTAATATTTATTAATGATATTCTGATATACTCCAAGATCAAGGAGGAACATGAGCACTACGGGAAAAATCAATATTTGCAACGGGTTATTTTCGACGGGAATAAATCCTGTCGCAAATAACCCGTCCAGGAGGTTATTTGCGACGGGATTTCGTCTCCCATCGCAAATACCCGACGGTACCCGTCACAAATACCCGACAGCGGTTAATAGATTTTTTCGATGGGATATCGCCCCGTCGCAAAAAGAGTGTCGGCATGAACTAATTACGACGGGGCCCATCGCAAATACCATTTTAACTACCGACTGTAATTAATGCGGGAGAGGGTTTTTGCTAGGGGTGTCCAGACCCGACCCGAACCGACGGGTTCGACCCGACCCGACCAGGTTGGGTCGGGTTGGGTCGGGTTTGCAGGGGGGAAAACCCGGGTCGGGTTCATATTGGGTCACTTTTTTATGGGTCGGGTCGGGTCTCGGGTTGGGTTCATTTAGACCCGACCCGACCCGTGACCCAACCAAAAAAAAATCCATCTCTCTCAGCCGTGGGCAGGGGGCCCCCGACATTTCCTTCCTTCCACCTCTCCCTCTCGTGCTCTCGCCCTCCTCCTCTCCCCCTGAAGAAACTCTACCTAGTTCTTCCTCTTCCCTCATGATCGATGACAACAGTCCTCCCTCCGTCCCTCACACGAGTCGCTCACTCGCGTTCTCACCTCGCCAGGCCTCAACCACTGCCAGCCTGCTCCTCCTCTCTCTCCCGCCAACCGACCGACCCCGACCTTCCCTCACAGCGAAGTAAGAAACCCTACTCTCCCTCCCTTCCTTCCCTCGTGAGTTGCGGTCGGACAAAACCCTACCCTACCTTTCCTCCTTCCTCCTTTCCTGAGTTTCTCCAACCCCTGGCTTGCAGCGGTGCCTCCTCCTCCTGTCTAACAGACTAACAGTAAGCAGTTTTTAGTACTCTAATCGCTTATTATTGGTGGCAGGGCTTTGAATTTAATTTGGTTGTTTATTTTTTAGTATTTATCTTGATTTTAAAGTTGGATTAAAATAGGATTGACAAATTTGGGTTTTAGGTGTGCTTTGCGACAGTGCCTCCTCCTACTGCCTGTTGTTGTGTTCATGTGTGTGCGGTCTGGATTGGTTAACTAATTGGTAAGCAGTTTTTATTCAAAAACCCTTATTAGTGCTTTGAATTTGGTTGGTGATTTTTTAGAATTTATCTTGATTTTACCCCATTGATGAGTGTGTTATCACCTATTGTTTATACTTGTGAGAATTCATTTGATTATATGAATTTTGATTCATGTTTCCTAGTTTTGGATGAGTCCATTTATTAAATTTAAGAGGGTTGTGTGTTAGAGGTAAAATTTTATTTTATTATTTTGTTATAATGCCTTAGGGTAGTGTGCATATCACATTAAAACATTTTGTTTATGTTAACTACATATTTTTATCCATGACATGAGGAACCTAGGTTACTAAGTGTAAATTTTAGGAATGTTTCCTGAGTGTGATAACTTGGATAGACACCCATACCATAGTATAATGTTATAACTAGCTAGTGGGTCTGTCTGTCACCAATGAGGCTTTTTGAAAGTAATTTGGGTGATGATTTGTGTCACCATTAACTTATTGATAGAAGTTTCAATGTATGAACTCTAAGAGAAACATGTTCCATTAGCTCCTTGTGTGTTTCTACATGTATTATACATTATGTTGTGATCATTGATTATTTTTGGCATATGAGTTGTCACATTTTTTTATGTGCTTATATTGGATCTTTTTTAGTAAGAATCATGGTGGTGAGACTTGATTTTTATGATTATTATCAATTGTTTAGAACTTTATGGATTTTTATTTCATTAATTATTCCCTTTGATAGCAGCTAGCAATCATATAAGGTGATAAAATAAGTGGTTATAATCCTCTAGTTGGCACAAGAACCCAAAGTCATATGGGGTCTACTCCAACTACACATTAAATAGAAAAAGGAGGGGGGTAGTAACATACCAGTTGAAGAAAGTGAGGGTAATAGGTCTCTTGAAAAGGTAACAATTCCTAAATCTACTACTGGTTCTATAATTTCTCATGCTTGGGACCATTTTCATAAGAAAAATGGTAGAGATATTTGTAATTATTGTGGAAAAGGTTATGCTTTCACATCTGTCCAACATGGAACTAGTAATCTGAATAGACATTTGATAAGGTGCAACAAAAATCCACACAAAAATCTTGACAAAAGTCAAACCACTCTTGGTCTTAGGAAGAAGTGTGAAGATGAGGATGATGGGATGGTTAAAATTTCAGTAGCTCATTTTAACCAAGAAGAGTGCAGAATAGATCTTGCTAAAATGATAATCATTGATGAGTTATCATTTAAGTATGTTGAGAATCAAGGTTTTAGAGAATTTATTGAAGTTTTTCAACCTCAATTTCAAGTTCCATCTAGAAAAACAGTTGCTAGGGATTGCTTGTAGTTATATTTGGCAGAGAAAGAAAAGTTTAAATCTATGTTTGATATTTTCTCTCACATGGTATGTCTTACCACTAATACATGGACTTCAATTCAGAATCTGAATTATATGTGTGTGACTGCACATTTTATTGATGATAATTGGATATTGAATAAAAAAATCATCCAGTTTTGTCTTGTTGCGGATCATAAAGGGGAAACAATTGGCCGAGTATTAGAAAAGACATTGAAACAATGGGGGATTTAAAGGATTAACACTGTTACAGTGGATAATTCTAGTTCTAATAATATAGCGATCAGTTATTTGGTGAGGAGGGTTAATGATTGGAATGGGTCTATTCTTAATGGAGAGTATATTCATGTTAGATGTTGTGCACATATTTTAAACCTTATTGTGAGTGATGGGTTAAAGGAAATATCAACATCAATTGCTAGAATCAGATCTTCCTACAAATTTGTGAGAAGTTCACCTTCAAGATTGGCTCTTTTCAAAAGCATAGATGAGGAGTTAAAAAATCCTAGTAAATAGGCCATAATTCTTGATGTGCCTACTAGGTGGAATTATTGTTACTTTATGTTGGATGTTGCAGAGAAGTATGAAAAATTATTTATTCGCCTTGAGGAGGATGCAAGTTTTAGGAGTGCTCTTGTCTGTGAAGGTGGGGCTCCTACAACATATGATTGGGAGCGTGCTCGTGTATTTGTCAAGTTCCTAAAAAAATGTTATGATAGCACTGTTGAGTTTTTTGGTTCTTTGCATGTGACATGTCACACATTCTTTCATACACTTTGTGACATATATAGAAAAATCAAGAAATGGATGAAGAGTCATGATATTACTGTGAGTGCAATGGCTATTACAATGAAGCTTAAGTTGGACAAGTATTGGGGTATTGGTTCAAATTTTAATTCTCTCTTACTTGTGGCAGTTGTTCTTGATCCCCGATATAAATTGGAATATGTTCGGGATAGTTTTGAAATGATGTTTAATGATGAAGAAGACAAAAATCAGTTGATCAGTAAATTAACAAAGGTTCTGAATAATCTCTATGAGTTTTACAAATGTAGATATCCCATTGTAGTTGTTGGTGATAAATGTGAGTCCAGTTCTCATCAAGAGTCACATATTCATGATGCTAGTACCGATAGTGAGGATGATGAGAAATGGAAAGATGCATATAGATTAAAGAAAAGGAAAAAGAAGATGACACAACAAAGGAATGAACTAGAGAGATATCTTGAGATTGATGATTGTGAGGATGATTTTGAAGGATTTGATATTTTGAGTTGGTGGAAAGGAAAGGAAAGAAAATATCATGTTATCTCATGCATTGCTAGAGATATTCTAGCAATTACTTTAACTACAGTATCTTCAAAGTCAGCTTTTAGTACAGGAGGATGAGTCCTTGATCCATTTCGTAGTTGTTTGAATCCCAACACTGTTGAAGCATTAATTTTCTCACAAAATTGGTTTAGAAAGTCTAAACCAATTGACATTCAAAAGAAAATAGAAGAAGTGGAATCAATTGAATCAGGTACTAGCATTAAAAATATTATGATTTTTTTATCATTTTTCATTTTTCAATTATAAACGTTTGTTTGAAAAAGTAAAAGACTAACTTGTTCTTTTTTTGTTGTGTTTTTTTAAGATATGCCACCATCCATCACAATTCATGATCAGAGTTTCACTATCTAAAGTAGAAGAATCAAGGATGATAGAGAACTCTTAATTAAGGTATAAATTTATGATTATTTTACAAATTCTTTTCATAATACTATCATCACATATGAGTTTTTTTAGATCTTGTTGTCTGATATAGGCAAGGTTTGTGATTCTTTTTTAAATATGGTTAATGACTCAGTGAAGGATCAACTACCTACCCACTACCTTATTTGATATTTAAATGTCTATAAATGAGTGTTTCGTATTTCATCCATTTTCATTCATTTCTGATTTTGGAATAAGCATGTTCGTGCATGCTACCTGCAATGTTTTCATTTCATTCCCTCCATGCATGCACTCGGAGGGGCTTGGTCTGGGGGGGATGGACAGGGGTCTGGGGGGAGGGGATGGGTTGGGCTGGGTTTGGGGGGGATGGACAGGGGAGGGGCTGGATAGGGGTCTGGGGGGGAGGGGCTGCTGGGTCTGGTGGTGGGGTTGGACACTGGATAGGGGAGGGGATGGACAAGGGAGGGGTTGGGTCTGGGGGAGGGAGGGGCTGGGTCTGGAGGGATGGATAGGGGAGGGGCTGGACGGGGGTCTGGACGGGGGTCTGGGGGGGAGGGGCTGCTGGGTCTGGTAGGGCTGGACACTGGACGGGGGAGGGGATGGACAGGGGAGGGGCTGGGTCTCAGGGAGGGAGGGGCTGGGTCTGGGGGGGGCTGGAGAGGGGAGGGGCTGGGCAGGGGTCTGGGGGGGAGGGGCTGGGTCTGGTGGGGTTGGACACTGGACATGGGAGGGGCTGGAGGACAGGGGAGGGGCTGGGTCTGGGGGAGGGAGGGGACCAGATGTGTCTGGGAGGGCTGGACAGGGGAGGGGTTGGACAGGGGTCTGGGGGGGAGGGGCTGGGTCTGGGGGGCTGGACAGGGGGGTCTGGGGGGGTCTGGGGGTGCAATTGTGTTCGAGTGATTTTCATAATTGTGCATCTGGTGACCATGTGTGAGAGCTAGAACAAGAAGTTCCCTATAAAGAATAAGCCAGGGGAGAGAGAGCAATCACCATTGTGCATCAGGTGATAATGTGTTTAAAAAAAGAGCAATCATATTTTATTTTTCAATCAACTTGGAATTTTTTTCAGCACTTATTGAAAATTGTTTATGGAACTTATTACTTGTAATAAATAGTTACACAATTCTTCAGGTGTCGGTGCCTGCGGTCATTGGATGAGTATGGGGGAGAAAGATGCATTCTTTTGGGTACAGAGCCAATGCCCTGCTAATGTGTGTCGTCAACATCCTCACGCTCATCTGTGTCATCAAAATCATCGAGCTCAGGTGTTCCATGGCTTTTGGGCACAACCACTTCTAGACCACCCATGAGAAGCTGCAGTTCTATCTTTGTACCAAGACATTGGTATGGTTGTTTTCCAAGCTGTTTTTTCCCTCCTATCAGTTTTCCAAACAGCTTTTTTGTAAGTAAAGGTTTGAGGTTTTTAAGTGCATGTCAAACAAGAAATTATTTGATAATGCAGAAATGAATTTATTTATATATTTAGCTCAGCATGAATGCTGATATATAGTTGCATTATAGTTTTCTGTCCATAGTGTTACAAATTCAAATGCACAATTATTTTTAGTTTGATTATTGAATGTGGTTTTTGGACAGGGGTCTGGGGGGAGGGGTTGGGTCTGGGGGGCTGGCCGCACAACACATGGGGGGCTGGGGGGGAGGGGTTGGACAGGGGTCTGGGGGGGAGGGACTGGGTCTGGACTCTGGGGGGCTGGCTGCACAGGGGGGGAGGGGGGCTGGGTCTGAGGGGCTGGCTGCACAGGGGGGAGGGGGGCTGGGTCTGGGGGGCTGGGTGCACAGTGGGTGGGGGGCTGGGGGGCTGGGTGCCCAGGGGGTGGGGGGTGGGTCTGGGGGGCTAGTCGTACAGGGGGGAGGGGGATGGGTCTGGGGGGCTGGCTGCACGGGGGGGGGGGGGGGGGGGGGGCTGGACAGGGGTCTAGGTGGGGAGTGGCTGGGTCTGCTCTGGGGGGCTGGCTGCACAAGGGGGGGCTGGGGGCTGGACCGGGGTCTGGGGGGGACTGGGTCTGGGGGGATGGACAGGGGTCTGGGGGGGAGGGGCTGGGTCTGGGGGCTGGGTGCATGGGGGAGCTGGGTCTGGGGGGCTGGGTCTGGGGGGCTGGCTGCACAGGGGGGGCTGGCTGGGTCTGGTGGGGGGCTGGCTGCACAGGGGGGCGGGTCTAGCTGTACAGGGGGGGTCTAGCTGCACAGGGGGGGCTAGCTGGGTCTGGTGGGGGGCTGGTTGCACAGGGGGGCGGGTCTAGCTGCACGGGGGGGGGGGGGGGGTCTAGCTGCACACAGGGGGGAGGGAGGGGGAGGGTCTGGGTAGTGCAGGGGTCGGGTATGGGGGGAGGGAGGGGCTGGGTCTGGGGGCTGGCTCAGGCTGGCTCGGGCTGGCTCGGGTTGGGTTGGGTTGGGTCGAGTTCACCCAAGTAACCCGACCCAAACTGACCCGACCCGTAGAGGGTTGGGTCGGGTCGGGTCGTTCGACCATGAGTTGGGTAACCTGACCCCCAGCGGTTTGGGTTGGGTCGGGTCACCTACCCGCGAAGTATGAGACCCGACCCGACCCGTCGGTGTTGGGTCGGGCCCTAGAACACCCCTGACCCGATCCGACCCGACCCATGGACACCCCTAGTTTTTGCAACGGGCCAGTCGCAAAAGCTCGGCGCGGTAAATACTATTTGCGATGGGAAAAGCCGCCCGTCGCAAATAGTATGTCGGCAGGTAGTATTTGCGACGGGTCCCGTCGCAAATACCCTTTTAACCGCACCCCATAATTAATGCGGGCGAGGGTATTTGCGACGGGGCTCATCGCAAATACTACCATTTGCGACAGGAAACCCATCGCAAATAACCCTGTCACAACTAATCTAACCTATATATACCCCCATTTATTTATTTTTCAAATCACTCAGATCTTCCTCTCTTTCTCTCTTCATTCTCTAGTTTTAAGGGAAAAAATTCTTTTAGTTGAAGTTTTTTATACAAGAGCAATTGGAAGGCGTCAATACCTTCAGAATATCAAAGTTTAAGTAAGGTATTTATATTTTATTTTATTTTTATTTATTTTATTTTTTTATATTAATTTTAATTGTTTTTTATTAGTTCTAATTAAATTAGATTTAAATTGATTTTTATTTATATTTATTTTTAGTAAGAAATTGATATTGTTCGTGATAATTATAAATAATTATTGTTAATTTGCAATAATTAGAGATTATTATAGATAATTAGCGGAATTTAGTTATAATTAGGAATAATTAGTAATAATTAGTATTAATTAGATATAATTAGATATAATTAGTAATAATTAGTAATAATTACATATAATTAGTAATAATTAGTAATAATTAGATATAATTAGGAATAATTAGATATAATTAGTAATAATTAGATATAATTAGGAATAATTACCAATAATTACCAATAATTACCAATAATTATCAATAATTACCAATAATTACCAATAGTTACCAATAATCAGTAATAATTACCAATAATTAGATATAATTACCAATAATTAGATATAATTACCAATAATTAGATATAATTCGTAATAATTAGGAATAAGTAGGAATAATTATGAATAATTAGGAATAATTAGGAATAACTAGATATAATTAGTAATAATTAGGAATAATTACCAATAATTAGATATAATTACCAATAATTACCAATAATTAGATATAATTACCAATAATTAGATATAATTACCAATAATTAGATATAATTACCAATAATTAGGTATAATTACCAATAATTAGATATAATTACCAATAATTAGTAATAATTACCAATAATTAGTAATAATTACCAATAATTAGTAATAATTACCAATAATTCGTAATAATTACCAATAATTCATAATAATTACCAATAATTTGTAATAATTACCAAAAATTAGTAATAATTACCAATAATTAGTAATAATTACCAATAATTAATAATAATTACCAATAATTAGGAATAATTACCAATAATTAGCTATAATTACCAATAATTAGCTATAATTACCAATAATTAGCTATAATTACCAATAATTAGCTATAATTACCAATAATTAGCTATAATTACCAATAATTAGCTATAATTAGGAATAATTAGCTATAATTAGGAATAATTAGCTATAATTAGGAATAATTAGCTATAATTAGGAATAATTAGCTAAAATTAGGAATAATTAGGAATAATTAGGAATAATTAGCAATAATTAGGAATAATTAGCAACAATTAGGAATAATTAGCAATAATTAGGAATAATTAACAATAATTAGGAATAATTACCAATAATTAGATATAATTACCAATAATTAGATATAATTACCAATAATTAGATATAATTACCAATAATTAGATATAATTAGTAATAATTAGATATAATTAGGAATAATTAGATATAATTAGCAATAATTAGATATAATTAGCAATAATTGCCAATAATTACCATTAATTACCATTAATTACCAATAATTAGATATAATTACCAATAATTACCAATAATTAGGAATAATTAGTAATAATTACTAATAATTACCAATAATTAGGAATAATTAGTAATAATTATCAAGAATTAGATATAATTACCAATAATTAGTAATAATTACCAATAATTAGTAATAATTAGATATAATTACCAATAATTAGTAATAATTAGATATAATTACAAATAATTAGTAATAATTACCAATAATTACCAATAATTACCAATAATTGCCAATAATTAAGAATAATTAGGAATAATTACCAATAATTAGGAATAATTACCAACAATTAGGAATAATTAGGAATAATTAACAATAATTAACAATAATTAACAATAATTAGAAATAATTAGCAATAATTAGAAATAATTAGTAATAATTATTACGAATAAAAAAATTATATTATCAATATTTATGAAAAACAATATTAATATTATTAAAATAATAAAAAATTCATAAAATATTAAAATTATCAATATTCACAACAGGCTTTGCTCTATTCTTAACATGTTTAAATCTCAAAGGGTCGCCAATTGTCAGGTCATGTGAAATAAAAATTTTGTGTCAGCCATGTCCAATGTAAACTCTATAATTGTCCTTGCTTGGTTGATCACCTTGAAAGTAGCGTTGCAATAGGAAAACCCAAGTCATGCCCTTCTCATCTATAAAAATTATCTCACATGACCCTTTACATAGATCATTCTTCCTTGAAAATTTAAGGGAAAGATACTGATGTACCATCAAATTTTTAAGGAAGAATGATCTATGTAAAGGGAGCGAGATGATTCTTAGAGATGAGAACGGCATTACTTTGGTCATCCTATTGCAACACTACTTGTGAGGTGATCAACCATACAAGGACAATTATAGAGTTTACATTGGACATGATTGAAACAAACTTTTTATTGCGCATGACCTGACAATTAGCGACCCTTTGAGATTTAAACATGTTAAGAATAGAGAAAATCCTATTGTGAATATTGGTAATTTTAATATTTTATAAATTTTTTATTATTTTAATGATATTAATATTGTTTTTCATAAATATTGATAATATAATTTTTTTTTATTAGTAATAATTAGTAAACAAAAACTGCTTGGATTATGAAGGGAAAGTTTTTCATCATCTCCACAATAATGATTACCAAATTTCCTTTCATTATTCAAGTAGTTTTCATTTTTCTAAGTATTGCTAAGTATTTCTAAATTAGTAATAAATTGTCATAATTAGTAATAATTATTAATAAATTGTAATAATTAGTAATAAATTGTAATAATTAGTGATAATTAGTAATAATTAGTTAGGAGCAGTTAGGAACAGTTAGGAAGAAATTTTAATAAATTTTAAGAACTTGGCACAATTTTCAGTGGATTGACGACACTCCTTTTGCTCGATGAATTTTCTCCTTTCAACTATCACTGACTCAAAACATTATGAAAAATGTGCTCCTACGTAGACATATTCAATCTTGTATGCACGATATTGGATATTCATTCGTAGGATCATATTTTTTATAATGTTTTTAGGCGGTGACATTTGGAAGAAGATGATTCATCAACAAAAAGGGGGCTCTTTTGTCTGACGGCTCATTTACTTGCATCGTTCTCACACTGAAATCAGAATGAAGAATCTGGTTAGAGGTACACATATTCATTCTCATGCATACAAGAATTAATATGTGTACCTCCAACCAGATTCTTCATTCTAATTTCAGTGTGAGAAAGATGCAAGTAAATGAGCTGTCAGACAAAAGAGTAGTCGTCAATCCACTGAAAATTGTGTCACCCTTAATTAATGGTAATTATTAAGAAATATTTGTGATTATTTATCTTATTTTTTTAGATACTGTTTTTATAATTTCAAATTATTCAAAAACAGTGATGATTTTATATTTTATCTGGAAAAATATGGAACAAGGAAGTCGACATCAGTCATTATTAGATGATCGTGTTCGGATAAATCAGCACAGAAATCCAAATGGTTCTGGTTTAAATACTGTATATATTTAGGGTGTTGAATCTTTCTTATCATTTGCATAATCAAAATCAGAATATGTTTTAGAAGACACAATTAAGTGTCCTTGTAAAAAATGTGCTCTGAGAACGTTTGACACAGTTGACAACGTTGGGGGACATCTCTTGCGGTTTGGTTTTCAGCCAGATTATGTTTTTTGGTATCAAAATGGTGAATGCGGTTCTAGATAAGATCCTAATAACTTGATTTCAGATCCATCACGATTTCAAAATTTAGTAAATGATGTTGCAGGTCCATCTGTGCAACAAACTGAAACTCATGATGATATTGATTTAACTCCTAAGTTGGTACCATCCGAATTTTATGAGTTGTTGAGGTCTGCTGAGGATGAATTATATCCTGGTTGCAAGATAATCAAATTAGAAGCGGTTGCAAAATTTATGGCTACTAAATCAGATAATACAATGTCAAACAACTGTTTTGATCAGATATTTTTTTGGTTAAAACACTGTTACCTGAAGGAAATGTGTTGTCTGCAAATTACTATGAGATCAAGAGTCTAGTTCGTAATATGGGCCTTAGTTATCAGAAGATTCATGCATGTCCAAATGATTGCATCTAATATTCTGGTGAAAATGAGTCCTTGGATAGTTGTCCCACATGTGGACAATCAAGGTATAAAGAAGCTCAACTAGGGAATTCTAGATCGATTCTAGTAAAACAGTTGAGATATTTTCCCCTTACACCCAGGTTGCAATGTTTATTTATGTCTCATAATACAGCTTCAATGATGTCATGGCACAAAACCAAGATTTCAACTTATAGAAGTTTGAATCATCCATCTGATGGTGATTCATGGAAACATTTTGACCGTCTGCATCCGTCTTTTGCTATAGAAGCCCGAAACGTGTGATTGGGTCTTTCTACTGACGGTTTCTGTCCATTTGGTTATTATGGTAGTCAGTATTTATGGTGGACTATATTTATAACTCCATAAAATTTTCCTCCATGGATGTTGATGAAGAAGCCTTATATTTTTTTGACTCTATTAATCCCAGAACATTTGAAAAAGAATATTGATTTTTATTTGAAACCATTGATCGATGAGTTAAATGCATTGTGGAGTGATGGTGTTAATACATATGATGTTGCTGCAAAACAAAATTTCATATTAAAAGCTGCATTGATGTGGACTATGAGTGACTTTCCGGCATATGGCATGTTATCTAGTAGGAGTACACATGGTCCGAAATCATGTCCTTACTGTATGAAAGACAACAAATCCTTTATGCCCGTTAATGGAAAAAAACCTTTCTATTTTGAATGTCATCGTCGATTTCTTCCAACCGATCATCCTTTTCGGAGGAACAAATATCATTTCAGAAAAGGTACAATTGAAAGGGATGAACCTCCAAAGATGATCTTAGGTACAGAGTTAAAATCAGTTGAATTTTCATTACCTCCCATCACATTTGGACCAATAGTAAACCAACAGAAAATTCATGGCTTTAGGAAAGAACATAATTGGATAAAATGAAGCATTTTTTGGGATCTTCCGTATTGATCTGATTTATTAGTCCGCCACATGTTGGATGTTATGCATATTGAGAAGAACTATTTTGATAATTTATTTCATACAGTTTTGGATACACCAGGTAAGACCAAAAATACTGTAAAGGCAAGATTAGATCTTGCCCAAATTTATAGGCGACCAGAACTTGAACTATTTGAAAATTTCAGATCACAGAGGTTAATGAGGCCAAAAACAGATTATAAACTGTCCAAAGAGAGTCGCTTATTATTTTGTTAGTGGATTGCGGATTTGAGACTTCCAGATGTTTATGCTTCTAATTTAGGAAGATGTTTTAAGAATGGTTATATTACTGGATTAAAAATTCATGATTTTCATGTTATAATGGAAAGACTAATGCCGATTGGATTCAGAAGTTTGTTGAATTCTATGATTTGGGATTCAATAACAGACATATCATATTTTTTTCGAGACATTTGTGTAGCGACAACAGACTACGATGGGATAAGAAAACTGGAAGAAGATGTTGTTGTAATTATATGTAAACTGGAAAAAATCTTCCCACCAGCTTTCTTTGACTCAATGGAACATCTGATATTACATTTGACACATGAAGCTAAATGTGGAGGTCCAGTGCAGTTTCGATGGATGTACCCATTTGAGAGATACATGTAGAAATTGAAGAAAAAATTAAGTAACAAAGCATCAGTTGAAGGCTCAATTGCTGAAGCTTATTTGCAAGAGGAAATTGCTTTTTTCTACTCTCATTATTTTGATTCTCAATATCCCTCAAAACACAATCGCATGGGAAAAAATGAGGGGAATGTTAATGAAGAAATGGAAAATCAATTAACAGTTTTTAATCATCCAAATCTTGGATTCGGTGGAGTTCATGAATGATGGATTTCAGATGATGAACATCACAGAGCTCATACATATGTTCTGCTCAACTATGAAGAAATGACATCATTTGTCCTATGAGTGCTTCTATCACTTATTTTATAATTTATGTTACAGTATTTTAACTAATTTTATTTGTAGGTTATATGATAATCATATCAAGAAACAACTTCCACAAATTACAGCAGCTTCTCTTGAAGAACGCAGACAAAAAAAATTCTCAATGGTTTCAAAAACTGGTAACATAAATTATTGATGGTTTAATAGAAATTCCGTTTATTATTTATTATATTGATAATTATTTTACAAATTTTTAGGTGTCTCAATATGCTGATAAAATTGATAAGCGACTGTGTATATTGAGTAACCCACCATCCAAAATGGTTAAATATTATAATGCATATGTGGTGAATGGTTTTCGATTTCATACACATCCATACAGGGAATCAAAAAAACAATGAACAGTGGAGTTTGCTTGAGAGGATTACATCATGGAGAAACTAAAGTTGACTTTTATGGCATTTTGGATGAAATTATTGAGATGTGTTATCTAGGACAGAATTACATAACAATGTTTAAATGTTAGTGGTTGGATACTGAGAGAGGCTTGTGTGTTCATCCGACTCATTGAATCGTCGATATTAAATATAAAAGTCTTTTTGCAGTAAATGAACCATCTTTACTGGCTCAATAGGCACATCAAATTTATTATGCAAAGTACTGTGCTACTTCAGGATACTTTAGTGATTGGTGGAGCATAATAAAAATTAAATCTCAGAAAAATCAGTTTACTCAAACTGAATGTGGTTCCACTAAAGTGAAAGGAATTGAAATTTTTCAAGAGACTTCCCAAAATCCATCTGATTCAAAAAGAAACGTGAATATCGATGATGACACCCCACAATTAAGGATCGATGGTGATGAAGATGTTAATGATGTTACAAATGAATTTGAAATGACAAGAGATTTTGAAATTGAAACTCATATGGATATTGATGTTTCTGAGGAGGAAGATAAAGACATTAACATTGACAGTTATGGAGAAGAGGATGAAGATGAACATTGACACAGATAAATGTTGGTTATAATCATAACTAATATATATCTATATTAAATAGTTATTTTCAACTATCTGCTAACAACAATAATTTTGTGTTTCATATGGACTCTGATATATTCCACTAGTTGTAGGAGGCTGACCTACCGATGGATGAGGGAGATTTTGGATCATCAGACCCTCAGCCTACTAGCAGTTCAGGGGGTCTACGGAGGGGGTGCGGTCTTTCACAACTGATGATTCCTGGCCCTATCCCTGAGCGACATTCACATCTTGGTTTTGATCCACACACATGGAGGTATGGTAACATGTATATTTTAGTTAGCTTTCATTAATTTATTTATATATATACTAATTGTTTTATTATTTATTCCTTTTTCACAGTTTTGCACATGTAGCTATTGGACAGGGGAGTGCTATCTTGCGCAATTATTTTTCTCAGCCATGGATCACATGGGAACAGATTCTCGTTGATGTGAGATGCGACATGTTCTATTATTGGCTGGTATGTAAATAAATAATATTTATTCTGAAATTTATTTTATTAATAACTTGATATTATAAATTATTTGTAGGGTTTATGGTATCCTATCGATGATAGCATGCGTGACACTATCCACGCGGCATGGCAAGTTTCTATGCGCAACCGTTTCCGTTAGTTTTTGCACAATTTGAGAAGGAAAGCCATTAAAAAAGCAGGAGTGACAAAATTTGATGAGTCGTGTAGAGCTCACCGAACAGAGTACATTTCATCTCATGTTTGGGATAGATTATGTTTACACTGGTTGGGTGGTGCATTTCAGAGGAGATCTTCAGTGGGATGGCAGAACCGGGGGAGACAGCAGGTGACGCATTGAGCTGGTAGTCATACATTCAGTTCGTATAGAGAGCATCTGGTAAGTATATTTTTTAAATATTTTAAATAACTTTAAATATAAACAGTTTATTTTATATTTCTGTAGGCATTCGAGCATCCCGATATTACAGAGTTCGACGTTTATCAGAGGATGTACAGTGATCCATCCACTGGAGAGATTAGAGGTGATCATCAGCGTCAGATTGTGGTTAGTATTATTTTTTTAGTTTGACAATTAACTACATATAATATTTTCACAATTTTAATTTTAAATTAGAATTGAAGGAGTCATATGAGGCTGCGACCTCTCAGACACAGTCTGAGAGTCAGGACGAGACGACAGAGCAGACTGGTGCTCACCATTTCGATGAGCCAGCATGGATGCAGGCGACTCAGTATAGCTTTAAGAAGGTCCGAGTAGTTGGTATCGTCTCTCATTTGACTCCTGGCACTTATTATGGTACTGTTGCGATGTCGGCGTCCAGCTCGAGAGGAGCTCGTGGAGAGACATCATCTTCTACCTCACAGTATCAGGAGCAGTTGCGAACTCAAGCTAATCTTATAGAGACTTTGCAAAAGCAGCATGAAGAGATGAGTCGGCGCCAGAAGGAGTAGGAGTAGCATCATGAGGAGGAGATGCGTCGATGGAAGCAGCAGCAGCAGTAGCAGCATGAGGAGGAGATGCATCGATGGCAGCAGCAGCATCACGAGCAAATGGAGTACATGCATTGTTTGACTCGTAGTTTAGGGATGGAGTTTCCTCTACTATCTCCTTTAGCTCCTCCACCTCCTCCAGAAGACGACCCGCCCCCCCCCCCAGTGATTTTTTTTATGTTAAAAACATTTAAATTTAACATTGTAATATGAATTATTTACATTTTATGTCTTTTATATCGGTGCAAATATTACATAATTTAATTTATAATATTTTTTTATTTTTTTATATTTTTTTGTGAATATTGAGAATTTTAATATTTTTTAATTTTTTATTATTTTAATAATATTAATATTATTTTATTAAAAATATTTTTTTAGTATTATATTTTTTTTGTTTGTTTATTTACTAATAATAATAATAATAATATTTTATCATTTTTTTATTTTATTTTTTGTGAATATTTAGATTTTTTAGATTTTTTATTTTTTTAATAATAATATTATTATTTTTTCATTAATCATAATTTTATTTTTTTTATTTTTTTTTTAAATTAATTTATTATTTGCGATGGGACCTTTTTGCGACGGGATCCCATCGCAAATAGTATAAATAAATATTATTAAAAAACATATTTGCGACGGGACTACTTACCTGTCGCAAATACTTTGTTGTGACGGGCCCGTCGCAGAATGTTTAATATATTTTTTTTTTGCGACGGGACGTCGGGCCCGTCGCAAAAACTATTTGCGACGGGTCCATCGTGAAAAAGTTTATGTATATATAATGCATATAATCGGAGACTTATTTGCGACGGTGATGTTTCCCATCGCAAATACAATTATTTGCGATGGGCCCGTCACAAATAATTGTATTTGCGACAGTGTTTTCTGCAACAGGCTATTTGCGACAGGGCCCCGTCGCTAAAGCTTATTTGCAATGGGATCCCATCGCAAATAAGTCGTCGTAAATACCAAGAATTCCAGTAGTGGAGGAGTATTTGAAAACTGTGTTAATGACTTTGTGAAGGGAGAATTTGTATGCAAAGTACAGTAAATGTGAGTTCTGGATGAAGTATCATTCTTGGGGTATGTTATCATCGTCAAAGTGATATATGTGGAACCTTCCAAGATAAAGGCAATTGAAGAGTGGCCCAGGCTAACATCTGTAATAGAGATCTGCAGCTTTTTGGGTCTAGCTGGGTATTATCGATGATTTTTGAAGAACTTTTCACGATTGTCAAACCCAATGAACAATATGAAATGGAATGAAGTAAAGTTTTTCTAGAATCAGGAATGTGAAGACTATTTCAAGGAGTTGAAAATAGGCTAATCATTGCACCAGTACTCACACTCCCAACAAGTGGAGAACTTTTTGTGGTGTGAAGTGATGCTTTAAAGAAGAGATTAGGTTGTGTGCTAATGAAAAATGATAAATTGATAGCCTAAACCTCAAGGCATCTAAAAATCCATGAGAAAAACTATCCTATGCATGATCTGGCATTGGCAGTAGTGATCTTTGCGTTAAAAATCTGGCGGCATTATCTCTATGGGGAGAAGTGTGAGATATATACTAACCACAAGAATCTCAAATATATATTCACACAAAAAGAGATTAATATGTTCCAGTGAAGATGGATAGATCTCATCAAGGATTATGACTTCTCAATCCACTACCATCCTGGTAAGGAAAATAAGGTGGTGGATGCTCTAAGTAAAAAGGATCCAGCATCTTTATCAATAATGAGAATTCAAAAGGATTCAATCTTCTTATATTTGCAGAGGATAGAAATGAGAATCATTAAGGGAGTAACATCATCAATACTTTCTCAAATGATTTCTCAACCATCCCTCATAGATAAAATAAAGGATACTCAAAGAAAAGATGTGGAAATTCTAAAAAGGGTGTAAGCTATTAGAAATGGTAAATCCTCAGAGTTCAAGATTGATAAGGAAGGAATTGTAAGAATTGGATCACAATTATATATACCATCCAATCTAGAGATAAAGAATGAGCTTCTGAATGACACACATAGATCAACCTTCTCTATCCACCCAAGGAGCACAAAGATGTATTGAGATCTCTTAGAAAACTTTTGGTGGGATAATATGAAAAGGGAGATTGCTGAATATACATCAAAGTGCCTGGTATGTCAACAAGTGAAGCCTGAGAGACAAAAGTCTAAGGGGATGATGCAACCACTACCCGTACCAACATGGAAGTGGGAGAACATTACCATGGACTTTGTCACTGGACTTACAAGGACATCTAGAAGAAACAATTCTATATGGTTCATTGTGGAAGATAGATCACTTTATTGAAATTCGAGAGAAAATATCATTGGTTAAAATTGCACGGATTTACATCAAAGAAGTGGTAAGGCTGCATGGAGTACCACTATCTATTGTATCAGATTGTGATCCGAGATTCACCTTGAAGTTCTGGAAAAGTCTCCAACATTCTCTAAGCATTGAACTGAACTTCAGTACGGCCTATCATCCACAAACTGATGGCCAATCTGAGTAGACTATTCAGACACTGGAAGACATGTTGAGATCATATTCTATGGAATTCAAAAGAGGATGGGACCAACATCTTCCACTGGTTGAATTCTCTTACAACAACAGTTTCCACTCGAGCATCTGAATGGCACCATATGAATCCCTTTATGGAAAAAGGTGCATAACATCAGCATGTTGGGATGAATTCGGTGAACGTAAGCTTCTAGAACTTGAAATGGTCGAAGAAATGATGGAGAAGGTGAAAACCATTCAGCAGCACATCAAGGTAGCCCAAAGTTGACAAAACAGTTATGCATAAAATCGTCAATGAGACCTTGAGTTCAAATTTGGATACATGGTATTTCTACACATATCTCTGTGGAAGAATGTCGTGAGTTTTGGAAAGAAATGAAAGTTAAGTCTCATGTACATCAGCCCCTTAGAAATACTTGATAGAGTTGGAGATGTAGCCTATCGACTGGAACTTCCACCTACCATGTCCAAAGTACATGATGTTTTCCATGTATCCCACTTAAGGAAGTACATACCAGATCCTTCACATGTACTCTCATCAGAGGTGGTATAGTTGGAGAATGATATTTCTTACGAGGACCATCCAGTGAAGATATTAGATCATAGAGATAAAGTTCTACGTAACATGACTACTCACCTGGTCAAGGTACTGTGGCGGAACCATAAGTATGAAGAGGAAACACGGGAATTGGAGGAGGGAATGAAGGAAAATTACTCACTCCTGTTTATGGCCTAGAATGTAAAATGAAATTTTGAAGACAAAATTTCATAAGGGGGGAAGAATGTGATGACCCAAAGTTTTCAATAGAAATTTTCCTCTTATAATTATGTCATACAATCACATGAAATCACAACATAATTAACTATTATGTTCTATGTGACCTTTAAACATAATTTTGTCGCTTCTGTGTTTTTAATTTCAAAAATCTGACATGCACGATTGCGATCAGTAAGTTTTTTGGAGTATGATAAGAAAAAACTTAATGTTTGGTGAATAGTAACCTACCCTTATGAATAGTAACATACCCTTATGAATAGTAATATACCCTAATGAATAGTAACCTTACCTATGATATTATATGAATAATATTCAAGTGGAAGTACGATATACCTATATCTTGGAATAAGGAAATGAGTGTTTTAAAATTGTTGTTTATCGAGTAAATTGTGATTTTGATTAAATATTAAATTAATAATATTTAGATAATTATTTTTGAAAAATTAATTTCATTTTTGGATTCTACATGTCAAAAAATGGTTTGGGTGAAATTTTTATATTTTTCTAAAATACTTGAATTTTTTATGAATAGTAAAATTTGATAATTCACAATAAATGCTAAAACCTGAATTTCTACATCATACTTGAGAATTGGATGATGTAAATATCTATTGGTTCGAACTCACATTCATTTATTACTATTCTTGGTCATGTAATCATCACTATTTCTTGTCTTATGAAAAAATAATAAACTAATGATTATAATATTATGAAAACCCTCCTCTCCTCCACTATAAATACCACTCATACTTACCTCTTCTCTTCACTCATCTAAAGCCTTGTGAATTAATTAAATTCTACCCAAATCTCTTCCCAACATACTTTCCCACTTCCATAAGCCTTTGGTTTCCTCAATATACCAAAACATCTCCCCTTAAGAGGTTCTCAAAGGAGATAAACTCAAGAGGTAAATTCCTCTTTCCAATTCTTTTATTTCCTTTCATGTTCTTTTCTTTTCTTGTTTCTTTCTTAACCTACCTTCACCCAAATGGTATGATAAATCCAGTAAAATACATTTACTAGAATTATATTATGATAATGGTATAGTTCATCACCATCTTTCCTTTCCTTTTATTTGAAAGAAATGAAAACATCATTTGAGATGTGTTAATTTAGCACAATCAAGGACGACGGGTTATCGATTTCTATTACTATATTCAATTCTGGTCATGAAACCATTTTTATGGTTTAATAAGACTATTATATGTTTATTTTGTCTTATTTAATGTTCTTTAATAATTATTCACTCATTATGTAAAATAATAATACAAAACAATTTAGTTGTGAGAAAAATCTTTAAAATTAATTCAAGTGTTTATTATTAATGTTTTATATAATGATTCAACTTCACTCTAAGTAAAAAAATTAAATTTACAACCATGTAATCTTATGTATGTTAAATAATATAATATAACTTTAATTATGTACAACCACTTTCATATTACATGTTTATCTGAACATAAATAAGTGAATTGATCATTAAAACCAAGTAAGCAAACGGACCCGAACAATGAAATTGAACCTATTAACCAATCAAAAGGGTTATAAATGAACTTAAAATGGTTGTAATAAATATTTTACATATATAATAGGTTCTTAAATTATTAATTAATGAACCTAATTTGACTATTCAGGTCATTAAGATCAAGGGAAGATCACCACCAGACTTAAGGTAAGGGATCCTCTCCATTTCGCTTTAATTCAAGAATGTAATCTATGCTATGCCATTTTATGTGTAATACCTAATGATGTGGTATGATTTAAAACCTTCCCCATACTGAAATAATGATATATAAGTTATGATAAACCCTTTTCTCTCTCATGAAGCCCTCTTAAGTACACCTGATACCATGTCGATAATCCGTAAGGAATTCTACCTGAACCGCCTTTATTCCTTCGGGTTGCTCTATCTTTATTTTTTCCCAAATGAAGTTGTATTTTCTTTTATGTAAAAATTATAAATGATTTTTATATGCTTAAAACTCATGTTTTAAGATCCATACCTCATTCTATTTCGGGGATATACATGCTTTTAAGTGAATCTCTCCTCGATACTTCCCAATAAACAAACTCGTTTTAAGAGAACTTCCCAAATTTTTACCCAATTTCAAGTGCACTATATCCTTTGTTTTAATCCACCATTGACTATATAAAATCAATATTTTTATTATTAAAACCATATTTTTTCACTTCTGGTTTTATATAAAAGGTTTTTCTCTTTTCTATTTTAAAATCTCTGGTATTTTCCTTAAAACCACACAAAAATGTTTTAATGCTAAAATTTCTCAAGTTCATTTATTATATGTTGTCACTTATTTTTGACATCACTTACCATGATATATGCCAATTTTACCTTATGATCATCCATGTATGTTCTAATTCCTTTCTTTCAAGGACACTTTCATGATACTCCCTTTGGTTATGCCTTATGTCATGATTGTGGTACCCAATTCTTTTCATGGGTAGCCCTTATGTTTATGTAAGATTGATTATGTATGATTATTTATGTGGAAAACATATTCATGAAATGTAATATTGGTTCACCCAGATATATCTCCAATTAATTGGGTAAAGTTGAGTCTGATGAGATGATTATGTGTGACGGTCTTGGCGGTTATCCTTGGCTTGTGCTACTATGTGCAACGGTCTTGGTAGTTAGCCTCGGCTTGTGCTACTATAGGAAACAGTCTTGGCAGTTAGCCTTGAATCGTACTAAATTCGTGTTTTATGTTTTTTCCACAATTCTATGATTCCATGTCAAAATGATCCCATGTTTATATTTTATGATTCTATATGTTACATGCCTTTTTATATCATCATGTTATGCCTTCTAACCCATGTACCAAAGCTTTATTCTTATGTTTATTCCCTTATTGGGATTTTTATCCCATTACTTTGTTCATGTGATCCTCAGGGTACCCTATGAAGATGTAAGGGATCAAAGGAAGTTAGTATCTTTTTATAAATACTAAATAAAGAGATGATATATTTAGTTCCATGTTTTTAGTTTTATGTACCTAGTCTTCAAAGACACTAGACTTCACGGTCCTTGGATTGTACTCTAATGTATAATTATACTTAAAATCATGTAATGTTATATATAAAATGATAGGGTAACTATAACACAATTCTAAGAAAATAAATTTTTAAGGAAAAACCCTTACACCAGAATATTAAAACAGAATTTAAATAAGTAAATTCCCTTACATTAATTGCATAAAATCAAATTTTGTTGTTTCTTTGCACCATTGTCAGAGTGATAATTGGTTTTCTAAATCAATTTACTCCTTCATTTAAGGTTTTTATATCCAAAACCCCAACTGTTTATATAGTTTCATAAATATTTATTAAATTGGTTTATCTACGGACTAGAGGTGATTCACTAAGATTTCAAAACAATGAAAAAATTAAGGTTGCAGAGCAATCTAGGGTATAGACGTAGAAAGAAAAGCAAATTGATTCAAAACAACAATTTAAAAAGACTAAAATAGGATATCCAAAATAGTTGTCAAGAAAAAAAATAGATTATGAACAAAATTAAAACAGTATACAACAACCAGAGTAAAAATACAAATATAGAAAGAAAATCAAAACCTGCAAAGAAAAATTGGAAACCCTTAGATCCAGATCTTGAAATGATAAATACATAAAGAAAATCAGAACCTAAAAAGGAAAACAGAGGCTTACCTTGTTGGGTTGAAGAAAATCTAAGACCCTTAGATCCATATCTTGATGTTTTCTTCAGAAACCCTAACTACAAACAAACATCAGATATCGGATGATATTCAAGCAATTGGGGGCAGTGGGTTTGTGTGATTTGAGTGGGCTTATGTGATTCGAGCTTCGATTCACCGAGTATGAGCTTTATTAATGGGTAGATTCCACAGAAATCTTCTGATATCGTGATGGGTTTGAAACAGGTTTTGTTTTTTTAATTTAATCGGGACACTTTTATCGGTGATTTTTAAAAAACGCTGATAAAGATTCCTTTTATCGATGTTTATTATTTAACTACTAATAAAAGGCATATTTATTAGAATTTTTTAGAACTGATAAATGGTACCCTTTATCATAACTAAAACTAAAGTACTGATAGGGTACCTTTATCAATGATAAAAAAAGTTTTGATAAAGGGTTAAATTTATCAGCGTTTTCTTTAGCGTTGATAAAGATTTCATGTATCAGTACTTTTTTCTAGTTCTGATAAATAATAGAATTGTTAAATGCTAGTTTTATAGTAGTGTAATTAATGTGTTTTACAAATATTATAATAAAATGTTTCCTTAATAACCCATGGAAAATAAAGAATGGGGTTCATATAAAATCATTGATAATATAAGTGCTTAAAGACTTGAAAATTACATCATTTTTAATCCATGTAAATGGAATATGGGTTTCATGCATGTAAATCCCAAAATCAATAAATTATGTTTGATTCTATTTGAAAACCCACTGAAAATGAAGTAGTTGGGTATTCACAATATTGGAATTTCTCATGTAAAAGAGAGAAATTCAAGAAATGAATTTGACAGCATTATGATATAAAACATGGATTAAAGGGAGAGCATAAAGAGAGGGATGAAAGTTCTCCCATTGATAAAGAACTATTTTGGTAGTAAAGTAATAATAAAAAAGTGTTTGTAAAAGAAAGTAATTCGACATTTTGAGACGTACTAAAAATGAGGTACTTGAATGAAAAGGGAGAAGAGGAGAATTCCATTACCTTGAAGATTTGCTTCCTAAAACTTGAGGATGGCACCTTGAGACCATTAGGGTCCCTTAGAGAGAATCTTTGGGAGGTAAAATGAATATAACTTCATGTCTTATGAATTTTTAGTGGAAAGTAAATGGGAATAAGTGGTATTTATACTTGAGGCGGGGTGGGTTTTAAAGGAGTAAATATCAGTTATTTTATTATATAAGCTAAAAACTTGTAGGTTTAATGAATTCCAACCAATTTTCTGGACTATTAATGAGTGAGATATTGTGGTTATATGTTAAAATCCTTATAAAAACAAAACATACCTTCCATCCAACCTACTTAATGCATACAAACCAAAAATAATTTTTATTTCAAAAATCCTATTTTTGGTTCAAAATGGTAAATTATAAATTTATAAATTAATATTTATATTTATAAATTAATTTTTATACGTATTAAATCCAATTTTTATTGAATAGAATGTTTTATAAAATTTTTAATCATGCTGACATAATAATGATGTCATAAAATCACAGTGCTCATAAAGTGATAATTTTTACTTTTTACCCAAAAATAAACTTTGTTAGAAAAATCCCAAAAAAATATCCCAAAGATAATTTTGATGTATTGGGTCCACAAATAAAATTTATTTCATAGAATTAATTCCCAATTTATGATAATTTTAACATTTAATAAAAATTCTTATTTATTAAAATTTTCAATTTTATAGCAAAAAAACGTTTAGATTATTATAAAATTTATTTAGGACTTTGTTAAAATATATTATAATTTTAAATAGTGTGTTATAAGATTATTTCATGAAAATAAATTTTATTTAAAACTTATACAATTATCATAAAACATATTTTTAAAATAATATGTTTATATTCTCTAAAAAAATACAATTTTGATTATATTATTAGATAATCCTGACTGTGTAACACCCTGAGCTTCCACGATACGCCTCTCTTTCAATAATGCAATAGCTTGCATTGTACGCAAGTTCGAGTTCTAAAACACCGCGACTAATCAAAGTAACCGTTATGAATAGTAATAACCACCTTTTAAAATTATAGAAATTTTATATTTCAAAATGGACTTCATTTTTGTATTCGTAATATCGAAATTAGCATATGTTGAATTTTTGGTATTTTTCTGAGAACTTCTAATTTTTTATGAATAGTGAAAATTACTTAAAAACAACTTTTTTAATAAAAATAATTTATAGTGATAAATTATACTATTTAGTGGTTTTAAAGTATAATTAGAATATATTTTTACCATTTTATCCAATGGTGGTCATTAGAATTAATTTAACATTGAAATTGGACATAAACAATTGTCAATATTTTGATATAAATTGTTTCTTAAAAACACGCTATTTGTTGTGACAGCGGGAATTAATTATAAAATTAATTAATGCAACTTATATGTTTGGAATTTTTTAAAATAGACATCATTTTTGAATTCGGAATATCAATTATATCTTAGGGTGAAATTTTGGCATTGTTCTGAAAAACTTCAATTTTTGATGAATAGTGAAACCACTAAGTGGTACTTAAATAACTGATTTTTTGTTTAAATGAAATATTACCACTTCTGTGATTTGATTTTCAAAAATCCGACATACATGGTTGTAATTAAGAAGTAAAATGTGGTTCAATGAGATTAAAATAATTTTTTGGTGAATAGTAACTTTTAAGTTCTTAATCGCGATTAGAGGTAATTAGTGTAGTTTAAGGTACAAATAATGTTATAATAATATGAGATGAGCATGAAACTTGTCCTACTCCTATTGGATGAGTCATGGCCGACCAAGAAAACCCATGGGTCAACTTGGGGACCCCATGGAGCCACTTTAGTTGGAAAATGACATTAATATATATTTATTTAATGTTAAAATTAAATTGACACAAACATGAGTTGTTTTACTAAAACAGTTTTTAAGTGGGGTTACACAAGTCCAAATTTTGATTATAAATATTCATTAGAAAGCTGAAAAGATTTCATACATCATAGTATTTTTTTTATAATTTTTAGACATTAAATAAATTAAATTATTTATGACATCATGATGATGCAGTGATGACCTCATTATTTAACGATTTAAATAAAATGGGAAGATAATGCAAAATACAAGGCTTACACTTGTCCAAATCCAATTGGATGAGGATATTTAGAACCCTTATCACCTTATCCTCGAATTATATAAGTGTGGGACCTTTAGAATCCTAAAATCATTGTGTAATAATGTAACATTTCAATCTTTCCAAAAGAGCCCCTCCTCTCCACTTTAAAAGGCCCAACCTCTTCCACCTCATTTACACTTTCAAGCCATTTGGATCGGCCAACCTCTGCCCAAATACTCACCCAACTTCACCCTCTTACTCTTAGAATCCTCACTTTGGGCAGAACTCTTCCCAAGGAAGCCTTTGGCTCAAATCAAAAAGAGTTACCCGATTTTGAGGTAATGTCTTCTCTAATGTTGTTTTGTTTTATTTATCTTCTCCAACCCCCTAAAATCTTTTTATTCATTTCTTTTGTAACAACACCAGTATCCTAAATATACTAGGATGTTGTTATAAGAAGTATTCGAGCTACACTTACACACACCTACATCTAATGGTTAAAGAACATACGGTTTCTGTGGATGGGGAATTTCTGCCTCACGAAACGATGATTGTTCAACACTCATATAACACCTACAAAGGTGGCCATTAAGATGTCACTATTTTTATATATGATATATAATATGTTTATGTTTTACTTATGCTTCTGTATTTTTCATTTATTGCATACTTTATGATTTCCATTATGGGTAAAATGCGATAATTTCATTTTAGGAAGTGCGGACTACCGCCCCCTCAAAGTGATTTGAATCGTTAATGCCATATGTGGAATGTATAAAGGATGGAGTAAATGGTATTATACACTATATTATACTGGAATTATATTATACATTTATATCATTATGATTTCGTTCCATTAAATATGAAATTGAAATGAAAGTAGCGTTCATGCGTACGTACGGATTACCGTCTCCATGAACGGTGCATTTCATTTCTTACCTCTAAATGTTACGTAATATTATAAATGAATGTATATACTGGATATATGAGATATATATGACATCTAAATCATTAATATAATTCTGGATATAATGGATATTCTACCACATAAACAACTTGTAATTATAAGAATTTTATTGTTGACTCAAGTACCAAAGATCGACAAAACGACCGTTATTAACTTAAATAATGTTCATATCATTGTAATAAGTGATATAAAAAGGATAATGAAATTGAAAATGGTTCTTAATAAGGTATATATTAACTCTAGTTTATTATTCAGGAGGTTAAAGAACGGTTGAGTCAAGTCAGACATGAGGTAAGGGAATTTCTTAACCCAATTTTCTATTCTTTGGGTTAATCTTCTACTTTCAAATTATGTCATGATATGATTATGTCCTATCTTGTATTTTTACATTATTTATGTGTACTTATAGTGAATACACATTATAGATGTACTTTATGTAAAAAAAATGATCTTTTTAAGGGACTTCGTCTCAATCTCCATTCATTGAGGCATATTTTGTTTTATACACAAATTTCTTTTGTACAGTGTATAAACCCCTTTGACTTTTAAATTTATTCAAAAGAAATCTTTTTATACGAAACGTTTTTATAAACTACAAAAGGGAATGTTTTTCTTTCCGTACTTATGCGGCGACAACGACTTCTCCGCCGCCGTGACCATTATTTGAGTTTCGGCTTCCTCTACAAGCCATCTTTTTTTTTAATGAAAAATAAATACAAAGTTTTAAATTTCTTTTATTTTGGTATTGAAAATGGTTTTGAAAGCGTTTTTATTATATCAATGTGTTGTAGTGATATCTTGTGATTGAAATGTGGAAATTTTATGTTTCCTTTATGCATGTTTTATGTGATACGATTATGTTATGGTTTATGATATGTTTAAACCTATTCATATGAGGAATGTATTGGACTTAATAAGTGACGGGTGGAGCCCGCTATAGCTCCTCGATGCATCGGTAGGTCTCATGAGACAACTAGACGTGGAATTGGCCGAGGCCCTTTCCCAATTTGATTTATGGTTTTGGCCGAGGCCTTAATCATTTTAGACGTCTTGGCCGAGGCCTTGACAAAATGTTTCAGAATGTCTGGCATTATACATTCCCTCATTATGAAAGTGGTTATTGATTTTGCATGTGATTATTCGACCAGTAGAATATCCATGTGAAGAAGTGAATGGCATTTTCTCATTTTACTTTTGCCATATTATGTTGAAGTTCAAGTTTAAAAGGCTTTTGTTTTAGTTATACATTGCCTTAAATGTTAATGTTTATTTATGAAAGCTTCCGCTATATTGTTAACCTTACTGAGCATCTGAGCTCACCCCTTTCAATGTTTTAATATTTTTCCAGGATGTGAAGAAGTATTTTATGAATGACCTGTAGGGATAGTCAGAAGAGGATATGAGTGTGGACTATGGAGACTTTGTTGTTGTAGTTTTTCACTTTATGATGTAATGTAACGTTTACGAATGTATCTAGTGTTTCCAAGGCTACTAAACTAATCGGTCTTTCGAGACTTGATCTTTTGTGATCATGCCAATGTTACGAAGTAATGCACCGACTCTGGGTAGCTGGGGTCGGGGCGTTACAGTTGGTATCAGAGGTAGTTTAGTACTAACCTTGGAAGCTAGATTTAGATAAACTCTGATTAGAGCACATATCCCGAAGATAGACTTTGAGGATTAGTATAGAAGAACTTCCTAGAATTTTGGTATTGTAGAGATGTTGTGAGTTTTTCAAGCAATACATCCCTGTCTGGATACGAGCAGGTAGAGGCGGCTCTGGCACAGATGTACCTAGGGGTAAAACCCGAAAACACCGCTTTGAGCTAGACTCGAACGGGAACTGGTGCACGACAACGGGCCTTGCTGCACTCTTGGTTACGACACTCCCGGGGGATATGCTTTGGATAATTCTCATTTTCTTTACAAAGCACTATGAAGGGTTATGATATATACTTCCTCAAAGGAAACATTTCTTTTTATGATTATGGATTATATCCATAAATAGTTCAATTTATGTAAAGTATTTTACAAATATGGAATTATGTATTTTATTTCATAAACTAATCTAGTTTATGACATTGTTTAGAAATGGCACCTAGTGGAAGGAATGGAAACCGTATCAATGCACGCACTCCGTGTAGGGATTGCCCTCCTGCTCAAGATAATTATGGTGGAGATAGTGATACAACTGGTGCTGATCAGCTTCTCACCGTACTGGGACAACTCACGCAGGTTATGAATAATAACCTTACTCGTATGGAGGACCCTGATCTGAAACGTGGAGGATCAATGCTAGACCGTTTCATGAGGAAACAAACACCAACCTTCAGTGGGAGTACAAATCCTATAGTAGCTGAGCAATGGATAAATTCCTTAGAGAAAATATTCCATGCCTTGGGGAGTAGTGAAAGGGAGAAAGTTGTCATGGCAGTTTACCGCCTCACTGGAGATGCCGATCAGTGGTGGTCGCTGATTCAAAACACAAAGGAAGATGATGACGTATCGAATATGGAATGGAGGGAGTTCAAAGAGCTTTTCTTAGAAAAATACTTTCCTCGTGACCATCGAGCAGATATGGAAAGGCAATTTCTGAGTCTGAGGCAGAAGGAGGATGAGAATGTCGCAAAGTATGAGGCTAACTTTACAAGGTTAGCGAGGCATGCTTCCGATTATATACGTAACCCAAGAAGTAAGATTGATCGTTTCTTTGATGGGTTAAAACCATTTCTCCGTCGATCTTTAGTATCACAAACCTTCTCATTATACGAAGATATTGTCTCGTGTGCTATCAAGACAGAAAAGGAATTCTCTAAGTCTTATGACAACAAAGTAAAGCAAGAGAAGAAGAGAACGGTGGAACAAGAGACAGATAAAGGGAAAAGGGGAAAGAAGGATTTTCCATTATGTGATAATTGTGGGAAGAATCACCCTGGTACTTTCCTAAAAGGAATGGGAGTTTGTTATAAATGTGGAGAAAAGGGTCACCAGGATCGTGATTGCAAGGGAAAGAAAGAGGCTATCAAAGTTGAATGCTATAATTGTAGAGAAATGGGTCATTATGCAAATGAATGTCCTAAGCATCAGGGAAACTTACCTCAGAAAAGGCCAAGGGATCAAGGACAATCTTATGCTGTTACTACAGTTGAAGCAGAATAACTAATGTATTGGTGCTTTTGGACTGATGGATTATATTTCGGTTATTAGAATAATGTGATATATATATAAGGATTGTACTGCAGTACTTGTTGATTTCAGTAAGGTTTTAATATGATTAAGGTAATCATATTTTTAGTATGTGACAATAAGAGAAACTTTACTTTGTTTGGGGAATCTGATAAATTGATTTTGGAATTAAGAGACCTTTTAGAGAAAGTCTGGACAGAGGTATTTTGGATAACTGTAAAGGTTGGAGTGGATTAAGTTGATCTTTGGATAGTATTGTTTAAGGTTAAAACATTTATGAAGATTATTTTTGGAATAGTATAGTACTATATTTTTAGGAAAAGGACAACCTACAGGGTGGGGTATAACCCATCGCGTCGGACAAAGCTGCAGGAATCGAACCCACAACCATAGTGCGAAAGGCCTTTATTTCCTACCACTAGCCTACAGGAAGTCCCTGGTTATTAGAAAATAATTTTACTAATCTAAATTTTATGTGTTAACATTTGGAACCTTATACAATTAGGAAAAGTATAATATTTTTGGGTTCTATTATCTTTTTGAGTGAAAGGTGAGTTGAAGGTTGAAACTCTAATTGTCAGGCATAAATATATATATACCTATCTGTTATTCAATGAATAAACTAATTCTTAAACTTTAGTAAAGGGATATTAAAACAAAAAAATGCGTTATCCTAATACCTTATGTCTTGTTGAACTGATGATATTTTAAATCAACATAGATTGAAGGCTTTGAGGCCCTCAATTTGACAGTTGATTGTGATTGATGACCTCAATCACTCCCTACGAATATTTACGTTTTTCCTCCAATTATATGTCTCTAATTTCCACCAATGTTCTCCTAATAAAGATTATAATTGGGTGGTGACTTTTTCATTTCCCTTTCCCTCTTATTAATGCTAAATTTTATTAACCTTATTTCCGATGTGGGTTTTCCACAAAGGTATTTTCTATTTTCAACCTTTTATTTTCAAAGAAAAATATCAAATTGTGAGGACGCAATTTATTGAAGGAGGGGAGAATGTAACACCCCGAGCTTCCACGATATGCCTCTCTTTCAATAATGCAATAGCTTGCATTGTACGCAAGTTCGAGTTCTAAAACACCGCGACTAATCAAAGTAGCCGTTATGAATAGTAATAACCACCTTTTAAAATTATAGAAATTTTATATTTCAAAATGGACTTCATTTTTGCATTCGTAATATCGAAATTAGCCTATGTTAAATTTTTGGTATTTTTCTGAGAACTTCTAATTTTTTATGAATAGTGAAAATTACTTAAAAACAACTTTTTTAATCAAAATAATTTATAGTGATAAATTATACTATTTAGTGGTTTTAAAGTATAATTAGAATATATTTTTACCATTTTATCCAATGTTGGTCATTAGAATTAATTTAACATTGAAATTGGACATAAACAATTGCCAATCTTTTGATATAAATTGTTTCTTAAAAACACGCTATTTGTTGTGACAGCGGGAATTAATTATAAAATTAATTAATGCAACTTATATGTTTGGAATTTTGTAAAATAGACATCATTTTTGAATTCGGAATATCAATTATATCTTAGGGTGAATTTTTGGCATTGTTCTGAAAAACTTCAATTTTTGATGAATAGTGAAACCACTAAGTGGTACTTAAATAACTGATTTTTCGTTTAAATGAAATATTACCACTTCTGTGATTTGATTTTCAAAAATCCGACATACATGGTTGTCATTAAGAAGTAAAATGTGGTTTAATGAGATTAAAATAATTTTTTGGTGAATAGTAACTTTTAAGTTCTTAATCGTGATTAGAGGTAATTAGTGTAGTTTAAGGTACAAATAATGTTATAATAATATGAGATGAGCATGACACTTGTCCTACTCCTATTGGATGAGTCATGGCCGACCAAGACAACCCATGGGTCAACTTGGGGACCCCATGGAGCCACTTTAGTTGGAAAATGACATTAATATATATTTATTTAATGTTAAAATTAAATTGACACAAACATGAGTTGTTTTACTAAAACAGTTTTTAAGTGGGGTTACACAAGTCCAAATTTTGATTATAAATATTCATTAGAAAGATAAAAAGATTTCATACATCATAGTATTTTTTTATAATTTTTAGACATTAAATAAATTAAATTATTTATGACATCATGATGATGCAGTGATGACCTCATTATTTAACGATTTAAATAAAATGGGAAGATAATGCAAAATCCAAGGCTTACACTTGTCCAAATCCAATTGGATGAGGAGATTTAGAACCCTTATCACCTTATCCTCGAATTATATAATTTTGGGACCTTTATAATCCGAAAAGCATTGTGTAATAATGTAACATTTCAATCTTTCCAAAAGAGCCCCTCCTCTCCACTTATAAAAGGCCCCCACCTCTTCCACCTCATTTACACTTTCAAGCCATTTGGCTTGGCCAACCTCTGACCAAATACTCACCCAACTTCCCCCTATTACTCCTAGAAGCCTCACTTTGGGCAGAAATCTTCCCAAGGAAGCCTTTGGCTCAAATCAAAAAGAGTTACCCGATTTTGAGGTAATGTCTTCTCTAATGTTGTTTTGTTTTATTTATCTTCTCCAACCCCCTAAAATCTTTTTATTCATTTATTTTGTAACAACACCAGTATCCTCAATATACTAGGATGTTTTTATAAGAAGGATTCGAGCTACACTTACACACACCTACATCTAATGGTTAAAGAACATACGGTTTCTGTGGATGGCGAATTTCTGCCTCACGAAACGATGATTGTTCAACACTCATATAACACCTCCAAAGGTGGCCATTAAGATGTCACTATTTTTATATATGATATATAATATGTTTATGTTTTACTTATGCTTCTGTATTTCTCATTTATGTCATACTTTATGATTTCCATTATGGGTAAAACGCGATAATTTCATTTTAGGAAGTGCGGACTACCGCCCCCTCAAAGTGATTTGAATCGTTAATGCCATATGTGGGATGTATAAAGGATGGAGTAAATGGTATTATACACTATATTATACTGGAATTATATTATACATTTATATCATTATGATTTCGTTCCATTAAATATGAAATTGAAATGAAAGTAGCGTTCATGCGTACGTACGGCTTACCGTCTCCATGAACGGTGCATTTCATTTCTTACCTCTAAATGTTACGTAATATTATAAATGAATGTATATACTGGATATATGAGATATATATGACATCTAAATCATGAATATAATTCTGGAGATAATGGATATTCTACCACATAAACAACTTGTAATTATAAGAATTTTATTGTTGACTCAAGTACCAAAGATCGACAAAACGACCGTTATTAACTTAAATAATGTTCATATCATTGTAATAAGTGATATAAAAAGGATAATGAAATTGAAAATGGTTCTTAATAAGGTATATATTAACTCTAGTTTATTATTCAGGAGGTTAAAGAACGGTTGAGTCAAGTCAGACACGAGGTAAGGGAATTTCTTAACCCAATTTTCTATTCTTTGGGTTAATCTCCTACTTTCAAATTATGTCATGATATGATTATGTCCTATCTTGTATTTTTACATTATTTATGTGTACTTATAGTGAATACACATTATAGATGTACTTTATTTAAAAAAATGATCTTTTTAAGGGACTTCGTCTCAATCTCCATTCATTGAGGCATATTTTGTTTTATACACAAATTTCTTTTGTACAGTGTATAAACCCCTTTGACTTTTACGTTTATTCAAAAGGAATCTTTTTATACGAAACGTTTTGCTAAACGACAAAAGGGAATGTTTTTCTTTCCATACTTATGCGGCGACAACGACTTCTCCGCCGCCGTGACCATTATTTGAGTTTCGGCTTCCTCTACAAGCCATCTTTTTTTTTAATGAAAAATAAATACAAAGTTTTAACTTTCTTTTATTTTGGTATTGAAAATGGTTTTGAAAGCGTTTTTATTATATCAATGTGTTGTATTGATATCTTGTGATTGAAATGTGGAAATTTTATGTTTCCTTTATGCATGTTTTATGTGATACGATTATGTTATGGTTTATGATATGTTTAAACCTATTCATATGAGGAATGTATTGGACTTAATAAGTGACGGGTGGAGCCCGCTATAGCTCCTCGATGCATCGGTAGGTCTCATGAGACAACTAGACGTGGAATTGGCCGAGGCCCTTTCCCAATTTGATTTATGGTTTTGGCTGAGGCCTTAATCATTTTAGACGTCTTGGCCGAGGCCTTGACAAAATGTTTCAGAATGTCTGGCATTATACATTCCCTCATTATGAAAGTGGTTATTGATTTTGCATGTGATTATTCGACCAGTAGAATATCCATGTGAAGAAGTGAATGGCATTATCTCATTTTACTTTTGCCATATTATGTTGAAGTTCAAGTTTAAAAGGCTTTTGTTTTAGTTATACATTGCCTTAAATGTTAATGTTTATTTATGAAAGCTTCCGCTATATTGTTAACCTTACTGAGCATCTGAGCTCACCCCTTTCAATGTTTTAATATTTTTCCAGGATGTGAAGAAGTATTTTATGAATGACCTGTAGGGATAGTCAGAAGAGGATATGAGTGTGGACTATGGAGACTTTGTTATTGTAGTTTTTCACTTTATGATGTAATGTAACGTTTACGAATGTATCTAGTGTTTCCAAGGATACTAAACTAATCGGTCTTTCGAGACTTGATCTTTTGTGATCATGCCAATGTTACGAAGTAATGCACCGACTCTGGGTAGCTGGGGTCGGGGCGTTACAGACTGTCACTTAAATGCATCTACGTAACCGATAATAATAATGACCAAATATTTTATTGACTAATGTTCATGATTCAAATCAGTTGTATTATCTAATAAACATAAAGGCGTATGATCATATTTCCTTATAAATACACCATCATTCTTGCACTTCATTATTCACTTTGATTCTTACAAGGTTCAATATCATTTCCAAAATGAATATTGTATTACTAACTCTATGTTCCTATATTATAGTGATGCTCATGTGTTCAATGATTCTAGGGGTTGAGGCATCCAAAAATTTTATATTGCACTTTATTAGTCCTCTATTTATTTTTCCATTGTAATATTTTTTATGATATTGGGTGTTTTTTTAGACTGAATATAACATTCTTAAATAGAGTTTTGTTGGTTTCTAGTATTATAATAGATCACTTAGTACTTCATTTGAAAAGGTTATTACACATATTATGAGAATAGATATCATTTCATTAATAGTCATTATGTCATGGAAAAGTATTTTGATGTGTTTCTATACTAAAACATAATAAAAACGTTGTTGAGAGGCAAAAGTTACTTTATTTAAAGAAGAATATTTTTTTGGGTCGTTATATTCTTCCCCCATTATAGAAATTATGTCCTTGAAAATTTGTGTCTAACCTCAAATGGTACAATATGAATTGGAATCAGTTTTTCTCTATCACCTTTGTATTTGGGTACTAGTTAACAAAGTGACCAAGTTATCCACACTTGAAGCAATGCACAGTAGGATGTTCTTACACCATCTTTTCATTATTATCAGCATTAATGGGTTGGGGATTTGCATCTCCATGAAAGTTTTAGGAAATATTTCCATCCTTACCACATTTATAGCACATCCCACTTCCTTGAAGACAATTACTTGAGTGTCTTTTCCCATAGTTGTTTCACAAGGGATGTTGTGGTTTCTTCCCTTAATTTTCATAGTCAAAGTCCTTCCCAAAATTTTGATTTGTACTTCTCTTCTTATCATTATTACCATGGGACCACTGGGAATCTCCAAACTCTATTTAAAATTTTATATTACATATCAATATATCTTCATAACTCCCAAATTCTATGATTTATAATGCTTTCGATAGATGGGGTCTCAGTTTACCAAAGAATTGATTTTCCTTCCCATTAGAATTGATCACAAAGCTTGAAGTGTAATGCACAAGACTTACAAAGTTCATCTCATAATTATCCACCGATTCATTCTATCTTTGTTTCAACTCAAGGAATTACATATATATTTTATTTTTTATGGTATGAGGAAAATACTAGTTTAAAAAAATTAAAGCTATCCCATTCCATGGATTCCACCTCATCCCTTATCTTCATATTCTTGATCAGTGTCCACCACTAATCAACTTCTACCTATAATAGATATAATACCAACATAAATTTATATTTCTCATAAAAAGGTATTACATAAAATATTTTTTCTATTGTATTGATCCATTTTTTCATGATTAGTGGGTTAGATATTCCAATAAAAATAGGTGGTCATTGACGTATGAAAGATTAAACTGCTAGTTGTTCTTTCATTAGTAAAGTAGGATTCCCCATATGGTTTTATTTTCTCATAACCTGGGTAAATTGATTCATCATCATCATGAATTTTTCAACTCCAGCTCCCACCAAATTGGTAAGGTCGTCATCGCTTTGTTCATTTCATCCATTATTTGTAAGATCCCTTTTATTTCCTGTCATTTTTTTAAGAGAAAACCTAAGTGAGAAATTTGTTACTATTTGAAATCTTATAATAACAATTCTAAAGAAAATATTAACCCTAAAATTTTATAATATCATGCTTCTAGGATTATATGCTTCAATATTAAAAAATTATTACATCATCTATATATCCTTCATAATGGTTTCTACAAGCATTTGATTAACCAAAGAATATCCCTCATGAGTTTCAAACTAGGTGTGCAGTAGGGATTATTTTCATGTACTAGTTGATGATCGAGTCTAACTCAATGACCCTTTTATGGATTATAACCCCTAGGCATAACTATTCTAGATCAACATCCACTTTTAGTATCCAATCAGGGATGTATTTTCATGGAAACCACTTAATAATTTACCAAAATACCATAATGTTTTCCAATATTTAGACTTATCCCTAGGGTTTTTTACTAATGTTTTCTAATCCTAATTTCCAAAAAAAACTAAACCATACTTTTATTAAAACTATGAAGACCCTCATTTTATTTCATAAACCTTTCATTACATAGTACAACATTTAAAAATACAAAGAATGTTTTGAGGTTTAGTGTCTTGAAAAATAGGAAAATAATTTATGAAGAACATAAAAAAATATAAAAAAATTTCTAATCCACTTGAAAGACTTATTCATAGGTTTATCCTAAGTTACTTTTACTTTATATCATATCCTAGTGACATACATCAAAGAAATAGGTGAGCATAAATCCCAGTAAGAAAATAAACAAAGGAGATACTTTGCATATGATCGGGAGGCATATCAATAAAGCATGATCATATGAACATGAGGCGTATCATAATATAAAGAACATGAATCATAACATGAAAATGTGGCTATAATATAAAATTTAGACAGTCATAATCATATCACCAAGGTTTATCACCAAAGTTTCATAAATCATAATTACCAAGGTTATTCACCAAGGTATCATAAAACATGTCATCTCTAGAGATTAATTCTTTAGATAGTGTATTAGAGAACTATTAGGGAATACCCTTCATATTTCTTAATTCATGTGTTCCACAAATATCATAATAAAATGTTTCATCAATAACCCATGGAAAATAAAGAGCGGGTTTTATAAAAAAATCATTGAGAATATAAGTACTTAGATACTTGAACATTTCATCATTCTTAATCTACAAAAATGGAATGTGGGTTTCATACATTTAATTCCATAAATCAATAAAAAAACCATCTATGTGAATACCCACTAAAATTAAGTGGTTTGGGTATTTACAATATTGTAATTTCTCATGTAAAAGAGGGAAATTCAATAAATGGATTTAGCAACATGACAGTATAAAACATGGATTAAAGGGAGAGAATAAAGAGAGGGAAGGAAGGTCTATTATTGGTAAAAAACTTTTTTGGTAGTAAATGGATGATAAAAATGTGCTTGGAAAAGAAAGTAATCCAACATTTAGAGACATTCCAAAAATGAGGTACTTGAATGAAAAAGGAGAAGAGGAGAATTCACTTACCTTGAAGATTTGATTTCTAAAACTTGAGGATGGAACATTGAGACCTTGAGGGAACCTTTGAGGGACTCTTTTGGAGGTAAAATGACTATAACTTCATGGATTATGAATTTGGAGTGAAGAGTAAAGGGGAATTAGTGGTATTTATACTTGAGGAGGGGTGGGTTTTAAAGGATTAAATATTAGTTATTTTATTATATAAGCTAAACACTTGTGGGTGCAATGAATTACAACAGAATTTCTAGACTATTAATGAGTGAGAGAGTTTGGATGGATGTTCAAAGCCTTCCAAAACCGAAACTTACCTTCTATCCAACCCAATTAATGAACACAAACAAAAAAATAATTTTTATTTGAAAAATTATACTTTTTGTTCAAAAAAGTAAAGTGTAAATTTATAAATTAAAATTAATATTTATAAATTCATTTTTATAATTATTAAATGTAGTTTTGATTGAATAAAATATTTCATAAAATTCTTAATTATGTTGACATAATAATGATGTCATAAAATCGTAGTTCTCGTAATGTGGCAATTTTTACTTTTTTGCGAAAAAATCATCTTTGTCAGAGAATTCCCATAAAAATCCCTAAGATAATTTTGATGCATTGAGTCCATAAATAAAATTTATTTCGTCAAAATAATTCTCTAAGTGTGATAATTTTAACTTTTAAATAAAAATCCTTATTTAATAAATTTTTTCAATTTAATAGAAACATAAACGTTCTGATTGTTATAAAAATTATTTATGACTTTATTAAAAAAATATTATCATTTTAAAGAGTGTGTTATAAGATTATTTCATTAAAATTACTTTTATTTAAAACTTAAACATTTATCATAAAACATATTTTTAACAGAATATGTTTATAGTCTTTAAAAACAATACTATTTTGATTATATCATTAAATAATCTCAACGGTCACTTAAATGCATCTACATAATCAACAATAATAATGACCAATTGTTTTATTGACTAATGGTCATAATGCTGATCAACCATATTATTCGAGAAACATAACGGTAGATGATCATATTTCCCTATAAATACACCATCATTCTTACACTTCATCATTCACTTCGATTCTATCAAGGTTTAATATCATTTTCAAAATGAATATTGTGTTACTAACTTTTTTATTCCTCTATTATAGTGATGTTCATGGGTGCGATGATTCTAGGGGATCAAGGCGACCCAAATTTTTATATTGCACTTTATTTATCCTCTTTTTTCCCCATTTTAATATTCGGTGTGATATTGGGTGTTGTTTTAGAATGAATGTAGCATTATTAAATAATGAAATAAAGTGTTGTTGGTCTCTAATATTATACTACATCACTCACTACTTCATTTAAAAGGGTTCTTATACATCTTATGATAATGGATATCATTTCATTAATAATCATTATAACATGGAAAATGATTTTTATGAGATTATATACTAAAACATAATATATAAATTTTTTGAAAGGCAAGAGTTATTTTATTTAAAGAAGAATGTTTTTTTCAGGTCGTTACAAGCTAGGTGGTGTTTTAATGACAGGATGCTTAGGAGTTGAAGTTGATGATCTTTTGTCAAATGATGAAAACGTTGATAGGGCCTGATCACCTGGTCTTGAGAACAAAACGTTTCAAGAAACCCTTAAATTTAATTCCAATGAACCATAAATCTCAAGCTAGGGTTCTCAAGCTACTAGAAAAATCGAAGAACAATCTTATTGGGGTTTAATGAATGCTTTAAATTTAAACAATTTACATGGTTGAGATAAAGCCTTGAAGAACATCAATACAAATTCTTATTGGGGCCAGAAGGAACAATCAACTTCAACACGAGTTTAAGAAGTTTCCCAATGGGATTAGTAGAAAGTTTCATCTCAAACTAATTATTGGAATATAAGCCCAACTACCTAGGATCTTTTGAAAACAAAACTCAGCCTCAGTGGAACCAACATATAGAATAACCTCTGAAAAGTTGTCAGAGTAAAAACTGAGAGCGAGGCTTAAACTTGATAGAAATAGATATGGATGTTTTGAATGTTTATCATGATTCTAATCTAAGGAGTGAAAGGTAGATTGGGTCGAACTTTAAAGATAGTTCTGGGAGTCCCTATAATTGTGACCAAGGTTTAAATAAAATTGTAGGTTTGTCTCGATGGGATGGACTGATAAAGTTAAATGGAAAAAAGATCAAAATAGTGACTTAAAGAAATCCAATTGTGGTAAGAATGGATGTAAATGGGTCTGAGAGCAAGAACGCACTGAAAATAAAGACTCGTTTACTAATTGGAACCGAGGTTGGAATGAAAGTAGAAGGAACCCTCAATGGGTCAACAAGGGGAAGCAACTACTACGGGTGATAATTTATAGAACTTGGGCACTCCAAATGAAAAAGCTGGTGAATTGAGTCAACTTTAAAATTTGCATGCTATGAGTTCTCCAGATATCGGTGGAAAAAATAAAAGTCAACCTGCATCTCAATGGGGACACCAAACTGGATTACCTTTCAAGAAGGGTCATGTGAATGATTCATGTGGTTGGGGTGCTTCATCTAATACCAGAGACTGGAAAAACAGACCACGTCCTATGAGGGAAAGGAATTTAGGTGATGATAATCCTATAATTGACATGCTTACTACAACTTGACAATGTTTGGACACATTCATTCTAGAGAAATGGGACATTATTTATGATGTTGAATCGGTGATATAAAATCGACTACAGAGGAGTAGAAATAATCACATACCTTAGGTTTTGAGAGGGTCAATCCTTCAGATAAGTTCGAGGGGGCAGTGGTAAAGGTAGACTTCTACGAGAGTTTGAACGACATGAATAAGTGAGTTCTGTTATGGTTGAATTTATAAGATCAGGAAAGATTTTACTAGTGCTTTCCAAAAAAACGTTGTTAAAGATGAGTTTTATCAATGCTAAAATAATAAGAACCAATAAAACTTATATTTATAAGCATTTTTTTAAGCGTTGATAAAAACTGTTCAAAAAAATAGAAATATTAAATGAATATATATTAAAAATAATATATATATATATATATATATTAAAATTATTAATGAATATTTAATCTTAAATGCATGAATGTTAAAAACGAGTGAAATTGAATAATTAAAAATAAATAAACGTCAAATATATTAAAAAATGGATAAGTTTTATTAATTACGTAAATTATTTAAAAAAATTAAAACGAATATATATTAAAATGAAGATGAATACATATTAGAATACTAAAACATAGTAAATATATATATATAAATAAATATTAAAAAATGAATAAATTCAAAAAAATATAAAAAATAATAAATATTAAAAATGAATAAATAATATTAATTGATATAATATTAAAAATGAATAAATAAAATTTAATAGATAACAAAACTGTTTAAAAAAAGAATTCGTAAGATTAATCACATGAATTGTAAACACATACAAAAATGAAGAAAATATTAAAAAATGCATTTAAATAAATTAATTAAATAGAGTTTAAACATTTTAAAAAGATTACAACTTAATAAATAAAATTGAATAAATATTAATCATATAAATTAAAAACATATTAAGAATTTTAAAACCTAGTAAATAATTATGTATAATTCATACGATTGATTAAATGAATTGCAAACACATACAAAAAATGAAGAAAATGTTAAAGAAGTGCATTTAAATAAATAAATTATATAAATTTTAAACATTTTAAAAATATTATAGCTTAATAAATGAAATTAAATAAATATTAATCATATAAATTTAAAACATTTTAAGAATATTAAAACTTAGAAAATAATTATGCATAAATATATATTAAAAAATGAATAAATTTCAAAAATATTAAAAAATAATAAATATTACAAATGAATAATAATGTCAAATGAAATAATATTAAAATTGAATAAATTACAAAAAATATTTAAAAAAATGAGTTTGTAACATTAATTACGTGAATTACAGTAACATAAAAAATGAATACAAGTGAATAAATAGATAATGTTAATTATATAAATAACAAATTTATTAAAATGAATTATATTGACTATACAAAAATATTAAGAATTAAATTAAATTGAACACACGCATATATTCAGAATGAATCAATCAAAATAAATACGATTACATGAATTGGTTAATTGAGCATAAAATATGCAAAAATAGTTAAATAATATTTGATTTTCATATATTAATAAATGAATTTATTATAATAACATAATTAACTACATAAACACCAAAAAGGTGTTGGGGTTGATGTGCGTTGGAGTTCAATTTCATGTAAAGTGTAGTTTTCACGTCAAAGTGGTGTGGGTTAGAGATGGTCTTATAGAAATCAATTATATAAATTTCAAACATATTAAAAATATTAAAACTTAATAAATTAAAATGAATAAATATTAATCATATGAATTACAAACATATTGAAAATATTCAAACTTAATGAGTAAATATGTATAAATTTTAAAAATTAAATAAATTCCAAATATATTAAAAATTAATAAATATCAAAAATGAAAAAAATATTAAATGAAATGATATTAAAAATGAATAAATAAAATTAAAAAAATTAAAAAAATATTTAAAAAAAAGTTAATTAATAACATTAATTACATGAATTGCAAACACATAAAAATGAATAAAAATGAATAAATAAACATTATTATTACTGCTAATTATTGATATATTCATTGTATTGATTGTATTTAAAATATATAATTAATTATTAACCTTTATAAATTTTAATCATAATTAAAGATGATACTATTTGATTAAATATATAAATATTTAAAAATGTATAAATAACTATCAAAATTGAATATATTACAAAAAAAATAAATGAATATATATTAAAAATGAATAAATTACGAAAAATACTAGAAATTGAGAAATATTGAAAATGAATAAATAATATTAAATTCATAAGTAAACATACACGTACATACATATATACGCATAAACATACATGTACAAATACATATATGAACATATATACATATACATATACACATACACATACACGTACACAAACACATACACATACACACAAATACATACACATGTATATGCATATACATATATATACACATATGTATACACATACACATACATTTGTATACATACATATAATTACACCTACACATACACTAATACATACGCATAAACATACATGTGCACGTACATACACATACACACACACATAGACATTTGTGTGTGCGCGCGCATACGTACACATACACCTACACACATACATATGTATAGACATGCATATGTACAAATACATGCACATACACATACACATATACATATTCACATACAAATACATGTATGTATACACATACACATACATACAATTACATACACGTGCATGCACATGCACACATCTGTATACATATGCATATATACATGCACATACTACATAAACATACATACAGTTAAATATACACATACACATAAACTCATACACACGCATAGACATACATGTACACATACATATACATACACATACACATATACACATACACATACATATGCACATACACATACACATATACATACATACATATTTACATACACATGTACACATACATACACATAGACATACATAGGTACACATACATGCACATACACATACACACACATACACATACACATACACATACACATACACATACATGCATATACATTACACATACACACATGTATACACATACAAATACATACAATTACATACACATATATGCACATATACACACGCATACAATACACGTACACATAAGCATGCAAAACACGCACACACACACAACACAACACATGAACACACACAAAACACATACATACACGCGCACATACAAACATACACATACATCCATATACATACACATGCATACATATACATACAGATACATGTATGTATATTTTAATTTATTTAATATGAATATAAATTTATAAATTAAAATATGAATCACATATTTAAATAAGTATATTCATTTATATATATTTATATAATTGTTTAAATAAAATATTAATATATCGTATTTATATTAATTATATACACATTTTTTAATTAATGTATATAAATATACTATTAAACATTTTTTATTGGCTAATGTAAATTTTTTAATTTTTTATATATAAAATTATGAAACTAAGATTGATAAAATTTTTCATTAAAAGTTTTATAAATCATGTTTATATATTATATTTACATATATATATATATATTGTAATATAAATCTTATTTAAAATACATAAATATGTATATATAAATTGAATTATTCATTGTGACCTTTAACAATGCTTTTTTTTGACGATGTTAAAGGTGGTGGTTTTATCAGCGCTAAAAAAACACCGATAAAGTTACATCTTTATCACCACTAAAAAAACCTCTGAAAAGGGTACCATTTTATTAGTGTTTCTTACTATCACTAATAAACATCTCCCTTTTTACCATCACTTTTTGTTTAACGGTTGATATGGCGTGATCTGTTGTAGTGGGCCGACTGAAAGGGAATCCGGAGGAGGAACCGACCACCGTTAGGCTTCCTAACAAGTAATTGAATAGGAAACAGTGAAGTTGGAGGAAGGAAGTTGGGTGAATACTTTTGTGGGTTGCGCAGGCAGAGAGGAGAGAGTAGAAAATTTGAGTAAAAAATGGTGGTTTGTGGAGGTGACACTTGTAGAGGAAAATACAACAATTAATATAATTATACATTTTAATACTGTTTAAATTTATGTTATATATACATAACAAAACAAAATAAAATGGAAATCATATTTTTATAAAAAAAAATCTGGGCATGGTGACTTTTTTTACTTTAAATAAATGACCTTCGTGGTTTAAATTTTTTACAGGAACGTGTTAACCAAAATCAACGCAATAATGATTTTAACCTACTGTGACGTCTATACCCGCAAATATTTTTGACTTACACGCATTTTTTTTTTTTTCAAAATCCCATTACAAAAAAAAAACCCCCCGATTCCAAATCTGAAACATATGATGCTTTATTTTTGCATGGTTAAACTAAGACTAACTATGTAAAAAAAATTGAATTAAATATTTTTTTTCAAAGTCCCATTTTTTTTTTAAACAAACCTATTCCGAATCTGGAACATACGTTCCTTTATTTTTTGTATGGTAAAACTAAGACCAATGACGTAAATAAAATTAGTATTATAAAAATAGTTATTATTTTTAAGGTGAAAAACTCAATTCATATATATGAATACGTGATAGGTGTGGGTGGGTAAGGAATAGCCGTCGTGTATCTTTTACTTTAAAAAACCATGCTTTTGCCCCACAGTGTCATGGGTCTTTCGGCGACTACCTTTCCCCTTCGGTAAACCTTGGGGAAGGCTCTTTGCCTGCCGTCTCCCTTTGGAAATATGACAAAAAGTAACTGCCACCAAGCGATTTACACGTCACGGATCCATGTGCAAAAATGACGAAAACGCTGGAAAAAAAAACACAATGCACTATTTTCACCGCCCTATTTCAATTTGATGTCAAAATGTCATTTGAAAATCTATGTTATCTGAAAAACCTTAATTATTATAAATATATATATATATTTATTATACATGAAATTTTATAAATATATATAAAAATATAAATAATTTATTATCATTATAGTTTTATTAGCGCTTTTTTAGCACTGATAAAGATAACTCTTTATCAGCGCTAAAAAAACGTCAATAAAAAGTGTCTTTATAAGCGCTAAGATTTTAGCACTGATAAAAGTATGTTTTATCAGCGCTTTCTAATTTAGCACTCATAAAATATACCTTTATCAGTGCTTTTTATCTAGCACTTATAAATGCTTCCACCTGTTTTATAAATGAACTCTAACAGTCTCCTCCTTCGCACGCAGAAGCCTTACCCAACCATTATTGTCTCCTCCTCGACCACCTCCTCCTCCTCCTCCACCATCGCCGCCGCGAAACTCTCCTCCACCGCCTCTGCCGCGTCCTTGTCCTCCTCGGCTGCGTCCTCGTCCTCTTCGGCTGCCGACTCCTCCTTCTCCTCCGTCGCCGCCGCGAACCCTCCTCCTCCTCCTCCGCCACTAAATCCTGTCGTCGCAAAGCCCTCCACAGGTGTGCATTGTAACTCGATTCTTTATTCGCACAAAAATAAATATATTACATGTCGTCGGAGTAGCGAGAGAGATCAGTGAACCTCCCCGGGTGCTGGGTCACGGTCATGCTGCCCTGCTATAAGTGCAACAACTCCCGTATACGCACGGAGTGTAGAATCGTTGGGGCGAACTCTGCCTTGAAAAGACCCTCGAAGTCCGCCCAGGTGAGGGTCGCCTCGTTGTGTATCTGGAGTGTCAGACTCCACCATCTCCCAGCTGCTCCCTAGAAGAGACTGGTAGCTAGAATCACCATCAGATCAGCTAGTGTCCCCAACTAAGCAAAAAACTCTGGCCACAACCTCCAGCCAGTCCTCAGCTGCCTGCGGATCCGTCTCGCCTCAGAACCTCGGAGGCCTCTGCCGCTGAAACTTGTGCAACGCGCTCAGTCGGCGTGCACCATCTACTGGTGGGGCTGGTGACAACGACTGCCCAACAAGTAATAGTGTTGCTGGTACACCACCCGATGGTACTATCGCTGGAAGAGGGCCCTGCATCGAAGCCTCGTCGCTCGGTGGCCCGTCATCACAAACTCTCATCGGAACCCTGACTGGATGTCTATGTGGTGACATCCTGAAAGAAAGCAGATGCACCACGACCAATAAGTTATACCTGGTGAGCTGACTCAAAGAGATCATAAGAAAAACTTTTAAAAAACACACGCAATCAGTGTTTTCGTGCATTGAGCTAGAAATCAGGATTCAGGGTCCTGGTGTATGGATACGTCGACCGCCGTACCAACACTGGATTCCCCAAACTGAAAACCACACTCATAACACTTAACATTATTGCCATATTGAAAAGATCAGAGTCATAGTTCTTCGGTAGAACCGACTCCTCTAATACCACTTTGTCACGACCCGTCCCCTGGGACCCGTGCCGTGACTACCCCAAGCCCGCCTTTCATAGGCCAGGGGTTGACGACTAGCATCGAAAATGCGCATCCCTGTAATGGGAAGACATTGCCTTTAAACCTGTACAAACACACAATCCTAGAACACAACAAGAAGCAACCACGAAGTAAAGTGCTGTAGTAAAAAGTGTACTGAAAGTAAAGGAGTCGGAATACAAGCCCAACTCAAAAGTACAAGTACAACTGAAAAGAGAAAACACCTCTTGGATCTTCCATCGAGGATCCTACCTGAAGGGTAGGTACAACTCACGATTAGTAGTCACTGCAGCACGTCACGTCAAATGGTCCACCTCTGAGCACCGTCCAGTCCTGGCTCCTTCAGCCTCGATCAACGATGTCCGTCGTCAGCACAAGATACAACAAGGTGTGGGCGTAGCCCGTGCAGTGCTGAGTATAACAATACTCAGTAGGGACTCCTGAGACCCCTGAAGGTCTCACAGAGTTTCACAAAGGAAAAAACCACAAAGCAAGACCTCAATCACAAAGCACGAAGCAGTCATCAACTCTACTTAGGTATATGCCAATATATATACCTAAGTTATCAAAATATACTCATCTCATACACGAGGAAACATAAGGCTACAACTTTTAAGCCATTTTCACAACTGATCCATGAGGGAAGAATGCCACAAAGGTAACACCACGAAGGTAACACCACGAAGATAAAAGTACCAAAAAGGTAAAGACTCAGCTCACACTAGGTACAAAAGTACATATGATTAAACGCATCGCTGGATCATCATATTCTATCGAGAGCCTCTACTGCTGACCCACATAGGATCGGTAGATACTGAACCACATAGTATCGGTGAGCGCTGACCCGCATAGGACCAATAGATGATGACCTAGATAAGATCGATAGATGCTGAGCCACATAGGATCAATGTTCTTTCTTCACGTTCCAACCATCCACTAGACTCCCGCACTAAACACGCTTGATTCCGGGAGGATCCGCTCCTCAAGTCATCGGTTGCACCTCAACCGCCACAAAGTTCCACGAAGAAGTAACCCAAAGGACCTCCATGTCGTAAGGGTTCCGACGCGACTGACGGCGCGTCAATCAGGCGCCCGGTCTGTAAGTTATAGGCATTTTAATGCTAAGGGCCCGGTTGGATTCATGTTCGATCCAACCCGGTCATACTCCAACTTTCTCCAAAACTCAAGTGGAGTATACCAAAAGGACCGTCTCGCTCCAAGGATCTCAGCGCCGCAGACGGTTCATCAAACGGACGTCTGGTTCACAAGTTATGTCCCTTTAAGCGAAACTGGGCCCGGTTGGGTCCGGGCCCGGGTCGACTCGACCCGGCCCGGCCCGAACCGACCTGGGCCAGCCCGGTTGGGTTGGGCCGCGGACCGGCCCAGCCCGCATGGGCGGCGCGACCCGCTGGGCTGGCGCGACCCGACCCACAGAGGGGCGCGACCCGCTGGGCTCGCGCAGCCTGGCCTGCGGAGGGTGCAACCCATTGGCTGGGCCCCGCCCTAGCTGGCGTGGGGGGATCAGCCCCCCGGTTTTTTCGAACGGCTAAGGCCGTTCGGTTCATGCAGCGACACCACGTGGCGCCGCCTGGTTTCTCCGTGGGATCCGTAGGGAGCGGATACCTGCGGCCGCGACGTCAGAGCCGCAACCACCCTCTCTGGCAGCGCGTCGTTGTGCGCCGCTCTGCCTCCTACGGCCGGCCGGTGTCGGCCGCTCCTTGCGTCTTCCGCGGCTGAAGAGCCGCAACCACCCTCTCCGGCGGCGCGCTGTTGTGCGCCACTCTGCGTTCTGTGGCTAGCCCGAGCCGGTCATCGTCTTCTCCTACTGCGGCTACGGCTGCAGCCTTCTCTGCCAACGGTGCGTGACGGCGCGCCGCCATCTTCTCCGCGGCCGGCCGTTGCCGGCCGCTGCCATCACTCACCGACGCTGGTCACCGGTGCTTTCGTGCCGGTGCCGCACCAGTGGTTTTCAGCGGGTCACCGGGTGAGCTTTGGTGGCCCGTTTTTCCATCCGAAGGTACCAACGACCTCCTCGGGACGCCCTCTTCGCCGCTTGGCCCTCCGTTCTGGGTTCCGTCCAACCCGAATAAAAATTCCGCGAAGAACGCATAGATCAACAAAGCAGCGGAGGGTCCGGGCCTTGTTCGTTTGGACCACGCCTTCTGCGTTTTCTTTATAACATGAGGGAAGAATAAGATTCAACAATTCTTTTAAAACTAAACCAAATAAAAACCCTACCTCAAGATCGTTGGAGAACGTCCGCGTTTGAGGAAGAGTCGGTGTTCGTCGTTCCCGCAACAAGCCTCCAACGACGCCGCTCAATCATCGTTCTTTGGTTCTTCCTTTGTGAGGGGATTCGTTCTTCCTCAAGAATCCTCCCAAGATCAAGCCTTTTCCAATGATTTTCCAAAACCCCCACATTAGAGTTTAACTCTCTAACATGTGATTAAGAGGTTCATTAATTGGTGTAGTTAATGAGCCTCATTAATTACATGAAGGGTGGTTACACAACCATTGTGTAATCAGGCATTTAATGTCCTCCATTAAATGCCCGACCACCCCTATGGTCCCCACCACAAAACTTAAAAGTGAGGTTTAAGGATGTTTTAAAAATAAAATAAATAGATTTATTTTATTTATTAATCCACCAAAAACGCAAAAACAACTTTCCTCCTCATCCCATTGCAGTCGAGGTTAAACCTCTCTTAAGCGAATCCCAACGTTGTGAGTTCAATGGTGCCATCAGATTTCAATTCCGAGCACCGGTTCAAAAGTTAGGTTTTCCCGCTCGCACGTTTACTGAACGTACCTTAAAGAAAGTTTATAAATTCATTCCGAGCACACCAGGCCTTGGAATCACGCACCATCAATTTTCACAGACTCGTAATAATTCCATATAATTAAAAAAAATTTACATGGAAAATCCGGGTCTTTACATTGATTTATAAGGGAAACATATCTTTTGTTAGCCCTACCTATCCAAAGCTACACGAGACACTTTCTGGACACCTTAGTCAAATAACCATAACAACACATGTAATGAATCCTTCCACCCGCAATCACTTTACGGTGAATCCCCTCAAAGGGACAAATGATATAATTCAAGTGATTATCAAATCAGATTTTATTTTTAGCATTATTTTATATATGAATATATAAATTATTATTTTATTACAACTTTAACAAATTATATAAATGAATTATTAACTATTGATATTCAATGTTATGAAGTGGTCATGACATTTAGCTTGATGCATCCATCAAAGGTATGAAACCTAGATTTTCTTTATGAAATTTTCTTTAAAAGGTTCTAGACTATTTTGGGACTTGATGTTGTTAACCTCATGAATGAGTTTTGGAGAGGTAAGAATTCTCTTGAGACTTATAATGGTACTATCATCACTTTGATTCTAGAGTTTACTGATACGAGTTCAGTTAAGAATTTTAGAATGACTAGTCTTTGTAATGTCATTTATAAAGACTTTTTGAAGATTTTAGAAAACAGACTATTGAAAATCATACCATCTATTAGTTTAGTACCATTGTTATTTTCTTATTTTTACTTGATACATGATGTACTTAAAAGGATTGGGAAAACAACATAGTTTCTTCTAGTGATGGGTGGAATAGGGAAATTATTTGTGTGAAAGGAATGACACTTGAGAATTTTTTGATTATGTAATGGGTTCATACTTATAGATTTTATTAGGTGTACTTATAAAGGAAGGAACCAATAGTACTTCATGTGAGAGACATATACATTGTTCTTGGGGTGTACAACCAATTGATTTGGTGTGAGCCAAAGATCATTGGGATAATGCAGTGTTTGTAGTAAACTGGAACATCAGTGTTTCATGGTGTAGGTTCCAGGTGCAGCGGAAGCACGTTGGTGGGTCGCCCAACTTTGATTTTAGCGTTAAACAATATTCAAATTAAGATCCATCATGATATAAAACTTCGGATCTTCAGAATAGAATGAAGAACGAAAAACAAAAGAGGGAGTCCCAAAACCATAGATATAAGATCATCATATGTTGGTTATAATTAATTTAATTAATTCACAAGAATTACCTTGGTGGAATTTTTTCTTCGTTGATGTCTCCGGTCATGATCTTGTGATCCATCGTTGCGTCGTAGAATCTAAGTGTAGGATTCCTCTAGCGGTGATCCACACGTGTGCCACATATCTCTGGATGTTTCCGAAGGGATCTCCGTAGGGGTGTCCAGACCCGACCCAACCCGACGGGTTCGACCCGACCCGACCGGGTTGGGTCGGGTTGGGTCACACAGGAAAAACCCGGGTCAGATTCATGTTCGGGTCGACCCGTACATGGGTTGGGTTGGGTTGCGGGTTAGAGTCATTTAGACCCAACCCGACCCGTGACCCGATGCTAGCTAAATTTTGTTTTGCTCCCCTCTCTGCCTCGCTCGCTCCCCCGCTACCCGTACCTGGCGAGCTTCCCTTCATGAAGAATAAGCCCTACTCCCCTCCTCTCCTCCCTTCTTCCCTCACGATTTGACTCGGCCGATTCGATTTGACAGCCTACAGAAACTCAGACTCGCGATTCGACAACCTACAGAAACTCGGACAACCTACATAAACTCGACAACCTATAGAAACTCAGACTCGTGATTCGACTCGGCCGACCGAACCCAGCCAGAAAAGGGCTCACGTCGCCTCCTCCTCTTGCCACCTGCTGCTGTGTCACACAACCTGTTTGTGCCGTCTGGTAGGGCTAGGTGCAGAGGGTTCAGCGCTGGAGTTCAGCTTCGAAATTGGAGGAGGCTCCCCTCGGATCATCCAGATATGGTGAGTTTCAAATTGTTGGTTTGAGGTTTTCGATTGATTCTTGGTTTGACTGAGTTGATTTCAAGTTTTCAGACTGAATCAATGTTATTCACTCTGCTCCTGGTGATGATTTTTTTGCATGTGTTTTCGCTTATTCGTTCTTCAAATCTGCTACTGGTGTGCGTTTTGTTGATTTGATTTTCCTTTTGCTAGTAATGTTTATTTCTACTGCATCATGAATTTAATCCACTTTAACTTCAATTAGTTTCGTTACTGGTGTTGATAGTGAGTCACAGTAAGAAATGGTGGTGGAACGTGAGGCCAACAGTGACTCGAGGTGTTGGTAGGTCGTGTTTTCTACTAGGCATCAGTGGCAGTCTGGCGTGCTAGTAACTGGAGGTAAGCATTTTATTTTTTTATCATGTTATTTTAAATGATGTTTTCTATTATGTATGAGTTCTCAATTTGGTTTTTCTACTCCTGTGGAATTCTGGTTTGGTCACAAAGATTGACAACTTAGTTCGACTCAAAATCTGCTAGAATTTAGAATTATTTCACTAGGACCAATTCTGTTTTGGAGATGTAGTTTTTGTTTTAGGGATTTTAGGATGTTTTCATTGAGCACCCACCACCACGAGGCATGGCCTTCATTGCATTGGTTTAATTGATCATTGTAATTTAATTTCAAATCCATATATTGGTTTCAAAATCTATTCTCCTTATATTCTTCCAGGAGTGTGCCACAGCTAACATCAATTAGCGATTCATGGAAGGTGATAAAATAAGTGGTTCTTCTAATCCTCTAGTTGGCACAACCCAAAGTCAGATGGGGTCTACTCCAACTGCACATTCAGTAGGAGGGAGTAGTAGCATACCAGTTGAAGAAAGTGAGGAGGGTAAGAGGTCTCCTAAAAAGCTAACAGTTCCTAAAGCTCCTATTAGTTCTAGAATTTCTCAAGCTTGGGATCACTTTCATAAGAAAAATGGAAGGGCTATTTGTAATTATTGTGGCAAAGATTATGCTTGCACATCAGGCCAACATGGAACTAGTAATTTGAATAGGCATTTGATAAGGTGTAATAAAAATCCACACAAAAATCTTGACAAAATTCAAAGTAGTCTCAGTCTTAGAAAGAAATGTGAAGATGAGGATGATGGGACGATTAAAATGTCAGTAGCTCATTTTAATCAAGAAGAGTGTAGAATAGCTCTTGATAAAATGATAATCATTGATGACTTATCATTTAAATATGTTGAGAATCAAGGTTTTAGAGAATTTATTGAAGCTGTTCAACCTCAATTTCAAGTTCCATCTAGACAAACAGTTGCTAGGGATTTCTTGTAGTTATATTTGGTAGAGAAATAAAAGTTTAAGTCTATGTTTGATATGTTCTCTCACATGGTATGTCTTACCACTGATACATGGACTTCAATTCAGAATCTGAATTATATGTGTGTGACTGCACATTTTATTGATGATAATTGGATATTGAATAAAAAAATCATTCGGTTTTGTCTTGTTGCGGATCATAAAGGGGAAACAATTGGCCAGGTATTAGAACAGACATTGAAACAATGGGGGATAAAAAGGATTAACACTGTTACAGTGGATAATTCTAGTTCTAATAATATAGCGATTAGTTATTTGGTGAGGAGGGTTAATGATTGGAATGGGTCTATTCTTAATGGAGAGTATATTCATGTTAGATGTTGTGCACATATTTTAAACCTTATTGTTAGTGATGGGTTAAAGGAAATATCGACATCAATTTCTAGAATCAGAGTTTCATGCAAATTTGTGAGAAGTTCACCTTCAAGATTGGCTCTTTTCAGAAGAATAGTCAAGGAGTTAAAAATTCCTAGTAAACAGGCCATAATTCTTGATGTTCCTACTATGTGGAATTCTTGTTACTTTATGTTGGATGTTGTAGAGAAGTATGAAAAAGTATTTATTCACCTTGAGGAGGATGCAAGTTTTAGGAGTGCTCTTGTCTGTGAAGGTGGGGCTCCTACAACATATGATTGGGAGCGTGCTCGTGTATTTGTCAAGTTCCTAAATTTTTTTTATGATAGCACTGTTGAGTTTTCTGGTTCTATGCATGTGACATGTCACCCATTCTTTCATACACTTTGTGACATATATAGAAAAATCAAGAAATGGATGAAGAGTCATGATATTACTGTGAGTGCAATGGCTATTGCAATGAAGCTTAAGTTGGACAAGTATTGGGGTATTGGTTCAAATTTTAATTCTCTATTGCTTGTGGCAGTTGTTCTTGATCCCCGATATAAATTGGAATATGTTCGGGATAGTTTTGAAATGATGCTTGATGATGAAGAATACAAAAATCAGTTGATCAGTAAATTAACAGAGGTTATGAATAATCTCTATGAGTTTTACAAATGTAGATATCCCATTGCAGTTGGTGATAAATGTGAGTCCAGTTCTCATCAAGAGTCACATATACATGATGCTAGTACCGATAGTGAGGATGATGAGAAATGGAAAGATGCATATAGATTAAAGAAAAGGAAAAGGCAACTGACACAACAAAGGAATGAACTAGAGAGATATCTTGAGATTAATGAATGTGAGGATGATTTTGAAGGATTTGATATTTTGAGTTGGTGGAAAGGAAAGGTAAGAAAATATCATGTTCTCTCATGCATTGCTAGAGATATTCTAGAAATTCCTTTAACTACAGTATCTTTAGAGTCAGCTTTTAGTACAGGAGGACGAGTCCTTGATCCATTTCATAGTTGTTTGAATCCCAACACCGTTGAAGCATTAATTTGCTCACAAAATTTGTTTAGAAAGTCTAAACCAATTGAAATTCGAAAGAAACTAGAAGAAGTGGAAGAGATTTAATCAGGTACTACCATTAAAAATATTATGATTTTTTATCATTTTTCATTTGTCAATTATAAACATTTGTTTGATAAAGTAAAAGACTGACTTGTTCTTTCTTTTGTTGTGTTTTTTAAGATATGCCAATGCCACCATCCATCACAATTCATGATCAGAGTTTCACTATCTAAAGTAGAAGAAGCAAGGATGATGGATGGAGCGCTCTTCATTAAGGTATAAATTAAAATTTATGATTTTAACTTCACGTACTTACAAGGATGGAAATTTCATGTCATTTGTTTCTAAATTTTGGAAAATGATAAACTTGCTCAATGTGCAATGGTTCGTGTCATCATTTCATGTGTGTGTTCTAAGTTGTTTCTTAATTTAAAATGTCGAGGTTGCTGAGACAAATATTTGTTGTACTGGGTGATTTTTGCAGGTTTGTTGTGCAGAGATGTTAGCCCTGAAGGAGGCTTCCAATTTTATATTACCTGTTTCCTGAAATTGATCTAGGTGATTTCTTAACTTGTAAGTTAAACATGGTTGTTCTTCTATTTTATTCCCTTCTTAATTTTGTTCTTAAATTGTCAAAAACTTTGAACTTATATAGGGTGTAAGATGGTGGAGTCTCTGCTCTCAAAAGCATGGATGCTGGCTAATTTCTTTTGTCAATAGTTTTTCTTACCTATACATTTACATAGCATGTATTACACATTTTCTGAATATTTAAACTTCTGAATACTGATCTAAAAACCTTACCTTATTGGAAATTTGTCCTAATTAGATGCTATTGTTTATTTTCTCCATGTTTATTGGTGTGATTGACTTCTTCACTAGGAAATAGATTTATATGATGATGATTTCCATGTTTTCTCCATGTTTATTGGGGGGGGACTGGTTTTCATTGCAGGGGGAGTGTGAGGGGGGGGGGGGTAGTGTGTGCAGGGGTGCAGGTTGGGTAGGTTAAACAGGTTTGGTGTGTGAAAGCAGGGGGGAGAGGGGGTTGGTGTGTGCAGGGGGGAGGCTGGGTTTGGTGTGTGCACTGTGCAGGCAAGGGGGGAGAGATAGGCTGGGTTGGTTTAGTGTGTGCAGGCAGGGGAGAGAGGGGGAAGCTTGGTTTGCAAGGGGGAGTGTGCAGGGGGTAGGAGGCAGGGGTGCAGGAGGGGGGAGGGAGGCAGGATGGTGCTGGAGGGGGCTGGGTCTGGCGTGCAGGTAGGGGGGAGGATGGTGTGCAGGGGGGAGGGGAGGGGGGCAGGGAGTGAAGGGGTGCAGGAGGGGGGAGGATGGTGTGCAGGGGGGAGGGGAGGGGGGCTGGGAGTGTAGGAGGGGGGAGGATGGTGTGCTGCAGGGGGGAGGGGAGGGGGGCAGGGATTGCAGGATGGGGGAGGATGGTGTGCAGGGGGGAGGGGAGGGGGGCTGGGAGTGCAGGAGGGGGGAGGATGGTGTGCTGCAGGGGGGAGGGGAGGGGGGAAGGGATTGCAGGAGGGGGGAGGATGGTGTGCTGCAGGGGGGAGGGGAGGGGGGCAGGGAGTGCAGGAGGGGGGAGGATGGTGGGCTGCAGGGGGGAGGGGAGGGGGCAGGGAGTGCAGGGGTGCAGGAGGGGGGAGGATGGTGTGCAGGGGGGGGGCAGGGAGTGCAGGAGGGGGGAGGATGGTGTGCTGTAGGGGGGAGGGGAGGGGGGTAGGGAGTGCAGGGGTGCAGGAGGGGGGAGGATGGTGTGCAGGGGGAGGGGAGGTGGGCAGGGAGTGCGGGGGTGCAGGAGGGGGGAGGATGGTGTGCAGGGGGGAGGGGAGTGGGGCAGGGAGTGTAGGGGGGAGGATGGTGTGCATGGAGTGCAGGGGGAGGGGGGCAGGGAGTGCATGGGGGGGGGGGGGGGGGGGTGGTTTTTTGTGTAGGGGGGGGGGTGGTTTTTTTGTACAATAGGCTGGGGCAGTGCCGGGGGGGGGGGGGGGGTGGTTTTTTTGTGCAGCAGGCTGGGGCAATGTAGGGGTGGGGGGGCTGGTTTTTTGTGTGTGTGTGTGTGTGGGGGGGGGGCTGGTTTTTTGTGTGCAGCAGACTGGTTTTTTGTGCAGGGGGGGCTGGTTTTTTTGTGCAGCAGGCTGGGGCAGTGCAGGGGGGTTGGGGCTGGTTTTGTGTGTGTGTGTGTGGGGGGGGGGGGTGGTTTTTCTTGCAACAGACTGGTTTTTTGTGCAGGGGGGTGGTTTTTTTTCTCCATGTTTATTGGGGGGGGGCTGGTTTGCATTGCATGGGGAATGTGAGGGGGGGGGGGATGGTGTGTGCAGGGGTGCAGGCTGGGTAGGTTAAACAGGTTTGGTGTGTGCAGGCAAGGGGGAGAGGGGGTTGGTGTGTGCAGGGGGGAGGCTGGGTTTGGTGTGTGCACTGTACAGGCAGGGGGGAGAGATAGGCTGGGTTGGTTTAGTGTGTGCAGGCAGGGGGGAGAGGGGGAAGGCTGGTTTGCAGGGGGGAGTGTGCAGGGGGTAGGAGGTAGGGGTGCAGGAGGGGGGAGGGAGGCAGACTGGTGCTGGAGGGGGCTGGGTCTGGCGTGCAGGTAGGGGGGAGGATGGTGTGCAGGGGGGAGGGGAGGGGGGCAGGGAGTGCAGGGGTGTAGGAGGGAGGAGGATGGTGTGCAGGGGGGAGGGGAGGGGGGAAGGGAGTGCAGGAGGGGGGAGGATGGTGTGCTGTAGGGGGGGGGGGTGAGGTGGGGAGGATGGTGTGCGGGGAGTGCAGGGGGGAGGGGGGCATGGAGAGCAGGGGGGAGGGGGGTAGGGAGTGCAGGGAGGGATGGATTTTTTATGCAGGGGGGCTGGTTTTTTTTGTGCAGCAGGCTGGGGCAGTGCATGGGGGGGCTGGTTTTTTGTGCAGGGGGGGATGGTTTTTGTGCAGCAGGCTGGTTCGGGTCCGTTGGGTTGGGACGGGTTGGGTCGGGTTTACACATGTAACCCGACCCAAATGGACCCGACCCTCAGTGGGTTGGGTCGGGTTGGGTCCTTCGAGCATGCGACGGGTAACTCGACCCCAACGGGTTGGGTTGGGTCGGGTCGGTTGCTCTGGGAGCATGTGACCCGACCCGACCCGACCTTTTTTGTTCGGTCCGGGCTGTGAAACGCCTCCGACCCGACCCAACCCGACCCATGGACACCCCTAGATCTCCAGGTGCTAGCGCGGAAGAACCTTCACTTGCGATGTCCGACTTCAATCGCCTTGATCTGATGGAGGAGGATCTATCTTGGTCTTGAGAGCGTTCTTGGATGAATTAGTTCTTTTGGCCTTGAAATAATTCTCCAGAATTGTTGTGCATAATGATTGGGGAAAAGTGTTGGGGTTGTGAGGATATTTATAATCGGGTTTGAGGATATAGAGTTATGAAAATAAATAAACACGTTACGCATTTTATATATTTCATTAACTCTTATTTAAAACCCCCATGTCGAATTATTAATTCCTTGACATGCGCCCACACTGATTATAATAAATATCATTTAATAAAACAATATTATATCATCAAATTACCGACTGGAAAAACTACACGGCGTGTAATCATTAATACACGACATGTACTCGTTTTCCATAAAACTACACGGCATGTATATTTAATATACATGGTGTGTAATTTTGTTTTCCATTTTTCTTTATTTCCTCCACCACATTTATTAGACCTTGAGTAATGGCTATTTATTTCTTAAATAAATGAAACTACATTACTCGCTAATAAATATATTTTTTCACCCACAATATATTCTCTCAAATAACTAGTTTCGAAATAAATGCGATCAGGAATCCTTAAATGATTATTAAACCACAGTTGGGAATAATATTTATTTAACTTGTTAAATTAATATTTAACTGAGATACATGGACACACTTAGTGTGTGACCCTCTAGGCCTATTTCTCATTGGCATTAGGCGGGCTTGCCTAAAGTCCAAGATTACTGTCTAGAAACGGGTCAAGGCACCCAAGAGAAATAAGTTGACTCCGCATTGACGTGTCACCTCATATAAATGCTTACTGTGTAATATAATCCCTTTGTCATGATATCTCTAATCAAGCAGGTTGCATGCTAGTGCCATCAACCCATGTGCTCGATTATTCTTTCTTTGACTTTTCGGAATTGAACTTGCCCATTCCTTACCATGGCCATGGATTTACTTAGGCTATATCAATTCCATCAAAGGGCCTGAGATATATACTTTCGTTATGGAATAGAAGGGAAAAATCCTTTCTCACATTATCTATTAATGCGATATTACTCATCACGCACCCAACGTATCCTACCTCGCTGCGAACAATGTGTTGTCACGGTTTCTGTCAATACATCTAAGTGTGCGAGTTGTGATACCCATTAATAATAATCTTAACGTCTAAAGACCAATACACACATCCGCAGATAGAAATATCCAATGACACTATGAAATGTGGATTTCCTACTGGCAGGTCTCGTTCTCATAATATCCTCCTGGATATTACCAAGGGCGCACACCATGAAAAGGTGCCTCAAAGTTTTATGAGTCCTCACCCTTAATGGCCTGTATTATTTGTGTCCCTAAAATAACATCATTTGTCTATAGAACATATATTCAAGAACAGTGTTATGGAACTTTCAGGTTGTCATCATAGCAGGGATCCGCTATGACCCTTTAATGCAACAACTATACTTGGGACATTATCACATGCATTGTCACGCAGAAGAACAATCAAGATGTGATAAAATGTTAATTTAATGAATAAAGTACAAATTAGTTGGTTCTAGGACCCCAACTCCATCAGACTCCCACTTGGACTAGAGCCAACTGCTAACAACTTTTAACCCACTAGCTCTCACATGATATTCATGCTTTTGCTAAGATAATAATTTAATCATAGGGTCCACCATGTTATCTTTTTTGGACACTCTGATCACTACAACTTCACCCCTTTGATATAAATCCCTCAAGAGGTGATACTTCCAGAGTATGTGCTTTGTTCATTGATATGACCTTGGTTATTTTGAAAGATCCACCGCTGCAGTATTATCACAATACAATGTAATAGGATCTTTACTTCTAGGCACCGCATCAAGCTCCTGGAAAAAGTTCCGAATCTAGATGGCTTCCTTGGATGCATCATAAGATGCTATATATTCAGACCCCACTGTAGAATCAGCGACAACTAGCTACTTTGAACTCTTCCAGCTCACAGCTCCTCCATTGAGACAGAAAACATACCCAGATTGCGACTTCAGATCATTCTGATCTGTCTAAAAACCAGCATTAACATACCCTCTGATGACAAGCTCCTTGTCTCCTCCATAAACCAGGAACATATCCTTAGTTCTTCTCAGATACTTAAGGATAGTCTTAACAGTAGTCCAATGCTATTCTCCTGGATCTGCTTGATATCTACCTACCATGCTCAGTGCATAGGCAACATCAAGCCTCGTACATAACATGGAAAACATGATGGATCCTATAACCAAAGCGTATGGGATCTTACTCATTCTATCTTTCTCTTGTTGTGTCTGAGGACACATTTTCTTAGAAAGATGTAGGCCATGTGACATTGTAACCAATCCCCTATTGGATTGTTCCATACTAAATCTCTTTAGTATCTGGTCAATGTATGTACTCTGACTTAGTCTAAGCAACCTATTGGATCTATCACGAATGATCTTTATCCCTAGAATGTAGGCTACTTCACCCAAGTACTTCATGGAGAAACACTTGTTCAACCATTCCTTAACTGACTGTAAGACTGGTACGTCATTTCTAATAAGCAATATGTCATCAACATATACTACTAGGATAACGATTGCATTCCCATTAAACCGCTTATAAACACATGGCTCACATTCATTCTTAATGAACCCAAATTCCTTTATGGCTTCATCAAATCAAATGTTTCATGACCTGGATGATTTCTTTAATCCATAAATGGATTTCTGCAACATGCAAACCCGTTTGGATTCACCTGGTGTCACAAACCCTTCTGGTTGTGTCATATAGACATCTTCCTGAAGGTTCCCGTTAAGGAATTCTATTTTGACATCCATTTTCCAAATATCGTAGTCATGGTAAGCTGCTATGGAAAGTATGATTCTTATGGATTTAAACATGGAAACTGGTGAGAATGTTTCATCATAGTCAATTCCTTGACACTGTCTGAATCCCTTAGACACTAGCCTTGCTTTATAGGTGCTAACTTGAACTTCCATGTCCAGCTTTCTCTTGAATACCCATTTTCATCCAACAAGCTTTACATCAACTGGCTCATCGACCAGAACCCATACTTGGTTTTGATACATGGAATCCATCTCAGATTTCATAGATTTTAGCCATCTTGTAGCTTCTGAGCTTTCTACTGCTTCCTGGTATGAGAGAGGTTCATCATTGTCCAACAATAATGATTCACCATCCTTGGTGACTAGGAAACCAAATCTCTCTGGTTCCCTTACCTCTCTTGAGCTCCTATGCAGTACCTGTGTTTCTGGAACCTCTTCCACAGGGACCTATGGAACTTGTTCCTGTACCAACTCCTTTGTATCTTGAGCATCAACTTCGTTGAAATCAATCTTGCTCCCACTATCCTTCTTGAGGATGTGCTCCCTCTCAAGAAAGATGACTTGTCTGGCGACAATCACTTTCTTGTCTGAAGGGTTATATAGGTAATATCCTTTCTTTTCTTTGGGATATCCTATAAAGATACACCTCGTGCCCCGGGGTGCTAGTTTGTTGCCTGAGAAGGCCTTAACAAATGCCTCGCATCCCCATACATGTGTGTGCGACAAAGTGGGTTTCCTTCCATTCCATAACTCGGATGGAATTCCATTATATTTTTGACTTACACGCAATTTTTTTCTTTGAAATCCCATTTTAAAAAAACCCTTGATTCTAAATCTGGAACATGTGATGCTTTATTTTTGCATGGTTAAACTAAGCCTAATGATGTAAAAAAATTAAATTAAATATTTTTTTTCAAAGTCCCATTTTTTTAAACAAACCTATTCCAAATCTGGAACATACGTTCCTTTATTTTTTGTATGGTAAAACTAAGACCAATGACGTAAATAAAATTAGTATTATAAAAATAGTTATTATTTTTAAGGTGAAAAACTCAATTCATATATATGAATGCGTGATAGGTGTGTGTGGGTAAGGAATAGCCCTCGTGTATCTTTTACTTTAAAAAACAATCCTTTTTCCCCACAGTGTCATGGGTCTTTCGACGACCACCTTTCCCCTTCAGTTAACCTTTGGGAAGGCTCTTTGCCTGCCGTCTCCCTTTGGAAATATGACAAAAAGTAACTGCCACCAAGCGATTTACACATCACAGATCCATGTGCAAAAATGACGAAAATGCTGAAAAAAACACAACGCACTATTTTCACCGCCCTATTTCAATTTGACGTCAAAATGTCATTTGAAAATCTATGTTATCTGAAAAACCTTACTTGCTACTAACGACATCAAATAATCACTACCACAAAACGAGATAAGGTAAATGCCTTGTTTCATCATAACTAAGCAGAAAACGCTGATAAAGGGGTGACCTTTATCAATACTAGCTAAAAACGCTAATAAATGTACCTTTTATCAGTGTTAAGAAAAGCGCTGATAAAGTTGTACCTTTTATCAGCACTAATAAAGAGGTCATTTATCAGCGCTATTTTTAGTGCTGATAAAAGTTTTTAATAAATATTATTATTAATTTATATAAAATTATTATATTTATATTAAAAAATTATGTCTATTTGTATACATTAAATAAAAAATGAATGTTTATAATTAATATTTTTTTAATAATTCAAAAATATATATACAATGTTTAAAAAAAGTATTTCTAAGATTATAACAAATAAATAAATAAATAAATATATTTAAATAATGATAGGATTATAATAAATTTCATTAAATAATAAATATATTTATTATATTTATTATAGATTTATTAGATTCATATTTATTATATTTATTAGATTTATATTTATTAGGTTTATTATATTTTTTATTATATTTATTATAATTATTGGATTCATTAGATATATTAGATTCATTAGATTCATTAGATTCATTATATTTGTTATATTTGTTATATTTAATATATTTATTTTATTTATAATTAATACATATAAATACTTTTTAAATATATATAATTATAATTATAATTATTAAATATATATGTGTTTCCAATGAATTTGGTCAATAAATATATTGTTATGTGTCATCATGAATGTTTATTTATACATTACACGCTTATTATTATTCATGTTGTCCATATATGTGATGACTCGTTTTTTATTATGTATTTATATGAGTAATTCATGTTACCCATATGAATATTATGTTCTCAAAAATACTTATAAAATCACATTAAACATATTTAAATAATAAATATATTTAATATATTTATAACTATTAAATTTTAATTATATATAAATACTTTTTAAATATATGTATTTGTAATTATAATTATAGCCGTATATATATTTAAATAATTATAAAATTACAGTAAATACATATATTATAATTTTATAAATAAATAAATATATATATATATAAATATATTTATAACTATATACAAATATTTATAAATATATTTATTTATAGTTAATTATAACTATAAATAAATATATATATTATAAAATTATGATAAATATATTTATTATACTACTTATAAAGTTATAAATATATAATTTCATTAATATATTTATAAATATATACAAATATGTATAAAAAAATACAATTAGTTATAATTATGATTCCAAAATAAATATATAGATATATTTAAATAATTAAAAAATTATAATAAATACATTAATTATATATTTATATACACATATTTATAAATAAATACACTTAGTTGTAATTATAATCTAAATAAATGTAGATATATTTAAATAATTTAAAAAATTATAAAAAATATATTAATTATATATATTTATAAAATTATAAATATATTTGTTATAATTATATATATATATATATTTATAATTACAACTATAAATAATTATTTGTTTATTATAATTTTTAATTATAAATAAATATTTATTTATTTATTAGTTATAAATAAAAAAAAATATATTTATTATTAGTTATAAATATAAATAAATATATATTTATTTAAATAATTTTTAATTTATAAAAAATATATTTATTATTTTCATATATAATGTTATATATAATTAAATAAACATATTTATAAATATATAAGAATATTGATAAATAAATACAAATATTTATATTTATAGTTATAAATAAATACACATATATATTTATAATAAATATTAGAAATATACGTAATTACAAATATAATAAATATATTTATTATAAATTTATAATTATAAATAAATAAATAAATATAAATAAATAAATATTTATTTATAGTTATTATTATAAATAAATAAATATATTTATTATATATAAAATTCTATAAATATATATAAAAATATAAATAATTTATTATCATTATAGTTTTATCAGCACTTTTTTAGCACTGATAATGATAGACCTTTATCAGCACTAAAAAAAACGTCAATAAAAAAGTGTCTTTATAAGCGTTAAGATTTTAGCACTGATAAACGTATGTTTTATCAGCACTTTCTAATTTAGCGCTGATAAAATATATCTTTATCAGTGCTTTTTATCTAGCGATGATAAATGATTTCACTGGTTTTATAAACGAACCCTAACAGTTTCCTTATTCCTTTGCACCACTTAGGCTCTCGCAGACACCTTACCCTGTCATTTCCTCTTCCTCCTCTTCCTCCTCCTCAGCCGCCTCCTCCTTCTCCTCCTCCACTACCGCCGCGAAGTCCTCCTTTGCCGCCGCGAAGCTCTCCTCCACCGCCTCTACCGCGTCCTCGTCCTCCTCAGCTTCCTCCTCCTCCTCCTCCCCTGTCGCCGCCACGAACCCTCATCCTCATCCTCTGCCATCGAATCTTGCCGTCGCGAAGCCCTCCACAGGTGTGCATTGTAACTGGATTCTTTATTCGAACAAAAATAAATATATTACATGGATCATTTGGGTTTTGTTTCAGTTTTGATCCCTAATGTATGATATGATCATTTGGGATATTTCAATCCTAGAGTTTTGGAACTTTAGGGTTTGTAATGGAGGTCTTCTTTCTTATTTAGTTGGTCGCCATTGAAGACAACATGTTTTAGCTTGGTTTATTCTTCTTCCAAGTAGATTTTTCAATGTAATTGTTTCATTTTGTATTTAAAAGTTTTACTATTCTTTGTAAATTCATTTTTTTTAAAATTATGAATATATTTGATATCCATGTGATGATTTAAACTGTTTTATTGTGTTTTGATCTTGGAATAAATGGGTTCTATTTTAAATTTCATTTTTCATGTTTGAAATGGAATGTTTTCATGTATTATGATTTTGTGAAATTACCATGAGGATTTTTGAAATGGTTCAAATGGTGTGTGTTGTATTATAATCTAGTTTTTTTTTTCAATGAAATAAAACAATGTTTTGATGTGGAAATTATTTTAGAGTGTGGTTTTGATTTTAAAATGATTTTAAAAGGGTGCTGTTTTATAAATTTCAAATGTTTATTTGAAATGAGCATTTGGTTTACCCCTTGTGATAAATTCCTTAATGGATTCTTTAATTTTTTTTTGATGGAAATGGTTTGATTTTGGATTTTTTTTTATAATTTCAATGCATGAGACCCATGTTTTTAAATATAGCTTTAAAATGTTTTTTATAATATACGAGATTCTCATACAACAGGTCCACATACTTCATGTTTTAATACACCACTGCATATCGCGTAGAGCCCATCACATAAAGGCCTTCACATATTCTTGATTCAGGAACATTTTAGCAATATTATATTTGTATTTTGATGGTTATATAAAGCGAGTTGATTTTATTTTAGAATGTATTATAAATGGGTAAAAAGGAGTTGTTTCAGTGAAGGGTGTTTAGAGGCGAGATGAATAGTTGTTTTATGTCATTTAGATTTTATGTGATTTACTTCATGATTGATTTTGATCTCCTCCATTTCATTGATCATGAGAACCCCAATTACATAGGTGGGGCCTAGGACATGTACTTTCTAGATATTGATCTGCTCTCCCTAGTATGAGATTATATCCGCACACTTATTAGGAATTAATATGCTCTCCCTAGATATGGATCGAAATGATTCACTTTCTAGGCATTTATACATTCTCACCGAGAACCACTATTGCACCGAAACCTCAACCAATCATACTCCTTGATCCCTGCATCTACTACACATCCACCTTTAATGCTCAACATCGTTGAGGAATGTCCTTCTTCCCTCTTGGATCCATATTCTTTTGGACACACCTTTTAATTTTTTTTAATGCTTTCATCTCATGGTTTCCCATTCTATTGAACACCATGCTTCTGACTAATTCAAAATCAATGTAACTTTTGAACTTTCCAAGAGCAGGAAGTCTATTTTTCCTCAAAGTCTGAATCCTCCACCATTGAATATCAATCTAAATCTTACCGATTTCAATGGCTCCACCACTTTGTTACTAGTTTTTTTTAAAGGTTGGGACCGAAGCCTCATTTATTATTAAATCAAAACAAATACCTCTTTAACTGGGTAGAGGGAGACCCATTACATAACCCGAAGGCCCAGTGGGCAATTATCCCATTACATGGCCCGCAAGCCCAAATTTTTGGCCCAAGGACCATTTTATGAATAGTACTGCTATAGTACCACCTGCTACAGTACCGCACAATATCGCCGCCGCTATAGTGCTCTGCCTCCACTACAGTGCCCTGCCACCGCTACAGTGCCCATTGTTGCTACAGGGCGCCACTGCTACAGTACACTACAGTACTGCTACAACCCACTGCGCTTAATGGGTTTTGAACCCCCATTTTTCATGTAGAATTACAGTGACCTTCCACCCCTACAGTTCCTCCACCCCTACAGTACCCTGCTACAGTACCTCACCACTTTGTTACTAGTGAAATTCTACTAAATCTTAGAAAACCACTTCACTAGAGGAAACCTAGTAGACTTGAAACCAATACTTTCTATCGAGTCTTGATAAAATAATCACCATATGTTATGTAACCAAGATTTAATACCACTTTTTGGTAACTGATAGTAGAATAAGAAAAAGAGATGATACCACTAGTTGGATTTGGTACAAATCAACAATCCTGATGTTAAACCCCCAAAACATAAATTAAACCCCCAAAACTTACAGATAGAAGAAGAAATTCCAGAACATACCTGAATTGAAACAAATTCCCAAACCTGATATACCATAACATAGAAGTAAAGCTACAACCAAGTCACTACATCATATCTCTACCTTATAGTTCTAGTAACATCATGGTTTTAAAAATACCTCCCATAGAGGAAAATGAGCAACAAAGGATAATCGCATGACATAAATTGAATAACCACACCACATGAAATTTATGTTGTTTGGATGAAAATCCTACTTCATAGGGGAATACATTGATATTTTTATTAAGGGATAAATTGAGTTATAAGGGAAACATATCTTTTTTTATCCCTACTTATCTAAAGCCACATGAGACACTTTCTAGACACCCTAGTCAAATAACCATAACAACACATGTAATTAATCCTTCCACCCGTGAGCACTTTATGGAGAATCCCCTCAAAGGGACAAATGATATAATTCAAGTGATTATCAAATCATATTTTCTTCTTATCATAATTTTATATATGAATATATAAATTATTATTTTATTACAACTTTAATAAATTATATGAATAAATTATTAACTATTGATATTCAATGTTATAAATTGGTCGTGACATTTAGCTTGATGCATCCAACAAAGGTACCAAACCTAGATTTTATTTATGATTTTTTAAAAGGTTCTAGACTATTTTGGGAATTTATGTTGTTAACCTCATGAATGAGTTTTGGAGAGGTAATAATTCTCTTGAGACTTATAATGATACTCTCATCACTTTGATTATAGAGTTTACTGATATGAGTTCAGTTAAGAATTTTAGAATGACTAGTCTTTGTAATGTCATTTATAAAGTATTTTTGAAGATTTTAGAAAATAGACTATGGAAAATCATACCATCTATTAGTTTAGTAACACTATTCTTTTCTTATTTTTACTTGAGACATGATGTACTTAAAAGGATTGGGAAAACAACATAGTTTCTTCTAGTGATGAGTGACATAGGGAAATTCTTTGTGTGAAAGGAATGACACTTGAGAATTATTTTATTATGTAATGGGTTAATGATTATAGATTTTATTAAGTGTATTTATAAAGTAAATAACCAATAGTACTTCATGTGAGATACATATACATTGTTCTTGGGGTGTAAAACTAATTGATTTGGTGTGAGCCAAGGATCATTGGGATAATGCAGTGTTTGTAGTAAACTGGAACATGAGTGTTTCATGGTTGTGAGCATGTTCACTAACTATAGAACATATCCATTGGGAATCTGGTGTTGTGGTGAATGAAAATTGATATAAATAGAAAATAGAAGCATTGATAAGAGATATCCAATGGTGGAGAGCACAATATCAAATGCTTATGGAAATTATTATTATTACACCTACCTTTGGAATAATGTGATGAAATCATACAAAACTGATTGATTTAGGATGAGCCAAGGTGTTTTATATGTATATTTTATAAAGTGTCTCTATTGGGATCTATGTCTTTGTGAAAATTCCTAAGTGTCTCTTTTAAACTGATTCAAGTGTTTTGAAATATTTCTTAGAGGGATGTCACTGATTTTAAATGATTAAGATTGTTGGGTCCTGAAGTTGTATTGAATGATTAAAAAAGGAATTGTGGGTTTGTGAAAGAGTGTTTGGAACTTATTGATTTATTTAAAAAAGGTAGGGTTATTTTAAAGAGTAATTTGTGTAAATGTTTGGTTTTTTAATGGAATTTCTAGTGTGATTTTTTAAATAGTTTTTAAAGGAAATTTGAGCTGTAGTTTTTTAATAATATTTTAAGTTTATATTTTTATAGAATTAGGAAAACCATTACATTATATCAATATTTTGTGTATTTATTTTGTTAAATACTGATATCACCAAATAAAATAGGATGGATTTGAATAAAGAACAGATGAATGTCAATTATTTGAAAAGTGAGTATGAATATGGAGTAAAAGAGTTCATCATGTTTGCAAAAGATCATGTATAAGAACCTTCTCAAATCCTTTGTCCATGTTTATGCTGTTTTTAGTCAAGAAAAATTAGTCTAGAGGAGTTGGAAGAACACTTGATCTATCACGGAATAGATCAAAGTTATAAATATTGAAATAAACACAGGGAAAAAGAGAATGTAGCTAGTGGATGGGATAACAATATGTTTTATGGATCATCTAATACGATTACAAGTGTGGACAATGAAGAAGACCATATTGAGGACGTGATTACAGATGTGAATGATGATGAAGATCGTATTAAAGAAATGACAAAGAAAATTGAATATGAACTTCGTTATTGCCCAAAATTGTTTGAGCAGTTAAAGAGATGTGAAAAGATGCCTTTGTATGGTGGTTGCACTAAATATACAACATCTTCAGCCGTACTGAAGCTATATAATTTGAAATTAGGAAATGAATGGAGTGACACCAGTTTTATAGAATTACTAACTCTCTTGAAATACATACTCCCAAAAGATAATGAGCTCCCGAGCCGAATATACGACACTGAATGAATGCTACGTTTGATGGGTATGATCTCTAAATGAATACACACATGCCTGAATGACTTTATACTATTTTTCAAGGACCACAAATCACTTAGAGAATGCCCAAATTGTGGTGATTCTAGATACAATAAAGATGAATCCGGTCCTACAAAATTTGTATGATACTTTCCAATCATTCCAAGGTTTAGGTGTCTATATGGAAGTGAGAAGACCACAAGTCAATTGACATGACATAGAGATAGAAGAAATAAAGATTGGAAACTAAGTCACTCGGTAGACTCTCCCCAGTGTAAGAGAATCGATCACGAGTATACTGATTTTTGAAACGATCCGAGAAACCTTTGTCTTGCATTATCTACAGATAGATTGAATCCTTTTGGTTTTCAAAGTAACACTCACAGTACATGTTTGGTTATGTTGGTAAATTATAACTTTTTACTGTGGTTATGCATGAAACAAAAACATATAATGCTATCTATGATTATATCAGGACTAAAACAATTGGGTAATGATATTGATGTTTATTTGGATCCATTGATCGAGGATTTAAAATTATTGCGGGATTCAGGTCTTAAGTTTTATGATGATTATAGAAATAAAGATTTCACATTGAGATCCTTGTTGTATGGGACAATAAATGAATTTCAAGCTTATGAAAATTTGTCAGGATATAACATTAAAGTAAGTCATGGGTGTCCCATCTATGAACAAGGTACACAATCAATTAGGTTGAAACATTCATCGAAAACTGTGTTTCTAGGACATCACAAATTTCTACCCTGACGACATAAGTACTGATCTTAGATGAAATCATTTGATGTAAGTTTAGAAGAATGTATAACACCATCTCCAATAAAAGGTGATCAACTATTTGAGAAAGTAAAAGCTATGGACACTGCTTTTGGTAAACTATTTTTGAAAAACCTTACGAAAACCAGTTGGAAGAAGAGATCAATTTTTTTGAATTAACATACTAGAATTTTTTGTACGTCAGATACTTTCTTGATGTTATTCATGTTGAAAAAAATGTATGTGACAGTGTCATTGGAACGTTGGTAAATGAACCTGAAAAAAAAAGGATTGAATTAAGACTAGGTTGGAAATAGTTGACATGTGAATAATTATAAGAACCCAGAACTTCTTTTCAGGTATGAGTTTTTATTTTCTGGTGTTTTTGAGAAAAAGAGGAGAATCTAAAAATTTAAGGAGTACACTCAGTGTACTTTGGAGTAAACACCATGTATTCAATTGTCACGGGTGACTGTGAACTAGCCGAGTAACGGCCGAGTACATGGCCATGTGGGGTGACCTGGAGACCGCCTAAAGTGGGGGACAGTTAAGGCAAGTACATGCCATGTATCTTTAAATAACACACAATGTACTTCTTTTTAATTATTATATAAAAATGGGGTCGCGTATAATTGGCAGAACCATCTTCTTCTCGACTCATCTCGTATAGGAGCGACCATAGGGCGTGATTCTTCTCTGAGCCCCCAATCAACAATTCGTTCTCTGAATCAACCACCATTGATTGCGTTGGAATCTCCATGATGAGTTATTCCTTCTTCTATAGCCTCATTTCTTGATTTCTTCTCTTTCATGAGTTATCATTGGTTGAGCATTTTTGACGTTTTTGTATATCTACCATGTTCAAGGTCGATTCAAGGGCCAACTCTAGTGTATATCGATCGTACAACTCCAATGTAGGTGGTTTGTGAATTTTCATAGTTAGTCCTCAAATGTTATGTTCAAAAGTGCCCAATACCCTAGAACAAATTATTGCGTGTTTAGGGATTTTATCCCTGTTAATGTCTGCTATGTCTTGTGTACCTGAGCAGAGGTTTTTTGATTGTTAATAGGGTTATTTTCCATGATATGGATGTGTTTTCCATGTTTGTTTTGATATTGACCAGTTTGTCTAACTTTTTCGGTTAGGCTGCTTATTTTCCATGCATAGTGTTGTTATGACGGAGTGATATTATTTGATGTTGTTATATTTTTGTAGCTGTTTAGCCAAGTAGTTATTGAAAGCTATTAGACAAGTAGTTCTTAAGGTTTACTTTGTATGTTGAACATCGTTTTGAATGATTGACTTACACAAGGCTATGGGAACCTGTTTTAGTAGATCATAGGGGGAATGGATGCTGAGGGCTTCTCCAGAGTGTCTATTTACTTTTATGTTGAGAGACCATAGGGGGGATAGACTTTGTGCTCCCTCATATTTTCTTTAGTTCCACATTATGAGACCACATGGGGAATTGGATGTTGAGTGCTTCCTCAGAGTGTTTATAGTTACTGATGCGAGACCACAAGGGGAATTGACGGTGAGTGCTTCCTTAGAGAGTCTTTTCTAAAGCTGAACCAAAGGGGTTAGATTGTGAGTACTTCCCAGAGGATTGCTTGTGTTTGATTGGTTGAATCAAAGGGGTTAGGCTATGAGTACTTCTCATAGGGTTACTTGTTTTTGATTAGATGCTTACTTGATATATGAAAATGAATGCAATTGAAACTGTAGGATTGTTATTTTTGAGTACTTTCTTGTTTACTACTTCATTTTTCTTATTGCCTGCCATATATATTCCATGACTGTTAGGCACAGATCTTTGGGTGGTTGTCTAATGGGATTCGTCTTACAACCTTTTGGGTCATGATTTTGGGCCCAAACTGATTATATTGCTGCAGGTATAGATAAGGGAAAATGCCCTTCTATGTTAGGTACTTGACTGTTGTGGAGCTGGAGAGCATGGGATCATACTAAGGATTGCGATGCTGCTGGATTTTATTTGTTTTCTTTTTTTACTTTGGTTTAGTACTATATTCCAACATTGTGACTTGTTTGGATGCTTTCCTAGACATATGTATCATGAATTATTTATATATGTGCTCCAATTGTTTATTACTTTCAGTCTTCTGATATTTACTTATTGCATGTTATTACTGATTCCACTATTTTTATCTGTTTATTTCCACTTTATTACTATACCAATGAGGGAATAGTTTCCCTATTATCACACCCAAGGTCCTCACTACTAGTTGGCAGCCTCTGGCATTTGGGGGAATGCGCTTGAGGCCATGTGACCAACAGGGTATGGGACACCTTTGGGCGGCGCTCAAAATAGGGATGTTACAAAGTGGTATTAGAGGGATTATTTTCTTCTTGAATTACTATTTTAATCCTATAGTCAGAGATATGATGTATTAGGTATTTGGTAATAAGTTGTTCCTGGGAGTAGCTAACCCATGTACAGGGAAAAGCTAATTTACCTCAATTATTTCAATTTTTCTAGTTTTGAAATTATTACGGTTGATTTGATTTCACCGTTGGGTGATTCACATGTTTTGTGCTATTATTGTTCATATTATTGAGGTTATATTTCTATTGCAATCTGATGAGATGAGGGTATGCCATCTCATGCATCATATAGGAACTTTATAGAGATCACATGTCATGCATTCTTGTCATTCCATTTAGGGTGCATTACTAATTGCATGTTGTTGTGATAGATGTTGTGCTAGATATGCATGATGTTGTGATAGATGCCTTGATAGAATACCTGTTGTTTGATAGGGTATTTCTAATGTTTAAAGTTCATTTGAATGAACACTATACTTTGGTCCCTAATGTGTTATGGGCCCTCATGGATTGGAATTTTGTGGATCATTACATTGTTATGCTTGTTTATGACATGTATAAATTTGGCCCCTGAGGTGTTATGGGCCCTCAGTGTTTTTATGGGTTCTAGAATAGTTTCTGAGGCTTAATGTCTGAAAATCCCAGAATACATGGTGTTTATTTCTGAATACTGCCTGAATAGACTGAAGACCTTCTTTTTATTTATTTATTTTTGATAACCCCACATTTCAAGGGATGAGGGGGAACCCTTCTGTTTGGGAAGGAAATATTTTTCTTAAGTACACACCGTGTACTGTATGTACATGCCATGTAGTCTCTAACCGTGTTACTGCCTATGTGGGATGAGACATGGAGTTGGGAAATCTTTGGTGGAACACACTGTGTACTGGACGTACACGCCGTGTGTATAGACCATGTGTTCATCCATGTGACCAATGACACAAGTGGATTATGGGTAGTTAGTACACACAATGTATGGAACAAACACGCTGTCTAGAGTCAGCCGTGTAACCGAATATGTGGCTAACAACATGACTCGGTGAAGTTATTTCTAGTACATGTCATGTCTGGAACAAACACGCTATGTAGTCTTGCTCTAGGAGAATTTTGTGGGTTAGTCGTGTAGAAGAACTCGAGCAGGGGAAAATGATTAAATTACATGCTGTGTCTTTAGAGAACACATTGTGTGTATGGGGTGTTACACAACTAGGGTTGGTAGGAGTACACGCTCTTGTGAAGGCTTAAAGGAACATGCCGTGTAGGGGTCATACACACCATGTATCCCTGTTTTGAAAAACTTGAATGCTTTCCTTCTCCTACTCCTTTATTACACTTCTAAGTTTTAGTCCTTGATAAAATTGAACTAAGGTGTGCGCTTGAACTTGTTGAGTCATTCCATTGAGTCATCCTCCGGTTGTACGCCAGATACAAGTTTGTGATTAGACACCGAACATGGCTGATCAAGGACTACTAGCAGATCCTCTAGTCGTGCCCATATTGGCACCATCCGTTATCTCGGATACAGGTGATGATGCATAGTTCCAAGAGGGATTTATGTGGTTCATACAGACCTTCCGAGGAGTACTACCTCCTTCCCCGTCTATGGAAGATTTGACTTGGGTTTTTCAGAAGCATCATTCTCCCACATTCATAGGGGATGGAGGACTACAGGCTGCAGAATCATGGTTAGAAGCCATGCTATCGATCTTCGAGCATATAGAGATGCCTCCAGAGAGGAGGGTAAAGCTCACTATGTAAATGCTATGGGATTTTTCCAATAGATGGTGGGATGTGATATCACAGGCGGGAATCCAGCAGGTTATGGCTTGGGATGAGTTCCAGTGTTCCTTCTATGATTATTTATACTCAGAGATTTTGAGGGCCTATTGATCCTGAGAGTTCATGAGTTTGGAGCAGGTTACTCTCTCAGTCATGGAGTATTATTATCGTTTCACAGAGCTACAATGCTTCACACCTATCCTAGGAGGTGATGACTTATTCATGGTGAGGAATTTTGAGGATGGTCTCAGGCATGACATCCGATCTCAGGTGAACATCTTCAGGTTGACTTCTATCACTTCTATAGTCAACCAGGCGCTGATAAAGGAGCGCAATCTGAGGGATTTTAGAGTTGTGATCCAGGGCGGCCCGATATCTAGAGTTGGTACCCCTTTTACTGAAAGTAATAAGGCCCATAGGGAGTCTACGTGTGGAGATCCAAGTAAGCGGGATACTTCTTATGGTATCCAGGTGGTGTGCTACCAATGTGGGAAGAGTCGGAATACGAGGCCGTATTACCCGAGAGACCCAGTGGAGTGCCAATCTTGTGGCAAGATGGGTCATCTTCAGTGGGTATGTCAGATTTTCTCACCAGCAGCTGGTGATAAAGGTTCTATTTTGACTCCTCATACCGAAGTAGGACCACCAGTTTCTCATTAGTCTGGGAATTGGAGTTCTTACGGCCATTCAGGCCGAGGTAGAGGTCGCGACCATGGTATCTAGTCGGAAGGCTTTCATTGACAACAAGGTGGATCAACTCAGGGTGGTTAGGTAGGGTCACTGGGCTGTGGTACAGACCATACTTTTGTAGTGGAGCAGATCCAGTAGGAGCAGGACCCCAAACCCTCTACAGTTCAAGGTATGATTCTAGTTGCCTTAGTTCTAGATTCTCGACTTTTTGATATTGAGGATTCCCATAGTTTAATATCTATTGATATTGTGGAGAGCCTTGGGCTCTATATCTTTTCTTATTCTAATGTCTTGATACTAGACACTCTGTTGGGGACTTGAACAGATAATGTACGTTAGTGCAAGAAGTGACCTCTTGATGTTGGTGGGTGTCACTTCTTCTGGGACCTCTATGTCCTAGAGATGACATGCCATGATGTCATTCTTGGAATGGAATGGTTAGTTCCCTTCCAGGATATTGTTGAATTCTATCACCATAGGGTGAATTTCACATCACCAGAGGGTAGTTTTTTTCTACAAAAGGGTGAATGAGATGTCCAGGTAAGCAGAGCGAGACCTGGGCATCATGGATTGGGAGGAGTTACAACCCAAATTGCTAGTCTATATCTGAATGAACAAGGGACTTCACAGTTATACTTTCCTCCATTGGTTGATCATTTTAGGGATGTCTTTCTAGAGAAATTTTTAGGTTTTCCTCTGGAGAGATAGGTTGAATTTTCTATTGATATTTTTCCAGGATTTGAACTAGTGTCCATTCCTCTTTATAGGATGGCTACACCAGAGTTACATGAGCTTAGGAAGTAGTTGGAGGAGTTGCAGGCAAAAGGTTTCATCTGACCCAGTACTTTTCCTTGGGGTTCACCTGTCTTTTTTGTGAAGAAGGCAGATAGTACCCTCAGACTTTGTGTAGATTATCAGAATCTGAACCAGTTTATAGTCAAGAGCTGATATCCCTTACCAAGGATTGATGATCTCTTTGATCATATTCATGGATCTCGGGTGTTCTCAAATATTTACTTGAGATCCAGTTATCATCAGTTTCATGTTAGACCATCTGATACACTGCTTACAACCTTTCAGAGTAGGTATGTTCTATATGAGTATGTGGTTATGCTATTCGGTCTCAGGAATGCGCCTGCAGTTTTCATGGCACTGATGAACCGAGTGTTCTATCTGTACTTGGATTATTTTGTGGTGGTTTTCATAGATGATATCTTGGTGTACTCTCATACTCGACATGACCATTCCACATATCTTGAGATCATTTTGATTACACTAAGAGAGCATCAATTATATGCTAAGATCTCAAATTTCCACTTTTGGATGGACCTGATTCACTTCTTGGGTCATGTTATCTCAGAGACAGGAGTATCAGTAGATCTATAGAAAGTGAGAGCAATAGTTTCTTGGGAGAATCCAAAGAAATTATTTGAGGTACATAGTTTTCTAGGGATTACTGTTTACTACAAACATTTCATACATAACTTTTCACGCTTAGCAGTGCCTTTGACGGGCCTAACTAAGAAGGGTGCGAAGTACTTGTGGTTAGATTCTTGCGAGTTAGACTTTCAGGAGCTGAAAGGGAGGTTTAATTCAGCACCAATACTAGTATTTCTAGATTCGGGCAAGAGATATACTATTTACTATGATGCATCAGGTATCGGGATGGGAGCAGTGCTTATGCAGGGAGAAGGATTCATTGCGTATGGGTCTCGATAATTGAGGCCACATGAGAGGAATTACCCAACACATGATCTTGAGTTGGCTACAGTTGTTCATGATTTATGCTATTAGAGACATTACCTTTGGGGAGATCATTTTGTGGTTTTCACTGACCAAAAATGTCTCAAGTATATCTTCACACAACGCGATATGAATTTGAGATAGTGAAGGTGGGTTGAGTACCTTCAGTATTTTGACTTTGAGCTTGCCTAAACACTTGGGAAAGGAAATATAGTAGCTGATGCGTTGAGCAGAAGGACTCAGATACAAGAATTTCAGGAGGCCAGCAGTGAGTGGAAGCTTATGACTCTATTATCCAAGATTCATTTAGAGGTGCACGAAAAACAGGGGTAGACATTTATTCCTTATGTGGCTATTACCTATACTCTAATTAATTGAGTGAAAATGAGGAAGCTATCATATTATGAATTTCTAGTTCTATGGGAGAGTGTGTTAGGAGAGAACCCTATTACTTGATGGACCATAGGTTAGGATGAGATCCTGTGTTTTCATGGGTGCGTATGGGTGTCAGTAGACATATGCGAGGAGTTGATGTAGGACTTTCATTCCTCAGTTTGGGCAGTTCATCCTGGTGTCACCAAGATGTATCGAGATCTACACCGTTATTATTGGTGGCCTGGTATGAAGAGAGATGTTTTTGGTTTTGTGATGAGATGTTCCACCTGTCAGTAAGTGAAAGCTAAGAATCAAGGACCAACAGGGATTTTGCAGCAGTTACCCATTCTTGAGTGGAAGTGGAACGATGTTACGATGGATTTCGTGACAGGTTTTCCGAGGTCGCCTTGAGGGAATGATATAGCATGGGTTGTCATTGACAGACTCATGAAGGTTTCACACTTTTTTCTGATCAAGGATACTTTTAGTGTTGATGATATGGGAAGGTTGTACATATGAGAGATTGTACATCTACATGGGGTTCCACACTCCATTATTTCAGACAGGGACACACATTTTACTTCTCGAGTCTAGCAGGGATTACAGATGGATTTGGGTACACAGGTACTTCTGAGTACAACTTACCACCTCTAGACAAATGGCCAGTCCGAGCATACTATTCAGGTGTTGGAGGACATGCTTTAAGCATGCATCCTATATTTTGGAGGTTGGGAGAATAACATACCTCTTATAGAGTTTTCCTACAATAATAGTTTTCAAGCAACTATTTAGATGGCATCTTATGAGGCTTTGTACGGTAGTCTATTACAATCACCCTTATGTTGGATGAAGGTAGGAGAGGTAGCTATGTTGTGACCTCATCTTGTCCAGGAGATCAAAGAGCATATAGAGTTGATTCAGAAGAGAATGTATACTACACAGTCATGATAGAAGTCTTATACTAATCGACGGATATGAACTCTGGAGTTTGAGGTCGGAGATCAGGTTTTTCTACGTGTCACGCCGAGGTTGGGACACAGAAGGATTAGGAGATAGGGAAGGCTTTCACTAAGATATGTTGGACCTTTTGAGGTTTTGTAGAGAGTTAGGACGGTTGCCTATCAGTTGCTGTTACCTCAGAGGTACCAGGATATGCATGAAGTCTTCCACGTTTCTCATCTACGACATTACTTCTCAGACCCGTCTCATGTTTTTCAACTTGAAGAGGTTGAGATAGAGTTAGATGCATCATTCGAGAAGCATCCTATCTGGATTTTTGATCGTAGTGTAAAGGTTCTTCATGACTGATCTGTTCCTCTGGTATGGGTGCTATGGAAGCACGAGCTAGTACAAGACAAGACTAGGGAGAGGGAGGCTGATGTATGATCGCAGTGGCCGGAGCTGTTCGATGATTCTTATTCTATGCCGCCTTTCTAGGGAAATTCAGGGACAAATTTATTTAAGGGGGAAAGTTCTTAAGAACCCAGACCTTCTTTTAAGGTATGAGTTTTTTCCTTTCTGGTGTTTTTGAGAAAAAGAGGAGAATATGGAAATTTAAGGAGTACACACCGTGTACTTTGGAGTAAACGCCGTGTACTTTGGAGTACATGCCATGTATTCAGTTTCCACAGGTGATCATGTACTGTTCGGGTAACAGCCGAGTACATAGCCATGTGGGGTGTCCTGGAGGCCACCTAAAGAGGGGGTCGGTTAAGGCAAGTACACACCGTGTATCTTTAAAGAACACACCATGTACTTTTATTTTTAATTATTATATCAGACCGAGGTCATGCCTAATTGGAAAAACCATCTTCTTCTCAACTCGTCTTGTCTAGGAGAGACCGTAGGGTGCAATTATTCTCTGAGCCCCCAATTGATCATCCTTTCTCCAAATCAACTACCGTCGATTGTGTTGGAATCACCACAGTGAGTTATTCCTTCTTCTAGAAATTAGTTCCTTGATTTATCCTCTTTTGTGAGTTATCCTTGGTTAAGCATTTTTGACATTTTTGTAGATCTACCATGTTATAGGTTGATTCAAGGGCCAATGCCAGTGTATATAGATCATAAAGTGCCGAGGTAGTTGGTTTGTGAATTTTCATAGTTATTCCTTGAATTTTATGTTCAAAAGTGCCCAATGCCCTAGAACGAGGTATTGTGTGTTTAGGGATTTTAGCCCTGTTAATGTCTGCTATTCCTTGTGTGCCTGATTAGAGGTTTTTTGATTGTGAATAGGGTTATTTTCCATTCTATGTATGCATTTCCCATGTTTATTTTTATATTGACCATTTTTCTAGCTTTGCCGATTAGACTGCTTGTTTTCCATGCCTAGTGTTGTTAGGATGAAGTGATATTATCTGATGCTATTATATGCTTGTAGTTGTTTATCTAAGTAGTTCTTGAAAGCTGTTATCCAAGTATTTATTAAGGTTTTCTTTGGATTTTGAACATTGTTGTGCATGATTAACTTACAAAGGGATGTGGGAACCTTGTGTAGTAGACCATAGGGGGAATGGACACTGAGGGCTTCTTCAGAGTGTCTATTTAATTTTATGTTGTGAGACCTCAGAGTGTCTGCAGTTCCACATTGCGAGAATATAGGGGGAATTGTATATTGAGTTCTTCCTTAGAGTGTCTATAGTTACCGATACAAGACCACATGGGGGAATTGACTGTGAGTGCTTACTCATAGAGTCTTTGCTAAAGCTGAACTAGAGGATTAGACTGTGAGTACTTCCCAGAGGGTTACTTGTGTTTGATTGGTTTAACCATAAGGGTTAGTCCATGAGTACTTCTCAGAGGGTTACTTGTTTTCAATTAGATGCTTACTTGATATATGAAAATGAATGCAATTGAAACTGTACGATTGTTTACTTTTGAGTACTTCCTTATTTACTGCTTCATTTTTCTTATTGCCTACCATATATATTCACTAACTATTAGGCATAAATCTTTGGGTGGTTGCCTACTGGGATTCTTCTCACACCATACCAAACAGATTATATTGCTACAGGTATAGATAAATGCAAGCGCCCTTCTATGTTAAGTACTTGACTGCTGTAGAGCTAGAGAGCATGGGACCAAGATGAGGCTTGCAATGCTGTTAGAGTTTATTTGTTTTCTTTATACTTTGGTTTAGTACTATATTCCAACATTGTGACTTGTTTGGATACTTTCCTAGACATATGTATCATGCATCATTTATATATGTTCTCCAGTTATTTATTACTTTCAGTATTCCGCTGTTTACTTATTGCATGTTATTACTACCTTTTCTATTGTTATCTATTTATTTCCACTACATTACTCTTCCAATGAGGGAATAGTTTCCCCACTACCACACCCAAGGCCCTCGCTGCTAGTCGGAAGCCTCTAGAATTTGGGGAAATGTGCTTGAGGCCATGTTACTAACTGGGTATAAGGCACCTCTGGGCAGCACCCAAAAATAGGACGTTACAATAATTGAAGAGTTGGCACCAATAAAGGGTGAAAAATGAACCTTTCTTCCTCCAACTACTTATACTCTTTCCAAGCAGGAGAGATATTAGTTTTTTAACTTCTTGAATGATGTAAAGGTTCTAGAGGGGTATTCATTGAATATCAAGAACATTGTGTCAATGACCAATTTAAATTTAAAGGGTCTGAAATCACATGACTACCACGTTTTGATGCAAGATCTAATTCCTATAGCTTTACATTGCATTTTTCCCAAAAATTTTTATTACACATTAACGAAGCTCTGTGTCTTCTTAAAATCTATATGCATCAAAGTTAGAGACTTGATGAAATTTTTGAGTATGGAAAGAGAAATTTCCATCATATTATGTGAATTGGAAATGTTCTTCCCACCAACATTCTTTGATATGATAGTTCATTTGATGGTTCATTTGGTGAGAGAGATTTGACTATGTTTTCTTGTACACTATAGATAGATGTACCCCATTGAATGGTATATGAATATTTTGAAAGGGTTTGCCAAAAAATGAAGTTGGACAGAGGGTTGTATTATAAAGAGATATATTGTTGAGGAAGCTGTTGAATTCTGTGCCAAATAACTGTCCAGTGTGGAAAGAATTGGTCTACCAAAATCTCATCACACTGAGCGGCTTGTGGGTGAAGGAATTTCTAGAAGAGTGGTTGTCACAATCAATATTACAGATCAAGAGAAGACCCACCTTTATGTTTTTCATAACAGTTTAGAGGTTGACCCATATGTCAAAACCCACAAAGAAATTCTTAGGAATTTTAATTCATCAAGGGATGAAAAATGGATATCAAATACACATAATAGATAGTTTATAGGATGGTTTCAGGACCATATATTTAAGGAGTCAGATGAAAATACGAACTCAATTTCATAACGACTTTGATGGATAGCCGGAGGAACAAGTGTGTATGTATTATATTATAATTATTATATAATTAATGGTTATAAATTATATACTAATGAACATGATGAATATAGTACCATATAGAATAGTGGAGTAACACTTGTGGATGAAGTGATGCATGTTTTTGGTGATAAGGACAAAAATCTAATTTATGTGAATAATTCATACTTTGGTATCATCAAAAAAATATGGGAGTTAGATTATACGGACTTCTAAGTGCCGATTTTTCAATGCAAGTGGGTTGACAATAGGAGTGATATTAAAATAGATGAGTTAGGATTCGTGAAAGTTGATTTCAGTAAGGAAGGGTAAAAAGACAAACTATTTATAATGAAATCATAGGCAGTGCAGGTATTTTATGTTACAGATCTTTCAAACCTAAAGTGGTCAATTATTCTATTATCAAACAAAACCATTGAATGGTTCGATGAAAATTCAACGGAGGATGACCCTTTCATTGGGACATTGTAATCATTTTGCATTGGTCCCAATATAGATGGTGCTTTGTATGTTAGAGGAGACCACAATGAAGGGATTTTAATAGTTGATAGAGGGGTCAAATCCCTTCATCCTTTTAAAAAAGAGAGTTCAATAATTATTATATATATATATTTTACAATATACATCGTGTTACATTATGTTATTATATATTAGAAGATGCTTTTATGTAATCTAAATTAAATGTTAAATCACTTCTACAGATAATGACTTTTGAACTTGATGATGCTCCCAATCCTAAGGCACAACAAGTCTCTCAACCTGTTGCTGCTCGCAGTGCAGAGGAACAACAAGTCTCTCAACCTGCTGCTACTCATAGTGCATAGTACCAATAGGTTTATCAACCTATTGTTTTTGTTGTTGCTCCTAGTGTAGAGGTACAACCATCACATGCACATGCTAATGATAGTGCTCCAGAGTAACATATTGATGATGTTGAAACCAAGGAAATGGTAGGCAAAAAAACAATTGAAGCGCATAAAAAATAGGAGCACCGTAGTTTGACGGTGTTAGCAAAAATACTTAAGGAAAAAGTGAAAAACATCAAATATGAGGTCAGATGGAATAAACGGGGCCAAAATGTTAACCCCAATAAGGCCATGTTCAGTAGTTACATTTGAATCATCACTCAGCAATGCGTGATAATTGATGTATAGTCGTGGCACCATGTTGTCACTGGTCTTAAGACACTGATGTGGGGGGATATTACAGTAACATTATGATATCATTTATTTAATTTATTAAAAAATAAAATAATGAAACATTGACTTACTCTTTATCATCTCTTGTAGAGTGCATTTATAGTGGATAACTCACATAGAGACTATGTATTAAGGTTTGCTGGAAGGATTCACAGAGGCTTTCACATAATTTTAATGATATGTTATCTTAAAGATGCTGAGGGGAAAATAAAGCCACACCCACCTCTTATTTATGCACACCTGATAACCCAAGGAGCGTGGGATGCATTTACTAACTATCGTGCAGATTAGTCTTTTCAGGTACATTGTGTTTGGTAATATGTTGTTTGATGATACATGTAGTCATAACTTTGATTGATGGTTTTTTATTTATGAAACAATAATTGACTACTGAAAATAAGGAATGAGTAGAAAAACCAGCATACCCCTACCGTAAAGTAATAATGGGGTATGTTTCACTTGAAAATAAATTGGTACGAATTTTAAATCTATCGTAATACTTTTATGTGACATAAAAAGACACCATAATTATGTTTCTATATTTATATGAAGATTGATGAATCTAAATCCAAATTCACTTCCATCCCACACCATGTGTTATTGAAGGAGGCATGTGTAAATAAAGATGAGATACTAATAGATTAAAAAACACAAAAAGTGTGGGAAACATGTGTAAGTATGACATAATAAATATTTTTTTTCTTTAAATTGATATTACATAACAATGATTTCTTATTTTTCTATATTTTCTATCTGACATAGTCTTAGGAATCAGTAAAATCCAAACTGAATGCAGACATACTTTCAGTGGCCTTGAAGCAGGAAGAAAAGTATGGCCGCGTCAGAGGTGTGGGTTTTGGAGTGACACCCTGAACATTTTTTGAGAAAAAAAACAAGAGGAGGATCAAAGTTAAGAAATCAAAATGATAATAGAAATAATAGATATCCTTTAAGAACATATACAATTGTAGAGAGAGTTCATGGAAAATTTTATTATGGAGGGGAGAAGAGAAGAAAAAACTCAAGAACAACCAGCATGTGAAGATCCTGCCCCACCTCCACTATCTTTGAGGTGAGACATTACCCTAAAAACCTATCTTAGCTAAGGTAATCCATGTTATAATAATTGTTTTTGTGAATTTTTAATCAGATAGGCACTGATACCTTTCCTGTAATGATATTGTATAGGGTGAAAATGACTGTGATTTATATCTATCAACACCCACCAATCACCTTGTAGCGAGGGCTACTATGTTCAATACCCAGAACACCATGATACACAATAGACCACTTCCAAAAGGTCATGTAAAAGTGGTGATTAATGTATCCCATGAGCTGAGCACTGAGATACCTGTTCCAATTGATGATGAAGATATTCATAAGGCCAAACAAGCTCTTGGAACATTAATATCATGACCATCACAACTTGTAAAAAAACATGTTGATAAGGAAGTATTCATTTCCAATTTATTTTTCAAGATAAAACTTTAACATTTAACGAAAAAAGGTCTGTACTGATGAATATTATTATAGATAGACATAGGGAAGGGCATGGAAAGAAAGAACAACTCAAAAACATCTCAAGGATCAACCAACTGATCAAAATGATCTACCAAAAGCACCTTAAAACTGACCATTATATATCTTCATTTATTATTATTATAGGCTCATGTGAATATGAAGTTGAAAGATGGTGGTAATCACATAATTCTTTTTGATGGAAATATGTATAAAGGGGAAAATCCAGATTTCATTAGTGTTGACAATGTAAGCGAAATCTTGAAGTATGATTTCTTAGACAACTCAGTTGTAAATGTATACATGAGGTATGTTTTCATGATTTGATTTTCCAAAAGCTGATATACTATGGTAACTATTACTACATTTCATATTTTTCACAGGAATATATATGAAATTTTTTTTAAGAGATTCCCTCATGAATAAAAATCTGGACTCGTTAGTCCTCATATCACCTCTATAAAAAAAGAACCTGATAAAGAGGGTGAAATAGTAAAAGACCTGCTCAAATAGTTTAACAAAAAAAATATGGATGATAGACTCTTCTTAATACCAACGATTCAGGGGTAAAAACATACAATTTAATCATATCAAATATATTTTAATTTCTTTCATTACTTATTATTTTTTGTGTTTTTAAGTAGTATTGGATACTCATTAAGGTCAATTTGGATACTCCAAATATTTATTTCTTGGATTAAATGCATGAATATCCAACAAACCAACCACAGATGATGGCGTTTGTCAATTTTTAATACACTAAATCCAATATTTTGGAACTAAACATATAGTTATATAATTTATATTATCTTTTAATGAGGATTCTGTTATGATAGGGCAATGCATGAATATCGTATACATCATGAAATGAGGCCAAGGGAAAAGGAAAAGGAACATCACAAGTACTACGATTGGATAAGTATTAGGGTATATATAATAAGATTTCACTATCCAAACACATACAAAAAGACTTAATTATTTTTCTCAATGTTTCTATAGTGTCTGAAACAAACAACTGAAAAAATATATGGTTATTATGTTTTTAAATTTATGAAATAGATATATATTCCATTAAAAAACCAGCATCTTTGAAGAGGTATTTTCAAAGATAATTACTATTTCATTTAAAATATTTATTAATCCTTTGTGTATTTATATTTTTTCATCACTACCATGATTTTCAAAAAGACTCCTATTCAAAAGATGATATAGATTTGTTTAGAAATGAATGGGAAACATACCTAATGGAATAATGTACACAAATATCATGAATATGTGACTAGTATGGCTCGAAGTGTCTATTTTTATTTAAAATTGTCAGTATTTTTAGTAAAAGGAACAAGCGACATATTGAAAACTGAGAAAAAGCATTATGATTGATTTTATACTTTAGAACAATGATCCATAAGTCATTTGTGATGTGTAGGAATCAAACATACCTAAATCTGATGTATGATGTGACCATTATGAATTTAAGTGTGTATTTTTATATTAAATTAACAATAAATTTAGCAAAAATAACAAGTTTCATACTAAAAATTGAGAAAAAAAATCAATTTTTTTGATACTCTAGGAAAACGATCCATCAATCATTTGTGATGTGTGGGAATTAACCACACCTCAATCCGATGAATGATGTGACTGATATGACTAAAAGTGTCTGTTATCAGTTTAAAATTGACATTTTAGCTCAAAATGTGTCACTCATTGAAAACCAAGAAAAACCACTCTGATTGTCTTCGTAATTTAGGAAAATGATTCATAAGTTCTTTTTGACGTGTATGAAGTGATCTCATGTCAAACCGATGCACGATGCGACCGATATAACTCAAAATGTGTGTTTCGAGTTTGAAATGATATTTTAGTAAAAAAAAAACAAACATACTAAAAACTGATAAAATGCATTCAGATTGTTTTGATACTTTAAAAAAACGATCTATAAGTCATTTTTGATGTTTAGGAATCAACCAAACCTCAATATGATGCACGATACGACCGATATGACTCAAAGTGTCTCTTTTTATTTAAAATTGACATTAATTTTAGTAAAAAACATAACTGGCATACTGAAAACTAAGCAAAAACATTCGGATTGTTTTGTTAATTTAGGAAAACAATCCACGAGTCATTTTTGATGTCTAGGAATCAATCCCACCCCAATAAAATGCATGATGTGACCGGTATAAATCCAAATGTGTCTTTTTATTTAAAATTGACATTAATTTAAGTAAAAAGAACAATCAACATACTAAAAACCAAGAAAAAAACATTTAGATTGTTTTGATACTTTAGGAAAATGATCTATGAGTTATTTGTGATGCGTATGAATCAACCAAACCTCAATCCGATGAAAGGTGTGGTATGACTAAAAGTTTCAGTTATCAGTTTAAAATCTACATTTTTACTCAAAATGTGTCACTCACTAAAAACCAAGAAAATGATTTCCATTGTCTTCGTAATTTAGTAAAGTTAATATTAAGTCTTTTATGATGTGTATGAAGTATTCTCATATCAAATTGATGCATGATGTGACTAGTATGACTCAAAAATCGCATTTCTGATTTGAAATGACATTTTAGTAAAAAAACACAACTGACATACTGAAAACTAAGAAAACTCATTTGGATTGTTTTGATACCTTATAAAAATAATCCAAGATTCATTTGTGACATGTAGGAATCAACCACACCTCAATCCAATGAATGATGTGACCGGTATAAATCCAAATGTGTTTTTATTTAAAATTGACATTAATTTAAGTAAAAAGAATAAGTGACATACTAAAAACCAATCAAACACATTCAGATTGTTTTGATACTTTAAGACAATGATCCATTAGCCATTTTTGATGTGTAATAATCAACCAAACCTCAATCTGACACATAGTGTGACCAATATGACTAAAAGTGTCAGTTATTAGTTTTAAATTGATATTTTAGCTCAAAGCGTTTCACTCACTAAAAACCAAGAAAACACCCTCTGATTGTCTTCATAATTTAGGAGAGAGATTCGTAAGTCCTTTTTGATATGTATGAAGTAGTCTCACCTCAATCTGAAACACGATGTGACTAGTATGACTCAAAATGAATGTTTCTGGTTTGAAATGATATTTTAGTAAAAAACACAACTATCATACTAAAAACTAATCAAACCCATTCGGATTATTTTGATACATTAGAAAAATTATCCATAATTCATTTTTGACAAGTAGGAATCAACCACACCTCAATATGATGAATGATGTGACCGATATAAATCAAAACATGTCATTTAAATTTGATATTAATTTTAGTAAAAAAACAAGAGACATACTCAAAACCAATCAATACCCATTCATATTATCTTGATATTTTTGTACAACAATCCATAACTCATTTTTGATGTGTAGGAATAAACCCCACCACAATACGATTCACAATATGACCTGTATAACTCTAAATGTGTCTTTTTTATTAAAAATTGACATTTTATTAATATATTATTTCATATTAATGTTTAATTTATTTCTTTATAGTATTACCAACATAATATTTTTTTTCTTATATAGGTGCAACCTTTTTATTGAGTTGGGATGGGTATTTCAACAAATAATACCATGGGAGAACATTTTTGAGTGGGGATCACAAATGTCAAAGGATGAAACATTAATTTTTTTAACTGTTTGTTGGATAATTGTAAATGTAATTATATAAAATATTGTTTGAAATGTATATAGCATTGTTTTCCAAACCCTTGTGTGTGCTGCTTTGTCCTTGTGTGCACAGATTTTTTCTTGTGGGCACTGTGTAGGTGGTGTGTGTGTTTTATATGCAGGTGTTGGTGGGTGTACTGTTATATAAACACCACATCATAGGCAACTGGGCCTTTATCAGTGCTATTTAGAGCATTGATAAAGGACCCTTTTATCAGTGATATCTAGAGCACTAATAAAGTCCCACTTTATCAGCGCTATTTCGAGCACTGATAAAGACCCCCTTTATCAGAACTAATTAAAGTGCTGATAAATCGTTTATTTATTAGTGATAAAAATAGCATTGATAAAAAGTGTCATTTATCCACGCTAAAATAGAACTGATAAAGGGGGGGGGGGACTTTATCAGTTCTTTTTTGAGAGGATAAAGGAGACCATTTATCAGTGGTTTTTAGCACTGTTAAAGGGGACCCCCCCTTTTATCTATGTTGAGATTAACAATACTTTTCTAGTGATTTTAAAAGTGTTTTCTAGTGATTTTAAAATAACTATCTATAGTAGTGAATATTATAGGTTTTTAGAACACACACACAAACATATTATTAAAAAACAAAACCACAACTCAGTTTTTTATAAATGAAATTTCTGCTATGATTATATATATTTGTTATGTTTAATGATATAAAACACATAATAAAATACCAACAACATTTTACTGTAACATTATAGAATAAATATCACCATAATACGACCAATAGACATTATAAATGCTAGACATTATAACTGTTTGTAATATAGCCATTATAAAATGATCATTAGAATTAATATATATTAATGTTAATGATGAGTAGCAATTGATACAAAATATATGAAGGATGAGATCAACTAGTAAGATCATTCATTTTGAATCTCATTTATCTAAGCTTAAGAGGGAGGTAACATCGCTGGGGTTCACCCTTGAACGAAACCAAACAAAATTTCAAAAAGTGAGACATGACTGAAATTGTCTATAAGAGAAGTACAAGTTAGTGGAGATATCAAGTATTGGTCGAAACATCTTATAAAAGTACCACTATCGCACACCATACCCTTAGGGATTATTCTGGTGTAATAAGAAGTTATGTATCTAGAGGATGGGTGGTCTTGATGTGTAAATTATTTTAGGAATGAAATAATGTTAATATGATACCATATTGTTTTTAACATTTGTGGGTGAAATTAGGTGACTATGAAATTTAGTATTTTGATCATCTTAATAAATAAAAACATAAGGAATTTATCTCATAATACAATGAAATAAAAGTGTTAATTTTGATAAAATAGATGTTTGACACAATGAAATCATAATTATATTTTTGGAAAAACATATATGATTTATTTTTCATTAAAATACTTGTTTATGATAAATTTAAAAGTTATAAGTAAAATTTAATTTTAATAAAATATTTTCATGAGACAATATATATTTGTATGAAAATGATTATATATTTTTATAAAACTATAAGTAAATTTTCAATGTGTCATAAATTTGGTCATATCAAAAAAACTATTTTTTTTCAATAAATTAGATTTTTTTTAAAATATTAACTTTATTGTATTTTTTTTGATAAAATGGATTATTTTTTTGGAATCAATATGTAGAAAAATTATTAGGTTGAAGTTTTTGTATATTTCATTAAAAATAAAATACCAAAGTGAAATCATAAAATACTATATAAGTACAATATTTTTTAATAGTATATATGAATGGATTTTGGAGGTTTCTAGGAGTTGAACATTTTATTTTCCTATTTACTATAGAATCACACACTCCTTATAATTGAGTATGAGTCACTTTTTGAAGAAATAATATCTTATTATAATATTTTATTTTAAAACACTCTCATCCCCCCTATAAATACCACCATTCACCACTCATTTCTCCACACATTCGACCCCCCTTAGCTCATCAAAATTCTAGCTAAATCTCTCCCTAACCCTCTTCCCATCCTTGTTCTCACCAAAAGAAAAAATTAAATATCCTTAAGGTGTATCCTAATAGTGAACATCCAAAGGAAGAGGTAATATTCTCGACCAAATTCTCTTAAATTCTTTTCTTCTTATACCACCTCAAATCTATTCTATCCATTCTAGTGTAATAATATTAGTATATTAATATACTGAAATGTTATTATATTAATGTAATATCCATTATTGAACCCCTCTCATTCTATTCAAAAAATAAAATCATTGTTCATATCATGGTTGGTTTACGACCTCCATGAACAACACATTTTATTTTTCATCATCGCTTTCATGGATAATTTTAATACACATATTATGGTTAAAAATAATCTAAATAAATATATTATATATTTTTTCATATCCTGGAATTTATAAATATCTATAAGGTTAAATAAAACTAAATAAGTTCACCATGGTTGAAAAATCCACCTAAATGAACTAACTATATATAACCTTTATACTAAATGAATCATCCTCATTACAGAACAAATATAGATTTTTTGGATCATCTAAATCTTTGTATTGAAATTAAAATCATTCTTTTACAATTATAGTGTTATGGTATCATTATAAAAGAGATTTCATAATTTCCAATAAAACAATTCAACCTTAGAATCATGTAATAAACATATGCGGGAAGGTGAAAATAATCATAATATCATTATAAAATGAGTATAAAAAAATATAAAAAAATATAAATAAATCAAATATACTTGAAAAAGGTTCTAAATCAAGTATTTAATAAACATATTTTTCTTATTCATCTAGTTAGAAGAACATACTGAATGAGTCAGGGACTCAAGGTAGGTGATCTTCTGAACCACCCTCATTACTTTTGGGTTACACATTCTATTTATTTTTCTACCTTTCCCTCTATCCTCTTCTCATTTACTTATTCCATATTTTGTATATATTTTCCTTACATAGATACCTAGTTTACTTTACCTTTCTTAGTTGAGAATAATATATGTTCTTCAAGTTCCCTTATAAATACTTTTTTAAGGAAACCCATTTAAAGGTAACTTGTTTATTTATTATTTATTTTTATCCATATAATGATTTAAAACTTTCTATTATTTCTAAAAAACTCATTTTTATGTAAAACCATTTGGGTTCATTTTTTTATTTTAATAAATTGTTATGATCTTACCCTATTTAATGACACTTTACCCTTTTTATAAAACCCAGCTTAAGAGGTTAATTTCCAAACCTACTTATCTTCTATTTTTTATGTGTTCACTTTACTTGAAATTCATTTTCATGTCCTATGATTTTTCATTCATTTATGAACATCCAAGAATTCCCTTATTTCATGGGAATCATTATGATATTTCATTCGGTTATACTCTAATACATTATTATGTAAATAATTTCACTTTCATGAGTTTTTCTTATTCTTATACCTTATATTGATTTCCTTACATGTCACACATATGCATGTAAATGATGCGAATGTGATGGGTGGGACCAAAATTATACAACCCCAAATGCATTGGGTAATTTTTTCATCTCATGTGATACTATGTATGTTGAACATGTAGTTAACCTAACACACTATGTTATATTGTCTTAGTAGCGAGACTTGACTTTTTTTATGATGTCATGTTTTATATTCTCCACACATTTCCATGATTCCATGATCCTATGATATCATTTTATTCATTCCATGATGTCATTTGAACATATATGATCATTCTCTTTTATTTTATCATGATATGACCCTTTTCTCATATGTATTAATTGTCATGATTATTTACTTTGATTATTGCCTTACTAGGATATATAGATCACCCTTTTACTTTATGTATTTCCCTAGAGTATCCGATACATTAATAGAAGATAATGATATTTAGGATAACATTTTTTAGAATTAAATAAATATGTTGTGGTTTATGTTTAAGTTGATGTTTCATATATATATTCTCCCAAAGAAACTATACATCTAGATTATTGGGTTGTATTTTATGTCATTTTATGTTAAAAGTGAAGTAATAAAATATATAAGATACTCATATTTCTATAGTTGGTATCATATAAAGGTATAGTTATTTTTGAGGATTAGTATAATAATATTTTAATGAAAACCCTAGGGATATGTTTACAGAAAACACCCTAAATTTTTAATTAAGTATAGAGTGTGCAGTTTCCTAGATATGAAATCCCTATCTAGATACAAACAAGTGGATGCAAAAAATAATATAGATTCAACTAGAGGTAATAACCCCAAAAAAGGTTAGTTGGGAATTAAATAAATCTTTACACGGTGCACAACAAGTGGGACTAATTGAACACCTAGTTTGAAACTCCTAAAGGTTATGATTCAGATGATTCACAATCACTTTAAAAACCATTATAAAGGATTGAATATATTGTTATAAAACTTGATAATGTAATATATAACTAGTTAGGTTAGGGAATTTAATAGGAAAATGACAATTTATATCCTATATTGAATCCTATAAATGCATAAGTTAGGGTATACATGTCATTTATGAGTTATTCCTTCTAATTTCATAGTTTCCCTTTTATATGCTTATTAGTTTAAGTATTCTCATCCCTAGTTTTCCATTATTTCAGTTAATGGATAAAAATAAGAGGATTCACACCAATAACCAATGTGATGGGAAATGTGATTATTTCATAAAATAGATACCTTACCTTTTGAGGCCAAGAGTTAAGAACTACATTGAAGTACATTCTCAACTAACTCAAATTATAAATAATAACATGAATCATGAGAAACACCCCCATTTTCCTAAGAATGAACAAGTTGTAGTTGATTCTATTATGTGACAAAGGTCTATTACATTTAGTGGATCATATGATCCCTTAATCATATAATAATTAATTAATTTCATTAAGAAGATATTTTTTTGTACTCTAATTCTTTGAGAAATAGAAAGTTATACTAGCTATTAATATCTTAGAGGGAGAAGCCGATAAATAGTGGACACTAATCAAGAAAATAAATCCAAAGGATGAAATTGAATCAATATAGTGGGAATGATTCAAGAAAATATTTCTCAATAAATATTTTCCTCACACTCTCCATCTTAAAATGTAGAGGGAGTTTCTTAGACTTAAGAAAAATGAGGATAAATCTATTAGGACTTATGAGGAAAACTTCACAAGGCCTGCATGGTATGCCTCTTTCTTTTTCATTGGCCTCAAAAGTAATATTAAACACTTATTTTATAAAGACCCAGATTTTATATGTAATTTTTTTAATTATATAGAATTATTATGAGTCTGCGAAAATTGAGGGCATGTGATTCTGAAGCCTGGTGTGCCCGAAACGAATTTCTGAACTTTTTTTAAAGTACATTCAGTAAACGCTTGAGCGGCATTTTATAACTTTTGAACCAGTGATCGGATTAAAAATTCTAGAGCACCGTTGAATCCACAACACCGGGATTCGCTTAAGCGAGGCTTCACTTTGACCACAGTAGGTCTGGAGAAAATTTTTTTTTGGGACTTTTTAAAAGAAATAAATAAAATAACTTTGTTATTTTATTTTCAATCTTTTCCTCCAACAGACAAGAGGAAACGTGGGACTAGCGATGTGTCAAGACAATAAATGTCTTGACCTTTCAATCTTAAGTAATTGCAACATTGGGGAATTAGGAAGGTTCCTAATTAATGAGCCCTCATTAATTCCCAACGTTTTTACTTACCCTTCCCCTATTCTATTTATATAGAGCTTGGGGAGAGGTATCAACACAGCTTCACCAAGCAACGAAGTGATGGTAAAGTGTCTAGCCTCCAAGCCCTTGGTGGACAAAGCCGATTCTAGTAACAGGTGACGAGAGACACCGAACTATGAACCGAAGGGCGATGATCGAGCGACGTTGTTGGAGGCTAGTTGAGGGTGATAGCGAACACAGACCCACTTCCTCAACCATGAGCATTTCTCAATCATTCTTGAGGTAGGGTTTACTTTTTGGTTTTAATTCAAGATTTGTTGAACCCTTTAATCCTCCCTCATGTTTTCGAGCTAACGTGGAGGGCGCAGTCCTAACAAACATGGCCCTAACCCTATGCAACCTTGTTTACCCCATGCATTCTCCATGAAAGACCGCCGGTGTGGTGGTATCGACAACCGACACCAATGAGGAGAAAGGTGGTGTCCGACACCAGCCAGCCACGAGAGAGGAGGCGGCGCACCCACGCCACCGGAGGAACTGGCTGCGGCTCGTCAACCACGATGGTCGAAGGAGGTGGCACACTGACCCCACTGGAAGAACCAGCCATGGCTCGTCAGCTAGGGCGGTCGGAGGAGGTGGCCGGCACACCGACCAACTGTGGATGAGAAGGGTGGTGCGACCAGCATGCCGTTAGAAGATACGGGCCGCGACTCGTCAGTCGTGACTCATCAGTCGCGATAGCGGGACCCACAACAGGTCCCATGTGACTTGGAAGCACCCTTAGGAGCTATCGCTCCGGGTTCCAAATGGGGGACCCCCCCCCCCCCACGCACCAGCTCGGATGGAACCCACTCCGCCCTGGTCCACACCACCTGCAGACAGTGCTCTACAGTGCACCGTGCTCCACTAAGGGCCAGGCCATCTGCCCAGTGGGCTGCATGCCTAGCGGGCTATGCCCCCCTTGCAGGTTAGGCCTCCCCCTTGCGGGCTGGGCCTCCCCCATACGGGCTGGGACGCCCCCCATGAGGGTTGGGCCAGACCTCAGCCCAGCCCAGTTAGTTCAGACTATAATTGGGTCAAGTCGACCCAAAATGGGTCGGGAAGGCCTATACCGGGTCGAGGCGGCCCAGACCGGGTTGGTCCGACTGGGACAGATTGGACCCAGGCCCAACCGAACCTAGAAACACTTAAAGGGCCATATCTTAAGAACCAGATGCCTGTTTGATGAACCATCTGTGGTTCTGAGATCCTTGGATCGAGATGATCCTTTTGGTATACTCCACTTGAGTTTTGGAGATAGTTGAAGTATGAACAGGTTGGATCGAACCCGAATCCAATCGGGCCCTCAGAACTAAAACGGTTATAACTCATAGACCAGACATTTGATTAATACACCGTCTGTCTCATTAGAACCCTCACAACATGGAGGTCCTTTAGGTTACACCTTTTTGGAGATTAGTGGTGGTAGAGGTATGACCAATATCTCGAGAGGCAGATTCTACAGAACTCGAGCACACCTGGTGCGTGGAATCCTGTGGCAGGCTGTAATGTGAAGAAAGAATATCAATCCTGTGTGGGTCAGCATCTATCGATCCTGTGTGGGTCAGCTTCTATCAGATCCCGTGTGGGTCAGCGCTCAGTAATCCTATGTGGGTCATTGCATACCGATCCTATGTGGGTCAGATCTTGTGTGGGTCCGTGGGGGTTAGTTACCTATCGATATTGTGTGGGTCAAAAGCTGTGCCTCTTAACAGAATAAGATGATCTTTCTTATGAATAATCATATGTACTTCTATACTTAAGTTATACCTGATTGTGAGCTGAGTCTTTTAATCTTCATGGTGTTACCTGTGTGGTAGTTCTCTCTTCATGGTGTTACCTGTGTGGCACTTCTACCTTCATGGGGTTACCTGTGTGGTACTCCTATCTTCGTGGTGTTACCTGTGTGGCACTTCTATCTTCATGGTGTTACTTGTGTGGTACTTCTACCTTCTTGGTGTTATATTAGTGGTGTTACCTATGTGGTACTTCTACCTTTGTAGTGTTGTCTTCATGGTGTTATCTGTGTGGTACTTCTATCTCGGTGGTGTTACCTATGTGGTATTTCTACCTTCGTGGTGCTACCTTTGTGGTAATCTTCCCTCATGTATGAGATGAGTATATCTTGATAACTTAGTTATATGTATGTGCATATACGTAAGTAAAGTTGAAGTCTTTCTTTATGGTTTTTCCTTAGTGGAACTTTATGAGACCCACGGGGGTTTCAGGGTCCCTACTGAGTATCGTTATACTTACCCCTACATGGTCTTTACCCACACCTTGTTGTGTCTTGTGCAGATGATGAACAACAGTGATCGAGGCTGAGGGAGACAAGTTTGGACGGTACCTAGAGGTGGACCATTTGGCATGACGTGACACAGGGACTACTGTTTGTGAGTTGTACCTACCCTTCAGGTAGGATCCACGATGGATGATATAGGAGCTGTTTGTACTTTTTAGTTGTATTTTTACTTTTCAGTTGTACTTGTACTTTTTAGTTGGGCTTGTATTCTGACCCCTTTAAATTCAAAACTCTTTTTACTACAACAGTTTACTTGTGGTTGTTTCTTGTTGCATTCTAGACTGTTTGTATGTACAGGTTAAAAAGGAAATGCCTTCCTGTTTTAGGGATACACCTTTCCGATTCTAGTCTCTAGCCCCTTCCTATAGAAGGCAGGCTTGGGGTAGTCACGGCACGAGCCTCGAGGTACATGTTATGAAAAAGTGGTATCAGAGGAGTCGGTTCTACCGAAGAACTAGGACTCTGATTTTTTCTATGTGGCAATAGTGTTAAGTGTTATGAGTGTGGCTTTCAGTTTGGAGAATCCATTTTTGGTACGGTGGATGACGTATCTATACACCAAGACACCGAATTCTGATTTCCGACTCAGTGCATGAAAACACTGATTGTGTGTATTTTTAAAAAGTTTTTCTTGTGATCTCTTTGAGTCAGCTCACTAGGTATAACTTATTGACCGTGGCACACCTATTTTATTTCAGGATTCCGCAACGTAGACAGCCATCCAGGATTCCCGAGAGAGTACATAATGATGACCCACCAAGCAATGAGGCCTCGTTTTAGGGCACTCTTATGGAATTAGCACCTTCGGGTGGTGTACCAGCTATACCACTGCTCGTTGGTCAATAGTTACAACCGGAAGTACCGATAGAGGACACCTGTTAGCCTAATTCCATACACGTGTTTTAGCATCAAATACCCCCTAAGTTCTGAGGCGAGCTCGACTCACAGGAGGCTAAGTATTGGATTGATGAGGTAGATTAGTTTTCATCTAGCTAGGGAACCATTTGATCAAATAACGGTCCTGGTAGAGAGCCTTCTAAGTGGCTCAGCTGAACTATGAAAGGGTTTAGATTACCCTGATCTTGCGAAGAGGTGACTTTTTCTGTGGACAAGCTTGAAAACCTTCCTCAGAGAAGGGGGTATCTTTCCATAAAGAGCTAAGGGATGAGTGTTCCCTATAGCTTCTATAGCTTTGGTAGGATGAAATGTCGGTAGATGATTATTCATCGAGGCGTACTCACCATCCCAGGTACTCGATGAATATAGTACGTTCAATGCTTCAGGGCTCGGACCTCCGATCAAGGTGTGTTTAGGGACATCTGAGCCAGTACTATTCCTCTATGTATTCCTACTTATGTTAGGGTGCTAGAGAGAACCTTTTTGGTTGAATATTCTTTGGTTGAGTGGATGCAACCAATGAATGTTAACATTAGAAAAGTAGTAAACTAACACCAGTCTTAGAGACCTAGGCATGTAAAATGTTTCGGGAAGAGGAAGTGATAGGGGCAGATGAATCTGTAGGGCAGTAGATGTGGAAGTGGAGCTAGGAGAGCAGCATGAGGTGGTATACATTTCGACATGTTACAACCACCACCAAAATGTGGTCCCAACCAGGATCAAGGAGCTAGAGGACAAGGGAATGGAGTAGCTGCATTTGATCAAGGGGTGTGACCTAAGGGATCCAGGAATGATTCTAGGTATGGTCTGTGTTTACTACTAGATTCTGTATTAATAGACATAGGAACCAATCATTCATTCTTGCCATGAATCTTGTTCAAGACCTAGAGTTTTTGGTTAAACTAATGACTTGACCCTTATGTCCGGAGATACCTTTGGGAGGAGACTCGATAATCACACTTATGCCGATGGTGCGCTCTGAACCTTGAGGTGAGAGTTTAGGTTGGAATCTCTTGGTGGCAGCATCAAGGCCTTATGATGTTAGTTTGGGTATGGAATGGTCATCCATAGTTCATACTCATATTTACTATATTAGGAAAAAAGGATATAGTATATCTACAACATTGGAATGGGTTTTTTTTGGGTCAGCGAAAAAGGAAACCCATGTAGCATGGAATAAACTCATGCATGGGAGGGTGCATCCGATCACTATTGAGTTGTCCAACCATACCCTCATGGAAATAGGAGTTTTGAGTTTTCAGTTCCCAACAGTAGGGGCAGAGTGTGGGTACATATTTACAAAAGATGTTTCCAGGACTACCTCCCTGAGGGGGGAGGGACTTCTGCTTTGGCTTGGTACTACTAGAGATTTGTACCCGACTTCTCTAGGGTAACAACACCTTTTTCAGCTTTGATAAAGTAAGGGGAGCCTTTTCTTTGGACGGGGAAGTGTTAGAAGAGGTTTCAAGAGCTAGGAAAGAGACTAATGAGTGCCCCCATATGGAGGCTACTAGAAGAGGGCATTGGGTGTGTATTCTACTACGATGCATCAGGGACCAGACTAGGTTGTTTCCTGATGCAGGAGTGGGAATTGATCTCCTACGACTCATGAAAGTTGAGACAACATGAGAAGAACTATGATACCTATGACCTAAAGTTAGAAGCAGTGGTCTTTGCATTGAAGATGTGGCGACACTACTTGATGGGTGAATGGTTTTATGTTTACTTTGATCAGAGGGGTCTTAGGTATATATTTCCACAGAAATACCTGAACCTGAGATAGTGATGATGGCTAGAGTTCCTCCAGGACTATGACTTTGAGATAGTCTATACTCCTGGGAAGGGGAATGTGGTAGCCAACGCACTTAGTAGGAGGTCTAGTCTACAGTTTCTGAGCAAGGCAACAGAGCAGCTAGCTGCGTTGCAGATATACTTTGTATATAGATATGGAGAAACTTACCTCCAGTCTATGATAGTCACTCCCCCACTCCTTCAGCGAGTCAGGGAGGTGAAATTTGGGGACATTGACTGTGAGGATTGATGTGCTTAGATATCCTCAGGATAGGCACTAGATGGATTTTATGAAGGTGGGGAGAACATCATCCTCTTCAGAGGACGTACCATGGTACCAATGGTGCTACGAGAGGAAGTGTTGATGGAGTTCCAGATGTCCCCTATATCAGTACATCCTGGTGTGGCAAAGATGTACCAGGACCTCCGGCGTTAGCACTGGTGGCCAGAGATGAAGAAATAAGTGGCAGAGTTTATTACTCGATGCCTCACTTGTCAGCAAGTGAAGGCCGAGTATCAGGTTCTAGCTGGCTTAGCATGACCACTAGAGGTTCCAGAGTAGAAGTGGGATGGAATCTCCATGGAATTTGTGATAGGGCTTCCACATAAGTCCAGGGGACATGATTCCATCTGGGTGATCATTGACCGACTCACCATGTTGGACCACTTCCTACCTATCCGAGAGCAGGGATCAGTAGAGGGCTTAAGACGCCTCTATGTACAGGAGATTATGCAACTACATGGGGTTCCATAGAAGATTGTCTTTGACCGTGACACACATTTTACTTCCTGGTTGTGGAAGGGATTACAGGAGGCATTCATGACCCAGCTATGTTTGAGCATAGCCTTTCATCCTCAAACAGATGGTCAGATTGAGCAGACCATACAGACACTTGAGGACATGCTTCATGATTACATCCTATATTTTGGTTGTAGTTGGGAGGGTCACTTTCCCTTGGTGTAGTTATCATAAAATAACAATTATCACTCCACCATAGGTATGGCACCATTCGAGGCCCTATACTGTCGACCTTGTAGATCACCACTATGCTGGACAGACCTAGGGGAGTCATCACTTATGAGTCCAGAGTTGGTACGGGCTACCATTGAGAAGGTGTAGATCATCCGGATAAGTACTGCACAAAGCAGACAAAAGTCTTATGATGACATGAGGTAGAGACCTTTGGAGTTCCAAGAGGGGGACCATGTATTCTTGCAAGTCTCCCCTCGATGTGTACTATAGAGATTTGGCCGAGGTGGAAAGTTGTCACCGAGGTTTATCGGACCATTTCTGATACTTCAGAGGATAGGCGAGGTGGCATACCACTTGAAACTTCCACCATAGTTGGAGAGGGTGCATGACATCTTCCACATATCACAATTGAGGAGATAAATACATGAACCATCTCACGTCATCGACCATGGTGAGCTAGACTTTGATGATGGAGAAATATTTACGGAGGTTCCATTAAATATTGAGGATTGACAGGAGCGATTCCTTCATGGGTAGTTGATACCTCTGGTGCGCATTCACTGGCAGCACGGGAACCTCCAGGAGAGCACATGGGAGTGGGAGGCTCAGATTCGTACTCAGTACCCCCATTTTTTTTTCTTAGTCTATGTTGTGGCTTTCGGGGATGAAAGGCCCTAAGGTGGGGAGAATGTAAAGACTCAGATTTTCCATGTATTTTTTTAATTATATAGAATTATTAAGAGTCTGTGAAAATTGATGGCACGTGATTCTGAGGCCTAGTGTGTCTCGAATTAATTTCTGAACTTTTTTTAAAGTAAATTCAGTAAACACATGAGTGAAATTTTCTAACTTTTAAACTGGTGCTTGAATTAAAAATCCGAGGGCACCGTTGAATCTGTAGCACCAGGATTCGCTTAAGGGAAGCTTCACTTTGACCGTAGTAGGTCTAGAGAAAATGTTAATTTTTGGGACTTTTTAAAAGAAATAAATAAAATAACTTTGTTATTTTATTTTCAATATTTTTCTCCAGCGGATAAGCAACAACGTGGGACCAGCAACATGTCAAGCCAATAAATGGATTAACCTTTCAATCCTATGTAACAGGAACATTGGGGAATTAGGAAGGTTCCTAATTAATGATCCCCCATTAATTCCCAATGTTGTTACTTACCCTTACCCTCTCCTATTTATAGAAATATTGAGGAGAGGTATCAACACAACTTCACCAAGAAACGAAGTGCTGGCAGAGTGCCAAGATGCCAAGACCTTAGTGGACAGAGCCAGTTCTAGTGTGAGGTGATGGGAGACACCGAACCACGAACCAGATGATAACGATCGAGCAATGTCATTAGAGGCTAGTGGAAGGGGATAGTGAAAACTGACCCACTTCTTCAACCACATGCATTTCTCCATCTTTCTTGAGGTAGGGTTTACTTTTAGTTTTAATTCAATAGTTGTTGAACCCTTTAATCCTCCCTCACATTTTTGAGCTAACGTGGAGGGCATGGGCCTAACGAACACGTCCTGAACCCTCCGCAACCTTGTTTACCCCATGCGTTCTCTGTGGAAGACCGCCAATATGGCAGGATTGGTGACCGGTGCTAGCGAGGACCAAGGCGGTGGCTGACACCGGTCGTCCGTGAGGGGGGAGGCAGTGCACCCACGCCGCCGAAGGAACCAAATGCGGCTCGATAGCCATGGTGGTCAGAGGAGGCGGCTGACACACCGTCCGACCACAGATGAGGAGGGCGGCATGACCAGTGCACTGTGGCTCTCCAGCCATGACGGTGGGTCCTGTGTGACTTGGAAGTTCCCTTATGCACTGCCACTTCGGGTTCCAAATAGTGGACCCCCCCTGAACGCCAGCTCGGGCAGACCCCAATCCTCCCTGGGCTGCACCACCTGTGGACCATGGGCCGCACTCCACCGCGGGTCAGGCTGCCTGCCCCACGGGCTGGACCTCTGCCCAGCAGGCCGAGACTACTGCTGCCTAGCCCAGCCAAGTCAAACCCGAACCAGGTTGGGTTTGGCCAACTGGGACGGAACGGACCCGGGCCTAACCGGACCCAGAAACACTTAAAGGCCATATCTTGAGAACCGGATGTCCGTTTGATGAACCTTTTATGGTTCTAAGATCCTTGGATCGAGATGGTCCTTTTTTTATACTCCACTTGAGTTTTGGAGATAGTTGGAGTATGGATGGGTTGGATCGAACCCAAATCCAATCGGGCCCTCAGAACTAAAACTCTTATAACTTACTGACTGGACGTCTGATTGACACACCGATTTTCACGTTGGAACCCTTACGATATAGAGTTCATTTGAGTTACACTTTTTAGAGCTTAGTGGTGGTTAATGTATGAACGATATCTCGAGAGGCAGATTTTACGGAACTCGAGCACACTGGGTGCGAGGAATCCTGTGGTAGGTTGTAATGTGAAGAAAGAATATCAATCCTGTGTGGGTTAGAATCTATTGATCATGTGTGGGTCAACTTCTATAAGATCTTGTGTGGGTCAGCACTCAGTGATCTTGTGTGGGTGAGCGCATACCAATCCTGTGTGGGTCATATCCTATGTGAGTCAGCGGGGGTTAGTTACCTGTCGATCCTATGTGAGTTAGAAGTAGTGCCTCTTAACAGAATAAGATGATCTAGCTTACAACTAATCATCTGTGCTTCTATACTTAAGTTATACCTGATTGTGAGCTGAGTCTTTTCATCTTCGTGGTGTTACCTATGTGGTACTTCTATCTTCGTGGTGTTACCTGTGTGGTACTTCTATCTTCATGGTGTTACCTGTGTGGTACTTCTATCTTCGTGGTGTTATCTTCGTGGTGTTATCTTCGTGGTGTTACTTATGTGGTACTTCTATCTTCGTGGTGTTACCTGTGTGGTACTTCTACCTTCGTGGTGTTGTCTTAGTGGTGTTACCTATGTGGTACTTCTACCTTTGTGGTTTTGTCTTCGTGGTGTTACCTATGTGGTACTTCCATCTCAGTGGTGTTACCTGTGTGGTATTTCTACCTTCATGGTGTTACCTTTGTGGTAATATTCCCTCATGTATGAGATGAGTATATATTGATAGCTTAGGTATATGTATGGGAATATACCTAAGTAAGTTTGAAGTCTTTATTTATGGTTTTTCCTTTATGGAACTTTAGAAGACCCACAGGGGTCTCAGGGTCTTTACTGAGTATTGTTATACTCACCCCTACATGAGATTTTCCCACACCTTATTGTGTCTTGTTTAGACGACGAACAACAATGATCGAGGCTGGGGGAGCCAGGACTAGATGGTACCTAGAGGTGGACCATTTGTCATGACATGACGCAGGGACTACTGTTTGTGAGCTATACCTACCCTTCAGGTAGGATCGACGATGGATGATCCAGGAACTGTTTGTACTTTTCAGTTGTATTTGTACTTTTTAGTTGTACTTGTACTTTTAATTTGGGCTTATATTCTAGCCCCTTTACTTTCAGTACGCTTTTTACTACAGCGGTTTACTTGTGGTTGTTTCTTGTTGCAATCTAGACTGTGTGTTTATATAGGTTAAAATGGAAATGCCTTCCCATTTTAGGGATCTACCTTTCCGGTGCTAGTTTCCAGCCCCTGGCCTATGGAAGGCAGGCTTGGGGTAGCCACAACACAGGCCCCGAGGGACTGGTCATGACATATTTAGTGGACTAAAGTCAAGTCTTTGAAAATATTTTGTGATTAGAGACTTTTATAGTTATGAGGAAATTCTCCTCCATGCCCTTAAATTCAAGATAGTGATTGGTGATTCTCAATAGTGTCGTGGGAATGGAGATGAAAAACAGTGAATAAAGTTAAAATTTGGAGGATCAACCGATAAATATAATGGATGGAAGAGAATCCAAATGCCCATATGTCATAAATTTGGGAAGAAGAATCCCATAAACTGCCTCAAGGTAACCATTAAATGTTTCAAGTTTGAAAAATAGGGGAATCAAGCTAATGAATACTGAAGGGAGATAAATAATCCCACTAATTTGATGGATAAAAAGAAGTTTTAGATCAATCCCCAGCCTATGGTCCAATGATTCAACTAAAAATAAAACATACATTATAGAATCCAATTTCCTAAGACAAGGGTTTTGAAAGATAACCAATGACAACAACCTCCAAGGCTAAGGTAGAAAAGATGAGCTTATATTATCACTATTGATGAAGTGGATCCTGACAATGAAGTGGAGATATGTATAATGATTATTCTTTCAATATTAGTGAACAAACTATTTGATTATGGTTTTACACATTCTTTAGTATCATGAAAGTTTATTAGAACTATTCAAATACCACATCAAAACATTGAGGTTGAGTTATCAGTGAAAATAGTAAATAGGATAATCATTACATCTTGAGCATATAAATCCTCCACAGACAATATTTGCGGGATGAATCTTTCAAAAAAACTTTTTATACTCCCTTTAGTGGAATTTAATGCTATACTAGGCATGGATTGGTTGTATTTATATAAATCCAACATCAACTATCAGGAGAAGGAAATTACTTTCTATATCCTAAATCATCCTCTAATTCTATACAAGTGTAACGAGGAGGATGAATATCCTTTGGAAATTTATTATGAAGAATGTATATTATTTACTTTTCCATAATCATATCTAACTCAAACTATTGATGCAAAGGAGATGATCATCCTTGAAGACATGCCCATTGTGAGGGAATATACTGATGTATTCCTTAAAGATTTTCCTGGTCTTCTCTTGACTGAGAGGTATATTTCTCAATTGAACTATACATACAAATTTTTTCATATCCAATAATCCTTAAAAAATTTACCCTATTGAACTAAAATAACTAAAGAAGAAACTATAAGAGAATCTAGAGAAGGGTTTAATACACCCATGTTCTTTACCATGGGGTTCCCCAGTCCTCTTTATCAAGAATAAGGATGGGGAAATGCATCTCTTTATTTATTATATTGAACTCAATAAAATCATGATAGTGAAAAAGTATCCCCTTCCATTGATTGATGACTTTTGATATGCTACATGGGTTCTAGTACTTCTCTAAAGTGTATTTTCAATTAGGATAACATAAACTAAAGGTTAATAAGGAGGATATTCCCAATAATTATTTTCATACAAGGTAAAAACACTATGAGTACATAGTAATATCCTTTAGACTCACCAATAATTGAATAATCTTCACAGAATTAAAAAATAAATACTTTAGTGATTAGATCGATAAATTTTTGGTAGTCTTTATAGATGATATTCTCATATCTTCTAAAATAAAGGAGGAATATGAGGATAATTTGAGTAAAATGTTAATGACTTTGAGAAAGGATAAGTTATATGTAAAGTATAGTAAATGTGAGTTTTGGATGGTGAAAGTAACATTTGTGGGGGCATGTTATCACCAGAAAGGGATATATATGGACTCTTTCAAGATAAATGTAATTAAGGAATGGCTAAGACCAAAATATAAAATAGAGATCCATAGTTTTCAAAGATTATTTGGGTACTATCATAGAATCGTGAGAAAATTTTTTTGATAGTAAAAACCAATAATTGTAAATTAGAAGGGAATGATATTTTTCTAGAATTATGAATATGAAGAGAGATTCATAGAGTTAAATAAGTGGCTCATCACTTCACCTGTACTCACACTATCCTCAATCAAGTAAGGATTTGTGATTTATAGTGATGATTAAAATAAAGTCTTGGGTTGTGTACTGATGTAAAATGATAAAGTGATAGCCTATGCCTAAATATAGTTGAAATTCCATGAGAAAAACTATCTAAAACATGATCTTAAGTTAGATTAAGTAATATTTGAATTAATTATTTAGAGTCATTATATCTATAGGGAGAAGTGTGACATATATATGAACCACAAGTTGTTGAAGTATATATTCACATAGAAGGATCTAAATATACACCAAAAAAGGTATTTAGAGCCAATCAAAACTATGAATGATCAATTAATTACCATAAAAAGAAGGAGAATAAAGTGAAAAATGATCTAAGTAGAAAAGATGCCAACGAGCCTGTACCCTAGTGGTACAGGATCCTTCTTGGCATCCAAAAGACCCAGGATCAAATCCGGGTAGGGGCGAATTTCCCAGGTACTGTAGCAGTACTGTTGCAGCGGCGGCACTATAGCAGCGGCAGCACTGTAGCGGTGGAGGAACTGTAGCAGATACTGTAGCGGTGGCGATACTGTAGCAGCATGGGTACTGTAGCAGTACTGTTCACCGATGGGTCCTTTGGGCCAAAAAAATGGGCTTTCAAGCCTTATATTCAGGCCACTTGGCCTTGGGACTTCGGGCTATGTAATGGGTCTCCCTCTACCCAGTCTAAAAGAGGTCTTTGCTTTCAAATAATAAATTGAGGCTTCAGCCCCAACCTTTAAAAAAAAAATCTAAGTAGAAAAGATTATATAACCTTATCCATGATGAGGATTGAGAATGATCTAATCTTCTTAGACATGTAAAGAAAATACAAGGGGATCATAAAGAAAGTAACATCATCTTACCTTTCTCAAATGATTTCTTAACCATACATTATTGAGAAAAATAAGAAATATCAAAGGGATGACACTAAGATGAAAAAAGGTGGATATTATAAGAAAGGGGAAATTTATAGAGTTCAACATTTATGGAGGAGTTGTGAGATCTGAGTTATGACTATGTGTACCATCAAATCCTAAGATAAATAAGGATCTATTGAATTATATGAATAAACATTATCTATCTACCTAGGTTTCAAAAAGACGTATAGAGATATATAAGATCATTATTGGCGGGATAATATAAATAATGATATTTCTGAATATATTTCAAAGTACTCAGTATGTTAGAAAGAGAAGAAATGAAGGAAAAAAACTTAAGGGGATAATACATCCATTACACATACCTTTTTGGAAATTGGAGAAAATCAACATGGATTTTATTATGGGCCTTCCAAATAAATCCAAAGGAAATAATTCCATATTTTTTATAGTGAAAAATATCACAAAAACTACTCACTTAATCACTATTCAAGAGGAATTCTCACTTGATTATCTTACAAAGATATACAAAAAGGAAGTGGTGAGGCTACATGGAACACCACTATCGATTATATATAATAGAGATCCAAGGTTTAACTCAATTTTTTGGAAGGGTATTTAATATTTTTTGAACACAGAGTTGAAATTTAGTATGATCTATCACCCCCAATTGGTGGTAATCTAAAAGGAGTATATATACACTTGAAGATATAATGAGATATTTCTCTATGGACTTCAAATGAGGATGAGGAAAACATATTTCTTTGACCGATTTATCATATAACAATAGATTCCACTCAATAATTTAGATTACTACTTATAAATAACTATATGGGTGGATATGTAGAATACCCACATGCCGGGATGAATTTGGTGAATGCAAGCTGGTGGGATCAAAACTAGTTGAAGAAATGGTTAAAATGGTCATGTCCATTCAGTTTTATATCATAGGAGAACTGAGTCAATAGAAAACATACAATGTAAATTATTGATGAGATCCAGAGTATAAGTTTGGAGATAAAATATTCCTTTACATATCTCCATGGAAGATATTCATGAGGTTTTTGAAGAAGGGAAATCTAAGTCTCAGATACATTTTCCCTTTTGAGATTCTTGATTGCATCAGAGCAGTGACCTATCAACTAGAACTCCCACTAAACTTGTCTCAAGTATATGAAATTTTATACATATCCCTCTATAATAATCATATACCAGATCCCTCACATGTAATTAATCTAATGTGGTATAGTTAGAGAATTATATTTATTACAAGGAGTAGCTATTGAAGATCTTCACCCGTAGAGACAAAGTTCTATGCAACAAAAAAAATCACCTGGTCAAAGTTATTTGGTAAAAAAATTAGTATAAGAAACCAACATGGGAACCTGAGGTAGTAATGAAATAGAATTACCCTAATCTATTTTTATCTTTGTGTATGAAATGAAATTTCAAGGAATAAATTTATTAAGGGTGAAGAATGTAATAATACATACTTTTATAAATTAAATCTCCCTTATAAATATATATGTGCATCATATTTAATGATATAAAACACATAATAAAAGATAATTTTTTATTGGAATATTATAGAATAAATCATTATATAATATGGCCATTGGGAATTATGACCATTATTAATATAAATATTATAAAATGTTTTTTATAATTAGTGTATATTAAATGTAATAATGAGATGTAATTAATGAATGAGAGAGTAACAATGACATCACCTTGTAAGTCATGAATTATTAATCCAATTTATTTGATATTAATAGTGAGGTAGTATCTATAGGGTAATCCCTTGACTAAGACCAAGTATAACTTCAATAAGCGAGGCTTGAGTAGAATCATCTATTGGAGAAGTTCAAGTTAGTGGAGATCACCACTAGATCAATGTTGGAAGAACCACCCCATGAATGTAACAAAATTTTACACCTTACCTTAAGGACTTATGCCAGTATAATAAGGGGTTATATATTTATAGGATAAGTATAATTGGTGTGTAAATTATTTTATAAATGAAATAGTGTTTACTTTAATACCATATTATTTTTAACATTTGTGGGAGAAATTAGATAAGGGTGAAATTTAGTATTTTTGGGCATCTTAAAAAATAAAAATATAAGGAATTTATATCATAATACAATTAAATATTTTTTTAAATATGATAAAATAAATGTTTTATATAATTAAATCAAAATTATATTTTCAAAAAAATATATTTGATTTATTTTTCATTAAAATAAATTTTTATGATAAATTTAAAAGTTTTAAATAAAATTAAATTTTAATAAAATGGTTTCAGAAAACAATATATATTTTTATGAAAATAATAATATAATTCTATGAAACTTATGTAATTTTTATAAGTGCTATAAATTTGACCGTGTCATAAAAACTCTTTTTCCAATCAATAAGGAATTTATTTAAATATTAAATTTTCCATATTCAAAAAATTATTTTGATAAAATTGATTTCATTTTTGGAATCATCACATTGAAAAAAATTTAAGGTGAAGCTTTTTTATTTTCATAAAAACTAAAATACACAGGTGAAATAATGAGATACCATATAAGTACTATATTTTTCAATAGTATATATGAATAAATTTTTTGAAGTAAGATGGATATTTTGTTGGACCCTTTGTTATAGAATCACAATCCCCTCACCATTGATCCACAAGATGGGTCACTTTTTGAAGACATAATATTTTACTCTAATATTTTATTTTAAAACACCCACCCCCTTATATATACTGTCCTTTACCACCCATTTCTTCACAAATTTTAAGTCACTTATCCCACCGAAATTGTGCCTAAATCTCTCTCCAAACCTCTTACCAGATCTTATAATACTTGGTCTCACCAAAATACCAAACTAAGGATCCTTAAGGTGTAACCTAAGAGTGAACATCCAAAGGAAGAGGTAATATTCTCAATCGAATTATCTTAAATTATTTTCATCTTCCTCAAATATATTATATCCATACTAGTGAAATAATATAAGTATTATTAATATAATTAAATTTTATTATATTAATGGAATATACATCATCTAACCACCTCTCATTCTATTCTAAAAATGAAAATGTTGTTATTACTATGGTCAGTTTACCACCACCATGAAAAACATATTTTATTTTTCATCACCTACTTAATAGATAATTTTAATACACATATTATGGTTAAAAATGAGATAAATAATTATATTATACATTTTTTCATATTTTAAAATTAGTAAATAGTTATATGGTTAAATTAAACAAAATAAGATCATTATGATCTGAAAAACTGATTAAATGAACTAACTGTATAATGATAATATTTATACTAAATGAATCATACCTATGTTAGAATAAATATGGATTTTTAGGACCATAAAAACCTCCAGAATGAAATAAAAATATTTCCATTACAATTATGATTTTATGGTATCATTATAAAATAACATTTATAATTGCTGATAAAACAAAACTACCTCAGTACCGTGTAATAAACATCTATAAAAAGGTAAACATAATCATAATATCATAATAAAATGAGTATAAAAAAAAATATAAGAATAATAATACATGAAATATACATTAAAATTTTATGAATTATGTATTTAATAAATAAAATTTGTTTATTTAGGAAGTTAAATGAACCAAACAAATGAGTCAAGGACCTAAGGTAAGGGATCTTCTAAACCACCCTCATTACTTTTGGGTTACACTTTATCATTATTTATCTCACTTTCAGTATATACTATTATAATTTAGTACAATCATATTATATATATATATATATATATATATATATTTTAATTACATATATTACTAGTTTATTTTAAAATTATTTATTGGGGATAATACAAGATCTTCTAGTTCCATTCTCAATCCCTTAAGAAAACCCGTTTAAGGGGAACTTTTTTATTTCTTATCTCTTTTCATGTACCAATTTATATAATTATTTTAAAACTTACATAGTTTCCAAAAAAACTCATTGTTTTATGTAAAACCATTTGGGTTTATTTTTGGATTTAAGGAAACTATTATGCTTTTACCCTCTTCAAATACTCTACCTTTTTTTAAAACCTGTTTAAGAGGTTCATTTCCAAACTTACTTTTGTACTCTTTTTTATGCCTTCAATTCAATTGAAATTTATTTTAATGACCTATGATTATTTATTCATTTATGAACATATAATAATTATTTATTACCTTATTTTATGATAATATTTATGATATTTAATTTAATTATGCTCCATGAAATAATTTTGTAACACATTTTCCTTTCATGGGTTTTTCTTATACTTATTCCTTATGATAATTTCCTTATGTGGCACAAATATACATGTACATGTTATGAATATTAAGGGTGGTACTAGAATTATACATCCTCCAATGAATTGGGTAATGTTTTTATCTCATGAGATGACATGTATGGTGAATGAGTAGTTATCCTAACACACTATGTTATGTTGTTTTGGAAGTGATCCTTGAATTATGTTATGATTTCATGTTTTATGTTTTCTTCACATTCCTATGATGTCATGATAATTTGATATAATCTTATTCATTCCATTATTTAATGTGAACACACATGGAAATTCTATTTTATGCTATCATGATATGCCCCTTATCTCACATGTATTACTTTCCATCATGATTTACTCTGATTATTTCCTTATTGGGATTTATAGATAACCCTTTTCCTTTATGTATTTTACTATGGAATCCTATACAATAATAAAAGATCAATGGGATTTAGGATCACTAAATATGTTGTTGTCTATGTTTAAGTTTATGTTTTATGAATATAATCTCCCAAAGACACTAGACATCTATATTTCTAGGTTGTATATTATGGAACTTTATATCAAAAATCATGAAATAAAATTTATAAGAGAATCAGTTTCTATATAAACTTAGTCATGAAGATTTTATGTTAAGTATATTGGTGGGTAATGATATATAATTTCTTAGATTCTACTATATGTATCTCGATGATGCATGCTATGATGTTTCTCTCCTTAAGTGTATATTAACCCATAAAAAATCAGTAGTACAATGGGTTTCAAGTGAATCCTATTTAGGATATAATGATTCCTTGATACTCTACACTTGTACTTAGTGGAGATTAAACTTTGAAGAGAATTTGGAATTAAAGGAGTAATGGAATATCATTTTTATTATACACCAATAAAGAGACTTTAATGCTTATAAAGGACTTAAGGCAAATCATAATATAATAGGGGTTTTTTGAATTATTATTGAATTTATTCTTATATATAATGAAGACAACATTTTATAAGAATGGAATCACCCATTCAGATAATTCATTCTACCTCTTTTAATTGGGTAGACACCTATTCTGGAAAGCCATGAATTTTCTAGATGTAATCCTATCTATCATATTGTATATGATTGAATAAGTAGCCCAAATTACACCCCTAGTGAGTGGACACATCCACTAGATCATGATTTACTTGATCAATGATCTAGATTATACTCATTTAGTGAACTGGGTTGACCCAACGAATGTTCCCATTCGGTGAAAAGTTCACCATCAAATAAACACATTACATAATCATGAACATGTGTGTGTAGATGGTGTGATGTACTGCCCCCACATGTTTTTTCCTAAATAATTTATCATTTTAAATAATGATAAAAGTATTACCATTATAAAGGGGACCTAACTCAAACCCAATTTCTAATGTAGGATTCCAAAAGTCTTCCCATTTTAAAAACAAATATAAAACCAATTTTTAATACTTTAAAAATCTAACAATTTACTCGTAAATTAAAAGAGAATCATACTCTATTAGGGTATGAACTCCTGGGATATCAAACTCTATCTATTAAATTCTAAATTAATCATTTTAACCATTAATAGACCTCACACTAAGCCATCATATATAGGATAAGACATCATTCAGTATTTATATAACACCCACTTTCTAATAACGATTCAAATAGTGTATTTTAATGATAATTTTGATAAAAATGTTCAAAATGTTCAAAATTTTATAATGTGAATGATCATATTTCATGACAACAGGAACCATGAAAGGTGATCATGAAAGTAATTTATTGTGATCTAATAGGTAGTGCATGGTCTCGAGAACCGATCATGGTGATTTCACATTCCTTAAAAACTAACCTAAATTCTAAATTTTTATTTATAAACTCCTTTGATTGTGTATTTTATTATTACAAAACTTTTAATAATATTTAAGTGCTGTTTTGAAATTTCTTTAAAGGGGTTGAGTATTATTTATAATATTTAAATTAAATTTTATAATTTATTTAAATAGAAAAATAGATTTCAAGTGTATTCCCTTTTAAAAATATATGTGTTTTTATGTGAGAATTTATTATTATTATAAGATATATATTTTTAAATAAATTTATTATTATTATTACTATAATCATCATTACTACTACTTCAATTATTTATAGGTGTTTGTATTTTAGAGTGGATGAATGTCACGAACAAAGAAAGAGTGCCATACAACCTGACACCTAAACTAGTCCGTGGCATGGACCAAAGGGAATTCCCAATCCTCATAGGCTCGAAACAAGTGCCTCAGTATCCACAATATGATTTTGGAATGATTTCACTAATTAATATAATCATAAACAACCAAAAATAATAAATAAATCATAACCAAATAACCCTAACCAAATAACCATAACCAAACATGACATAATAATTTTCATATTCAAGGTTTACAAAATTTAAACAAAACCAGAAAAGGGATACAACAAAAAGGGAACCAGACACTATCCCAAAAACAACCATGCAACAAGAGTATCATCATCCTCAATCCACCACCACCACAACTACAAGGGAAGACCAATATAATCCCAAACCACTATCTCCAAACATATTTCCTTTACCTATGTCAAACATAAAAAATTCTACTTACACCCAAAGGTGTAAGCAGGGTTTTCACCAAAACCCAGTAGGAATACACCCAAAAGAAAGGATTCCATGCTATAATATTAAAGGAAAAATTGACATTCACATTTACTTTAAAATATTTAATGAATTTCTGGGAAAACATTTTAAGGAAAAATATTTAAAGGAAAATAATTTTAAGAGAAAACACTTTTCTAAAATGACCTTTATTTAAGATAAAATATACACATAGTCCATCGTATGCTGATTCGTGGTACCACATCACAAGAGATTACTAAATCATAGAAAACCCCATTGTATCTAGCTAAGAGTGGGGCCATAGGGACATCGTATCTCAGTGAAATGTGGTATAGTAACCACAATAATATTTTTCCAGTGCATGAGACACTAGAGAGGATCTTCATCCAAAATTCTAGTGGTATCCAATCACCATTAAGTATTTAGTTAGAGTTTTAATCGTCAATACTACAAGAAAGAATCGGGACTCAACCCCACTGATTCAACTAACATACTAGTCCTAGTCCACCCACCTAGAAACCTCAAATTACCTTTGTACTCAATTTTCATTTCACATGTTGCATAGGTTACCACATTTACATACACACACAAGAAAAATGAATACACATAAGAAACCACTTTTCTCATGAGCAAAACCCTTTCCAAATTCACATGCACACTAAAACAATCAAGAAACATGCTTCTCACCTCTTAAAAAATTTATTAAACTAATTTCAAAAATTATAAATCACAACTAAGTCACACAACATGGATTCAAACATGAAAAAAACCCATTTACTTTTTAAAAATCATTTTTCAACCATATTCACCTCAAATCCCTTTGAAAACTCATTTTTCACCACAAAAAAATTTCACAGAACATATTTAAATAGTCAAGAAAGAATATTAAAATCATCTAAAAATGATAAAACATGTAATCACCTACCTCAAGTGAATAAACTTCTGAAAAATAGTTAAAAACCACAACCACACCTCAACAGAACCCTATAAATGCATGATCAAACTAGAAACATCAAAATCGAACCCTAAAGAATAAGATCTAACCCTAAAAATGTCACAAAAACTAATAGAGATATGAAACCCCAAAGAAAGAAGAAGAAAACCCTATAAAAAAGGAAAAAAACTTTAGAGAAGGGGACCGACTTGAATAATTGAGGAGAAACCATGCCAAAATAACCCCAAAAATGGAGGTATAAGGGAGAAAGAGGGCTGGGGGAGGAACCTAGGTTGAAGAATACCAAAGGGGGGGGGGGGATTTTGGGGGTTTAGGGTTAAAAAATTGGAGATATATAGAACATAAAAATCCAATTTTTAATGACCTAGATAGTTTGGAAGGTTTACCAAACCATGTGGAAACCATGTTCCCCTTACTATCCAAGTAGGACATGCCGCATGGTTTTTTGTATGGTTTAAAAACCGTGCACTAACTATGTGATAATCCTCTATCCAAAAACACCATTTGGCCACATGTTTACCTGGGTAAGGGCGCACGATTTTTCTAATCATGCACCAACTATGAACCACCTTCCGTTTACCCAAAATTTCCATTTTTCTCAAAAAATAGAAGGAAAACCAGAGGAAAAAATGCTAGACAAAAAATAAATAGAAAAATACCTCAAAAATGAAATCACGGGTGTGAAAATTCTCCCCACCATGAAAACTTTCCATCCCTAGAAATTAAACTCGAAGCTTGATCAAAGAATAAGAACAAATACTCATGCTCAACCCACAACTTCTACTCCCAAGTCTCATGATCATAATTATCATGTTGTCCAATAATCCAAAATAGTGGAATAGGATTCCCATGAATTACTTTATCTTGGGAATCCACAATACGCACTAGACACTCAAACATAGAAAAATCAAACTCTATTTACAACTATTCTCAATTTAGCACATGATATAGATCAGGGTTATACTTCTTCAACTAGGAGACATGGAACACATCATGAATTGATGTCAACTACAAAGGAAAATCTAACCTATATTCCTCCTTACCAACCTACTCAGTGATCTTGAAAAGTCTGACATACCTCAGCGTTAGCTTCCATTTATTTCCTAAAAAGACATAACTCAAGATAGGTACCAATTTCAGGAGAACCCAGTCACCTATATAAAACTAAATATATTTGTATCTCTGATCGACATAAGAATTGTGGTGAATCTGAGCTGTCAAAAACCATTTCCCGATTAGCTTGACCTTCTCAGATGTATATTATACTAAGATCGGTCCCAACAATGAGGTCTCACCTACCTCATCCTAACACAAAGGATACTAAAAGAGATTACCATAGAGTTCCTAAAGAGGATCTATTCTAATTGAATATTGGTAGCTATATTATTATATGAAAACTTGACCAACCCCAAATGAATATCCCATGAGCTGCCAAAATCCAAGTCACATGAATCAATCATGTCCTCAAAAATCTTATTTTCCCATTCTTTCTAACCATACATTTGAGGATGGTATATTGTGCTTATCTTTACTTGAGAACCTAATGCCTTTTGAAGGAATCCCTAGAAATGAGAGGTAAAACAAGGGTATCTTTCAGAAACAATTTCCTTTGGGGCACCATGAAGCCTCACTATTTTTCTGATATAAAACTAGCCCAATTCATCCACGTTTTCTTAATATCTGATAGGAATGAAATAGGTATATTTGGTCAAATGATCAATCACCACCCAAATGACATTACTTCCCTAAAGTGTATAAGGTAATATAATAATGAAGTCCATGGTGATCTCGTCCCACTTCTAGGTAGGAATGGGTAGTGGCTGAAGCAAACCAAAGGACCATTGATGATATTCCTTGACCCGATGACATGTATAACACCTCTGTATGAATTCAACTACATCCTTCCTCATACCTGGACACTAGAAATACTGAAACACATCATAATACATCTTGGTGGAACTAGTATGAAAAACCCATTGAGATTGGAAAATATATTTCATTATCACCTTTCTTAATAATAATGACACTGTAAAGAAACCCTTGAAGCACAAGATTACCTCAGGATATAATGACCAATCACAAGGTGTCTCTCTACCATGAAGAAACTGCATAGAATTTTGACAAAAATTTTCACCAAAATGATCCATCTAAATCAGCTCTATAAGATAAGGATCCAGCTGAACACTGGATAATAATGTACCTCCATTGTTCTCCTTCATCTCCAGGTTCATCTAAGAAAATTCCTCATCAAGGTCCACTCATCACTGGACTCTTTCAAATCCTCCACTGCCACCTTTCTACTCAAAGAATTGGCCACAAAATTCCATTTTCCTGGGGTATACATGATATCAAAATCAAACCCCTGAAGGTACTCAACCCAATGAAACTACCATAGATTAAGATATTTTTGAGGGAAAATATAGGTCAAATTTTTTTGATCAGAATAAACCAAAAAATTCTCCCCAAAAAGATAGAGATGCCACATTTTCAAATAATACATCATTGATGATAATTCCAAGTCCTGGGTGGGGTAATTCTTCTCATGTTCTTAGAGTTGGAAGGAAATGTACACTACTACATGATGATTCTACATAAGCACACACCCAAGTACCATACCCAAGGCATCACAATAAACTATATAGCCTTTTCCAGATCCTGGAAAGATAAAAATAGTGGTGGTAGTCAACTACTATTTTATCTCTTCGATGGATGTATAACACTCTGGGCTCTATTCAAACTTCACCCATTTCTTGGTAAGAGAATTCATGGGTGAAGCAAGCCAAGAGAAATATTGAACAGACTATCTGTAATAACCAACTGGGAATAAAAATCTCCTAATCTCAAAAACATTATTCGACCATTCTCATAACATCACTAAACTAATCTTCTCAGCATCCACTGAAACCCCTCGTGATGAGATCACATGGCCCATAAACTTTACCTCTTTAATCCAGAAGGTGCACTTAGAAAACTTAGCATAGAGATCATAATCCCGAAGGGTGCCCAACACGATTCGTAAATTCCGCTAATGCTCATCATCTGATCCATAATAAACTAGGATGTTTTCCATAAATACCATAAAAATAATAATATATATATTGGTGTAACACCTTATTCATAAGTTCTATGAAGACCACTGGAGAATTTTTTTCAACTCGAAAGTTATGACCAAGTATTCAAAATGTTCATACTTGCTTCAGAAGTCCGTTTTCAAGACATCCTTCTCTCTCACCATAACTTGGTGATAAACAGAGTGAAAATTAATTTTAGATAACCACATTTCCCCTTTTAACTAATAAAAAAAGTCATAAATGTGGGTAAATGGATATTTTTTCTTGATGGTTACCTTATCCAACTTCTAGTAATCAATGCACAACTAGAGATACCCATCGGCCTTTTTGGAAAACAACATAGGAGAGACCTAAGGGGATAATCTTAGGCTAATGAATCATTTGGATTCCAAATATTCTATTTTTACATTTAATTACCTCAACTTGGTGGGGGCCATACGGTATGAGGGAAGAAATATCATCTGTTTTCTCAATGCCAAATTGATATAAAAATTCACATCCCGCTCTGGGGGTAAACTCAAAAAATCATCTGGGAGAACCTATGAAAAATCCTCCACTAAAGGAGGTAATCTATCCTCTGGTGAACCACCATCATCCTACAATGTGAGTGATGATAACTAAAGAAAAAATTACTTAATTCTCGGAGTAGAGGTCTAGCATGATCCAACCAAGGATCCCATTCTCTATGAAAAACCTGGGTACTTCCATCAGGTTCTATGAAACTCACTCACTGCCTATAATAGTTGATATATGCCTAAAATTTCACCATACAATACATAATTAGGATTAAGTAAAACAGGTTCATATACAAGGCCCAAAAATCCCATTCCAGCTTGACCCCTGACACAGTGAGTGCACAAGATAGGCACCTAAAACCCTTCTATTTATTCTTACCCAACGACAGTACTAACTCTATCACATACATAATAAGATTAGCTGGTAAACCCAAATAATTCACAAGATAGGTAGAGATAAATGAAATAGAAGAACTAGTATAAAAAAAAAAATCAAAAACCATGGATGATTCAATGAAAACAATACCTTAGACTATTATAGGTCCTGCATTAGATTCCACTAGTGGTTGATCCACCGTATGAAGCTGCCTTATCTTAGCCTGAGCCTGAGAATGACCACTATCCGAAATCTCTTCCTTGAACTAACTATGCCTAGAATATGATCTATCCCTATCACCATGACCACCAAAATGAGATCCCACTATCTTTGGATAGCTTTTACTAGGATGACATACCCCAAGAAGCCATAGATCCTACTTCACTTTGGTAAGAACACATGGCTCTATAGAATCACTACAAGTGACCCATTTCTCCACATCGGTGACAAGGTTTGGGAGATGTTCACATGGGTAGTATGTGCCCTAACTTCCCACAACAGTGGCACACAATTAACCCTGCATTAGAAGCTTAAAAAAACTGCTGGGAAGGGGGCCTGAATTACCACCCCCTTCTTCCCCTGCATGTCCCGCTTCCTCTTCTTCTCTAATGATCTGCCACTGCCCACTACTATCACAACCCCAAAAGAACTGGACTTTCCCTTGTGATAAATATCCACCATACAAGAATGGTCAACCACTTCAATATAGGTTTTCAGCTTAAACAAAAATACATGAGAATAGATCTCTCACTGTAACCCCCTCTCAAACCTCCGAGCCTTAATCTTCTCATTGGAAATGATTTTGGGTGCATAACAAACTAGCCCAGCAAAGCGGTTGACATACTCAATCACATACTGGTACCCCTGAACAAGGTCCATGAACTCTCAATATATGGAATAGTATAATACTTCAAGATAATAATTCTCATTAAAAACAACCTTGAAGTCTTTCCAACTCATCTTCTCTTACTTACCAGCTTGCACCACTGAGTCCCACCACCTCCGACTAGGACCTTCCAATAAGAACAAGGTGCACTTAACCCTAACAGATTCAAGAGTATTGAGGAACTCTAATACCCTCTATATCTTCTCAATCCAATCCTCTGCTTCCTAACGTTTTGTGCTACCTCAAAAAGAAGGAGACTTGTTCTTAAGGAACTCCTTAGCCTTGTCATTTTCAGGAGCTAGTTCAGCTTCTCTGACCTAAGAGAGACTAGAGCCCGCCCCTTGTTCGAAATCTTGGATAACCTGAACCACATCTTCCACTATCCTCAAATAAATTGGTGAGGGGTAACTGTCTCTGACCTCTTCCTGTGGTTGTTTAAGAACTCTATGGGGAGGCATTTTTCTACAAGAAGTAATAACAATAAGAAAAACCATCAATACCATCATTCTAAAAATTTTCTACAATAACAAAAAATATCATCATTACATAAATCAAACATAACCAAATCTATCACAATAATAATCCAAATGACCAAAACACTCTACTCCAACCTAGTTTCCACATACATTCTGTAGCCTGTACATCTCACCTAGAGGACAATTCAATCAAAATCCCAAAATCCCATGGCGATCCAAGTTCTATTATGAGGTGTGATGGCTATTCACCCTACTCAAAACCAGAATATAAATTATCCATAGTAAAAGCTCCCGTCTATCAAGATTCATCCCAAAAAACATGACCCAAAAAGATCGTGACCTGATCTAATACCATTTTTTTCACAAACCTAGCCAGAGTTCCATCTAATCCAACACCCGAACCAATCTATATCATGGCCCGAAGGGAATTCCCAATCCCCATAGGTTGGAAACTAGTGCCTGGGTATCCATAAAATTATTTATGAATGATTTCACCCATTAATATAACTATAAAAAACAAAAAATAATAAATAAATAATAACCAAATAACGATATCCAAACATGGAATAACAATTTTAAGATTCGTGGTTTACAACATTTAGAAAAACCCAGAAAGGGGATATAACCAAAAGAGAACAAGACACTATCCCCAAAACCACCATGAAATAAGAGGAGAATCGTCCTCAAGCCACCACCAACACACTTGAAAGGGAAGACCATTAGAATTGCAAACAACCATCTACAAACATATTACCTTTACCTGTGTCAAACATAACCAAGTATACTTACACCCAAAGGTGTAAGTAGGGTGTGATACAAATACAAGTAGGATTCCACCCAAAATAAATGATTCCCTACCATAACATTTAAGGAAAAATTGATATGTACATTTACTTTAAAACTTTCAAATAATTTTTGGGATTTTTTTAAGGAAGACTGTTTAAAGGAAATAACTTTTAAAGGAAAACAATCTTAACGTAAAGCAATTTTCTCAAATGAGTTTTATTTATGATAAAATATATTCATGGTTCACCATATGCTGACACATGGTACCACATTACATGTGAGCACTAAATCATTGAAAAACCCATAGGCTCTAGATAAGAGTGGGACCCTAAGTTCATATTATCTCTGTAAAATGAGGTATAGTAACCACACTAATAGTTTTCTCATGCACGATCCACTAGAGAGAAGCATCATCCAAAATTATAGTGGTATCCAATCATCATCAAGTATTTAGTTAGTGTTGTAGTCATCAATCCTTCTATAAAGAACTAAGACTTGGCCCCGTCGATCCAACCATAATAATAATCCTAGTCCATCCACCTAGAAACCTAGGATTACATTTATGCTCAATTTTTATTTCACATATCTCATAGGTCACCACATTAACATACACACACAAGAAAAATTAATGCATATAAGAAACAACCTTTTCTCATGAGAAAAACCCTTTACAAATTCACACACACAACAAAACAGTCTTGAAACATGCTTCAAACCTATTACATAATTTATTAACCCACTTGCACAAATTATAAAGCACAAATAAGGCACACAACATGGTTTCACACATGAAACACAACCCATTTCCTTTGTAAAAATCATTTTTCAACCATACGTACCTCAAATAGCTTTGAAAAATCATTTTTCACCATAAAAACATTTCATAGAACATATTTTAATATTAAATAATGCATATTAAAATAATTCAAAAATGATAAAACATGTAATCACCTACCTCAAGTAGTCCGTAACCAGAACTGCACTTCAAGAGAACCCTATAAAGGTAAGATTAAACCATAAACATCAATATCAAACCTAAATAACAATATCCAACCCTAAAAATGTCACCCAATCCACCAGAGATATAAAAACCCCAAGAAAAAAGAATAAAACCCTAGAAAAGATAAAGAAACCATGAGAGAAGGGGACTTACTTGAAGAATTGAAGAGAAACCACATCAAAATCACCCAAAAAATGGAGGTCCAAATGAGAAATAGGGCTGGTGGGAGGCTCCTAGGGTGAATAATCCAAATGGGGGAGGATTTTTTGGGTTTAGGGTTAAAAAAATATGGAAATATAAAACATAAAAATCCAACTTTTAATGACCTAGATAGTCTGCATAGTTTTCCCACACGGTTTTCCAAACCTTGCGGAAACCGTGCACCCCTTACTATCTAAGAAAGGAATTCCACAAAGTTTTCCTAAACGATTTAAAAACTTTTCTCTAATAATGTGATATGACTATATCCAAGAAAAACCATTTGTCCAAACAGTTGCTTGGGAAAGGGTGCATGGTTTTCCAAACCGTGTTCCAATTGTGTGCCAGCTACTATTTATCCAAAATTTCTATTTTATCCAAAATCACAAGGAAAACCCAAAGGGAAAAATTCTATACCAAAAATAAATATAAAAATACATCAAAAATTAAATCACAAGTATGACAATGAACCCTTTCATCCTCCTTGTTAGGGTGACATATATAAATCGAGGGTGTGGGGACCTCTCCCTATCTATTAATCTTCTTTAACTTATCCTTTATAAAATTCCTCAATTTAGAAAGGAAGATAAAGAGTGGGTTGGATTATTATCTCTGTCTCTCTCTATGTCCTTCTTATTCTCTTCATCTCATGTTATCTTTCCCTAGTACATATATTTTGTGTAAACTAGGGATTTTATTTGGGGTTTCTCCATGGGATGGTAAAACCCTTAGTTTTTAAATGGTATTTTTCCCTAGCATGGAAGGGGGGATCAAGGATAAACTCACACACTTAATTTTAAGTTGAGGTGTTTTAAATTTGATGTCTGGTGAGTATGTCAACACCTAGGCTATAACACCCCAAGATTTTTGTATGTATTTTCCTTTAAATAAATGTAATATTGAATATCTTGTGACACATGAAACATTTAACTAAAATCATATGTGAAATAAAATAATAATACTTTTATAAATAAAAATATAACAATCAATTAGGATGCTCATATAGTATATTTTTTGAATATGATATGATTAAAATCATTCAATGTTAAATGGGTTATTTTTCAAATAAATACTTTTAGAGTGTTATGAATTTTAATTAATTAAATTGATCACTTTTATAAGATGATAATATTTTATATTTCATTTTATGAACTAATATTTTAACACTCAAATTGATATTAAATATGATTAAGAATAATCAAAAGTTTAAAAGGTTCATTTTTCTATAAATGTAGTTTTTATTTTTATTTTTTATTTTAATTTAAAATATAAATTGTTAAATTGTTAAACTTTAATTTATAAAATTAAATAAATTTTTTGATATATAAACTTAAAATTATCTTATGGTAATTTTTTGGGATTTTTCTGAAATGGTTGATTTCTATGTGAATGGTGAAAAATACTGTTTTTAAAAATATTGTCACTTCTATGACATCATTATTTTATAAGAATGAATTGAAATATTTTAGAACATTTTTATAGAAAAAATATATTTAATAAGTAAAATAAATCTTTTAAAAATATTATGTTGAAATTAGAAACTCATGTTTGACATTTTAGAACTCTAGTGATGTATTATTCCAATAAAAGAACTATTTATAACAATTTTATTTAATTAAGTAATTACAAGGATAAATTCAGTTTTGGATTAGTCTTAAATTTACATAAATATATTTTTTATTTATAAACCAATAAATTTCATGATAATCAATTCGATACATTATTTTGGTATAAAATAATTTTTATGATTAAAAAGATATTTTTATAGAAAAAATATTATTCTTTATATATTGCGTACTTAATTTAAAATAATTTTTTGTCATATATTGGAATTGAATCATTTAAAATGTATTAAAAATTTGAAATTAAAATCTTAAAATAATTTAATAATTCCTATTTCACTTTTAATCATAATGTATAATTACCATGGTAATTTTTTTCACTATGGTAAGGGTTAAAAGGGTTAATTAGGGGGTTAAACTAATAGATAAAGATTCAAGTATCACTAAAAATTGTCTATATTTGATTAGTTGAGTGTATTTTGACCTTAAATTATCGTATCTTTTAAATTTTTTTCTTTTTTACACTTTCCCATGAAAATGACTTTATATTATTTTAAATTTTAGAGTATTTACAAAAATACCACCACCTCACTTTTGAAAGGGAACCTCCTATATTCACTTATCCACACACCAACAGATTCCTTATCTCCAACAATATCTACCAAAATACCCTAAAAATACCCTTATAAATTACTTAGAGGTTCTTTTATTCCCAAAATACCCATCCAAGAATCCTTAATGTGTTTTTCAAAGGACATTGACCTGGGAAGAGGTATATGTTCTTACCAAAATCTTTCAATTTTATTTCTTCTTAATACTCCTCAAAATATAATATAAAAATATTAACATAATTAAATAAGTATATTTAAAATACTAAAATGTTTTTATGTTAATGGAAAAACATTTTTTATCTCTTTTTCATGCAATGAAAAATAAAAAACGTTGCTTGTGTGTACATATGGACTACCACCTCCATAATACAACATATTTCATTTTTCATTAACTCTTCATATGAATGTTTATATAGATGTATTTAATTAATATATATTATATTTATTAAAAAATAAATTTTCTTAAAATATAAATCATAAACTACTTTTCTTCCTTTCCATCCTTTAGAAAATGAAAAAGTTACCCATGAGTATGTGCGGACTACCGCCCCCATGAACGACATATTTCATTTTTCATAAGCACCAAAAAATGGATTATTTTAAAAGTTTAATTAAATTATAAATATTATATATATGAAATTATTAATATTTTGGAGTTGATTAAACCTTGAACAAGGTACAATGACCATAACCACCGAATCAAAACTTGTATAAGAAAGAGAACAATAAACACCTAAATAATAGATTTTAACAAATAATTATTATAAAATGGGTAAAAATAATTTAAGAATAAATAATATATATATATATTTATAAATATGGAAATAATATATATTAATAATAATTATAAAATTATTATTTAGGATGTTGGAACACATCTGACCAAGAAGGAATCCATGGTAAGGGTTTATTATCTCAAACTACCTTCTTCGAGACATGTTTCATATTAAGAACCGATTTTTGTAAATATGGTGTGTTTATAGAATACTTGTAAAATTTTATCATGATTATATTTTTATTTATTTTATTTAATTTTCTATTTCAAGTTCTATCCTTCCAATCATTTTGATTCAAAAGTTACCAAAGTCATAAGTGTTTGTTTTACCTTCTCATTTTTATTCTAGATTGTTTATGTTGAAATTTCCATTAGGATAATTATATTCCATTTCTCTCTAAAACCACATATATTTTACCCCTGTATTTATGTATGGGGTTTTCAAGTATTCATTCAATTCCCCCATCTTTGATACTCAAAAAGACCAAAATAATGTTTTTAAGAAAAACCTACCTCATTTCTTCTTTTTTAAGTCAGGAATATTTTCCCTCTATATCCATATTCATTAAATTATTTAAATAGTTTTCTTATATATTTTTTAATGACTGTTTTAGGTAATTTTAAACTATATTTTAATTTCATTACAAAGTATTAAAAGGAATATTCTTAACATTTTCTTTATGGGTGACATTGAACTTTTTTCAAAAGTAAGAAAATAATGTTTTTTAACATTTATGATTCAACCAAATTTTCCCAAAGTCATTACTATTATTCATTATCAAGATTAATATAAAAGTTTATATGGGTTTTTTAATGAAAAATATATTCTCATTATTTTGAGATTTTTTATTTTTTTAAAAAAATATTTAAAATAAAAGTATAATTCTTCTTGTTTTCAAAAATACTTCATAATGTCTTTATAAAGTTATTTTCCATCTATGTAAAAATACTAAAATTTTGGAAAATTATAGAGTGAGTGGTGTTTAACTTGAAATTAATTACATTTATAGATACAAATAATTGGATGCAGGATTTATAAAAGATACACATAGGGTTAATAATCCTTAAAAGGGTTGGTTGGGAATTTACTCAATCTTTACTCGGTGCAAAACTAGTTAGACTAACTGCACACTAAGTTTGAAACTATTAGGGGATATGCTTTTGATATTTAACATGCTTCTTTATGAATCATAATGAGGGGTTTGAATATATATTCTATATCACTCTTCATCTTAATTTTTGACTAGACCATATACTCATTATTATATATGGTTTGAACTCAAGAAATCTCACTAATAAATTTATTCCATTTATTGAGAAAATACTTGTGTTTAATATACTCAATTTGATATGGTTATTATTGATTATTAAGAAATATTGAAGATGAATTTATCTATTTATTCAATTTATGAGGAATACATTGGACATGAGTAGGTGATGGGTAGGGCCTAGAATTATATAGACCCTTTATGAATCGTAAGGACTCCTATGAAAAATAATAATGATCATGACTTAGTGTATACCAAAAAATATATTTATAACGTATTAATTAAGAGGAATTAATGGTGAGATCATGAATTATTTTTTGAGAGGACTTTATGATAAGATCATGATGTATTGGTTAATAATCCTTGATGGTAAGGTTATGATGTCTTAGAATGAGGCTTTTATGGAAAGATTATGATGTCTTGATACAAGGCCTTAATAGTATAATCATTATGTATTGGCATGAGGAATTGATGATAAGATCATGATGTCTTGTATCAAGGATTATATTGTCAAAAATTATGAATTCCATCATTGAGAAAGTAGTTGTTATTTTCCATGTGATTTTTTTTAATATCCATGGATGAATTTCATGCTAATTTTATTGATTAAATTCTATATGAATTGATTTTTTACTCTTCTATATGAAGTATTACTTAAGCATTCATGACAACTTCTGTTGTATGCTTTACCTTATTGATAATCTGACCTCAAACTTTATTATGTTTTCCTTTCCCTTGGGTATCAAGAAGGGATTTTTGAAATATCTCCATGATATAATAAAAGGAATAAGAAAGTTTTAAAGAAGTATATAATCTACGCTTCATGTTTACAATGTAATATATAAATAATTTATGTATTTAGTCTTCTAATACTAATAAAACACTCTATCCTTTAGGATGTGATCTATTGTGTATTTTAATAATGTAATAAAGTATATATAGACTTTGGGTTACTATATTTGGGGTTTCTATAGTCGGTATTAGGACAAATTTAGTATGAACCTTGGAAACTATATTTTAGAAGAACATATTTAGAGTGAGTATTATGATAAAACCTTTAAAATTCTCAAGAAATTTTATCTATATATAAATTTTTTTGTTATGAATCAATATTCAAAATTATTTGAGTTAATTAAGTGTATGGAATTATTTATAGATATTAGATAGTGGAAGGAATAGAAAATGTATTAACACCCATAATCAATATAGGGATTTCCCTCTTGATCAAGTCTACATGGTTAGTGTTGGTACATAATAAATTATGACTATATTAGGGAAATTAACTTAGGTTATGACCAATAAACTAGAATGTATGAAAAACATGTTACTTCAAAACATAAAAAAATAACGCTAGAATGCTTCTTATGGTAGAAACCTCCATCCTTTAATTGAACTAATAATCCATTTATAGTTTAAAAGTGGATCAAGTACCTTGAAAGGATATTTTTGGATTTGAGATGTAATGAAAGGGATAAGGTTATTATAGTTTTATATTATTTAAATAGAGATATTGATCAGAAGTTTTCATTGATTCAAAATACAAAGGGGAAGAGGAGTTAGAGAGAATATAATGAAATAATTTTAAGGTGAAATTACTTGAGAAATATTTTTAATTGATATTAATGAGTTGATATAGAAAGAAATTTCATTAAATTTAGATAGAATTAAGTGGAATGTGTTGTTGAGTATGAGGAAAATTTATGATTTTAGCAAGGAATGCTACATACTATGTACGTAATCATGAAAGTAAGATTGATGATTTCTTTAATGGGGTTAATCTAAGCCTCTTAAGGGTACTAGTCTCTCAAACATTTTTATCATATGATGATATAATATAAAGTGACATCCGAATAAAAAAATAATTATCCAATTATTATATTTTCAAAGTAAATCAAGATAATAAGAGGATGAATGGTCATTAAGAAAAAAGAAATGAGGTGAATAATAATAAGTGAAGGAAAAAACTTAAAACAAGTGATAATTAAAAAAATAAGAACACTTTAAATTTTGTAAATGTAGAGGGAATATTGTTACAATGAGAATATATCAATAAGTATCTATTAAGATGAACAACTATTCACTAGTTGCAGACATGGATGTTATAATTATCATATTTGAAATAATACTAATTTTTAGGGTTTAATTAATTTTTTATGATTAAGGAATTAGTAGATGAATAATAAAATAATCTATATTGAACTAGTGGTATTTTTATTATTAATTTAAAGGTTAAATTATTATATAATTTATTTGGGTGTTATTATTGATGTTTTAGGAATTAATGTATTATATTATCGAATAAAGGTTTATTAATATTTAGTATTAAATTCTATTTAGCTATTTTTTTTGTTTTAGATAGGTGTAATAAGTTGTATTTATTTTATGGATTTTATGATCCATTAAAGGTTTATTTTCATTCTTTTGGCATGGAAAATTTTTCTAATTCATTCATCAATATAATTAGAAGTGGAAACCATTTAAAACACCCAATAAAGAAGAAAAATTTCAATTAAAAAGTGCAAATGAATCAGATATATATATATATATATCTAATATTTCTTAAATTTAAGAGGAAGGTAAATTTATTATATATAAAACATAAATCAACTATGCACATTTAGAAACTCATTCACAATTATACGTCTTATAAAGATACATATAGTTTAAGAAATAATTATGATAAGTTTCTTAGTCTTATATAAGACAATGATGTCAATATCTTATTATAAATTATATTTTGATTCATATATTTATTTTGGGTACCCTTATCTAATTTCATTAGTAAGTAATAATTGAAATTATGAGAAAAAAATTTATATAAAGGGGTAGAATATAAAACCTCATGATTCTAGTATGCATTTCCTTTAAATAAATATAATGTTGAATAACTTATAACTCACACAACACTAAAATAAAATTAGTTTTGACATAGTAGAATGATGCTTTTAATGAATAAAATATATTAATTAATTAAGATCCTTACATAGTGTTATTTTGTTAATATGATATGATTAAAATCTTTCAAGGTTATAAAGGGATATCTTTCGAATAACTATTTTTAAAATGTTTTGTATTTTTATAAATTAAATTTATTAATTTTAAAAGAGGATAATATATACGATTTCCATATATAAACTAATATATTACCACTCAAATAAATATGAAATAATATTAAGAACATTTAGAGTTTAAAATGGCCATTTTTCTATAAAAGTAGTTTTAATTAATATTTTTCATTTTCATTTAAAAGATAAATTTCTTAATTTTATAATTTTAATTTTATAAAATTAATTTAATTTATGGATACATAAAATCAAAATTATAATATATTTAGTTTTTGGCATTTTTTTTGAAAAGATTGATTTCTAAGCGAATAGTGAAAAATACTATTTTTATAAATACTGTTACTTTTATGAAATAATTATTGTATAAGAATGACTTGAAAGTTTTTAGAAACATTATTAGAGTAAAAATATATATTTTTAATAAGTAAAATAATTAATTTAAAATTATTATGTTGAATTTATAACCCATTTTTGACATTTTAGAACTTAATTGATGCATTTGTCTAATAAGAGAACTATTTTAGATCCTTTTCTATAATTAAGTAATTACAAGGTAAAATTAGGTTTTTATTAGTTATAGTGTTACATAAATCAAATTTTTTATTCATATACCATTAAATTTGATGATAATAAATTTAATATATTATTTTGGAGTAAAATCATTTTTATGCTTAAAAAGATGTATCCTAAAAAATAGTTTTTGTTGCGTTTTGCATACTTATATTAAAATTTATTTTCACAATATATAGGAGTTGGATCTAATAAAATAGATTCCATATTTTTAATAGACATATTTAAATTATTTAGTAATTCCCATTTCATTTTTATCCATAATGAATAGTTATCACAGTGAACATTTTTTCACCACAGTAAGAGTTTAAAAGGTTAATGAGGGGGTTCAAATAAGAGATAAGGATTGAAATATCACTAAAAATTATCTAAATTTTAATTTTTAAGTTAATTTGGTCCTTAAATTATCATCTATTTGAAACTTTTTCCTTTTTTTTTCTACTTTCCTTTGAAAATGAATTTATATTATTAAAAAATTTAGAGTATTAACAGAAGTGCCACCCCATCATTTATAAAAGTTCACCTCTTCTTCCCACTTATCTACACACCCAAATAAAACTTAGATCAACCAATATTTACCCAAATACCATAAAAAACCCTTATCCATTATCTGGAGGTTTGGTCCTTCCGAAAATAAACATCCAATAATCCTTAAGGTTTTTTTAAAAGAAGACTGTATAAGGAATTGGTATATGTTCTTACCAATCATTTTCAAGTTTCTTTATTCATAAAACTCCTATAAATATTATATAAAAATATAAAAATAATTAAATATGTGTATTTAATATAATTAAATATTTTATGTTAATGGTACATGTCACACATGGATGTTTTAATTTATTTATTTATTAATTTTTTTTGTTTCTTGGCCCCGGGTTCTTGAGCCAAGGTCCGGGCTAGGTCCCGGATTAAAATCTTCATCATTTAATATATTATTTTCATGGTTTCAGACCTGTGCACGGGCACCTCTTGGTTAGCAATGACCGTGCGGTCGCCCCATGTGCTTGTGCGGGTGCCCAAGCGGACTGCGTAGAGGTGCGCAATTTGCGTGCGCGTTTTTTTATCCATGCGATGAGCGTGCGAATATCCAGTTTTTGTATTTTGATAATTAAATAACTTATGTTTTAAAAATAATGGTTGTTAATAATAATAATATTATATTTATATTATCATTATCATTGTTATTATTATTATTATTATTTGTATTATTATTATTAACATTATTCTGTTATTTTTATTAATATTCATGTTATTAATATTACTAATATTATTATTATTAATATAATGGAATGTTTTTTTTAAGAAACCCTAACCCTAGTTCTACCCACATTCGGCGCCCCCCTTTTTCCTCTACCCCTACCCGCGACGCTCCCCCTCCGCATGATCCACACACCCCAGCCTCGCCACACTTGCCCAGGATCCCGCCCGGCCGACCTTGCCCTCCTGAGCCTGCCACCTACCTTCTACCCCTCCTGGTTTCCCACCACCGAGCCCCCCTGGCGCAGAGACGCTGCACTTCGCCCCTGCCGCGCTCGCCTCCAGCTCTCGGCCAGGCTGCCTCCAGCCTCCTTCTACGCCACCTTCCCGCCGACTAGACCCCTAGCCCCCTGCCGCGCTCGCCTCCAGATCCCGACCAGGCCGCCTCCAGCCCTCGTTCCACACCCCCCTTCACCAAAGCCCCCTCAGCGCACCTCGACCGGAACTTCTAGCCGACAACCGCCTCACCCCATGGCTCCCGTCTGCCTCCTACCCACACCCTTCGGTGCACCCTCGCCTCGCCAGCCAGCCTTGCTGACACCCCCTTCTGGCCGACCTTCTCTCCGACACACAACCTCCCCCATTCAGTTAAGTTCCTTATCCTTCTTTTGAGTTTTTGTTACTTTCGATGGGTATATGTTTTGTTTGGGGTCATTGTTTAATGACTAATTGGTTCAAATTCTTGTTTAGGGTCTATTTTCAGTTCACATGTGGTGCGTTTTAGGTGCGATTTGAGATTCACACAATTTTTGGGAGTTCCTCCTTCCGAGGTAGGTGGTTCCGCGCTTAACCGTTATCTGATGAATTATTTCTCTTCTTAAATTAATTTTGAATTTTTTTATTCATTGTTTTTTTTAGTGAGAATCTAGTTTTTAATTGAAGTTGATACGTTTACATGATATATGTGTGTTTTTTTGGGAACAAAAATACTGAATTGTTTATTTACATAGCACAAAACTTGTAGTTTGTGTTTTGGTTTAGCGTCGATGTGAGGAGAGTCATAAAAGATGTTTTGAACAGGTTTTGGTGTGTTCTCCTTGTTGCACACCCTTGAAATTAATTTTAAATTAGTTAATAATGTTCTTTGAGCTGTTTAAATAAATTATCAAGTCATTCATGTGATGCAGATTCGGGTGTGAAATAGTTATTGGTGTACATTTGGTTCCAAAAGGGGGATTTTATGTGTATCTTGGTGTGAAGTCTTTTTGGTTTTTCTTGAAACGATTTAATAAACAGTTTAGTGATATATTGAATTATTTGGATGGTGTGAAAGTGGTATTTTTGAACGTGTTGAATATGCATTTGTTTTTAAAGTAGTGTGTTTATATAAAATAAGACACGTTCTTGGTGTAAACCCTTTTTGCATCACTTAGTGGTGTTTCATAAATGGTGCAAGCAGTCCATTAAATAGTGTAGATGGTGCGAGTTGTGTTTTTTAAGCATGTCGAGTTGGTGTTTGTGCTGTTTGTTCATTTGAATTGTTTTGAATCCGTGTTTATGCGTTTTAGTTGTGCGGTTGTTGCAGCGTGTTGGTGAGGTAACTCCACAATTCTGCGATTGTCAGCTTGCACGTGCTGGTGTGCCCGTTTGAGGCATGAAACACCATCATGTTTGGACAACGAGTCAAGGTAGGTCCCCCACTCCACTTACCTTTAGATTTAGAATTTATTAATTGCTTTTTGTTTTATTAATTTTTAATGAATTAGAAATAATATAAGATAATAAATTTTTAAATGATTATTTGGTGTGAAAAGAGCCATTTATTTTATACCGAACACTTGAAACATTTTCTTGACGAGCGGACACCCAGTATTGAAAGAATTCCTGTTTGGCCTTTAAACATAATTCACAGAATTTAAAAAGTACTTCTAGTTCTAAAGATAAATGATTTATTCTGAACAAGTGTTTTGGGTTTTCTCGAGAAATGAAGTTTTGCTTTAAAATTGGTGAAGACCCATTTGGAACTTTAATAAAATAGATTATTTTGGAAAACCCACTCGGGGTTGATCTTTGGTGTGTGTTGATTGTGTGAGATTTATGTGATGTTTGTGCATTGTGACTGATTGATTGGAATTTTTGAATCACCCCTCTTTTATTATATGTGTTGACATGGTAACCTGAAATAGTGAGTGAATCTTCTGAGAACGATTGCTGCACTAGTTTAGACCACACACTGGCTAGTGGCCCCATAGCAGGGGAATACTGAGTTATTGCTGCTATGGGGATTGGGCCCCTCGGTTAGGCCATGCAGGTCTATGCCGGGTAGTAGTATGGGCGTTATGACGTCATCGAGTTAGGGCATGCCTTCAGGATGAGTGAGATGTATAGTATGTTCTGGATTGTTCACAATCTCCTAGGTTCGACCCATGTTCCTTTTAGTGTTTATTTGTATGTGGCAGACGATTGAGAGGTCTAGTTCGGTTTCTGACCCTGTGTGCAACTTCTTTTCCAATGCCCTTAGTGTGTGTGGTGTGTTGTGTGTGGTTTTCCCTTTGACTAGAAACTAAAATTTGAATTTATAAATTGCATGCAGAAATGTTTTAAAATGCTATAAACCTATTCCATTCAAACATTAAACTTGTTTATAAATTAAAAAGGGCAATGGACTGATACTTGTTTTAGAAATTAAATTGTATGTGAAAACTAATATTTTATATAATTTAGTTCAAACCTGGAATTGATAAATTCTTTTTTATTGGTATGTGCATTGGGAATAGAAATTGTTCGGGCCTACCTACTGAGTTTTAATACTCACACCTATAGTGTTTTCTTGTTTTTAGTTCTGTTGCAGGTTCCAGCTTCAGTTGTTCTCCTTGAGCGACGTTGGTTGCGGTAATGGAGAGTGACCCATGGGGTCACGTGAAGTTTTGGTCGTAGTCAGGGCTGTAGCGTTGTTTGTTCTTTATTTATTTTCTTTTGTTCTATTTATTTTCCGCTTCTTAATTTATTTTATTTTGGTCCAAATCATTCCCATCTGCAAAATTTTGATGCTCGACACCAGTTTCCAACCCGTGGGGATCGGGAACGCCCCTCGGGCCATGTCATGGGCTGGCTTGGGTGACTGGTTCAGGGTCGACCTGGTTTGGTTCGTGACAAAATGGTATCAGAGGAGGCCATTGTTATTTGGGGTGTCTGGTAGATGGAGATTAGGTCTGTCGGGACTCGAGAGGTCGGTACGGGAAGGACGTCATGAACCCTCTCCCGTTCCACACCTTGAGTCACCAGGGATAGTCTGGAAATTGAGTCTTTGTTTCGTTCTGGTTTGTTTTGGATTGATGGATGACAACAGAGGTAAACCGATGTTACATCGTGATCTCACGTGGATTAGTGACCCATGTGGAGTCCGGGTACACGGTTGGAATTCCTCCAAGTTGTTGACGCTTACTTGGGGCATGGCCCACTACTATGTCACCAGGTTAAGTGTGACTGCTAGTCCCTCACTCCGGTGGTTTGATGTATGTTGAGTGTCGTTTTCGTTCTGGTTGGTTCAAGTGCGTTTTTGGAAATGAAAAAAGGTTTTTGAAAATGGGACTGATTTCTTTTAAATGAAATTTAATTTAAGAAATGATTTTTGAAACTAAAAGATTTTGGTTTCGGAAAACTGGTGTTTGCTTGGAAATTGGTCGAGAATGGTTTGGGGTGAAATCTTAGGTACTTCTTATGAACGTTTGCACATGTGAGAGGATGCATGTAAAGTGCGTGTTGGTGCGTATTCATGAAAGTGGATGACGACATGTGCGACGGTTCATGGGATTACCCGGGGGTGTTTGAAATTAAAGGCTTGACCTTGTTTTCTATATTGGATTTTAAAGAGGAAAATGGTTTTGGAAAGTGATTTTGGTTTGAAAAGTGGATTTGGTATTCGGAAAGTGGTCTTGAAAGAAAGCGGTTTTGAAAAAAAAGGGTGGTTTTGAAATCTAAAATGAAACATGATTTTTGGACATGGAATTTTGGGTTGTGTTTGTGGTTGTTTGTTTCTTTTGAGCTGGTTGTTTTGGATGAAGGTGCTTCCTTTGATGATGCTTCGAATGATATCAGTTTCGGATTGGTGTTTTATATGTTTGTCAGAAATGCTGCCCAGAAAGGTCCCCAGAGTTTTTGATGAGTCATGCCTAGTTTTTGGTCCTTCTCGAACGTTGTCTGTCCTTCATGGTGATTGTAGTCTATTAGAGACAGTGTAGTGACTTGAAGAGGTCGAGCGCGTCATCAGGGTATTGGGAACTCTCGAAGCTGTTTGAGTGCATGCCGTTTTGGGTCTGTTCGAAGGTCCAGCTCTGGACGAGTAGGAGTTGTTCGCCCCGCCATCACTGCAAGTTGGGATGATATGGTGTGTCTTTAAATCCATCTTCATTCGATGGTTTATAATTTTGGAGGTGAAGATGAAGAAAACAGGAGAGCTCATGCGTGTTCAACATGGCCAACAGACTACAAAAGCGTATGCTAACCATTTCAAGAAACTTGTATCTTTCTCTGGAGGTAGAATCATGGGATTTGATGAAGACTCCTCCCTTCATCAGGGTTCCTTGTCCAGAGATCAAAGAGCGGGTCCTCCCTTTTTGGGAGCATCAATTTTGAGAAGTTGGTGCATGAGGTGTTCTTAGCTGAGTTGGTTTCCAGAGCGCAAACGGTTGGCAATCTACCGTACCCAGTTGCTCATGAAGGTCCCCCATCTGGCGAGCAGAGTGTGTCAGGTAAATTTGTTTCTAAAGAGTTATCTACAGCGGATCTAAATTCAAGTTCATCAGAACGTCTAATGGTGTACCATCAGTATGGACGTTTAGGGCATACAAGCTGTCATGTCACACCCCTCCGAAGACCTACCATCATTGCAGGTGTCTAGGTCATCTAGAGAAGATTTGCAGGAAGCATCGTCTGAGGAAGACACTCTGACCAAAAGATTCTAGTGCCTGACTGTGAAGTAGGAGATGCTTCAACCATCAGAGCCCCAACCATAGGTCTTGGGGTGAAGCTCGCACGCAGTCAGGAGTTTCCAAGGGTGTGAATCCTCGGTTCGGGTTTTGTGTCCCGTGTTGGCAGTGGAAAATTTAAATTCTTTCCGTTCTTTTTTTTCCATTGTTAATGTTTTGACATTGCTGAAAGTTCATTGTTTTGCTGTGCTGTTATGCTGGACATGTTCATTTGTTATCCAAACAGTCTCGTTTGTCTGATTATGGTGTTCTGGATTGTGTGTTTTTCTTAAAAGTGAGTTTGAACCTTATGTTGGTTAATTTTGGTTAGCTGTGTTCGTTTGGATATGTAAGTGCCTATGAAAGAGCCGATGTTTGTGGTTGTGCTTGGGTTCACTACTTGGGGTATGTTCTGCTCGAAGGTTTTCCCCTAGTATTGGGAGTGTTTGGTCTTGGTCAAGAGTTCTAGGTTTTAGTGGAGGTGTTGTTTACTCGTGCTATGGAACTTAGTCTGGATCGGTTGGGAGTTCCCTTGTCGCCCCCCTCCCGGGGTGATATGTTTGGGTGTTGAATTTCCACCCTAGCTGAGTTCTTGTGGTGGGGAGAACCCTCTCATGTTCTCCCACTCTCTTATCTTGTGGTTTCTTCTAGTTTTATTTGGGCATGGATTCTTGTTTGGTCCATCGTTCGGTAGGGTGACTTTCTGTGGGCAGAAAGTGTTTGTGGTGGGGAGAATTGTCACACCCTGATGTTTTAATTTATTTATTTGTTATTTTTTTTGTTTCTTGGGCTCGGGTTCTCACGCCAAGGTCCGGGCTAGGTCCAGGATTAAAGTATTCATCGTTTAATATTTTGTTTTTTTCCATGGTTTCAGACCCGTGCATGGGCACCGCTTGGTTAGAAATGACCGTGAGGTCGCCCCATGTGCTTGTGCGGGTGCCCAAGCAGACTGCGTAGAGGTGCACAATTTGCGTGCGCATTTTTTTTATCCATGTGATGAGCGTGCGGGTATCCAGTTTTTGTATTTTGATAATTAAATAACTTATGTTTTAAAAATAATGGTTGTTAATAATAATAATATTATATTTCTATTATCATTATCATTGTTATTATTATTTGTATTATTATTTTTATTATTATTATTAACATTATTCTGTTATTTTTATTAATATTCATGTTATTAATATTACTAACATTATTATTATTAATAGAAGGAAATGTTTTTTTAAGAAACCCTAACCCTAGTTCTACCCACATCCGGCGCCCCCCTTTTTCCTCCCCCCCTACCCGTGGCGCTCCCCCTCTATGCGATCCACACACCCCAGCCTCACCACACTTGCCCAGGATCCCGCCCGACCGACCTTGCCCTCCTGAACCTGCCACCTACCTTCCGCCCCTCCCGGTTTCCCACCGCCGAGCCCCCCTGGCGCAGCGACGCTGCACTTCGCCCCTGCCGCACTCGCCTCCAGCTCCCGTCCTGGATGCCTTCGGCCTCCTTCCGGGCCACCTGCCCGCTGACCTGACCCCTATCCCCCTGCCGTACTCACCTCCAGCTCCCAACCAGGCTGCCTCCAGCACTCGTTCCACACCCCCCTTCACCGAAGCCCCCTCAGCGCACCCCAGCCGGCACTCCTAGCCGACAACCGCCTCACCCCATGGCTCCCGTCCACCTCTTACCCACACCCTCCAATGCACCCTCGCCTCGCCAGCCCGCCTTGCTGACACCCCCTTCTGGCCGACCTTCTCTCCGACACACAACCTCCCCCATTCAGTTATGTTCCTTATCCTTCTTTTGAGTTTTTTCCTTTCGACGGGTATATGTTTTGTTTGGGGTCGTTGTTTAATCACTACTTGGTTCGAATTCTTGTTTAGGGTCTATTTTCAGTTCACATGTGGTGAATTTTAGGTGCGATTGGAGATTCGCACAATTTTTGGGAGTTCCTCCTTCTGAGGTAGGTGGTTCCGCGCTTAACCGTTATATGATGAATTATTTATCTTCTTAAATTAATTTGGCATTTTTTTATTCATTGGTTTGTTTATTGAGAATATAGTTTTTAATTTAAGTTGATACGTTTTCATGATATATGTGTGTTTTTTTGGGAACAACAATACTGAATTGTTTATTTACATAGCACAAATCTTATAGTTTGTGTTTTGGTTTAGCGTCGATGTGCGGAGAGTCATAAAAGATTTTTTGAACCGGTTTTGGTGTGTTCTCCTTGTTGCGCACCCTTGAAATTAATTTTAAATTAGTTAATAATATTCTTTGAGCTGTTTAAATAAATTATCAAGTCATTCATGTGATGCAGATTCGGGTGTAAAATAGTTCTTGGTGTACGTTTGGTTCCAAAAGGGGGATTTTATGTGTATCTTGGTGTGAAGTCTTTTTGGTTTTTCTTGAAATGATTTAATAAATAGTTTAGTGATTATTGAATTATTTAGATGGTGCGAAAGTGGTATTTTTGAATGTGTTGAATATGATTTTTTTTAAAGTAGTGTGTTTATATAAAATAAGACATGTTCTTGGTGTAAACCCTTTTTGCGTCACTTAGTGGTGTTTCATAAATGGTGCAAGCAGTCCCTTAAATAGTGTAGATGGTGCGAGTTGTGTTTTGGAAGCATGTCGAGTTGGTGTTTGTGCTGTTTGTTCATTTTAATTGTTTTGAGTCCATGTTTATGTGTTTTAGTTGTGCGGTTGTTGCAACGTGTTGGCGAGGTAACTCCACAATTCTGCAATCGTCAGCTTGCACGTGCTGGTGCGCCCGTTTGAGGCATGACACGCCATCGTGTTTGGACAACGAGCCAAGGTAGGTCCCCCACTGCACTTACCTTTAGATTTAGAATTTATTAATTTCTTGTTGTTTTATTAATTTTTAATGAATTAGAAATAATATACGATAATAAATTTTTAAATGATTATTTGGTGTGAAAAGAGCCATTTATTTTATACCGAACACTTGAAAAATTTTCTTGACGAGCGGACACCCAATATTGAAAGAATGCCCATTTGGTCTTTAAACATAATTAATGGAATTTCAAATGTACTTCTAGTTTTAAAGATAAATGATTTCTTCTGAACAAGTGTTTTGGGTTTTCTCAAGAAATGAAGTTTTGCTTTAAAATTGGTGAAGGCCCATTTGGCACTTTAAAAAAATAGATTATTTTGGAAAACCCACTCGGGGGTGATATTTGGTGTGCGTTGATTGCGTGAGATTTATGTGTTTTTTGTGCATTGTGATTGATTGATTGGAATTGTTGACTCACCCCTATTTTATTATATGTGCTGACATGGGAACCTGGCATAGTGAGTGAATCTTCTGAGAATGATTGCTGCACTAGTTTAGACCACGCACTGGATAGTGGCCCCATAGTAGGGGAATACTGAGTTATTGCTGCTATGGGGATTGGGCCCCTCGGTAAGGCCATGCAGGGCTATTCTGAGTAGTAGTATGAGCATTATGACGTCATCGAGTTTGGGCATGCCTTCAAGATGAGTCAGATGTATAGTATGTTCTGGATTGTTCACGATCTCCTAGGTTCGACCCATGTTCCTTTTAGTGTTTATTTGTATGTGGTGGATGATTGAGAGGTCTAGTTCAGTTTCTGACCCTGTGTACCACTTCTTTTCCATTTCCCTTAGTGTGTGTGGTGTGTTGTGTGTGGTTTTACCTTTGACTAGGAAATAAAATTTGAATTTATAAATTGCATGTAGAAATGTTTTAAAATGCTACGCACCTACTACATTTAAACATTAAACTTGTTTATAAATTAAAAAGGGCAATGGACTGATACTTTTTTAGAAATTAAAGTGTATGTGAGAACTAATATTTTATATAATTTAGATCAAACCTAGAATTGATAAATTCTTTATTTATTGGTATGTGCATTGGGAATAGAATTGGTCGGGCCTACCTACTGAGTTTTAATACTCACGCCTATAGTGTTTTCTTGTTTTTAGTTCTGTTTCAGGTTCCAGCTTCAGTTGTTCTCCTTGAGTGACGTTGGTTGCAGTATTGAAGAGTGACCCATGGGGTCACGTGAAGTTTTGGTCGTAGTCAGGTTGGTAGCGTTGTTTGTTCTTTATTTATTTTCTTTAGTTCTATTTATTTTCCTCTACTTAGTTTATTTTATTTTGGGCCAAATCGTTCTCATCTGCTAAAGTTTGATGCCCGGCCCCAGTTTCCAACCTGTGGGGATCGGGAACACCCCTCGGGCCATGTCGCAGGCTGGCTCAGGTGACCGGTTCAGGGTCGACCCGGGTTGGTTCGTGACAGTACAACCATTTTATATCTCATTTCCATCTAATGAAAAATAAAAAACGCTGCTTGTGTGTACGTGTGGACTACAACCTCCATAAAGTGATGTATTTCATTTTTCATCACCAACTCATATGGATGGTTTTATAAATGTATTTAATGAATATATATGATATTTAAGAACTAATTAAAGTTATATAAATATAAATCATTATCTATTTTTCTTCCTTTCTATCTATTATAAAATGAAAACATCAGCTATGTGTATGCGTGGACTACTGCCTCCATAAACGATGCATTTCACTTTTCATAACAACCTTGAATGGATGATTCTAAATTTTTATATAATTTATAAATAATATATATTTAAAACTACTATTTTGTTTAAGTTATTAAACCACAACCAAGGTGAAATGACTAGAACCACTGAATCAAAACATGCATAAGAAACAGAATAATTAACACCTAAATAATTGATTTTAACAAATAATTATAAGTAAATGAGAAAAAAGAAGTTATTAATAAATTATATAGAGTAAGATATATATAAATATAGATCTGATATAGATTAATAAAATATATAAATTTATTATACAGGAGGTTGGAGCACTTTCAAACAAGCAGGAATTCAAGAGCAGGGCACATTCACCAGAGTAGGTATTACAGATTTGGAAGAATGAGACGGTATATAATTACCATCTGTACCAGACCTATGAATCTCTGCATAGGAGAACTATTTGAACAACCATGAAAAGGTGGAGAGCTGATCATGATGCATATGTTGGGGAGGGGTTGTTTGAAGTAGTCATAGTTTATATGATTTCCTCAAGACATACAAGTCCTGTAATGTCTCCAAGAATATGGAAAATGTAATCTCTAAGCCTACGTGACTTGTAAGGGTTTCCCTCATCCCTTGAAAGAGGTTTGTCAAAAATCAATAAAAATGAAGGCCTTTGGGCCATTCAGCCAATGTAAGGGTTTATCATCTCAAACTTCTTTCTTTGAGACATGTTTCATGTTATGCACTTATTTTTGCTAATGTAGTGTGTATAATGCATATTTTGAATATTTTATAATGATTATATTTTTATTAATTATATTTATTTTTTTATTTTAATTTATATCCTTCAAATTATTTTTATTCAAAAGTTATCAAAGTCATAAGGGTTTATTTTACAATCACATTTTTATTTGGGATTATTTATGATTAAATTTCAATTGAGAAAATTATATAATATTCACTCTAAAAACTGATATATTTTTGTACCTTATAGTTATTTCTTGGGGTTTCAAGTATTCTTTCCATTTCCCCCCCTTTTTGATACCCGAAAATCCTAAAATAATGTTTTTAATCCAAACCAACCTTATTTCTTCATTTAGGTAGGGAATATTTTTCTTAAATATACATATTCATTAATTTTTTTCAAAAAGGATATTATATATATTTTTTAAGTATTTTAATGTCATTTTAAACTATATTTTCCTTTATTTACAAAGTTTTAAAAGTTTTTTCTTAATGTTTCCCATACAGGGCACACTTAACTTTTTAAAAAATTAAAAAAATAGTGTTTCTTAATGCTTACATATCGACCATATTTTCCCACTAATAGGACCATTATTTTTTTATCAGTATTACTATACAATTTTCTATGGTTTTTAAAAGAAAATTATATTCCCATTTTTTAAATATTTTATTAGTTTTTTTAAAAAAATTTCTAAAAGGAAATGACACTTATTCTCATCTTCAAAGCTACTTCTGAATATCATTATAATGGTGTTTTTAACCTATGTAAATATCCTAAAATATAAGAAAATTAAAGAGTGAAAGGTGGTTACCAAGAAATGAAATCCCTATCTAGATACAAACATGTGGATACAGGTTCTCGCATATATTCTACTAAGGTTAATAACCATCAAAAAGTTTGGTTGGGTATTAACTAAATCTTCACTTGATACAAAAATAGAAGGACTACCTTTACATTGGTTTTAAAACTTATGGAGGTTATGCTTTAGATATTTGTCATGCTTATTTATGAACCATAATGAGGAATTTTAATATATATTCCCTATCAATCTTCATCACAAATGTTGACTTAACTGTAAATTCATTATTATATATGGTGTGAACTAAGGAAAGCTTAATAAGAAAGTTATTTCATTGACTGAATAAATATTGATGTTCCATATACTCAATTAAATATGGTTATTATTGAGAATTAAGGCATATTTATGATGAATTTTATTGTTCATTAAATATATAAGGAATTAATTGGACATGAATATGTGATAGGTGAGCCCTCAAATTATATATCCCCTTAATCTATAGGTAGGTCTCATGAGATAAAAAATAATGAGAATCTATTGGTGTATGCTAGACTATATATTTATGATGTCTTGTATGAGAGGACTTGATGGTAAGATCACAATGTCTTGATTGAGAGACCTTGACAATAGGACCATAATGACTTGGCATGAGGCCTTGATGATAAGATCATGATGTATTTAAATGAGTCCTTTATGGTAATATTGTGATGTATTGGATGAGGCCTTGATGGTAAGATCATGATGTATTCACTTGAGGGTTAATATGTATGAAAATTTTCATTCCATCATTATGAAATTATTTATTATTTTTCATGTGATTTTGTTATTATACATAGAATAATTTCATGAAAAAGTTATTGATTAGATGAAATATGTATTTATTTTTTACTCTTCCATATTCATTATTACTCATGTTTTTATGATTTATTACACTTCATGATTTCCATTATCAATAATCCAAAGTCACTCTTTATTATCTTTCATTTCCCTAGTGTATCAAGATAGTAATTTTGATTTATATTTCCAATGTAATATAGAAATAATGTATGTATCATGTCTCCAAAGACTACTAAACTTATAGATACTTTGGGATAAAATATCTTTTATCTTTTACCAATTTAATAAATTAAACTCCATCTTTGGGTTATTAGAGTCGAGATTATTACACTAACCTTAGTGGAACCTTCTTCTTTTCCTTTGAATAAATCACGATCTTGGTTTTTTATTAATTATTAGGCATCAATGATTGAAAATATGATATTATTTTTTTATTTTTTTCTTGGTAACATCAATTTTAAGAGCTAGGGGGTTCTATAATTATAATAGCCCTGAACTCGTACTCTCGAATCTGGAACTAAAAATACTATCTTTACATATTCGGATTTTATATTGACGATGGTGACCCAATTTTCACCATCAAAAACTAAAAATATCAAAATAAAATATTAAATAACTTACATTATCAAGTACCTTTTAGATTTATAGTTTTAAATAATTTAGACAAACTCTTACATAAATAATACCTATGTCTTTAAATGAGAATTTCTCCCACTTTACTCGACTTTCCTTATTTAACATCAAGTCATCATTATTATCCATATGAAACCCTTATAAAAATAATTCACTCAACATTATTCTTGGTAAACTGTGAAAAAATAAACATAATAAGGGTGATCTCAAATGTTCTATGAGGGTAAACATTTTCATTAACAATTGAATGTCATCATTGAGAATAAGAAGAGAATAAAGGTTTGAAGACATAATCAAAGTGCTTGAGCATAAAAAAGAATATTCATACCCATAAATACCTTGATCATAAAACATGAAAACATGGAATAATTATTTCATAAATACAAGAGTCAAAATAATAAATAATCTGGACCCATTTGATTCCAATATTCATTAAAGGAATCATTAAAATCCCATAGAAGGAATAAAGAAAATTTCTTGGTATCTTGGGACATCATCTTCACACAACAATTATAGAACCCTTATAAAACCCTTACAAATGGAATACCCAAACAGTTTACTTCTATACCCAATTCATTAGATTTATATTGGGATAAAAAAATAATATAAGCTATATTAGGCTCACCTGATTCTATCTTGGTGCACCCATCATATAAGTTGTTTAAGGATCATCTGGTTCTATCTGGGCTCACCCATCATATGATAATGTACAAGAACCATAAATAAAGAAAATAGAGATTTTATTTCATCATAAAAATCATAAAACAATAATTATTCATTTCATAACTTGTTAACCCATTGAAAAGAAATGGGTTCTATGATAATCTCTTTGAAACAAGATTAACCCGTGTAAAAGAAACAAGTTTCATAATAATCTCTTTGAAACATGATTAACCCTTGGAAAAGAAACAAGTTTGATTATAACAAATTTTAATCAATCCTAATCCATACAAAAAAATAATGATAATGGTATCATTACAATATATCCCTAGTAGATAAAAAGTAACATCAAGGGTTATTAATGTTGATGAATGGAAATACTACTAAAATATCATTAAAACATTCTTGAGGAAAATACCCTTTTTTAATTTCAAAATAAATTTTTAAAAACTAAAAATTCACAAAATATTATGAAAATATTTTTGTTTTAAAATATCTATAAATAATTATAAAGGAATGTTCAAAGAAAATAAAGGTCATGATGGTGGGAAAATCTATTCATGTTGTAAAAGTTAAAAATAAACATCCTTTTCAAAACATTTTATAAAAGGGAGTCAAAAGAGAACCATTAAGAAATTTACTTTTAAAACCATTTAAAATAATTTCAAAGGCCTTTTAATATATATTTATAAAATAATTTATTTAATAAAATATCATTTTTAATTTTTTTAGAAAATACATATATGGGTGAGAAAGATTCTCAATCTGGAAGAAGATACAAGATCAGTATCACTTAGAAATAGCTTTCTTGATAGTTATTCAATAAATATGGTAGGAAATTAAAATTAAACATGTAAACCACATTTATAACCAGAGGATAATAAAATAGATGAGGTTCAATAAAGTAAGAGAATATGTTTTCTTATAAAGGAACCTTGAACGTAAACAATCATTAAATAAAAGAGATTATAACATAAAACATTTTCCAGTTTGGTAACTTTTCAATCATAAAATCCAATAAAGTATAACTTAAAATGAAACATTAAAGATGAATAAAATAATGATATTCATGATATTAAATGTCAATGGGGGTAGTATATATACCTCATAAAATAAGTTAGGTTCATAACATCAATATATGTCATAAAGAAAGAGAATTTGAGACAAATAACCCTTACAATGATAATATAATTGAATTGGTAATTAATTAATGGAGTTATTATATGTAATAAATTTAAATACAAAGAAAAAAAATTTGAAATACAGAATAAAAAAATTTAGATATCAATTCACACATAATCATAGCATAATAAAGTCAACAGAGAAGAGTTATAACCCGACAAAAATAAATTGAGTTAAGAAACCCTTTACCACTTAGTAACTTTAAAAAAAAATCCCCTTGGATGAAATAATTAAAGTTGAAACATAAAATACCATTATATATGAATTATTAAGGATATTAAATGTAAATGGGGGAGTATATACACCATAAAAAATAAATTAGGTGAATAACATTAAAATATGCCTAAATAAAGGTAGGCAGTATTTAAAAATAAAAAGAATAATAATCGTGAAATAATTATCAAATTTATTCATAAATTATACTTTTAATACCATTCATTAATTATGGTTATGAAAAATGAACTCCATTACGATTATGGGGACAGTAGGCTATACTACGCACGAGTAAAGTTTATATATTTCAATAATCATTATGAAAATAAGGTATGTATTATTTTATTTTTATATATCAATAATAATATCATAAACACCATATTATTTATTTAAATATACTTATATATATCAAGAATGTGATTTAGTGATGGAAAAAGAGTCACACTGCTTCGTGGAGGCAATAGTCCACACGTACGCGTGAATTCCATTATAGTTTTTCAGTGTAAGAAAAAATGATATATTATCTTTTAAGAATGATAAATATTTAATTAATTTAATAATTATTTCATTTATATCATATATATTTATTATATTTATCCTTATTACCTTCCATGTAAAGCGTTAGTAAAAAATGAATCACATAACACCGCAAGGTGGTAGTTGGCCATACACATAAGCGATGTTATCGTATCCCCCACATAATGTAAAATAAACTGGTATATGTGATATAATATTTAAATAAGTATAAATATGATAAAAATATCATATATATATTATTAATTCATCATTATATAAAGCCATGATAGGTGATGATGGAAAACGAATGACATCAATTTTGCGAGGTGGTAGTCCGCCGTACACACGAATGATGATTTAATATCCCATTTAATAGAATAAGAGATGTATTTAGGTTATTAAATTAACATAATAATATATAATTATATATTAGATACTTTTGTTATTATATATTTATAATTTAATAATATTTGAAGGATTTATAAGAAGAAATAAAATAAAAATGCTTGGTTAAGCACGATACCTCTTCTTCAGTCAACCTCCTTTTGTTAGCACCAAAAATCTTCTTAGGTTGGATTTAGGGTCAAAATAATGGATCTAAGATGTGGGGATGGTATTAATTTTGGTATTTATTGTTTAATACAATGGTATTTTAAGGTTTTAATAGGGGATGATAGGGGTGTAATTTTATAAGTGAGGTGAGTAGCGCACTTGTAGTTTTTGAAAAGGAAAAGGTTTACCCATGTTTTTCACACGACACAAGGATCAAAAATGGAAAATTATTGAGGATTAAAAATTATAATGTCTAAAATTTTTAATAAAATTTATTTTATGCAAATTTTTAGGACATTTTGACCTTTATATTTTTAGTTCAACCCTCAGTTAACCCGTTTTTACCATAACTACAGTAATTAATTTTACCATTTTCACTATTAATTATTTTCAAGAATTAAGTTAAAATATAATATAATATAAATTATTATGATTAAAAATATTTAATAAATTTTTAAAAATTAAATTCACATAATTTTAATAATTTAATTTAAAATTGAACCCGCAAATCTGATGAAAAAGCGTGTTTTTAAGAAGTGTATTTTTAAAGAAAAAGATGATTTTATATAAAATCTATGAATAATAATAATCATTTTATGAATATAAATTAATATTTATTGATATATAATATATAAATTTCATTTGAAAAATTTCTTATTAGTGGTTGTTTTAATTTATTAAAATAGAGAAACATTATGCACTTTAAATTTTTTTTCCAGACAAACCTCTTTTTAAACCCATAAATTTACTTATACTAAAATCCAATATAATGATTATTAAAATATAATTAGGTAGATTAAATATAAATAAATAATAATTATTTTAATTTAAATCATATTCAAAACATAATGTAAATTTTAAATTAATTAATTTATTTAAAAGAAATGATAGTTTTACAAAAATCGGTATTTTCACTATTCACTGAAAAATCAATATATTTCAAAAAATACCAAAATTTTACCCCTGTTAATTTTTATATGATTATTTAAAAAATTAATTTAATCTTATAAAATAAATTTTCTAAAAGTTATAAAAATTAATTATAATATTTTTTTACAAAAAGTAATAAAAATCATTTTTGAATAATTTTTTTGAAGAAAAATATTTATTTAATAAAAAATGATTGATTATTTACTAAAAATTTATCAATAATTTTTGTTTAGTTATAAATTTATACATATACATATATTTCATAAATTATTTAATACTATAATACCCACCAATTTAAAAACTAGGTTATTACGGTTATATATTTCACATGACATTTAAACTCAATGTTGCATGTTGAATATGCTATCTAACATAGTTTTATTTTCTAAAATATCAGGGTGGTAAATCCTCCCCTATTTAATAAATTAAATCCTCATAATTTTAAATTTAACTCTGTAATCAAAGGTTTTACCTTTGAAAAAAATACCTATGTTGGAAACCCACATCGTAAAAAGGGTTAACAGAACATTATCCTGATAAGAGTGAAAATAAAGTATGAGGGTCATCTAAAATAACACATATTTTGTTTAAAAATAGGAGAAAATAGATATTAAGTGAATATTTGTACTTGGGATAAAATCATAAATAATTATGGAAAGTGATAGATATAATTGATCATAATAAAGTGAATGATTAAGAGAAAGTAAAAAACCATAAACCAAAGAGGTGTGAAAAAGGTCGTTGATATCATTAGAAATGATGGTAATAGAACAAGATTTTGTTTCAAGATCATTTTACTAGGTTGAGGAATTACATACCATATAGACTATTGAAAAAAGGAAATACACTTACTCGATAATTTTAAATTCATTTCTTTAATCATTTCCACCACAATCTCATATTTTCCTCTAAATGATGAGTATTCAAGGTAAATTTTTAATGATCTACGCACTAAAATCAACTTTTAAAGGACCAAATAATTGTAAAAGGGATAATAAATATATTAAAAACATCTCCAGACATAAAAAAAAACTAAAATAGTTATAAAATGGAAAGCTATTCCCCAAAATTAATAAAACTTCATATGACAAAATAATACATTAATTTCTAGAAATCAACAGTAATTACCAAAGTTAAAACTAAATCATTCCATATATAACTGTCCCTATATCCCAAATAACCTTAATAAACTCAACATCAATTTTTTTTATCCTAAAAATTTATATCATAACTTTTAGCCTGTTATCCCAAAAATGTAGTGATCTTCTTCTAAAATGACATTAATCACTTAGTCACCAAATCACTTTTATATTTCATGGCCATATATATAATAAAACACATGTTCCCAAAATTCCCTCAATATCTAGTTTCATATAAACCCAAAATATCATCAATACCTTAAAACTTATGTCAAAAAAATGTAAAGGAATAATTAACATTAAAATAAATCTTTATATATTCTTCAACTTAATAAAATGTCTCTTAAAGTGTCATTAATCAATTTAAGATATCATCACTTTAAACTACAAAAGGGTGTCTAAGACTTTGAACTTATGATAAAATTTAATATTAAATACCTATAATGGTATCCAAAAATATTAAGATAACATCATATTAAAACTTAATAATATACAAAGTTTTCTATTCACCTATGATACCAACTATAAAATCCTTTCACCTACACTCCTGAATCCGGTGCTGAAAAAATTATCTTTACATTTCTAGATTTTATTCTAATGAAGGTGACCCAATTTTGACCACCCAAAACTTACAATAGCAAAAGGAAATATTGGATCACTTACATTCTCAAGGACCTTTTAGGTTTAGAGTTTTATATAATTAGGAAAAACACCTACATAAATAATACCCATGTCTTTAAATGGGAATTTATCCCACTTAACCCAACTTTTATTATTTCACATTAAGTCATCATCATCATCCAAATTAAACACTTATATATATAATTCATTCAACATCATTCTTGGTAACTTGGGTAAAATGAAACATAAGAAGGGTGAGCTAAAATTCACCTTAAGGGTAAAAATATGAATTAAAAATTGAATGTCATAAGTGAGAATAATAAGAGCATAAGAGTATAATGAAATAATGAAAGTGCATGAGCATAACATAAGAATATTCATACCCATAAATACTTTGATCATCAAATATGAAAACATGAAATAAGGATTTCACAAAGTAAATATTCATAAGAATAAATAATCAATATCCATGTGATTTCAATATTGATTAAAGGAATAATTAAAAACCTATAGTAAGAATAAAGAAAATATGTTGGTATCTTGGTACATCATTTTCACAGAACAATTATAAAACCATTATATAACCCTTAAAAATATAATAAACATATGGTAAACTTTCATACCCAATGAATTTGAGTTTTATCTAGTCGTATCCATTGTATAATATATATCTGGATAACCCAGTGCTATTTGGGCACACCGATCTTATAAGCTGTATCAGACTCACCTGACACTGTCTGGGTGCACCTGTCATATAACAGTGTCCAATTACCACAAATAAAGTACATAAAGCTTTCTTTTAATCATAAGAATCATAAAAAATAATTATTAATTTTATAACTTGGTTAACCCATTTAAAATAAATGGGTTCTATAAATTTTTTTTTGAAGCATGATTAACCTATGGAAAATAAACGGGTTCCATTAAAATATCTTTGAAACATTATTAATCCATGGAAAAGAAATGGGTTTCATAACAATCACTTTGAAAAAATAATAATTCATATAGATAAAGAAAGATGATGGTATCATTAAAACATATCTGCAATGGAGAAAAAGTAACATCAAGGGTTGTTAACATTGGTGAATGGAAATACCATTAAAAGACCATTAAAAAAACTCTTGAGGAAAATACCATTTTTTACTTTAAAAATCACTTTTAAAAAACTACAAATTTAAAAAATATTCTAAAAATGATTTTCTTTGAAAATCACTATAGAAAATTATATATGAATGTTCAAATGAAATAATTTTCATAATCATGGGAAAATCCATTCATGTTGTAAAAGTAAAAAAATAAACATTCTTTTAAATACATTTTGTAAAAGGGAGTAAAAAGTAACACGTTAAGAAATTTCCTATTATTTTTAAAAAAAAAGGTAAAATACCATGTAAAATAGATTTAGGAAATCATTTGTTTTTATAAATTAAAACTTTTTAAAATATTTTAGAAAATATGGATACGAAAGAGAAAGATTACCGATCTGGAAGATGATACAAGATCAGTATCACTTACAAATGACATTCTTGATATTTATTCAATCAATAAGAAATGAAATGGAACTTAAAAATATGAACTAAATTAAAAACCATACTAGAATAAAAATATATTTGGTTTAAGAAAATAAAATCATATATTTTCTTCTGAAGGAACCTTGAACATAAACAATCCTTAAAGAAAGTAGACTCTAACATAAAGCCTTTCCCAATTGGTAACTTTTCAATCGCAAGCCCCATGAAAGAAAAAATTTAAATGACACTTTAAATTTCAATAAAATAATTATATTAATGACATAACATGTCAATGGGTCATTATATACACATCATAAAATAATTTAGGTGCATAACATCAACATATGTCACAAAGAAAGAGAATTTGAGACGAATAACCCTTACAAAGATCATATCATTTAATTGAGAATTAATCAATGGATTTATTGTAACACCCCAGGTAAATAAAGAATATGACATTTTCATATTTATACATATTTGTGAATAAAATATTAATATGACTTTAAAGGGGACGCTATGTTCGATGGCGTACCCAACACGCAACAACGAGTTTCTTGGGAATCTTACGTTGCACTCTAATAATAAAATAATATTATTTTAAATGGTAGTTAACATGTAGACGTTGTATTGGAGGGAGTGGATAGAAATAAATACAATATGATTATATATGTTTTTAAATGTTTTTACATTTATCCAATTAAAGATAAAGGCTTAAAATACAGAAAGAATTCAATTTTAGGCGTATATGCCCTAGTTTTCACTAAAGGTTCACTTATCACCTTTTGATGGCAAACCATCATTAAATATAGTTTTATTCACTCTTATACATTCTATTGGACCAAATAAAACTCTTCTTAAGAATCGAGACATCAAAATTTACTTTGTGTAAATTTTTGATATCTTTCCGATAAAGTTCATTTTTTTAATGAATAGTGTAAAATGTTGTATTTTAATTCAAAACCTATTTTTAATCTAATTTATTTATATGATTAGATTATCTTTTGAATTGGTTTTAAAGTGAAATTAGAATATATTTTTACCATTAAATCCAATAGTGGTCGTTGGAATTAATTTCACTTTCAAATCAGACTTAAACTAGTTTCAATCTTTTGACACTTATTGTTTCATAAAAACACGCTATTTGCTCTAACAGCGGGAATTAATTATTAAATTAATTAATGTGACTTATATTTTTTGAATTTTATAAAATAGACTTCATTTTTGAATTCGGAATATCAAATATATCTTAGGGTGAATTGTTTGGGATTTTTCTGAAAAACCTCAATTTTTTATGAATAGTGAAACCACTAAGTGGGACTTATAAAAACTGATTTTTCCGTTTAAATGAAAATTTTCCATCTTTGTGTTTTGAATTTAAAAAATTTGACATACATGGTTGTCATTAAGAAGTAAAATGTGGTTCAATGGGATAAAAATAATTTTTTGTTGAATAGTAACTTATTAAGTTTTTAATCGCGATTAGAGGTAATCAGTGTAGTTTATGGTAAGAATAATGTTTTAATAAAATGAAATGACCTAGAAACATGTCCTACGCTCATTGGATATGTCATGGCCGACCAAGAAAATACATGGGTCAACTTGGGGACCCCATGGAGACACTTTGGTTGGGAAATGACATAAATATCTTTTTATTTAATGTTAAAGTAAAAATGACACAAACATGGGATGTTTTACTAAAACATTTTTTACATGGGGTTATACTAGTAATATTTTTGACTATAAATAGTAATTGGAAAGATAAAAAGATTTCATACATCATAGTATTTGTTTTATAATTTTTATACATTAAATAAATTAAATTATTTATGACATCATGATGATGCAGCGATAACCTCATTATTTAACGATTTAAATAAAATGGAAAGATAATGTAATATCTAAGACCTAAACATGTCAAAAGCCTATTGGATGAGTGGATTTCCAACCCTTATCACCTTATCCTAGAAATACATCAATGTGTGACCTTTAAAATCCGAAACTCTTTTGAAAATAAAGTAACATTTTGTAACTTTACAAGAGTGCCCCTCCTCTCCTCTTATAAAAGGCCCCCACCTCTACCTCCTTACCCACACTCCCAAAGACTTTGTATCGGCTAAACCCTGCCCATTTTGTCTCTAAACTTACCTATCTAACTCCTTGAAGCATCAATTTGGGCAGAAGTCTTCCCAAGGAATCCTTTGAGCTCAAACCAAAGGGAGTTACCCGATTTTAAGGTAATGTCTTCACTTGTGTCCTTTTGTTTTATTTTGATTCTCCAACCCCCTAAACTCTTTTTATTAATTTATTTTGTAACAAATACAGTATCTTAAATATAATAGGATGTTGTTATAAGAAGTATTCTAGCTACACTTTCACACACCTACATCTAATGGTTAAAGAACATACTGTTTCTGTGGATGGTGAATTTCTGCCTCCCAAAATGATGATTGTTCCACATTCTTTTAACACCTTCAAAGGTGGCCATTAAGATGTCACTATATTTATATATAATATATAATATGTTTATTTTTTCCTTAAGCTTATGTATTTTTCATTTATGGCATACCTTTATGGCTTCCATTATGGGTATACGCGATATCTTCATTTAAGGAAGTGCGGACTACCGCCCCCTCAAAGTGATTTGATTCGTTAATACCATATGTGGTACGTATAAAGGATATATTTAATGATATTATATATGATACCATAATGTAATTGAAATAATATTATGTATCATTATGTTTTAATTCCATTAAATATGAAATATAAATGGAAGTAGCGTTCATGCGTACGTACGACTTACCGTCTCCATGAACGGTACATTTCATTTCTTATTTCAAAATGTTATGTAATATTATAAGTACATATATATAATGGATATATATGTAATATATTACATCTAAATTGTGGATATAATTCTGGAATTATAACATATATATATCTCTCTCATTTTGTTTTAATTCCATTAATATGACCAAAAAATGAAAGTAGCGTTCATGCGTACGTACGGCCTACCGTCTCCATGAATGGTGCTTATCGATTTTTATCTCCAAATGATATGGAATAGTATAAAATGAATATTTACTGGATATATATGATATTTTAATCATTAATACTATTCTGGAAATTATTTACTTATAACTACATGGGCAATCTTTTTTCAAACAAGTTCATTTTTGACTCATGTACCAAACATCGGCAAAAATGTCTGATATGAACTAAAATTATTAAACAATTATTATAACATTATAATATGTGATATGAACTGAATAATAATCTCTAAAGGAGGTACTTAGGCAATTATTAATTGACCAAAGTTTATTATTCAGGAATATAAAGAAACGAACAAGACAAGTTGGACTTGAGGTAAGGGATCCTACTCCACTCTTTCTTCTTAAGTACACTCTTTTATGTAATTCCTTTTAAATCTCATATTTCTTGTTATTGGGATGTTATTTTATATTAATCTTACCTTAATTTTTATTTTCATGTGATGAGAGACCCTATTCTCTCTCATCAATCCATTTTGGAAGTTTTGAGTGGTGCCGTTAGGCTGCCGAATTTTCGTAAGAGATATAACCTCTCTCTTTCTTTTTAAGTACTCTCCTTTATGTCACTTCTTTTACGATCCTCTTTGTTATGCTGGGGGATGTTCTTTTATATTCCACTTTCTATAAACTTTATGTTAATATGATGAGATACCCTATTTGATCTCATCAATCCATTTTTGTATGTTTTATGTGGCGCCGTTAGGCTGCCGAGTTTTCGTAAGGGATTTTTCATCTCACTTTTATTCCCGTGGGATTTATGCTACATTTTCCACAATTTCCATTGAGTGGTGTATGTACTGCCAATTATTTTACTCATTGTGTAATATAATTTCTTTTATGAGTATTTACATCAATGTTGTATTGTCCTTCTTTCACGAGGTGTATGTTTCGAAAGACACCCATGTCGGTAAGGGAACCTTTCACCCTACTCTTTTTAAAAGACTTATTTTGTTGGGTCTTTTAATTTACATATTGTTATGTTGGGATATGTTCTCATATATCCTTATTGATGTAAATTTTATGTCCAAGTGATGAGATACCCTTTTTTTTTATCTCTCATCAACTCATTTTGATGTGACGCCGTTAAGCTGTCAAGGGAACTTCTTAACCCAATTTCGATTTCTTTGGGTTCAACATGTAGTTATTGAATATTTCATCCTTTGAATATGTGTGAATGAACTTTGATTATTTTACACTTAATATCCACTTATATTTGGTGTATTCGTTTGTCACACATAATTATGTAATTGATTTATCCTTAAACCAAGGATACCGTCTTTGTATGGGACTTCGTCTCAATCTCCTTTCATTGAGGAATATTTTGTTTTATACACAACCTTATTTTATACGGTGTATAAACCCCTTTGAATTTTACGTTTATTCAAAAGGAATCTTTTTTATACGAAGAGTTTTACTAAACGACAAAAGGGAATGTTTTATCGTACGTATGCGGCGACAACGACTTCTCCGCCGCTGTGACCATTATTTGAGTTTCGGCTTCCTCTACAAGACATACCTTCTTTTTAAAAGAAAAATAAATACCATGTTTTACTTTTCTTTTATTTTGGTATTAAAAATGGTTTTCATAATGTTTTTATATCAATGTGTCATATTGATATCTTGTGATTGAAAGGTGGGAAGGTTATGTTTCCTTTACACATGTTTTATGTGATACGATTATGTTGAGGTTCTTGGGAATTATTATGAAGATGGGTGGTTCCGTGATAGACTAAGGGCGAGTGAGCCCGATATAGCTCTCCAATGCATTGAGTAACGTGAAGGAGTGAAACATTAAGGTTTCTACGAAGAGATTTAGGGAATATACTGTGATGGGTATTCCAAACGTAACCAAGAGGGTTACTCCCTACGTAACAATGTTATGAATGCCTCAAGTTACCTTTATGTCTTCTGATTTATATGATTTATTCATGGTTTGATTAGGTATGTTAAATTTCCTATGTTTTATGGGTAAAGTATGATTTCATTATTATGTATATATGAACTCATGTTTCCTTTCCATATTTTTTATAACCCTTACTGAGCTTTTTATGCTCATCCCAAGTTTTTGAAATGTTTTTCACAGGTCAAGGGAAAGGTACATGATGGGATGATAGTGTCAAGGATGTGTCAAGAAAGAATCCATGTTTTATTTTAAATATGTTTCCGTTGATGGGAAGAATGAATACTGTCTTTTATGTAAACACTTTGTTTAAATGTGGAATGTAATGCAAGTTTCATGATCTAATTCTCCAAAACTCTAAACCTGAAAAGATCCTCAATGTGTAATCTTGTAATAAATCAATATTAAGTAAGGTTTAAGGCTGGGGCCTTATAGTTGGTATCATAGGTCAGTTTAGATAACTTTAGAGGTTAGGGTATTCTTTAAGCATAAGTGGCATTACCATAATGGTTAGGATTTCAGAAAGAGTCCTAGTTTTAGATAAAGTGAATGAGTAAGTGTATCTTAGTGTTTACCTTCCTCATTAGTACATGATGGTTTTGTTGATATACTCACACTGACATTTCTGTTTTTAGTGAATGGATGGATCTAGCAGGCACCAAAGAGACAACAGGTTTGAAGGAAACTGTGGTGGTTCTAGGATTAAGATACTAGATAAAATGGGGGATTCAATGAGGAAACTCGTGGTTGTTCTAAACCCACTATCAAGGAGTCATGATCAACCACTTGAACCTTGGTATGATCTTTAATGCATCATGTACGAGATGACCAATCGATGTGGAAGTTCAGGTAATAATTATAAAGGTAACCATTAGAGTTTATATGATTCTTACTTTTGATGTAATTATGGGTTACTATATGTTATGATGGAAGTGAAAGGCATGAGATAAAATTGAGGTTAAATTATGTTATGGTTATTTTTGATGATTTTATCTCTTTTTGGGGAATGATTTTAGAATTATATAGTTTTGGAAAAAGGACAACACGCAGACTGTGTGACTACCCGTCGCATCGGACAAAGCTGCGGGAATCTAACCCACAACCAAAGTGCGACTGGTATTTATCACCTACCACTGGACTACGTGAAGTACCTGGTTAGTTTGACTGATTCTTTTTAGTTATATGATTTTATGAATTAAGAGTAAGTTGATTTTGGGTTATTTATGAAAATGATTAACCTATCATGGAGGATATGTGATTAGGTTAATTACTTTTCAATACGAGACTTTAGGAGCAACTGATGTTGTTTGGAGATAAATGTTACGATTTAACTTAGAAGAATATGTGACTAAATCCTTCAAATATTTGGGTTTCAATCTTATATTGGTTTACTTTGAATAATTTTATGGGCAAATTGTTTATCGGATGGTCCTCATTGAACTTTGGGTTTTGTTGGACAAATTTTGGAGATTAAGCATAGATTTTCTTTTTAAAGGGTTATCCTTTTTTGGATTATCTGACCTTGTACTAACCTTTTTGGTTTTGGTTTTGGTTAAGGTATAAAGATATGAGAAGTATATATTTCTCTTTGGTGGATTTGGTGATTCTCTAGAAGTTGATTATAGTACTCTTAATGAGAACAAGTCTCCCTAAATACTCGTCTTTTGGAAAAAATATGAGTTTGATTAAGGAATCTAGTAAAATTTGAAAGTCAACATGATAAGTGATTATGTTTCCTTATGAATAAATTCCTCAATAAAAAGTAACTTAAAATAAAAATTTTCTCTATTAACTTTTCCTACTGGGGAATCGAATACCATTTAACCCATCACAAGTTTGTGATTTTCTTGTGGTTAACTTTCTAATAAACATGGTTTCTATCACTCTCCATCAGAACATGACCCTATGTTTTCTCCTCCATGTCCATATTTTTCTACATGGAATACTAGTATGGGTTAACTCGGGTGACCTTTGTACTTATCTTTCTTTATTTTAAAGTGATTGTTTTACCGACTCTTGTTCCAATGTGGGACTTTCAAGAATGTTTCCAAGCTCAATTTAAAAAATTGTGAGGACGCAATTCCCAAAAGGGGGGAAGGATGTAACACCCCAAGTAAATAAAGAATATGAAATTTTCATATTTATCCATATGTGTGAATAAAATATTAATATGACTTTAAAGGGGATGCTATGCTCGATGGCGTACCCAACACGCAACAACGAGTTTCTTGGGAATCTTACGTTGCAATCTAATAATAAAATAACATTATTTTCAATGGTAGTTAACATGTAGCCGTTGTATTGGAGGGTATGGATAGAAATAACTAAAATATGATTATATATGTTTTTAAATGTTTTTACATTTATCCAATAAAAGATAAAGTCTTAAAATACGGAAAGAATTCAATTTTAGGCGTATATGCCCTAGTTTTCACTAAAGGTTCACTTATCGCCTTTTGATGGAAAACCGTCATTAAATATAGTTTTTTTCACTATTATACATTCTATTGGACCAAATAAAACGCTTCTTTATAATCGGGACATCAAAGTTTACTTTGTGTAAATTTTTGATATCTTTCCGATAAAGTTCATTTTTTTAATGAATAGTGTAAAATGTTGTATTTTAATTCAAAAACTCTTTTTAATCTAATTTATTTATATGATTAGATTATCTTTTGAATTGTTTTTAAAGTGAAATTAGAATATATTTTTACCATTAAATCCAATAGTGGTCATTGGAATTAATTTCACTTTGAAATCAGACTTAAACTAGTGTCAATCTTTTGACACTTATTGTTTCATAAAAACACGCTATTTGCTCTGACAGCGGGAATTAATTATTAAATTAATTAATGTGACTTATATGTTTTGAATTTCATAAAATAGACTTCATTTTTTAATTCGGAATATCAAATATAGATTAGGGTTAATTTTTTGGGATTTTTCTGAAAAACTTCAATTTTTGATGAATAGTGAAACCACTAAGTGGTACTTATAAAAACTGATTTTTCCGTTTAAATGAAATTTTTCCATCTTTGTGTTTTGAATTTCAAAAATTTGACATACATGGTTGTAATTAAGAAGTAAAATGTGGTTCAATGGGATAAAAATAATTTTTTGTTGAATAGTAACTTATTAAGTTTTTAATCGCGATTAGAGGTAATTAGTGTAGTTTATGGTAAGAATAATGTTTTAATAAAATGAAATGACCTAGACACATGTCCTACCATCATTGGATGTGTTATGGCCGACCAATACAATCCATGTGTCAACTTGGGGACCCCATGGAGCCACTTTGGTTGGGAAATGACATAAATATCTTTTTATTTAATGTTAAAGTAAAAATGACACAAACATGGGATTTTTTACTAAAACAATTTTTACATGGGGTTATACAAGTCCTATTTTTGACTATAAATAGTCATTGGAAAGATAACATCATAGTATTTGTTTTATAATTTTTATAAATTAAATAAATTAAATTATTTATGACATCATGATGATGCAGCGATAACCTCATTATTTAACAATTTAAATAAAATGGAAAGATAATGTAATATCTAAGACCTAAACATGTCCAAAACCTATTGGATGAGTGGATTTAGAACCCTTATCACCTTATCCTCTAAATAAATCAATGTGGGACCTTTAAAATCCAAAACTCCTTTGAAAATAAAGTAACATTTTGTAACTTTACAAGAGTGCCCCTCCTCTCCTCTTATAAAAGGCCCCCACCTCTACCTCATTACCCACACTCCCAAAGCCTTTGTATCGGCCAAACCCTGCCCATTTTGTCTCTCAACTTACCTCTATAACTCTTTGAAGCCTCACTTTTGGCATAAGTCTTACCAAGGAAGCCTTTGAGCTCAAACCAAAGGGAGTTACCCGATTTTAAGGTAATGTCTTCACTTGTGTCCTTTTGTTTTATTTTGATTCTCCAACCCCCTAAAATATTTTTATTCATTTATTTTGTAACAAATACAGTATCTTAAATATACTAGGATGTTGTTATAATAAGGATTCTAGCTACACTTACACACACCTACATCTAATGGTTAAAGAACATACTGTTTCCGTGGATGGCGAATTTCTGCCTCCCGAAATGATGATTGTTCGACATTCTTTTAACACCTTCAAAGGTGGCCATTAAGATGTCACTATATTTATATATGATATATAATATGTTTATGTTTTCCTTAAGCTTATGTATTTTTCATTTATGGCATACCTTTATGGCTTCCATTATGGGTATACGCGATATCTTCATTTAAAGAAGTGCGGACTACCGCCCCCTCAAAGTGATTTGATTCGTTAATACCATACGTGGTACGTATAAAGGATATATTTAATGATATTATATATGATACCATACTGGAATTGAAATACTATTATGTATCATTATGTTTTAATTCCATTAAATATGAAATAGAAATGGAAGTAGTATTCATGCGTACGTACGACTTACCGTCTCCATGAACGGTACATTTAATTTCTTATCTCAAAATGTTATGTAATATTATAAGTACATATATATAATGGATACATATGTAATATATTACATCTAAATTATTTATATCATTCTGTAATTATAACATATATATATATATATATATATATATATATCTCATTTTGTTTTAATTCCATTAATATGACCAAAAAATGAAAGTAGCGTTCATGCGTAAGTACGGCCTACCGTCTCCATGAACGGTGCTTTTCGATTTTTATCTACAAATGATATGGAATAGTATAAAATGAATATTTACTGGATATATATGATATTTTAATCATTAATACTATTCTGGAAATTATTTACTTATAACTACATTGGCAATCTTTTTTCAAACAAGTTCATTTTTGACTCATGTACCAAACATCGGCAAAAACGTCTGATATGAACTAACATTATTAAACAATTATTATAACATTATAATATGTGATATGAAATGAATAATAATATCTAAAGGAGGTACTTAGGCAATTATTAATTGACCAAAGTTTATTATTCAGGAATATAAAGAAACGAACAAGATAAGTTGGACTTGAGGTAAGGGATCCTACTCCACTCTTTCTTCTTAAGTACACTCTTTTATGTAATTCCTTTTAAAGCTCATATTTCTTGTTATTGGGATGTTATTTTATATTAATCTTACCGTAATTTTTATTTTAATGTGATGAGAGACCCTATTCTCTCTCATCAATCCATTTTGGAAGTTTTGAGTGGCACTGTTAGGCTGCCGAATTTTCGTAAGAGATCTAACCTCTCTCTTTATTTTTAAGTAATCTCATTTATGTCACTTCTTTTACGCTCCTCTTTTTTATGTTGGGGGATGTTCTTTTATATTCTAATTTCTATAAACTTTATGTTAATATGATGAGATACCCTATTTGATCTCATCAATCCATTTTTGTAAGTTTTATGTGGCGCCGTTAGGCTGCCGAGTTTTGGTAAGGGATTTTTCATCTCACTTTTATTCCCATGGGATTTATGCTACATTTGCCACAATTTCCATTGAGTGGTGTATGTACTACCCATTATTTTACTCATTGTGTAATATACTTTCTTTTATGAGTATTTACATCAATGTTGTATTGTCCTTCTTTCACGAGGTGTATGTTTCGAAAGATACCCATGTCGGTAAGGGAACCTTTTACCCTCCTCTTTTTAAAAGACTTCTTTTGTTGGGTCTTTTAATTTACATATTGTTATGTTGGGATATGTTCTCATATATCCTTATTGATGTAAATTTTATGTCCAAGTGATGAGATACCCCTTTTTTTTATCTCTCATTAACTCATTTTGATGTGACGCCGTTAGGCTGTCAAGGGAACTTCTTAACCCAATTTCGATTTCTTTGGGTTCAACATGTAGTTATTGAATATGTCATCCTTTGAATATGTGTGAATAAACTTCGATTATTTTACACTTAATATCCACTTATATTTGGTGTATTCGTTTTTCACACATAATTATGTAATTGATTTATCCTTAAACCAAGGATACCGTCTTTGTATGGGACTTCGTCTCAATCTCCTTTCATTGAGGCATATTTTGTTTTATACACAACCTTATTTTATACGGTGTATAAACCCCTTTGAATTTTACGTTTATTCAAAAGGAATCTTTTTTATATGAAGCGTTTTACTAAACGACAAAAGGGAATGTTTTATCGTACGTATGCGGCGACAACGACTTCTCCACCGCTGTGACCATTATTTGAGTTTCGGATTCCTCTACAAGCCATACCTTCTTTTTAAAAGAAAAATAAATACCATGTTTTAATTTTCTTTTATTTTGGTATTGAAAATGGTTTTCATAATGTTTTTATATCAATGTGTCATATTGATATATTGTGATTTAAAGGTGGTAATGTTATGTTTCCTTTACGCATGTTTTATGTGATACGATTATGTTGAGGTTCTTGGGAATTATTATGAAGACGGGTGGTTCCATGATAGACTAAGGGAGAGTGAGCCCGATATAGCTCTCCAATGTATTCGGTAACGTGAAGGAGTGAAACGTTAAGGTTTCTCCGAAGAGATTTAGGGAATATACTATGATGGGTATTCCAAACGTAACCAAGAGGGTTACTCCCTACGTAATAATGTTATGAATGCCTCAAGTTACCTTTATGTCTTCTGATTTATATGATTTATTCATGGTTTGATGAGGTATGTTAAAGTGCCTATGTTTTATGGGTAAATAATGATTTCATTCTTATGTATATATGAACTCATGTTTCCTTTCCATATTTTTTATAACCCTTACTGAGCTTTTTATGCTCATCCCAAGTTTTTAAATGTTTTTCACAGGTCAAGGGAAAGGTACATGATGGGATGATAGTGTCAAGGATGTGTCAAGAAAGAATCCATGTTTTATTTTAAATATGTTTCCGTTGATGGGAAGAATGAATACTGTCTTTTATGTAACCACTTTGTTTAAATGTGGAATGTAATGCAAGTTTCATGATATAATTCTATAAAACTCTAAACCTGAAATGATCCTCAATGTGTAATCTTGTAATAACTCAAGATTAAGTAAGGTTTAAGGATGGGGCCTTATATTTATTATTTGTAATGAATGTAAATCCATATAAAACAAGTGAAAATATATAATAAAAAAATTTAGAGATAAATTCACACATAATCATATCATAATAAAGTCAATGAAGAAGAGTTATAACCCAACGAAAGGAAATTGAGTTAAAAAACACTTTACCACCGGGTAACTATCAAATCAAATCCCATTGGACGAGATAATTAAAATTAAAATAGAAAATACCATTATTTATTAATAATTAATGGTATTAAAATTAAAAGGGGTATTATATACATCATATAAAAAAATTAGGTGCATTACATTAAAATGCGCCTCAATAAAGAAAAATTGAGACAAAATTATTTACTACTTTGGTAATCACTAGATCAAAACATAATAAATGATATAACCAAATATGGATTCATAAATATAATAAAATTTCCTGAAAATATTAATAAAATACATTAATGTTCAATATATACCCCATAAAATAAGTAAATATGACATATATCTCACAAAAATAAAAATGTTAGATGAGAAACCCTTGCCTCAAGTCCAAACTTTCCATGCATGTCCTTCAAATACTATATAATAAGATTAAATAAATTATTTGATTTATTAAGAAAATTTTACAATTTTAATGAATTGTAATTATATAATTTATTTTATTTATTTTTAATAACATATTTAAATACTTAATCAGTTAATTCCACATTAGATGTTTTGAGGACATTTCGATCATTATTTCAAAATAGCTTTAGTGTATTGGCCATTGTCAAGGAGGTCATTATTTAAAAATATCCAGAATAATAATCATGAAATAATTATCATATTTATTAAAAAAATCTACTTTTTAAAATAATAATGAATAATTGGTATGAAAAATTATCTATGTTATAATCTTGGATACGGTAGGTCGTACGTACAAATGAGTAACGTTTCCATTTTTCAATGATCATTATGGAAAGAAGTTATGTGTTATTTTATCTTTAAATAATTATAATAATATCAAAAATACCATTCTATTTCTTTAAATATAATTATATACATCATCCATGTGATTTCTTGATGGAAAAGTATCACATCGCTTCATGGAGGCAGTAGTCCACACATACACACGAACAACGTTATCATTTTTTAGTGTAAGAGGTAAAATGATATATTATCTTTTAATAATGATAAATATGTCATTAATATAAAAATTATTTCATTTATATCACATATATTAATTATATTTATTCATATTACCCTCCATGTAAAGTGTTAGTGAAAAAAAAATCACATCGTAGTGCGAGGCGATAGTCCGCCGTACACACGAGCGATGTTATTGTATCCCCCGAAGAATGGAAAGTAAAAAGGTATATGTGATATCATATTTATATAAGTATAAATATGTTATAAATATCATATATATACTATTAATAAATCATTATATCAATACTTTGGAGGCAATGATGGAAAACGAATGACATCAGTTCGTGAGGCGGTAATCCGCCGTACACATGAATGATGATTTCATATCCCATTTGATAGAAGAGGAGATGTATTTAGGTTATAAAATTTAAATAAAAACATATAATTATATGGGATATAATTTTGTTATTATATAGTCTTAATTTATGAAGATTTTGAGGATTTGGAAGATTAAATATAATAAAAATGCTCGGTTAAGTATGTTACCTCTTCTTCAGAAACCTCCTTAGGTTAGCACCAAAAGCCTTATGAGGTTAAATTTATGATCAAAATATGGGATCATATATGTGTATAGGGAATTAAGAAATAAATTTGGGTAGTTATTGGACAATAGAAATGGAATTAAGGTGTGAAGAGGAGAGGAGAGGGGGTGGCCTTTTATAAGTGTGGTGAGTGATATACTTGTAATTTTCAAAAAGGAGAAGGTGTACACTCAATTTTCACGTTCAAAAGGATCTACAATGAACAATTATCAATCATTATACATTAAAAGGTCTATATATGGCCTAAAAATGTATTTGAGATAAATTATTATGTTATTTTGACCCTTATATTTTTAGTTTAACCCCTAATAAACTTGTTTTTACCTTAACCGTGGTAATTAATTCTTACTAATTTCACTATTAATTATGGTCAAAAATCAATTTGAACTTATTAGATAATATAAATTATTATTATTATAAATATGGAGTATATTTTACCAAATTAAATTTATATAACTGGATTTTTTTTGTTAAAATTAAACCATAGACATGATGAAAAAATGGTTTTACAAGAAGTGTATTTTTCAAAAAAATGTGATTTTATATTAACTCTATGACTAATAATTATCATTTTATAAATATAAATTAAAATTAATTGATATATAATATATAAATTTAATTTAAAACATTCCTCATTAGGGGATGTTTTAATTAATTAAAATGGAGAAACATTTTAAATTTTAAAATAGTTTTTAGATAAACCGGGTTTTAAACCCAAAAATCTACTTATACTAAAATCCAATATAAAGATGATTAAAACATAATTCGGTAGATTAAATATTAAAAAATAATTCTTTTATTACATTAAATCAAATACAAAATATAATAAGAATTTTTAATTACTAAATTTATTGAATAGAAATGATAGTTTTACAAAAATCAATATTTTTCACTATTCACTGAAAAATAAATATTTTCTATAAAATCCAAAAATTTAACCCAATTTTCATTTTGATATGTTGATTTAAAAAATTAATTTAATGTTTTCAAATAAATTTTATAAAAGTTAAAAAAATTAATTATAATATTTTTTCCTGAAAATTAATAAAAATAATTTTTGAAGAAAACATTTTTTTGAATAATAAAATTTATTTAATAAAAATCGATTGATTATTTAATAAAATTTTATCAATAATTTATATTGGTTATGAAATATATATATATATATATATATATATAATTCATAAATTATTTAATAATATTCACACCTACTAATTTAATGGCTATGTTATAATGGTTATATATTTCACGAGTCTTTTAACTTCTATGTTGCATGTCGAATACGCTATCAAACATATCATTATTTTATAAAATATTAGTGTGTTATAATAAATATTTTATAAATTGATAAATATCTAGTTATTAAATGTTTTAATTTTTCCCCTTTAAATATAATTTCTATTTGATTAATGTGATGATGTTTTGGTACTTCTTTGATAGATTTTATTTGTCTAACTATTTAAATCTTGAAGGATTTTTGTTTATACACTAAAATTCAATTTTATATAAAAAGACAAACATAATGTTTTTATAAAAATTCCAATGAGGTTTTTTAAATAAATAAATCTTATTTTTTTCATGGGATATTTTTATATAAATTATAAATATTTTAATGGATTTTTTATGAAATTTTTTCATTGATTAAGTGATGTTTTTTACTTAAAGCACTCTTTACATGATTCACCCCTTCAAAATAACTATGCTTTGGTTTTTGAAAGATGAACATATAAGACCTTTTTTTGAGGGGATATGGAAAATGGTTAATGGGTGGTCTTTTGTATTATGTTTAGGTGATTTAAACCTTATTGGTTGTGATAAAACTTCATGGGAATACCCAAGGTACTTAAAAGGGATTATAGGAAAAGTAATTTTCTAGGGAATATTTTTACTTTACTTATTTTCTCATAGTCTAGCATATTATTCCAATCTATCTATCCTAAACTATTTTAGTATTCTGCTCTAGCTAGTTCCATTATAGTCATTACTACTACTTTAGGATTCTGTTATGGCTAGTGGTTTATGATTAAATAGATATTGATATGGATATGGATTGAACTTAGCATGCAGATTTTTGATTCCACACATGGAAGATAACTTGAGAGGGAGGTAATCAAGGTATGTAAATTTCAAATAAACTTTCCTAATGATTAATCATAACACTCTTCTCTCCCTTATATGAAATATGAAAGCGATAAATTATAAAAGTGTAAGATACAAATATTTTATGAAATATATTCTATTAAATTAATTTAAATTATATGATAGATTGTGTTGTACGCAATGCATATTTTATCTTATATTAGATGAAACACCAAGTTTATCTTTCATTTCACACAACATCAAGTTTCTTTGATAACTTTTGTTACAAGTAAGGTCGAGTCTTACCACACAATAATACACTATTAATATTATTGTTTAACTTAATAGTTATCACCTATCCATTGGAATAGAGTGAATGAAAAAAAAAATAATTTATTAAAATATGTATAAAAAATGTTTATAAAATTAATTAATTGTTTACCAATTAATTATAAATGAAAATAAAAACTAATTTAATATAAAGGAAATGTTTTTATAAAAAAACTATTTTTATGTGCCTAAAGAAGTTTTATATTAATAAATTAAATTAATTAATATTATTGAATGATATTAATGATATTTATATATATAATATATTCAATATAATGATTTACATTCATCCTATGTGTTTTTTATACATGATATAAAAATAAATCCAATTTTATGCATAAAAAGATATATATTTTTAAAGGTCGTTTTGCCGCATTTTGATGAAACACTTGTTTTAAAAATAAATTTTGACAAATTTTAATATTTTATTTGAATAAATAATTACCAGAATTATCTTAAGGTGATTTTTTTTCTATTTTTATGAGAATTTTAATTTTTTGATGAATAGTGAAAAATACAGAATTTTAATTGAAAACTGACTTTTCATTTAAATAATTTATAATGTTAAATTAAATTATAAATTGGTATTTAAGTAAAATTATACAAATTATAAATATATTAATCCAATTTATTTCATTAGAATAATTTTAATATTTAATTTTAATATAAAAACATTTAAAACTTTAGAAAATTTTCACTTTAAAAACTCACTTTCATGTCATGACTACGAGACGAATTTTGAATTAAATTTTGCAGATTATGTGATTTGAAAAATAAATTCCAAGTTTAGAATAATAATAATTTATATAGTATAGTAAGGTCAAATTAATTTTTTACCAAAGGGATTATTTAAAACAATTAAAATTAATTACCGTGATTAAGGTAAAAATGAGTTTACTTAGTGGTTAAACTTAGAGTATAAGGTGTAAAAATGACCCAAAACATTAAAAAAACCTATTTTATGAACATATTTTGACTATTATGACCTTATTGATGAAATTTATGTGCTTTTGGGACACGTTTTCATGAAATTGACCTATATAATAAGTCAAATAAATAAAAAGACAAAAAATGTATTTTTCTCCCTTTTAATTTCTATAAAGCTTTGGGGATAGGGGAAAAACTACATTGGTTCAGTTATAAATATTATTTTCCAATATAAATTATTTTTTATCATAATAATTTATCTTTAATATTTAGATATGATATAATTACATTAAATGCTTAAGAAAATCCAACACATGAATTATTTAGTGAATAGATAAAATAAATGATACTAAAAATATTAAAAGTTAGGAAAATAGAATGAGTTTTTGTGTTCCATTATTTATTTATATGAATACATCATGATGAAAATATTTGAACTTAATACACATGGATTCTATTATTGTATTGATATTTTTTAAATTCAAATTAAATAAATAATGTCAAATTGACATTAATGTTATTTTATAATAAATGATATTTTATTAAATGGTTTAAAATTATTAAAAATACTATCTTCTATAAAGTGATTTTTAAATTTTAATAAATATAAAGTATAGTCTATACATGGAACAATTGACCTTTTATAATGAACATATTAACCCCTAAATACTAAAAACATTGTTGGCATAATTAGGGTTAAAGTGTTTTTTGCATTTACATATGCTAATGTTAATATTATTTTCAAAAAACATGAGTTTTTTATTTTATAATTTTAATTTGATATTTAAAATAAGTGGTTATAAATTTTATAATAATTATAAATTTAATTTACTCTTAATTTATGAATTACATAGGTTAAAAAACTAGTTACCTTAATGAAAAACCAAAATGAAAAAAATAAGGAAACATAGGAGTTAAGGAACAAAATATTTAAAAAATAATTTTATTTGGTGTGGTTTTATTTACCAAATAATCCAAACCTCTATTATTATTTAATTTTTTTGGAACATGTGGTAAGGGAGACCTCTCAATAGTATATACTTTTGAGTATTTACAAGAACGCCACTCCTCCCCCATTATAAAAGGTACTCACTCTCCCCACTTATTCACAATTATCAAGCCTTTTGGATTATCAAAACTATGTTAAAATAACTAAAAAAATCCCTATTCTCATCCCATAGGCCTAAATTTTGTAATAAAGAAATCCAAGGATGACCTTTGGTGTAAACCAAAAGGAGTTAGCTGAAGAAGAGGTAACATTTATCAATAAGAATTTTTATTTTGTTTCCTTCTCCACCCACTTAAATGATTTTTATAGCATGATTATATAATAACCTCAGTATCCTAAATATATTTAGATGTTTTGATTTTAATTTTATCACCTAAACCTACACACACTTCCATCAAATGGCTTACAAAATCATCATTCGTGTGTACGGTAAACTACCGCCTCGTGAAACTATGTCATTTATTTTTCCATTACCACATATCATGGTTGGGAATAATGATGGAAATATTATTTATATATTATATTTATAAAATAATCATACATTTTGAGTCATTATATCATATAAATCATTTTTATATTTCATTACATAAGGGATACAATAACATCACTCATGTATATGACACACAACTGTCTCGCGAAGCGATGTGAATCGTTTTTCAGTAACGTGTTACATGGAAGGTAATAAGGGTAAATAAAATGAAGATATATGACATAAATGAAATAATTATGATAATAATGAAATAATTATATTTCTATAAATATAATATATAATTTTATTCTTTCCATTCCACACACTGAAAAAGTGATAACGTCGTTCATGGACGTGTGGACTAACGCCTCCTCGAAGTGATGTGATTATAATTTTTTCATCCCCACATCAAAATAATGATATATATAAGTATATAAAATTAAAAATATGGTATTTATGATATAATTATCATTATATAATGATAATTTTTCTCCCTTTCTTTCCGTAATTATCATTGAAAAATTAGAACGTTACTCATGCGTACGTATGACCTATCGTCTCCATGATCGTAACTTTGATTAATTTTTAATAACCACATTTCATGATTGATTTTAAGAGTATAATTTATGTATAAATATTATAATTATTTCATGATTATTATTCTATATATGTTTAAATAATGATCTCATTGACCTTAGTCAACCTACCAAAGTCAATTTTGACACATAAGCCTAAAATGGTTAAAACATCCAAATTAAACATAATTGATTAAGTAATTATATATAATTTGATTTCAAGTAAAATAAAAGTAATAATAAACTTGTAAAATTTTATCATGAAATTAAATAATTAAGACAATTTTATTATTTAGGAAGATAAATAACAAGGGTGATTAATCAGACTTAAGGTAAGGGTTTTTCTCATCTCACTTTTATTTCTATGAGATACATTCCATATTCATGCCTTATTTTTGTTATATAGTGTATATAATGCACATGAATTTATTTTATAATTATTATGTATAATTTTGTGGTGATTTACATATCCATTTTATGATCTCTCTTTTATGGGTTTTATGGTTTGAAATTTACCAAAGCAGTATTGGATTTTTGTCACAATTTTCCTTCTCAAACACATTATTGGAAAGATTAGGGATAAGAACTATTTATTAAAAAAGAAAAAAATATAATCCCTTTTAACTGGTATGGAACCCATGGTATAGAACCCCAAAATAAACAATAATTAGATTTAACATTGCACATATGTCCAGTATCCCAATGTTCAGAATAAAAATCCTGAAGGACCAAGTCTCAGGGGCAGAAATATAAGGCCCCAAACTTAAACATTACTTAATCTTAAGATAAGTCATTAATTTGACTTTATTTCACTTTTAGGATCTTTTTAGCTTTATAGATTTAGATAATTAGGTCATAACTGATACATAACTACCTGAATATTACAATTATACACTTCTACTCACTATCTATTTTTTATAAAACAAAAACTCTTTTGAAAGAAACATGACATCATTTCTTATTTTAATAACATAACTTTTACTGATCCCATCCTTGACTCTATTCTTCTTTATGTCCCATAAAAAAAATTTCAAAACTTGGTATGACCATAAAAATCTTAGTAAGGGATACATAATGAATGAAAACTATTAGTCTTGCAGAAACATGTAAATCATGAAAACTTTATCATAAATTAATACTCTTCACCTTTAAGAATTAGAAAAAAAACTTCACTGAATATAAAACTCATTTATTACCATTTTTTTAACAAAATAATTATCATAAATCCCATATAAAGAAACATATAACATATAAAGGTAACTTGAGACATAAACATACTTAAATGGAATAACCATACGGTCGACTTCCACACATATCAATAAATGGAATAGCCATACGACTGACTTCCATACCCAATTTATTGGAGGTTATAACATAACCACCCGTCCTTGGTTTATCAAAGAACCATCCATCATTTGTTTTATCACATAACCAACCGTCATTGGTTTATCACGTAACCACTTGTCAAATGTCCAAGTAGCATTAAATAATCATAACACATAAAATATTGAAAATATCAACATTTCACAAATAATATTACATTTGAAATCACAAGAATTCAAGATATTGAAATATTCAATCCATTTAAAAAAAAATTTCAATACCAACACACCAAAAAAGAGAATAGGGTATTTATTTTCCTTTTAAAAACATTAAGGATTATAGAGTAATCCAAATATCAAGTAACAACTATGACGGCATAGAGGTCGTTGTCGCCGTATATGTTAAAAATTCCTTTTTTCATTTAATAATATGATTCATAGAAAAAATATACCCTTTTAATAAAATTAAATGTCAATGGGGTTTATTATACACCATATAAATGAAGAAGGTGCATATTATCAAAATATGACTCAATGAAAGGAGATTGAGACGAAGTCCCTTACCTTGAGTCTGATTCATCACATATGTTCGTTGTTCTTCCTGAATAATAAACTTAAGTTAATTTATAATTACTTAAGAACCTTTTTCAATTTTATTATTCCTTTTATATCACTTATTACCATATTATAAAAATTACATAATTATTTAAGTTAATATTAGTCATTTTTTCGATATTCAGAACTTGAGTTGAAAATGAAATTGTTTTGATATAAATTGTACATGTAGTCAAAATTATATAATATCAAGAATGATATTCATGATTTAAATATCATATATATCCTGTATATATGTATTTATAATTGTACATAACATTTGTAGATAAGAAATGAAATGCACTGTTCATGGAGACGGTAGGCCGTACGTACGCATGGACACTACTTTCATTTCTTTGTAACACTAAATGAATAATAATCAAATGATATAAATGTATATTATAATGCCGGTATTATATTTATGTCATGTATGTATTCTAGGTTTAATAAAACCATCCTTTATACATTCCATGTATAGCATGAACGAGTCATATCACTTAGAGGGGGCAGTAGTCAACACTTCCTCAAATGAAATTATCCTATTTACACATTATGGAAAGCATAAATATATGTTGTAAATAAAAAATAAATAATCATAGAGAAAATATAAATATAATATATACCATATATAAATATAGTTCCATCATAATGGCCACCATGAGAGGTGGTACCGAAAATTTAATCATTGTTTCGTGAGGCAGTAGTTTGCTATACATAGGAACAATATGTTCTTATCCATTATAGGAGGTGTGTGTAAGTGTAGTTAAAATATTTATCATAAAAACATCCAAGTATATTTAGGATATTTTTTTGTTATGTAATCATAGAATAAGGAGATCAGAGGGAGTGGAGAAAGAAAATAAAGGAAATGAACTTGAGAGAAGACATTACCTCTAAATCAGGTAACTTCTTTTGATTTGAACCAAAAGGCTTTCTTGAACTGCCTTATGCCTAAGCTAAGACTTCTAGGATAAATGGAGATATTTTGATATCTTATTTGAGCATAATTTGGATGGTCCAAGGGGTTTGAGTGGTGTGTGTATGTGGGTAGAGGTGGTGGCCTTTTATAAGAGGGAGGAGGGAACTTTAGAAAAGTATTGAAATATTAATTTATTATAAATTTAATTTTGATTAAAAATGGCCCAAAACTAATTTAATTCAAATATAATACGATTTTTGTTCCAATAACAACAATACAATAATTTTTAGAGAAGTTTTGAATATTTTTTTATCATTATATTTTTTGTTTAACCCTTTTTTAATCTTAGATTGATATCATGTTATTTATACATTGTGGGTTAATGTAATTACCATATCATGTCAAATGACCCACAAAAAAGTCATTTATGACATTGTTTTGACCTGTATTAACCATTTTTATGAATCTTATATTTTTATAAATTTAATATCATTTAGTAAACTATTTTATATTTTAAGTTACGAATTATGTCAATTTTGGACACTATTCATACTTAATTTTTTTTAAAATTTATAAAACATAATTAATTAAAAAAAGAATTTAAATAAAATATAATATGTCAATATAATCCATAAAATTCATGTATGGAATTAAAATAATCAAATTAAATTTATTTTAATATTTATAATATCATTTATTTGAATCCTATATTAATGAATCAATCATTGCAACATCATTGTGTCATAATTAAATTTATTTATTTTATGTATAAAAATTACAAATAAAATAAGTTAAAATAAAGAGAATAAGTCATACTAAAAAGGGGTTTCATGTAGGCCAGTGGTAGGCGATGCACCCTTGTTTCCCTTTAGTTGTGGGTTTGATTCCCACATCCTTGCCAGATGCGACGGGTTTTCACCCTTCCTGTGGGTTGTCCTTTTCCTAAAACTATATAATTCTTAAAACATTATGAAAATGAGATAAAATCCTCCAAAATAACTATAACATCTTTTAACCTCAAAGGTTATTTCACACCTCACATTTTCCATCCCAAAAACAAATAACTCATAATTTCCTCAATGGTGAATGTCTCCAAAAATACCGTTAATCACCTTGAAATAACATAAGCCTCAAAAGTGGTTTATAATTCATTGAACTTATAATATAACTTAAAATTATAAACCCATTATCACATACCGAACCCTTAAAAAACATCTTAATCTCCAAAGTTGTCTAAACCTTTACTCTGATACCAACTATAAGGCCCCAACCTTAAACATTATTTAATCCCAAGATAAGTCATTAATTTGACTTTATTTCAATTCGAGGATCTTTTCAGGTTTAAAGATTTATGGAATTAGTTTATAACTAATTCATAACAACTTGAATATTATAATTAGATACTTCTACTCACTACTTATTTTTTTACAAAACAAAAACTTTTTAAAAAGAGACATGACATCGTTTCATGTTTTAAAAGTATAACGTTTCTTGATCCCATACTTGACTCTATTATTATTTATGTCATTTGAAAAACATTTCAAAACTTGGGATGAGAATAAAAATCTCAGTAAGGGATACATAATGAATAAAGGTAACTTGAGAAATTAACATACTTAAAGGAAATAACCATACAGTCGACTTCCACACATATCACTAAATGGAATAGTCATATGGCCGACTTCTATACCCAATTCATTGGAGGTTATAATGTAACCATCCATCCTTGGTTTATAATGGAACCATATGTTATATGGTTTATCAAGTAACCACCTATCATTGTTCTATCATGTAACCACCCATCAAATGTCCAAGTACCATTATATAACCATAACACATAAAATATTGAAAATATCAACATTTCACTAATAACATTTCATTTGCAATCACAAGAAATCATTTCAAGATATTGAAATATTAAATCTATTTCAAAAACCATTTTCAATACCAACAAACCCAAAAAGTTAATAAGGTATTTATTTTCATTTTAAAAACATTAAGGCTTATAGAGGAAACCAAATATTAAGTAACGACTACGACAGAGGAGAGGTTGTTGTCGCTGCATATGTTAAAACATTCATTTTGTCATTTAGTAAAATGATTCATAGAAAAATGATTCCCTTTGAATGAAATTAAAATTCAAATGTGTTTATTATACAATGTATAAATTAATAAGGTGTATTTTATCAAAATATGGCTCAATGAAAGAATATTGAGACCAAGTCCCTTACCTTGAGTCTAACTCATCCTGTATATTAATTGTTCTTCCTGAATAATAAACTTAAGTTAATTTATACTTTCTTCAGAACCTTTTTCAATTTTATTATTACTTTTACATAACATATTACCATGTTATAAAAAATACATAATTATTTATGTTAATATCGGTTGTTTTGTCAATATTCGGTACTTGAGTCGAAAATGAACTTGTTTTGATATAAATTGTACATGTAGTAAAAAGTACATCATATATAGAATGATATTCATGATTTAAATATCATATATATCCAAAATATATGTATTTGTAATAGTCCATAACATTTGAAGATAATAAATGAAATGCACTGTCTATGGAGACGGTAGGCCCTATGTACGCATGAATGCTACTTTCATTTCTTTATCACACTAAAAGAATAATATTCAAATGATATAAATGTATATTATAATAATAGTATTATATTTATGTCATGTATGTCTCATAGGTTTAATAAAACTATCCTTTATACATTCCATGTATAGCATGAATGAGTCATATCACTTTGAGGGGGCGGTAGTCCACACTTTCTCAAATGAAATTATCATATTTACACATCATGGAAATCATAAAGGTATGTTGTAAATAAAACTTACAGAATCATAGAGAAAATATAAATATAATATATATCATATATAAGTACAGTTACATCATAACGGTCACCATGATAGGTGGTATGGAAAATTGAACAATAATCATTTTGTGAGACAGTAGTTTTCCGTACACATAAACCATATGTTCGTATCCATTAGATGGAGGTTTTTGTAAGTGTAGTTAAAATAATTCTCATAAAACATCCTAGTATATTTAGGATACTGGTGTTTTTATGTAATCTAATAATAATAATATCATAGGGAGTGGAGAAGGAAAATAAAGGAAAGGAACTTGAGAGAATATGTTACCTCTAAATCAGGTAACTTCTTTTTTATTTGAACCAAAAGACTTCTCTTAAATTTCCTTATGACCAAGGTAAGGATTATAAGAGGAAGTAAGGGATGTTAGGAGATTATTTTAGCATAATTTTGATGATATAATGGTCTTAAAAGGTTTGTGTATGTGGGTAGGTGTGGTGGCATTTTATAAGAGGGAGGAGGGTCACTTTAGAAATGTCTTGAAATATTAATTTATTATAAATTTAATTTCGATTAAAAATGGTCCAAAACTAATTTAATTATAATATAAGATGATTTTAGTTCGAATAAAAATCATAAAATAATTTTTAGATAAGTTTTGAATATTTTTTTATCCTTATCTTTTTGGTTTCACCCTTTTTTAATCTTAGAGTGATATCTCGTTATTTACACATTATGGGTTAATGTAATTACCATATCATTTAAAATGTCTTAAAAAAGGTTATTTGAAATATTTGGAATTTTATTAACCCTTTTTTAGAATATGAAATTTTTATGAATTTATTATCATTTAATAAACTATTTTATTTTGTAAGTTATGAATTATGTCAATTTTGTACACTATTCTTACTAGACATTTTTTACAAATTCATAACAACCCGATTCCTTCAAAAAAAGGAATTAAAGTAAAGATAATATGTAAATATCTTCCATAAATTTTTTTAATGGAATAAAAATAATCAAATTAAATTTATTTTAATATTTATAATATCACTTATTTGAATCCTTTATTAATGAATCAATCACTACATCATTATTGTGTCATAATTAAATTTATTTATTTAATGTCTAAAAATTATAAATAAAATATAATTATGTAGGAAATATTTTTATATTTCTAATTACTATTTATAGTCAAAGAGGTCAGTTATGTAACCCAGTATTAAAATTGTTTTAGTAAAAGATACATGTTTATGTTATATTTCTCTTTACTTTAAATTAATTCTTATAAAATATCATTTTCACACCCAAGTGGATCCATGGGGTCTCAAAATAAACCCAAGGATTCCCATGGTCAGAAATATCTCATAAAATATGATTAGGACACATGTTATGGTAGTTTAATGTTATTATAATATTATTTTGTACCCTTATTTACCAGATTTACCCTTTAACCATGTTAAATAAAATAATTAGTGGAGTTACTATTCATAATGTCCCAAAATAAAAGGTAACTATTCAAAAAAAATTGAACTTATGATTAAAAATATTGAATCCATTTTTCCAAATTTAAAACATAGTATTTTCATAAATTAATTTAAAATTAAATCCTCTTGTTAAAATCAAAAAGTGAGTTTTTAAGAAGTAAAATTTATCAAAAGATTGACACGTGTTTATATAAAATTAGTGAAATTACTTTAAATGACCAAAATTGGAATAAATTATAAAAAACTAATACAATTAAACTTTAAAACTAAATAAAATTACAATCTAACTGTATAAATAAATTAGATGAAAAGACAGTTTTGAATTAAAATTCAGTATTTTTTTCACTATTCATTAAAAATTGAACTTTGTCGGAAAATTACCAAAAATTTAACCAAAGTAAATTTTTATGTCATAATTCTATAAAAAAATTATTTTTGTCAAATAGAATATATAAAAGTGATAAAAACTAGATTTAAAAAGGGTTCTCCATCAAAAGGTGGTAAAAATGCATTTCTAGAAAACAATACTTCTTTTATCCAAAAAATTGAATTTGTTCTTATATCATATATAAAAAACATATATGATGAATTTAAAACATTAAATTGAATATATAATATATATTTTTCATTAAATAAAAATTCATAAAGAGTGATATGATTTTATAAACACAATTATAAGTTTTCATAAAAACACATCCTTTATATTCAATTGGTTTTTATTTCTATTTATAATAAATTTGGTAACCAATGAATCATTATTTAAACATGTGTAAAAAATATTTCAAAATTTAGTTGATTATATTAATTCCCTCCATTAGAATGACTAGGTGTTAACTACCATTTAATACAATAATAATAATATTGTATTATTTTTCGTTATAACTCAATGGTGTGTGCAACGTAAGATTTCAGAGAAACTCGTTTTTGCGTGTCGAGTAAACTATTGGAAAAAGTATCCAATTTAATGTAAAATTAATATATTATTTATAAATATTAATATAAATGAAAAATTTTATTCTATAAATATCTGGGTCATTACAATAAACCCTAGGAAAAATAAACCACCGGTGGATACCGCTACATCGTTGACCGCCACATCCAGAACCTCCACCGCCCATCATCGAATGAGCCACCATTCATTCTAGAAACCATAGAAATCCTATAAAACCAGATCTAAACCACAAAGGTTTCCCCCCATCTTCTCCACTGTTAAATTATCCATAGACATCCACTGAGGGCCCGTCCGTTGAACCCACTCTGTCGAACTCGCTTTGAGACTTTTGTTATGTTATACACCTATATTATTTTATGTGGCGTATATATTGTTCCATTAAAATTTAATATCATTAATTTAATTATTTTAATTATATTATAAGTTTCATTTAATGTTATTCCTTCACGGGGATTACGATTCAAAGTTACCAAATTTGTAAGAGTCTTTTGTTGCAATCTCGATGTTTATCAGGACTGTGTATCATTAAGTATCCATTGTTGAAATATTAAAATTATCATGAATTATTTTATCCTTTATTTTTCATGATATTTTCATGTAGTATTACCATTTTAAAACTCTTTGTTACTTAGAATAATTGATAATTTTTTTAATAAAATCCTACTTTATTTCTCTCTTCGTTCGGAAATCCGTTTTATTCCAAAACCATGTTTTCAAATATTTTTTAAAACATGTTTTTCAAATATAAAAAGAAATTTTCCTAAATAAATATTTTAAATGTTTTTTGAACCTTAATTTATATGTTTCTATGGGTTTTCTTAAAGAAAAGGATTTTCAAAATGTTTTATGTTTTGAAAAGTGATTTTTAAAATTAAAAGGGAATTTTCCTCAAAATGTTTTAATGATATTTTAATGGAATTTAAATTCATTAATGTCAACAATACTTGTTATTACTTATCCTAAAATAGGGATATTTGGTAGTGATACCATCCTCATTATTTCTCTAGATGGAATGTGACTGTTTCAAATATATTTTTAGGAAACCTGTTTCATTTCCATGATTTAATCATGTTTCAAAGAGATTGTTATGAAACCAATTTATTTTCCATGGTTTAATCTTGTTTAAAAGATATTTTTATAAAAAAGGTTTATTTTACATAGGTTAATCATGTTTCAAAGATATTATTATAAAACCTTTTTCTTTTCCACAAGTTAATCATGTTTCAAAGAGATTGTTATGAAACCCCTTTTCTTTTACACAAGTTAATCATGTTTTAAAGAGATTATAATAGAACCATTTATTTTTCATAGGTTGACCATGTTTTGAAGAGATTATTATGGAACCTATTTACTTTGTATGAGTTAATCATGTTATGAACATAATATAGGTTGTTTCAATGAGTTATTATGAAATAAATTTTTTATGTTCTTTATCTGTTATTTGGTTCTTAGACATTATAAATTATGGGTGTGCCTAGATAGCACTAAGTTATCCTATTATATATTAAATGATTAGTTTTCCCATATATCACTCCAATGCATTGGGTAATTATTATTTTTTCTAGATAATTATATTAGAAGTTGACCATATAGTTATTCAAATTTGTAAGGGTTCTGTAATGGTTAAATGAGATGATATTCCAAGATACCAATATGTTTTATGTATGATTGATATGGGTTTATGATGTTTTATTTGATCAAGATTGATATCAAATGGCTCATGATTATTTATTCTTATGAATATTTCCATTTTTAAATCCTTATTCCTTGTTTTCATGTTTGATGATCCAGGTATTGATGGGTATGAATATTCTTATGTTATACACATGCACTTTGATTATGTCATTATACACTTATGCTTTTCTTATACTCAATGATGAAATTCATCTATAATTATTATGTTTTCCCTTACTTATAATTTTATCTCACCCTTATTATGTTTTATTTTCCATAGGTTATAAAGATATAGGTTGAATGAATTATGTTTAGAAGTGATTTCATATGGATAATGATGATGTATTAATGTGAAAAATAAAATCTGGTTTAAGTGGGAGAAATGATCTTTTAAAGTCATGTGAATTATTTATGTAAGAGTTTTTCCTAATTATATAAAACTCTAAACCTAAAAGGTCATTTAGGATATAAGTGATCTGATATTCCCTTTTGATGTTATAAGTATTGGGTGGAAAAAATGGGTCACCCTTATTAGCATAAAATTCAAAAATTTAAAGTTCATGTTTTCATAAAAGGATCTAAGAGTTTGGGTTTTGGGCTGTTATAAAGAGATACACATGAAATATTTACTTGGTTCACCACCACTAGGCTACATACATGGAGTATACAATCATCAATGCTTCGGTGTGCCAAAATTCACTATGTAAACTGCTTATAATTAAAAATTATGTTCAATCTAAATGAACCTCTAGATTTATAACCCTCATAAAGATAAATAAGTCACTGCTCTCCAAAATCATAAAGAAAACAAAAATCCATCATAAAAAACCCTAATCTTTTAGGAAACAAGATTAATATTTAAACTATGATTTTCCTAGAAATATTCTCCACTTTATCCACTAGATTAACCTTCATGATTTTTCTAAGGAGTGGAACTATTGGATCTCTATATTTTCTCTCCATAAAGGTTCATAATTCCTCTTTTCTCTATACATGATCAAACTACAATCTTATTCTATTTTTTTATAAAGAGATTTATTCTATAATCTTGAAGAGATAGATTTTTTCCCTTATTTAACACTTTTTTTTCAAATTATGTAGAAAATTCATCCATAAAATTATTCAAAATATGAGTAAACCAATTTTCATATAGATAAATTAATAATATTTGAAATATAAGAACTTTTAATACTGGTAAATTTGTCTAAATTTACTTATTTATGAAATTATAACAACAATCATAACTCAACAACCTCTTTTTAGAAAAGCATGGTGCTATATAACTTAAACTATAAATTTTTGGGTCTAATTAACATTATCAAAATATCTCCATGAAATACATGATATAATATTATATTCATTAAAAAATGTCCCTTAATCATTCAATCACTAATCTTTCACGACCACCGTACTATGATGCAATAGAGTCCACCATGACATGACCTTTAGTATCACAATGTGAACTTCTTCCCACAATCAGCACATTTATAAATTTTTAATATTTTTTAGATTTTTTGTGGCATGAACTTTCTAATTTACTAAAAAATATATAATATTACTTGAAAAATATACACAAAAACATCATGGGGTCATCTTTGCGGTATAACACCATACTTTACTACACATTCTACACTACCATGTTATGATTTATGTCATCTAAGATTGAAAATCTCCACAATTATTTTATACTTCTACATACTACAAAACACTAATACATAATTATTTTATAATTCTTTTATATAATTACATCAATGATTTTTCAATAAACACAACCCAAAAATTATTAAGATTATTTTTTCTAACAATATCTAACTTTGGGGTTGTTGACAAAAAAACTTCATTAAAAAACTTCATCTTCAAAAACCAATTTTTTTAACTACCTACTATTAAAAAATTATACTCATTGATTCATTTTAAACTCAAATGAGTCATTCATGATGTGAGAAACAACATTTAAATGAAAATTTTACCTTTAAATACTTTGTTTAACATTTAAATTTTCTCTAAGCACTACATGGTACTTCAAAAATGATTTTGAAACCAATTATTACAATAAACACTAACACATTACTTGTAAATAAATTATCATTGAAACTACTTGATTCTTTTGAATTCAAAACCATCTTTATTGAACTAAATTTATATAAATATGCAATTGATCTCCCGAAACAGCTTCTCAAAGAAATTTCTCTTTCTTTTTCAACATGGGATGAGATATTTACCACTTTTTTTAACAAAACATTTTTTTTGATATTATATCCACCTTAAATTTCTATTGAGATATATATAAATAAGACTTAGACTAAATCTTACCCTGTTTCAATGTACCCAAAATGCACTTCTTTTATGATTCAAAAAATAGAAATAATAACCCAACCAATCAAACCATGAGGGATAATGTACCTTGAGAAAAATCACTTAAATAAAAATACACTTGTTTTTTAGAACAAAAAAAAATACAATAATGGATTAAAAAAAAACTTAGGGGTGTTGGGGTTCCCTCTACAAAAATTTAATTGAATAGGTATGTTTAGAATTTTCAACAACCTTGATTCTAGTTACCTAGATCTAGTGACCATTTATTACAATTGTAACTTCCATAATAAAATCATTAAAGTATACTATACAAACACATAAATCCTTATTATTTTCCATTACTTATTCTTATATCATATGAATCATTATTCATGATTTCTTAGAGAAATAAGAAAACAAAATAAAGGAGTGAGATCAAACACTAATTAAGGGGTAGCATCCAATGGATGTCTGTAACGCCCTGACCCCAGTTACCCAGAGTCGGTGCATTATTACATAATATTGGCATGATCACAAAAGATCAAGTATCTAAAGACCAATTATTTTAGTAGCCTTGGAATCAATAGATACATTCATAAGGTTTACATTACATCATAAAGTGAAAAACTATAATAATATAGTCTCCATAGTTCACACTCATATCCCCTTCAGACTATCCCTACAGGTCAGTCATAATAAATTTCATCACATCCTGGGAAAAATAAAACATAGAAAGGGGTGAGCTCAGATGCTCAGTAAGAATAAAAATATAGTGGAAGCTTTCATAAATAAGAATAAACATTTGAGGAAATGTATAACTAATACAAAAGCCTTTAAAACTTTAACTTCAGAATAATATGGCAAAGATAAAATGAAATAATGCCATTTAATTATTCACATGGATATTCTACTAGTCGAATAATCACATGAAATATCAATAACCACTTTCATAATGATGGAATTCATAATGCCGAACTTTAATTTCTGTGTCAAGGCCTCATTCCAAGACCTAAGGGATAACTGTAACTGAAAACCAACCCAGAGAGCCTCTGTAACCGGACTCCAACCCGGAGTGCCTCTAATAACCAGACACCAACCCGGAGTGCATCTAATAACCGGACACCAAGCCGAAGTGCCTCTAATATCCGGACACCAACCTAGAGGGTCTTCTGTAACCGGACCCCAACCCAGAGGGCTTACTTTTACCGGTCCCCAACCCAGAACATACTAGTCCAACACATTCATCTTAATAATAGGATGAAATATAACATAAAAATTCGTATTAAAACTAGCATACGAAATGCCAAAAAATTAATCATAAAACATTAATGACATAAAAATAACTCATCCATATTAAAACATATCACAAAACCTTACATACAATATGGATTATTTGTATCATAATAAATCAACTTCAAAAAAGTGTAAAATTTATCAAAGGATGTTGACATAGATTAAATCAAAAATATTTGAGAGAAATATCTCTTTTTTGAAATCATTTAAAAGTAAAATAATTATAAAATTAAACATTTAATTTGAAAATATCCTAATTATCTTGTAAGGGAAGCTTTTAAGATTTTATAACGGTGGAAAATAGCCGCACTCGCCGTGTAAGTTAAAAAGGACATTCTTACCTTAACACTGTCGAAAAGGTTAAAAAGGACATTATTTAGAAAACAAAAGAAAGATTCATTTATAAAATTATTATAAAAATTCAACAAGGGTAAAAATGACATTAAACCATAGTCTATAATATAGTAAGAATGATTTGAAACACTTTTTTTTAAAAAAACATGGTTGTGGATGATAAAGAGATCTCAGTATATAATTACGTATAAACAACCTCGGATAATGAAGAGATTGTGAAATAAACCCTCACCAATTTGGTGACTTACGAAAAATACACCCCATGAAAGAGGTATCATAAAATTAATATGTAGATATACATAAATTAAAGTGTATTACACAAAGAATACAATTATGGGCAGCACATACACTACACAAAAGGTAATAGTGGCAATATGGCATGAATCTCACAGAAATAAGGAGTGAGATGAAAAACCCTTACCTTGTATTTTTCCTTGGTTGAGGGTAGATTAACCACCTGTATAATGGTGAAATAATTGTTACTAAATTATACAAGAATAATATACATTAATATGATATCATATATGATCTTTTAACATTGATTTGTTAATAATATCTTAGTATTATCATCGTTTTGGGTATTAACGGATTCGTCTTTATTTATATTATTTGTTATGTGAGCCATATTTGTTATGGATGGGATGTATATTATTCATATAAAGAATGATATAAAGTCCTTAAACATTATTTTTAATCATCAAATGATAATTATACTTGAATGGATATGATGGGGAATGAATCTCATCGCATTCGTGGAGACGGTAGTCCGTACGTACGCACGAGCGACAATATCACTATTTTGATATTAAAATAATATATAATTGGATAGTATATCATATATAAAGAATAATTATCATGTTATATTTATTATTTACATGAATTATACATCATTATTATAACCATCCAAATAATAATGTTTTGAATAATAATTACACCACGACGTGGAGACGGTAATCCGTATGTACACACGTATGGTGACATTTCATTCAAAGGATGGATAGAATACTAAATATGGTTGTACCATGTTTATAATAACATCATAGTATATATAATATACTGGAGTTATTATTTTAGAATTCCAATAACAAAGAAAGATGAAGTGGAAGAAGAAAGGAACTTGAAAGAGGGTGGTGAAAACACTACCTCTTCTTCAGGTTCTTTCTTTTAATTTAATCAAAAGGGATACTTAGGTTGGCTTTCTGATCAAAATAAGGCCTCTAGGTTGAAGTGAGGGAAGATTATAGAGTATTTGGGCCGGTTTTGGCCGATCCAAAAGGTTTTGAATGTGTGAATTACTGAGAAGGGGGGGGGGTGCCCTTTTATAAGAGGGGTGAGGGGCACCTTTGGAAAAGCTAGAAATATTATTTTATAATAAATTCATATTCGGTGTCTAATGGATCCAAAGTGAATTATTAAACGTCTAAGGTGGGGATGGGTCGAAATAATTTCATCAAATATAATTTAGAGAGGTTTGGGTCATTATATTAACCATATCTTTTAGTTTTAACTCTTAGTTAATTAGTTTGACATTTACCATGTCACTTTTTATTTTTATATTATATAGTTAATAAACTTACTATATACATCTAAGAGACCCAAAAGTGGTAAATTAATGATTAAAATATCATTATATAAGTCCTTTGGCCGATCCTTATATTTTTAGGAATAGAATATCAATTAATAATATAATATTTGTTTTAAAAACTCATTCATGTCAATTTTGACACTATTCAATAATTGATTTTTGTTAAATTCTTAAATACTTTATTAATTCGAAAAAAATTAATATAACCAATCATATAATGTCATATTAACCAATAAAATTCATGTATGTCATAAAAACTTTCAAATAATATTTATTTTAACATTTATAATACTAATTATTTAATTCTTTCATTAATAAGGAAAATACGGCATCATTATTGTGTCATAAACAATATTAATTATTAAATGTATAAAAATTATAAATAAAATACCATTATGTAGGAAATCTTTTCAGATTTCTAATTAATATTTATAGTTTAAAATACAACATATATAACCTTATGTAAAAATTGTTTTTCTAAAAGATATATGCTTATGTCATTTTTGTATTTATTTTAACTTAATTAATATAAAGTGTTCTTATCAGTTACAAGTAGATCCATGGGGTCCCAAAATCGACCCAAAGATGCCCATGGTCAGACATGTATCAACCAATAAGGTTAGAACACATTTTAGGGTAATTTATTATTATTATAATATTATTTTTTACCCTTATTTACCAGATTTACCCTTTAACCATGATAAATAAAATATTTACAGAAGTAATTATTCAAAATGTCTAAAAATAAAAGTTACCTATTTAAAAAATTTGGAAATCCTGATTCCAAATACGGAATCCATTTTTCTAAATTCAAAATACAGAAGTGGAATAAATTAATTTAAAATTAATTCCCGTTGTTAAAACAAAAGGCGTGTTTTGAAGAGATAATAACTATCAAAAGTTTGACACTTGTTTATGTCCGGTTTAATTGTGAAATTATGTCCAATGAACAAAATTGTATTAAATGGTAAAAATATATTCTAAATATACTTTAAAACCACTCAAATTAATAATTTATCACTATTAATTATTTCGATTAAAAAAGTTGTTTTTAATTAAAATTTAGTAATTTTCACTATTCATCAAAATATGAAAGTTATCCTAAAAGTACCAAAATTTCACCCTAGGATAATTTTGATATTCTGAAGCCAAAAATAAAGTCCATTTTGAGAGATAAAATTTATAAAATTTTAAAAAGTGGGTATTAATATTCATAACAGCTACTTTGATTGGTCACGGTGTGTTAAAATCTCGAAGTTGCATACAACACACACTACTATATTATTCAAAGAGAACCGTACCGTGGAAGCTTGGGGTGTTACAATGCAAAATTTATCTAAATAATATTATAGAAATAAATAGTTAAATAATTCTATATAAATGACACATTTATATAAAATATCCATGGATGAGATAAAAATGGGAATGTTTAATCAAATAGATAACAATAATAAATCTTATAATGATGGAATTCATAATTCCAGACATCATAACCATACTGTCATGGACTATTTACAATACATCATAAATAAATAGTAGACATACACCTAATACCCAATATATTTTGGCTCATGAGACTTAATGATGTATCAAGGGGATATGTAATTTCAGGCCCACCCGTCACTTACTAAGTCTAATGCATTCATCATATAAAAATGATAAATGGATAATTAATAAAATATACAATATTCCCTAATGATACTATTATAAAAACATTGGTACATAACCATAAAATATTCATATTGAAATAATGAGTATATATATTATCAATATATCCTTATTCAAATAAATAATTTATATTTCTAGATAAACACCCTTGAATTTGAATTATAAGATATAGGGAATTAACACTGTCTATAGTGAAGGGTATATGTTCATGTAAATATTATAAAAAATATAAATAGTGGATAAGATATTGATTAAATTCATGATATAGAGAACATCAAATCAAAGAAAAAAAAACATCAAGTTAAAGATGAAGATTAATAGATAATACAATCACAAGAAAGAAAAGGAGTTAGGAGAGACCCCATGTAAAACATATAAGGAATAAAATTAAAAAGGGAGGTATGGTGACAAGTAATAACTCAATAATAAATTTGAAATAGAAATGTATCCATTAAATTCGTTTGAGTTTAATTTTATAAGATAAGATATTCAATAAATAGGCATTATATTAAAAGGATGGGAAATTGGAAGAGAACTCTTTCCTCAAGTCCCGACTCACTTCGTATGTTCTCTAAATTTTTAAATAATAAAATTATTTTTATTAACTACTTTATAAAAACCATTTTTCATGTTTATTTTAAAAATATTATTTATTTTAATTCATTTCTTATCAGGTATTATTAATTTTTTAGATTAATTTTTCTTACATTGGTTGTTTTAAGGTTTTTCGGTTCATAGTCCCTAAAAAATTTCATTGTATTGGTAAAAATTATTGGTAATTATCCAATGGTTCTATAAGATATATATGTATCATGGTATCATGATCATGTTTTTATATAAGTATATAAGTTCAATAGTGAAATATATTTTTCAAAATATTTCTAAATAAATAAGAGTCTCTTCATAAGTTTTCTTTCAGCGGATAACAATGACTATGATTGATTACTTTTAATATCACTATTAAAATGAATAATTTATCATCATTGTAAAATAATTAATTCTAATATATTATCTTAAGTTATATTTTAGTTTTAAATGTTACCTTTTAGTGTGTTTTGGGGTGTATGGGTGTTCAGATATAAAAAATACCAGAAAAAGGATACTCGAGTGAGCGATTTAGTGGCTACAGCAAATCTGTTGGCCAATTGATGAGCGCCAACATCTCAATGGTGGTTCTAGTAGTGGGTATACATTTTTTTAGATCCTAAAATATATATAGTGGTCAAGGAAGAGGTTATATACATTTACCAGGAACACCGACCAACCAGTTCCTTAAAACCGACCATTCAATGGAGTCATTAGCCTACCAGTGATGGATATCAACTCACTAATGGTGACCATATGGTATTTTCAATGAGCTAAACCTAATAATTTTGGTCTTAAATGATATTTAACCTAATTAACTCTCCAATAAAACCCCATTTGTTCAGAACAAACTAGAATAATATCTCTTACCGTTTTAGGCTCTATCCCCTTCCTCTCTTTCATGCTTTGAAATAGGATTGATATTTTGGATTTAAATTGGAAATTTTTGATTGATATAATCACAAATCCTCTTATTATATAGGAATTAACCATATATTTATTATTTTATGGATATATCTATAAACCCATATGTTATTATATCGACATCAGATCGAGAGTGTTGGCTGTATTTCCCTTTCGTGAATCTAGATCTACCATTGATGAAAGATCACCTTGGGTATGTTCATGTGGTAATAACATCCTGGAATGATTCAATCATTGAATATAAATCAATAAACATAGTTATAAAAGATTTTAATCAGTTCTAGTAGATTCTTTTCATTTTTTTATTCTAGTAGGTGTAAAAATGTGATATAGGTGATAAAATCTTGTAAGAACTTGGAAATTTGGATCATTTCACTTGAGGTAGGAATATTTTTACTACATATTTCCCTTGTATAGGGTTTTTAGGATGATATGATGGTATATGATTATGTTCACTAAGACCCTTTCTTGATGTGTGTTACTTATGGGTGTGTGTGTGGCCTTGTGAGAACTATGTTTAATATGAATAGTTGTTCTTGATATGACATGACTAGTTTGTGGGTGTTACATAGCCTGTGGAACTTTGCTTCAGGTATTAAGATAGTTGGGTTGATCAGAATTAGTTAGATGGAACCTTATAGGGGGAGCGTGGGTGTTGTGATGGAGACCAAGATTTGGGATTTCTTGATGGTACAAGTCATATATCACATATATGTATAGTCGATATGGGTGTAGACTATATATAGGTGAAGAGTTTATAATGTGTCAGAATTCCAAAATGGGAGAAGGACCATGTAGGGGAGACTGTGAATCAATTCATCAGGCATGTTAGGTGGACATACCATCATGTGAGGAAATATGACCACCTTTGGGTGGGGAATGAGGTTTTCATTAACATTTGAACAAAGATATAATACTGATGAGTGTAGGGTGTCTAACCATCATTGGACCTTATGAAATGTTCCGAGACATGTGGTGAGTGATACTGGTATCCATATTGGTATAATTCCAAAGTAGGTGGGGGAAAGGGGTCATGGAATCTTGGGTAACACATGATGACCCGAAATTTGTGTGGTTGATTATTTAATTGTGAATTAATTTTATATTATTCCACACACCCTATATATATACTCGTGTGTTAAGTAAAAATTGTTGGTGTCATACTAAGTTTTATACTCACACCCTACAAAAAAATATTGGTTTGAATAACGAATTCATGATCACGGATCTAGAAAAGGGAAAGGCCCAACAACAGGTTGCTAAGAAGTTTGATCATGAAGTTAAAGTTAGTATTGGGATATACTCCAGATAGATATTTTAGTTTATTTATTTATTTATATTCTATTTCTTTTAATTTGGGTTTACTTTCCATATTTGGGGGTTTTGGATTATTATATGTATGACCGACATGATATATGTTATAAAATTTTGATTCACTTTTTTGTTTTTATGCACTATTTTGGATTGGTATTTGTATTTTTTATATGATTTTGATGTGTGGATTATTATCAAGTGTGTAGTCTGTCCACTACACTGTTCATTCCATATCCACTAGTTGAAATCTTCTTTCATACATGGAGGTGTGCTTGAGGCCATGTAGAATTCCAGACTGGACCCAGTGATTTTGGTTGGGGTGTTAGAAAATTTTATAATAGGATAATTTAATTTATTTTTTATTTATACCAATATTTTATAACATGTTAGAAAGGAGTTAGGTAATGTTGAACTCAGGTAGGTGAGTTTCATGTGTTCTTGGATAGTACATGTGAATAGACCTCTGAGTTACTGGTGATGGGAATTTTATTATAGCTATGGATTTATGGTTTCATATTGAGTCTGAGTATCTTATAATATTATGTTTTATAGGATTTGGGTGTATTTATGCACCATGAATAGGAGAAAAAGACCAAATTTCATATATACATGTTGATTTTATGTATAATAGTTCAATGGATTAAATATCATGATCTATACTATGTGCTTCTGCGGTATATCTATACTCTATACTTATGTGATATACATTTGTTTATATTTAGATTTCATGAACTTGTATATACTTTTTTGTTATATATATGACATTGACTAACATGAATATATGAAGGAATATGCTTAGGCCTTGGGTAGTACTAGGAGGGTTAGGTCTTATCATTGTGGGTATCCTGCATGGATAGGTCTTCCTATATAATTCTTTATTGTGCTTATGAATTTCTTAGGTTGTTACATTAAGACAGTCTTTATAGGAATTTTAAGCATTCATTTGGAATTTCAGATAATTTTTCCTCAAATACAATTGATGGGACCACCTGATGATGCAAATTAGAATGATCCCACTAGATAGGACACACCTATCCCACCATCAGTTATGTAGGAGGGTGCACTTGAGAATTCACAACACCAACTCCAATATTTTAGGTATCAGAAATTTTATTGATCGTAGTCTTATGATTAGTGCTAGTTAAAAAAAGAGAGGAACAATGGATGATGTTTAATTATGAACAGGTATTTCGGAATTGACATCTACCAATTACTAAGGGTCCTTAGGATATTGAGGACTGGATCAACATGATTGAGGGGATATTCGACCTGGCTATGACACCTTAGGATTGATGGGTGAAACTGGACACTTTCTTGATTTTGAAACCCACCAGATGGTGGGGTGTTATGATCCATGATGGTAGGTGTCTAGGTATTAACTATATATCCTCAAAGACCGATTCTTCATAGAGTTCTTTCCAAACATACTAAAGTTATACCACTCACAAGAGTTCATGGAACTACCATACAAGATGATATCAGTATCTATATATTCTAATTTTTTCATGGAGTTAATACACCTTTTCACTCCCCAGGATGATAATGAGGCAAAAAATTATTAGAAGTTTGCTATTTTACTTTTACTATAAACGAGGCACCATGTTAGAGGATTTGACTCTACAATGTACTCAGAAGTTCTTTATAAGGCCATGAACTTTGAAAAGGTTTTAGATAAGGGAAAAACTATGGGTCTTATTTCTGCTTTCAATGGAAATATTAGTGGAATACCCAGTGATTCTATAGGTGAATTTTCTAGTAGTAGGAATATAGAGAAAATCATGATTTATTTAGCTCCATTTATGAGAAGTGGGTCCATTAGATGCTTCAACTATGGGTAGAGAGGGAACCTCAACAAGTCTCATGGGAAACCATTTGTGGAGTGTCATCGATGTGAAAAGGTGGGATATCTCTTGAATTATTTGTAAGGGTTTCATGGATGAGTTTTGGGAGTTCATGAAAAAGTGTGGGAGGATGAACTCAATAGAGTATACAGAAACCTCAAACTTTGATGACTCAGGCAAGTAATGGGGCTCGAAGGCAAGGTCATGGACCTAATGATGGAAGGATATATACACTGGGCCAAACTTCTACAAGTGTAATAGAGGGAAATTTTACTATTATAGGTATGGTATTTATTACATATACACTTTATACAACTTTTTTTGACACATGAACTTTTTATTCATTCACATATACTCATTTTTTTGCTGACCTTGATTTATTAGTTAATTTATCTTTCAAATTTATATCTCTTGACACACCATTGGGGTAACAAAGTGGGTCATATCTAGATATAACTAAAATTACCCATAGTATTTTCTAGATACATATATATTTGGTGCTTTATGATCTTATAAATGACTAGCTTTGATGTGATCTTTGGAATGGACTAGTTGTCTATTTATCTAGAACACATCAACTGCTATTAGAGACGAGTATCCTTTATCATGATTAATGTGAAGAAGTTTTTGATGACTGATTAATGGGATATTAGAGTATGTGTAATGGGACTAAACCCAAGCTATATTGTAACTAAAACCATGTATGTATCATACTTGGATCTTGTGGCGAAGCCAACAATAGAGTCCTCTTATCTTTCTCTAGTGTAATATCTCTCTCAAGATGTTTTTAAATATAGTTTTTCAGGTATCCCTCATGGTAGGGGAATAAAGTTTTATATTAGACTCATAAAAGGTACAAAACCTTTATCTATTCACCCATATCATATGGTTCCAGATGAGTTGAAGGAACTCAAGGTGAATCTTACGGATTTGGCTATGAAGGGTTTTATTAGACCAATAACATCTCCTTGGGGTAATCTAATGTTGTTAAATAAAAAGGAATATTATAGTATTCAGCTATTAATAGACTAAATGAAGTTAAATTAGATTACAACTAAGAATGAGTAACCATTACCAAGGATCAATGACTTATTTGATCAGTCACAAAGAGCCCAATGGTTCTCTACAGTTGATCTTCCATCAGGCTACCATTAGCTCTGGGTCAAAGAGGAGGATATACATATGAAAAAGTTCAAGAGAATATATAGACTATATGATTACTTTATGATGGATTTTGGAATTAAAAATGTACCACTGGTGTTCATGGATCTCATTAATAGTATCTTCCATCTATACCAAAACTCCTTAATCATGGTGTTGATAGATTATATATTGATATACTAGAGGAAATTAGAGATATATTTTATACACCTTGAGATCATATTGAGCATGATTCAAGAAAAATGAATTTATTTCAATCTACAAAAGTGTTAAATTTGGATCTAAGAGGTATGATTACATAAGAATTTGATTTCTAAGGCTAGAATTTTAGTTTAACCAAAGAAGGTGGAGGTAATGATTTCTTGGTCACTCCCTAAGAATGTGTTCAAGATCAGGAGTTTCCTTGAGTTTATGAGGTAATAAAAGAGGTTTATTCATGACATCTCTCATATTTAAGCACCAATTAATGGGATTAAAAATAAGGTAGTGAAATTCTAGTGGACATATCAATGTGAATAGGCCTTCTTAGTGGTGAAGATAAGATTCACATCAACTCTAATTCTAAAATTTTATGAGTCTGGGATTAGATATGTGGTATATTATGATGCCTTAGGTGTTTGGTTAGGAAATATTATAATTCAAGGGCACCAGGTAGTAGCTTATGGGTCATATCAAATATGAACCTTTTAGAAGAACAAACTTATGCATGACTTGGATATAGAAATTATGGTTCGTGATTTGAAGTGTTAGAAACATTATCTATTTATTGAGAGGTTTTTTATTTATCAAAATCATAAGATATTGTGATATATATATATATATAGATATATTCTCATTAGGAATTTAATCTCTAAAATATGCATTGGGTAGAGTATCTATAGACTTTCAAATGGATTATGCTTTTAGGAAAGGGATTGTTTTTTAGATGATTTCTGTAGGAAAACATGATACTTGGGAGAGAAACCTTTAGAGAAGAAATTAATCCAGACATGTTTAATGTATAAGTGGATTATGGATTTATTTTAGGATCTAGGAGTGATGATATGTGTGAATTTTGTTATAATGTTTGTATTGGTGGACTAGGTAAAGGCCAACCAAGAGTCGAACCCTGAGTTCATAATAATACGGGAGCAGTTTCCTGGAGTGACCCAGTTCTAGGATGGTCTTTATATAGTGATGACATAATTTATACCCATTATAGAGTTATATTTCCTAATTCCATGAGTAAAAAGCTGATGAGGGTCTCCCATGAATTTCAGTGGGAGATGAACCTGAGTTTGATAAATATATCTAATGATATAAGATAATAGTTTTGGTGGCTAGGAATAAAGAAATATATTTTAGGTTTTTTCTCATGATTCCTTACCAATCAGAGAGTTAAGTTTGTGAATCAATGTTCTCATAGATTACTTCATCTACTTTGAGTTCCTATATGGAAGTGGGAAGATGTGACAATGGAATTCATGATAAGATTACCTAGAACCTTTATAGGTTGATATACTATGTGGGTGGTATTTTATAGGCTAATGAAATTGGTGTATTTCATTCCAATACAATATAATCATTATATAGATGACTTGGGAATGATTTATATCTAAGATATTTTATGGATAAATAGAGTGTCTATGATAATAGTGTCACATAGAGATGTGTGTTTTACATCATGGGTTTTTAGGGATTTTAGAGGGCATTGAAAACTAATTTTAATTTGGGTAAAATGTATAATAAAAAAACCAATTGGAAGTAAAAGTATAAAGTTTATATTTTAGAGGTTATTATATGTGAATGAGTTCTATATTTTAGTGGAGAGTGGAATGATTATTTATCCTTTATGGATTTTACATAAAATAATAATTTCTAGGATTCAATTTAGATATCATCATTTAAGTCTCTTTATGGTTAGTCATGTATCTCACCTCTATGTTAGCATGAGGTGGGTGAGGCAGCTATTATAGGGATGAGTATGGTGTATGATACCTTCAAGAGGGAACACATGATCAGGAAGTGGTTAATTACCACATAGAGTAAAAAATGATCATTTTCCAATTAAAGGAGATGACCATTGAAGTATGAGGTGGGTGATTATATTTTCTTATGGGTGAGTCCTCATTTAGGGAATCAATAACTATAGAGATAAGGTAATTTGGAAGCATGGTTCATAGATCTATTTTAAATTATTGATCATATCAGAATAGTGGCCAACAATTTGGATCTTCCTACATGATATAAAAGTATGCATTATATGATCAATGTATATAAACTTCATAGGTATGATCCCAATCCTATAGATGTTATAGATAATGAGAAAATTTATTTGTAACTAGATATATCCTTTGTGGAGTAGTTGATTTGGATTATAGACCATAGAAAAAATATTTTTTGGGAAAATATGGTACCACTTTTTTGAGTTTTATTGATCCATGGAAAGATTCAAGATGATTCATGGGTGTGAGAGTCTAATGTTTGGGATTAATATCCCAATTTGTTCAAAAAAGATCACTAATGGCACTTCTAATGGACAAAAAGTCATTGGAGGGGGATATTTTTGATATAATCAATTGAAAGGTGCTATATTAATTTATGTTTTTGTCTTGAAATGTACCATATAATGTGTGTTAGGGTTTTCGGGGGATAATACATAAAAAATTATAGAAAAATGAGGCTCGAGTGGGTGGTTTTGTGGATATTGAAATTCCACTGGAAAGCCCTTGAGGGCCACTAGCTCATTAGTTATGATGGCGGTGATTATCCAATTCTGAATGGCCCATAAATTATCCAATGATGGCCACCGGCTCATCGTTGGTGCACATATAGTATTTTGAACAAGATCACCCTCATCATTTTTTCTCCATCATGATATTTAACCTAATACCATATATAATATAACCCCATTCCTTTATAATGAATCAAAATGATCTCTCTTGGCATTGTGGACTCTCGATATCCTCCTCTCCATGTAAATTCAACATAAGACTAATTCATTAGATCTAAATTGGTATATATTTATAGATATAAAATTGAATCCTCTTATTATTTTGGAATTGACCATATATCTATTCTATATAGGAAAGATCTATGAACCCATCATTGATCACATGTAGTATTATTTTTCAACTATTAGATAAAAATCAAATCAAGAGTGTTGGTGGATTTTACCTTGAGAAAATCTTGATCTACCATTGATAGTGGATCTAATTGGGTAATTTTACATGTATATAAACTCTTGGACCAATCCCATTCTTGAATATCTCTCTATAAAAATGTTTATGATGGATTTGAATCAGTTATAGAGGATACCTGGTGTGCAAGGTTATTCCATATAGTGCGTAGATGTGATACGGGTGAAGACCCCCTCTGGCCGAACATTACAATTGGAATAAACATGCTTAAGGTAGGAACTTCCTTACCACATGGGTCCCTTGTAAATGGTTTTTGGAATGATATTATTGTATGTTCTTGTGTTATTTTATAACTTTGATTGATGTGTTTTACTTATGGGAGTGTGTGGTGCCTTGTAAGAACCATACTTGCTATGACCAGTTGTTCTTGTTATGATATGAATTTCTTGTGTTTTTTATATAACCTATGGAAATTTTATTTTCTTATCTTGAAGGATGAGTTGCTTAGAATTTTCTAGAAGGCCCCATAGAGGTTGATTGTGGGTGTTATGATGGAGACCAAGGACTTAGTTTGGATAGATAGTATTAGTCAGATATCCCATACATGTTCAGTTGACATGGGTGTAGACTATACATGGGTGAATTGTATTCAATGTTTTACAATGGTGACATGGGATAAGGACCATGCAGAGGTGATTTTGAAACAATTAACCAAGCATGTTAGGTGGACATACCATCATGAGAGGATAGAAAACCACCATAGGATGGGTGTATGGGGTGTTCCTTAAAGGTGGAACTTGCAAATACAAGTGACGGGTGCAGGGTGATAAGCCAATGTTTGGAACTTATGACATGTTTTGAGACATATCGTGATTGATACTAGCATCCTTACTAGTATAGTGAGAAAGTAGGTGGGGCCGATGTTCATGGAACCTTAGTTAGCATACAATGAACTGATACTTGAGAGTGGTTTTTTTACTTATTCATTACTTTTTTATTGATCCATCCATCCTATATATATATATATAAACTTGTGTTACGAAAATATTGGTGGTTTCATACTTGGTTTTATATTCTCACTATATATGAACATCTCGGTTTGTATGAGGACTTCATGACCAAGGATCTAAAAAAGGGAAGGGGCCCCACAATAGGTTTCTAAGCAGATAGAGCATAGAGTTAGATGAAGTAATAATAAATACTATAGATAAACGATATAATGTCTTTGTTTATCTATCTATTGTTTCTTTCTCTTTGGTTTGACCAACCACATTTGGGGGTCTTGAATTATTACATGTATGAATGATGTTCCATATGTTATAGAATTGTGATTCTCTTTTACCTTCCACATTACTATTATGGATTGGTATTTATATTTGTTATATTATTTTGGAATTTGAATTATTACCAATGATATAGTCTCCCCACTACACTATTCAGATCCTCACCACTAGTTGACAACCTCTTGTGTACAGGTAGGAATACATTAGGTCATATAACGTTCCATATCGGACTTGGTGATTTGGGCCAGGGTCTTATAATATCAAAATCAAAAACATAATATTATTATTTTATAAATATTATATTTAATCAAGAAATCCATTTTTATTAATAGCTGTGAAAGGAAAAAGTGAAAAAAAACACCACTACTCACTTTAGGCAGCATAAAACCACCACATGTGAATGATGTCTTTTGAAAGAGTTTAACATAAGGGAAAAACTAAAAAATATTTTAGTTTAGAAAAATATTATTGTTAAAATACTATTTTAAGGTTACTTTTAATTATCATTTATATTATATAAGGGGTAATAGGAGAAGTAAAATGAGAAGACATGGGTTTTGAAACCGACATTTAAATATAGTAACAACTTGTGAAAAGGGGTTTAATGGGAGGTAATGTGTAATCTATCATAAGTAAAGGGTTAAATGGAAGTTAATATCATGGAAATATAATCATGGAAATAAAATAAGAGGTGTCTTAAAAGTGTTTTAAGATAAAATAATATCAAATAAGAAGTGAAAGGTATACTTTAGATCCCTTACCTTTTTCTTTGTGTTTCCTCCCTTCAATTGCATCTAAAGAATTTGGAGGAGGGAATTTTGGATAGAATAGGTGCTCAAGGAAGTGCTTAAGAGATTTTAGGGAGTGACATTGGTAGATATTTGTACATATAAGGAGGTTTGAGATTAAGGGGAAAGAGGAGAAGGAGAAGAATTTATATAGCTAAGGGGTAGGGGTATCTTTTAATAAAATATTTAATAATTTATTATTCAGACTAAAGACTATGAATAACATTGATTATTGTGATTTTAGTTATAATTTGAATAAAAAATATAGGTTTTTTGATATTTTAACTCACCCTAAACCTAATGGAATCATGATAATATTTAATTCAAAGTAAAGAATCAAATTTATCTCTTTATTATAATAAAATATAACTTATGCCTTGAAAATTGATATGTAGGTTTGAAAACTAAGTACATTATTTTTAAATTCACATTTTACATGATAAATATATTATAATTATTGATAAATATTTTATAATTTTTTTAATTCTATGTATATCATGAATATTTCATAAAAACTGCAGTATATGTAAAAACTATATTATTCACTATTCACCTGAAATTCAATTTTTTCAAAAAATACTAAAAAATCACTCCAAGAGAATTCTAATGTTTTGATTTTATAAATAAATACTATTGTATCAGTTTCAAATTTCAAATATTATAGATTAAAATTTTAAATAAAATAATATAATATAATGTCCCAGAATTTCTGCATAATTGTTTTAATTATATGGAATTATTTTGAGACTACGAAATCTGACGGCGTGTGATTCCAAGGCCCAGAGTGCCCGAAATGATCCGTCGAAGTTTTGTAAAGCTTTAATTAGAACGTTTAAGAAGTTTTACTAAAAAAGTGGAATAAATCTTAAACAGTTGCCAGAATCAGAAATTTGAGGGCACCATTGTGTTCAGGATGGAAGGTTTACCCTAGGCGCGACTTAAGCTTAGTCGGCGCTTGACTCCAGTGAGGGAACCCAAAAATGGAATAACCGTAAATAAAATAATTAAATAAAGTTTTATTTTTATTTTTCAAATGCTTATAAGTCACGAATGGTAACTCGAATTGAAAATATGAGACCACTGCTGAACTCGTGAGAGTATTCTTTCCTTAGGCTGATACTAACATTGGCCGACGCGGGCCACCAATGAAAGTTAGTTTTTGGCCATAAATAAAATAATTAAGTGACAATTATTTTATTGTAAAATCCATAACTTCTAAACGGTAACTCGGATTGAAAATATGAGAGTACCGTTGAGTTAGTTGAGACGTGTTTTCCTTATGCAAAGCCTAATCTTGACTGGCGCGGGTCGAGGGTGACTACTAATAATTTTATGAACTTTTTTTTTCAGGTACGTTCAGTAAACGTGCAGGTGGTGTTTTCTATCTTTTGACGCATTTCTCGGATCGAAAATCCGAGGGCACTGTTGAATCTATAGTGCGAGGATTCACTTTAGGGTGGCTTCACTTTGACCATAGTAAGTCTGAAGAAAAAGTTATATTTTGGTACTTTTTAAAAGAATAATAAAATAACTTTGTTATTTTATTTATTTATTTCATTTTCTCCAACGAACAAGTGGTAGTGTGAGACCAGCGATGTGTCAAGACATTATTTTTCTTGAACCTTGAAATCCTAAGTAATAGAATTGTTGGAATTTAGGAAAGTTACTATTAAATGAACCCCCATAAATTCTACGATCGTTACTTACCCCCCTCTCCTATTTATATGGAGCTTGGGGGGAGGTATTGACACAACTTCACCAAGCGACGAAGCTCTGGTAAGTGCCATGATGCCCAACACTTGGAGGACAGAACCAGTTCCAGCGAGCGGTGACAAGAGACACCGAACCCCAAACCAAATAATTACGATTGAGTGGCATCGTTGGGGGCTTGTTGTGGGGGCAATGAATACCGACTCCTCCTCAATCACGGGCGTTCTCGAACGATCTCGAGGAAGGGATTTATTTTGTTATAATTCTAAGTGATTGTTGAACCCTTTTTTCCTCCCACATGATTTCAAGCTAACATGGAGGGCGTGGGCCAAAAGAACATGGCCCATACCCACGACTATCTTGTTTACCATTGCTCACTTTCCATGAAAGACCGCCGATGCGACGACACTGATCATCCATGATGGAAGCGGCGTGCCGTCATGCACCGTAGAAGGAGGCACGCCATCGCACGCTATTGGAGGAGGAGTCCTTGGCACTATTCTGTGGAGTTTTGTAGAATAACTGACACCATCTCACCGCAGAGGTGGTGCGGCATGCCATCGCGTGCCGCTGGTGGGTATGAGCCGCGACCGAAGCTGCAACAGGTGTAGAAGGCGGCCGGCCTGAGCCGACCGTGAAAGGCAGAGGCAGAGTGGCGTGCCATCACGCACCGCTGGAGGAGGCAGTTTCTCAAGGCCATGATAGGTGGAGAGCGGCATGGCCCTTGCGCCATGTCGAGTCGAAGAACCCCCAATCAGATGAAATGACCAACCGTTACACAATGGGGTAGCGCCCCACCAGCTGGCCGAAATGGCCCCGCACCCACGGGGCCATCTGGGAAGACTGGTTTGCCTTCTGGTAGACCAGGTTGGGCCCGCCCAACGGACCGGACCTGCCCAGCGGGCTGGGTCGGACCCGCCACCGAACCGGGCCGAACCCGCGGCTAGTGGGCTAACGCGGGTGGGCCGAGCCCCACCCGACGGGCTGGGCCAATCGTGGCAAAGGCAGGAGAACCAAACCGGGCCAACCCCAATTGGCAGGATCCAGTAAAGTGCTCCAAACCTTAGCAGGATGGACCCGAGCGGGGTCAGGTAGACCCTAGGACCAGTTGCGTCGGGCTGGTCCGATCGAGTCTGATCGGGCCTATACCCAAGTGGTCCCTGAATAAAGAAACACCTGTAACTGACAAACTGGGATTCTGATTAACATGATGTCAGTGGTGTTGGGACCCCTTTTGGGAAGAGGTCCCTTGGAATATCCCAGCGGGCCTGACCGGGCATGGCCGGATCGAGGTGCGATCACCCTCATTTCATGGAAAGGGGTGCATCTAATAGACCAAGCATCTGATTGATGCACCGTTTATGGCATAAGGACCCTTGTGACAAGGCAATCCTGTTTTAGGTACTCTAATTTATTTTTGGTGAATGTTGAGGTACGACCGGGTTGGATCGGATATGAATCTAACTGGGCCCTCGATACTAAAATTCCTATAACTTATAGACTGGGCGTTTGGTTGATGCACCATCTCTTGTGTTGGAACCCTTGTGACGTGACAAATAATCAGGTTACTTCTTTGTGGAACTTCTTGTAAGTTGAGGTATGACCGATGAATTTAGGAGCGGTTCTCCCAGAATCAAGAATACAATGAGCGGGAATCCAGTGGTTGGCAGTGAGGTGGAGGTTGGAGATAGATCATACGGAGGTTAGTATCGAGTGATCCTGTGTGGGTCAACACTGATCCTATGTGGGTCATCACTCAAGAATCCTGTGTGGGTTAGTGCATATTGATCCTTTCTGGGTAAGATCCAGTGTGGGTTAGTGCACAACGATCTTGTGTGGGTCAGCGCATACTGATCCTGTGTGGATTAGATCCTGTGTGGGTCATTGCAGGGGTTAGTAACTATCGACTCTAGGTAGGTCGGATCTTGTGTGGATCATAATGGGGGTTGGTATTTGTCTATCCTGTGTTGGTTAGACTCCATATGGTCAGCAATAGTGCCTCTCGACAGAATAAGATGATCTATCTTCTCGACTAATCATCTATACTTATGTACCTTAATTATATACCTGGTGTGAGCTGAGTCTTTTACCTTCGTGGTGTCACATTTGTGGTACTTTCACCTTTGTGGTGTTATCGTTGTGGTGATACCTGTGTGATACTTTTACCTTCATGGTGATATCTTTGTTGTGATACCTATGTAGTACTTTTAACTTCGTGGTGTTATCTTTATGGTGATCCCTGTGTGGTAATTTTACCTTCATGGAGTTATCTTTGTGGTGATACCTGTGTGTTACTTACCTTCATGGTGTTATCTTCGTGGTGTTACCTATGTGGTACTTTTACCTTCGTGGAGTTACCTTCATGGTGTTACCTTTGGGGTATTCTTCCTTTATGTATGAGATGAGTATATCTTGATAAATTAGGTATATGTTTGAGAATATACCTAAGTAGAGTTGTTGACTGCTCTGTGCTTTGTGGTTGAGGTCTTGCTTTGTGGTTTTTCCTTTGTGGAACTCTGGGCGACCTTTAGGGGTCTCGAGGTCCCTATTGATTATTGTTATACTCACCCCTGCACAGGCTATTCCCCCACTTTGTTGTGTCTTGTGAAGATGACAGACATCGTTGATCAAGGATGAGGGAGCCAGGACTGGAAGATGGTCGGAGGTGGACCTTTGACATGTCATGATGCAGGACTACTGATTGTGAGCTGTACATACCCTTTAGGTAGGATCCTTGGTGGACATTCCAAGAGATATTTTTCCTTTTCCAATTGTACTTTTACTCTCTAGTTGGGCTTGTATTCTGGCCCCTTTTTCTTTCAAAAATCTTTTTACTACAGCAGTTTACTTCATGGTTGCTTCTTGTTGTGTTCTTTGATTGTGTGTTTGTACAAGTTTAAAGGAAATGCCTTCCCGTTAAGGGATACGCCTTTCCCATACTAGTCTCCGGCCCCTAGCCTATGGAAGGCGGGCTTGGGGTAGTCAAGACATGGGCCCTGGGGGACGGGTCATGAAAAATTGGTATCATAGGAGTTAGTTCTACCAAAGAACTAGGAATATGATATTTTCTATGTGGAAATAGTGTTGAGTGTTATGACTGTGGTTTCCAGTTTAGGGAATCCAGTGTTAGTGCGGTAGCTGACGTATCTATACACCAGGACCCTGAATTCTGATTTCTGACTCAGTGCAAGAAAACACTGATTGCGTGTGTTTTGGAAATGTTTTTCCTTGGTTTCTTTAGAGTCAGCTCACCAAGTATAACTTAATTATTGTGGCACACCTGTTACTTATCAGGATGCCAATGCGTAGACAACCATCTAGGATTCCCGAGAGAGTACACGATGACGGAACACCGAGCTATGAGGCCTTGGTGTAGGTCCCTCTTTCAACGTTAACACCTTCAGGTGGTGTACCAGCAACACCACTACCCATTGGGCAGCTGTTTCCACCATCCCCACGAGTATATGGTGTATGCTGACTGAGCGTGTTGTACAAGTTTCAGTGGCAGAGGCCTCCAAGGTTCCTAGGTGAGACATATCTCCAGGCAATTAAGGACTGGCTAGAGGCTGTGACTAGAGTTTTCCACCTAGTTGGGATACCAACAGATCAGATGGCGATCCTAGCTGCTAGTCTTTATCATTGTGTGACCGTGAGGATGGTCCACATGGTGATGAGGCTTCGGTACATGGACCATTTCCCGAGATGGTACCTTCGGGTAGTGTTCTAGCTATGTCACTGCCCGTTGGTTAGTAGTTCAACTGGAAGTACTGGTGGAGGACACATGTAGGCTTAGTTCCTTACACGTGTTTCAGAATCAGATACCCCTCAGATTCTGAGGTGAGCCCAACTCATAGGCAGCTAAGGACTGGCTTGAGGAGGTGACCGAGTTTCCATCTGGATAGGGCACCATTCAAACAGATGGTGGTCCTGGTAGAGATCATTATACATGGTTCATCAAAACAATGAATGGGTTTGGATCACCCTGATCTTGCGATGAGATGAATTTTCAGTGGAAAATCTTTATAACATTCCTCAAAGTAGGGGGTCCCTTTCCATAAAAAGATAATGGGTGATTATTCCCAAGAGTTTCTACAACTTAGGTAGGATGACATATCGGTAGCTGAGTATTCATTGAGGCGTACCGACCGTCCCAAGTACTTGATGAATACAGTACGATCAGTGCTTCAAGTATCAGACCTCCGAGAAAGGTTCATTTAGGGACATCTGAGCCATCACTATTCCTCTATGCATTCCTATATATGTTAGGGTGTTAGATAGAACCTGTGTGGTTAAATTTTCTTTCATTGAGAGGATACAACTAGTGATTGTTAGTAGTGGAAAAATTGGAAACTAACGCCAGTCTTAGATACTTGGGTGTGTAAAATGTTTCAGGAAGAGGAAGTAATAGGGATAGATGAATATTCAGGGAAGTAGACGTGGAATTGGAGCTAGTAGAGTAGCATGAGGTAGTATACATTTCTACATATTACAACCACCAACCCAATGTAGTCCCCACTAGGCTCATGGAGCTAGAGGAAAAGAGGAGGAAGTAGCTGTATGAGGTCAAGGAGTGTGACCCAAGGGCTCTAGGAATGATTTGAGGTATGGTCTTTGTTTACTACTAGCTGCCATATTAATAGACATAGGTACCAATCATTACTTCTTACCAAGAATCTTGTCCAAGACCTTGAGTTTCAGGTTAAACTGAAGACTTGACCATTACGTCTGGAGATACCTTTGGGAGGAGAGTCGATAATCATGCTTTTGACGATGGTGTAATCTAACCCTTGAGGTGAGAGTTTCTATTGGAACCTCTTGGAGGCAGCGTTGAGGCCTTATGACGTTAGTTTGGGTATGGACTGAACATCCATGGTTCATAATCAGATTGAATATTTTAGGAAAAATGGATGTAGTATATCTACATCATTGGAATGGGGTTTTCCTTGCTCGGTGAAAAAAAAAGAAACACAGACAACACTGGATAAAATCATGCATAGGAGGGTGCAGCCGATCACTCTTGAGTTGGCCAGCCTTACCCTCATGGCAGCAAAAGTTTTGAGTTTTCAATTCCCAATAATAGTGGTAGTGTGTGGGGACATCTTTTCAAAATATGTTTCCAGTATTACCTCCACGAAGGGAGATGGACTTCTGCTTGGGCTGGGTACTACTGGAGATTTTCACCTAACTTCTCCATGGTAGCGGCATCATTTTCAGCATTGATGAAGAAGGTGGATCTTTTCTTGTGGACGGAGAAGTTTCAGTAGATATTTTAGGAGCTGAGACAATGACTGACGAGTGCCCCCATCTTGAGGCTACCAGAAGATGGCGTTGGGTATGTAGTCTACTACCATGTATCAGGAACCATACTAGGTTGTTTCCTGATGCAAGAGTGGACAGTGATCGCCAATGGCTCACAGTAGTTGAGACAACATGACCATAACTATACTACCCATGACCTAGAGTTAGCATCAATGGTATTTACGCTGAAGATGTGGTGATACTACTTGATGGGTGAACAGTTTACAGTCTACTCTGATCACAAGAGTCTCAGGTATATCTTCTCACAGAAGGACCTGAACCTAGAGACAACGACGCTAGCTATAGTTCCTCTAGGACTATGAATTTGAGATAGACTATACTCTTGGGAAGGGGAGAGTAGTAGCAGACACACTCTTCCGGAGGTCTGGTCTATAGGTGTTGAGTGAGGCGTCAGAACAGCTAGTGGTGCTGCAAATATCCTTCATGGATAAAGATGGAGCTTCTACCTCCAGTATATGACTATCACTTCCCCAATTATTTAGTGAGTTTGGGAGGAACAACTTGGGACATTGACTATGAGGCCTGACGTACTCAGATATCCTCAGGACGATCTCCTGAAGGATTTTATGAGTGCAGGGAGAAAATCGTTCTCTTTAGAGGGCGCACCATGGTACCATTGACACTTTAGGAGGAGGTGTTGAGGGAGTCCCATATATCCCCTTTAATGGTACATCCTGGAGTGGCGAAGACGTAACAAGACCTCCAACGTCAGTACTGGTGGCCGAGGATGTAGGAAGTAGTGGCAGAGTTTGTACCATGATGCCTCACTTTTCAGAAAGTGAAGACTGCATAGAGTTCGGAGAAGTCTTATGCTAACATGGGACATAGACCCTTGGAGTCCGAGGAAGGAGACCATGTCTTCCTACAGGTCTCACTCCGATGAGGATGGAAGAGGTTTGGATGGGGCAACAAGCTATCTCTAAAGTTCATCAGACCTTTCTAGATTCTCAGAAGAGTGGGCGAGGTGGCGTACCATCTATCTCTTCTCCCACAGATGCACCAGGTGCATAATATTTTTCTATGTGTCGTAGCTGAAGAGATGCGTGCATGATCCATCGCACGTTATTGATTAGGGATAGTTGGAATTTGATGATGGGGGGAATTTTATGAAGTTCCCAGTGGAGATAGAGGATCAAATAGACCGAGTTCTTTATTGACGGTTGATCCCTCTAGTGTGAGTTTGGTGGCAGCACGAGAACCTCCAGAAGATCATATAGGAGCGGGAGGCATATATTCGTGCTCAGTACCCTCTTTTGTTTGATTTTCCATTGTTTTGGATTTCAGGTATGTAAATCCCTAAGGTGGGGAGAATGTAATGTCTTGAAATTTCTGTTTTTTTATTTATATGGAATTATTTCGAGATTGCGAAATCTGGTGACGCGTGATTCCAAGGCTCGAAGTGCCCAAAATGATCTGTTGAAGTTTTGTTAATATTTAATTAGCATGTGTAAGCATTTTTCCTTAAAAGTAGAATATATCTTAAACGGTTGCCCAGATCAGAAATCTAAGGGCACTGTTGTGTTCAGAATGGAGGGTTTACCCTAGGCGTGACTTAATCTTAGTCGGCGCAGGCCTCCTGTGAGAAAACCCGAAAATGGAATAACCATAAATAAAATAATTAAATAAAGTTATTTTATTTTTCAAATGCTTATAACTCACGAATAGTAACTCATATTGAAAATATGAGACCACTGCTGAACTTGTGAGGGTATTATTTCATTAGGCTAATACTAACATTGGCTGGCGCAGGCCACCAGTGAAAGTTAGTTTTTGGCTGTAAATAATATAATTAAGTGAAAATTATTTTATTGTAAAATCCATAAATTCTAAATGGTAATTCAGATTGAAAATACAAGAGTTCCATTGAGTTCGTTGGGACGTTTTTCCCTTAAGTAGAGCCTAACCTCGACCAGCGTGGGTCGAGGGTGACAGCTAATAATTTTATGAATTTTTTTGGGTACGTTCGTAAGCTTGTAGGTGGCGTTTTATATCTTTTTACTGGTTTCTCAGATCAAAAATCCGAGGGTGCCGTTGAATCCACAATTTCGAGATTTTCTTTAGGGAGGCTTCACTTAGACCATAGTAAGTCTAGAGAAAAATTTAGATTTTGGTATTTTTTAAATGAATAATAAAATAACTTAGTTATTTTATTTATTTATTTCTTTTTCTCCAACGGACAAATGATAATGTGGGACCAACGATGTGTCAAGCCATTAAATGGATTGACCCTTCAAATTCTAAGTAACAACGTCGTTAGAATTTAGGAAGGTTCCTATTAAATGAACCCCCATAAATTCCAAGATCATTACTTACCCTCCCCCTATCCTATTTATTTGGAGTTTGAGGGGAGGTATTGGCACGACTTCACCAAGGGAAGAAGCTCTGGTAAAGTGTTTCTACCCCCAACACTTGTAGGACGGAGCCGATTCCAGTGATCGGTGATGACCGACACTGAACCCTGAACTGAAGAACGACGATTGAGCGGCATCGTTGGCTTCTTGTTGTGGGGACGATGAAAACCAACTCTTCCTCAATCGTGGGTGATCTCTGACAATCTCAAGGTAAGGATTTATGTTGTTATAATTCCAAGTGATTTTTGAACCTGTTTTTCCTCCAACATGTTTTCCAGCTAATGTGGAGGGCGTGGGACAAACGAACATGGCCCAGACACACCGCTACCTCGTTTACCCTTTTTGTCTCCCCGTGAAAGACCACCAGTGTGGTGACATCGATTGGCCATGATGGGAGAGGCGTGGCGTCATGCACCGTAGAAGGAGGCACACCATCGTGCACCGCAGGAGGAGGAGTCCATGGCACTATTCCGCATTAGTTAGTAGAAAAACCGACATTGAATGAATACGGAGGTGGTGCGGTGTGCTGTGACGCACCAACGGTGGGCATGGGATGCGGCCGAAGCCGTGGCAGGTGAAGAAGGAAGTCGGCCCGAGCCGGCTGCAGAAGGCAGAGGGGGAGCGGCGTGCCGTCGCGCACCACTTGAGGAGGCCACAACTCGAGGCCATGGCAGGTGGAGAGTGGCGTGGAACTCACGCCACATTGAGTCAACGGACCTTCTGTCAGCCGAAATGGATGATCGTTACGTGGTGGGGTAGCGCCTCACCGTTTGTCCGAAATGTCCCACACTCGCGGGGTAGCTGGTAAGACCGTTCCACCTTCTGGTGGACCGGGCCGAGCCCACCCAACCGACTAGACCCGCCCAGCGGACCGGACCCGCCCAACAGGCTGGGAGGGACCCGCCAACAGGCCGGGCGGGACCCACCAACAGACCGCGCCGAACCCACGGCCAGTTGGCCAATGCGGGTGGGCCAATCCCCACCCGACGAGGCGAGCCAATCATGGCCCGAGCCCGTGAACCGAACCGGGCCAACCCTGATGGGCCCAATCCAGTAAAGTGGGAGGACCCTTAGTGGGCCAAAACTGAGCAGGGTTAGATAGATCTCGGGACCCGTTGCGTCTGGCCAGTTTGACCGAGTCAGACCGGGCCCAGACCCAACTGGTCCCCAGATAAATAAACGCCCATAACTGAAAAACCGGGAGTTCGATTGACACGTTGTCAGTGGAATTGGGACCTGTTTTGGGAAGCGGTCTCTTCCCATATCCCGGCGAGCCCGACCGAGCTAGGCTGGACCATGGTGCGATCACCCTCGTTTCACAGAAAGGGGTGTAACTAACAAACTAGACATTCGATTAATGCACCGTATGTGGAATAAGGACCCCTGTGACAAGGAAATACTTTTGAGATACTTTACTTGAGATTTGGTAAAAGTTTGAGTATAACTGGGTTGGATCTCACACGAATCCAACCAGGCCCTTGGGACTAAAATGCCTATTAGTTATAGACCGGGCGTCCGGTTGATGCGCCGTCTGTTGCGTTGGAACCCTTATGATGTGATAGATCATCGGGTTACTTCTTCATGGAAATTTGATGTGGTTGAGGTATGACTGATGGCTTGAGGAGCGGTTCTACTGGAATTAGGCGTACAATGCGCAGGAATCCAGTGGTTGGCAGTGAGATAGAGGTTGGAGACAGATCCTATGGAGGTTAGTACTGAGCGATCCTGTGTGGGTCAGCACTGATCCTATGTGGGTCAGATTCTTTGTGGGTCAACGCTGAGCGATCCTGTATGGGTTAGTGCATACCGATCCTATGTGGATCAGATCCCGTGTGGGTTATTGCGGGGGTTATTACCTATTGACTCTGGGAGGGTCTAATCCTATGTGGATCATTACGGGGGGTTAGTTTCTATCTATCCTATATGGTTCAGACTCCGTATGGTCAGCAGCAGTGCCTCTGGACAGAATAAGATGATCTAGCTTCTCGACTAATCATCTGCACTTTTGTGCCTTACTTATATACCTGGTGTGAGCTGAGTCTTTTACCTTCATGGTGATACCCCTATGGTACTTTTACCTTCGTGGTGTTATCTTCGTGGTGATACCTGTGTGGTAATTTTACATTCGTGGTGTTATCTCCATGGTGATACCTGTGTGGTAATTTTACCTTCATGGTGTTATCTTGATAGTGATACCCATGTGGTTGTTTTACCTTTATGGTGTTATCTTTGTGGTGATACCTATGTGGTACTGTTACCTTCAACATGTTATCTTCGTGGTGTTACCTATGTGGTACTTTTACCTTCGTGGTGTTACCTTTGTGGTATTCTTCCCTTATCTATGAGATGAGCATATCTTCATAAATTAGGTATATGTATGGGCATATAGATAAGTAGAGTTGTTGACTACTCCGTGTTTTGTGGTTTAGGTCTTACTTTGTGGTTTTTCCTTTGTGGAACTCTAGGAGACCTTTAGGGGTCTCAGGGTCCCTACTGAGTACTGTTATACTCATCCCTGCACGAGCTATGCCAGCAACCTTATTGCATCTTGTGCAGATGGCGTACATCATTGATCGAGGCTGTGGGAGCCAGGACTGGACAATGCTCGAAGGTTGACCTGTGACATGTCATGACGTAGGACTACTAATTGCGAGCTATACCTACCCTTTAGGTAGGATCCACGATGGATGTTCCAAGAGATGTTTTTACTTTTTTAGCTATACTTGTACTTTCTAGTCAGGCTTGTATTTCAAACCCTTTTTCTTTCAGCACACTTTTTACTACAATAGTTTACTTCGTGGTTGCTTCTTTTTGTGTTGTTGGATTGTGTGTTTGTACAGGTTCAATGGCAATTCCTTCCTATTAAGGGATACTTCTTTCCAGTGCTAGTTTTCAGCCCCTGTCCTATGAAAGGCGGGCTTGGGGTAGTCATGGAAATATCCCTAGGGGACAGGTCGTGAAATCTAATATATAGAAAAACATTTTTATTTAGAATAAATACTATTTCTTTTTATACTAGTGATTATAGATCTATTTGTTACTATTAATTAATTATTATATGAAAGATAATGTTTTATTTTTACATTATAAACACTATATTTCCAATATATAATATATAATTTATTTTCTATATATTTTTTACTTATGGAAATATATGTAATATAAATTATGTTATAAAAACTATATTATTTCAATCCCTTTTGAGGATTACTTAAAAAAAATACCATAACAAATCATATAAATATTTTTTTAAAAATGAATATTTATATGTATATAAATATTCCCATTAAAATAAAATCATAATTATTATATAATTTGTTTATTCCATGATTACATGTGTACTTTATTTCTTATAGTATCTGATCATTATATAAATACATTCAATTTAGTTATTAAATTTTATTCCTAAAAATTATCATCATTAAAATATTATTATAATATCCTATAATGAAGTTGTAATTATGTTTTTTATTATATCATTAGTATCTTTTTTTTCAAAAATAAAATGTGATATTAATTATGAAATACTTATTAGAAATTTTCATATTTGTTTTTAATATATCATAAATAGTAATGAATAATATATATATTTAAAATATAAATTTCAAAAGGAAATGAAAGAATATTTGTTACATATATAAGAAGGATATGTTTAAATAAAAATTATAGGATGTCAAATTATCCCCATTAAATAAATTATTTCTTCACAATTTTACATTTTCCTCACCCATGAAAATATTTGAGGGTATCATTAAAATAAGCATGAATCCATATATGAGTTATATTGAGATTACAGTCTTTGGTTTAATGGTTACACTAGTGATATCATCAATTCCCATAAGTTATGAATATATTGGGGTTTTTCATTAGTCTCCATCATTTATTTTTCAATTATTCTTCATTAGTGAGATTTATGTGTTTCTAGAGAAGTACCTTTCATCACTTTTTTTCACGATCTTATTTCCAATAATTTACTAAATGTGAAGTAGTTATTGTGATTAATGGTAAAATTAAAAAAAATCATATTAAACTATATTATGAATAAGAAAAATAAATCCTAAAATTTCATAATACAAGAAAACATCATTTCTAGTTATCACACTTTCGATTCAATGTAGACTGATTTATATTTTAACCAAGAAAATAGATTTTATGCCAGCCTCATAGATCATAAACTCTTTTATTAGTTGGAAATTATTCTATTATACTTTGAATACCAATTCATAAAATTAAATCATTATCATAAGAGTTATGTTTTAAACTAGATTAATTCTATAAATTCTAGTAGAAACAACCTAATATATTTTTCTTATAATAAGATTTTCACATTGTGTATTAACAAGAAACATATTCATTAATGCATCTGGGGATGTTTCAATTTTTGTAGAAAACCCATAGGATATAAAAGAGTGTTTAAATATATAATCAAATAATATATTAGCTAAATTTTAGTTTATAACCAAAGATCCTTCTATAACATCATTTGGGGCTTCAACATCTAACATAGTAATTATATAAGCCCAGCCTTGATCCCTCAACTTCTTCTAAGGTAAATTCCCTTGATTCTTTGGGAATTTATTAGAATAGTTTTCCATCTCTTGAAAATTGAAGAATTGGATATCAATAACATCTTTGTTACTTTTTCCACTCCTGATCTTGATGACCTTTATCTACAAACTTTTATTACACTTCCAATACTTTTATGAAAGCCCCATAGTGTTTCATTTCACAATAATTACATGTTAGAAATTTTACCCTTCATTTATTCTCCTCACCCAATGATATTTCTACATTATGATCGATTGTCCTTTTTTTCTCATGATTTTATTTAATAATAAAAGTATTATAGAAATATTTCTCAACCATGATGTAACTTATCACTATCTCCTCATATGGTGAATTGTTTTGATTTTCTAATACCCTCAAAAGACCCGGATTTATTCCTTAAAAGAAGTGATTAATATTTATTTTAAGATTATGTACATAATATAAAGTATTTATCACTAATCTTATAAATTTAACCTCATATCAAGTAATAATTTTCTCATCCTTTTATCATAAATTTTGAAGTTTTATTTCTGTATCATCTAATTATTCTCAAGTAATTTATTTATCAAGGAGTAATTCCTAAAATTACTTTTATTCCATGATTTATATCGATTCAATCTTCTTAGTATTTTAGATCAATGACCAAAAAAGATAAAAATACCCATTTAGATATTTTAAAAACATAATAAATTTCTCCCTTTCATTACACCCCAATGAAATGAATATATTCTCTAGAGATTTAATCCATCACTCAACCACCAATGAATTAGTGGTTCCATTGAAAAATAGTGGTTGTTACCTCATGAAATGATCTAATGTTTTTACACCATGTTTAGAAGAAATAGGCTGTTCCATATTAGAAAGTTTATTTGTTGTTCAACTGGTTCAACTACCATAATGTTTGGAAAACCTCAAGATATACTAAACATTGGGGGGGGGGGGGTGATCAGGGTCAGGAATATAGTAAAATAATTAATACTTTTTCCCTTTTCCTTTTAGACCTTTTAAGATCTTGATTCTTATATTGTATTTTTTTATATTGAAGTAGATGAAAGTGAGTAAGGGATGAAACATGATATAATTAGAAGGGCTACTAAATAATAAGTGTAGATAACCATTTTTGTGTATAGTGGTGACTAACACATATATTATAAAATATAATGATATAAATATCATAGTTGGTTGGATAGAAAATAATCTCGAACCTTATGTGTGGATCCCTACACTTTAGGATGGGGGAAATAAAGCAATCTTGAACCTAAAGTGTGATTCCATGGTCCAACTGTATTACCTTACTGGATCTTCATACTGCTCATATAAATAGTCTTTAACTTCTTCAATTTCTTTGAAACACCAATAAATTCATACACTATATGTGACATTTTTTGAATGTCATAATACTGTTTTGACCTCTTTATCTTCTCTTACTTTCACAATAGTATGGAAGAAAATCTTCTTCTTCTCTTATATGAAAAGTAGTGTGCAAAAACTCCTTCCTCTTCAAAAAATAAACTAGAATTATTATTTTCTTGCATGGGTGTAAGAATTATTCTTATCATATACTATATAAGTACCAATATATATTCTATTCAACCTAGAATTCACACAACATTTTTATCATTTTTATTCCTATAAACTAGAACTCCACAACACTCTTATATTTTCTTATTTTCTTCTTACTCTTCTACTCTAATTTTTCTTTAGTAAATATTTTTTTACTGGTTATCTTCTCCATTTAACTAAATCAAAGTGTATTTATATGAATGATAATCACTAATTATACTTATTTCAAACAAAATAATATCATATTTTGAATAATAGTGTTGAAATTATCTTACAACTTATTCTTCAACATGTTCATTCGAATATCCTCTGTCTGATACACCATGTATGGTTCCTCTTTTTCTAGTAACTATTCATTCCTAACTACTTATTTAAATACCTATTCATATGATATCTTGTTATATTATACATGTCATCTGATACCTTCTTTACTTCTTCATATGGTACCTTCTTCATCTGGTACTTCTCAGTCTAGAACTCTTTTTCTGATATTTCAACCTTAAATTCATTGAAGCTCTCCAATTGTCACCTAAATTCTTAAATAACTAGCAAAAAATACCAATTCATAGTTCTCATCCTCCCATTTATATAGGAATAATTTCTCTTAAAATTAAAGGAGTAACAAAAACATTAAATCTAACTTTTCTACTATAAATTTGAATGTCCCACTTGAGTGTTTTTTATTTTACCTACTTCAAGTATCTAAATATGTTTGAGTAAAAAACATTCATAGGAATATACCTAAAATATATACATCAATTATCTTTAATGATTCTTTAAATCTTGTATTGAATCATGATTTTTCCTTCGTTATTATTAGATAATTGAATATCCAGTTCAACATCATCATAATGTATTAATCTACAAAAAATTGTACAGATCACCAAATATTTTTTTGATAAAACTTTATCATAACTCTTATATTTAGTGATGCTTCATGTAGTAATATTCATATTTTTTCCATACAATATGATTTACTCGATTCTTATATCTGTAGATCTTTGAGTTAATCTATTGGATACATCTGTCTGATGATTTCACTTGGAAACCTTTTTCTGATTAATGTGCTCAGAAACCTCTATCCATTGAATTTTTAGGGAATCCTCTATCCAATGAATTTTCTCAAAAACCTATATGTGACACCTGTAATTATAAATCTTTTTTTGAAGCCTATGTCCATAGATCTTTACCTGATGACATGGTTTATCTATATTTCTCCATCAGAAGAACCCAAAACTCTTCTTCATCTAGAAAAATCTATCCAGAAGTCCCATATTCTTCTAATTCCTTCCATTTAAGAAACATAGCTAGAATCATGAATAAATTAAAGTAATAATGATGTATAGTATATTAAGTAATAGGAAATCATTGCCTTATTTTTTATTTTTTTAACATATTTGTCTAATGGAACTGTGGATATATTTGAAAAAACTTTTGATTACATCCTCCCTCTGGTCACCTTTGTCTACTAGACTCCATCTGATTACTTCAGTCTACTAACCTTTGTCTAATTACTTATTATACTCACCTAATATTTCCATGTCTATAACACTTACCCTGTAAACTTCATGTAGTGGATTCATCTTCATTATGTTCTTAAAAAATGTTCTTCTCCAAACATCAATTCACATGTTTGATAAATTAAGGTTAACTCACTAATATTAATAATTTATTCAAAGTCTTTAAATAACCTTCTTCAATCAAGTAAAGAATATATTACAAATATTAAAAAGTTAAGAACACTATTTATCTTATTATAAGATAAAAATACTTGACAACCCCTTCTACTCTTCAAAAAAGTTGGATTCCTCACCATTTCTAACTAGGACTTCATCATCACCATATCATCAATATTTTAATTCAATTTCCAAGATGCATCTTATTCATTAAAAATATAGGATACATCAACCATACTTCTAAGAAAATTTTTATTTATAACCTTCTCAATAGATTGAAATCACTAAAACCCATTGAAAACAAATACAACACACACAAATTGGGATCGACAATCCCACCATTTTTATTTGTTGTAAATACCTTTAAAATGAGTATAAAAATATTTTAATCTTTTATTCCTTATCTACGACTTATTTAAAAGGAGTAAAAATGAATTTGGAAAAGGGAATTTTTTTTCTTAATTAGTGTACCATCAATCATCTCACTCTAAGTATCTGTGGTCCATCATTGTTGTATGAAGTAAGAGGATTTGATTTAGAAATTAAAACCAAACTAAAAAAAGAATTTGACACTGAATGAAATGAGAACCCACTATATTTCTCAAAAAGTTTCCCAAATTTATCCTGGTTTAAGATACCAATTTTGATAAAAAAATATCGTTGTATAAATCAACTTGAAACTATTATACTCACTACAAGAAAATTAAAATCATTATTCAATAATAAATTTATAGGATAAAAAACCTTGGTATAATTTTTCAATCTTACAATTTTATTTTTTATTGATTAATTATATTTATCCCCTTCATGTTAGGATTTTTTATTTTTATTTTCCATGGATTATATATTAATAAGGACATAAATTTACAATGACACTCCTTAAACCACATTACATAATAAGAATATTTGTATGAAATAATAATTTTGGATATTTCTTCAAGATGATCCACTTATTTACCCACCATGGAGACCTTTCTTATGATATTATTATTGATGAATCTAATCAATAGATATGATTTGGGATATTCATGTTTAGAATACACCAAAATGGATCTTTTAATCATGGTTGTATAGATTTTTAAAATTTACACAACTTAACCAAGGATGATATTTTTCAATATATTCCTTTGGAATTCCAAATGTAAGATCAAACCATTGTGGGATATTCTTAACTTTTATATCATTTTTTGAGAAAAAAACAATTTAAATTCACCAAGGATGATCCTTTAATTATATTTTTTAGTGTACTAATTTAAGAATCATTCCAGGATGATAAATTCTTTAAAGAATGCTATCCAATGTTGTTAGCCCATCTATCACCTCAGGTTATACACTTGAGATCACACTTCAGATTTACTTAACTCTATTAAAATAATACATAATATTTATAAATGTTAATAGAAAAGGTAGATATTCCTTAATTATTAATGTAAATAGAAATATTTCAATGATTTTCTCTACCAAGTTGCATGATTTACCCCACTCTTCTTTCTTGAACATCTAAAAATCAATTCAGATTTATTATGTGGGAAACATGAATCATATTATTTATTAAACTTATTTATTCATGAATTTTATATTCTCAAGATACTTTAAGGAAATGTTATCATTTGGTGAAACTTTTATATTCTTTAAGAACACTTCTTGTGATGGAATTTTTATAGATAAATATCTAGGAGTGTGTCCAACTATATTACACCTCACAAAAAGAACATATTCAACATAGGAGTTCTCATTTGTTGAAAACCTCTCATGAAGTTTTAATTATTCATATGGAATTTCTTATTAACCATTAGAAATAGATTTTTTTAGTTCTATTTCAATTTATATTTCCTTTTCTAGATCTATTAACAAAATTACTAATATATCTTTAGGGTCATTGGTAACCTTCTTGGAGTCTTCACATGGGTTCTTCTGAGTGTTTTTTATCTGTTATTTTTGATGATATAATCCTTTTAATACTATTAAAATTGTTTTTGATTTGATTTTAAATTATCTTATTATGAAAGGATCTATATCTTATCCTTCTTGATATCTTTTTGGGAGAATTAATGTTTTCAACATTCTTCTACTTACTTCCCAATGCTGCTTATTATTTTTTCACCAACTTAAATGGTCTTATTTTCTTTTCTAATTTTGATACATGATTTTATGACCATGTATAATTCATATGAATACAATTAATGTATATAATGAAAATATTTTGAAGTATTTCAACTCTATTTGAAGTATACATATTTTTCTTAATCAGTGGATGATGTACCTTCATCTCTAATTTTATCTCCTTGAAATGGGTCTACTTTGTGATTTAATATTTGTTTCATTATACTAATAATATAATGTATAATTCCTGAACTATTTACAACTCCAAAATTGACCCACAAACCTTAATATTTTTATATATACTACATACAGTCTAGAATTTCTAGTAAAATGAGCATGTTATTTTTGGGATTTCTTCACAACTTTTTGGGTTCTTTGTGGGGAACTATATTCCATACTACTTTATATATCCACTATAGACTTGGTGGTATGATCATAACCATTTTTATTGATCCATACTTATACATATTTTTGTTTTTAATATTATACTGTTCTTAAAAAAATATTTAGATATATAATTATAAAAATATTTGGACGAAACAAATTTATTCACAAGTGTTTTATATAGATCATTAAATAATGTCATGATCTCCTTGTAATATGTTAGATGTATTTTATCATTAGAATAATATATTGAGAATTTTATAGTAGCATTAACTTTATCCTTATTTTTTGAAGAATCAATATATTCCATTTCAATATTAACTAATTAGACATCCAATTCTAGACACCTAATTTTGAGGGATATCTTATGATCTTAAATCAATATCACATTCTCTTCACAATCCTTTTTTATTATATAATTTTCAAATTCAGGAATGTTATTTATTTATTGAGTTAAAGTGTCAAATTCTATGATTTATTTTACCTTTACATCCAACTAATAATTTTTGGCATCAGTTCTATGTTTTATATTTTTTTTCAAGTGCATGGATATTATCTTCAAGAGTATTCTTGAATTAATTATTCTATTAAACTTATTTGATCCATTTTTTTTTTCAAAATTTGATTAAATTATTTCAATATTCATATTTATTGTATCTAATGATCCAAAATATTTAGATATTTTTATGCATTAGAGAATATATTCTTAAAAATCCGTATGCATGTTATTTATTTAACCTTCAAGCTAGGTGATTTATTATTTCATAATTTCAAAAAATTTAAAAACAAGAGATACTATTTAATTGGGAATGTAATATAGAATATATTTTAATCTAATAATTTATATTTATTGAGATATTATATATAGATCATAAACACTTATACCTGGTTCTTTTTCTTGAGTATAATTTGTGCAAGAATTTTGACATATGTTATAATCACTTTACCTTGATCCCATTGTGGTATGAATTTTTTCCTTCTCCTTGGTTGTAACTTGAACCCCCTATTATTTAATTTGTAATCTAAATCCATGCTCTATCTTATCATTAAATGGATAAATGTAACTTCTTTCTTCTTATCGGATCACAAGGGAAATGTTATTGAATATTATTTTATCTTCATTTCTCTAAATCATAATGGTCTTAGTAGAAATATAATTTTAATATGATGCACACAATTAATCAATAAAAACACACTTTATTATGAAATAGTAATGAAATTAAAATCTTCAAAAGAGAACAACTTTGAAGTAAATAATCAAATAGAGGTGAACCGTGGCTCCAATACCAATTTTTAGGACCACTTGAGGATATTATCTACAATAGGGGTGGGGGTGAATTAATGATATGGAATTTTTTAACCAATTAATAATATTTACCCATTTACCTCTTAGAATTTATAGGATCTTTATTGTCAAGTTTTATTTTAAAATTTTTATGTATGTAGATGAAAGTGAGTAAAATATGAAACATGATTTTTTATAAGGTTCACTACAAAATAAGATAAGATAGTCCTTACTGTGTATAGTGGTGACCATTACACATATTATACACTATAATTTTATAACTATTATAGTGGGTTGGCCAAAACAAATCATGATCTCGAGTGGTCCCCTACACTTTAGGAGGGGGATAAAAAAATTATGAACCCGTAGTGTGGTTTCCTAATTCAAATTTAATGCCTTAATAAACCTTTACATTTCCTATAAATGAATTCTTATACTTATTCAATTTCTTTGAAAAACTAAGAAATTCCTCCACCAGATTTTAATACTATTTAATGTCACAATACTTCCTTAAATTATTCATATTCTCTTACTCTCACAACAATATTCAAGAAACTATTCTTATTCTTATCTTATATGAAAAATAGTAAAGTAAATATTCATCATATTCATAGAAGAAAACATGAATATTGATTTTATTTCTCATGTACAATACTTATTATTCTCCTATTTTTATTCTCTTATAATGGTTGTAGGACCTCTCTATAATCTATTAAACCTTGAGTGCACAACACCTTCTTTCTTATTATTCTTCCTATATAATATAATTTTACAACACTCTTATATTTTCTTCATTTATTCTTCCACTTATTATTATTATTCTTCTTCCTATTAAGTAAATATGTTCCACAATTATTATATTATCCCTAGATTCAACTCATAATATGTGTATCTGAATTATAATTACTGAGTTAAGTATCCTTCTTTGCAACACAAAAATATTCTCTTTTGAATAATATTGTATAAATTCTCTTAAAACTTCTTTTTCAACCTTATTTGTACGATTCTCCTCCATTTGGTACCCTATGTTTGATACCTCTTTATTTGGTACCTATCCATCCATAAATGATTCATATAATACCTATTTATTTGATACCTAATTATTTGATAACTATTCATATGATACTTATTCATTTGATTCGTATTCATCTAATACATATTATTATAATACCTTCTTCATTTCTCTATCTATTAAATTTTTAATATGTTACTCCTCGATCTAGACCTCTATGTCTAATACTTTTACCTAAAAAAAGTCTCTAAATATATTTGGTTGGAACCTCAATTCTTTAACAACTAGCATGGTATAATCAAATTCTACACAATTATCCTACTCTCCTTTATATAGTCATTATTTATCTAAAAAAATGGATGTTAAAAAACTTAAAATTTGAATTTCTTATTTTAAATTTGAATATCCTGATTGAGTCTTTATTTATTTAACCACCTTAAAACCTTCAAATAAATTTTAGTCAATAATATTCATAGGAACTTTCCTCAAATATCATCATTAATGATCTTAAAAGCTTCTTAAAATCTTGGATATAATCATGATTATTCCATTGTCATTATTAGTTCATTGAATGTCCATTTCAGTATCATCATAATATATAAATTTAAAAAACTTTGTAAATATCATCAAAACTTCATATAATTAAAATTCATAGGAACTCCTCTATATGGTGATGCTCCATCTAGTAATATTTATATTTTTCCATCTAGTAAGATTTACATGCTTCCTATATCTAGAGCTATTTGCTTCAAATTTTTGGATGGATTTATTCGATGATTTCTCCTAGAAACACCTATATGATGATTTTACTTAAAAAAATTTGTTTATTTAATTTCTAAAAAACCTATATATAATGTCTTTACTCATAAACCTATATATAATGCCTTGATTAAGAGAAATTTGTTTCATGAAATTGTTCATCTAAATTTCTCTATCTGAGGAATACATAATTGTTATTCATCTAATAAACTTTATTCAAAATACCCATATTCATTAAATTCTATTCGCATAAAAAAATTATAAAGAATAATGAATACCTTGAAGTAATCATGTTGTTCAGTACTTTAAAGAATAAAAAATCATCGCCTGATTTTTTTTGTTCAAGAATCCTTACTTGATAGAACTATGAATACATTTCGAAAAACGTTTGGGTATATCCTTTGTATAATAAACTTTATCTACTAGACTCCATCTGATCACCTCAGTCTACTAGAATATATCCAATTACCACTATCTGATTGCCTCATATTTTGATGCTCGGAATATTCCATATGGAAACATCATGATATGGATTCAAATTCATTATTTTGTTAACAAATTTTCTTCTACAAACATAAAATAAAATGTTTTAAATATTAATATAAAATCACTAATCATTATAAGTAATTAAAAATATTCAAATAACCTTTCACCTTCAAGTAAATAACATATTCCAAATCTTATAAAGGAAAGAAAACTATTTATATTTTAACTAAATAGTAAGACATGAAAACCTATTATCCTCTTAAACTAATGAAAAGTTTTCATCATTCACAATCAATAATTTATCATCACTATATCATCACCATCTCCATTCAAATTCCAAGCTAAAAATTCCCCATTAACAAGCCTGAATAATTCAACTAGACTTTTGAGAAACTTCTTGTTTATAACCTATTCAATATATTAACATAACTAAAACCCATTTATAATAAAAATTATGCACACAAATTGGGATCAATAATATCCCACTTTATATTAATTGGTAATTCCTTTAAACTGAATATTTCAATATGTGTTTATTTTATTCTTTCTCCACCTTTCTTTTCAAACTTTAATTTAATTTTCTCTCCCCCTTTATTGAAAATACCTAAAAATTACTTGATAAAAGGGTATCAATTCATTTTTAACTAGTGTTAAACAAGTATTCTCACTCTAGGTATATGTGATACTTTCTTAGTATAGGAAACAAGAGTATTTTGTTTTGAAAACAAATCTATCCTTTACTAATTGAACTTGATATCAAATGAAATTAGAACCCTCAATATTTACCAAATGTTTTACAATAATATTATAGACTGAAGATACTAATTTTGATATGAAAATATCATATAGTAAATCAACCTGAAACTCCTACACTTATTTAAACAAAGAGATTAAAATATTTCAAGTAAAAATTTTCTGTATAAACAACCTTGGTATACTATTTAATTCTTCTAATTTTCTTATATCACTAATTAATTAAATTTATCTCCCTTTTTGTTTATATTTTTTATTTTTATTTACAATGTTTGACAGATTAAGCATATACATTTTCAATGAAACTCCTTGGATCATGTTCCAAAATAATCAGATTATTATCAAATAATAATTTTGGAAGCTTCATAAATAAAATCCACTTTTCCCCACTAAAGGATACATCTATCATGAGATTTATGTTCATAAATATATTAAATAAATATTATTTGATATCTCTATATTTAGAATACACTAAAATGGGTCTTTTACTCATGGTTGTACAAATTTTAAAAATTTCTACAACTTCACTATGGATGATCTTCTATAATTTATTACTTTGTAATTCCAAATTTAAGATCAAAATAACTTGGGATCATTTTTATTTTCCTATAACATGTTGAAAAAAACCACTTAAAATTCATCAAGTATAATCCTATCATTAGAATTTTTAGTCTACCAATTTAAAAATCATTAAAATATGATAAAATATTTAATGAATTATTTCCAATGGTGATAACCCATTCAATACCTGAGGTTCTCTACCTAATATCACACTTCAACTTTAATATCCAATATAATAAGTATACATACACTTCCTATAGATTAAGGGAATATGGATGATCTTTCTTGTTTATTAATATGAATAGAAAGGTTTATATTATCTTCACAAAAAATTTACTCTATTCCCTATACCCTTTATACTTTCACATCTAAAATTAAATTCAGATTTATTATGGAGCTACATGGATTTTATTATTTATTAAATTTCTTTATGTGTGAAAATTATCTTCCCAATATCCTTTAAGGAACTTGTATTACTTGGAATGATTTTCATGTTATTTAAGAATTCTTATTTTGTTAGAATTATTATTGAGAAATATCTGGGAGTGTGTCCATCCATGTTGAACCTCACACATAGAAATTCTTTAACCTAAGGGTTTTAATTTATTGAAAACCTATCATGAATTTATACTTCTTCATATGGAATTTCATCTTCTCATTTAGCACTATATTTTCCTTGTTTTATTTCCAACTTCATTACCATCTCCAAATCCACTTTACAAATTACTAATGTATCTTTATGATCATTGGAATAATTCTTGGAGTTTTCACATGGGTTCTTCTTAGTGACTTTATTTTTATCAGTTCTTAAAGATGATGAACTCTTTTTAAACCTCTTTTATTTTTATTGGATCAGGTTTTCATTTATGTTGTTTTACAAGTATAACTCTCCCATCCTTATTGATACCTTCTTGGGAGAATTCTATTTTTCAACATTATTATGCTTAATTACTAAAGTTGCTTCTTCTTTCATCACTAATTTTTATGGTTTTGATCTTATATAATTTTTGATACATGATTTGATGAAGATTTAAAACTCTTGTTATCAGTATTATTCCATAGGTCATAGATATTTTAAAGAAATACAAATCTAGTTGAAGTATATATATTTTTCTTCACCTAGAGATATTGCATCTTTATATCTGGATTTCTCCCCCTTGACATGGTCATCCTTCATGCTTTTATATCTGTAGGATTATACCAAAAATCCAATGAAAAATGCATAAAAATGTTGCAACATCAACATTGAACCACAAAACTTAATCTTCATATATCTACTGCACATAGTCTAGAATTTCTAGTAAAATGGGTTTGATGTTTTTGGATTTTCTTCTCAGTATGTTTTGATCTTCATTGGAAAATAGCTTCTATACTAATTATATCCAGCTAGGACATAGTGTTAGGCTTATAAAAACTTTTCATCATCCATACTTTCACATATTTTTTTTTCAATTTTCCACTATTTATGAAAATTTATTTCGATAAATGATATCAAAAGGTATGGATAATACATATTTCTTCACATCTTTTTTAGACTGATCATAAAATGATGTCATGATCTCCTTATCAACTGTTAGTGGAATTTTATAATTATAATCCCATATTAATAATAGTGTTGCATTAATAACTTAATAATTTTTTTAAGACCAAATATGTTCCATTTTAATATTAAATAATTATACTTCCAATTATTGACTCCTTATATTGATGGGTTTATTATGATATTTAATAAAAATCAATTTCTATTCAAAATCCTTTTAAATTATTTGATTTTTCACTTCATTCATTTTATTCCTTTCTTGAAGAAATGTTTCAAGTTCCTTATTCTATTTTCCTTCAAATCTAACTGATAATTTTTAAAAATTATATTTTTTTATTTTCCTTTAAGTTCATGGAACTTCTCTTTAATATTATTCTTGAATAAATTTTTATCTTCACTTATTTGAGCCATTTATTTTCAAATTTTTAGAAACTTATTTCAGCTATAAATTTCTTATCTCAAATTATCTAACCTTTTTGGAGAGATTTATGTATTCTATAACTATTTATTTTGAATTATTCACCATATTTTTCTTCATTTTAAATATTAAATATTTCTTCCTGCATGATTTTAAAAACAACACCAATTAGAGAGACTATTTAATTGGGAATTCAATATAGATTATCTTTTTATCTAATAATTTATATTTCTTGATAAATTTTAAATAAGTTATCAAAAATTATTTTAGGTTATTCTTATTTAGAACACTATGTGAAATAATTTTCACATACCTCATGATCACTTGACCTTGATCCCATTGTGGTAGGAATTTTTTCCTTATCATTGGTGGAAATTTTAACCACATGTTCTTCAATTTTTAATCTAGATCTATATTCTTTATTATAATAGCGTAAATTAATTTATTTTTTTCCTCATGGATCAAGAGGGACATATTATTCAAAATTGTTTTATCATTCTTTTTATTATTCTTTATGGTATTGGTAGAAATATGATTTTCATATAGTACACAAAATTATTCAGCAAAACTACACATAATTATGAAATAGGAAAGAAAATTAAATGTTAAAAATATAACAAATTCAGTGTAGATAATACAACAAAGGTGAACTTTAGATCTGATACCAATTGTTCAGAATACTTTGGGATATGCTCAACACTAAGTGGAACTGGGGGGGGGGGGGGTGAATTAGTCTTGGGAAATTTTAAACCAATCAATAATTTTCATCACTTTACTTCTTAGACCAGTTTGGATCTTGATTCTCTTGTTCACTTTTTTTTCATATGTAAGTAGAATAAAGTGAGTAAAGTATGGAATATGATGATTTTACAAGGTTTACTACCTAATATTAGTATCTAGTATTTTATTTCCATGGTGTTGAAAAATAAAAAGATTATATACTATAATAAAATGCAAGAAACTCTTATTATACTTCTATTTTATGAAAATTAGTGTACAAAACCTTCATCATTTTCATATAATTAAATTTAAATAGGGATTTTCTTTTATTAGTTCAAGGATACTTCTTATCTCATTATTCATCTTCTGTACTAGCCGCATGACCTCTTTATAATCGATGAAACCTAGAATTAATAAAACCTTATTTCTTTTTTTCTTCATGTGAAAAAAAGATTCATAATAATCTTTTATTTTCTTAATTTCTTATTCGTATTATTATATTATTATAATTCAGTGGTTATGTTATGCATTGGTTCTCTTATCCCTGGAATTGACTCATAGTATGTGTATATGAATGATATTCACTGAGCCTAATATCCTTATACTTAACACTAAAATATTCTATTTTGAATAATAGTGTTGAAATTATCTTAAAAATTCTTCTTTAACCATGTTCATCTAATTTTCCTTTGTCAAATAAACAATGTCTTGATCCTCTTTTTTTGGTACTAATTTATTCATAATTATTTTTTCTGATACTTTATCATCTGATACATGTTCATTTTATTCCTATTTATCTGATACTTATTCATCTGATAACTATTCTGTTGATACTATATTTATTTTTTCATATGGTACCTTATTTTTCCATTACTTATACTTATAAAACTCTTTATGTGATACATTAACCTAAAAAAATTATTTAAATCTCTTCGGTTGACACCTCACTTATTCAATAACTAAAAAAAAGAAATAATCACTTTATAGTGCTTCTACCCCCTTTTATATAAGCACCGTTTCTCAAAAAATAAAATGAGGAGTACAAAATTAAAATTCAAATATAATGCTATAAATTTGAATGTCTTATTCGAGTATTTATTCAGTTTACAACATTTAATCCTCTAAATAAATTTATGTCAGAAAACCATGCTATAAATTGACTCAAATCTCGATGTTAAATATCTTCAAAGATTTCTGAAATCTGGGATATAATCACAATATTTCCTTTGTGATTATTGGTGGAATTTAACATCAAGATTAGTATTGTAAAAATGAATGAATTTAATGTTTTAAAGATACTAAAATCTTCTTCCGATAAAACTTCATAGGAACTCATCTATTTAGTGATTCTCCATCAGGTAATATTAATATTTTTCTATATGATATTCTTTACATGATTCCAATATTTGGATATTTTCATGTTAATATATCCAATGGATATGTCTCATGAATTCACTCTAAAACCTACATTTGTTTAATGTAATTAGAAACTTCTGTCTGTTGAATTTTCTTAGAAACCTATTTCTAATGAGTTTTCTTTGATACCTCTATCTAATGCCTCTTATTTGAGACCTCTATTTAATTCCTATATCTTTGAAATTCTACATAAGGAAATTTCTTTTTCAAATTTATCTATTTTTGGCACCCAAAAATATTATTCCCTCAGTAGGCTCTATCCAAAACCCCCATATTAATCTAATTCTTTAATTTGAATAAACTTACCTATAAACATGAACACCTTGAAATGATCTTGATATTTTTTACTTCAAAGAATTTAAAATCATTGATTTATTTTTTTATCGAATATATCTATACTATTAAACTATTAATATATTTAGAAAAACATTTAGTTCAATCCTATATATGATAAACTTTGTCTCCTATACTATATCTGATTATCTCAGTCTTCCAACCTCTATTTAATTACCAATATATGCTAGCCTCATATTTCTCTATCTAAAACCCTCTATATAAAAGCTTCATGTGGTGGATTTATATTCATTATGTTATTAACAAATTTTCTTCCCTAAACATCAAATAACATGTTGGAGACATTAAAGTTAGATAACTAATCATCATAAACAACTCAAAATCTTCAAATAGCATTTCTAATTCAAGTAAATAATGAATTAAAAATCATCCAAATCTAAGAGAAATATTTATCTTCTTCCAAGATAAAAATTATAGAGAACAACTTCTCTTCTTCAATAAACTTGGACTCTTCATTTATAATTAATACTCTAGCATTACCATAAACACCATATCCATCCAACTTCTAATATACATATTATTTATTAAATTCCATGGACACATCAACCAGAATTCCAAGAATATTTTTATTTACAACCTACTCACTATATTTAAATCATTGAAACCGATTGAAAAAAAACATTACACACACAAAGTGGGAAAAGAACATAATATATAGATAATTTTCCCAACTCCAACACCATATTTATTAGTTTTCTTAATAGGGAAATACTTAAACTGACTATGGGTGTTGAAATAGTTTTCATTCCTTTCAAATGGTGCCTTATCTAAATATTGATATATACTAATTAGTTGATAACTAACACTATGAATTATGATTCAGAGTATATAATTTCTATTTATTTATTAAAAATTCATATAAATTATTTTATCCATTATATTTTTTTAATTTTCTAAGGGTTTATTATATAGTGTTTTCTCTAGATTTATTTTTTTCTATATCCTGTTATCTAGGGTGATTCAAAACATGATTCAATAGAAACTCTAACAACCCAAACTCTAGATACCTCTAGATAATGTTTGTTTATAACATTAAAAATTTGTATAACCAAAATATTAGTAGTCTAAGGAGACTAGATATATTAATGATCATTACATTAGATTAAAAAATAAAGTATATCATAAAAATAAGTAAATATTTTTTATTTCATTATTTATTCTCCTTAAATCATATATATAACTCTTTATATTTTTTGGGGAAATGGGGAAACAAAATAAAATGGTGAGATTAAAAATTTATTAAAGTATTCTATATTATAAAATATTACATGATATCAATAATATGATTGGAATAAATAGTTTAATGATGTTATATAAATGATAAAATGAGTATAAAATATCTATGGATGAGATAATAATGAGAATAATATAATCACATTGATAACAATAGTAAATTTCATATTAAGGAATTGCATAATGTTGGAAATAATAACCATAACATCAATGTATCATGATAAGAAATCATATATAAGGGCCAGGAACATGCCCAATACTCAATCTAGTTTGACCCATTGAGATTTACTAATACATCGAGGGACTATATAATTATTGAACCCTACCTTCCTGTAACAAGTATAATGCATTAATCATATGAAAAAAATAAATAAATAACTCATAAAATACATAATATTACCTATTGAGACTCCTATAAAAAATGGGCACATAATCAATAATTATACATATTTAAATAATGGGTATACCTAATATCAATAAATGAATAAAAAAAAATTATTTGTAAACACCATTCAGTCTGAATTATGAAATATATGGTATTCACAACGTATAGAGTAAAGGGTATGAAATCAAGTCAATATTAAGAGAAAAATATAAAAATAGTGGAGAGGATATAGAGTATATCAATGAGATAAAATCATAGTCTTGGAATAAAAAGATAAAGTCAATATAGAGATGGATATTGATATTGAACATAATCACAATAAATAAAAAGTGGTAGGAGAGACCCCTTTTGAATACCATAAAGAATAAAATCTATAAGGGAGGTAATGTGACAATTAATACCTCAAAAATTAAATAGTAAATAGTATATTATTCATTTAATACTTTTTATTTTAGTCCTAGAATATATTGTAATCAATAAAGACACATTACATGAAAAAAGGGAACAAGGAAGATAACCCTTACCTCAAGTCCCATATAAATTCATATTTCTTCTATATTCATTAATAATAAAATTATATTAATTATTTAATTGATTTATAAACCTTTATATATTTAATTAATTATTATTATTTCTTTTAATTAATTTATTTTCATTTTTTTTCATTTATTAGATTAATGTGTCTTACATCAGTCATTTTGATGTTGTTCAGTTCATAGTTCCAAAATAATTTCTGTGTAACAATAATATTTTATGGTCACTATAAAATGGTTTCATACACTCAAAAAGTGTCCCAATATAGTTTTCATGTTATTAAATAATTATATTAGTTTAATAGTTTAATATATTTTTTAATATAGTCTCAAATTAACGAGTATTTATTCGTATGATTGCTTTAGGCAGTTAAAAAAGATTGTGATTATTCACTTTTAATATCACTACTAACATGCCTATTTTATCGTCTTAGAATATTAAAAATGATATTATTTTATTATTAATGTTATATTATATCATTAAATCAATTTTTATGAACATATGTGAAAGGTTTAGGTAAAAAATAAAACCTCATCACTCACTTTAGGTAGTGAAAAATAAAAATGAGTGAACAACGTTTTATGAAAGAGTTTAAAAAAGGAAAAAAGATGATAAATATTTTTGTTTAATAAAAACATGATAGTATAGTAAAACTAATATTTAATTCTACTTTTAATGATTAATTATATTATAAGTAGTTTAATAGTCCAATTTAAATGATAATACATAGGTTTTGAAACCTTTATTTTGACATATAATGACTTATGAAAAACAATTTGATGGGAGGGAATGGATAGTCACTCAAAAATTAAGGTTAAAATTTAAGTTAATAACATGTAAAACTAATAATAATAGAAAATTAAGAGGAGTATTGAAATTATTTTAAGATAAAATAATCTCAAATAATAAAGTAAAGAGATACTTAAGAACCCTTACCTTTATATTTTCATTGGCTCTCACAGATTGAGAATAAAACCTTCAAATTAGGGAATTTTGGAAATACCAGGGGCTCAAAGACATGGTTAGGAGAATTTTGGAAGTGATATGGGTAAATATTTATCAATTTAAAAAGGTTTGTGATTGAGGAGGAAGGGGTGAAGAAGGGGTGTTTATATAGCCATAGGAGAGGGGTAACTTTGAATAAATTATTGATTACATTATCCTTTAGAGTAAAGACTATGTATATTCTTGATTATAAAGAATTTTATTATTATTCAACTAAAAAAATATAGGTTTCTTTTAAATTTTGACACACCAAAAAACTTAATGTCATATTCAAGATATTTTATACCATGTAAAAAACAAAACATTGTTTTTTATTTGAACAAAATATAACTTAGGCATTGAAAATTGATTTATAGGTTTGAAAATGTAGTATATTCTTCTAAATAAATTATTTGACAAATTAAATAAATTTTATTTCATGAGAAATTATTGATAAATTTTTGAGTTATATTTATTTTAGGATGATTTCATAAAACCTATGATATATATAAAAACTATATATTTTCACTACTCTTTTAAAAATAAAACTTTTCCACAAAATAAAAAAACATGAATCTAATCTAATTTTAATGCGATGATTCAAAAAATAAATCCTATTTTATTTTTTTAAATGCTAAATTTCATACATTTACTTATCAAATAAAATCATATAATATATAATTGTTGTTATATAAAATAAAAATACAGTTTATTTTGATTTGTTTATTTATAATTATATTTATTATTATTCCTTAATTGTTATATTTTTGATAATAAATTATTTTTTTATATTCTAAATAGAATATTTAAAGTATGTAATATATATTTTAATTATTATATATTTTTACTTATTAAAATATATGTAATACAAAATGATTTATAATAACTATATTTTGACGGAATCCTTTGGGGATTTCTTCATTTTATAATCCCACAACCAATCATATAAATAATTTTTTAAAATCAATATATATATATATATATATATTGTCCCATTAATTAAGAATCATCATTCTTATACAACTTTTATATTCCATGACTCTGTGTATACTCCATGTCCTTTAGTATTTTTTCATTATATAATGGAATTAAATTTAATTTTATACTTTTATTCCTAACAATTACTATGTTAAAAATATTATTCTAATTTTCTATAATTAATTATTTATTAGGTTATTATGTTTTTATTATATAATCAGTATATATGTTTCCAAAAGGATAAATTAAAATTAATTCTGAAATACTTATTTGAAATTCTCATAAATAATTTAAGATATTCAAAATATCCATGGATAATGGATATAAGTAAAATATTAACATTGAGTGAAAATGAAATAATACGTATTAAACATATAATTGAAATATGTTAAAATCAAAATTATGGCTTGTTACAAACTATAATATCCAATTGATGCTTCTCAAGCACTTGTTTAGAGACTACATTTTTTCATGATGTTTACTATTTAAATTTTAGTAGACACATACTCTAACTTCAGTAACCCTTTATCAAATTTCTACTTTATAAAGTGATACTTGATATTTATATGTTTTGTTGTTGAATGATGGACTAGGGTTTTTTCTATGATTTCAAGTCATTACACTTGATAACAATAATACATTTCAACTCCATTCCAATATTCTCAAGTTATTTCTTGATCCATAAAAGTTGTGTACAAGCTTGATTTTAGTCCTTGTATTAACTTCCATAGTTCTCAATTAGATACAATATATCTTCTTATATAGTGAGGAAATAAAAAAATCCACAAGATAAAATAAAATCCCTAATATTATCTTCTTATCATCTATTAAACTATCCCAATCCATATCCATAAATACCAATAACACTTATTGTAATGTGGAACTATAAAAAACTAGAATCCACCATGCCTTTGACATAGAATAGTATCTTTTTCACTGATAGGAAGTGGATTTACCTAGGATAGGATTAATACTGTGTGGATAAAATGTAACAAAATAAATGTCTCATCTTATCACTATTAAGTACAATAGGCTCTCAATTATTTACCTATACTCTATCACATTAATCTCTTTTCCACTGTTATCCCTTAACAACTTCATATTGACAATAACCTGTGTTATTATGGCCTTGTAATAATCCATTCCAAACCTTATCATCACCTCATTTTCATATTTTATATTGATAAATAAATGTTTCATGCCTTCCTTATGTTACTTGAAAACGAATGAAAATGTCAACCCTCCAATCATTGATATTTCAAACTCACACATCATGATCTCTTCAAAATGATTACACTATTCTTCATTTTATGAACTAAATTTTGTGTAATAAATATAAATAATAAAGATAATCCATTTATCATTATCATTTTTGAAAGAGTTATTATGATCAACTCCTATATGTTGGAAACTATGTTTTTGTAACAACTCAGGTTTTTAAACTTGATGAAAATCCAACAGAATTTGAATTTTTTTAATTTTCTAGTTGTGTTGTTTAAAAAAAAGCTTCAAAACTTAATCCTTAGAGTTGGAACATTACTAAGTGTTGTTTGTTGACTTGGGTGATGGAGCGAGAGGTTACCTAGTTGTATCGTCGAGTTTTGAGAGTGTGAGGCCGGGAATTCCATTTTTTGGAAGTATTTAGAGAGTACACGGGTTGTCTAAATCTGTAAAGCCCCTAGAAGAAAATCATGTGACCTATTTTAAGGGAGAAAAATTCCCTATACATGCTACACAAAGTTTACCCAAACCGTGTGATATTTTTTTCTTTTAGAAATTTAATTAATTAAATAAAAATAAAAATAAAAATAAGTTAAATGATTTAATAATAATAATAGTAGTATTATTATTATTTTGATTATTATTATTTTGATTATTATTATTATTATTTATTATTATTAGTTAAATTTTTAACTAAACCTAAAGGGGTATCTCTTCTTTCCCTTACCTAGCTTGTGTGACACCCCCATCCCAAGATCCCTAGGCACACAACTCCCCTCCTTCGGGTCCTCCTTTTTCACATCGATCTTCACTAGATTTCCATTGTAACCATTTATTTCATTAAGATATTGTATCTATTTCCCTATACTATTATTTTTCCAACCATTTATCATTTTCCCTATCACCCTAGCTATCTCGGATGAACCTAGGGTTTGGGATAATCTGGATTTTTGATTCTTCTTCTAGTGTCAGGGTGTGTGCAGGTTCTCTTGAGACTCATTTGTTTATGTTCTAGAAACCACCTCCAAAGGTGAAGTGGTTTGGAATTTCTTAGTCAATAGTTCAATTTTTTTTAAGTTTCTTCCTCCATTCTTCATTGTCTCTAAATTTATATTTGTGGATTTCGTAAATTTCGAGGTGGTGGTAATTTTCCTTGGATGCGTTGGCCCTTTCCACGGTGTTTTTGACTTCCTGATATTGGTTGTAGAGAATTTTATGACTTCATGAAGGCTTGAACTCATATACATATATATATATATATGTATGTATTCCTTATATATATTCTCTCATGGCGAGAAGAATATGTGCATTAGACTAAGGGATATATATAAGAATGAATGTGAGTGCAAGTATGGAGCGATCATCATAAAAAAACATCAAGTTCCAAAGTGCTCTACTTGGTTCCAATTTGAGGAGAGATCCCTTTCCCTTTCCCTTTTAATTTATAATTATTCTTTGATAAATTAAATTTTTATTTTAAAATGAAATTGTTAGTTCTTATAAATTATTATTTTGATAAAAAAGTCATGGTTTTATAATAAAACCCCTCCAACGGAGGTGCACTATCTTCGAAAACTCACATCAATGATTTATGAATTATAGCTTACCTAGCCATATTGATTAGTAGTTCATCATTATTTGATATTTTTGTTTGGAATATGTCATGTTTAGAACATAACCCACAAGTATTTCCTTCAATAGAGTCTCCCCCATGAATATAAATGTCAAATGAATCAAGGAACCTTATATATACTTGGCCCAAATTCTAATTTAAATTTACAGTGAAGGTGATTTCCCCTTTCCAGGGAACCTATTAAAAGTTCATAAAGTTTATTAAAAGGTGTTTTATTACTCTAGTAATTTAATGGAATGAATTAAATGGGTTAGTTTTAAATGGAACTGAATCAGGTGTCATGACCATGGCTATGGTTAATTTGAAAAGAATAGTTTATGGGAATTTAATGGTTTGAATGGTTGAAATATATATAGGATGGTTAAACCATGCCTTTGATAATGTTTAATTTGAAATTCATAAGAGGTTATGCCTTATGTATTATGATATAAATGATTATGTTTCTTTATATGGGCATGGAACTCAAGACTCATAGATGATTATGCTCTCCTAAGTGGTGGGGATGATTACGATCTCTTCATCCTATGATTAGGATGATTATGCTCTCCATGACCATTTATGAGACTCGAGGGGTGTTGCATGGTGTCTCATTAGTGAGTTATCATTTTATGGGTATGTCATCCAATACTCATTGATGATTATGATCTCCTGAGTGGTAGTGGTGATTATGATCTCCTCGGCTTATGATCGAGATGATTTTGCTCTTCCTCATCATTTATGAGAATCAAGGGGTGGTTCATGGAATATCCCAGGTGATTTCTCTTTATATGGGTATGGAAACCAATAATCATGGATTATTATCCTCTCCCAAGTGTTGGGGATGATTATGATCTCCTAAACCTATGATTGGGATGATTACACTCTCCCTGATCAGTTATGAGACTCGAGGGCTATTTCATAATATCTCACCCATGATCTCTCTTTACCAATCGCCTAAGGGTGAAAACTTTAGGGTTAATATGAGTTCTGAATGTCATGACTACCTATGGACCAAGACATAAGGTTTAGACATTGGACTAGATTGACAGGCCTGGGAAACATGGAGACTAACTCATTGACCTTTTACTGGATTGACTGTCAGTACATAGTATCATTCTTTACATGATTGAATGTTAGTCTACTATCATTATTTATAAGACTGAACGTCAGTATACAATATCCTTATTACAGTGATTGGATGTGAGGATCGGTGAACCCAGGTGTAGGATGAGTATCCCTCTGTGGCGATGTAGCTTGGTCATATATTTTTCTGGCTTTGAGCTAAAGAAGGTATATCCATTAGTTCCCCTTAGGAACCTGGATGGGATTTTTATTTAATAATTTGTGATTATTACTTTGCTATACCTGCATACTGCTTAATTTATATTGCACCATCTGTATTGGTCTTGACACCATGGGTGAAGAACTTCTGAGATTTATATCTCACACCCTGCTCTGGCCGTCATTTCACTTGGGTACCCAAGTAGAACTTCTTGTTCACAGGACTATGGACCATGGTTGATTGATTGTTTCTATGTTATTGTACTCGAGAGTTAGGAGAAAAGGACCTAGACAGATCTCGATATTCTCATTAATATCACCTTTGGGTTTTTTAGTTCTTTTCTTTACTTGAGTCCTATTTTGTACTGTATTTTAAATAATTCTATACGATTTTTGTTTTAGCTTATGTATCAACATCTATCATGTAAGATTTATATAAAATGGAACTAGACACCTTTTATTTAATTGTTATAATATATGTATTTTTCTGCTTTATATCTTCTTATTTACTACATCTGTTGTTTTATATTAGTTAATATTGCATTTTATACCACTATGATACTCTAATATGAGGGTATAATATCCCCATTGAACCCCATTTACACCCTCACTTCTATCCGTAAGCCTCTGTCGTATGGGGAGGCATGATTGAGGCCACATGATCCACTAGTTTAACTAATAGTTTAGTGGTAAGTTAGGATGGGGTGTTACAAAGTTTCATGAGAGCATTATTTTTCCTTTGTCTTAATATTTTGGGCTGGTAGAGAGGATACTAGGAATGTGTCCGCACTTGGGAAATAACAATTCTTGGGACTTATCCCCCCATGTATAAGGAAATAACCAAGTGTACATGGTTGAGAATTGTTTTTTGTGCAGTTTTTTATTACAGTTGGTATGATTTCACCTTTAGTGAATGGTGTATTTTCCTCTAATGATGATTTTTGGAATTTTATATAATTTATCCCATAGCTTGGTACAGAAAGAATGAAGCATTTCAGGAATCACTACAGGCACATAGTATTCCACATGCCATGCATATACCATACCATGTAGTTTTATTATAGGTTTCTTTTATATGTGTATTGTGTGCTTTTCATGTTATGCCACACTCTTATTTGAAATAGAATGCCTATTTATTTTCCAATTTTCCCGATCTATTTAGGATTATTTTATTGTATATATTTCATTCTTATATCTTATTAGCATGATTTTGTGTTACATCTTATGATGACATGCTAGCATATTTTGATATGTAAATTATTTTGTGGGTTAAATATATAGATTGAGATTAAATGAGAGCTAGTTTTCAATTATAAGGTGTATGGGAACTTTATAATTGGGAAAAGGTAACGCATGAATTCTAACCATTATAAGAGGATGGTAAAGTTTAATTGTAGAGTGAAATCAGTTCTAATTAATGGGATATAAATTCCAAGATGTAAAGTGTATGGGTGCTTTATAGATTGATAGATGGCCACTCATATGACTGAAGATTTATATTTGACCATGCTATGTTTTGAAATGGTACAAATATAAGGTAGTATAATTTTATTCTATAATGAATCAGTTAACTACTAAATGAAAAAAGTGACCAAGTAGGTCAATTGGGGCATGTTTCTTATAGGATGAACCATTTGGGTGTTTGTGTTTAAAATATAAAAAAACTAATCAACTACTATTGGGTTGCTTTCTAGAGAACCTAGGTTGGCTCCGTGGAACCCTTGTAGGTCACTTTATCTGTTAAATGAAATTTAAATGATAAATTTTCTAATAAAAATAGGATATTAGTAATTGTTTAATGTTTTAAAAGGATTTTTTATGAAACTTTCATTTTTTCCCTTGGGGTGTCAGCTAAATCAATACCTTTTGTTTTTGATTTATAAATTTGTGCGAGATATTTTGATTAAAAATTTTAATGATTAAATATCAAATGTGAATAAATTAAAAGGGATTGTAAATGGATCCTTAGGTGGGTCCCTCTATTTAAAACCCTTATGTATGGGATGTTTGAGTTTATCCTTTGAGTTTCCTTGGAATGGAAGCGTGAGTGTTTTCTGTAGCCATTATTTTCTTTATAAATGTCTTAGATGATCAGATTTTGAGTGTAGTGACTTCTGTTAGAATTGCCTAGTGATAGGGTTGAGTCTTTTTCTTCGTAAGGGGATGGCCTATGGTAGGTATCACCCTTAGAGTTTAGTTCTTTGTTTAATATTGTGATTTTTTGACATTTTGTGTTTTTTGGGTTCCATTTTCCCTTATAGGATGCTTAGATATTCTATGAAACCCTTGTTCGGACGATTTTTCATGGAATCTATGACCCTTCTTATGGGTTTGAGCATCGATTAATGCTTATTTTCAGCTGGTTAGACATGCCTCGGGCATGTTTGACCATTCATAAGTCATTTGACCCTTTCTTCTTCTTATTTATAGATGAATAGTTATGGCATCATCTAGGTTAATGGTCGTGTGGGGAAATATGACTTTGGGTTAAATCTATTATGTGGATCATATGATACTTTAATTCATTGGATGAACCACCAATGGATAGTATTCAGGATGTTTCATTTTCTTGAATAACCTTAGGGTAGTATGCATTTATATACACGGTGCCCATCGAGTTGCTAAATTGTATAATGAACTAGTTGAGTTTGGTTAAATCGCCGATCCTTGTGTTGTTGAGAACATACTCAGGTCATATTTATAGTAGAGTGACCAGTGAGTTAATGGATCAGTTCTTCCCAATGATCAGGAGGACTTCCTAGAGACTCGAGTGTTTTGACACGCCGATCAATTTGGTTTGGATTTCCTTTTATGCTTTATGTGTGATTGTGGCCTGGAAGGGCTCCACATACGTTTTTTATATAGTGTGCTTGTGAGTGGATATTCAGTCTCTTTTTGATGACTATGACATTCCTAAGGTGGGGAGAAACATTTTGGTTCATTGTATGCATCCTTCCATATAGAAAGAGAACAACCTAAGAGTACCATTTTGAAATGTTCATTTTTTCTTGAATGATATTGAGACTTGAAAGTCTTGAAGTCATGTCATTGTTTTCTTGGTAGAACAATGTCTCTATGGTTGGATGGGTATTAAAAATTTGAGAAACACTATTGGTCTTGTATTGTCTTCAGTGTTTAAATCTTGAATGATCACTGGATTCCTTGGGTGATTAAGGTATTGTGGTTTGGGTGTTGGTGTGTTAGCAGGTGAAGCTAATATTCTTCTTCGAAGTTGAAAATCTATGGTTAAACTATTATTATTTCTAGTAATTGGGTATGATTTACTAGAAAATATTAAAATAATCTTAGTGTAATCTAGATTAGTGACAAGCATGTCCCCTATTTTGACTTCTTCTTTGATGAACTAAGATAACATCAGTCTTACTCCACACAAATGCTTTTAAAGTCGTCTGGCTTTGTCTGGGTGGTTTTCCCTATGTTTCATTCTAACATGTGGTTCTTATCATGGCTTGGTTAGTATTGAGAAATATTTGGGTTCCCATATAGGAATGCCTCAGACGAATTCTAGGACACTAACCATTCTTCTTTGACTTTTCCACCAGGTGGATGCCACTATGGGCTTAGAAAAAGTTCTATTGTAGATGTTGTGTATTTGTTCCAATGTATCACTTATAAGAATGGGGTATGGACTAACTTGTTTTGTTACTTGGACTCTAGTTTAATTAACTCAAGATTATCCATGACTTGTTTTTGGTCTTGGAGGGGAAGTTTAAATGGGTGATTATTCTAATGGATTGGGTCAAGGTTACACCCTTGTTCTTGTTAAGGAATGATTCTTTTAAAATTTTCAGGTGATTTTTTGACCAAGGAGAATCACTGAAAGTTAGGTGGCGACTTTAGTGAACATTTTCATTGTAAAAACATAATGATTTTGGAGAATTCATCTTTGTTCTATTGATAATACACTGTCCATCTAATCCAAGCATCTCAGGAATGGTTAGTCAAAGGTGGAATGACTTTTTATCCCTCTTGTTCGATGTTTCCATTTTCATTTTGGTCGATTGATATTTGACCATTTATTTTCAATGAGGTCCCTACTGTGTCCTCAAATGAAATCAGGTGCACTTAATTAATGAAATCATGGTAGGATCATCATTATGATCTTAAAAAGGTTGGGTTTATTAGGAAATTCCAATGGTTGATGAGCCGTAGTTTGGAATTGGACCCTTTTCTAATGTTTAGGACTATGGTGGGGAGAACCATAGACCAGAATCTTAAGGAGACGATGATGTGATAATGTATGTAATTGAATGGGCTTGGGTAATCATAGTTTCAATGGTTCAGTTGAAAAATGAGCATTGGATCAGATCTTAACGGCTTAAGTTCCATATGCTTGAAAAATTATTGAAGTTGTGTTGGGCATTTAGAAATGTAACATGACCACTTGAAGGATAATTCATGACCTTTATAGGCTAGGTTATGTTTTCTTTGTTCACGAAGGCTTATTGGGAATCAGAATTTCTAAGGTGTGGTGGTTGAAATGACTTGTGTTTTTTAACAATATTAAAATCCAAAAGAATTCAAATTTTTTGTTTATTAGAAAAGTTGTTTAAAAGAAAATGAGCTTTAAAACTTAATCATCAGAGTTAGAACATTACTAAGTGTTTTTTTCAATGTGGTTGATGATATAAGAGGTTACCTAGGTGTCTTGTGGTAACGAACTCGTCCAACCCACGATCCAAAAATTGTTCACTTAGGCCTATCCCACATAGTTTTTCTTTCCCTGGGATTTAGCCCTTAAGAATCCCCCAAGAAAAGGCCTCATGGTGGGAGAGGTATCCACACCACCTAATAAAGGGGTTATTCTTTCTCCTCCTTTAATGTGGTATAACCATAATCCACCCCCTTAGAAGGTCCCAATGTCCTCACTATCACATCAAATGGATACTGGCTCTAATATCATTTGTAATGGTCCAGTCCAACCCATGAACATGATATTGTTCTCTTTAGGATGAGCCTATATGGTTTTTCTTTCCTAGGGCTCTGGCCCTCCGGAATCCCCCAGGAAATGGTCTCATGATGGGAGAGGAATCCACACCACCTTATAAATGGGTGCTTCATGGTTTTCCTCCTTCAATGTGAGATAGCCGTAATTGACTCTGGATAACCCACATGGAAGGGGGAGGATCATGAAGAACCCCTTTATAAGGTGGTGTGGATACCTCTGCCATCATGAGACCTTTTCCTGGGGGATGCCTGAGGTCCAGAGCCCAAGGAAACAAAAACCATATAGGCTGGGCCCGAAGTGGACAATATCATGATCATGGGATGGAATAGGATGTTAAAAATGGTATCAGTTCTAGTGTCCATTTTTTATTCCAGTGAGGATGCTAGGCCCTTCTAGGTGGTAGATTATGGCTATCCCACATCAGAGGAGGAGGAGAACGAAGCACCCCTTTATAAGGTGGTGTGGATAACTCTCCCATCATGTGGTCTTTTTCTCGGGGATGCCTAAGGGCTAGAGCATATGGAAAAAAAGACATACGAGCTGGGCCCAAAATAGATAATATCATGATCGTGGGATAGACTGGGCCATTACACTAATCAAGTTTCAAGTGTTCCGAGGTTTAGAATTCCATGATTTGGAAGTCTACAGAGGGATCAAAGGTTTTCTAAAACTGTGCACCCCCCAACAACAAACCGTGTGGCCTTTTTTAATGGAGAAGAATGCTCCACATAGGCTGTTCATGGTTTACCCAAACCAAGCGATGTGTTTTTTTATAAATTTAAATAATTAAATAAAAATAAAAATAAAATAAAAATAAAAATAAAAATAAAAATAAAAATAAAAATAAAAATAAAAATAAATTAAATAATTTAATAATAATAATAGTAGTATTATAATTATGATGATGATGATGATGATTATTATTATTATGATTATGATTATTTATCTTTATTAGTTAGGTTTTTAATTAAACCTAAAGAGGTCTCTCCCCTTCCCCTTACCCAGCTCGTGTGACACCCCCCTTATAGGAGCCCTAGGTGCGTGCCTCGCCTCCTCTGGATCCTCCTATTTTCACACCGATCTCCACTGAATTTCCTCCGATTTCCATTAAATTCATCAATGTATGGTCTATAGTTCCCTCTCCTCTCCTTTTTCTAGCCATTCTTCATTCTCACTATCTCCCTGCATAGCTCAGGAGAACCTAGGGTTTGGGGTAATCTGGATTTTTGATTCTTCTTCCAGTGTTAGTGTGTGTGAAGGCTCTCTCAGGATTCCTTTGTTGGTGTTGCAGCAACTGCCGCTAAAGGTGAAGTGGTTCAGATCATATCGGTCCACCACCATCAATTTTGGGTATGTTTTTTTATCCATTATTTATTTTCACTCAATTTATAATTTTGGATTTCATAATTTTTGAGGTGATGGTAATTTTATTTGGGTGACTTGGTCCCTCTTGTGGTGTTTTTGATTTCCTGTTATTATTTTTTGATCATTTGATGACTCCATGAAGGATAGAACTCATATACAATGCTATGTGTGTGTGTGTATATATATATCTTCCTTGTAAATATTATCTCATGGAGATTGGCATATCTGCATTATATTAAGGGATATATATAAATATATATAGGAGTGTATGTGCGTGAAAGTGTGGAGAGATATTTATCAAAAACATCAAGTTCCAAAGTGTTTATCTTGGTTCCTATTTGAGGTAGGATCCCTTTACTTACCATTTTAATTTAAAATTATTCTTTAATGAATTAAATTTTTATTCATGAAATAAATTAATAGTTCTGATAAAATATTTGTTTGATAAATAAATTCATTGTTTTATAATAAAACCCCTCCAATGGAGGTGTTCCATCTTCGAAAACTCACAGTGATGATTTATGAATTCTATATCACTTACCCATATTTCTTTGTAATTCATCATGCTTTTATACCATTGTTTGTAATATATCATGTTTAGAACATAATTCTTAAGGATGTCCTTCAATGGAGTCTCCCCCTTGAATATAAATGATAAATGAATCCAGGCACCTTCTAACATCATGATATGTGAATATAAAATAGTTATAAAAAAATGTAGAATTGAATGCATTTAATAGTGCATAGTTTTGAAAAATAGAAACTGACAGTTTATAATTTTTATTCTAGAGAATATATATATCTTGAATGTAAATCTATGAAAATTATTTTAACAAAAATATTAAAGGCAGTACAACAACATAAATTATCTCATTATTCTCCTTCTTCATTGATTCTAATTCATGTGATTTTATCAAAATAGTAAAGGTAGTACAACAACATAAATTATATTCTTCTTGTACTTCTTAATTTCTTCTAACTTTTGTAGTAGAATTAAAGAGTATAAAACATAATAACATTGTTAATAAAATTATAGTAGAAAAACTTGAGTATATTTTATCTATATTATTATATTTTCATTATCTTATTCAAATATTACAAAACTAAATACATATAATATCTAGATATAATTATGAAAAATGATATTTGATTATCTCCTTGATAGAAGGAACTTATAGATCAATTGAATAATTTTTTCTCATGAAGTAATATTGGTAAAAATATATTTAATAAAATATGGTTTTAATAAAAATAACACAAATTAAATTTTGAAATAATCTCCTAAAAATAAGAATATGTAATTCTTTATAATATTTGAAAAATAATGCATAAATACACAATCCACATCCTTAAATTAACAAATTCTTAAAAAATTCTTAACTTTGATAGTATTCAAAGATAATCGATCATCTCTTATAAATCAGTAATGATTACAAACCTTAAAAAATATTTGGATTTCAAATACATACGGTAATCCATACTTAATACATAGAGTTAAAACATTGAAACTTGAAGAATTCATAATAGCCTCCTTTGAATATATAAAGTTTAATTTCGACATAAATTTAATATTTAATTTTTATCTCTGAATAGGGATTCATATATATAAGTAAAACTTAAATATGCAAGATTTTTCCAAAACTGTTTAATCATTTAAAAAGTTGGATTCCTCCAACATAAGAGTAAATATCTAATACGTAAAAGTTAATAATTTTAAGTATTATGATATAGAATAAAATTTATAATAATAAATAATGAAATAAAATAGTAATTACCGAAGAAAAATAATCAAAGTGAGATAGAATATGTAATTATCAAAACATATAAATCAAAGCATCAAGAAACCAATCAATATTAACTCCCTTTTTGATAATTAAAAAACACGAAAACACTATCCCTTTTTTATAAGGGTAAAAAATATGAGATAATGTAGAGTTAATATTATAAAAACAAACTAATATATTATAACATAAGTAATAGGGAGATTCATAATAATTGAATTTATCATTATTAGATAATCAAAATATAGTCAATAATAAATTAGGGGTAAAAAATACGAAAAATATAAATCTCCCCTAATTTTAAAAAATAAATTTCAGTAAAAGTGTCACCTCCATTCATAGTTTTTCATGAATAACCAAAAATGTAAGAATAAAATGATTTGAGAATAAATGATAACCACTATAAAAATTAATAGAGAAAATTTAAAAGGTATTGATCAACAAAAATCTTACCCCTATTAATCAAAGTATCCTTTTTAAAAAGATATTACAATGTATGATCCATTAATTTAACCCCCCCATATAAGAAAATTAACTACAAGGATCCACAAAACATGTTAAAAATATTTAAAGAATTGATAAAATATTTATAATTAATTAAATAATCAAACAACATTTTAGCACATGTAATTAGACTAAAAAATAAAATAGATAACACATTCTATACATTAAAAAAAACTCACCCTTAAACTAAAAATTTTTATTCAAAATAAATATATCAAAGATATTTGAAATAATTAAATAAAATATATTCAAATAATTAAACATAATTTTTTTTTCATATGACAAGAATACTAAATATATATAGAAAAAAACTCAAAACCAAAAGATACTAAAATAACTCCATTTAACACATTACATATATAAATGATAAAAAATGAAATATATTACATAACCAAAATATATTAGTACAACTCAAATACATGCTAGTAAATAACAATTTACAAATCATATCTTGCTAGTATATGTGTAAATATAACTATAAAGGGTATACTTTCTATCCATATAGAAATACATCACTTATCCATGTAGATTAGTTTAGGTCTCATTGGATTTATTATAGTAACTTTGGGAACCAAATTGGTTGTATAGTTAACAACTGTTTTTTTCTTTTATCACTTTAGAATATTTTAAATATTATTTTTGAACATAGGTGTAGAGTCATCATGGGATTTTGGGCCCAAGGAGCCTAAATGAAGATATATTAAAAATATTTTGTAAATTATATCACACATGAATAGTTTTTATAAAATAATAGAATATCTTTTGAATGGTTTTATATATGGGAAACTCAAGAATTCCTTTAAATATGGTGTAACACCCCAAAATTCTAAAATAAAGACATTGTATTTGGTAGTGTGTATCACTTACAACACCAATCGTTGAAGGGAATATGACCTCCCGGGACCTTCTGATATATTTATTTATAAATATATTCTATATTATAAATTGATTGAATTATATGGAACATTGAGTTTATGTTGTGTTATATTCATCAATGAGTCTCTTTGATAGCTTTCACTACACATAAGACTGAGTTTTACTGAACAACAATATACTCTTAATATTATTATTTAACATGATAGTTATCACCTAGATGTTGGAATTGTGGGTATGAATAGGATTAAATAACTTAAAAATATATATATTTTACACGTGTTTATTAATTATCTATTTTATTATAAATTAAATAATAATATTTTAAAATTAAAATAAATATTTTCTAAAAAATGGCATTTTTCTAAAAGACAGATTAGTTGAACTTTGCACACATAATTTACAATAAATATTTAACACTTTTAAAAAATTTATATAAAAAATTAAACTTCATTTTTGAAACTTTAATATCAAAATTATCTTAATGTAATTTTTTTTGTTTTTCTAAGAAGTTTCATTTTTTTTATAAATAGTGAAAATAATGAATTTTTATTGAAAAATGTCTTTTCGTTTAAATAATTTATAATGGTAAATTATAATTTGAATAAGATTTAAAGTAAAATTAGTTAAATTTTATATCAATTAATATAATTTATTTTGTTATAATAATATTTATATTGAATTTTGATAAAAATATTGTAAACTTTTGAACATTTTCACTTTAAAAACAAACTTTCTTGTCGTATATATGGGATTAATTTTAATTTAAATTCTACCCCTTCTGTGAGTATAATTTTGAAATATTGATTCAATATTTGGAATCATAATAATTTATATTTTCTAATAAGTTTAAATTAAATTTTTACCCTAATTATTAGTGAAAACTGTTAAGATTAATTTCCATGACTAGGGTTAAAATGTGGTTTTACACATTACACAAGTTTTATTAAAATAAAATTTACACACACATATATTTTTTAATTTAATAAAATTTATTTCATAAATATAATAAGTATTTTTAAATAATCTAATAAACCTCACTTTAATTTTAGTCTTAAAGGATAAATCACCTAGGTAAAAAAAGATACAAGTTACTGTGGTAAAAACTAAAAACAAATTGAGTAGAATACACAAGGGGTGTATGCAATGACCCTCTATTTACAAATGTAAGCATTACATAACATTTGTGGAATACTTAAACATTATACAAATAGACACCCAAAGATTGTAGTTGGTATATTGCCTTTGAAAATATGGAAACATAAACACCAATACATAAGTGAGCTTCATTATCTCCCACTAGGTTCTTCATGGCTAACACCATTCTTAGACACATCAAACATAATACATATCTTCATAACCTAAGTAAATAAACATAAAAAAAGGGGTGAGCTCAAATGATCACTAAGGGTAAATAAGAGAGACATGTAAGCATAGACATGAGCTAAAGGGTACGAGAACATAATCATGAAAATAGAAGATCATACCTTGTATGTAAAATATCAAACGCACAAATCATGGAAAAAACTTAGCAGTTAGTAAGACATGAATCAAAATTAAGTAAAGGAAATAGTCCATAAAAGCATAAAATAGAAGTAAGACATGGAATTGTGGAAATTCATAAGCATATAAGGATTTCCACAATAGCCAAGGCATCAATGACAAGATCATATTAGTAGAAAAAGTCCTTTACTAAACCGGTTGAACCCCCATTCCAACCCTATATTATTGAACTGAGTGAGCCCTTATTCCAGCCCTGTATTAGTGAACTGAGTAAACCCTCATTCCAGCCCTATATTAATAAACTGAATAAACCCTAGTTCTAGCCATGTATTATTGAACCAAGTAAACCCTTGTTCTAACCCTGTATTACTGAGATGAGTAAACCCTTATTCCAACCCTTTCTATATCATGAGATATAAATCTTTACCCAATGCATTGGAGGGAGATATAGGTCCCACCCATCACATAATGAAATCATACATAAATGTTCCACAAGATCATAAATTAACATATCATAACCCATGAAATTCAATGGGTATCATAAACATGTAAACATATCATAACCTATGAAAAGAGATAGGTTTCATAATCATTTCATCATAAAAATAACTCAAGAAAATAAGTAGGTTTCAAAAGCATATAACTTATGAAAGAGAAACAGGTTTCATAAAAATATTACCCAATAAGGAGAAATAGGTTTCATAAATCCCATAGCATTAATCATAACTCATTCATATAAATAATATGAATATAAACTTTATATAATTTCCTAGAAATATATGAGTAACATCAATAGATGTCATCTTAGATGGAAAATAATATTGAAATATACTCTAAAATCATTTCTTGAGGAAAAAATCCTTTCTTGTTTGAAAAAGGATTTTTAATACATAAAACCATTTGAAAAATCATTTTCTTATAAACACCTTGAAAACTTATAAACAAGACATGAAATCATTTTGAAAACCTTTTTTATTAAAATATTTAAAATAAGATTCAAAGAATTTTAAAAACCCTTTTCTTTGAAAAAAATTGAAAAGTTTTAATGAAAAATTAAAAAATTTTGAAAACCATTTCTTGGAAAATAATTTGAAAACTTATAAATATATCTTGAAATCCTTTTGAAAATCATTTTTCTTGAAAACATATAAATAATCTTGAAAACGTTTTGAAAACCATTTCTTTGAAAGTACTTAGAAAACTTGTAAATAATACTTGAAAACATATTAAAAAAGGTTTTCTATAAAAACATATAAAAGAAGTTTAATTTTTTTTTTATAAAATTTTCCTTGAAAATTAATTTTTAAAAACATTTTCTTAAAGATTAAACTTTTTAATAATGCAATGGGAGCTTCGAAGAAATGATGGTGGGTAAATCCATACATGTCGTATGAGGTCAAAAGAACATTCTTTTTGTATGGTAAAAACGATAGAAAAGTGCCTTGTTTAGAAAGTGAAAATAAGATTCCATTGAATATATTGGTAAAAGAAAAAAAGGGTAAAAATTAATTTTTGATATTATAGGGTAATGGTATAATATTCTTGGAAACCCTTTTTAAAAAACATAGATTTCTGATCGAGGAGAGGGTAAGGCTGAGTTTTCCTAAAAAAACATTTTTAAATAAAATATATACCAAAGAGTAGAAAATGGTACCAATAAATTAGTATATCATGAAATAATAGAGGATAAGTAATCTCATTAATATTATTGACAGATAGATTATAAGATTTTATCAAAGGAACCATAAACATAAATAATCTCGAAAAGAAAATAGATTGTCTCAATAAACCATTATAACTTGGTATCTTGGGATCGTGATCTTCATATAAATAAAAGTGATTAAATAAAGAATATAATATCATGAAAATATTTATATTCATGATATGGTTTGTAAAATATAAGTATATGCACCGTGAAAAATACTTTAGTTGCATAACAAAACATGAGTCTCAAAGAAGGATAAATAAGACAATAACAATTTTACCAATTTGGTAACTTTTGAAACTTAAACCCCATAAAGGAAGTATCATAAAATGGGAATTTTAATAGCCATAAATGTAAGTACAATAAATATATAACACCATCACATTTTTTACATACATCACACAAAAGGAAAGAATGGTAAACATAGCTTGTATCTCACAGAAATTAAAAGTGAGATGAAATCCCCTTACTTTATGTCTTGACTCTATTTGTACTCATACAAGATTCCTGTATGATAAATATAAGTATATTATACATCATTTATAGAAGAATATTATTGTATATATTAAAATATATTATTTTTTTATGACTTTATATTACCTTATTTTTAATGATCCTACATTAAGGTTTCACTTCGTGTAATATTCTCTTTGTTCTTCACATGTGTCTTAATTTGTTATATCATTGATCATTATACTTATATCACGATTCCAAAATGTATAAAATTATATAAATATCAGGTATATCTAGTATAATTATATTATAATAATATATAGAAAAATGAAGTATGTAATGGAATACATAGTTCATGGAGATGGTAAGTCGTACATACGCATGAACACTATTGTCCGTTTTTATTATCGTATTGAAAAAAAGTATGTAAATTAATTATGTATATATATATTTATGTATATATATATCATTATTAAAGTATAATTAATATATCATATATATCATATATTTTCTTTAAACTAATCCTTAATACATTCTATGTGGTCTGTGAATGAATCACATCACTTTGAGGGGGTGGTAGTCCACAATTCCTCAAACGAGATTAACGTATTAACACCAAATAGAAGGTAAAAATATGTGCGTTTCAAAAGGAATAAATAAGATTAATGAAATAATAAATATAATATATTACATATATAAATATAGTGTCCATCATAATGGATACCATGATTGGTGGTAAAGGAGAAATGAACACTCTTCGTTTCGAAAGACAGTAGTTCGCTATACACAGAAACAATGTGTTCAACATCCATTCGATGGAGGTGTGTGTTAGTGTAGATCAGAAAATTTGTATAAAAAAATCACAGTATATGTTGTATACTTATTTTTTCATACAAGAAGGTAATAAAGAGAGTTTAAGGGGTGGATAAGGAAAATAAAGAAAGGGGATTTAAAGAAGACGTTACCTCTAAATCAGGTAAATCCTTTTGGTTTGTGACAAAAGGTTTCCTTGAGAGGGTTTCTGAAAAAAGGGTGTATTAAAAGTATAATGAAGGATTTTTTTGAGGCTACATGGGTAGATCTTGGACTAACTTAAATTTTTTTAGAGGTTTGAGTAATAGGTAGAGGTGGTGGCCTTTTATAGGGAAGGAAAAAGACTCACATGGAATTTTTAGAAACAAATTATGCATGCACATGTTATTACCTAAAAAAAGTCTTAAAAAACCAAAAAAACTCAACATTTAAGGTTTATGGCCGAAATATAGACATAAAATGGGTGTTATATAAGTATTTTGGTCATTTGGGATCTTAATTTTAAGGTTTAGTCCCTAATTAAGCTTAATTTTGCCTTAACTGCTGTGATTAATTTTAATCACTTTTACTAATCATTTTGGTCAAAAATTAACATGGACTTATTAGAATATAAATATTATACTGAATAAAATTTTGTATGTTTTAGTTAAAAAATTCCAATCATAGAATCAGAAAAATTAAGATAAGTACTAATCCCGCAGACAGTATGAAAAAAAGGGGTTTTGAAGTTGGAAAAAGTTCAAAAGATTGTTAAGATTTTTTATTCAGTTTCAAAGTGAAGTTGATCATAACGAATTTTATTGAAAGGTAAAAGAATCATAATGAATTTAATTTTATTAGTATATGTGATATTAATCTAATCTAACCTTAAAATATATTTATAATATCATTTATCATTAATAGTTAATTAGACAAAAAGGTAGTTTTTTATTAAAAAGTAGTATTTTTCACTATTCATCATAAAATGATGTTTCTCAAAAAAATCCAAAACATTACCCTAGGATAATTTCGATGTTTGTAATTTAAAAATGAATTTTATTTTATCCAATTCAATTTATATATGAATCTAAAATTACTTTTATTATTAAAATTAGTTTATTCTAGAAAATGATGTTTTTAAACATAAAAATGACTTTACCAAAAATCATATCTTTTATTATCAATATGTTTTATTAATATAAAACAATTATGAAAAATATCTGAAAAGTAGTTATTACTATTCATTTTACTAAGTTTAACTAATAGGTTATAATTATCCTATTTAAATAATTAAAATAAAAAAAATATTTTGTAGATAATATTTGTTGTGCGTATTGTATGCCAAATCAGTGTTGTGTGCATAGTACTCCAAGTCAATGTTGTGTGAAACATATGCAAAGTAGGTGTTGTGTGGAAAAAATGACAGGTCAGTGGTGCTTGTAGCGTACACTGAGTCAGTTCCATGTGAAAGGAATCTTTAAATTTGTTCATTGCATGATATAATTGAAAATTTAAAATTATTTAAAAAAACAACTCTATAAAAAGTCAAGGATTTACAGTCAACCCCCTTTAAAATGGATTTCTCCCTAAAAATTTGTTTGGGTTATCAAAGGTTTATTAATTTAATGTTTTATTCATAGAACCCCACATCATAAAAATGTATACTAAAACATCCCTTAAAAATGGAAATTTGGAACCATAACGATTGCCCAAAGTGACATATAACTGGGTTTTCACATAGCATAACATAGGTTGGGTGTGAATAATGGACATTAAGGGAAAATGTAAATTTTTATAGGGAGTGATTGAGGTCATAAATCACAAACAATTGAATGATCAAAGTAAATTTGAGGGCCTCAAAGTCTAAATTCTATGATGATTCTAGAAGCCATTGGTTCAACATAATTTAAGGTATTAGGAAAACATTTTTTTGTATCACTTTCAAAACATTTATTAATTATTGATAAATTTATATGAACAAAATTTCATTCTTGGTTGTGCTTTAAAAAATTTATAATACATCCATTACCTCATGGATTGAATTTATAGAAATTAACTTTGATGACTAAATCACTAAAATAAAATTTTAATGGATCTTAAGTCCCATAAAAGAATAAAAAGTCTAACTATCTGTCTCTTAAAAAAATTAACATGCATTAGAAATAAAAACTAACACTACTGGTTAATTATAAATATTTATTCATAAAAAATAATTATACATTAACCAGGACGTTGCTTAGGCTAGTGGTAGGCATGAAACCCTTATCATCCTTCAATCATGGGTTCAAGACCCATTACCTTTCTGGACTTGATTAGTTGTCACCAAACATAATTGATGTCCTTTTCATAAAAAATATAAACGATAAAAATCCTTGAAATAAGCTTAATCACTAATTAGACTTTAAACCAAGGTTTTCAACACAAACTCAGTCCACAAATACTTCCTCCAAATCTTAACTTAAAGTTTTCATTATTGGTTAACCTTATAACCCATATCAAAAGTAAAAATCCAAAACTTTATAAAGAGAATAAAAAAATCAGCTTAACATAGATTCCCTTGTATATTAAAAAGTATCTCTTGGTTGTCACATTCCAAACATGTGAATAACCTCATCATATATTCTCTTAAAACATGGTAATAAACTGAATTACCAAAAATCATTTTGGAAAACATGCATGCTTCCTTATTCCTATGATTACTAGATACATCCCTTAAATCCAATAAGTTTTAGTCTTCTTCCATGACGATATAGAACATTTTTTCAATAATCAAATCCAGGGAAATTTGTACCATCCAATTTACTTATTCATATCTAGTATATATTTATCCAAACATCATTATCTTGGCATCAAGAATTATTAAGGATTACCTTCCCTTAAACAAAATATCACCTTTCTATGAAATCACTTTTGTAGTACATCGTGACCATTCTATAAATTCTCGTAAATACTTGGCAAAACAAAAACTGAACAATCCATAAGTAATTTTGCATTCTTAATTCCAAAATCTAAATATATAAATAATTAAATCCTTAAATTTAATGTTAGGAATGAGAGAGGTCCTTAATTGGTTTAGAAGTAAATCCATATCTCAGGGAATTGTGTTGGGTAATTCCCATGTTCTCCATTGATAAGACATTGAACTACATGAAAAATCATTACTCTATGACCCTTTTTCCTATACAAATAACATCTTCCACTCCATTTGAGGTATTCCTAAAGGTTCTTTATCCCTTCTTCTTGACATGTAGGAAGCTGAAATCTTCTTTACTCTATGTTCCTTATCATGAAAGTACATCTTTATCCTATTACACCTGTTATAAATATTGCCAAATCTAACATTGTTAATCATATACCATGATAACTGATTCAGAATAATCACAATATCCTTTTCTCCACTAATCATCCCATTTGACTGCTCATCATAAAATCTTCTATCACTTTCAACATTAATCCACTTCCTTCTGGTTCTTTCCATTAACTAAAACCAAAATAATAATGTGAACAATACTTATCATAATATTAAACCAAAAAGTAATGAAAATAATTACTTATAGGATGTATAAATCATGACACCTTCCATAATATATAATACCTTAGGTTTATCCTAGGTTATTTATAGATAACTTATATCTAAATCCTTCATGATGGTTTATTAAGAGCGTGAATTACAAAATCATATCCTTTAGGAGTGTCAAACAATGAGTGCGGGAAGGCCCATTGTCACGTACAAGGTTATCTCGAGTCAAGAACAGAACATCTTGTCGGAGTTATTACCCTAGGTACATCAGTTCTAGATCCACATCCTATTGTAGTATCCAGAAATAGATGTATTTCTTAGAAACCACTCACTCTATCCTTTTCCAAAATTCTAGGACATTTTCCTAAACGTTAACTCATCCTTATACTTATCCTTAGAGACATCCCTAGACATATCCTTATAAATAAACCTATGGATCTCACTATGGTTTTATCATCCTAGTTTTCAAAGGTTAACTATACATTTTCTCTAATACCAACTGTAGTGACCCTCTCTTTTCAAACATAAGTATTACATAAAATTTACAGAATACTTAAACATTATACAAACAGTCACCCAAAGATCATAGTTGGTATAGTGCCTTTGGAAACATGGAAACATAAACACAGGTACATAAGTGAGCTATATTATCTCCCACTAGTTTTTTCATTTCTGAAACCCTTCTAAGACACATCAAACATAATACATATCTTCATAACCTAGAGAAGAAAACATAAAAAAGGGGTGTGATTAAATGATTAGTAAGGGTAAACAAGGGATAAATATAAGCATAAACATGAGAATAAGGGTACGATAACATGATCATGAAAATACAAGATCATACCCTATATATAAAAAATCATACACTTGAATGATGGAAAAAATTGGTAGTTTTTAAAACATGAATCATAAGGAAGTGAAGGACATAATCCAAGAAAGCATAAAATAAGAGTAAGACCATCTTAGTGGAAAAATTCCTTTACTAAACTGATAGAACCCTGATTCCATTCTTGTATTACTGAACTGAGTGAACCCTCATTCCAGCCATGTATTACTAAACCCAATAAACCCTCATTCTAACCCTGTATTATTGAACTGAGTAAACCCTCATTCTATCCATTTATTATTGAACTAAGTAAACCCTCATTCCATCCTTGTATTACTTAACCAAGTAAACCCTCATTCTAGACCTGTCTATCTCATGAGATAGAAATACTTACCCAATGCATTGGAGGGAGATATAGGTCTCACCTATCACATAATTAAATCATAACTACATGTTTCACATGATCATAAATGAAAATATCATAAGACATGAAATAAAATGGGTATCATAAACATGTAAACATATCATAACCTGTGGAAAGATACATGTTTCATAATCATTTCATCATAAACATAACCTATGCAAAGAAGTGGGTTTCAAAAGAATACAACCCATAAAATATAAAAGAGTTTTATAAACATATTACTAATGAAGGAGAAATGAGTTTCATAAAAACATGGAATGAATCATAACTCATTCATATAAAGTATATAAATAGAACCTTCAGATCATTTCCTATAAATGTATGAGTAATATCAATATATGTCTTCTTCATTGGAAAATAATTTTGAAATATAATCTAAAAACATTTTTTAAAGAAAATATCCTTTCTTTTTTGAGAAAGTATTTTTAATACATAAAACCAATTTAAAATAAGTTTCTTACCTTGAATACCTATAAAGAAGACATGAAATTATTTTGAAAACCTTTTTCATTGAAATATTTAAAATAAACTTCAAAATATTTTAAAATTTATTTTGTTTGAAAACACTAGAAATATTTTAAATAAAGCTTTAAAATGTTTTAAAAATAATTTCTTTTAAAATACTTTGAAAAATTATTAAAAAATCTTGAAAACGTTTTTAAAATAATTTTTCTTGAAAGCATATAAAAAATATTGATAATTTTTTGAAAACCATTTCTTTGAAAGCACTTTGAAAACTTGTAAATAAGACTTGAAAATTTTTTGAAAACAGTTTTGCATGAAAAAATATAAAAGAAGTTTGAAACCATTTTGAAAATTTTTTTCCTAGAAAATTAATTTTTAAATTTTTTTTATTAAAGATTAAATTTTTTAACAAAGTAATGGGAGCTTCGAAGAAATGATGGCGGGTAAATCCGTACATATTGTACGTGGTGAAGAGAACATTCCTTTTGCACGGTAAAAAGGATAGAAAAGTGCCTTGTTCATAAAGAGACAAAAGAATTTCCTTAAAGATATTGGTAAAATAAAAAAATGGTAAAAAGTTATTTTATATATTATTGGGAAATGGTATAATATTCTTGGAAACCTAATTTATAAAATATTAACTTTTTGACCGAAGAGAAGTTAAGGTTGGGTTTTCCATAAAAATAGCTTCTTAACTAACTTATGTACCAAATATTAGAAAATGATACCAATACATGATTATATAATGAAATAATATTGTATAAGTAAACAAATAAATATTTTTTAGAGGTGTATCATAAGATTTTATTAAAGGTAACATAAACATAAATAATCTAAAAAAGCAATGAGATTGTCTCAATAAAATCTTATAACTTGGTATCTTGGGATCATGGCCTATATGAATGTAAAGGTGGTTAAATGAAGCATATAATATCATTAAAATATTTATATTCATGATATCTCATATAAAATGGAAGTATATTCTCCCTGAAAAAGAGTTTAGGTTCATAACAAAACATGAGTCTCAAAGATGGCAAATTGAGAGAGAAACATTTTTACCAATTTTGAATCTTTTGAAACTTAAACCCCATGAAAAAAGGATCATAAAATGGTAATTTTAATAACCATAAATTTAAGTACAATATACATGAAATACCATCACGATCAGTACATACACCATACAAAAGGAAAGAGTGGCGAACATAGCTTATATCTCATAGAAATTAAAAATGAGATGAAATCCCCTTACCTTGTGTCTTGACACTCTCCATACTCATACTAGATTCTTGTATAATAAATATAAGTTTATTATACATATTTTATAGAATAAAATTCTCATATATATTATGAAATATTCTTTTATTATGAATTTATATTACCCACTTGTTAATGATCATGCGCTAAGTTTTCACTCTGTGTAATGTTGTCTTTGTTCTTCGCATGTGCCTTAATTTGTTATATCATTGATCCTTATACTTATATCATGATTACAGAATATATAAAATGATATAAATATAAATTATATATATATTATAATTATATTAGAATAATCTATATCATAATGAAGTATGTAATGGAATATACTATTCATGGAGACAGTAAGCCGTACGTACGCATGAACGCTGTTTTCCGTTTTGGTTATCGTATTGAAAGAAAGTATGTAAATGGAATATGTATATATATGTACATATATATCATTACTAAAATAGTATTAATATATTATATACATATCATATAATTTATTTAAACCCATCCTTAATACATTCTATGTGGTGTGTGGATGAATCACATCGCTTTGAGGGGGCGGTAGGTCACACTTCCTCAAACGAGATTATCATATTAACTACAAATGGGAGGTAAAAATATTTTTGTTAAAAAATGAATAAATAATATTAAATACATAAAAAATATAATATATTACATATATACATATATTATCCATCATGATGTCCACCAGGATTGGTGGTAAAGGAGAAATGAACAATCATCGTTTTGTTAGGCAATAGTTCACCATACACAGAAATAATATGTTTAATATCCATTAGATGAAGGTGTGTGTAAGTGTAGGTTAGAATCTTTTCCTAAAAGAATCCTAGTATATGTAGGATACTGGTTTTTTCACAAAAGAAGGTAATAAAGGGAGTGGAGGTGGTGGATAAAGAAAATAAAGGAAAAGAGCTTGAAAGAAGATGTTACCTCTAAATCAGGAAACCCCTTTTGGTTTGTGCCAAAAGGTTTCCTTGATAGGGTTTCTACCCAAATAGAGGATTAAAAGTCTAAGGGTGGATTTTTTGGAGGCTAAGTTTCTAGATATTTTACTAACTTAAATGTTTTTGAGGTGTGAGGAATGGGTAGCGCTGACGGCCTTTTCTAGGAAAGTAAAACGACTCACATGGAATTTTTAGAAACAAATTATGTGTGGACATGTTCTTAAATAAAAAAAGTATTAAAAAACCAAAAAAATAAATAAATAATTTAAATTTTATGGAAGTAATATGGACAAAAAATGGGTGTTATACAAGTTTCTAGGTCATTTGGGCTCTTAATTTTAAGGTTTAGTTCCCAATTAAGCATAATTTGGCCTTAACCTCTGTGATTAATTTTAATCAATTTTACTAATCATTTTGGTTAAAAATTATAATGGTATTATTAGACTATAAATATTATACTTAATACAATATTTTATGTAATATTTTTTAAATTATAATCACAGAAGAAGAAAAATTAAGATTAATGCTAGTCCCGCAGATGGGACGAAATAACAGGGTTTTAAAGTAGGAAAAAGTTCAAAAGTTTGTTAATATTTTTTATTCAGTTTCAAAGTGATTTTGATCAAAATGAATTTAATTATATTATTATATGTAATATTAATATAACATTACCTTAAAAAATATTTATAATTTCATTTAGAATTAATAGTTAATTAGGAAAAAGGTAGTTTTAACTAAAAAGAATCATTTTTAACTATTCATCAAAAAAATATAGTTTCTCAGAAAAATCCCAAAAATTCACCCCAGTATAATTTAAAAATTCATAATTAATAAATGAATTTTATTTTATCCAATTTAATTTCTAATTGTTTCTAAAATTACTTTTATTATTAAAATCAATTTATTGGAGAAGACGATGTTTTTAAACATAAAAATGACTTTAACAAAAATCATATATTTTATTATCAATATGATTTATTTATATAAAAAAATTATTAAAAATATTTTAAAAGTAGTTATTAATATTTATATTACTAATTTTAACCACTAAGTTATAATTATATTATTTAAATAATTAAAATAATAAAAATAAATATTTTTTAGAAACTTAGTGTTGCATGTACTGAACACCAACTCAGTATTGAGTGCATCGTACGTCAAGTCAGTGTTGCATGGAAAGTACACCAAGTTAGTGTTGTGTGGACCATATTACAAGTAATTATTGGATGGAATGTATGCCAAGTCAGTTCTTTTTGAAAGGAATCTTTAACTTACTTCATTGTATGATATAAATGAAAATTTTAATTTATTCGAAAAAAATATGTCCATAAAAACTCGGGTGTTACAGTGTAACCTAGTGGAAATATACCCTTAGTGGAATCCAGGTGGCTTGGGTTTAAATACCAAACACATAAATTTTTATATCCCTAATTTCATTGGGGGGGTGTACCTGTGGGACCTCACCTCCAGTGAGGGTGGTGTTCTACCTATTCTTTTGGTGGAGGCTCGTGAAAGACGAACGACTGGGTGTACGATGCGTATGGTTGGATTCTGGAGGTGACAGGGGAGGAAGAGAATGTATAGTGTCATAGATTGGCGATATATGATGGTGAGTGTTTAGTGTATAGTTTCATGGAGGACTTCTATCGGCGTGAGGTGAGGCAACTACCAATGTGGAGCATTACAGCAACCACTAGTGGTGAGCGGTAGCCAAGCATCAGCCCGATGAGAAAAAAAAGAAAAAGATCCCCTCTACCGGGGCAGATCCATGTGGGGTTAATAGATACTAATCCCTTCTTCACTGGGATACCATATTTGGATGAACGAGAGGGTATGGAATCTTCCATAGAGACTAGGCACTATGTAATGCATGGGGTGTTGCATGATGTATAGTGTTGTTATGTGTAGGAGTTCAAATAACAAAAATATATTTTCCAGGTGGGTATCTCTTGTGGTGTCAATATTTGGGCATTCAATGGAGATGTATGAGGCCATTACTCTAGGCCTGTGGGACATTTAAGGTTCCCTCTCAACTGTTAAAAGGGGATTTTCTAAAATAATAAAAATGTATGGCCTTCGGGCATTTAGGTAAAATTTATTAAACTTAAAGACTAAGGAATAACATGATAAAAATGTATTTATTTGTATTTTTAGAGGTTTTTCTTGATAAAATAAACTCTACCCTCAATTATTAATCAAATTTTAAGGCACATGAGGTATGAGAGACCTATAAATAGTGAATACTTTTGAGTATTTATAAAAATGACACCCTTTCTTAATTATAAAAGGGCACTCACTGCCCTCACTAATTAACACCTTCAAACCTTTTTATTTCAGCCAATACCTACCCAAATAATTTTCCAAATTCCCTAAAATCATCCTATAATCCTTATTTTGGGCATTAATCAAACCTTGGATAGACGTAGTTCAAACTTAAGGAGAATATCTGAATAAGAGGCAACATTCTTCAATTATCATTTTTATTTTATTTCATCCTCCATCTCCTTCAATTATTTTTAAACCGTTATGATATAATAACATGAGTATCTTCTATATAATATGATAATTTTATAATAAGTTTATGACCTAAAACAATCTCAACTTCCATAAAATGGGTTATGAATTCCTCATTCGTGTTTATACCGGTTTTCCGCCTCGTGAACTGATGTCATTCATTTTTCCATTTCCACCTATCAAGGTTGGGTATGGTGATGGATATAAAGTATATATATAATGTGTATATCATATTTATACCTATGGAGTCATTTTATCATATATATATTTTTACCTTCCATTTAGTAGGAGATGCGTTATCATCGCTCGTGTTTATGGTGGACTACCGACTCACGAAACGATGTGATTCATCTTTCACTATCGCTCTACATGCAAGGTGGTAAAGAATAAAGTTAATTATTATATGTTATATAAATGAAATAATTATGATATTAATTACATATTAATCATTATTAAAAATTCATATATCATTTTCTTTTCTTAAATTTTCACTCAATGACATATGATAATGTTGTTCATGTACGTGTGGAATACCTCCTTCATAAAACAACGTGGATCTATTTTCATAAACAAACCACTTGGATGATATATATAAGAATATAATATGGTATTATTGATATTATGATCATTTTTAAATTTAATATTACTCACCTTCATTCCATATTGATAACTGGAATATGTAAACATTACTCATGCGTACATAATACATACCGTCTCCATGATTGTAACGTACAAAATCTTTCATAAACATCATTAATGATTGATTTTAAATGTAAAATTTATGTTAAAATAAGATAATTATGTCATTCTTATTATTATTTATATTATAGAACTATATATTATGTTCAAGAACCTAATATTTCATGATGACACACGCATGAGAAAACAAGGCAATTAACACTTGAAACAATGAAAAATAATGAATGATTTTTAATGAAGGGGTAATAAGATGTTATAAAAGTATAATATATGATATTATAAATATTAATATGGTTATGGTGTAATTTAATATCATGTTTAAAAAACTATAAATTAGGTTAAATAATGTTCAATCAAAAGGATACACAATGTATGAGATTTATTAACTCAATTTCTGTTCATTGGGTTAATCTTCTACTTCATTGATTTTTTTCATTATAATAATATGTGCATAATGAATTTTGATTACTCTATATTATATATCCACTTGTTTTATGTGGATTTATAAATAATACAAATAATTGATTCATTTTTTTATTCTTACTTCAATGTTATTCTCTTTGCAAGGGTTTGCTTTACAATCCCATTTGAATCGAGATTGTTTATTCTTAAATTTTTAATTGAGTGAAATTATTTGATCATAATTTAATAAACCTTTTAATTTTCTTCTAATAAAATTATTAATGAAACCTTTCAAGTAGTTTTATTATTTTTATACTCTTTGGTACTTAAAATGTTTTAGAAAACATTTTTAAGAAAATCCAACTTTATTTCTCTCTTTAGTAAAAGTATATTTTCTTCCAAAATCATGTTTTCTAAAAATTATTATAGAAATGTTTTTAACCTTTTAAAATGATTTATCAAAATTAATTTTCAGCCATTTTAATCTTTAAATTTTTTTCAAAGGAATCATATGTCTTTTTGAAAATAATGTACATTTGGGTTTTTTTTGAAAATGCAAAACAAATCTTCTTGTCATTTTTTGAACAAGTCACATTCCTAACCTTTTAATATTGAAAAAGGAATAATATTATTAAATTTTAAAATATGTAAATAATTAACCACCATCATGAAAATGATTTTTTTGATTTTCTTTTTCAAATTTATAATATCTTTTTGAATAAAATATTTTTAAAAGTTATTTTCAAAGAAAATAATTTTCAAAATGTTTATAAAAAAGGATATTTTTCACAAGAATGTTTTAAAGATATTTTTATGGTATTTATATTCATAAATGACAAAAACATTTATTCTTATTCCAATATATATATATATATATATTGTATCAATACCATCCTTAATCTTTCCATGAAAGGTTTATGATAATTTTTACAAAGTAAAGTATTGACATTCACTTACTTGATTCATTTTTATAATCATTAACACTTCCATGAATTATTTACTTTCATGTAGACATTAAATTTCAATTAAATTTAAATATTACTTATCATGGATATGTTTATTTCCTAAATTATATTCCATTTTTACATATAATGTTTACTTTTTCACTTATCAAATTAATTGGGAAAATATTGATAAATACATATCCTTTACCTAATATGAATATTTAATGATAAGGCTCGAAATTTATGAATTAAATTGATTATAAAATATAAAAGTAATGATATGGAAGTGAAATATATAGGATGAAGATTAGTTAATGTAATACCCTTGATGCATCAGTAGTATCACGATACAAAATCAGTCAGGCAAACCCTATGAATTTGTTACATGTATGTTTTAAACTTTCTTATGAAAGTTCTTGATAGTAGTATTTTATAAAATTTCTTATAAAAGGTATTGATGGTAAAGGTATCATATTCCTAGGAAACATGATGTTTAATAATTAATCATTTCCTTCATTAAAATTCAGTTATTATTATCCATGAGATTTCCACTATGATATTATCTATGGATGCATTTCATTCTCAGATTATTAATTAAAAGAAATGGTTTCCCAGTAATTTACCTTTTAATATTGATTTTTTTTCTTATATTACAATGATATTCAAGTGGTTTAAATGGAATGTGTGTTTATTTATTTAACTTTCTATGTTGACTATTCTTATTGATTCATAATAGCTTCTATTATACTTAACCCTTATTGAGCATTTGAGCTCAATCTTATTTTGTTACCTTTTCCTAGGATTCCATGAAGAGTACTATGTTTGAAATGTGAGGATATTATATTGGTAATATTGTTATTCTTTAAAATAATTATGTTTTAAATCGTGAATTCAAATATAATGTATGACTCAAGTATATATCTATTTTTCTAAGACTATTTAACCATTCGATTCTTCGGGATGTGATTTATTGTGTCTTAAGACAGTATAATAAAGCTGGAACTGGATCCAGGATACTAGGGTCAGGGTCATTATATTTGGAATCAAATAAATCTTAGTATAAACCCTGGGAAAAAGATTTATAAAAACATAGATTAGTGAACATAGCCCTATGATATACATTAAAGATAAGTGTAGAAGAAAATCATAAATTTTTAGTATGGTAGAGATTATGTGGTTTTTATTTAAAATACATCCCTGTATAGATGCTATTAAAGGATTTGGTTCTGGAATATATGCCCCTAAGGGTAATAACTCTGAAAATGGAACATTGGGATTGACTCAAACAATATTTAGTGCATGGAAATAGGGCTTACTTCACTTCTAATTTGACATTACTAGGGAATATGCTTTGGATAATTCACATTTTATTTATAAATTATTATAAAATATTTAAATAGATAATAAAAAATGAATCACATAGGTTAAACCCTAGACCATGGAAGGACCTATGTGAAAATAAAATAGAATAAGTATTTATGTATTGATGTTTAAGATTTAAATTGTAGAAGTATTTTTACTAATGATATTTTGGCATAAAAATCATGTGAAATATTTGGATTGTGTTAGAATAATATATTTCTTCATTAACTTAAGAGTTATAGATATCATCATGGGCTAATGAGTATAATATTGATCCTAAGTTCAAAGTCTTAAAAAAATCTTTTAGGTTTTTTGTAACGGGAGTCTTCCAAGATTAAGGATAATTTTAGATAAATTATTGACAAGCATAACTTTTAGCATAAAAGTTATTTGAGGAATAATGACTTTAAATTTTATATAAATAAGTTTTAAGGTATTGATATCCTTTAAGGTTAATTAATTACATTTTAATAATGGTCAAATAATATTATTAGAATTAAAAAAAGTTGTATTGAATACCCTAGTAAAAATTTTATTTAATGATTAATTTTATTTGAAGGATTCCCATCATATTTATTTAGAATGTTATAGGAATTATATTAATATATATTATAAAAATGAAAACTTATATATTGGGTGACAACTCTTCATATCCAGTAAGGCGGTAGGACTTGAACTAATGTCTAAAGGATGATAAGTGTTAACACCTACCGCTAGCCTACGTGAAGTCTAGAATAATATGTAATTGTTTTTAGTTAAAAAATTTGATGAATAAATATTAATGATGAACTAGTTGTATTAATTTTTTGGTTTAATGATTAATGTATCATATTGGATAACTTGTAATCACTATATTGGTTTTGGAAAATAGTTATATATAGATATAAAGAATTATTTTATAGATCTTATGATCCATTAAAAGTAAATTTTAGTGCTTCAGGGAAAAAATTCATTTTTTGGGTATTCATTTCTTGGAGTAAGGTATGAATTTGTAATTGATCAATGCCCAAAAAAATAATAAGAAATTGTACTTATGAAATAAAAATGTTTTATGTGAGTAAATTTATTTATATTCTTAGATAATAAAATAATTACTCTTATTTAGCAAAATGAACTTAATTTTTTTAACCTATTACCTTCATACCTGATGAATCATATGGAATTTTAGATTATAAAACATTTATGGATTTGAGGCCCTTAAATTTAAATTTATTATTCAGTTTCTTATGATCAATGACCTAAATCATTCTCTACAATTATTTATGCCTTTTCTCTATGTCCATATCTAAACATTCCACCAATGTTATTCTATGTAGAAACCTAGTTATATGTTATTCCATATAAACTTGGTACTTACTTTTGTCTCTTAATAAGAGGATGTTTTATTAACCCTTTTACGATGTGAGTTTTTCAATAAAGGAATTTTTAAATATCAAAACCTGATTACCAAGATCAAGTTTAAATTGCAAGGACGCATTTTACATAAGGTGAGGAGAATGAAGCACCCTGAAATTATAAAATAATTTTTTTGTATTTGATAGTATTTTTGACACACAACACCAAGAATATAATGGAATATAACACATCGAGGCCTTATGATGTTGTTTTTAAAATTTGGGGCCGAAGCCTCTTTTTATTATGAAAGGAAAGACATCTTTTTATCTGGTTAGAGGGAACCCCATTGCATACCCTATAGACCTAAGGGTAATTGGTCCATGAACACTTCCCAGAGGTCCAGTGTAGCACCATGACTACATAATCCTTCCCACATCACCAGGCTTGCTGCCTAACCACATCATACCTGCGTCACAACCTACGATTTAAATCCCCCAAGGGTATTTCCTAGATTCTAACCCTAGTATTTTGTATGCAGGATTATGGGATTTAACATATATTTTTAATATCTTTCATTAAATTAAAAAAAGAGTTTATCTTGAATTACATGTAGTAACGAGTTTCTTTTATAGCTTGTTTTACACGAAAGACCGAGTTTTAACGAACAACAATATACTATCAATATTATTATTTAATATTATAGTTATCTCCAAGATATTGGTATTGTGGGTAAGAATAAAATTAACTAAATTAAAAAATATATATTTTACACATGTTTATTAATTATATATTTATTAGAAATAGAATAATAAAAATTTAAAAGAAAAAAATATTTTATGAAAAACTATATTTTTCTAAAAGTAGTTTTAGCTGCACTTTGTACACATAATTTAAAATAAAATTTTAACACTTTTAAAAATATTATATGAAAAAATAAAATTCAATTTTGAATTCATAATACCAAAATTATCTTAGTGTTATTTTTTGAGTTTTTTTCTAAGAAGTTTCATTTTTTGATGAATAGTGAAAAAATACTGAATTTTAATTAAAAACTACATTTTCGTTTAAATAATTTATAAAGTTAAATTTTATTTTTAATCAGTTTTAAAGTAAAATTAGTTAAATTTTTTACCAATTAATACAATTTAGGTCATTTAAATAATTTTTATATTGAATTTTTATATAAAAATATTTTAAAAGTTTGAACATAATTACTTTAAAACCAGCTTTCTCATCACGTCTGTGGGATTAATTTTAAATTACATTATTCTAATTATATGAGTATAATTTCAGAAAAAATATTCCATATTTGGAATCAATATAAATTATATTTTATAATAAGTTCAAATTAATTTCTGACCCTTATGATTAGTGAAGAACATTAAAATTAATTACGACGATTAGGGTTAATACAAGGTTTTGTGAATTACATGAATTTTATTAAAATTATTTTTACATCCACATTATTTTTATTTATTAAATTTCATTTCATATATATAATAATTATTTCTAAATTATCTAATAAATCCCATTTTATTTTTGTTATAAATAAAAAATTACCTTGGTAAATAAAAAGATACAATTTATCGTGGTAAAAACTAAAAGGGTAAAATTGAGTAAACTTAAAGGTTAAGGAATAACATGATAAAAATGTGTTTCCTTTTGAGTGGTGGAGGTTATTTTCAACCTTTAAACCCTATTATAAATTATTAATCAAATTTGTAGGTACATGAGGCAAGAGAGTCCTACCAATAGTGAATACTTTTGGGTATTTTTAAAAATACCACTCTTCAATTATAAAAGGAAGCTTACTCCCCTCACTTATTCACACCTTAAAACCTATTTTTTCAGATAATAAATACCCAAATAATTTCACAAATTCCCTATAACAAAACTAAAATCATTATTTTGCGTAGAAAGTCAACCTAAGAAGGATTTAGGGCAAATATAAGGAGAGTACCTGAAGAAGAGGTAACGTTCTTTAATAATCATTTTTATTTTATTTCTTTCTCAACATACTTAAATTATTATTAAAATATGATGATAGAATAAAATAAGTATCTTAAATATATTTTGATTTTTTTATAATAAGTTAATTACCTAAATCCATACCCACATCTATCAAAGGGTTTCAAAATCATCATTCGTGGGTATGGAAAACTACCTCCTTACAAATCAATGTCATTCGTTTTTCCATTTAAACAATTCAAGGTTGGGTATGATGATGGATATATAGTATATATATGATATTTACAACATAGGTATAAATCAATATCAATTATATTATATATATCCTTATACCTTTTATTCCCTAGGAGATACGATAATGTTGCTTGTTTGTACGACATACTATCGTCTCCCGAAGTGATGTGATACGTCTTTCACTAATGCTTTACATGGAAGGTAATAAGGAATAATTTTAATGATTATATGTGATATAAATTAAATAATTATTATATTAATTACATATTAATCAATCTATAAAAAATAATATAGCATTTTCTTTTTTAATTTTTCACGCAATGAAAGATAATAACGTCGTTCGTGTACATGTGGACTACCACCCTCATGAAGTGATGTGACTCTATTTTCATCACCAAAACACATAAATAATATATATAAGTATATAATATGAAATTAATTATATTATAATCATTATTTAAATGTAAAATATTCCTTACATACTTTCCATAAAGATCATTGAAAAATAGAAACGTTACTCATGCGTATGTACGACCTACCATCTCTATGATCATAAAATAATTTATTTTTCATAACAATCATTCATGATTACTTTTAAAAGTAAAATTGATGTAAAATTTGACATTTATTTAATCATTATCATTATAGAGATTATATAATAATACAATATGTGCAAGAACCTGATATTTCATGACAGAATGCACATGAGAAAATAATGAAATTAACACCATAAACAATGAAAAATATTGAATTATTATTAATGAATGGGTAATAAGATGATATAAAAAGATCATATATGATTTTATAAATATAAATATTAATATGTTTTAATTTAATAACATGTTTTAAAACACTATATGATAGGTTAAATAATGTTCATTCAAAAGGAAATGTGAGGTAATGGATTTCTTAACTCAATTTATGTTCATTTGGTTAATCATCTACTTGATCGACTTTATCATTATACGATTATCTGTATAATGACTTTTTATTACATTATATTGTATTTAAAATTGTTTTTTATATATTTATAGCTTATTCACATAATTTATTCATTGGTTTATTCTCACTTCAACATTATGATCTTTGTAAGGGTTTACTTAAAAATCTCATTTTAATCAAGATTATGAATTTTTGAATTTCAATTGAAGGAAATAATTTAGTCATAATTTATTAAACCACTTAATTTTATTATAATATAGTTATTAATTATCCATTTAAAGTAATTTTACCATTTACTACTATTTGGTAATTATTGTTTTTAGAAAATGTTTTAATAAATTATGACTTTATTTCTCTCTTTGATCAGAAATCTATTTTCTTCCAAGATCATGAAATATAAAAATGTTTTAAAAATGTTTTTGAAATAATAAAATTTATTTATAAAATTAATTTTCATCCATTTTTACCCTTTATAAAATGTTTTCAAATTTTGTTATGTCTCTTTCAAAATAATGCCCGTTCGGCTTTTAACGAAAATGTGAAAAAAATATTCTTGTCAGTTTTTGAACAAGGAACTTTCCTAGTATTTTTATAATGAAAAAGGAATGTTCTTTTTAAATTTTATGGAATTTATATAATTACGAACCATCATTAACATTATTTATTTTAATCTTACTTTTCAACTTTACAGGGATATTTTTAAAGAAAACATTTTTAAAAGTGATTTTCAAATAAATGGATTTTCAATTTTTTTTCCAAATAAGAAGGATATTTTCCTCAATTTTTTTAAAAAATATTTTTTAGTATTTCTATTCATTAATGAAAAAAACATTTATTATTACTCCAATAGATATATATATTGTATTGATACCTTCCTTAAAATTTATCTATATGGTTTATGATTATTCAGAAAAAGGAGAGTATTAACATTCATTTCCTTTATTAATTTTTGTATTCATTAAATTTTCCTTGAATTATTAAATTTCATATGAACATAAAATTTAAAATAAATTTAGATATTATTTATCCAAATCATTTTTATTTCCTAAACCATAAATCATTTTTACATATAGTGTTTTCTTTGACCATTATTTTCTTAATTAGGGAAATATTGATAAATCAGTATCCTTTAATCAATAAAAATATTTAATGACAAGGAAAATTATTTATGAATTAAATTGATTATTATATATATATGGAATGCTTTGGACATGCAATAAATGGGTTGGTGATCTGTTAATTCAAGACCCTCGATGCATCGATAGTCTCATGAGACAAAATCAATTGGAAAAACCTAAAGCGTTTATAACCAGTATTTTTTAAACTATATTGTGAATAGTCTTGATAGTATTATGTTCAAAACCATCTTGTAAGGAGTATTTATGGTAATGGTATCTTGTGCATGGGAAACATGATGTTTGATAATTAAGCATGGTATTCATTAAGAATTTAGTTATTATTATCCATGAGATTTTTTCTATGATATTATATATGGATGCATTTAATTCTCAGATTATTAACTAAATTACATGTATTATTAGTTATTTACTTATATATATATATATATATTTCTTTATCTTACCATGATATTCAAGTAATTTAAATGGAATGTGTGTTCAATTATTTACCTTTGTATGTCGATTATTATTATTAATTCATGATAACTTTCTTCTATAATTAACCTATATTGATAATTTAAGATCACCCTTATTTTTTTCTTTTCCTAATATTCCATGAAGAGTAATATGTTTGATATGTGAGGATATTCTAGAGGTAATAACATTATTCTTGGAAAAAATTAAGTTTTAATTTGTATATTCAAATGTAATATAAGAATCAATTATACATCTAGTTTACTAAGACAAATAAACCATTTGGTAGTTCAAGATGAATTTCCTTGTATCTTATTCCAATGAAATAAATTTGACATCATCTTTGATCCATTGGGTTTAGGGTATCTACATATGGAATATGGGTTTTACCCTAGGTATGACATAACGTTTATGCACGTTAGACATTTTATTTAAGTATTTACATGGGAGGATTAATTAATAAATAAATATATTATTTATTAAATTCAAAAAAACTATTTACCCTCTTTATAAATTTTGTTTTTCTATAATCCCAGTTTGATCCACATAAACCTTTGGATATGAGATGATCCATTGGAATAGAGACTTGATGAATGATGAGATCATGGTTTGGAAATCAATGTGCTGAGTAGTTCATGGATCTCACTGATGTAGGACCTTTATTCATTATATATTGATCCAAAGATGAGGTAAGATGGTTGTTTTCATTAGATTTAATCCCTGTTTTGATTATCCCATGTCTTACGTGAATCAATATTTTTTACTAATTGATTCACTGGTTGATAATTGATTTAGGGGTATTGGTTTATTTTCCTATAATAATGAATGAATGAAATTTTTTATGATACTTTATTATTCACTTAATTTTATTTTTTATCCATCAATGGATTTAGGTTAACCCAAAAAATGGTTTAGGTTTATTCCACACATTTGTGTTTGGTGATTTTGAGGTTTCCTACTAGGCATGTTATACTCACCCTTTAATGGATTATAACTGCACATGTTCTATCTTATGCAGATGAAATTCCTTACGATGGAGTCCTAGTTGGGCTAAGAGAACACATATCATATTTGAGTTTGATAGACATTGGTTGGTTCTGGTATTTTTATTTAATAGTATTCCCATCCTTACTAGGAGGTTAGAATCCTATACAATTTTGATGGGATTGTATGTGGACCTTTATACTTTCCCATAACTTTTTTGTACTCCAATTTGGGATACAATTTTATGCATGAATTTTGTTAGCAGTTGTGAAATACCTTTCAGAATTGTATTTGTCACTCGAGATGTGTGTGTGTGTGTGTATAGGTACCTTCAGTTAAGGACTCCCATATGTTTAATATTCCTACTCAACACTTGTCTCCATCCCCAATACTATTGGGGGTGAATTTAGGGTTTCAAACTCAGCTTACCACCATCCAGAAAGGCCATGATGGGTCAAGTCATGAAAAAGTGTTATCCGAGGAGTTTATCTTAAGATAATTTTTTAGAGATTTTATAGCTTTTAGGTTGGTTTGAGAACTAGGGTAATAATGTTAAAGAGTCACGAGTTCATCTCTCAGGCCAGATAACTCATTGTTAGTGTGGAAACTGATGTATCTATTCTGCGGGATACTGATAACGTACTTATTGAATCAGAAAATGTATGATTTTTTGTTGAGATAACATTGGTGAATGTATTATATAGTAATGATTTGTGGTTTCTATGTAATTCTTGAGTAAATTCCCTAGATATACTTATTGATTGGGGTACATCTGGAATTTTTGAAGATGCCTCCATGATGATATCCATCTAGGATTTCATAGTAGGATCATGAGGATGATCTTCCTAGTGACGAAGCTTCAATATAAGTATGTGTATAGAATATGGTACCTCCAGGTGGTTTTCTAGTCTTACCTTAATCTATTGAGTAGCAGGTTTCTCTTGTAGTCCTAATATAGAAAGTGTACAGGTTGAGCACACTCCATGAATTCTAGAGGCAGTGTCCTCTCAGGTATTGGGGTGATCCATACCCTTATTTAGAAGATTATTATCTTGGTATAGTTGGGTGGGTTTTTTCACCATGTTAGGAACCCTCCCAATTAAAATGTGTTTTGAGTGGTAATCCATCTCCATGGCTTTGTAGGGATGTGGTGGAGTTTGGTGACTCAAACACATGAAGAGAAATCTCTATCTTAGACATAGTTTGAGTTTCTCTTTAGAGAGGATTTATATTTAGGTAGGTAGTGATTTGTACACATATAAAATATTCAATAGATTAAATATGTTAGCATGAAATTTTCATATAATGTTTTAAGGTTCACTAACCTCTCATGATACTCCTTCAATATGGTTCAAGATGTGTTATTCTGAGAAAAGAACTTCTAGCATGGACTTCATCGATATTTCATGGATAGCTTAATATCTAGTTGTATTCATATTTATTCTAGGGATCTAAAGCATAATTTAATTGTGGATATGTTTCTGGATGAGAAAGCAGTGAGTATTGGTGTTATAAATGGGCACTATAGAGTTGAGACCTTGGAAGATAGAGAGGCGGATGATGGACCACATTGGAAAAGGAAGTATCTAGAGGAGGGAGGTCTGAAGGGTGGTGTACATGGTATAGAATTTGGGATATCATAAATAGGTTTTTAATTATTTGTTATATTTCCAACACAGTCAATAGGTGGTCCCCTCCAACCTCAGGGTGATGTTGGTCTAGGATGAGGGAAGCTTCAGGTAGCAGAGGCTAATGAATTAGAGGATTTTGGGTTGATTTGAGGTATACTATGTGTCTTATCTACTTTTGAAACATTATTTATAGAGAGAGATTTAAGTCACTCTTTCCTTACCACATCCCTTGTTCAAGATCTTGAGATTCAATTGGATCCTTTGGACCAACCCTTGTGTTTGGAGACTCTTACTGAGGAAGATTCAGTGATCGCACACTTTTTCCAATAGTGTGACCAAAATATTAGAGGCGATATCTTCCTGTGGAATCTTTTCACATAAATAACGAGGCATTATGATTTCATTCTAGGTATGCATTATGTCTCTATGATTTATGTGGATATTTACTATTTTAGGTGGATGATGTTGTGCATCGAAATTGATGGGATGAGGTTTTCCTTCATCAGTGAGAAGGAAACACAAGAAGGGAAGGTTGGGATCATGTGCATAAGGATACAAATAATTACACATCATTTGGGTAGTATTAACCTTATAGTGGTAGATGTTATGAGATTTTAGCTTTATGTAGTGGTGAAGAAGTATGAGGACATATTCCATGAGTATGTGTCAGACTTAACTTTTTACTAATAGACAGAATTTTGAATATAATTACACCAATCCACCACCCCAATATTTTTGAAAACATATCAAATGTCTCTCATAGTGATTCATAAGTTGAAGGTGCAGTTGGAGGATTTATAGAGGAATGGATTTTTGAGATCTACTGTGTCACCATGGGTAGCCCTAGTTTTATTCAACAACAAGTAAGATAAGATCTTGAGGTTATGTGTTGATTACCATTTCCTGAATCAGGTGACAATGAAGAATGAGTATCCACTTTTGTGAATAATTTATCTTTTAGACCTATTTAAAGGGGTGGAGCGGTTTTCAAAGATTGACCTCAGATTAAGAAATCACTAGCTTTGATTTACAAATGAGGATATTTTGAAGATGAAATTCTAATATCTCTAAGGTCACTATGACTACATGGTGATTCCATTTGGTGTGATGAATTACTAAATAGTGTTCATGGAACTTTTGAACTAGATATTTTATCCTTTATTATATTGGTTCATGGTAGTCTTCATTGATGCCATCATGCTGTAATTGAAGTTATTCGAGTAGTAAATGATATATTTGAGGATAGTCCTAGACATTCTCTGGGATATCAAAAATTTATGGGAATCTCCAAAAGTTTTAGTTCTATATTCGAAAGGTACACTTCATGGGAAATGTCATCTTAGAATATTGTGTATTATTGGACCTGAAAATGGTTGTGGAAATTCTATCTTGGGATCCACCCAAGAGCATGTTTTTGGTACATAGATTCTTTGGGTATATAGTTTAATATAGTATATTTATGCTCCATTTCTCTTGGATTTTAGAACCCTTGATTTCTTTGACTCAAAAGTGGAATCCTTTCATACAGACGAAAAAGTTCTAACAAGATTTTCAGAAGTTTTAATAGAGGTTGATGTGCACCCCTATATTAACACTACTAGAGGAGGGTGTTTAGTATATGGTGTCCTATGATACCTCTAAAATAGGTCTTGTGTGTGTTCAAATATAGAGGTCAGTAGTGATCTCCTATTAGTATTGATAGATGAGACTCCATGAGAAGAAATATGTGAACCATGATCTAGAGCTGATATGAGTGGTTTTTTCCTTAAAGATGTGGTGGAATTACCTTATTGATGATAAGTTTATCATATATTATAACCAAAATAGTCTCAATAATACCATTTAATAGGAATAACATAACTTGAGATAGATTTGGTGGCTAGAGTTACTCTAGTATTATGACTTCAAGATAGTCTATGCTCCCAGAAAGGGGAATGTGGTGGAATATTCTCTCCATACTAGATCTTGTAAATAATTTTTGAGTGAGGTTTAAGAGCATTTAGACTCATTAAAATTTTCTTTAGTGAATAAGTAAGGTTAATATTACCTTGAGTAGATATTTGTTACCCATCCACTTTATCAGTGTGTTAGGGTTGCTCAAATTAGAGATATCAATTGCGAGACCTTGTGTATTTTAATATCCTTTAGACCTAATATTGATGGATTTTCTAAAGGTTGAGAGCAGGTCATTATTTTATGATGATGGTTTATTGTATCAGTGACATTTTAAGAGGAGGAACTGGGGGAGTTTCATACATACCCACTAAGGGTACATCCATGGGTAGCTAAGACATACTAAGACCATTGCCATCAGTTCTGGTAGATAGGGATAAAGAGGTGCATAGCTGAGTTTGTCTGTTAATTCCTCACTTGTCAATAGGTAAATCATGAGCACCATGTTCCAGTGGGTTTGGCTCAACCCATTGATGTGATAGAGTGTAAGTGGGATGGTATATCCATAGAATTCATGAAAGGACTTCCACGATCAACTAGAGGTGCAACTCTATATGGGTGATCTTAGACCGACTGACCATGTCATCCCACTTACTAGACATCTAAGAGTAGAGTTCAATAGATATTTTGTATTTCATTTATGTGTAATATATTGTCTGATTTCATGGATTTCCCTTGCGGGTCATTTTAGAAAATTATGCTCACATCTTCTCATGATTGTAGAGAGGATTATAGAAGGTATTTAAGACTCAATTGAGTTTGATCATGGAATTTCAACCCCATATAGATGGATATACTAATAAGAATATTTATGTTTTGGAGGACTCTATTTAGGATTTCTTGTAGGACTGTGGCCATAGTTGGGAGTATGACCCACCCTTGGAGTTGTCTACATACAACAAAATTTACAACTCTACAATTAGTATGGAACTACTAGAGTCCTTGTATCACTATGTTGGACTGATATAGGGGATTAAATTCTCATGGGCCCAAAGATATTGTTAGAAACAATAAAGAAGTTTAAGATCATCCAAGAGTGGATAAAGACTACCTAGAGCTGTCCAAAGTATTATGTACACCGACAATGGATGAATTTAAAGTTTGATGAGGGAGACCGTGCCTTCCAAAAGGTCTCACATCAGTAAGGATTGCATAGATTTTTTTGGGGTTGAAAGTTATATTTAAGGTTTATTGTCCCTATCCATATAATACCTAGGGTTAGTGAGGTGGTGTACTTATTGGGCCTATAACCACAATTAAACTGGGTACATGATTTCTTTCACTTGTTTTAAATGAGGGGTTATGTGCAAAACCCATGAAATGTTATAAAATAGGGAAATATTGACATATAGGATGGATCCAACTTCATAGAGTACCTGATATAGATTAAGGACCAATAGTAGAATATCCTTTATGGGTGAGATATTCCTTTGGTGCATGCTTGATGGCCACACGAGAATATTCAAGGGAGAACTTGAGGTCGGGAAAACCAGATGCGAGATTAGTAACATCACCTTTTGAAAAGGATTTTGTTTTTTTGGTTGAAAATCCATAAGTTAAGGTGAATGTAACATCAATATTTTATCCTTATATGAATTTTGAGTATTTTAAATAATATTTTTAAAGGTAGGAGCTAAGTCAGTGTTGCATTCTGGGGCCCTTGGAGCCTTGGTGCTGATATATTAAAAATATTATATATATTATATCAGAAGTGTGTTTTGTTTATAAAATAATAGAATATATTCCAAATGGTGTTCTAGATTAGAAATCCAACACTAAAATTAAAGCTTGAATGTGGATTTTATCCTAGTAATGACATATCTTTCATGCACATGAGGCATTTGGTTTAAGTGTGGTTGTGATGAGATTATTAAATAAATAAATAAATAAATTATTATTTATTATTAAATTGGAAAAACTTAATTCTCTTATTTAAAAAAATGGTTATTCCGTAATCCTAGGGTCATTCACATAACCTTAGGTATTTGATAGGGTCCATCGGAAGAGATCCACGATGAATGATGAGATTGTGGTTTGGAAATCAGTGGGCCAAGGAGTTTATTGATCTCATCAATAAAAAAAATGTAGAAACATTATTGGTCAATAATTGATTTGATCATAAGGAAATATTTTTTTTCATTGGATTTATTACCCTTTTAATTATCCCATAGTGAAAAAATCAGTCATTCTAACTAATTGATTTGCAGGTTAATCATTGATTAATGAGCATTGGTTTATCTTCCTAGAATTAAGAATGATTAATGTTTTGGATGATCCTTTATTATTACATTTTTTCAATTTTCTACCCTTGAATAGAATGAGGAAAACCTAAAAAATATCTGGGGTTCATTCCTTACCTTTCTGTTTTGTGATTTTTCCCTTATTCTTCATGCGTTCATCAGCAATATTTCGTTTGGTAGGTGGTTCGATAAATACCTAAAAACCAATCATTGTGTAGTTGATATTTGGAATAAATAATTATTTAGTGATTTTAAATTCAGGATTGGAAGCATGGTTTAGGAATTATGTGGTGTAATGGGAGATCATACAAGTATCAAAGACTAGATTGAGGGTTTTTATCCATGGTTTTGTGACAAGGTGGTGCGGTGTGATAGGGTGCATTCCTAATTTGATGGGGTGGCCATAATCTAGACACAAAAAATGAATCAAAATCGATCAACATTGGATCCAAGTTCCCTAGTGGTATTCATAGATGGATTATAGTTGATGGTAGTATAGGTGAAGATGTGTTAGAGGTTTAAGAGTTTCTAGAAAATCTCGACATACATGGCATGTTCTTTGGAAGAACACACACTATGTAGTCCCTTGTACGGTGGATAGGGTTCTATATAGTGTTAAATATCACACACTGTGTGGTCTGTGTACATGCTATGTGACTTAATGTTGGAAACCTAGTGTACCCTAGGAGTAGATAGGCACATGCATGACCAGGAACATGGGAATGACTAGTGTACACAAGCACAACCTAGTAAATGGTATTGGAAATGACCATAGTACCCAGACATGACCGAGGAACGTGAGAATAACTATAGTAAATGGGAACGACTAGAGTATATGATAATGGGACAAATTACATGATCTTGTCTTTTAGGACACATTCATACCTAGAGTATCCAATACATTCCATGTTTATACTATACATTTCATGCACATTTCCTAGGGTAGGTTGTGGCCCCCGTTTTCTTAAGTCTAGAGGACTATTTATAGGGTTTATTCCATTAGTATGTCCCTATGAGGGTATGTGAGTAATAAATTCCTAATAATAATATGAGTGATCTCCTATATGGGTTATTATTGTACAAGGTCACATATCCCTCTATGTGTATCAAAGTGTGATACTATATCATTCATCCCTAGTTTGGGTTATGCATCCCATTATTGACTATTTGGGTTAGTGATCTCCATCCTAGTGTCTTTCTATGGGTAAAGATAGGTATCCAACATAGGCCCTGGGTGTGATGACATATTTATGTATCTAGATATTCTAGGTTTTAGTGTGTATATTCTTCATGGAAATTTTGGATGAGAATGAACTCTTCGATGGGAAGCATCATTGATAGTAATACTCGAGGAGTGTGTTATCCAAGATGAGCATTTCCTTGAAGACTTAAGCAGAATTCTAGGATAGAAGTATGGTTATGACTATACATTGAGACTTGGTTGTCTATATTTAGTATATATAGGTTATTATTGTTACTATTATCTCATATTATAATTGAAATATATTCATAAAGATTATTTGAATTCCCCCTTTGATGCTTTGTATTTGGTGATTTTAGATCATCCTATTGGGTATGTTATACTCACCCATGAATGGTCTCTTCCCACACATGTCATGTATTATGCATATAATATGCCTTATGATGGATTCCTAGGTGGTCTAGAAGCAGGTAGTTTATAGTTAAGCAAGATAGACCATGGTTAGTTTTTGGAGTTGCATTTGGCAGTAGTCCCCTCATTGCTAACAAGTTGAAATTTTTTATAGTTTTATTAGGATTGTATTTAGAACTTTATGATTTCCCATTATTATGTCATATTATTATTATGGATATAGTTATACACATGAATTTTTGTATCAGTTTTGTCTTACCTTTTGGTATTGTATTTATGTTTGGATATGTGTGTGAGGTACCTTAGTCTAATACCTATTATGTGTGTGATATTATTACTCAAGGCTTGTCTCTATAAAATATCCTATTAGAGGCGGGAATGGGGTATCACACATGTCTTACCACTGAACAGACAAGAACATGTGAGATAGTTTGTGAAAATATAAATATTTGAAATGGTTTTACTAGACAATGGATTTCAAACAATATATTCCTTTTATTATTTTAGTGAAGTATCTTTTTATCTTTCCATTCTCCTAATTTATCATTTTTATCCATTGATTACATATTTTTAGTTTACTTATCCTTTATTGATGTATCTATGGAATATTTAGACTTTATTTTAATAGATTTTATGATTTTCCATTGTCTCCCGCACTTTTCATTAAATTGAGATCCATTAAATACATTAGTAGTGAATAATTCAAATAGTTATAATATCCCAAGAATACCATCATTTATAAATATATTTCAATAAGTCTTAAATAACAAGGATATATATTACTAAAAATAGTTATAATATTAATTGATCCACTCAAGATAATTTTCTAATGAATGACATATTAAATCATCTAGTTAAAAATATTAAATTACTGTTAAACACATTCACATTATCTATATGTAAAAATAGAAAAATTAGGGTATAAATGATAATTTCATTGATAAAAAGTGAATAAATAAAAATTTAAACTCAAAATATATAAAAAAATAGTTAAATCACATCTCCCCCTCTATGATATAGTATAACATATGATATAAGTATCAAGGTGTAAATGATAACATGATTAAAAACTAAAAAATAGATAAGAAATCATAGTTAATATTTGATACAATTAGTACCCCTATTAATGAAATTATTTATTCCAATGATCCATAAATATAAGTAAATAATATAAAATGAATTTTTTAAAAATAGAAAGACTCATCAATTTCATTTTTAACTCTTCAAAATATATTACTTTGTTTATAAAGATTGGTTATGGATCTCAAACAATTCCAACTCCAAATTTTTTTCCTCTGATAATATATCCAAAAGCTTTATTACCTCCACTAATTTTTGATAAGGAATAGAAATTTGAGATGTCTTCACTCATTTTTCTTGAAAAATTACAGTCTATATACCTTTTAGAATTTCTATTTTTGTGTATCCTTCCATGTAAAATATCAAAAAATTATGTGGTTTTGTATTCAAATGCTTTTGGACATTGTAGTGTTAGAAATAAGGTATTTAGGTGACCAAATATGTATGTTTTGATCTAGAATTATAGTTTTAATGTTAGATAAACATTTTAAAATATTGGTATTCTTAAAACCCCAAAATTATGTAACTTTTAATTACTAATAATTTTAATAATTCCCAATAATAACTTAGTGTATTCATGATTTTACTAATTGACGAAGGCATAAAATAATTTCCATAGTTCTTTAGATTTTGACCATCACTTTACAAAACCTATTTTACCTCTATTTTATTTTTACCCATAAGTTTGTTAAGACAGTACCCTAATAAACATACCACAATATAATTTTAAATAATCAACTTAAAAAAAAAATCATTAATTTTACTATCATGCAAGGCATATGAAGATTCAAATTTATGAAGTTTAGAGTTTAATTCTAAGGGATTTTTAAACAAATCATTATTTTATGTAGAAACTAAATCAAATGACCCATTGAGACTTTTTATTTATTTATTTAAAGTATAATATTTTTCTTAATGAATGAAATAATAGCCAGTATCTAATGAAAAGATTAATTTTCATCTTCAATAATATGAGAGAAAAAAGAATGCACATCGTCATTCTGAACCCTAAAACACATATTGTATTTTTTGTTCCATTTATAAACTTTATAATTATATTTGGATCCATCACTATAATCCTTATAGGGACTCTATGTATCCTTTATATCATTATTACCTTTCTTATTATAATTTTATCTTCTTGATTTCATTATAGATTTGAGTTGATGGAGTCAAACAAGATATGCCCAAGTTTCTTACATTACTAGTATATCCCTAATTTTATGTTTACATCATCCTTATTGAATATTATAAATCCATTTTCCTCTTTTAATTTTTTTTAATATTCTACAAATTCATGTAAGTTCATCACTAGAACTTTAACTACTATATTCCTAATTATATAAGTTAGAATATGTTTATTTAACTTTTTTATTATTCTTTAAAGTAGAAAGTTAAAGAGAATAATTTTTATTTTATAAATAATATATGATCACCATCTTCTTCTTGACTCTTAGTATCATACATCCTGAGTGTTCCTATTAAATTCATCATTTTAAACTCTTTAATAGGTGTGGAATATCTAGTAACAACATAAATTTCACTCCTTTTACTAGGTATAACTCTAATATCCCTCAAATATTAGTACCTTTATAGAATATAAATTGAAAAAGAAGATACATCATTAAATATATCATTGAGTCTTCCATTAATTTGAGTAATAATTTCTCCACCAAGTATCCTAGATGTATCAAACATTAGCTTTTCAGTATTTCACCTTAATTAATTTAAATTATAAATTAATTCATAATAAAAAATGATGGTTTTCCACTAATCATGGGTAATATAACATTTATAAAATTATTTCAAATCATCTAGTCCTAAGTCAAAAACGATTACATGAATTTCTGTTGAATTTAGATCACAATCCACATTTTTATCATCACTTTATAATTAAGTTTCACTAGTAACCACCTTACAAGGTTTGATCGTATTTATTTAAACTTTAAAGCTAAGATTATTCAAGGATATAATCATCATATATTTATAATAAACATAATTATCACTATTGAAATATTTTTCTATTATTATTAACATACATTCTCTTGGATTAAATAACACAATCTATCTTTTTCTAGTAGTTCTTTTTCACTCATTCTTGTTAGGTCTGACAAAAAATAATATCTTTAAAGATAAGGATTTAATACCAAGTGTTTTATTAATTATTTAATAGAAAAACACTCATTAGGTGAGTGAATTGAGTCCTTTAAAATATTTAACTAAATTCAAACTTCCCACTTTAATTTCATTTGGAGTCTTCCTTTATCTTTTAATCATATAGGAATTAAAATATAAATGAAAATAAAGGATCATGAAACAAGATGTTTTTACTATGGGTGTAGGATAAAAAGAACCTAACCTAGTCTAATACACCAACCCCCATTGTTGGATTGATGTTTCTTATTCAAATTCATTTCCTTGGTATCTCACTGTTTAGTGGAAGTAACTCACACTTTGTATAAGGTACAAGATTATTTACTAGGATCTCCCTCACAAGTCATTTAGGAGGACTCACCTTCATGGTTTTAACATGGCCTAAGTACCACAATTAGTATAATAAGTTTCCGATTACAAAAAAACAATGATATAGAATTGATTACAATTGACAATGCACAGTTGTGAATGTAATCAACTAATAGCTTGGAAATATTTTTATAGAGAATATATAAGTCTTCAAAGTGAAACTTTGAAATTTTGTTTTAGAATATTAAAGGTAGGATGAAAAAACAATTATCTTCATCTTATCATTGTTATTTAGTTTATTTAATATATTATTAGTAAATAATATAAATTAGAATAGTATTATCAAAAAAATTATAGCAAAAAATCTCTAGTGTATTTTTTCTATATTTGATCAATTTTTTGTATCTATTTTAGATATTACAAAGACATATAATATATATAAAAATTTATGTAAAAAATAACCTATTATTTTATTCTTAATTGTGGAAAATTATAGATCCATTGAATACTTTCTCCCTTGAAATAATCTTGGTCAATTTTGTTTAAATAAATATTTTTATAACACAAATGAACTAATTTTAATTTTGAAATTATGTTCTGAAAACCAGCCTATATAATTCATCATAACCATAAAATAATGAATTATAAATATCTGGTCAATATACCTAAATGTATACATTATTAAAAGATATTTGACTTGATAATATTCATTGATATAAAATAATCTCTTGTAAATCCATAATGATAAATATTATTAAAAAATATATGGATTTAAAATACATAAATTTAGTTAATACCTAATACATTGATGCACAAATTTTTAATTTTAAGCGATCAGAAAAGTAGCATAGAAATATTGAAAGGTAAATTCTAAAATCACTATAATATATAAGAGTTATATCTGAATAAAGATCCATATGTAAAAGTAAAACTTGAATATATAATAGTTTTATAAGACTTTGTCATGACACTGAATGATAAATTACTTAAACATAATAGTAAATATTTAATAAGTTAAAGTTCATAATTTTTAAATTCTGATATGGAAGAAAAATTATAACATTTTTTTAATACCTAAGATATATCTACACAAATATTATATTTCTTAGTTTCTTATGAATGTGTATGAGATACCTCTTCATAGATAATATTCTATACTTATAAAAATTCCCTCAACATAAAATAAGAGAAATTCAAAATATAAATTCCAGAAATATTTTAATTTGAGAAACTCTAATAAATAAATAAATAATCATTAAACTATACAATTAAAACACAAATAATTAAATAAAAAATCAAACACGCATAATTACAACAATTAATAAAAAATAATATCACTGAATAATAAAAATTAATGAGAGGAAATTGTATTTATAAAAACATGTAAATCAACATGAGAGGGAATATATAATTATCAAAATATATCAACAAAAGTGACAAAGAGACCTTTAATATTCCCCCTTTTTAATAATTTCCAAACTCGAAAACACTGTCCCCCTTTTTATAAGGATAAAAACATACAATAAGGTATATTAGATCATGTAATAACTAACTAAAATAATATAACATAAGCAATAGGGTCTTGTATAGTAAGTGGATTTATCCACATTATTTAATCAAAATATAGTAAATAGTAAATTAAAATGCATCATGGGTATAAAATATGAAAAATAAATATCTATGAATAAATTAAAAAAAATAAATTTTACAAACATAAAAATTTCATTCATATTTTAAGTTAAATAGGTAAAAATGTAATAATAACATCATTTGATAGTAAGTAAAAAACATTATGAAAATAAATATAGAAAATATAAAAGGATTGTTTCAACTTAAGACCAACTACCCCTTAATCCAAGATTCCTTTTTAAAAATATATGGATGTTTGTGAACCATCTATTTGAACCACCTGTATAATATAATTAACTATAAGAAGACACAAAACATGTTATAAATATTCAAAGAGTTGATAATTTTTTTGAAATGAATTAAATAAGTAACAAAAACTTTAACTAATGTTTTCAAACTAGAAAAATAAAATTGTTAATATATGCCAAAAATGAAATAAAACCCCCTTTTAAAATAATTTTTTTTATTAAAAATAAATATATTAAATATATTTAAGGAATTAAATAAAATATATTCAAATAATTACGTAGAAATATATTTAGAACAAGTCATTTATATTAAATATTTATAATAGATAAAAACACATAACCAAAAGATAATAGAATGAATCAAGTTAATGTATGATTTTTACAAATTATAAATAATGAAATACAATACATAACCAAAATATATTAGAATAATTATTATAAATTATAGTAAATAACAACATAAAAATTAGCTCATACCAATATTCTGGTAAATAGAATTATAAAGGTTATTCATGCTGTCCATATGGAAATATATCACATGGGAATATAGACTAGTTTAGGTTTCATTGGATTCAACATAGTACCTTTGGGAACCCAAGTGGTTGTCTAAATCTTTCAAATAGTTTTACTATATGTTGGCGTTTTCATACTTTTTTTTTCGTTTTATGATTTTATCTATGTCTTGTTTTACCTTTCCAATATTCTTCTTCATTATGTTTATTCATTAAGTATATATTAATAGTGTAATTATTTCTCTTATTGATGTCTCCATGAAATATTTATAATTTATTATGACCTATTTCTTGATTTTACATTCTCTTCATCAATTTTATTCAAAAATAGAATCATTAAAGTGTATTAGAAGTGAATAATTTAAATTTTTTTAGTACCCTATCATGTCATTGCTGAAAAAGTTCTTTCCCATAGTCTTGTAAATGACTATGATACAAGCTAGCTCAAAAATAATTTTAAACTCAATAAATTATCTCAAGATAATATCCCAGAAAATGAAACAATAAATAAACTAGTTAAATATATAAAATAACAATTATTCACATGTTCTTCAGCCATATGGAATACAAGATAAATTAGAGACTATATATTAATTTCATTGATAAAAAAAGAATATATTAAAAGATAAACTGACAAGATATTAACAAATAGTTAAAAACATATTCCTCTATATGAAAAAAATATAACACGCGATACATGTATCAAGGAATAATAATAAACATGATTAAAAGATTAATAATATGTATGACATAATAGATAATATTACATACAAGTTTTCTCCCTATTAATTAAATAGTTATTTCTAAGGACCCATAAATATAAGTAAATTATATTTAATGAATTATTGAAAAAGTGAAATACTTATCAAGTTGTGTTTTAGCCCTTCTACATAAAGTAATTTACTAATGAAGACTAATTATAGATTTTCAATAGTTCCAACTCCAATAATTTTTCCTTGAACATTATCTTCCAAAGAAACATGACCCTATCAATATTTGATATGGAATAGAAATTTGAGAAGTCTTTTATTATATTAATTGATAATCCATTATCCCTATATCATTTTGAATAGTTTTTCATAGATAATTCCCTATAAAATATAAAAAAAATTACATCTTTAGTGACCATATTATTTTTGGTCTAGTAATGTTAGTATTAATGGATTTAGGTAACCAAATATTTTTTTTGAGAACAAATTAAAACCATAAATTTAGATAAATATTTGAAAATATAGGAAAAATTAACAACCCAAAATTTAGAAACTTTAAATATATAATCATCCACATAATATATTGTAATACCATAGTGAAAAAATAAATAGTAAAAATGATTTTACTAGTAGAACTAGAAAAAAATAATTTCCATCAAGTTTTGGATTTTGAACACAACTTCAAATACCTTGTTTTCTCTTATTTATTTTATTATTACCAAAAATTTTATTATGGTAATCTTGCACCTTATTAAACATACTAGCATGAAATTTCAACAAATCAACTTCAGATAAAAAAATATTAATTCTACTATCATATAATTCATAATAAGATCAAACTTTATCAAGTTGATACATTAATTCTAAAATATATTTAGGCAAATCATTCTTTTTAGTAACAAAACAATCATAAGACTTTATAGTATTTATTTTTCTTTCTATATTGTACCATATTTATATTTAATAAATGAAATAATACTCATTAATACTATAAAAATTATAAATTTAGTAGTTATAAGTTGGAGAGAAAGATGATTTTACCTCTTTAATATGAACCATAAAATAAATAATATATTATTAATTTTTTTATAAAATTTATACTCAAATTTTGATTAATTTATAGTACCCTAAAATAAATTTATATATTCTTCATATTATTTATAACTTTATTCTTGTAATATAATATTCTTGATTTTCTTCCATATTTGAGTTGAGGGCAGTCTAGATCGGTATGCCCAAGTATGTTGCATTCATATCACCTGACCACTTTTTGTTTTCCACCATCCTTATTAAAAATTTTAAATATTTTTTTTCCTCTTGTATAACTTATTTATTTTCATAAAATTTTTAGTAATCTTATCAATAGAACTTAAACTACAATATTCTTCATCAAATTAGTCATAATTTGCTTCTTTATCCTTTTTATCATCATTTGAAGTAAAAAACTAAATTGAATTTTTTTATTTCATTACTGTTTTGTGATCATCAGCTTTTTTTTATATCTCATTTTCATACTTCGTGAGTTTTACTATAAAGTTATTTATTTTTATCTCTTTAATAGGTGAATACTATTACATAAAAGTAGTGATTCTACTCTTTTTATTAGTTATAACTCAATAAATACTCAAATATTGATCTATTTATTGAATAAAAGTTCCCAAATTTTTATTATAATTCACTATCTCAACATGTCTTCCATTAATTTGTGAAATAATATCTATATTGAGAATCAATAAAGTATCAAACTTTAACCTTCCAGTAATTTACCTTAAATGTATTATATTACTAGGTCTTTCATGAGGAACAATGATGGTTTCCAATATATCCTGAGTAGTAGAACATTAGGGAACTCAGTTGGAGTTATATTGTCCTAATACAAGGATGATAACATTCATTTCTATTGAATTTAGATCACAATCCTCCTCTTGATCAGCGTTATATAATTCTATTTCAATAGTAAGAACTTTTTAATGTTTAATAACTTTTATGTAAAATTTAAAACTCAAATTCTTCATGTAGATAATCATTATATATTTTGATAAAAAAAATTCTCACCATTAGAATAAAAAGGTCTTGTTATTAATAAACCTTCCCTCAAATCAATTATCATAATATGTTTTCATATGTATTATCCTTTTCTCTATATCTTGTTAGGGTTGAAAAGGTATAATATCTTCTAAGAGTAGTATTTTATACCATGTTTTTTCCATGTCATATAGTATAAAATGACTCAAGAGGTGGGGGGAATTGATCTCATCAGAATATTTCACCAATTCAAACTACCCTCTTCATGTTGACTTAGATTATTCCATTATCTTTTAATCACATAATCAACATAAATAAAAGAAAATATAGGAGATGAATACCAAATTTTATTATATATGTTTGAGTAAACAAGTAACCTATCTTAGTCCACTCCATTAACTTCTAATGTAAGACTGATGATTTGTATTCAGACCCTTTTCCTAGGGATATCACTGCTGAGTGGAAGAATTGTCAAAAATAAAAGGTACATGATCTTTTTTCTAGGATCTAACCTCCAAGGATTTTAACTATAATCACTCTACTAAGGATTTTAAAGTTCCTCACCCCACACATAGTATAAGAAGTGTGAACACAAGAAAGAAATATAAATATATAGGATTGAGTACAGTTTATAGTACACAACTATGAAATTTATAAACTGATAATTGTTTAATCTTATTCTAGAGAATATATTTGTCTTCAATGTGATTCTATGAAAAAATACATAAAAATAATATTTAATGTTGTAAAAAAACACACTCTTGTATTTCTTCTTTTCATCCAAATTATTGACTAGTATAATAAAATATAGAACACAGTTGTATTGTTAATAAAATCACAAAAGAAAAACTTGAATATATTTTCTCTATATTTGTTGGATTTTCAATATCTCATTCAGATCCACCGAAATGAAATATATATAATATCTATTAATAATTATGTAAAAATCAATCCATGATTTTTTTCTTGATAATAGGAAATTATAAATCCATTTTATAATTTCTTCATTTAAATAATATAGATCAATACCTATTTAAAAATATATTTTTAATAAAAATAAACCAATTTAAATTTTGAAATATTATCCTAAAAAATTGAATATATAATTCTTCATCACCATTAACAAACTTCTCAAAAATAGTCATTCAATATACCAAAAATCATAATTTTTTAAAAGATATTTGACTTTGATAATATTCAAATACAAGGAACCATATCTTATAAATTTTCATTGAAAAAGTATCTTTGAAAATATTTGGATTTAAAATATGTAAAGGTAATTGACACATAATACAAAGAGGCAAAAATATACAAATTGAATCATTCATACAAGTATCCTATTGATACATAAAGGTAAAATCTGACATCACTGTAATACATAAGAGTTATCTCTAAATATGGATTCATATGTAAAAATAGAACTTGAATATATAAGATTTATCAAAAATTGCTTAGTCATAAATAATATAGATTTCTCAAATTTATGGGTAAATATTCAATATGTTTTATTACATCGATCAGGGGAGGGGTAATAAGAAAAGTAAAATCTATCTAATTGTGTATAGAGAGGTTCGAAACCAAGACCTCCCAAACACAACCACATGACACCACCACTAGGATGCACTTGTGGGGTTAAAAATGATTCAATATGTAAAAGTTAACTCTTTTCCAGATTTTAATACTTTTAAAAATTACAACACTTCCAAAATATATAATATTTATCTTTACATGTAAGATATTTTCGAATTTATTCTTAATATGAAAGAGATACTTATTCATAGGAAATATTCTAAACTTAGAAAAATTTTCTCAATATAAAATATTAGAAACTCCAAATATAAAATATAAATTAATATTTTCATATGAGGAAATCTAATAAATAAAAAAATAAATATTAAACCAATTAATTTATAAAATATATAATTAATTAAAAAAGTAATCAAATATATTAATAAAAATTAATAAAAACAATAACGATAATGAACTATAATAAATAATGATATGGAATAATAATTATCAAAGTAAATTTATAAATGTGAGAGGGAATATGTAATTATCAAAACATATAATTCAAAGAAGAAAGAAGGTACTTGATATGTTATTATAGTTTTTCATCAACTATAACCACGTTTGCTTTATGGTGAATCCCCACACCATCATTTACTTCATTGGAGAGGCATTGATTTTATAGGAAATCCTTTAACTTCTCCTTTTGATCTCCATGTTTCAACTTCACTTACTCAATAGACTAAATGATCCAATTTTCCTATTCCCTTCTAGGACTCAAGAGTCTTTCTGGGCCTTTAAACAATTATCACAAACCAATGATTTCTTCTTTGAGTGATTCAATTATCTTAACTATATCTTTCACTAAGTTATTCAAAAAATCTATAATCATAGATTGTTCTTCAATTTTGGACTGAAACTTTATCCCATATTATATGTTTTCTAGATTTTTAAAGTTAAGATTTTCAATATTTGAATTCATATCAAATTTATATTATGTTTACTAATTCATATAGTGTTCATAATCTTAAACCACTTTATTATATTTTTATATGTTGGATATAAAAATATCTATCTCTTAGATTATAGATTCCAACTCCTCTTTGAGGTTTAATCTTCCATTTAATTTACCACTAGAACCATCAGTTAGATCTTTACTTGGATGTTTGTATTTGATATCTAAAATAAATTTCTTATTAAGTCTTTTAAATCCTTATTTTTCTTCACTTCCATTTCTTCCAAGTAAACATCCTGTTATGAATGAAAGTTCTTCTTCTTGAAGAATATTTATAGGATAACCTCTTACTCTTCACCTGATTTGAACATTTTTTTGGGTGTTTCATCATTTTCATTGTCTTATAATATCTTAAGACATATAGAAGGGCGGTTCCCAACCTTTCCACATTGAAAGTAAGAAAGTGGAAGTTTCACCATGAACTCTCTTTTACCTCTTTTCATATTAGAGGAAATTAATGGAGTGAACTCATCAATATACTTTTGTTCAGGATTATTCTCCATTCAGAGCTTATTTATTACATTCAATTATACTTCATAAGATTTAAACTTTTCTATGGATCATCATAATTAGTGCTTGTCTCATATAAAATGAGATTACTATGAATAAAACCCATTTTAACTTCAATTGGATATTTTTTCTTAAGAACCAAAGCCTTTAGATTAAATCGAGGTGGAAATATTTTTCGATTATACTTTAAAATGATAATATCATTAAGGGAATATCTGAGTTAGTTCATGGAATTAATAACCACATTTATTCAATCAAAGAATAGATTTATAAATTTATTCCAATGCAGCTATAATCCCTCATACTTGTTCCATAGATACTATAATTTACATCCATGTACCTTCAAGTAACCTTCATCAATATTTAAAAACTTTTCCCATATCACGTGTGAGTATTTACACAATATCACCTTTACTTATAGTGCATTGGATGTTTCTCCCACTAAAGTGTTGATAATCTTAGTGTTGATATAAATCTATTTGTAGGAACTTTTTAAAAAAATTAACTTTCCACGTTGAGTGATATTATTTGTATGGATGTTGTATAAACATACATAACCAATTAATAGAGTTTTTATTTCATCAAATTAGTCCATAAATAGATATTATTACTAAAAAATATAGAAATAACTTTATGAATAATGACCACCACCATGGAATCTAAATATATAAGCACATATAAGACTAAAAATTACTCTTTGATACCACTTATTAATCCCACACAAGGAAAATACCCTAAAATGGTGGGGGTAGTGAATTAGGGTATGTTGTTTTCAAATTACCCTTCCAAACTATCTTGGTACACTGTTAAAAAAAACAACCTTATTTCTTTTAGAGTGAATATAAAAGAGATAAAGTATAAATTGGGGAAAATTTATTTTTATTTGGTTCACTTACACCGGGATATATCCTAGGAGTATTCACTTGTTGGTGTGCCAATATACCAATATTCACTAAGTGCACTTCTTGTTAATTTCAAATTTAGTAGATTGGTACTCACCCTATAGGTTTACAACCCCAAAAAATAAAGATAAACTGATACTAACTTTACATATAAATAAGGCACTACTCCCCCAAGTGAAACCATGAGCTTATCTAATCTAAGAATGAGATTTATGCTAAGATTTTTCTAGAAATCCACACATTTATTATCCACTTGAAGAAAGTTCACAATTTATATAGTGAGATGAATCATATATATCTATATTTTATTTTTAATATATTATATAATTATTATTCTCTATATATCGATAAAAAATTAATCTTATTATCTTTTTTGGTATAAAGATATATCTTGTCTAATATCTATGAGTAATCACCAAATTTCCCTTATTTAAGTTCTTCCAGTTCTGTTGAATTTGTAAGGAAAATTCATCCATAAAATTATTATAAATATGATTCAAGTACTTTAAATTAATATCACATGATACTATATAAAATATTGGAACATTTAAAATTGGATGTTTGATTTACTAGACTTTTTTTACACCATGATGATAATAAACATTATGAAATGTACTTTTCTTTTGGAAAATCATGGCACCATTTGATTTGTACTTTGAAAATTTTAACATGATTAAACTTTCGAAAATATCTCAATGTTGCTAGATAAAATTTAGTATGATCTTTAGGAAACAATTGTGGTTAACTAATAGATAAATAATCTTTTATATCCTCTACATCATAGAGCAGTACAATCCTCTTTGGCACGACCTTCAACATTGTGGTGTGAACTTTTGCCAATAGTCTAAACTTCTATTAATTTTTATTTTTAGATAGACCTATTACGTCAGGAATATTCATGATTCATAGTGTAAGCTTTGAAATTCTTTAAACATAGATTCATTAAAAAAACTATAGTGTCCTCCTTACAACATTAAACCATAAATGAGGACACAATATGCACTACTGTGACATGATTTCTATATTTTTATCAATAAAATTTCTAAAATTTCTTAAAAAATATCCAATATATAGAAAAACAATAAAAAAAATGGATTTATAAGTATTTTAGATAATTTTAACCATTAATTATAAACAAACAAAACCAAAAAATTATAAAAATAATTTTTTGTTAATTAAGGTCCTTGGTTACCTTGACTTAGTCTCCCAGGTATCTTCCCATGATGATTTTATATTGTTTAAAATTATTATTTCATAAAAATACTTTTATATATTTTTTTCATCTATTTATTTTATTTTTACATGTACAATATGGTAATTTTCAAAAGAATTATTTAATTTTTTTACCATATTACTTATTTTCATAAAATATGAAAAATGATAATTTTATTTTTATAGTTCAAAATAACATAATTGATTTATCCTTATTTGAATTTATAACATAACTATTTGTGGGAAATTTTTACTATGTATGTGTACTCTCAACTCTTATATATGCATACTGATTCATATGCATGTATGTCTTCCTACTTTTTGATTTTAAGTAAAATTTTGGTGTCATAAATGGTACTTTCTTTTAATGAGAATACATTCTCGCATTGAGATCAAATATGGGTCGATATAGACCTATGGATGAAGTATTCAGTTTATTAAGTGACTATATTTGGTTCATTATTATATTTTAATGTATTTTATTAGATATATTTATTTATATTTTATGAAATTTTATATTATTATTCATACATATTTCATTAATGTTTTATTTTATAAGTGTATGGAAATTTAATTTTTGGATAATTTTTTTATAGAATCCATTACCACAAGGTTTTATGTCATACCTCTTCAATTATTGGAAGACTTTGGTATTTAGGGGAAATACGCTTGAGGTTAGTGGTGAGACAAGTTAGGTTTATGTTAAATCAAAGTTGGTTTGTAAATAATAGTATCAGAGTAGGATTGGGTGGTTAAGTTAGTTTTAGGTGTGGAAATAGAAGAATTAAAACTCAAGAGGTATATTATTAAATATATATATCCCACATCTTCAAAAATGATCCTTGATATATTGAGATACTTTCAGGTGAGAGTGTAGTTGAGCTACCTTTGAGAGTTTTATCTTATGTATTTATATTTTTTTAGTCTATGGTGAGGTATCTTGTACCATTATTTTGAAAAAGAAGGAAATTTAGTGTATTGATAATAACATAAGCTAATGGTGTTCATTTTATAAGTGTATGTATTCTATGATTGTTTTATATATTGATATATTCCCTTTTATTTATGAATTGTATTTTTGATATCTTACCTTACTATTTATTCTTTAATTATAACTATTATTAGTAATACATAAAAAAGTATGATATTATGGAAAATTTAATTTTCAATGAATAACCACATAACTTGGGTTAAATGTTTTGTCAAAATATATACCTAATTTATAGATGGGTTGTTATCCAATTTATGAGTAGCATGATTCTTATAATGTATTTTTCTTAGTGATAGTTTGTTCCTTTGAGTGTTATATTTTTTCAACGTGGTAAATATGTTTTGTCAATTTAAATCGAATTAATAAGGATTATATGATGTAAAATTTTATTAGATTTTAACTTGGCTATGTTTTGAGTGGGTAAGTTTATTATTTATGGTTTGGTTTTTCTAATTTGATTGTGGATGTTTTTTTTTATTTTTTAGAATTTAATTCATATTTAATCTTTTAATATTCTTAAATAGTATATTCAAATGAATTAAAGAGGATTTTCAATGAAAAAGTTTCATTGTTTGAATGTATTAACTTATTTTAAATATAATGGATAAGTTATTATAAATTTAATTATTATGTTTAAAACATTTTAGTTTTTCTTCAAAATCATTAAACACTTAGAAAAGTGTTTATTCATATTGGTATAAGTTTTTTTAGTCAGAGTAGGACACTCAAGAGGGGGGTAAATTGAGTTCCAATAAAAATTTCTATCAAAAAGTTTGAATAAAAAGTTCCCCAAACTCCAATAAAAAAACCCAGTTAACCAAAGGAGTAGTTTGTAAAATATTTTATTGTTCGATGGATTTATTAAAGAGTGATTAGTTCTCAGTTAAAAAAATATGAATGATTACTTTAACTTTTGAAATAAATCTTCTATAGAAAATTATAATATAAACACTATCTAAGATTAAATATCAATGTAAAATAAAGTTTTATGATTTAAATAGACACAAATAGAGAAAATAAACTTGAAATAACACAACAAAATTTAAACAAGGGGTTCAGTCTCAAGAAGGGAATTAATCCGCTCCACTTGGTGATCACCTGCCACCAAGTAGTTTATATAAACAAACTTTTATCTACACCCTGGATCAGGGTAAATAATAGCATACACAACTATTCTGGTTAACTAGACCTCTTACACAATTTTAGTGGGAGTTCAAAAACAAATAGGCCTTACAAGGGCCTCTTTTATTGTTATCCATGGGTACAATCAGGTGTAGAAGACGATTTGTGAAGGTATATGTATATATTACAATTTTTCATAGGAGTCAATGTGTGTTCATAGAATATATAAACACACACTTCTTGTAATATAAAAGCAGTACACAAGCAGAGAAAAAAATAGAGAAAATAGAGTTAAAAGTATCTATGTGATTGGAAATGTAGCCTGAGACTTTTGGAAGTTATGTTTTTAATGTAGATTGAGTCTAATTTTTGAAATAGATAGAAAAATAAAGCGTCATGAGAGATTCTATCTTTTGTTCCTATTGAGGTATTTATGTGATCAATGGGATTTTCTCCTTTCTTATTTTTTTTCCGCAAAGTGTTCTTCAGTTTGAGTTCCCAATAGTTCCTCTAAAACTAGCAGTGCTTGTGTTTTTATCAGGTGCTTGAATTTTCAACTTAGACATCAACATATTACTTTTTAGATAAGGTGTTTTATTTATACACTACAACCTTCAAGGATCATGATCTTGATTGTGTCGTGATACCTCGTATTGTAATATGACATCGATTTAAATGTTGTATAAAAAATATAGGCAAAGTCATTAAAATAAATAAAAGTACTAAGTTTTAAAAATAAGACTCTTAAAAATAAATTTAAATTTAAATGAAAAAGTAAGAATTTATGGGTTCTCTAAATGATGTCTCTGAATGGTGTCTCTGAATGATGTCTCAGATCGGTGACATGGTCTGAAGGTGTCTTGGATTAGTGAATTGGAAGAGTGTCTCAGATCGATGACTAGGTACAATGTCTTATAATTTATGCATTCTACAATTAGGAATGGTGAGTCAAGTATTAGTGATTCAGGATTAGTAAGTCGCTCTGATGGTAGGTCCACTTGATGGTGACTCATGCTATCGGTAGCTCATATACTACTACAAAACTAGTCTTTAACAGTGCTGGTATTTATCAGCGCTAAAAAATATTGATAAATGGTATATATATTAGTGCTAAGAAAATAACTGATAAATTTAAACTTTTATCCACACATTTTTTACATTGATAAATGGTACCTTTATCAGCGCTTTATTTTTAGCGTTGATAAAGTGTAAAATTTATTAGTTCTTTATTTTTAGTTCTGATAAATATTTACTTCATTATTGTTTTTTAGCACTCATAAAGGTCCGAATAAATAAAATAAAATTACTAAATAAATAAAAAATAAAAAAATGATTTCTTTAAAAAAAATATTGCAAAATTTATTTATTAAATAATTATTGATAAAAATTAATAAATTTATTATACATTATTAAATGTTAAATTTTTTATTAATTAGATAATTATGTTAATTAATGTTGTTAAATTGTATATATTAAATATAAATATATATATTAATGTATATAAATATGATTTATATATTATAAAATATTTATAAACTTTACATAAAATAGTCATATATTTTTTGAATAATGGTTTATAATTAAAAATTAATATTAATTACAAATATTGACTAATTTTATAGCACTCGACATATAATTGAATGTCGTTTGATTTTTCAATTTAATATAGATAAAATCTATCTTACATTGATTTCCCATATACATATTTAATGAATTTTTATATATAATGCACACACATAAAACCTATCTATTTTTTCAGTATTGTTAAAGTGTATTTAATCATAATTTATTCTATTTCACTCATTTTTAACATATATGCATGCACTTAAAAGTAGATATTCATTAATAATGTTATAAATATATTTGTAAAGAGATATTTATAAATGTAAATTTACTAAATTTTTACAATTATATATTTGTAATTATAAATAAATAAATATTTTTTAAAGATATTTATATATATAAATAAATAATTATATATATTTAAATAATCATTAAATTTATAATATATTTTCTTAAATATTTAACATATTTACTAAATTTATATTTATATATATTTATTAAATATATATATGCATAATTATATAAATATATATAATGATATAAATATTTTATTTTAAAAATATTTCTATAATTATAAATAAATAATTATAAATAAATAATTATAAAATTATAAGAAATATATTTAAAAATGAATATATTTTCTCTATATATATATTTATTAAGTATATATAAATATTTACAATTATTTTTATTTATAATTATAATAATAAATCCTCTAATAATGCTTAAGTAATAAGTGCTGATAAAAGCATATTTATCAGCGTTTTTTCTCAGTGATAAAAATTAGGCTTTATCTACGCTAAACAAAGTGATTATAAAATAAAAATTTATTAGTGCTATAAGTTTAGTGCTGATAATTGGTTATTTTATCAATGATTAGGTAATAAGCACTGATTAAAGGACTCTTTTTTAGTGTTTTTTATTAGCACTAAAAAAAGTATCCCGATCTAATTAAAAAACCCTAACCATTTACGAACTTATCATTATATTAGAATCTTTTTATGGAAGCCACCCACAACCATCACTCCTCCTTAGTGAATTGAAGCATGAATCACACCACTCGACTGCCTCTAGTTTCTCGAACATCTGGTCCACCATTCGGTGTATGATTGAAATTAGGGTTTCTGAAGAGGGTCTCAATTTTTTTTCAACCTAGCGAGGTTGTTCTTCCAATTTTTTTTGTATATTTTTGGTTTTGTTTTTAATTTATTCTTCTAAAATTTAATTATTTGTGGTCTAGTGATTTTATACTAGCAGGGTAGGCCGTTCAATTTTCTCAGTTTCCCATTTTGATTCAACTCTCGATCGCTCATGGAGAGTTTATAATTTCTATACTAGAGGGTGACACATAGAGTCACAAGGAGTTTAGTTGGTTGTTTTATTTTTTTTACATTTCCCAAATTGATTCCCCATAGTTATCAAGCATATTTTTCATTCTTTATTTTATCAATGTATTCCATACATGTGAAATCTTAGAAATTGAAACTGGGGAGTTTGTGTGTGAGGGAGTTGAAGGTAGGTTAAAGGATTTATTTTATATTATATGGATTAATATATTTTTTTCTATTTATCTCGATTGGTGTGATAATTAAATGCATCAATGCATCATGGATATTTTTATTTAAATTATCTTTCTACTGGTTTTATTTATTTTTTAGGCCAAATTATTCCCATTGTGTTGTTTTTCATGCCCTTGTTCTTGTTTCCAGCTTGAGGGGGATCAAGAATGTCCCTTTGACACTATTTTGATATAGATAGACATTACACCCACAACATTTAAAATTTTTATTCAATTTTCAATGGGTTTAAAGTTGGGTTTTCAATATTTCTTTTGAAATATATAAAACACTTCCCTCACTTATATGGACTAGGAAATAAATATCCCATTAATTCCATGAGTTTCCTATAAACGAAGGAAAATGTCAAGTCACTAATCATCAACATTTAAACATTAGTCATTATTAATATAGAAAATTATTACCATCATTCATATCTTGAACCTCTAAATATTATGTCTTACATATTTATATACACTTTCAATCTATCCATAAAATAATTTTTTATGTAATGATTATGATTAATTCCTCATTTTTTAAATTAAAATTTCTTTAATAATTCATATATCCTTAAATACAATTCTCTTAGTTCTTGTTTCAATTCATACATCACCTCTGTTAATTTATAAAAATTATTCTAATATTAAATAATGATAAACTATCTTTTTGTTGGATGTAATTACAATTAATGTAATCCATTAGTAAATTATAATTTTAAATCCAGTTGGAGTACCTTGAATTTCCTTGGAATGGGTTAGTGTGGTGATATGACATCCCAAGAGTTTTGTTTTTTTTAAAATATTGATATACCATTAATTTTAAATGTAATAATTACTTAGGTTGCTACATCACTTATTCCAATACATTTTTATATATTCTTATTGATTAAACGAGAGTTTGTTATTCTTTTTTATCATATTTGAGTTTCGTATTACTCCTTAACTACCTATGTTATATTTTCATTTATTTGGGGGATTTATGAAATATTTTATGTGGAGTAATTCTTTTCTTAAGTTCAATTACCCATTTTCTTAAAAATATAGAAATTATTTGAAACAATCAAATGTTGAGTTTCCCTTATTATAATTGTCTATAACTTTAACTTTTGATAATGAATATCTTATGTGCATTTATTTATATTTTGTATAAAATTTATATTTTATGAATCTAATAAGATGGATATGAACCAAAAATGGATGCACGCTAATCTTCTAAAATAATAATATGAAGATGGATTTAAAGAGTTCATCACATTTGAAAGAGCACTAGTAAATGACCCTTTTAAAATCCTTTGTTTGTGTTTACATTTTTGTTATTCAATAAATATTATTCCAAAACAGTTAGAAGAATATTGATATCTATATAGGTCCATTGATCAATGGATCCAAAATAAGGATTGGCTGTGCATCAATCACAAAGATAATAACAAAACTAAGGATTCTCTATCCACTTCACTACTGTTGGTTAACTACCTCTTAGTAAAGCATATCACTTGAAATTCCTAGATGCCATCCCTGTGTTGCTATCATCCCACACATATAAGGAAACAAACTAATTAGATTTGTGAAAATATAGATAAAATTTCCTTGAATAAGATAATTCATTAGGTAAAGGTTTTTTAGAAAACATATATGATTGAAGAATCAACATGAGAATCAGAAAATTATTGGAAGGAAAATATTCCCACTTTTTTAAGTAATGAATAAAATTGTGAGGAATAGAAGGAAAAGTGAATACTGAATGTTGATATTAAAGAGTTGGTGGGGAGCATTTCTGGGATGAGAGCATCATGAGGATGATAAATTGTAAGTTAAGTTCAGATGCTATGCTAAGAGGTATTTAACCAATAATAGTGAAGTATACATAGAATCCTTAGTTTTGTTATTAAATTTATGAGTTATGCACAAACAATCCTTGTTTTGGCACCATTGATCAATGGATCCAAATATATATCAATACCATTAATTGTCTCATAGTTTCAAAAAATCTATATAGTCTTCTAAACTATAATGAAGTGCACAAAGAATCCTCAGTTTTGTTTTTAGATTATATTAAGGCCAAAGAAACCCTTTAGAAAGATGTAAAGGTCATGTTAGGATATACTTTCCTCTAATTTACCAAAAAATTATATAATGAAACATCAATTTAATTTTCATTATTCCTTGTAGAGTTTTTTTATTTTTGAACATTTCTATCCATGTTTCATGCCTTTTTATGAATAGAAATGATGATATATCTGCTCAATCACAGAGGTTATTTTAATGTTTGCAAAGTAAAATCATTGTCCATAGAAATAATGCATTGTTTAATATTTTTGTTTAATTTATTTCTTTTTAGTATTACTCACATAGTAATTGTTTTCATATATAGATGGATTCTTTTATTCAAGTTGGGGTGCTCTGTCCAACTTTCATGTTTCTTCTCCCTTAAAACATTTTCACCCCTGTAGTGGTGCATTTATCACTTTATTTCAAATTACATACACTTCCTTTGTAGGAATAGAAACAATGCCACCTTTGCTCAATCGCATAGGTAATATTGATGTTGTGTACAATAAAATCATTATCCATAGAATTAATTTATTGTTTCATATTTTTATTTGATTTATTTTCTTTCAGTATTTCTCACACAATAATTGTTTTCTTATAAATGTGGATTCTTTTTTTCGAGTTTGGGTGCTTTGTCCAACTTTAATACTTCTTCTCCCTTAAATTTTTTTCACCCCTACAATGGTTCATTTTTCACTTTCATTCAAATTATATCCACTGCCTTTTTAGGAAGAGTAATGACACTGCCTTTTCTCAATTACAAAGGTAATCCGAATATTTGGATAGTAAAATCATTGTCCATAGAATTAATTTATATTTTCATATTTATGTTTAATTTATTTGTTTTTTGTATTACTCACATAATAATTATTTTTTTATAGTTGTGGATTATTTTTTTTAAGTTGGGTTTCTATCTCAATATTTTATCCCTTTCTATATGAAAACTTTCACAAAATTCTTATCCCTAAAAACCTTTCACCCCAATAGTTTTAACATTTATCACTTTCCTTCAAGTTCCCTCCACTACTTAATCAGAAAGGTAATCTTTATATTTTCACAGTAAAATCATTTTCCATAGATTAATGTATTATTTCATATTTATGTTTATTTTATTTCCTTTTAGTATTACCCATAATAATATTTTTCTTATATAGGTAAATTAATTTTTTTCCGAGTTGATGTGGTTTGTTTGAAGCTACTCATGTAGAGTTGGAAGTTTCATAAAGAAAGTAAATGAAAATCATGGTAACTTTGATTGTTGGGATTATTTTGAGACTTTGGGATGTATAGAAATCATTATCACCTCAATCCGACACATGATGTGATCGGTATGACACTAAGTACTTCTTTCTATTTTAAATTGACATTAATTTTAGTAAAAAAGACAACTGACTCAATGTGTTTGTTATTAGTTTAAAATCAATATTTGAATTTAAAAAGTTTCACTCACTGAAAACCAAAAAAACATGCTTGTATTTTCTTGATAATTGAGGGAATCGATTCATAAATAATTTGTGATGTATAGGAATAAGTCTCACATCAAACCGATACACGATGTGATCCATATTAGTAAATGTGTGTTTCAAATTCAAAATGAAATTTTAGTAAAAAAGAAAATTTACATACTCAAAACTAAGAAAACACATTCATATTATTTTGATACTTTAGGAAAATAATCCATAACTGACTTAAATGGTGTAGGAGTCTTCTGCTCCTCAATCTGATGCACGGTGTGACCAATATGACTCTAAGTGCATCTTTATTTAAAGTTGATATAATTTTTTGTAAAAAAACAAACTAACCTAATAAAAACTGAACAAACACATTCATATTGTTTTGAAGTGATTTGATATGTGTATGAATAATATTCACCTCAATCTGATGAACGGTGTGACTGATATGACTCAAAGTACGTGTTTTTATTTAAAGTTGACATCATTTTCTGTAAAAAGGCCAACTGACCTACTCAAAACTAAGAAAACCCATTAAAATTGTTTAAATAATTTAGTAAAACAATCCATAGGTCATTTTTGAACTGTAGGAAGAAGACAAACCACAATCCGATACACAATGTGATCGATATGAGTCAAAGTGCATGTTTCAATTTTAAAATGACATTTTAGTAAAAAGACAAGGGACATTCTAAAAACTAAGAAAACACAATCAGATTGTTTGGATACTTCAGGAAAATTATACATAAGTGATTTGGGATGTGTAGGAATCATCCAAACGTCAATCCAACATATGGTCTGACTGGTATGACTCAAAGTATGTTTTTAATTTAAAATGGGCATTAATTTTAGTAAAATGGAAAAATGTCCTACTCAAAACCAAGAAAACACATTCTAATTATTTTGATACATTTTGAAAATAATACATAAGTTAATTTTTATATGTAGAAATTAGCCACACCTCAATATAATACACAATGTTCCCAGTATGACTCAAAGTGCCCGTTATCAGTTTAGAATCGACATTTTAGTTCAAAAAGTGTTACTCACTGAAAACTGATCAAAGATGATCATATTTTCTTGATAATTTTTGAGAATGATTCATAAGAAATTTGTGATGTGTAGGAATCTGTTTCACATCCAACAAATACACGATGTGATTAGAAAGAGTCAAAAGTGCATGTCTGCAGTTTAAAATAATATTTTAGTAAAAAAGACAACTAACGTACTCAAAACTAAGAAAAAACATTCAGATTGTTTTGATACCTTAAGAAAATGATACACTAGTCATTTGAGACATATTGGAATTAGTAGTACCTCAATTTGATGCACGATACAACCAGTATGATTCCTAGCGTGCTTTTTTATTTAAAATTGACATCAATTTTAGTAAAATTAACACTTTTTATTAATTTATTTCTTTATATTAATAATACCATTAGAATTGTTTTCTTATAAATCTATATTATTTTTCTTGAGTGGGGATGTTTTGTTTGAAAATATCACGAGTCATGTCAGGATTAAAAGATAAAGTAACATTGATGTTCTTGAATATATGTAACAATTTTTATTTATGTAATTGTATGAACCAATGCTTGAAATGTCTATAATATAGTGTTTTGTTCTTGTATATGTGTTGTAAATTTCATCAAACTTAAATCCTATATTGGGACTTGATTTTATTGATATCTAGTGTGTTTCTAATGCTATGGTGTGTTGTAATATCGCACTATAGTGATGCTACAATGTGCTATTACAACACACTATTGTGTGGCACTTTATTAACACTTTTAAAAGCATTGCTAGACGCCACAATTATCAGTTATTTTAAAAGAAATAATAAAGGTATACTTATTAGCACTCATAGAAGAACTTATAAAAGTCCATTTTTTCTATTCTCAAAAAGAACTAATAAAAGACCCATACTTTTAACATCGCTCATATATTTAGTGTTTTTTTTCACTGATAAAGGCCATTTCTAGTGCCATTAAAGGCTAGTATTGTTGTAGTAATACTTTTAAATTTTTTTGAATTGAGTCTGTTAGTATCTTAATGAAAGAATGTGTTATCCATTGCAAAAATTTTGAGTGTCTATCGATATCTTGATGCAAAGGTGTCTCATTCTTTGTGAAAATTATAAGAGCCTATCAGTAGCTTGATGCAACCGTGTCTCATGTTTTTCCAATATTCTGAGAGTATGTTGGTATCTTGATGCAATAGTGTCTCATCCTTTATGAAAAATCTAAAATGATTTCAATAGTGGGTTTTACAATGATGTATCATTCTTTTTCAGAATTTAGAAACTGTACTGATTGTGAGACATTTGGTTGTGAGATATCTTAACAATGAGTCTATATCAACAGTCTCTCATACTTAGACAATTTTCTACCATCAATGAGATGTCCAAAAATGAGTTCACCTAGATGAAAACTTATCCTTAACTTTGATAGTGAGTCCACATTAATGGTGACTCATACTTAAATATATATATTTCCAACCTGTCTTATGATGTAAAATTCTAAAATAATAGATTATGATTATATGTAAACAAGATTAAACATAATTAAACATGATTTAACTATAATATAACTTGATTTAACTTGATAAAGCATGATTTTTGATCACTAAAACTAGAGGAGGACAACAATATCCCCCTTTTTTATGATCAAAAATCATGAAATTAAGAGGTGATTCATAATAATCAAAGTTCAAAAGACAACTGTTCTTCTTAACATGTCATAAATATTATGGGAGATTAAATTATAAGATAAAAAAATTAAATTCAATTGAATACCATACTTATTATCATTCTCAGGTTAGATACCATACTCATTCTCCCAATTCCATAGTCACTCTCTAATTTCCATACTCATTCTTCCCCTTTTGGGATTATATAAAAGAGAAAAAAATAAAAAGAGAGAAAGGACATAGAACAAATAAAAAGAGCTAATATATTAGATGATAAAACGATAACAAATTGAATGAGAAAAAGTTCAGAAATAAATCCTTATCAAATATAAATCTAATAAATATTTATCTAAGGAAGGATCAATGAATGCCTTTCAATTATCAGAAGAAGATAGTGGAGGAACATATGGTATGAAAGTTAGCAAGGTATAAAGTTGATAAATTGGAACTCCAGAAGGCACAATATAGGTAATAAAATTATTTTAAGGAGTGGGTGAATGTTCTCGATAAATAATAGGCCTCAAATGATTAAGAACCTGAGATAGAGTCATGGGAAAAGTTTTACGGGTTGAAGGAAGTAGAGAAAGTGGGTTCTGTGTGAATGAAACTCTGAACTAAGGATCAATTGATTGGTAGATATAACTTAAAGGAATATTCTCTATCGTAGGATGAATGGGAAAATCTTGTTGTGATAAAATAGCAGTAATATAAACATGAAGGTAGGGATTTGAAAGGTTGATGAAGTCAATGATTATCTGCCCACATTTTTCAATATCCATAGTAAAATCATTATTATTTTCAATAAACACATGAAGGGAAGGAGTGAGATCCTTGAGTTGTCTAAATTGTTCCTTAAAAGCTTGGGCGACATGAGGAAGAATTAAAGTCTCACTTAAGTACTTGAAATGATAAGTGAGATAATTTGTTGTGTAAATCCTTGAGAAGTAATAATCGACCTTATTTGTAATGACCTCTTGATCTTCTATGGACTATTTCTTGTAATACCTAATCATGTCATGCACATGGTTACTATTATGACGGATTTTAATTAAGCCTACCAGATCGACACCACCCATCAAATACTAAAGCTCTTCTCATTCCACTATTCTAATCATATAAATATCAAAAGTCTAAGTAAGAGTATTAGAGGTTGAGGCACCTTTTAATTCATCTCTAATAACTGATCTTAAAAGATCCAAATAAAGAGTTAGAGGCTGAGGTGTATCATCCTCAGAATATGTATCTCCAAGAATTTAGACAACACCAACCAAAGATTATCTATATTCATAAGATGTGACTTTAACAACAGTAATGAGAGTATCCAATCCATCAATAAATCTTTTATTCTCCATTATAACATCTTAAATATCAGAAACCCTGTGAGGGTGAATCAGTGATATTACTTTCTCTAAAATCATAGCGGCATCAACTTCACTAAGGCTTGACACTGAGACTAGTTGAGGTCAAAGGATATCTCAAATAGCTGAGCACAATTCTTACTTAAAAACTTTTAAGCCATTATGAATCACATAGTAAGTAGGAAAATATACAACTAGAGGAGCAAGAGTAGGAGCAGAAGGAGTAGGAACCACTATTAGATTTGATTCACCATCAAAATATGGGTAGTTCAAGACCAATGAAATTAATCACGTAGATTTTTCCCATTAATAATATATTATCACATCAAAAGGGGTAAGAGTAGAAAATTTAACTCTAAGAGAAAGTGGATCCCCTGCAACAAGTGCTTCCTTCTCAACATGAAATTCATCTTTCACTTGAACATATGAAACTTCTTCCTCAAATAAAACTTACTTAGGATCCTTTTGAGGTTAAAATACTATATCATTTTCCACTAAAATAGTTTCAACAAGATTTGTAGGTTTTAAAAAAGGACCTTGATCCCTAAAAGGAAGATCAACTTCACCACTATATTTACCACTTTTTTATATTTATTCTTATTAATTTATTTCACTTTCCCTTTTTCACCAGACACTTATTCCTCCTCCTATTTATCTTTATGATTTTCATTTTCTTCTTCTTCTTCATTCTCTTTCTCTTTATTATTGTCTTCTTATTCGTAGATTCCACTTCTACTAGATTATTCAACATCCTCAGATTCTAATGTATCCTTATTATCATCTCTTAGGAGAGATTATTTTTTAAGAAGAGATTTTGGAGGTCTAGGTGATCCATAAGTTATTTATTCTGGGCTTCCTACAGTGTTAGGATCACTCCTATCATCAATAGAAGTTTCACTTTCTTTATCTGCCTTAACTTATTCTTCTTCCTCATCTGAATACTTCACAAAAACATTTGGTCCTAAAACAGGGTCAACCATATCCTTTTGTCTTGTGGGATATTGAATAGTATTGAATTATTTATATATTTTCTCATTATCTTCCACCCACTATATCTTCCAGGGATTCCATATTATCCTCATATTTTTTTGCATATATATTTGGAAATGAAAAATCCATCACACTATATGATAGTTTATTCACCTTTATTCACCACTCCTTTATCCTTCAACATGGAAGAAATAATCTTATACTAGAATATGGAGTTTGAATTTGAATAAGGATTGATCATATGATAAATATGAGATATAAAATATATTCATATTTTGATCATGTGTACTTGTTTCATCAGATTCAAAAAACAAACATATTAAAATTTCCAAGGGGCAAAACTCATTTCCTTGGACACTATTGATGATGAATAAACATAAAAAGAAATCAACACTCACCATCTTGATCAATTTCTATATTTCTTCTAGTGATTCCATCACTTGTAAGCTTAGTTAAGACTATTTCATAACTAAATACATCACTTAAAGGAGGGACACTACCTTGGTGATCTTCAAAAATACCTTCATGAGGTACCTTCCAACACTCATCCCAATACATGGAAGAAAATGCAATTCTTTTTCCATTCATTCCCAAATTTTTCCAAACCTCATATGTTCCCTCAAGAATGAAATCTACGTACAGATAAAAATCATGAACTAGATTTGGATAAAAAGGTCGCTTGTTGTTGTAGAACCATTCCAACCATCCTTGTACTTGCAACACGTTCAATATAAGAGACTTACTTGATAAGATCCAATCATAATGGACTTCTTTTTCTAGTATGAATATCCTATTGACAATATCAGGGTTAACAGGTTTGGTTTTAGGATCAATTGATTCTCCTTTTTTCTTCTTCGAAGGATGATGATTGTTTGGAGACTTCTCAAAAAAACTATTTACTCAAGCCATTTGAAAGATTTAGAGGGTTTGGTTCTATGAAAGATGGTATTAGAGGTTTGGGAGAGAAAGTTTTATCTTTGGAAGAGTGGTAAGTGAAAAATTATTTGGATCGATTCTATTTTTATCATTTAGGGATTTCAAAATATTAAATAAAAAATGCGAAATCAAATAATGTGAAGTAAATAAAACAAAACTTTTATGTCCAATCCATAAAAATAACAAAGTAAAGAACTGTAAGACATAATGGTGAGTTATGTCGGTGATTCCCAATGATGATTCATAAATAGTGAGTCCTAATGGTGATTCATCAATAGTTAGTCCCAATGGTGAGTCATTAATAGTGAGTCCCAATAATGAGTCATTAACGGTGAGTCCCAATGGTGAGTTATAAATGGTGAGTCCCAACAGTGAGTCATCCATGATGAGTCCCAACATCGAGTCATCAACAGTGAGTCCTAAAAGTGAGTCATCAATGGTAAGTCCCAATGGTGAGTCATCAATGGTGTGTCCCAATGGCGATTCATCAACAATTAGTCACTCAAAATTGATCATCCCCAACTCATTTATTATTTAATCCATTCTATCATAATTTAATGGCTTAGTAAAAATATCAGCAAGTTGATGTTTAGTTCCAATAAATTCAAGAGTTATATCACCTTTTTGATAATGATCCCTCAAAAAGTGATGTCTTATATCAATATTATTTATTCTTTAATGAGAAACTGGATTCCTAGAAATGTTAATAGCACTTGTGTTGTCATAGTTTATATGGGCATACCAAAATTGATGTCTATAGTCTAGTAATGTGTGTCTCAAACACAAAATTTTAGCAAAAAAACTACTAGTAACTATTTATTCATCTTCAGTAGTATATAATTCAATATAATTTTGTTTCTTACTACACCAAGAAACTAGAGACTTTCCCAAAAAGTGACATGTTTTAGAGGTTCTTTTTTATCTAACTTTCAACCACAAAAAAACATCAAAATAACTAAGTAAAATAATTATATTTTAGGGTAGAATAGTCTTAAGTTGGTATTATATTTGATGTATTTGAATTTTTTTGACCATAAAAAGGTGTGATTTTTTATGATTTTCTTGAAAACAAGCACACAGACACACACTAAACATAATATCTAGTCAGCTAGTAGTCAAGTACACAAGAATTCCAATCATGCCTCTGTTATTAGTTTGATCCATTGATTTTCCATTTTCATCAAGATCCACTTTACAAGTGTTAATCATAAGTGTATCACTATTTTTAGTGCAGTCCAAGCCAAAATATTTTAAAATATCTGTAGTATATTTACATTGATATAAAATAATACCTTCCTTATTTTGAAAAATTTGAAATCCAAGAAAGAATTTGAGTTCACCCATTATACTTATTTCAAATCATTTTTCATTATTTTTGAAAATTCAAGACATGCATAATTTCTTAAATATAAAAAAATAACATCATCAACATATATTTAAAAAACTAAAACATCTTTAGATATTTTTTTATAAAAAGAATAGGATCAAATATACCATTAGAATAACCAATAGAAATAAGAAAAGTGTGGATCCTACCATACCAAGATCTTATAGATTATCTTAAACCATACATAGATTTTGATAATTTGAAAACATGATTTGGAAAATGAGGATTTTTAAAATTGGGGGGGGGGGGGGGGTTGTTCAACAAAAGCGAAATCAACTACATAACCATTTAAGAATGCAATTTTGAAATCCATTTGATAAATTTTAAAATTCAGATGTGATGCATAAGCTATCAGTATTCTAATGACTTCAATTCAGTATATTGGTGAAAAAGTTTATTTATAGTCTATGCTTTCTTCTTTACGATAACATTATGACACTAATCTTGCCTTATTTTTTACAATAGTTCAAACTTTATCCAGTTTGTTTCTAAACACCCACTTAGTGCCTATAGTCAAGGTGTCTTTGGGTATGTAAACATGTTTTAATATTTTATTTCTTTCAAACTGATTTAATTATTCTTGCATAGTCATCATTCATAATTCATCATTTATTACATCATTGATGTTCTTAGGTTCAAGCTGTTACAGAAAGACTTGATGTCAAACCTGGTCTCTTAGAGAAGATTTTGTCCATGTTCCTTTGTCTAAATCTCCAACTACAACATATAAAGGATAATTTTAAGTGTTCTAACAGTTATAGAAAAATAAGGTCTGGTCACTTAGGGTTCTTCAGTAGGTTGAGGTTCCTTGTATTTAGAATCAAGAAATCTTCCAGAACTGGATTTTTCTTCTTCTTGTTTTAAAATAGAATCAGATTATTTAGGATTTAAGTTAATATTTGATAGATTTTCCTAAATATTTTCTAAGGAGGTTTTGGATTTATGTGGATTTAATTCATCAAACAAGACATGAAAAAATTACTCCACACATTTGGTTCTCTTATAAAAGACTCAATAGGCTTTATTAGAGATTAAATAACCTTGGAAAATTCCTTCATCACTCTTGGAAGAAAATATTTCAATATTATATTTTATATTGAGAATAAATAATTCTCAACAAAAAACATTAAATTAATTAACATTGGGTTTCCTATTATTCCTTATCTCATAGAAATTTTTCTTTAAAATAAGTCTAATTAAGACTCTATTAATTATATATCAAACAATATTCACAACTTCAGCCCCCAAAAAAGGTAGATCATATTCATTCAGCATTGTTCAGTATATCAATTTTAAGGTTCTATTTCTCCTTTATACAACTCCATTATACTAGGGTGTCCAAGGAGTAGATAAGTTTTGAATATTTCCATTTTATGTGAAAAAAGATTCAAATTATTGATTTTAAAACTCATTACCATGTTCACTTGTTAAGGTTTTGATTCTAAGTCCACTTATGTTTTCTACTAATTTATCATACGTGGTGAAATCAGAATAGGCCTCACTCCTGACCTCCCTGATCTTCTGATGCGCTGGTGTTCCTATCTTTCATCGGCTAATGCAAGCTCTCATTTCTCCCTAGCCTAGATCATTTGGGTTCAGCATAACGATTCGGTTTTTGACCATGTTAATCAGCCTTCCGAGTTCTGGATTGAATGAGCCACTTCATGGATTGAGGGATGGAAGAATCGCAAAGGAAACTTTCTGCCAAGAGTTACCCCATCTTGTCCCCCTCATTGGACCCCCCTAAAGGAAGGGAGTATTAAGATTAATGTGGATGCTTCTATCCCCAAGGATGGGCTTGTTGCTCTTGGCCTCCTGGCTCAAAATCATCTGGGGCAGATCATTGCAGCAAAATATGAACCACATCATACCTTATGGGAACCGGCAGTTGCTGAGGCCTATGCCATTCTTGCAGGGATAATGCTCGCTGTGGAACATGGATGGGCTGATATCATCATCGAGTCTGACTGACTTTCTATTATCAATGCTATTAACCATAATGACGTCGGACATCAGGCCTTTGGCTTCATCTTCAGGAGAATCCGCTCGCTGCGCCAAAGATTCTCTTGCTGCACCTTCTCCTTTACCCAAAGGGAAGGAAACAATACTGCCCATCAGCTGAAGGCCTCAGTCCCCTTTGATGTCAAACAGTTATGGCTGAACAATTTCCTTTCTTGTCTCTACTTATATACTACTTCTGATTTTCGTCATTCATATTATCCTTCATTCTTTTCAAAAAAAAGCCTCACTATTGTGAGCTAAAAATAAGGTCCATGTATACCTTTAAAATTCATCTACTAGAATATATACATATTTCTTTCCGTTTAAAATTTAAACTCTAGATTGTCCAAACAAATCCCTATGAACCAACTCAAGTGGTTGAGAAGTAAAAACTTATTTATTTGGTTTGAAAGATATTTTATGTTGTTTTCCTTTTTTTACAAGGATTATAGACTTTATCATTTGGAAACTATAGTTTAGGTAGATCCTTGACAAATAATTTTCCTATATTATTTATAAGATATTGAATGTTATAGTGTCCAGTATTCTATTAGAGAGCTAAGACTCTTTATGGAAGTCACCTAAGAAAGAAAAATTACGTGGGACTAATTAATCCAAATTTACAACATAAACATTTTCATTTCTAAAAGTAGTAAAGACTAAATCATTATTATAATTGAAAACATTACAAGAATAATTTTCAAATTTAATATGATATAAATCATCACATAAATGTTAAATGCTAAGTAGATTGTAATTTAGACCACAAATAAAAACAAATTTATAAATTAAAAGCGAATTGTTGTTACCGATTTGGCCAAGGACAATAATTTTACCTTATACATTGTCACCAGAGGTTACATGTACACCATCTATCTTTATAAGGTTCTTGAAGATAGAGTAGCCCCCATTCTTGTGTCTTGAACACCCACTGTCTAAGTACCAAAAGTTCTTATAGGAACTCTTCAAATTTATTTCCTATAAAAAAATTTTAAACAAGAAAAAAATTCAACACCTAGAGTTTCTTGGGTATAGTAATATTAGTAATTAAAGCTTTATGAACCCATGTTTTATTCATGGATTTCTTGTAATTAGTTTTTAATGTTTTAGAAAAATAAAATTTATTAGGTCTAAAATAGTTATAATTAGTAATGTATTTTCTAGTTCTACAACCTGTAATTTTTTTTTTCAGATCTGGTTATAAAACTGAATTTTACAAATTTGGATAAAAATTTGTTTTTACCAAAATTTTATTGCCTAGGTTGTTAACCAATTCCAGTAATGTATTTAGGATCAGCATGTTTTCCAAGAATTTTAGTCAAGGTATTTTTACCATTTGTAAATTTTTCCAGATCCTTCTTTAATTGCTCATTGGAAAGTTTAATTTCAGTATTCTCATTGAGCAGTTGTGCATTATTTTATTTTTCTAAAATAAATTTATATTTAAAACTAGTAGAAAGAGAATGTTGTTTCTTGAATGATTTATATTTAACTTTCAATCCGTTGAAAGTATCCTCAATAATTTTGTTGCATTCAAACATTTCCTCATTTTTTATATTTTCATAAGTTTCAGATTCAGATTCATCTGCTGAATAGTAATAATTTTTTGCAAGAGATACTAGGGTGACCTCAGATGTATTTGTCATAAAGAACACATTGGCTGTGTCAACCTTCTCTTCATGAGATGATTCAGATTCACTAGATATTTCCTCAAAAGAACTCTAGGTATCCTTCATATCCTTCTTGTACTTTCTGTCCTTGTCGTCATATTTATTATTGTACTCAAGTCTTGGGAATTCATCCTTCACATGTAATTTTTGTTTATATTCATAGTATACTATCTCATTTGTATTCTCACTTATTTTCCAACCCTTTTTCTAGTTACCTTTATTGTCATATTTCCCTAGGTATCTAGGCTTTATAAAGAACTTATTCTTCCCATATAATTTCTTAAATCTCCTAGATAGCTGATCCATTTCCTCCTCACTATCTATTAATGAATCTTCATTACTGGAAATTTCTACAAGAACGTGAATTTTTTATATTTTTGGATGTAGTGGTTTTGAAAGGAACTAAATTTCTTATAGGTTCATTATCTTATTCTCTGTTAAAATTTATCTGTTCCTTGTACATCATCAACTTTCTTATTAATTATTTAATAGGTAGTTCATCAATGTCACATGATTATCTTATTGATACATATGTCCATATCCACCTTTCTAGAAGACATCTCAAGATTCACATGATCTATTATTTTCTGATGATTGTATTTCCTAATGATATCATTGTATATATAATCTCATTGAACCCGATATACATGTCAGAGATAGGATAATCAAGATTTATTTTGATGTTATTATATTTAATTGTATATGTGTTAAGCCTCATTTGCTTAATATTAGTGGTTCCTTCATTTGAAATAGATAAAGTATCCAAAATTTCAAAGGATATTTTACATGAAAAAATCCTGTTTAATTATTCATCACCTAGAAAAAAATATAATGAATTCATATATTTAAATTTTTTATTATTTGATACCTTAGTTGGGTCATCCCAAGTATTTATAGTAGTATCAAGAATCTTATATTCATCGACTATGGGAAACCATATTTCAAAACCCATGCTTTCTTAATACATTTTCATTTTGATTTTCTACTAAGCATAATTTATGCCATTGAAATAGGGAGGTCAATAGGTTGCACCACATTCCTATCTATTAGCTATGTTAAATAATATAAATAAACTTTAAAGAACTATAAATTTTGAACTGACATAAATTTTAAGATCTTTAAAAGACAACTTAAATCACGATTGAAAATATACAAAAACTTTAAAACTTTGAAGTGAAAAAAAGATTCTATGATACCAAATGTTGGTCAGAGTAGGAAAATCAAGAGGGGGCATAATTGAGTTTCTATAAAAAATTCTATAAAAATTATTTAACAACAATTACCCTATAATTGGAATACTAAACAACATAGTTAACCAAAGGATCAATTTATAAAATATTTTATTGTTTAAATTTTTTCTTAAAGAGTGATTAGTTCTCAGTTAAAACAATATGAATTATTACTTTAACTTTTGAAATAAATCTACTAAAGAAGATTATAATATAAAAAATATATAAGATTAACTATCAAAGTAAAGTAAAGTTTTTTGATTTTAAAAAATATAAATAGAGAAAACTAAACTTGAATGAACATAGTGGAATTTAAACAAGAGGTTTAGTCACAAGTTGAGATTTGATCCTCTCCACTTGGTGATCACATGACACTAAGAATTTTATATAAATAAAATTTATCTACACCCTAGATTGTGGTAAAAAATAGCATACACAACTGTTCAGGTCAATAAGACCTCTTCCACAAATTTCATTGGAGAGAAAAAAAAACAGGCTATGTAGGGGCCTCTTCCACTATAATTCGTGGGTACTCTCAGGCGTAGAATATGTTTTTTAAAGATATCTATGTATCATCTAGTTTTTCATAGGAGTTAGTGTATGTTCATAGAACATATTGACACACACTGATCATAATGTAAAATCAGTACACAAGCATAGAAAAAAATATATAGAATAGAGTTATAAGGATCTGTGTGATTGACAATGCATCCTGTGACTCATGAAAGTTATGTTGGAATGTAGCTTGAGTTGAATTAGATAGAAAAATAGAGCATCATGAGATCTTCTGTATTCTGTTTCTAGTGAGGTATTGATGTGCTTTATGAGTTCTTCTCATTTCTTAGTTTGTTGCTGCAAAGTGTTATTAGGTTTGATTTCTCAGTAGTTCATCCACAACTAGAAGTTTTTGTGTTTTTCTTAGGTGCATAAATGTTCAACTTAGACATCAAAATCTTAATATTTTGATCTGGTTTTTTCTTTATACACTACAATTAACAAGGATCATGATCTCAATAATGTCATTGTACCTCGTATATCATATTACAGTCTGACATCAATTTCAATGTTGTCTAAAAAATACATGAAAAGTTATTAAAATAAATAGAAGTACTAAGTTTCAAAAATATGGTCATTAGAAAGAAATTTGAATTGAAATAAAAATAATAATAATTGAATTTGTATCTGTATGGTGTCTCAGATTGGTGACTTGGTCTAACGCTGTCTTCAATCAGTGACTTAGAACGGTGTCTCAGATCAGTGACTTGGAATTGTGTCTTATACTTTATGAATTATACAATCAAGAATGGTGAGTCACATATTGGTGATTTAAGATTGTTAAGTTGCTCTGACAGCAGGTCCACTTGACACAGACTCATGCTATCAGCATCTCGTACTCTTTTAAAATTATGAATTGAGTCTATAGGTAGCTTTATGCAATGATGTCTCATCCTTTGTGAAAATTCTGAGGGTCTATCAATTTTTTTATGTAATGGTGTCTCATATTTTGAAAACATTATGAGAGGTTGTCTATTGCTTTATGAAATGGTGTCTCATCCTTTGAGAAAATTCTGAGAGGCTGTTGGTAGATTGATGCAATGGTGTCTCATCCATTGTGAAAAATTTGAAAATCTACCAGTTTTGGGTTGAACAACGGTGTCTCATCCTTTCTAAAAATTCATCATTGGTACTGATGGTGTGATAGTTGATAGTGAGATATCTTAATAGTTATTCTATATCAATGGTAGCTCATAATTTTCTGATTTTATACAATTAGTAAGATGTCCAATCGTGATTTCACGTTAATGGTGACTCATCATTAAGAGTGACAGTGAGTCCACCTTAACGGTGGCTCATACTTATACATATATTTAAAATGTATATTATGATGTAAATGATAACAAAATAGAGTATGATTATATGTAAACAAGAGTAAAAATAATTAAACATATTGTAACTATAATTTAACTTGATTTAACTTGTTGAAGCATGATTTGTGAGCATTTAAACTAGTGGAAGCTAAAAGGTTAATTTAAAACATTTTAGTAGAAAAACTAATATAGTGTAGTTCTATAAAATATAATTTTTTGAAATCATAACATTTGGAAAATTATTTGGAGGATTTTATTTCCCAAGTGTTGCATTTTTTGTTAATGATTCAATATGTTCTGGTATTTGGAGAGGAAGTGGTGATTATGGGATACTTTTTATGGATTCATTTAATGGAATTAGATGTCATGATTGAGAAATTATCCTCATAAATGTTAAAATTGTTAGACCATTATTCATGGAAAATACATGTGCTAATTATGTTGGGTGTTGACACAATTTTTAATACATGTGAAGATTTTTAGATAAGTTTTTGAATTTTTCTAAATAAATTTCATGATTTAAATAAGTCAATGTAATATAAACACTATCATAGGAGGATTTATAACTGAAGAATGCCATAAAAAATTTCATTATTGCATGATGTTTTGATAATTTTTTTTCCATAAAAATAGAAGGACATGAAAAAATACATTCATTTACTTTTTTTAAATGAGAAATATTTAAAAGGGTGATTAGAAATATTGATATTGAGATTATGTTTTGGATTTTTTTATATAATGAAATTTTCTCTTAGATATTTTTATATGTGTTAACAAACCTTTATCCAACCATAGACCGGTTAAAGAAGGCATGTCAACCATGATCTTTTAGGAGAAAGCTCATCCATTTATAGGAACAAGAAAGGCTCTCTAGATATGGTGGCATGGGTAGGGTGGAGTGCACATGAAAGAACCTGTGAGTACAATGGACACATAAGGCCTATTGGGTGAATATGGAGGTATGCATGTTTTAAAGTGGTGTGGATCGTCCCATGTGGTGTGTGAAGAGTGCATCCTAGTGCTTAACATAGTGCTGTATGGAGTTGTTGATGAAGTTGGGAATATTATTAAGTGTATCTCGACTTGGTGAAAGATCGATGTGATACTCTCTCTTATGTAGGTATAGCATCTCTTCCATAAATGATATGTAAATAATAGTGGCAGTCTAATTTCTTGATTCTAGGATGTCTAATCTCCCATGCCATGAAATTTTAAATTAGTATGCCATATTCAATTTCTTGACTATCAATGAACCTACAGTCACACTCAAGAAAAGTGACAGTAGTATAATCATCCATCTCCAGTGATGAATTCAGTTGGTTTATCAAATTGAGTAGATTCATGAAATATTTATCTTGGATGGGTTCCATTACTCAAATAAATTGATTCGACTAAGTATAATCAATATTCCACATGAGTTAATATCATAAATACATCACATAAACTAACTTGTTATAGAAAAACCATGGATACAACCACCATAGATCCATGTGAAGTATTTTAGATTACACGATTATGTGCCATCATATAAACCTCATCGATCTCATGATGCAGTCATGTGAAGAACAATGTAACTCCCATTATAAGAAGATACCTTTATTTATAACTTTAATTCCATGAATCCTTTGTCATTTTCAAGCATCTGTTCACTTCGGTGCTGTATGAAGTTGAATACAATAATTAAAATATACTATGTGTCTCATGATTATGTTATGCGATCATGTAATGAAAATATATGAATTTCGTATCCTCTCATGTGATATCTAAAGTAAAAAGTATAAAGAGTTTCATCATTAAAAATATCTGAGATACACCGATATATTTGGTTGTTTAATGAACTTTGAATCACCTTGAATATTAGAGGATATGTAGTTTAAATCTTCCTATAAAAATAGAGGCAAAGATTAGGGATGTTCTATTGGTTCCATTTAAAATATTTGAGAGATATATCTCGTTTACAATGAAATAGATCACCTATGTGATCCATTGAAATGATGGCATAGAAGTGTGCATGACATGTTAATGTGAAGGTGAGCCCATAGAATACCCTTGTTTTGTGATGAATAAAATCATGATACATATAAGTTTCATAAAGAATAAGGGAACTAAACAGGATTATTTACAAAAAGAAGGTGATAGAAGATATAAGAGGTTTTGAAAGGAATGTATGGGATACTCGAGTCTCATGAATGATACAATATAGGATCATGTGAAATATTCCCATGAATCTATTATGTGAAATAATAGTGAACTTAAATAAGAAATTAACCATGTGATATAATTTTTATACTGAAAGTATTATTAAAACCCCACAAACCCTACCTGGTCACATGTTGGAGATAGGTGAAAATCAATGCATGAAGTGCATGCATGTCATGGATACTACATGTTAAAATTGAAATAAATCAATAATATATAAGGAAAATCCTAAGATAATATTAAAGGATATTTGAGAAATTTTGATATTAAATAATTTCATTGATAAGGAACCTAAATTACTGATAATTATCATTGGTTATGTTCCATTTTCATGCACTATGCATTATTTCATAAATGAATGAATAAAGATGAGAACTCAAAGATGAACCATTCCGATTTCTTCAAGTTAGATATTAAATAATATAATTTTTATGATTTCATATGCATATTTTTAACACATTTAATTGAGGACATGAAATTATAAAACATAAGGAATATTTATTTCTTGATCATTTTGGTTTATTGAGGAAGACTTGGTCATCTATTGAAAAATATAACAACTTGTGCAAGACCACTAAACCTAATTACTAGTTTCGATGTCTCTTGAAGTATATACAAGTAGGCTAGTTGATCCAAAAAATATTTTGGTGGTGTATTAACATAAATTGGTACAAAAGTGACTTGGAGAAGAATATATTTCTATAAATGGGTCAAACAAAATTATAAGAAGGAGTTTGTGACTTGGGGTATAACTAGTTTTTGAAGAGGCTCGAAGAGAAGATACGTTGGTTGGGGGGGGGGGTCTAACCAAATAATGTATAAGAGTTGGATTTAAGGGGGGGTATAACCAGAATAAACTATAGGAATGACTATTAGGGTGCATAAAAACTTTCTACCGAAACCATTTTAATTAATAAAAAGATTATAGTAGATTATTCATGTTGTTGGGAATAACCAACATGGTAAGAAGTAGGTTTTTTTTACCGAACCTTGTAAATATCATGTGTTGTGATCTCCCTTATTATTGTTTTATATGAATTGAGTCAATGAGATATCACTGAGAGGATTGAGAACTTGATCCATTTGAAGTGGTTAAATTCAAATAGTAAAACTATAAAGATTAAACAATTGATTTACACCCTCTCAATAGATAATCTAGCATGGGGATCTACAATTGATATCAGAGAAAGGTTCCCTATAAGGATAAAATCAAGTTTTTATAAAGTGAATGTTTTAGGAAATGAGTGAGATACCTAAAATGAAAAAAGAAGTTATTCTTGTGAGTAATAATATAGGTATTTCTTCTAAGACTCATAAGAATAGGAGAAAAATATTAGAAATGAAGCTAAAAAAGAATATTACAATAAATTCAGAGACACCGATAACGAAAGGTAATCAAAGTTGTATATGTTGTAATAATTATATTAAATATGATTATTATGAAAAATATTTATTAAGATTTTATGATTATGTATCACTTAGTGATCTTTATTTTGAATTAATGGAACATCTAAATGAAAATCCCAATGAAGTTTTAAATTGAATTTTTGTTGGTTTTAAGGATTTTTAAAATTCCAATTTACAGATGAAATAACATCTTGATGTAATGGAAATAACATTAGATAAAATGTTATAATATCCAAAACACTAAAAAAACTTGTGAAAGAAAAGGAATAAAAAATTTCTATTTAAAATGAAAGACATACTGAAGTTACTAAATAATATCAGATAATTGTTTATGAGAAAAATATATTTGAGATATTTTTTCTGTAATATTTCCAAGAACTTGAAAAATTTCATAAAATTTCTGTGGTTGTCAAAGCTGCTCAATTAGAGGATAAATAAAATAGAGAAAATAATATTGAAAATTCTTTACATTAATTAATAACACTACATGAATAATAGGTAAGGAAGTGTAATGAATATTGGGAAGATAATATTATAATGGTTAAGTATGAGAATAACTCCTTCAATATAAAGTGTATAGATATAGAGGAGATATTAAAGAATCAAGAATCACTATAAGTTGGGACTTTCCAAATCATTGTAAAAGGAGACGATTCCACCCAAGTTTTCTGTGAGATTCATGGCTCTATGAAGACCATGAGGACATCCTCCAATAAAATGGAAACATCCTCCGAGAAGAAGGTACACCATAACCCATAAACTATATTATGTACTAATGTTTTGAAAACTATTGGTACAAGTTTTAAAAGAAACTCTGGGAAAGTATGGATGTTGAAAAATATTGTTATATCAATAACAACAAGGGTATATGAGAAAATATGTATGAATAACCATTCCCTAAGAAGTTTCTAGAAGGATGGGGGTTCCAATAAAAAATATAAAGTTTCAAAATATGTGAATTCTGGATAGACTGCACTAGAATAGAAGAGAAGAAGATTCATAGGATATTTTTGGTGTTATTGGAAGTTTTTAAATAAGGACTTAGAATGTTATAATAATATTATTTTTTTAAAATAATATAAGGTCTGACTTTAGGGGGATAAAATCTAAAGATAAGAGAAGACATACACCAAAGAAGAATAATTTATAGAAAATGAATATACTTACAAAGAGTATATTTGAATGCCTTGAATATTTATATGTGTATTGAAAAATAATTAATCACTCTTATGGTGAGTGTTAGTATGTACCAATCATGTACAAATTATCTTATAATGTGAAGAGAATACAAAAAAAGGGATGTGGGTAGGAAAATAAGGTGATAAGTCAACCTTGGGATGCATATAAAAGAGTAAAACTGTTACTAAGAAGACAAGTGGGATATCATCTCCTATATCAAAGGGAGAAAGAAATATGTCAAGAAAATCACTACCCCTTAAAAAAAATTGGATAAGTTTGAAATTTTTTAATGAAAATAACAAGTGTATGGATCAAATTTATATCAGGGTAAAAGATTCATGTTTATAGGTTTTTATTAGTATTGTGAAAGGTATTGAAACAAATCCTACTTTTTCTGGTATAACATGTTATTTATATGAAATAGTAATGAATCAAGGGGGAGTTTTGGTAAATATATGAGAGAAAGTTATCAAAGAAATAATTTTTTATAAAAAGCCATCTAATTTGTGAATTCAAAATAGATTTGAATAATTAGAAGAAGATCATGGAAGATGAAAGAAGGAGGGTCACAAAAATGAGAAATTCATAAAAATATTATTAGGAGATATTCCCTATGTTATGAAAGGGAAGAGGATTTGATAGAAAAATAGTTGTATGTCATGTAAAGATTCTGAGAAGACTGAAAAATTCAAGAAAAGTGCCTATTTGATTGGACAAATCAATTGAAATCGCCTTAATAATTAGAGGAAGATGAAAACAATTCTATATCTAAAGGAAATAAAGAGTTCTAAAAAAATAAGTTCTAAAATAGTGATCCATATAAAGAATAAATCCAAGTGAATAAATAATATAATCAAGTAGATGCGACTCAAAATAGAAAGAAGATACTAAAATAATATTCCCTTGTTGATATAGTAAGAAAAGAATAGACCATGTTGAGAGGAATCTCTCAACCTGCATGTTACTATTGAATAAAAAAAAGTCTCTATCCTTATTATATATATATAAGTTTTTCATAACACACATAAAATTGAATTAAATGGATGTATCCCTAAAGGGGGATAATTGATGGGTTAAAATTTATTAACTCTTCACTTCATAGTAAATTTGGATCATCTAAATATCTTTAAAAAATTGAATGATGAGGTATGAAAATCACTCCAAAATATGTAATTTGAAAGAATTGATAATTACTATCAAGGGGTATTGGAAATTGATAAAAATTGTGATAGTATATCCTATTGTACCTGTATTTTATGATGTGTTTGTTTAAGTGAGTGCACGATTTATCATTTCATCAAAAAATTATGATTATTTCCTATACCTAAAATTAGAATTGAATTTTTTTGATCATGATTTCACAAGAATGGTAGTTTGTGGACAACATAGCTTACCATGGTTATATCTCTCTTGTTTTATACACTGGTTAAATCTGAACATGATTAGATTATATTAACTAAAGGATTTTGATGATATAACCTTATGATATCATCTCTCTCTTAGGAGTGTTCAAGAAACAATCATATAAGGGAGAATAATATGTTTTGGGAAGATTTTATGATATGATAAGTCCCTCACTTACCCTTTAAATTTCCTTATCAATAAGGGGAGAAATTTTAAGCGCACATATTAAATTTAAAAATGTGAGGAAATATTGATAATTAAATACAAAGGGAGATATTATTGAGCCTAAGTGTGGTATTTTTTGTTGTCAATAAGTAAATATCTGTTGGTAAGTGAAGAGGAAGTGGCGATGCATATAGAATTATTATGGATTTATTTAATGTAATTGGATGTTATGATTGAAAAATTCTTCTTGTAAATGTGATTATTATTGAACCATTATTCATGCTAGAGACATGTGATAATTTTATTAGGAGTTTTAATTGTTTTTATAATACGTGAAGAGTTTAAGATAAGTTTTATAATTTTTTGAAATAAGAGGTAATTTAATATAAACACTATTTCATGAGTATTTCTAACTGAACAAGGCCATGAAAAATTTCATTATTTCATGAATTTTTGAAGATGTTAATTCCATGAAAAAATAGAAGGTCATGAAATGATATATTCATATTTTTTTATGAGGAATACTGAAAAAGGATACGAGAAAAAATCATGTTGAGATTATGGTTTGTAAATTTTATTTATATAATGAAATTTATGCTTAGATATTTTTTATAAGTGTTAAAAAAATTGGCTAAACATAGGCTGGTTAACCAAGATATATTGACCATGATCTTGAGGGAGAAACCTAAACTATGAATGCAAACTAGTAAGGAAATATATAAATGGTGTCATGGGTAGGGTGGAGTATGCATAAAGGCACACATGGGTACAATGGGAACATAGGGCCTGCTTGAGCTTCCAATGAAACATGAACTATTATTAATTGGAGCATGACATATTGAAATATTTTTGTGGGTTTCTCTTCTATTTAGATACTTTTTCTCCATATTAAATGATACATAAATACTTGTGGAAATTTGATCGTAGGATTCCGGGATGTTAGATCTCTCACACCATGTGAGTTTAAATTATCAAATCTTATTCCACCTCCCGACAATCAATGAAACTACATTTTCACTCTAGATAAGAGACAATCACATAATTGGCCAACTCTAGTGTTTAATTAACATGCTTGGTCTAAATAAGAATATGCATGAAATTATTTTATTTCATGAATTCCTTTACTGAAATAACTTGATTCAACTGAGGATAATTGAATTTATACATGATTTCATATTGTGAAGTCTCCACATGAATGGACTAAATCTAGATATACAATGGTAAAAACCACTGTGACACTATTTAATGTACTTTGGATAACACAATCATGTTTCGTCATACAAATAGCCATGTTCACATGATTCCATCACATAAAAAATAACATAACTCCCTTCTTAAGAAGATCCAATAATTTAAAACTTTCATCACATGAAGAATTCAAAATTTTCAAGAATTTATCCCCTTCAATGGAATATGAAGATGAAGCCAACCACATGAAGTAAAGAGATTGTGCAAAGCAATCATTAGAATCCCATATCCTCTATGATGTTTCATGAAGTATAAAGTGATCAGAGTTTATGTATTTAAAATATCTTAGATATGATGATATTATTTTTCATTTAATGTTCCAAAAATTTCCTTGAATTTAGAATGAGATGTGGTTTAAATATATCTTTAAATATTGATTCATAGTCAAGGGTGTGCTTTTTCTACCATTTAGAATATTTGAGGGAGATCTATTGTTTCTAAATAAATAGAACACTTATATGATCCATTCACACAAAAGTAAATAAGTTGACTTGATTTTTCATGTGTAGGAAAACATTTGGACTACCCTTCATTCATGAAAAAGAAACCCATTAGAATTATAGGTTTTGTGAATAATAAGATAACTTTACATGAGACTTCACATGAAGAAGGAGAAAGAAGACTCATGTAAACCCCTTATAAAAAGAAACATTTAATTTGTAAAATATATAACCGAAAAAATATAATTTTTATCTGTGATGTATTTTTAAGATCCTGAAATCCCTAACTAGACACACAAAGGATACACGAGAAAAAAATTTCATGCAATGTATGTATGTCATGTACCCTACAATTCAACATTGAAATAATTCAATAACTTAGAATAAAAATACCAGGAGAATATTGAAGGTTGATTGAGAAATTTTGAGATTAAATAATTGAATTAAAAATGCACATAAATTATTGAGAATTATCATTGGTTTTGTGAAATGTTCATGCACTTTTAATTATTACATGTGTTCACAAATAAATTTGATAATGAAAAGATGAACCATTATGAGTTATAGAATAACGTACATTAACTAATTATTATTAAATAATTTGTGTACATATCTTTCATACATTTAATTATGGCCGAGAATTCATCGGATATAAGGATGAATTCTTACCTGATCTTTTTGATTGAATGAGGAATACCAGATCATCTATAGAAGATCATAAGAACTTGAGTAAGACCACTAGACCATATTAAAATATGTAGAGGATCTTAAAGTGTACATATGTTGGTTAGTTGATCCAAAAATCTTATAAAGTAGGATCAAAATCTATTTGAATAGAAGTGACATTGAGTAGAAGATATTTCTATAAAATAATTAGAACCAACATGAAGAATGATCTTATGATTTGGGGATATAACCAGTTCCTAAAGAGGAGAAAAAAGAAGATAAGAATGATGGGAAGCCTAACCAATTGAGGAAAAAGGGTTGGATTACTAGGCGGTATAACCAGGATCAATTGGAGGATCCACTACTAGGGTGTATAACAAGTTGTTTTCTAAACCATTATAATTGATAATTAGATTATAGTGGAGGTCACATGTTAAGAGGAATAACCAACATGTAAATGAGTTGGTATTTATATCAAACCTTATAAATATAGTGTGTTGTGCTCTTTCTTATTATTTCTAATTAAAAATGGATACTTTTTTATATTTGTGAGTGGATCGATCACCTCTACAAGTCCCAGAGTTTAAATTCAAATGAAATAATTTGTAAAGAGTAAACCACTAATTCACCCACCTATTCATGGTTAATTCATATTGGGGATATAAATATTTCACCATGTTTAAACTTTTTATATGTTATGTTTTAATCTAAAAATGTTTTAATTTTGAAAACATATATTTATGCAATTATTGGCTTTTTAGATGATGGAAAAAATTTATTAAAGATTCAATATGTGTGTTTTTGTTCCTGTGATTTCTATGATAAATTATTTGATTTAGTTTAAATGGGAAGATTTATGTTTATTTCAAATGATAATATATTCATATGAATATAGTTTTTGGTTTTTAGTTATTGAAGTTATTATATGGGGTTCATTCAGTTTTATTTATGTTGTTTTTTGTTATTTATTTTAAAATTATATTTTAATGTCTCGGTATATTATAATTGGTTATTTGTGTTTAAAGTTGTGCTTGGATAGGTTAATTTCTTAAATTCATGCTTAATTTAATATTAATAATTTTATTTTTGTAAATTTTTATGATTGTTATTAAGGATCCATTTAGTTGAAATAAAATTTTTAACCATTATTTAGCATAATTAGTTTTAATTAAAATGAATTCATTTTTAAAATTTTGGATTTTGGATGATTATTTGAGTTAAAAACCATGGTTCAATTTATAATATTGTGAATTTAATGAATTTACCATATAAAACTTATTTAATCTTGTTAGTTATGACTTGTTTTCTAGTGTTAATATATATTTAGTAAGATGTTTTTGTTTGTGTGGTTGGGAACATGGCTGGGTTTTATTAATTGAATGTGTCTTTGATATTACGGTTTTTTAATAGTCATTTTATTAGTTTTTATTGATTTGTGGAGTGATTGAATTATTATTACATGTGATTTTATGAGTGAGAATCAAGAAATTTTATATTTTTTGAATGATTTGTTTTTGTTTTTATGGATGGGTGAGATACTACTAGAAATGGTTTATTTGAGATGAAATCATCATATATGGTTACTTCAGGTGGTTTTTAGTTAGAGTGTTTTGGTTTGGGTTTCCATCTTTAAATTTAATTCCTTTATTGGAAGTTTTGATGTTTAAAAGAAGTCTTTGGGTTCATTTGGGCTAGATGACCAATTTAGTGGTCATTTTAATTGAATTTTTGAAATTAAAGATTGGATCACTGGTCTTTAGTTTATAAGGGATTATTGGAATGTTACCTAATGAACATGGGGTGAGATTTATGGGTTTGGATATTGAGGTTGTCAGTTTTTGTTTCAATTTTAAATAATAGGGGGGTTTTGAGTTATAAATCTTTAAATGATCATTTATTTTGAGTTTTAATAGTTTAAAATTATCATTTTTTGTTATATATTGATTTTTCAATATTGAATTTTAGGTTTTGGGTCTAGTTGATGAAAATTGTATGCAAATTGGGATTTTTTAGCAATATTCATGGTTTGAAGTAAGTTTCATGGCTAGTTAGAATTATCTCAAGGAACATGAAGCCTTGAAATCCTGATCTAGTGGAGCCTATATTTTCCCACGCACAAAAATTCATAGGCCCCATGTATATCCAAAAAATTTGGTTCATTGAAAGCTGTATTGTCAATGCATGGTCTGATAATTGTGCAATGAGAATCATGGTTGCAAACCTTATTGTTGATCCTTAACTGACCCCAAAAACTCATTCATGACATAATTATTTTCATTATACATGTTAAATGTCTTCATGTAAACTGATAATACATCTTGAAATTCAATAAACCATAACTTTTGATCTAGGTATCTGGATAGGCTTTGTGACCAGTCAAATAAAAGCTTACAATGAGGAATACAAAATCTACTACCAAGGGTACTTAATATCTAGTTTTTACTTAATCATAATAAATCTATAAAACTTCAAAATCTGAATTTCATGTTAGATTGAAAAAATTATGAAATTCATTCTAACGTTTCTACATAGGTAAATGGGGTATTCTTGTTTTTTTATAGAAGGGTTAAGATTTATTCCTTGGATTTAAATACTTATTGTCAGGATGATATTGTGATTTTAGTAAGTTTCATTTGAGAGTTTCTTTATTTTAAATGTTTCTCCATGATCTCATATGATGTTGGTTATTGTAGATGAATGTAAAGATGTATTTGAAGTGGTTCTCCTAGGGTATTCAGTTAAGGGAAAATAATCAAGTAATTGAAATTTATATTTCTTGAGATATCATGATAATGGGAATATCTCCTGTATTAATTATCATAGTTGAATTTTATTATATGAAACATATATTATGTAAAGTAATTTCTAAATGTGGTTTAAGAAATAATAATAATGAGACTTATAATGGTTTTAAATGATTGGTTTTTTAATTATCCATGGGTTTTGACTCTTTATGTTGACACCTATTATGTAAGGTCATCATTTAATAGTTAAAATAATTTTTAAAATATGGGGTTTAAAAACTAAAAGTGTTTTATAAAGGTTTGGATAATAATATTTCTAAAATTTTATTATATTTTGATTAATAAATATATATTTAATTAGATTTTTGTATGTTTTTCAAGAATTTTGTGGGGAAGTATGTTCTTATAGTGGGGAGAATTGTAAAAACCGTTTTTTATTAATCAATTGAATTGAATATTTTAATGATAATTTTAGTAAAATTGAGTAAAATTTTAAAAAGTTTCGAATGTTAATGAACATGGGGACACTTAAGGTGACTGTGAAAGTCAATATTTATAATCTAATATGCAGTGAATATATGAGTTAATGGTCACTGGGACAATGCATGTTGATCATGAATTCCTTAATAACCTTCCTAAATTATAAAATTTTATTATTAAACTCCTCAAGTTATGTATTTTACTTTTATTATAATTTTAATAATATTTATATAGTTTTTTGAAATTAATTTAATATGGTTAAATATTATTTCAAATATCTTTAGATGTCTTAGTTCATTTCACATAGGTAGGTAGAATCCATATTCAACATTAGGGAAAGCATTGTCTTAATGGAATGCCAGATCATTTGGGGGACATCAGTAGAGAAAAAGTAGATGTGAAAGTTGTATGAGGGAATGAAAACATGACTTGAATACATGAAAGGTGAATGTATACAGGCACATGGTACTAGATATAAAACTACAAAAAATTATAAATCCTATAAGAAAGACCCATTTTTTTTGGTTTCTTAGAAATCATAAAATGGGAAAGGTAGGATGTGAAATAAAAAGGGTCTATGAGCCATAAATGTTTAAATAAAATGGGATAGTTTATGGTGGATAAATAGTTAAGGACTATGTTTGATCTAACACAACTTGGACCTTTGGTGTGGGTGTGTCTGCATTTTCACTTTGTAACCCCTATAACTAATAACATATTTTTATTTTTATGATTATTTTTATAATTACAAATACTATTAGGTGTTTTGATTTTTGGGTTGAATAACCCTTTATACCTCCTTTACGGGGTTACATTCACAAACCCAAGAGGGTGGAACTATCCCTCTCCATTCATATTCTTCAACTTCTCCTTCATCATATTATTTAATAAAAAAAGGCTGATACTGGGTATTTTATTACCCTCTCTCTCCCCTACCTCCCTCTTTTTTTTTCTTATTTATTTATCTTCTTATACCATTCCTTAATGTAAAAGTTTTGTATAATCTAAGTATTTAATTTGTGGTTTCTTCATGGGATAGAGAAAAAATTAGTTTCAAAGAGGGATTTAACCCTATGATGGAAGGGGAGATCAAGGAAACCATTATACACATTATTTAAAATTTAGTTGTCAATGATTCAACACTAGCTGAGTATTCCAACATCCAGGACTTGAGGAAACCTTCGATATCTTTTTAATAAATTTTTATCTTGGTTTTTTAGGATTTATGAGGTATTAATGCTTGAATATATAGTTTTATTTATTTTTTCTTGGGATAATTGATATAAATAAGTATGGGGTTCTATTAATATTCTTTAAATTGATAATTCTTTAGAGACTACTTATTTTAAATTTTATTATCATTAAAATATAAACTATATGAGATAAATTTAATGATGTTGTGATGAATTATTGGTTTATTTTATTTTTAGAACTCTTTCCATAGAGAAGAAACTATTTTAAAATTAGGAATTTTATTTTATATAATTATATTCCAAAAAAGTATTTATAAAAATCCCAATGAGGTTTTATAAGGGAATAAATTAGAATTTTCCATGGGATGTTTTAATATAAATTATATAGAATTTTTGATGTATTTTTATGACATATTTTCATTTATTAAGTTGTGTTTATTTTTATTAAATATATTTTCTCAAGATTCATCTATCCAACATAGTTATGCCTGGTTATTTTGAAATGAACATATATATACTTACTTTATTGGGGGAATATGGAGAATGGTTAAGGGGTGATCTAATTTACTATTTTTGGATGTTTTAAACCATATTTATTTTTGAAAACATTTGTGGGAAAACTTAACTAACTTAATAGGGATTCAAGGTCAATTACATTTATGTGGAATGATTCTTATCTACCCAATTTTATTTTTTCCAACTTACTATTATACTCTGGCTAGAGTGGAATAGTATAGTATTATTCTCATGATAGTTCTAGTATGGTAATTACTACTAGTTTAATATTCCTCTTTAGTTGGTATCCTACACATAAATAGATGCGAATATGGATTGGACATAGTACAAGGATTTTAGGCAATCTTTTTTTAGCATCATAGGTATCTTAAAATGATTATTTGATATTGTTTCTATTTATTCTTTTATTAAATTAATTATATATATTTTATTTACATGTCCAATATGGGAATTTTTTGGAGGATGATTGAAATGATTTTTTAACATATGATTTTTTTATAATCGATGATAATGGATACATTTTTTTAGTTAAAACTCTATTTATTTATATATATTTATATAGAGTTATTATAGAACCCTTTTAGAGAAATTATTAGTGGGCATGTGCATACTCACCCACCTTATTATGCATTCTGATGCATATACAAGTATTTTTTTATTGCTTTTGATTTCAAGTAAAATGGTATTTTAATTCATAGTACTTGGTTTTGATTGGAATTTTTTTATATGGATATTAGATATGAGTTGATGGTTATCCATGGACGATGCCCTAAATTTTGGAAGTGAGTAAATTTTGTTCATTATTACACCATAATGGATTTTATTATATGTATTTGGAGGTATTTTCTAAAATTTGATATTACCATTCATATATATTTCGTTAATGTTTTATTTTATTAGTGTATGGAAATCCACTTTAGGGATTAGTTATATCAGAGGGAAGCCATTGCCCCACGGTGTAATGTCATCACTTACCAATTTTTAGTAGTCTATGGTGATTTGGTGTGACACATGTGAGTTTAGTGGAGATTGAGATCTAGTACATGGTAAATTTGGTTTCATTATATATAGATTTGATTGGTAATACCTTGACCTATGATTCCATAGATTCTACCATGATACCATAATAATATCAGAAACAACTCTTTATATAAAAAAGGTGAGGGAAAACCACTAATTATTTAATCCTATATATTATGGATATTTCACACTCTATAACCTATTTAAATTTATATATCAAATTTTATTGAAAATATAGCATGAATCATCCTAAAATTGATAATTAAAACCTAAGAACAAATAAAACTAAGACCTATATTCATAAATGGAATTGATGTTATACTCATCATATGAGAGGATAAATCTCATCTAAGATAAGATATAACTAATTAAATTATCAATAACATACCCAACCATACCCAAATTAGCAAATACTCAAGTATTTCATAATAAAGGTATCAAAGAATATATGCTATAATTTTAAGTATCTCTCCAACCTTAGGTAGTGGTGACTTAAAATACGATCCATAATCCCCATTTATACCAAAGATAAAGTGTATGGTACTATATATTTTTTAATTAATGGTTTATTTAATTAAAAAAAAATCACTTTTTTGCATCCTGAGGATGTTTTGTATCCCAATAAAACAATACTATTCACTTTATCCTAAATTTTTTGTCATAACCAATAATATTCTATGCCAAGTTTCATTTAAGGATAACTCAAGTTTTAATTTGAGAGGTCAATTATCATTATTATTCCTGAAATTTATATCAATATATATATATATATATATATATATATATATGTATATGCAGTATAAGGACCTAACCTTAAAAAATTACATAATGTTTAGTTAAGTTTAGAATTTTAATTTATTTCACATTGAGGATCTTTTTTAGGTTTAGTGCTTTAGAGAATTATGATATAATATATACATAACATCCCAAATTTATAAAAATTGGATACTACTAAAATAGTATCTATTTCTTTCATAATATAAAATAAAATAAAAAAGATACAAGAATTTGAGCTGTGAGGAGAAGAGGTGGTGAGATGTGGTATTTTTATAGGAGGAGATGGGTCTTTTTTTGAATATTTTATTCATTTGTTTAACATTTTTATTGATTTCTATGATTTTTTTGAGAATTATAATAAAATATATTAAAATAACGAAGTATGGTTTGAGATTTTGGTCATACATCATCCTTACATCATCTATAAATCAATAATTCATGTATTTGTTAAATACCATAAATTACCATATTTCTCTATTCATTAAAAATTCAAGTATTTTAGACAAATACCAAAAAAATAACCCTAACTATTTTTCAACATGTAGAATTCAAAAATGAACTCCATTTTTTGAAAATAATTTTCAAAATATTGGAAATTTAATTTTCAATTAAAATCACAATTCATTCTAAAAATAAAAAATTTAAAACTATAACTGATTTTAAAAAACTTTAAAAAATTAATTAATTTCTCATAAAATTATATTATATTCATAAGAAAAAAGACTATTTATTTATTAATCTATTTTAGGAAAACATATTTTAATTTAAATAATTATTTTAATTATAAAATTGTAAGTAAATATTAATGACTTATAAAAATACCAACACTTAATTTATCATTTCAAAAACTTTTATTTACTTATTCCATCATATAAATATTTCATGATTAAGCTTATAAGATACATAAATTATATTTATAGTTTCATAGGTGAGATTAATATTATATTGGCCAAATTACTATTCCTAATGGTCATGTTACTATTCCTAAGGCCAAGTTTCTATTCTATCTATATAAATTTATTAATTTATATAAATACCATTTGTTTCGTTGTACATTTATAATGAATTTGAATATTTAATTCTAGAATGAAAGAAAATTATTTTATAATTACCTGGGTTATTACATGCATCTAATGTGAAGGAATAAAAAAGTTGATATTTCATTTTATTTGATTCATTTTATATTCTGAAACTATTTAATAATTCATAAAAAGTCTCTATATAAGATCTAATCTATAATATCATAGATGATAGACTACCAGATCAACCTTATGTTTGTTTCAATTTTTTGTGTTTTGTTAACACCTTACATCTCTATATAATTCCTTCCAAATCACTATGTGAACAATAGATAAAACCCTTCCAATAAGATATTTAGTGATTAACATCTATGAAGAATGAAAGTTTGAATAATTGTGAGATTTGGGAATCATATTATTAATTTTTAACTCTTTGAACATATTCAAAAAAATTAACTCTATTACATAAAATTTTATATTGTCAAGTTCAATTATCTACTATATGCATCATCATTATTCTAAGAACTCATTCCATCAAACATGTAACAATTTACATTAACACTGGACAACACATCCTAAATTCCTTTATGATAAAATGATATTTACTTTGTTGTGGTAACTAAATATAAGTCTTTACATTTATATTTACTACTATTCCCTAAAACTATTTGGGGTATATTAAGTGAAATTCACTATATATTTTGACTGGAACAATCCTTTAGAAAATAGTGATATTTACATTTACAAAGTGACTAAATGTAGCTCCTTTTATTTCTATTAATGGTAATATATTCAAAACTTTTTGGATATTAAGTGGAAATCAGTTTAGTTTTTATTGGTATTATCTATTATTTGTCAACTACAAATATCACAAAGTTAAAACATGCTTCTACTATCCTCTTATACTTGATATTTTCTTAATAATTTCATACTAATATGAACAAAATATTATTTAGAAAATAACTCTTAATTTATTTTATTTGGAATATTTAACAAATAAATTTAGTTTTTCCATATTATATATAGAGTTTCATGTGTTCATATAATTTTCTCACTAAAAAATGTCTTTATTTATTAGAATATATCACTGATGGGTGGCCGGAATATATTCCTTAATATTTTAACCATAATATGAAGAAAAAACTTTTGTCTTGGATGAAATATTTTTACCCTTGCATTATTCTCAAAACATGTTATAGAATCTAATGAATCATAAAAAATGAGTATCACATCACATTATTCATAACAATATATTCTAAATGAACAAATCCTATTATCATATAGGAGAAATAAGATAACTATAAACATATTTTATTTAGGTTTATCTTAGCTTGAAACATTCATTTACTTTCAAAAAATTTATATATAAACTCTTTTCATCCATATTTTAATGTAATATATAAGATATATCAATTATTCCATTGATTTTGAACTACAATATATTTAAAAAATTTGTTAATTAAAAATTCAGTATCATATACCCTTTAAAATCAATCAATTAGTTTCTATAATACTAAAATATGATATATAAATTACATAGAGTTTCAAAAATACTTTTGGGTATCCAGAAAAATCCTTCCTATTGAATAATTACACATTATTTTTACTAACCACCAGTTTAAATGACCTTAACTTGCTTCCTAAAAAAACTTTTTTTTAAATGTTCAACCAACCTTTCTTCTTCTAGATTTAACTTTTACCCACTTATACTATCAATACATAACCAGAACATAGACAAAATATAACCATGTCATCTATCATAATATTTTTTAGAATAAAAGGGTAAACATTTCTTGAACTCATTCATATTGTCATAAAATTTTTATATATAAAAATATGATGAATTTTTATCCAAAATAAGTCTTAAGGAAACCTCTAGTCACACCAATTCATTTATATAACCAATAATATTAATTATATGAGTAGATACTAAAGTTTCTTAAGCCACTTTGCATCTAATTATTTTGAAACCACTTGTGAATAATTTTATTCTTCTCATAAGAATCTAGATTCACTTATTGAATACCTTCAATTATTGGTTTTCTCAAGAAGCTATTTCTATAACACATAGAATTCTTATTCAAAATTAAGAGCATTTATTAAGTTAGCATTTTTTGTAATTTCCTCAATTATGTTTCTCATTCTCAAGGATTAATTTAAAATTTATATTTGATGACGATGATGTTATTATTTATCTATGAAAAATAATTTGATTAACGAGTATCATGTTTTCTATTCATTTACAAAGGGATTTTATTAAATGTAATTCCACTAAAATAATAGCCTATTTTAAATTCATCATATCTATTTGTGTAACAAGATCTATATTTTACTAATAAGTGAGTAGTTTTTTAAATTCCTCTCAAAAAATATATTTTTCGGTTGCGAATCAATCCAATTAGATCATATATGACTATCGGATTGTTGATTGATCAACAATTTTTACAATTCAAAAATGGAAAAGCCCAAATCTATTCTTATGGTATCTTAGTTCTCAAGGTTTCTCATCAAAGTGTAACCCAAAGAAAATAGAGTTATTTGGTTACCTGACTATTAGGTTTAGCCATTTCAACTATTCCATACAAGGGATAATCCTTGGGCACCCTATTTTGTTATAACCTACTCGGTTTAATGATCGAGGTATTTTAATGCGCCTCTTTATAAATAATATAACATTTATTATTGTGAATGTGATTTAATCTAACCATATTATCTAATGTTATACCATTTATGTATTCATTATTATAATTTTTTAGTTTTGGAATCCTATTCCTTCTAACAAATCAATGTTTTCAAACCATATTGATGTGTAAATCTCTAAAAAACTCAATGTTTGGATTACCCAGAAAAAATAGAAGTAAAAAATATTTACACACATTTAAATACATCTAATGAGATATACTCATGTCTCACTGAATCAACTAAACTTTATATCCCACTTCCTTTATTAATTTTGTTCCCATCAACTTCCTTTCCATGAATTCATCCCAAAATTCTGGAGTTTAACACCACTTTCCATATAATTCCATAAATGTTTCCATATGTATACTGGAATGAAACATTTTATTATAAGAAAAATATAGTAAAGAAATATGTTGATCCTAGATTCCCTCATAATCCATTAAAAAACTTGAAGCATATCCTCTAATGTATAAATTTTTCACTCCAATTTACTATCAAATTGAAGATAAAACATTGTTCTTAAATTTAATTTAGTTCCTAACAACTTCTAAACTCATTTCCAAAAGTTATATGTGAACCTGGGATCACGGTAAGATATAATTTATAGAGGAAATTCATTCAACTTAAAAATATCTTTGAGGTAAAATTAAGAAATCTGATCTAGATAAAGAGTGTCTCGAATAAGAAGGAAACATGCAGATTTAGTTAGCTGATAAAAAATAACCCAAATTTAATTATTACCTCAAGAAGTAATTGGTAGTACCACCATGAAGTCCATGGATATATTTTTCCATTTCTACTATGGAATTGGAAAAGGCTGAATCATCCCCTTGGGTATTTTTCTCTCTACTTTAACCTATCTACAAGTCAAACATTTTATTGTAAAATCAATAATATATCTTTTCATTCCATTAATCCTACAATACTCTTAATGGTCTCTGTATATCTTAGTACTGCAATGGTGAACTAAAAATGGAGAACTATGAGATTCACACAATAATTATTTCTTCTTCTAGGAATCATAAGTCACAAATAATCTCTTCCAAAATCTCAAAATACAATATTCATCAACATTAAATTCATGATATTTACCTTTCTTCACCAATTCTACATTTTTCTGTAACTCATGGTCTTCCTTATATTATTTCTTAATTCTGTATGATATAGATGACTACATTGACACCTGAAACAAAACCGATTAATTTCCTACACCAAAAACTTCAAATCCAAAATTTATCAAATCATTAACCAAGGGGTCATGTATCAAATGAAACCCTGTTAATGTATCATTAATTTTCCAAATCAATGTATCAAACACTTTCTTTTATTTTCTAGGATGGTAAAGAATCCTGTAATCATAATCCTTGATTAATTCCAATCGTCTTCTCTGTCTCATATTCAATTCTTTCTATGTGAATATATACTTCAAACATTTGTGATCAACATGTTTTTAAAATTTTACTCCATTGAAATGATACCACCAAACTTTTAAAACAAACACAATAGAAGCTAATTCCAAATCATGTGTTTGGTAATTTGAATCATGAGGTTTTAGATGACATGAATCCTACGCAATTAACTAATCATTATTCATTAGTACAGAACCAAGTACTTTCAATGAAGCATCATAGTAGATTAAAAATTCACTATTTCTGGAAGGTAGGACCAAAACTAGAGTATTCACCAATATTCTTTTCAATTCCCAAAATAAATCATCACATTTTATTTTTTAGATGGATTTAACTCATTTTCGAGTTAACATATTTAGTGTGATATATAACCATGTAAAGTTTTTAAAAAACCTCTGGTAATAGCCTTATAAACCAATAAAACTAGGAATCTCAGTTATATTTGTGGGTTTGGGACCTTTTTTAAGAACATTCATTTTAGAAAGATCTACAGTTATGCCATATTTAGAAGAAATGTGACCAATGAAAGAATTTTTTTGTAATAAAAACTCACACTTGCTCAATTTCTCATATAGTTTCTTTTCTTTTATGGTTTTCAAAACAACCATTAGGGGTCTTTCATTCTCTTATTTACTTTTTGAATATGCCAAAATTTCATCAATAAACACAAAAATAAACTCATCCAATAACTCATGGAATATTCCATTCATAAGATCCATTAATATAGAAAGGGAATTAGTTAACCCAAGTGGCATAAATTTAAATTCATAATGACCATATCTAGTAAAAAACATAGTCTTAGGAATGTGTACTTCCATTACTTTCAACTGATGATACACCGACCACAAGCCGACATTTGAAAAATAGTGTGATCCCTAGAGATGATAAAAAAAATCACTGATATAAAGAAAATAATACTTGTTTTTAACAATGATGTTATTCAAGTCTCTACAATCAAATAAAAGTCTCATTAAACCATCTTTCTTTTTAACATTCAAGTCATGAGCACCCCATGGCGTAGTGATAGGTTAGATGAAGCCTTTATCTAATAATTTATGCAACTAATTTTTCAATTCTAGAAGTTATACTTGAGACATTTGATAAGGGGTTTTAAAAATTGTCCTAGCATTAAGAACTAAGTAAATGGTAAACTAAACCTCTTGGTTAGGAACAACATGAGTCATACCATTAGAAAAAACATCAAGTCACTCATTTAACACTAGAAAATCACTAATATAAATAGTTACTTTATTTTCAACAATATATGCAATATAACTTTTATTTCTATCTTTTAATATTTTATCATCTTCCTAATATTTTATCAGTAATATGGGTTCATTATTGTACACAAACTAAAACACTTTTTGGAAATAAAATTCTTTAGATCTACAGTTAATCATATCATTGTAAAAGGAAATCTAATCCATAATTAGGATAACATCAAACTCTACTAAGGGGAAAACAATAAGGTTTTCAAGTAAAGTCTTTCCCCATAAAATGACGGAAGATTATTATAATTTTTTTCCCTTAATATTTCCTCAATGTGTTTTCACTATAAGTTTTAGATTCATTTCTAGAGGTGGAGTTTCAAAATTACAAGAAACGTTTTCAGAAATGAATGAAGGTGTAGAACTTGAATTAAACAACACATTGGCGTATTATGTAAAAAATGAATTGTACCTGATATCACTTTGTTTGATGGATCAATATATGCTGAAGTAGTTGAAAATGATTTTTCCACACCCTTCTATTTCCAATCTCGCTGATTTTTTGCCTAAGTGACTAGCTTTGGACATTCATTAGGAAAATGGACCAACTACTTACCATAAAAGCATCTTACCATCAACTTATTATAATTCATATGAACATTTTCCTTGCACTCATGGGCCATGTTTCCAAACATTCAACATCGGTATCACTTTCTAGAATTAACAATACATTATCCAGGATGTTTTTTACCATACTTTTCATAAGAAGGGAATTTGATTTTTTTTATAGAAAAATTTCTTTGATTAATTCTTCCCCAAATCATTCCATCCTAAATGAATCTTAATATTTTCATCACGAGGCACTCATGTGTTATTAATATCTATTTCAAACTTCTCATCACAATTGACAACTTTTTCATAGATTTTAAATTCTCTTACTACCAAAGCTCTTTGTAAACTTGGTTTCCATCTAGTGTAAAACTGACCAATTTTTCTATTAGTGTCCTGAACCAAATAGAGCAGATACCTAGATATTTTTGTGAATTATTCTTCATAAGTATCTAAAAAATCTTCAAATTTTTTCTCAATTACAAAAAATGTTTTCCCATTCTGATTCAAATAGCCTTTGGGAAATATTTCTCAAGTAAAAGATCCTTCAATGTTCCCCATTCCCTGGAATCAAGATCCTATTTCTCTATGGTATTATTATCCTAGGACCACCATCCATCAGATTAACCTTCAAAATTATAAACGGAAAGGGTTACCTTTTGATGTTCCAAACATACCACGACATAAAATATCTTTTCCAGAGAATTGATCCTTCCTTTGGCTACCACTAGGTCAGATGATCCACTAAAATATAGGGGATGTTGCCTCATGAAATGCTTCACAATTTTTTTTTTCTTCACGGTAGATCAAGTACCTCTATAACATGAATACCACCACCATTTATTACTTGAGTGAACTATGCCACTACTATTTTAAACTGCTATGTTCTGATTTTCACCATTCTAGGCTACAGATTCAGACAAATATCAGCCTCTTGGGGACTTCCTACTTCAACATACCTATTTCTTATGTGAAAAAACATTCTAAATAGATATATCTTAGATTAATCAACATTGTAATCACTAAATTATATATCATTTTAAGTTAACAATAAAGTAAAACATATTTATGGTATTCTATTAACATCTGCCTAACCCTAAGGTCATATAAAACATTATATGATATTAATTATAAGGACAAAAAGTTAAAACATTACATAAATTTTATTTTATTCTATAATTTTACTTTATTTCATATTGAGGATATTTTTTAGGTTTATAGATTTATAGAATTAGGACATAATACATACATAACATCCCACATTTATACAAAGTGGATTCTAATAAAATAGTATCTATTTCTTCCAAAATATAAAAATTTTAAAATAATATATGATTTCTTTGACAAATATTTATAAAATTCAACTTGAAATACTTCCTTATCTTACACATCCTTATTACCTGTGATTTTTTTTTAAAATCTTGATATGAGCAAAAAATCTCAGTAAGAAATATAAATAAATAAAATTTTTATTCTATTGAAAACATGAAAACCCATTAAAAACCATTTCCTTGAAGACTTATAAGTATGCATAGAAAAATAAGGAAGTCTAATTGAAACATCATTACCAAATCACTCTTACATTATTACTTACAAATATAATAACATTATGGTCAAATTCCATCTCTAGAGTACCCAATGCATTAGAGAGATATAATGGGGCTTACACGTCATATCTTAAGCTATAATGAGGATCAAACCATAATATCTTGAGCTATAATGGGGATCAAACAATAATATATTAAGATATAATGGGTTCAACCCGTAATAAACAATTTCCAAGGAACATATTATGAAAAAAAACCTTAATAACCCATTTAAACCTATGAGAAAAACACATTCATATATTAAAATAAAATTTTCTCGTAAAAATCACTTTTAAAATATAAAAACCGTGAAAATTATAATGAAATAAAATTATTCAAAAATAAATATGAAAACATATAAAGGAAAAATTATATTGAAAAAGTGTTATAAAAATAGGGGAAACCGCTCATTCTTTATATATAAAAAACAATCTTTTTGAATTTCATAAAAGAGACATTTAAAAGGATTTTTAAAGGAAAGTCCCTTAAATAACACATGAAAAAGATCCCATTTCAAAACACATGAGATAAATGAAAACATTAATAAAAATATAGATACATTCACCATATACATAAAATATAAATATTCAGAAGATAAAATCTTTAAAACATTTAAAATAATGATTTAGTTAAAGAGTCCCTTACCTCTGGTTCGATTTCCTTAAAATGTTTTAAAACCTCTTGTATAATGGTTTGAAGAGTATTATTAATTTATTAAAAAACTATAATCATTTTTAAAAAACCTTACATGATATTCTTATAACATTTTCTACTCATTTATTAATAATATTTTTTTATTTCCATTGTTTCGGGTGTATTCTTTTCATGGGTTCCACAGTCGGTTTATTAAGGTTTTTCTTATCGAATGGAAAATAAATTCAAGAAGTTGAATGAAATGGTGTTAATATATTTATATAATTAAAAATGATTCCATATATCATTTTTTCTGATATGTATACAAATAATTGGATAAAATATTAATGAAAATGATTAACTTTATTTTGGCGGTTTTTATGATCATCACAAAATTATATCATTTTATTAAATATCATGTTTATTTATTGGTTCCAGAATATAAAATACTTATAATATGTATAATAAAATATTATTTGACCATAATTATGACTTTATGACTATACATGAAGGCGCAAATTTAAAATTAAAGTGTATCATCCATGATGGCTGTAAATCGACATATCACGAAAGATTCTCTCATTTTTAGAATAAAAGGGGGAGTATAATAATTTTGATGATGAATTTTTCCATAAACATGATAAAATTATAGTATATATATGGTACTAAAGTTTTCTTGCCACTTGGATAAGGGGATGTGAAGATAGAAAAATAAATGAAATGAAATTTAAAAGAAAATAATAGAAAAATGAAGGAGGATTTTACCTTTTGAATTATCCTCCTTGAGAACCCCCTTAAGGACCTTGATTTTAGATTTTTGGTAATAAAAAAAGGTCTTGGATGTGGGGAAGAGTCTTGAGAAGGAAATGGGTAGAAATTAAAAAATTTATAGGGCTTTTATTTGTGAGGAGAAGAGGTGGTATTTATATTGGAGGAAAGAGGTTTTTTTTGAATATTTTATTCATTTGCCTTTTATTTTCGATCAAAATTATGAATAGTTTGAGAATTATCATAAAATATATTAAAATAATTAAGGATAGTTCTATATTTTTTTCTTAAATAATCCTTACAACATCTATTACTCAATATTTTATGAATATGTTAAATACTGTAAATTACAGAATTTTACTATTCACAAAAAATTCAAGTATTTTAGAAAATCTACAAAAAAAAATCCTAACCATTTTTTAAAGTTTAGAATTAAAAATTGAAATCCATTTTTCAAAAATAATAATCTAAATATGAGAAATTTAATTTTTAATTAAAATCATAATTAATTTTAAAAATACCATTTGTTAAACAACAACTCATTTTACAACACTTTAAAAAATTAATTAATGTCTCATAAAATTATATTATAACCATAAGAAAAAAAATATTTATTTATTAATATATTTTATGAAAATATATTTTCTTTTAAATTATTTTTTAATTTTAAAATTATAAAGAAATATTTATGACTTAAAAAAATACCAACACTTAATTTATCATTTCCAAAAAAATTATTTACTTATTCTGTGATATAAATATATCATGATTACAATTATAGGATGCATAAATTTTATTTATAGTTTTTTAGGTGAGTTTACTATTCTATTTGACAAATTACTATTCCTAATGGTCATGTTACTATTCCTAAGTTCAAGTTACTATTCTATGAGTATAAATTCCTTAATTTCTATAAATACCACTTGTTTAATTATACATTTATAATGAATTTGACTTTTTAATTTTTGAATGAAAATAAATTATTTTATAAGCACTTGGGTTGTTAAATTCTTCTCACCTTCTAGAAATTTCTTCCTCATTATTTTTATTCACTTATTAAACAAGTGAGGATACCTTTCTCTCATATCATTTTCAGATTCCCATGTTTATTCTTCAACCATTTGGTTTCTTTAAAAAACCTTAACTTGGTGAATTACCTTATTCTGTAATTATTTCTCTCTATGATCAAGAATCTGAATAGGTTTCTCTTCATAAGAATGGTTCTATTCTAAATTATCTACTTCTAGGCTCAAAAAAAGATATGGATCTGGCACATACTTTATTAACATTGAAACTTGAAAAACATTATGTACTTAAGATAAACTTAGAGGAAAGGATACTCAGTAGGCAATTGGTCTAACTTTTTCTTAAATTTCATAATGTCTAATGAGCCATGGTCTTAGCTTTCCTTTTTTACCAAAAGGCATAAAACTTTTCCAAGGAGGGATTTTAAAGAAAACATGATCACATAACTAAAAATAAAGGTCTTTACTTCTGTGATCTACATAACTATTCTGTATACTCTGAGCTGTCCCCATGTATCGGTGAATCAAATAAAATTTATTTCCATCTTCCTCTGAAAATTATGGTCCCATAAACTTCCTTTCCACAACTTCTTCCCAAAATACTATAGTTCAACACCGCTTTCTATATAATGCCTCAAAAGGTTCCATCTGTATACTACAATGAAAACTACTATTATAATAAAACTATACTAAAGAAACATGCTGATCCCAACTTCTATGGTAATACAATAAACATTCTTGAAGCATATCCATCAATATATAAATTTTTCACTCTGATTTTACATTAGATTGAAGATGAAAGGATGAAATAAAATTTAATTCAGTTTCCAATGAATTCTGAAGGCCTTTACAAAAATTATTTGTAAAACTAGGATCACAATCAAATACAATGGATATAGAAACTCCATGAAAACTAAAAATCTCTTTGAGGTACAGTTAAGAATGATGATCTAGAGAAAGAGTGCTTGAATAGGAAGGAAATGTGCATATTTATTTAATCGACAAGAATAACCCAAATCACATTGTTACCTTGAGGAGTCTTTGGTAGTCCCACCATGAAGTCCATGGATTTATTTTACCATTTCCACTTTGGCACTGGAAAAGGATAAAGCATACATTTTGGTAGTTTTATCCCTTCTTTAACCTATATAAAAATAAAACATTTCATTGTAAAATCAATATTATCTCTTTTCATTCCATCCCACCATTAATACTCCGAAAAGTCTTGCTACATCATAGTACTGCAAGGATGATCTAAAAATAGATAACTATGTACTTCAAACAACAATTCTTTCTTCATCTAGAAATCACAAGACACAAATAAAATCTTCTAAAATATCAAAATATAATTATTATCAACATTAAATTTAACAAATTTATGTTTCTTCACCAATTATACCTTTTTCTGTAACTCATAGTATTCATTATGAACTTTCTTAATTAATTTTGATAGAGAAAACTACATTGACACCTAAAACATAAAAGAGAAATTTCCTACACCAACAACTTCAAAGAAAAAAAATATCTAATCATTAACCAAGGGGTTGTGTTCCAAACATAACATGGTTAATGTAGCATTACTTTTCTAACTCAATGCATCGACCATTGTGTTTTGTTTTCAAAGATGGTAATGAATTGTTCAATTATAATCCTTGGTTAATTCAATCCATCTTCTCTGTCTCATGCTTAATTATTTCTGAGTGAATATATACTTCTACCATCTTTTATCATCATATATTTCATATTTCAATCCATACAAATGATACCTCCAATTTTTTCATAAAAAAACAATAGAAACTAATATCAAATCATGTGTATGGTAATTTAACTCATGAGGTTTTAACTGATGTGAAGAATTAGCAATTACCAAATCATTCCACACAAGGAATCAACGAAGTCCTTTCAATGAAGCATCACTATAGATGAAGAATTCACCATTTCTGAAATTTAGGGACAAAAATGGCGTATTCACCAATCTTATTTTAAATTACTGAAAATAATCACCACATTATTTTTTTCAGATGAATTTAACTCCTTTTAGAGGTAATTGAGTTAGCAGGATAAAAAACCATGAATATTTTTAAACAAACCTTTTTTAATAGCCTGAAAATCCAAGAAAACTACGAATCTTAGTTATATTTTGGGTCTTGTTCATTCTTTAACAATTTTTATTTTATAAGAATAGATAGTTTTCCATCTTCATAAACAACGTGGCCAAGGAATAAAATTTGTTTCAACCAAAATTCACACTTTATAAAATTTCCATATAGTTTCTTTTCTTTTAAGGTTTGTAAAATAATTCTTAGGCATCTTTCATACTCTTATTTAATTTTTGAATATACCAAAACTTAATTAATAAAATAACTAAAAACATATCCAAGAACTCATGTGATAATCTATTCATAAGATCCATGAATATAGATGGTACATTAGTTAATCCTATGAAATAACTTCAAATTAATAATGATCATATCTAGTACAAAATATAGTCTTCAGAATACATGCTTCCTTTACTTTCAAATTATGGTACCTCGACCTCAAGTCAACCTTTGCAAAATACCGAGCTCCCTAGATCAGATCAAAAAAATCATCAATATGAGGTAAATGATACTTGTTCTTTATAATTATGTTATTCAAGCATCTATAATCAATGAAAAGTCTCATTGGGCTATATTTCTTTTTAACAAACAAGACTGGGGCACCCCATGGAGAAGTGCTACGTGGGATGAAGCCTTTATTTAATAATTATTGAAACTACTTTTTTTAATTGTATAATTTATACTTGATCCATTTGGTAAGGGGTTTTTGAAATTATCTTAGCACCATGAACTAATTCAATAGTAAAGACAACCTCTCGGTCAGGAACAACACTGGTCAAATCATCATAAAAAACATCAAGACAATCATTTATTGTTGACACAACATTAATTTGAACAGTTCATTTAATTTCATGAATATATGAAATATTACTTTCACTTCCATATTTTAACAATTTATCAGCTTATTGATATGTTATCAATGATATGAGTTCATTATTGTACACAAAATGAAACCCTTTTTGAAGAAAATTCTTTAACTCTATAATCAATCTTATTATGGTAAATAGAAATCCAATACAAACCAATGATAACATTAAACTATAATAAAGTAAAAACAATAAGGATTTTAGATAAAGTCCATCCATATACAATCACCAGATTATTCTTATAACTTCTTTTGTCTTAATATTTCCTCCAGGTGTTTTCACTACAAGTTCTGGATTTATTTCTTGAGGTGGAGTTTCAAAATTACGAAAAAATTTATTAAAAAATGAATGAATGTGTTGAATCTAAACCAAACAACACATTAGAGTATTCTAAAAAAACAATATTTGTACTTGATACTGATGTGGCCTTAAAAACACATGTTTTGCCACATCTTTTTAATTAATTTTTATCAATTTAATTACTTATTTTAATACTTTTTCATAAATAATGGTTATTTTTTATTTTTATTATTAACTTTAATAATCAATCAATTTTTATAATTAATAGTGTATTTTAAGGCTTAAAATAATTAATTTATTTTCTACATTAACTTTATAGACTAATAACTATTTATTTAGATTGTTGTTTTTTTCTGCATAGTTTATAATTTAACAATAATTAGCTAGACTAATAATTCTTCTTTTGCACTTAATTAATGTAGTCTTAATCTAATATTACATGTATTAATCATTAATTAATTTTAAGTAACATAATGTTTTAGATATCTTTTAATAATTTATTAATAATAATATAAGATTATAAATTTATTTTAGTATTATTTAGTCTCTTTAAATTGTATTTCATTAATTATTATAACGTTTTAATAATATAATAATTATATTTATACCTTAAATTAATTTAATTTGATATAAGTTACTATTATAAATAATTTTACTTTGATATATAAATGTTTAATTTTACTTTAATCTTTAATAAATTAGTTGTTTTTTAATTTTGGTTTAATTTGGTAAAAATTTTAGTTTTATATTTTAAAGTTAATAATTTACCCTAAGTTAATTTAGTTTTAGAAGTTTATTAAAATTTATGAGTAACTTTATTTGCATATGTTTTAATTAATTTTTAGTTATTAATAATTATTTCATTTAGTTTTATTTAAGCATCAATTTATTTTATTTTGTCTGTTTATTTTGCAGGTTCATGGTGTTTCCACGCACCGTGTCTCTTATGGTTGCACCGTGACCGCCTAAACTGTCTCACCATATTCCTTTACTATGTCTCAATTTTGTCACCGTGACACCCCTTGCATGGATGCGCTGTTTTCATGGCACCGTTTCTCTCCCTTTCTACTGTCTCACCATGATACCTCTCCTCACGGTCTCACTGTGTCTGTACACACCGTATCCTCCTGCTTTTTCTTTACTTTATGGTTTCATTTGCCTCTGTGAAATTTTCTTCACTTTCTAATACCCATCTTCAAGCAACATAAACCTCAGTTCCTGTATCACATCTTTCCACCATAATTTTCGCACCTGAGTCTCACCGTTTTCAGTCCCTTTCCACCGGTACTCTCTTGTTCCTTGGCACCATATCATCTTACTGGTACCAATAAGAAATCTCCTACCACCGCTTCCCTTTTGAGGCCTCAAACCAATTGTTTCACCATCACCTAATGAAGCCATGGCTAAGGTCGCATTGCAGTGGATTCCATATGATTTACCATTTTGGGTAAAGAATATTACCAGTTCTGAAGTGAATCCATCGCATGCAGGAGCCGAGCTCAAAAGAACCATATGATACTCAAGCAATTGTTCTATGAGGAGGACTTCACTATTGAGAGGTTTCGCGCCTCAGGAGAATCCTGGTGCCAAAGAAGGAGTCATGCTTTATTGCTAGAGTAGCAGGACGCTGTTGGGGAGAATCTCGAATCCGAGCCGAAAATTGCTTGCCAAAAATGTCGTGAGAAACCCATCGAAATATGGAAGCGATATGAGCAGAATAAATAAATCAGCACGCAGGTTTTTTTAACGTGGAAAACCCAAAAAAGGGAAAAACCACGGGACCTAGTCCAGAAAGAGGATCCACTAAAATAGATAAGTACACGGTAGAGACTCCCCCCAAAATAAAAGGGATCTCAAAAGTAATACTCAAGAATAAAATAGTGAATCATAGTCGGAAAGCAGATGCAGTCTGAAGCCAGCCTAAAACAAAGAACGCAACCTGTAAAAGAAACCCAAATAGATCTGACCGTGAAAGCAGGATATTGATGCCCGAACAAAAGGTGCAGATGAAAAAGCACCGGGATCGGATCAAAAACTACCGCATATGAAAGCCGATCAAATCAGAGTAGTTTCGAAGGTTGCAGAACTTAAAACCGCTGGGTAAAATCTGAACTGCACTGCGCTGAAGATTGCGAGGAGAGCTACACACCCCTAAAAGATATCCTGTCACAATGTAGATCCACCGTCGATGTCACGTTCGTCATGGATGACGACCCACACGGACTACCGCAAACACATCATACCCTTTCCTCTTGTTCTCGGTGGACTACATCTTGAGCAGCTCTCTCAGTCTGTTTGTCACCAGTTGCTTCCCTTTTTATAGGCTCTCAAATACCGCATATCTTGATTGAAATGGGAATCTGAAAATATATCTCAAAAAAAAAGATATCACAAGATCCCTTGTATCTCATCCTAGCAGATACACATGCAGCCAAATCTAAAGGATATGTCATATCCAAAAAACATATCTTATCTCAAATCTGGAAACACCCACATGCGGTCAACAACTGTTATTCCATCCATTAATATTGAGAATTAAATATCCATAATGCTGGGAGAAAATCCCCAATTAATGTTGAGATAAATCTCTTCATTAATAATTTTCTCTCTCATCATAAATGTGATGAATCCCAACAATCTCCCCCTTTAGCACATTAATGAATGAAAATATCCAACAAACCCAATTGGAAAGAAAAAGATCAGTATCACATCAATCATCATCATCTGCAGAAAATATGATGACGTCTATTTGCACTTCTGATAAAAAAAATATCAGCTCCTCCTACAAAAACAAAATAAAACGCCAAAATATTCGTCACATTTGTATCTGCACCATCCTGCTCATCCTGCTAAACAAGACAAGAACCAGAAACATTTGGCTCCTCCGTAATAGTGATCACCACATAATCTGGAGCACCTGTAGGAATAAACAGCTCCCCTTACTCAACATCCCATGAGCGGATATGTGCATCACCTCTCTCAACCTGCTTTAATTTCCAAACTTTATTCTGCTCCCCGCACGCATCTGTGATCCTCTTCGAAGCTTCCAAAATCCTCACGTTAAACTGCAAGCACAAACCAACCTCCTCTGATACCACTTGTTGGGGAGAATCTCGAATCCGAGCCGAAAATTGCTTTCCAAAAATGTCGTGAGAAACCCATCGAAATATGGAAGCGATATGAGCAGAATAAATAAATCAGCACGCAGGTTTTTTTAACGTGGAAAACCCAAAAAAGGGAAAAACCACGGGACCTAGTCCAGAAAGAGGATCCACTAAAATAGATAAGTACACGGTAGAGACTCCCCCAAAAATAAAAGGGATCTCAAAAGTAATACTCAAGAATAAAATAGTGAATCATAGTCGTAAAGCAGATGCAGTCTGAAGCCAGCCTAAAACAAAGAACGCAACCTGTAAAAGAAACCCAAATAGATCTGACCGTGAAAGCAGGATATTGATGCCCGAACAAAAGGTGCAGATGAAAAATCACCGGGATCGGATCAAAAACTACCGCATATGAAAGCCGATCAAATCAGAGTAGTTTTGAAGGTTGCAGAACTTAAAACCGCTGGGTAAAATCTGAACTGCACTGCGCTGAAGATTGCGGGGAGAGATACACACCCCTAAAAGATATCCTATCACAATGTAGATCCACCGTCGATGCCACGTTCGTCATGGATGACGACCCACACGGACTACCGCAAACGCAGCAGACCCTTTCCTCTTGTTCTCGGTGGACTACATCTTGAGCAGCTCTCTCAGTCTGTTTGTCACCAGTTGCTTCCCTTTTTATAGGCTCTCAAATACCGCATATCTTGATTGAAATGGGAATCTGAAAATATATCTAAAAAAAAAGATATCACAAGATCCCTTGTATCTCATCCTAGCAGATACACATGCAGCCAAATCTAAAGGATATGTCATATCCAAAAAACATATCTTATCTCAAATCTGGAAACACCCACATGCGGTCAACAACTGTTATTCCATCCATTAATATTGAGAATTAAATATCCATAATGCTGGGAGAAAATCCCCAATTAATGTTGAGATAAATCTCTTCATTAATAATTTTCTCTCTCATCATAAATGTGATGAATCCCAACAGACGCTGCGCGGCATGGAGGAGGTGAGTCGCCGCAGAAGTGAGACAATGCACCGTCGCTGAAGTTGGATTCACGCCACCAGAGTCTTGAGCGCCGGTGGAGGGGTTGCTGTGTGAGGAAGAGTAGGGATTGGAGACTGATCCTGGTGGAAGAGCTGTGTCTTCGTTCGTTTAATAATTGACACACTCGAGCTAGGGCACCATGCCTCCTATTGATGAGCTACGCCGCTGTTGGAGGATGGGTCGACACTGGCGTTTGAGGAATACTGAACAGGTGGCCGCAAACCTGCTTACAGAGAAGAAACAGAGGGATAGAATCCCTCCTAAGGCACGGCGGAGAAGAAGAACTGGGGAGACGATAAACAAATATATAAAAAACAAACACATAAAATAATAATTTAACAAAAATATAATTTAAAATAATAATAATGATAATTAAAATTTAACTTAAACAGTTAAAAATTATAGTTATGAATAATTAAAAAATATTAAATAACTAATTTATAAAATAGAATTAATAATTAAATTAAATTTAATAAAACATCAACTAACCTAAACTAATAAATTATAATTTCTTAATTAATCATAAATTAATTATAACTTAAGGTGGAAAACATAAAAGTTACTAAATTAAGTTAATAATAATATTTTATTTCGAACTTGAATAAACTAATCTAATTAACATAAATTAGTAAATAATTTAATTTATTTATAATAATAAAATTTAAAATTTACTTCGATAACTTTAATTAATAAGAATAAATAACTTTATAATTACTTCTTTTAAGACTTTTAATAAACTAAAAAATTCGAAATGTTTCTTTATTTTATTATTTCCTTCTAATTTTTAATTATTATGTGTGTTAATTTTTACAGGTTCATACAGGAAGTGAGTTTCTATCTAGATTCACTTAACTAACTCAATGGGAGTTAGTTACGTGGGAAAAGTTAGTGCGACGTGCTTGTCGCGAACACAAACACGTGTGCGGTGCAATAGTTAAAGTTGAATTCAAGTTGGTGGAAGTATTCTATGACATGCAGTAGGTGACTATGGTTACTAAAATAGAGCAAGCAGCATAATTTAAAATAAATGTATTTATTCACGGGGGAGGGTGGAACTCATTCGAAGAAACACACCACTGGTGAGTAGAGAACCTGGAGCATTTCTCAGAGAGCTACTCTTTGGAGTTTCAAGGGCCATGAACAGAAGTGATTGATGCAGGCAGAAGAAGTTTTCTTCCTTTATTCTTGATTAATTCTTTTCCTCTGTAATTGAATGTTTTTAGAATATCTAATGGAATCAATGATAGGCTATATACTTACAGTTCGGGGGAAAATCGAGTCTACTGGTTATCGATATTTTGTTTACTCACTATCATCTTAATGTGATCAGAATTGATCAGTGAGGTCAGTTCTGATTACATTCAATTGCAATATACCTCCTATGATTAGTATAAGATTTCCAAATTCATACGGTAAGTTTAAATTTGGATTAATTTTCTTGAACATTTAAATGGAATTAAAAGGCTACAAGACATATGGTGAGTTAGTTCTATGATCTCTTCAAACCTGAATTTTCAAGTTTGTTAATCTAAGGGTGGCGAACTCTGAAATTGGCCAGATTGAGTGATTTATCTCCTGGAGAGGGAAATAAATCACTCTTTTTTGGTGGTTTAGTTTTAATTACTATCATGAGAAGGAATTTTTTCAAAATCAATAGAGTAGATGTTTTCCTCGGGCATATTTCTCTTGATTGTTTTCTTATCAGCATTTTAATCCTTTGGTACTATGTTTAGCCTGTTTCATGCTTTGATATAGTGTTGAACAAAAACAAATCTAAAAAAATCATTGTTTCATTTGTGCTACATAATAAAAACATAAAAAAAACAGAAATATTAGATATTAAACCTCATTGCTAACAACAATGGGGTCTTTAGTTAGTTTTTTAGAGAATAGTGGCTGAAATATCCTTCCCTGTGGGTTCGACCCTACTTGCCATATATACTGTAGTTAGTAGGAATATAAATATTAAACTTTGACCAGCTTCAATGATGGTTTAGCTCATGTTTTTGGCACCGTTTCTGGGGAATGCATAAGCCATTACTAAAAAAACTCAAAAAAAAAACACATATATAAAAATCTTAAAAAAATGAAAAAAATTGAAAACTGTTGAAAAAAACTGTGTCTTATCAATCTGAATTGTTATTGATAAGTAGTACTGTATACTATTGTTTTAATGAGCACAAGAACATCTAGTGCTAGATTAGAGACTTTGAACCCTGAATTAGAGAAACATCACATTACTCTAAGAAGGAAAAACAAAATTGAAATGGAAAATATAGATAATGGAGTTCATGAGTTTAATAACATTCAAAATAACCATCTAGAACTCTTAGATGAACATGAAAGGCCTAGGATGAGGGAGTTCCAACTCCCATAAGTTTCAAGAAACCCATCATCCATCAGACTATCTCCTAGGGCTAGAAATTATGAGCTGAAACAATCAGACATTTCATTGATGCCTGCATTTAATGGGCTCTCTAATGTGGACTATTTAGCCTTCATTAGAGACTTTTACAACATTGTGAAGCAACATCCTTTACTAGGACTTACTGAAGATGAGATAAGGATGAGAGTTCTTCCCTTTTTCATTAAAGGGAATGATAGGAATTGGTTTTTAAGTTTGGATGAAAATATTTTTGAGAATTGGGATCAAGTGTATGACTCATTCATTATGAAATTTTATCCCCAAAGATTAAAAGGAGAACTGGGGACTAAGATCACTAGTTTTTACCAAGAGGATGGAGAAGCTTTTCATGAAGCTTTGTATAGATTTGAGTACCTTCTTAGGCAGTGTCCTCATCATAAACTCCCATCTCATCTCCTCATGGATAATTTCTCTGAAGGGCTTTCCTCGTTTTATCAGAATTTAGTGGATCAAGCTGCTGGGGGAAATTACAATGATAAAACTGATGAAGAACTTAGACAGATCTTTAATAATCTTGCACTGAATTCTCAACATAAAAATTCAAGAAGAAAAAGAGTCAATTGAAATGTTAATTCAAACACTGGTTCAATGAATGAAACTCAAGCTCAACTGGATGAAACCACCAACCAAATTCAATCTTTAATGAACCAAAATTATAAACAAACCGTTAATTAACTTGGATGTAAAAATACCAAACAATATTTAAGGGAATAGTGTTTCCAGTGTGGTATGTTTGGGAATACTGAATTTTTTTTCCTAACTTTGATATGCTAGCCCAACAACAAAAAAATTCAAACTTTTTTAACTATGGTCCTAGAATGACTTCTACAGAAGATCATTTTTCAAACAATTACAACCAAGGCTATAGGAACCATCCAAATCTCTCCTAGAAGGATCAAGGCTTAATTAAGCAATCCACTGCCCCTAATTACTCTAATCAACCAAGACCAAACTTTCAAAATCAACAGAGGGGTGAGTCTTTAAATACACAAGGAAAAAAATATAGTCACATGTCTTCTAAGCTTGATCTAATCTTGAATCAACTAACCAAGCATCAAAGTAAATACGAGTCTGATAAAATGAAAACTGATGTTAAAATGCAGAACATGGAAACACAAATAGGCCAATTAGCTAGAGATTTTTCTTCTAGGGAAAAAGGTAGACTTCTAAGTACCACTGAACTTAACCCTAGGGATAATTAAATATCTTTTGTCACTAGAAGTGGCCTTAATAATAAAACTATTGTTGAAAAAGAACTTGAAAATACTCAAGATAAAATTCTCCTTCAATCTGGAAATAAAAATCTGCTTTGTACACATGCTGGGAATTCACAGAAAAGTCTTGAAAATGATCTAAATATGAACTTGTCACCTGAAACTCAAGCTAAAACTTATTCTAAAAATCAAAAGAATAGAAGAAAATAACGATTTTTGGAATAGGTGAGGGATATACTTATTGTTTTGAAATTTTTTTCACCACACATCCCTTTCCCTGAGAAGCTTAAACCTCAAAGTAACACCAGGGCTGAACTTATTCAGTCCCTTGGTCTTCTATCTAAACATCAAGTGAACATACCTTTTATACAAGTGTTAATTAAAATTCTATAATATCTTAAATCCTTAAGGAAAATTGTTTAAAAAAAAGACCCTTAAATAATTTGCTACCTACAGCCTCACTGAAGAGTGTAGAGCTGTGCTCCAGAAAAAAATCCCACCTAAACTAAAAGATCCAGGTAGATTTGTCATCGGTTGTACTTTAAGAAATTCTGGTCAGCTCAACTATCTGTGTGATCTAGGTTCTAGCATTAATCTGCTCCCATAATCACTGTTTCAATAGTTGAGGCTAGGTGATCTTCAACCTACCATATTCATTCTTCAATTGGATGATAGATCTTTCACTGATCCTGTGGGATGGGTAGATAACTTTCTAGTTAGAGTTGGGAAGCTGTTTCTACCGCTGACCTTTTAGTTTTTGATATGGAGTGTGATCAAGAGGTACCCATCATTCTGGTTAGTCCCTTCTTGGCCATAGGTGGTGCTGTCATTGATGTGTCAAAGGGTCAGCTGATATTCAAAATTGGTGAACAATAAGAAGAGTTCAATGTTTTTAAAACTATTAAGGAACCAACTTATTCTGAAAATGGTTCAAAAATTGAGTTCCTTGAAGCTGAAAGTTCTTTTAAAAATCAACTTGAACACATTGAAAAATCTAAAAATCAATCCTCTGTTAAAGAAAACGTTTGTGAAGTTAAAAAGCCTATTGAAGTTAATCTAGAAACTGAAAATTCTGCTGTAACAACCAATCTGAAAAATCTTCCAGATCTGGAAAACTGTCCAGTTTCTCTTGTAGGAGAGTATTCTGTTTCTAAACCTAGGAACTTTCTGAGTAAATTTGAGGGTGTTTCTGTTATCACAAACACTTCTAAGAACTTTATTATTGATGAGGAAGAACTTTTGAGACAACTGGAGTATTCTTCTTCGATTAACTTGCTAAAATATGATATGGAAATTTTGGACAGGGTACTGCCCACACTGGACGGTGATACTGCTATCTCTGAATCTGAACTTTTAATTTAAAATCTTTCATATTTCAATATTCCTTACAAGAAATATTTTGAAGATCTTGGACCTCCCAGGACTAAGAGTCTTCCTTCGAGTGTATAACCACCCACTCTTAAGCTGAAACCCATCCCTACCCATCTTAAATATTCGTTTCTAGGTGAGAACTCCACTTTTCCTGTAATAATTTCTTCTAAACTAAATTAAACCCAAGAAGAAATATTATTGAATGTGTTGAAAAAGTTTAAATCTTCCATAGGCTAGACAATAGCTAATATCAAGGGTATTAGTCCCTCATTCGGTATGTACAAGATTCCTATAGAGCCTAATCATAAGCCTAGGGGAGAGTGTAAAATAAGATTAAATCCAAAGATGAAATAAGTTGTGAGAGAGGAAGTGATTAAACTAATGGACATTGGAATGATATATCCCATTTCTGATAGTGCTTGGGTCAGCCCTGTCCTGGTTGTCCCTAAGAAGGGTGGTTTCACGGTAGTTAAAAATGAAAAAAATGAAGAAGTCCAAGTTAGGAAATCCACAAAGTGGAGAGTCTGTATTGATTATAAGAAGCTTAATGCAGCAACTAGGAATGACCATTTTCCAATTCCCTTCTTGGATCAAATGCTTGAGAGGCTTGCTGAAAATGAATTTTTCTGTTTTCTGGATGGGTATTCTGGTTACAACCAGATTCCTATTGATCTAGAGGATCATGAGAAGACCACTTTTACATGCCCCTTTGGAAAATTTTCCTATAGGCGGATTCCCTTTGGGTTGTGTGGAGCTCTAGCCACCTTTCAAAGGTGTATGATGGCTATCTTTTCAGAAGGTATTGTTCTTGGTCATAAGGTGTTAAAGAGAGGTTTAGAAGTTGATACTTTTAAGATAGAAGTTATTCAAAAACTTCCACCTCATGTTAATGTTAAAGGTGTTAGAAGTTTTCTAGGGCATGCCGGTTTCTATCAGAGATTCATAAAAGATTTTTCTAAAATAACTAAGCCCTTGTGTTGTTTTTTGGTCAATTATGCACCTTTCAATTTTGATGAAAACTGATTGAAATCATTTAACCTCCTTAAAGAGAAACTCACTAAATCACCCATCATTACTACAACTGATTGGAAATTTCCTTTTGAGATTATGTGTGATGCTAGTGACATGGTTGTAGGTGTTGTCCTTGGAAAGAGGAGACATAAGAAGTTTGAAGTGGTGTATTATGCTAGTAGACTGCTAGATGATGCCCAAAATAATTATACCACCACTGAAAAAGAATTTTTAGCTTTTTTGTTTTATCTTGAAAAGTTTAGGCAATATCTATTAGGCTCAAAATCCATCATTTTCACTGAACATTATTCCTTAAAATACTTACTATCTAAAAAAGAAACCAAACCCAGGCTGATTAGATGGATTCTTTTATTACAATAATTTGAATAAGAAATCAGGGATAAACAAGGATCTAAGAATTTAGTTGATTATCACCTATCTAGGCTTCCTGTTACCCAATCTGATTCTGAAAATACTTGGGAGATTAATCCTTCCTTTCCTGATGAGAAGCTGCTCACTATCTCAGTCAGGAAATCTTCTTGGTTTGTAGATTTTGCAAATTTCCTTGCAGTAGGTGTCATTCCCAAAAATTTATCTAATAATTAAAGAAAGAAATTCATTTCTAAGCTTAAATATTACCTTTGGGATGATCCCTTGCTGTTTAGGATATGTTCTGATGGTATTCTTAGGAGGTGTGTTCCTGAGGAAGAGATGCTTCCAGTCATAGAAAGTTGTCATTCTTCTCCTTGGGTAGGTCACCATGGGGGTTAGAGAACTACTCAAAAAGTCCTATAATCTGGTTTTTATTGGCCAACCCTTTTTAAGGATGCTAGGAGCTTTGTGGTTGGGTGTGATAGGTGTCAGAGGCTGGGTAATGTGGGTAGGAAACAGGAGTAACCCCAAAAGGGTATTTTGGAGGTATAGATCTTTGATGTTTGGGGTTTAGATTTTATGGGTCCATTTCCATCATCTCATGGGAATGCGTACATTCTTGTTGCTGTTGACTATGTTTCAAACTGGGTTGAGGCAGTGACACTGCCCAAAAATCAAGCAAACAATGTAATAAAATTTATTAAAAAGAATATCTTTAAAAGATTTGGAGTCACAAGAGCTTTTATCACTGAAAATGGAACACACTTTAAGAACTACAAGTTTAAAGTTTTGATGGAGAAATATGGTTGTGTTCATAAAACTAGAACTCCTTATCATCCACAGTCCAGTGGATATGTGGAAATTTCAAACAGAGAGTTGAAGGAAATACTTGAAAACACTGTTTTAAATTATAGGAAGGACTGGTCACTCAAACTGGCTGAAGCTTTATGGGCTTATATAATTGAATTTAAGACCCCAATAAGTATGTCTCCTTACAGGATGTTGTTTGGGAAATGCTGTCATTTACTTGTGGAGTTGAAACATAATTCTTATTGGGCAGTTAAGGTTCTGAAGTTTGATTTAAAGAGTGCTGGTGAGAGAATATTACTAGAGATGAGTGAAATTGATGATATTAGGAGAGAGAGTTATGATAATTCAAGGATTTATAAAGAGAGGACTAAGATCTTTCACGATTCTATCATTAAAAATAAGGAATAAAAACCTGGACAGAAGGTCCTTCTCTTTAATTGTATACTTAAACTTTTTCCTGGGAAGCTGAAGTCCAAGTGGTCTGGACCTTTTACTATAGTGAGAGTGTTTAATGATGGAGCTGTTGAAATTGTTGGTGAAGAAAATAAACCCATGTTGGTCAATGGGTAGAGACTGAAACTTTATTTTGAGGGACATCCAAAGGGCTTGGATGCCTTCATTGTGCTAGAAAACTATTCTTGAATGAAGTCTGGCAGGGGACTATAAACCTAACACTACATGGGAGGCAACCCATGGTGTTTGTTTTGTTAATAAATAATTTTTTTAATTAAATAAAGTCTAACTGAAGACTTTAAAATCAGTTTTTCTTGGGAGTAAACCCATGCTCTTTCTTTATTTACATCTTTGTACGGTTTTGTGCTGAATAATGTGAAGCTTTTCTGCCTTCTATATGCACGATCTTTTCTGGTTATTTGTCCTTGGTTTTCATGATTTGTATTTTTAGGATGCTGATGTTCGTTTTTATGGAGTAGAATTCCCATATTGGAGGTAAATTGACAAATATATTCAGGGAAGTAATCAATTCATAATTGGTGAATTTCATTTTTCTACTCATTAATGCTTTAGAAAAAAATTCTTCTCACTTAAAAAATTCTGCTTGTATTGAAAAAAATCTGCTACATGTGTACTAAAAATTATGCTACATTTTAACTGTATAAAATTCTGCTATATGTCTTGCTACTGAATTTTTAAAATTCTTCATGTGATTTTTGCTTAAAAAATTTGATTTCACCATTGTTTAACCCATTCACTGCTTGAAACTAAGTGTAGGGGGTACATGCTGCTGGCCTTTTAAATCTGATTAATGTTGGGGTGTATAGAATGAACTTTTTCTTCTTTTATCTAACTAAATAAATCTTGCTAAAATTTCTTACACCCAATTAATTGTGCATCCACACATTATATATTTCTTTTGAGCCATATTGAAAATGCATGTCACTTTAATGTGTGTGTCTGGATATGAACCTACTGATTATTTATTTATTGTGGAAAACAATAATTTTTGAACGTCATTGAGACCATTTATACATGTCATTAATCTACTTAATTGAAAATCTGTATTGAAATTTAATTTTTTAGGTATTAGTCTCCACTTTCGAAAGTCAATTTGGGGACAACGTTGTGTTTTCAGTGTGGGGAGGGGGTCAATTCTTGACTATGCTTAACTGTGCTTTAATGAGAGTCCATCAATTCCCACTGCAACTTCAAACTTTTTGTTAAAAAATGGATAAATATTTTCAAAATTCTTACCTAATTTTAGGCTTTACGCTTTTTTTCAAATGGGTCTTGCCTTAGGACAAGTTCCTTGCTGGTAGTTAAAAGTTTCTTAGAGTCGGAAATTAATGAGTTTGGATGATTGATGAGTGATCTTGCTTATTGATTTGATAGAAATTTGGTTCATGAACTACTTCTGAAAGTGATATGGGTTAGATGTTTATGGAGTTATGGTCATAACCCTTGGAACTGGAAGTTTGATTCTGATTATAGTGGCCTCTTTCATCTTTTAATTATTAAAAGTAATTGCTTTAATAAGCCAATGTAAATGAATTTTATATAAATCTTGTGAAACTGGAGTAATTTGGGCATCTGGGATCCCACGGTGAGTCTCTGAGACCCTAGATGCTTGGTGAGTTTCTGTTTACTATAATCTCTCTGTATACTATAAATAAGTTCATATTCACAGTGCTTAACACGATGATACATGGCTTGGGAAAAATTAAATAAAGTGTCTAGGGTAAAAAATGAGTTCATTAAGGTGAGGGGAATGATGAACGCCAAATGAAGAAGGGATCAATTGGTTTATATGGAAGTCATTTAGGTTGTATCATTGAGGTGATTCACAAAAAAATTATTTATTTTTGGAACATAGTTGAAAAATTCAAAGTACAAAGTCCTTTGGTTAAGATCTTAATTCTGTTAATATTTTATCTCCTGTCATTTTTGGATTTAGAACCTAAGACTGGATTGAAGTGAGTCATTAAGTCATATCACATATGAGGCATGACATCATCTTTGATGGATGGTCTTTGTGTTCTTAATTACCAGTGAGTATTTTATTATAAGCAAGATTCATATGAGTAATTCATTTTTTAAAGTCTACTGTTATGTATTTCCCTCTGTTTTGAGTGCTGGACATGTTACATTTTGAACAAAATCATTAATACTATATTTTTGTTTTTCAAAAAAAGATAATAAAACATGGGATTGTTTGAGGACAAACAATTATTAAGTGTGGGGGAATTTTATGTGGCCTTAAAAACACTTGTTTTGCCACATCTTTTTAATTAATTTTTATTAATTTAATTACTTATTTTAATACTTTTTAATAAATAATGGTTCTTTTGTATTTTTATTATTAACTTTAATAATCAATCAATTTTTATAAATAATAGTGTATTTTAAGACTTAAAATAATTAATTTATTTCTTACTTTAACTTTATAGACTAATAAATATTTATTTAGATTATTGTTTTTGTCTGCATAGTTTATAATTTAAAAATAATTAGCTTGATAATTAATTCTACTTTTCAAATAATTAATGTAGTATTAATCTAATATTACATGTATTAATCATTAATTAAATTTATGTAACATAATGTTTTAGATATATTTTAATAATTTATTAATCATAATATAAGATTATAAATTTATTTTAGTATTATTAGGCTCTTTAAATTATATTTCATTTATTAACATAATGGTTTAATAATATAAAAATTATATTTATACCTTAAATTAATTTAATTTTATATAAGTAACTATTATAAATAATTTTACTTTGATATATAAATGTTTAATTTTAATTTAATCTTTAATAAAATTAGTTATTTTTTAAGTTTAGTTTATTTTGGTAACAATTTTAGTTTTATATTTTAAAGTTAATAATTTAACCTAAGTTAATTTAGTTTTAAAAGTGTATTTAAATTTATGAGTAACTTTATTTTCATATGTTTTAATTAATTTTTAGTTATTATTAATTATTTCATTTAGTTTTATTTTAGTTTCAATTTATATAATTTTGTCTGTTTATATTGCAGGTTCACAGTGTTTCCATGCACCGTGTCTCTTACTGTTGCACCGTGACCGCCTAAACTATCTCACCGTATTCCTTTATGGTGTCTCAATTTTGTGACCGTGACACCCCTTTCATGGATGCACTGTTTTCTTGGCACCATTTCTCTCCCTTTCTATTGTCTCACCGTGATACCTATCCTCACGGTCTCACCATGTCTGTACACACCGTATCCTCATGATTTTTTCTTTCCTTTACAGTTCCTTTTTCCTCCATGAATTTTTCTTCACTTTCCCACACCCATCTTCAAGCACCATAAACCTCAGTTCCTGTATCACATCTTTCCACCGTAATTCTCGCACCTGAGTCTCACCATTTTCAGTCCCTTGCCACCAGTACTCTCTTGTTCCTTGGCACCGTATCATCTTACTCGTACCACTAAAAAATCTCCTACCATCGCTTCCCTTTTGAGGCCTCAAACCAATTGTTTCACCATCACCTGCTGAAGCTGAGGCTGAGTTCACATTTCAGAGGAGTCCATATGAGTTACCATTTGAGGTAAAGAATATTACCAGTTCTGGAGTGAATCCGTCACATGCAGGAGCCGAGCTCAGAAGAACCGCATGATCCTCGAGCTATTGTTCTGTGAGGATGGCTTCACTATTGAGAGGTTTCGCACCAAAGGAGAATCCTAGTTCCAAATAAGGAGTCATGCTTCGTTGCTGGAGTAGCAGGACGCTGCGCTTCGTGGGGGAGGTGAGTCGCCGCAGAAGTGAGACAATGAACCGTCGCTGAAGCTGTATTCGCACCACCCGAGTCCTGTTCGCCGCTGGAGGGGTTGCTGGGTGATGAAGAGAAGGGACCGGAGACCGAGCCTGGTGGAAGAGCTGCGCCGTTGTCCATTTAATAATCGATGAACTGGAGCAAGGGCACCATGCCTCCTACTGATGATCTGCGCCGCTGTTGGAGGATGGGTCGACACCAGTGTTGGAGGAATACTGAACAGGGGGCCGTGAACCTGCTTCCAGAGAATAAATAGAGGGATATAATCCCTCATGAGGCATGAAAAAGAAGAATACCTGGGGAGAGGATAAATAAATAAATAAATAAACAAACACATAAAATAATACATTAACAAAAATATAATTTAAAATAATAATAATGATAATTAAAATTTAACTTAAACAGTTAAAAATTATAGTTATGAATAAATAAAAAATAAAAAAAACTAATTTATAAAATAAAATTAATAATTTAATTAACTTTAATAAAACATTATCTAAGATAAACTAATAAATTATAATTTCTTAATTAATCATAAATTAATTATAATTTATAGTGGAAAACTTAGAAGTTATTAAATCAAGTTAATACTAATATTTTATATCGAACTTGAATAAACTAATCTAATTAACATAAATATTAAATAATTTAATTTATTTATAATAATTAAATTTAAAAATAACTTTTACAAATTTAATTAATAAGAATAAACAACTTTATAATTACTTCTTTTAAGACTTTTAACAAACTAAAAATTTCAAAATGTTTTTTTATTTTATTATTTCCTTCTCTTTTTTAATTATTCTGTATGTTAATTTGTGCAGGTTTGTACAGGAAGTGAGTTTCCATCTAGATTCACTTAACTAAATCAATAGGAGTTAGTTACGTGAGAAAACTTAGTGTGACGTTCTTGTCGCGAACACACACATGTGTGCAGTGTAATAGTTAATGTTGAATTCAAGTCGGTGGAAGTATGCGGTGACATGCAGTAGGTGACCGTGGTTACTAAAACAGAGAAAACAGCAGAATTTCAAAAAAAAAAACAGATTTATTCACAGGGGAGGGTGGAACTCATTCTAAGAAACACACCACTGGAGAGCAGAGAACCCGGAGCATTTCTCGGAGAGCTACTCTTTGGAGTTTCAGGGGCCAGGAGCAGTATTGATTGATGCAGGCAGAGGGAGTTTTCTTACTATGTTCTAGATTAATTATTTTCCTATGTAATTTAATGTTTTTAGAATACGTAATGGAATCAATTATAGGATAAATAATTATAGTTTGGGGGAAAATCGAGTCTACTAGTTATCGATCTTTTATTTACTCACTATCATCTTAATGTGATCAGAATTGATCGTCGAGGTCAGTTCTGATTACATTCTATTGCAACATACCACCTGTGCTTAATCTAAGATTTCCACATTCATACGGTAAGTTTAAATGTGGATTAATTTTCTTGAACATTTAAATGGAATTAAAAGGCTACAAGGCATAAGTCGAGTTAGTTCTGTGATCTCTTCAAACCTGAATTTTCAAGTTGGTTAATCTAAGGGTGGAGAACTCTAAAATTGGCCTTCTTGAGTGATTTATCTCCTAGAGAGGGAAATAAATCACTCCTTTTATGTGGTTTAGTTGTAATTACTATCATGAGAAGTAATGTTTTCCAAATCAGTAGAGTAGATATTTTCCCCGGGTATATTTCTCTTGTTTGTTTTCTTATCATCATTTTAATCCTTTGCTATTGTCTTTATCATGTTTCTTTCTTTGATATAGTGTTGAAAAATAAATCTAAAAAAACCATTGTTTCATTTTTGTTACATAATAAAAATATAAAAAAAATTGAAAGATTAGATATTAAACCTCACTTCTGACAAAAATGGGGTCTTTAGTTAGTTCTTTAGAGAATAGTGACCAAAATAGCCTTCCTCGTGGGTTCGACCCTGCTTGCCACATATACTGTAGTTAGTAGGAATATAAATATTAAACTTTGACCAGATTCAACGATGGTTTATGTCAGAAACCACTTCATTTTATGGATCAACATCTGCTAAGGTAGAAGCAATTTGTTTCCACACTATTCTATTTCCAATCTTGCTGATTTTCCACCTTAGTGACTAACTTTTGACACACATTATATAGATAACCCTACTCCTCATTGTCAAATCATATTACCATTGACTTCTTTTCATTCTTCCAATCATTTTAATTTCACTCATGATCAATGTGTCCAAAATTTTCACATTGGTAGCAATTCCTAGAATTAATGAGAAATTCTATAGGATTCTTTTTACCACACTTTTTACGAGAAGGGAATTTGATTTTATTACCTAAAAATTTCTCAGATAAATTCTTCCCCAAAACTTTCCAAACTGAATGCTCATTATTCTTGTCATCATGAGGAACATATGTGTCAGTAAACTCTATTTCAACCTTATCAACAATAAATAAAACTTTCTCATAGCCTTTAAATTCTCATGTATCCAAATCTCTTCGTAAACCTAGTTTCAATCCTGAGTAAAATTGATTAATTTTTCTATCATTGTCCCGAATAAAACCTAGAAGATACCTGGATAATATTGTAATGTTTTCTTCATATGTAGCTACAAAATATTCTTATTTTTTCCTGAATAACAAATTTTTTTTCCATTCGAAGTTGAACAACCTTTGGGAAATATTTCTCAATGAAAATATCCTTGAATATTCCCCATTCAATTGAATCAAAATATTATTTATCTCTGGTATTCATAACCAAGGATCAATATTGACCAGTTTTACCTTTAAAATGATAATTATAAAGGGTTAACTTTTTAATTCTCCAAACATCCCATGACATTAAAAATCCTTTCTAGAGCATTGATCCATCCTTCAGCTACCACCGGGTCAGATGATTCAATGAAATATGGGGAATGTTGCCTTATGAGAAGCTCCACAAAAGAAATTTTCCTTTATGGTAGATTAGGTACCTCTCAAGAATGAATAGAACCACCAATTATCACTTGAGTAAACTGATCCATTACTATTATAGACTACTCTATTTTAATTCCCACCATTCTAGGTTGTAGATTTTGACAAATATCAACCTCTTGGTGGCTTACTACTTTAGCTTCCCTGTATCATCTATGGAAAACCATTTCGAATAGACATATCTTAGACAGAGCAACATGGTAATCTTAAAATTCTACATCATTTTAAATGAACCATAAAGTAAAAATCATTTATTATATTATATTGACATCATCCTTACCCCTAACGTTATCTAAACCATCCTCTGAGACCGAATATAAGGACCAAGACTTAAAAATTACATAATCTTTTGTTAAGTTATTAATTTTAATTTATTTCACATTAGTATATTTTTAGTTTTATAGACTTATTGAATTAGAACATAATACATACATAACATCCCACATTTATACAAAGTGCATACTACTAATATAGTATCGATTTCTTAAAAAATATAAAAATTTTAAAAAAGAAAATTATTTCATTGAAAAATATTCATAATATTCAAATTTACTTTTTTCTTAATCTTATACATCCTTATAACATGTGTAAAAGTTTTTATAATCTTGTGATGAGCACAAAAAAACAGTAAGGAATATAAAGAAAGGAAATTGTTTGTCTAGTGAAATCATGAAAACCCATTAAAAACCTTTGCCTCAAAAAATCATAAGAATGCATAGAAAAACTAAGAAGTCACCTTGGGACATTAAAAACATTTCAATTTTACATTCATTCTTATAAATTGAATAAAATTATGGTCAAATTCTATCTTCATAGTACCCAATGCATTAGAGAGTTATAAAGAGGCTCTTCCGTCATATCTTGAGCTATAATGGGGATCAAACCACTATATATTGAGATATAATGGGGGAAAAACGATAATATATTGATATATAATGGGATAAAACCATAATAAACAATTTCAAAGGAATGTATCATGAAAAAAATACTTGATAAGTCATTTAAAACCATGAGGAAAACACATTCAGATATCAAAATACATTTTTCTTGTAAAAATAAATTTTAAAATATAAAAAACATGCACCTTATAATGATATAATATTATTCAAAAATAAATATGTCCAATATAAAGTAAAAATTATAGTAATAAAACGTCATGAAAATGGGGTAAACTGTTCATGTTTTATATATAAAAAAAAATCTCTTTGAATTTCATAAAAGATACATTTTAATGGATTTTAAAAGGAAGGTCCCTTACATAAAACACGAAAAAGATCCAATTTTAAAATGCATAAGAAAATTTAAAACATTAATTACCAAATATATACATTCATAAAAACCATTTTAATACGTAGACATAATATAGAAGTATTTAGAAGAATAAATCTCTAAAATTTTTAAAATAGTATTTTAGTAAAATAGTCCCTTACCTCAAGTTAAAATTCTTTCAAATGTTTTCAAAACTCCTATATAATGGTTTGAAGAGTGTTATTAATTTATTACCAAAATATACCCCTGTTTATAATACCTTAAATGATCTTATTATTACATTTTAGACTAATTTATTAACAATATTTTATTATTTCAATAGTTTTGGGTGCGTTATTTTTATTGTTTCCAAGGTCGGTTTATTATGGATTTTCTTGTTGAATGAAAAAAAACTAAATAAGTGGAATGAAGTGGTGTTAATATGTTTCCATAATTTTAAATGATACCAAATATTTTTTTTCCTAATATTAGGATGAATCATTAGATAAAACATTAAATAATTTGATTTAATTTATTTTGACTCTTTTTATGATCATCAAAAACTTATATAATTTTATTCAATTTCATGTTTATGTATTGGTTATAAAACATTAAATAAATTATAATATGTATAATAAAATATTATTTAACCATAATAATGTTTTTATGACCATCCTTTAGGGTGATAATGGAAAATGAACATGTATTATCCATGATGGCGATAAATCGACACATCACGAATGATATTATATTTTTTATAATAAAAGGGTGAGGATAAAAAGTTTAATGATGAATTTTTCCATAATCATGATAAAATTATAGTATATATAATATAATATAGTTTTCATGTGACTTGGATAAGGGGAGGTGAAGAGAGAAAAATTAATGAAAATAAAAAAAATGAAAGAGGATTTTACCTCTGGAATTCTCCGACTTGAGAACCTCCTTAAGTTCCTTTGTTTTGGAATTTTTGTGAGACTAGAAGGTCTTGGAATTCGGGAAAGGGCTCAATAATATAATTGTTACGAAATTAAACAAGATACAAGACTTTGAGTTGTTAGAAGAAGAAGTGGTGAGGGGTGTTATTTATAGTGAAGGAGAGGGGTGTTTTTTAAATATTATATTATTTTGTTTGTCATTTTGGATCAAGACTATGAAGTGTTTGATAATTATAATAAAATATATTAAAATAGTGAAGTATAGATTTATATTTTTGTCCTAAATGAACTTTACATCATCTATGACTCAATAATTCAAGAATTTGTTAAATACCAAAAATTAATGTATTTCACTATTCACAAAAAATTCAAGTATTTTAGAAAAATACCAAAAATAAACCCTAACTATTTTTCAATGTGTAGAATTAAAAAGTTAAATAATTTTTTTTAAAATAATTTTCTAAATATGGTAAATTTAATTTTCAATTAAAATCATAATTCATTCTAAAAATAACAAAATTAAAACTATAACTGATTTTAAAACACTTTAAAAAATTAATTAAGGTCTCATTAAACTATATTATAATCATAAGACAACAAGATATTTATTTATTAATATATTTTACAAAAATATATTTTATTTTAAATAATTATTTTAATTATAAAATTATAAGTAAATATTAATGACTTGAAAAAATACCAACACTTAATTTATTATTTCAAAAACATTTATTTACTTATTCTATAATATAAATATTTCATGATTACACTTATAAGATACATAATTTTTTTTATAATTTCATAGGTGAGGTTAATATTATATTGGCCAAATTACTATTCCTAATGGTCATGTTACTATTCCTAAGTTCAAGTTACTATTGAATCTGTATAAATTCCTTAATTTCAATAAATACCACTTGTTTTGTTGTACATTTTTAATGAATTTGAATATTTAATTCTAGAATGGATGAAAATTATTTTATAATTACCTGGTTTGTAACATGAATCCAATTTTAAGGAATAAAAAAGTTGATATTTCCTTTTATTTGATTCATTTTATATTATTAATCTATTTAATAAAGCCTAAAAAGTATCTATATAAGCTCCAATAAACAATATCATAGATGATAAACTACCAGATCAACGTTACGTTTGTTTCACTTTGTTGGGTTTTGTTAACAGATTTTATCTATATATAATTACTTCTAAATCACTATGTGACCAATAGATAAAACCCTTCCACTATGATATTTAGTGATTAAACAACTCTGAATAATGAAAGTTTGAATAATGGTGAGATTTGTGAATCGTATTCCAAAATTTCAGCTCTTTGAACATATTCAAAATACTTAAATCTATAACATCAAATGTTATAATGTCAACATCAATTATCTACTATATAAATAATCATTATTCTAGGAACTCATTTCATCAAACATTATCCTTGAAATTCATTATAAAATAATGTAACAATTTACAATAACACCAGCCAACTCATCCTAAATTACTTTAAGATAAAATGATATTTACTTTTTTTGTGGTAAATAAATGTAAGTATTTACATTTACATTTAATACCATTCCCTAAAATAATTTGGGGATATTAAGTGAAATTAAATCTATATTTTGATTGGTATAAACCTTTAGGAAATAGTGATATTCACATTTACAATGTAACTAAATATAGCTCCTTTCATTTCTATTTACTGAAAAATATTCAAAACTTTAAGGATATTAAGTGAAAATCAGTTTAGTTTTTATTGGTATAATCTATTATTTGTTAACTAGAGATATAAAAAAATTAAAACATGCTTCCACTAGCCTCTTATACATGATATTTTCTTAATAATATCATGCTAAGATGCGCAAAATATATTTCTTAGAAAATAACTCTTTATTTCTTTTATTATGAATATTTAACAAATAAATTTATTTTTTCCATATTATATATGGAATTTCATTTGTTCATATATTTTTATCATTGGAAAATGACTTTATTTATTAGAATATATCACTGATTGGTGGCCAGAATATATTCCCTAATATTTTAACCAACATCTAAAGAAAACACATTTATATTGGATGAAATATTTTTACCGTTGGATTCTTCTCAAAACATGTTATATATTCTAATGAATCCTAAAAAATGTGTATCATCTAAAATTATTCATAAAAATACATTCTAAATGAACAAATACTCTTATCATATAATATAAATAATATATCTATAAAATTATTTTATTTATGTTTATATTATCTTGATACATTACTTTACATTCAAAAAATTTATATATAAACTCTTTGCATCCATATTTTAATGTAAACTATAAGCTATATCAATTATTCCCTTGATTTTGAACTTCCATATATTTAAAAAAAATTAAATTAAAAATTCACTATCATTTACCCTTTAAAATCAAAGATTGAATTTGTATAATACTAAAATATGATATGGAAATTACTAAGTGTTTTAAAATACTTTTGGGTATCCATAAAATTACATCCCATTGAATAAATACACATTATTTTTAATAACAACCAGTTTAAATGACCTTAACTTGCTGCTTATAAAAACTTTTTTGGAATATTTGACCAACTTTTCTTCTTATGGTTTAAACTTTTACCGACTTATACTATCTATACTTCACCAGAACATAGAAATCATTTAACCATGTCATCTGTCATAAATTTGTTTAGAATAATATGGTAAAAATTTCTTGAACTCATTCATATTGTCATAAAATTTTTATATATGATAATAGGATGAATTCCTTATCTAGAATAAGTCTTAAGTAAACCTCTAGTCAGACCAATTCATTTATATACACAATCATATTGAGTATATGAGTAGATACTAAAGTTCCTTAAGTCACTTTGCATCAAATTATTTTGAAGCACCATGTGAATCATTCTATTCTTCTCATAAGAATCTATATTTACTTATTGAAAAACTTCAATAGTTGGTTTTTTCAGGAAGCTATTCCTCTAACACATAGAATTTTTCAACAAAATTAAGAGCATTTTTTAAGTTACCGTTTTTTATAATTTCTACAATTAAGTTTCTCATTCTCAAGGATTAATTTAAAATTTATATTTGATGATGATGATGATATGATTTATCTTTTAAAAGTATTTTAATTAATGAGTATCATGTTTTCTATTATTTTAATATGGGATTTTATAATATGTGATTCCACTAAAATAATCTCCTATTTTGAATTCATCATAACTTTTTGTGAAATAAGATCCATATTTCACTAATAAGTGAGTCTTTTTTTACATTCCACTCACAAAATAGATATTTAGGCAGCGAATCAATCCAATTATATCATATATGAATATTGGATTGTAGATTAATCAACTCTTTATATAGTTAAAAAATGGATAAAACCAACTCTATTCTTTCGGTATCTTAGTTCTCAAGGTTTCTCAACTAAGTGTCACCTAAACATAATAGAGGTATTTAGTTAACTAACTATTAGAGTTTGACATTTGAAATATTCCATACATGGGATAATCCTTGGGTGCCCTATTTTGGAATAACCTACCCGGTTTAATGATCGAGGTGTTTTCATGCGCCACTTTAGAAAGAATCTAACACTTATTATCATGAATGTGATTTAATCTCACCATATTATCTAATTTTATACCATTTATGTATTCATTATTTTAATGATTTAGTTTTTTAATTGTATTCATTCCAACAAATCAATGTTTTTGAACCATAATGATGTGTTACTCTTTAAAAAAATCAATGATCATGTTACCCACAAATAACTGAAGTCAAACATATTTACACACATTTAAATACATATAATGCATAATGTAGATGTACTTTTTATTTCAATTTTTATAATTACATAAAATTGATAATCACTTCATGAGTATACCTATAGATATAAATTTCCCACACCCACCTTTCTAGAATAAGGTATAACCCTCCAGGTCAGTGGGAATTTTGACCCAAAGTCCGTATACCAATGGATAATTTACTCAAGATCGATTCCAATTCATAAAAACTATAATACCCAATATTTTTAAACTATAATAAACAAAACATTAAAGCTAATAACTTTAATAAAAAACCAAATTTATGTTTGATATATTCTAAATAAATTATCATTCATAGCACATAACTACTTAGATGCACGTATTATAATCTCTGGAATCAGTTTAACAATTTAATCTAATGTGTAAAAATATTCATAATATAAAAAATTTATTATAGAAAATAAACAAGGGAATAAATTTTTAAATAATTGAACAATTCATATATTTAAAACATGTAATAAAACTTATGAATAATTCATAAAAGATAAAATAATTAAACACATTATAAATTATCTATTTATTAATGAAATTCCATAACATTGAATATAAACAACTTATATTCATTTTGTAATATGACTTTTTTAATATTATTCATTATATTACATTTTAATTTTAATATATATTATTAAATGAAATATAAAAATTTTATATTTCATTTTATGTTATGTAAACTATTTAAATAATCTAATTTTCATAAACTTAAAATTATTTTAACTGTGATAAAATTAATCATCAAAACTCATTTTGATGTGGTTTAAATAATATCGTATATAAGTCCAGTAATAGGAATAATTAAAATTAATTATTATAAATAATACATAATCCTGAAATACAAAATGTTTATATTTATCCTTATTTTTTAATTTCTAAGCACTTTAAAAATTAATTATGTATAATATAAAAGAATAAACTTATTATAAATAAATATATGTATATATATATATAATTAATTAAAAAAATATATCATATAAAAATGAAATCTTGTAGCTTTTATAATTGATATTATTATACTAAAAAATATATTCATAAATATTATTTTTATGCTTTTATATTTTATATAATTAATATTTTATGAAACATAATTTATATAAATAAATATTTATAAATTTACAATATATTATTCAATTATATGTATCTAAATACACATATATTAATCTATATGATAATAAATATATGTATTGAAATAAATTATATAAATACATGTTTAAATTGTACTTCACACATATTTAATTATATATATTTTTTAAATTGTATGTCATATAATATTGATTATATAAAATTTACAAATTAATTATATATAATATAAAATTGTTTCTTAAATAACATTATATAAATATTTTTATAAATCGTATTTCTTATAACATCAATTATATATAATATAAATATTATTATAAATGGTATTTCATATAGTAATAATTATATATTAATTATATATAATATTATACTATTTATAAAAATAAATAAATAATAATATAAATAATAATAATTATGTCTACTGAAAGACATGATATAAATATATTTTTAAATACATTATATAAATATTTTCATCAAATAAACAAGTATATAATATATAAATTTTTATTTAAGTATATAAATAATTTACATAAATATATAATATAAATGTATTTATTATAATATAAGTATGATATAAATCAAAAATAAATTTATATTATTTATAAATCCACCATATAATTTTTATAGTTCAAAAAGCTACGTGTAATAAAAATAATAATAATTAAGTAGATATATTTTATAATTATAATATATCTAAAAATAGCATATAAATACATACACTAACACACTCAAACACACACAAATATAAATGTATTAATAAAAATGTATTTATATATGTAAATATAAATATTTAAATATATTATATGAATAAACATGTACATAATATATAAATATGGTTTTATGTATATAAATAATTTATATGAATATATTTATAAATATATAATCATATGACTATGTACATATAAATATATAGACTATACATATATATATGTGTGTTATATCTTTAAATGAATTTAAATATATTTTCTAAATAATATTTATTTGAATAGTAGGTAATATATATATATATTTATGGCTATTATAAAACATAAATTTGAAATGGTGTAGTGGTATTGAATGGTGTGACACACGCTCAGGGAGAGATTGAATCTGAGTTCGAATCGCCACAGATGAAAAATAATTAATTGGGGGGGGGGGGGGCTTCACAGTGTGTGGGATAAATGAGGGAGGGTTGGGGGATGCCAAGGTGACACTATGTATGGGAGAATGGAGGGATCGATGGAGAGGAGGATCATGGTCCTGGGAATTGGATAGAGAGAATGGAATAAGAGAGAGCGCAATCATGCGGGCATGGGAACCAGTTGGAGAGGAGGGAACAAGAAAGGGTGTGGGCATGGATAGGAGGGGGATAAAGTAGTCATGGGAATCAGATAGATTGACATGATGTGTGAGAGGCTGGGCAGGGTGTTGGTGGGACCTGCGGGACATCTTTGGAAAAACAATGAAGCATTAATGGTGGTTTTCACAACATCCCTAAAGGTTTCATATTTAGTGGTAGTTAAAACCGCCCTGAAATCCCTCCATAATAAGCGATTCTGGTTGTAACCACCTCTAATGTAGGGATTCGTGAGAAATTTATGTTTACATTAGCGGGGGTTCAAACCAACTCACCTATAAACACCTCTAACGTCACACTGATTTTAGCAGTGGTTCCTCAAAACTACCCCTAATAATAGTGGGTGGGAACATTAGTGATTTTTACTCCTAAACACCAGTAATTTATTTAGAAGGGGTTATAACCCCTTATAATGTCAATAATAACACCATCTAAACTCATCATTTTTTGTAGTGTCATAAAATTTATGGGACTTTATGGATTGTAATGTGGCACATTTTGATTCAATTTTTAATATTGAAATTGATATGGTATGGATAATAAGGACACCAAATTCTAGTTCAATAAATCATATAGGTGCTCATGGGTTAGAACCTAGTGATCCATTTGTTTATCCTTTTGAATAAACGAATGATCGTAATTTAGTGTATGTATATTTATTTAATTGAAATGGGATGTGGTCAAGGAAATTTATATATGACCTAGACATGGATTTTTTAGTGGGAAAGAGGTAGTGTCTTGAGTGACATTTTCAACTTTTTATTTATATAGTAGTGAATTCTGGATCAGTCTATGGGGTATTAACTGGTTATTGGAAGGTTTTAACCCTAAAACTATTTTGTGCAGAAAATTTGATGTTTTTCATTTCCATGTCATGTGACTGTTTTAAAAATGCACAAATGGATGATGTAGGTCAGTTGGGGCATGTTTTGTTTGAGATGACCCATTATGGGTTCTTATAACCTTGATAATTAATCAACATCTATTTGGATTCATTTTGAAGGACCCTGGTTAGTTTAATGAGGCCCTCGTAGCTGGCCTTATCATAAATAACATGAAAATATTTAATTTTTATAAATTGACTAATTCTGACTGAACTTAAAAACATTGAAAATGTCTTAAAAAGTATTTTTGATAAAACTATCTTGTTTTTCCTTGATTCATTCATCAAACAAGGTAACAAGTAATTTTTTTACAATTGGTGCTTGAATCATTGAAAGGATTAATTATTTATGTTTAAATCAATGTAATGACTTAGGAATGAAACCTGAGGTGGTGTAATTTTTTTAAAACCTCATGTATGGTTAGTTTAAATTATCCCCTGAATTTCCTTTGAATGAAAATGGTAGAATTTTCTATAGGATATTACTTTTTAGAAGTGGGTTTTGTGATAGGTTCTTAATAATAGTGAATTTTTTTATACATGACCTTTTTATGGGTGTTTTCTTTATATTTTATAAGTGGCTGACCTGAGGTAGGTAGCACACTAGAGCTTATGTTCCTTGTTATATGTTGTGAGTATATATCATTCAGTACCATTCATGTAAAATTTCCCCTTGTTGTTATATTTCATGTTTCTAATGAGTCCCTTGATTGGATTTGTGTTCATGGGATCCTTGACCCATGTTACAGTCATGAGCATCAGGTAATTCTTGTTTTCCAAAGGTTAGATATACCTTAGGCATGGTTAACCACATAATTAATCATGAAACCCTCTTCGTTTTGTAGTGATGGAAGAATTGGTATGTCATGATCATTGTTAATGGTCATATGGTGAAATAATATTATCAATTAAATATCTTGTGTGGAATATATGATACATGTATGCATAGGGAAGACAACCTATGGAAAGAATCAGGAATTTTCTCCTTGTTTCTGAAAACGTGGGGTACTATGTGTTCATATGTGTAGTACTTGTCAAGGGTCTTAATGATATACCAAATCGATTAGGTTAAGTGAAATCATTGGACTTTTAGATTTATTGTACATACCTAGTAAATCTCTAGAGTAGAGTAACCTAGGAATTAAATCAATCATGATCATCCCAATTCCTAGGATGATTTCCATGAAAATATGGTGTTTTGACATGCCGATTATGCTGATTTTTTTGTCATTACAAATTACATGATATTTTTAGTGTGACTTAGAGGAGTTTCAAATGATTTTTTATGTTGAATATGATCTTGTTACCTTATGAACAACTGGTGTATCTCTTCTTTCAATGATAATCACACTCATATGTTGTGGAGTGTCACTTTTATTCTTGTATATGTATCAGTTCCTGCTCGCAAGCACAACATTAACGTGGTGGGATAGGTATGAAACCCTTTAGTAACACCATTAGTCAAGTATGGTCATTGGGTATATGGTGTGAATGATCATGATATTCCTTGATTTCTAATGGTGTGTGATCAATTAATGATAGTTTGTCAGTAGGTGAAGTTGATCATCTTTCAATGTAATTCGTCCAGTAATTGTACAATTAATCTTACTGGAATTCCTCAGAGTCCTCATAGTGTTATATTGTATATTTAAGATCATGTCCCTATTTTTATGTCATCCATGATGTACTACAATATTATCATTCTTAAGACACACCATTGTTTTAAAATAATTTGGTCTTGTCCGGTTGGGTTTCTCGGTGTTGCACACTGATGTGTGGTTCTTATCTAGGATTTATTAGTATGGAGTGGTTCTGGGATTACCATGTAGGAACTCCTGGGATATACTCTTGGAAACCAATAATTTTCATCTTACTTAACCATCTGGAGGATACCACTATAGGATCATTCAATGATTTTTAGTGGTCTCCTTGCCCTAGTTCTAACATCAAACTTATAGACATGACGTATAAGCCACCGAGGTTTAGTTCCATGAAATACAATTTAATGAATACGTGGTTACTGAGGACTTGTTCTAGGCCTGAAGGTGATTTTTATAATGGGTGATGATATCTAGGGGATGGATCTGAGTTATCACTTTTTTGGTGATGAGGAATGATAATTTTAAATGCACGGGTGATGTTTTGACCACAGAATATCATCGAGAGTTGCATATGGACATTGGTTGATATTCTCATGGTAGACGAAATATGTCTTGGAAGAAGGTGTAGAAGTTTAGTTTGTAATAATATAGTAATATTTTCCTAGAATATCATGGACTGTTTGTTAGGGTGGCTTGAATTGTTATCCTTATTGTTCAACGATTACAATCAGAAGGAAACAGTTTAAACATATCACCCGGTTAAGGTAGGTGTGGGGAAAAGATCGGTAGTGTCCTTTAGTAAATCTTTCGCGACTAGTTCCATTTAGGTCAATCAGGATTATATCACTCCTTTATTGTGAGGTCCCTATTTTGGCCATATATTTAGTTGTATTTTCCAAGAAAAATTAGTCACACTGAGAGCATTAATAGAATTCTTAGTGGTGTGCATTGAAAGGAAAATCCAATGGTGGATGTACTGTGGTTTAAAATTTCCCCTATAGTGATAATATACAAGGTGGGGAAAACCATTAGCTATATTTTTAATGATACTATGATTTGATCATGTATCTAGATAAACAAGCTCTCTAGTAATGAAGTCCATGTATAAAAAGATGTGTTGATGGTTTTACCATGTGATGTTCAACCTCTCAGTAGGTGAAGGTGGAACACGAGTGACCTAGTGATATTTTTGAACCACTACCCATTCCTAAGTGGAAATGAAACAATGTCACGATGATATTTGTGACTGGGTTACAATGATTTACTAGAGGTAATGATTCCATATGGGTTTTTTTCGATAAACTCATGAAGGTTTCTAAATTCTTATCGATCAAAAAGACCTTTAGTGTGGAAGCACTTGGGAGTTTGTATAACCATGAGATAATACGACTTCATGGGGTCCCTAACAATATCATTTTAGATTGGGATTCACATTCTACATATTTTTTTGGTAGTGTTTTCCAATGGAGCTAGGTATACAGGGTCATATGGGTACCGCATATCACCCCTAGACTGATGGAAAGTCTGAACGTAAGATATAGGCACTAGGGGTAAGATGCAGCCATGAGTCCTAGATTTTGGGGGATGATCGGAGAATCTTATACCACTAGATGTGTTCTCCTTCAATAAAATCTATCAAGATACAATAAATATGGACCCTTATGAGTATTTTTATGGTATTCATTGTCAATCACACTTGTTCTTGTTAGAGGTATGTGGGATGGAGTTATAGGAACCACATCTCATATATGAAACTTCTGAGCTAGTTTAGTTGATTTAGAAGTGGATTGATACTACATAGTGTTTATTGAAATATTATGTTTATTGTCATAGATAACTTTCATATCTTGAGGTCTGGGATCATGTATATTTATGTGTTTCACCAAGGATAGGAATAGATGGATCAACATAAAGGGTAATCTCCCACCTTGACATGTCAGGCCATTCAAGATTCTGGAATGAGATGGTTTGGTAGCATATCCATTATAGTTACCTAAGATGTACTGAGTGATGCATGACATATTCCATGTATCTCAGCTATGCAATTATCAATATGATATGTCTCATTCATTTTATCCTAAGGATGTTGAGTTAAAATAAGGTTTATCCTTTAGGGGCATCCTTTTTGTATTGTTGATAGGAGTTCAAATGTTCATGGTGGCCAACCAGTTCTTCTAGTATTGGTGTTATGGTATCATTTCTGTTTACAGGATGAGACGAGGGAGAGGGAGGATAACATGACAACTTAGTTTCTATAGTTGTTCATAGATGAATCTGGGCCACCCTTCAAAGGGAAATTAAATGAAAAATTTCTTTAAGGGGAAATATTGTATGAAATAGAGTTTTTTATGAGGTACAAATCCCTTCATTTTCAGTTTTTATGTTTAATTACTGCCTATGTGAATTCTCATTGAATCCATGCTTGTATCAACGGTGTTCAGGAATTCTCATAAAAGAAGAGCCCTTGTGTTGGTGCTAAAATAAGCCCAGATGATTGTTAGTTCGAACTATTTAGGGTTGACAACATTGTTTGATAAACCTATGTGAGGCTATAAAATATAGATATACGATGCCAAAAGTTATAAAAAACTTGGTGAAATTTGCCGCATAAATTTTTGATAATTTCTATGATTTTGATATTGGAGTTGTCAAAGTTTCTCCACGCTTAGTAAAACCATGTGAGTTAACCATGTGGGTTCCCTCATCCTATAGCTAACTGGGAATGGTTAGTGCACGGTTTGTTGAACTGTGTTCTCAAATAAGGAAACCCAATTGTTTTATCATAATTTTATATTCTATTAAAATATAATTTTACATACTTTACGATTTAACTCTCTTGCACATCATCCCTCATATTTTAGAGTTCCCCCTTGGTGGATATTCCTAGTTTTGATCTTGTTCTACTATCTGTTCCCTAATTCAAGTGTTAATGATCTACCTGTATATTCATCACTGAGTACTCAACTAATTATTATCCATTCATCATTCTCTTTCCTATCGACAATGCTATTTAGGTGCAAGAATATTTTCCCTATTTTAAACTTATTTTTCAGTTCTTTATTTTTCTCCCAATTTGAGTCAAATTAGTAGTCGATTGTACAAAATTACTATGAAAATGAGCTAATGTTGGTGTTATATACTTTTCCCATTGGTTATGGTACTTTATGGTCCTAACTCCTATTTCACTGCTAGAAAATATTTCTGAAGTGTCCTAGAAATTGAAATTATTGATTGAATTAAATGGAATTGGACGTTTTAGGGATACCCTTACAGTCTTATATGATTTGTTGGTAGTTTTTACATGAACCGAGTGCATCTATGGGGTGTTCTAGGTGATTTGTATCTATTTATGTCTTATAAAACCACTCATGGTGTGATTTAATGTTAGCCCAGATTGAGGAAGTTTATTAGAAAATCAGTTGAATCGAATTGGATGAATAGGAGAGGGGTTAAATCCTTTTAATTTTGATTCATTTGATTAAATGGTTTTTACGAGAAATATATTTCCAAAATGTGTTTTAATAAATTTTATAAATGAGTTGTTAAACTCATTGGTTAGATTTCATCGTGCTTTTGGTTAGATGAGTGTGTTTTTTTATTTTTTGTATTCAGATTTATGTTGTTATATTTTTGGGTATAATCATATGGTATGAAATGGAATATAGTATGAAATGATATATGGTATGAAATGGTGAACGAAATTATATATGCCTTGAACGATTTTCCTTGGTTCTTGAAAGTAGTAGTGAATTCCTTGGATAGAGTGTCCTCCAAGAGTCTTCATTCCATTGGATTCATTAGGCCTTTCTAACCCTTGGATCTATCTATATTGGTCTCATGTAGGACATGTTTGATATGACATTTCCCTTAGAATCCAACAAGTGACTTACTGTGTTTCCATCGAGATAGTCATGGGATTCGATGAGGATGTGTTGGTTATCCATAACATGGACTTAACCCTTTGTGGTATGACACATCATTTTACAACATGACCGTGGTAATTGTGACCTTTTAATACCAAGGAAAAACCATGGGAAATATGTTATATGCTTGGATGAATAGATTTAAAATGGTTGTTTGACACTATAGGCGGTGCATAGAGGTCATTGTTAACATAAAATGATTGGATGAGCATAAAAGTCTAGTTTGTTATTTATGCATTGGTTGTACCTACCTTGTTAGAGGATCATGACCATATTTTTCCGGGATCCATGAGAGTCTTTTCAAGAGTTTCTTTTTTTAGTAGATATTCAATGGGGAATGTACATTACATCAATTATTACATGATTTATAAACACACATCATAGCTTGTAATATCATATAGTATGGTCTTATATATATCTTTGAGTGGTTTCCTTCTGGTATTGAATCTCATACCTTATTCATGCCCATCATTGGGTACCCAAATAGACAATTTGGATACATGTAGATATTGGGGAAATCCCCCATAGATTGATGGTTAATGTTTTTTATTATTAGGATTAGTGGAGAGGGGAATTGAGCTGAGGCTTTTGATAATATTTTGAGATAATACTATTGGTGTTTTTTTTATTTTGGTTACTAGTATTTTAGTGTGTGGTTATTTCCCTATTTGGATACCTTGTAGATACATTTATCATAATTATTATATATGTGAAACTTCTGGAGTAGCTATGTATTCAGGTATTTTTTATTTTTCAGTTGTCTGATTCTTGTATCTGCTTTTGCTTTTGACTGTTGTTGCAACTCCATTATGTTACACTCTGGTAACGAGGGAATAGTCTCTCCTACACAAACACTATAATACCTCCATGGTAGTCGACAACATCTATAACATAGGGAGATGTGCTAGAGTACATGTGACCCACCAGGCTTGGGTAACTAGTGAGTGGGGTCTGTGTCAAGGATGTTACAACTGTGAAATTAGTTTTTTCATTATAGTAACTATTATGAAGCTCATTTTTTTTTAAAAGAATAGAAATTTTCATATTTTGGATGTTTTTGCAGTGAATGAATACATGGGTGTATTTCTTATTTTAATTAATATTGTTATTAGTGACTGTGATTTTTATCTTACTATTTAATTAGTACCTTATGGTTATCATTGTTAAAACACCATTTTAAATGAATCATGTTGACCATTTTGAATTTAAAAATTATTTAAATGAATTTCATAAAAAAGTTTCTATCATCTAGAATGTTAACCAGGTGAAATCCTATTTTTTCATAAATAAATGTTTTTTAATGAGGCTTTGAATTAATTATATAAGATTAGATATCATCACTATTAATAATAATCATCTTTTTCCTCGTATCGATGATTTGTTTGAACATATCTAGAGAGTATATACATTTTGGTTTTGTTTAATGATAATATATTGGGGTATTCTAGAATTCATAAGGACCATGATAGACACCTATGGATTGTTTTTATATCATTAAATATAAATATTCTATGTTGAATATTGTGTTTGTGTGAATATTGATAGTAACTAGTTACTTTCCTAATACTAATTATTTCTATATATGGAATATCAGTTGATGCTACGTAAATGAATATTGTAGATGAATAAAAAACACATTAATGTTCAAAAAATATTCATAGTTTTTTTATTAATGAGTTAGAACTATTGAGTTGTTGAACAATTTTCTCATTTATCTCACCAGGGTCTTATTTAACTATAAAAGGAGTTAAAATAATCTAGAAAAAATGAGTGTTTCAATTATTTATAAAAACTAAAAATGGACATGTGAATGTTATAGTTTTTTCGCTATAATATTGAAATGGTGATGTTTCTATCTATATCAATGCTTAATTGAAGGGAAAATGTTGTGTTCAGATGTTTAACTATTTGATAATTTCTTTTTCTTCATTTAAACTAAAAACTCATGAACTAAATTGTCCTACAAACGATCTAAAATTAAATTCTATGATTTTGGATTAATTTCTTTTATTCATCCTTTATATTGATTATATTATGAAATATATAATAATGATAACTATTGAATTATTTATTCACTCACAAGGAGTAGACCATGTGGTAGGGAAGATAGTCAAGACTAAATATGGATTATGATTTTATGATAAATTAAAATAATGTAAAATTAAAAAATTTAGCTGATTCTTTAAGTCACAAATTTAATTCATCATTGAAGATAACAAATTTTTAATATTATTACTCCTTAAATTATTCATTTAATGATGGGATAGAAATTCCTCATGGGGGAATTTACATTTTTTTAAGGTTTTAGTGTAGTTGGAATCACCAGATTGAATTATGAAATCAAAAAATGAAGACCATGATTTAAAAGTAATGGATGAACTTTTATAGTAAGGTATGTTTCTAGAATTTCTCAATGATTTGAAAATTGATTTGATATTTTGGAAAAGTTTAGATGTGGTAGATTTATCAAATTTTAAAAATGCATTTTTGAGAGAATCTCAAAGGCATCTGTTTTTTCATTCTAAAAGTACTACATTGTATAAAACCTTTGAGAGTATTATAAGTGGTATGGAATGAAGAATGCTATTTTTTAGTTTAATATGAAATGACTCAATTGACTATCATTTAATTCCGGATGAAAAATTAAAATAAAATTTTTCTATATCTTCCAATCCATGAGTGGAAATGTGAAAATATATTCATTGATATTGTTATGTAATTAAAAAGAATATATTGACATAATAATTTAATTTGATTTATTGATCACCATCTAACTAAATCTGCACATTTCATTCATATTTGAGATACTATATCTATAGATGACCTTTACGGACTATATCTCAATGTGATAGTTGAGTAAAATAGATTTCATCTATCCATTATATCTGATTTTGATCCCATGACTTCTTTGGATTTGTATAATTGACATCAAAATTGATTAGGTACTGAAATATGTTTTAGTAATATTTTTTTATCCTCGTTCATATAGATAGTAAAAAAGAATGATTTAGACCATTGAAACCATGATTTTTTCTTTCCTCAATTGATTTACAAGGATATTGGGATCAATATATTTCATTATTTTTTTTTAATAATAACAGTTTTCATTCCAATATATATATGGAACCTGTTGAGGAATTTCTTGGTTGGTGGTGTCCGACTCCAACTTATTATGATAAAGTATTAAAAAAATATTTGGGAACATATTTGTTGAATAAAATTTTGTAATTTTAAATATAATTTAACAACATATGAGAATGGGTCATAGTAGGTGGAATATTTATGTTGATAACTGTTGTAAAGATCATTCTTTCAAGGTAGGTGATAATTTTTTTGTAATGTATATTTATGGAAATATTTTATGCATTTTTTTAAAAGGGGATATTATGTACGTGCTTCATGGAACTATATCTAATCTAGGATAATTTTATATCATTTTCCAAAAGAGTTTAATTTCCACTAAGTCTATCTTATGTAAAGAATTTATTTTTTGTTTTGATATTAATAAAATTTTTGTTGGATGCATCTCATGTTTTGAACCATAAAATAGTATAGTTGAAAGAAATCCTTTTTCATAAGGAACAATCATTATAGCTTCTTAAACATATATAGAAAGTGTTTCTATGTACAAAATTTCATCATGTTAATGTTTTGTGAAAGGCCCTTATTTGTGAAGAAGCAATATGAGAATTTGAAAATGTTATGAAGGAAAATATCCCCAACTACATAATTGATGATTAAAATTAATAATTTACAATTAAAAAAAGGGGGATTAGTGTAACAACCCACGTAATGTTATTAATATATTTCATTCATTATTAATATTCATTAATTTGATTTTATATATTTATATTCATAATAAATATATTAGTTATGTTTTTTATAAAAAGGAAATATCTTAATACTTAATAAATTTGTTTCCATGAATAAAAATTTAATGTTTAAAATATAAATTGCTAAATTTGAAAATTTGAATTTGATAAAAAGAAAGTAATTTTTAAAATCAAAATATCAAAGTTATCTTAGGGAATTATTTTGTCTATTTCTGAAAAAGTAGTGTTTTCTATGAATAGTGAAAAATACATATATTTTATTTAAAAAAGAACCTTTTCATTTCATTATATAAAGAAATTTAAAAGTTCATTTTTCCATAAATTAACATAATTTCTCTTTAATTATAAATTTTCTAATTAATTACATATAGAAAATCATTATTTCAAATTTTCTTATAAGATTAATTTGTGGTATAGAAACATATTTTTAAAATATGTGTTCCAATTGATTATTTTGTAAAAATATTAACTGAATTCATTTTTGTACTAAAAATTGAATCCTAAAAAATGGATTTCTTATTTCGAATTAGTGAGCCAAAATTTGTTATATATGTGGCATTAATTTTGGTAGTTACGAATAGTTATTGTAGTAAATAGTTTTCAACTCGATAAGGGTAAATCAACTAATTGTCATTAAAAAAACATTGCAAGGCTTAAAAATATCTCTAAAATGTATTTTTATTGTCAGATCAGTGAGGTTTGACCATTACCATAATACAATTGATGTTCTTCAAATTTCATAGCATTTTCCATTGATAATGACTGTAATATAATTATAAATAACTATAAAAAATTGTTACCCTCCATGTTTTAATATTTTTAACTATATTAAAAGAGAAAAATGATTTCATGTTCTCTTATAATTGGTTATTTGAATGGAAAATGATTTTTTATGTCATGGTAATTTATCATAGACTTTTTATAATGAAATAATCTTTTTAAATACCTTTTCAACATCAATATAGTGTATGTAAAGGTTATAGATTTTTTTTTGTAAAATATCTCAATTAATTAAACATTAATAGTGTTTTGTTGATTTTTATTGTCCTATTTATTTTATAAATAAATATAACATAACATGTATTATGGAAAATTTTCTATTCTAACTACATTTTAATTTTGATTTAATTAATTCAATTTTAAATAAAGACTCCAAAATGACCTTAATGATATTTTATAAAAAAAATATTTTATAAAATGATATAAAATATTAAAAAAATCTCATCCTAAGGAATTTTATTAAGGTATTATTCTTAATATTAACCATATTTCATTTATTGCATAATCTTCCTTTTATAGTAACTTTGATGACACCAATATTCACAAAAAATGATATCATTTTAATCGCTAAAATTGTTAAATATGGGTTAAAAAAGAGATAAGGGTGAAAAATATACCTTTACATATCATAATGTTATTGTGTGGCAGGATTTGGACTCATCATAAACATGTATTTCCAATAAATCAATTCGGTTCCATTTTTATAAGAAAATTAATTTATTTTTATTTAATAATTCAATTAATTCCATTACTACCTCTCAACTATATTATTAAAGGGAAACTTATATCCTCTCATCCTCACAACTTTTGTGTACTCTAGTGAATTCAATATTTAACCATGTATATCCCCAAATCCACCCTCCATGACATAGTGGAACTAGTCACACAAAAATACTAAACCTAGAATGTTTATAGTGTAACCTAAATAGGTTATTTGAGGAGAAGGATGAAAAAGAGTGTATTTGATGATTCAATATATGTGTAATGGGAATATTAACATAAAACTTCATTTTAAAATTTTAAAATATTTCTTATATAAATCATTTTTTTCAATTATAATATTATAAAAAATTTTATAAGTATTTATATGTGAAAAATTATTTTTAAAATAAATTATATATCTCTTTTGAATTTCATGCAACTTTTTTCAAAATAAATACGTTAATAAAATTTACAAAAAAATGTACATTTATTTAGAAAATGAAAAAAGGAATGTTTTATATTAACATACATGATGTTAATGAGTATTCCAATTTCTACAACTGTTATATGACACATTTATTGATTTATAATAATGTATGTTTTCATTAAAAAAAAGCACAACATAACTATTTTATGGGTATTTAAGTTTTAAAAATGGGTTTTAGAAGGAATGGATATCATGATATATGAATTTCTTTCATATGGTTTCTAAATAGATATTTTGGAGTGTTATATGACAAAATGGTATAAGAAAACGATTTTTATTCATTATATGGCGAATTATCATTAAATGTGATGACAGGTGATCCCAATAGATCATATATGATGGGTGACTGGGATATTACTATGTGACATATTGAGTAATGTTTCATGTATTCAAGGAAAAGTAGGTAGCTAACTAGGAAGGAATTTATTAGAGATTTAACAAGGCTCTTATTATTTTCACCACAAGTTATGAAAATAATGATCTATGTCAGATAAAGGGTTATAATATTCATTGGATGTGTTTAAATGGTTTTATTTGAGAAACAATGTATGTATTCCCAATTAATGTAATTTAATATCCAATAATAAATGTATTTTGTGATAAATTTAAACATTTAATAAGTTTTATTTTGGCACTATAATGCTAGATTTTTGAAAATATGTCTCTTGCTTATCATTTTCATCTAAACCCAAATTTTTAAATGATTTTAATGATGTTTAACGATGATTAAGAACAACAATGAGGTTATGAAGACTAGAATAAATATTTATCATGAAATATGAACACATGTCATTTTAAATGTATTATATCATGGGAATAGTAAATAGTGAGGACTTGTGTCCAGTTAATAATATCTATGTTTTTTATGTATGATTTATGACATAATTCACTAAAAAGATAAACTATATGGATCCCTGAAATAAAATAATGTAGATTCTTGACAAAAATCTCATGATTTTTAAATGTTATAATACTAGGTCCTTATATATATATTTTTTGTCTCACCCATTGAAAAATCATAATACATACATATTCACATCACTAGATCATACAATACTAATCATATAATTACCCAAGGGTAAGAAAATATATTCATAAATATTTAATAATTTCATCATAGCCTAAACCATGTGAAAGAAATAATTATTACAATGGATTCATCATAAATTAATTATCATGTAAGAAATAAATGGGTTTCATTGAATTATCCTTAAAAAATCATTATCATTATCCATACATGGAATGATAGTGGGTGATGATATAAACTTAAGAATTAAAATATTTAATTTATGATTTCATATATAAAAAATAAATTTAAAAGATCATTCAAAACATTATTTGAAAACATGATAAAATATCCTCTAATTTTCACAAAATTTAAAATAAAAATTCCCATAATATTAAGATATGTAATTTAGTTGAAAATAAAAAATTAAATGTGTATTGAATTCATTGAAGAAAAGTTCCACCTTAATGTAATGAATATCAATCCATTTCATAAATGTAAAAATAGAACATTCCTCCCACACATGTAAAAAGTCATAAAAGATATATCCATAATTTTTTAAAATATTTATTTAAAATATATATATAAATTAAAAGGCAGTGAAAATTTAATTTCAAAATAATTTATAATATATTCAGTATCTTTTATAAAATATTTATGATGTGTTTGAACATTTAAGAAAAAATTCATCAGCCATAGATATAATAAATATGGATTTTCAAAAAAATAAATTTCTTTGCAAATTTGTATTCTATTAAAAGGAAAAGGATACAAATGCATAAATAATCTATAATTAAATAAACTGTTATAAAATATATAGGTTTTATAGGACATAAACTATATAAAAAATAAACATAAAAATAACGCTTTATTATATATATATTATATAATTATATTTATACGTAACATTTTATTTTTCATTCCATTATCATTTTACTTTTTTCTTTTATAAATAATTTAATCATTAAAATGAACATCTATGTGAAAAAATACAAATTTTCTAATCTTTTCTGGGTTTCTTGGTACTAATACATGCACCTTGTAAATTGATTAGTAGTCTGAAAATTATTAATTAGTAAATAGAGATCATATTTATTCACCATATACACATTTATAAATATTCACATAATGTAGTTAAGAATGAAAAATCACATTGCTACATGGTTGTGGTTCCCAGACATTCAAATTATTGAAATTTTAATTTTCAAAAAGAATGGAAATTTAATAAGTTCGATATGTTATTATAATAAAATATATATAATTATGTCATTAATATCATACAAATACATTAGATCCATCATAATAACCAACAATGAATTATGGTGATGGAAAATGAATCAAATCGCTATGTGGATGTGGTAGTCTACACATACAGCTGAGCAATACATTCAATCCCAATTTGATGGGTTAGTGGTAGATAAAGTTTGATCAACCCTAGAAATATAAATTTATTATATTTAATATATTAATTTTTTTATTTTAAAATGGATAGCATATATATAGCGTAGGTAGAATAAGAAATAAAATTTATAGTACCCAGTAAAGAGTTATACTTCGTTATGGAGAACCCCACTTTGGATTGAACCTCAATCCTTGAATTAATAATGCTTTGATAAAAAAAAGATTTATAGTACATTATTAGGGATGATAGTAAGGTATTATAGTATGTATTTATTGGGATAGTGGGTTCATTATGTGTGATGATGAGGGGATATGTGGTATACATTTACAATGGATTGAGAGGACACACATGAAGGTTTTCCAATGATTAAAATATATCAATGCATAAAATGTATCATCCCGGATCAAGTAACCACTCAAAGGTTCCCCAGACCTAATTTTCCACATGTACTCAAGTGAATTTCCCCAATTTCCAGAGGCAGCAGACTATCAGTGAGGTCTTGGGTGTTATTATGGGGAAACAATGCACTTATTCAAAGTGTGTAACATAGTGGAATAAAGAAATATACATATAGGGGAAGCAGTAATACCAGAAAAAATATATTAAATAGTATAATACTGATAATAAAAATAACCAGATGTCCTAGAATTGAAATAATGATACACCATGTCACCTATTCAAGAAAACGTCAAAAACTGGTTACACTACAGTAATACATGATATATATACCATGTACAAAAAAGACAAAAGAAACTGAAAAGAATCACAATCCTCATCTTGGTCTCATGTTCTTCTACTCCTAAATAGAATATGAAGTACATATATAAGGGCTCTTACCCTTATAAACACATGAAACAATATAATATGCTTTGGCCCAAAAGCATAACCCAAATAGGGAGAGAGACTAAATCGTAGTAGGCAACCAACAAAGGCATGTTCCAATCTATCAGTGAATATATTTACTAGGTAGTATGAAATAGGTAATAATAGTGAACTATTAAGTACACAAAATTAAAAAATTCATAAAGTACTGTTTTTCGTTTACATTCATTTTTTCATGGGCAATTTAATTATATTGAAATATATATGTCTCAAGATCTGGATGAGGCTCGACAATACCTATACAAACTAATGCCTAGCCTATGTCTCAAAAGACCATCTAAATAAATAATAGTGAATAATGAATCCAAGATTGGGATTTTGCATGTAAAATGCATCATAAGTCCTTCCATTATATATTAAAATTATAAGTAAATTTAATCACATGACATATTAACAAGTTTCAATAGAATAGTCCTTGGAATCACTCATTGGATTCAAGTATCTATTGACATTTAAATAAATTATCAATGATCCCAACTACTACATCCATGTATTTCTCATGACTCAGCTTGATAATACCCTACTTGAGTCCATCCGTGGTATTTTAATAGAGGCCATGTTTCACCCAAGGTATAAGGTGTAATAGTCAGATGAGCCCGACCGTGCCCTATAACACGAGGCTATGACTTTTACATTGCTATTTACACCTTTATCATTTAATATAAGAATCCAAACCTGTATGTTAAACTATTACGTGGATATAAAATAAAAAACTCATGTGTGAAATTCATCTCACCACAAACACATAAAAATTACACTATTACATGTATTAAAATTTAGTCAACATCATTTTGAGAAACCCAATATGGTAATGTAAGGAATCATAGTCAAAAAGTCCCTAAACGAGCATTCAAAGGAATACACATGTAACGCCCCGACCCATGATTCCCAAAATCGGTGCATTATTTTAATACATTGGCATAATTACAAGGAATCATGTACCAAAAGACTGATTAGATTAGCAGTCATGGAATATAGATTACAAACATGAACGTTACTTTACACTTTCTAACATACAACAATAAAAAATATTTTGAGAATGCAATTGATCCATTATATTAACCCTACATCTCAAACATAAGAAACTACTTGGGATCCTGGGAAAATAAAACATAAGAATGGGGCGAGCTCAGATGCTCAGTAAGGGTAAATAATTTAGCGGAAGCTATAAACTTTTAAGGAAATATGTGTAATAAAAACAATATAATTTTAAACATAAACATGAACATAATATGGAAAAAATAAATAAAAAATTTCTATATTAATAGGAACATGGATATTCTACTAGTCGACTAATCACATGTAATAACTAATTTCATAATGAGGGAATGCATAATGCTGGACATTCTGAAACATTTTTTCGAGGCCTCAGCCAAGACGTCTAAAAATGATTTAGGGCTCAGAAAAAACCATATATCAAATTGGAAAGGGCCTCATCCAATTCCACATCTAGTTGTCTCATGGGGCCTACCGATGCATCGAGGAGCTATAGCGGGCTCCACCCGCCACTTACTAAGTCCAATGCATTCTTCATATGAAAAGGTTTAAACATAACATAAAAATTCATATTATAACTGTTATATGAAATGTCAATACTTTATCCATAAACCATGAATGGTATAAAAATAACACATCCATAGTCAAACACATCACAAATCATTAAATACAATATGGAATATTTGTATCATAATAAATCAACTTCAAACATGTTTCTAGTCCAACAAATGACGTTGACATAGATGAAAATGATTTGTAAAACTATTTTAGAGAAATATCTCTTTTTCATGAAAACATTTAAAAGACACATAATTATGAAAGGAATATATTTAAAGAAATTTTTAAATAAATTTTTCCCATACCACTTTTGAACTTTTGACAAAAATTAATATTTTAAAAACATTTAAGTCCATATAAATAAATCCTTAAAACCATTTTAGAAACATGGACATTAATGATAATGGTTTAGAACAATAAATATTTAAAACATTTAAAATGAAATTTTAGTAAAAATTCCCTTAAAATAATAAATTTTAAAACACTTTTATGAAACATGAACATGTATAATAAATATTACTCAGTAGATACTTTCGTAAAAACATCCTTGGATAATAAAGAAATTGTGAAATTAACCATTACCTTGCACAATCCTTTGGCCGAAGGAACATTTAACCTCTTATATAATGACCATAGTATGTTATTAAATTATTTGAGAACCATATTCATAATTATTATATCATAAATGATTCATTTATGACTTTATACTACCCATTTAATAATGAATTCCAAGTTAAATTAACATTTTATTTAATAATCACCCTCTTTATCTTACGTGTTTTAACATTTATTCTTGATCGTATCATTTAGATCATGATTTAAATACATCCAGAACATAAAAAATGATTTATATATCATATATATTTATAATATAAATATTTATAATATATTGATTTATGAAATGGAAGGCACCATTTATGGAGACGATATGTCGTTCGTATGCATCAAAAATATTTCTATTTTCATATCATATTGAAAAAGAGTAAGTGAACAAGATATTTGAAAGTACATATATATATACATCCAATAGAATTATTATGTCATATATTACATACTTATTAATAAAATAAATATTTTTATAATCATCATTGAATGGTGAACGTGGAAATGAATCTCAATGCATCATGGAGACAGTAATCCATACGTACGCACGAGCGACAATATTATTATATTGATGGAGGAATAATATATAATTGGATTGTCTATAAAATATACAGAATCATTAAAATGTTATATTTATTATTTACATCAGTTATACTCATTTTTATACACATCCAAATAAAGAAATATTTGAATAACAAACTACACCATGACGTGGTGACGATAATCTGTACGAACGCATGTATGGTGACATTGTCATTAATTGGATGGATAAAATAATGAATACAGTTGCACCATTTTTTAATAACATCACACTATATATAAGATACTGGATTTATTATTTTAGAATGGAAACAAAAACACAAGAGGAAGTGGAGGACGAAAAGAACTTGAAAGAGGTGATGTGATATTTACCTCTTCTTGGGGTACTTCCTTTTGACATGATCAAAAGGGCTACATAGGATGGATTTATGACCATAGGAATGCATCTAGGATGACTAGAGGAAAGTTTGGAGGATATTTGATCTGGGTTTGGATGAGCCAAATGGCTTTGGAGGTGTGATTTTGAGATAATGGTAAGTGCCCTTTTATTAGAGTAGTGAGGGTCACTTTAGGAAAAGATTAAAGTATTAATTTATTATACAATCATATGCAGTTTATAATGGATAAAAATGAATTTATGTATATCCTTAGGTGTTTATGGGTCAAAATACACTCATCGAATTTTTTTTATAGAGGTTTAGGTTACCATTTTAACCTTATCTTTTAGATTTATCTCTTAGTTAAATAGTTTAACTATTACCTTGTATTCTTGTATTCTTACACTATATGGTTAATAGAATTTCTATAAAAATCCAAGAGAACATCAAGTGGTTCATTATCGAAATATATAATATTATTTAAGCCTTATGGACGAACCTTATATATTTAATAATATTATATCAACCAATTATGTAGTATTTTTTTTTAAAATTTAATTTATGTTAAATTGGACACTATTTGTAATTTTGTTTTTGTGAAAGTCATAAGAACCATATCACTTAGAAAAAAATTTATCCAATCAATCCTAAAAAGTCATATTAACCTATAAAATTAGTGGAATACATCAAAAGTCTCAAATTACATTTATTTTAATATTTATAATATCAATTATTTTAATAGTTCATTAATAAAGAAATTAAAACTTCATCATTGTTTCATAAATAAATTAAATTATTTTATGTCTAAAAATTATAAATATAAAACCATTATGTAGGAAATATTTTTATCTATCTAATTAATATTTATAGTCGAATTTATCTTATGTATAACCATATACTTAAATATTTTAGTTAGGAAAACTTGAATGTAACACATTTAACTCCTCTATAAATTAAATAACAGTAAATGTCTAAATCTAAACCATGTGTACCTAAAGGGTCATAATTTATTCCTAAGGTTTTATTTGGTCGAATTAAAATTATCCAATAGAATTAGTACATGTGTTTGGGTAATAATAATATCATTTTATCCTTTAATTATCCTATTTACTTTTAACTGTGGTAAATAAAAGTCAAAAGTTACTATTCTACAAAAATTATTTTTATCTTATTGAACCAAATTATTCTTACTTATATCAACTGCGCCTCTCGAATTTTTAAAATTCAACTCAATGATGTGGTAAAATTATGTTTTATGATAATTTCCAAATACTCCTAGAAGGTGTGTAAAAGTTGGTAAAAAGATCAATAAAATTTATAAATATATAAACATATTATAAAATGACTCTAATGAATGAAATTGAACTAATATAGGTATTAAATTTATATTTTGACCTAAAATAAATTTAAATAAAATAAATAAATATTTAAATAAAAAGTCAGTTTTAAACAATAACTCTATTTTTTTCACTATTCATCAAAAATTGAATGTTTTCAAAAAATACTAAAAATTCACCCTAAGCTAATTTTGATATTAAAAATTAAAAAATGAAATCTATTTCAAAAATTTCAAAACATAGAAGTTGAATTTATTAATTTAAAATTAATTCCCATTGTCAAAACAAAAAAAACAGGTTTTTAAAAATGTAAAAACTATCAAAATATTGACACATGTTTATGTTAAATTTAAAAGTGAAATTATTTTTAATGAAAAAAATAGAATTAAATGATAAAAATATAATCTAATTGTACTTCTAAACCATTCAAATGTATATTTTAACAATAAAAACTATTTGGATTAAAAAAGTTTTTTTAGTTAAATTTTAGTAATTTTCACTATTCACCCAAATATGAATGTTTTTAGAAAAACACCAAAAATTTGTCGAAACTAAAATTTTATGTCATGATTAGATATAATAAGTGAATTTTGTAAAATTGAATACATAAAAGTGTCAAATATTGGATTTATAAATGGTTCACCATTAAAAGGCGGTAAAATTGCATTTTTTGAAAAATACCTCTATTATATGAAAAAAATGAATTTGTTCTCATATTATGCTTAATAAACACATAATATGGATGTTAAAATTATATATAGTATATATGATTCAAAATTCAGTTAATACAATTTATAACCTCTTTTTGAACGGCCATTTTGGTAATGTTGTGGTGCGCTCGAACTCGGTGTTGCGTGTAGTGCAAGAAATTAAATTACATTAATAAGATAACATAATATGATATATTGGGGTGTTAAATTATCCTCCACTTCAATAGATTGTGTACTTGTAATTTGAAATTGTTTTTTCTAATGTAAGAGGTTTAAAATAGAGAAATATTTTTGTGGAAAACCCACATAGAAAATTGTGTTAATAAAATTTAGTCTTAATAAGAGGGAAAGAGAAATGAAAAAGTTACCAAAATTTTTTGATCTCAATTAGATGAACATTGGTAGAACATAGAGCCCTATAATTGGAGGGAAAATGTGAATATATATAGGTATTGATTGAGTTAATCAATCACAATTTATCATTTAAATATATTGACATAACAAATCCATTATCAAATAAATTTTCAATACAAAAATACATAGAAAGTGTATATGGTATTTATTTTCATTTTAAAAAACATTTTGTCTTGTTAAGGAAGCCAAATATCAAATATAACACAAGGTGATAGAAAGTTCATTGTCACCATATACAATAAAAAACATTCCTTTTTTTTGTCGTTTAGTAAAATGCTTCGTAGAAAAAGATTCCCCTTGAAATGAAAATTCAAAGGGTTTTATACACCGTATAAAAGAAAGTTGTTTAGAAATCAAAGGATGCCTCAATGATAAAATATTGAGATGATGACCCTTAAATAATGTTTAATAAATAATTTAGTCATAGAATAAGATGGGATATATATATATACACACTTTACATGTAGAGTTACATCCTTTAACTAATTCCCACCACAAACTCATCTTTCACTCCAAAAGATTTCAAAAAAATATTTTATTTATCCAAATCATATAGGGTTCCAAAAATAATGAATTTATAATTAACCTATTAGACCATTTAAAAAAGAAACTACATTATCAAATCCAGGACATCACGTAGGCCAGTGGTTGGTGATGCACCCTTGGTGCCCTTCAGTTGCAGGTTCATGTCTTGCGGCCTTGCCGGATGCGACGGGTTGTCGCCCGAACTCTGAGTTATCCTTTTTATGAAAATCCAAAAATAACCTTAACGATTGTATCAAATTTCAATCTTAATCCATTCCATCCTTTAGACTTATCCAAAATACTTCTATACAACCTCACAACCAAAAATATTTAATGAAGTTAAACACAATGAAGATATTTTTTTCCACATAATTACATGTGAACAACTTCATCATGTATTGTTTTAAAACAAGGTAACACCATGAATTACCATAAAACCTTATTGATTACATTCATGCTCCGTTATTATTTATATACTACTAGATATATTCCTTATATACAAAAATTTAGAATATCCCAATAATGATGAAATAAAAAAACAATTAATCAGTCTTGAGGAAGTCAATAATATCTAATATAATTTATCCAAATCAATCATCCCTTATTACATAATAACTACCTCATTATCAAGACCATTTTAAGGATTACCTTTCTTTCAACCATGTGTTTTTCCAAAAAGTGTAGCTTACTATTAAGTCACTTTTATTAGAACCATATAATCTCAAATATACAATAAAATAGTTCTACAGTACCATCCTTACTATTCACTATAATTCAAATAACTGGTATATTAATAATACAACACTCAAATGAATTAATTCTATAATAACAACATAAAAACACTAGTCATTCCTCTTCATCTGAGGTTCTATCATAACATGATTATTATCCAATAGCATGATTTTCAGTATACTCTGATGACTGGGAAATTGATTCGCGTAGTGTCCCAACGCCTTGTAGATGAAGAATTTTACATTTGAAACCTTTTTCATACCCTTTCAATCACATACTTGATGTCCTTTTTGTCTATACTTATAACAAACTCCCATTCGCTTCAAGAATTTACCAAGGTTATATTTTCCACAATTATCACATATGGGAAAACTTTTCATTCCCCTCTTCTCTTTATCCATCTTTCTATCTACCATCCTTTTCTTCTATGTCTTCTCTTCAACGCCATGGGACTCATAGAATTATTTACATATCTTATTAACACATGATATTATTTCTTCATATTTTGAGAATACATGGGAGACTATTTTCCTTCTAAATGTTGGATTAATACCATGAATGATATTACCCTTCTTACTCTTTGGATCATACGTATTGTTGGAGTTCACATTCCTTCTACAGGGCGCCACTTCTAAACAATGGCATACACTATGTTAGTTTATGAATTGCAATTAATAATTCCAAACTTGTAAAATACCTAACGTAAATAGAACAGTTTATGGATATAATCCATAATAAAAATATGTTTTCTTTGAGGAAGTATTACCTCCTAAATCTTTAATAATGGCTAGTAATGAAAATGTGAATTATCTTAAGAATATCCCCCTATAGTGTTGTAACCAAATGTGCAGCAAGACCAGTTGTTGTGCACCAGTTCCCATTCGAATCTAGCTCAAAGCGGGGTTTTCATGTTTTACCCCTAGGTACATCTGTTCCAGAGCCGCCTCTACCTACTCATATCCAGATAGTGATATATTGCTTGGAAAACTCACAAAATCTATACCTTAAAAAATTATAATAAGTTCTTCTATATTAATCCTCAAAGTCTATCTTAGGGTTGTGTTCTCTAATCAGAGTTTATCTAAATCTATTAACAAGGTTGTTTCTAAACTTCTCGAATACCTACGGTAACTCCCCGACCCTAGATTCCCAGAGTCGGTGAATTATTTCAACACATTGGAATGATTACAAGGAATAAAGTACCGAAAGACCGATCAATTTAGCAGTCTTGGAAAAAAGATTACATAAATAAATGTTACATTACACTTTCTAAAATAAAACAAAAAAATAATCATTTGAAAATTCCATTGGCCCCTTAGCTTAACCCTGCATGTCAAACATAAAACACTTATTGAAATCCTTGGAAAATAAAACACAAGAAAGAGGTGAGCAACGAAGATCAGTAAGGGTAAATAACTTAGTGGAAGCTATAAACATTTAAGGAAAGCTGTGTAACAGATACAAAATCCTTTTAAACATAAACTTGAACATAATATGGAGAAAATAAATAAAAAATTACTATATTAACATGAACATGGATATTCTACTAGTACAATAATCACACGTAATAACTAATTTCAAAATGAGAGAATATATAATGCCAGAAATACTTAAACATTTTTTCAAGGCCTCGACCAAGACGTCTAAAAAATGATTTAGGCATCAGACAAAACCGTATATCAAATTCGGAAAGGGCTCATCCATTTACACATCTTGTTGTCTCATGAGACCTATCGATGCATCAAGAATCTATAGTGGGCTCCAACTGTAACACCCTGATATTTTATGAGAAGTATATATTTTTTATTATTGTTTTATTTTATATGCAACATCAATGGAATCTTTCACTACACACAAAACTATCTTGGCTTGCGTTATACACAAAAGAAACCTTCCTCGATAGCGTGTGTTGTACGCAATATCAAGTTTCACTAAACAAAAATATGTTATATAAACTAGCCATTATTAATAGTATTAACTAAATTTTAAATTTTATAACATTATTATTCATATTACACATTTTCTAGAACATGGTATGAAAATAAAATAATTTTTTCCAGGTAAAATAAGTATTTAAAAAAAATGATGTTTTGACACCTTTTGATGGAGCACCCACTTTAAAGCTAGTTTTTTACATGTTTATAAGTTCAATTTGACAAAATAAAATTCTTATTTGGAACCAGGATATAAACATTTACTTTGGATAAATTTTTCATATTATTCTGATAACTTTCATATTTTAATGAATAGTAAAAACATGCTATATTTTAATTAAAAACAACTTTTTCAATAGAAATAATTTATATGGTTAAATTATAATATTTATTGGTTTTAAAGTATAATTATAATATATTTTTACCATTTAATATAATTTTTTTCATTAACATTCATTTTACATTGAATTCGTAGGTAAAAACATTTCAATCTTTGGCAATGTTTTAACTTTTAAAACCCATTTTCTTAACAACGGGATTAATTTTAAATTAATTACTGCAAAATCTGTGTTTTGAATTTTGAAAAATGGATTCCATATTAGAATTCAGTGGGTCCAAATTATGTTAACAAGTTTCTTTTATTTTTTGATATTATGGATAGTAACTACGACAATTTTTATTTTCTATAGTTAAAGGTAAATTTGGTAATTAAGGGTAAAAATAAGATTATAAAATTACCCTAACACTTGATAAAATCCCATTGGATGAATAAAAGTAGACCCATATCACCTAAGGGTCGGACTAGATTCATTTCATGGACTTTTGACCATGAAATAATATAAATATTATTAAAACCAAAGAAAGTGACAACATGTCATTCTCTTATATCTTTTAAGTGTAATAATTTTAATTTAGTGATAAACATCATAAAACTTTGGATATAAATAGTCCCAAGAAATATAATAAAATTATCTACATCATATGAATTTATTTATAATTTTTAGGGAATAAATAATTATCATTAATTATGACACAATAGTGATGTTGAAATTATTTTATTGAAATATCAAATAAATGATTTTCAAAGTATTAAAATAAATATTATATGACCTATTTAATGTTCTAAACTAATTTTATGGACTAAAATGACATGTTATGAATCTATTAAATCTTTTATTTTGAACATATCTTCTGTATATATTATATTTAAATTCAAATAAATGAATAGTGTCAAAATTGACACTATTTGTATTTTATAAAAATTACATATTATAAAATTGTTTACAAATCACAAAAATATATAAAAATTGTAAAATAAAATTTATATGGTCTAAAATGTAATAAATTATAAAATTATAGACAATTAAAAACATTTAAGTAATTATTTATAATGATTTAAAATTTTGAATATTATTACCATAAATAAAATTAAATAGATTATATAAGGATAAATCAAGTTGATAATGTTTAAAATAAATTCCCAACTTGTCTAAATTTTATTGTTTGATGAGATTACAACCCTATGTTATCTAATATTCAGACTAGAGTCATTTTTTGAGGTTCTTAAGTGGGGTTGGAATTTATTATAAATTAATATTTCTTATAATTCCAAAGGTACCCCTCTCCTCCCTTATAAAAGGGAACCTCATCCATCTCCTCCTCACACCATTTTGAGCCTTAAAGCTCTGCCAAAACCTGAAAATTTAACTTCTAAACTTCCCTGGAAACATAATAGAGGTCCTGGTCTTTTTCAAAGACCAATTTTAGTGCCCTAAGCGGAGGTTTCAATGAGGCCTGTCGAAGAAGAGGTAATATCTGTTACCAATTCTTTCAAATTTATTTCTTCTTATACTTCCTCTTCTTTTGTTGTTTCATTATGAAGTAATAACATCAGTATCACTCATATAATTATATGTTATTATAAATATGAAACAACCCTATTTCACCTTCTATCCATCCTACGGAAAATGAAATCACCACGCGTGTGTACGTATGGAATACCGTCTCCACGCCGTGGTGTAATCTATTTTCCACTACCACCATACATGGATGGGTATAATGGTGTAAAGAATAACTATATATAATTATTGTAAAGTGATATTGATTCTGAAATAGTATAGATACACTTAAATACAATTCAAAGATCATGGGAACGATATCATCGCTCGTGCGTACGTACGACCTACCGTCTCCACGATGTGATGCGACTCATTCTACAAGATATTCATTGAATAATGATTATATAAATGAATTTAATGAGTAATTTTGATATATATTACACTAACACCATTCTTTAAATGAGGTATCTATAACCTAAAAAGAATAATAAGAATTTATTCGACAAAACATGCATAAGAACATAAAGCAATAAACACCCGAATAACAAGTAGCCATGAAATATTACTAATAAGAAGCTAGAAATATGAGCATATATGATATCATAACAATTAGTATGATTATGGAATAAGTAAATAACATTATTTAAATCATTATAATGAGGTTCAGATAAGTACAAAGCATGTCAGACCTAAGTTAAGGGAAAATCTTGCAATCTCATTTTTATCCGAGACTGTTTATAATTCAGAATTTATTGGGGAATATTTATCATCCACATAAATGTTTCATCAATATGTAATATTAATTCTATCCTCCTAAAATTTTTTAAATCCAATTTTACCCATTGTTGAGTTTTTAGTGAAAGATATGAAAAGAATCTTTTGTCATTTTTAGTACGAGGTAGTTTTTTACTTTTCCGTCCAAAGTATGAGTAGAATGTTTTTTAACATATATGGCATGAATGGATATTTATGATTTCATAACACAATATTTCCATTAATCTTACTTTACAAGTTTTCAAGTTTATTTTTAATCAACTTCTTTTAGTTTAAGATTATATGACATGTTATGAAAGGAAAAATGTTTTTGAAATAGAAAAGATATTTTCCTCAAGAATAGAGTTCAAGTGTTTTATCAAAATTATTTTCCATATAAGATAATATAGGGTTTTGTTTCTATCCCTATTTTTACATTGATTTGATTATTTTATGTGGGAATTAATTTTATGATGTCCTTTTATATTATATGGATTATGATATGTTGTCATGATATTTAAGAATCCCATTTATATTATATGGGTTATGTTTTGATGTATGATTTATGATTTTGTGGAACACATAAGAATGGTTTCATTATGAGATGGGTGGGACCTATATATCCCTCCAATTCATTGGGTAACTATTTTTATCTCATGAGATAGACATGGATGGAATGACAAGTTAATTCGGTTCAGTGATACAGAACTGAAACATGGAGTGAAATCGGTTCAGTAATGGAATTTTTCAGCTATGATAGTCTTGGAAATGAGTCTTGACTAAAATGAAATGTTTTTATGATTATTTGTGTATGCCACAAAGTTTCATGTTTTATGTTATGATTATTGGGATTATATTTCACCACTATGATTAATCCCATGTTATGATATTATGATCCCTTTTGCAGGTTAAGATATTCAAAATTTAATGTTCTTATGAATATGATTTGATTGATATTTCTTTTGTTTACCCTTACTGAGAATTTGAGATCACCCTTTTGTGTGTTTTCTTTTCCCCAGGTCGGGAAGAAGGGTATTAAGTAGGATATGCCAAAAAGGGACTCTAGATATGATTAAATAAACAGGAGACAATGTAGATGCTTTATGAACCGTTTGTTTATGTTTCCCAGTTTCTAAAGACACTATACCTATATGGTCCTTTCATGGTTTTTTATATTTTGTAATAAGTATGATTAAATTCTGAATTAATAACAATGTATGTAAAGTATGGGTCGTTATAGTTGGTATCAGAGGCAAAGGAGGTAGGAATGAATCAAATCCTTGGGAACTCTCACATGTGAGCATTAGACAAAGCAAGGATCTCCGCCCATGGTCTTCATGAGGAAATGGATACCGCTGGGGATGGTGGTGTGTCCCTCTTAGAGGGTGTAGCCGCCCATAGAGTGACCTGATAGATATCAATTATAGTCCACTAGAAGTAATTATAGACCATTATAGATGGTATCAGAGGGAAGGTATAGTCAACATTTTGGGTACTAGGATATGAAAGCCATAGTAAGAACCCTAAGTATTTGTCTAAGCATAGAACACAATATTAGTGTTTTAGAAATGGCCATGAATAACCTATGATAAGACCTTAAGTGTAAAATTTTATTCTTGATTATGTGGTTTTCCTATTATGATTAGTGTTTCTCACACTATGCTTATTGGTTTTAGTCAATGGCTGGAACCCGAAGGAACTGTGTTAATGCTGAATTCAATTGGAAATGCAATGATTATCCCCCTGAGAAACAAAACGTTATGGGAGATGGAATGAAAAATGTTGTAGCCATGTTCACTAAAATTTCTCAAGCTATGAACCATGCCTGACTTCCAAACTTTCAAAGGAAAGAGAAACATTCTGTTGAATCCTTCATTAGGCAGTGTCCACCTTCATTCAGTAGGTCTTTTGATCCATTAGTGGATTAAAAATGGATCAGTACCACTGAAAAGATATTTTCAGTCCTTCAATGTTCTGATCATGATAATTTCATGTTAGTAGTATATCGTTTGGAAGGTGAAACTGATCAATGGTGGAATATTATCAAGAATACGAGGCAAAGGGATGAAATTGAGTCCAGGGAATGGAACGAGTTAAATAAATTATTTTTCAATAACTACTTCCCTTGTATTCTTTGATCACAGATTGAGAAGGAGTTTCTTGAACTGAAGTAAAAGGATGATGAATCTGTTGGTACCTACGAAGAAAATTTTACAAGACATGAAAGGTATGCTTCCAGAATTATTATCCAACCTGATAGAAAGATCGATCGATTCTTTAGTGGATTAAAACCAATTATTCGAAGGGAGTTAGCCATAAGGGACTTCAATAGCTACGAGGAAATTGTTCAATGTGCTCTCAAGGTTGAGATGGATATTGGAGTAACCCATCAATCATATTTGTTTGATAAAAAGAGGAAAATGGAATTCAAAAGAAAATCTAAAGACCACACAGAAAAGAAGATGAGTTTTCCTTTATGCTCAAATTGAGGAAAGAAACATGGAAGGAATTATATTAAAGGGACAAGAAAATGTTTTAAGTGTGGAAAAGAAGGTCATCATGTAGTTTAATGTCGAAATAATTGGAATAAGATATCTAAGGATGCGAACAAAGAAAGGGATACACAGAATGCACCTCCAACACTTCAATGTTTCAAGTGCATGAAAATTGGGAATTATTCTAATAAATTCCCTAATCAAAGGGTTGTTGAAGATGATTGACGTCAACAAACTCTCAAGGCCAAAGACAATGGAAAGTCACATGAAATTACTATCGGCGATGTGGAGTAAGATAATGAAGTGGTGAAAGGTACACTTACCATCCAATCTAAAGCAGAAAATGTTTTATTTGATTCTAGATCCACCCAATTTTTTATTTTTGAAGAATTTTTTAAGGGTATCACCGTACTACCTCAATAATTAGATGTTGAGTTAGTTGTGACAACTCTTAATGGCACAACAGTTAGATCAAAAGCTTACAATTCTTCTCCTATTGATGTTTATGGGAAAGTGCTTCTTGAAAATCTTATGATACTTCCTATAGTGGAATTTGATGTGATTTTTGGCATGGATTGGATTTATTTATATGGATCTTATATAAATTTCCAAATAAGGTAAATCACATTTAATATTCCTGATCAATCTACTATCATATATTGATACAATGATGAATATAACCTTCCACTGGAAATATCTTCCATCTTATGGGTCTTGATTCTAATAAATGAAGGTTATTTATCTAAAATGGTTGGAGAGAAACTCATGATTAATAATATTCCCATTGTACGAGAGTTTGATTATGTCTTTCTAGAGGAATTACCAGGTCTTCCACCAAATCGTGAAGTTGAGTTTTCAATAGAACTCATACCCGGTGCTATGCCCATTTTAAAGACACCTTATAGAATGACCCCAATTGAGTTGCAGGAATTGAAGAAGAAACTCCAAGAGAACTTTGATAAGGGATTCATACGCCCTAGTGCATCAACTTAGGGAGTATCTGTTCTATTTGTAAAGAATAATGATGGATCAGTGAGACTATGCATTGGTTATCAAGAACTTAACAAGATCACTATCAAGAACAAATATCCTCTCCAATGAATTGATGACTTATTTGACCAACTACGTGGAGCTTAATACTTTTCCAAGATTGATCTTCGTTCAGGGTATCATCAATTAAGGGTCAAAAAAGAGGATATACCAAAGATGGATTTCCTTACAAAGTATGGACACTATGAATTTATAGTGATGCCATTTGGTCTTACTAATTCCCCTTCTATCTTCATTAATCTGATGAATAGGGTCTTTAGAGGATATCCTGATTAGTTTGTGGTAGTCTTTATAGACGATATTATTGTCTATTCAAAGATCAAGGAAGAACATGAAGATCACTTGAGAATTGTATTAAAGTCCCTAAGAAAGGATAAGCTTTATGAAAAATTTACAAAGTGTGAATTTTGGCTTCAAAAAGATTCATTTTTGGGTCACATAATCTCCAAAGAGGCGATATATGTAGATCTATCAAAGCCAGAGGTTATCGAAAGATGTTTGAGACCAACAACAACAACTAAGATATGAAGTTTTCTTGGCCTGGTTGGATATTATCGACGTTTTGTGAAAGGCTTTTCATGATTATCAAATCCACTCACCAGGTTGACTCGAAAATGAAATATGTTCATGTGGATGGAGGAGTGTGAAGAGAATTTTATGAAGGTGAAAATAAGGTTATCAAGTGCACCTGTGCTTACACTTTCTTGTAGTGGATAAAGGTTTGTGATCTACACTGATGCATCCAAGAAGGGATTGGGGTGTGTTCTCATGCAAAATGATATGGTGATAACTTATACCTCATGACAGTTGAAAATCCATGAGAAAAATTACCAAACTCATGATTTTGTGTAAGCTGCGGTAATCTTTGCATAAAATATTTGGATGCATTACTTTTATGGTGAAAGGTGTGATATCTATACTGATCATAAAAGTTCAAAGTATATTTTCACACAAAAGGAGCGAAATATGTGCCAAAGAAGATGGTTGGAGATGATTAAGGATTACGACTGCTCAATTCATTATCACCCTGGGAAAGCAAACAAGGTGGAAAATGCATTAAGTCGACAAGACCATGCTAGCTTATCCATGATGAGGATCACAAAAGATCCAATATTTATGGATTTAAAAATGATGGATCATGTAATTATAATGAAAGTGGAAAAATCTTATCTTTCTAAAATGAATGTTCAACCTTTAATTCACATGAGGATTACAGTGGAACAAAAATAAGATGTAGAGTTAAAAAAGAAGGTGAGAAATGTTCTTGAATTCAACCTTGATTTTGATGCGATAATAAGGTTTAGGAATCGGGTTTGTGTTCCTCCCATCCCAGAATTAAAGAAGGAGCTACTAGATGAGGTTCACAGTTCTTCATTCTCTATTCATCCTGGATGCACGAAGATTTATAGGGACCTGAAAGAGTACTTCTTGTGGGACGACATGAAAAGAGATGTTGCTGAATATGTCTCTCGATGCTTGGTTTGTCACCAAGTTAAAGCTGAGAGACTGAAGTCTAAGGGGATTTTACAACCATTACCCATACCAGAATGGAAATGGTAAAACATCACCATGGACTTTGTCACTGGACTTCCTAAAATATCCAAAGGCAATAATGCTACCTGGGTCATAGTTGATCATCTTACGAAGTCATCACACTTCATTGCTATTAGATAAAATTTCTCTTTGGATCATCTTTCCAGAATATATGTAATGGAAGTGGTAATATTGCATGGAGTACCACTTTCCATTATATCTGATAGAGATATGAGGTTTAACTCGATGTTCTGGCGAAGTCTTCAACATAATTTAGATACAGAGTTGAGTTTCAGCACTACTTATCATCCTCAGACAGACGATCAGTTTGAGAGAACAATTCAAACTCTACAAGACATGTTTAGATCTTGATCTATGGATTTCAAAGGTGGTCCGGATCAAAACCTACCTTTGGTGGAATTTTCTTATAATAATTTCTTTCACTCCAGTATTCAAATGTCTCCTTATGAAACACTCTATCGAAAGAAATTCCGAACTCCAAATTGTTGGGATGAAGTTGGGGAAAAAAATCTTTTAAGACCTGATCAGGTTGATGAGATGGCAGAAAAGGTCATATCTATTCAACAACACATAAGATCAGCTCAGAGTCGACAAGAAAGTTATTCCGACAACTGAAGAAAAGACCTAGAGTTTGAAGTGGGTGAGAAAGTGTTCTTGCGAATATCTCCTTAGAAGAGAGTGATGAGATTTGGAAAGAAGGGAAAGTAGAGACCTAAGTATATCAGTCCTTTCGAAATACTGGATCATGTTGGGAAGGTAACTTACCGATTAGTGCTTCCACCAAATCCCTCTCAAGTTCACGATGTGTACCATGTATATCTCCTGAGAAAGTACATACCCGATCCTTCACATGTACTAAGCTCAAATGTTGTACTACTGAAGAAAGATATTTGTTATGAAGAATAACTGATAGAGATTCTGGATCGTAGCAAAAAAGTTCTACAGAACAAGTACACTCTCTTGTTGAAAGTTTTATGGAGTAACCACCAATTAGAATAAGCTACATGGGAGCTTGAGGATATGATGAGGGATAGGTATCCTCATCTGTTTGTTACGAAGTGACTAATTTCGAAGGAGAAATTAATTTTAAGGGCGGTAGAATGTAACACCCTGATATTTTATGAGAAGTATATATATATTTTTATTTATGTCTTATGTTGTATGAAACATCAAAGGAATATCTCACTACACACAACACAAGATTGGCTTGTGTTATATGCAAAAGCAACCTTCCTCGATAGCGTGTGTTGTACGCAATATCAAGTTTCACTAAACAAGAATATATTATGTAAACTAGACATTATGAATAGTATTAACTAAATTTTAAATTTTATAACATTATTATTCATCTTACAAATTTCCTAGAACATGGTATGAGAACAAAATAATTTTTTTTTGGAAAAATACGTATTTTTCAAAAAATGCAGTTTTTCCACATTTTGATAGTGCAACAACTTTAAATCTAGTTTTTGACAAGTTTATAAGTTCAATTTGAAAAAATAAAATTCTTCTTTGGAGTCATGATATAAAAATTTACTTTGGATAAAATTTTCATATTAGTCTGATAACTTTCATATTTTAATGAATAGTAAAAACACGCTATAATTTAATTAAAAACAAATTTTTTCATCGCAATAATTTATATGGTTAAATTATAATATTGAATGGTTTTAAAGTATAAATAGAACATATTTTTTCCATTTAAAATAATGTATTTTAATACCGTTAATTTTACATTGAATTCACAGGTAAAAAACATTTCAATCTTTGGCAATGTTTTAAATTTTAAAACCCGTTTTCTTAACAACAAGATTAATTTTAAATTAATTACTGCAACTTCCGTGTTTTGAATTTTGAAAAATGGATTTCATATTTGAATTCTGTGGGTCCAAATTATGTTAATATCTTACTTTTATATTTTGATATTATGAATAGTAACTATGGTAATTTTTATTTACTACAGTTAAAGGTAAATCTGGTAATTAAGGGTAAAAATAAGATTATAAAATTACCCTAACACTTTCCAAAATCTCATTGGAAGAATAAAAGTAGACCCATATCACCTAAGGGTCGGACTAGATTCATTTAATGGACTTTTTTCCTTGAAATAATATAATTATTATTAAAACCAAAGAAAGCGACAACATGTCACTCTCTTAAATCTTATATGTGTAATAATTTAAATTTAGTGATAAAAATCATAAAACTTCGGATATAAATAGTCCCCTAAAATATAATAAAATTATCTACATTATATGAATTTATTTATAATTTTTAGGGATTAAATAATTATCATTAATTATGACACAATAGTGATGTTGAAATTATTTTATTGAAATATCAAATAATTGATTTTAAAAGTATTAAAATAAATATTACATGAACTATTTAATGTGCTCCACTAATTTTATGGATATAAATCACATGTTATGAATCTATTAAATCTTTTAGTTTGAACATATCTTCTGTATATATTTTATTTAAATTCAATGAATAGTTTCAAAATTGACACTAGTGATATTTTAGAAAAATTACATATTATAAAATTGTTTAAAAATCACAAAAATATTTAAAAATTATAAAATAAAATTTATATGGTCGATAATGTAATAAATTATACAATTATGTACAATTAACAAAATATAATTAATTATTTATAATGTTTTAAAATTTAGAATATTATTACCACAAATAAAATTTAATGGATTATATAAGGATAAATCAAGTTGATAATGTTTAAACTAAATTCCCAACTTTTCTAAATTTTATTGGTTGATGATATTACAACCCTATATCATCTAATATTCTAATTTGAGTCATTTTTGGAGGTTCTTAAGTGGGTTTGGAATTTATTATAAATTAATATTTCTTATAATTCCGAAGGTGCCCCTCTCCTCCCTTATAAAAGGGCACCTCCTCCCTCTCCTCCTCACACCATTTTGAGCCTTCAATATTGTCCAAACCCTGCCCATTTCCATTATAAACTTCCCTAGAAACATACTAGAGGTCCTGGTATTCTTCAAATACCAATTTTAATTCCCTAATAGGAGGTTTCAAAGAGGCGGGTTGAAGAAGAGGTAATATCCGTTACCGACTATTTAAAATTTATTTCTTATTCTACTTCATCTTCTTTAATTGTTTCATTATGAAGTAATAACATAAGTATCAATAATATAATAATATGTTATTATAAATATTAAACAACCCTATTTCACCTTATATCCATCCCACAGAAAAAGAAATCACCACGCGTGCGTACATACAGAATACCGTCTCCACGCCGTGGTGTAATCTGTTTTCCACCACCACCTTACTTGGATGGGTATAATGGTTTAAAGAATAACTATATATAATTATTGTAAAGTGATATTGATTCTGAAATATTAAACATACAATTCAATTCAATTCCATGATCATGGGAGCGATATCATCGCTCGTGCATACGTACGACCTACCTTCTCCATGATGTGATGCGACTTGTTCTACAAGATATTCATGGAATAAAGATTATATAAATGAATTTAATGAGTAAATATGATTATATTACAATAATACCATTCTGTAAATGAGGTATCTATAACCTAGAAATAAGAATAAGAATTTATTCGACAAAACACACATAAGAACATAAAGCAATACACCCGAATAACAAGTAGCAATGAAATATTACCAATAAGAAGCTAAGAATATGACCATATATGATATAATAACAATGATAATGATTATGGAATAAGTCAATGACACTATTTAAATCCTTATATAGGAGGTTAAGACACGTACAAAGCATATCAGACCTAAGGTAAGGGAAAATCTCACAATCTCATTTTTATCCGAGACTGTTTATACTTTAGAATTTATTGGGGAATATTTATCATCCACATACATGTTTCGTCAATATGTAACATTATTTCTATCCTCCTACAATTGTTCAAATCCAATTTTACCCTTTGGTGATTTTTTAGTAAAAGATATGAAAGGAATCTTTTGTCGTTTTTAGTACTAGGTACTTTTTGACTATTCTGGCCATAGTATGCAAAGAATGTTTTTTAACTTATATGGTATGAATGGATATTTATGATTTCATAAAACAATATTTAGATGAAGCTTCCTTTAAAAATTTTCAAGTTTATTCTTAATCTACTTATTTTAGTTTAAGATTATATGACATGTTAAGAAAGGAAAAATGTTTTTGAAGTAGGAAGGATATTTTCCTCAAGAATGGAGTTCAAGTGTTTTATCTAAATTATTTTCCATCTAAGATAATATAGGGTTATGTTTATATCCATATTTTTATATTTATTTGATTATGTTATGATGTAATTAATTTTATTATGTCCTTTTATCTTATATGGATTATGATATGATAGAATGATGTTTAAGAATCCCATTTTTATTATATGGGTTATGTTATGATGTATGATTTATGATTTTGTGGCACACATAAGAATGGTTTCATTATAAGATAGGTGGTACCTATAACTCCCTCCAATGCATTGGGAAAATATTTTTACCTAATGAGATAGACATGGCTGGAACGGAAAGTTAATCCAGTTTAGTGATACAGGACTGGAACGAGGAGTGAACTCGGTTACTTAATGGACTTTGTCCGCTATGATAGTCTTGGCAAAGAGTCTTGACGGAAATGAAATTATTTTTTATTATTATGTGTGTATCCCACAGAGTTTCACGTTTTAAGTTATGATTATTGGGATTATATTTCACCACTATGATTTATCCCATGTTATGATATTATGATCTCTTTTGCAGGTTAAGATTTTCAAAAAGTTATGTTCTTATGAATATGATATGATTGATATTTATTTTGTTTACCCTTAATGAGAATTTGAGCTCACCATTTTGTATGTTTTATTTTCCCCAGGTCAGGAAGAAGGTTATTAAGTAGGATATACCAAGAATGGACTCTAGATATGATGAAATAGACAGGAGAAAATGTAGATGCTTTATGAACAAGTTGTTTATGTTTCCCAGTTTCTAAAGACACTATACCTATATGGCTCTTTCATGGTTTTGTTATATGTTGTAATAAATATGATTCAATTATAAAGTAATACCAATGTATGTAAATTATGGGTCTTTATACCACCCGTCACTTATTAAGTCTAATGCATTCCTCATATGAAAAGGTTTAAACACAACATAAACATTCATATTAAAACTATCATACAAAATTTCAATAATTTATCCATAAACCATGAATGATATAAAAATAACACATCCATAGTCAAACATATCACAAAACCATAAAAACAATATAAAATATTTTTATAATAATAAATCAATTTCAAAGAAGTTTAAAATCCATCGAAGGATGTTGACATAGATGAAAATGATTTGTAAAACTATTTGAGGAAAATATCCATTTTTCCTCACTACATTTAAAAGTCTCACAATTTAGAAAGGAATAAATTTAAAGAAATTTTTAAATCAATGTGTCACATACCACTTTGAAACTTTTTAATGGAATTAACATTTTAAAAACATTCATGTTCATATAAATAAATCCTTAAAACCATTTTAAAAACATGGTCATTAATGATAAATATTTAGAACATTAAATATTTAAAACATTTAAAAGGATGTTTTAGATAAAGTTCCCTTAAAATTAATGCATTTCAAAATTTTAATATGAATCTTGAACATGTATAATAAATATTTCCCAGTAGATACTTACGTAAAAACTACCTCCGATAACAAAGAGATTGTGAAATTAACCCTTATATTGCATTTCCTTTGGTCGAGGGTACATTTTACCTCTTTTATAATGACCGTAGTATGTTATTAAATTATACCAGAACCATATTCATATTTAATATATCATACATGATTCATTTATTACTTTATAATACCCATATAAAAATTATTTCCATATTAAATTATCATTTTAGGTAATAATCACTTTCATTATTATACGTGTTTTAACTTGTTTTTCTTGATCGTATCATTTAGATAATGATTTAAATAATTCCAGAATATAAAACTTTATTTACATATCATATATATTTAGAATATAAATATTTATAATAGATAGATATATGAAATGTAAGGTACCATTTATGGAGACGGTATGTCGTTCGTACACATAAACGCTATTTCTGTTTTCATATAGTTTAGAACGAAAGTAAGTGAATAAGATATATGAAAGTACATACATATATATATATATATATCCAGTAGAAATATTATGTCATATATTATATACTTATTTTTAATATATATATCATTATAATCATCGTTGAATGGTGAACGTGGAAATGAATCTCATTGCATCGTGGAGACGGTAATCTGTACATACGTACAAGTGACAAAATCATTATAGTGATGGAGGAATCGTATGTAAGTGGATTTTATATCATATATAAATAATCATTAACATGTTATATTTATTATTTACATCAGTTATACTCATTTTTATACCCATCCAAATAATTAAATTTTTGAATAACAAATTACGCCAGAACTTAGAGACTGTAATCTGTACGTACACACGTATGGTGACTTTGTCATTTATAGGATGGACAGAATAATGAATATGGTTGTACCATTTTTATAATAACATCACAGTATATATAATATACCCTATTTATTATTTTAGAATGGAAACAAAAAATAAAAAGGAAGTGGAAGAAGAAATGTACTTGAAAGAGGTGATGAAATATTTACCACTTCTTTGGGTTCTTCCTTTTTACTTGATCAAAAGGGATTCATAGAATGGAATTTTGACCAAACTAAGTCCTGTAGGATTAAGGGATGAATTTTGAAGGATATTTGGATAGTTATTGGCCAATCCAAACAGCTTTGGTGGTGTGATTTTGAGATAAGGGGAAGTTTACTTTTATAAGAGGGGTGAGGGTCACTTTAAGAAAATATTGAAGTATTAATTTATTATACAATCATATTCGATTTATAATGGCTCCAAATGAATTTATTTATATACTTATGTGTTTATGGGTCTAAATATGCTGAACCAATAGGTTTTAGACAAGTTTAAGTTACCATTTTAACCTTATATTTTAGATTTAACTCTTAGTTAAATAGTTTAACTGTTACCGTGTCTTCTTGAATTATTACACTATGTGTTTAATATACATAATATAAACATACAAGAGAACATTAAGTGGTACATTAATTTCATATATAATATTATTTATTACCTTTTTCAGAACCTAAGATTTTTAGGAATATTATATCATCCAACAATATAGTATTTGTTTAAACAATTAATTTATGTCAATTTTTGACAGTATTTGGTATTTTGTGTTTGTAAAAGACATAACAACCTTATCACATGGAAATAAATCTATATAATCAACCCTAACATGTCATATTAACTAGAAAAATTATTGGAATTCATCAAATGTCTAAAATTAAATTTATTTTGATATTTATAATATCAATTATTTTAATCGTTCATTAATTTGGTAATTACTTCATCATCATTGTATCATAAATAAATTAAATAATTTAATGTCTAAAAATTATAAATAAAATACCATTATGTAGGAAATAGTTTTATCTTTCTAATGAATATTTATTGTTGAATTGATCTTATGTCTAACCCTATATTAATTTGTTTTAGTTATGAAAACATGAATTTAACACTTTTTACTTTTCATTAAATTAAATAATAATAAATGTCCTAATCTAATCCAAGTAGACGTAAAGGGTTATATTTTAATACTAAGTTTGTTTTTGGTCTAATTACACTTATCCAATAGAATTAGGACATGTGTTAGGGTAATAATAATATCATTTTTACCTTTAATCATCAAATTTACTTTTAATCGTGGTAAATAAAAGTCAAAAGTTACTATTCACCAAAAATTATTTTTATATTATTGAACAAAATTTTACTTAACAATATTAACCATGTCTCTCAGATTTTTAAAATTCAATTTATAGAAGCGGTAAAATTATTTTTTATGCAAATTTGCAAATGCTCCTAAGAGGTGGGTAAAAGACGGTAAAAAATTCAATATTATTTTTATATATCTAAATTATTATAAATTGACTCCAATGAATTACATTGAAATTATATAGGTATTATGTATCTATTTTTCCCTAAAATAAATTTATGTAAAATAAATAATTATTTAAACCAAAAGTCGGTTTTAAACAATAACATAGTGTTTTTCACTATTCATCTAAAATTGAATGTTTTCAGAAAAATATAAACAATTCACTCTATGATAATTTTGATACTGAGAATTCAAAAAATGTAGTCTATTTTACCAAATTAAAAACATAGAAGTTGTATTTTTTAATTTAAAATTAATTCCCGTTGTCAAAACCAAAAAACAAGTTTTTTAAAAAGTAAAATCTATCAAAATATTGACATGTGTTTTTGTCAATTTTAAATGTGAAATTAATTATAATGAAAAAAACTGTATTAAATGATAAAAATATAATCTAATTATACATCCAAACCTTTCAAATGTATAATTTAACATTATAAATTATTTTTATTTAAAAATTTTTGTTCAGTTAAAATTTAGTAATTTTCACCATTCACCCATATATGAAAGTTATCAGAAAAAAACCAAAAAATTATCAAAACTAAATTTTTATGTCCCGATTCAAATAAAGATTTTTTTTCAAATTAAATATATAAAAGTGTCAAATATTGAATTAAAAAGGGTTCACCCTTAAAAGGCGTTAAAATTTTATTTCTTGAAATATACTTCTTTTATTTGAAAAAATTAAATTTGTTCTTATATTAGGTCTACGAAACACATAATATGGATGATAAAATTATAGAGTATATAAGATTCAAAATAATGTTAATATTATTTATAACCACTTTTGAACGGCTAACGTGGTAATGTTGTGGGATGCTCGAACTCGGGTTGTGTGTAGTGAAAACTATTAAATTAATCTAATGAGATAACGTACAATAAGATTTTGTGGTGTTGCATTCTCCCCTCATTCAATAAATTCTATCCTCACAATTTGAAATTGTGCTTCAAAAATAAAAGGTTAAAAATAGAGAAATACCTTTTTGGAAACACCACATCATAAATTGGGTTAATAAAATTTAGTCTTAATAAGAGGGAAAGGGAAATGAAAACGTTACCACCAAATTATGATCTCTATTAGGAGAACATTGGTGGAAATTAGAGACAATGGAGGGAAAACATAAATATTTATAGGGAGTAATTTAGGTAATTAATCTCAACATATCATTTAAATATGTTGAAATAACAAATCCATTATCAAAACCATTTTCAATACCAAAATATGTAAAAAGTGTATATGGAATTTATTTACTTTTTAAAAAAATATTTTGGATTGTTAAGAAATCCAAAGATCAGATAAAACTCATAGTGGGGGAAAGGTCGTTGTCACCACTTACGTTAAGAAAACATTAATTTTTTGTTGTTTAGTAAAATGCTTCGTAGAAAAATATTCCCCTTGAAATGAAAAGTCAAAGGGGTTTATACACCGTATAAATGAAAGTCGTTTAGAAATCAAAGGATGCCTTAATGAAAGTAGATTGAGATGAAGTCCCTTAAGTAATGTTAAATAATTAATTCATTCATATAATAAGATGGGAATATATATATATATATATGATTGACAAGTAGAGTTAAATCCTTTAACAAATTTCTACCTCAAACTCATCTTTCACTCCAAATGATTTCAAAAAAAATATTATATTTATCCTAATCGTATAGGGTTCCAATAACAATGAATATATAATTCACCTATAATACCATTTTAAAAAGAAACTACTTCATACAATCTAGGAAATCATGTAGGCCAGTGGTAGGTGATTCACTATTGTCGCCCTTTGGATGAAGGTTCAAGTCTCACGGCCTTGCTGGAGGCGGCTGGTAGTCTCCCGACCTCAGGGATGTCCTTTTTATGAGAATCGAAAAATAACCTTAACAAATGTATCCAATTTCAAACATAATCCATTCCAATGTTTAGGCTTATCCAAAATACTACTATACAAACACAGAGTCCAAAATTTTTATGGAAGTTAAACATAATGAAGATCCTTTTCTCCATGTAATAACATGTGAACACCATCATCATTTATTCTTTTAAAACATGGTAACACCTTGTATTACCATAAAATCTTATTTATTACATTCATTCTCCCTTATTCATTATAGAATACTGGATATATTCCTTATATCCCAAAATTTTGAATATTCCTACAATGATGAAATAAATAAACTAATAATCCCTTCCATGGAAATCAATAACATCCAATATAATTTATCCCAATCCACCATCTCTTATTCCACAATCACTACCTCATTATCAAGACCATATTAAGGATTAACTTTCCTTCAACCACATATTTTAAAAAAGTGTACTTTACTATTAAGTCACTTTTATTAGAACCATATAATCTCAAATCCTCAATAAAATAGTATAGCAGTACAATCCTTATTTATCTCCAAAATTTATATAACCTGTATATTGTTGATACAACACTCAAATGAAATAATTATATAAGAACAAAATAAAAACACTAGTCATTCCTCTTAATCTGAGATAGTATCTTAACTTGATTATTATCTAATAGAATCATTTGTGGTATAATCTGATGACTGGGACATTGATTCGCGTAGTGTCCCAACACCTTGTAGATGAAGCATTTTACATTTTAAACCTTTGTATTACCCTTGGAATCACGTACTTGGTGTCCTTTTTCTCCACACTTATATCAAACTCTCATTCCCTTCAAACATTTACCAAGGTGATTGTTTCCACATTTACCACATATTGGAAAATCATTCTTTTCCATATTCTCTTTATCCATCTTTCTCTCTACCATCCTTTTCTTCTCTTGCTTCCCTTCAATTCCATAGGACAAAAATAATTCTTTACTTATCTTATTAACACATTATATTTAAATTATAAAGTTATGAAAATAAATAATTTTAGAAACCCATTATATTTAAATTATAAAGTTATGAAAAACACAATGGGATTACCAAAATTAATGATTATTTTGATATTTCTTAAATAAATATTTTGGGGGATAATTTTTGTATCTAGTTATCTATGATTTTATTATTAATATGTCCTTATATGAACGTTATATTCATATAATAAGTTTCAATACTCTAATATTTATGCCTAAAGTAAGTTAATTTCTTCTTCTCTTAGTAATAAGTATGATATTCTATATTATTTTTCTCCGAGACAAGATTATATAATCAATCCATTCAATGAATTTTCTCAAGAATGTCATTTATGTTTATTTTACTTACATTTCAGATAAATAAATGTAAATATTTTAATTTTAAGTGTTTTCCAAGAATTATATTTGACACTAATGTATTGTGTAATTTTTTTCATCTAATGAGATACCATTTACAATGTATGAGTAGTTATACTCCAATAGTAAATTAAGGATTACAGATTTTTAATGTGATAATATCTTAGAGGTTTGACCAGGGGATATGAAGAAGGAAACCTAAATTTACAAAAGAATAGTATTTTTCACTAGAGAAATGCAGGTGACTAATTTCTGGCTCGATTATTGAAACATTTGATTATTTTCATATTATTTTCTAATTTCATATTTTTTAATGTATTATTTTCCCCCATAATATGTATTCTATTCATATGGATAGTTAAAATATATAGTTATCAGGGAATGTTAGGGTTTCCATTGTGATTCTTGATTCTTAACACATTATGTGAATAAAAGTATGTACATTATTTAACTAGTTTTGATAATCAATTGTATTTAATAATAATTGACGTCAATGTGTTTGGTTTTAATTGTGTCAATTTTTTATTTCATTGGTCTATAAACCATCATATACCTCTACTTAATTCTTGTCTATATATATAAAAATAGGGATATATAGAATGATGAAGTTATTATTGATTTTTAAAACATGTATAAGGGGTCGTGGACACCGTTGATTGTTTTTGAAGAAGAAAAGACGATTTGGAATTTCTGAGTTCAACTTGTGGTGATTCATTAAACCACATAGACTCATAGTTATTAGGGATGGACATCATCATAATTAAATTAGAGATATTTTAACCAAACATATTCAACAAAGGGTAATAGGGTAAAAAATGAGAATCAACACCGAAAATCTATTTTAAAAAGAATGGTTGAATAAATTAATGTCAATTATAGACATTAAATTGAAAACCAATCCTTAAATGATCACACATATCATTGAAATGATTTTATCATTAATTTCCTTTGTATTCATAATAAAAAATTTATATAACAACACCTTTTTCTAAATAAAGAGAAAATATATTTATATTAATCCTTTCTAGATTCTACACCATTATTGCCACTTATACTACATTTATCTTAGGAATAGTTTCGTTTTCCACACACTTAGACAATAAGGGTATAAAACATAACATTGCTTCAATAAACATAGTTCTAAATCATTAATTATTTTTAAATGACCACACCTGATACTTTCTATGTTTACACCAATGAAAAATAGATTGAAATAAAATTTATCACAAATAAAAGGAAATTTCACATTAAAATAGAATTTGATGATATTTACATTACATATACCAATGAGGCACTAAGAACTCACATAGAGACTAATAACGTTATAGGAAACCCGAAGCATAAACTAAGACACATATATGAACCACACATTTTAAATCCCCATAATCAAATTTATGATACTTGTTTGAAAATGATATTTGAATTTAAAAAAGGAATAATTTTTTTTTCATTCTATCATGTACATGTTGGTGAAAACCCAAATAAACACATCATATAATTTTCCAAAGTGTTCCCCACTTTGAATAAAATAGGAGTGGATAAAATAAAATTCATGTGTATGTCATTCCATTTATCATTTGAAGGAGTTTTAAAAAAATGTTTGTATACCCAAAAACATAGAGAAGTACAATATTGGCAAGCGCTACATTGAATATACTTTAAAAGGTTTTTCCTTCATCCAAAATCACCCCAATAATAGGGATAATCAATTAAATAGATAATGTTTTAGGAGAAACACATTATGAGAAAATGTATAGATTCCAAAATTGTATGTTAGTATCCAAACTACTTGTATTAAAGAGAAGAATTTTCTAATATCATTCTATAAATGAATTTTGGGTTATGATAAGAACCTATTAGATGCATCTCCAAAAGAAGTACTGATTTAAAATTAACTATAAGATTTTAATAAACTTATAGAGTGTGTAACACAAAACACTCGATAATTTGAGACAAGAGGTACTAGTACCAATGTTGTTAATGACATAATAACATTGAAAAAATACCCATTTCTCAAATCTATAGATAACTAACTTACCTTATATTGAGATATTTTTAATTAAAATATAAAAGATAACAATGAACAAAAAAATGGAAATCTTTAAATTTTAATATCTTTAGAATCAAGATATATCTCCCAACCAAAAAAATACCAATAATATACCCCTTTCCAATTAAATTACTATTTACAAAAATACCCCCATGTCATCAACCAACCCCTTTAAATAAACTTATAACAAACTTGAATGTCAATTACAACCCCCTAATTTCTAATTGAAGAGATCCTATGAATAACCATCCACCAGTGAAGAACACCCAATGCAATATTAAAATGAACAATTATTTCAAAATCTAAAGGATGAAATAGATGAGTTATAGTATAAATTCATTATTTTAATGGATTTATTATTCATAATATTGGGTAATTTGTGGATTAAAAAGATGTTCAATCAATGGAAAATGTGAGTTTGATAAAAAAAATATTTCAAGTAGATTTACCACAATTACACCCCTAAAGATGAGAAAATACCAAATATCATGATGAAAACCAATATAAATATTTTTATTAGAATAATAATATCATTCCACCATAGGAGTAAAATAAATAGTAGAAGGAGGAATAATATGAACCAATAAGGAATACATATTAAAAGCCATAGCAATGGTATCAAAGTGAGACAAAATACATAACCCTGCTATTCACATCATGAATGACTTAGTCCATGAAGATTGAAGAAGAAGCTTTTCTAATGAAACTTATAGAAAAAGGTTATAAAGTTATTATTAATATAAACATATTAAAGAACCCAAAAAATCACTTTTTATTATATTTTTAATAATTAAAATTACACAAAACATAAGAGGATTTAGGGGATTTATAGGATCAGTGTAGAATGAATTTTTTCATCTATGAGGAAACCTATGTCCCAAATATTGTTGAGACCTAGGTATATTTTCAATTACTTGAATTATTAGTTGTATATGTTCTTATACTATTTAAGTGATATTATTAATTATATTAATGTGGTGCCTCATATTATATTAATTCCTTGCTGGATAATAAATTAATCTTACTAGAGTGGTGGTAAAAACTAATAAAATATCAATATACTTACATCTATAGTTTATAAAAATAATATAGTTATATCTCATGATATAATTTTCCTAAATTATTTGTATATACTCAGCATAGAGAAAAAAATGGGCATATTATAGAAACCCATTATCCTGGTGAGACCTTTCATGAGAAAATCCATTATAATAACAAATGTTCATGATGGAAAACTCATAATTTACATTAGAGGCACCATTGTAAACAAAATTATTTTTAGCTTCTTTTGGAACATGTAAGATGATCACTCAATTATTATATTTTTCAACATTTAATGGGCTAACACCATAATAGTCCATGTTTTTTTAATCAATTTTGATCTATAAGACAATTATAAATTCTTGAAATATCCATAGAGTATGGTGCTATATAAAATTACTAAGAATATATTTTTAGATAGGAGGAAAAAGATACTATTTAGTTATCTAAGGTTTTTATATATTTTTTTTATAAAAAAAATAAGATATATTATATTGTTTTATTTTAGTTCATTATTTGTATGTGAGGAATCAAAATTTTGTTTCATCTTTTTAAAGACACCCAATTCTATAATTAAATCCATTTCTATATAATTGGAAATATTTCAATTTAATTTAAAGAAAAACCTACAAGTGAAAGAAACTAATAATATGTCTAGAATCTAAGAAAAAAAATATGATTGAGCATTTTAGGAAAACATTTCTTTCTACAAGTTGGAGTTTAGAGGATATTCCAAAAATTAATTCAAGAAGCTCAAAATATATAATTTTTTTAGGTAGATTATAGACCCAAAATTCTTCCACAAAATTATATGAATCCATATATGATTTGGGTAGTGAATACGAATATTAATAATGTTTTAGATGATTAAATCATAAACCCCATATATTACTCATAATTGGTCAACCCCATCAATATTGTTATCAAGAAAACTAGTCAAACCATTGGGAGAAATGAAAAAATTGAGTTAATACTTATAATAACTGAGAACTATTTGTGTATTTTAATACAATAAAGTAAAATGAATGAGTTCAAATGTAAGTTAATTTTTACATAAACATTTTTGAATGAATTATAGTGATATTTGAAGGGGTACCAATTACTATTTCATAGATGGATTCTATGGATATTTACAAATATCCCATGTTCTATAGGACCAAAAGAAAAAAAATTAAATGTATCATTGGAACATATGAATATATAATGAGAAAATTTGGACCATATAAATCACCTTTAATACCATAGATGTTCATGTTAATTACAATCTCCAATCCAATTGAGGATTTTAGAGAGCCATGTTTAGATAATATCAATATTTTATTGAAATTCATTTTATAATATATTTAAAATGATATGAATATTTTTTTAAAGAATGAATTGATAATAATATTATTTTAAGTATTTATAGGTGTCCATTCATGGTAGAAAGTGATATATTCCAAGGTTATAACATTATTCAATAAGGAATTATGGTTAAAAAATTCGAAATTAATGTTATGTATTTATTACCCTACACAACTCTGTAAACAATGATAATAATTTTGTAAGAGATATAGGATTTTTCCGGAGGTTATTCAATGATTTATGAATGAATACATTCTAGCCTAATATTTTACCTATAAAATGTACTAATTTTGATTTTAATTTTTATTTAATGGAAATTGTTAGAAACCTAATGTGTAGATTAATCACCACAATACTGATTCATCCCCTAATCATAGGGAAGTTTTTTGAGAAATTTTGTAATGCTCTAAACCATGATGTGGGCATATCAATTTCTGAAGGAATTTAAGGAAATAAATAAGAATAATTTTTTATAAATACTGATGTTTGAATGTTCTTCAACTGAACTACTCATCTTAAAAAATAATTTCATACTATTATATGTGATCATAGAAAATTCAAACATTGTATTTGTCGAACTAAAGATAAAATATTTTCAGATAAAAAATCCTTAATATACTTGATGATCAAAGATTAATCAAAATATCTTCTATTTATATTTACATAATTACATTAAGAATTTATTAATTAAATGAAATAAAAGAATGAAATTGAAAACGAAGTGGATGATCCCCAGAGTGGGCTTCCCAACACTTGAAAATTTAAAATTCCAGACCATGAAAAACTAAATGATCACATTAAATGGGATAAACTATTCATAATTGAAAAAATATTCAATGGTATATATATATGGTAATATATTTGGTAACATATCAATTTCCATATAATTTATAATCCCCACCCAATTCAACTTCTTATTATTGAATTCCAATATTACATATCAGAAGATCTATTTCAATGAAATGTTTGTAATGAAAAACTAATTAAATGTTTTTTTTCTCATTAGTGAGATTGAATATTTTCTTGATTTTTTTTAAAAACTAGAAAATGTATGAAAATTCAGAATTTAATAGAAATAAATTAAGTTATAAGATTCAAGAATTTATTTTCGTACAATTTTTATAACAATATAAGAATTTTCTATGAAAAGTAAGAAATGGAAATTTTCTCAAAAACATTTAAAATAGATAATAAATTATAGAAAACACAATATGTTTTGAATATTTTTTTTGATGTTTCGGTTATATATTTTAGAGGTCCCTTTCAACTGTGTTTTATACTCTATTTTATTCCTCTATCAACTTATTCTCTTTAAAAACTGGCTGGAAGCCATATCAACCAAAACTAATTATCCTAATTTTATCAGTTTTTTTATCTGAGGTTTTTTATTTTAAAATTGATATTACCTTCAATATTCCTCACTGAAAAAGTAACCCATTTTTCAATAGGACCATGGATGGATTAATGGGTTGGTATGAATTATATCATAATACATGAACAACATTGCAAGAAAAATTAAATGTCCATGTTAATGTTGCCTATATGTTTCTCAAAGGAATTTTTGAAAAAAAATCTTAAACCAATAAAAAAATATTGGATCCAAGGTTTGAGGAAACCTTATTGTAGGATAACTTAAATTATAAAAAAGCCATTATGATGAGCCATTATAGGTTTACTTATGGAAGGAGTTTTGACCCACCGATGGTGTTAGAACCCAAATCATATTAGGCAATGAGACAATTAAATTTTGATAAGTAAAAAAACATGAAATGATATATGATTGATTATTTAATAATTAAAGGAAGTTCGTAGATAAAATTTTAAAAATTATAAAATTTAAAAATAAATCAAAAGAGTGGATCATTGAAATATGATTAAATAAAAATAATTTCATCTGTGTGACCGTGTTTTATTATACACCTTATAAAATAACCTAATTCCATGTAAAAGTCATTACCACTTGGATGGATCATTTATAATCAACCAGAAATTTCCAATTGGTTACTAATTTTTTATGATTTATGAAGGAAAATAACAATTCTATCTCAATGTATATTACTAAAAAATATTCCATGGAAATATTCCCCATAAAATAAGGGTAAAGACCACATTCTTCCAAACTATCTATCAATGAAGACCCATCAAGATGTAACTTTCATTAATACATATGTATTTTATTGATCCCATTTAAAATATTATTAAAGGATAAATTTACATGGATACAATGATGAAGATATAATATTACTGAGTGCGGGGAGGAACCCTCTATAGATTAGGATTTTTAATTTCATTTTTATTTTTTTACCTTTTAAAAAAATTAGGTATTAATTTTTTAATTTATTTGGCATGTATTTTTGGATTGTTGATAAAAAATTATATACCTTTTCCACTTTTGAATTTATGAAAATGATGAGGAAATTTTTTTATCCTTTTATTCATGGAAGATAAATTGTAAAATGGACTTATTTTCCTTTTATAAGTGAATTAATTTTCTTTAATGGACATATACTTATCTAACTAATTATTTTAAAAACATTCATAAAATTTTATTAACTTTCTTAGGAGGTTTCTAAAATTTTTCTATATATCTTATTTACAATTCCATTTTTCATTATATAACTATCATGAGATTAAATAACAGTAAAATTATGATAAATATAGTAAAAAATGTGTTATATACAAATATTATGCTATGAATGATCATGGGATTAAATAATTTTTTATATTCTGTTCTAATTGACATTTAATCTTAAAAATAACATGACATTTATACATTATAGAACATATAATGTATGACTGAATTCATTAATAAAACTCAATATAATAAAATATCCATATCTACTTTTTTATAGAATCAAATTAATGGATTTGGATGAATTCAAATGTGGGTGAAGATAAAGATTGTGATCAAGAATGAGAAGTTTTATATAAGATACTTGAGATGAAGAAAAATGTGATAATATTTATAATAATTTATATTTGAAAGAAACCATTCATTTAATAAGGTAAATATGCCTTTGATATTATCAATGTATATGAACATATGTCTGTTGATGTTTGAAGTGAAAAACATATATCTTTCCCCATTAAATCCCAAATCTACAAATGAATTAATAGACAAAATATCAGAATATGATATGGATGGGAATCAAAAAATATTTTGAAAAGTGAGAAAGGGGGGATAAATGAATCCTTCATATTGATTTTCTCATTGGTGGCCTATATAATAAGGTAAAGAAGAGTATGTAGGACACTAATAGGCATATGGGGGATAACATTTTCATGGTGTTTATGTAAGCTAAAAAATTTATCTAGTATGGGATATTTGAAAGGATGTTATAAGGTTATTTGGATGTAAGTCCCTATAAATAAAGAAAATTGATAAATATAGTACCTAATATGTGGCCAGGAAGAACTCACACACACATGAAGAAAATCTATATCCCCCATTTTATTTCATTAAAATTAAAAAATTCATACATGTTATAGGAAATAGAGGGATGAATTATTGATACTGCTGAAATGATAAATAATGCGATTTCACTATTATGAAATCCATGGAGTGTATGTTTTTTAATTGAAGTGTAATATTTGGTGTATTCCATTCTATATATAAATTTAAAATCATACCTTATAAATCTATATATTCAAAAATATTTTAATTTGACTCAAAATATTTTCATAAGAAACTACAAAGCATAAGCTAATAATAAACCTGAAATTTATTAAGGATTTAAAAAAAATATGACACATTATTAGGTGATGGGGAAATTCATCAAGACTATGGAAAACTATGAATGTTCATGGAATGAAAAGAACAACACATGGAATTAATAATTGTGTGTTGAGTTAAATATTCCCCGAACTATTTTTATAATTGTTCAAGAAGGGGTAAAAGAAAATAAAATTAATTATATATATTAAATTAATAAAATAGAATTAAGTTTATTTAGTTATAATATATGTTATGGACTAAGATGTTGAAATATAAACACACATTTTTTATGTTTTTAAAATTTTCTATGGTAAAATTTATGATGGTCACATGATTGTGAGACCAATTGTTTTGTGTGGTGGTAGTAACCGCCTAATAATTTAAAAACTTTTTTTCTTAGGATTCATTGGTTTTGTACATACCATTACGATTAATATATGAGTTACTAGCACATATATTGACTTTGAATACAACCATGAGTTAAATTAATAAATGGATTAAATATTTATTTATTATTATTAAAATAAATTATATACACAATTATAGATGTTTTCATAATTTTTCCACATGATAAGAGATTATTTTTAATTTTATTTGAAGTGGTAATGTGATAAAATTAGAAATTATGTTTTTAGATTTACTAATAGAAAAATAGATATGTTCTGGAAACTATGTAGGAATTTTAATTTTTTAGGAAAACTATTCGTTTCATAAATCATAAAAAGAATTTTTTTATGAATTCATATCCTTTCAAAATCCATCATGGGTTTTTAAGGATTTAGAATCAATTTCATTTGAAATTCCACATCTAAAAAAATATTTTATTCTGAATTTGGAAAAGGAGTAAGATTTCAAATTACATATTGACTAAATATGATTTCTAGTCTTAGTGAATTATTTGTAAGTCTATTATATAAATAATCGTGGACTATATGGTTGTTATTCTATATTTTAGTGAGTTAAATAATAGTTTTATTAGAGATTAAATGTACATATTAGTGAAATATATTTAGGGGTTTCCACTTGGATGATAATATACATGATATTTCAATAAAAATAATAATGAAATAAACAAATTTCATAGAGATCTAATTACATAAAATGATTAAAATATAAAAGAAATAGAAATATTTAGGATTAAAAATGTGAGGAAATTTCAATGGTTTTATTGTGGTTTTTTTATTAAATATGTAAAAATTATAATTCTAGATAAGAAGAGTACTCTTTAGAAAATGTTATTGGAGAATTTTTCCTTGCTGAATAATTCTTGTTGTTTACAAATTTAATATGTTTTTCATTTTTTTATTTTTGTAATATCTTATTCATCCTCTTTTACCTATGGTACAATTTTTATGGTGGTGTACTCAATAGAGTGATCGATAATTGTAGAATTTTTATTGAAATGATTCTATCTTCATAGATTCATTAATAAAATTCAATCTTTTTTATAATAGGTTTCTATACTTTGTAAGAGATATTAATAGAAAAAATTAAATTTATTTGTTTTTAATTATAAATTATTTTTATTTCTCAACACTATTTCTATCATCGTAATCTACATAGATGAGGGCCATATATGATGTAATGTCTCATGGATGAGTGGTTATGTGATTGGTTTCGTTGAACACATGTGGAAGGTTATGTTTTTAATGGTTGGGGTCGAAGCCTCATTTATTATTAAATCAAAGCAATGACCACTTTTTAACTGGGTAGAGGGAGGCCCATAACAAAGCCGTAAGGCCTAGTGGGAATTTAGCCCATTACATGGACCATATGACCAAATATTTGGCACAAAGCCCATTCTGTGAATAGTACTACTATATTACCCACCTACTATAGTACCATACAGTACTCTGCCACCGCTACAGTACCCTTCCGTTGCTACAGTTACCTACCGCCACTCTAGTGCCCACCATTGCTAGAGTGTTTCCACTACTACGGTACGCTACATACACAAATAAGTTGGGTAGACTCACATGAGATTTTAGATATGGTTATCCTCAAAAAAACTATTCATCCAAGGGTAATAGGGGGAATGATTTTGAATCCACTCACTAATATATTAAAAAATGGAGGACACAAATAAACTAGAAACTAGGATTATGTTTTAATTTAAAAAAAATATTGACATGATCACCCTTCACATATCACTAATTTCAATTTTTTTATTATTTTCCTTCATTATTAGAAATATAATATCTTAAAATTCCACCCATTCTACGAAATAATGTGAAAAAATTAGAGTACACATATCTATTGAATACCATCTCATTATCCCATGATTGACGTTTGTCATTACACTTCCTTTTCCCCCCTTAATAGGCTTTATATCTCACAGATTTTTTTATCTATTTCTCAAAGGAATCCTACTTTGTAATGAAAATATCTATCTGGAATTTGGATCACCATATATAGTTTTAAATAGAATTGATGTCATTTTTATATTGATGCAATATGAATCTATTGTACATAATTATCATATAACTCTAGATTAATGTATTTTATTGAAGGTATTTTGTGATAAAAATAACCTAATAATATTATTATGAGAATCTATTTTTTATATAAACATGGTAGAAATCCCTTATATGCTTGTACTCATCTCATATTCTGGTAATTTGGTTTGGGAGAATGACCAGTATCATTGTTGATATATTTTAAAATTGAATCATTATAGGGTGTTAAATTCATTGGATGTTCAAAATGATGTATCCAGAGTAGTGGATGCTTGGTGAATTGAGGCCCTATTCATAATGCTATGAGATAGATCATCTCATGATAATTTTTTTTACTTGGTTTGAGGACGAATATTTATTTTAGTCTTGGATAAACATGAGAGTTAGGATAGGGTTTCCCTATTGAAACAAGTCATGCTATTATTATCCGGTCACCCTGTGATGGACTACAGTTATGATTTCTTCCCAACAAAGATATGAGAGTTAATATTTTGAATGAGGGAATGCAGATTCATACCCAAAACATAATTTTGGTGACACGAAGAGGTAATTTGCACTCAAATTGGAATGGTTCACCATGATATGACCATAGTGGTAAATTCATGATAGTATTGGCTAGGTTAATTGTATCCCCTTATGTGGGGAATTTACACAATAACCTAAAGGGCCCACACCACAATAGGTAAGGCCATGGGCCAATCCCTCTAATAGGTGTGGGAGAATTATAGAATCCATGGTTTTTCTGTGGATAGTTTAGTTATGGGAGGCATTGTGAGATGAACCTCAAGATAATTCATTGAACAACACTCAATATGTTTTTTAAGAGGGGAAGACTCCCCATTTTTGGTATTTATCCTTAATTATTTTTATTGAGATGTGTACATGGGAGGGTTTATTTTTCAAGTTCATCCCCCCTATAATTCCTCATCCACCCCCTGTTAAGGGGTGATTTAATGTAATTTTACATAATGTTTAATGTGATTTATTCTCAAACTTTTTTTTAGAACCCCATTTCAAACAATTAATTTTTAGGATTATTGTATACTAGGTTTTAGTTTTGATTACATTAACACATTGTGTTATTGAACAAGAGAGATGGGAATTTTGCATTGCATGGAAAGATGATGACCAAATAATAGGAACACACACTGTATCTCTATGTTTTAGTTAATGTATTCAATTTACCATATTTATTTTAGTATTTTGATTAAATTATTAGAAATTCAGAATTTATCAGGAGTTGGTTGATGAGGTTTTTTTGGTTATGGGGTTGATGTGGATCTATAGACATTACGTGAGAGGTTGGAAAAGGTTCTGTTAATTTAATGATGACTAATGAGTTTTCTATTAATATAAATCTGTGGATAAATGTGATTAATTATATTTAAATATTTCGAAATAATTATTTTTTTATGTATTGAGTGAAACATGATGGTTGGTGGTGATTAATAATTGGGTGAGGCTTGAACAAGTTCAACTGAGGATGATTAGAGATTGGTGGGGATGGTTACCCCATTTTGGAGGTTGGTGTTCCCATCAATATAAAGACATATAAATTAATATAGTAAATTTAACGCCTACATAGACATTATATAGGACTGTGTAGTAGGATATTGAATAATAGATGCATTTTGTAATAGATAGGATGGAATTGATACTCTTATTCTTAGTTTATATTCCCTTTAGGACATAGGCTATTGGGTTAAAAAGATGACCTTGTTTTAAAGGGATGAATGTAATGGATGAGTTCATTAGATACCTATAGATAGTATTGAAATGTGATATGATATGTTTATAGATTGAGATGGGGTTCTTAGGTATAATTTCGAATAGATAGGTGGATAAGGCGTAATATGATGGGTGATATTGATGTAATTCTCTTGAAAATTTTGGAGAACCCTCATAATAGTAAACTCATATTTGGTGTGAATCATAGGGGAAGATGTAGTTTGGTAATATATATTGTGTGATTGAACAGTTTTTAATTTTAAAATGGGTTTTGTAGATCTTTTGGGAGTGATGAAAGATCAGAATAGAGTTATGATGGTGACAATGATTGATAAAATGATGTAGAACATGCTCGATGATAGGTTTAAGAAGAGCCTTTGGGATGTGAGGTCAATATTAGATATTATTTATGGCATAATTCTAATGATAAATAATTGGGATTGCTCTGAATGACTCTATTGGGTGACCTAATGTGTGATATGATAATGAAAAATGGTATGAAAAGGTATTGTTTGTGACCATGATAGCCATGTGAAGTTGATTATAAGGAGATAATATCCTAACAAGATGTACATTAATGTAGGAGGCCAGATATCATGCAGTTAATTACTGTAATTATTGGATTTCATGTTTTGGGATGGTGTAAGACCTTATAATAGATAATTAATGTGATTGGTAATTCATAATTTCATATTTGATAATATATCACGATGTCCAGACTCTCAATGAGTGATAAGGTGTTTATAGTTTTTTAGAATGAGTAAAACATTAAAATCTATGATGTCATACAATTACATATCTTGATGATAATTTAGCATCCAAAATAAAACCTTTTATTGAGAATCAAGGTATTCTATATCCCATACCTCGATTGAAGAGAAATAAGTTATGGTGTGAGGTATGGGCCTGCCTTAGGTTAGATGGTATGCTATGAGACCTATTATTTTATTACCATGACTAAAAAGATATTGGTTTTGTGAAATAATTACTTTAAATTTTGGTCTATGATGAGAGATAAGAATTATTGTACAAACCATTAGTGATACAGTAGATGTCAAGGAAATATAAATTCATGTTATTGTGTGATAAGGGATTGTCCCAGAAATTGATGTTAGGCTCTTCCAGGTACCTTCGAGAAGTTGTTGAGGCTTAGAGAGATGCCCTACTTTGAGCATTTGGGTAAGAGTTGGTTTAAAATGTGATGAAACAAGGTGAATAGATTCTAATTTATGCTAATGTAGGTATGATTAGGTGTCATGATGACATGTGTATCACATGATGACCAAACGCTCATGGGGGTGTGGTGGGATGGTTTTCACAAACAATTGCAAGACAATTGTGTGTGAATGATTTTTATATTCCTAAGGAATATATAAAAATGCTGGTGTATATTATTGGGTCATTGATAGATCCTACTGAGATTTAATTCTCACACCCTAGATGGGAAATTTTGTGAAAATTCATACCATTTATCTTCTAAAACATTATATGATAATATGTGTCATGGATTGGGCAAGGGAAGATGAATGAGTATCAGAGTCAAAAGTTGTGGTGAGACTTTGGGAAGAATATAAATCCCCTTTGAGTAATATTTTTTTATAAGTGATCGTCAAAATGGGTGATTGTTTGTGATATATTTTTTATACTAATGTATGATTCATTTTTTATAACATATTTTTTTTGATTTAATTTTTCTCTAATGATTATTGTTGTTGATGCCTTTTCATAATTTTAGAAATCAATTTATATATTTAAAGGGAATAATCACCCTAGTATTTAATTTAGGTTATCGATTCAATTATGTGGACTTAGACATATAGGGAGGCGTGCATATGGTTGTGGGGAACCTTATCTTAGGAATTGGTGAGTGGCTTCTAAATAGCGATAAATAGTGGAATCAAAGAATTGTTTTCTTTATATTAATATTTTTTTTATGATATATATGTAATAGATAAATTTTAGAGCTTCTGATAGACTATAAATTGGTGATTCATGAACAAATTACTAGTGGAATGTCTTGTTTTCAAGGGATATGAGATTTATATTTTTAATTTATATATTATTTTAATGTTTTCTAATTAACAATTATCCATTTATTATAGGTTGTCATTTATCATTTTGGATCATGGATCATTGGTAAGAGGCCAGACTAAATGGATCATATTTACCACATCGAAATCACATGAACTACGGGATCTTATTTTTGATTGATTTAGTTAATGAAATGGTGATATATTATTTAATATGTTTTTAAAAAAACTTTATAATTTTTATATAATAAGTTTTAGTGGAATTTTACTATGACAGACCCCACTTTTTAATCAAGAGTAGTCTTCTGATGGTAGGTCCTATGTATCTTATAGTGATTAGAGATTTGGTGATGACTATATAGTCTCATTATGTATGTGTTGTATAATAGTTCCTCAGTGGGAGGATGAAAACACTGAGTTTCATTATTATAGACCCCATTGAGGGTGATTGCGATACCGTTCTGTTATAAAAATGTTAAATTATATACTATATTGTGTTTTTTATATGGATTCTTGGTGGGACTATCAATTCAAACTAGTTGGTTATATATATAAATCATAGAGTGTTGTGTAGAAAAATGTCGATGAAATTTTTTTTCATGATACACATAGAAATTTTAGTGATATGTTATCAATGATGGGTGAAAGAAAAATCAAAGTTTGATTTATTGATTTGTTGACTGCAAATGTGCTTTTAGTGGCATAATTCATGTATGGGTAGATGCGTGTGGTTTTGGATGAATAACATGTGGAGTCTATTTGTGTGGTTGTACATGACAATAGAGAGATTCCATATTCTATTTTAGAACAAATAAATGTGTATCCATCCATTAAAAAGGTTGAAAATCTATTCCGCCACCATATTGTTATATTTATTTACACTAAAATAAACATGAATTGTTTGACATATTTCATTACCCGTATCCCCAAGTATAAATGAATCCTGACATAGTGTACATATCATCATTTCCATTGGATTAGTGGATATTAATATGTTTATTCACATTATAAAATATTTATGAACTCTGGTTTATGAAGATAAAAATATATTAATAAGAACTCAACCTTAACAAAATCAATTAATGATTAAAAGTGATATTTTCCCAAGAAAATTTTATTATATATTTCATCTAATTTTTATTTGAATAATTATATTTATCACTATTTAATGATTAATTCAGTAAAATATACCAAAAATATATTTTAATAAATTAATAACCATACATAAATTATTTATCTAAAATTTAGGAATTAAGATAAAATAAATAAAATGTAAAATGTATTATCTATCCCAAAACCATATTTTGAAAAACAAATTTAATATAAAAAATTAAATTTCCTACAATTTATTAAATATTTTAATTAAATTCATAGACAAATTATTCAAAATAATGCCCTGACTCTAATTTTTTAGTTTTTATTTGGAATATACTGAATGTAAATTCTGTTTTATGATTAAAAGTTAATTTTTCTAGAAATGGGGTTTCTTTTTGTCTTGTGAGACTATTTTAAAATTAAAATTTTATACACATATAAATTTTATATGATACAAATGGAGGTCATATTTTGAAAAATATTTTCCCAATTTTGTTGTTATTCTCGATTCTCAATTATTCATGATAAATAATAAACAATATTACAACTTTGATACCATGTTTAGGGTTAAATTCTTTTACTATGAGGTGGTAAACTATGATATATGGGAAGTAATTCCGAAAAAAAAAATTATTTATTATTATGTCAATAAATTTAAACCCTATCCTATCTTATCTTCTATAAATTGTAAATTTTTCACCAGTTTCACCAAAAGAAATTTATTTTTTACAATATTTTATGTAATTTCTTCTCTGTCATCTCCCTCGCATATAACCCCAAGCCTAATCTACCACATTATTAACAATTTAGAACCATATAGATCATAAGATCCAAATTCTAAAACCTTCCTTAATTCCTTCTATTCATCCATGATCCCTTTTTATCCCCCTATGAAAAATCATTCAAGGCATAAGGTGAATGCATACGGAAGGGTACCTATGAAGTAGAATAAAACTTAACCAAGAAAATTCCTTATTATTAAAATTTCACCTTAACTAAACATAATTTATCAATAATATAATGATTATTATATTCTCATTAATATTATATAATTTAGTTATAATGACTTCACAACCATTCTCCACTCCCTTTCCATGAAACATGAAATGAAAGTATCACTACTGCATACATGTTGACCATATCCTCCATATACAGATATGATTTATTTTCTATAAAATCCATACACTTATAGAATTAATGAATATTTATAATATTTATAATATTGTTATATATTTATAATGATAAAATGTTATTTATTTTTTCCTTATTCTAATTATAAACTGAAAAGAAAATTTATGAGTGTGTATGTAATACCTTCTTCATGAATGTTATAATTCTATTATATATATATATATATTAGGGATTGTTTTTAATATGTATCAATTTAATTTATATGATATTTATATCATATGAAAAATTATTTAGATAGTGTGACCATGATTAATATGCAAGGACCATAAAAACTGAATCGAAACAAACAAGAAAAATGTAACATTTATGGCCCAACAGAATGAGTTTAATAATTAATTTTTAATGAATAGTAAATAATATATTATAATATAAAATATTTATGGTATTATAATGGTATATATAGTTATATTAAACATTTATAACAAATTTAAATTAACTATTCATGTTTTTAGAGATCTTATGACGAAATTCAGACTTGAGAGATGTTTTTTTGATACAAAAACTCTTTTTACACGGATCTCTTACGCATAAATTTTACAACGGTGAAAATATATGATCTATAGATCAAAAATAATTTTTATAATATTATGATTTGGTTATTTATTTAAATAAAAAATTTTCATTTCATTTTACCATCTCAAAGTACACAATGACTAGAAAGAATTATTTTATAGAAATCAGACATTTTTTTCTATTAAGCTGAGAATATTTACCTCAATTTCCATATTTTCCTGAAAATGATTCCAAATTTATTTTACTATTGTAAAAATATTAAAGAATGAGTATTTTTACCAGAGTTTTACTTATCATAAAATTTTATCATGGAACCATGTTGTAATTTTTTGAGTAAAGATATGTTCTACCAATGTTATGAATGAAATTGTAGTTTTAAAGTACCACAAAAGAATAAATTTTCATATTGAAAATATTTATTTTTTAATTAAAGAAAAAATTACTTGTTTCCAGTGTTATTTTTGATGACAATTGATTTCTTAATATTCGAGATATTTTTTGATTTAATATAATAATTTAATAATGAAAAGCTAATTTTACTAATGAAATTTTCAATTGATATTTTCAAATAAATTTTCATCTATGATAACATAATTAGATATTATATATTCATTAATTGGGATATGATCCTTTAATACCATATTTATTCTTTAGATGTATGGTTTTTTATTATTTTTATGGATTATTGTGGAAACCTATTTTCATTTCCACAGGTAATGATATGGTGGAATGATAACTGTTTTCATGATCAGGTGGCATACATATTATAGATTATGATTAATGGATGTGTGGGCATCTCATATCCCAAAAATTTATTATATAAAGAATAAAATTTTATGATATCATAGGGTATATGTGAGGTTATACGAATCCCAAAATAGGGTAGGTAATATTATGTCCCAAGGACATAACAGGTGCACGGGTGGGTCACCTAGACATAACATGTAATGAATATGTTGGTGGGTATCCTTGAATTTTTTTTTATTATTATATTTTTGGTACACATTATGCCTATATTTTATGACTTGATCCTATACCAATATTATGATATCATGGTTCATGTTCTTTGAATACTTTACAATTCATGTCTTATGATCAATCAATATTAATACCATGAATCATGATTATGACTTATGAATTGGTGAATTATTTATTTAATTGTTAATGTCATTTTCAAATAATATAATACAAATTTTATCTTTAAAAATGATCAATGATTGATCTCTCCCATTTTACCCATATTGAGCATATGAGATCACCCTTAATTATTTTTCCTTCTACCTAGGAAATGGAGAATGATTTTTGGAATGATATGACTTATAATATTTATTTTTGTGAATACTATGTAAGGAAATGTTGTATAATACTTCTATGTTAGTAATTTATATATACATGATTCAAAATACAATAAAACATTATGTTTATTTAATTGATTATAATGATATGTAATGAATATTCATCTAATATGATGTAATATATATGTATTTAATGACTGGGTTACATCATTTGTTTAAGATAAAGGTATAGTCATTTTTAGAACTAGGACAAGGAATTATTAGTGAGAACACTTAGGGTAAGATTTAGTTTAAGTGAACATCCAATGTTATAGTAATAAAATAAGTGTGGTTTTTCCATGAAAATAACTATTTGTATAGATACTTGATGATGGGTAAAACTATATTGTATATCCATTTATGGGTACTAACTATAATTGGTATGTATTACATATTAAATTGACCATCACTAGTGCATGATGACTGAGCCTATGACTCATCACTAGACTAGATTGTTTAGGGGATGGGTTAATTAAAATTCATTTATAAATCAATATGAAAGATGTCAACAGATTATTTCCATTGATGGATGATGATTAAACTAAGAATTCCTATATTCAAGGAATCATATTAATTATTTTAAAATCCAATAAATTATTTTCATGATAGTATGGTTTGTCACTTTCATTATTATTTTTCAAACTATGCTCTTTGGTTTTAATAAATGGATGGAAATAGAAGGAAATGTGTTAACAATTAATGTGACATAAATTTATCGATTTTACTCTTTCATGATTGATCATCCATATTAATTTAGTTTTATTTAAAATCATATAATTTTGGTGTAATATATTACTAACACTGAAACCATTTTTTCCATCCCACAATGCTCAGATCACTGAATAATTATTTTAGATGTCTATAATTTTCAATTAAAAGATGATCAATGGTGGATTCCTATGAAAAACAATAATCAATAAAATGAAATTGACTCCACAGAGTGGATTGGGTTTCATATATTATTTTTCAAAAAGAAATATCACATTATAATTCATATGAATATGGAGAATAAATTCTTTATAATAAAGAATAGAGATAATGAATCCACTTATACCTATGAAGAAGATTATACATGGAATATATGGTACAGTTATGGCATTATTATAAAAATAAATTGAATATTTGATCAATTCATCAATATCTTAAGACATTGTTTTATATCGGAGATATTGATAAAGGACATCAGTATTTTTAAATAAATCATTTGATGTGGTATCAATATAGATATTGCTATTGAGATAATCCATCAATCTCATTGTTTTAATTTTAAAATAATTTTATAATTTAATAGAAAATATAATAATAAAAAACATTAAGTGAAGAAGATGAGTATTCTTTTATATCATGAATTTGGAATGAAACATAGACGAAACCGACAGTTGGAATAGTAAATTCCATAAATTTTGAAATGAATATCGTCATGAAATAAAATATCAATTTGATTAAACTGAGTTATATAATGATTACAATATATAGTAATATCTACAGAATACAATATAGGAATCAGTTTGGTACTTTTTTAATAATAGATTAAATATTTACAAAACCTACCAAAAACTAGTGTAGTCATGATTATTGGTCAATTAACATGGAATAACATCATTACAAGGTATGATGAGTGGGACAATGTTAAATAAAAAATAATAATAAAAATGAAAAAATAAACTCGATTTCAAATGGTGTGTGCAATAGGGGTGATGTAGTCAATATAATAATGGTTGAGGGAAAAAGGAAACATTTGAGTGAAGAGTGTGGAGATCAAAAGATAGTATGGAGGATCTCAGAGGAAGAAAAGAGTAATTTGAGTAGATTTTTTTTCTAATTCTAATAATATATATTGTTCATTTTCTACCATCATTCATTGATAAGTGTTAGTAGTTATGGTGAAAGATGAAAACATGTTCTTTTGAGTCTAACAACTCAAGATAAATGGATTATCTAGTTTCCCAACCATGGAGTCCACTAATATACTTAATGAAGAAACCATATGAGTTAAACTTGTATAAAATATCATATCATTAAATGGACAAAAAAATAATAATCATTATTGAAAAATAATTCCATATATATCTCATTGAGTTATGTTGATTATAGGACATGAATTACACGAACTATAGAAAATTGTATATTTTCCAACAAGAAATGGTACTTAAATAAATATAATATACTATCCAGATCAATATCATTCCCCAATATGAGTTTATACTACCATTTTACCAAAAATATTCAACATATAAAATGGTTATCGAAAAATATGGGTACAGAATAAGATTAAAAAAACAAGAAATACACCAGAAAGTGCATCAAAAACATATTCCAAAACTGATGGATTGAGCGGATGGGTATGTCTCCACTGTGGTCATGAATTCAATTAGATTCTATAGAATTATATGTATCATTATGTCCCCATAAATCTCTTATCTATCTAACCTATCTTAATATAATAATAATAATTTCTAATTCTTCAACATTCACCCTAAAACACATACTTACACATATTAATCCAACTACACTAAACCCAAGATTTAGTCATTTGATTTTAGAAGGGTAGATCATAATTGATGGAATCCATATATAATTTCATAAATAATTAATTCCATACATAATGAATACCAATCGTCCACCTGAATAAATGAAATACACAATTTTATTCACACAAATGACTACTCAACCAACAAAAATATTTATGCAAGTGTTTGAAATCATGTAGCCAATTCACCACAAAGATGTTCCCACTCACATAAATAATTCATAAATTACCAGGTTCCCTTCACATAAGAAATTAAAATCATATAGGTAATAGACTATAATTATTCCATTTCACCCACGTAGGAAATTGACTAACATATTTGATTTGATGATATAGCTGATTAGATGAAATATCCAATCAGATGATTTTTTATGATTCCAAACCCATCCGTCCACCAAATTCCAAATAAAATCATATAGATAATCCCAAATAATGGGTAATATTTCTTCTAATTTGGATTTTCATAACTATATACTAGAAAATTTTACCTTTGTGTTTGTTTATTTAAATATCATCCACCAAAATTAAGAAATAGTTCATTACAATCATGGGTAGTGTAACATTGTTTTTTAGTTGGTGATGTGGATGTGGATTCATCATAATTGGATCAGTTATATTTTTCATTTATTTCATTTCATACTTTATATTTCCTAATAGGTGACATATACAAAGGATTTAGGTGTTGATAGTGGTGTCTGGTTTATCTACTTGGGTACATTTTAGATCACATCCCTCTTAAGATGGTGAATTCTATTTTGAAAAATGAAAAAAATGGATTCACCATCTACAATATAGATGACTCCTTCATTATCGTCAATAGGAACATTAGTTTGAAAATAAAAACTGGTAGAGGGTGGATTCTTCCTAAACTGTCAAGTGAAATATCATCTTAGAAGAATTTCACATTCAGATGTATATGGGAGAGTTTCTATGTGTTGTCTATCAAGAGGATCCATCTTGAACATGGAATTCAGATGTTTTTATGTTTTTTTATTTAGTATCGTTTTCATTATTTTTTAATTGATTGATAAAATAATGAATTTTTTTCAACAAATAATATTTTTATGTCATCACCTCAACAAATAAAAATATTCCAATTATCAAATTAATTATCACCAATACTCTCAAATGGAAACATCAAACAATTAAAATATTAACTAGTCTTATACCAATAATTTTAATTAATTGAGTTTCCAGAATATGAAATATGATTAAAAAACATAATAAAAAAATCCAACCCAATTGTTTCTAGATTCAATGTATCTCTATTCTGAGAAAAAATTTCCATTGAATAACATTGAATTATGAAAATACTTATGTGAATGTATTATAAAATAACACTAATTTAAATCCACCATATTTAATCCCTTACCATACTGCTAAAATAATTCATTTAATCATTTTTTTACATAAAATCTAGTGAAATATTTACTAAAATCCTAAAATTTTAAAAAAACAACATAATTAAAGAAAATCATCAAACCATAAATTGTTGTAAATTTCCTAGCTTAAAACTTAGTTGTGCAAATATTCATATATTGATTGAAGATTATACTCCACATAAGGGAATAAAAACTACAGATACCCTATTCTAATTAAATCCAAAAAAAAGTAAAAAATATTTCACTCTTTCTTAGATTACTGAAACCAATGTTCCTCTTTTGACTTTTTTAATACAACTCAAAGGATTTTCTTATAATAAAATCACTCCCTTTTTTATTTCTGTTCAATATTTCCCTCAATGTCATGAACACATTTTTTACAACGTCAATTTATTTATATCTTTTCCAGAAATAAATTTTAGCATAAAACTTTATAGATAACATATATATTAAGGAATTATTTATAGAAATTCTTCTAGTTCCCTCATCTCAGATACTCACTATCAGAACCCATTTTATTATCACACTCATTATTCAGAAGATTTGTAATAATCTTTTTGATTTAGATCTCTAAATTGTTAATATTTCCCCAGATTGGTACCATTGTTAATGTTTATGTTCAATATTCCTCTATTTATAATTCCCATTATATAATAATTTAACCTATCAAGCATCCTTTTACCATTTTTCAAAAATGATATCTATATATATAGAGAAAAAAATAACTAATAAATCACTCATTTCTTATAATATCAATGTAATTGAAATCCCTCAAATTAGATATTACATATTCCCCTAGGTTGAATATGTTTATTTCTTATTTTTTAAATGTATATATTTTTTTACTACCTAGAGTAGAGGGAGTTTATAAAAAATGTAGTAATTTTGAAGAAAAAATGGTTTCCATATGATATATAAAGATAAAAGCAAAACTAAATAAAAGATAACGATTCATCTCCCACATAATATGTAACACCCTAGGTAAATAAAGAATATGACATTTTCACATTTATCCATATTTTTGAATAAAATATTAATATTACTTTAAAGGGGACGCTATGCTCAATGGCGTACGCAATACGCAACAACAAGTTTCTTGGGAATCTTACGTTGCACTCTAATAATAAAATAATATTATTTTAAATGGTAGTTAACTCCTAGCCGTTGTAATGACGGGAATGAACAGAACTAACTACAAAATTATTATATATGTTTGTCAAATATTTTTACTTTTAACAATAAATGTTAGATGATTAAAAATGTGAATGAATCAAATTTTAAGCGTAAACATTCTAATATTTTTAAAAGGTTGATTAACCACCTTTTGATGGTGAACCTTTTTTAAATCCACTTTTTGACAATTTTATGTGTTATATTTGACAAAATAAAATTCTTCTTTATAATTGGGACATCAAAATTTACTTTGTGTAAATTTTTGGTATTTTTCCGATAAAGTTCATTTTTTAATGAATAGTGAAAAATGTGGTATTTTAATTCAAAACCTCTTTTTAATCTAATTTATTTATATTATTAGATTATCTTTTGAATTGTTTTTAATTTGAAATTAGAATATATTTTTACCAGTTAATCTAATAGTGGTCATTGGAATTATTTTCACTTTGAAATTGGACTTAAAATAGTGTCAATATTTTAATAGATATTGTTTCTTAAAAACATGCTATTTGTTTTGACAGCGGGAATTAATTATTAAACTAATTAATTCAACTTTGGTATTTTTCTGAAAAACATCAATTTTTGATGAATAGTGAAACCACTAAGTGGAAGTTTAAAAACTGTTTTTTTGTTTAAATGAAACTTTACCACTTCTGTGGTTTGAATTTCAAAAATCCGACATACATGGTTGTCATTAGGATGTAAAATGTCGTTCAATGGGATTAAAATAATTTTTTGGTGAATAGTAACTCTTATGTTTTTAATCGCGATTAGAGGTAATTAGTGTAATTTAATGTAAAGATAATGTTATAATAATATCAAATGACCTTGACACATGTTCTACCCTTATTGGATGAGTCATGGCCGACCAAGAAAATCCATGGGTCAACTTTGGGACCCTATAGAGCCACTTTGGTTGGAAAATGACGTTAATACCTTTTTATTTAAAGTTAAAATTAAAATGTCACAAACATGTGTTGTTTTACTAAAACAATTTTTACATGGGCTTATATAAGTCATATTTTTGACTATAAATATTCATTAGAAATATAAAAAAATTTCCTACATCATGATAGTTTTTTTATAATTTTTAGAGATTAAATAAATTAATTTATTTATGACACCGTGATGATGCGGTGGTTACCTCATAAATGAACGATTTAAATAAAATGAAAAGATAATGTAAAATCTATAACCTACACTTGTAAAAAACCTATTTTATGTTTGGATTTCAAACTATTATCACCATATCCTCGAAATATATAATTTTGGGACCTTTAAAATCCGAAAATCATTTTATAATAAAGTTATATTTTATAACTTTCCAAGAGTGCCCCTCTTATCCTCTTATAAAAGGCCCCCACCTCTACCACCTTACACACACCTCTCAAGCCTTTGTCTCGGCCAACCCCTAACCATTTCATCTATCCACATCCCTCTCTTCATCACTGAAGCCTCACTTTGGGCATAATCCTTTCCAAGGAAGCCTTTGATCTTAAATCAAATAGAGTTACCCGATTTAAAGGTAACGTCTTCCCTTGTTTTTTATTAATTTTTTTTGTAACAAAACCAGTATATTAAATATACTAGGACGTTTTTATAAGAAGTATTCTAGCTACACTTTCACACACCTTCGCCTCATGGTTAAAAAACATACTGTTTCTGTGGTTGGCGATTTTCTGCCTCACAAAACGATGATTGTTCAATATTCTTTTAACACCTTTAAAGGTGGCCATTATGATGTCACTATATTTTATATATGATATATATGGTATTTATGTTTACTATATTTTTCTGTATTTTATATTTAAAACATACCTTTATTCTTTTGATGTTGTGCAAATGCGATAATTTCATATGAGGAAGTGTGGACTACCGCCCCCTCAAGTGATGTGACTCGTTCATGCAATACATGGAATGTATAAAGAATGAAATAAATGAACATATTTGACCTATATAACATATATATTATACTGGAATTATAATATATATATATCTCATATATTTTCAATTCCATTAATATGAAAAAAATGATAGTAGCGTTCATGCGTACGTACGGCCTACCGTCTCCATGAACGGTGCTTTTCATTTTTTATCTCCAAATGTTATGGAATAGTATAAAATGAATATGTACAGGATATATATGATATTTTAATCATTAATACTATTCTGTAAATGATTTACTTATAACAACATGGGCAATCATTTTCAAACAAGTTCATTTTTTTTACTCATGTACCAAACATCGGCAAAAACGTCTGATATGAACTAACATTATTAAACAATTATTATGACATTATAAAATGTGATATGAACTGAATAATAATATTTAAAGGAGGTCCTTAAGCAATTATAAATTGACCAAAGTTTATTATTCATAAATATAAAGAAACGAACAAGACAAGTCGGACTTGAGGTAAGGGATCCTACCCCTCTCCTTCTTTTTAAGTACACTCTTTTATGTCATTCCTTTTAAGCTCATATTTCTTATGATTGGGATGTTCTTTTATATTCATCTTGATTCAAATTTTATTTTAATATGATGAGAGACCCTATTTGATCTCATCAATCCATTTTTGGAAGTTTTAAGTGGCGCTGTTAGGCTGCCAAGTTTTTGTAAGGGATTTTTCATCTCACTTTAATTCCCGTGAGATTTATGATACATTTGCCACCATTTCCTTTGAGGGGTATATGTGCTGACCATTATTATACTCTTTGTGTAATATAATTTCTTTTATGAGTATTTACATCAATGTTGTATTGTCCTTCTTTCATGGGGTGTATGTTTTGAAAGATACCCAAGTAGGTACGAGAACCTTTCACCCTCCTCTTTTTAAAAGACTTATTTTGTTATGTCTTTTAATTCACATACTATTAAGTTGGGATATGTTCTTCTATATCCTTATTGATGTAAATTTTATGTCCAAGTGACGAGATACCCTTTTTATCTCTCATCAACTCTTTTTCTGAATTTTGAAGTGACGCCGTTAGGCTGTCGAATTTTTTCAAGGGAACTTCTTAACCCAATTTTGATTCTTTGGGATAAACTTGTACTCCTTGAATATGTAGTTCTATGAATATGTGTGAATAACCTATGATTGTTTTACACTTAATATCCACTTATATTTGGTGTATTCGTTTGTCACACATAATTATGTAATTGATTTATCCTTAATCCAAGGATACTGTCTTTATAAGGGACTTCGTCTCAATCTCCATTCATTGAGGCATATTTTGTTTTATACACAACATTATTTTATATGGTGTATAAACCGCTTTGACTTTTACTCTTATTCAAAAGGAATATTTTTTTCTACGAAGCGTTTTACTAAACGACAAAAGGAATGTTTCTTTGTCATACGTATGCGGCGACAACGACTTCTCTGCCGCCATGACCGTTATTTGAGTTTTGGCTTCCTCTACTAGCGATAACTTTTTTTTAAAATGAAAAATAAATACCATGTTTTACTTTTATTTTATTTTGGTATTGAAAATGGTTTTCATAATGTTTTTAAATCAATGCGTTGTATTGATATCTTGTGATTGAAAAGTGGACATGTTATGTTTCCTTTATGCTTGTTTTATGTGATACGATTATGTTATGGTTCTTGGGCATTATTATGAAGATGGGTGGTTTTGTGATAAACTAAGGGAGGGTGAGCCCAATATAGCTCTCCAATGTATTGGGTAATGTAAAGGAGTTAAACGTTAAGGTTTCTCCGAAGAGATTTAGGGAATATACTGTGATGGGTATTCCAAACGTAACCAGGAGGGTTACTCCCTTTGTAAGAATGTTCTGAATGCCTCAAGTTACCTTTATGCCTTATGATTTCTATGATTTATTCATGATTTGATGAGGTATGTTAAAATGCTTATGTTTTATGTGTAAAGTATTATTTCATACATGGACTAATGTTTTCTTTTCGTACTTTTATATCCCTTACTGAGCTTTTTATGCTCATCCCAAGTTTTTGAAATGTTTTTCATAGGTCAAGGGAAAGGTTCATGTTATGACGATAGTGTCAAGGAAGTGTCAAGAAAGAATTCATGTTTTATTTTAAATATGTTTCCGTTGATGGGGAAAAATGAATAATATCTTTTATGTAACCACTTTGTTTAAATGTGGAATGTAATTCATGATTTATGATCTAATTCTCTAAAAATATAAACCTGAAAAGATCCTCAATATGAAGTATTCATTTAATTCAATATTAAGTAAGGTTTAAGTCCGGGGCCTTATAGTTGGTATCAGAGGTCGGTTTAGACAACTTTAGGGATTAAGAGTTTTTTCTAGACACATGATTAGTCCCTATATCTATTATTTCTGTTAAATCCTTGTTTTATAACTTTGTTCAGGTAAAGTAAAGTCGGTTACGAATGGAAGGAGAAGGATCTCTAACAACATTCCTATCTCTTCCTGATGACATGCTTGCAATAATTATTGAAAAGTCATGTTCGGATGATTGTGAAATTTTTTCTACCATACAACACACTTGAAAGTCGTTGTTTGAGATATCAAACACCTCCACTATACCTCGTTATCATCGTGGATCATGGGTTTTATTTATACAAATACTATTTTCACAATATTCTCATATTTTCAAGAAAGGTAAATATTATCAAGGTATTATCAAATATTTTACATTATCACAAGAATTTGAACCATATTATGATTTTAAAAATGGTGATGAGGAAGGAGACCCTTGCGCAACCTATTTATATTTTCTTTTAAAATATAATCACTTAGCACATACTTATGGTATTTTAAAAGGACCAATAATAGAAAGTTTCAACTCAAATTCTGTCAGACTATTTTATAGAAATCATGTTTTATCAGATGTTTTGGAATTATATGTCATACATGATTATTTTCCAAAACTATTTTTCTGTGAACACCCATATGACCCATGTTGTACAAGGTGTATTTGGATGGAGGAAGAAAATGATTTTGAAGGATCTCTAAATCATTGTTGTAATGCATGGGACTTATACCTACGTGAGCAAGATGACGATGAAACCGAGTGGACGCCATGATCAAGATATGATGTTATTCATTTTGGGAATCGTTTTATTTTATCTTTTGGTGGTGAAATAAGACTTCAAGAATTAAGATGTTGAGAAAATAATGAATTTGGATGAAAATGAGAGGTATAAGGAAAATATTGAGGTTAAAACATGTTAGGGTTATTTTTGGAGTTTTATAAAATGGACAACACGCAGACCATGTGACAACCCTTCGCGTCGGATAAAGCTGTGGGAATCGAACCCACAACCAAAGTGCGACTGGTATTTATCGCCTACCACTGGACTACGTGAAGTCCCTGGTTAGTATGACTTATTCTTTTTATTTAGATGATTTTATGAATTAAGAGTAAGTTGATTTTGTGTTATCTATGGAAATTATTAACCTATCATGGAGGATATGTGATTAGGTTAATTACTTTTCAATATGAGAGTTTAAGAGCAACTAATGTTATTTGGAGATAAGTGTTAATTTGTACCTTGGAAGACTATGTGATTAAATCCTTCAAATATTTGGGTTTCAATATTAGTTTGGTTTACTTTGAAGAATTTTATGGACAAATTGTTTATTGAATGGTCTTTGTTGAACTTTGGGTATTGTTTGACAAATTTTGGAGATTAAGAATAGAATTGTTTTTATAAAGGATTATCCTTTTTGGGTATTATCTTATCTCATACTAAACTTTTAGGTTTTAGTTTTGGTTACGGTCTAAAGACATGGGAAGTATATAGTTCTTTTTTTGTGGATTAGGTGATTCTCTAATAGTTGATTATAGCTCTCTTAATGTAAACAAGTCTTCCTAAATACTCATCCTTTGGGGAAAGTATGAGTTTGTGTAAAAAATATAGTAAAAGTTGAAAGTCAATATGACAAGTAAGTATGTTTCCTTAAGGTCAAAAATAAATTCCTCAATGAAAAGTAACTTAAAAAAAAAATTGTCTATTAACTTTTCCTACGGGGGAATCGAATACCGTTTAACCCACCATAAGTATGTGATTTTCTTGTGGTTAACTTTCTCCTAAACTTGTTTTTTATCACTCTCCCTCAGAATATGAACCTTTGTTTTTTTCCTCCATATCCATGTTTTCTTACATGGGATCCTAGTATGGGTTAACTCGGGTGACCTTTGTACTTCTCTTTCTTTATTTTAAAGTGATTGTTTTATTAACTCTTGTTCCAATGTGGGATTTTCAATGAAGTTTCCAAGCCCAATTTTAAAATTGTGCGGACACAATTCCCAAAAGGGGGGAAGGATGTAACACCCCAGGTAAATAAAGAATATGAAATTTTTACATTTATCCATATTTTTGAATAAAATATTAATATTACTTTAAAGGGGATGCTATGCTCGATGGCGTACCCAATATGCAACAACGAGTTTTTTGGGAATCTTATGTTGCACTCTAATAATAAAATAATATTCTTTTAAAAGGTAGTTAATGCCTAGCCGTTGTAATGATGGGAATGAACAAAACTAACTAAAAAAGGATTATATATATTTGTCAAATATTTTTACTTTTTACAATAAATGTTAGAGGATTAAAAATGGGAATGAATCCAATTTTAAGCGTAAACATTCTAATATTCTATAAAAGGTTGATTAACCTCCTTTTGATGGTGAACCTCTTTTAAATCCACTTTTTGAATATTTTATGTGCTATATTTGAAAAAATAAAATTCTTCTTTAGAATCGGGACATCAAAATTTACTTTGTGTAAATTTTTGGTATTTTTCCGATAAAGTTCATTTTTTAATGAATAGTGAAAAATGTTGTATTTTAATTCAAAACCTCTTTTTAATATAATTTATTTATATGATTAGATTATCTTTTGAATTTTTTTAAAGTGAAATTAGAATATATTTTTACCATTTAATCCAATAGTGGTCATTGGAGTTAACTTCACTTTGAAATTGGTCTTAAACTAGTGTCAATCTTTTAATTGATATTGTTTCTTAAAAACACGCTATTTGTTTTGACAGTAGGAATTAATTATTAAATTAATTAATGAAACTTATATTTTTTGAATTTTTTTAAAATAGACATCATTTTTGAATTCAAAATATCAAATATAGCTTAGGGTGAATTTTTGGTATTTTTCTAAAAAATTTCAATTTTTGATGAATAGTGAAACCACTAAGTGGTAGTTTAAAAACTATTTTTTCGTTTAAATCAAACTTTACCACTTATGTGGTTTGAATTTCAAAAATACTACATACATAGTTGTAATTAGGATGTAAAATGTGGTTCAATGAGATTAAAATAATTTTTGGTTGAATAGTAACTCTTAAGTTTTTAATCGCGATTAGAGGTAATTAGTGTAATTTAAGGTAAAGATAATGTTATAATAATATGAAATGACCTTGAAACATGTTCTAACCTTATTTTATGAGTCATTTCCGACCAAGAAAATCCATGGGTCAACTTGGGGACCCCATGGAGCCACTTTGGTTGGAAAATTACATTAATAACTTTTTATTTAAAGTTAAAATTAAAATGTCAAAAACATGTGTTGTTTTACTAAAACAATTTTTACATGGGGTTATATAAGTCATATTTTTGACTATAAATATTAATTAGAAAGATAAAAATATTTCCTACATCATGATACTTTTTTATAATTTTTAGACATTAAATAAATTGATTTATTTATGACACCGTGATGATGCAGTGATTACCTCATAAATGAATGATTTAAATAAAATGAAAAGATAATGTAAAATCTATAACCTAAACTTGTCAAAAACCTATTTTATGTGTTTATTTAGAACTATTAGCACCTTATACTAGAAATATATAATTTTGGGACCTTTAAAATCCGAAATTCATTTTATAATAAAGTAATAGTTTATAACTTTCCAAGAGTGCCCCTCCTCTCCTCTTATAAAAGGACCCCACCTCTACCACCTTACACACACCTCTAAAGCCTTTGGATCGGCAAAACCCTGCCCATTTCATCTCTCCACATCAATATATTCATCATTGAATCCTCACTTTGTAACGAAATTTTTCCAAGGAATCCTTTGAGCTTAAATCAAAGAGAGTTACCCGATTTAAAGGTAATGTCTTCCCTTGTGTTCTTTTGATTTATTTTGCTTCTCCAAACCCATCAAACCTTTTTATTACTTTTTTTTGTAACAAAACCAGTATATTAAATATACTATTATGTTTTTATAAGAATTATTAGAGCTACACTTTTACACACCTTCATCTAATGGTTAAAGAACATACTGTTTCTGTGGTTGGCGATTTTCAGCCTCAAGAAACGATGATTGTTCAATATTCTTTTAAAACCTTTAAAGGTGGACATTATGATGTCAATGTATTTTATATATTATATATATGGTATTTATGTTTAATATATGCTTCTGTATTTTATATTTAAATCATACCTTTATTCTTTTCATGTTGTGCAAATTCGATAATTTCCTATGAGGAAGTGTGGACTACCGCCCCCTCAAGTGATGTGACTCGTTCATGCAATACATGGAATGTATAAAGAAAGAAATCAGTGGACATATGTGACCTATATAAAATATATATTATAAAGTAATAATATATATATATATATATCTCATTTATTTTTAATTCCTTTAATATGACAAAAAAAATGAAAGTAGCGTTCATGCGTACGTACGACCTACCGTCTCCATGAATGATGCTTTTCATTTTTTATCTCCAAATGTTATGGAATAGTATAAAATGAATATGTACTGGATATATATGATATTTTAATCATTAATAATATTCTGTAAATTATTTACTTATAACAATATGGTCAATCATTTTCAAACAAGTTCATTGTTTTTACTCATGTACCAAACATCGGAAAAAACGTCTGATATGAACTAACATTATTAAACAATTATTATGACATTATAATATGTGAAATGAACTGAATAATAATATTTAAAGGAGGTCCTTAAGAAATTATAAATTTACCAAAGTTTATTATTCCGGAATATAAAGAAACGAATAAGACAAGTTGGACTTGAGGTAAGGGATCCTGCCCTCTCCTTCTTTTTAAGTACACTCTTTTATGTAATTCCTGTTAAGCTCATCTTTATTATGATTGGGATGTTATTTTATATTCATATTGATGTACATTTTATGTTAATATTATGAGAGACCCTATTTGATCTCATCAATCCATTTTTGGAAGTTTTAAGTGGCGCTGTTAGGCTGCCAAGTTTTCATAAGGGATTTTTCATCTCACTTTTATTCTCGTGAGATTTATGATACATTTGCCACCATTTCCTTTGATAGGTATATGTACTTACCATTATTATACTCTTTGTGTAATATACTTTATTTTATGAGTATTTACATCAATGTTGTATTTTCCTTCTTTCATGGGGTGTATGTTTTGAAAGTTACCCAAGTATGTAAGGGAACCTTTCACCCTCGTCTTTTTAAAAGACTTATTTTGTTATGTCTTTTAATTAACATACTATTAAGTTGGGATATATTCTTCTATATCCTTATTGATGTAAATTTTATGTCAAAGTGATGAGATACCCTTTTTATCTCTCATAAACTCTTTTTCTGAATTTTGAATTGACGTCGTTAGGCTGTCAAATTTTTGGGAACTTCTTAACCCAATTTTGATTCTTTGGGATAAACTTGTACTCCTTGAATATGTAGTTCTATGAATATGTGTGAATAACCTGTGATTGTTTTACACTTAATATCCACTTATATTTGGTGTATTCGTTTGTCACACATAATTATGTAATTGATTTATCCTTAATCCAAGGATACCGTCTTTATAAGGGACTTCGTCTCAATCTCCATCCATTGAGGCATACTTTGTTTTATACACAACTTTCTTTTATACGGTGTATAAACCCCTTTGACTTTTATGCTTATTCAAAAGGAATATTTTTTTTATACAAAGCATTTTAATAAATGATAAAAGGAATGTTTCTTTGTCGTACGTATGCGGCGACAATGAATTCTCCGCCGCCGTGACCATTATTTGAGTTTTGGCTTCCTCTACAAGCGATAAATTCTTTTTAAAATGAAAAATAAATACCATGTTTTACTTTTGTTTTATTTTTTTATTGAAAATGGTTTTCATAATGTTTTTATATCAATGCGTTGTATTGATATCTTGTGATTGAAAAGTGGAAATGTTATGTTTCCTTTATGCATGTTTTATGTGATATAATTATGTTATGGTTCTTGGGAATTATTATGAAGACGGGTGGTTCTGTGATAAACTAAGGGTGGGTGAGCCCGATATGGCTCTCCAATGCATTGGGTAACGCGAAGGAGTTAAACGTTAAGGTTTCTTTGAAGGGATTTAGGGAATATACTGTGATGGGTATTCCAAACATAACCAAGAGGGTTACTCCCTATGTAAGAATGTTATGAATGCCTCAAGTTACATTTATTCCTTATGATTTCTATGATTTATTCATGATTTGATGAGGTTTGTTAAAATTATTATGTTTTATGAGTAAAGTATGATTTCATAAATGGAATAATGTTTTCTTTTTGTACTTTTATATCCCTTACTGATCCTTTTATGCTCATCCCATGTCTTTGAAATGTTTTTCACTGGTCAAGGGAAAGGTGCATGTTATGATGATAGTGTCAAGGAAGTGTCAAGAAAGAATCCATGTTTTATTTTTAATATGTTTCCGTTGATGGGGAAAAAAGAATACTATCTTTTATGTAACCACTTTGTTTAAATGTGGAATTTAATTCATGATTTATGATCTAATTCTCTAAAACTTTGAACCTAAAAAGATCCTCAATATGAATTATTCATTTAATTAAATATTAAGTAAGGTTTAAGGCCGGGGCCTTATATAATAAATTATCAACAGTATCCCCAATGTTTTATCCTAAAGTGGGAAAACTAATTGTACGAATTTTCAACAATACAGTTCACAAACTGAGGAGGGGGTTCATAAATTCTCAAAACAACATATGTTTTACACATCCAATATAATTTTTGTGGGCATGATATCCATGTGACAAATTAAGCTCACAATGGTTTTTTGAACACTATAGATTGAGGAATTAAAAAACCCATTTAAAATTATTATATCACAAATTTTAAATCATTACAGTGTATTAACCAACATAAAATTAATAATTATAAAATATAAATAGTTGATCCAAATTATAACTAAAAATTATGTTAGTCGATATGGTTGGAGTAATTTTTAATTTGTCGAAAGATGGATATTCCCTACGGTTTTTTCATATTATTACATTAATATCCTATTTAAATAATATTGGTATAAGATGTTTAAATGTATAGAAATAAGAAAATATAGAAATAAGTAAATAGAAAATTAAATAAATATAATAATGAACAATGGGTTGTATCCCATGAATCTATATGTCAAGAGTATTCATCCAAGAAAAAATTCTTAACTATAAATGTGGTTAAGGGAAGATCAATCCTTTAAATATCACTTATTTAAGTGGTTCTAACTTCATTGAATAATTTTTTATTGTTATCATATCCAAATAATTCCACTCTCCCATTATCCACAACCATCAAAATTCATAATGCCCCTGATCACATGGATAATAGTTTAGTAGGAAACATCATCGACTGGGTATTGAGGTGAATAACTATCCTCCCCATAAGAATGTGTATGTTTTGAATTACAAAATCATTGAAATCATTCATCCATTCCTTATAAATCATATAAATTTTATATTATTCTCTAATGATTTCATCAAATTCATTTAACTGATTCATCCTTCATTAACTAATAGTATTAAAAACAAAATTTAAAAAATATTCTACCTAAAAGTCATATATAATAGTTTCATAAGATAATTATCAATAATTAAATAAATTAACTAATGTGTTGACATAAATTTTTATGTTTTTATGGTAGTATAATAAATTTGTAAAGAATCTTCTATCTTTAATATCTAACCATTAATATTTTAATTCACACATTCCCAATAGGATTTATATTAGTTTCTTATTAGATTAATTACAATGTCTAATAGACATGGGATGAGATGATGTATTTATTTGTGATTGTAATAATTTATTTTATTAGTGGTATTTTTGACAATTTTAATGGTGGAACCAATTCCAATAATGAAATCCTTGTCAATGTTAAACCTAAACAAGTATTTCTTCTTGAAAAACCTGATTAAACTACTATCATGGTTGTTTGGAAATGAAAAAGCTTGAACCAACTTTAATACATATGCAAAATAAAATAAAATATATTCATTTCCACATTAGGATGTAAAAGGTCCTATGATTTCCATTGGAGGATATATTGATTTCGACATATGTTACTTAGTTGTTTATATTTTGCAGACCTTACAACACTAATTCACGTATCCTTAAATAGATTTTTTAGTAAAATTATTATTGTAAAACATTTTGAGTAGCTATCTTAGTATGAGGATATCATCACCATAATGATGAATGGAATATAAATAGAATGTAAAAATTATTATTTTTTGAACACATCATCACTTAATAGATTCTATAAAGGCCTCTAAATATTAATGAATCATTTTAAAAAATAGCTATACTTAAATGTAAATTTATTTACCTGGTTTTAAGAGAAATAATTAGGTATAATTAATACAATGAGAATATTAACAATTCTAGAAAACTAAGAAAAATTATTATTGGAAGAAAAAAAGTATTTTCTTCTAGAAAATAAATGTTTATCTCCCTTGGGAATCCATTTTGAGTATTGGGTATCCAAAACAGATGCTCATCCCTGAAATTTTTTACCATAGACTATCATAGATTAGAAAGTCAAATTCATATAAATTTATATCTCATATCACCTCTCTTGGTTTAGTTTCATTCATTAAAAATTGATATTTTATAGCCTAATGATCCATAAAGTCAACTATAATAGATCCAATCGGATTATTTGATTTTTTTTGAAAATAAAAATCTATCACAACATGCTCCTTCTGTATTTTTAGTAAATTCTTTGAGCCTTATACTTTTTTCAACTAGCATAATACACTAAATACTAATTTATAGCATTACTATGACATAAAATAGCTCCCACAACCATATCAATTCTATCACAAACAATTTTAAAATGGAGTTTCTAATCATGGAAAATAATAACAGGTGAATAAATGAGATTTTCTTATAGAAATTTAATGGTGTCGAATCATTACTAATAAAAAAATGGAGTTTCATTAATAATATGTGAACATATTTTATTAGTTATCATAGAAAAATATTTTTCATATCCCATAGAAAATACAACATGTCCTAAAAAGTTTTTATTTCTCTTAACATTTCCAGATAGAGGTAGCTTATTTATAACACCAATTTTAGCAGTATCATCCACTAATACAATATTTTAAATTTCATAACTTAAAAAATCTATTTAGTATATGTGAACTAATTTTTTCCCAATTTATGATAATATTTTTATATTCAAACCTATTCAATTTGGGTTTTAGATGTTTTATACATTCATCAAAATCAAATCCTAATATAGAAAATTCATCCATGAATACTTCAAAAAATATCTCAATGATATTAGAATAAATAGTCGTCATGCACCTATAAAAGTTGGTAGGATAACCACATAAAACAAAAGGAATTATTCTGTTATAACATGTATCAAATGGACATGTTAACATAGTTTTTTATTAGTCAGTAGGGGTGATGTGAATCAGATTACAACTATACAAACAATCTAACGAAATGAAAAGCTATTTTTAAGAAAAAAATTCAGATATAAAAACATGAAATGTAATTGTAAAATTATATTTTATGATGTAAGGGTTATTATTTCTATAGTATATTCAATGTATCCACATTTTCATTATTCTGATTTGAATTTTGTGATTTTTTCAATAGTTATAATAATCTCTCAACTGCAATTAGGGACTAAATAAACTAGATTTACCGATGGTCTACCTAAAAATTCGATATAATATTATTGTATCAAATATTCTAATATCTTATTATTATACTAATTATTTCATGTTTGGATTAGTTATTGTTTAATGATACACCATTGGTGTACACTCTCATTCCAAGGTAATTTTGTACATTCAAAATAATAAAATTATAAAATTGATATCATTTATAGAATATACAATGAAAGACTTAAACATCATCCAAACACCTATAATGGTATCCTCATTAATTTCTTATAGTTTATATGAAATAATGATATTTATATTAGAGTACACTACTTAAAATAAAAATTTCAAATGAACTAGAAATGGGTTAAGTTTCATGGTGGGAAGAACATTTCTATATAAAAGACACATGGGTATGGAAGTAAAAAGGTACACTTTGTTACCATGTAAATAATTAACTGAAAAAAATATTTATTAAACATATTATCATTATAAATAAACTACTAATATCCATATTATTTGAGTGGGGTAAACATATTTTCTATAATTAATTCATATTTGTGACATTGGAATTATCGTAAAAAATTATCTAAATGTTTCTTGACATAGGAAAAACTAATGTCGAGGAATGTTTTTTAGGTAAATCAATTGTGACTATAATTTCAATAGGAATCCATAAAATATAATATTACTCCTCATCAACAGTTTTTTATCAAGTAAAATAACATCTCTTGGAAGTATATGATATTGAATAGGTTCATTGATTTAACTAATAACACTGATATACTCCTTCTACTCACTAAGGATGAAAATATATTTTTCCATTAAAATTTCATAAAAAAACCATATTTTGGAAATAATGGGCCTTATAGGAATAATAGGGTTCACTTGGTCAAATTCCATATCAAATATTAAATAAATAGTGGGTAAAAATAGCATAACTACTTCTATTAGCTAGTCATCTAGCCTACTGAATGGTAAGGTAATTGATCAATCTAAAAGTTAAAAAACAGCTCTATTGGGTTTTAGAACTCATATAAAAAATTATAGAATAATGATAATGGAATAAAATTGTTACATTCACCAATATCATAATATAAATTAAATCGGTCAATTGTATCACCAAACGTGAATGGAATTATAAATCCACATGGATTCCATATCTCGACAATTGGGAGGTATATTGTTTTTTCGAGTTTCACTACATTCCTCGATGATATTGTAAGTAGAAATATATTATATTATTTTTCGGTTTAAAAATAATTACTTGAGACTTTTCAGATAATAAAGGCTTTTAATGAGAGCCTTATGGAAGGTAATATTGATTTTTCTTTATTATCAACTTTTAGAAGTTTGAAAAATTCATAATTCTTATTTACCTTCTTAATTATTTGTGAAAAAAGAATTATTGAGGGAAAATTCCACACAATAGTGGAAAACCCATCGAATACATCAAAAAAATTTCTTTACATTATTCCCCCTCTTTTATTATTTATTTCTCGTTAATTTTACATCTGTAATGTAAGGGAATGAAATAAAACAACAAAAAGAAGAAATCCCCTTACTAGGCCTTCAAAAAATTATTCTAAAACATTTAGATCAAGTCGATCAATGTTCTCCTCCTCAATCATACCTTTGAAGAGTCTTCATGGTAGTCTATGTATTGGGATTCCCCATACGATTCGAGTTTTCCTCACCTCTCAAATTATGAAGAAAAAAAAATCAGAACCTTCAAACTTTATCTCTAATCAATCTTGTATCTTGGATATAATACACCCAACATATAAATTATCATCAAACATGGAATATTTATCTTCTCAAAAAATATGTATGGCCACCATGTTTAAGAATATGATTTAATAATTCCCTCAAAACAATATTCCAAACCACCACATTTATTAATTATGTACCAATTTTGTTTCACAAAGCTGAGGGGTTGACATAGATGAATTCTGATGTGAGAATTTTACAACAGATACAAAATATTCCATGTATCTATTACTTATCACATAACTGATACATTATGTATCTAATTATCCATACATTGAAGATTGACTAAACATAATGACTTTCTATAATGTGTCCCTTACAACCACTTTGATAATTAACTGATCTATTTGATTATATATAATAACCAATTGGGTGACATAGACAACTAGATTCTTCTCAACGATTCCTAAAACTTCTTTCTAATGAATTTGATCCTTCATCTGATAGTGGGACCACATGATTTAGAAGGATGTCTTATCTAGTGAATTTTCTTATCATAAGACTAGAAAAAAAACAATCCTTTATTTTTCATCAAATTGAAACTTCAAACCTTGAATAATAAAACTCGATGATCATGGTATGAGAATAATTGACCATCATCTGAGGATGTTTTTTAAGATTCGTTACTTGTGGATAACTCAATTTTAATTGATCTTCAATAAATACTTTTTATTTTTGAATAAGATACATTAATGAAGAGTTTATGTGTTTAGATTGGTGTTATATTTATATTCCATTGGGTACCACTCAATTTACCTCCCTCTTTAAATGTGTAATTTTGTATTGATATAGTCTATAATAGATTCACCAAATATAGAATTGGTGGATCCACAATAGTATTCCATGAAAACCCGTATCTCCAAATCGAAACTAGTGGAAGGGTTGTGGTGTTGGTAACCTTCATGTGAATACTCACATATAGATAATTCTTATTTTATATGTTCTATGGTTGGTGTCAATTTGTGGTTGATCTAGAGGATTTAATATTGGAAATGAATTCATTTTTCTATTTTTGTTGTTCTTACACAATATTTTTTGTATTTCTTTATTTGTTTCACAAAAAATTGATTCATTTCACTCCAAATCATTGTAATATATTCACCAAAAAATATTTATATATTTATATTTTCAAATTAACTGTCATCAATACTCTCCATAAAAAACATCATATAATTAATAGATAATGAAGTATAACACACTTAATTTTAATCATTTGAGAAAAAAATATGATAGTTGTTTACAATACAAAATGAACATTAAATCCTAAAATATTTATTTAATATTAAATGATTCTGCATTATAAGATCAATTTTCATAAGAATGACATTTAAATCATTAAAAATGATGTGGTAATGTGTGATTAAATAGGGAAAAAAAATTCAAAAATAAAATTTATGTTTTTAATATGTAATGACACAAGGAATTATGTTATCCAATGCTCAAAACCTGGGGAAAATGAATATTAATGACTTAAATTTCATTTTATGGCTAGTAAAAAAGTGAAATCTCATGTGATTGCTATTTTCATGTGGGTTTTGAGAACTATTTGCTGGATATTATACTTATTTTTTACTATATAACTGATATTTTCTTATTTGGTAATCAATTGAACCACTCCGTTATATCTATAAAATTTTATAAGGATCCCATATTAAATCTTTAAAATCAAATATATATTTATAATTAATAACTCTTATTCATATAATGATAACTTTTGAGTTCTATGATTATTCTATGATAGAAGTTTGTGGTATCTTGTCTCATGTAAATCCCATTATTCATCCTCATGTTTAATATTATGTTATTGTTGGTATGGATTTGATTTATTTATAAATAGCCCATTTAAATTTACATGAAATAGAAGTATCATATTATATTCTGAACCTAGTTATGGTCATTTATTAATTTGAGGAAAAAGATAAAATTCTAATGGGAATTATTTCCTCTATGTGAGTGTTTATTCCTATTGAACATGATTTTTTTCATAGATGGTTTGGTGAAACTCGACATCCATGATATCCCAATTTTTATGGAGTTCTATGATGAATTTTATAAGAGTTTCCTTGTATTCCTCAAAATTGGGAAGTTATGTTTTCACTAGAACTCCAACCAAGTGCTACAAATATTTCAAATAACCAAAATAGAATAACACCAAATTGTGTTTTAATAAATAATGTACTAAACCAAATAAAATATTGATAATAGATTCATTCAAATAAGTATACTATCAGGGGTAGTACCAGTTGTTTTTTATGAAGAAATTTATATCAGTGAATCTATTCATTGATTATCAGTATCATATCATGATCCTGATTATGAATATTTAAAATCACCCCCCATATTGATGATTTTCTTATCAATTATAAGGAGTGGAATATTTCTTCCAAGAGTAATCTTCAATATGGCCACAAAAAATTGAGGTTCAATTACGAAGAAATTATAAAAACATGTATCCGTATGAGGTATGTACACAATGAACTTATACTAATTCCATTCGTTCATACTAATTCACTTATTATCATTATTAATTTAAGTAATTAAATCTTTTTATATTACCATTTTTAATTTATTGTGGGATTTATTAATGGTATTTGTTAAATATTCTATGAGTAATGTTGATAGTGAAGATCTCCTCAGGATTTCACCGAAGACCCTATAGAATAAAAATATATAAGAAAAATTTACAAAGTTTGAATTTTGTAGAAAAAATGTTTTTTATTTTTGTCCTATAATATCTAGAGAGTGTAAATCAATGGATCCCTTGAATATAGAATTTTTTAAACATTTTCTAGACCAAATATTATGATTGTGTTATGAAGTTTTCTAGTATTGGTAGGTGTTTATCAATGTTTACCAATATTTTCTCATAGATACATGGTTGACTAAATAGGTCAATACAAAATGGAATCATGTTGTTCCAGACTGGTGAATTTTAAAGTATTTTTTTTGGATTGAGAAGAGGGTTTTCTATTTTCTATATGATTAAACTAAATAGTAGGGGAGAAGTTTTTTAGATTTATAATTAATTATCAATGAATGGAATGTGATGTGATCATATGATGAATTACATGAAAATTGATTAATATTATATGAAATTAAATATTCATGAGAAGAATTACCAGATCCATTACTTAGGGTTTGAATTAGGTTATATTTTCATCAAAGATCTCAAGGAAACATCATTACGAAGAAAGATGTGACATATATAATCATCATAAAATATTAATGTACATATTATCCTTGAAATTGATTAATATGTTTCAAAGTAGATGATTGGATATTAATAAAAATTATGATTTCTCAATAAACTATCAACTTTGGAAATCATAAAATAAGGATGATTCATTGAGTCTAAATGAATATGATATCTTAAGAATGATAAGGATCACATATGATGCTATATTAATTTATTTTCAAAGATGGAAAATGAAAACATTGTGAATTGTGAAAAATCATATCTCTATCAAATGAGTTTTCTACCATTTTACAATGTAATGATTAAATAATCCCATAAGGAAGATATAGTTCTATAAAATAATATTAGAAATTTTTATGAGTTCAAACAAAATTTTTATTAAATGATATAGTGAATGAAAAAAGTAAGTAAACCATAAATTCTAGGATCGAAGGTGATACTTGATGGATCCCTTTAATAACCATCCCTAATTTTTCCATTTCATAAGAATATGTTTATAGATCCATAATAGTTTTTATTTTAGAAGAACTTCAAGATTTATATTACAAAATATGTCTTATTTTGGTCACTATGTCAACATGTTTAGGCTGAAAGATAGATGTCTATGTTGATATTATTAGCATTACCCACAGAAGAATTGAAATGAAAAAACATAACAATATATTTTATCATCATACTCCAAAAAAAAGTACAATCCATAATTTTGTTTTTGGGTTTTAGTCAACGAACATAAATATTTAGAATTCTTCATTACGATCATATAAAATTTATCTCTTTTTCACCATACTATGAAATATATTCATGAATTACTAATGTATAATGTATTTCCATATTAAATTTTATCTAATCAAGAATAATTGTTTACCTAAATGTTCAAGATAATCCTCTAACAAACTCTAGATCTATAGTTTCATTTCATAAATGTTTATTATAATTAGATATATATTCTATATTAGAGAGTCATTCAAACCCCTGAGGATATTCTAATATAATATTCCTTAAATTTCACTAGAATTTGTGATCAACACATTCCTTTAACCAAAATCACATATAATAATATATTTCACTACAAAAATTTACATGAATCCTTATAAATACCTCTATAAATGTAATTGATGAACTCTAACACTCTAGGATGATGTTAGAGAAAGAAATCTATTAGGACCCGAAAGTGATAAAGAAAATTAAAGGGAAGGTTAGATCCATTAAATTGTACATCAGGGAATCTCATATTCAATAGAAGATTTATTATTATAAGTATCCTTTAGTTCTAAAATTCATTTTTGATGATAAGGTATTCATACAAATTTATCTATAGGGAACATTTATGAAAATTAGAAAAATGGAAATCTAAACCACATAGATAATATCCCATTAATTAATTTTATTCATATCAAGTCTATTTTTATCATTCTAAACTTGCACCAAACCCATTTATGTTTCTGAAGTGATCCATGAATCATTTTTGTGGAATTTCAAAGATGATCTTTCACATATACTGATCTTATAGGTAGTTCAACCTAAGTGTAAACAAACAGTTATTTAGTAAACCATTCCTGCCTTTCCGTTGAATTATAGAGTATGAATATGATTAATGACACTACAAAAAATATGTTTAATGTTTTAGTATGATCTAAATATTTTTATAATAACTCAATTTTAATAGAAATAATTTAATTATTAAATGAACTATTTTTAGATGAACTGGGTTTCTCTTGAGGTTATGTATTTTTACTTATAAATATTTAATGATCACTATTAAAATATGATTTCAATAAAATAATCTAAAAATATATATTAAAAAAAACCTAAAATAGTGATCGAAATGTTAGGAATGTAGATAACATAATTTCAAGGTAAAATGAGTTTATTTTCCTAAAATATTTTATGCGTGCAATTTGTTTTTATCATAATAATTTAAACAAATGGAAAACGATTAATCATGTTAGTGAAATGTTTATATTTTTAATTCTATGATATATTTTTACGATCATTTGATACATATTTCTTTGAAATAGATGAAATTTAAATCCCATTTATGATTAAAAAATAAATTTCCTAAATACGGGGTTTTATTGAATTTTTACCAGTTATTTTAAAATTATTATTTTTAGATCTATAGAAATTAATATTGATAAAATGGCCTCAATATTTGGGAACAAAATTTAAATGTTTGTTTTTTATTAAACTTTCAATTTTGTTTCTAATGTATAGAAAATGAATATTTTTTACCACAGTTAGTGTTACAGGGTTTTACAGGGGGTAAAATAATAGATAATGGTATGTCAAAAAAATGAACAAGTGTGATTCCTTATATTTGATGATGTTTAGAACATATATTATCTTAGATTCAAATCCATGGATATTTGTTTCCCCTTATACAAGAAATTTATATTTTATTATTTAAATATTTTAGGTACTTCCAAGTGAGTCCCCTCCCTCACATATAAATGGGAACCCCCTCTCCTCCCTTATTAATTAATTTTGAGCCTTCTATGAAAGCCATTACAATACACATAAAATTCTTAGCTACCAAAAAATCATCTAAGAAAAATTAAACTCCTCTTAAATACAATATTTTTAGGATTGATGTGTAACCCAAAAGAAGTCTCTCAAAGAAGAGGTAGAATATTAATTAAGCTATTTCAAGTTTTTTCTTCTTCCACCATCTATAGAACCATTGTATCAATAATAAAATGATTAATATAGTATCATTGATACCTAAAAATTTAATTATATATACTACACATCCATTTCCAACTATTTTTTATCAAATGGGAAATGAAGTAATTTATCATGAATACTTGTAGACTACCGCCTCCATGTTGTAATATGATTCATTTCATATCACTATCTAAAATTGATATATGTAATGAATGATTTACTATATATATATATATATCATATTTTTAATACTATTAAGACACTCGGATGAAAAAAAATTATTTATCTTTCTTTCTCTCTTTTAATTACAAAATTAAAATAACATTCAAGCATAAGCATGGCCTAACATCGCCATAAACTGAGTAATTAATTTTTGTATATATACCTTTTATTTATGGTTGTAAATATGTATATAATTAATATATATAATATATATAATATTTTTAATTTATTTAGTTAGATAAGAAACAATCAATATCTAAGACTGCAAAAGCTAAATTGAAATAAACAAGGAAAATAAAATAGATATCACCGACAACCATGATTTTAATAACGAGTAGAAAATTAAATTAAGATAAGATGTTACAAGTAAAACAAGAATGTTTTGATAAGTATCAATATTTTTCAGGAATTTATTTTTATAAAAAAAATTCTATTACAAATTAGGTCAGATCACTTACAAAGAATGTAAAACCTGAGGTATGAGTTTCATTTTATAATTTCACATTATGCTGGGATAGTTTGGGTATATAGTTTTTCATTATTAAATACAATTAAAAGTCTATTAAAAATAATAAAGTATATTTTGACCTCATATTATTTATATAAATGATTTGTTTTCATTAATTTTCCACTTTCATGTTACTCATTTTTTGGAATATATACTTTTTATAGAAAGCCAACTTTTATATCTAGTCTACTGAGAATAATTTAATCCATATCTATAATTTATTTAAGATTTTTTCCTTAATGTTTTTACTATTATGAAAATATTATTGAATTTCATATTTTACATAATTTTTATCTGAATAAAAATAATTAAAATGATCTTTATTGATAATTTTTGAACTAGGCACTCTTTAGAAATTGTTGTGAATAAAAACCATTTCGTATGATGCACTGCATGAAAATAATTTCTTATAATTATGAATAATATTTTTAATGAATTATCCACTATATATTTCCATGGATATCATTAAACATTAATTTTTCCTTAAAATTTTAGTTTTTTAAACATTATATTTGATATTTAAAAATACAAAAGGTATTTATCAATTGAGATATTCCATTGAAATTTTATTGTCAATTTCATAAATGAAAAATTAATTTGTTGTAAAATAAGATTCAAAGGGGATATAATCATTTAAGACATTTTTTATTCACTATTTGTTAAGATTATTTTTTATATTGATGAAATATTGATGAAACTCGTATTATTTTTAAAATATAATTTTATGATGAGATGACGTATTTTTTAGTAAAAATTAGGTATACATATTAATGGTTTACGATTATTTGTTGTGTTGTTCTCTTATAGAACACCAATTAATATCATAAGTATTAATTTTTTATGAGATCAAAGTATACAAGGTATGTTATACCTAGACAAAAAGTTGGAAAACATAAGGTTGTCCCATCCCAAAGTTATTGAATGGGGGGTTTGGCCAAGTCTAATAAGGGATGAATTTATTAATATATAGACTAAGATTAAGATTTCCAATATTATCCTTATTCCCCATATTATGTAACTATTTTTATGGTATGATCTTATGTTGTTGTTATTTTTTAGCGGTCCATGTTCATTGATTCATTTATGAACCAGTCTTACGAACAACCTAGCATTATTATGTGACCCATGTTTATGTTATTTGTATTTATTGGTAAATTTTTAAATGTTTAGATTATATACTCATACCCTTATGATAATGTTGTGATAATAAATTATAATTGACATATAACTCTTCATTTTTTAATTTCTATGAATCTGAGGTCATTTAATGTCCCGACCCTTATTACCCAGAGTCAGTACCTTAATACATAACATTGGCATGATCACAATGAAATCATGTCTCAATATACTGATCAGTTTAGTAATATTGGAAACAAGATTCATATCTAAGTTCAAATTTACAACTTGAAAAGAAATACAACAAGAATTTATTCCATTAGAGAAATCCAGGCCTCCTAGATTATGACTTCAAGTCACTCATAACTAACTTATTCATATCCTAGGAAAATGGAACATAAGAAAGGGGTGAGATCAAACACTCAGTAAGGGTAAGAAATACACCGGAAGATAACATAAATATTAAGAATGACGAATAATTGAAACCACATGCCACTACCAATAATAAACATGAATACTTTTATGGAAAAAATATGATCTGAGTAAATAATGTCATAATAAAACATAATCATGGGTATTCTACTTTTCGATTGACCACATGAACCATCAATATTATTTTCATAATGAGGTAATGTATAATGCTGGACATTCTAAAACATTTTATCAAGGCCTCAGCCAAGATGTCTAAAAATGATTAATGCATCGGCCAAAACCATATATAAAATTTTGATAGGCCTCATCCAATTCCATGTCTAGTTATCTCATGAGACCTACTAATGCATAGAGGAGCTATATCGGGCTCCACCCATCACTAACTAAGTCCAATACATTCCTCTTATGAAAATGTTGAAATATAACATAAACATTTATATTAAAACTAGTATATAAAATGTCAATAATTTAATCATAAACCATGAATGGTATAAAAATATCATATCCACAGTCAAACATATCAAAAAACCTTTAATACAATATGGAATTTTTGTATCATAATAAATCAACTTCAAATAAACTTAAAATCCATCAATGTATGTTGACATAGATGAAATCAAAACCTTTTTTAGAAAAATATCTCTTTCTATTTTGAAATTATTTAAGACTCAAATTATTATAAAGAAAAAATTTATTATGAAAATATTCTTATAATTTTGTGAGGGAAGATTTGATGATGTTATAAAGGAAGAAAATAGCCACACCCACTGTATAAGTTAAAAAAACACTCTTACCTTAATTTTGCTGAAAAGGTCATAAAGTACCTTCTTTGGAAAACGATTGAAAGATTCCTTTCAGAATATATATGGTCAAATAAGGGTATAAATTAATTTAACACATTTTCTATTAAATAATAAAAATGTTTTCAAATACATTTTTATGAATCATTGGTGTTGATGATAAAGTGGTCCTAGTGGATACTTACATAAAATCAACCTCAGATAAAAAAGTGATTGTGAAATTAACCCCTAAATTGTACTTTTCCTTTGTCGAGGGTATGTTAAGCTCCTGTATAATGGTAAAATAATTGTTATTTAATCATAAAATAATCATATACAATAATATGATATCATATATGATCTTTTAACATTGATTTGTTAATAATATCTTAGTGTTATCGTCTTTTCAGGTGTTAACAGATTTGTTTTCCCTTATATTATTTTTTATGTGAGAAATATTTGTTATGGATGGGATGTGTTATATTAATATTAAGATTTATATAAAGTCTTTAAAAATTATTTTAAATCATCAAATTAAAATTAGTATTGAATGGGTACGATGAGGAATGAATCTCATTGCGTTGGTGGAGACGGTAATCCATACATACGCACGAGCAATAATATCATAATTTTGACATTATAATAATATATAATTGGATGGTATATCATATATATATAATCATTATCATGTTATATTTATTATTTATATCAATTACACCTCATTATTATACCCATAAAAATAATAATGTATTGAATAACAATTACACCACGACGTGGTGACGGTAAGCCGTACGTAAGCACGTTTGGTGACATGTCATTAAAATGATGGATAGAATAATGAATATGGTTGTACAATATTAATAATAACATAACAGTATATATAAGTTACTGGAGTTATTATTTTATAATGTAAACAACAAATAAAGAGGAAGTGGAAGAAGAAAGGAACTTGAAAGAGGTGATGAAATATTTACATCTTCTTCGGGTTCATCCTATTGATTTTATCAAAAGGGTTCAATAAGATGGATTTATGAAAAAATTAAGGCCTCTAAGATGAATTTAGGAAAATTTAGAGGGTATTTTTTTAGGGTTTTTCTGAGCCAAATGTCTTTGAAGGTGTGAATTAGAGAGAATGGGGAGTGCCCTTTTATAAGAGGGGTGTGGGGCACCTAAGGAAAAGCTAGAAATATTATTTTATAATAAACTAATTTTCAGTTTCTAATAGATCCTAAATGTATTATTTAAATGATAAGGTAGGGATTGGTCGAAAACCACTCAACCAATAGGTATTATACAGGTTTTGGTTACTATATTAACCATATCTTTTAGATTTAACTCTTAGATAAATAGATTAACATTTACCATGTCTCTTTGTATTTTTATAATATATAGTTAGTAAACTTACTATATATATCCAAGAAAACCCCAAGTGGTTAATTAATTATAAAAATATATCTATATAAGTCTTTTGGAAGAAAATTAATTTTTTATGAATATAATATCAATTAATAATATAATATATTTTTTAAAAACTCTTTTATGTCAAATTTTACACTAGTAGGTATTTTGTTTTTTCTAAATTCATAACAGCATTATTACTTCGATTACAATTCATTTAACAAACCCTAATATTTCATATTAACCTATAAAATTATTGGAATTCATACAAAACTTCAAATTACATTTATTTGGATATTTATATATCAATTATCTTCATATTTCATTAATTAGGTAATTACTGCATCATCATTGTGTCATTAATATATTAAAATATTTATTGTCTAAAAAATATAAATAAAATACCATTATTTATTAAATATACTTATATTTCTAATTATTATTTATATTATAATTTATCTTATGTGTAACTCTGTATTAAAAATGTTTTAGTTATTAAACATTGATTTTAACCCATTTAACACTTCTTTGAATTAAATAATAATAAATGTCCTAATCTATTCCAAGTGGACCAAAGAGGTTCATATTTTATTCATAAGGTTGTTTTTGGTCGAATTATACTTATCCAACCGAATTATGACATTTTTTAGGGTAATAATAATATCATTTTTACACTTAATTACCCTATTTACTTTTAACTGTGGTAAATAAAAGTAAAAAGTTACAATCCACCAAAAATTATTATCATCTTATTGAACAAAATTTTACATACTGATATCAACCATTTCTCTCAGATTTTTGAAATTCAACTCACAGAAGCGGTAAAATTAATTTTTATGTAAATTTGCAAATGCTCCTAGGAGGTGTGTAAAAGACGATAAAAAGGTCAACAAAATTTTTATGTATCTAAAATTATTATAAACTTACTCCAATGAATTAAATTGAATATATATCAGTATTATGTTTCTATTTTGACCTAAAATAAATTTTAATAAAATAAGTTATTATTTAAATAAAAATTCGGTTTTAAACAATAACTCAGTGTTTTTCAGTATTCATCAAAAATTGAATATTTCTGAAAAAATACCAAAAATTCACCCTAAGATAATTTTGATATTCCAAATCCAAAAATGAAGCCCATTTTTAATGATAAAATTTGTAAAATTTCAAAGAGTGGGTATTACTACTCATAAAATTTAGTTTTTTAAATTGTGAGGTGCTTGAACTCATTGTTCCGTGTAGTTAAAGTTATTGAATTACATTGTAGAAATAATGTACTATGAAATATTGGGGTGTTACAGGTCACCCATTATTATGTATCATGTTCCACGAGATATGATGAATAGTTTTTTGTATAATATGTCTAATTTGGATCTAGTAATGATGAAGTTAAAGTGATATGTTATAGATATTTTATTTTCTTGGTGTTTATATATACATGTTTCCAAAGAAACTAAACCATTATTGTCATGGAATTTTTTTTAATTAAATTCATGAATATTCATATAATAAAATATAATATTACGGTTTTTAATAATTGGGACACCTCACATGTTTTGTTGAATTAATGGTGCCTTAAGATCACGATCCTTGGTTTGATGGTTTGTAATGAATGTGAGAACAAGTCTAGTTTTGAGATATTGGATTATGGTAGTGTATTCTTGTCTCGTCTAAAAGAGATTTAGCTAGACAATTTTTTAGAAACTATAACAGGTTTATTAGAGGATCTTTATTCCTCATGAAGTGGAGTGTAATGGTATGAATTTATTTGGGAATGTTCTTGTGTGGGAGGGTGAGTGTGTGTTGGTTGTGTGGTGTGATCATTCAATTTTTTATTGGTTATATGAAATATTTTGATCTAAAACATATGGGTTTTGGTGAGTATTTCAGATTTAATGTTTTTCAAAATCAAGTGATGTAATTGAAGGATGGTGTATGAGGTTTAGAGGATGTGTAAATGTACTTTAGGAATAATGAAATGTTTGTGACAATTGAACTTGTATGGGTTAGTGATTGAATACAGGCATAGAGAACCGATATGGATGAGATTTCTCCACTATATACCTAATATTATGACCGTTTTATTGAATAATATTTTTATTATATGATAATGATGATGTTACTGATGATCCAAAAATGGATAAGGATTATATTATTCCATTTATCTGTGAGTATGATGGGGTTTTTCATATCCAATCTTTATATTCATTAATGTAAAAGATTTTTGAAGTAATGATTGAGTGTTAAATTTGGTAGGGCGATGAGAGGATCCTTATTTGGTGATGAAAAATGAATAGGTCATGTCTCTAAAACCCTTATGCTAGATGGGTAAAGGGTGTGATGTGTTTGGTTGAATGAAATTAGAGGTTAAATTAAGATTCTTGTGTCTATGTGAATATAAAATTATATGGTTCCTTTGAAAATAAAAATGTGAATTTTGTTAGGGTTTTGGATAGAGTATGGGTGTCCAATTTGGGATCATGATAGAATTTATGTCTTTATAGAGGGATTTGGATTATAGGTTCATTGGTGTTTGATAGAGAGCATGAAATCTAGTTTTGATAGTTGGTGGTCCAACCATGAAATTACACCAAGATTCATGAACATACATCAATGTGAGTATTTAGGTGACTCTAAAATAGATTCAGAAGTTAATGAATTTTGATCAAGATATATAAATACACATCAGTTAGAAAGGCCATGAATTTCCTAGGGGGGTTTGTGAGATTTTGAATTACTATTGTATTGTGTGTAATTGGATTCAATGAGGTGGAAAATCATTTTGGGTAATTCGATTGAAAATAGATGTGAAATATATTTATGAGATTCCAATGATTATGGTCATCATGATGTATCATTTCACATGTCGGGAAGAGTTCTATAGTGGAAAAAACTAATTATTTGGGATGAATTAGTTTTTTGGAACTTTTGTATCTCTCAAGATAATTATTATTTTTAGTGTCATCGTAATATTAGCAATGATGGAACATGTGTGGATATATTCTATTGTTTTGTGTGACCAAGTATATGGAGTTGTGTTTTATAGTTCTATGAAAAATGGAAGAATATTTTGAGAAAATATCCATTTCGATTATTATTATATTCGATGTAGCATTCTCAATGTAATATACTGATATATCCTGACCAGAAAATATTTTGTAAGAATACTGAAAAATAAAACACCGAAACCAAGAGAAGGTAATTTTCACATCAAACATTAAAATAGTTTATTAAGATGATGAAATACTATTATCATCAGGTAATTGTTATTTTTAGTATTTGATGATACTAAATGATGCTTGGTTTTATTTTCATTACGTTGAAGAGAACCCAAAGTGGAGCACCTCAAGTAGTGATCTAGACATTCTTCTTTGATATTGAAATGTAAATGACAATATTCCTTGTGCCAATGCAGTGGCTCTATTAATATTGCATAACTAATTTGACCATAACCATGATACATTTAGTCCTAAATAATCATCTCTAGATCTCTCTGGGTTGAGATTAACCGGTTAAAATAAAATCTCCCAACATTGAGAGAAAGTTATGCATATATTCATTGTTGAGATATAATTCTCCAAGTAGGAGAATGTAACATAGAACAACCAACTAGTCATAATTCCTATAATAGAATATTATTATACCCAAGGATTTGGTTTTATATTAACTTATTTCACAAGGTATGTAAATAGTATGTTAAACAAACAAGTCTCCTCATTCCATGTAAAATAATAATATAACTATTTTATTCCAAGAAGTGAACTCATTGGAAGAATAATAAATATTATATTGTTATATTTTAAATAAACATCTAACACTGGAAATACACATGATTTTCTATTCACCCTCAACAATTATCAAATACATAAGTATTTATATTATTAATATATATATATATATATATTAATTAATTAATTAAATATTTTATTCACAGACTGGTTAATAAATTTTCATTTTACATTTTCATAACTAAATAAATTGTGTGTGTAATAAATTAATATTTATTTATTAATTTGATATTAACAAGAGATAAATTAATAAAATTTACCTGAATCATTTAACAATTAAATTGAAATTATGTATTTATCTAATATTATTGATCACTTAATAAATAGTGAATAAATTATATCTTTCTATTTATAGAATAATATTTATTCCAATTTTAAAATGCAACTAGTATTTATTTGAGATCAATGTAAAAAATTGGGTGTTATACTCTATGACTCTTCCATTATAGAATTAGGAAAGCATAGTGAATGTAAAATATTTATATTCTTAAATGGATAAAATACCTTATAGAGGTAGAAGGAATGTCACAATAACAACAACAACACACAAATTCTTATTATTTAATATAATCAATGTTTTCATGGCATCTCATCAAGAAGGATGAATTCATGTTTCATCAAACTAAAAGATCATTATATCATTGTTTAATTATTCAGAATGAAAATATATACATCACACTGGTCATGTAAATTATTTTGGTAGTTTAATTTCTATAAATGGAAAGATATGTTAACATAAATTATTGGTAGGGAAAAATATTTCCTCAGTATACTCATTAATAACATATCGATCATGACATACCCAATACACCCTAATTAGTATGAGCATAGTGCATCACATGTTATGGAATTATAAATAATCACTTGAGATATAATATGTATTAAATAAAATCATATTGCTTAAATACTATTAAATTATAATAAGGATTGGAATATCTGATGATACACAAATATACAGAGTTCTTATTGGAGGGTTTGTCCAAATACTCTCTCATATTGAAGATTACCATCTTTCAAAATCATTTGATAAGGCCTCATCCACATACAAGAAAATTCATCTTACATTCAATAAACTATAAGTAACTTCATAGTTCTTCATTTGAACATTGGATTGAAATTCAAAAAACATCATCCTAACATCTCATGGTTTTCATAATAATGGTGAATAAAAAGAAACTATTTTGATGCTATATACACACTAGGACATTATCATATTAATGTTATACATAAGACCATTAAATATGTGATATTTTATTTATTAATATCAAAATACATTGATATATTGAAACTATAATGTAAAAAATAATTATCTATTGGTAAACAAAAAAATAGACTTGAGTTGGTAAAACAACATGTATGTGTGGTGAATATACTTATTATGACTTCACCACCTTGAAACAATACCTATTGGTTTAACATTATATAGTATCCACTGATTTTTAACTTATTAGAAACCTATATTATTGTTTATTTCTATAAAAAATTAATACCATAATAAATAAAATAGTATATCTATTTGTATAACCCTAATAGGAACATGGTGTTACTAAGATTCGTATACAACTACATCAGAAGCCGCAATATAATCAGATATAATAGAGAATAAAATCAAAAGATTTAATAATTTTTTCATGAACAATACATTAGAATTACTATTATACTATATCAAAATAATTTAAATAATAGTAATTTTTTAATTCCCTTGACGACTTTCATTCCCACTTCAACAGAAACCAGTAACTCATTTAGGTCAACATTGCGACGTACTTTCAAATAGTTCTAACTACAAGTCATTCAATTTATTGGTTCTCTTTGATATTATCCGAATATGAATCATGAATATTTATTGTGAAACTTATGTACATATCATTTCATATGAGATAAATTAATAATTCAAATGTTCTAGAGATTATTTTAAACTTAATTATCTCTTCATATGCCTAAACATGTTCTATATTAAAGATTATATTCCAATAAAAACATTTCATGATTTTTTATATATTTATTTTTAAATTTATTGTTAATATATATTTTATGAATCTATGTTTTATGATCCATGGAACAATTTTTTTTGTATTTTTCCCCTAGAACACATTTTCAACATTTAGTCATACATGGAGAAATTTAGTCCTTAGTCATAAAAATAGTTATGACTTATCAATTGTTTTCCATATGTAATAATCAGATCTATTCTAATGGGATTATTGAAATGTCGTGAAAATTAATTTTATGATAAATTAATAATTTTTGGGTTTTATGTTCAATCTATGATAAAATCCATTTATTGGGTTTTTTGATACTGTGCCACTATAAAACTTTGGAAGTTGGAGGCTACCACAATGGTCATAGATAATGAATATGGTGTGGTGGAGGGTTGATGTTTTCTATATTTATAGTAGAGAGATGATGATTAATTATTATGTGTAGGGATAATCAGAGGAATATAGAAGATGGTAGTCAATGTTAGCTATGAAATTTTGTGTTCGGTTTGACAAGTGGAGGAATCAGTTACTATGATGGGGTAGGGAGATATTCTAAACATGATTGGGGGTTGTGTTGAGTGCTCTAGATATTGATCTAAAAAATATGGATAGATTATAGAAATTGTTTTCTAGTGGACCTAATGAAATGTGACATTTTTTAGGAAACTATGTGGGTTAAGAGGGCTATTCAAATGGACCTATGGATTTTTGGAATTGGGTTATGTTGCTATTGGATTCAATGTCCATTATTCATCTGTGTCATGTATTGGGATTCATCTACCACAAAAAATGATAGGGTTCTATTTGATTAAGAAAATTGGTGGGGGCCCATCTTCTTTTGGAAAATCTAAAAATCTTCCTTGAAAATATACTAGTATCTCAATCACCTATTTGAGACATATTTCACACATTAGTTTCCAAATGATTAATCATAATAACGATGAATGATTTATAGAAAAATAATTTTATGTTATATTTATATATTATTGGAATTTATCAATGTTACTCACCCATTATAGTTATAACATATAGATATATACCATTGGGTATCCTTTCGGTTAGGTCATATAGAAATATTCTATAATATTTCCTCCAAATTTGGGGTCTTGATAATAAATATATCATTATCATAATAAAATAAGTATTATTGGAAAAGTTTAATTCTGAAGGATTTTAGTTAGGATTATTGGTCTATAGTATTTTTACATTTAATAATCCTTTTGAAAATAAATTGTGACATATTCTAACCATATTATACCATTAATTTCCAGTTTCCCTTAACTAATTAGTTACATTATCAAGTCCTAGGAACATTCAAAATATGATGACCCCAAATCATGATACATGACTTTCGTTAAAAGAATTATATGTACTTTTTAATATAATTTAGACTCTACATACTAATTATTTGTATAAAAGTTTATTATGAAATAATAATATATGTATCATCCACAATGTTGAATATAAACCACCACTTTTTTATGACATCCTACGTTGTATGTTTTTTTGGACTTACTCCTCCTCTTGAGCTCAATGTAGTCCAGTATTCTTCTTCCACCTCAAGTGATTACTAAGTTATATTCTATAGAGGTTTCGTTTTCGCCCACAATCAATAAAGATATAGATTTACTTTTATTGTAACTTACACATCCTTGACTAGATGAAAAAACCCTTATTAGCTATATGATTTTTACTGAGATTAACATAGTATTTAATGATCATTTATATGTAAGGTCATTATTTAACATACATATTTAAAAAAAAGTAATCATTGTGTCTTAATAGATTGTTATCATATCATAAATAAAATGATATCAATTATATAATATAGTTTTCTCATGGTTAGTTTTCAAACTTTTAATTGAGAAACATATATAAGAAGTTATTATAGATGATTCCAAATATATTTAAGATACATTAGTGAAAATCCTTTTAATACAACCATTATATTGATATATATAAGTAAATGTGAGTTTATGAACTAATTTACATAATATATATGATTAATGATTTCATGGACTAGTGGTTTTCTAACAATCTATCTACAGGATTCAACTATCCTTACCATGTGTAACAATTTACAAAACTATAAATTTCTAGAATCTCTTAATGGAATCTAAAGAAGTATGAGAAGTTACTTATAGTTACAATTTGGATTTTTTCATGCTCCATCAAGATTTTTTCCCAATAAATTATTCTAAAGGAATAATCTTATTGTATAAAAGTTTTTCGTATAGTTAAGATATATATAAAAAAGACTCTAAACATCATACTAGGAAAATCAGAACATGTGTTTTCAATATGAAATATCATTCCTCATATGGGTACATATTGGTATTTATATTCATCATTAATTAAATGTATATATTTTATTTAATATTTATTTAACCATTATTTTTTTATAATTTTGCATAAGAAAACATATTTGAAAATGTAAAATAATGTTTAATTTTTTCTAGATGGACCCTACGATAAATGATATGGTAACAATCATTAATAACATCAATCAATAATTTTTTTGATTTGAGATATAGTGGGATCCCCTTGACTAGCATAAGAATCCCTAGTTATCATGTCATTTTGAGTTCACTCAATAACCATTATATTCTCACTCATTTCGTGTATTTAAATACATGTATGTTTTAATAGTACTAAATTTTAAATCATAAGTACTGAATAAAATTTTTATGAATACACCTGAAGTGGATGTTACCGTTTTCTTTATCAATTCACTATAGTTTCAATCCAAGTGTCAATTATTCCATATAAGAATAAAATAACCCCCATTTATTCTTTTTCCATGAATTACATTGTATCTATAACAATATCTGAAATGGATACATTGTATTTATAGTAGAACATATATATTTATCTTTTTTCTTTCAAACATTTCACAATTAAGGGTGGTGAAACATGTTTCAAACAATCCATATCCATTTAGTGAAGTATGAAAAAAGTATCCCCGAGGGAAATGTCGATTTTTTTTATTTAGTCATGAGAAATTAAAGATATCTTCATTGGAAAGTGTAGAAAAATAATGTTAATTAAAAATTTTATATATATATGTAAACCCAATTTTTCTAATTAATCATTATACACAAGAATCTAGAAACCATGATCAGTAGCTAGATTGTAACATCCCACCCCTCCACATTATCTTGAGTCGAGGAAGAATTGATACTGGACCTTTAAAGACATCTCTAAGGAAACCAAGGCTATAAATAAATTCTAAGGGATTCATTATTATTGTGGAATTATTTTCCATTTTAAGAAAAAAACAACCCAACCAAACATGCCATAACAAAAGATGACTACATTATGCATGATAAAAATTTTCAACGACTCAATGTTATACCATTGATATAAACACAAAAATATAAAAAATTAACACATCAAAATACAACTAAAATCAATGTTTAATGTGGAAGAAAAATCCAACCAAACCTATGGTCTCTAAAGAGAACTGAATAGCTCCAAAATTTTCTATTCTTCAACTCTACAAAATAGCACAAGTATCATGATCAACCACTAAAGAAGTGTGATACATTGTATTTTCATGTGTCCATATAATGAATAACTGAAAACTAGCCATGTTCTAATGTTGGGGTGAGTAATGATACATTGTTGGATTTACCTATATAAATCCCTTTCTCACTCCACTATTATATATCATGTGAGAACATTTATATAAAAAAATGAAATAGTTTATAAAAAATGACAAGTGGGTTAACAAAAAAGAAATTTTAATTACTAAAATTGTTTCCATGGAATGAATCCATACAGTCCATTAACCTTTTTCAAATTATATTTGGATTACCTATTTGTGATCCACAAAAACACATACACATGAAAAATTCACATATTGTTTCATAAATATTATTGTTTTGTAATCATTATTGTAGCTCTCAAAAAGCTTCCAATTTCCATGTGCCCAAATGTGACACACCCCTTATCCAGTGTCATGTTTCATTGTATCCCAATGGCACACACACCTTATTTAGGTTAATGTTGAAAGAATGAACTCACAAAACTATGTATTCCAAAAACATTTCAAGTCAACCATTCCAAGAAATTTCAATAAATCCATTATTTTTTAGAAAACCATTCAAAAAATAATTTTAATAAATCCAATAAAAACATATTTTAAAATATTTAAAACCAAGAACATTTCACAAAAAATTTCCAAATATCCAAAAATCCAAAAAATTCTCAAACCCTTAGTAAAGACTGATTGTAAAATGATTTCACACCAATTTCACAACCAATTTGAAAAAATATTAAAATTTCTAAAATTATAAATTATGTTCAAAGAAGAGGAGTCGAGAGGCAAGACACCTAGCTTGGAAATTATTATGAATACAAAGAATGTAATGAAAACATCAATAAAACCGAGTGAATCATCAAAAAACACATTATGTAGCCTCCCATAACATCAATAAAGAGAAATGATACAATGATTGTCATGAAAATTTTTACATATATCTATAATCGAATAGATATATGAAACTAATAGAGGGAAGAAATTATTTCTTAGGAAAACCATTATTAACTACCAAAACAAATTCTTACCCTGGGGATCAGGATTCAACACACCAATAAATTCCTCTTGATTAATTCTAATTTTATGGGGAAAGGTTCTATAGCCTATCCGAGAATGAATTCTCAAGAAATGGATGCAATGGAGGGAAAAATAGGTTAAAAGTTATTATTTTACAGGATCCACATATGTTGGATCTAGGTTTTTGACAATTCATCCTTATCTACATATTTATAAAAACAATGTGAAAACCATTGCGTTGAGGACCACCTTTCATTTTTTTTCTACAGAGTAAGACAAACTATGCACCAATTATGTGAAATCCCAATTTATGAAATTTTCTAATTTATCATTGTTTTACACACATTTTGGAATAACCATGTGTCTAACCATGTTCCATCCCATTATCCATGGTCTCACTGAGCACGGTTTCTTGTAAGAGTCTCACAGTTTCAAACAACTACGATCAAACCATGAATATTTTGAAAATCCAAAATACATTACAAATGTCTTCCAAAACCTCAATAACATATCCCAAACACATTATATACTTAAAACCATAAAGAAAGTGTTACATACTTGAAACTGGGGTGGTGCTAAATTCTCCCCAATGTTGGAAATTTCATCATTAGATATTAGAATAAAACTACTGTCCCGAATGATTTCGTACCATTACTCAACCTATTCCTTCTCCCAATCACAAGTTTCTTTCGTAATATGTCCATTTTTCCACAAAACCTAAAATAGACTGATTATCCTTTCCATTCAAGACTATCTCTTGACTATACAATTTATGTATCAAAACATAAACCAATTAAGCATATCCATATCGATCAATGTGATCCCATAGAATCACATGGTCTGGATCAGGCTGAGACTTTTTAATCTGAGATACATGATATAAATTATGCACAACTATAAACCATGGTGTAAATTCAAATAGATATCCCACCTCACCAACCCCTTCTTGTATACAAAACTTTCTTGTGTACTAACGATAAAACTATCCATATGTCCCGAAACGATGATGTCCATGCATTGAAGATATAATTAAAAACAAACGATCACTCACCTCAAATGAAAATGGCAATCAACGATGATCTATGTAACACCCCGAGATTTTATGAAAAATATTTTTTTTAATTTCATTAATGTCTTGTGTTGTACGCTACACCAAAAGGAGCTTGCATAACACGCATCCTTGACTTTCCTTGCATTACACGCAATCGCGACCTTCCTCGATAGCGTGTGTAGTACGCAATACCGAGTTTCACTAAACAATGATACGCTATTAAAATATTATTAAAACTAGTCGTTATGAATAGTAATAACCACTTTTTGAAATTTTTTAAATTTTATTTTTCAAAATGGACTTCATTTCTAGATTCGGAATATCGAAATTATCTTAGGGTGAAATTTCGGTACTTTTCGGATAACTTTCATTTTCTGATGAATAGTGGAAATTACTAAATTTTAATTAAAAACAACCTTTTTAATAGAAATAATTAATAGTGATAAATTATTAATTTTATTGGTTTTAAAGTATATTTAGAATATATTTTTATAATTTAATACAATGTTGGTTATTGGATGTAATTTCACATTTAAACCAGACATAAACAACTGTCAATCTTTTGATAGTTATTATCTCTTAAGAACACGCTATTTGTTTTGACGACGGGAATTAATTTTTAAATTAATTAATGCAACTGATATGCTTTGAATTTGGTAAAATAGACATCATTTTTTAATTCATATTATCAAATATACCTTAGGCCTAATTTTTGGTATTTTTCTGGAAACTTTCATTTTTTGATGAATAGTGAAACCACTAAGTGGTAGTTAAGAAAAATGAATTTTTCATAAAACTTAATTTTACCACTTCTGTGAGTGGAATTTCAAAAATCCGAGAGACCCGGTTGATTTCAGTAAGTAAAATGTGGTTCAATGAGATGAAAATAATTTGTGGTGAATAGTAACTTTTTACTTTTTTTAACACGGTTAAAAGTAAATACGGTAATTAAGGGTAAAAATGATATTATTATTACCCTAAAACATGTCTTAATTCTATTGGATAAGTGTAATTCGACCAAAAACAACCTTAGGAATAAAATATGACCATTTAGGTCCACTTGGATTAGATTATGACATTTATTATTAATTTAGTTAAAGAAGGGTTAAAATAGTTAAAATCAAAGTTTAATAAGTAAATCATTTTTAATATAGGGTTATACATAAGATAAATTCAACTATAAATAGTCATTAGAAAGATAAATAAATTTCCTACATAATAATATTTTATTTGTAATTTTTAGACATTAAATAATTTAATTTATTTATGACACAATGATGATGCAGTAATTATCTTATTAAGGAAAAATTGACATAATTGATGTTATAAATACCCAAATAAATGTAATTTTAGACTTTTTATGAAATAAAATAATTTTATAGGTTAATATTACATATTATTATTGATTTAATTTACTTTGTTCGAACGAATCATTATATTATGATTTTTACAAAAATCAATTACAAAATAGTGTCAAAATTGACATAAAATAGTTTTTACAAAAATATTATATTATTAATTGTTATTTTATTCCTAAAAATATAAGGTTCCCCAAAATGACTTATATAAGGTTATATATATTAATAATAAACAACTTGGGGTTCTTTTGGCTTCTTATAGTATGTTTATTAACCTTATAGTATAAGAACACAAGAAGACACGGTAAAAGTAAAATTATTTTACTTAATGTTAAATACAAATGATAAGTTTAAAATAGGAACCTAAACTTATTTAAATTCTATTAGATGAGAGGATTTCGACCCATCCCCACCTTAGCTTTTAAATGAATCAATTTGGAGCTATTTAAAACCGAATTTGACTTTATAATAAAATAATAGTTTTTGTTATTCCAAAGGTGCCCCTCTCCTCCCTTATAAATGGGCACCTCCTCCCTCTCTTCCTCACACCACTTTGAGCCTTAAATATCGGCCAAACCCTGCCAAACTCCATTATAAACTTCCCTAGAAACATCCTATAGGTTCGGGTATTCCTCAAAGACCAATTTTAGTGCCCTAAAAGGAGATCTCAAAGAGGCGCTTCAAAGAAGAGGTAATGTCCGTTACCGATTCTTTCATCTTTATTTCTTCTTCCACTTCTTCTTCTTAGGTTGTTTCATTATTAAGTAATAACATCAGTATCAATTATATACTGATATGTTATTATAATTTTGAAACAACATTATTTCACCATCTATCCATCCTACGGAAAACGAAATCACCGCGCGTGCGTACGTACGGAATACCGTCTCCACGCCGTGGTGTAATCTATTTTCCACCACCAACTTACTTGGATGGGTATAATGGTGTAAATAATAAATATATATAATTATTGTAAAGTGATATTGATTATGAAATAGTATACATACACTCCAATACAATTCCACGATCATGAGAACGATATCATCGCTCGTGCGTACGTACGGACTACCGTCTCCACGACACGATGAGATTCATTCTCCACGTTAACCATTCATGAATGATTATAAAGTATATATAATAATTAATAATGAAATATATGACATAATAATGATTCTGGATTTATGTGTATATATATGTATGTCATCTAATTAATTCCATTCAACTCAATAAGGAAAAGAAAACAACGTTCATGCGTAAGTACGGTCTACCGTCTCCATGAATGGTGTATTTCTTTCCATTTACTGATCTATTATATATATATATATTATGAATATATATTATATATAAATCATGTTTTATATTCTGGAATTTTGTAATCATGATCTAAGTAATCATATTAATAATTACAAGTCAAAACACGAACGACAAATGTAACGATTTTACCCAAAATGCTCTTTAACATGGAATTTACAAAAGAACAGGTAATATAAAGCCATAAGTGAACCATATATGATATCATAACAATGATTATGATTCTAGAATAAGTCAATGACATTATTTAAATCATTATACAGGAGGTTCGGACACATACGAAGCAAATCATATCTAAGATAAGGGAAATATCACAATCTCATTTTTATCGGAGATTGTTTATACTTTGGTATTTACTAGGGTGTATTTTATCATCCACATCCATGTAATAATATTTCCATCCACCTAAAATTGTTTAAATCCAATTTTACCCTTCGGTGAGTTTTTAGTAAAGGATATGAAAGGAATCTTTTTTCATTTTTCGTACGAGGTACTTTTTGAATTTTCCGAAAAAAGTACGAAGAATGTTTTTTTAACTTATATGGCATGAATGGATTTTTAAAACATTATTTCGAAGAATCTTCCTTTACAAGTATTCAAGTTTATTTTTAATCAACTTCTTTTAGTTTAAAATTGTATGACATGTTAAGAAAGTAAAAATGTTTTTGAAGTAGAAAGGATATTTTCCTCAAGAATGGAGTTCAAGAGTTTTATCAAAATTATTTTCCATCTAAGATAATAAAGGGTTATGTTTTTTATCCCTATTATTACATTGATTTGATTATGTTGTGATGGAATTATTTTTATTAATTCCTTTATATTATATGAATTGTTTTATGATGTCACGATGTTTAAGATTCCCATTTTTATTACATGGGTTATGCTATGATGTATGGTTTATGATTTTGTGGCACACATAATAATGATATCATTATGAGATGGGTGGGACCTATATCTCCCTCCAATGCATTGGGTAAAGATTTTATATCTCATGAGATAGACATGGCTGGAATGGTAGGTTATACCGGTTCAGTGAAACAGGACTGAAACGATCAGTGAACTCGGTTCAGAAAGGGACTTTGTCCACTAAGATAGTCTTGGCAATGAGTCTTGAATAATAATAAATGATTTTCTATGATTATATGTGTATTACACAAAGTTTCATGTTTTAAGTTATGATTATTGGGATTACATTTCACTACTATGATTTATCCCATGTTATGAAATTATGATCTCTTTTGCAGGTTAAGATTTCCAAAAGATATGTTCTTATGAATATGACATGTTTGATATTTCTTTTGTTTACCCTTACTGAGCATTTGAGCTCACACTTTTATGTTTTCTTTTCCCTAGGACATAAATAAAGGATTTAGGTTTAAAAAAAATAAGATCTTTATGGGAGATGTTGAAGATCTTTCACCCCGATTAGAAGATTATATTCCGAGTTTCCAAAGACACTAAACTATTACGGTCCTTGTCTGTGTGTTTTTGTTATGTACTAAGTATTCCGCAAAAGTAATGTAATCTCTATGTACATCAGGATTCAGGTCTCTACAGTTGGTATCAAAGGAAAAGTTTAGTCAACCTTTAGAAACTAGGATGTGAAAATGTTAGTGAGATCCCTAGAGATATTTCTAAGGTATGTCTAGGGATGTCCCTAAGGATAAGTATACGTATAGAATATAATCATAGAACTGTGGGAACTATATTAGATTAAACCAAAGATGTTAGATATTGAAGTTACTCCCCCTTTATTATGATTTTTTCCTCTCACACTATTCTTTTTGGGTTTTAGAAAATGGCTAGAAACAAGATGATTCACGATAATGGAGGATATGATGGACAATGGAATGATATTCTTCATGAGAAACCAAATGAAATGGGATTTGGAAGTCCAAACATCATTATTATGCCGAATCAACAATCTCATAATATGATCAATAAAGTAAAATTTGGTAAGTTTCCTGACTCGGCTAATAAGAGAAAGATGGAGTTTCATGATGATCATAGAGGAAAGAAAGTTCAATTTCCCTATGTAAATCATGTGGGAAGAGGCATCAAAGAGAATGTTTCAAAGGAACTGGAAGATGCTTTGGGTGTGGAAAAGAAGGACACAAATCCAGTAAGTGCAAAGGAAAAGGTTCAGTTAACACCAGGGATGAGGATAATGGTATTTCTACGACATCAACAATGGTTAAATGTTTTAAATGTGGAATGTACGGGCATTATACAAACCAATGCCCTAAGGGAAAGTCTCATGAAGAGAATCAGTATGGTCGTATGGGTAGTATTTATGTGGATGGTGATGAAGAGACTACAAATGACATGTGAGATTAAAGAATTGTTGAAGCTTGGTCAATGGTTTAATAATGTAGTAGAATGATTACATGTTTATCATGTGTAATGTTGTATAAGTAATCTCATGGTACTATGGAATAAAGAGACATCTAAGGATTGTTACACTGTTGTCTTTCCTTGAGTTTTGAAAGTGTATGATTAATGTTACCAGTATCCATGAAAGGTTATTTAGATATTTTTGGAATGTAGATGATATGGGTATAATGAAGGGATAAGGAGAAAATTAAATGTTTGATAGTATTCATGATCTCATGACTGATATAAGGAGAAGGTTATATCATGGTTTGAGTATATAAAATTTTTGGACTTTGGTATGTGGAAAGAGTTAACTTTTGACAGCATTCATGTTTTCACTAAGGTTTAATGGGTATTCATTTTTTAAAAGAATACCTCATTAAGGTATTCACATGATTGGAATGTGACCAACAAGATACATGGGGGATAAATGATGGTATTCACATGCTTGGTTGACGACATTTCAAGTTATCGTTTTCTTTATACTATGAGCTTGGACCGAAGTATTTTAGATAACCCTAAAGATTGGAATGGATTATGTTAACCATAAGTTAGTATTGTTTAAGGATATAACTTTTTTTGATATTATTTATGTGATGTTATAGTAATATAGTTTTAGAAAAAGGACAACCTGCAGGACGGGTGACAGCCCATCGCGTCGGACAAGGCCTTGGGAATCGAACCCACAACCGAAGTGCGACTAGCCTTTATCGCCTACCACTGGCCTACATGAAGTCTCTGTTTAGTAGAAACTAGTTTTATTATATTAACCAGTATGATATATGAAGTATAAGTGCATTTTAGGAACTATATATGATTAATCTCACTATAGATGGACTTATGTATTTTTTGACAACTTTTCTAACCTTTTGTTTGAGACAGACGGAATGACCCATCATTCTATCACATGATCTTCTAACACATCACGAATGAAAAATTAAACTTCATTTCTTTAAGAGATGAAGTGGAAATTGTCCAAAGAACGAAAAACGGTGAGACTATACCAAAATCACGAAAGTATTTCTTCTAATTCCAATTTCATCAACTTTAGGGAAATGATCTTGAAAACAAAAAATGTTGTCCTAGTGATCTTATATCTGATAAATCAAATGGTACCTTAGATTGTCACAAATTTATGGCTTTGTGATTTCTGGCTTTTCCAAAGCCATGTTCTCTACCGCTCTCCATCAGAACATGATGGTTATATTTCTCTTCCATATCCATATTTTCACCTATGTGGAAACCTAGTGATTAGTTTATTTGGGTAACCGTTACATTTCATACTTTTGTTTTTAAATATTGGTTTTGGTATTCCTTTTTACGATGTGGGTTTCTATTAAAGAAACTTCCGAATAGTAAACCATTTATAACCCCGACGAATTTCAAGGGCGAAATTCATTTTAAGGGGGGTAGAATGCAACACCTCGATATTTTATGAAAAATATTCTTTTTAATTTCATTAATGTCTTGTGTTGTATGCTACACCAAAAGGAGCTTTCACAACACGCATCCTTGACTTGCCTTGCATTACATGCAATCACGACCTTCCTCGATAGCGTGTGTAGTACGCAATACCGAGTTTCACTAAACAACAATATGCTATTAAAATATTATTAAAACTAGCCGTTATGAATAGTAATAACTAATTTTTGAAATTTTGTAAATTTTATTTTTCAAAATGGACTTTATTTCTGGATTCGGAATATCGAAATTAGTTTAGGGTGAAATTTTGGTACTTTTCGGATAACTTTCATTTTCTGATGAATAGTGAAAATTACTAAATTTTAATTAAAAACAACCTTTTTAATAGAAATAATTAATAGTGATAAATTATTTATTTGATTGGTTTTAAAGTATATTTAGAATATATTTTTACAATTTAATACAATGTTGGTTATTGGATGTAATTTCACATTTAAACCAGACATAAACAACTATCAATCTTTTGATAGTTATTATCTCTTAAGAACACGCTATTTGTTTTGACGACGAGAATTAATTTTTAAATTAATTAATGCAACTGATATGTTTTAAATTTGGTAAAATAGACATCATTTTTGAATTCATAATATCAAATATAGCTTAGGCCTAATTTTTGTATTTTTCTGGAAACTTTCATTTTTTTGATGAATAGTGAAACCACTAAGTGGTAGTTAAGAAAAATGAATTTTTCATAAAACTTAATTTTACCGCTTCTGTGAGTGAAATTTCAAAAATAATAAAGACACGGTTGATGTCAGTAAGTAAAATTTGGTTCAATGAGATGAAAATAATTTTTGGTGAATAGTAAGTTTTTACTTTTTTTTACCACGGTTAAAAGTAAATAAGGTAATTAAAGGTAAAAATGATATTATTATTATCCTAAAACATGTCCTAATTCTATTGGATAAGTGTAATTCGACCAAAAACAACCTTAGGAATAAAATATGACCATTTAGGCCCACTTGGATTAGATTAGGACATTTATTATTAATTTATTTAAAGAAGGGTTAAAATAGTTAAAATCAAAGTTTAATAAGTAACTCATTTTTAATATAGGGTTATGAATAAGATAAATTCGACTATAAATAGTCATTAGAAAGCTAAAACGATTTCCTACATAATGGTATTTTATTTATAATTTTTAGACATTAAATAAGTTAATTTATTTATGACACAAAGATGATGCAGTAATTATCTTATTAATGAAATACTGTTATAATTGATGTTATAAATAACCAAATAAATGTAATTTCAGACTTTTTATGAAATCAACTAATTTTATAAGTTAATATTACATATTATAATTGATTTTATTTACTTTTTTTGAACTAATAATTCTGTTATGATTTTTAAAAAAATCAATTACAAAATAGTTTCAAAATTGACATAAAATAGTTTTTTAAAAAAAATTGTTATTTTATTCCTATTAATCTAAGGTTCGGCCCAATGACTTAGATAAGGTTATATATATTAATAATAAACAAGTCGGGTTTCTTTTGGATTCTTATAGTAAGTTTATTAACCTTATAGTATAAGAACACAAGAAGACACGGTAAAAGTAAAATTATTTTACTTAATGTTAAATCCAAATGATAAGGTTAAAATAGGAACCTAAACTTGTCTAAATTCTATTGGATGAGAGGATTTTGACCCATCCCCACCTTATCTTTGAAATTAATCAATTGGGAGCTATTTTAAACCGAATTTGAATTTATAATAAAATAATAGTTTTAGTTATTCCAAAGGTGCCCCTCTCCTCCCTTATAAAAGGGCACCTCCTCCCTCTCTTCCTCACACCACTTTGAGCCTTCAAGGTCGGAAAACCCCTGAAAAATTCCCTTATCAACTTCCATATAAACATCCTAGAGGTTCTGGTCTTCCTCGAAGACCAATTTTAGTGCCCTAAAAGGAGATCTCAAAGAGGCGCTTCAAAGAAGAGGTAATGTCCATTACCGATTCTTTCATCTTTATTTCTTCTTCCACTTCTTCTTCTTAGGTTGTTTCATTATGAAGTAATAACATCAGTATCACTTATATACTGATATGTTATTATAATTATGAAACAAACTTATTTCACCATCTATCCATCCTACGGAAAACAAAATCACCGCGCGTGTGTACGTACAGAATACCGTCTCCACTTCGTGGTGTAATCTATTTTCAACCACCACCTTACTTGGATGGGTATAATGGTGTACATAATAACTATATATTATAATTGTAAAGTGATATTGATTCTGAAATAGTATACATACACTCCAATACAATTCCACGATCATGAGAACGATATCATCACTCGTGCGTACGTACGGACTACCGTCTCCACGACGCGATGAGATTCATTCTCCACGTTAACCATTCATGAATGATTATAAAATATATATAATAATTAATAATGAAATATATGACATAATAATGATTCTGGATTTATGTGTATATATATGTATGTCATCTACTTAATTCCATTCAACTCAATAAGGAAAAGAAAACAGCGTTCATGCGTACGTACGGTCTACCGTCTCCATGAATGGTGTATTTCTTTCCATTTACTGATCTATTATATATATATATTCTGAATATATAATATATATAAATCATGTTTTATATTATGGAATTAAGTAATCATGATCTAAGTAATCATATGAATAATTACAAGTCAAAACACGGACGACAAATGAAACGATTTTACCCAAAACGCTCTTTAACATGGAATTTACAAAAGAACAGGTAATATAAAGCCATAAGTGAACCATATATGATATCATAACAATGAGTATGATTTTGGAATAAGTCAATGACATTATTTAAATCATTATACAGGAGGTTCAGACACATACGAAGCAAATCAAACCTAAGGTAAGGGAAATATCACAATCTCATTTTTATCCGAGATTGTTTATACTTTGGTATTTACTGGGGTGTATTTTATCATCCACAACCATGTAATCTTATTTCCATCCACCTAAAATTGTTTAAATCCAATTTTACCCTTCGGTGAGTTTTTAGTAAAGGATATGAAAGGAATCTTTTGTCATTTTTTCGTACGAGGTACTTTTTGACTTTTCCGACAAAAGTACGAAGAATGTTTTTTTAACTTATACGACATGAATGGATTTTTAAATCATTATTTCCAAGAAGCTTCCTTTAAAAGTTTTCAAGTTTATTTTTTATCAACTTCTTTTAGTTTAAAATTGTATGACATGTTAAGAAAGGAAAAATGTTTTTGAAGTAGAAAGGATATTTTCCTTAAGAATGGAGTTCAAGTGTTTTATCAAAATTATTTTCCATTTAAGATAATAAATGGTTTTGTTTTTTATCCATATTATTACATTGGTTTGATTATTTTGTGACAAAATTATTTTTATGAATTCTTTTATATTATATGAATTGTTTTATGATGTCACGATGTTTAAGATTCCCATTTTTATTACATGGGTTATGCTATGATGTATGGTTTATGATTTTGTGGCACACATAAGAATGGTATCATTATGAGATGGGTGGGACCTATATCTCCCTCCAATGCATTGGGTAAAGATTTTATATCTCATTAGATAGACATTGCTGGAATGGTAGGTTATACCGGTTCAGTGAAAAAAGACTGAAACGAGGAGTGAACTCGGTTCAGAAAGGGACTTTCTCCACTAAGATAGTCTTGGCAATGAGTCTTGACTAATAAGAAATGATTCTCTATGATAATGTGTGTATTACACAAAGTTTCATGTTTTAAGTTATTATTATTGGGATTACATTTCACTACTATGATTTATCCCATGTTATGAAATTATGATCTCTTTTGTAGGTTAAGATTTCCAAAAGATATGTTCTTATGAATATGACGTGTTTGATATTTCTTTTGTTTACCCTTACTTAGAATTTGAGATCACCCTTTTATGTTTTATTTTCCCCAGGACATAAATAAAGGATTTAGGTTTAAAAAAAAGAAGATCTTTATGGGAGATGTTGAAGATCTTTCACCACGATTAGAAGATTATATTCTGAGTTTCCAAAGACACTAAACTATTACAGTCCTTGTGTGTGTGTTTTTGTTATGTACTAAGTATTCCGCAAAATTAATGTAATTTCCATGTATGTCAGGCTTCAGGTATCTACAATCTACATATGATTTTTGAAGACTCTACACCATCTATATCCATTTCCTAGTCAAATGAATCTTTTACATTTTATATTGGTAATTCCTTGGCCCAATATATGATTTCTCACCATTTCCCCTCCAAAAAAGTATAAAAATTAAAAGGACACCCATAAAATGATTCGAAAGGATTCATATGTATGAAGACCTGATAATAGATGTTATATTAGAACACCACTAATGGTATCCGGTCTTCACATTAGCCACCAAAATCAATTATCGAAGCCCACAACATGACATGAAATCATTGTATCATCCATTTAGATTTACTTTACATCTGAGGGTGATATGCTATGCTCATATTAAAATGGTTACTAATATATTTCTATAAAGATATCTAAAAGTGAAACATATATATCATATCTCTATATGAAACTCTTAATTTTTTTATTTCTTTCCTCTTTACCACATCGTAGATATGGATTTTGAAAAGTTCTCCCCCCGCATGAGATTCATGAATTGGTAGGAAATAAGCTGACATTGTGAGCTGATAAACATTAACCCATATAGAATCATAATTCAGAACAATTATTTGGAGACCAGTTAAAAAATTGATGGATATCCGTTCCTATTTTAAAATCAGAATATGTATAATAAACAATATACATAATGTTTGTTGATGTTCTTCCTTAACTTTATATCAAGTGAATCTTATATAGAAAAAACACTAATATTTTTCATACCGAACCAGCTAAAATGTACATTAAATTCCTTATACATATTTATTATTTTTGATTGAAAAACCCCTCTATATTGGTGGTATGAATGAAAAGGTATCTCCAAAAAACACATAGGTTTGACCATTAGATCTTGAAATCACAACATTGATCTCTAATCTTTCATCCATCCCTCAGTTGTCTACCCACCGTTGAGTTTTAACATCATCACTAAACATTCATAATCAAATGACAATCACTAATTAAATGTCTTAAAAAAATAGAGAATAAAAAATATTGGATAAAAACTACACCATCACCTCAGTATTCACATTCCAATTTTATATATATTATCATAGACATCAACAACCACATATCTAAAGCCTCTATTACCAATTGAGAATAAAAATTTCAACTCAATGCATATGCCAAGATATTCCATATACCTGGTGTATACATTAGGTTGTGTTATTCCATTTTAAGATGCACAACCTATCTTTTTTGTCTCAATATTAAAATAAAATTGTGAGAAAATATTTTCTTAGCTCTTATGATCATCGAATATTGTGATTTTCTCACCAAATAAGTAATTAATCCACAATTTTAAAGTACATACAATAAAAAATAACTCCAAATAATGTTTTTGGTAATTTTTACCATCAATATATAATTTTCTTGATCCATAATAAACAACATGATCTCACTGCATGAGAAATAACCCCAGACAAGATCCTAAAGCAACACAATTTACCATGCACCCTTGTCGTTATTATTGAAAAATATGGATTGGTGTTGATGTAAGGAGAGATTTTATCTATTGAAAAGATATTTGGTATTCCTAATTCTCTTAGAATAGAAACTTCAACCATATCAAAGATTTCATTGGTGAATCCAGTCATGAAATGTCAAGAACAAAGTGTTGATAATAACTAGGGAAGTGAAGGAAACTATAAATGTCAAAGATATTATTTAAAGGATTCCTAGATATAACAACCTATTTCTTTTCTATATCCTGATAGAAACTTTTGTTGATATTAAATGGACATGGAAACATACCTCTTTTATCCAAAAATAAAAAACTGATAATTTTTCATATAACTAATGATTTCTCATGATTATCGAAACTCTCACCAAGTGTTGCTCATGATTATCCCTTATCGTTGAACACAATAATATGTCATACACAATAAGAATCCAAATATCATTGTAATATATGATTCAAAAAATAAATAATGGCTACTAGTGAACTCATTTTATAGAAAGGCATAACCACAAAGTCACAATGTCCATGTCTACTTTTGAAATCTTCTTTTGGAATAACATCCATTAAAACCCACAATTCGTGATATCCTAATCGAAAATAAATTTTGTATAACCATTATGATTCTATCAATTTTTTGAATAGATCATAAATACTAGGAAGTGGATTAAGATTCCATATTGTAACATGGTTATGTTTTCAATAAGTGACCCTAAATAGAATAGTTCCACATGCCTTCTTAAAAGAAACACTAATTCTACCCACATAGACATACATGGAAGAATTAACACATTAATTTACATCACTTTCAATTATACCTTCAATTTTTTTTATCTCATTTGATTTCATATGATAATATGGAAGGAAAATAGGACTGATCTTAGAGGAAGATCAATCATAAACTCTACATCACATTTTTATGAAAGAAAGATAAATAATTGGAAAACCCAACTAGAAACTGATCAAAAAATACTAATAAACCATTCTTCATGATGTATTCCATTTATAAAAAAGTCATAGATACCAACTAGTATGAGATCATTCCAATCAAATGTTCCAATAAGAAAGTGGTAACTACCTTTACATTCCAGTCTCCTTTAAATAGATGCTTTCTCATATCTTTAATAATAAAACTGACCATTCTGGTAGAATAGTTTATGTGAGACTTTCATGTTGTCAACCAAATCATACCCCGGACAATACTATAGTCTTCCATTACAAGAATAGAAAAATACCTTATCAATGGAGCTCCATAGAATTTTATAAAACATTCTCAACACATAATGGACTGACCTTCCCTTTAACCAAGGGCTGTATGATTTTTTAATATAGAAGAAAACATACGAACCATTAAACCTATCAAATCAATATCATGAGTTGAAATAATGGAATTCCAATAACCTGTTTCAAAAAAATCTTGTATAAGGATAGAATTCAAAAGAATCATACATCACACCACGAATTATCCAAATTGATCATCTAAAATAACATTCTAATCTTCATATAACAACATACTAGTGGCACTTTGTTCAAAATTTCTATATTTGGATTTCAAATGCTATGGAGTCAATGTATTTATCAAATCACCATGTCTAGATCTGATCTACTAATGAGATTGATTTATATACCCTCATCCTGTCAAAGAATACATCATTTGAGACACATACTAAATGCCTCAAACACCTGACCTCAGAGAACTGTGACAATAACACTGAAGATTTCCCCTCTAGTTCCAATTGTGGAATGATCATGGTGGTACGATACTCTATCACTTCATGTGGTCCAAATAAAAAAATTGAAAACATCATTCATTTCACTTGGGTCTTTTAAGGAATTTTTTCCCTCGCTGCCTAATTATGATACATCACACTTCCTTGGGAATATGTATCCATCTTTTTCTTTCTCCCACCATTAGTGTTCCCACAATTTCTTATTTGTATCAATAATGTTCCTCCACCCACTACACCTAATATTTACCTTTCTTACATCATCAATATATTTACCATCTCTCTATAATCCATTATATAGAGCATGTAATATTTTGATAAAATCTCTTACATTAGCCTCTATTCCAAAATATTTTCCTTCTGGGAAGCACTTGCAGTAACATCTGGTGAAAAGAGGGATACATTCAATATTTTGGCCATGTAATATATCATTCTGATGCCATCCTACTTAAAAATAAAATAGTACATCATTTAGATATCGTAGACATGTGAGGATAGAATTGTTTGCAGAATAATTCTTCAAAATCCTCACATGGGATGTTTTGGTCCAACTTAGCCTGAACAACTAAATACCACAACTAGAATTCATGTTCATCAAGCATATATGTTTCCAAATTGAATTTCATAAATACTAGTGTTCCAAGGAAATTGAATATTCAACTCATTTAGTTTAGTCACACCTAATCCTTATTTGGTTATGATTCACCCCAATATATGGGTGGATTATGTTTCTTGAACTAGACATAATGATCCACTTTACTGAGTTCTTCCAACCTATTTCCTCTTTCCACATCATTAAAATCGTGAACTGTACTCAGAACTTGTTGTTGGGTCACATGTGGCTCAGGTGAAACCCTCATCTTAGTAGCTTCCTCCAGTTGTTTTCCATGATGCTTTCTAGGTTCGATTTTATATATAAGAAGAAGACACTATAATTGTCAATCTCTAGAAACTAAAGTCTTAACAATTTAAATTTATACCATGTCACAAATATCCCAACATTCATTCCAAAATTATACAATTTCCACATTCCTTCACTTTTGAAAATTTCCCAATGATTCTGAAAATCATAGTATTTTTAGAATAACTATTTGAATCCTTTTAAAATCTCACATAGAAAACAACATTATCAATTTTAAAATATCAAAACTTTTGTACCAAATCATATATAACTACTCAAAATGAAATATGTACTACTTGTGGGAAGTCATTTCCAAAATGCATGTCATCTCCATATCATTGTCTAAATCCACAAAATTGATATCTCAATTATTATTAGTGTGTCCAATATACTTATCTTCCCAACTCCCTGGTAACATCAAGGTCAATATAAATATGTTAGCTATATTATTTTATGATCTAAATTTCATGTCCCTTAAATCCTACTCCTTTCGACCATTCCAATAGAAGGTATAACTAAAATTATTGTCAACTGAAAGACAAAAAAAATCGATAACCATGGATCGAAAAAATAATATAACATATAAGTGAAGGGATGAAGAATATTGTAACACTTGTTACATAACAATACTCCTCATTAGATTGTGTCATAGATAAATTAATACATTAAATTAAGTGTCATACCCAAGGCGTGAAATGGTTAAAGGCTTCAATACAATTTGGGGATAGTTTTCCATTCTAAAATAAATCAACCCAAAAAAAATTCAATAAAAAAATACCACTACATGTTGCATAGTAATAATGTTAAAAAACACAATGTATTACAATTTATTTCAAAACCAAACAAAAATAGTGTACCACATAGGAAGAATAAAAATATCAAAGTATGAAGCGGAAGAGAAAACCAAAAAACCACAAGGACTCTAAAGGCAAAACTCCACAACTCTATAATTCTCAATGATCCAAATCTAGAATAAAACCCAAGTATTATGACGTGTCATTAAAAATGTGTGCTACATCACCTTTTCATGTATCCTGATAAAAAATATCTACATAAGAACTATAGTTTCAATGTAGGAGTGGGTATTTAAACTCGGTAGGATTTCGCCAAATGAATTCCCTACTAACATCACTATGATATAAAATTATAGAAAATTAATATTAGAAATTAATATAAAATAATTGAAAATAGATATATCTAATCCATGTAGTTTATCCAAAAAACATTCCATAATAAATCTTTTACCATTGAAAAGAAACTAATAAATTCTTTAACCCATTTCACAATACCTTTTAGAATACCCACCCCAGGATTTACAAAAACACCCAAATGTGTATGCTTTAGTAATAGTTTCGTACGTCTGAGCATATTCACGTTCATCTAATAAGTTATCACAAAGTGGTGAACCACCTTATTCTGTGATAAAAAACACCCTTTATCTAGGGCCTCATCTCTTTGTACAATAATTGTACATGCCCATTATTCAAAGTCACATCGAATTAATTTACCCATGGAACCATGTATTCAAAATCTATTTTAAATCAACCATTTAAATACATTTCAATAAATCCATTCATTTACTGAAAAAATTTCAAAAAACCATTTCACCAATTCAATAAATCCTACATTTTAAATCATTATTTTAAATTTCTGAATACCAAGAACTTTTCAAAACCAATTTCTACAAATCCCAAAATCCAAAAAACAATTAAACCATCATAAAAAAGTGTTTCTACCATACTTTTCACACCGATTCCAAAGTTCATTTGAGTAAATTTAAACAATTTTAAAATAAGACATTATCTTATAAGAAGTAGAGTCAATATTTAATTCTTATACCTTGGTAATTATTACAAAAATTATTAAAGTCATAAAAACATCAATGAAATCAAGTTTAATATCTAAAAAATACCTATATATATCTCTTCCCCTAACATAATCATCACTAAATCTAACCATTATTTCCATCTGAATCCATATATCTATATTCATTGGACCATATCTTTGAATCTGAGAGAGATATGAAATATTATGTAATGAAACCCATGAAAAGAATCCATAAATGAAGTCTTTCATAAGTAATTAGGCATCAATATAGTAAGAAAAGCCTTCATATCACATCCTATTTGATGGAGAAATTATCCAAAGACATTGTAACGAAGAATTATCGAGTTAGGGACAAAATGGGGTTAATAGTGGTTAAATGTCAATCTTTGCCTAAATCGGCTTTTTTAGGATCTATTTTTTAACTATACAAGTTATGTTGCACTGTTAGGAAACTCATGCACTAACCATGCACCAACCTCTACCTCAAGGAGCACATCACATGGTTTGTCTACATGGTAAGAGAAACTATGAACCAATAATTCCAAATCCCTATGTCCTATATTTCATGGTTACATCTAGGTTTCTATAAATGCATTCTAAATATTTCTCTTAAATGTGATCCATCCTAATATCCCCTATCTAAATATGCAAAATTTCATGAAGTAGTTTTATTGGTTCCTCAAATCAATATCAAATTTTGAACCATTATAAAATCCACAAAAAATTATAGAAGTCATTTAAACCGTCCAAAACATTACCAAAAACATCAAATTGTTACAAACCATCAATAAAGGCTTACTTACATGAAACTGGGGGATCATAATGGATACCCCTCCTCGTGTATACATAGATATAGGTCATTGGAAATCTTATTTTATTCAATGAATAACATCTATTTCTCAAGAAAATGTAGAAGATATGTTGTGGTGTAAGAATCTATGGACATATGTTGTAACATTAAATCTCGTGACTATTCTTATAACATAATACAATAGAAATAAGAAGTATCATATAAATATCTCTTGTAGGAATAATTTCATCAACATTTTATCTATTGGGGTGGTTGAATATGATAATTGTATTCCAATAATTAATAAAATTATTATTCTATTAATTTTTATCCTAATCATTTTTACCATATCATAAAAATTGTATATATAAGGACTTAATCTAACTCAAGAAAATAGTATAGTGTTTTCAGTGATTCACATTCAATTTTTCCTATAAGAAAAAATGGTAGATTTTAGATTTATCTAAATTACTAACTATTTTATACATTAAAATATTTGGATTATATATATTCTCCCATTATATTATAAATCCCCAACATCCCATGGAGTTATTGTTAGAATGTCTAGTTTCATTGCAATTCTAGTGGAAAGGATCAATATTACCTTTCTCAAAACCCAATTAAGTTATTTCTAAATTTATCAAAGGATTATAAGTAGGAAAAAATTTTATAAATTTGGTCTTGTATCTACATGATATGTTGTATTGACTTCCAATTCCAAAACAAGAGCCTTGGGTTTACTCAACACATTCTTCCAAGATACATAAATAAATGAAATGGTTACTCTTCTTGATTTAAACTGTTTATGTCAACCCAATTCCTTTTCATGAATACACTTATAAAAGAATGATTCCCAACAATGGTTCATAAAACAATAGTTCTATGATTACATTCACGATCATGTAATGGAAGGCTCAATATGTGTGAATAATAAGTTGAATGAATTTAATAATTACGAGTAATGATTCTTTGTTTTATCTTTTCCATTTATAGTTAATATTATATTGATTTTAATTAATATATTAACAATGTTTCGATAAATTTACAATGTATAATACATTTATATAATTTTATATTTGGATTTAACCTATTAATATATGTATTTCCTTGACTGAATATTCCTTGTCCCATTCTTGGAAGGATTTTCTATATTCAACCAATTAATCTATTTATTTCTTATTTTATTATTAATTTGGATTCATCTTGATATGAAGTTTCTTCAATACCGATATGAATCAACACCATGGGTCTTGGAATAATCCTTTTATTAAATATATTATATAACTCACACATAAGAGTTGGGATCTAAAAAATTAATTAAGGGGTATTACAAAAAACAACCTTAGAAGCACAAGTTCAACATAATAAATGAGAGATAGATGACACACATGCCACCAAATTTTATATAATAAAAATTAATTTCAATAAAATAAAATAAAATAAAATAAAATAATACTACCAAATACATAGTTTTTGAGAAAGATAATTATTTTACATACACATTAAATGACAATGAATTTTTTGGATATATCTATAAATGATTTCAATTCATTCACCAATATGACAAAATATGCAGGAATTAATCCGATTAAATATATTATTAATCAACTAAATCATTTTTACTTTTTACATACAATTTTCTAGGAGTTTCCTATCCTCTGTGATTTTAAATAAAATAAGAATTTATTTTATTTAAAATATAATTGAATATGGAATGACTATGTACATGGAATTAAATCAATTCCTACATGTTTGAAATATATTTTTTGTATTGAGATCTAATACTGTCAAATCATATGTCATTTAGAATATAGATTTTATCATGTTATTGCATGAAATTTATGATACAATTAATTGAATCACAGAAAACATTGTAATTAAAAAATCATTTGTTGTTATTAAATGAGAGAAGAGTATCAAGTGTATTGTTACTATACATATTTTATTATTTATATTTTAGGAATAAATTAAATAAGAATTTAATATCACATAAAACCCATCATATAACATATATGAGTAATTTTTTTACATATAAACAAATATTGATTAGTTTTTTTGGAGTAATTAATGAAATTTAAAATTTTTATGTAAAAACATAAAGCCCAAGAAATGTATAGTTTGGCCACAAAACGTGTAATTTCCTTCATTAGATCTCTATAATACATTACAAAGTAATTAATGTGTACATTTGGTGTAAATATATGCAGTATTAAGTGTATAGGAAGGATACATATTGTGTACTTCAAGCTAAAAAGATGTTATACTATTTGCATCGTGTATTAATTGCATGTGGGGCATTAATTTCAACTGACATCTTTAACATATTTTTTTAATTGAAAAAATTCCTAGAAACATATATTATGAGTAATCTATAAGAATGTCTCAAAAAACCCCATATTCCACCATAGTCGGTCAATGTGTGGTTAATTTTTGTCATGTAACATATATTAATATGATGACGAGTTGGGGTCCATACAGATGTCACAGTGCAATGTAAAATATAAATTATTATTTAACAATGGAGTACATGTTGTGTAACCCTGTGTTATATAAAAAATGATCTTGGAACTTCCTAATGGGTTCCTCAAATGTTATATTCATTAATAATTATTAGATCATGGTTTTGTGAGTGGTAAATAAAGAGGTGGAAGAAAAGCTATTGATTATCAAAAAAAATAATTAAGTGAGATATGAAATTTATCTTATAAAATCATAATGACTAGTAATCACATAAATAGATATAAGTTTTAACGTGGACTCTACAATACCAATTGTAGGTTGTGGACATAGAGAAATCCTGTTTTGCGGTAATAACAAACTATTTTTTTTTCATATTCAATTGATCAATATCAATGTATAAATAACAAATTTCATGACCAAATGATTATTTATATTTAATTTTGAGAACTTAAATTATGAAAATAAGAGAAGATATATTTCAATTAAATTTTATATATAATTAATATTCATGAAGAAATACATAAATGTTGAGTTTTTTTATGATACATCATTGTTAATATTCTAAAAAATATTATGTTGTATACTTTTTTTCATTAATAATGATTAAATATAGTTCCCCTCTTCCAAGGATCCACACATGGATCATTATCTCATAATTTCAGTGATTTTACTATGTTTCCTAACGTAGTTGTACCATTAATCCTACATTAGTTAATTGATTGTATCCATGATCCCTTCAATTTGTAAGTATCATCTCATAATATGTACGTCTTAAGATAAATTTAATATGGGATAATCACTTGATATTGGGAGAAAACTATAGAGACATTATCCGTTGAGATAGAATTTTATAGGGATGATATTGTTTCTTTGAGTTACTAACACATCACAATTCTCATAATTGTATGTTTATTCACCAATGATTATGGTGTCATACTAATTAATTCCACAAAGTAACACAATGATATTTTAAACTAAAAATGAACACTATTAATTGTAAAATAATAATATCACACTTTTTTATGGTGTGCTCTACCTATTGAAATAATAAATATTATTTTATGGTCATTCAAAATAGTATTTATTCTCAGACCTAGATATGGGTTTCTTTTCAACCAATACATTTTCTAAATACCTAAATAAATATTTTTTTATTAAATATATATTCATTAAATATAACAATATAAGTTCTATTCACAAGCCTCAGAATAAATATATTTTATATTGACATAAATAAATAAATAATAGTTTATTCATTATGGAGTGAATAAAAAGAGATAAATAGACATTATATATTATTTTAATAAAAAAATTATGTCATGAATGAATTCATATTTAATAATTTAGATCACATAATAAATATTAACTAAATATTAACACTCATTCTGTTGTAAACATTTTTATCAATTGCTTAATATAATTAATTTTTAACTAAGATCAACGGAAAAACATTTTGTGTAACCCTCTTGGCATCTTCCTCAGAGTAATTTGGTGGTACTTTCTATTGTAAAATATTAATATCTAGTTATGGGTGAAGAAACCTATAGAATAAGAAGCCATGTCGCAATGACAACAAGAACAAACAAATTCTTATAATGTAATATAATCACTTTTTCCTGATATCTCATCAAGATGTTTGAATTTATTCCCTTAAATCATAATGATTGATATAACTATCATTGATTATATAAATGTATCATTTTTTAATCTCCATGTCCATGGATTTATTTTTACAATTTTTTTTAAAAAAAGTGAGAAAATATTACATTCAGAAAATATAATGCACAAATCCTACCTAGAATTAATCATTAACAATGTAACAATCATGACATACAAAACATACACTATCTAGTGAGATCAAGTATCATCAATTTTTTTTAAAAATAAATATAAATATGAGACTCATGATATTTATTAATAATAATCATAGTATACCGGTACCATTATAAACTATATCAAATAGAAATATTTGATGACAAATGAACATGAAATATTTCTATTCGTAGGCATGTCTTCATAATCACATGTATTAGAGATCACCGAATGTTAAATATATGTTATTTTGACATATATTATTATGAGTAATCACCCCCCATATTTTCCAAACTATGTTCCCAATTATAGATCATCATTCTAACCATATGAGTGATAGTTAATAGATAACCCCAATGCACCTCAAGGAACTCAACATAGTGTGGAACTACTATAGACTATCTGGATGTGATAGATAAACATCAACATTATGATATTAATGTTATATAAAATATAATTAATATGTGATGAGGTGGTAATTAACATTAAGAATAGTGAATATAATTTCAATATATTGTACAATGATAATGGTTCTAGGGAACCAACTCCAACAATATAGTGGAAGCACACTGTGTGTTTATGCATAAAAATAGCTGGTTGGAGGTGAATGTAAAACCATATAAGGATAATAAATTATACTATAGAGACTACGTATACTACTTGAGAATTATTAGAATTATCATGTATTTTTATAATTTAACCATGTCATTTAATATTGTTATATTTAAAGAATGAATAAATTCTTTTGTTATTCCAGCAGGGGAATTTTTTTGAATGATAAATAAAATAATAATTCCATGAATTTATAAATAATATGAATTATTTTTTGGATATAGATATGTGTCCATGAAGTATTTTATTTCTTCTATACTTCTATGTTGGGTCTTGGTGAAACCTACATCTAAAATACCTTTTTATCTCTCTCATATGTCATTATGTACAGGTAGAGCGTGATGGCCTTCTATAATAGGCGCATAATGTATAGGGTTTCCCAGGTCACATATTGGAAAGAAGTCATGGGAATATATATAAATAGTGAAGAATGACACACCATGAGGAACCATGGACTCCAATGGGAAATTATCACCATGTTTTGATAACAGGGGGCATTCCAAGACAGTTTCACTAATGTTTGTGGTTTCCTTCATTAAATGGGTCGTGTCATTTCATATAGTAAATTCTCTATTATGGTGGTAGGATGAGATATAGGATGTTTTCTTGGGTTGGTGACTAGATGTCTTCATGTGGATACATTATTATTTGTCTTCTAGGGAGTTTTCACACCACGAACCTTCTCATTTAACATCAATTCAATAATTATGATATTTTTTTAATAGTGAAATTCAATTCATTTTGGCGTTTTCACTTTATGTATTTTTGGTCAAGAGGTTTGGATGAGTGGAACAATTTATATTTTTACCTCTCCAAATACTACATCAGTATACCCCCAAATAAAAAATATATTTTTTTATTTCTATAGCGTCCAGGGTAAATTATTCCCCTCATTCATCTATTTTGGTTCTCTGTTCCTTTATTTTCTTTATTGGATTATATTTTTTTAGGTTTTGTTGAATATTTGTCTAGGGAATAATGAAAATGGCTACGAACAGTCATCCATTTTACTGATGTATCTAGAGGACACAACTAAGGATAAAAACAATTTATTTTTTACTAAATCTATTGGGAAAAGAAACTTATAAAATTAATTAATCTTTTTTTATTATGTTTAAATAAATTGCATTTTTATTGGGTATAGGATGATAGATATTATTCACAGGATTTTACAGAGAGTATACTATAAACTATTTGTGTGAGGTTTGTAATAGTTTTGGAGGTGAGGTGATTCCCAATGAGTTTTTTTAGATTATTAATAATTGGAATAATTGCAAGAATAAATTATAAATTATTATCATTTATGATTTTCAATTTATGGAATGAGATGGGACCTCAAAAAGTGGCTTGAAATTGAAAATGGAGTGGATAAGGTTGAACAATAATTGATAGATTAAGGAGTGGATAATAAGTCAATTATGGAGGTACGTGTTACATATAATATAATGGCAAAAAATTTGATATAAACAATTTCATTCTAAAATACATGTTTAACATTATTTTGTATAAGGGCAAGGAATTGGTACACGCTAGAAATTGTGATAGGATTTCATGATGCATCCATTGCATAGGTTATGTTATTTTTTTTTTCATTTGTGTAATTATGATCACCTAATGACCATGTCCCCAATGAGTGGATGTATTAGTTGAGTTGGTAAAATCCCTCAGGTCAATCTCAGATAATGAGATGAGGGGTGCCTATCCAAGAGTTGGATTCCCATATACAATTTTGAATGAATATAATGAATATACCTTGAGGGATATAGTAGATAGTTTTATTTATCACGTTAAGTGAGGAGAACCCCCATTATATGTGATTAATAGGTTTAATGTTCTGTGGATGAGAGAGGTATTTTTTGGAATAGATGAGGTGTGATGGATAGGGTATTCCTTTGAGTGTTGTGTTTAGAGATATTTTGAGAGTGATTTTATATGGGACTCATGTGATAATATTGATTAATTTTTAATAGTTGTTGTGCATCAGGTATGAATATAGGGTCATGAAAATCCTATCGACTAAGATATCAATATTGGATGTCAGAAGTGTAATGGTGGTAGTGAGTGATTATATAGTGGATAAAATTAGACATAGTGGATCCATTGATATGTGAGATGAGAATTAAATAATTCTTGGAATTATTTTTATGTGTGACTATAATTGTCCTGAGAAAACAATCTTAAGTGTCATTTTTGATGATAATTTACATGATGATGTTTATGGATTTTTTATGAGGTACTATTGGATAGAGTGACGAGCATGGGATCTTGTGGTATAATATATGTTCCCTTGTTTTCATTCATGGATATTAAAGGAAATGATTCTCTATGTGGGTTATTCAATATCTAGTGGTCTTTACTGAGCATGATTTATATGGTGTGTTTGGAACCCTGCCATGAGTTATAAGAAAGAGGTTGTGATATGATATAAAACCCTACCTTCAGTGATACAATTGTGTTTAGGAATAATCTGTATCAAGAATCATAAGATGTTGGCTGAGCCCAACATTGAGTGAGAAAGCATTAGATTTGCTATGAATTTTGGGCTTCCCTTGAGGGAGAAGGTATGGATTAAGATTTATTATGACCGTAACTCGAGTAATAAGGTAATAAAATTATAACACCATGATAAATTAGTTTAAATTAAAAAATCAGGATATAATTATTAACATGAACCACCAATCATTATGATAACAGGGATATAATATTAAAAAAAATCTAACTGTGACCAATATAATATCTTACAAGGTCAATATTTTTTTTGACCAAAAAAATTAGTGAAATTAATTAAAAATAATTAAAAGGATTAAGGTTATATTATTCTTAATTAGAGACAAAAAATTAATTTCAAGGGCCTAAATGACATATAAACTAGTCCCGAATACATTATCTGACCATATTTATAAAATATTCTCTCTTGTATCTAATGGGGTCCATTATGTAATACAAGGTCCATGGGAGAATATTTGATGGAATTCTCTTTTTGAATATTTACAAGAGTTCCTCTCCTCCTCCATTATAAAAGCGAAGGTTCCGGGCGCAGCATAAGAGAGGTTGGGATGAGACTGGACTTTGATTTTTACCATGTACAATGATTATTCCAGGATCAATAAGATGATGAATTCCAGTCTCTAAATAATATAATCAATGATTTAGATAAATAATGAAGTGGCCCAAATAATTGATAAAAGATCTTTCACATCATGTTTATAATTAATTTAATTAATTTCCTAAAGAAAATAATACCTTCTTCATGGGTATTTTCTTCATTGATGATGTTGATCATTCAGAATTACCCTTTCCAGAATATCTTTTTGAGCTTTCATGGATCCAGCTATAATCCCTCTAGCGTTGATCCACACATGCTCTGATGGCCTTTGATCAACACCACATGTTCTATTAGTGCTTGTGCGAAAAAGAAAGTGTCATTTGTCATTCATTCTTTATTACTCCTTCTTCGGTCTTAAAGAACATCACTCGTCCTATAGAGGGAAATAAGAGGATCCGACAGAGAAATTGTTTGGCTCAACAATTTTCTATTCACCCGGCGTGTGGTGTGGTCTCAGGAACAATAGGCATACATCTTTATTTATATGAATTGAACTTTAGTTAGAATATTTAATTTCATAACATAAATTAAATACATTCGTGATCATAGTGGAAACCCAAGCTCAAAATAATAATTTTGTTCTGTTATTTATGGTTCGACAACTTGCGCAAAACGAAATAATAAATAAAATACGGCATTAAAAAATAATAGTAGCATCATTATTATTTTATATTTTTCCATATAGTTAAATTATTATTTACCAAATTTCAAATAATTATTTTACTATCAAACTGGCCTTGGTCCACTCGAACTCCACTTTCAAATATTGAACACCCGAATAAATAAATAAATAAATTATTCTCTTAAATAAAGATTTTATTTACAATATAGTAAATAAATAATTATTAAATGTTCCATAAAATAAATAAATAAATTTAATTGAATTTAGGTGATAATTTTATCTTGAATAAATTTATTCCATGGTCTTGAGAATAATATTTATTTCATTAATTAAATTAAAATATAATTTAACCCAGACCACCAAAAACACTTATTGTGTGACCCTCTAGTATTATTTCTAGTTGGAATTAGAGGGCGTTGCCTAAAGTCTAAAAATACTATCGAGTAATGTGTCAAGACACCCAAGATAAAAAATTTAAAGTCGCAAAAAATAAATACACATTCGAATGATCACTGAGTAATATAATTCTTTTATCACAATATCTCATCATACAAGTTTCATGATAGTGTCATCAACATTTATGCAAGATATTTCATTCATTGACTACCTGAAATGAACTCATTGTTACACCATGGAATTGGAATTTTGCGTGACAATTCTATTTCAATAGAATGGTCGATATATCAACTTCTATAAATGGATGGGAAAATCCTTCCTTGACTTATCCATTAATAACATGACAATCGTTACCCATCCAAGGTACGCTACTTTACGCCAATTGTCTGCCAGACAGAATTCAACATTAAATAAAAGTGCGTGATTCATGACACATATTAATGGCAGTCTTAAAGTCTAAGGATCATTAAACATTCTCATAGATAGTAATATCTAATGACACCAAAACTGGCAGTATTTCTACTGGAAGGTCTTTTCTCATAATCTCCTGTCTTGGAGATTACCACGTGAGAACTTCAAGAGAGGAAGTCTCATATTCTTATGAGTACTGACACCTGATAGTTTTCCTGCTATTTTCCCCCTTCATAGTATATCATCCAACCATAGAACTATATTCAAAAATATTTTTATACCATTTCATGGTTCTCATTATAGTGGGGGAACATCCATGACCTTATCAATGAAACAAATACTCTAGGAAATTTTTACATAATAGTCATTCCAAACAATGAAAAATATGTGATAAGAGGTTTAATATTTAAATAAATTAAATATCCATGTAATCAAAGTACAAAAAGTTGGTTCTAGGACACCAACTCTTACAAACTCCCACTTAGACTAGAGCCAACTGCCTATGACTTTTAGTCTTCTAGGCCTAACATAGTTATCATATTTCTATTGATTCCAGGATTTAGTAAAGGGGTCCTCCACATTGTCTTCCATGAAAATACTTCTCGCTGTAACATCACCTCTCTGGAAAGAATCCCTATAGATATGATACTTACGAAGTATCTGCTTAGTCCGGTGATGTGACATTGGATCTTTTCCGAGAGCCACCACTGCAGTCTTATCACAGTGCTGTGTGATGGGATCTATACTGATAGGTATCACATCCTGCTCCTGGATGATGCTTTGCATCCAAAATACATCTTTAGAAACCTCATAAGTAGAAATATACTTGAACTATGTTGTATAATATGCAACCACACTCTACTTTGAGATCTTCCAGCTAACTACACCTCCATTCCAAGTTAATATCTATCTCTTTTGTGACTTCATGTCATCTTGATCAGTATGGAAACTGACATATTCATATCCTCAAATAACTTGTTCCTATTTTCCTCCATAAACCATGAACATATCCTTATTACGCCTCAGATACATTATGATATTCACGAATTCCATCCAATGGCGTTCACCTAGGTCAACCTGATATCTTCCTACCACACTTAATGCATAGGAGCCATCCAGCCTAGAAAATAACATGAAATACATGACTAGACCAATCGCTGATGTGTATGGTTTCCTTGGCATTATCATTCTTTCCTCATGTGTTTTAGGACACATTTTCTTGGAATGATGAATCCCATGTGACGCTGGAAACAATCCCCTCATAGATTATCCCATACTTAATCTCTTCAGTATCTTATCAATGTATGTACTTAGACATATGTCCAAAAATTTCTTGGAACTATCACAATTAATCTTGATCCCAAAAATATAGGCGGTCACACTGAAGTCCTTCATGGAGAAGAATTAGTTCATTCAAAACTTAATAGACTGTAATATTGATATCTATTTTCATATAATCAACATAAACTATTAGAAAAACAATTGCCCTCCCACTGAGCCTTTTATAGACACAAGTTCTCATTGATTCTTAATACAAATAAATTATGTTATGGCTTCATTAAAATGAATGTTCAATGACCAGGAAGCCTGCTTTTATTTGTAAATGGATTTTTGTAGCATGCATACCATGTTGGCATTCATTGGAGTCACAAACCCTTTAGGTTGTGTCATGTATACATCTTACTAAAGGTTACCATTATAGAAGGCTGTTTTGACATCCATTTTCCAAATCTCAAATTCATGGTAAGATACAATGTAAAATATAATTCTGATGGATTTCAGCATTGCTACTAGTGAAAATGTTTAATGATTGTCATTTCCTTGATGTTTTTAAACCCTTTTGCAACTAGCCATTCCTTATAGGTACTTAATTTTCCTTCCATGTCCAGTTTTTTCTTGAATACCCATTTTCAACTAGACGTCTTTGCATAAACTGGAGGATCTAGGAAAATCCATACTTGGTTTTGATACATGGAATGCATTTCAGAATTCATGCCTTCTATCCACATGACAATATCTGCGCCACATACAGCTTCCTTGTAGGTTATATGATCATTATTATCAACTAATAATGGTTCACCATCATCGGTAACTAGAAAACCATACCATTCCAGTTCTCAAACCTCTCTTGTAATCCTACATAGTTTTTGTTTCTCTAGAACAAATTCTTCTTCCACAGGACATTGTAGAATCTGTTCTTGTACCAACTATTGTATACCATGAGACTTGACTTCATCTAAGTCTATCATTCTCCCACTATATCTTTTTGAGATGTTCTCCCTCTCAAGGAATATGGTATGTTGTCCCACTATATGTTTTTTTGAGAGGATGTATAGGTAATATCCCCTTGTTTCCTTGGGGGTATCCTATAAAGGTACACTTTGTGCCTCAAGATGTGATTTTGTCACCTAAATAGGACATAAAAAATTCTTCACTACCCCACATAGGTTAATTCAATTACATGGATTTTCTTCCACTCCATAATTCGTATTGAAAACAATTTAACAATTTATATGGTACTTGGTTTTGTATGTGTTCCACTGTTTGTAATGCATATCCCCAAAAGGATAATGGACGAATCACATGACTCATCATTGATCTCACCATATCCAATAGGGTGTAGTTATTTCTTTCACTCACACCATTCCACTCAGGTATGTGGGGAAGATTGAGTTGGTATTGGATCCCAAAATCCCGTAAGTAATCAATGAAGTCTTGATTAAGATATTCTCCACCTCACTCTGAGTAGAGTTTCTTAATCTTCTTAACATGCTGGTTCTCAACATCATTCTTGTATTCATTGAAATCTTCAAAAGAATATGACTTATACCTCATTAAGAAGATATATCCATATATACTAAAATAATAAGTAAATGTTTTGAAGTATGATTACACTCCCCATACATCAACTGGAAATGGTCAATGCACATTGGTATGAACCAATTCAAGAAATTATTATTCCATTTAACCATTCACACCAAATGGTGATTTTGTCATTTTTCCTTATAAACATGCATGGAATACACCCAGTTGTTTTAGTTCAATAGAATATAAATATATATCTTGATTTAACATTTTCAAGTGTTTTTCATTTACATGACCTAGCCAGTGATTCCAAATTTGGTTGTGGTATGTGTCATGTGAAGTATCTTTTTCATCGATTTCCATTAAACAATTTGTGTAATCCAACACATAAACACAGTTGTATAAATGTACCCTACCAAAACAAATGTTATATTTATAAAAGAATAAATATTCATTTACAAACATGAAAAAAATACATCTATATCTAGTATTGATATAGAAATTATGTTTTTGGTTAGATAAGGAATATAAAAACAACCCGTTAACACCAAGAGCATCCCAGTTGGCAATGTTAGGTGGTATTCCCCGATAGCTACAACCTCAAATCTGGATCTTTTGGCTAATCATAGATCAACCTCCCCTCAATCAATATTGTTAAATCTTCATGGTTCTTGTATTTGGATACATATGTGAGAAACACTAGTGGTATATAATAACTAACTTGTAGAAATAAAGAGATTTCATTTGATAACAAATTGACTTGAAGCTTCCCCTTACTTCATAGGCTATGTGAAGATATTCTTCATGTGGCCATTTTCTTCACATGCGAAACAAACTTCCACCTATTCCCATCCCTACCCATTGATCTTCATTTTTATGGAAGGCCATGTAGCACCTTGGGGCCTAAAGCTATTCTCCTTCTCTTGCTCTAATTAACCATAAGGATAAAAGGATTTTCATGCTACATATCATTTTCCACGTGACAAATGTGGATAAGTATATGAAATAAAAACTTTCAGTGTTATTTATATTGAAATTGACAACAAATTCAGAGAAGCTATGGGGGAGTGCTGTGGGAATGAGATCAGTGCCATGTTTTTTGGGGAGTTTAAACCCTAGAACCTCAAGGAACTCAATGCAGCCAACAAGTTTGACTAATTAAGGCCCAGCTAGGGTACCTTCTACAAGCTTACTCTGAAATTGCTCCTTAGAGATCTCAAGTCTTACCTATCTTTCTCTCTCCTGGTAAAGACCACAAAGGTTCTCAAGAATTCTAGATACATCCATGTGTTGAGTCAATATGGGTTTCCTTATGAACTATCCATTACTTCATACTTAGGGGAGTTTTCTGAGTCATTAAGGTTTCATTATGACATTACCATTCCTTCTTGTTTTGAAAATCACAAACACCATATCTTAAGGAAAATCTCTTTTTACCCTATGTTTTACTTCTATAAGGAAAATCTCTTTCCCCAAGGAAATTTATCCTTACCTTGTTCATATCATATTTTATCTAAGTGTTAAATTGGTTTTGTAACCAGAACCTCAATATCCTATAATTATCTAGATATGAAGCATTCTGTTTCAGGATCTGAATTCTTAGAACTTTGGTTACGAACACTTCTAAGTTCTGACTCTGAAGTCTGAATACGAATTTTAGTTACGAACTCTTCTGAGTTCTGACTTCGAATTCTGAATACACATTCTGGTTACGAACTCTTTCATGATTCTAAATCCGAGTTCTATGAATTCAGACTCTAAACTCTTATGAGTTTTGACTCCAAATTTTCATGAACCCTGACTCTGAAGTTTGCAAGTTCAGGTTCCGAATTCTTGTGAATCCGGATTCAGAATTTCATTGAAATTTAGACTCCGGAATTATATAGAGTTCAAGATCAAAATTCCATGAAAACAGAATCCAAATATCCTTGTATTATAGACTCCGAATTCATTTTTGGTTAGACTCCAAAATTTTATTTTCATACATTCCGAAAATTAGATTTTAGTTATGTATCCATATTATTGCTTACACTTGTTATGTTATTAAACGATGTCATTCATTCTGTTACTAACCAACCATTTTTTTAGTGACAAGTGTAAAGGTACCTCTGAAATTCAATGGAAAATATCACCATTGGTGGAGAGAGTATTCCTTTGAAGCCATGCCAATAAATAGGAGCTCATTTGAAAGAGCTCACAATAAGTTGATCAATCTAGAAATTACTTACTATTAAAGTGATTTATAGAGAGAGAGGATTTATTTGTTTTTTTGAACTGAAATTATTTTTCATATTTTCTTTGTTCGAATTCGATTGTTGTTGTGTAAAATCGGGGGCTTCTGGGGATAGGAAGACAGAGGTACCAACTACTTTAAATTTTAGGGCTTCCTTGCTGAGGAAGACAGAGTTGCTGACTACCATGATGTTGAGGGCTTCTGGTGATAGTAAGACAAAGTCTGATCTTCATATCAAGGGCTTACCCTAGTGTGGGTAAGAAAAACATTCTTGAAAGTATAAATGAAGGGACCATTATCCAAGGTTGTTAGTTAGCCTTCTCTTGGGGGTTAAAAGATCTACTACTTGTTACTTGTTTTTTTACATGTTTTCCGCTGCATTTGTATTTTTGAAGAATGTATAACTATCTTATACTTCCTTATACTTGTACTCTGATTTAGTTAGATTATATATGCTTTAAGGTATAATCTTCATCTTTATAAACTTTCATTAAGGTTCATTTTATGGAACCATATTTTCTGGAATCACTTTCTCGGAATTATATTTATAGAATCAATAATGTGTGTAGAACTAGTGGTTTTTTTATTTTATTTCCCTTTACAAATTCTTCCTATCTTAATGAAATTTTAGTTTCTCATTTTTGTCTGGATGTTTATACTAATATTTTAGGTTCTATATTTTCTTTTCCATTCCCTCAATTTTTTTTTGAAAATCACAATGGGGGAGAAAGGAAAAACAATACCAAGTAAAGAAGAAATATCCATAAGTAAGGGGGAGTTTATCTAAGCGGGATTTTTCATTACAGAGATTTCCATACTCAAGATAATAAAAAATATAATTCCATAAATCTAGAATACGATGCTTATTGTTCCAAATCCTAAGGGGGAGTTAGTCATATTCATCATTGAAAATGTGAAAATGGAGATATGTTTCAATTGCAAAGTCTATAAAAATATTTCTAAGTCCTTTTATTCTTTTTCGTAAGGATGTTTGTGCTTTACAAAATGTGGGAGATTGTTGAGTCCATAAGGTTTTCCATATGACTTTTCCATTACATCATACACAGTGGAGATTGTTGAGTCATTAAGGTTTCCTTATAACATTAACATTCCTTTTTTGTTTTGAAAATCACAAACACCTTATCTTATGGGAAATCTCTTTTTACCCTATGTTTTACTTCTATAAGGAAAATATCATTCTCCAAGGAAATTTATCCTTACGTTTTTCATATCATTATTTTTCTAAGTGCAAAATTAGGTTCATAACCAAAACCTTGGAATCCTATAATTACCAAGATATGAAGCATTCTGTTTCAGGATACGAATTCTCAGAATTATGGTTATGAACTTTTCTGAGTTCTGACTCTGAATTCTGAATATGAATTCTACTTACGAACTCTTCTGATTTCTGAATATGAATTGTAAATACAAATTCTGGATATGAACTCTTCCATGATTTTGACTCCTAGTTCACTGAATTCAGACTCAGGACTCTTATGAGTTCTAACTCCAAATTCTCATGAACTCTGACTCTGAACTTTTAAGTTCAGGTTCCTAATTCCAAGATAACAGAATCCGAAAATCAATTTATTATAGACTCTGAATTCATTTTTGGTTAGACTCCAAAATTTAATTTTCTTAAATTATGAATATTGGATTTATTTATGTAACCATATTTTTTCTTACACTTATTTTGTTATAAAACTATGTCATGATTTCTATTACTAACCAACCATTGTTTGAGTGACACATGTACAGGTCCCTCCAAAATTCAAGGGAAAATATTACCATTGGAGGAGGGATCCCACCATTGAAGTTGTGTCTATAAATAAGAGTTCATTTTAAAGAGCTCACAACAAGTTGATCAATCTAGAGATTACATTCTGCTGAATTCATATAGAGAGAGAGAGAGGCTTTATTACTTTGTGCGCACTGAACTTCTTGTTCCGATTTGATTTGTGTGACTTCGATTGTTTCTGTGTACAATAGAGGGCTTCCAGGGATTGGAAGACAGAGGTGATGACTACCTTGAAGATGAGGGCTTCCTTACTGAGGTAGACATAGGTGCCAACTACCTTTAAGTTGAGGTCTTGCGGGGAAAGAAGACAGACTCTGAACTTCGTATCGAGGGCTTACTCGGATTGGGTACGACAGACTTTCTTGAAAGAATAAATCATGGGACCTTTATCCATGGTTGTTGGATACCCTTCTACTTGTTAACTGTTTTGTAACATGTTTTCCGCTTCATTTGTATTTTTGAGGAAGGTATAACTATCTTATACATTCTTATACTTGTACTCTGATTTAGCTATATTCTATACGCTTTAAGGTAAAATCTCCATCTTTGTAAAATTTCATTAATTATCATCTTCTGAAACCATATTTTCTGGAATCACATTCTCGGAATTATATTTCCGGAATCAAGGAAGTGTGTAGAACTAGAGGTTTTGTGAATTACATTGTTTAACATTGTTAAAAAATAGGAGGGTTTATAACTATACTTAAAGGTTCCTAAATAATTTTAAAAGTGTACAATTCATCCCCCCTCTTTTATACTAAGCATAATTATATACTCCATACAATATCTATGTTATTTCAATCCTATATTTGTTATTATAGGGTATATCAGACTCATATACCATCTCAACATCATGTTTTCTTGAGACTTCATGATATCACTAGAAATTGATGATTTCATCAAACATTTAACGTCAACCGTGTTGTTCTTTGTTTCATATAGAACAGAAAATCCTCATCACTCGCCTCTTTTTAAAGAAGATTTGGTAATACTGACTCAAGAACATAAGACATCCATTCATGGCATTGGGTAACCCGAAGGCCTCTAGACAGTTCATGGATGTTACTATCGGTGAGGATGTTGTATTTATCTATAAATGATCACATAGGTAGTGTTATTGAAGATGTTTTAATTTTTATTCTAAATTTTAAATGAACAGAGGATTAGTACTTTCTTGATTACATTTTTTGAGAAATAATAAATTTTTATTAAGTATCCCACTATTTTATCAAGTCCCAATGGCCCTCACAATTTAACATGGAATTTCTAGTTTCCATGAAATTCTAGTGGAAAGGATTCATATTCACCTTCACATAACCCCAACAAGGGTTGGTCAAAACATTAGAAGGTATTTATGTAGGTAGGTCTTTGCCAACTGTGGGATTGCAGCTCCTTGATCTGTTGAGTGTATTCCTCAATCTACAAATCATTATTTTGGATTTCCAGAGCTCTTTCTTCCAATATTATAACAAGTCAATCAAGGGATACTCATCTTGATTTATTATGGTTTAGTCATCGTGAAACATTTCATAATGAATTCCTTTAAAAAAATTAAGTGTCCCAATAAGGGTTGCTCAAACACATATTTTTATTCAGTTTTCCCTTAATCAAATAACGGAAGGCTTCGTATGAATTATAATTTAATTTGAGGGATTTTTATCTATTATGAATGAATTTATTATTATCATTATCACAAGATTGTTATTATTAAGTGGAACTTACATAAGTGATTAACCATGCCTTGATAATATTTACACATAAGTCTAGTTTCTTTTAGTTCCATAATGCTGGATTGTTTATTTAATTAATTATGTGATCATGACAACACTTACATAATGATAAACCATGCAACCGATAGAAATAAAATAATGTAAATGGCATGATCAAGATCTTTTATAATGGTCAGTTTCTCTAGAAGTTTTTAAACTAACACTATCCTAGGGGAGAAACACCTTAAACCTTGTGGGTTTGTGTTTACTGCTTCCACATGTCCACCTCTGTATCTTAAGGGATTGCTTTCATCTCAGCTCTATCTTGATCCTCCTCCACTAGCTTGGGAGTTCAATCCATTACATATGCCTTTTTAAATCACATGTAGGTGAGGCGTAAAATCAGGTTTTACATAAAAGAAACCATGGGCAAGTAGGCCCATCATATTAATGAGGAAAAGGCTCACAAGAAAACAACTTTAATTCAAGAAAATAAATTAAAAGAAACCATACACATAAAAAGTTATTGGTCAAGCTCATGATCATCCAAACATGAAATGATATTTACTCATAAATAAAACTATCATTTGCATTTTTAATCGTTCTTGTTTAATATAATTGACATTCGAATCAATTAATTAACATCTTTTTCTATTCAATCCTTTTATCTGAAACCCTTTTATGAATTTCCATGAGATTATCATCCATCATAATTTTAAACAAATAAAATATTTTTAGATTATCTCTGTATGTAACTTGTACCTAGGAGGAAACCTTGTGAATTCTTATTCATAACTACCCATTGGGTAAAAAAGAACAATACAAATATGTTAAATTAAACACATATATATAAAACACCTATCATGTGTTATTACTCATATTTAATCCATCATGATGGTACAAGTCTCATTGAATTGTATAATATAATAATAAATTTTTATACATATGCATAATTTGGATGAGTACACGACCTGTAGTTCCAACAATCGAGAGTGTACTATTTTTCACCATCCATCCGTAGTGCATGCCTATGGAAACATTATTTGAGTGTACTTTGGAAATATTCGGACTACACGGAATGTCTTGTAGGCCACATGCCCTATAGTTCCTCGTTACATGGTCTCCTGCCAGGAAAGCCGTGTGTAGGGTACACGGTCCAACCCTAACCTTAAGAGACTACAAGTTGTGTCCATTTGGACACACGACGTGTAATCTGGAAACCACGTTCCACCTATTCATGGTCAACACGTGAAGTCATTAAGACATAGAAAAACTCCCATAACACGGCTTGGTTTGGCTGACCAGACCTGGTGCATTGAACCATGACTACACGACACATACTGCTAAATACATGCCATGTGTTTTGGTGTGGTATGGCCAAGAATCTTTGGAACCTCCGAATGAAATCCTCTATTTTATTTTAATCAAAATTAAAAGAAAAGTTCATTTATATAAGGTGAACGAGAAATGAATAACGATGAACAGATCTCGAGATTTATATTTGCAGAATGATTAACATGAATTGAAACAACTAAATTATTATATGCATAAATCATCAATTAAATATTTAAATAATTATAAACAATGATGTAACCATGCTGATACCACTTTAGGGATCCAAGCGTAGTGGAAACATGGTTGGGATGGGACCCAACATTGATTTATACCATGATCAATGATTATTCTGTGATCAATATGATGATGAACTTCTATCTCCAGGAAATATAATTAAAGATTAAGATAAATAAAGAATATGTACAAAACATTTAGAGAGGATCATCCACATCATGTTTATAATTAATTTAATTAATTTTGTAATGAAATTAATACATGGATCTTCTGTATTTTCTTCTTTGATTATGTCGATCATTTGTAGTTACCCTTATGGATTATCATGTTGCACTAGAAGAGATCCAAACTAGAGTCCATCTAGTCATGATCCACATGTACTCTGATGTCCTCCGATCAACAATGCTCGTTCTATGGGTAGTAGCATGATGAAGCGATGCCAGTTATTCTTGATCTCTTTTTCTTCGGTATTGAAGAAAATCTCTCATTCATGAGGTGGGAGAGAAGAGGATTTGAGAGAGAAATTTCTTGGCTAAAAAATGTTCAATTCACAAGGTGTGTGGTGTTATCTCTGGCACAATAGACATACTTCTCTACTTATATGAATGGAACTTCAGTTACAATATTTAATTTCACAACAAAAAATAAATTCATTCATGAACTTAGAAAAAACCCATTCTAAAAAAAATTATACTGGTTTATTATTTATAGTGTACCAATATGCGCAAAACAGAATTATACAAAATATTCCGCATCAGAAAATAATAACATCATCATTATAATTTTACCTTGTTCCAACTAGTTGAAAGATTTTTACAGCCTTGCAAATAATTATTTTACTAAAGGATCAACCTTGGTCCACTCGAAATCCACTTCTATTTATTGAATTCCTGAATAAATAAATAAACAATTTATTCTCTTAAATAAAAATTTTATTTAAAAACTAGTAAATAAATATTTATTAGATGTTCCAGAAAATAAATAATTATATTGTAATTAATTTCTTCAATCCAATTAACTTGAATAAAATTATTCCATAGTCTTGAGAATAATATTTATTTAATTAAATAAATTCAAATAGAATTTAATCAAGACCACCAAAAACAGTTACTGTGTGACCCTCTATGACTCTTTCTCGTTGGCATTAGGCGGGATTTGCCTAAATTCCTAGAATACTTTCTAGTAATGGTTCAAGGCACCCGATTGAAAGAATGTAAAGATACCACAATGACATCCACATACGAATGCTCACTGTTTAATATAATCCATTTTCCGCAATATCTCATCAAGAAAATCACATGATAGTGCCATAAACCTTTATTCATGATATGTAGTTCATTGACTACCTGAAATAAAATCTTTGTTACACTATGGACATTGAATTTTGAATGACGGTTCAATTTCATCAAAGGGCCGATTTGTTAACATCCCTAAATGAAAGGGAAAAATTGTTCCTTGACTTATCCATTATTAATACGACACTCATGATGCACGCAACATACTGTACATCTTTCCAACTGTCTATGTGATGGTTCTAGTTAGTAAATCAAATTGTGCGAGTCATGACAGGTATTAATGATAATCATAATGTCTAAAGATTATGACACACACTTACATATAGAAATATCTAATGACACCAAAACATGTGGAATTTCTACTAGTGGGTCTTTTATCATAATCTACAGTCTTGGAGATTACCAAGTGTGAACATCATGAGAGGAAGTCTCATCTGCTTACATGTACAAATACTTGATGGTCTGCATGCTATTTGTCCCTTAATAGTATGTCATCCAACTTTATAACTATATTTAAGAATATTGATATCACATTTCAGTGTTCTCATCATAATAGGGAACATCCATGACCTTATCAATGAAATAAATACTCCAGGATATTATTATATAATAGTCATGGAAAACAATGAACAATACGTAATAAGATGTTTAATATTGAAATACATTATATATCCATCTAATCAAAGTAAAACCAGTTGGTTCTAGGACACCAACTCTTAAAAAAGGGAATCATATACTCCCACTTAATAACTACCATCAAGACACATTGGATAGACCAAGATATTACCAAATAGCTACAAAATATTCCACACTTTTTGTAGAAATCTATCAATAGAGGACCATTGGTGAAAACCAAAAATGTGTTTCCTTAATTAGAGGTAACATTATTCCTCAAACTCCTTAATTTTACTTGTTTCTCATCTCTTTCCATTATCCTTATTATATGATTATATAACAACACCAGTATATTAAATATTCATATAATCTTTTATACTATGGTTTTTTCATACACATAAAAACTATTCCATCTAAAGGGTAACTAACTTACTGGTTTTGTGTATGGTGAACTACCTCCTCACGAAATGATGATGGTTCATTACTCATTTACTACCTTTAATATTAGTAATTATGGGGGTAAATTTATTTATATGTAATATATATTATATTTATATTTTATGTTTTTATATTTAATTATTTTATAACATGTATGTTTACACTTTCCATCATGTGTAATTATGATAACATCATTTGTGGAAATGATTACTACTACTTCTTCAATGAGATGTGATTAGTTCACACGCTACATGGATGGTATTAATGAGTTTTTTAGTGAAAATGAATGATAAATAATATATAATAATGATACTAGAATATTGATATATATAAATATATAAATATATATTTCACTTACTTTTTTCTCATTTGAAATGATAATAAAATGGAATCAATGTTCATCCATACGTACAACCTATCGTCACCATTAACAATGTATTATTATTCATACTTATATATTGAGTATATTATTTAAAAAATATAATGAATATAAATTATTTTTATATTATGGATTACATTATGTAAATCATGATATATCCATAAGAACTAATTATATTGAAATGTAAGACATATGTGAAAAACAAAGAGGATATTATCCAATGCGTAACTTTTACATGGAATTGCTTACAAGGGGATAATATAAAGTAATAAGAATATAATATGTGGTATTATATATAATGAGATGGTTTTGAAAAAGGTTTATAATAATGTTATATTAATTATTCTGGAATCTTGTATGGGTACAATGAGAGTCAAGATAATAGGTAATGGAATTTCATCTCACTATTTATTTTCAAGAGATGCATGCCTTATTCACCACTAATTTTGTCTATGTGCTGTGTATAATTCCCACATATGCATTCTATGACTCACAGAATTAATTTTATGTGTATTTTCATATCCATTTCATTATATTTACTTAATGGGGTTGTGTTTCAGTAGTAATTGAATCGTTGAAGCAACTTTGTCTCAGGTTTCCTTCTTTGAGACACATGCCATGTCATTCACCTATAGTTTTATATAAGATGTATACACTACCTTCGGAAATTTCATGTCATGAATATATATAATTTAATGATATTTTAATCTTTATATAATGTTATTATCTCAATCATAAATAAAAGATACCAAAATGGTAATAATTTGTTGTTACAATCTAATCGTTTATCAAGATTGTTTATGATTATGCTTCTATAAATGAAATATTTTGATGCATATATCAAGAAGTATCATGATTTTTCCTATCCTAAGGATATTAATGTTTTATACATTTTGGAAACTCATTTTTATTTTCTATAGTTTGGAAAATGATTTAATGAAAATATGGTTATATCGTTCTTTTCGGTCGAAAATTCATGTTATTTCAAGAAAATGTTTCAAAAAATGTATTCCAATTTTTTTAATACTGTTATATGATTTTAGAATTAAATATTTAAGAATTATTTAAATTTAAATTTTTTATGAGGAATATTATTTCATTTTCCATTTATGGAATGTTTTTCATGTTTTATGGTACATAATGGATTTTTCTACATTTACGTACATACCCACCATCATGGCAACATTTTCTTAATAATATTATTATGATGTTATTTTTTAAGAAACATTTTTCCCTCTTATTATAGATTTTTTTTGAATTTAAATTGGTTTCATATAAAACTATTTTTCATAAAATTTTTATGTACAATATGTTTTTTAAGAGATTTTCAATGATTCCATTATATGTTTTCAAAAGGATATTTTTAAAAAATTCGATTTCAATGATTTAAAAAATTAATTATATGTTTTGAAATATATTTTATATAAAAGGGTCTCCAAATGTTTTTCAATTTTTTTATATATTTCACATTTATTATCAAGAAAATGATTTTTAAAATGTTTTATATTTTTATGATATTTTTTTCAAAAAGAGAATGGTTAATTTTTTTAAGAGATATTTTTAAAATATATTTCAAAATTATTTCATATTTAATAGGACACCATTTGGTGTTACTCATTATTTTCTAGTATTATTATCCAAGAACCCATACATATTCTTTATTTCGTGGTTTACATTTTTATTAAATGATTTAACTATCACCCGTTTCTCTTCAATGAGTTATATTCTCTTGAAACCAGCTAATTTTCACAGGTTATTCATTGATAATATTATTATGAGACCTATCTATTTTCCATAGGTAATGATAGGATGAAATATTTATGATACCCATTTCAATCCATGGGTTATCGTTGGATGTTTATAAAATACATCTTTTTTATGGGTCATGATATGATGCATGTTTTATTATCTTATGAAACACATGTGCATGATTTTATTTCATGAATGGTGGGACATATATATAAATTGAAATAATTGGGTAATGGTAAATGTTATATTTTCTCAAAGGGTACATAAGATGTTTCCTCTTCCAGAAAAATGAAGGTAAACGAGTTGTAGCCTAGTCCAGAAAAAAAGAATCTGCATCAGTTGTACCCCAATCATTAAAATTACTAGGTGGACGTGTTGTATAAAAATAATTAAAGTAATAAGGTACATGGGTTGCAGCCCAATTATGAAAATTATAGGGTACATGGTTTTTATACCAAGCCCAAATTAGGTACATTGGTCGTTTCCCAATCCAAATATTTTATGAATGTCTTGGTAGGTTTAATTGAAATAAGTTTTTCTATGTTTATGTGAACAACACAATTACATGTCTTACTACTATGTTACTATTTCATGGCATATGATATTCATTCCCATGAAATTCATGTGTAATAAACTGTTGATATTTATGATATGATTCATGATTATGAAATTTGATATACATTGAATGATATTCTATTATTATGATCATATTATTATACACTTATGCTCATGATTATTCTTATATATCTCAATTTCTTAAACTTATTTAGCATTTGAGATCACCATTTTTATGTTTCCTTCCACATTCTTGGAATATATATATTATGTATGATATGTATAGAGGGTGGATAGTCTGGGAGATCTATGTGGGAGATGATGTAGAGCACCCATGCAATAGTAATCATGTTTCTATATATCCAAAGGAATAAACAAATATATTTTTTGGGAACATCAGTTAATATTGTTATAAGTATTATGACAACTTTATGTAATTTCATTGCATGATAAGAGAGGGTTTATGTTTTTGGTATCAAATAGAAGTATTATTTAACATTTGGAAACTAGAATTAGAAAATATTTGTGACATCGCTAGCTATATTTATAAACATATGTCTAGAGATGTCTCTATGGATAATTATTTGGATGAGTAAAGGTTTTGAAAAATGTCCTAGAATTTTGGCGAAGGATAGAGCCAATGGTTTCTTGGAAATACATCACCATCTGGATAGTAAAGGTGGATGTGGATTTTTAACAAATATACCAAGGGGTAATAACATTGACAAGGTGTGCTTAGACTTACTCGATGTAACCTAGTACAGAACAACGAGCCTCATTGTACACCTCCTTTGACAGTCTTGGGGGATATTATTTTGAAATTCACAAAAATCATTACAAACCATCTTGAAATATTTTTTAGAAGATGTCTATGAATATCCTAAGATACACCTAGGATTCCATAGATTAAGTAATGTGTCATAATTTAGAAATCATATGATTGGTTTTTCATGATCATGTGGTCCCCATTAGGATAAATATTTCTCAATCTTTAATTTTGAGTTTTAGTCAATGGATTGAACCTGAAAGAACCGAGTTAATAGTGTCTAAAATGGAAAATGCAATGATTGTACTCCAAATAATATGAATGATATAGGATCAAGAACGAAAATCCATGTTTATATTCTCACACAAAAATTCTCATTCTATGAATCATGATGAGCTTCCTAATGAACAAAGGATGGAACACTATTATGTTGATTTAATTTTGAGGAAACATATAACACCCCAAACATTTTATGGTATGGTTACCTTAAATAAATTCTATTCATTAGATATACAATATTCCTGAAAAATTGAGTCTCAATTAAATAACAGATGGTTATTTATTTGATAATGTCAAATCCTACAATTAAACTTATATTTTTTTCATCTATGTTGTGAATTTCAAAAAACGGTCATCTATGGTTGTGAACAGTACATGATTTAGAGTATCATAGAACAATATTTTTTATGATTAATAGTTACATACCCTTATGAATATTAATATAAGTTGTAGAATGAAACTTATGATTAGTAAATATTATTATTATTTTATTTCCATATGGTTTGAAGATTTTGAGATATTTATTAAATTTTCAATGTAACATAAAATGAATTATAGTTTTAAAATTGTTATTTTTAGAATAAACAGTGAACTTATTTTAAAAAATTTTATTAATATTTATAAAATTAATTTTAAAAAATAGAGTTAATTTTTGAATTATAGACGTTGAAAAATGTCCAGGGTGAATTTTTGGGAATTCTCTGAAATTCATGAATTTTTTACGAATAGTGAAATATGATAAAATACTGTATATAAAAATTATTAGTTAAATACACTATTTATAAGTTCACAAGTGATGTGAGGACACTTTGTTCGAATTAAAATGAACTTATTACTATTAGGGTTAACATAAAGCAACACAATTGGTTTTGTTGAGGGAAATAATAAAATAATGAGTAAAATATTAAAAATTCACTCCTCCCCTCAACTATTTGAATCACCCCTCACTCCTATTCCTCCCACACCACTCAAGAGTCAATAATTCATTAAATTCTGGTATATTATCTTCTGAAGCTCCTCCCCCACATCCAAGACCTTCTTGTATCACCAAAAGTCCAAAAACAAAGGCCTTAAGGGATTCTGAAGAAGTACTCAAGAGGTGAGCCTTTCTTCTCTTTTCTTTTAAATACTTTTATAGGTTCTATTATTTTGATGCTCCATATTCACCTCCAACATAAAAGTGCTATGAAAATTATAGTAACTTACATTTACTAGAATTTAAAGTTTCTAATGAAATATTTCATCATCATCTCTCCTTTCCCCCACCTGTTACACTAAAATAGAAAATATCGTCCGAGACGTGTTAATTTATCACATTCAAGGACAACGAGTATTCAATTTCTATTAAAATATTATATACTAGACATGAAACATTTTTAATGGTTTAACCATATCATTATAATTTTATTTTACCTTACATAATTTTTTTTAATCCTTACACACACATAATATAAAATAATAATAAAAAATAATATCATTATGCACAAAAGAAGAAGATTAATCCAAGCATTTAACAATACCTTTTAACTATGAATCAAACTCAAGTATATTATCCAAAATCATTATAATATCAATAATAATGTAACTAATAACATATGTATATATATATATATATACTATTCTGGATGTTTAACCATATTTTAAATGAACTTTCATTCATGAATACAAGTAAACCGGTCACAAAATCCAAGGAAATTCTTCATAAAGAATAAAATTGAATCTATTAAAACCATAAAAAGGGAACGAATGAACCTATAAGGTTATAAAATATCAATTACATGTTTATGAGGTTCATGAATTATTAATTAATGATGTAATATTTTATTATTCATGTCATTATGAACAACCAAGAACACCTTCGATCATAAGGTAAGGGATCCTCTCTTCCACTCTAATTCATGAATTACCTTATGTTGTATCCATTTATTTTTAATTCCTAATGATGGGGTATGGTTTATCACCTATAGAATGCATCCCTTATGATATTCAAATGATGGGATACACCATTACCTGTCATTAATCCCTCACAATAACACTTTTTACCATACTGAAATGTTTTTGTAAGGGGTTTCCTATCTCACTTTTAGTTACATGATATTTCAATTGTTCACCACTTATTTCATGTTTGTGGTATTTGTGTTATTAAATTTAATATATAATATCATGATTGTATTTTTGTTAATGGTATTCAATGATTCATTTGGTTGTCTTTAATTTTTTTCCATATCACTCGATTGATTACAACGTTGTAAGGGACTTTGTCTCAACGTCCTTTTCGTTGTAATTTACCTGGTATTGTTATCATAATATTTATTATGTGGTGTGTCTACTACCCATTTAAGATCATTTTTCATTTTAAATTGTACATATATTATATATTCGTATTCTGGTTTGGAATGTTTTTTCAACTATGGAAATATTAATGAATCAGTATCCTATAATCTATATGGATATTGAGAAGGCATCATGTAATTGTATTAAATCTAGGAATAAATAATGATTTGGACTTGTAGAAATGTGTGGGGGCTGTAATATCCCCATGATAAATCAATAGGTCTCATGAGACAAACCGGTTGGCAACAAAACCTTTGAGTTTGTTTCCCAAAAATAAGATGAGTTTCTACCCATAGACTTAAACCATTTATATGGAATAGTGGTATTATGTTATAGATACATGATGACCAATTAATAACAATTATTTTTATTCTTTTTCAATTTTTACTATCTCTGAGGTTTTCATAATGATAAAATCTACTAAGGTTGTTTCATTCTCAGTTTGTTAATGGAATGTGTTTTTTTCATTTATTCACCATGACATATTTACTAAGCCAATTTGTTTATGATTCAGTTATAGATAGATTGCTCCTCTATTTGTAATAATTATATATCATTTGAACTCACCCCTTTTATTTTTTTCCTTCATCATTTTTTAATAGTATTCCATATCTAGAGTTCTCATCGTTGTATTTTATTAGTTTTTATTATGTATCGTATTTTGTTACCTTTCCAAATGTAATTTGAGTGTCATATATGAACCTAGAATCTTAAAGACAACTGAACTGATTAGTTCTTTAGGATTTCATTCATCTTAATCATTTCAATTTAATATTTAATGCACTAACTCCATTTTAGAGGGGTCAAGGCATTATAGTTGGTATCAAAGGGAGTTTATTAGAAACCATAGAAACTATATTAGAAAATGTAGATTAGGGAACAATTACCTAAATTAGTATTTGAGGAAAAACAGATAAAAAAATCATAAAATTTTTCAAAGAATGATATTATGTGGATATTTCTAGAAAATACATCCCTATTTGGAGACAAATAAGTAAATATGGCTCTGGCATAGATGTACCTAGGATTCAAAACTCTGACAAAGAGTTTTAGGCATTACTTTGGGTATCATGGTACAAAAAAATAGGTATTGATTAAATCTTAGAGTTGACATTCCCAACGGTTATACTTAGGATAATTCATATTTTCTTTACAGGCCATTATGAAGGTTTTTATTGTTAAATTTTCCTTATACAAACCATGTTTATGAGTTTAGATATGCATAGAATTTCAATCTAGGTTATTTGATTTTATATTTGAGATTCGTAACCTAATATGGTGCTTGAAATTATATAGACTTGGCACCTAATGGAATAAGGGGAATCAATACTCGTGGATAATGACGAGATTTCCACACCGATCAAGTCAACAATATCAATGTCGTAGTAGATCAGATCATGATAATTTTGTGACAACATACTCAGGTTGTAGAAAATAACCATGATATAACTTTTTTGGATCGTTTAATGTGGAAACTTCCTCCATCTTATTGTGGGACTACTAATACATTGGTAGGTATGAAGTGGATCCAGTCCCTTGAAAACTCATTCATTAAATTAAGATGAATGAAAATGAAAAGGTTGTGCTAGCAGTATATTGTCTTAAGGGAGATGTTGATTAATGTTTGTCATAGATCTAGAATAATATGGATGAAGAAGAACTAGTAGATATGGAATGGAGGAATTTTAAGGGAATATTCTTTCAAAAATATTTCCCTTGTAAGAAATGATCTAAAATGAAGAGTAAATTCCATGTCTTAAAGCAAAGGGAGGAGGAAAATGGTGCAGAGTATGAGGCTAACTTATCAAGACTATACATGTATGACATATATTATTTATGTGACTCAAGAGATATGATTTTTTATTTCTTTTAAGGTCTTAATCCAAGTCTTAGAAGGGCACTTTAATCTGAAACATTTTATCTTTTGATGAAATTGTATTAAGTGTCATCCTAATAATGAGTGAATTTTCTAGATCAAATTTGATTAAGGGAATCCTAGATAAGAAGAGGTACTCTGATAACCATGGAATAGGTGAAGCACCAAAGAATAATAAGGGAATGAAGCAATTCCCATTTTGTGAGAACTGTGGAATGAAGTATACAAGTAAATACTTGAAGGGCATTATAGTCTTCTATACATTTGGAGAAAAGGACAACAGATGTAGGGAATATAAGGGGAAGAAAAAAGTCAGTGATGTTCAATGATAAAATTGTATATAGATGGGAAAATATGCTAATGAATTTCTTAAGATCTAAGGAAACATGCCTCAGGAATGAAAACAAATGAAAGGGAATGCTTATGCGATTAAAAATATGGTGGTTGAAGTTTTTAATGATGTGGTGGAAGGTTATTTAATTGTTTTTTCAATCTTACCCAACTCTTTATTTGATTCAGGATCATCACATTCATTTATATATACCCAGTTTTCTAACAAAATTAAAAATGTCCAATTTAATTTAATAAAGGAGTTGTCTGTTAAAAGTCCTAGGGGACATATCAATGCAACAAAGGCAAGTCAACCAATACCCTTCATGACATGTAAATGTGATTCATTTTCTAACATTATCATCATACCAATGACTGACATTCAGATAATACTTGGTATGAATTAAATGTCAAATTATGATTCAAATATCTATTGCAAGAAGAAAGAAGTTACAGTCTTTGAAAATGTTGAAGAATCCCTTAATTTTAGAGTAGAAACCTCGCTATCTGATTCTTAACTACATCCAATACTAGTAGATTTATTAAATGAATTTTTTTGAGTGGAATAGAACCCATTTTCTATGGGTTATGAAGGAATTATTCAAATTGATTATGTATATATTGTACAAGAATAAATTGATGTTTTTCAAGAATATTTACCTAGATTTCCTCTAGAGCGGGAATTTGAGTTCTCTATTAATTCTTGGTGCTAGACCTATATGAAAGAATGTAAATAGAATTTCCACTATAGTATTAGTGGTTCTAAAGAAAAAACTAGATTAATTGAGTGACAAAGGATTTATTCAAACTAGTGTTTATCCATGGGGATCCCTTATCATATTTTCCAAGAAGAAATATTGATCCATGAGGCTATGCATTGATTATAATGAAAATCAATTCTATTAAAATAAGGAATAAGTATCCTTTACACTGAACTGATGATTTATTATATCAAATTTATGGTGCATAATACTTTTCAAAGATTGGACTTCAATCAGTATATAATCAGCTTCGTGTGAGAAAGGAATATATTCCAAATATATTTTTTCGAACCAGGTATGGGCATTACAAGATTACAGTGATTCCTTTTTGATTTGATAATTCACCATCTGTTTTGTTGTATTTAATTAATAGATTTTTCATGTAATATATTGATAAATTTGTTATGGCATTGATCGATGATATCTTGGTATACTCTAAAACCTATGAAGACCGTGAGAATAAATTGCTGATTGTTGTAAAAACACTTTGAAAAAAAAATTATAAGGGAACTTTAGACAGTGTGAATTCTTGTTTCATTCACTTTGTTTTCTAAGACATGTTATCTCTAAGGATGGAATACTATATTATCATGTGATTAAAAAGGAACTCCAAGAATGGAAAAATCCAATGAACATACCCGATGTACACAATTTTATGGGCTTAGCATGTTACTATCGTCGTTTCATTCAGAATATCACCTCACTGGCTAACCCACTTACTAGGATCACATGTAAATGGGGTAAGTTTGTATTGACAAAATATTGTCTGGAATGATCAGAATAATTGAAAAGAATATTTTTAAATGCTTTAGTTTTGACTCTTCTATATAGAAATGATGGATTTGTGATATACTATGATGCATCAAATAATGGACTAAGTTGCGTCCTTATGAAAAATGATAATGTTATCACTTATGCATCAATATAGTTCAAGACTCATGAGAAAAGCTACCCACCTCATGATATTGAGTTAGTAGACGTAATATATGGATACCGAGCTTCATATTAGTACTGATTATCACCCCAAACTGACAGACAATCTAAAAGGACTGTTTAAACATTTGAAGCTATGTTGAGATCATGATATCTTGAATTTAATTGTATGTGGGATCAATAAATTATTTTGGTAGAGTTTTCCAACAACAATAGATTACATTCTAGCATTAAAATGGTGCCATATGAAGCATTATATGGTAAGAGGTTCTGATCTCCAACTTGTTAGGATGAAGTTGGTGAGATGAATCTTTTAGGCCCAAAACTTATTGAAGAGAGAACATCAAAGGTAAAGAAAATTCAGGCCTAAATTAAATCACAAAAATATTGGAAAAAGTGTTATACTACTAACCAGAGTCAGGATATGGAATTTCAATTAGGAGATCATGTATTTCTAAATTTTTCTCTTTGGAAGGGTCTCTAAATGTTCGGTTAAGAATGGGAAACTATGCATAGGTACATCAGGTGATTTGAAATTTGGGAAAGGTTCAGAGTTGTAGCTTACTATTTATCAATGACACCAAGTCTCTCTACAGTTCATAATGGGTTCCATGTGTCATTGTAAATAAATACATACCAAAACTAAATCATTCACTCACCTATGAACAAATAAAATTGGAACCTTATTTGTTATACCATGAAGATCCTAGCGGACTTTTTGTCAAAAGGGAGAAGGAATTGAGAAATCGGACAACTCACCTAATAAAGGTTCTTTTGAGAAACCATAATATGGATGAAAAAACATGGTATCCTGAGGATGTTATGGAGAAAAACCACACACATATTTTTGAAGGTCCTTATAAATGAAAAAATTTTAGGACAAAATTTCCAAGGGTGGGAATAATAAAACACCCCAAATATTTTATGGTATGTTTCTCATAAATATTTTTTTTTCATTATATGGACTATATTTCATGAAGAAATGAGTCTCTATAAACCAATATTTCGTTATTTATAGGATAATTTCAAAAACAACCATTAAACATGACTTTTCACATCAATGTTTGAATTTAAATAAACAGTATTCAGTGGTTGTGTTCTGTTAGTGATTTAGAGTCTGATAGAACCAATATTTTTTTGATGAATAGTAACAAACCCTTATATATAGTAATATGAATATTAATATGTCCCTTAGAAATATGAATAAATATTATTATTTGATTTTCTGAAGGTTATAAGATAAGGATATCATGATTAATTTTTCAAAGTAATATAAAACGAACTGTTGTTTTAAATTTATATAATATGAATAAAATATGTTATTTTTTAATAATTAAATTAATAATATTCAAAATATTATTTTAAAATAATGTAGTTAATTTTTTGAATTCAACATTTTCAAAAATTGTTACAGTTAGTTTTTTGGATTTTTCAGAAATTCTTGAATTTTTGATGAATAGTGTAATACATTAAATTACCATATATAAACATTATAAGTTAAATACACTAATTATGTAAAAATTAGTGATGTAAGGCCTTTTGATTCGAACTCACATTCACTTATTACTATTAGGGGTCACATGAAAAAACACTATTGGTTTTCATGAGGGAAATAATAAAATAAGGAATAAAATATTCAGAATTCACGAATCCCCTACACTATATAAACAACCCCTCTCACCTCTTCCTCCCATTCCAATCATGATTCATTCCTTGACAAATTTATAATAAATTATCTCCCTAATATCCTTCCCCACTTCCAATACCTTCTGGTCTCACCATAATGAAAAAACAAATTTCCTAAGGGATTCTCAAGGAGTACTCAAGAGGTGAACCTCACTTCTATTTTATTTCAAATTCTTTTACAAGTTCCATTATTTTAAAGATCTCTCATCACCTCCCCACATCCCTGTTCTATGATAATTAAATTAACTTACATTTAATATAATTTTATTATGCTAATGGAATATATCATCATCATCTATCCTTTACCACACCTCTTACACTAAAAATGAAAATACCGTCCGAGATTATTAATTTATCACATTCAAGGAAGACCGACATTAAATTTAAACTAATATCTTCAAGAGTTGTTATTAAAACATTTTAATGGTTGAACCAGATTATAATAACTATATTTTATCTTATTAAATGTTCTATACTCCTTGAAAACTCATAATACAAAATAATAGTACAAAACAAATACATTACGCACAAGACCACAAGGTTAATCCAAGCGTTTATCAGTAACATATAACTAATTAATCATCCAAAAGAATATAACCAATAATTAATATGAGATCATTTATAATCTCACTAATAATATATATTTACAATTCTATATTTTTATCCACATTTCAAATGAACTTTCATTCACAAATACAAGTAAATCGGTCATGAAAACCAAGGAGATGCTTCCAAAAGAATAAAATTGAATCTATTAAACCCATAAAAAAGGGGAAAAATGAAACTAATAAGATTATAACATATAAATTAATTGTTAATGAGTTTCTGTAATTTTTTATTAATGAAGCTAAATTTTATTATTCCGGTCGTTAAGAACAATCATGAACGCCGTCGAGCAAAAGGTATGGGATCCCCACTTTCACTTTTATTCTAGATTTCTCTTATGATGTGTACTTTTATTTTTAATTCTTAATGATGGGGTATGTTTTTTAACCTCCAAAATACTTAACTAATGATATTTAAATGATGAGATACCCTTTTACCTCTGATTAAGTCCTTATAAGAACACTTGTAACCATGGAGAAATTTTTTTAAGGGGATTCTTATCTCACTTTTAATTCCATGAGATTTAAATTGTAAACTACTTATTTATTGTATGTGGTATATGTGTACTACCATTTGATATATCATATCATGATAATATTTATATTAATGGTATTATGTGATTCATTTTATGGTTATTATTTTTTGTTGACATGACTTGATTGATTATAACATGGTTAGGTACTTTGTCTCAACATCCATTTAATTGTCATTTACTTGGTATTATGCACTTCTTATGTGGTGTGTACACTACCAATTTTAGATCGGTTATCATATTGAAATATTAATATATTATATATTCATATTCTTGTTTCATGGATATGATTATTTTCTAATGTCATATATCCTTTTACATATGGTGTCTATTTGGAATGATGTTTTAACTATGAAAATATTGTTGAATATGTATCCTATATTATAAAAAAATACTAATAATTCATATTGTACTTGTATTAAATATATGGATAAATGATTCTATGGACTTATAGATATGGTTGGGGCTCACTATATCCCTTCGATGCATTGACATGAAACATGAGGTAAATCAATGGGTTATAAACCCATTGAGTTTGTTTCAAAAAAAATTCAAATGGGTTTCTAACAGTATAAATAAACTGTTTCAATGGTATAGTGGTAAGATTTTATAGATACATGACATCCAATTAATAAAAATTATCTTTATTTTTTTATTTATTACTTTCAATGAGGTTTTCACAATGACAAAATCTATGGATTTAGTTTCATTCTCAGTTTATTAATGTTGTGTGTTTTTTCTATTATTAACCATACCATATTGACTATGCCATTTTGTTTATGATTCGATTATTGATTCATGCTTTTACTATTTGTAACCCTTAATGAAAATTTTGGTTCACTCCATTAATTTGTTTAAATTCAATAGTTTATAAAGAGGAGACCATTTATTGAGTTCATGTGGTTTTAGTTTATTATTTTTTGTTATGTATTATATTTGGTTACCTTTCCCAATGTAATTTGAGTTACATATATGTATATAGTTTCTTCAAGACTAATAAATATATAGTTTCTTCATGATTTAATTCAATTTAATCATGCCAATGTAATAATTAATACACCAGTTACGGTCTAGAGGGGTCGGGCTTTACAAAACCCTACCTTATTTTAGAGGGTCTTTTGATCTAGTCATTTTGGAACATTAAAATAATTTCACTGAAAATATATTCTCCATTATTTAGTATTTAGATAATGAAAAAGTCAGTATGGATTTTTACCAGTTAGAAGTTGAGGCATAATAGTGGTGGAATCCAATCAAGAATATGGGGAAGAAATATAAAATTGAATAAATGATTTTTGATGAGTTCAACAACAAAATCATTAATAATCACTTTCAACATGTTCTATGTATCATGATTGAAATTGAGTTACATGAGTCAAAGAAAAATTATAATGAATCTATATGTACGAAAAATGATAATTTCACCAGACTTTTGAGGAATGTTTTTGGAATTATAATCCCACAAGAATTTAAGGTTGATTGGTTTTTTAGTGGCTTAAATCTGAGTCACAAAAAGGCATTGGAAGTTAAATATATTAGTACCTATGAAGATATCGTGTGTTGTTCAATCAATGTTGGAAAAGATATTGAATTTATTTACTAATTTCAAAGTTTTAACAAGATGAGGAAGATATATTTAAAAGAATAATCTAAAAACCATGGCCTTATGAATTTGAACATCCTTTATTCTACATGTGTGGAATGAAATTTGGGGGGAATTGTCTTAATAGGGCTGGTAAATGTTTAATGTGTGTAAAGTATGGAAATAGTGTGGATGAATGATTAATTGATTGAAAAATATATATAATGATTTAAATAATGAGATAACTCTACAAAATTCACCTCCCATGAATCAATGTTTCAATTGTAGAGAGTTTGGTCATTTTTCAAAAGAGATCCGAAATCCAAGGGTTAATACCGGTGATAATCACAAACAACCAATAAATACAATCTACCAAGGGAATGAATATGAAATCACATTGGATAGCCCCAATATTTTAATTTGTATGTATTTTCATGATAAGAGACTATTTTATGAATAAAGGGTGACTTATATTCTTTTAAGAAAGTTTGATTTAAATAAGTATTAATGGTAATACATGAAATTACAGTGTTTCCAGAGAATACATATGTATGGAATCTCACAACAAATATATAAATTATAATATATAGGAGATCATTGAAAGGATAGTTTCATGAAATTTTTTATAATGTTTTTTATTTTCATATTTTATAAGTGTTATAAGGTTACCCATTTATGGAAATGATATGTAAAAATTAGATGATGTTTTTGAGATTAATGTATTATCTCACCACATGAGGATTCCAATATATTGGATAACATGTTCTAACCACATTATATTATTGATAGCTAAAGATAGATGGGATGATACATCATGGATCCCATGATATATTAATTCTTTAGGAATGAAAAATTGACTCTCATTACACGGAACAACAGATGGATTGGATGTTTTTTTAGGAACAACAAATTGTAAGGTTGTTCTAAGAACAAGTCAGCATATCTTTTCATTAATATTCTTGAACATTAGGAAAAAGATATTGGAAAAAATATATTATTCTTGTGCCATCATTTTAAATGAATACAATGGACCATTAGATCATCAATGATTTATGGATTTGTGATTGTTAAATATCTTTGAACAATGTTCTATATCACTCTCAATCAGAATGTGGTAGTTAAAATTCACTTCTATATCCATGTTTTCACTAACCACGTATGTTTTCAAATGTGGAAGACAAGTTATTTTTTATGTTGGGAAACCATTATTTATCCAACCAAACCTATTAAAATAATATTTTAGTAATAATTTTTATGATGGGTATTTCTATTAAAGGAACATGAAATTATTAAACCGTTTATAACTGAGATGAATTTCGAGGGAGAAAATCATTTTCTGGGGGTCTAATGTGACACCATGAGTTTTTATGGACCTTTGTTTCTTGAAAGAATGAATTTTCATCAACATATTCCATTACTCTAATTTAATAATTGCTTTCACATGGAATTGACTAGTCTTGCACTACATGTAACACCGACTTGGCATACATTACATGAAACAACGAGTTTTGATGAAACATAATTTTATTTTTATAAATAATTAAATGACATAGTTAAAAACTAGTAGTTAAACATATTAATAGAAATATTAATAATTAATTTATAGTTTTTTATAATTTTTTTATAAATAAAACACATTGGTTACCCGAAATATAATTTTTTGAAAAGGTATTATATGTTTAAAAATATTATTTTCTCAAATGAATATATTTTCATCTTCATTGGTGAAAAATAATAAAATTAATTTTATAAACACTAAACTATTAATTTCAAAAAACTAAAGCCAATTTTTATTTTAGAATGTAAAAATTATCTTAGGGTATATTTAATGGTAATTTTCAGAAAAACTATATTTTTGGATTAATCGTGAAAAATATGGAATTTAAATTCAAAACTATTTTTCATATAACTTATATATAAGGCTAAATTATTTTATAAATTGGTATAAATTTTTTATTCAATCATATTTTTATCAATTAATCTAATTTATCTCATTGTAATCATTTTCACCATGAAATTGAGTATAAAAACATATCCATCATTTGGATGTTTCTACTTTAAAAACATCAATTGTCCTCCTACCCGTGGGATTAAATTTATATTAATTTAAACCAATTATAGGATTGGAATATGTGAAAATGGATTATTTATTTGGAATCATAATAATTTGTAATTTCTAATATGTTCAACATAGTTTTTGACCAATAGGAGTATTGAATGTAATTAAAATTAATTAAAACGATTTAGGTAAAATTAAGCTTAATAAGGGTCAAAACATTAATATTAAGGGCCAAAATGACCATGATACTTTTAAAAGAAACATTATATAGCCATTTTCAGACCCTATAACACATTGAATCTAATTTTCTCTTTTATGGGAGGCACATTCCATGGGAAACATATTGGTGGAATTCCTTTTCCCAAAATTTGCAAAATTGCCACTCCTCATCCACAATAAAAATGTATCATATCCTCTAACTTCATCACACTAATAAAAAACATTTTATGAAAACATATATTTCCAAAAATCTCCTCAAAACCCCTACCCCCATCCTATAATATTCCCCTCATCCCTAAATCCATCAAAGGATGCCCTTTGGTGAAAACTAAAAGGAGTTACCCAAATAAGAGGTAACATTTTCCTCAAACTCTTCAGTTTTATTTCATTATTAACTCTTTAAATTATACTTATTCCATTATAATTTAAAATAAAATTTTTTCCCAAAATAATTATATGTGTTTATACTATGCTTTATAACCACACATACTCCCACATCTATCTAACGGGTAATGAACTTAGAGTTTATGTGTACGGTGAACTACCTCTTCACGAAACGATGCTTGTTTTTTTAATAATTTATCACCAATAATGGTTGTAATTATTAAATAATATAAATTTATATATAATATATATGATTGTTTTAATTTATGTATTCTTATTTAATTCTTTTACAACACATACGTTTATATTTTCCATCTCGTGTAATTGTAATTACATTGTTTGTAGAGGTGTAGACTAACGCCTCCTCAAAGAGATGTGTTTCATTCAAACTCTACATAGAATGTATTAATAATAGTTTTATTGAACATATATGATATATATTATATAATATTTATAATTTAATTATTATATATATACATATATGTAATTTTTTTTATTTTAATATGATAGTAAAGCGGAAATAACGATCATGTGTACGTACGACATACTATCTCAATGAATGGTGAATTAAAATATCTACGTCTATATAATATATATTATAATAAAACACATATACTAAATATAAATTATACTTATATCATGGTAAATATTTTATAAATAATTATATAATATTATGATACAGATATATTGAAAATTATTACACATGAAAAAAACAAAGAAGATATTACCGAAAGTGTAACCATATCATAGATTTGTTAATACGAATGCAATATTAAGTCGTAATAAAATAATATATGATATTGGTATATGAATATGTTTCTGTAAATGTTTTTTTTAATATTACATTTCTTAAATAAAATTATTTCATGAGTAGGAAAATAGTAACGACATAAGGTTAGGGGATTTAATCTCAATTTTTATTTCTATGAGATACATGCCTTAGTCACCACTCAATTCAGTTGTGTGGTATGTATAATACACATCAAATTATTTCATTATTCTTATAATTAATTTCATTGGAATTTATATAACCATTTTATGATAATAATATCATAGGGGTTATGTTTCAAATGTTATGAAATTAGTTGAGAAAATTTGTCTCAATTTTCCTTCTTTGAGACTCAAACCTTTCCAAACACCTACGTTTTTCAATGATTTTTATATGATTTCTATTGACAAGTAATATCATGAATATAATTTTTTCAATTATTAGTTGTGATTCATATAATGTTATTATATCCATCATGAATTAAATTTACCAAAATTGCAATAGATTATTATTAAAATTTCATCATTTTTCGAGATTGTTTATGATTATGCATCCATAGATTATATATTATAATCCATATATAAATAAAAATCATGATTATTAAATATATATATATATATAAGAATTTTATATCAATTAAATGGTACCATATTTAAAGACCTTAGTACATAAGATAATTATGAAAATGTTCTTATGAAAATATGGCTATCTCTTTTATTTCAATCTAAAATCTGTATTCTTTCAAAACTTTTTTTGAAAATATGTTTTCCAAAAATGTTTTAAAATTATAATATGATGTTAAAAGGAAATTTTTACTCATTTTTTACCTTTTAAAATATTATTTATGAAAGGAATATTTTTACAGCTTTCCAATTAATGTTTTTATGAATTTTCATTAGACAAAAAGGAATGTTCGACATATAAGGACTTACTGACCATCATGACAGTAATTTACATAATTATTTTATTATATGTTTACAAGTTTTTTTTAAAAAAATTCCCTACTATTCAATAATTGTTTTGAATTTAAATTTATTTTCAATGGAATTTTTTTTTCAAAAATATTTATGCATAAAATGTGTTTCAGGTGATTTTCAACAATCCCTTTATATCTTTCAAAAGATTAATTTGAAATAAAAGTATTTAAATGATTCTAATATTTTTTTACATATTCAAATGTATTTTAAATAATTGGTTTTTCAAAAAAAATCACAGAAGAATATATATGATATCATGTTTATTTTCAAGAATGTAATTTTTATATAGTTTTTCACTTTTCAGAAAATTTAACAAATAAGAATGAAAATTTTCCTCAAGATATGTTTGTAAAAGTTATTTCAAAATTATTTTCCATATATTGTGATAAATTTTTTGGTTAATAATTCATTTCATGTGATTTAAGTGAAGAACACCAATCATGTTCTTTCTTGAGTTGATGGTGTTTTGATGAAACAATGTTTATAAAACACATTTCTCTTCCATAAGTTCTATTCTCTTGAAACCTAATTATTTTTACAGTTTATTCTTCGATAAAATTATTTTGAAACCAATCTATTTTAAATATGTAATATTATGATGAAATTTATATGATACCAATTTCAGTTCATGGATTGTGAAATGAAGTTTATTAAAACAATCTATTTTAATGGGTTATGATACATGGAATTTTTTTATCATTTGGAAAATGTATGTATGATTTTTTTAAGTGATGGATGGGACCTATATATCTCTATAAATAATTGGGTAATGATAAATGGTATATGACATTAAAGGGTACATGTTTTATATCCCATGCTTAAAAAACAAGATAATGAACATGTTTTATCCCAATACCAAAAAAAATGTTTCTAAATCACAGTTCAATCATGAAAATAAATAGGTGCATGGGTTTTAGCCCAATCATAAAAGTAATATGGTACATGGGTTGTATCCCAATCCAATAAATAATAGTGTAAATGTGTATTTTTCCCATGATTAAAGAAGGTACCATATTTTTATCCCAAGCCTAACATGTCATGATTTATAGGGTAGGTAGCATTTATATTGGATTTTCTATGTTATTTTGTATGAATAAATTCCATGTAATACAACTATGTTATCATTTCGTGGACTATTCTATTGATTACCATATGATTTATATCTAATTCACTAAAATTATTTTTTTCAGGATTCATATTAATTATCTTTGACATTTAAGCTATGATATTCTGTTTTTATGATAATGTTATCATACCCATGTTCTCATTTTTATGCTTATATATATCCCTTTATTACCCTTACAAAGCTTTTGAGCTCACCAATTTTTATGATTCTTTCCCCAAGTGGAAAAAATATATTTGTTTGTATTTCTAAGAGGTGTTCTAGTGTTAGAAAGACTATTGGGAGATAATGCATCTCACCATCATAGTAGTGTTTACATTTCCATGTTTCCGAAGGCTCTAAACTAATATGGTCATTGAGAGTCTTTTTTGTATTGATTTAACTACTCTACAAAAGTTATGTAATTTCTTTATACTAAAATCAAGGTTTTTTATACCTGTTTTGACAAGGTTATATAGAGACCAATTAAATATCATGACGGCCCAAGGCCATATGGCCCATGAAAAAAAATCCTAAAATCTCTTTGGATTAAAAAAATTATATGTCAAAATCCCATTTTATCAAAGTGACTTATTATGAATAATTACTTTAAATTATTAAACAATGTCTATAAAGTCTTTCTTAAATTAATTGAAAAAACTAAAATTTTATTCTAAATTTCAGCGTTATAAAATTTTGATGAATTATTTTGATACATGATTTATTAGATAATTGTGAATTATTAGGGATGTGTGAAATATTTATATTTTAATTAAAAAAGTATATTGATGAGGAAATTGTAAATGAATCATTCTAAAATAGGCTGTATGTTTTTTGAAATAAACATTTTTTATTAAATGATTTTAAATTCATAAAAATATTATATTCATGAAATTGAATGGGATATGATTTTAAATAAATCATTTTTCCATTTATTAGATTATTTTATTTTTATAGTAAAATTATTGACCATTAAAGAGTAAGAAACATTATTAGTGTGGTAATCATCAAAAGGGGAAATATAGGTTAAAGATGGAATGACGATGAAACCTAAACGTAAAATTATTCTAAATTTAAAGGATTAGAGTATTTATAATAATTCTCACCATTTATTTTAAATATTTCAATTTTGATCCACTTTAATATTATAATTAATATATATTTATTAAATAAATTATGTAATTCTAAGACAACCCTCTTGTCACTTTTAATGGGGAACATATTCACCTCTCGTCCTCACACCCTTCAATCCATATAACATGACAACAACACAACCAATTATTATCCCGACATCCTTATCCATGAATCAGAGGTGACAGTCTCTTTAAAATTCCACTCCAAAGCTCCTTATAAAATGATCTAATGGAGGCACACTGAGGAAGAGGTAATAATCAAACATGAGCTAATATAATTTGTTTCTAATTCCCACTACTATAATTTTGTGTTACTCATAATGAAATAAAAACATCAAAATACTAAATATACTAAAATGTTATCATTATTATATAACCACCAATGTCCAACCTCTATAAAATATAATAGTAATTGAATGTATAAATCATGTATACAAGTGGAGTACTTCCTCAATGTGGTGATGAAATTAATTTTCTATCATAATAATTAACAAAAATATATTATATAATCTATAATATTTATATATTATATTTAATATATTTGTTATTTTATTGTTCTTATGTAATTAATATGTTATATCGACATTTTTACCTTCTAATGGATTGAAAATATTAACATTGCTTATGAGTATCTGTAGAATTCCACCTCCCCAATGTGATGAGAATAATTTTTCCTTTCACTTTTAAGGGATTTTAATAAGGATATTTTTATTGAAAATATATTTCATATATTATATAATAATTATTCTTTATGGTTATATTTTATTTACTTTTCATTTGTTCCAACAGTTGAAATGTGAAAATATTGTTGCTGTGTACATATAACCTATAATCTCCATGAAAATTTAAATTTATTTTTTTATCTAAATGTTTTTTGTTAGAATATAAATAATTATATAGTAAATATATATATTATATATATTTAATTTGAAAAAAATATAAATTATGGAACCATGATCAATGTCCAAGGACGAAGATTACGAATCAAAACATGCTGGAGAAACGAAACAATTATTACATGGAAAAATAAATTTCCTCATAAATTTCAAAAAATTTAGTTATATGATGTTATATATAAATAATATATATTATTATATATATAATAATAGTAATTTTATAAATTTATTATAAATATATAATTAATATATTGAATGTCGAAATGCATGTGAAGAGTGATGATACACAAGGATTGAGATTTATGTCTAAAACCCATTTTGATTTAGAATTTTTATGCTTGAAATTTATATTAATGAAATTATGAGACCATTATATGATAATTTTTGTTAATTTTATTCTATTAAGTTTGTTGTATTAATGTATTTTTTTTATTTTCCTCACTTTATGTACTCAGAATGTTGAAGGAGTGTTTCTTAAGAAATCAAATTGTGTTATACTATTTGGTCATGACTCTTTTTCCATGTCCTTTTTTCATTAAAATGTTTCCCAATTTTTTTTTATTTTATCCTATGATATATATATTATTTTTATATATTTTTAAAATTTTTTATTAAAATTGTTCAAATTAATCATCTTTTAATTCTCCATATGAGTGAATTTTGAATTTTTACAAAAAATGTGAACAAAATATTAGTTTTAATGCACCCAACAAGAAAATAATTTCACACAATCAAGAACAATCAATGATTATTTTCTAATTTTACCTGGTTTTATGGTGAATTTAAATGAATATTTTTTCATAATATTTTTTAAATTTTTATATTTTAAAGAAGTGATTTCAAAATGAAAATGATGTTTTCCTCATGAAATATTATAGATGTATTTTAAATTTATTCTAACCAAAGATGGATTTTTTTTATGTTAATTATGATTTATTTTTGGAATGATATAATGATACAGTGAATTTTAATTCTAAGGATGATTATGATTATGATGATGTTACATTTATGAAAACCATTTATTTTCAATGGGTTGTGCTATGATGAAATGATGACAAATATGTGAATCTCATTTTCATTACAAAGTTTTGTTTATGATGATATTATTAGTGTTTTATAATATTTTGGAACACATATATGTGGTTGTTATTATATTATGGTCGGACATGGAGTTATATAATCATCTAATGGATTAGGTAATATATTTTATCACATGCGATAACTATGAAAAACAAGTTGATGTGCCTGATCGACTGTGAGAAAAAAGTCGATGTACTTGATCCAATACTGGGGAAAGGTTAATTTCCTAGATAAAACATGGGAAACAAGTTAATCTATTTGATCAATCATGTAAAAAAATTCAGTTTTCTTGATATACTATAGGAAATTTATAGGGATTATAGATCTACTCTATAAAATAGGTTTTCATAAATGATCCCCTATGGGAAATATGGGATTATCCGTGATCCATTAAATTTTTTGAAACATGTGTGGATGTCTATCACAATATAATTAGACAGTCATGGTAGTTATCCATTACAAAAGAAATTTTTTCAAGGCCTGTGAAGCTGAAATGAATTTTAATCTATTTTTGGATTAGGGTGTGAACTTTAATTTCATTATTAGTTTATATTGATCACTCACCATTATGATTAATATATAATGAACTACAATTAATTATTCCATAACTAATGATTATGATCTCAGAATTGATCCGTATGATTTTCAATGGTTAATCCCATTTTCCCATTATCTATATGATAATGTTATGTTTAAATGGTAGTTGATATATCCCTTGATTACCCTTACAATGCAGCAGATATTATAATTTATTATGTTTTCTTTTCTCCAGTCTATGAAGAAAGGTTGTATGTATGATGTGTCTATGAATAGTGATAATTATGATGATATTAGGGGGATAATATGTAAATCAATAATGTAATATTTATTTATGTACCAAATTATCCAAATATTATAAATAATTATTGTAATATAATTGATCGTAATGTAATATAATTAATATTTATCTAATAATATGTATTATTTGTTAATGAATAATGTGAGTCACTATTGTTGGTATTAGTGAAAGGGATAATTACCATTGAAAATTAGAATGTGAAAATTTTTGTGACAACCATTAGGATAATCTTATGCATAAAAGTGAACCAAAAGTTAGGGTTAATAAAGGATTGTTGGTTTCCTACCAGTAAATCAATATCTCATCACTAGAAGTGGTTGTGGTATTTTCATAGACTTATATTAGCGTAATAACCCTAATATAGTTTTCCATCTATGTCATGCTAATCATTCATGTGAATGGTGACACTCCAAATCGATATGGATGTGTTAATTAGCATTTTAATTATAAACCATTATAAAGTATTTGAATAGATAATGACCAAGGATGACCTATATTAAACCTATGTGTCAAAAATTAAATGTATGTTGTCATGATTTAGAAATCATAAAAATAATATTTTACGGTAACATGTTTTCTATATTATATTAATGTTTCTCTAAAAATTCACATTGGTTTTAATATATGCATGGAATATAGAGTATTCAGTTTAATAATGAATATGAGAGACAAAGGAATAAATTTCGTCACGAAAAAAAATGAAATAAGAGACCAAATGTAAAACCATGTGATCATTCCTAACAATCTATCCAATGTTCGATTCTCAAAAAACCAAATAGGAGGGAAAATATATTTCATGAAGACCATGGATGAATGAAGATTATTATTCATAAATGTGAAAAATGTGGGAAAAACTCATGTTATTCTTTCAAAAAAATTATATGATGTTTTGGGAGTGTAAAATAATAACATATACCATGTAATTACTATGGAAAAAGGAATCATTTGGTCAATATAATGAATGGTAATAATGGTATCCCTACGGTATCATTGATAGTTAAATGGTTTAAAAGTTGAACATTTCAGCATTATGTTGGTCAATGTTTGAAAGGAAAATATCATGAAGAGGATTAAAAAGTTTGTATGAATAATTGTTTTCAATTTAAAGATAATGGGACTATAAATTAATTTAGAAATAAATGATGGATTAATGAATAACATGATTAATAATAGTTAAGAGTTTGTAATGTATATGAAATTATTTAAATGTTTGTGTACTGGGATCCAATAATTTATGTTTAGAATTACTTTTATCAATCTGTTTGGTTTATTGGAATCCTTAAACATAAAATTATTTTCCTTCAATAGTTATTTTTTAATGGTTTTCAAGAATATATGGAATGACCTTTAACAGTTATTTAGTGGAAATGTGTTTTTTTCTAGAAAACACATGATTGGGGGATATATATGCCATAATATATGCCCACTATTGAGATAATAATATTTAATTGAGATAATTAGAAAGTTGAAATTGAAAAGGAAAAGGGGATAATATAGGTAACCTAAAAATGGATAGATATTTGATGAAAATGTTATTTAAGTTATATTTAATGAAGTTTGTTAGAATTTTTTAAATTATGGATTATACTGGATAGAGTTAATTTCTAGAAGAATATATGTTTTTTGGGGTTATAAACTGAGTCAATTTATTTTAGGAATGGATTTTCATAATTTATGAGATTATATAGCCTTATTATTAACAAGGTTGGAATAAGGTATTATCATTTATTGAATTTAATATGGGGATAAATATTAAATTCAGTCACATAAAAAATATATTATCGAGTCATTTAGATTTATTGATTTTGAATTTGGTTAGAAATTTTTTACTGGATTCATGAGGTAATCTATTTATGAATTTTTTACGGTTCCCTTTTCCAGTTACTTTCCATGTTTTTGAGACAAATGTATTATATTATCGCATGCTGTTTTTTCCATATTAGATATCTCATGCTAATTTTTTTTGTTTTTATATTTTCTATAGATAAAATGAATGAATTATCATTATTTTTGGTATATTACGTTCTATTAAATGTTAATTTTAGTGCTACACATGTGAGAAATACGCTTTTAATATTGAATTCTTAGATTAATAGATGAAGTGGTAATTAACCAAAGGAAAAAAATGAAATTGTTGTTATTAAATGAAAATACATTATGTAATTATATTATCTACTTTTAATTCTATTAATTGAGAAATAATAAATCAACCTTAAGGAATATATCTGGAGATAAAAATTTTATATTTTTAACTTTATTTTCAAAGAATCAATAGTCATTGCACAAAATACATATTAATTGTTTTTGTTGTTGTTATATTTATCATTGAAATGGTCTCTATCACTCCTAATTAGTCATTGGACAGTAAATTTATCAAATATAGATAAATTTTGACATACAATAATCCTATTAATTATTTAGGAGCGTGATAGTGTGCTATTTTAAGAAACCTATATATTTCCCACTGTCCCTTTTTAAGAGACATTTCATTATCTATCTATACAATTTGGTTGTTTAATAAAGGTATTTTTAAATTCCGAAACTTTAATGAATGTGATATAATTTAAGGGATGAAATTTATTTAGTTTAGAGGGGATAATGTTACAACTAAAAAATTTACTTGAAAAGAATAATATGCTCAATATATTTCTTAAAATGAAACAGTAACCTCTATGTGGATAGTGTTATATTATTAAAATATTATTTTTAAATTTGATAATTATAACACATATGTTGAATTTCATGGAAGGAATATTGGAAACCATATTATAAAATATATGTATAATGGTCATACTCAATACAATTATAATGATTATTTATTATGAAATTTACACTCATTTTTTATTAATGTCATTATATGATTCAAAAAATAATTTGATTCAAAAATGAATTTTGTTGGATTTTATACAAGGTAATTTTAATAAATTTCTACCACTTTTATAAATTTTGTTTTAATATATATATATATAATCATAAAACATTAACTTAAAGTGACATATGCTCTTTTTGATGTATGATAATCATATATTTTCATTCTGATTTTTTGATATTCATTATTTTGATATAAATAAATTTTTATTCATTATAATATATTTATCTGAAAATATTTTTACTCATTTCACACATTTATGTTTATATTTATTTATACTTATTATAAATATTTAATCCTGAAAATTGGATACCATATTTTTAATTTGGAGTTTCAAATTTGATAAACTGGTCTGTTTTACTTTTCTTCATTTTTAGTATTAATCGTTTCAACTATCTATCAACTATGTATATGAAAAAACAGGTAAATTATTAAAAAAAAATCGGCATAAGGAATTAAATTTTCTCTAAAACATACCTTTATACTATTTTATGAGTTTATTTTATTAGTCTCCACAAATTTCATGAAACAATGTCTGCATGGCTACATATTTCATTGATTATTACCTTTATATTAATATATGAAATTATGATATATAAAATATCACACAATTGAATTTAATATCTCTAAAATTATAACTTAAGGAAAAAAAAGATAATTCTTGTCATAAATGTTTATTTTAATTATAAATTAATTTTTTTAAGAAGTAATTATTTTAACATTTTTCATACATTAATATTCATCTTAAATGCTTGGACAATACTTGCATAATAATTATTCCCTTAATATAAAAATTATCTAAATATGTTTTAAAATATTACAATTAATATAATTTAGATTCATTAATTTGTTTTATGAATCTTTGTTGATAAAGAAATAATATTATGGATGTGTCAATTGCTTATATTTGAATTAAATTACTATCTAATAACTATATAGTCAATGTAAATAAATAGTTCCAAAAAATTATATTAATGATATATTATAATAATAAATATTTTATTTATTTATTTAAAGTCATGAAAATACGATATTCATAATATTTATTCAGATATGGTTAAAAATATACATAATTTTCCATTCTTGGGTTATTGGACCTTTTGTGGTTATATTATTAACTCTAAACTAGTGGAAAACATTGATATTTTGGTAAATGTTAATAGTGGAAACAATTGTTTAATACAACAAAAAAGGGTGGATAAATGACCTATAATAGCAAAATATTTTTTGTATGAGATTATATCAATTCATAACCACCATATATTTTAAATATACCTATTTATAGTAACATAATATGACAAATTAATTTTCATTAATTTAATACATTTTGTAATTCCAGGTGTGCCCACTCCATACATATAAATGATCATTTATTATCGTTTCTTCAATACACACTATGATCCATCTAAAATGACCAAAACCAAAAAAAATATTAAGTTTATAAGACTTGTATTATTGATTTTCCCCTTAAAACCCATTCAAATTGTGTTTAATAGTGGAATCCAACGAGGCTTACAGAAGAACATATAATCATCTGAATAGAGATCCTTCAATTTATTTTCTCCTCTACCTCCAATAAAACTATAGTATTTTTCATAAGATATTAAATTTAATGTATCTAATATACAAGAAATTTTAATATGATTATGAAACCACTAATATAAACCATTAATTACATCTTATGGGATGTGAATGTATCTATCAAGTATATGTGTGGACTACCACCTCTATAAATTGGTAGAGTTTATTTTCATAACTATATTTATGTATAGTTATTTTGATGAGGTTAAGGTTAATAAATTATATGCTAGATATATTCATGATCTTGTACTTACATTATCATATCAACCTTTATTTATTTCTATCATTTTGAAAAATTGAACATTGATAATGTGTATGTGTAGACTACCACCTCCACAAATCTATGTGCTTAATTTTTCTATTCCACATTACATTAATGTTGATAAGGTTATATTTAATGATTTTTTTAAATAAATGATATTATAATGATGAAATAATATTTTTTTTATTTATCTTCCCTTAGTTCCATCCACGAAGAAGTCAAGACTACATTCATGAAGACTCACGACCTACCATCTCAAAGAACATTGTGATTTATTTTTCTATATATACATGTTATTACAAAATATATTTAATATAATAGATATATTATATATTTGTTTAATTTTTATGATTTTGGAGATGGTTGAAACAAGATCAATATATAGGGGTCCGGACTGCTGAATCTAAACGTTAATGAGATATGAACGATTTATCACATCAAACAATGATTTAATAGAAATCTTTTAATAAATGGGTGGAAGATGTTATAATAAATTTAAATATATCATGATATATATTTTCTATTTTTATATAAATTCTCATAAAATATATATTTATTACATATGATTATCAAACAGATATGAAACGAGACAATACTTGAGGTATGAGATTTATTCCTCATCCCCATTTTGTTTGGGATTAATCCTGCTTGATTTTTCCATTGAAGAAATTATATAATCCATAGTTGATAATAAATTTTCATTTTTTTATCCTCTATATGTTCTAGGTATTTTATGTTTTCTATTCAGTTTATATACTATATGTACATAGGAGGCTGGGAGATTCTTTTTAAAGAAAAATAATAATTCTATACTATTGGGTCTAGAAATGTTTTCTTTTATATCCTTAATTTCTATAAACTATTTCAATAAGGATTTTACTATTATTCGATGAATATTTTATGTCATTAATTACCATTTAATTTTTTATCAAATATTTTCAATGGAATCTTCTTTTAATTTTCCTAATAAAGATCCTTTGACATTTTACCAAACACTGTAAAAGATTAATTTTTTTAATGTACACAACCTGATTGAAATTTTCATCCTTCCAGACCACATAATTATTTCAAGATTTTATAAATTTTTCCCTGATTATATTCAAATAAAATTTTTCCCAAAATATTTTATAATCATCATGATTTTAAATATGTGATTTTAAAATAAAAATGGTATTTTCCTCATGTTATTTTATAGTAAGAAATTAAAGGTAATGTAATATACGATAACATACTTGGATGTTAATTATGTTTTATTTGTTATATAATCCAATGATACCCTCTTTATTCATTCTCTTGATGGTTACTATTATGATATTTATGGATTTTATGCAACATAATTATTTTTCATGGGTTATTATTTAATGAAATGTATTTAAAATCCATTTTCATGAAAGATATTTTTTAAAATTATATGATGAATTTTAATTATCTTTTTGAACATATATTTATGGTTTTAATTATTCTATAGGTGGGATGATATTTATTTATCCCTCGTTCAAATTGTTAAAATTTTAATATAACATTATATAACAATGGGAAAGAAGTCCATGTTCCTGATCCAGTATGAGAAATAAGTCAATGTGTTTGATCCCCTATGGGAATAAATTAAAAATTCATGATCCACTGTGGGATACAAATTAAATTTCCTCTTACAATATGACTACAAAACATGATATACTTAATCGAAAATGGTAAAAATATATGGATTTTTATTTCACTATGAGTAATAGGGGTGATTATTAATATAATATTGGAAGTGTGTGATGATCCTAGATCAATTTTAATAAGAAAAATATTTGTTTATTTAGAATCCATTTGGATTTTATGTACATGGTGATTAAAAATGAATTATGTAATAATTTTAATGTCTATGATGTCATTACACTTTTATGACATGTTTTTATGAATATGATTAGAAGTTGTTATTAGTGAATTATTATTAATGATTACTCACATATTTGTCAATGTATTATTAACATCAAGGGATTATTCCGTGACTCATACTTGTGATATATTAATTGATTTGTATGATTTTCAAAGGTAATATTCCAATTCTTATACCATTTATACTCATTATATGTTTAAATAATATCACCCTTGTTTAGCCATTATGTGTATTTGATCTAATCCTTTATTAAGTTTTCTTTTTCAAAGGATATGAATAATTGTTTGAAGTGTTAAGTTTACAACAAGTGTTCTAGATTCAATAAAATATGTTTCATATTTATATCTATTATAAACCAATTTTTTTCATATTCATGTTTCCATGAACACAAAATATTTATTTTTTTGGAATTGATAATAATTTGATGCAATGAATATCTATATAATATTATATAATATTAATGACTAAATGGATGGGTATCTATAGGCATGGACATACTATAGGTGAAAGCTCGTACATTGATTTTAGATGTGAATGAAGGGCCCTACATTGCTGGTTATCATATAGGTCTAATCTTGATAGATAACATCCATTGAGTTATAATAGATAGTAAATTACTTGGATGTAGGATATGACATTTTACCTTTGGGTTGTGTCTATGGCATCGTTAGATTCTAAACCATGAGTCATAGACATGGGTTGGATTATTTGGTAATGGTACATGGTGATTGGATTATTGATTATTCCAATGTAAGTATGATTTTATATCATGGTGGCTTAATTGTAATAGGATGAGATGATACACATGGAGTTATGGTGTCTTAATCAGAAAATTGATTTCAAAGGATCTTATGTTGGATTAATTATTTATTTTCATCATGTATAAATATATATGGATTTTTATATATTTTGTTAATATATTGATATCATCATAATGTATATTTCAGAATCCATGAAATGAAAAATTGGTGTTTTAATAGGTTATATATATTCTAATAGGACAGATCATAAGATGTGCAATGGATCAGGACAAGATTTCTTGATGGGTATTTGAAATGGGGATTTAGATGAAGTTCGAGGATAATTTCCGAGTCTCAATATGTTATGAATTATTTTGTTTATTTTTTATATGTGGCTATACAAGTGGGTGAATTTTTTTTAATATGGTTTATGCTTCATTATGAGTGATTTTTTATATAGTAATATTTTATTATTTCATACTACAATAAAGTTATTTTTTTGTTTTTAATTATATATGCATGTTAATTTCTCATATTTGAGGTCATAGTCTCTTTAATGTGTAATTTAGGCCATCACTACTAGTTAAAGGCCTCTAATATACAAGATAACACTCTTAGGTAATTATGGAACAAGAGTTAGGGAATATGTGGGTGAATTCTAACTAGGGTGTCACAATATGACATAATGACAAAGGTTTTGGGTATACATCAATTCAGATGCCAATATTAATGTATGGATAATTTTTTAAACATAATGGCAGTTGGTAAAGGGATATTTTGGTGTTGTTTTCTCATTGGGATTGCCAGAAAATTCTTAGGGCAGTGTATTTAGGAATTTTTTCTTATGAGTGACTCAACCCAGGTCTATTTGGAAAACACCGAGTGACTTATTAGTTGAAAGTGATAAAATTAAGTATGATAAAAGTGGATAAAATGACTATTTTAGGCTGGGTAAAATTTAAATTTTTTTCATAAGGATATTTATCTTAATTATAAAGTTAACTAAAGATTGAATTTATCTTAATTAAAAAATTAGTTTTGCAGAAAAAATTGGGGAGGCCATTCATGGGATTCTCAATCGCTATTACTAAAAGAAACTTTAACAACCAATGATTTTATTAATTTAAATTCCCTTTCATCTATTTAAATTCCCTATTATGTAAATTGTTATATAAAACATATTCAATTTATTGTATTTTGGAATTTTATTTTCAAAATACAGTTATGAATTGTTATCGTTGATAATATTCTCGTTGAACAGTGATCACATGTTTATTATAAATATAGGGTTTAAAAAAAACAACTTACTTAGAAAAAGAATGAGATTTTCTCATCCAGTATAATTCCTCTATAAAATGCCCATTTTTCGGAGCTTGGAAAAGAGGTAGAATCACTAGGGTTCATTCTTGACCAATCCCAAGTCAACCTTCAATTTGATAATCTTGAACGAAAATGCCTACGGGGGTAGTGGATGTTAATAGATATTACCACACGAGCGATGTTATCCGAGCCACCAAAAGAGTCTATCACCATCACACACCATACCCTTAGGTATTATGTAGGTGTTATAAGGGGTTATGTAACAATATCCCACCACTATTATTTGTCCATTAGTTTTTTTGTATAAATAACATATGTTCATTTTTTATATTATAAATTGTTTTTAACTAACAAATAATAGATTGGGTTAATATTCAATAATTAATTATATTTTGATGAATTAATGTATTTTTTAATTAAATAATACTTTAATAAAATATTATTACTAAATAACATTTCATAAAATATAAATGGGCATATAAATTTTATGAATACAATTGTAATTTTTATATGGTTTGAAAGCTATTTTTGTAAAAACCCATGAGTTTTTGATAAATATTGTTTTTTATTTTAAAAGAATAAATTCACATATATATAAAATTATTTTGATAAAATGAATAATTGTTTTGGATTCAGGATGTCGAAATTATCTAGCGGTGAAATTTTCATAATTTTCTGAGAAAGACAAATTGTTTTGCTAAAACTTTAATATTGATTAAATGAATAATGTATTTTATGATTTTATAATGACTTAATAATTATTTAATAAAATTATATAAAAGGTATATTCGGCTGAATATATGTTTACCTATAAAATAATGTCATTTTAGATATTTTTGATTGATTTTATTGTGCCTTAGTGGACCCTCCAAGACATATAAAATATTTTTTTTAAAAATAAATTCCTTGAGAGTGTGACTCACTTCCACATAATTGAGCCTAATATTTTAATATGTTCTGACATTAGCCTTATAATATAATGTTTTCCACTCTACTTTGGAAAAAACCATGTGTAAAAACCATGGGATGGTTCATGGGTTTGATTAGTTTAATGTTTAGTGTCCAAAACATAACTAATAAAAAATTCCCTCTCTTTTCCATTATAAACCCAATCAATCTCTCATTATTCATCACTCAAACCCTTTGGATCATGACCAACCTCTACAATCCTATCCATATAAATCTCCAACGATGCTCTAATATCCATAGAAGCATATCTCAACCACTTCCAATCCATTGCGATCACACTACCAAGTAAGGGATTTTATCCTTTCTCATTTATATCCAAATATCATTATGTTCCTATATGCATTTAATTTAAATTTAAAAGGCTGGGGTATGATTTCTCAGGTCCCCCATAATTCCCTCCTCCGATTTGAATGATGAGAGACCTCTTTCTCTCTCATTAATGTCTCCCATGTACACTTGTTACCGTGCCAAATTCTGTAAGAAATTTATCTCTTCCAATTTAAATTCACAAAATTCTTTTATATTATGTATCTAAATTCCATTAAATATGTTGGAATATTAAGTTCCATAGCCCCCTTACTTTCTATTTAATGTATAAATTATAATACACCCAATTACCTCTCATAATCCCATTTTACAATTTCTATTTAACGTTGTTATACTGCCGAAGTTACATAAACATGTCTCATTCCAACATCATCATGTAAGTGAATACCATACCCATTTATCTATCAAGGGTATTCAACTTTATAAACATGTAAATGTTGATTGAAAAATTAAATTTATGTATTAAAAATATCTTATTAATAGAATAAATTTTTATGTTTAATGAATCTATGTTGTATGATCCATGTGGAACACATATGAATGAAGTGAAATGTTTATATAGGGTGAGCCATTATAGCAATCCAATGCATTGGGTTAATATTAGTATCCTGATATGTCAAGTGCAATTGGGGTTTACTCATGCGAATACAAGTGAAATTAGGGTTTAATCATGCCAATTCAAATGAAATGAGGTTTTACTCATACTAATTCAAGTTCGATGAGGGTTTACTAATGCTTCAGGTGCAATGTGCCTTGGCTCATTCTAATATCATGTTAAATGGTGTTTCCGGATTTCCATGTTCTGATAATCAATCTATATCATGTCTTTATGTTCATGTTTTTAATGTGCTCCGTTGATATGCCTATTTTCTAACATGTACTATATTCTTCGTGTTATTCCTTGTTTACTCCCTTACTCAGCTTTATAACTCAACATTTTCTTATAAATGTTTTCAGGTTATCCCCTACTATTCAAAGTACAAAAGAATGTTGTGGTTCAGTAAAATATGTTTTCAATGGTGATTTTGTGTTTTCTGTTCAATGTTGTTGTGTAATGTTACTAATTTCCCAAGACACTAGACCTCTCGATCCTTAGAGTCCTCTTACGTGCATGTTTATGTAATAAATCATGTTTATGTGTGTAATAATGATCAGGGTTACTGTAGTTGGTATCAAGGTATAGGTTTATTTATTTTTGGGAATAGGATTACAAAAGAATAGTGAAAGCATTAGGGATAAGACCATTTATAATAAAAAATCCCAAAATATTGGTGATTATAGAGTAAATGTATTATCCAGAAAATATATGATTGTCTAGATATGAATAAGTAGAAGTGTCTCTGCCACAAATGTATCTAGGGGAAACCCCAAAAACACCACATTGAGCTAGACTCAAACAGGAATTTGTGCAAATAAAACAGGCTTTGCTAAAATCTTCATTACAACACTCTAGGGTGATATGCTTTGGTAAATTCATAAGCTTAGTGTGAACCATTATTCAGAGAATAAAAAATTACCTTAAGAATAAATGTTGGGATTTAGATCATGGATAACATATATAAAAGCCTGTAAATTCATAATTTAAGGATTTAAATGTAATTTATAAGTTATAACTTTTTTTTGTATTTGGATTCCCCTTTATGAGTTACCCCTATCATTCATTTTATCCTAGCCAATGGTAGGTAATAGGACCACTCAGGCTAACAAATGATGTGAAGAGCAATGTGATGACTATTCTAATGAGATGCCCAATCCGATGGGAGCAGGGATTGTAGAATTTTTCAAGATACTCCATCAGTTAACTCATGTTTTGAATAAAAACATGTGTAAAGAGGAATAATCACCCCCCTACAAGAAAAACATGCTACAATCAAGAGCTTCATGAGACATATGCCTCCTACTTTTAATGGATCATATGATCCACCAATCGTCGAACAATGGATCTACTCCATTGAATTGATCTTCTCCATTGTTCAATGTCACGAACAGGAGAAGGTTTTTCTGGATTCTTATCATATGGAGGGTGAAGATGATCAATGGTAGATATTGATAAAAAATATGTAGTAGTAGGAAGAAATCATGGTGTTGGAATTAAATGACTTCTAGAAAATGATTTTTGATAATAATTTTTCACGCACCATCTGACTTAAGATGGAATGGGACTTCCTTTCCCTACAGAAAAAAGACGATGAATAAATAAGACCAAATGGAGAAAAATTCACAATTATTTCATGATATAGCTCCGACATTGTATTTACCCCCAAATACAAGGTTAACCACATCTTCGTAGGGATCAAATGTTACACGCTGACCCTCTAGACCAAAGCTAGTGCATTACTTATTATACTAGGTTAGTTAAAAGGAATGAAGTCATGAAAGAATGATTAGTTTAGTAGTATTGAAGAATCTAGATAGATATATGTAACTCAAATTACATTGGAATAGGTAACAAAATACATTACATAAAAAAAATTAATGAACTACATCCATGAGAACTCAATAAATGATATCCTCTTTATAACATATTGAAGGTAAAAAAATAAAAGGGGTGAGCTCAAATTCCCAGTATAAGTTAAAAATAGTAGAATCATGATTCTATAATAAGTGAATCATACTAAATTTAACATAATCAATATGGCATGGTGAATAAATGGAAAACACAGGATATAAATAAACTACGTATGAAACTGCATCCATAGATTTTTTTGTAGTGAAAACCTCAGGGACAGTAATAACAAAAAATGAATAAAGAGATATGCTTATTATTTTGATTTCATGTATATGGAACATGATTCAAATATACCATTTAAAAATTTTAAGTCTGTGTGTAGAAACCCATTTTATTTTTTGGAAATAGACTCGAAGGGTTTGTCGCCAACTGATTGGTCTAATGAGACATGTCGATTCATCGAGTGGCTATAGCGGCCCCCACCTATTACTGCAAGTCCATAACATTATTTTACATAGATATAATATAAGTATAGTATGCCTTCTCAATTCCCATATATATATATTAGAGGATACAGATTCATCAAATGATGTTGACATAAATAAATATAATTTTAATTGATACCATTGAAATATTCGTGAAGAAATAATCCTTGACCATTCCAAAGTGTCCCATACCTCCTTGAATCATTCAAATCATAATCACTTAGAATATAATGAGAATAATGAGACACATAATATGATATACCAAAAGTATTTACATACTTCATAAGTAATAATTAGGTTGTTAATAAGGAATATATCTCCTAAATTATAAAGTGAGATGTGAAATATCATTTTTTGCTTTGGTAAAAAGAGTTCTTTTGGAAAATAATTTTTAATTTTTATGAAATCAGATTGTAAACATGTATATACAAGAAAATAAAATGGAGGGTAATTGATATTATATATTAGGATTAAATAAAATCTTATATATGTGAAATTATTTAAAGAGTTTTTAATGAAGCTTCAGAGATAGAACATTTTAGGCAGTTTAAGGAATTCATTAAAGAGATTTTAAAATAAAAAGGTGTGTTTGTTTTCATAAAAATGGAAATGATCCAAAATAATTTTTTCACTTTAAAATGTATGATTTTTTAATGATAAATATATCTTAAAATAGTTTATAAAATGAATGTCAAAATATGTTATAATTTTATAAGTTCCTTGATTCGATTTTATTTTTTCGGGAAACGTTTTTGAATGATCCTCTTAAAACATATAGAACACCATAAATGAAAGAAGGATACTGGTTGGTACATAAATATATAGAATTCACACATAATTTATGAATTGTAAATAATAATAAATAACAATATCATTGAGGTTAGTATAGAATAATAGAAACTCAAATAAAAATGGGGGTTCAGGAAGAAAATACTTACTACTTTGTAATCAATTGAATATTGTGCACCAAAATTAATGTTATTTAAACGATACATTGAATATCATGAAAATAAAGAGATTCATGATTTGAAAAATAAATGGGTAGTATACATACACCATACAGAAGTAGTAATAGTGAATATAGAAAACCTCAAAAAAATTGAAGTGAGATAAAGAAACCCCTTACCTTATGCCCGAAAGTGTTCTCTGACAAGCCTTAATGACCTGAATAATCTAATATAGACTCATTAATTAATAATTAAATTTTTTTTATATATATTATTAGTTTCATTTACAGATATAAAAATTACCTTATAATGATTTTTTTTACATACCAAGATTATGAATTGTTTGATAAATGATAATGACAGACACATGATTTACTTGTAATTTTTTGTGTATAATGAAGTTGTTTTGTATTATAATTTTATATTATGAGTGTGTACGGATTTCAAAACAATTAATAATATGAAATACATATTTTATAATCAGGTTTAACCATAAAAATGGTTTCAGGACAAGAATTTATGATGGTAATCAAAAATGAGAACTTGTCGTCCTTGAATGTGATAAATTAACACGTCTCGGATGGTGTTTTCATTTTTAGTATAAGAGGAGGGGGAAAGAGCGATGGTGATGAAATATTCAATTAGAATAATATTATTCTATATCATGTAATGAAATATAATTATCATATAATTTTCATGATGGTATATGAGGAAAGAAGATGAAAATAAAGGAACTCCAAATAAATAAGAAATTGAGAAATCTCTAATGAAAATTTGTCAGACTAACGACATCACTTAAAATTTCATAAAATAGTTTTATGAGAAAAGGGTTTATATAAAAACTCTTAAATTATATGAAAAAATTGAAATATGGAATGAAAAATCCCAACACAATATAATTGAAAATAAAACAGAAAAAATAAAATGAAAGATTTGAGAAAAGAGAAGGGTGTTAGATTCCTTACCATGAACAGTGAATCCCAAAACATAAAGGTGGGGACCATGAGGGCTTGAGAAGCCATTTAGAAATTCCATAGAAAAGTAAAACTAAAAATTATTAGAGGATTAATGATTTTTAATGATGGAAAATGAATGTATAAATGGGTTTTATAATAAATAAGAGGGAGTTTTTAATTAATTTAAAGGGACACCTCATTAGTGGGTTTTTTTGAAAAACCGTGGGCTTGCCCATTTTATTTTCCCTTGGATTCTTCCACATGGGACACTTCATGTCATATTATACTGTACACAATTAGACTAGCCTTTTATATTATTTATTATATCATTTGGATGTCATTAAACTACAGAAAACTCAAAACATTATTTTTACTATTCCCGAATAATTCAGGAATTTTAGAAAAATCCCAAAATATCACCCAAACAATTTTTCAATGTGAATAATTCAAAAATTAAATCCATGTTTTTAAAATAATTTTTTTAAATATTTATAATTTAAATTTTAAATAAAATCATTACTTATTCAAAAATAATAATTTTAAATCTATAATTCATTTTCAACATCATAAGAAATTTATCAACATCTCATTACCTTATTACCATTAGAAAATAAAATAATAATATGTTGTACTTTTCCTAATGTTCATATTACTATTCATATCACTATTCATAAAATGTATGTTACTATTCCTCAAAAAACAAGTTGGCTCTATCAAGCTCAAAATAACTTACCAGTCACAATAGTAGATGGCCATTTTTTTAAAATCAAACAACAGAAGTGGAAAATTTAATTTTAATGGCTAGGTTATAAAATTATCCTATAAAGAATTTCTTCACAGAGACTTAGTACTTCATGAAATTTATGGTATCTATTGAATAAAAGGTATTTTAGAAGAATATCCCATAACATGTTTGGTATGTTACATTATTCCCTCCTCCAGAAATTTCACCCTCTAAATTATTTGTATAAAGTCCACTAAAAAGTTGTGGGTGGTTCTTCTTCATAACATCCTTAGGACCCCACATTTCTTCCTCCATCATAAGGTATCTTCAAATAACCTTTACAATATGATTCATCTGATTTTTCAATACATGTTCTTTGGTATCAAGAATCTTGATAGGATATTCACAATAAGGGAGATCAGGCTCAAATTCTATTTCTTCATAGGTCAGTACATGTGTTGGGTGTAGCATGTATTTCCTTAAATTTTATACGTATAACACAGTGTGAAAATTGGAGGGACATGGTGGCACTTCCAACTAGTAAGCTATGGATCCAATTTGATCCAAAAATTTAAAAAGTTACAATGTACCTAGGTCTTAATTTACCCTTCTTACCCAATCATATAATATCCTTCAATGGAGATACATTTAAGAAAATATGATCTCCTTCTTGAAATTCTAAATTCTTAATTTGGTTATCAGCATAGATCTTTTTTCTACATTGATCTATTTTGATATGGGTTGGGATAATCATTACCTTTCCCATTGTTTCCTTAACATATTTTGGGCCTACGAGATTTCTTTCACCAATATCATCCCATCAAGATGGTGTACGACATCTCCTTCCATATAATGCTTCATATGGTGCCATCTGAAGACATGAAGGGAAGATATGGTTATAGGAAAATTACACGAGAGGTAAATACTGATACAACATAACTTTAATTTCACGTGAAAAAGACCTGCACATGTCTTTATATGTTTGAACAGTATTTCCTGATTGTCCATCAGTTTGGGGGTGGTTGGCAGTGCTCAAATAAATATCAGTATCTTTTACTTCGGAAGAATTTTCTAGAATTGTGATGTAAAATAAGGATCATAATAAAAAATAATTGATATGGGTATACCATGAAGTCTTACAACTTCATTATTATATAGGCCTTATAAATGTTCAATTGGTAAATTTTCTCTTAATGTAAAAAATGTGTTGGTTTTTCAAGACGATCAGTAATGACCCATATCGCATCATTCTTTCTTGGAGCCTTTGTTAGTCCCATGACAATGTCAATTGTAATATCATCTCATTTCCACATAGATATAGGAATGGGTTTCATAAATTCTCTAGGATTTTTTCTTCCAATCTTCACCTGTTGACAAACCAAACATCTCAGCACATAATCATTAATCTTCCTCTTCTTTTGTCCCCCAAAAAATTATCCTTTATATCTCTACAAATCTTCTTTATAAAAGGTTTTATAATGAAATTAAAGCCATGTGACCCATCCAATAGTTTCCTCTTTTTCTCGGAAATAGTGGTAAAACAAATCCTATCTTAAAATTCTAAAATGACACTTATATATATAAAGTCAATCAACTTCTCATCATTTACAGCTAAAATAATCTTTTAAAAAACCTCATTATAAGTCTAAGGACATTTAATCCTTCCTAGTACTGAAGGTTTGGGTACCCATTGAAAAATTAGTGATGTGTTACCTTCCATGATAATTCCCATATCCATTTTACTAGATCTATGAACATAGGATCCCTTGTAGCTCTCATATTCTTCAGAATACCGTGGTCCTTTATACTCAAAGAATATACTACCTTATTTGACTTCCTTGGGTGGTAGTGTATTTTGTAATCGTAATCCTTGAGTAGCTCAATCCATTTTTTTTGTCTCAGGTTGAGTTCTTTCTGTGAAAATATATATTTTAAACTATTATGATCCGTATATATCTCACATTATTTTCTATAGTGGTAACGTCTCCAACTTGTTAGAAAAAATATTACTACAACTAACTCAAATAATGAGTTGGATAGGTTTGTTCATGAATATTTAGCTGTAAAGATACATAGGAAATCCCTCTATCAATCTACATAAGGATACATCCAAGTCATTTCTTTGATGCGCCACAATATATCACAAATCCATCATTCATGGATGATAGATCCAAGATTTGATCATTCCATAATATTCTATTGAATTGTATAAAACATTCTTGACATTCCTTTTTCCATATAAACTAAACCCTTTTTGTGTGAGATTGGTCAATGGGATGGCCAAACGGGCGTTGTTCTGAATGAAACGCTGATAATAACCTGCTAAACCAATAAAGCTACAACCCTCTCTTCTGTTAGTTAGAGTAAGACATTCGGGAAAAAACATTGTCTTCGCAGGATCAAAAAATATTTTATCCTTAGAGAAAATATGGACAAGTAAGGAAACTTATTGAATCCAAAATTCACACTTGCTAAACAACCCATATCAATCATTTCTTCTAATGGTTTTCAGAATAATATGCAACTTATTTTAATGGTCTTCATATCTTTTCATGTATAACAGGATATCATAGATAAATACCACAACAATGTTTTTATGTTATTCCTTGAAAACTCTATTAATTAAATCTATGAAACTAGATGGTGCATTAGTTAGTCCAAAAATCATCACAGTGAATTAAATATACTCATACGTGATTCGAAACATTTTCATTAGAATATCTTCCTTCCTCACACACAACTAATTATATAAAAATCTAAGGTCAATATTTGAAATGAATTTTTCTCCATGATGTTGATAAAATAAATCACCAATTCATAGATATGATACTTATTATTTATTATAATATCATTTATTTCCAAGTAATCAATGCATAGCCTCATGGATCCATCATTCTTATTGACAAATATTATAAAGGCTCCCCATGGGAAAACACTAGGTCGAATAAATCATTTTCACTGAATTCCTCTAGTTGTTTCATTAGCTAAAATAATTCCAAAATGGATATTCTATAGGGGGTCTTTGATATAGGCCTTAAACCAGGAATTATATCAATAGAGAACTCAATTTCTTTCTCTGGAGGATGTCTAGGTAAATCCTCTAGAAATACATCAATGTATTATTTTACTATATATACATCATCCATTTGAATATTTCATTCCTCACCCATAGACATTGGTTTATCTACCTCTCCAAGAATTTTATTCAATAGTGCTACTATGGGTGGATCAAGATAAGTAATAGATGGCAAGGTTTCTATTATAAAAATAAGGGACTATACACCAATTTTAAAAATTGTATCTTCCTTCTTCTTGCAATAGTTCTTCACATCATAATTTTAAATCCAATTCATATTGAGAATGATATAAATTTAAGTTATTGGTATGATGACATGTTTAGAAAATAAATCATGTTTATGTGTTATGAGGGCGACTGATCGACATTCCTTTGTCGCAATGATAAATCCACTATTCATTTTGACTGATAACTCCTTTATTAAATCAAATTGGACCTGTATAATTTTCATGGAAAACTGGGAAGATATAAATGTATTCAATGATCCAGAATCAAATAATGCATTGGATATGTCTACGAAAATAATTAAAGTACCTAGAACCGCATCATTCGGTACTTCAACCTATGCAGTTGTAACTATAAAAGCTTTCCATTTATCTCGTGGTGATTTATAGGGAAAGTTTCCTTAGTGGTTAAGTAACATATTTGCGTACTATCCCATATCTCTATAATTGTAGAACTAAACATCTTCTACTGGTTTTTTCCACTTGAATTAATTAGATTGAAGACCCTTTTCTCCACACTTATAGCAGAATCTGATTCCTTTCAATCATTTACTAGGATTATTATTTCCAAAATTCTCATGTAATGGGAATTGGTTCTTTCCTTTGTTATTCATTGGTGATCCACATTTTCTTTTATTATTAGAGTACTACTTCTTATATGGGTTTCCCTTGAATAAATTTGAACTAGAAAATCACATCTCTGTTTCGACGACACTTGATATAATTTCATCATATGATGAAAATGTTTAAGATGCCAGTTCCATAAGAAAACATGGCTTAATAAGGAAATAATAAATCTTTTCTTCTAAGTCAAATATGTAATCTATGGAATACATGGTTATCCTTTTGATGGTAGCCTCATAATCTGTAACACTGTCTTTTTCTTTTTTCCTTTAAGATAATTAATTTCTTCTTCATTTCGGTTCACTGCTCACGATGGAAATATTTGTTGAAGAATATTTCTTGAAAAGTACTCCATTCAATATCTTCTATTTCTTCTACCTCCGTGGTATTTATGATCAAATACCACCATTGATCAGCATCACCCTTGAGATAGTACACTGCTAGCACTACCTTTTCATTTTATTTTCATCTTAATTCCAAGAGTATCATTTCATGGGACTTGATACATTGCTCATATATGACTAGATTAGTAGTCCCAATAAATGATGGGGATTTCAGCCATATAAAATGATCCAATACAAGAGTAGCATGGTTATTCATCACAACCGAATTATATTGTCCCAACAAGTCCATGATCTGATCTTCTCCATCATTGACTATGTTGACATGCTCAGTGGGGAAATTCTTACTTTTTTCGTGAGTATTGATTCCACTTTTTCCATTTGGTTCCATCACTAAATAATGTAATACAATAGATTAGGTTTTGAATCATAATTTATAATTTCAACAAGAAAAGTACATAGCATAAATTAAAATTCTATGCATAGATAATATAATAAACAAGGTTTCCTTGGGGAAAATTTTTCATTAAAATCCTTCATAATGCATTGTAACGAAAATGTGAATTATGAAAAGCATATCCCCAAAGAGTGTTAATACCAAGAGTATATTAGGGCCCATTTTTGGGTACCAGGATAACCTATGTCAATCCCGAAACTCATTTTTAGACTTTTCAATCCTAGATACATCTGTGCGAGATCCACCTCTACTTGTTAGTATCCAGATGTGGATTTATTTTCTAGAAAGATCTATATAATATACCCCTTAACAAAATTACAGAATGTTCTTGTATGTTAGTCCCCAAATACTACCTTAGGGATTTTTCCCTAATCTTTATTTTCTAATTTACTCTTCATGTTTGCTAGTAAAATTCCTTTGATACCAATTGTAACAACCTGAACCCTCTAGACTAGAATTGGTGCATAACTTATTACATTAGCATGGTTAAAAGGAAAGAAATCCTGACGAGAAGATCAATTTAATATTCTTGAAGAAACTAGAGAGATTGATGTAACTCAAATTACATTGGAAAATGTAACAAAATACAATACCTAACCAAAACTAATAAATTGCACCCACAAAAACTCAATGAATGATTTCCTCTTCAAAACATGTTGAATGTAAAAAAATGATACGAATGAGATCAAATGATCAGTAAGGGTTACCAATAGAGTAATTAGGAATAAATAATAAGTGAATCATAAAAAATTCGACATAATAAATATAGCATGGTTAATAAATGGAAAACACACGCCATAAATAAACTGAGTATAAAACTGCTTTCATATATTTTGTCATAATAAAGATCTCGTGTGTAGTAATAACTGAAAAATAATAATAAAATATGATTATTAATTGGACATAATGTATATGGCACATGATTCCACTATAACATCTAAATTTTTTAATTCTGTGTGTAGAAACCCATTTGATAATTTGGAATCAAATTCAAAGGGTTTTTCACCAACTGATTTGTCTCATTAGACCTAACGACGCATTGAGGGGCTATAATGGGCCCCACCTGTCACTGCATGTCCAAAAAATTATTTATACATAGATCTATTAAAAGTATAGTATTCCTTATCTATATCCATATTGAGTAGAGGATACATAGTTATCAATGGATGTTGACCTAAATAATGGTACTTATAAATGAAACCACTGAAAAATTCATTAGGAAATAATCCTTAAACATTCCAAAGTGTCTCATACCACCTTGAAAAATTCAAATAGTAATCCTGTTGAATATAATGAGAATAAGTATACTCCTGATATGATATACCAAATGGAAGTACATTCACCATAAGTAAAAAGTAAGTTGATAACATGGAATATATCTCATGAAAGATAAAGTGAGATGAGAAAAATCCTTTTTAGTTTGGAAAGAGGAGTTCTTTTGGAAAATCATTTTTAATTTTCATGAAATCAGATTGATGGGAAGATCATTTAAAATATACTTGAGGATCAAATAAAATATTTTTGGGGTGAAATCAATCAACAATAGTTTTTAAAGAAGCTTTAGAAATATAACATTTCAGTGCAGTTTAAAGAATTTTTTTAAAGAAACTTTAATGTGCAAAGGCATGTTTGATTTCCTAAATCAAGAAACGAATGAAAATATATAGTTCAAAATTAAATGTGTTATTTTTAAAATATAAATATTTATTAATATATATTATTAAACAAACGTCAAAATAACAAAGAATTGGAGATGTTCCTTTAATCAATCTTCTGTTTCAGGATGAGTTTTTGAAGGACTCTTTGAAAACATATTACACCCCATAATTTAAACTAGGATTATGGTTGGTACACATATATTAAAAATTCAAACATAATTTATTAGGAGTAAAAAATAATTAATAAGAATATCATTGAGATGAGTAGAGAATAATAGAAACCCTAATGAAAATGGAGGTTCGGGTAGAAAATACATACAACTTTGTAGTCAATTGAATATTATGCCCCAAAATTAATGTTCATTAAATTATACATTGAATATCATGAAAAGAAATATATTCATGATTTGAAACAGAAAATGGAATTATACATACACTATACAAATGTAGTAATAGTGAATACATAAAATCTCACAAAAATGGAAGTGTGATGGCGAAACCCCTTACCTTATGCCCAAAAGTGTTCTTTGATTGATCTTAATGACCGGAATAATAAAATATAGAATCATTAATTAATAATTCCATAATTTTTAATATATATTATTAGTGAAATTTATAGAGATATAAATGACCATATAATTATTTTGGTTAATATCACAATGATGAATTGTTTGATAAATGATATTGATAAACGCTTGATTTACTTGGGGTTTTGTGCATAATTAATTTCATATGTATTATTATTTTATATTATTATTGTGTAAAGATTAAAAAACATTTAATAATATGAATTTCATATAATCAAATATGTTCCAAAAAAACAATGGTTTCATGACCAGAATTGAAGATGGTAATGAAAATTTGGAACTCGTGATCTGTGAATGTGATAAATTAATACATCTTGGATGGAGTTTTCATTTTTATTATAAGAGAAGGGGGAAAGAGAGATGTTGATGAAATATTACATTAGCATAATGTAATTCTAGTTCACGTACGGTACATGAATTATCAAATAATATGTATTAGGGGAGATGCAGAAATAAGAAGAAAAGAAAGGAACTCAAAATAAAAGAATAATTGAAAAATCCCCCATGAAAATTTAGCAGCCTAACAGCATCACATAAAATTTCATAAAATAGTTTGTTTATAGAACGAGGGTATCTCAACACTATTACATAATATGTTCTGAAATGGGAATATGTAATCATATATTCCAATATAATCCTGTTGAAAATAAAATAGAAAACATAAAACGAAATCTTTAGGAAAAGAGAGGGGAGTAAAATTCCTTACCAGGAAGTGTAATTCACAAAAATTGAAGGTTGGGACCTTGGGGGATTGAGGAAACCATGAGAGGATTCAAAGGGAGATAAAAATAATATTTATTCTAGGATTTTGGATTTGTAATGAATATAAACGAAGGGATGAGTGGGTATTTATAGTAAATAAGAGGGAGTTTTTAATTAGATTAAAGAGACACCTCATTAGTGGTTTTTAAAAAAATCATAGGCTAGCCCGTGTTATTTAAACATGGTTTTTTCCACATGGGACACCTCTTCTACTATGTTACTGTACCAAAGTCTACTAGGCATTTATATTAAATATTACAATTATAAGGCCCCAGCCTTAAACCTTACATAATCTGGAGTTATCACAAGATTACACGTTGAGGATCTTTTTAGGTTTAGAGTTTTAGAGAATTAGATCTTGAAACATGCATTAAATTCCACCATTAAACAAAGTGGTTACATAAAAGACAGTATTCATTCTTCCCAACAACGGAAACATATTTAAAATAAAACTTGGATTCTTTCTTGACACATACTTGACTCTATCATCTTATCATGTACCTTTCCCGTGACCTGTGAAAAACATTTCAAAAACTTTGGATGAGCATAAAAAGATTATTAAGAGTTATAAAAATATGGAAAGGAAACATGATTTCATATATACACTAGAATGAAATCACACTTTACCCATAAAACATAGGCATATCAAATCATGAATAAATCATAGAAAACATAAGACATAAAGGTAACTTGAGGCATTCATAACATTCTTACGTAGGGAGTAACCCTCTTGGTTACGTTTGGAATACCCATCACAGTATATTCCCTAAATCTCTTCGGAGAAACCTTAACGTTTCACTCCTTCGTGTTACCCAATGCATTGGAGAGCTATATCGGGCTCACCCGCCCTTAGTTTATCACGGAACCACCCGTTTTCATAACAATGCCCAAGAACCATAACATAAATGTATCACATAAAACATGCATAAAGGAAACATAACTTTTCCACATTTCAATCACAATATAACATTTTAGTATATTGAAATAATGAATCCATTCAAAAAGAAACCATTTCCGAAACCATTAAAAACATTTAATAAAGAGATTTTTTTGAATCAAAGTATCCCATACCACCTTGAAGCTTAAAATTTTAAACCATTACTATCCATATAAATAAATCCTTAAAACCATTTTGAAAACATGGATATTAATAAGAACAAATAATTAAAACATTTAAAACGATATTTTGGTTAAATGGGTTTTACCAAAATTAGAGACACTTGAATACAATAATTGAGGAATAACATTTAGTCAGAACTTTATAATATCATTAGAATAAATGGATTCATGATATAATACTCCAAAGGACAGTATATACACTATATAAGAGTGAATTGGTGCATAACAACAATGAACCCTCAATAGAAATGTCAAATGTGATGAAATCCCTTATAAAGAAGGTATACTTAAATTAAGGACAAATAAATCTTAAAAATATGTGTGACAAATATAAATACACAAAATATAAGTGGATATTAAGTGTAAAACAATAAAAGGTCATTCACACATATTCAATGGATGACATATTCAATGACTACATGTTGAACCCAAAGAAATCGAAATTGGGTTAAAAAGTTCCCTTGACAGCCTAACGACATCCCATCAAAATGAGTTGATGAGAGATAAAAAGTGTATCTCATCACTTGGAAATAAAATTTACATCAATAAGGATATATGAGAACATATCCCAAAATAACAATATGTAAATTAAAAGACCCAACAAAAGAAGTCTTTTAAAAAAGAGGAGGGTGAAAGGTTCACTTACCGACTTGGGTATCTTTCAAAACATACACCCCGTGAAAGAAGGACAATAGATCATTGATGTAAATACTCATAAACGAAAGTATACTACACAAAGAGTAGAATAATGGGCAGTACATACAACACTCAATGGAATTTGTGGCAAATATAGCATAAATCTCACTGGAATAAAAGTGAGATGAAAAATCCCTTACGAAAACTCGGCAGCCTAACAGCGCCACATAAAACTTCTGAATATGGATTGATGAGATAAAATAGGGTATCTCATCACATTACAATAAAATTTACAGCAATAGGAATATAAAATAACATCCCCCAACATTACAAAGAGGAGCTTAAAAGAAGTGACATAAAGGAGAGTACTTAAAAAGAAATAGAGGGGTTAGATATCTTACGAAAATTCGGCAGCCTAACGGTGACACTCAAAACTTACAAAATGGATTGATGAGAGAGAATAGGGTCTCTCATCACATGAACATAAAAATTAAATTAAGTGTAATATAAAATAACATCTCAATAACAAGAAATATGAGCTTTATAGGGAATGACATAAAAGAGTGTACTTAAAAAGAAAGAGAGGAGTAAGATCCCTTACCTCGGGTCCGACTTGACTCGATCGTTCTTTAATCTCCTGAATAATAAACTTGAGTTAATTTCTACTTCCTTAATAACCTTTTTAAAGTTCATTATTCCTTTTATATCACTTATTACCATGTTATAAACATTATGTAATCATTTAAGTTAATAATATTTGTTTTGCCGATATTTGGTTCTTAAGTCGAAAGTGGACTTCTTACAATTACATGTTGTTCGTGTGGCCAAATGATTATTATATCCAGAATTGTATTCATGATGTAGATATCATATATGTCATATATATCCAGTACATGCATGCATTTATGACATTACATAATCATTTATAGGTAAGAAATGAAATGCACCGTTCATGGAGACGGTAAGCCGTACGTACGCATGAACGCTACTTTCATTTCTATTTCGTATTTTATAGAATGGAATAATAATTATATAAAGGTATATTATAATTCCAGTATAATATCATATATAATATTATAGTTCCATCCTTTATACGTCCCACATATGGTATTTAACGAATCAAATCACTTTGAGGGGGCGGTAGTCCGCACTTCCTTAAATGAAGATATCGCGTTTACCCATAATGGAAACCATAAAGGTATTCCCAAAATGAAAAAAACAGAAGCTTAAGGAAAACATAAACATATTATATATCATATATAAAAATAGTGACATCATAATGTCCACCTTTGTAGGTGTTAAATGAGTATTGAACAATCATCGTTTCGGGAGGCAGAATTTCGCCATCCACGGAAACCGTATGATCTTTAACCATTTGATGTAGTTGTGTGAGAGTGTAGCTCGAATAAATCTTATAAAAACATCCTAGTATATTGAAGATACTGGTGTTGTTACAAAAGAAGTAAATAAAAAGAGTTTAGGGGGTTGGAGAAGGAAAATAAAACAAATGAACATGAGAGAATGAATTACCTTTAAAAGTGTAACTTCTTTTGATTTGAGCCTAAAGGCTTACTTTGAAAGAATTATGCCAAAAGGTAATCCTCTATTTTGAGGAGAGGGATGTGGATAGGGTAAATGGGAAGGGGTTGGCCGAGCCAAAGGCTTGAGGAGTGTGTGAAATGAGGTAGAGGTGGGGGCCTTTTATACGAGGAGAGGAGGGGCACTTTTGGAAAGTAAGAAATATTACTTTATTTGAAAATGTGTTTCGGTTTTAAAAGGTCCCACATTGATATAATTCGTGGATAATGTGATAAGGGTTCTAAATCGACCCATCCAATAAGTTTTTGACTTGTGTAGGTCGTAGCGTATACATTATCTTCTCATTTTATTTAAATCGTCAGATAATGATGTCATCGCTGCATCATTATGATGTCATAAATACTTTAATATATTTAATTTATAAAAATTATAAAAAAATTACTATGATATAGGAAATACTTTTATCTTTCCAATTAATATTTATAATAAAACATCTGACTTTTATAACCTCACTTAACAATTGTTTTCGTAAAACATATCATGTTTGTGTCATTTTTACTTTTACATTAAATAAAAAGTTATTTATGTCATTTCCCAACCAAAGTGGCTCAATGGGGTCCCCAAGTTGACCCATGGCTTATCTTGGTCGGAAATTACACATCCAATGAGGTTAGGACATGTGTCAAGTTCATTTCATATTATTAAAACATTATTTTTACCTTAAACTACATTAATTACCTCTAATCGCGATTAAAAACTTAATAAGTTACTATTCACCAAAAAATTATTTTTATCCCATTGAACCACATTTTACTTCTTAATGAAAACCATGTATGTCGGATTTTTTGAAATTCAAAACACAAAGATGGAAAAATTTCATTTAAACGGAAAAATCAGTTTTTATAAGTACCACTTAGTGGTGTCACTATTCATCAAAAATTGATGTTTTTCAGAAAAATCCCAAAAATTCACCCTAAGATATATTTGATATTCCGAATTCAAAAATGAATTTTATTTTAAAAAATTCAAAACATATAATTCACATTAATTAATTTAATAATTAATTCCCGCTGTCAGAGCAAATAGCGTGTTTTTATGAAACAATAAGTATCAAAAGATTGACACTGGTTTAAGTCTGATTTCAAAGTGAAATTAATTCCAACGACCACTATTGGATTTAATTTTAAAAATATATTCTAATTTCACTTTAAGAGCAATTCAAAATATAATCTAATCATATAAATAAATTAGATTAAAAAGTGGTTTTGAATTAAAATACAACATTTTACACTATTCATTAAAAAAAATGAACTTTATCGGAAAGATACCAAAAATGTACACAAAGTAAATTTTGATGTCCCGATTCTTAATAAGAGTTTTATTTGGTCCAAAATAATTTATAAGAGTGATCAAAACTATATTTAATGACAGTTCTCCATCAAAAGGCGACAAGTGAACCTTTAGTGAAAATTAGGGCATATACGCCTAAAATTGAATTCTTTCCGTATTTTAAGCCTTTATCATTTATTGGATAAATGTAAAAACATTTAAAAATATGTATTTTAATATTTTAGTTATTTCTATCCATTCCCTTTAATACAACAGCTACATGTTAACTACCATTTAAAATAATATTATTTTATTATTAGAGTGCAACGTAAGATTCCCAAGAAACTCGTTGTTGCGTGTTGGGTACGCCATCGAGCATAGCGTCCCCTTTAAAGTCATATTAATATTTTATTCACAAATATGGATAAATATGAAAATGTCATATTCTTTATTTACCTGGGGTGTTACATCCTTCCCCCCTTTTGGGAATTTCGTTCTCGCAATTTTAAAATTGAGCTTGGAAACATCTTTGAAAGTCCCACATCGGAACAAGAGTCGGTAAAACAATCACTTTAAAATAAAGAAAGATAAGTACAAAGGTCACCCGAGTTAACCCATACTAGGATTCCATGTAGGAAAACATGGACATGGAGGAGAAAACATAGGGTCATGTTATGATGGAGAGTTATATAAACATGTTTAGGAGAAAGTTAACAATAAGAAAATCACAAACTTGTGATGGGTTAAACGGTGTTGGGTTCCCCAGTAGGAAAAGTTAATAGACAAATTTTTTGTTTTAAATTACTTTTTATTGAAAAATTTATTCATAAGGAAACATAATCACTTATCATGTTGACTTTCAATTTTTATTAGATTCCATACACAAACTCATATTTTCTCCAAAAGACGAGTATTTAGGAAGACTTGTTCACATTAAGAGTACTATAATCAACTTCTAGAGAATCAACTAATCCAAAAAAGAGAACTATATACTTCCCATATCTTTAGACCTTAACCATAAACAAAACCAAAAAGGTTAGTACAAGGTCAGATAATCCAGAAAAGGATAACCCTTTATAAAAAGAAAATCTATTCTTAATCTCCAAAATTTGTCAAACAAAACCCAAAGTTCAACAAGGATCATCCGATAAACAATTTGTCCATAAAATTCTTCAAAGTAAACCAATCTAATATTGAAACCCAAATATTTGAAGGATTTAGTCACATAGACTTCCAAGTTAAATCGTAACATTTATCTCCAAACAACATTAGTTGCTCCTAAAGTCTCGTACTGAAAAGTAATTAACCTAATCACATATCCTCCATGATAGGTTAATAATTTTCATAAATAACCCAAAATTAACTTACAGTTAATTCATAAAATCATATAACTAAAAAGAATTAGTCAAACTAACCAGGGACTTCATGTAGTCCAGTGGTAGGCGATAAATACCAATCGCACTTTGGTTGTGGGTTCGATTCCCACAGCTTTGTCCGACGCGACGGGTAGTCACACGGTCTGCGTGTTGTCCTTTTTCCAAAACTATATAATTCTTAAATCATTCCCCAAAAGAGATAAAATCATCAAAAATGATCATAACATATTTTAACCTCAAGTTTATCTCATGCCTTTCATTTTCTAGCATATCACATAATAACCCATAATTACCTCAAAAGTAAGGATCATATAAACCCTAATGGTTACCTTAATAATTATTACCTGAATTTCCACATCGAGTTGGCCATCTCGTACATGATGCATTAGAGAACTCACCAAGGTTTAAGTGGTTGATCAAGAATACTTGATAGTTGGTTTAGAACAACCATGATATTCCTCATTGAATCCCCCATCTCATCCAGTATCTTAATCAGAGAACCACCACAGTTTCCTTCAAACCCATTGTCACTTTGGTGCCTGCTAGATCCAGCCATTTACTAAAACCAAAAATGTCAGTGTGAGTATATCAACATAACCATAATATACTAATGAGGAAGATAAACACCAAGATATACTTACTAATTCACTTTATCTAAAACTAGGACTCTTTCTGAAATCCTATCCATTATGGTAATGTCACTTGTTCTTAGAGAATACCCTAACCTCTAAAGTTATCTAAACCGACCTTTGATACCAACTATAAGGCCCCAGCCTTAAACCTTACATAATCTTGAGTTATCACAAGATTACACGTTGAGGATCTTTTCAGGTTTAGAGTTTTAGAGAATTAGATCTTAAAACTTGCATTACATTCCACCTTTAAACAAAGTGGATACATAAAAGACAAGATTCATTCTTCCAAACAACGGAAACATATTTAAAATAAAACTTGGATTCTTTCTTGACACATCCTTGACTCTATCATGTTATTATGTACCTTTCCCGTGACCTGTGAAAAACATTTCAAAAACTTGAGATGAGCATAAAAAGCTCAGTAAGATTTATAAAAATATGGAAAGGAAACATGATTTCATATATACATTAGAATGAAATCACACTTTACCCATAAAACATAGGCATATGAAATCATGAATAAATCATAGAAAACATAAGACATAAAGATAACTTGAGGCATTCATAACATTCTTACGTAGGGATTAACCCTCTTGGTTACGTTTGGAATACCCATCACAGTATATTCCTTAAATATCTTCAGAGAAACCTAAACGTTTCACTCCTTCGCGTTGCCCAATGCACTGGAGAGCTATATCGGGCTCACCCGCCCTTAGTTTATCATGGAACCACCCGTTTTCATAACAATGACCAAGAACCATAACATAAATGTATCACATAAAACATGCATAAAGGAAACATAACATTTCCACATTTCAATCACAATATAACATTTTAGTATATTGAAATAATGAATCCATTCAAAAAGAAACCATTTCCAAAACCATTTAAAACATTTAATAAAGATATTTTTTTGAATCAAAGTGTCACATACCACCTTGAAGATTAAAATTTTAAACCATTAATATCCATATAAATAAATCCTTAAAACCATTTTGAAAACATGGATATTAATAAGAAAAAATAATTAAAACATTTAAAACTATATTTTGGTTAAAGGGGTTTTACCAAAATTAGAGACACTTGAATACAATAATTGAGGAATAACATTTAGTCAGAACTTTATAATATCATGAGAATAAATGTATTTATGATATAATAATCTAAATGACAGTATATACACCATATAAGAGTGAATTGGTGCATAACAACAATGAACCCTCAATAGAAATGTCAAATGTGAGGAAATCCCTTATAAAGAAGGTATCCTTAAATTAAGGACAAATCAATCTTAAAAATTTGTGTGACAAATATAAATACACCCAATATAAGTGTATATTAAGTGTAAAACAATAAAAGATCATTCACACATATTCAATGGATGAAATATTCAATGACTTCATGTTGAACCCAAAGAAATCGAAATTGGGTTAAAAAGTTCCCTTGACAGCCTAACGGCATCACATCAAAATGAGTTGATGAGAGATAAAAAGTGTATCTCATCACTTGGACATAAAATTTACATCAATAATGAAATATGAGAACATATCCCAACATAAAAATATGTAAACTAAAAGACCCAACAAAATAAGTCTTTTAAAAAAGAGGAGGGTGAAAGGTTCCCTTACCTACTTGGGTATCTTTCAAAACATACACCCCATGAAAGAAAGACAATAGATCATTGATGTAAATACTCATAAAAGAAAGTATATTACACAAAGAGTAGAATAATGGGTAGTAAATACACCACTCAATGTAATTTGTGGCAAATGTAGCATAAATATCACGGGAATAAAAGTGAGATGAAAAATCCCTTACGAAAACTCGGCATCCTAACGACGCCACATAAAACTTCCGAATATGGATTGATGAGATCAAATAGGGTATCTCATCACATTATAATAAAATTTACAGCAAGAGGAATATAAAATAACATCCCCCAACATTACAAAGAGGAGATTAAAATAAGTGACATAAAGGAGAGTACTTAAAAAGAAATAGAGAGGTTAGATCTCTTACGAAAATTCGGCAGCCTAATGGCGCCACTCAAAACTTCCAAAATGGATTGATGATAAAGAATATGGTCTCTCATCACATGAACATAAAAATTAAAGTAAGTTTAATATATAATAACATCTCAATAACAAGAAATATGAGCTTTAGAGGGAATGACATAAAAGAGTGTACTTAAAAAGAAAGAGCGGAGTAAGATCCCTTACCTCGGGTCCGACTTGACTCGATCATTCTTTAATCTCCTGAATAATAAACTTGAGTTAATTTCTAAATACTTAGGAACATTTTTAAAGTTCATTAATCCTTTTATATAACTTATTACCATGTCATAAACATTATGTAATCCTTTAAGTTAATAATATTTGTTTTGCCGATATTTGGTTCTTAAGTCGAAAGTGGACTTCTTACAATTACATGTTGTTTATGTGGCCAAATGTTTATTATATCCAGAATTGTATTCATGATTTAGATATCATATATTTCATATATATCCAGTACATGCATGCATTTATAACATTACATAATCATTTAGAGGTAAGAAATGAAATGCACCGTTCATGGAGACGGTAAGCCCTACGTACGCATGAACGCTACTTTCATTTCTATTTCGTATTTTATAGAATGGAATAATAATTATATAAAGGTATATTATAATTCCAGTATAATATCATATATAATATCATAGTTCCATCCTTTATACATCCCACATATGGTATTTAACGAATCAAATCACTTTGAGGGGGCGGTAGTCCGCACTTCCTTAAATGAAGATATCGCGTTTACCCATAATGGAAACCATAAAAGTATGCCCAAAATGAAAAAAACAGAAGATTAAGGAAAACATAAACATATTATATATCATATATAAAAATAGTGACATCATAATGGCACCCTTTGAAGGTGTTAAATGAGTATTGAACAATCATCGTTTCGGGAGGCAGAATTTCGCCATCCACAGAAACCGTATGTTCTTTAACCATTTGATGTAGTTGTGTGAGAGTGTAGCTCGAATAAATATTATAAAAACATCCTAATATATTGAAGATACTGGTGTTGTTACAAAATAAGTAAATAAGAAGAGTTTATGGGGTTAGAGAAGAAAAATAAAAAAAATGAACATGAGAGAATGAATTACCTTTAAAAGTGTAACTCTTTTTGATTTGAGCCTAAAGGCTTCCTTTGAAAGAATTATGCCCAAATGAAATCCTAAAGGATGAGGAGAGGGATGTGGAGAGGGTAAATGGGCAGGGGTTGGCCGAGCCAAAGGCTTGAGGAGTGTGGGAAATGAGGTAGAGGTGGGGGCCTTTTATAAGAGGAGAGGAGGGGCACTTTTGGAAAGTACGAAATATTACTTTATTTGAAAATGTGTTTCTGTTTTAAAAGGTCCCACATTGATATAATTCCTGTATAAGGTGACAAGGGTTCGAAATCCACCCATCCAATAAGTTTTGGACATGTGTAGGTCATAGAGTTTACATTATCTTCTCATTTTATTTAAATCGTCAGATAATGATATCATCGCTGCATCATTATGATGTCATAAATAATTTAATATATTTAATGTCTAAAAAGTATAAAAAAATTACTATGATGTAGGAAATCTTTTTATCTTTCCAATTACTATTTATAATAAAACATCTTACTTGTATAACCTCACTTAACAATAGTTTTAGTAAAACATATCATGTTTGTGTCATTTTTACTTTTACATTAAATAAAAAGTTATTTATGTCATTTCCCAACCAAAGTGGCTCCATGAGGTCCCCAAGTTGACACATGGATTTTATTGGTCGGCCATTACACATCCAATGAGGTTAGGACATGTGTCAAATTCATTTTGTATTATTAAAACATTATTTTTACCTTAAACTACACTAATTACCTCTAATCGCGATTAAAAACTTAATAAGTTACTATTCACCAAAAAATTATTTTTATCCCATTGAACCACATTTTACTTCTTAATGAAAACCATGTATGTCGGATTTATTAAAATTCAAAACACAAAGATGGAAAAATTTCATTTAAACGGAAAAATCAGTTTTTATAAGTACCACTTAGTGGTGTCACTATTCATCAAAAATTGATGTTTTTCAGAAAAATCCCAAAAATTCACCCTAAGCTATATTTGATATTCCGAATTCAAAAATGAAGTCTATTTTAGAAAATTCAAAACATATAAGTCACATTAATTAATTTAATAATTAATTTCTACTGTCAGAGCAAATAGCGTGTTTTTATGAAACAATAAGTATCAAAAGATTGACACTGGTTTAAGTCTGATTTCAAAGTGAAGTTAATTCCAACGACCACTATTGGATTTAATGGTAAAAATATATTCTAATTTCACTTTAAAAGCAATTCAAAAGATAATCTAATCATATATATAAATTATATTAAAAAGTGGTTTTGAATTAAAATACCACATTTTACACTATTCATTAAAAAAATGAACTTTATCGGAAAGATACCAAAAATTTACACAAAGTAAATTTTGATGTCCCGATACTTAATAAGAGTTTTATTTGGTCCAAAAGAATTTATAAGAGTGATCAAAACTATATTTAATGATAGTTCTCCATCAAAAGGCGACAAGTGAACCTTTAGTGAAAATTAGGGCATATACGCCTAAAATTGAATTCTTTCTGTATTTTAAGCCTTTATCTTTTATTGGATAAATGTAAAAACATTTAAAAAGATGTATAATCATATTTTAGTTATTTATATCCATTCCCACCAATACAACGGCTACATGTTAACTACCATTTAAAATAATATTATTTTATTATTAGAGTGCAACGTAAGATTTCCAAGAAACTCGTTGTTGCTTGTTGGGTACGCCATCGAGCATAGCGTCCCCTTTAAACATATTAATATTTTATTCACAAATATGGATAAATATGGAAATGTCATATTATTTATTTCCCTGGGGTGTTACAACAATATTATGATGTCATTAAACTACCGAAATCTCAAAATTGTATTTTTACTATTCACAAATAATTCATTTATTATAGATAAATCCCAAAAATTCACCCTAACAATTTTTCCTCTAATTGAATTTAAAATTGAAGTAAATGTTTTTATAATAATTTTCTAAAAACTTTTAATTTAATTTAAATAAAAAATAATAATTTATTCAAATATAAAAATTTTAAATATATAACTCATTTTTCATCATCTTGAAAAATTATTCAACATCTCATTTCCTTAAAACCTTAATAATATTAAACAATAATAGGGTTTATAATTCCTAAGGATCATATTACTATTTATATTACTATTCTTAATGGTATTTTACTATTCATAGAAAACAAGTGGGTTCTATCATACTCTAAATTACTTACTGGTCACAATCGTAGATGACCATTTTCTGAAACTCAAAACACAGAAGTGGAAAATTTATGTTTAATGTCTAGGTTATAATTTTTTCCTATATTGTTTTGTTTCAAAGAGACATATTGTTTCATGAAATATAGGGTATATAATGAATAAAAGGTATTTATGTATAAAATAAAATAAAATGTTTGGGGCATTACATAAAACGTAGCCTACCATAAGACCTAGGGATCCATGACTTTTGATAGGTATGAAGAAATTGTCTGATGTTCCCTCAAAGTCGAAAGGGAGATTGGAGAATCTCAGAGGTATCAAGAGGATAGTAAGTGGAAAGTGGACATTTATTCTTACAATTTTATGAAGAAATAAAATGGTTATATGAAATTCTAGCATGCCACTTGCTAAAGGTGTGGAAAAAGAACCCCAGAAATTGCCTGAAGTGGACGATGAAATGCCTCATGTGTGGACAAGAAGGACACATGTACATTGAATTCCAACAAAAAACCTACTACTATGATAGAGGAGAGGATCACTCCTTTCGATCCTCAATTCATTGTTCATTTCTTCAATTTTAAATAACTAGGGATATTTAAAAACCAATTCTTTATGGTAAGGGGTTTTGGAATAAAACCAACATCCTCCAAGGCAGTAATGGAGAGATTTTTCCATCACTCCCACTAAAGTGAACCCTGAAAATGAAGTGGTTATAGGTATTCTAGTTATTCATTCACAAATAGATAAAGTAAATTTTTATTCTAGTTCCACACATACTTTTTTATCCTGAATTTTTTGTAGAACGATCCCAATACCACCAAAAATCATGGAAGTAAAGTTGTTAGTGTGAATAGAAAATGTGGAATTTATTTCTTCCAATTAATATAACTCCTACCATGTCACAATTTGTGGATTGAACATCTGGAAAACCTCATCTTACTCCCTTTGGTGTTATTTGATTTAATTATTGGCTTTCCCTATATAGAGCCATCATAAATTTCCGTGATAGGAAAATCACTCTCTAAAATCTGAATCGACCCCAAATTCATTAAAAGCTCATGAAGGAGGATGAATCATATTTAGCACCATCATATCATGTCTGGATATTACTTCTCTATGAGCACTCATATATTTATCATATGATTTATTCTATTGAAGATACTATCCTTGAAGACATGCCTATTGTGAAAGAATTTTCAGAAGTGTTTCCCGTTGAATTTCTTGGTCTTCCTCTTAGAAGGGATGTTGAATTATCAATTGATTTTATACATGAGGAACTGCCAATATCCAAGACTCCATATAGAATGACTATTTTGGAGTATGAGGGGCTATGGAAACAACTATTGGAGAATCAAGATAACGGTTTTATACACCCATGTGCTTCCCCATATGGTGCACCAGTCCTCTTCACCAAGAATATGGATTGGTAAATGCGCCTTTGCATTGATTATCATGATCTTGGAAAAATCATGATATAAATAAATTATCCTCTTCCACAAATTGATGACATGTTAGATCACTTATGTGGATTAGAATAATTCTCTATTGTTGATATGTGGTCAGGAAATTACTATGTAAGGGTGAATAATTAAGATATCCCCAAGACTTCTTTTCATACCAAGTTTGGGTACTATGAATTCATAGTAATTAATTTCAGACTCACTAATGCTCTAGTAATCATCATGGACTGTATAAACAGAGTAATAAGATATTACTTCGTCAAATTTGAGGTATTATTTATAGATCATCTTCAAATATACCCCATAACCAAGGAGGAGCATGAATAGCATTTAAGCACTGTACTAGAGACCATGAGAAAGGAGACTCTATGAAAAGTACAAAATGTCTAACATCTGGTTGAAGGTGGTCTCATTATTGGGTCATATATTCGCAATAAATTGGATATCTACGGACCCATCTAAGGTAGCTGCAATTAAGGGATGGATGAGTCCAACATCAGTGAAATATATCCATAGAATCATGGGGTTAGCTGGATATTATCTCTGATTGGTCATTAATTTTTCTTGATTATCATACCCTCTTACAAAATTAACTCAGAAGGGAGTCAAGTTGTCTTTGAATATTTAATGTTAAAATAGATTTAAGGAGTTGAAAACAAAGATTATCACTATGCCCATTCTCACACTACCCTCAAGTGGATAACTTTTTTTGTATTCAGTGATGCTTTGAAAAAGTTCAGGGTTTATGTGTTGATGAAAAATAAAAATTTCATTGCCTATTTTTCAAGTAATGTAATGATCATGAGAACAATATCCAACACATGATATGGAGTTTCATGTAGTAATATTCTCTTTATATATTTGGTGACGTAACCTCTTTGGGGAGAAGTGTGAAGTATATCTAGACCAAAAAATCCCCTATTATATATTCACATAGAATGGGATAAATATACGCCAACGAGGATGGGTAGAGCTAATCAATGACTATGACTGCTCAATTTATCACCCCCTAGGAAATAGAATAAGGCAGTGTGTGCTCTAAGTATATATGACCCAGTGATTCCATCATTTATGATAATTGAAAAGGATTCAATCTTCATAGGATTGATGAATATGGGCATGGGAATCATAATAAAGTTAATAAAATAAATAGTTTCCAAAATGATTTCACAACCTTCTCTTTTGGAAAGGTTAAAGGATTCTCAAAACAATGATGTTTGAAATTAGAATAAATTGGAAACTATAAAAATGGTAAATACATGGTGTTCAATGTTAATGAAAAAATAATTGTCAGATTAGGATCAATAATATGTATTCTATCCAATCTAGAGTTAATGAAATTTCACTTGTATGATTCACATATTTTGAATTTATCCAATGACTCTGAAAACAATGATGCATTCTTATCTCCGAGAGAATTGTCGGTGGGATAACATGAAGAAGGAAATCATTGAGTATACATCAATGATCCTGGTATGTTAGAAAGTGAAGGATGAAATTAATTAGTCTAAGGGGATTATGAAAATATTACACATAAAATCATGGAAATTAGAGAAAATAACCATAGACTTTGTCACCGTAAATCTAAAGACAACAAAAAAAACAATTCTATCTGGGTATTTGTGGATTGCCTTACAATGACTGTACACTTCATTGAAATTCAAGAGGATTTCTCATTGGATCAACTGGTACAAATATAAATCAGAGATGTTGTAATTCTACAAGGAGAACTACAATCGATTGTATATGATCTAGATTCAAGATTCACATCTATGTTCTGGAAGAGTCTCCAACATACACTGAATACTGAGTAGAACATCTGTATGACTTATCATCATCAATCTGATGGCCAATATGATCGGACTATACAAACACTTGAGGACATGTTGAGAGCATGATCAATAGACTTAAAAAGAGGATGGGATCAACATATTCCATGGGTTGAGTTCTCTTACAATAAAATTTCCACTCAAGCATCCAAATGGATCCTCATGAGGCCCTTTATGGGAAGAGGCGTAGAAAACCAGAATTTTGGGATGTAGTTGGGGAGAGAAAACTCCTAGGTCCAGAAATAGTCAAACAAATGGTGGAGAAGGATAAGACTATCCAGCATCACATTAAATATACTCAGAGTCGACAAAAGAGCTATGATAATAATAATCGATGTGACCTAGAGTTTGATGTTAGAGACATGGTATTCCACCATATATCAACGTGAAGAGGGTAATGATATTTGGGAATATGGGAAATATTATTCCAATATATATTGGCCCTTTTGAGATCCTTGATCACATTAGAGTAGTGGCCTATCGACTAGCTCTCCCACTAAACCTATCTAATGTACATGATGTATTCCATGTATAACTCTTGAGTAAGTACATACAAGACCGATTACATGCACTCAATCCAGAGGTGGAACTATCAGATAATGACCAGTCCAATGATGAAAAGATGGTTAAGATATTAGATAATACGGAAAAAGTTATATGAAATAAGACAATACCCCTAATCAACGTGTTGTTGCGAAACCAGATGTTTAAAAAGCCACATGGGAATTTAATGAAATGATAAGTGGAGTTACCCTCATATATTTTAGTGTGGGATAAATAAATTTCAAGGGAGAAATTTCACAAGGGGGGAAGATTGTAACAACCCAAAATTTTATTAATTAAAATTTCTCTTGATCTAATTAAATGTCTTATTATGTTAAATTTTGATATAAATCATATGAACTTCCTTGGTTTTATATTTTTGGATTTTGAAATACTATTATGAATTTTTTTTATTTCTAATATAATCTTTTAACATTTATCACATGAATAGTATAAAAATATGTCTTTAAAAAATCTAATTAACCTAGAAAAAGGAAGTGATAGCCTCATTGAGTAGAATTGTTTAATACAAAACACATTTTTCGGAGCATAGATATGATGTAGCATCACTGGGCTTCTCTCTTGAACAATCCCAAGTCCAGTTTCTACACATTAATCTTGAACTATACCACCTAGATGAGAAGTGTATGTTAATAGAGATTAACACCATGAGTGATGTTTTCCGAGCCACACCTAGAGTCTTTCACCATCACACACTTTACCATTAGGACTTGTGCTAGTGTTATAAGGGTTTATGTTACAATTCCATAACAGTATGATTTAGTGCATCACTTGTTTGTATAAATAATATATTTTCATTTTTACTTTGTTAATGGGATTTAAAATACAAATAGTATTTTTTGTTAATATTCAATTAAGAATTCTATTTTGATGAATTAGTGGACTTTTGAATTAAATGATATTATAATAAAATATTATTACAAAATTACTTTATATTATATAAAAATGATCATATAATTTTTATGAATACAAATCATAATTATTATTAAAGATTGAAATATGTTTTTGTCAATATTGTTGAATTTTCAATAAACGTTAGTTTGTATTTTTAAAAAAATTCAAATATTTACAAAAATATTTAGATAAAATGACTATCATTATTTGATTCAGGATTTCAAAATTATCTAACCGTGACATTTTCATAATTTTTAGAGGTAGTCAAACTTTGGGTAAAAATGAAATACCATTTAAATATATAATATGTTTTATGATATAATAATTAACAAATAGTTTTATAATAATATAATATAAATTGGTTATTAGGATAATATATGTTTTACCTATAATACAATGGGATTTTATATTTTTTGATTAATTTTATGGGGTCATTGTGGACCCTCCGAGACACATAAAATATTTTAACTTTTTAAAATGATTTCCTTGAGAGTGTGACTCACCTCTACATAAGAAATCCTAATATTTTATATGTTCAGCCATTGGAGATATAGAATAATTTTTTACACTCCACTTTGGAAATAATTATGGTAAAAAACCATGGGATGGTTTGTGGTTTCAATTATTTTATTGTGTTGATTCAAAAACCAAAATAATAAAGAATTCCCTATCCTTTCCCATATAAACCAACACAATATCCCATTCCTCTTCACTCAAAAACTTTGGAGTTTTAACAACTTATTCCATCCTCTCTCTGTCATCCTACCAAATAACACCGTTCTCTAAATAATCCTACCCCAAGCCACTCACAAGCCTTTGGGTTCACTCATCCCAATAAGGGATTTCTTCCTCTCTCATTTTTATCCAAATTGTTTACATTGATATATCATTTTATTTTCAATAGAAAATGTTTGGGTATGATTTCTCACATCCCCTGTACATCCATCCTTATGTTTTAATTTTTATACATCGCTTTCTCTCTCATTAATTTCTCCCATTTACACCAGTTACCATGCCAATATTCTGTAAGGAATTTCTCTCTTCTTATTTACATTAAAGGAATTATTTTTTATTAAAAATATAAATTCCATTATATATGTTGGGATATTATATTCCACAACCCACTTATAGTATATTTCAGGTAAAAATGATAATATTCCACTTTATCTTTCATTATACCATTTTACTATTCCCATTTGACATTGTTATGCTGGTGAAGATACACCAAAATTTCCCATTCTAAAATCATTATGTAAATGAATACCATACCCATTTCTCTATTAAGGGTATTTAACATTATGAACATGTAATTATTGATTTAGTACTAACATATAGGTATTCCACATCACTTATTCATGGAATAAATTATTATGTTCAATGAATCCATGATTTATGATCTATGTGGAAACTTATTCCTGAAACGAAATTTTTATAAAGGGTGTGTCCGGATAGCACTTTAATGCATTGGGTATAGATTAGTATCCTGATATTTCAAGTGAAATGTGGGTTTAATAATGCTAATTGAAGTGAAATGAGACATTAATCATTCTTTTTCAAGTGAAATGACCATTTACTCATGATAATTCAAGGACAATTTGTGTTTACTCATGATCTAAATGAAATGCGCCATGGATCGTGCTAATATCATGTTAAATGTTATTTCCACATTTAAATGTTACGATAATCATACTATATAATTCCTTTATGTACTTGTTTTCCTTGTTCTCCATTGATATTAATATTTCCAAACATGTACTATATTTTTCATGGTGTACCATGTTTACTCCCTTAATGGGTTTTATTTCTCACCCTTTTCTTATGCATGTACTTTGGTTATCCCATGAAATGATTTGTATGAAGGAATATTGATGTTGTGTAAAATATTTTATCAATAAAGATGTTGTATTTTATGTTCTATATTGTTTAGTAATTTTCCAAATTTACCATGACACTATACATCTCTATCCTTAGAGTTTAATTATGTGCATGATTATGTAATAAATCACGTTTATGTGTGTAATAATGAGTTGGGTTGCTATAAATACAAGATCAAATGGGAGAACTAAAGAATGCATCACTTAGTAACATATTTTAGGTGGACATGGAGGAATCCTTAATGGAATGTACTATTTAGGGATTAGACCTTGGAAATTGGATTCCACTACGGTAATGATTTTTATTCATCAAAGGAATGTAAATTAATAAAAAGATTGTGTTTGATGGAAGAAAATATATTCACCTTTAGGATACTTCCAGAAATGAAATAGTAGAGGTCAAATCATTCCATATTAATAAAACATTTATGGATTCCAAAATGTACATTTGGAATCCAATTTTTTTTACAATAATGATATTTTATTGGAATGGGTAGCTTTAACTTATCTTGTTATGATTATAGGATGTTAAAAAATACAATTTCATCAAACTATTAAGGTTTCATGTAAGAGTAGTTCAATAAGGACTCACCACATGAGGTTAAATGTTTTTATATGAGAAGAGTATGATCACTATTGTATTATGTTATTCTTTTCCCAAATAACTCTTAGTTTTTGATTTAAAAGATACATGAGGGCGTGTACTATTGTATTTTCCCAAAGGACGTGTTCAAAAATAACTTTATTGATATCATGAACATTTTTTTACACCAATACCTCCTTTATCAAATAATGTGATGTGAATTTATTGGCTAGGTGTATAACCTAAATACACCAAATTTCCAGACTCAACATCGCCAAGGCTGAATGTGGTCATATATGATCCACACAATGATTCCATAAAATACTTTTGACAACAAATATAATAACTGGCCAAAATGGATCAATATTATAATTACATAATGTTTCATTTAGTAATTATGATGTAACAAATACATGGAATATCACCACCTAAATTCCAAAAATGATCTCTATATATGAAATTGTTCCATGGATAAGATAGATATCTACTGGGAAACTGAAAATGACTTTCATGATTCTATCAGAGAGACATCCTTTAAGGATCATACTTATTCACAGAAAATAATGCTTTGATATTTTTTTCTCTTCCCCTAAAATTATACAATATCTTCTACAAGTATTGAAAACAATAGAAGAGGTATATTAATTTTGTGAATTATGAGTGATATTTTTCAACTCGATGGAATATGAATATACTACAACAGCTATATAAGGTGAAAGGTACGTGAGTTCTTCAGTTTACAATATATCTATGTTCTCCTTTTCAAACATAGTTATCAAGTTTTTTGGATACTTATGTACTTATTTTTCCTTATTTTATCCATAAAATTATCATATACACATAGTTGTATTTTTATTTAATCCTTTCCATGAAACATGGATCACGAGATTACGATGGGAATGATTTTTTCTAACATTCTAGAAAAAAACTTCTTTGTAAATAGGTTATGATATAGTTGATATTATAATATGATGATGACATTTATAATATATTTACTTGAAACACTGAATAGATCATATATGATCATATAATATGTATGTAATTTATGTGAAATATTATTCTTACCTGGGATATATTTATTTCTTAATTTGAATCATGTTTTTCCTTACACGTTATTTGGTTTGGTGAATAATAAACAACTTATTAAAGATTCTTTCATTGATATCATATTAATCATACATGGAAACTAGAATATATATTCACTATTAAAATAAACATAAAAACTACCAAATAATAATCTCATATGCTAGACATTTTAAATTGACATGAGATATAACCATGAGTATTTAATCCAATAGAGACTCTTGACTCACGATAAGTGTAATAGAGAATACATTAGATATCATGATGTTAATCATACAATGTGAATGCCTACGATTTTATTCCAACACATGGATATTTTATTCATTCACATTATTTAACTTCATCTTATAATGCATTTATGTGTGTGAAGTTATTCTCATGTGGGATGCTACATCATAAAAAATTATTTCATAATAATTGATAGGTTGTTCCATGATTTTTGTCCTTACATTATTTTTGATAGGTTTAATCTTATATATGGTCATAGGTTTAATCATAAACACGTTAAAGACAAATTGTTTCTATTAAAATTCAATTATTAAAATATTTTTATTTATGATAAAAAAATCATAAATAATGAAAAAAGTAAAATGGAATTTTTATAATTTATAAAATTGTTAATGAATTTATTAATTTTTAAATTTAAATTATTTATTATTACTTTTTTTTATAAATTTATAATATATCCCATAATATAAAATGTTAATAATGAAAATTAATATTTTAAAACTATATTTTATGCCTAATGATTTAAAAATTATGTGATTATTTAGATATTATAAGGGTTAATTTATGAAATAATCATAAATAAGAAAATATAAAAAATATATATTAAAAATTTGAATATTTTGTTTGTAATTAAATTGAAGTGCTCAAATTAATTTATAAAATTGAAAATAATTTAAATACAAAAAAATGAGTCTAGATGGTTAGATTGATCAAGGATTATGTAATCATTAATATGTAAAAACTAAAAGGTTTAAAGTTGTTTACATAATAGAAATTGACATATAATTTATTTAATTTTAGTTTAATATGATATTTTATTTAAATTCCAAATATTGAAAAATATAAATTAATTCATATAGTAAAATTCATATAACGTGTTTTCATTCACAATTATTGAATTTCTATAAGGTTATTTAATATTATGAAGAGTTCATAATTAGATATTTTTTTTGAAATGTTCATAAATTTTTATCTAATGTTTAAATATTTGAAATGTTATTTTATTTCATACTCCATATTTTATTTATTAATATAATTAGTATATTATGAATGGATTTCTACTTAATTTTCAGGTTATTAGTGCATATCATGGGATTATGATTCATGTATTTATAGAGTTATATACTAGTAAAGATAATGTATTTATTATTATTTTCCATTTACATTTATTGATTCCAAATTATAAAATTGAAATAATTAATTAACATTGATTTATATCAATATGTTATTATATTTATAATATAATTAAATTTTCACAAGAGTAATGTATCCCTAGGTAGGGGGGATTTAGGTCTGCTACCCACTACTATTGAGGCTTATTCTATGCCGTAAAATATTGGGGTTGACTTTATGTGGAAATGATTATACTCATGTGGAATTACTGATTTGTTATAATTATTATCATTTATGTAAAAAAATTTATATATAATATACATGGGAAATATTTGAATATATATATATAGTTGCATTTTAATTTTGATTAGTTACAAAACTTATGTGTTTTTTCAAGATTTACTCATCAATATGGTATATAAATATTAGTATTTTGAAAGAAGAAGATTATAATCTAAATAAATATATATAGAGGGAAAATAATATGAAAGGATAGTGGGATTTAATACCTTTTAAAATAATAAGTGATAGATTCCATCCAAAATGGTACATTTTAGGACCTCAATTATCAAACTAGGTTGGTCAGACAGAAGTTAGGATCCCATGGATTATCTTGTGAATTGTAAACATGTAATTGGTGACCATAATAGGGTTAGGAAACCATTAATTTAATTTTTATTAGATTTTATATATCTTTGAGACCCTAATAAGTTTAGGTTACCAAATACTTAGATTTGATCTTACCCATTAAATGGATTACTTATAGAGTTACCCAGTTAACTATATATGATTCATTTATTAGATGACTAGGGGGCACCCTACCTTAAAAACTAGTTGTTGAGAGAAATGAAGAAAAAGATCATTGACTGGTGAAATATGGATCTCGTTCCATAAAAGGATTTAAGGAATCTAAAAGGTTTCATCATTTTAGTTGCAGTATATTCAATAAAAATCATTATTTAATGATTGGATAAAGATAATCATATGATAAAATATTCTACTATAGATAAATGAAATGATCATCAATAATCATAGATTTAAAATTAATTATTGAAATAGATAATATTAATTTAGAAAAAAAAACTAATGAAAAGAAACTTAATAAAATTTCTTCAGTATATAAATTCTCTGTGGTAAGGAAAACACATTCACAAATAGATGAACTTTTGAGTTGTTTTAGAAATTGAATATATATGCTAATAAGATACATTAAAGGTTTTATTAACAGTTTGAAGGAATCAAATTCAGAATTTTATAATGTATTTTTTAATCCACAAATACACATAATATAATTGAGTATGCTAATTACCCAGAGAGAAAAAAGGATTAATATAAGGTTTTCTTTAGAAAAAAATATCAGTTTTTATCATAAATGGAAATGTTCCAACAATGTGAATGTGTTTTGAATTGTTCATCTAATCTTCAAAGTATTGAGGGTTGTTGAACAACGAATGTGATGCATAGGATTTAGTGTTATATAGATTGTACAAGTTTTTAATAGACAAATAAAAAATATTAAATGTCAATTTGAAACATCAAAATTTTTCCATGAGTATGAATTTATGGTTATTGAAAACATGGGTTTTTGGAAAGGAAAAGAAATGATTCTAATGGTTGAAATGTTTTGGAATACCTATAGTTCTTTTAGAAAATTGGTTTAATTTTCTTGTGAGGAAAATATATTATAGAGATAAATACATCAATTCATATGTGTATGAGATAAGAAGTACTCAATTTAAAAATGTTATAAATATAAAAATGTTTAAAATTAAGGAAAATGTTTATATAAATGGTAATTTAGAGTCAACAGAAGATTTATAGTTCTTCTACATAAAATATTTGTATATATACGAACATCTAAATCTAATATTGATAATATTAAAGGATATTTATTGTGATATAATGTTTCTTATATGATAATAGAATATGTTTATTAATGAAGTTTTATTATAAATTTTTATATAGTGGAATATATACATATGGTTTATGATTCATCAAATTCTGAAACATTATATTAAATAAATATAAATATAATTTTTTTATGTAGGATACAAGTTTTTTTCTATATCGAAATTAAAGGAACTGGTATTTTTCCCAACCAATATCAATTCTGTATCTTAAATAATAATCTATATTACTTGAAAATGATCCAATATAATATAATACCATATAATATTTGTTGATCAATACTTTTTTAGAAATATTCCCATTATATCGAAATAAATATTATGACCTCAACAAAAGGGTTTTTTTGAATAACATAAATTTATTTTATAGAGAATGTTGGGTCTAAGAGGATAGTGTGAGTATAATTGGAGATTTAGATTTTCAAATTTAACAAATAAAAGACTAAATTATTCATAACCTATGTCATTGTTAGTTAATATCCTAATGGAGTTTAGGATATGTTTTTAAATATGTAATATAAAGTGTTACATTAGATACCCAAGTTATATCAAAGACACAATTTAAGGGATATGGTTCCAATAATTATTGGGACAGACATAGAAATATTTATGTTTAATAACATGAAATTACTAAATTTATAACACATGTTGTATTAATGTTATGATGTTTGAATATTTTCAAGGAGATGATTAGTTGGAATATTATTCTAAAATGTATCATTTATTTAAACTAATATTGAGTTTTAGAAAATCATTAAAAGTGAAGAAATTATAAATACGATATATAAGTATTTCATATATGATATTTTATACAACCAGTTTTCAATGGTTTTTAATTATTCCTAAAAATTAGTAGTGATTAAAAATTATCATTTATCTTAATTAGAATAACTAATTCATTATTATTTCATAATGGAATCATGTATGTATATATTCATATTAATTGAATGATGTGTAATACTAATTGTACTCTTATATTATTAGTTTTAGTAATCCCTAAATGATGTTCATCATGTAGAATAATTTGTTATAATAAAATTTTAAGGTTAAAATGAGTTATTTTCTTGTATCAGGATTAAAAATATGACCATGAGGCATATAAGTAGTATTTTTCTTCTTGATAAATAAAATATCTCACCATATAAAGTGTTCTATAAATTTTATTTGGTACAATAAGGGTGAATAGATAATATTTTGAGTCCCGATTACCATATATTAGTGGAATTCTTTTTTTGATAACCTACATACGTTGATACATTTCTTAAAAAATTATTATGGTATAACAAATCAAATGGTGGTTATGTTTGTTTTTCATCATTTAATCAGTTTGAAAAAATGATTTTATTTCTCATGTCATATGATATGTATGACATATTGTACCACAATATAGATAAATTTATCATGTTTATGGTCGTACCGAGATTGTTGAATTGATGTTCCCAACTGATTTTATGATAGTCTTGTAATGTACTCATTCATAAAAGTGGATATCATGTGTTGAATTAACCAATCTAGTCAGTCTCCATAGTACCCTTATATTTTAGGATACATTTTGCTTTAAATAATTTTTTTTCAAATATTTCATTCTTAACACACAACACCGATATTTTAGTGAATTTCAGTGAAATACAAAAATATTATTATTTAAAAGTAACAATTATAACATAGCTGTTTAAATTATTTGTCTGAATAGGACTAACAAAAAAATGAAATTTATTTATAATGTTCATACTCAACAAAAATATATGTATAAATACTTTGTTAATAGGAATTCAATTTTTTGTAATATCATTTTATGCATGACAAATAAATTTTCCGAAAAATGTGTTTTATTTATTATTATTTTTAAGATATTATAAATTAATTATTACAATTTAAAAGAAATATTTTTTAAAAAATATTTTTTTGAAAATATCATAGAAAATGAGATTAAAATGATAATTTTTGGAAGATTATTAGAAGATTAGTTTTCCAATGAATATTGAATTATAATTTTTTTTGAAAGATTCATTTATTTTCATCAAATAAATATATTTTAAAATACCATTTTATTATTCATTACATGTAAAAGTTTATTAAGTTTTATTTAATTATGTATAATATAATTAATTACATATGAATCAATATTATACTTGATTTTGAAATATGATCATTTTCAATCTAAAAAACAAAATTATATAAAAATTTATTTTTAATGTCTTTTAAATATTTAAATTAAATTTTATTTCATCCACAAAAATTATTTGAATCCTAAAATTTTAATTCCGTATTTTGAATTATAGGGGTCAAATATTTTGAATATGTTCATTTTTTTCATTATGAATAGTTATTTAGATAAATATTTGTCTCCCCAACAAGGGTAGCATGGCTAAAAAAGACTAAAATTATGAAATAAGGCTAGTAAATATCTAATACACATTAATTGTTATATTTTATTGGTTTATTTCATCCATTATCTTCACATTATTGATGATATGGAAACCCGGTTCTGTTTTACTTCGATTATGTGCATGAAATTTTTAATGTAATGAATAAATCAAGGAAATTTAGTCTCATTGATTTATTAATTATACTATCTTATCATTTGGATAATAAGATTTTATGTTAATGTAGATATTTTTATTTAAAGTATTATTAAATTATTTTTATCATGGTATTTTGTTATAAATTTTTATTGACTGAATAATTACATTAAAATCTTACACAACACCAGTAGGTTATTTGGTCATGTAATAGAAAAAATCCAATAAATATTTTGAAAGAAAAATAAAGTAATAAAATTTGGTTGAATTGTTATGTTTAAAAAAATATTTGTTTATTATAACATATTATTGATATTTAAATAGTTTTTATTAAAATTAAATTTCAATCTTGTTGTCTTTAAAGTCAAATGATGTGAATAGTACCAAACATGACTTTAATTGAAACTTATATTAAAAAATAAATTAATTATTTAATTATACTTAAAAATAGTATAATATTAATCCGATATATTAATATATAATTTATAATCCTATCCATTTCCTAGGTAGGGGTAAAATTCCATTTTATTGTAAAATTCATGACCCAAAAAGAGTAAAAAACACTAACATCATAGTAATCGTCGAAAGGGTTAACATGGTATTGAAACTAATTTATATAATATAAATGATAGAAGACATGAATAAATATTATTTGATGATATAAATTCAAAATTATCAACATAATATATTATAAATATATTAAATTTTATCAACGTTATCAAAATAATAAATTTTTATTAATTTAATGCTTTCAAAAATTCAAAGGGTGCCCCTCCCATCACAAGAAGAATTGAACCTCCTCTCCTAACTTATTCAAATTTAGTATCAATCTATATCATCAAATACCTACCATAATATCATCCTTTATTCCATATCCACATGATATATCTCTTCGTATCTCTAAAATAGCATCCATTTAATTCATATGGTGTATTCCAAGTGAGGATTCATAATGAGGAGTTACAACTCTTAAAAAAGAACTTAAAATTTTATTTCTTCTTCTCCATCTTATATATATATAATATCCATTATATAAAAATAAATTAAACATCATAAATTTGAATATTTTTTATTAGAACTATGTTATATCAATTATTAGTCTTCTTCTATTTATAAGGAAAGTGAAGACATTTTTCATGATTCATATGACTTACCGTCATCACGTAGCAGTGTAACATGTTTTTCATCATCATTTTACATTTTCTGATTTACATATGAAACTAGTAATTATATATTATGTTTAAATAGTGATTTAAATTATAGTGATAATCTAACCATCTTCATTAAAAAATAAGATATTTGGAGTTGAAGCATTTCTGAGAAAGGAACCAGTTAATACTCATGAACGAAGATTTTAATAATGAAATATTATGAAATTGGGGAAAATATTTTAGGGGGATCATATATGATATTATATGTATAAAAATGGTCCTTTTATAGAGGTTAATCAAATTCAAATTTATTAAAAATTAGTTTATAGTTCTTATAAAGCAAGTTAGACTTTCAATAAGGGATTTATATATCATTTTCATTTTAATCATGATTGTTTGTGATTGAATTTCAAATGATGGAAATAATATGATTATTATATGGTAAAAACATTTCATTTATAATTTTTTTTTTATTTCTTTATATTAAATGTGATACTTTCATATTCATCTATATTTGTACTCAAGATAATCAATGGGTTTCTATGAAAACTGGGCTTTATTTCCTATTTGGATAAGAATCATTTTCCTCCATGTTAGTGTTTTTGTTAAAATGTTTTTGTGAATATTTTTATTATTCTCCAATTAATTTTCTATGTTGATTTTTTCACACATTTAAATTTCTAACAAAAAATTTCAATTAAATATTACTGTAAATGTTTCATTAAGGTACATTTGATTTTTTTACCAAAAATGTGTAAAGAATATTTTTTTACCACACTCAACATGAATATAATTTCCCTCCATCTCAAACACTCAATGATATAAAGATTTCCTTATAAATTTCAATATACCAACTCAAATAATTTTTTATCCAATTTTTTTAATATTACTTATTTGAAATAAGTTATTTCAAAATGAAAATGATAATTTTATTTACAAATATTCATGTGTTTAATTTAATGGAATTTTCATCTATAAAAATATCAATTGGAGTTTTTTATGCTCTACTGGGGAATGGTTCCAATAAAATCATTCTTATTATTCTTATAGAGGGTTTATTATTATACTAAATATATTTTAATTAATTAAATTTATTTATAATTGGTGATGGTAAGATGATATGTTGAATGTTTTATGATGTTTCTGTATATTTTTAAATTTGTTATGAATATGTTACAGGCGGGATAGAAAGTATATTATTTCCCATTGTATTTTGTAATTTTTTTTTTGTGATCATAAATTGAATATTTGAGGCTATTCCAAACATGAATGTGGGTACATAGATGGCGATCCCAAGCCCCAAAAAGAGTTTACAGAGGACATTATCCCAATCATTAAAAGAGGGAATATATTAAGATATCTAGGGTCTGAATTAGATATAATTTAGTATATACCAATCTTCATATGTGATTAATATCTTAGTGGGAATCCCGGACATAATTTCTTTATGATTATGATTATGATACACTTTATTCCACTATTTTATGACACGATCTAATTCCAATGGCATGCCATCATGGATTAGGTTCTTTGATTGCATTTTATTATTGTCCTACAAAATTCCAAAATTTATGTCATGACTCATGACTATGATTTATGAATTATTGATTACAGTTTAAATATATTTATCATATGTTGTCATACCAATATTCTCATGATATATTTAAAGATCATTGATATCTACCTCATTTAACTTTACTAATAATATATTATTATCCATTATTTTGATAAATTTTCCCATGGATAGAATTATATGATTTATGTATTACATGTCTATGATGGGTTATATATAAGAATAACTAGGTTAGAGACAATATTGATATTTTATATACCTGTTCATTATATATAAATGTTTCTTAAGAAGTTAAATCTATATTTTTATTGAATATATATTAATCATTTGTAATTAATAAACATATAATAAAAATTCACATTTATAGATGAAATTTTTTAGTCACTATACAGTGTGTCATATCAGGTTCTAGTTAATCTTTAAAGATTCATATTAGAGATCTTTTGTGGAAACTGTGGGGATAAGCCTAAGTATAAGATACAATCCTATATGTTTTAACAATATAGACTATGTTATTTTCAAAAATTACATCTGTATTTGAATGATATTTGTGGAATTTATTTTAAAACATATGTATGAAGTGTTAATATCCATAAAAATTATTGGTAGATTATATCTTGGCCATCATTATAGTGCATGTGAAGGATCCATTGTTTTAAATATAGTTTAACACTCCCAAACGAATTACATAGGATGATTAACTTTTTATTTACACACAACTATGATTTATTTGAATTGAAAATTACCATGTATAACCTAGGTTAAACCTAAGGTGTAATATATTTAATTGAAGATGCATTGATTTAAAAATCCAATAAATTATTTTTTCATGTTAATACAGATTTCAGTTTGATTATTGTTTCTCACACAATTAATTTTGATTTTATTCAATGGTTTCAAGCTTAACTAAATGTGTCAACATTGAATAAAATGAAGAATGCTATAATTTTTAGCATCCTTCAATGTATTCCATGTAATTGTGTCCCAAGACAGTGGGCCATAAGATCTAAATTTTGTATCCTCGAATTATAGAGGAATCCAACTATTAGTGAAGTCCATAAGTATATTTGTGGGAAGAATATTAGCTCCTTTATCATAGTACATAGCATACATATATATAGAAATATATGTATACATTATATTAGTAACATAAAAAAATGCTATATAATAGTAGCCATATAAACAATTAACCATTCAGTGTAAAAGAATAATAAGTAGAAGATGAAAAAGAATAGATAGAACATATTATTATCATGATGATAATAGATGTTATAGAAAATGTATATGTAAGTGGAAGGTGATACAAGCGTATAAAAAGTACCGAAAAATATTCAAAATGTCAGAAACCAAATATGTATATCATCTAGAGCATTGACTCATTCATCTACTCAAAAACCCCTCCTAGAAAGTTAATCAATCATTCCAAGTTAGATGCCTCCTTTTTTATATACAACTAAACATAATGTCTACTTGGTTACCAATGGAACATAACTAGGGTGTGATATACATCCTTTTTAAGAAGGAACCCATAGTGTCTACTCCATTAAATTTCCTAAAATGTAAAATATATAGTCAATATTAGCCATTGAAGTTAGAATTTTAATTAAATACTTATATACATTATAATGGTTTCCACATGGATTCCCATCCAATTTATATACTTTTTCTTAATCTAGTATGTCTAACCAAATGATCCTATGACGGTTTAGTCTGCATGGTATAGTGAGAAGGTGGATTGTACCCAGGATTATGATTGGGCTTGGTGGATAATTACCTATAATTCACATACCAAATAATCATTCCTCATTTAAAAAACAATAATTTACCAAGTTAATTCAATTGAAAATATAAATAGAAAATATAGTGAAACAACCTAATCCCATCCAGGGATATCTATAATGACTTTCCATGTATCTGTCCCGGGTCCTAGTTTATAACCAATTCCCTGGATCCTTTCTATAGTGTCCCAAGGATAACGTTTCATGTGTCATTCCAAGAACTGTTTGAAATGTCAATTTCTAGATTCTGTGTCTATACCTAGTATTTCATTTATTGGCCTGATTCTATATCACAACATGGTTCAACCAATGTTCCATCTATCCCATTCAAGGGGTCTCCCCTTGGGAACCAGCTCCAATTTATTGGAGGTGAAAATAAATAATTCTCTATGATCCTATCCATGGAATTTCTAGGGTATCCCTCGAGGTGTTTACAAACATGTATCAAATATAATAGGAAGGCAAAAGGGTCCTTTAAATGAGTCCTTATGTTAATACCCCTTGTTTCACCCTCAACACTAAGTTAAATAATATTTATTAACAATAAAAAAATATAACCAACCTTAAAAAAGACCATTTCATTACTTCAAGCATTAACATGGAAAAAGGCCGATTGGTCGACGAAAACCCATTAAAAATTCCTTATAATGTATATTGGATAATTAATTAACCACATAGCCAACTAAAGTATCTCAACCATTCAAGAGTTTTATGGGGTGTATTGGAATGCCTGAGGTTCATAACCCAGAATAATTAAATACATAGATTATGGTATTAATATGAGGTAAATCCCCTTAGATATGTTCAATATGTATGTAAAAAACGAAAATTATGTGTAATAGTTAAAGAAGTCCCAATTGGTTGGGCCATGTCAAAGTGATCAAACAAAGGTGTTGATTTGCTACTAGATCAGGATGCCAAAGGGTATGTAAGGAATTTAATTAAATAAATTATAAATATAGATTTGTCACTGGATGGGTTCGGCTCGGGGAACTACAACACATTTTATTTAATAAAATGAAATTATAGGAAAAAACATAGACCAAATAACTTATACTTTTAGAGATTCCCCATCTAATATCAAATAATGATTCAAACTATGTTAGATGAAATCAAAGAAATTTTCAAATTCCAGGAAAATGGGGAAAATGAGCTTGAACCCAAACTATCACAAAGCATGTAATGAAATACATGAAATATATTGGAGATGATTCAGAATCATACCTTATAACTCCAATGGATATTATGGAAATAAAAACCTACAATGAATGGAGGTGTTATCTTTATCACTATCTTGAGAGGAGAAGAGGGCTCTCAAGGGATGGGGCTGACTGACCCACTGGAGAGAATGAAAGGTAGAACAAAGAAACGGTGGAAATCATTTATGAATATAAGTTTTTACATTAACCCCCAAAAACATATGTCAATGTCTTGGTCATGATATTGGAAAAAACATTTTCCAAATGTGTTCTATTATATACAGTAAAGTGGAAAAAAACATGGGCAGGCATATTTTTTATCTTACCTTGCACAAACTGTGAAAACCTACTACATCGAAATTTATAGATGACTCTCACAGACATGCAATTCCGGCCACACATCTTCTTCCAAACCACATGTATATAAAGTGACCACTATACGAAGCCACATGGTGTTGGAAAACCTTCTGAGATTGGCGGTATGGTTTCAAAAAACCACGTGGCCTAGTATTTTCTTCCTATTTTGGGACTCTGGGGTTTAAATAGTCCTTTAATGCACATAATAACTCCATATACTTTTAAGTAAACTTTATTGTAGTCATTCCAAGGAATTTAATCAAAATGTAAACTATTTTTACTTTTAGTAAAAGTAAGGATGTTACAACCTCCACTACTTTAGACAACTCGTCCCTAATTTTCCCTTCCCTGGGTACTAGAATGTCACTTGAGATGAGTTCTGACAACTATAAACATAAATTTTATTGTAGCTCCCAAGTCTAATCTAGAATGTGTCCATGCGGGAAAAAAACTCAGTTCAGAGTGACTAACATGGAATGTAAAAGTTCCATGCTTTGATCAACAATACATATCAGATGATCTTCAAAGGATGAATCCTTTAGTAGCTCGATGTCATTAAGCTCAAAAGAATGATATTAGTATGGATGATACTACTGAAGCTGAGATACATGGATGATGTCGTCCATGGAATGGTACCTCTGAGGCAAGAGAAACCAATAGGCTGCCTAACAGACTCCCTCTATTATCTCAAAACGCCCAAACATATTTGGGTGATAACTTTCCCTATCTCTAGATTTTTTTGTGACATAACCTAGGGAATACACATAGAAATACCAGATGCCCAACCTCGAAATCTAGAGGCATGAAGAGATGATCAGTATAATACTTCTTCTGGGACTAAGCTTTATCCACATTCTACTGATGTAGCTATGTATTCTTTGATGTGTCTTGAATAAGATAAGTTCTCTATGAAACTTCCTAGCATGCTTCATGCCAGAACAATGATGGATAATACAAACTTCAATAAAGTGCCACATACATAGCCATTAGAATCATTTTAGGAAATATGTTTTAGTAGGAAAATTCAACCATATTAATATTCTACAATTAGGAACTGTGAAAAATAGGATATATTCCCATATGATATCCTCTTGCTCCTAAAATTTCATCTCGGACTACCCGTCAGTATGAGGGATATATGTTGTAAACAAAATAACATGTGCACCTAGTGTCTCCATAAACACATATCATAAACATGATTTATATAAAAAACTTCTTTGTTAAATGATTGATAATTGAACAAAATGAAGTCACACAATCTAGCATATATAAATACTTTCCAGATCATTAAAAGGGAAGATATCTCAGATCTGTATAATGTGTGAAACCTCTTTCAAGTAGTTGATAATCACTCATACTTTGTCTCTACTCCAAGGGTATCTCAAAAATCTGGTAACAAAATCCATGGTGATGCCATTTTATTTCCACATAGTAATGGATAGAGGATGTATATGTCCATTAGGTCTCTTGTGCTCTTCCTTCACCTACCAAAAGGTGGAGCATCCAGTGATGAAACTTAATATCTGTGACAACATATGTATCCACCAATACTAATGATGCATGCCTCTCTACATCATGGTAGTGAAAAGATGAAAATTCTCATATAGTGGAATGTTATTCCCTCATTACCTCTTCATATATATCCATAGGCACCCATAATCCACCATAGAAGAGTATGTTTCACTACCATTAATAACTCAAATAGGAGGTCTGTTCTCACCTATGATGATCTCTCTCAAGACAAGGCCCTCAGAATTGGATAGATGCCTCATCCTGGCCCATTCTAGAAGTGAGGACATCAAAATTATATCTTCTATGACTCATTTCCCATGCTACACAGGATCCTCTTGGAGAATATAACAAAATATATCCATCAAATTCCATTCACATTTGTCTTCCTCGACAAGTTTCATCTACATACTTTGCCTCATGGAATTAGCTACAAAATTACCCTTTGTAGGTTTCTAATAAAGCTCAATATCAAATGATATAGGCATTCCACCCACATGTGCTACCTCAGATCTCGTATCTCTGTGTGGAGTTGTATTTGAAAATTTTGTGGTCCGTGTCAATGAGAATCTTATCACCCAATAGGTGTTTCCACCAAAAAAAGATAATGAGCCAAAAATACAATATCATGGTCATATGTAGGATAGTTCCACTCATGAGGCCTTAGATGGAGAGATTTTTATGCCACAACTCAATCACCCTGCATCAGAACTGTCCCCTGCCCGATTCATGAAGCATTAAGACAGATTTCATAATTTCCTCCCATAAAATTGAATCTCAAAAACTTTAGTCCAGTCTAAATGACATATCTAAGTACTCATATAAGTCGTACTATCACTAGAACGTGGTATGTGGTATGTATGATGTCATCACATGAACCTACGGTATCCTGACCTAATATATATTAGGGAACAAGTAGTTTCCCCTCATATCTGGTTGAACATGTCATCGATATAGGGCAACAGATACATGTTTTTTCACATTGAGATGGTTCAAACGTTGGTAATAGATGAACTATATAAGGTCACAATCCTCCAATTTGGTGGAAATTATTATTGAACCCCATGGTGATGTGTTGGGTCAAGTAAAAAAACATAGCATTTAGGTATTGAAGTTGGTTCTTGAGTTCATGGAGATCTATACATGAAATCCTATATGGATGAGTGGACATTAGAAAGGCACCTAACACTGTATCTATGGTGATATTTACCTATCTCTTAGAATAAAATCTAGAGACATTTTCTATAAATATGTCCCTAAAATGATTAACCAAAGAATGTAATTCCACATGTTACATACCTGGATCGATTGCAAAGAGGAAAAAATCTTGGCTATTACACCTCGTAGCACAGTATGCTTGAGTTTATCTTGAATCACCTAGGGATCCCATCCCCACTTATGGATATAAATTTCATCTCAGGTGATAGAAAGAAACTAATATAAGATAGAAATTCATCTACACTTGATAGCTAACAACAATCTATATACTAATAATGATGTTGAAACATATCATCTTGAGGTAAAAATAAAATCCAAAGGAAACATCACCCAAGTATTTGAAGGGGGGAACTCCTTGCATATGTGAATACCCTTTAAATGATCTCCTAAAGGTGTGTCAAATGTCAAAATAGCAATTGAGTACTCTATCACTAAGATGAATTATCCCATAGTTATAATAGATAGAATGTAGTGTTATGAACTTGTATCAAATAATTTAGATGCCAGATTAGAGTATACTAGAATATTATATAGAAATTTAGATGGGCCTAGAAATTTATCCTCTAGTGTAGGCTTCAAAGAATAAATATGTCCTGGATAGTAGCCCTATGATGGTTCAGGACTAGACTGAGCAATCCCATTGTGCAGATGATAAAATCTAAAGCCAGACATCCATTTCTATGAATACATACTCTTCTTGGAAAAACTGTATAAGTACATATTCCTACGTTATGAAGAGTCAATGAACCTTCACCTAATGGAGGTGAATTTATTAAACCCTGCTAGATTTTCACTAGATAAAAATATCAGTAGAAATGTTAAAGGTGACATTTCTTGGGCCATTCCAAACAACCGATTAGGACCCTCTTATAGTTGGGATTCTTAAGGACTAGCATGTCGCACTTGTAAAACACCAGAAACATGTTTTTCTAGGCCACATGGTAGGTAAATACCCCATTTTTATTCTTGAATCATGTATTCCTACTGCTGGATAAACCACTACTAATATTCCTAGACGCTGAAATGCCCTACTTCTTATCACATGAAACCTTTAGGTTATGCTCACTATCGAGATCTAGATTCACTATTTCTGGAATTGAGGTAAGAATACATATGTTCACCTATGTGAAGTTGACTTGATATAGAAAATCATCAAATTTACTCATAGTATTGAGCTCATAAATGATCATGGTTAGTGAAACATGTTGCATTTTGGTGTGGAGAGATGAAATATTTCTTCACTAACATGTTACCAATCCTATTGTTTAGGAATTCCTAAACCTGATATGTTCCTAATGTATGATGGAGTATGTATTCTAAGAGGGATTCCTAGAAGTCCACACAGACCATACCCTAGTGTAGAACAACCTGAGTTTGAACGTCCCATCAACACTTGGAAGAGTCAAGTGGAATATAAGTTACATGATTGACCCTGAGCTCTAGAGGAGTCACATTGTGCTCTAGGATAGACAACATGGAATCTATCCATGACTCAGCATCCAAAGCTCTGCCATACCCCCAAAAAGGTGGGAGGATATTACAGCTCTAATTCTCTTATCAGATCCTCCATAGAGGGGTATGCTTGAGGGGAACATTACAATGACTTCTTGAACCTGAGGATGCTCTCAAGGAATTGGGAATCAACACCCTATGGAAGGAAAACAAGAGGTCCCTTAGGATTCACTATAGGAGGGATCATAGGTGGCATATGCTCAACTACCTCAGGAGTATTCTCAACTCCACTCTCATGGGATATTAATTATATTATTTTCAATGGAAAATATCTACAAAATCCATGTGCATTTATACAAAGATATTTTAATAGATAGGGAAATTAGTTATAAAGGTCATTAAAAAGTCATCCTACTAACGGAACACACCCCTATACCTGGAATGGAGAAATGTCAAGGTGAAAAAATAGAAGGATTCATATAGACATGACCACCTACACACTACTATGGTCAGTCCCGGATAACGTCACATGATTACCATGCATGAGATTCACAAATTATAATGAAATGGACCGACTTCGTTAGCCGATCCACTATCTCCCAATTCACATCGTGCTTTCAGACCATTCTTGGGAGACCTATGTCAAAATCAATCGCTATTTGATACCACTTCCAAATAGGGATTGTTAAAGACTGTATCATTCTTGGTGGCCTCTGATGCTATACCTTGACCTGCTAACACGTCAAGCATATAGAAACAAAGTCAGCCACTCCATTTCATACCAGGCCACTAGAACTGTGCATTCAACTCTTTATAAATTTTCTGAATTCTAGGATGAACAGCCCACCTGGAATGATGATACACCCTTAGAAGATCCTTCTGACAAGAAACTGGCACAACCAACCACTTCTGAATACACAAAACCGAATCTCAATTCAGTTTCCAACCCTAAATGGTCTCCCCCAATTGAGTCTCGACCCCATGGTCACACTCTAGGAATCAGATATCTAGGCCTCTTTAAACATGCTAACCATGTTAGGAATCAACAAAACCAGAAAAAAGACCGCTCTATCACCCTGGCCCTCATATTCCAACCACATGTAATCTATAACCGACATCAACTACCATTGGTCTGATGCTTGTTTCATAACCAGAGAATATTATTTTCTACTTAATTCATTCACCACTGAATTTCCCTTACTCGGTGTGTACATCAATTCATAATCAAACATCTGGATATATTCCATCCATATCATTTTTATCAAGTTCAAATCCCTTTGTGAGAAAATTTTCTTCAGGATCTTATGATCTGTATATACTGTGAATTTCTCATCGAAGAGAGAATTACACCATTCTTTCAAAGAATGGAACACTACTGCAGAGTCCAAATCATGAGTTGGGTAGTTCTTCTCATGCAATCTCAAATATTGTGAGACATATGCTACCACATGATTCCCTTTCATGAGAACGCACCCCAAACATGATCTTGATGCATCGTAGTACACAACTTACCCTTTTCCTAGTTCTGGAAAAACCAAGATTGGTGCGGATGTGAGGTGACACTTTTGCTCTATGAAACACTACTGACACTATTAATTCCACTAGAATGGAACATTATTTCTTGTCAAAGTTGTCATCGGCAAAGCCAAACATGAAAAATCATGAACAAAACACTGATAATACCCAGCTATACCAAGGATTCTCTCTATCTCAAACACATTCTTTGGCGGTTGGCACGAGATAACAACCTCTACCATTTCCGGATCCACTGAAACACCTCTTTCAGAAATCACATGGCCAATAAAACACACTTCCTGTATCCAAAGGTCACACATAGACAATTTGGAATACAATTGATGATCCCTCAAGATCCCTAGCACTGTCTCCAAGAGCTGCTCATGCTCCACCCTTGTCATTGAATACACGAAAATATCATCTACAAAAACCACCACAAATGAATCAAGATATCTCTGAAATACCTGATTCATCAATTCCATGAACACCTCTGGCGCATTTGTTAGACCAAAGGGCATAACCACATATTCATAATGTCCATATCTACATATAAAATTTATTTTAGGAATATTGTTCTTCCTCACCCACAATTGATGATATCCCGACCTCAGGTCGATCACGGAGAACCATTGGGTTCCCCTCAACTGGTCAAACAAATCATCAATTTGTGGAAGTGGATATCTGTTCTTTATCGTAACATGGTTAAGTATACGATAATCAACACAAAGCCTCAATTTTTTATCCACCCATTTCACAAACAACACTGGAACTGCCCACAGAGACATGATAGGCCCGATAAAACCTTTGTTTTCTAACTCTTCCAACTAGACATTAAATTATAGAAATTCAACTAGTGCCATCCGATAAAACGGAAGTGAGATAGGACTGGTCCCCAGAATGGGATCAATCGTAAACTCCACTACTCTTACAGGAGGTAACCCAAATAATTCTTCAAGAAAAACATCCATTAAATGATCTACCAGTGCTGGAAGAACACTATGCCCAACACCCTGTACCTATTACAATGACAATACCGCCAACTGATACGATAACGTACCCACTGCTGGTGCCAACAAACCCATTACACCCTGCATTTTATGCCTCTCCCCTCTAAAGAGATGTCTAACACCATCGTGTTTGGTAAAATCCACTGTTTGCACATAACAATTGATGTGGGCCTTAAATTCCACCAGCCAATGCATTCCCAGGATTACATCATACCCATCCCTCTCAAGCACTGAGAAATTCAAGCTTATCTCAACCTTTCCCACAGTGATAAAACATGATCTACACTAGAAGGCTCGTCACTCTGTTCGACCAAGAGGAGTTTGATGTTTTAAAACTGAGGGAATCATTTCTACCCTTAACCCTAGAAAATCAACCACACGTTCATCAATAAAAGAGTGTGAAGCACCCATTTCAAACCACACTTGCATCAAGGTAGAATTTATAAGATTAGTACCTTGCACCGTGGATGGTCCCGACTAATCATCCACCACAAACTGCTCATCTCCAAACATAAGTTTTCTTTCCATGATCTTCTCTTTTTTACTCCGTTGAGGCATCATGGTATTTTGAGAATAACCATGACCCACTTTACTCTGCTGACGAGGGGTGTGCTGCTGTCCCCGTCCCATCGAAGCATACAACGTCTGCGGTCCCTAAGGAGTGTCATGCCCACCCGACCATGGATAATTTCAACAATAATGCTGCAGATGCCCCATATGCATAAAATTATGACATGATCTAGGTTTTTTCATACAATCCCACTTGATGTGGCTCATCAAACCACACTGAAAAAATCATGGTTATCTCTGGGGCATTGAAGGAAGATTCACTAATCCTGCTGTTGGATTATATGCCATGCCCCACCCTGGAAATAAGTGTCCGTCCTCCACTTGAACCCAGTGTTAGATTTTCCACTATTCCCCATGGGTACCACCATGATTCCACCGCCCAGAGGTCCCAAAAAATCCCGCTCAACCACCAAGGCTCTATTCACCATCTCTGTGTAATCATCTATACACAATAATTCTATATTTGAACAGATTTCTTGACTTAACCCCGCTTCAATGATCATTTCCTTCAATGACGTTCTACCTTCCACCTTGTGTCCAAACCGCACTATGTTCATAAACCTAGTTGCATAATCCATCACAGACATATGCTCTTGCTTCAAACCGATGAAATCAGTCATGCACTGAATTCAAAATGTATGTGGGTAGAATTGTTTATTAATAAATTATTCAAAGACTTCCACAAAATACCCTGGTCCATCCCCTCTTGGACTACCAACACCCACCACTAATGGTTAAGATCTTCCAACATATACGTGGCCAACTTCACTTTCAAATCTACCAACGTTCCAAAGAACTCGAAGATCATGTTTATTCTATTCAACCATGCTTCTGCCCTCTCCAGCTCTGAATAACCCCTGATGATGGGTGGATTCTTCTTTTGAAACTAAACCACATGATACACATTCCTTGGTCCATCCATTCTATTTCCACTTTACACATCTTGAAAATCTTGCACTATGCTTTGCACTAGCTACTGGTTCACCTGAGGCTCAGGTGCTACCACAATCTCAGTAGCCTCCTCCAGTTGGTCTATACAACACCAACCCTGTGCCATTTATATAATCTAAAAATAAACAAACATGAGTCTCACATCCGTAGACATCTCGAAATCCAGTTCAAATCACATTACACAAAACTATCACAACAAGTCTTTCCACCTTTCCACATTTACCATGTGTCTCCATTTTGAAAACCAAACCATTTTCAAAATAAAAAATTTATTCACATTTCAATTTCACACGTTTTCAATTCCATTTCTCAATTACTTCCATAAATAATTATAATAAATGAAATATGTATCCTAGTGGGAAGTCATTTCTACCATGCATGCCATGCTCCTCTCATTGGATACACCCACGACAAGGAGATATCTAATTCCAATAAGTTTCTTCAAAACACTTATGTACCCAACTCCCTGGTAACATGAATTTCATGATAATAGGGTTAGCTACGTCTTATAATAAAATACATTCCAAGTTCCATCATTCCTACGCCTTTATACTATCATGACTCAAGGAATATACCACAATGAATGTCAACACCATAATCAATGATCAACACCAATGATCGAACAACTGCTTTCATTGGCTTGAGGAGACGTTGAGGGTTACATGGCCTTAAGTGACGTTCCCAAGGCACCAAAGGCTGGATATCAATGCCAAGGGCTTTGAGAACAAATTGGGGAATGATTTTCCCTTAGGAAAAAGCCAACCAAAGCATCCACCATCAATCAATATATGATTCATGTCAACCAAAACATTGAAGCATGTATTCCCAAAGGACATCCCAGTTGTTCCACAATACAACTCAAAACCAATACAACCAATACCATATGAGAGTACTATGCAGAAGACCAAACAAAAAACACTATGAGCCATGATACCACCACAACTTCAAACCAAGCTTAAATCTCCATGATTCACCATGACATCACAATGCTCATCTAAAGGAGGGAGATGCCTTACCTTTTCCCATGTCATGTTACACAACATCTGCAATGAAACCACAATGCCAAAGAAGGGGGTGAGTACTAAAACTCAGTAGGTTTTCCACAAATGACATCCCTACACACTATTCTATGATAAACATTTTAGCACATTTATATAAAACATTTAATATAAATTAAATAACAAGTAAAATCATTTCCATAATCCAAACAATCCCTTCCCAAGCCATCACACCCAAACCAAGCAACCATGGGAAAGACAAAAAAACATGCCACAAACCATTTCATCATTTACACACTAGAACAAAAATTTCCAACATGCAAATAAATGCACACCAAAAAACCAAAACAACCAAATGGTGGAGCTTTTGTCCAATCCGTTCACCTATTCACACCAAGCAACCAAAACGGTGGGACTTCCACCCAACCTGTTCACCCATTAACACTAAGAGGCACTTCCTGTCCACTTATCCTTGATGGTGGCCCTTCCATTCATAATACATCCCCTTTTTATATTGGTACTTCTCACCACTTCCACACAACATTCCAATCAATCACAACCAAGCATATAACCCACCAAGGTCACAAAATAATGCAATCAACCAATTCCATTGCATATCAATCCACTTCAATAAATCACCGATTTATTGAAATATGTTTTTCATGCCAAAAACCTCTTCAATAAAACATCATCACTATTGAAAACCTTTTTCCATCAACCATTTTTGAAAACAAATCTCAACAACCCATTTTAAAATCGCTATTTTAAAGCATTTCACCAAAGAACCCAATTTTCCAAAAAATCCCCAAATGGATTTCCATAAAACTTTCACATGAAAATCACAATTAATTTTCAGCACAATAATTAATGTAACAAAGAACCACTAGTTCTAACCAAGTGGAGTCGAGAGAGAAGCCACATACCATTTGGGTTCCTGAGAAATCTCCCCCACAAGCAATCACACCTCAAATCCGGCGAACGCACCACCAAAACCTCTCTAGATCCCCTTCCCTAACATTCATAGGATTTCAAATCATCATTAAAGGAAACCAAAAACCAATATCTACACAAAAAAAGTGTAGATCTAGAAAACCAAGAGAGAGGGAAGAGCAGATCTAGAGGAAAACAAAAAGAAACCAAGGGGAGAGACTTACCCGAAATAAATCACCTTCAAACAACCTTGAAAACCCATCAAAACACTTCCAAATCGAGTAGGAGAGCCCCTCCAACCATTGAGAACCCAAAATCCTCAGTGGGCGTCAAGTGGGAGAGAATTTGGAGTGAAAGAGGTTAAGCCCGAGGGAGCCTGGAACTTATAACCTGCTTTTTAAGTGGCCACGTTGTTAGTCCGCATGGTTTGGAAAACCGTACGTGAACCGTGTGCACGCTACTACCTCAAGAACAAGGGTCCACACGGTTTCCTCGCACAGTTGGGCAAACCGTACGCAGGTCGTGTGAAGCCTACTATCTCCTCCCGCATGGTTTCCTGGATCATCCGCACGGTTTCCCTTAGCCGTGCTCAAACCGTGAACCCATAGAGAAGTCTCCAAACTCAACCAAAACCATTACAAACTCTCCCAACCTCTTTCCAACTCATCCCATGCACATTAAACACATAAAAAGGAATAATAAAAGGCTACATACTTCAAAATGGTGGTGCTACACATAGTATCAATTGTAAGGGACCCTATAAATCTATAAGAATAGTTCAACCAATGATCCATAAGACTCATCCAATGTGTATCTCTAGGGATACAGTGTCACTCATCTGGAAGTAAAAATAGATAACACCTGGTGAGACCATCCTATGATTAGCTAGTGTCTCCCTCAGTATTTTTACTTACCATCCAAAATTCTAACAAGAGGGAAAGAAAGTCTATAAATGGGTTCATAAATTCAAAACCCATTATTTACTCTTAACACTAAGGTAATGAAATTCGTTTCTCAATATATAAATATAACATTACTCGAAAAATAAAATTTCCATATCTCAATGTAATTCATATGAGGAAACAACACTTGTGGATGTTCACAAAGATTTTTTAAAATGGAAATTATGCATTATATGTAAATGACACCCAATTGGATGGAAAACAAAGAGAGGTCAACCCAAGGGGTTGATTTACCACATGATTAGGTCACTAATGGCTAGGTAATACATGCAATTTTATTAATTTAGATAAATAGAGGTGACACTGGAGGAGTTCGACTAGATGAACAGTGACACATTTTATATAACGCAATTAAATGATGGAAAATGGAGTAAAAAACCTTAACCTCATAGAGACTACCTCATCCATTCTTAGTTATTCATTCAATCCAAGATGCAAGAATTTGAAGAATCCCTCAAACGACCTTAAAATGGTGGAAATGATGCAACATAAGAAAAATTTAACAATAGATGGTAAAATTAAGATAAAATAGATTATAGGGGATTCAAGATCATACCTTCATATTTGCAATGGTTCAAAATGTGGACAAAATAGACAGAAAACATTGATGTTAGCTTTCTCTATAACTTCATTGGTGAAGAGGGTTCCAACGAGAGGATGAAGACTCAATCTCTAGTAAAATGTAAAAGAGGAAGAATTAAAATCTCTAAATCAATTAATAGGGTCGGTTTTGAAATTTCCACAATAAAAAATAGTGCAATGTTTGGCCCCACAGTTTTCCAAACCATGTGCAAACTATGTTCGATTATCTATTTTAAGAGGGCACAAAACATTGTTAGATATATATGTTATTTATCTATACAAAACAATAGAAAACCTCTTCAAAAAAAATTATAGACACGTCACATGGCTGTGCACCCTAGGTAGAACAATTGTTGAAAAAACATGCAGCCCCATTGTTTCCACTTTATAAAACCACACAGTTTAGGGAAACTATGCTGGTTGGGGTGACTGGTTTCACATAACCATGTGGCCCGATATTTTCTTACTATTCTAGGGATCATGGATGAAAATGGGTCTCGAAAACACCTAATATTACTATAAAAAACTATAAAATTTTTTATTAGTTATATTTAGAGGAATTTCATCCAAATATATATAGTCTATACATTTGGTAAAATCATGAAAATAGCATAATTTTCCTCTAATGTTATCAAATTAGGTTGGATTTTTAATGAATAATATTTTTACTGTTACTACAAAGTATTCTCTATACATTTTTCATGATGATATTACAAACAATTAATGGTGGGAAAACATTTTTTTTCATTATTGAGAAGACATAATTCTATTTTATGGGGAAAATAATCCACCTGTTACTGTGTAATGAATTAGAACCATTGAAATGATATTTTTTATTCCTTAGTTTTTGGATAATTAAAAATTAATTTTGGGTGTTAATAATGTTGAAGCTGAAATAATTCAATGGTGGTCCCTTATCTGTAATGTTCTCTATTTTGAACCTGAAGAAAAATAACACAAACTAATTTTTTTCCGTTAACTAGACAGGTTGATTTTAAAACGGAGCATCAGAACATTTTGTTTTCAATTGTCTAAACTGCAGCATTGATAGAATAAAAATATGAAGTTTATTTTATTGATACGTGTGTTTGTTTCTTTTAAAAAAAATGAAATAACTCTGAAACGGTGCATCGTATGAGAAATATGAGACCAACATTAGGTCCGAAATTCAAGGTTTATCTAAGGAAGGGTTTAACATTGATTCTCATTGGGTGATTGGAAACCTCGCACCTGAAAATTCCATCATTTTTTTAATTAATTAATTATTAAATTTTTTTAATAATAAATAATTATTTTATCACAAACGGTGTGTCTAAAAAGAAATCTGAGACCACCAATAGTTCCAGGATGTGGGGTTTTCCTTAGGCAGAGTATATCCTTTGTGAGTGTCGGACATTTGGTCATATTGTATCTGAAACTAATTTTATATTTTAAATATTTTGTTGGATAGTTGGAATTAATAATAATATTTTTAGTATTAAAATTATTATTTGTTTTGAAAACAATAAATCAAAATTCACATCAACAATTAATAAATCATATTATTGCGTAAATAATAACTGTGCAACTTAATAAAGGTGATATTATTAATTATTTTAATTAAATAAAAACCCGCTATCAATATTAATTTAATTACCATTAACTTTTTACTGGTTATTGTTTTAAAATATTAATGGATCCATTGATAAGTTATATTAAGTAATAATAATTTTAATTATTTTGAACTATCGACTTAAATAAAGGTACATTCCATTTAAGTTTATGTTGTCCTAATTCCTTAAAGAGACCCAGGGCGCGCGTCAGTGCACCTCGCTACAGGTCCCAGATAGCTACTAAAAGTAATTAAATGATTTCAAAAGATTTTTGTGAAATATTACATCATGAAATAAGCGCAGACTTCGGGTTCAAAATAATTAAAAAAGTTTAAAGAAAAGTAATGGAATTTAATGAGGGAAAAAATAAATAATAAAATACATACGGTTGGAGAAAATTAAAAATAAACAAAATTTCATAATCTCATTTTAATTATTTATTTCATTTATTCACCATTTTATTATTATTATTTTATTTATTTACTATTTATTTATTAATTTTTCTTTTCTTTTCTTTTCATTCAATTTTATTTCTTTCTCTTATCCTCCTCTCCTCCTCTCCTATGTTTGGCCCACCCCTCCTCGCTAAGTGGTGTGCAGCACCCTCCTCCTCCTTTGGAAGACTCTAGCTCCTATGTCTGTCATACATTTTATTATTCGTCAGGTGCATAGTAAACCTTATAGAAAGGCTAACCCTGTGAAAATGGAATCATAGGTTTCCGTTTTGTATCCTATGCGCAGTTCATCACAGAATGATTTTCCATTATTTTGTGGTTTTTATAAAATCTTTTGTTTTCTTCTTCTTTAGGTCAAATCAAAGCCTACACCGGATCATAAGTTCATCTAAAAACATACGGTTTTGCATCTACTCCATTTCCCTATGCTTTGTTGTGATTTCTAAAAACACACCGTTGTCCCATTAGTCGGTGCCTACCGACTTCAAGAATATTCCCCCAAAATCATTAATATATTTGTTTCTTCTAGTTGTTGTTAACCATTTGATCCAAAATTAATTTTTTTTAATTTTTTTCAATGTGGTTAGACACCACTTTTGGTGTGCCTATGTGGTCGGTATAAATTATGTTAGCCTGAATATTTATTAATTTAACTACATGTATTGCCCTGTTATTTTTGTTGTGTTTAATTTTAATAATTATTTTATAATAATTATGAACATTTAATTTTTGAATAATTGGTAGATGTTGGTCTGTAATTATATAATTAGTTATATGTGAGTTCATGAGAATTAAATTTACTTAACTACATGTGTTGTGCATACGATTTTTGTTGTGTTGAATTTAAATAAATAATTTATTTTAATTATGAACTGTGAATTGTTGGATTCTTGGTTGTTGGTTGTGATAAATTATTTATTTATTTAAAAGTGCATTTATCTTCTTATTTTGATGCAATATCTTTCCACTTTAATATTTTTAGGATGTAATATTTAATTTGTACCTTGTGATGCACTAGTGTATCTGGTTAGTTTTCAAACAGTGAGTTTATATGCTAATTATGTCATATCTTTTACTGTGAAAATAATAATTATATTAAGGGCGGGGAGAGGAGATGGGTCCTGTATTAAGGGCCACACTTAGACTCTCTGTTATTGACTGGTTACCTCTATGTTCCAGTGGTGGTGTCATTGGCTTTGCTGGACCGAGACTTTTCTTGGCTTTCTAATACTTATGAGTGATATTAGTTTCAAAAGTGACCATCAGGAGGGATCCATTGGCAATGTGGTTAAGCCAGCCTCAAATTACAGTCGACCCCCTTTTGCAAGATCATGACGGACTCAGGGTAAAGCCCTACCTCAGGCAATACTTGGTCTTTCGTAATATTTCCTTGGACGATCTTAGTGGTATCAGATAAATTGAAGGATGTTACATATCAATACCTTCAGGACGAGCTCAAACACAAACTCTATACTTGAACCTTAATAATTATGCACTTAAGGTTTTTATTATTATCATTCGAGTCACTTGGGAATAGTGATATTCTACTGATATGTGGAAAAACATCTAGTTGACACATGACTAAGACCCCAATTTAAAACACAAGCTTGGGGCATACCTCTATCTAGTTTACCTTGATTAATTCGATTTTTAATATATATATGTGTGCATGTATTCTGGTGATAGGTACCCTTTCAGACTACCATCTTTGAATGATGCTGGTGATTAGAGAAGTCAGATGTTTGGAACCCAGGCTGACATATTTATTTCATTGCACTTAATTAATTATCTGAAATTTTTATATAATGGAACACTTCATTTTATCATTACATGAAATGGAAATGTTTATACATCTTGGGTTCCGGCCTATTAGGATTTTATCTCACACCCTGCTCGGGCGTCATTGACACCCAAGTAGATTATATTATGGTATTTTTTGACAATGGGAAGCATGTGGATTCCGATTCTTTGTTGATTGTTGCTGCTTAGGATAGAGACTGGGGTAGAGGACTGAGCCTTTCTCGTGATTTCGTAGTCGCACTTTGTTTATTTTCTTTTTTATAGCAATCTTTGGATTTGTTTTTGGTTCTTTCGATTTAGACATACATCACGGAATGACATCATTTAGTAAGATTCCACACTTGATTCTAATTCAGTTGGATTATCTATATTTCTTCTACTGTAGTTTATTCATTTACACGCTTCTGCTATTTATAATTATTTTTTATTTACTTCCGCTGTGATAATACCTATTTCCTAGGAGGGCATAGTCTCCCCCTTGGACACTAAAATGACCTTGCTGCTAGTCGGTAGTCTCTGGTGTTCTTGGAGATGTGCTTGAGGTCATGTAACAAACTGGTCCAACTACTGTCTTAGGGGTTAGCCAGGCCAGGAAGCTAAAAAGTTGTATTAGAGGGGTATTTTTTCTATTGTCTTAATGTTTTGGGTTGGTAGGAAAGAGACTAGGAATGTGTCGGTGTTTGGGTAAATGTAGTGCATGGGAATGATCACCCCATGTATGGTTAATGACCAAGTGTCCAGGGTTGGGATTGTTGTTCATGATTTTCGATGTTACAATTGATATAATTTCACCTCAAGTTATTTTTGTAGTTTCTACTCTTATGAATTTATTAAATTTATGATATTTTACCATTGTCCTGTTAAGTTATAGATGAAGCATTGTAGGAATTGTAATAGGAACATAATAATTCAAATGACATGCATTGTTTCATGCCATCTCATTTCATTTTAGGCTACCTATTGATTTATATTGTTGTCCAGGAATTCATGCCATGCCTTTTTTTTGCACGCCTTTTTAGATACAATGTTTCAGTTATATATTTAGTAAGCTAGCCTATTGCCATGCTACCTGTTTAATACCATGTTTGTCTTGTATCATGCTTCTATGAAAATTATCTTGTCTCTGTTATTAAAATTTCATTCATTTGTGATTACAACATGTCTCTCTCTCTTAGCTTCTGGTAGTATCATTCTAGCTTGTTTGTTATATAATCAGTTTCTTTTCTTAAATTTATTGGTTTCCTTTGAATGGGAGCCAAGTTACAAAAACTATAAGGTTTATAATTTCTTATTAGGTTGATAGCCAACCATATATAGGATGATATGTGTTTGTGTGTGTTTTAATTTCATGTTAATTGGTTAATTACATAAAGGCACCACTAGGACCAAGTAGGCTAGTTGGGGCTTGTTCCTTATTAGATAACCCAGTATGGGTGTTGTGACTCTTAATAATTAAACAGCTATTTTTTGTGTCATTCTAATGAACCCAGGTCAGCTTAGTGGGACCCATGTAGGTTGCCTTATCCTCTTGAATGGATTTTAAGTGATAGATTGTCTAATTAAGGACGAGATGTCAATTAATGTAAAATGTTTTAAAAAAAAGTTTTATAAAACTTGCTTGTTTTCCCTTGAGGTATAGTTTAAGATCATGTACCTTGTGATTTGTTTTGAAAAAAATAGTCCTTCATATTTCTTTTTATTAAATCTTTTGATTATTAAATATTAAATGTGATTAAATATAAAGTACTTGGGTATAAAACCTATAATAACGACCTATGTTTAAGCACCTAATATAAGAGTAGTTTTAGTTTATCCTTGAGTTGATTTGGAATGGAACCTTTCAAACATCGTTGTTCCTAGTCAGACCCCCTTGACTAAAGTGACACCCTTGTTTGAATGGCTAGTTAGGTTTTTCATGAAATTGGTTTTGGGCTTGAGAATCAGTAATTCTCATTTCCATTATGTTAGTAATGCCTTAAGATTGGTCAGTTTCTTCGTAGGTTGTTTGACCCTCTCTTCTCTACAATGATGGATGACTTGGTACGTCGTCCTCTCAGTTAAAAATTGTCTTGCTTCTCTATCACCTTTGGGTAGTATTAATTCACGTACGCAGTGTTGTTGAGTTATAAATTTAGTGATGAACTGGTTGAGTTTATCGTAATCATAATGTCTTGCACTGTTAAATAAGATTCAGGTCATCTTCATTGTGAAATGGCTTCTATGATAAAAGAATCAAGTTTTCCCTAATGCTCACGATGACTTCAAGAGACTCTGATATTTTTACACACCGATCAGTTTGGTTGGGTTTTCAAGCCCTTTTTTCAGTTTTTTCCTTCTTGTAATCTTGTAATCCTCTTAGTGTACTCTTCCTAAAGTGACGAGCATGGATCCTATCTTGCCTTCGTCTAAAATACACTACGAGGGAATCTGACTTACACCATGCTAAAGCATTAAATGTTTTTGGGATTTTAGGGTGTTTTTCTCACTATTTCTCACTGATGTGTCATTATTATCGAGGTTTTGTTTATTTTGGAGTGACCCACAGATTTCGGTGTAGGAATTCCTTAGATTAACTCTTGTACACTTGTTATTTCATCTAACATGACGCCAGGCCAATGCTTCTTCGGGCTGGGTCAATGTTTTGATATGGACATCTTTCCCTTCTTCCAAAATCTCATATGTAAACATGGAGTATGGACTACTTTACATTAGTACCATTCACTACTGTTGTTCCAATATGAGGTTACCCTATACTTTTTGTCATACTCATTGATGCCAAAATCGAGAAACATCACCGAAGGTGAGGTATGAACTTCGCTGGACATGTTCGGATAAATGTGAGATACATTTGAAGAAGACATCACAATTTAGTATATAACAAACCTTCCATTTATGATGAGAACCTTCTAAAATGGTCGATCAGAGTGTCTTGACTAGTTCTTTCTCTTGATCAATAAATCGGTCAGTGAAGGACCTATTTAAATCATGTCGTTAGGTGAGACAAATGGGGTTTGGGTCATCCAGGGCATTTCAAAAACCCTGGCTCAATTTGGGATTTAATGGAGATGGGGATCTACCACTTTATTCATTTTATAAAATTACAGAGAAATGTCACTAAAACAATTAAGGGTGTGTCCTTAACAAAATTCTAACAGAGGAAGGTGTCGGGACCCAGAATTTTCCATCTTCTAATGTTAAAACCAAAGGTGGGAAGTAAATTTGACTAAACGTTTAATGAGATGATGATATGTTCTTTTATCTAGCTAAAGGAGTTTCAATAAGTACCATCTCGGTGTATTAGTTGGAAAATGAGCATTGGATTAGATATTAATGTCTTATGTGACACATTTTTAACCTATGTTTAAATGTGCGTTGAGTGTTTGGAGACCTTTTGTATGAGACATCATGACCCTGTAGATTTTGTGAGAGTTATGTTGTTCCAAAAGGCTTCATGGGGATGAGATGTTCTACGGTGGGATGTTTGTAATGTTCTATTTTTGGAACCAGATGAAAAAACGCTAGAAATAAATTTTTTCTATGAACTATTCCTGTCAGTTTTAAAACCAAGCATCAGAAATTTTTGTTTCTGATAGTCGACACTACGACGTTGATAGAATAAAAAAATTAATCTTATTTTATGGATAATCATGTTTTTTTGATTTTAAAAAATTGAAATAAATCACAAATAGTGCATCGTACAAGAAATCTGAGACCACCGTTAGATCCGGAACGCCGGGTTTACACTATGTATGGTATAACCTTGATTCATATCAGGTGTTTGGAACCCTTCCCCATGAAAATTCCATATTTATTTTTAATTAATTAATTATTCTGATTTTTAAAGAATAAATAATTATTTTTCTCATAAACAGTGTATCAAATGAGAAATCTGAGACCACCAATAGTTCTAGGACGTGGGGTTTACCCATGTCGGGGTATAACCATTGAGAGCGTTAGAGGTTTGGTCAGATATCACCCGAAGCTAATTTATTTGGGTTAAATATTTTGTTCAACTGTTGGAAATAATAATAAAAATTTAATTATTAATAATATTATTTGTTTTTAAGACAATAAATGAAAATTCACATCCACAATAAATAAATCATGATGCGGTGTAAATAATAACTCTGCAATGTAATAAATTTGATATTATTAATTATTTGAATTAAATAAAAATCTGCAATCATTATTAATTTAATAACTATTATCTTTTTTTAATTGTTACTATTTGAAAATATTAATGGTGTCATTGAAGAGTTATATTAAATAAAAATAATTTTAATTATTCTAACATATCGACTTAAATCAGGTTGTCGGATATTTAAGTTTCTATTATTGTAATTCATTAAAGCGACCCAAGGCGCGCATCAGCACACATCACTGCGGGTCCAAGAAATCTATTAAAATTATTTAAATTATTTCACAGGATTTATGTAAAATATTACATCGCACCATAGGCGCAGAGTTCAGGTTTAAAATAATTAATTTTTTTAGGAAATAAATATAATTTAAAGAAGGAAAAAATAAATAATAAAATATTAACGGTTGAAGAAAATTAAAAATAACAAAAATGGGGTAATCTCATTTGAATTATTTATATAATTTTTCATCATCATATTTTTATTATTTTATTTATTTAGTTTTTATTTATTTTTTCATTTTTCATTTCTTTTCTTTCCTTTTTATTTCTTTTTCTTCTCCTCCACTCCTGTGCGTGGCACCCCACCTCCCTAGGTGGTGCACACCATCCTTCTCTTCCTTCGAAAGACTGCAGATCCTCTGTCTATCATCTGTTTTCTTCACCATTAAGAGTGCAGTAAACTTGAGTGCTAGGATAACCTTGCTCAATTGAAATTGTAGGTTTTTGTTATGTATCCTACGCGTAGTTCGTCGTGGAAGGATTTTACCCTATTTTGTGGTTTTTCAAAAAACATTTGTTTTCATCTATTATAGATCATGTCAAAGCCTTCCATGGATCATAGGATCATCTACAACCATACAGTAGGGAATTTACTATCTTTTCCTCTGTTTCGTTGCGATTTATAAAATGAAAACATTGTGCCGTTAGTTGGTGCCTACCGACATTGTGCAAATTCACCCATGCTCTAAAATTTATTTGTTTCGTCTAGTTGTTTCATCCCTTTTGATCATTAATTAATTTGTTTAATTTTTTTCAATGTGTTCATACACCCCTTGGGGTGTGCTTACGTGCTCGGTATAAATTCTGTTTGCCAGAGTATTTAATTAATTTAACTGAATGTATTGCGCTGCTATTTTTGTTGTGTTTAATTTATATAATTAATTTAGAATAATTATGAACCTTGAATTGTTGGATAATTGGTAGTTTTTTGTCCTGAATTATTTAATTATTTAAATTTTCAAGAACATGCATTTAATTTAATTAAGTGCATGTGTTGCACAAACTATTTTTGTTGTGTTGATTTTAAATAAATAGTTTATATTAATAATGAACTGCGAATGGTTGGATTCTTGGTAGTCGTTTTTGGTGAATTATTTATTTATTTAAAATTGCATTTACATGCTTATGTTTAAGCAGTATCATTCTTTGTAAATATTTTTATGCTGAAATATTTAATTTGTACATTGTGGTTCACGGGTGTAACTGGTTAGTTTTCAAGCTACACGTTTATATGCTGATTATTTCATATCTTCTACTGTGGAAACTTTAATTAAATTCTGGGTGGGGAAAGGAGGTAGGTCTTATATTAAGGTCAACACTTAGACCCTCCATTCTAGATTGGTTACCTCTATGTGTTGGGGGGAGATGTCATTGGCTTCACCGGACCGAGACTTCCCTGAGATTTCTAATACTTATGAGTGATACCGGTACCAAAAGGGACTATCGGGATGGATCTGTCGGCAATGTGGCTATGCTTTCCTCGGATGAAACTCGACCCCTTTTTGCAAGATCAGAATGGACTTAGGGTAAATTAATTCCTCGACCAAAACTTGGTCATTTGAAATATTTCTTTGGATGGGCTCGGTGGTATTGGATATATTGACAGATGATCTGTTACGATACCGTCAGTGTGGGATTTGACTTCAAGTCTAAACTTGAACCATAAAAATGATGCACTTAAGGTTTGTATTATTCCCATTTAAGTCACTTGAGAATTGAGATATTCTTCTGATATGTGGAAATGCACCTAGTTGACACTTGACTTAGGACCCAAGATAAAGCACAATCTTGGGGTATACCGCTTTCTTGTTTACCTTGTTTCATTTTAGGGTTTTTATACATAAAAGTACATGAATTATGATGATAGAAACCCTTTCAGACTACGGGCTTAGGCTGAAGCATGTGATTATGCACAGGGGGAAATTGGAACCCGAGATGACTTATTTATTCCATTTCACTTAATTAATTATCTTAAATTTTTATATAATGGCTCCCTACATTTAATCATATAATGAAATGGAATGGTTTAGACACCTTGGGTGCTGGCCTACTTGGATATTTTCTCACACCCAACTCAGGTTTTGTTAACACCTATGTAGATTCTATGATTGCAGGTATTGAGAAAGGGAAGTGTGGAACTTCCAATACTTCATTGATTGATTCTTTTTAGGATAGATACTGGGGTAGAGGATCAATCCTTGATCATGATTCAATTTTCACACTTTGTTTCTTACCTTCTTAGTTGATAGCATGCTTGGGTTATATTTTCTATATATTCAGTTTAGACACACATTATTGCATGACATCATTTTTAAGCTTCTGCACTTGATTCTAATTCAGTTGTATTATCCATATTTCTTCTATATTAGTTTATTCATTTGTATTCTTCCACTATTTATTATTAATTGTTTTTTACTTTCTTTGTGATAATACCAATTATCTATGAGGGCATAGTCTCCTCCTCAGACACAAAAACAACCTCGCTACAAGTCGAAAGCCTCTATAATTCAGGGAGATGCACTTGAGGTCATATAACCCACTGGTTCGGCCACCGTCATGGATGTGAGCTGGTTTAGAATGTTACATTATCAATAACATGATGTAAAATGAAGAAATTGACTCTATATAGTTTTATAATTTTATAGGGTTAATTTTCATCAGGTACATTCTTTATATTCATCATACGATAATGGAAAAGAAAGTCATCAATCTAATGTATAAGGACCATGAATCTATTATTACATAAGTGGAAAAATTTACAAGGAGTATGAGTTTTGTTTCTGTCATTTTCCTTTAAACAGAATATAATATTACTCAATAATCAAATAGACTAAAAAGACGTCTCTACTTGGGTTTATCAATAAGGGACATCAATAACTATGAAGAAATCATTTAATGAGTCACCAAGGTATAAATAGATATTTTAGTTACCCATAAATCTTATAGTTTTGATAAGAAATTAAATAGGAAATTTAATGGAACATTTACCATTAAAAATGATGAAAAAAAGATTAGTCTTTTATTAAATTGGAAATGTGGGAGGAGAAAAGGTAAAAATTATCTTAAAGGGACTAGTAAATAATTTATGTGTGGATATGAAGGTTATCAATAAATAAAATTTAGAAGTGATTGATAGAGAACAATTAATGTGTGGATATGAAGGTTATCATAACTAATGACATAAATAGTCCATTAATGCCAATGGAAATTGGAAATATAATGCAATTAGGACTGGAAATGTTTTTGGTTTGAATGACAAGGTGAAAGGTAAACTTAACATCCTAACAGAAAGATCTAATTTCCTTTTGGATTCAAACTCCAAAAACTAATTTATATCTATGTAATTTTATAAGGGTATCATGTTACCCTGACATAAATTATATAAATAATGAGCATTGAAAACTACTAATGGTAAAATGATCCCATCACATGTTTACAGTTCCTACCATATTCAATTTTTCGGGAATGTGTATCCTTCGATTACAGTGATTCTTCTTATAATATAATTTTATGTTATTTTAGTCATGTATTATTTTTCATTAAATGGATCCCTTATCAATTTTCTATATAGAGAGGTCACATTTCATATTCTGAGTGATCCTAATATTATTTATCAGTGATGAGATAATATTATCTTTATATATAAATTACACCCATTTCATGAGTTTTAATTCATTTTCAAAAGAGGTATTTTTATTATATGGTTGGGGATAAACTAAAATCAATGAAATTAATATTATGTGGGAATTTATTGATTGATTTATGGTACATTTTCATATATATCCACTAAATCATAAATATTATTTTTATATTAGAACTCTTACATGATTCTAAACCAATATCAAAATCATTATTAGAAATTGGACTAATAAATTCATTGGAATTGATGGCCTAATATAGAGGAATATATTCAGGGGATTCATTTGGCTAATTGAACCACCATGGGGTGCACCTATTCTTATGTTAATAATAATGACATATCCATAAAAATCTACAATGGTTATCCAAAAATTTATCTAATTAATATCAAGAATAATTATACTATAAACCGTATAGTTGATGTTTTCAATTAATTACATCGATCTCAATAATTTTCCAATTTTGAACACAATTTTAGATATAAAAAATTAATGGTTAAGAAGGAGGATATGTGAAATAAATCCTTCAATTAGATTTTCAAGCATAATGAATATATAGTGATTCCATTTGGAAACATTAAATCTCCCACTATCATTATAGACATAATTATTACAGTCATTAGTGATTACTATTAATGAAATTTTATTATTATTTATTGATAATATTCGTAAATATTCTATTAGTTTTTATGATATTTATGAAAAAATGATAGTTGCACAACAGATCAATAAAAAAGAGAAAATAGATGACAAATTTACAATAATTTAATATTATTTTAAAAATGGTTTATTTTTGTTCTTATAATCTTTAGAATTTGGTATATTAGTAGATATTTAAAATATATAAGTTATTGACCAATGTACTAGACCATCCATAGTTACTAAGATCTATAGTTTTGTTTTATTATCCAGATATTGTTGATGACTTGTGAAATTGTTTCCAAATATATCTAATCAAGACAGCACAATAACTAAAAAATGAGTCATGTTTCATTAGATTGATAAATGTGATGAAAATATCTAGGAGTAATAAAATGTTTTCTATTGTAACATTTAACACAAAACCCAATAATGGTGAATGGGTTTTTATATATAGTGATATATGGAAGGAGTTTTTGGGGGTGTATTCTCATGTATAATGGCTTGGTGATAACTTATACCTCACAAAAATTGAACGTTCGTGAAGAAAATTACCGATCTCATTATTTGGTTTTAATTATAGTATTTTGATTCTATGAAGATATAAATGAATTATATATTCCTTGAAAGGTGTGACATATATAATGATAATAAATTATTAATGTATATTTTCACTCAGAAAGAGTTGGATATATGATAGAGATGACAATTGTATTTGAATAGTGTTTGTGGAATCTCAATATATTTGCATCCACCGAAAGTGAAAAAGGTGGAAGAAAATATGTATATAAAAGACCACGTTAGATTATGTGTGATGAAGATCATAAAATATGTGATGTTTATATATATTTAATGATGAATATATAATTACTAATTTAATCGGATAAATCTTATCTTACCATGATGAGGGTTTGACCATCTATCCATGTGAAGATTAAATAATTGAAAAAGGAAGGTGTTGGGATGAATAATATGTTGAGAAATGATCAATAGTTAATCCTTAATTATGAAGGAATAATAATTAATAGGAACCAAGTATATGTCAAAAATACACCATACATGATGAATTAATTGTGGGATAAAGCTCATAAAAAATAATTATTTGTTCATCATGAATATGAATATATATAGAGATATGATGGAATATTTCTCGCGGGAGAACATGATGACATATATATTGGTGTGGATATCTTTTTTATTTGTACAAAAACATATTCTAGGTGAGAGACAATATTTAATGAAAAAATTACAACTATTATACATACAATAATAGAAATGGGAAAAAATCAACATGGATTTCATCCTCAAAAACCTAAAAATGTTTAATGTCCATAACAATATTTTTTTCTTTAGTTGATCACCATACAATGTTACTAGAAATTTTATCTCTCTAAAAGTATTTTTTCATTGATCACCATTCCATAATATACATTAATAACATTCTAACATTCCATTTATTATAACATTTTATCGAATCATACTGAGATTAAAGGTTTGCCGTAATGTTCTAGTAAGGTCATTAGAAATCACTAGATACATTGATCTGTTTTTATACTACTTACCATCCATATACAGTTGCACATCCCAATATTATCATTAAAACACAAGAATATACGTTGGGATTCGATTATTTAGGTTCCAAATGTGTTTCTCAGTATAAACATTATATCATAAGATTCTATATAATAACTGACATTAGTCATGTATCCATATGGATCCCTTTTAATCCCTATATAGAATCAAGTACAAAATTCTAAAAAATTGTGATAAATTGGTAGGGTTAAAACTTTTACGGCCTAATATAAGAGGGGAAATGATAGAGAATTTTATATACATTTACTATCATCTCAAGGAATCATAGATTCTATAGATAATTTATACTAATAATATTCTATGAGATCTGGTATTATAATTTAATGAAAATTTATTCCTATGAATTTCTCTAAGGAAGATGGCTATGGGAATTAAAATGAAGTGAAATCTAATAAAAATATATATAGGCTCCTTAAAAGTTTCTACCTAGTTGGTATGGTTTCATATCACTTGGAATATCCACCAAACCTTTCATGTTCTCAATATGTGTTCCATTTACCTATCTTCTAGAAGTACATACACAACCAATCATATATACTAAAATTATATTTTTCACCCTCGAATAGTGATCCTTATAATAAATAAATACAATATTAAATCTAGGATGAAGAGAAAAAATGATTAATTTAACACCAATAAATTCAAAAATACATACATTGTATTCTATATCTTACACAATTAGCAACACTGAGCTTAAAAAACCCATGAAGCATATTTTATTAAATTCAATGTCATTGATTTCTTTTGAAACATTAAACCCTAAGTCTAAATGAATCCTAATATAATAAACCATTATAATGATTACACTAAATTGGTGGGTAATAATTCTAATAACTATGTTATTAAAAATATGGGCATATATTGATTAGATATAAAATAAAAATAATTTTGATGAAAAATAAATGTATTTGGAAAAGTTGTATGGTTTCTAAAATCTGGTTTAGTCACACATTACATACATAATTTAAAATTCATTTTTATAACTTCCAAAAAATTTCTATAAAAATCTAACTTATTTTTATAACGTAATATAAAAATTAATTTTGGGTTTATTTTTATTATTTTCATAAATATTTTATTTTTCATTGAGTAGTGAGAAATTATATTTTTCATTAAAATATTATTATTATTTAAATTTGTTACATTGTAATATTAGAACATATATTTTTCTAAAATTAGAAATATATTAATTATATTAATATTTTAAAAATTTAGGTCATTGGATCTATTTTCATATTGAATTTTGATATAAAGACTTTGTAAAACATAAAACATTTTCCCTTTGAAAACCCACTTGCTCGTCGCATATGAAATATTTGTTTTAAAATAAACTTTTTATCTTATGGGAATGGAATTTTAAGAAATGGATTACATATTTAAAATAAAAAATATATATTTCATAACAATATATATTTAATTTTTCACTAAAATGAATATTTAAAATATTAAATATTAAATACCTTGGTTATAGTAAAAAATGGGTTTATCGGGGGTTAAACTAAATAGATAACAGTTAAAATTTCTGAAAATAACGTATAAAATATATTGGATGAAGATATTTCACCCATGAAATTTTTATTCCCATGGAATACTAAATTTTCGATGCATATTCCATGTAAAAATGTTGTTACACCTTTTTTCTTTTAAAAATTGAAAATTGTGAAGCTCACCTAACATATAAATAGACACCACTATACTCAATTATTAACAGCATGAATAACATTTATGTAATCCAATAAATTACCAAATAACTTATCAACTTTTTTTAACAAATCATATAATTTTTGTTTTGGTCATAAATCAATTCTAGGATTACCTTATGTGCAATCCTAAAGTGGTTGTTTGAGAAGATGTAATATTCTTAATGATGAGTTTTTTGTTCTAAAATGTCGTCCAAAAACATAAAATATTGTTAAAACATTATTATATAAAAAAAACTTAGTCCTATATACTGGTATGTTTTAGTTTTATAGTCATGATCTTTATCCATCTCCTCTTCCATCAAATGAGGAACAATAACATAACTTATCTGTACGACTGACAACAAGATCACGAAGCAATGTGACATGTTTTCCATGAAAACATTTCACAATTTTATATTATGATGTTTATAAAGTATATATATTATATTTAAATCCTAATTATACATATAGAGTTACTATATCATATATAACATTTATATTTTACAATTGTCAAGGGATACGATAACACCGCTCTTATTTATGGCGGACTACTCCCTTTTGAAGCGATGTGATTTTTGATTCACTTTAGATAGACATGAGAGGTGATAAGAAAAAATATAGATAAATTGTGTTATATAAATTAAAAAAAATGATATTAATAACCTATTTTTCCTTTTAAAATATAATGTATCACTTTTTTCTTTACACGGAAAAATGATAACATCTTTATCGTACATGTGTTCAACCGATTTCCCGACGTGATGTGACTCAATATACATCACCAAAAAATGTATTATATATGTTAGAATATTTAAAAATATAATATTGTACATATGATATTTTATTCCTCATGGATGGAAAAAATATTACATACCTTCCTTCAACAATGATCATCGAAAAATGGAAATGTTTAATATGCACAAGTATGACCCACTATCTCTTTGATTGTAACGTACATGATATCTCAACACAATTTTTCTTGATTTCTTATAAAACTATAAATTATCTATAAATGATTTAAAAATTTAAGTATTATTATTATTATTATATATATATATTCAAATAATTATCTGTTTGAAAATTTTTCATTGAAGTGATGTCATTTTTGACAGGTAAGACAAATATCATCAAACCACCATATGTAAATTTATTTTATTAAGTAGATTTATATAACATGTTAATATGTAAATGAAATAGAATAATAAATATGAAATAGTTTATTAGTCATATAAGTAAATTATATAAATTTATTTTTCCAAAATATAAATATCATACATTATGATCCAAACTCAAGGTGGGGGACATCATCTCAATATCACTTCATTGAGGAATATTGTAATATTACACAGATAATTTATCTTATATGATGTACATATTTCTCCTTTTACATGTAAAATAATTATTCTATTTAAAATCATAGTATTTTATGTTTCAATTTTTTTATTTCAATAATGGTTATTTAACATTGAAGTTACAAAGGGAAAAATAATTTCATTACACTATTTCCATTCATTGGGTAATATTACGTCATCATTTTCCATTGATATTATAAGATTATCGTCATAGTGAAATTTAATTATCTTATGTTGTTCTTACAGATTTTCATGGTGGTTTTACATTTGATACATAGAATATATTCATTGATTATTTCTCACATCAATGTTAAGATCATTGTACAGTATTTTGTCTCAATTTCCATTTCTTCGAGACATGTTTTTTAATATACACCTATTCACATTCATTTTGTGTATATAACAACCCTTTGATATATTTTTCATTATTAATTATTAATTCCTGATTGAAAATTGTTAATTTTTTTTTCCATATTCATTGATTCATGGATATGAATGTGACCAAAAAATAATTCCATTCAAATATATCGTTCTTACTTTGAATGACATTTTATTAACTACGTAAAACATAATAAATCCATCTTATTTACTCACAAAATTTTTTTGATAAGGAATATTATTCATGAAATGAAAATATAATTAGATATATATGATGTTCTTTGTACATGTACTTATTTTTTGTTCTAGGAATTTAATAACTCATAGATGCATCAGTAGAGTTATGACTCAAATCAGAACGAAAGAATTAAATGTGTTTCTAAATATTGTTCTAAATTTTCTTATTAAAGTTTATGATGGTATAGGTATAATGTTCTTTAGAACATGAAATCTAATTATTAATCATTTTCCTCATGAATAATTATGTAAATATTGTAATTTGTTAATTGTATAATTATATTATCTCTCAGATCATTTCCTTCAATGTTTATTAACTAAATTGATTGTGTTTTTAGTTATTCATAATTCCATATTTAGTATTTTGTATCTTATTCTCCATGATATTTTTAAAATGATATTATCTCCATTTGTATATGATTAAAATTTTATTGATTAAATGTCACTTGTTTTCAGTTACTAACTGTACAATATTGATTATTTCTTATCAAATCCGAATTGAAAATAAATTTAAATAAATTTATTTTCAGTTATTTAAAATTTTATAATTATTATTATTTATTCTTTATATATACCTCAATATATAACCCATATTTAGAATTTGAGATCACCCTTATTTAATTTCCATTCCCAAAAATCAAAAAATTATACTGTGATTGATATGTAAGGATAATAAAGAGGGAATAATTATATTCTCTAAAACAGTAGGTTTCAATTGTTTTTTTCAAATGTACTATGAGAATTATTTATGTATATATTTTTTCTATACTACTAAATTATTCTATTTTTCAGGATGCATTTCATTGAATATTATACCAATTTAACAATGTAGATAACATCTTCAAGGCCCTAAGGTCTGGGTTGTTATAGATTGTTTGAGAAGGAGATTAGTAGAAAAATATGGATATAGTTTTATAAGAGAATTAGTTGGAGATAACCTGAATGATAGAAGGCTAAATTTTATTCTTGTTAGTAATTATGAATTATACACCCAAAAAAAGTATCATAATTGAATGGTAACATGTTTTATGTTGGGAAATTATCATAATAAAGAAAATAATTTCCAACGAAAATTGAAGAGTATGGTAGATGGAAATAAATCTCATCCTAGAGATCCATTTATAGTTCAATTTAATAAATATAGGGAACCTATGAGTTATCTGAGAAAATTACATATTTTTAAGGTTTATACCCTAACCATGGATGAAATTGTGTAGAAATAAAATGGTTGAAGTATTTATATATTATACTCAAGATGAAAATTTGAGAAGTATTTGTATAAATTGGATTTGGGTGATAAGAATTATGAAACGTCTATGTATTGTGGTATATTTTAGAATAATATATTTATTCCTTAACATAAGAGCTAGGGATACCATCATGTGTTTTCAATTTATGATTCATCATTATTTCAATGACATAAACACTACCTATTTAGCTTTTATGTGATGGTAGATTACAATGATTATTGATTTTGTTGAAAAATATTAATGGGAACAAACACCATTTGCTTATTATATGTTTTACTTAATAAGTTTATTTTGAAATACATACCTTACATTAAATTGGAATATGATAAAAGGTATTAAAAAAATATGATTTTTTATATCTTGATGGTTATGTAATTATGGGTTATCAAATTTTTGGAATGTAATATAAATTATATAAATATATTTTTATAAAAAAGGACATCACATTACAGCTGGTGCAGGCCATGAGGCATTAAACCACAGTTGAAGGAACATAAGGGTTTAATAGATACCATTTTACTACATGATTTCCCTGATAATATTTCATTTTTTTAGTTAAAAAATTTCATAGATAAATAATAATTTTGATTCGATGGTGTCAAAATTGTGGCCTGGAGATTAATGTATTATATAGAATAACATTTAATAACCATCATCATTATATAAAATATTTATAAAAATATACAAATAATTATCACTATTTTATGGATCTAATGGTACACTAAAAATTAAATCAAGTGCTTTAGGAATAAATAATTTGTTTTTGGATATTAATTTCTTGGAGTAAGTGATGGGTAGCTAAATGACCGGAGCACAAAAAAGATGAGTTTGTGAAAATGAAATAAAATATATCAACTATATATATTTTAATAAATTCTCATTCTATATTTAATTGTGTTCCAAAAATCTAGGAAATGTATAATGGAAAAAAATTTATCCTAATACCTTATTTTATTTATACATGATGGCCTTTTAAATCATCCTTTATATATGATTTTTTGGTCCTTAATGTTCCATTGGTCTTTTAATTTATTATTATCAATTACCTCTATAAATATCAATCATTAGTTATTTTTTTCACATATATATCATAACATTACACCAATTTTTTATTACATAGTTATATAGTTAATTGTTATTCTATATGAACCTTTCTATGTCCATTTCCTTATGATTAATAAGATATTTTTGTAATCCTTTTTACAATGTGGGTTTTCTAAAATTGAAAATCAAAATAGAAAACCAATGAATTATGAGTGCATGATAAAATTACAAGTGAAAAATTTATTAATGTATGCTGAATGTAACACCATGAAGTTATAAATGAAATTAATAGAATTATATACCTTATATGACACAAAATGTCAATCTTAATCAACTCAACAAAAAATTATTAAATTTAATCACTTCGATTACTTACAGAACATTCAAATCTTTGTATAAATGAAAATAAATACAAAATTACATCATAATAAAGTCATTTAAATAGAGAATACAGATATTACAAACTAAAAATTTAAATTTATCATTATTTTTTTGAAATATAATAATAATCATTTAATATGAAATGAAATGTTATCTGAAAAATGGTATTTTTTCTAAGAGATTGTTTACTGACACTTTACCCACATATTTTAAAATAATTTTGTCTAGTTATAATAAATTTATTTGTAAAAGTAAACTTAATTTTAGAAATCATAATATAAAACTATATTCTGTTTAAATTTTGGGATTTTTCTAAAATGTTTTAATTTATGAGGAATTATGAAAAAATACATTTTTTATAGAAAATATCCAATTCAATTAAATAATTTACAAATTTAGATTTTAGTAGAATTTTTTAGACGTAAAATTTCGATATAAATGTAACTAAATAAATAATTTCGTCTATTTGAATCATTTTCATATTGAATTATGATGTAAAAACATTGAAAATTTTAGAACACTTTTCATTTCAAAACCCGCATTCCCATCTTGTTTCTGATATTTCTTTTAAATTAAAATTTTACCAATATGTGAAAAAAAATTTAAATAAATTTATTACATTTTAGCAGTTATAATTATATATATTATCTATGATCAACTTCATTTTTACCACAATGAATAGTTAAAATAGTATAAATAAATTTCCATAGATAAAGTAAAAATTTGTTTATCAGGAGGTTAAACTAATGAGATGTGGGTAAAATGACCTAAAATTCTATGAAAAAACTTGTTGACCAGAAATATTTAGATATTATAATTTATATGAAGCTATAATACACTATTTTTACCCCTCTTAATGTGAGAAATATATACTTTTTTCTTTTTTAAACATTCAAAATGTGACACTCAGCTCACGTTTAAAAGGCCAATAGCTTTACTATAGTCATTAAAAATTTAAAAAAAATTATTTTGGATAATACTTACTGAAATTTATTCATGAATTCCATTCCAACATCATATAACTCGGGGTTTTTTCATAGACTAATTACAATAATACTATATATATAATCCAAAATAGGTGTCCCAAGAAGAGGTAAAAGTACAAATTAATTATTTTTATTACATATTGAACATTATTCAAATAAAATAAATGTAATATTATATATTAAAAAATTTATCTACAATATAATTAGAATTTATTATGTGATGTGAATGGCGTACGTCTATCTCTACTACCCTCTAATGGGAAATGATATCATTGCTCAGGAGTATAGCAGACTACACTTGATGAACCAATATGAAATATTTTCCATCAAAAAATAACATGGTTGGGTATGAATATGGATATAAGATAAAAAAATATGATTTTTATAACAATATTATACATTATGATTCATTATATCATATATACCTCTTTTATTTTCCATTCCATAGGTGATATGATATTTTCACCTGTGTGTACGAAAGACTACCACCATGCGAGGTGATGTAGTTCATTTTTCACTAGTAAATGACATGGGAGGTAATAAGGATATATTTGATGAATATATGTGATATAAATACAATAATAATTATATTAATTAAATATTTATCAATAATAATGGATAATATTTCATTTTCATTCCAACACGTGAAAATCATTATGTTGTTCATGTATGTGGGGACTTCTGCCTTCACGAAGAAATGTGACTATCCTTTCACCACTAAAACAAATTAATGATATATATGATTATATTTGGATAAATATTATGGTATAAATTATATTATAATCATTATTTATTAGTAAAATGTTTCTCAACTTTTTCCATAATGATCATTAGAAAATGGAAATGTTACTTGTTCCTTCATATGGTCTATCGTCTCCATGACCAAAACATATAGAATTTCTGAAAACCATATTTCATGATTTTTAATAAATTATAATAGATTCAAAAACATTATAATTATTACCTGATTACTAATCAAGGTTTATTGGGAAAATGACCTCTTAGACCAATAATAGACCTACCAATGTAAATATCATAAAACACCCGATGTAAAATTAGTTGATTATGTAATTGTTTATAAAAAGTAATAATGGAAATAAAACAAATAATAAAAATTAAAATCTCCATAACCAATTATAAAATTAACATAATTTTTAGTATTATGGAAGATAATGAACTTACATGATGAAACAGACTCAAGGTAAGGGACTCCGTCTCAATTTCTCTTCACTAAGACATATTGTAATGTTTTTCACCTGTTGACAATTAATTTTTGTATATACCGAATTTTTTTAATTTTATTTCATGATTCCTTAATAATTAATTTTATTTTATGTTTTAATTATAATTATCCATCCATGGTTATTTTACATGAATGTTACCATGTTTTAAATAATTTTATAAAATTATTCCTTTTCATTGGGATATATTATTTCTTAATTGACCTTTTATTTATTAATTTAATATATATAATGAATTTTTATATAATTTAGAAATGAAGACCCGGGTGAACCCAGACCTAAAATTTATTGAAAATTAAACAATACAAGAAAACAAAAACAAAAGGTCCATTCTGAAAATTTCATGCCACTAGATAGCATATAAAAAGAAAACAACACAAACCTTTTAATGCTGAAAAGATGCCTTATTGTGCCTCACATAGCAGTAGCCCCATTAAGAAAATAAGTTCCTTTAGAGCCTTTATAAATAAAAAATGAAGTAGCCCCAAGCTCTTCCAGGAACAGAAATGATCAGCCAATACACCCCTAGATCTTTCAATAGAGTGCACCAAGTCATGCCTTCGACAGAAAGGCAATACATCAAGATGCAATACCATACCCATTAACCAATTTATTAATTTAAATATAATAATTATTTATTTATGATAGATAATGATTCATTTCCTGTTTGTATATATTATTTATATCACAGATATGAATATTTTTTAATCTGTATACCTTTTTTAATTATAGTGTTTTCTTTAAATGTTATTTTATTAACTGGGAATCATTAAAAAATACATGCACTTTTCTCAATGAAATAATTTTTTATTAGGAATATTATTTATCAATTAATTAAACTCTTTTATATTTTTGTATTGATTTATACATTCAATTATATCTTTGTCCTTGAATTATATATCCCCACGATGCATCGATTTTCTCATAAAAAATACCAATAAAATAGAATCAAATGGGTTTATAAATTTTACATTAAACCACATAGTGAATATTATTAATGATATATGTATCATGTTCATTAGAAATTGAATTCAAATGAATAATAGTTTCCATCATTTAGAATTCAGTTTTAATTATTTATGAGATTTTCATAATAAAATTATCTTCAGATGCATTTCATTGTCAGTTTACGGATTCAATGTAATGTGGTTTTAGTTATTTTCCTTTCAAAATTGATTATTACATATCTCATTATCCAATATATTTTCTCAATGATATTTTCTCTAGATGTATTTCCTTACCAATTTATTGAATAAATGGATGTGTTTCCAGCTATTTACCCTGGTATATTGATTGTACTTATTGGTTCATGATATATTACACATTACAAAACCCAATCTGAGAGTTTTATCTCACCAATATGTTTTACATTCACAAGAATCCATGAAGTGTTATATTATTTACATTCAAGGATATCATCAAGGGTATAACATTATTCAAGAAGAAAACATATTTTGTATTTTTTGTTTTTAAATGTAATTTTAGAATCATGTATGTTTATATTTACCCAATATTTGTAAAATATTCATAGATTTAGGATGTGATTAACTTTACCATATTCCAGTGTATTGAAGAATAAAATACCTCCATGTAACTAGTTTCAGTTATGTACACTATGGAATAAGAATACATCCCTTGTTAGACCTCATTATAGAAAAAAATTCAATGATATATATAAGATCATGATGATGTGAGGAGAAAACGATATACCTATTTATTTTTATCAATGTGATTGATTTTTTATAGAATTTGTTTTATAAGGGGGTAGAATATTTCACAAACAGATTTTATGATACATTTCTCTTCAAATAATTTTTTTATTTTATAGCATCCTTGAAATGCCCCACCAAGATTTTAGTGAATTGCGATAAACTATAGAAATTATATTATATATATGTTATCATTATAACATATAAAATTAATCGAAGAGTATAAATTTGAGTAAAAAAATTAATAAATATTTTTATAATGGTCCTACGAAAACAAATTTATTGATTAATTATTTTGGAATATTCACTCAGTTTATAGGAGGGTCATATTTTTCATCAAAATTAAATTTTAATCAAAAATGATATTTTTTGTGAAAAAACAATAAATTATTATTAAAAAATTATAAATTATTATTAATAATTTAATCATGAAATAAATAAAACTTAAAATTTTATTATTGGGAAATATTATGGTTTTTTCGAAAAAATAATATTTTTTATTGAATAGTGATGAATTCCATTTTTTGTAAAATTATAAAAACTTTTAAATAATTTGAATAATTTAAATTTCCCACTATGTTATAAATATTATCATAATGTAACATAATAATTATTTAATTTTATATAATATAATTAATTACTATGGAATAATAATTATACTTGATTTTTCTGTATGTTGATTTTTAATCCTAAAAGAACATTTGTCAAATATTACATTCTTGTTGTGATATATGAAATTATATTAAAATTTATTTGTTTTAATTACCTAAATTTAATCTAAAAAATATATTCCATATTTGGAATCATGTTGTTAATATTTTTTAAGCAATACCCTGTTATTTTTTTCATTATGAATAGTTACTATGGTAAATATTTGCCTACCTGGTATGGGTAAATTGTGTAAAATAAGGTCCGAACTATACGATAAGGCATATAAATAAAAAATACAAGTGAATTTATCCAATTTTATTAGTATAGGTCTAGAATACATATCCATGTTTAAAAAATAGTGTAGTCTAGTGCCATTTTACATTAATTATGCACTTCATATTATTTTTAGGTATAGAATTTATCCACAATGTCATTTTGTTTTAGTAACTGAAATATTTCATCATTGGGAAAAATGGATTTTATGATTATCTAGAAATATATAAATTTAATTCTAATTAATAATTATATCAGTTATGTTTTTTTTCATATTTTTATTCAGGTAATATTTACCTTAAATACTTACCCAACATGGACATTGTACCTGTTCATGTAAGAAAAAAAATACAATAAATAATTTAATAGATATTAAATGTAGTGAAATTTGTATGATTTATTATATTCATTGAATTTATTATAGAAATATAACATATTTGGTATGTATTTTATGTTTTTATTCTAATTAGTATTCCTTTTTAATTTCAATAAATTCATACTAAGTGAAAAATCCTAAAAATGTTTTATATGTAATATTAGGTTAAATATTATTCTACTAAATAAATTAGATATCAATAAATATTTTCTTCTTCCATGTGAATAATATATAGTCTATAATAATAATAATTTCCACTTATGAGCCATTTTATATTTTATATATACATTCTTAACCTCTAAGTAGAAAAAAATGATTTCATTGTAATTATAAAAATGGTTGATTATAGGTTAAAACGAATATATAAGGTTCAAAAAATCATTTAATCCTATATATATACCATTTAATGATCTTATGTTGATTTATCCTAAACCTAAAATGTAAATATATCAAATTGGGTCCACATAGACATTTAAATGGCTTTATATTAAATTAATTAATCAGGATATTCTAATAGTGGACCTACGCTCACTTATAAAATTGAAATTCCCCACCACCATTTTTCAAATATATTATCCAAGAAAAATCATAATGTCATCCTAGTTTTATTACCCATATCATAAATCATATGATATTTCTAAAATTTATTTCATTCAAAGATTTTGGTGTATGTCAAAGTAGATTTCTCAATGATGATGTATAACTCATAGTAGAGTACTTTCAATTATATTATTTCCAATAAAACCTCTAAAGAAATAGAATAAACTATAAATTAATTCACCAATTATAATAACTATTCATAATTGTTATTATAAAAATTCAATTACCATTATCCACGTTCTTTGAATCCCACCATAGTAGAAAACATACCTTCTTTTTACATATGGCTTACCAATTCCAGTAATTCATTTTTCAGGACTAATTTTCATGGATTATTATAAAAATGGAAATAATTATTATATATCATATTTATATAATTAATAACATTATGGATAATATTGAACCATGATCAAGGTTAACGTACCTGGTCTTCCAGACCAAAACATTCACGAGAAATGAAAATGTTAACACCCAGAAACAATGTTTTTATTATGGAATTATTAATTAATGAGTGTTAAAACGTTTTAGGTAGATCAAATATGATATAATAATATTGTATATTATTATATTAATTATTTAAAAACAATTCAAATTTTTCTATACCAGAGGTTATATTTCTTATTAGTGAAGTCAAACATGAGGTTAGTGATTTAAGTTTCAATCAATGTTTTATCGAGATTATTTATTCTTGAAATTCTATTCAGGAAAATTATATGATGCATATATAAGATACCCTTTTAATTTTATTATCCTCTGTTCACTGCAAAATATCACATGTTTCACTTTTAATTTCATCTATTTTAGTACTCATTTGACTAAAATTATGTTTTTTAAAAAAATATTCATTATTTATTCGTTGGAAGGAATAATTTATCATATAGGCCCATTTTTTCATGAAATTGTTTTTATGAATTTTTTCTATTATTCTCTTGTTTTTTTAAAAATAATAAATTTAAATGATTTAATTAAAATTAAAACTTTTATATGGATTTTCTTACTGTTTTATAAATGAGGTTCTTATTACGTTTACTAAAATTGGGAATAAAATATTTTTTCAACATACATGGCATACATGAAATTTCATTCTGTAATGACTTCCAAATTCATTAAATAATATATTACATGATTATAAGTTTATTTTAAATGAATTTTTTTTACATTAGTTTATATTTTTTAATATTTGAAAATATATGTTGATAATAAAATGTGAATTTTTCTCAAGAAATATTCCTTTTATCATTTCATGAACCTTTTGTTTATGAAAACATTATAAGATTCTTTTTATAATTTAATATGAAAATTATAAAATGATGCCATAGTAATTATTTATCTTGATGGTTTATGACTATTATGATGCGATGTTTATGAAAATAATTAATTTTTGATGGGTTATTCTATTATACATAGTAATGGACTATGTACAATAGATGGGTAAGATAAGAATTATATATCTCTCTACGTAATTGGGTAATGATTAATTTTTCCCCTTTAAAGGTTACACAAGATGTTATCCCATCCTTGATATAGGGTACCCAAGATGTTGTATGAAGATCGACCTATAGTGTTGATGAGTGGATTTCCCAATCTTGAAAAATAAGGAACATAGGAAGTTATAATAAACCTAATGTTGGAATACTAGTGGATAGCCAAATCCAAACTTGTTAAGAATTACATCGTGGGAATCCTTTACATATTAAATTTATTATTATAAATATGGATAACTATAAGACCCCTATTTGTTGAATGATATTATGCCAATGTTAAGCTCTTATTAATATGATTCATTGATAAATTTTTTATTCTTGTATCATGAAATACAAATATTTATTCCATGACACATGATTATAAATTTTAATACTTTTGTATGGTTTAAAATTATTATGATCATATAATCACACAAATATTATCAGTTTATACATATAACATCCTTGATATATAACTTGTTTACTATTACTCAGAATTTGAGATCACTATTAATAAAGTTTCATTTTACAAAGGATATGAAAAATGGTTTAATTTATGATATGAATAAAAAGGTTTACAAATGTCAATAACTAAATGGGATTCCAGATATATCTTTTATGTAAAAAATTTAATTTATCCATATATCAAATTGTAGTGCCCCTTAAACAAAATTCCACTAAACGGTTCCCAAATCGCTTTTAGGAACATGGCCTCAAGTGAATCTCCCCAAATTCTATAGTATTCTTGTAACACCACAAGATTTCAAAGTATGTTATTTCTTCAGAGTAATTCAATAACTTTCATTACACGCTACACCAAGTTCAAGCGCACCACAACTTACCAAACTAGCAGTTCAAAAGCATTTATGAATATTATTAACTGAATTTTAAACTTTATATAATCCTTATAATTTTATAATCCATATTATGAGTTTCTTCGACATAATGTAATAATAAATTCATTTTTTCTGATAAAATGAATTATTTTTCAAAAAATGAAATTTTACCGCCTTTTAATGGAGAACCCTTTTTAAATACAATATTTGAAACTTTTATATATTTAATTTGAAAAAATAAACTTCTTCTTTAGAATAATTACATAATAATTTAGTTTTCAATATGTTTTTAGTGTTTTTCTGATAACTTTCATATTTGGGTGAATAGTAAAAAATGCTATATTTTAACGGAAAAACTTTTTTAATCAGATTAATTTATAGTGTTGAATTATAAATTTTAATGTTTTGGAAGTATAATTAGATTATATTTTTACCCTTTAATCTAATGTTGGTTATTGTAATTAATTTCACATTGAAATTATACATAAAAAAGTGTCAATCTTTTGATAGTTACTGTTTCTTAAAAACTCATTATTTGTTTTTACTATGAAAATTAATTTTAAATTAATAACTACAACTTCTATGTTTTGAATTTGGTAAAATAGACTTCATTTTGGGATATTTAATAGTGATGTTATCCTAGGCTAAAGTTTTGGTATTATTATGAAAACATTCAATTTTTGATGAATAGTGAAAAAACACTGAGTTATGGTTTAAAACCGAATTTTTATTTAAAGAATTATTTATTTTATTTAAATATATTTTAGGTCAAAATAGATACATAATACCTATATATGTTCATTTTAGTTCATTGGAGTCAATTTATAATGATTTTAGATATATAAAACTTTTATTGAACTTTTACTGTCTTTTACCCACCTCCTAGAAGCATTTGAAAATTTACATAAAAGTTAATTTTACTGATTCTGTGAGTTGAATTTCGAAAATCCAAGAGACACGGTTAATATCAAGGAGTAAAATGTGGTTCAATAAGCTTAAAATAAATTTGGGTGGATATTAACTTTTTTTTTATTTACCACGGTTAAAAGTAAATAAGGTAATTAAGGGTAAAAATGATATTATTATTACCCTAACACAAGTACTAATTATATTGGATATGTGTAATTCGACCAAAAAAACCTTAGAAATAAAATATGACCCTCTAGGTCCACTTGGATTAGATTAATACATTTGTTATTATTTTGTTTAAAGTAGAGTTAAAAGAGTTAAAATCAAAGTTTAATGAAAAAACCATTTTCAATATAGGGTTATACATAAGATAAATTTGACTATAAATATTCATTATAAATATGAAAATATTTCCTAAATAATGGTATTTTATTTATAATTTTTATAGATCAAATAATTAAATTTATTAATGACACCATCATGATGCAGTAATTACATTATTAATGATAGAATCAAATAAATGGTATTATAAATATTCAACTAAATATAATTTCATCATTTTTATGACATCCACGTATTTTCTAGGTGAATATGACATGTTAGTATTGATTCAATGTATTTTTTTTGAAGTAATAATGCTGTTATTATTTTAACAAAAAAACAGATACCAAATAGTGTCAAAATAGACATAAAATAGTTTTTAGAACAAATATTATATTTTTAATTGATATAATGTTTCTAAAAATATAAGGTTCTGAAAAAATACTTATATAATAATATATATGACAATAATGAACCAATTGGGGTTCTATTGGTAGTATATATTATATTTATTAACCATATAGTGTAAGAATATAAGAAGAGATAGTAAAAGGTAAATTATTTAACTTAGAGTTAAATCTAAATGACATGATTAAAATGGTAACCTAAACATGTCTAAAAACTATTGGAAGAGTGGTTTTCAACCCATAACCACCATATAGTTTTAATAATACATTTTTGATCCATTATAAACTAGAAATGATTTTATTATAAAATAATATTTTATGTTTTTTCAACGGTGCCCCTCACACCTCTTATAATAGGGACCTTCCCTTTTCTCAAATTTACACCTCCAAAGCCATTTGGCTCGGCAAAAATCTGCCCAAATACTCTCTCAAATATCCTCCCTTCATCCCAGAGGCCATATTTTAGTCATAAATCCAACTTAAGGATCCCTTTTGATCAAATCAAAAAGAAGAACCCGAAGAAGAGGCAATGATTTCACCACCCTCTTTCAAGTTCTCTTATTTTCCCACTTACTCTTTCATTGTTTCCATTAAAAAATAATAGCTCCAGTATAATATATATACTGTTATGTTATTATAAACATGGAACAACTATATTCATTATTCTATCCATCTTATGAATGATAATGTCACCATACGTGCGTACGTACGGCTTACCGTCTCCACGCTATGGTGTAATTTTTTATTCAACACTATGTTATTTGAATGGATATAATGATGATTAATATGTACATAAATAATAAAAATAAAATTACAATGTCTCTGTAAAATTAATATACCATCTAATTCCACTCCTTTAAGGAAATTATATTATCGCTCGTGCGCACGTACAGTTTACCGTCTCCACGACGCGATGAGATTCATTTCCACGTTCATGACCATTAATCGATGATTATAAAAATATATATTACTAATAAGTATGTAATATATGACATAATAATGCTACTTGATATATATATATACTTACATATATCTTTTTCACTTAGTTCTGTTCAATACGATATGAAAACCGAAACAACATTTATGCGTAAGTACAGACTACCGTCTCCATAAACGGTTCTTTTCATTTCGTTTATATGTATATTATACATATTTATATTATAAATATATATGATATATAAATCATGTTTTATATTCTGGAAGTATTTAAATCTTGATCTAATTGATTCAATCAAGAGTAACAAGTTAAAACATGTACAATAAAGAAAGCGATTATTACTCGAAATACTAATTTAACACGAAAATTATTATTAAATGGGTAGTATAAAGTCATAAATGAATAATGTATGATATCATAAATATTAATAAGGTTTTGGTATAATTTAATAACACACTAAGATCTTCATACATGAGGTTAAACATACCCTCGACTAAAGTGCAAGTTAAGGGTTAATTCCTCAACCTCATTTTTATTTGAGATTATTTATGCGTAAGTATTTACTAGAATTTTTTTTTCATCCATGTCCATTTTTCATAAAAATGATTTCAAAATTAATATTTTAAGTATTTTTGAAAGGTACTCTTTATCATGATCAGAATTTTAAAGGTATTAAAGATTTATCTTTCTAATTTTTTTTAATTAATGTCCATGTTTTCAAAATGATTTTTAAGGATTTATTTATATAGACATGGAGGTTTTGAAATGATAATTCGTTTCAGTAGTTTCAAAGTGATATGAGACACTTTGATTCAAAAATCTCTATTAAATTACTTCCTTAATAAATGTGTGACTTTTAAATTATTTTAAATAAATATATATTTCTCTCAGAAAGTTTTACTCATCATTTTCAACTATGTCAGCATCCCTTACGGGATATTATTTTTGATTGAGGTTGATTTATTATAATACAATATTCTAAATTGTATTGAATGAGTTATGATATATTCGACTGTGGATGTTCTATTTTTATACCATTTATGGTTTATGGTTAATGTATTGACATTTTTTATGCTATTTTTAATACAAATGTTTTTGTTATGTTTCAACTATTCATATAAGCAATGCAGTGGACTTAGTAAGTGATGGGTGGAGCCTGATATAGCTCCTATATGCATTGGTAAGTCTCATGAGCCAAAGTAGTGTCTTGGAACAATGCCTTGAAAAAAAAATTATTTGTATCCTTGGGACGAGGCCTTGACTATGTGGTAATGATGTCTGGTATTAACCATTCTGTCATTGTGAAATTATTTATTACATGTGATTATTCGACTAATAGAATATCCATGGGAATTTTTATATGGTAATGTTTCATTTATTTATACCTTATTATGATCATGTTTATGTTTAAAAGGCTTTTTTTATTACACATCCTACCTTAAAATTTTGTAGCTTCAACTAAATTATTTACCCTTTCTGGAAATCTGAGCTCACCCCTTTCTTATGTTTTATTTTCCCAGGATCCAAGAAGTGTATTATGATTGATATATCAGATTAAGATAAAGGAAAAAATGTAATTCTCAATGAACTATCTATGTTGTCATTTATGTTTCAAATTGTAATGTAAAGGTAATGTATGTAATCTATTTTCCAAGACTGCTAAACTGATCGGTACTTTGATACTTGATTCCTTGTAATCATGCCAATGTATTAAAATAATGCACCGACTTTGGGTTACAGGGGTTGGGGAGTTATAGTTGGTATCAGAGAAAGTTTAGAAATAACCATAGAAGCTAGATTTAGATAAACTCTTATTAGAGCACATTGAACTAAGATTGATTTTGAGGATTAGTATAGATGGACTTACTAGAATTTTGGTAATTATAGATTTTGTGAGTTTTCCAAGAAAATAAATCCATGTCTGGATACGAGCATGTAGAGGCGGCACTGGAACAGATGTACCTATAGGTAAAACTTGAAAAAACTGCTTTGAGCTAGACTCGAACGGGAACTGGTGCACAAAAACGGGCCTTGCTGCACTCTAGGTTACGACACTCCCGAGTGATATACTTAGGACAATTCTCATTTTCTTTACAAAGTACTATAAAGGTTTTATGAGTATATACCTCCTCAAAGAAATCATTTTTTTGATTATGGATTATATCCACAAACTATTCAATTTACGTTAGGTATTTTACATGTTTGGAATTATGAATTGTGATTCATAAACTGACCTAGTGTATGCCATTGTTTAGAAAGGGAGCCCAGTAGAAGGAATGAGTAATCCAACAATAAATATGATCCATAGAGTAAGAAAGATCATATCTTTCATGGTATTAAGCCAAAATTTATATGGTAAATAGTCTCCCATGTATTCTCAACGTATGAAGAAATAGTATCTTGTGTTAACAAGATATGTAAATAATTCTCTGAATCCTATTGCTTTGAAGGGAAGCCAGAGAACAAAAGGATGGTATAAAGAAAGATGGACAAAGGGAAAGAATGATTTTTCAATATGTGATAAATTTGGAATGAATCTCCTTGGTAAATGATTGAAGGGAAAATTAGTTTGTTATAACTATGGCGAAAAAGGACACCAAGTACGTGATTGAAAGGGTAATAAAAAGTTTTCAATTTTAAAATGCTTCATCTGCAAGGCGTTGAGATACAACGCGAATCAATGTCCCATTCATAAGAGTATACCACAAATGTTGTTATTGGATAATAATCAAGTAATGATACTACATAAGATGAAGAAAAATGACTAGTGTTCTTATGTTGTTATTATAGAATTATTTCATTTGAGTGTTGTATCAACAGTATACAGGTTACAAGAATTATTGAGATAATTAAGGGTTGTACTACAGTACTATTTTATTGGGAATTTGATATTATATGGTCAGGATATTAAGGAAGTGATTTTTGAATAAGAGATAATTGATTTTGGTAATTCAGGATGTTGCAATGTTGTAAAAAAAATATACGATAAAGGTGTTCACATGTTATTACCTGAAAAAAAGAATTCTCATTATGTTAAACATCCTTATAAACATTGGACTGAGAGTTTGAATATAAGTATTATGGATAATTCTAAAGGTTAGAATGAATTATGTTTGAAATTGGATACTATTGTTATTGTTTTTTTTGGATTTCCATAAAAAGGACAACCTGGAGGTCGGGCGACAACTCGTCACATCTGGCAAGGCCGTGAGACTTAAACCCACAACCGAAGGGAGGCGAGGATGTATAATCTATCACTGACCCACATGATTTCCTTGATTGAATAATGTAGTTTTTTTAAAGGGTCTGATATGTGAATTATAAATTCATTATTTTTAGACCCCTATAAGATTAAGATAAATAGAATATTTATTTATTGAAATTTTTTAGAGTGAAAGAAAAGTTTGTGGTAGAAATTAGTTGAAGGATGAAACTATACTTTTAAATTATATATATATATTCCCTCTTATTTTATGGATAAATTAATTATTTAACTTTAGGGATGGGATCTTAAAACCAAAAATGTGTTATCCTAATACCTTATGTTTTGTTTAACCGATGGTATTTTAAATCATCATAGATAGGTGGCTTTGAGACCCACAATACTACAATTGTTTGTGATTGATGACCTCAATCAATCCCCTAAAAAAATTTACGTTTTCCTCCAATTATGTGTCTCTAATTGCTACCAATGTTCTGTTAATCTAAATAATAATTTGTGGTGACTTTTTCAGTCCCCTTTTCGTCTTATTAAGACTAAATTTTATTAACCCAATTTCTTATGTGGGTTTTCCCGCAAAGGTATTTTCTATTTTCAACCTTTTATTTTTGAATAACAATTTAAAATTCTGAGGATGCAATTTATTGAAGTAGGGATGAATGTAACACCGCATGATTTCAGTGTACGTTATTTCTTCAAAGTAATTCAATAACTTGAAATACACACAACACCTAGTTCAAGCGCACCACAACATATCAAACTAGTCATTCAAAAGCAGCTATGAATAGTTTTAACTGAATTTTGAAAATTATATAATCCTTATAATTTTAGAATCCATATTATGAGTTTCTTAGACATAATGTAAGAATAAATACATTTTTTCAGATAAATAGAATTATTTTTAAAAAAATGATATTTTACCGCCTTTTAATGGCGAATGCTTTTGAAATCCAATATTTGAAACTTTTATATATTACATTTGAAAAACTAAACTTCTCATTTAAAATCAGAACATAAGAATTTAGTTTCAATATGTTTTTGGTGTTTTTCTGATAACTTTCATATTGGGGTGAATAGTGAAAGATACTATATTTTAACTGAAAACAAATTTTTTAGTCAAAATAATTTATAGTGTTGAATTATAAATTTTAATTTTTTGGAAGTATAATTAGATTATATTTTTACCCTTTAATCCAATGTTTGTCATTGGAATTAATTTCAGATTGAATTTACACATAAACAAGTGTCAATCTTTTGATAGTTACTGTTTCCTAAAAACACACTATTTGTTTTGACAATGAAAATTAATTTTAAATTAATAAATGAATCTTATATGTTTTGAATATGGTAAAATAGACTTCATTTTTGGATTTGGAATATCGAAATTATCCTGGGGTGATGTTTTGTTATTTTTATGAAAACATTCCATTTTTGATGAATACTGATAAACACTAAGTTATCGTTTAAAACCGAATATTTATTTAAATAATTATATATTTTATTTAAATTTATTTTAGGTCAAAATAGATATATAATACCCATATATGTTCATTTTAATTCATTGGAGTCAATTTATAAAAATTTTATATATATAAAAATTTTATCAGACTTTTACCGTCTTTTACCCACCTCCTCAGAGCATTTGTAAATTTTCATAAAACATAATTTTACCACTTCTGTGAGTTGAATTTTGAAAACCCAAGAGACATGGTTAATATAAAAGAGTAAAATTTGGTTCAATAAGATAAAAAAATATTTGGTGAATAGTAACTTTTTACTTTTATTTACCACAGTTAAAAGTAAATAGGGTAATTAAGGGTAAAAATGATATTATTATTACCAAAACCAAGGTCCTAATTCTATTGGATAAGTGTAATTCGACCAGAAACAAGAATAGAAATAAAATATGACCCTTTAGGTCCACTAGGATTAGATTAAGACATTTATTATTATTTTTATTAAAGAAAAGTTAAAAGAGTTAAAATCAAAGTTTAATGACTAAACCATTTTAAATATACGGTTATAAATATGATAAATTAGACTAAAAATATTCCTTATAAATCTAAAAATATTTCCTATATAATTGTATTTTATTTAAAATTTTAAGATATTAAATAATTGAATTTATTAATGACACAATGATGATGCAGTAATTACCTTATTAATGAAAGAATAAAAAAAAAGGTATTATAAAAATCAAAATAAATATAATTTCAAATTTTTAATGACATAAAAAAATTTTCTAGGTGAATATGACATGTTAGGATCGATTAAATGTATTTTTTTAAGTAATCATGCTGTTATTATTTTAACAAAAAACAAATACCAAATAGTGTCAAAATTGACATAAAATAGTTTTTAAAACAAATATTATATTATTAAATGATATAATTTTCCAAGAAATCAAAGGTTCAGAAAAAATACTTATATAATAATATATAAGACATTAATGAACCAATTGGGGTTCAATTGGAAGTATATAGTATGTTTACTAACTATATAGTCTAAGAATACAAGAAGACACGGTAAAAGTTAAATAATTTAACTTAGAGTTAAATCTAAATGATAAGGTTAAAATGGTAACCTAAACTTGTCTAAAACCCACTGGATGAGTTTTTTTCGACCCATACCCACCTTATAATTTAAATAATACATTTTTTATCCATTAGAAACCGAAAATTATTTTATTATAAAATAATATTTTAAGTTTTTTCTAATGTGCCCCTCACCCCTCTTATAAAAGGGAACTTTCCCTTATTTAAAATTCACACCTCCAAAGCCATTTGGCTCATCCAAACTCTACCGAAATACTCCCTCAACTATCCTAACATCATCCTAGAGGCCCTCCTTTAGTCATAAATCCAACTTAAGGAGCCCTTTTGATCAAATCAAAAGGAAGAACCCGGAGAAGAGGTAATGATTTCACCACCCTCTTTCATGTTCTCTTATTCTTCCACTCAATCTTTATTTGATTCCATTTTAAAATAATAACTCCAGTATATAACATATAATGTGATTTTATATTAAATATGGAACACAAATATTCATTATTCTATCCATCTTATGAATGATTGTGTTTCCATGCATGTGTGCGTACGGCTTACCGTCTCTACACCGTTGTGTAATTTGTTATTCCATACTATGTTATTTGTTTGGGTTTAATGATGAGTAATATGTATAAAAATAATGAAACTAAAATGATAATGTCTCTGAAAATTAATATACCTTCCAATTCCTCTCCTTTAAGGAAATGATATTGTCGCTCGTGAGTACGTACGGATTACCGTCTCCACGACGCGATGAGATTCATTTCCACGATCACCATTCATCGATGATTATAAAAACATATATTACTAATAATTATGTAATATATGACATAATAATGATATTGGATATATATATATATACTAACATATATCTTATTCACTTAGTTTCATTCAATACGATATGAAAACAGAAACAACGTTTATGCGTACGTACGTACAACCGTCTCCATAAACGGTGTTTTTAATTTCATATATATGCCTATTATACATATTCATATTTTAAATATATATGATATATAAATCATTTTTTATATTCTATAAGTATTTAAATCTTGATCTAATTTATACAATCAAGAGTAACAAGTTAAAACACGTACGACAAAGAAAGCGATTATTACCCGAAATGTTAATATAACATGGAAATTATTATTAAATTGGTAGTATAAAGACATAAATGAATCATGTATGATATCATAAATATTAATATGGTTCTGGTATAATTTAATAACATACTAATATCTTTATACAAGAGGTTAAACATACCATCAACTAAAGGAAAGTGCAAGGTAAGGGTTAATTCTTCAATATCATTATTTTCCAAGATTGTTTATGTGTAAGTATTTACACGGACATTTTTATCATCCATGTCCATTTTTCATAAAAATGATTTCAAAATGAATATTTTAAGGATTTTTAAAAGGTACCCTTTATCAAAATCATAACTTTAAATGTTTTAAAGATTTATCTTTTTAAATATTTTTAATTAATGGCCATGTATTCAAAATGATTTTTAAGGATTTATTTATATAGAGATGAATGATTTGAAATGATAATTCTTTTCAAAATATTCAAAGTGGTATGGGACACTTTGATTAAAAAATATCTTTTAAATTACTTCAATTATAAATCTGTGACTATTAAATGATTTTACAAAAACAGATATTTCTCTCAAAAAGTTTTACTCATCATTTTCAACTATGTTAGCATCCTTTACTTGATATTATTTTTGATTGAGGTCGATTTATTATAATAAAATATTCCATATTTTATTTAATGATTTATGATATCATTGACTGTGGATGTTCTGTTTTTATACCATTCCTGGTTTATGGTTAATGTATTGACATTTCATATTCTAGTTTTAAAACAAATGTTTATGTTCTGTTTCAACTATTCATATGAGGAATGCAGTGGATTTAGTAAGTGATGGGTGGAGCCCACTATAGCTTCTCGATGCATCGTAGGTCTCATGAGAAAAACTATTGTCTTGTCACAAGGCCTTGACAAAAAATTTATTTTTAGTCTTGGCACGAGGCCTTGACTATTTTGTAATGATGTCCGATAGTAGGCATTCCCTCATTGTGAAATTAGTTATTACATGTGATTATTAGACTAGTAGAATATACATGTGCATGTTTATATGGTAATGATTCATTTATTTTTACCATATTATGTTCATGTTTATGTTTAAAATGCTCTTTTTTATTACACATCTTACCTTAAAATTTTATAGCTTCGACTATATTATTTACCCTTACTGAGCATCTGAGCTCACCCCTTTCTTATGTTTTATTTTACCAGGATTTCAAGAAGTGTATTATGATTGATACGCTGGGTTATGATAAAAGAAAAATGGAATTCTCAAAGAACTATCTATGTTGTGTTTTATGTTTCAAATTTTAATGTAAAGTTAATGGAAGTAATCTATTTTACAAGAATACTAAACTGATCAGTCCTTCGGGACTTGATTCCTTGTAATCGTGCATATGTATTTAAATAATGCACTGGCTCTGGGTAACTGGGGTCGGTGTATTACAATTATGACTAGAAATTATGTCCTAAGGTGTTTATGAAGGGTGACTATGTCCTCTTATCAAATTTTAACATATTTGTATAAGTAATATAGACCATTAATAATAACATAGAATCAATTAGAAAAAATATAATATCTAGAGATATATATGTTATAAAATCCAAAAAATAATCAAATATACAATGATGATGGTGTCATATGTTTAAAATGAAGTTCAAAAAAAGTATATTGGTAATGATAGAAATATTTATATAAACAAAAAATAGAAAAAAGATCTATCTCTATCTAGAGTCATGATCCTCAGCTCAATCATCTATTCCCTAGAAACTATGAATCAATAAAAATCCTATAGTATTGTTTTTTCCATTATCAATACCTTTAGTCATGAAGTCTTAGTAGGAACCAAAGAGGTCCGATTAGGGTATGAGAAAAAATCCTAGTAGGCCACCACCAAAAGTGTATTATACCATTTAGTTCACGAATATATAATAATAATAATATTGTATAGGTATTAGTAGAATCTAAAGGTAATGAACCCATAATGGTCCTGGTGTGCATGGACACCCATCCTCTACTACCTACTTCGGCCTTATTCATGATGTTTATGAATAAAAATATGTCTCTATATCATTTAATAAATAGGCATTGAGACATGGTTTGTATAAAATTTCCCTGGTAATGAAATGTGATAAAAAAATTTCTTAATCAAGATATCAAAATGGAATAAGACCCTAAATGAATCCAATAATGTTCTAGGCATATAAGATGCATCATATAAATCATTTCATTAATTATTCAATAAACAACCAAAGATCATCCCTGTCATTCCTTATTTTGAATCGATGTATCACCACATGAATATCATGAACCTAACTCCCTAAAATCTCATACTTGATGATCCTCAACATGGCCTTACTATCTCTATAGGTTTGGAAAAACATCATCTACATTTGTGTCCATCCTTATACCCCCACTAAGGGAGGAAAAGTCTCACACCTAGAATATATAAAAACAACCTTCCAAATATATCCTTGTAATTTCATTAGGAATCCATATATCACTATGTCATAGGACGATCAGACCCCTGAATCCCTCCTCGATAGTATACCAGAGTGTCAATGTATCACTCAGGCATATTTAAGGTACAAGACATATGATTCCATCCAGGGAATTCATATATGAATCTCTGTGTCACACAAGTCATTTGATAAACATTCAACCGATGTGATTTAATTATTGAAAAAAATTCAATTTCCATGATCATTTCAATTAAACATCCCCTCAGAAGAAGGATCAAAGTAAGGGATAAACGTGGAAGGTTTAGTATTTAATTACCTAATGTACTAATTTCATTATAAGATTAAATTCATGCATAAGAAAGAAATTAAATGGCTAGAGTCTAGGGACACATGATTTCATTCCATTTCGTTAATTAATTAAAATTAAAATTAAAATTCGTCAATTAATATACCATGTAAAGGGGTAAATGGTATACATTAAAAGTGAGTAATATATATTCCACCCATGGTCTCACACATTTAGTAGTAATTGTGCGGTAAGTACCACATTGATTCTACAAAAAGTGTTTCCTTGCAAAAAAGCCTTGTCCTATGCTCTGAACAAGCCCTAGACACCCCTAATGATCCCATGAACTCAATTTGTATTCAAATTTGGCTATAATGAAGTATTTAAACCAATATTTTAGTTATCCATACCAGAATGGTTGAATCTAGTTCTTATAAACTTCCCCTTTAAAACAATTCATCCCCGATTTTCCATTCAATGTGAGGTAAAAAATAATCCTTGAACACCTCTGGCCACTATACTCAAACATCGAAATCCCACTCCTAGGTATCATTCTATACATAATCTTGCTTCCATATAATTCTTACTATAATAATTTCATGAACATAGTGAACCTTCATGCCAAAATCAACAATAAGAATACGATGCTCATCAAAGGATGCATCTATATGTACCTAAACCTCCTTAGGATGAAAATCATGAGATGTGTTAGAATGATAACAATGCATTTGTGAAATGTGGAAGAAATAATGGATGGATTGGCACATGTGAGGTAACTGAAACTGATAGTCTTCTAACGTGACTCGTTCTCGAATCTCAAACAACCCATCATATTATTTTGTAAGATTACAATGTCTCCTGATAATCATATCACCTATCCTCAGTAACACATGTACAAATACATGATCACCATCATTTAACTATAGAGGTTAATGAGGATGATTATAAGAACCCGATTCTTAATCTTGAGGTATGTGTTTCTTCTGTTCTTTTTCCCTTAAGTGTTTTTGTGAAAATAAGTAAAATGGGGGAAAATCCCAATTTTTGTGGGTACATGACATGTACCTTTCGACACACTGTGTACTTTGGTGGTGTGGGATGAGTACATAGGGCGTGTAGGACTGTCGGCGATGAAGGGTGTAAAAACTAACTACACACCGTGTACTTAGTATTTACACTCCATGTAATAAATCGACAAGTGAATAGTAAGGCAGTAGAACCAGCTACCAACGGAGCAACAGTTTATGCCCTATACTCAGTAATACACGCCGTGTACACATGTTGACAGATGAACAGTTCGACAGTAAAAAGTACTCACCAGAGGAAAAGTTAATAAATAGACAGTACATGCCATGTACTTGAGAGTACACGCCATGTAGTTTGTTTTTTTCACTTAATATAGGCATTATAATATTATTTCGATAGAGGAAGCTTAGAACGTTGGAGGAGCTTAGGAGAGACGACCGAGACTTAGAGTAGCTCCTGACCGAGCACCAGGACTCCGATTATTTCACCGAAGATCACGTTAGGACAACGCGGGAAAACCCTTTCTTCTCCTTCTGTGTTTCCTTCCAATTCGTTTCGGAGGGGATGTTATTTGAGTTTTAACGTGTAGTAATTTATCCCAGATTTTCATAGTTCTTGGACAATTCAGGAGGCACCGTTCACATATACCAATTAATGGAGATCGAGGTAGGTGGTCTGATGTTTAATTCCAACTATCAAGTTGTTTTTAGGTACCATTGTGCTATGAGCCCATGATTGGGGTGTCGTATGGCTAAGGACCTGAATAATTAAATACGTAGAATTGCGTATGTAATTTAATGGATATGTATAACTAATTTTTTGTATCATTTCTTAGATTTAGGTCCACCATGTGGGTGCATTCCCTTGTTTATCCATTTGGCCAGGTTACTTGAGGGTATACCAGGTTTTTAGCATGCTCTGAGTTTCTTAAGAGAAAATGTATATGAATTACTTGCTATGTGTTTGGATCTTCCTAATTACTTGTTTAGCCTAAGGGAAAGTTTATTGTTTAGCTTGAGGGAAAGGTATTGATTTGACTGAGGGAAAGGTATTGATTCACCTTAGGTCAATGTTCTTATGCCTGAGGGTAGTAGCTTCTGTGCCTGAGGGCAATATCTCGTACGCCTGAGGGCAATACTTGTTATGCTTGAGGACAGATAGCTGAGGGTTTTGTTTCAGTTTGGACTGAGGGAAAGGTTCTGAATAGACTGAGGGAAATGTAATATTTAGAAAGTAGGTAAAGTACATTGAAATATTCACTGTTTAGGATGTTATACCTTCAAATCTATAGCACACGCATGGTATTGTTTTAATTTGTACTTGATAGATAGCTGGTTGTAGTTATGTTGCGACACAGTTTAAGAGATTTTTGGATAAGGCTGGGTCTCAGAAACTTACAATTCAATTATAATGAATTTTTAAACAATAATTAAATGGAAATTGAACTGGTAGGAGAAGCTGCTTTTGAGTAATTCTGAGCTTACAACATTTTCATTATTACACACTACTGTTGTAGAAATTCACTATCAGTAGGGAACGATCCATTGGTAGTTGCCTACATGGATTTATTTCTCACACCTTGTTTGGGTCATGTTTTGGGACCAATCAGATTATATTGCTATAGGTGTAGATAAGGGAAAGGGTCCCTATACAGGTACTTGATTGATGTAGAGGAGTAGGAGAGCATGGGACCAAGCTTTGGTTGCGATGCTGCTGAGTTCTTGCTACACTATTTATTTTGATTTTTTTTTGTATTTGTACCTTGTATTGAATTGTTTAGATTGCAGTGTATCTTTTTCTAGCGACTTTCTTAGATTTAGGGACATATTACATCATTATATATGACTTTTGGTGATCGTTACTTCAGTACTCTTTCTATTCAGCATTGGTATTGTTTACTGCTTACGCTTTAGTATGTTTGTATTTTTTCCACTGCATTACACTTTGAAAAATGAGGGAATAGTTTACCACTTTCAGACCTTGGCTCTCACTGCTAGTCGGTAGTGTCTAGCATTTGGGGAAATGTGCATGTGGCCTTGTGACCAACCGGGTTCAGGGAACCCGATGAGTGGCACCCGGATCCAGGATGTTTCAAAGTGGTATAAAAGGAGTTTATTTTCTTTGACATAATGTTTTGAGCATGTAGTCAGTGAAAAGGACGAATAGGTATTTGGTAATAATCTATGCCCGGGAGTAGCTAACCTGTGTATAGGGAAAATCCAATCTACCACTTGATGCAATTTTACTAATATTGCACTTTCCAGTTGATCTGATTTTCACCTTTGGGTGATGAACTTGTAGTGTGATATTTCTATATTTATACCAGGGTTCTATTTAGTTTACTCCTGATGAGATGAGGGCATTCCATTTCATGCATCATTTAGGCACTTGTTAGAATCACATGCCATGCAATGTTTCCAGGCCATGTAGGTGCATTTGGAATTGCATGTTGTTGTGATAGATGTTGTTCTAGAAAATGAATGCTGTTGTGATAGAATCTTGGGTAAATACCTGCTATTTGTCAGGGTATTACTATTTTTGATTTTGTATAATGAATTCCAAAATTTGGTTCTTGATGAGTATCGGCCCTCATTGACTGGAATTTTGTGGATCTGTTTCTTTTTTACTTTGTTTATAACATGTGTAAAATGGAAAGCTTTGATTCATGGGAAGTATGGGCCCTCACGGATTGAAATTTGGCACTTAGGTTTTTTTTCAGTGTTTCTAGGCTTTGGAGTTTTTTCAAATGCTTACTGTCCAGAAAAACACAGAATACACGTTGTATAGTTTCGACTACACACCATGTGTTATTCTGTTCGGGATGAAATAAATTTTTTTTGAGTACATGCGGTGTATCGTATGTACATGCCATGTAGTTTCTACCCATGTCATAGGCCATATGTCAGAAACACAGGAGAGTGAAACTTTTAGGGCACACGCCATGTACCGATTGTATATGCCCTGTTGTGTTGACCCTCTTTTCGCCGTGTAACTAACAACATGGGCAGGGAAATCTGATCTTATTCACACTGTGTCAATAACGAACACACAGTGTAATGTAACCTGATGATCAAGCCGTGTATCTAACAAACATGGGTCACTGTTAGCTATTCATAGACACTCTATAGACCTATGGGACACACCATGCAATTTTGACCGGTGTGAGACTGTGTGGACTTGGCCATGTGGCTGGGAAAATGGGGTGGTTTACCCACCGTGTGCGGGAGTAACACGTTGTGTAGTGTCAGATGAGTAGTCGACCGTGTCACTAACAACATGGGAAGTTGGAATTTGTGTCGTACACGCCATGTAGATCTTTTAAATGCCATATAGTTTAGTTTAAAAGAGATTCATGTAGCTAAGCCAATTAGATGGACTTAGTCAGGGGAAGGAAATTAAAGTACATGTTCTGTGGATGGACAACACTCCGTGTGTTTGGGGTGTTACACGACCAGTTATGGGAGAGGTACACTCCCATGTGAAGGGCCTACAGGGAACACGCCATTTAGTTATTATACACACCCTGTATTCTAGTTTTATCAAACAAGAATGTTTTCTTTCCCCTGTTCCCTCCTTATAATTTCTGTTATTGGTCCTTGATAGTCTTCATTTAAGGTGTCTATTTGACCTTGTAGAGCCATAATGTCGAGATGACCTCATGTTGTTCGCCAGGAAAGAGACAACGAGTATACTCCAAAGACGGTAGGCCACAGGCTACCGATGGATCCTCCTGCAAATCCAAATTCGGCGCTAGCCATTATACCGAACATAGGCGCATAGGCACAGTTCCATGAAGGCTTCGTGCAGTTCATGCAGACCTTCCAGGGAGCATTGCCATCTGCCTAATCTATGGTAGAGTTGACTCTTATATTCCAGCAACAACATTCGCCTACGTTTTCAGGGGATAGCGGACCAGAGGCTGTGAAATCATGGATGGGTTCTATACTGACTATTTTCAAGCATCTAGAGATGCCTCCAGGGCGGATAGTCAAGATCGCTACATACATGCTGCATGCTTCCACCAAGAGGTGGTGGGATGTTACCACCAATACAGAGCATCACAGAGACATGGTGTGAGATAAATTTCAAGCATTCTTCTATGACCTTTTCATTCCAAAGATGCTGGGGACAAATCGAGCTCGAGAGTTCATGAATCTGCAGTAGGGCACTTTGTCAGTGATGGATTATTCTGCCCGCTTCATCGAGCTATAGCGCATTGCATATGTTCTTATGGGTGATATAACGTTTAGGGTTGTATGCTTTGAGGATGGTTGTCAATATGACATCTGAGAACTGGTGAATGTTTTTTGGTTTCCAATAGTACATGTTATTGTGAAGCAGGCATTGATTACTGAGCTAAACCTGCGGGAGGCTAGTGGAGCAGCCCAGGGCGGTTTGGCACCAGTTTCTGGTACTATTTTTACAGGTAAGAGGAAGAGTTACATGGATTTCTCTCAAGGTGGAAGTACTAGCTAGAGGAATTCTTCAGGTGTCCATGTAATGTGATACCAGTGCGGTAAAGAGGGGCACAAGAGACCTCAGTGTCCACGTAACCCAGTGGATTGCCGATCTTGTGGAAAGATGGGTCATCTGTAGTGATTTTGAAGGGAATTTCCACCAGTGGCTAGTGAGAGGGGTCCTATGAAAACTCCTCAGGTAGGAGCAGGGCCAATAACTTATTACCAGTCAGGGAATTGGGATACATAGGGACGTTCAGGGTGAGGTGGTGGTCGTGCCAATAGTAGCAAGACACCTGGATCCCAGAGACATGAGGGCGGGTCAGCTCAGGGTAGCTAGGCTGTGTCATATGGCCGCGACACTAGGTAGGCATATGCAGTGCAATAGACCCAACAAGAGCAGGATCCCAGATCTTCCAATATCAGAGATAATATTCTAGTAGCTTCTATTTTATCTTTAATACTTTTCTATACAGGTCCTATAAAGATATTTATATCTATGCATATTGTGGAGAGCCTTGGACCTTGTGTTGCTTATTATTCGGATTTTATGACGATAGAAACTCCATTTGGGGACTAGAACAGCTAGTGTGTGTCAGTGCAGGAAGAACCCCCTTGAGGTTGGTGGGTGTCACTATCTATGGGACCTATATATCTTAGAGATGAAGAGGTATGATGTCATTCTAGGGATGGAATTGTTTGTACCCTTTCAAGCCTTTGTAGATTTCTATCATCACATGGTGAGTTTCACGTCCCCCGAGGGAGGAGAGTTTCTATACAAGGGAGAATGGGATGTGTAGGCGAGCCGAGCTAGACCCGAGCTTCTTGTGCGAGGTGGAGTGATGGCCCAGGAAGTGAGTTTGTATCTAGATGACTAGGGAACTTTTCTGAAGGATTTACGTCCAGTCATGGATCTTTTTAAGTATGTCTTTCTGGATGACTTTTCAGCTCTACCTCTCAAGCAAGAGGTGGATTTCTCTATTGAGCATATGCTAGGAGTGGCACCAGTGTCCATTCCTCCTACTAGGATTGATACACTAGAAGTAAATGATCTCAAGATTTTGTTAGAGGAGTTAAAGGAAAAGGGTTTCATCTGACCCAATATATCTCCTTGGTGTTCTTCTCTCTTATTTGTGAAGAATACAGACGATACCCTAAGACTTTGGGTGGATTATGAAAAGATGAACCAGTTGACGGTTAAGAACCGATATCTATTACCAAGTATTGATGATCTTTTTGATCAAATTCTAGGAGCATGATTGTTCTAAAATACTGAAATGAGATCCTAATATCATCAGTTTCATGTTAGACCATCAGACATATCACTTACAATTTTTCGGAGCAGATATGGTCTTTACGGGTACTTGGTCCTGCCGTTCGGACTCACGAACACGCCAGCAGTTTTCATGGATCTGATGAATCGTGTGTTCCATCCATATCTGGATTTATTCAGGGTAGCCTTCATGGAAGATATCTTGGTGTACTCTCACACTCAACATGACCATGCCACCCAACTTGAGATCATATTGATTACATTGACAGAGCATCAACTATATGCTAAACTCTCAAAGTTCCACTTTTGGATGGACCAGATGCACATCCCTGGTCATATTATCTATGAGGTATGAGTTGAAATATACCTAGAGGAAGAGAGAGTAGTAGTGTACTAGGAGTATCCTAAGAACGTGTTTGAAATAAGGAGTTTTTGAGGGCTAGCTAGTTACTACAAGAAATTTATACAGGACATCTCCCACTTAACAGCACCGTTGACGGGTATGACTATAAAGGGTATAATGTTAATTTGGTCAGAAGCTTGAGATATAGACTTTTACGAGCTAAAGGGAAGGTTGACATCAGCACCAGTCCTGATACTTCCAGAGTTAGGGAAGATCTATACAGTTTACTATGATGAATCAGGTATTGGGCTAGGTGCAGTGTTGATGTATGGTGATCGAGTAGTTGCATACGGGTCTCGGTAGTTGAGGCCACATGATAGGAATTACCCGACGCATGATCTCGCGTTGGCTGCAGTTGTTCATGTGTTATGTTGTTGGAGACATTATATATTGGGAGAGCATTTTGTGATGTTTACTGAACACATAAGTCTCAAATATATCTTCACCCATCGTAACATGAACATGAGATCAAGAAGGTGGGTTGAATACATATAGTCCTTCAACTTCAATAATTCCTATACACCGGGTAAGTGTAACGTAGTAGTTGATGCACTGAGTAGGAGGACTCAGATACATGCAATGCATGAGGCTAGTGGTGAGTGGATGCTTATGGATTTGTTCTTTGAGATGCATTTGGAACTTCACAATAGTCAGAGGAAAACCTATCTTTCATCTTTAGTTATGAATTATTCCCCCCTAGATAGAGTGAGGATGAGACATATATCTGATTCAGAAGGCCTAATTCTATAGGAGTCAGTGCCAAGTGAGGACCCTCCTCCTAGTTGGACGATAGGTGATGATGAGGTACTGCATATCCATGGATGAGTGTGGGTTCCAGATTTTATATGTGAGGATCTGATGCAGGAGATTCATGCTTTAACTTGGACAGTGCATCTCATGGTTACCAAAATTTATCGTGACTTGATAGGTCAGTATTGGTGGCTAGGTATGAAAAGGGTAGTAACTGGTTTTGTTATGAGATGTTCCACCTATCAGCAGGTGAAGGTGGAACATCAAAGGCCAACATGACTATTAACAAAGTTACCCAATCCAGAGTGGAAGTGGGATGATGTCACGATGGACTTTGTGACTGGGTTACCGAGTTCACCTCAGAGAAATGATGTCGTGTGGGTTATTGTTGATAGACTCACTAAGGTATCTAACTTTTTTCTGATTAAGGAGACCTTCAATGTAGAAGATATCAGGAAGTTGTATATCTGAGTCCTAGTATGTCTTCATGGGGTGACTTGTTCAATCATTTCAGATAGGGACACCCATTTTATGTCCTATTTCTGGCAGAGTTTTCAGAGCTCATTGTGTTCACAGGTGCTTCTAAGCACTGCTTACCGCCCTCAAATTGATGTTCAGTCAGAGCGTACGATACAGTTACTAGAGGAAATGCAGCATGCATGCATCCTAGACTTTGGGGGCTCTTGGGAGAAGCACATATCCCTAGTCGAGATTTCCTATAATAATTGTTTCTAGGAAACTATTGAGATGTCACCTTAAGAGGATTTATATGATAGGCCATGCCAATCAACCTTGTGATGGTTAGAGGCAGGTGATGCAGCTTTACTAGGACCATGTCTTCTGTAGGAGACTTTTGGGTAGGTCCAGTTGATTTAGAAGCGAATGGCTACTATAGAGTCTCGTTAAAAATCTTATGCTAATTGCCAAAGATGATTGTTGGAGTCCATGGTCGGGGATCTAGTGTTCTTGCATGTTTCTCCATGGTTGGGACACATGTAGATCAGGAGATAGGGTAAACTCTCACTGAGGTATGTGGGGCCATTTGAGACTCTGTAGAGTGTCGGGCCGGTTTCCAATCGGTCAAAAATACCATAGAGGTACCGGGTCATGCATGACGTCTTCCACGTATCTCAGCTACACCGTTATCACTCATACCCATCTTAGGTCTTTCACCTCGAGGAGGTTGAGCTTTAAGTAAATGCATCCTTTGAGGATCATCTGATTCGTATTGTTGCTATGAGCACGAAGGTTCTCCATGGCCAGTCAGTTCCTCTCGTACTGGTGCTATGGTAGCATGGCTGAGTGCATGATGAAACCTGGGAGTGGGAGACTGACGTACGTGCTCAGTGACCTGAGTTGTTCTGATATTTATCGTCAACTCCCTTGGATGGGAAATTCATGGACAAATTTCTTTAAGGGGGGAAGTTTGTAAGAACCCAGTTCTTATTCATGAGATACAGGTTTCTTCAATTACTTTTTCCTTAAGTGTTTTTGTGAAAATAATGAAAAATGGTTAAAATCCCAAATTTTGTGGGTACATGCCGTTTACTTTCCACAAACCGTTTACTTTCGCTGTGTGAGATGTGTACACAGGGCGTGTAGGCCTATCAATGATGAAGGGTGTAAAAACTCACCACATGCTGTGTACATAGAATTTACATGTCGTGTAATCAGTCAGTATGTGAATAGTAAGGCGGTAGAAGTTTCCGCCAGCGGAGCAATAGTACATTCCATGTACTCAATAATACATTCCATGTACTCATGTTGACAGATGAACTATTCAGCGGTGAAATGTAGCTGCTGGAGGACCAGTTAATAAAATTGAAATTACAGGTCGTGTAGTTTTTTTGCTTAAAACATGAAGTAGCCCCCTATTTCGACATAAGAATCTTAGAACGTCGGAGGAGGTTGGGAGAGACGACCGAGACTTGGAGGAGCTCCCAACCGAGCACTAGGACTCTAATTCCTTCGACAATGATCAAGTTAGGACCGCGCGGGTAAGCCCTTCCCTCTCCTTGTGTGTTTCCTTCTAATTAATTCTCTATGGAAAGTTATTTGAGTTTGAATTTGTATTAGTTTATCCCAGATCTAAGTCTTTCTTGAAAGTTTCGGTAGGCAGCATTCATGTATACTGATCAATGGAGATCAAGGTAGGTGGTCTGATGTTTAATTCCTACTGTCATGTTGTTTTTGTGTACCATTATGCTACACGCCCATGATTGAGGTGTTGTATGGCTGAGGCCTTGATTAATTAAATAAATAGAATTGCATAAGTAATTTAATGGATAAGTATAAATATTTTTTGGTATCATTTCTTAGATCCAGGCCACCCTGTGGGTGCATTCCCTTGTTTAGTCATTTTCCCAGGTTACCCGAGGGTATACCGTGTTTTTAGCTGGCTCTGAGTTTCTTAAGAGAAAATGTATATAAATTTCATGCTATGTGTTGGGCTCATCCCGATTACTAGTTTATCCTGAGGGCCAGTCTATTGTTTAGCCTGAGGGAATGGTATTGAGTTTCCTGAGGGAAAGGTTTTTATTTTCATGAGGGCAATGTTCTTATGCCTGAGGGTAGTTGCTTTTGTGCCTCATGGAAATATCTTTTACGCTTGAGGGAAATACTCGTTATACCTAAGGGTAGATACTTGAGGGTTTCTATTCAGTTTGGCATGAGGGAAAGGTTCTAATTAGCTTGAGGGATAGGTACAATTTATCCTGTGGGAAAAGTACATTGAAATATTCACTGTAGTGGTTGTTATACCTGCCATGCTAAAGCACATTCTTGGTATTTTTTTACCTTGTACTTGTTAGATAGCTGGTTATAGATATGTTGTGGAACTTTATAGGAGTTTTTTGGCTGTGGATGGGTCTCAGAAACATACAATTCAATTATATTGAATTGTTAAACAATAAATAAATAGAAATGGAACCGATAGGAGGATCTTATTTTGAGTAATTCATAGTATACTGAATTTTCATTACTGCACACTATTGTTGAAAAAATTCACTGTCAGTTGGGCACGGGACTTAGGTGGTTGCCTAATGCATTTTATTTAACACACCTTGTTTGAGTAATGTTTTGTGTGAAAAAATATTATATTCTTGCAGGCGTGGATAAGATAAAGTGTCCCTATACAGGTACTTAATTGTTGTAGAGAAGTAGGAGAGCATGGGACTGAGCTTAGGCTTGCGATGCTGCTGAGTTCCTGCTGCACTATTTATTTTTCTTTTCTATATTTTTACCTTGTATTTATTTGTTCATATTGAAGTGTATCCTATACTGGCTGCTTTATTAGACATAGGGACATATTGAATCATTATATATGACTATTGGTCTTCGTTACTTTAGTACTCTGTCTATTCAATAGTGTTATTGTTTACTGCTTCCACTTTAGTATGTTTGTATTTATTCCGTTGAATTACACATTGAAAAATGAGGGTATATATTCCCCACTATAAGACATAGGCCCTTGCTGCTTGTCGGTAGCCTTTGGAATTTGGGGAAATACGCTTGAGGTCATGTGACCAACTGGGTTCGGGGAACCCGATGAGTGGCACCCGGATCCGGGACGATACAATGATGGATGTAATATTTATATCTAGACTATGTAGTATCAATATTCTTCTGAACCAATTAAACATGATATGTTATCTCCTTCACATGATGTGGTCCTTGAATTTCTTCTTATCCTAACTCTAAACAACCCAGGGGTATTTTAATGGATTTCCATGAAATGACCCATAATACGTTATCCATATAGAATCCTAAAAAAAATTATAGGATATCTCAAGTAGGGTTATGTGATTCTCCCTTGGGCCACCAAAATCAAGGATGCATGCCCGCGTAATTTCCTCAAGAACACGTATTGTTAGTTGTAACTATCATTCGGTCTGAGGGTGGACTATTGTGCTCATACGAAACTATGAACCCAAACCCTCTATAACCCTTTAAAAAACTGATATGTGAATCATTCATCCCAATTTGATATGAAATTATGAGGGACCTCGTGAATTCATTCTATATCATGGACATAGAAACTTTCAACATCATATACTAAAAATATCTCTCTGATAGAGAGGAAATGATAATTATTTTTGATATTATCAACAACAACACAGATCAAATTATTTTTTATGGTGACCTCGGTAACCCGAACATAATATCCATTGAAAAATCATAACATCTCCCACTCTTGAATTGGAATATTTTCTAAAATAATGGTTGTTCACTAGTGTTTTACTTTAAGCTACTACTAGGTGGAGCACCACATGACCAAAACAAAGACATCTTTTTTCATACCAGGCCACTAGTATTGGTGAAATAAATTCTGATACAACATTATGAGCCAGGAAACACTTCCCAAGATGAAGCATGAATGTGTTTCATAATCCCCACACACATGTATTTTAAAACAAATACATGACTATGTATTGGAAAAATTTCATCATTTCTTATGGTCTCACAAGGATGAAGTTCCAAACTTGCCGAACTCTCCCATAAGAATAGGCCCCCAGAATCTAATAGCTTCTTTCTCCTCACTCAATATAAAATGGTATATTTCACTTATATGGATGGGAGAAGAGTATACCCCTGACTATTATGCTCCACCAAGTGCATCTCAAAGAACAATTCTGTAAGATTTCACATTCTATTGGCCTCTTAAAATACCTATATTTTTTATCATACTCAGTGCATCAGCCACTCCATTTACATTTCTTAGAATATATATAATATCGATGTCCAATTACTGTAGGCATTCAAATTAGCTTCAAGGTATCAGATGCACCTCATACTATGTAAAAATAATCCTGAAGATTTTATTGTCTCTGATCACCAAAAAACACACTCATAGGATGTATTTTCTCTTTCTGTGAAATGTATATACGACAATAGCTAATTAAATACCATGCATAAAGAAGATCCTCTCATGTGGAATCTACATAAAATACATGTATGCCACGACTCACTCATCTTACATTATAACAGCTCTAAAAATGATAACCAATGCATCAGAATAATACGTGTGACTCATAGTTGGTTCTAGAAAAATCATTAGTTTCCCTGAAGTTGATCCACCTTTTAGCTCCTAGAAGTTTAACTCGCATGATTCTATTCATAAAAAATTCACACCCATTTTATTCACATACAGAAGAGGTTTTTAAAAAGACATAAATTTGTTGTATACAGAACATGTAATAAATAGATAACCCAAAAATACCTCATATCTCAAATACATTCTTAGGCTTCCCCAATGAAAAAACAACTCTCACCATCTCTCAGTCAACTGATACTCTTATCATTGAGATAATGTAACCTAGTAATTGAATCTCAAATATACATAGGTGGAACATTGGGATCATATTCTATAACTGATTCTCCCTCAGTGTATCCAATAAGAACTCATTATTTTAGGCATGGACACATCAAGTTTCAGAATACACCAAGAAACCATCTATAAATACCATGAAAATAGTGTCCTAAAATGGATAAAAAAAATCAGTTCATCAATTCCATGAAAAATAATTTCAAATTCTTGAGACTGAAAGGCATAACCAAATACTCATATAGACCATATCTTTAATGAATGGTTGGGAAAGGTATTTATGATGGTCCAACATTCACCTGATGATAAAATTTTCTCAAGTAAATCATCAAGAACACTAGAAAACCTTTGAGTTGGCTGAAGGGGAAATGTATCTATGATAGAGAATATAGGTTCATAAAAATCTATTGGTTCAATTTCTGAAAATCAACACAAAGCACAAGAGTTTCTTCTTCCTTTTTTATAAAAAGGATCGTGGAACCCCACGAAGATGTACAGGATATGATAAACCCCTTTACCTATACATCCTGTTGCATCCTCATGAGCTCCTACATCTTATTAGTGTCCATCCATTAAGGGGGCATATATACTCGTGAAACATCTGGAACAAAATTGACAAAGATCTATACCACTCTCACAGGAGGTAGTCCAGAAATGTCATCTAGGGAAACCTAACCGAAGTGATTATCCTTTGTAGGGATAACATCCTAATGTTTTCCCTAATCATCATCATATAAACATGAACTATAGGATGTGATCTCACACTAATGTTGATGATCATGTATATCTCATGTCACTAGGACATCCCATTCAACCCTGTGAAAACAAAATCCTCCCTCTGGTGATGTGAAGGTCACACGTATGTAAAATACATGAAAGAAATCATGAATGGAACCCAACTATACCACCATAAGAATGATGTCAAAACCATTCATCTCAAGAAAAATAAGATTCCATAAAAAATTTATAGCTACCAATATCAAGGGGACACTCCCTGCACTAATGTACTACCTTTTTTAGAATCCCCAACAGAGCATCAAGAATCATAAATCCATCATAAAAATTAATGTTGAGCACAAGACTCTCCAAAACATGTTCAAATATAAGGATATGAGAATCTCTTATATTGAAAATAGAATATGCTAAATTAGAGGCTACTAGAATAATAACATTCACAGAAGATGGTTTGGGATTCTTATTTTCAGGTATAAGCTGCAAATTGTATATCTGGACTCACCTATGGACCTATGATATAAGTTGGATACCCTAAGAAGACAAACTATGTTGTTGCTACAAATATGAGGTCTGGATACCATGACCACAACCACTACCTCTGCCCGATCGACATACTATACTCTATCCCCATACCTAAGGCGACACTGCTGACCCCAATTCCTAAACTGGAGTCAATTTACACCCTCTGTCACTAGAGTATAGAGGAATGTTTTGAAAAAGAGATTTAAATGGAATATATTTCCATAATATCATCAATATTTTGTGTCCCTTATGCACTAATGTCTCATATGTCTTGGTCTAGGACCATGTATGTATCTCAACTAGAAACCTAGTTATGTCCTTTCCCTTATAATATCCCCACATAGAAGCTTTGGATAATGATTCCATCTACTGGATGACATAGTACCATATATAGATTTCAAATTACCATGGCTTGCACCTCCATCCTCTCTCAGGTTATGGTATGTAACAATCTCTTGAGTCTTTTTTCTAGAACTCATAGCCGGATGAAAGAGAAACACCTATGATTATATTTAATATATATGGCCAACCATGAATATCATGGATTTATATAACTATTCACCTATTAAAATATGTACAAAGAACTTGGGTTATATAAAATGGGCCGAATAATTAATAACTAATTACACACACTACTCCAGGTTCAAGAAATGTTGATCTCTATAATCCCAAAATGTCACAATATGGATGTAATAATAGAAGGCCATATGAAAATCCCTCCTATTCATATCCTAATAAAAATATATTTGTGTAATGAATTCCCACTATCTCTTTGTGGAATCATCGAATACATATGTATATATATTTACACTCATCTCAGGAGGTATCTTGTGTATTTTTGATATATATTTTCAAATGTATGAAGCATTTATTTCAGAATAAATTCTTTTTCTCATTCCTAATAATGATTCATAATAAAGTAATGGAGGTGTTGGGGGTATTTGGTTCTTGTTCGCAGCACTGAATTCTTATGAAGTGGACTAGGACACAGAGTTAGTAGAAACTTTTAGGCCTATCCCACATGGTTTTCTCAAACTATGTATGTTGATACAGTAGTGCATTGGGGGCCACATGATTTGTTTGCTACCGTGTGTCCCAAGGAACATAACCATGAGTAATTGAAAGCCGCATTGACAGTGGCCTTCCATATGATTAGTGCATTATTTGGAAATCCGTCTGGAAAAATAGTGCACCACTTATTGTGTGGGTGAATTTATATCTCAAGAGATGAAATGTTTTTAAATATAAACAATTATTTTCCTTCTTCATCTAGCAAATGTGAGATCCTCTATCTTCAATCTAGGCTTCTTCTTCTTCGTCTCCTCCTTGTATTTATGTTGATATCTCATCTATTTGACATCAAAATTGATCATCATCTGAAGAATTAGAAATATTTTGGAAAGATATAAAGTCCCTTTTGTATATTTATCATTTTTTATTCACTATTTAAATATTTAAGTGCAAGAACATTTTCCCCATTTTCAAGGCATTTGTTGATTTCAGCAACAAGAAAAAAAAGTCTTTTTATTATATATTAATTCATTCTCTATTAAAAGATATTACACATAATAGAACATTAATGTTTGATAAATATACAATATTTGATAATTTGGTACATTACAGAAAAATATTAAATAATAATAAAAACATCTTTATTGATAACTTCCTTAACATTATCAAACATAAAATTACATGGAATAACCTGGGGATAAACATAAGAAAAGGGTGAGATATAAATCCCAGAAAGGGGATAAACATGGAATATCATGTAAAATTAAATACATGTGATCAAATATGGATATAAATGCAGGAATATAAGGTGTTATAATCATAAATAAGAAAAATGAGGCATGATATAGATTGATAATCATAATGGTATCATGGTAAACGAAAGAACGACATAAAACACTATATAATAAACATAGGTAAATGATAACTGTAAAGAATTCATGATAAAAAATGTCTCATGGTTTATTAGGTTGAATCCTTAATTAGTTTAATGATGTCTCATAAGATTAAAACAATACCCAAATGCATTTTAGAGCTATATAATTTTGATTGCACCCATCACATTAATTTCATTCTCATGTTTATGTATGACACAAAGGTCATACCAAATGGATTCTTTCATAATCATAGATTATTCAACAATCATAGATACTTGAATAAATAAAATTATTTAACCAATTAATATGTAAATATATAATAATTAACAACATTGATAGGATATTAGTATGGTATCCAATATAAAAAAAATTTCATAGAAAATCGTGGTGAAATTTTGGCAGCAAAATGAGGTTACCCAATGATTCATAAAATGGGTTGAAGAGAGTGACAGAGGTATATCATCATTTCGAAATAATAATTACTATAATAGGGGCTTGAAAAAAATATATCCCAACATTAGTAATTGGATATAAAATTCATATGACAAGGAAGAAACCTGAATACAGAGGAAAATGAAAAGAACCCTTCCATTGAGAGTGTAAATCCAAATTATAGGAAGAAGACTCCTGAGAGATTTGGGGAACCATGGAAGGAATCTAGTGAGTTTAGGGATGAGTATGTAAGTTATACAATGATTTTTAGTGATGATAAATGTGAGATTGCGTGGGTTTTATAGGAAAAGTGAGGGGAGTTCTTTTTTATTTCCCAAATTAGGTTTTGGACTCTACATTACAAAATTACTACAAACAAAAACCATCACATTGTTATTTATCATCACATCTACAATATAGGTATTATTATTAGTATTTTATATGTCTGTGATCAGAAAATATTAAAATAATAACCTTTGTGATGTGGATGTGAGTCTTACTCTAAAGGAAATGAATTTAAAACCATAAAATATAGTATAGGTTTTGGGGAATTCATAATGTAGTTATAAAATTAATCAAATAAACCTAAAATCCCATTATTTTAGAGTAAAAACATATAATTATTTCTGAAGACCCTTTATAGTATTTATGAATTCACTTTTAGTTCATTGTGATGGAATAATTTATACAATATATTTATATATAATTTAAATTTAACCCAAAAATTCGTCATTCTCATAAAATTATGAAAAATACAGCATTGGATAATTTCGACATCCTAGTTCAAAAATAATATAAATTTATTGAAAATAATTTTTTAAATTGTTTTATTTTAATTTTTAAAATAATAATTGATATTTATTAAGAAATGATTGGTTTTTTTGAAAATAAAATTTTTTTCCATTATAAAAGTTACATTTGACTTCATAAAAAATAATATGATCATCTATATTTGATTAAAAAAAATTAATAAATTTTTTTATTAAAATTTTATTTATTCAATAAAATGCATTAATGCATAATAAAATTATGTAATTAAATTTGAATATTTCTAAGAAATATAATTTTTTCTTTATTGTATCAAAATAAAAGTATTTTATAAGAATCAAATTAATTAATTATTCTATAGAAAATAGAATATAAATTTTTATATTACTATGGTCATAATGCATATCCCAGTAATACACCAATAAACATCCTAAGGATAATGTGGGTGATGGTGAAATTTTTTTGGTGTGGATTGGCGTAAATGCTTCGGGCCTTGATATTGATATGTTTGAACATCTTCTATAAACTGTTTCGCTCATACTAATGTTGGTAGATCTCATATTGGTCATTTTTGAACAAAAGTCTCAGTGGTGCTATTTTCCTTGGAAACTGTGATAAATGGTATTCATAGTGTAAGATTCGACTATTTGAGGCCATCACTTCCCTTGTCTATATCAATTGTATTTGTTAAAACCCTATATCTATACTAATTATATGATCACTATTAAATAACTATATTATCAACAATACTGATTATTAATGGTCTTCTAAATCCATTAGGATATAATAAATCCAATGATGTGTATTTTTTCAAATAACCATATTGCATAATAATAAATTTATTTGAATCACAGGCAGGATATTATTTATAATTGTTTTGGTAATTACTTTTGATATATTTGGTTATATATTACATCAAAGGTCGACGCTAGATGTGGTAAGAACAATATGACTAAGGTAGGTGGTGATGTTATTTTCCACTAGTTTCACTTAATTTCATAAGATGAATCATTGTTCCATGAGCTAGACCTTTTTGGCGATGCATCTCTTTTCTGAAAAAAATTAAACTAAAATCTGAACTGCACCCAAAACAACCCTAGATAGCGGAGATATAAACCCATGGGTTTATCCATTTTACTCACACAACTCAATGTTTGTGTTCTAATGTAGGGGCCTTTTTACCTTATGTTATAAATTGGAAAACACCTCTTCAGGTGTGTTGACCCAAATTTATTCCTCGATCCAATTTGGTATGTTCAATTTATGATGGGTCCATGTTCTAAGGCCCTCCTATTCATGACATAGATAAAATTGTTGAACTAGTTAAATTTTATATGAGGATATGACATGTTCGTTATGTATTAATACATAAATGGATTTTATCAATGGAAATTCCATGACCAATATTCCATCCACATTGTTAATTATTTTTCTAAATTGTATGGCCTTTCTAACTATGTAATATGCTCATCTAGTGATGAAGGAAATATAATTGGTTCTGAATTATGCACTCATTGGATGAGATCATCTTGACTTAGTTATAATATTTTATTTATTTTTAAAAAAATTAGCCAAAACACTAGTTATGTATGGTATGGGATCACCAATAATTATTTATTTTTTACCTCCAGATGACTGAAACCGGTTCCCTAGGGGATAATATTTTGACATGATTGGTTGAGATATGGTTTTACCATGCAAATAAACTGACCTTGGCCACTATATGTGATACCAGGGAATGAATTAGAGGTAATTACTTGTAGTTATCCCACCACACCTAGGTTGACACCCGAGATATCATTCATGGGTCACCATGGTTGGATTATCTTATAACTGGACACATGATGATCACCTGGAGTGATACATGGAATTATATTAGAATTTATGTTCATGGGGTCAGGGTCACTATATATAGATTTACAAAAACATAAAATTAAATTAAAACCCATCTTATTTATTTTAAATAAGAAATGATATTTTCATTTTGGAAACTCATGGACTAGTTTTCCAATCCCATTCACAAGCTATGTGATATTACATATTCTTAAACATTATATCACTCTCAATACATTAATTTGATTCCTTGTATTACACTCCCTAGATTATGTCAAATATTGTAGATTTAGATAGGTACCATATTGAATCCCAATATGGTTATTTATTAATTTATTTTGGTTTTTAAATTATTAACTACAGAACACTTCTCATTTTACATTGCACTTACCAAATAGTGCTAAAGACCATTGGTTTTGGCCTATTAGGGTTTTAACTTGAACCCTACTTATGCCACCATTGATACTAGATAATATTTCATGGTTTCAATTATCGATAATGATATGTGACCAATTTCGGATTCTTTATTATCAATTATAAAATTATGTAATGGACATAGGACCGATACTATGATCAAGATTATTTATATAATAGTTATTGGGAATTTTATCGTATTTTTGGTCACCATGAGCTATATTCATATATCCCATATTCCATGTGTAATAATATTTTGTGTAGAATAGTTATAATCATCACTATTAACATATATTTTTTATTCATCTTCTGTTCGTCTACGTATATTTCTAGGTTTACTTTTATTATTTTCCCCCTCTTTATTGTTTCTTTCTACTTCCACTATGAAGGGATATTAGTCCAGTCATATAAATTGTTCTTCTTATATTTATTATTCAGTATACATTTATATGACCACATTCCACTCCAATCAATGAGGATATATTCTCCCCATAAACAAACCATAGGCCCACACTACAAGTTTATATCTTATGTCATTCAGGGAGGTGTACTTGAAGTCTTGGGGACACCATCTCGAGGAACAACTAAGTGGCATCTGGGGTAGGAAGCTACAATGTGGTATCAGAATTTTGTTTCCATTATCCTTACTATTTGGGTTTCTATAAGAGTCTATGACATTGTAATATGGTATTGAGCATGTTCTTGGTAGTATCTAACCTATGTTCAGAGGAAACTCAAATTACCTAGAAAGTGGAAATACTGTTATTGAATGCATTGCTACAGTACATGGATTTCACCATATGGTAACTCACATGATTTTTTATGTTATTAATTTTCATTGTATTGAAAAGTATTCTTTAGACATGGCCTGATGATATGAGTGAATACAAATTACCATGCATCATACTATTATCCATGGGATTAAAAATTACATGAATTATTCTATTACAAATCTACTTTCTACATTGATTTCTCGTAGTTTTTTTGTGGTTCAAGTTATTGATATTTATTGTAGTTATTGATTAATATATTTGGAATGTTGTTTGGATTATCTATAGGATTGTGAAACTTAATTGGAACATAGTGTTCCCCCCTTATCAAAATGGTGTTTTCTAGATCAATATAATGTTGAAGAATTATGTAATCAGTTATTGAATGTTTATTCATGGACCATATATCATATGTTTTGGAATGTGTTATGGTTAGGATTTAGTGGATTCCACATTTTATATTACATGGTGTGTCAGACCTAATAAATTGGATGTTTTGATCCAACAAATTAAACCATTTATATTAAATTTAAATACATAATAAAATGAGAATTTGAAATGAAATTTATCCTTAAAAGAAAATGATCATCATACACGTACTAAATAAGAAGTTGACCCTAAACCAACCTCAGTAGTTGGTAGTAGTTCGTGTCTCCTAGATCATTTTTTAACCTTATATGGTCATCTAGAACTAACTCGTAGAGAAGGATGAGGGTTATTACATGTTATATGAATGTTTTATACCTATCCATTTTTTATTACTTTCTCAATTTGTTATATATCCTATACGAGGAATGATATACTCAATTGTATTGTTATTCCCCCATGAAGACCTCAATTTTTAATTCAAAATAATGTAAATGAGCATACTCTTGGGGTGGTGTCCCAAGAACAAACTATGATACCTATTGTAGTTCCACCTAAGGAACCTCTTTCAGATCTAAAACATCGAACAAAAACTAACATCTAGATAGAATTATTTCAGTTTATGTGTTCAATATGAGGTGTTCCCTAGCCTACTCCTACAATGATGGAAGTGATTAGGGAGTTCCATTTGTAACATCTTCCCACAATCTTAGGGGTGTGGGTTTGGGGGGGGGAGACATTAGGAAATAGAGTCCTTAATCATGTCCATTCATTCAATCTTCGATCCTATCAAGACTACTCTAGTGAAGAGTGTCAAGAATGCTAACAACATGATATGCAGCTCCTCTATGCATTGGTGGGATGTACTTACTCAGGCTGATCAACACCAGGCTTTCATCATGGAAGGAATCCAGATTTCAATCATTGATTACTTCTTTACACTAACCTTGAGAACATTTGGAACTTGAGAGTTCATGTTACTTTAGAAAGGTGACGTGCTGGTGATGGGATACTCTAGTCACTTCACTAAATTGAAGAAATTGGCACCAAAATTTTCCAGTTAAGATTTGATTAAATTGATAGGAATCATGGATTAGATAGCATATGGAATCCACTCACAGGTGTAGATATTTCTACTAAACACAGTTTTAGCGATAGTCAACTTGTCCCTTATCACTGTGTGGATCAAGTTACAATTAATATATTTAAAACAAGAAATCTGAGATTCTAAGAAGAGAATTAGAATATCCAGTGACAAGAATAAATGTATTAAATATACAAATGAGGGTAGTTTTATCCAGGTGATATGTACTGTAAACTATTAAGTGGGTCACTAATGTGGTAGAGAAGGGCATAAAATATTCCAGTGTACAATGACCTTGATTGGGTGTTGGGTTATTGGTTGGACGGGTCATCTCCAAAATTTATGCTGATCCTTTTATTCAATACTAGTCAGAATGGGATTTGTTCCAGCACCTACATTAGGTGAAAGACGTGAATCACCATATTAGGTAGGTAGTTTTTCTTCTACATGTTGATCAAGACACATGGGTGGTTATGCCCAAGGTATTGATGGATTAGAGTATCATCGTCAGTAGAGTGGACCTTGTCATTCTATTCAGAAATCATATGTTGGTCTTGGTATAGTCCACACATATCCTATAAAGCCTATACCTAATGAAACGATTTGGAATCCTTCTACTATATGAGGTAATATTCTTCCAGCCACTACATTAGTTTCTGCCTTGTTTAATATAGTTTAATCACACCCATTTCTACCAAATACAACCATGGGATGTCTTGGCCAAGTGAGAGTGTACTCAAGTGGTGTTACAACTCTTGAATCACCGTTATGAGTTTTAGATGATAATTTAGAATAGTGAAATGCATGACCCCATGAAAAAATGTTGGTACCATTTATTGTGTAGTTTCATCACCATCAGGATCACCAGTTATGACACCATTAATGGTATGTATTGTTTTGTGCGTTTTAAGACCATTTGGATTTATATTAATATCATGTGGTGTTCGCATGACATGAGGGAAGAACGTATATCCCTAAGGGTCTATGAAATATATAGTAATGTAGATCTAGACACATGTGTATTGGTCTAGGATGAGGGGCAAGCCATATGGAATGTCACTTTATTGGTGGTTATGGATAACAACTATTGGAATTCCATGCTATGGTGTATCATTTCAGGGACATATTCCATGACTATATATCAAGATTACCTCGTAATAGAGAGGTTGAATTCGATTTTTATAATTTTATAGGAGTATCACTGGTGCCTATTCATCAATGTAGGTTAGAGCCTATATGTCTACTAACTAAAGAAGAAATGTGATGATATAGAGGTGAAGGGTTTTATCTGACCCATAACATAACCATGGAGTTCTCCAATCATTTTCAATAATTAGAAGGATGGAAAACGTATATTTTTAATGTTTTTATACTAACTAAATTGACTTATAGCGAAGAAATTATATCCACTACCCCACATATATGAAATCTTCATCCCACTCTAAGGATAAATATGTTTCTCTAAGATTTATTTGAGTTTGGGATACCATCAGGATCTTGTGAAGCCATCTGAAATACCACATACAACATTATTATATGGTTATGGCCTGTACACGTATATAGACCTTCCATTATATCTAATGAATGTGCCATATTTCATCATCGATTTGATGAATCAGGGTTTCCAACAGTATCTATAATATATCTGTTGGTCTTAATAGATGAAAATTTTGTGTACTCTCTCACTGAAAACAACCATTCCAACTATCTGGAGTTCATTCTATGTGCATAGATAGAAAATATTCAATACAAGATTCTTAGTAAATGACAATTTTTGATTATAAAGGTTCAGTTCATGGGTCATATCATGTATGAGGGAGGCATATCAGTTGGCCGAGAGAAGGTGAGCACCATGGTTTCCCGAGAGACACTCTAGAAAATATTCGATATAAAATGTTTATTATTATTTTATGGATATTACATGATTTTTATATATTATTTTTCATTCTTGGAATTATTTCATAAGGGATTTTCCACAAGGGGTGTGAAATTGAACTAGACTTAATCATGAAGATAGATTTTAAGGGGCTAATGGGATGATTGGTATTAGTGCTAATCTTTATATTTCATGATCTAGGAAGAATCTATTATGTTTACAATGATGCTTCAAGAATCTACTTTGAGTAGTAATGATGATGGTTTATCAGGATGTATTATATTGGTATTTACAACTGATTCCTCATGAGAAAAGCTACCCAATGCATGACCTTGAGCTAAAAGTCATGGTTCATGGTTTGCACTATTAGAGGAAGAGTCTTTTGGTTGATTTTTTCATTCATTAAATGAAAAAAATATCAAATTAATATACACATAGATAGAAATTAATTTGAGTTAGTGATGTCCTGTAGAATAATGATAATCATTTGACTTTGAGCATTCTTACACATCCAAAAATGGAAAATTTGGTATATGATTATTGTAGATATAAGACAATGATAAAATACATAAGAGAGGGAAAATTTTAGTGTAATTTTATTTATTTTTATCCTAAGATATACCTTGATGGTCAGGAACAACATGGGAAACATGTTTTAGTATCTCTGATAGTGACATCCTCCCTTCTAGAGTGGGTCTGGATGGGGATGTTATCTATTTCTGAGGGCCTTGACATTAGAGAGAGTGTCACAAGTGATATCCCACCATTGGGATGAATAGATTATGGGAATGATATCCTACTCTACCATAAGAATATTTTGGGGAATTTTGATATATTTGAAGAGAATATGGATTAATCTCATTCCTCTATTTGGGAGGTTAATCATAAGATTACCAAGAGTTACGTATATATATGATGTTAGTATTGGTAGCTAGGAATGAAGAGGAGTAATGTAGGATTTATCATTTAATGTGACACCAGTTAGTAGGTGAAGGTAGAGCACTAGTGATATGCTGAGCTTCTATAACCTATATCAATTCCTGAGTGGAAATTGTATGAAATCTCCCTAGATTTCATTAATGGGTTACTTATACCACCTCAAGGAATTTTGTATAGTATGGGTGATCATTGAGAGGTTGGACGTGGTTTCACACTTACGAATGACTTGAGAGACCCACTTAGTCAATATTCTTGGGAGGATTAACCATCAGGACATAGTGAGATTTTACAATGTTATCTATTCTATCATATGAGATATATATGTCATGTTTACATCACACTTATAGAAAGTGTTTCAAAAGGAACTTGGTTAACAAGTTATCTTTAGTAAATCAAATCACCCTAAGAAAAATTGGTAGTCCAACAAGATGATATATTGGTTAGAGGAATTTTTTCGGTCATATATCCTTGATTTCATAGAGTCAGTATAAAATAATATTCCACTTATTGATTTTTTGGTCAAAAATGCATTTTTATAAATGATTTAGATGACTCTATATGTGGAAATTTTTTAGAAGGTCATTCACTTCACCTATGAACTGGTTAGTGGATGGTGAATAACTTTTACTAGGTCCTCATATAGTACAAGTGTCTTCAGAGCATGTCCAACTGATTTATAAGCATATTTCAATAGATCAGCCTATGATGAAGTCATATATTGGTTGTTGTTGTATACCTCTATAGTGGGATGTAGGGTAATAGGTAATATTTCATGTATAACCAAGACCGAGTCATTGATGAATCCGAAAACATGCCAAGTTATCACCTCTCTATTTCGGACCCTTCATGGTAGTAAAGAGAGTCAAGTCGGGAGACTATCTATTAAATTTACCATAGATATAACAGAAATGCACAATATCTTTCAGGTATCTCACCATTGATGGTATCATGATGATCTGTCTAATTAATTTGACCCTGGTGATATTAATTTACATGTAAATGCATCATTTTAGGGGACTCTAACATGTATATGATGATCAAATATGGGTGGATCAATGAGAAATGATGGTTCCTCTTATCCATGTGCTATGTAAGATAATATTCAGATAGGATGGGACTTGGGAGTGAGAATACAACTTATGTATATATTGTTTGTTAAATTTCTCATATGATATTTTATCACTATCAGATGGGAAACTCATGGATGAGTTGTTTCAAGGAATGGAGGTTTTAACACACCATCCTTTCAAAATGGTAAAAACAAATTTTAAAGGTTTAAATTATTTTTTAGAAATAATAATGATACCTAATGGATCCATGTAGGTTTTTAGGGTGTCTGTCGATTTTTCGGAACCTGGAGCCATGAATTTTGATGAAGAAAATTGGGATGTACACTAAGATGAATCCTTCTAACCCATTCCTCATGATTTACCTAATTGTGTGTCTTCAAGAAGTGGGGTACTAGGGGCCAAACTATTTTTTTATAACCATGAGACCCCAAGTGCATGGATTTGGTGAAATTTATACCACATTAACAGTGGCCTTCCAAACAGTTAGCACATTGTTTGGCCAACCATGCAACTAAACCATGTGACCCAACATGAGTGGGTGAATTTAAATATCTACCCATGAAATATTTAAAACATAAAATTTTATTTACCCTCCATCCTCTAGTTTACATGGGTTTTTAAATCTCATTTGAGAATTCCTTCACCTCTTCCTCGGTAATTTGATATCTCCTCCTTTTGTTTCTCAATCAATCACAGTCAAAACCAATTAAAATCCCTTTGAAATCTCTATAATCCTCTTGCTTCTATTTTTCCATTATTCCATCATTTATTTTTCTATTTATGGGAATCATAATTTTACCCATTTTTAGGTAATCTAACGATTTATTCAATATATTTCATTCTAGATTGAATCAAAAGACGATTCTTGATGAGGGACACACTATATCACTATGGTAGGTGGTCTAGTTTTCTATAAATAGTTTATTTTTATTCTATAATATGTGCCATTGTTCTGTAAGATATACCATTTAAGATATTACACTATTCTGTGAAGCATATTAAACATATATCCTAACCTTAAAAAATATAACCATGACTAGTTGTGATTCTTCCCTTTAGGTTGATCACATCCACTCATGCCACCCAATGATTGTGTACTACCAAATGGGACAATTTTTTCCTTTTGTTCTATATTTTTCAACAACCCGATAAGGTGTTTATTCACCTAATTAATGCCTTGATCTATTTTATTATGTCTAAATTACAGTTTCTACATGTCTAAGGCCCATAAAAATCATTATATAGATGGAATGGATGAACTAATTTAATTTTCCATGTTCTTAGTCCATGTTCCATATATCTTTTTCCATTTATGGTTTTACCTTATGGAAATTCCTTGACTAATATTCCCTTATTGTTGTGAATGAAAAACTTCTGAAGTGTTAAGGCCTTTCTAATTATGTCACATCCTCATCTATTTCAAATGGAGATACAATGGGTTCTTTATTAAGGAAACTTTGCAAAATATCATCATTTATTAGTTATTATTTTTCAATTCTTTGTAAAAATATGTTGGATACACTAGATATTCCATGGATGATATCTCTATACAATATACATTTTTACCTCCAGATGAGGGACACTGTTTCCCTTGGGGATATATTGTGGATGGGTTCAATATAACAATGTTTTCACTACACCATAAGAGAGAAAGAACTCCCTATATGTGTTACGAGGGAAAAAATTGTTGGCTAGTTATTGTTATGACCACACCATGCATAAAGTGAAACATGGGGACTCATTCATGGGTTAACATAGACAGAATCCCTTGGAATTTGACCTATGTCGAGCCCTACTATAATACATTTAGTTGTTTTATAATATTCATGGATTCACATATGGTGACTACCTAAATTTTTATAAAAGTTATAAATTGAATAAAAAAATGATTTATTTTAATTATCAAATGATCAATTGGTTTTGGAAATATAGGGATATATCTAAAAATCCCAATCACAAGCATAGGAATTATCCATCTTTTTACACAATATATCACTCACATTACTTTCGTATGATTCCTTGTTTCAGACTACTTGGCTTATGGTGAAGTAGGTATAATTTGATGGGACTCCGATTAAAACATAGTTTGTTGATTTATATATTTATTCCAATATGGAATTTAATGATTATGGACCACTTCTATCCTTTTATTTCACATACTGGATTCAGCTAAAATCTGATGGTTGTGGCCTAATATTATTATATCTCTCATAAAAGATAGAATATTTTTCGGTACTTGAGTATACATCAGGTATACCTATATTGATAAAGGGAAGAGGCCAAATTCGGATGATTGATTTTTGATTCTATAATGGAGTATGGTGGAAGTGGAGAAATATTATGCCCAAGATGCTAGTTGTAGTTTTTTTTGGGTCATTTCTTGTAAAATTTTTATCATGTTATATATTCCTATTTTTGTTGCTACACATGTACTAACATTTTTACGGTTTCATATTAATCATCATCATTGGAATCTATTATACATTAATATTCAGATTTCCCACTTATATTTTTTTGGTTTATTTCAATTATTTCCACTCCTATCAATTGTTAATTTATACTTATCAATATAGGGTTATAGTTCATGCCATATACCATATTCTTATTCTATTTATTTTATATATATATCGCCACAATACACTCTAATAAATGATTTCATAGTCCCTTATAGACACACACTAGGACCTTGCAGCTAGTCAATATCTTTTTGTGTTTAGGGAAGAGCACTTGAGGTCTTGTTACTATTGTCTTGGAGAATCGCTAAGTGAAATCTTGGGAATTATTTTACATCTCTTGATTCATGAATATTTATATCATGGAATATAGGAATTACTCCACAATATAAGTTTTTTTATAACCAAAAAATGTGGTAAGATGCTACTACTAAAACTCATGCATAATCTCTTTCATGGTCGGGGTTGGTTGTGTTTCTCTCTTAAAAATCATCATGAAGCGCAAACATCTTTCACACAAATGGGCCTAAACACCTCTATCTAGTAATATCAATGGTTCCTTAACTGGAACCATCATAGGACCCACTGGTATCCCATGTCCCACTACCACCACCCACCTAGTGTGAATATTGAGGATTTCATAGTGGAATATATCCAAAAATACTAATGGAATTACCCAAAACAAGATTAAAAAAAAGCTAAATATAATTTTTTTTAAATAACATAAATATAACACTTCCTATATATGATTTCACCTCTCTGATAACATATTTAGTCAGGTCTAGGAGATACAATGGTTATTCGAAAATAAGAGATGTTTCATACTACCCACTACAATGGTTGTGTGTGGGTAAGGTTATCTACTATATAAAATTCAATTTCCATTTAATTCAAATTTATTTCGAAATTCAATTTTAAATGGTTGATCTAAATAGTTCATCACCTACAATTTTTATAGTCCCATAATACTCATGAATGAAATATATCATCCACTAATTCACACCATAACACATTCAAGCCCATGATAATCTTGGTACCTGATTGAAAGTGCCAAAATTGGATTCTTAGGGTTAATTTTGTATCCTAATTAGGGAATCAATGGTTAAGTTTTGAAATTCACTCTATTTAAAAACAATTTCCCCAAATTCCAAAAAACATTATTTACTAATCGATATGTATATCTATTAGGGTACAAATCACTACATAACGAAATCAATCAATGCATCCAGTATGGAATGAAATGGGAATTATAATAGGTTCCAAAAATGATGCATGAGATGGAATACACTCATCTCATCAGGTTGGAAAAAATTGAACACATAATTATATAAATAATCACATCGCAATCTATGTTCATCATCCAATGGTTGAATCAAAACAACTTTGAGTAAAAATATAGAAAACCTAAATTTCCATTTGATGAAATTTATATTTTTCCATGTACATGAGACAATTACTACTAAGAACAAATCATTACAAAATTTCACTTCTTTTCTAATTTTCAATCTATTTTATCTTAATAGACATGTAGAAATAGGTTCTTTTATCCCTATTAAATTTCTTGAATCTGGATGCCACAGTATGGTGCCCTAATATTGGATCACTACATGGAATCACATGATTCTCTTGAAACACCATAGGAATATAATTAAAATCAAGAGATCAGGTGTGTTTGTAGGGATAATATTCCCTCTTGTTAGAGTGCAATATAGCAATGATAATCATAAAATAAATATAGTATGTAATAAGTGAATAAAAAAATAGATTACAAAAAAAATAAAAATATATTTATCTATTCTAGAAAGAATCTCATATATAAATATGATAATTTCATAGGACTATAAATAATTCCAAAACATGAATACATGAAATGGTATAATACATGAATCTAAATACCAAAAATAGAAGGAATATCTATCTCTAACTAGAATCAAAAGTCTTATCTCATTCATGTGCTCCAGTAATCCTAAAAAACAATAAAAAACATGTATTATGGATCATTCATTTATCCATACCTATAGTAATGTGATTGTATCAGGTAACAAAGATGCCTCTGAGTAAGGTGTTAGATAGAATACAATAATTCCACCCCCAATGGTTTCTTATGACATAATGTTGGTGAATATGTAATAATAATAGTGTGAAGGTCCTAATAGAACATATAAAATAATTAATGAAAGTAAAAACCCCATAAAGGGTCAGGTTCGCATGGAAACTCATCTTTTAGTACTTAATTTTTCTTTATCCTAGATGACTTTGAATAAAAATTCAATCTCTTATCATTTAATAAATATGTCTTAGGATTTGATCAGTAGCCTAGAATCCCCTATAACAAATTTGTTGGAACTACGGTGGTTCTATGCATGAATTGGGTTATGCGTGAAAAACAACGTGGTGCAAGAAAAAGGTGGTATGTGCTCTAATTTTTGGGGTTGTGCGTGAAAAAAACGTGGTGCGAGAAATAGTGGGGCATGGATTTTCACGCAAATAGTGTTTCAGAATTAGAACATCGAAAAAAGGCAAAGGCATGGGCTGGATGAAAAATTTGGATATGTGCGCGAAAAACAATTCCTGTGCGAAATGTATTTCACACCGAATAAGAGGTCTTTGATTCTAAGATGGGGTTTGCACGCAGGGGTCTGAAATGCCTATAAAAAAGAGGTAACCCCCTCATTCCGTATGGTTGGATACTCAGAGAATATTTGAGGTCTAATGCATGTTAAAGGTTCGCGTAAATGGAGTTGAATGAAAAATTTAGGCTTGCGTGAATGATTCTGGCTCGCGTGAAAAAATTTAGAGTTGTGCGAAAAATTCCTAGTTGCACCACATATTCTAGATTTCATGGAGAATTAAAAGTTGCATGAAATATTTCGTATTGTTTGAGAAATTCCATGTTGCATGAAATATTCCGGCTTAGACGAAAAATTCCAAGTTGCATGAAAAATTCTATTTTGCATGAAAATGGTGATGTTGCGCAAAAAACATGAGGTAGCGCATAGAACGTCATGATGCACGAAATTGACAGTGAAACCTGTTTGTGCATTTCTTGATGATTCATTTCATTGTTTCATAGCATTCAATTGCATCATTACAGATCTTCGATGAAAGTATAGTCTCGTGCTAAGAAGAGGCAAAGGCTTCAATGTGAATCTATTGAGGAGACCATCACATGTATAAACTAACATGGACTTCATCAAAATCAGTGAGATAGGGGGAGTCAATGGGAGTGACCCGAGGGATGCAGTGGGTTATCCACGAACAGTTTTAAAGGCAGTGAGCCTGTGACAGAGTTACTGTTCCCAAACCTTTGTAATCCACAACTAGTGAAGAATAGTGGAAGTTGGTACGACCGAAAACCTGTCGGCATATGCTCCTTGGACGTAGCCCTTAGTGGTGAACCATATAAAATGTGTTGTGTCATCTCTTTGCATGTGAATGTTTTATTGCTTCCTATATCCATCATACAGGTTAAACTAGTTCCTACCAACATGGTATAAATATCCATCCATTTAAAAGAAAAACCTGACACCATGATTCACCCCTCCCCTATCAGGGTGTCCCGGGGTCCTCGAAGTGGTATCAGAGGGTAGTTGCTGGTGTTTGATATGTCTTATACCAGCATGGAAAATTCATCCAGTGTTAGAAGAGTTCCCCTATTTGATGGAAGTAATGTTCAGATTTGGAAGAAAAGAATGAGATCTCATCTAAGATCCCTTGGAATAGATGTTTTTTTCCACTATTCAAGGTATACATGTTACTGATCCAATAGTGCTTGCTATGACTGATGGAGATAGAAAATCCTTGATGCAGATGCGAAAGCATAGAATTCTCTCACCACAGACCATTCTGATCAGATCTATCTAAAAGCGATGAGTTTGACCTCAGAAAAGTCCATGTGCGATAAACATGAAAATATTTATGAAGGATATAGCAAAGTGATGGAGGAAAAACTACAAGTCCTGCACAACAGGTTCAGTGATCTGAAGATGCATCCTACTGAGAATGTAGAATCTTTCTTCAATCGAATTACTGAAGTGGTTAGAGCAATTCAAGGTCATGGTGAAGAAATCAAAGGCACTAACATTGTGAAGAAAATATTAATAAGACTTCCACCCCTCATCAATGAAAATGTTTCAGCCCTTGAGGAAAGAGATCTTTCGAAACATTATCTCGATGATCTACTGAGCAGCTTGGTGGCATATGAAATGAGAGTCAAACCAGAAGATGCTACGACTCTAGTGGCAAGGAAATGGCACTCAAATCCATTAAGAAACTGAAAATCTCAAAAGATATTAGTGGTGAAGATGATGAGGAAAAATAAATTCGTTCTCTCATTGAAAAGAAGTTTCAGAATGGAAAGTGTAAATTCAAAGGGAAGTTACCTCTAGCTTGTTTTCATTGTGTAAAAGTTTGCACATTCCCACTTAGTGTTCAAGAAAGTTCGTTGATGAGTATACCGATTCTGAAAACATTGATATGCCTTAGAAATGGTTTTTCAAAAGGGGATACTTAAAATCATGAAAGAATGTACCAAAGAAGAGTTTAGTTTTTGAAGAGGAAGAAAATGATAATGAATTCTGTGATAAAGAAGAACCATAATTTCAAACTGGGAGCCATGTTTTCATGATGACCACTATTGAAAAATAAGAAGATACTGGTGGAGAAAATTAGATCAAAACTAGTGCCAATCCCAAGTTGCAACTTAAATATGTTGTTAGTAAGCTTAAGATTAAATTTAAGAGTTGCAATAAGTGGAAATAAATTGTAAAAGAATCAACTGAATATGTTGATCAACTTGATGCTAAAATTGAACGACTGGAAGAATTGGTGAATGAACAGTATAAAATTCTTGAAATCAATGATGATATAGTGGATTTGGAGCTGAGAATTGTAGAGTAGGAAAAGTTCATCAATGACCTCACCTCCAGATTAGAGGAAAATTCCAAGACTACTGAGCATCTTGAGGAGGAAGTTGTTACTATTAAGAGTAAACATGAAAAAGATTCAATTTAAAAATAATCAAGGAAGAAAATACAATTTGGAAGGTTCTCAGATGCTGAGATGTTCGAGAGATCAAAACATGTCTCTAATGGAGTTGAAATGATTTTAAAGGATTAGAGACCTGCCTGCATGGGAAATAGTGGAATTGGTTGTGAGGAAGAGTTGTCATATGATGCAAATAATGGTAACCAAAATAAAGGCAAGCTGAAAGTGGGTGATGTGGAAAAGTCATCTAAAGTGCTGAAATAGAAACCCCCAATTCAATCTGAAATAAAAAAAGAAGATTATCCTCGAACCTCCTTGAAAAATCGTCCCTCAAACTATTATCCCAGTGAAGAAGGAATGAGGATAAAAAGAAGTGAGAAGAAATTTCTTCTCATGAAGTGTCAGTTATTTGGATATTTAGGCCATACCATGTCTTATTGTGAAGATAAAAGAAGCTATCTGAATGGAGAAGATATGGGAGTTCAACAGAGGAGAACAAATTCATATCTTAAATCTTTTAGAAGAAACAATTTATATGTATATTTTTTTCATTGTTCTAACTTTGGTCATAAAGATTTTAATTGTAGGAAGAGAAGGGATATGTACACCTCATACCAGAGTTTGAGATGAGTCAAATCTTGTCAACAAGATTGTGTTTCTCTTACAAACAGGTTTTCTCCTCTCGAAGAAGACATTGACTTCGAAGAACCAATTCATACAAATGAGATAATTGGAAGGCCATCATTGCTTTATAATCAATACAATGTCTCTTGTAAAAAGGAAGAAAATTGAGAGATCCAACCTTGTAGAGGTGGCCCACAATGCTAAAAAAAGAAACAATACCTGGTTTCTGGATAGCAGTTGTTCATCTCATATGATAGGTAATTATATCCTGTTAACAGATATCAAAAGGAAGGTTGATGGTACAATACTATTTGGTAATGACAGAGCTATGAAAATCAAAGGTTGTGGAAGTACTGAATTAGCTAATGGAGAGATAAAGAAGACTGAAGCCTTTTATATAGATGGCCTACGTAATAATCCACTCAACGTGAGTCAAATCTGTGACTCTGGACTTATAGTTAGTTTCAATTAGAAATTATGTAGTATCATGGGAAAGACATGCAATACACTTATGAAGGGATCCATAACAGAATAAAACTTCTATTAGGTTGATAGTAAAGAAAATGTTTGTTACATGACTGTTGAAGAAGAAAAAAATTGTGGCATCGGAGACTGGGACACATCAATCTACAAGACATGGGGAAAATATCAAAATTGAGGTTTGTCTTGGACATTCCCAACCTGAAGCCTGTGAATGAAAAGTCTTGTGATGCTGTCATTCATGGGAAGCTGGTCTGCAGTTCATATCTGCCAAAGAAAAAAAGGGCATCACATCTTCTTGATCTAATTCAGACAGTAGTATGCGGGCCGATAAATGTTGCTGGAACTCATGGATAAAGGTAATTTGTCCTTTTAATAGATTATTACAGTAGAATTGATTGTGTAATGTCCATTCATAGGAAACAAAAAGTTCTTGACAACAAGAAAACATATCGATGAATCGACGAAAATGATATTGGACGAACAATCAAAGTGTTGCGATCTAACAATGGAGGGAAATACACATCCATTTAATTTGAAAATTACCTAGAGAAGCATGGGATACAATATGGGGTAGATGATGTGATAACTCAACAACAAAATGTATTAGTAGAACGTATGAATCGATAGGTGAACAACATGGCACAAACTATGCTGATTGAGAGTCGTATTCCACGATATTACTAGAAAGAGTTTGTTCAACGTGAATAGTATATTTAAAATCGAACAGGACATTATATGGGTGAGACGAAGACACTATATGAAATGTGGAATGGAAGGAATCCCTATTTGAAATACTTTCTTATTTTTGGAAGTATATTCTTCATTAGGAACAAAGAAGGAAATCAAGGGAAGTATGATGACAATGAAGATGAAAGAATTTTCCTTGGATACTCAAGGAACAACAAAGCCTACAATTGTTTCAACAAGTAATTAAAAAGGATCATGGAAAGAATAGATGTTAAGATCATTAAATAGAAACCCATAAATGCTTCATGGATTTCATATGTTGATGTGATAGAAAGTGAGGATGAAAATGAAAATGTAGTAAATATAAATACAGGAATAGAGGAAGGTGGAAAAAACACTCAAAAGTCGCATCATGATGTTGACATTGAAGATGAATTTGAAGAAAAACTCATGGCTAGATAGAATTCAACTGAACCTCATAGGAGAAATCGAAGTGCTGAGATTGATCCATCTAACATAATTGGGGACATGAGTGCACCCACATAAGGTGAAGGAATAGTGAATTATCAGCATTTTCTGAGGCTGACTGGGCTGGCGATGTAGTGGAAAGAAAGTCCACCAGTGGTGAAGAATTATATATTGGGAATAAATGTGTTAGATGGTTGAGCAAGAAATAAGACAGTACTTATCTTAGTACTGCTGAAGATGAGTATATCTCTGCCACAAAGGCATGCACTCACCTTCTATGGATGAAGCATCAACTAATAGATATTGGTGATGAGGTGAAACAACCAATGGTAATTTACTCTGATAACAAGAGCGCCATTGATCATATGAAGAATCTTTTTCAACATTCTTGTACAAAACATATTGCTATCAGGTATTAATTTATCAATAAAAAAGTTGATCAAGCTGTGATTAAAAAGGATCATGTGGGAACTAATGAGAAAGTGGCTGATATCATGACCACGCCACTATCAGCAGCTATGTTCGAGAAGCATTAGTTGAACATCGATGTTCATCCACCTCCCAGTGCATAAGAAGGTTACGAAATACCCCTCTCCCCAGTTATGTTAACTGTTTTTAATTTTTTCTGGATATGATGTAGTTTTATGGAGGAGATACTATCCAGGGGGTGTATTGATATGTTCAATGAGGAAATACCGATCTTTGGGGTTATTGCCAAAGGGGGAGAATGAATAAATTCAGGACACGTTTGGTATCACGATGAGATTTCGGTGATAGGGTAATAAAGAATACACTGGACTCTGGGAATATTTAAGAGAATTGCTTGGGCGTCTTTTAAAATTCCAAAACATGGGATCCCAATTCACGCTTCCCCTCTGGTTTTCTACACCAAGCATTGCTCATATAGACTTAGAGTTTTGGATGAGTTGATTCTGAAGCTTGTGGTTTGCATATGGATGGTGCTCTATTGAATTTATTTACTGATTGCCAACAAACCCAAATGGGGAGATTGTTGGAACCATGGTTGTTCAATGCATGAATTACAGTATGATTTGTGTTTGTTGTCAATCATCAGTGGAAGTTCAAAAAGTGTTCCAGAAAAGTGATCATAATGTTCAAGAGACTGGGTGTTTTTTTAGGGATAATATGACCCCTTATTAGAGTGTAATATAGAAGTACTGGTCATAAATTAAATAGAGTATGTAATAAGTGAATAAGAAAATAGATTACAACTAAAATAAAAATATATTAATCTATTCTAGAAAGAATCTCATATATAAATATCATAATTTAATAGGACTATAAAGAAGTCCAAATCATGTATACATGAAATGGTATAATACATGAATCTAAATACCAAAAATGTCATTAATATGTACCTCTAACAAGAATCAAAAGTCTTATCACATTCATGTGCTCTAGTAATACTAAAACACAATCCAAAACATGTATTATGGATCTTCCCTTTATCTATACCTATAGTTATGTAATCATCTCGGGTAACAAAGATGACTCTGAGTAAGGTGTGAGATAGAATACAATTATTCCCCAACCAATGGTTTCTGATAACATCATGTTGGTGAATGTATAAAAATAATAGTGTGAAGGTCCTAATAGAACATGTAAAAGAACTGATGAAAGTAAAAACCCCATAAAGGGTCGGGTTCGCATGGACACTCATCTTTTAGTACCTATTTTTTCATTAGCCCGAATGAAATTCAATAAACATGCAGTCTTGTGTCATTTATTAAATATGTCTTAAGATCTGATGAGTAGCCTAGAATCCCCTATAACAAATTTTTTGCAACCATGGTCGTTCGATGCATGAATTGGAGTATGGTCTGTATTTTTTTTCAATCCTCAGTGGAAGTTCAGAATGTGTGCCAGCTAAGTGATCATACAGTTCAGGCAGACCGCATTATTGAAGGTGGCATTGTTTCCCAGTGTTTTCCAAATTTTTGGGCCTCAAAATCAGAAAATTAATACATGAATTGTTGATAAAATGAGGTGCGTGCAAAGAGGAAGTGGTGCGTTAAAAAGGTGGGATATGCACGAAATTTTTGGGTTGTTCTTGAAAAATAGCATGGTTAACGAAATAGTGGAGCGAGGGTTTTCACGCAAATAGTGATTTGGAATCAGAACGTCGAAAAATGGAAAAGGCATGGGCTGCAAGAAAAATCTGGAGATGTGTGCGAAAGACAATTCACGTGCGAAAAGTATTGCGCGCCCAATGAGAGGTTTTTCGAGCCAAGACGGGTTTTGTGCGCGGGGGTCTGAAATGCCTATAAATAAAATGTGACCCCCCTCATTCCATACAGTTGGAGACTCATAGAAGATCTGAGGTCTGATGCATGTAAAAGGTTTGCGTAAAGGGTGTTTGCATGAAAAATTAAGGCTTGCGTGAATGATTCGGGCTCATGTGAAAAAATTTAGAGTTTCGCGAAAAATTCCAAGTTGCGCGAAATATTCTGGCTTGTGCGAAAAATTCCAAGTTGCGCGAAATATTCCAGCTTGTGTGAAAAATTCCAAGTTCCGTGAAAAATTCCATCTTGCGCAAAAATGGTGAAGTTTTACCAAAAAATTGAGGTTGGGCGTAGGACTTGATGTTCCGTGAAATTGTCAGTGAAACCTATTTGTGCATTTCATATTATCCGGTTCAATGATTCAGTGCATTCAAGTGAATCATTACTGGTATTCAATGCAAGAGGAGTCTCGTGCTAAGCAGAGGCAAATAATTCAATGTGAATCTATTGAAGATACCATCACATCTATAAACTGACTGGGACTTCATCAAAAGCAGTGATCTAGGGGGAGTCAATAGGATTGACCTGAGGGATGCAGTGGGCTATCCCTGAATAGTTGTAAAGGTAGTGATCCCAGGATAGTGTGACAGTTCCCAAACCTTTATAATCTACGACTAGTGATGAATAGTGGAATTTGGTATGACCGACAACCTGTCGACATGTGCTCCTTGGACGTATCCCTTTTCGGTGAACCATGTAAAAAGGGTTGTGTCATCTCTTTGCATGTGAATGTTTTATTGCTTACCATATCCATCAAACAGGTTAAACTAGTTCCTACAAATGTCGGAATAGGATCCATCAGTTTAAAAGAAAAAGTTGACACCCAGATTCACCCCTCCCCTCTCAGGGTGTCTTGGGGACCTTCAAAATTGTGATCTCGACATTCATAACTAGTCCATCAACAATGTATATGACTATAACAGAATCCAGGAATGTTAATTTCCTAGAAAAAGATTCTTATAAATCATTTCATAAATGTTTCAATAAATAACATGATAACATTCATGAGTTTCTTTATTTGAAATCTATACATCGTTCTAAGAATATCATGAACCCTACATCATATGACATCATCTAGGGATATCCTCTATAAGATCAAATTATTACAATATGTGTGGAATAACATCATATCTATTTATGTCCACCCCTGGTTTTCCACTAAGAGGACCCATGTATCACTCATCTCCTATATAGAATTAGATTATTCGGTTCATCTTGGGAATTCGTTATGTATTCCATTAATTACATGGAAATACGATGACATGCCCCCTGAGTCTATCCATGGATGTTTGCTTGAGATTCCATGTGTCAGTTGTGCATTAGTATAGAAATATCCAAAATATTCTATCCCTGAAATTCGTATATAAACCCTCGTTTCCCCCATGGAATATTGTAAACATTCAACCAATGTCATATAATTGTTTCATCATTCATTCCAATTATCATTTCAACTAATCCTCACCTCATATGGTGGATAAATGTAAGGAAAAACAATGAGTTCTTATTATCTAATTATCTTACGTGGTCATTTCAATATAAGAATAAAATAATTCTTGTGAAATAAATAACATAGCTATAACCTTAGTAAATAGTCTTCCATTTCATTTCATTAAACAATTCAAATTATAGATACAATCAATAAATGAAAATCCCATGGAAATTGGTAAAAAAATCACTTAAATGAGATTAATCCATATGCCACACATTTTTTCCATGTAATTAACCAAGTCACATAAGTGGTTGTCTAAATTCAATATCCCTAACACTTAAACTTTTATCAGCATGTCTCTTCAATTACTTAATTAATGAGTATCATTTTTTTTAAAAAATAAATTTTATTTCAAGGGAATCACCGGGAAAATTCGGAATGAAACATAATGAAATATATATAACCACCTCATATTTAAGGAAAATTCATGATGGGACCTTCCTTTAGTTCATAGTGGTGCGATCATCCACTATCAAGCTCTGATTCGGTCCAGATTTGAAGAAAAATGAATAATTGACTGACATCTAGAAAATAGGACATATTAAGTTGGACATAAATATCTCCATTAAACCTATTTTAACCGAGTAACGACAGATAATGAATGGGGTACTTACCATTAGGGGTCCTATAAGATTATTATTTCTCAAATTTGAGTTAATAGGGAGGATCAATGGAAAATCCTATTATTTTTCTTCGACAGGAGCTCTGAAACCACATGGTTCACCAATTGGAGGAGAAAATAAAATATATTTATGTAATAAGATAATATATGGGAAAAATCATTGTGTTCCAAAATCATGGGTTTTACAGTTTGGCCAGAGGGTTGGATAAAACCTTAACTATCTATGATCCATTCACTATAAAGAGGGGAACCTCACATAGTTAGTGCCCATGGTTTTCCAATCCCTATTAAAACAATGAATCTACCCACTTTTTGAAAATTTAGAGTCCATTTAATGGATATGGGCCTCCATCACCATGGTTTTTCAAACCCTGTGGTCTCTTCCAACCCTATGCCTAGGTCATGCATGTTTAATAGTAACATTTTGGCTTGTCCCACCTGGTTTCTACTAACCATTTAACTATATTATTTTCCTAAAAAAATAATTCCATGCTTCGAAAAAGCCCCTAAAACCCCCAATAACCCAATAACCACATTGTGTATCTACATTAGGCTATAACTAAGAATTTCAATTTAATATAAAGGGATCTAATCCACAAAGGGAGAATAATATTCTTAAATAAATGACATTAAACATATAAATTTGTAGTGTGGATTGTTGTAATATACAATGAATATTAATATAATAATATGAAATATTTATATATGAAATTTTTGGGGTTATATAGTCTATAAAAAGAGAGATATGAATTTTTGAAAATTCCATATTTGATTCAATTACTGAGTGACACGTTTTAACTCTATGTTTGGGATTATGGGTCATATTGAAAATAATTCTTACATGAGATGAAATATGTGGGAAGGAGTATAAAGATCAATGTGTTGGATGTATATTGATCCAAATACCATTATTACTTGAGTAACCCAGATTCATTATTGAGGCCCCGCTTTTATAAAAATTAAGGATTTAATGATTCACATTTTTCCTCAATGTTATAAAGGACTATAAGGTCAAACTATTTTAATAACTAAATACATATTGAATTTTACTCAAATAGATAATATAAATAGGTTTTAAATTGAAAATATTATATTTTTGGTGGAGATTTAAAAAGTTATTAATTATAATGTTATGAAATATGTTGTTGGTAAGGGTTATGCAAAAGTGTTTTAGAATATAGACCACAAATTGTTTTGGATATGAGTTGACATGGTATTGTATGTTATTCAATATAAGGTGATATGGAAGTAAATCAATATATCTTTAGTGATAGTGGGATACTTTTTCTGTTTCTATCTAAATACTTAGATATGATATATATATATATGAAATATCAATGGGATAATATAATCACGTGCATGTATATAACATTCTTGATTCTAAGATTTTCATAAAGGCATGGTATATGATATCATGTTACTTCCAACTATATCTTAACGACTGAACACATGAACATCAACCACATAGGATATAAATAATGTAAAAAATTGGGAATCATTATTTATGTCCCGATCCATAAATTTTACATAATATTTAGATAAGATAATAATTTGGATTTAATTCACATGAACGATTTTTCATGTTTAGTGTTTTTGAGAATTATGCCATAAATATTTAATAACATCTCAAAATTTAAAATGTAGAGTCTTATAATCACATCAATTTTATTATTCAAAAAAATATCCTTATATAAATCATGAATACTATTCTTCCTAAAAAATACTCAATTCATCTATTATCATACACATACATATACCCAGCGAAAAACATTTGAAAAAATGGGATGCTCATAAAAAGCACAGTAAGGAATATAAAATAAATAAGAGAAACTTTATCCCATGAATACATACAAACCAATGAAATCATATGTTTCACTCATAAAACATAATCTCTCTAACATACCTCATAAAATCATAGTATTTCTAGAAAACTCATAGAAATCATAAATCATAAAGGTAACTTGTAGAATCCATAACATACATAAATTGTATCTTCCCTGGCGACATATGGATTGAGATTCATAGTTATTTTTGGAATACACATCATAATATATTACCTAAATCTATTAGGGGTAACCATAAATATTACCTCTTTTATTTTACCCAATTCATTGGAGATCTATCACATGCTCACCCTCCCTCTGTTTATCATGGATCCACCAGTATACACAAGTAATGCCAAAAAACTATAACATAATCATAACACATGAACATGAAAAAAGGAAAAATAACATTTCCACATTGGAATAATAATAAATAATTTCATGATATTAATATTATTGAACCATTATCAAAAACATTTTCAGTAAAAAAATACAGAAAAATCAATAGGGAATTCTCTTTTTTTTTAAATATTTTTTCTTGTAGAGGAAGCCAAATACAAAAATAATAGTCATGGTGGGGGAAAGGTCAACGTCACCATATACATTATGAAAACATTGATTTTTCTTGTTTAGTAAAATTCAATTCAAAAAAATATTCCTTTTCAAAACCATTGATTGAAAATAAAATTCTATGGGGTTTATTGTATAGTGTATAGAAGAAGGGGAGTATATTATCAAAATAGGCCTCAATGAAAAGAGATTGAGACGAAGTCCCTTAAAAAATGTATCCTTAGATTAAGGATAAGGAAATGACTTATCTATTTTCGACAAATATTAATACACCCAATATAATTGAATATTCAGTTTAAAAAATTCATAAATAATTCACACATATTCATGGAAAAAAACCAATGGCATGATTATTTAACTCAATGAACTGATATTGAGTTATGATTTCCCATATAAATATCATTTTGGTAATAAAATAGATTGATTATGTGTGGTAACTATAAATCCAACTAAAGAAGGTATAAATACAAAATACGATATTAATATTAATTTCTCACATAATCATAGTACACCATAATCATGTAGTATAAGATAAATCAAAAGATTTGAAATTGGGTTAAGAAGTTCCATTAACTTGACTCCTACATGACTAGTTAAATCTTTAATTTCCTAGATAATAAACATAGGTTAATTTATAAGTGAATAAAACTATTTTTGAATATTTTTACTCATTTTATATCACTTGTTACAATGTTATAATAGTTAGATAATTATTTGAGTTCATATCAGACAAATTGTCGATGTTTGGTACATGAGTCAAAAAAATAACTGGTTTGGATGAAAATTATACATGTGTCTATAATTTCATCATATTCATAATGATATTAATAATATAAATATAATATATATCAATTATATAAATATTTAAAATAATATAAAGTATTTAGAAGATATTCAAAAATGCTAACAACATGATATGTAGCCCCACCATGCATTGGTGGGATGTACTTACTCATGCTGATCAACACCGAGCTATCATCAGGGAAGACTTCTAGATTTCAACAATTGATTACTTCTTTCCACTGACATTCAAAACGTATGGAAAATGAGAGTTCATGTTACTTTAGAAAGGTGACATGATGGTGATGGGATATTCCAATCACTTCACTAAAATGAAGAAATTGGCACTGAACTTTTCGAGTTAATATTTGATGAAAGTGATAAGATTTGTGGATTAGATAGCATATAGAATCCACTCATAGGTGTAGATATTTCTACTAAACACAGTTTCACCGATAGTGACCTTGTCCCTTATCACTGTGTGGATCAAGATACCATCAATATATGTAAAACAAGGAAGCTGAGATTCTAATAAGAGAATTAGAATATCCAGTGACAATAAGAAATGTTTTAAATATATGAATGAGGGTAGTTATATCTGGGTGGTATGTACTGTAAACTATTAGGCGGGTCACTAATGTGGTAGATAAGGGCATATAATATTCTAGTGTACAATGACCTTGATCGAGTGTTGGGATATCAGTTGGACGGGTCACCTCCAAAATTTCGGCTGATCCTTTTCTTCCATACTAGTCGGAAGGGGGTTTTTTCCAGCACATATATTAGGTGAAATATGTAAATCACCATATTAGGTAGGCTTTTTTTCTTCTACATGCTGATCAAGATGCATGGGTGGTTTTTCCCAAGGTATTGAGGGATTAGAGTATCATCGTCATTAGAGTGGACCTTATCATTCTATTCAGAAATCAGATATTGGTCTTGGTTTGGTCCACATATATCCTATAAAGCCTACACCTAATGAGATAATTTTGAATCCTTCTACTTTATTAGGTACTATTCTTGTAGCAACTACTTTAGTTTCATCCTTGTTTAATACTGTTGAATCAATGTTATTTCTACCAAATACAACTATGGGATGTCTTGGACAACTGAGAGTGTACTCAAGTGGTGTTATGAATCTTAAAAACCCATTAAAAGTTTCATATGATAGTATAAAATAGTGAAATTTATGACCCCATGAAAAAATGTGAGTACTATTTGTTGTGCAGTTTCTTCACCATCAGGATCACCAGTTTTGACACCATTAATGGTATGTATTGTCTTGTGCATTTTGAGACCATTTGGATTTCTATTACTGTCTGGTGGTGTTCTCATGACATGAGGGAAGACCATATATCCCTAAGGATCTATGGGATATATACAATGTTGATCTAGAAAATTGTGTATTGTTCTAGGAGGGGGGGAAACCTAGATGGAATGTCACTTTATTGGTGATCGTGGATAAAAATTATTGGAATTCCCTACTATGGTGTATCATTTCTAGGACATCTTCCTGACCATATATCAATATTACCCCGTAAGAGAGAGGTTGTGTTAACTTTTTAATATTCTCTTGGAGTAGCACTCGTTTCCATTCATTAATATAGGTTGGATCCTATATATCTACAATAACTCAAGAAGAAATGTGATGATATACAGACGAAGGGTTTTATCTGACCCATAAAATAACCATGGAGTTCACCAATCATTTTCATTAATTAAAAGGATAGTACACGTAAATTTTTAAGGTTTATCTACTAACTAAACCGACATAAAGAGAAGAAATTATATCCAATACCCCATATATATGACATCTTCATCCCACTCTGAGGATAAATATGTTTCTCTAAGATTTATTTGTGTTTGGGATACCATCAAGATTGTGTGAAGCGATCCGAAATACCACATACAACATTTTTATGTGGTTATGGTTTTTACATGTATATAGACCAACCATTCTATCTAATTAATGTTCCATATGTCATCATGGATTTGACGAATCGGGGTTTCCATCAATATCTAGCTTCTTTCTATTGGTTTTAATAGATGACATATTTGTGTACAGTCACACTGAAAAAACCATTCCAACAATTTGTAGTTCATTATATGTGCATAGGGAGAAAATCATCAATACATAATTTTTAGTAAATGAAACTTTCGTTTTTGAAAGGTTTAGTTCATGGTTCATATCATATATGAGGTAGGCGTATCTGTTGATCGAGAGAAGGGGAGCACTATGGTTTCCCGAGAGACAACCAAGAACATATTCGATATAAAATGTTTATTATTACTGGATTGATATTATATGATATTTATACATTATTTTTCTTTAATGGGATTATTTCATAAGGGATTTTCCACAAAGGGTGTGAAATTCAACTAGACTAAATCTTGGGAGATAGATTTTAATGGGCTAAGGGGATGATTGGTATTAGTGCTGATCCTTATTTTTCCTAATCTAGGAAGAATCTATTATGTTTTCAATGATGCTTGTGGAATATAGTTGGAGTAGTTATGATGATGGTTGATTAGGATGTATTGTATGGGTATTTACTATAAGGCCCTGACCTTAAACATTACTTAATATTGAATTAAATGAATAATTCACTTTGAGGATCTTTTCAGGTTTAGAGGTTTAAAGAATTGGGACATAACTATTACATCTCAAAAGTTTACAAAGTAGACACTTCTACTAAGTTTCCATAGAATAAAAAAACTCTTAAAAAGAAACATGTCTAGTTTCATGTTTTATATAGCATGACTTTCCCTTGATCCCATCCTTGACCCTATTCCACATTAAGTCCTGTGAAAAACATTTCAAAAAAACTTGGGGTGAGCATAAAAAGCTCAGTAAGGGATACACAATGAATGAAAGCTTTTAGTTTTTCAAACATCAAGTAAACCATGTATACATTATCAAAGTAATACCTTCACCTTCATGAAGTAGTAAAAACTCTTCACTGAATAAAATATCATTATTTACCCTTTTGTAACCAAAGGATTACCATAAAACCCATATAAAGAACACATATCATATAAAGTTAACTTGGGACATAAACATACTTAAGTGGAATAACCATACGGTCGACTTCCACACATATCACTTAATGGAATAGCCATACGGCCAACTTCCATACATACTTAATGGAAAAGCCATAAGACCGACTTCATTACCCAATGCATTGGAGGTTATAACGTGACCACCCGTCCTGGTATTCACGGCACCACACGTCATATGGTTTATCACGTAACCACACGTCAAATGTCCAAGTACCATTATAAAAATCATAAAACATAAATACAAATATAATGGAAAGAAAACATTTCCACACTTTGATCACAATATATCACTTAAATATATTGACATAACAAATCCATTATAAAAACCATTTTCAATACCAAAATACATAAAAGTGTATATGGTATTTATTTCATTTTTAAAAAAACTTTATGGCTTGTTCAGGAATCCAAAGACCAAATAATACTCGCTGCGGCAGAAAAGGTCGTTGTCACCGCGTACGTTAAAAGAAACATTCCTTTTTATCATTTTGTAAAATTCTTAGTAGAAAAAGATTCCTTTTGTATAAAAGTAAAAGTCAAAGGGGTTTATACACCGTATAAAATAAAGTTGTGTATAAAACGAAATATGTCTCAATGAAAGGAGATTGAGACGAAGTCCATTACCTCGGGTCCGACTTGACTCGATCGTTCTTTAACATCCTAAATAATAAACTTGAGTTAATTTATATTTTCTTAAGAACCTTTTTCATGTTCATTATTCCTTTTATATCACTTATTTACATGTTATAAACATTATGTAATCATTTAAGTTAATAATGTTTATTTTGTCGATATTTGGTTCTTAAGTCGAAAGTGGACTTCTTACAATTACATGTTGTTCATGTGGTCAATGGTTCTTTATATCTAGAATGACATTACTGATTTGGATATCATATATATCATATATATCCAGAATATACATGTATTTATAATATTACATAATCATTTAGAGGTATGAAATGAAATGCACCATTCATAGAGACGGTAAGCCGTACGTACGCATGAACGCTACGTTCATTTCTTTGTCATATTAATGGACTTAAAACTAAATGAGAGGTATTTATATTTTAATTACAGAATTATATTCATCATTTAGATGTATCATTAATCATATATGTCCATTATATACATGTACTTATAATAGTACATTACATTTGGGGATAAAAAATGAAATGCACCGTTCATGGAGACGGTAAGCCGTACGTACGCATGAACGCTACTTTAATTTCTATCTCATAATTTAATGGAAAGAAATAATAATGATATAGAGGTATATTATAATTCCAGTATAACATCATATATAATAACTTTAAATCCATCCTTTATACGTCCCACATATGGCATTAACGAATCACATCACTTTGAGGGGCGGTAGTCCGCACTTCCTAAAATGAAATTATCGTGTTTACCCACAATGGAAACCATAAAGGCATTACACAAATGAAAAATAAAGAAGCATAAGGAAAACATAAACATAATATATATCATATATAAATAGAGAGACATCTTAATGGGCACCATTAAAGGTGTTTAAAAGAAGATTGAACAATCATCCTTTTGTGAGGCAGAAATTCACAAACCACAGAAACAGTATGTTATTTAACCATTAGATGTAGATGTGTGTAAGTGTAGCTAGAAATCTTCTTATACCAACATCCTAATATATTTAATATATTGTAGTTGTTACAAAAGAAATGAATAAAAAGAGTTTATGGGGTTGGAGAAGCAAAATAAAACAAAAGAACACAAGTGAAGACATCACCTTAAAATCGGGTAACTCTCTTAGATTTGAGCTCAAAGGCTTCTTTGGGAAGACTTATGCCCAAAGTGAGGCTTCAAGGAGTAAGAGAGGTATGTGGAGAGACAAAATGGGCAGGTGTTGGACGAGCCAAAGGCTTTGGATGTGTGGGTAAGGTGGTAGAGGTGGGGGCCTTTTATAAGAGGAGAGGAGGGGAACTCTTGGAATGTAAGGAAATGTTACTCTATTTTAGAATGAGTTTAGGATTTTAATGGTACCACATTGATGTGTTTCGAGTATAAGGTGATAGGGTTTCTAAATCAACCCATACAATAGGTTTTTGACATGTTTAGGTCTTATATTTTACATTATATTTCCATTTTATTTAAATTGTTAAATAATGAGGTAATCGTTGCATCATCATGGTGTCATAAATAATTTAATTTATTTAATGTCTAAAAATTATTTAAAAATACTTAAGATGTATGAAATATTTTGACCTTTACAATGAATATTTATAGTCAATACTATGATTTCTATAACCCCATGTAAAAATTGGTTTAGTAAAACAACTCATGTTTGTGACATTTTTATTTTAACTTTAAATAAAAAGTTATTAATGTCATTTTCAAACCAATGTGGCTTCATGGGGTCTCCAAGTTGACCCATGGATTTTGTTGGTCGGCCATGACACATCCAATGAGGTTAGGACATGTGTCAAGATCATTTCATATTATTACAACATTATTTTTACCTTAAATTACACTAATTACCTCTATTCGCGATTAAAAACTTAATAAGTTACTATTCAACAAAAAATTATTTTAATCCCATTGAACCACATTTTACATCTTAATGACAACCATGTATGTCGGATTTTTGAAATTCAAAACATAGAGGTGGTAAAATTTCATTTAAACGAAAAATCTTTTTTTTAAGTACCACTTAGTGGTTTCACTATTCATCAAAAATTGAAGTTTTTCAGAAAAATACCAAAAATTCACCCTAATCTATATTTGATATTCCGAATTAAAAAATGAAGTCCATTTTAAAAAATTCAAAACATATAAGTTGCATTAATTAATTTAATAATTAATTCCCGCTGTCAGAGCAAATAGCGTGTTTTTATGAAACAATAAGTATCAAAAGATTGCCACTAGTTTAAGTCCGATTTCAAAGTGAAATTAATTCCAAAGACCACTATTGGATTTAATGGTAAAAATATATTATAATTTAACTATAAAACAAATTCAAAACATAATCTAATCCTATAAATAAATTAGATTAAAAAGAGGTTTTGAATTAAAATACAACATTTTACACTATTCATTAAAAAATGAACATTATCGGAAAAATACCAAAAATTTACCCAAAGTAAATTTTGATGTCCCGATTCTAAATAAGACTTTTATTTGGTCCAATAGAATATATAAGAGTGAACAAAACTATATTTAATGACGGTTCACCATCAAAAGGCGATAAGTGAACCTTTAGTGAAAACTAGGGAAAATACGCCTACAATTGAATTCTTTCTGTATTTTAAGCCTTTATCTTTTATTAGATAAAAGTAAAAACATTTAAAAAACAACAATTTAAAATAATATTATTTTATTACTAGTGTGCAACGAATGATTTCAATGAAACTCTTTGTCGCGTATCGGGTACACTATCGAACATAGCAACCCTTTTAAAGTAAAATTAATATTTAATTCATAAATATTAATAAATATGGAAATGTTTTATTCATTATTTACCTGGGATGTTACATCCTTCCCCCCTTTTGGGAATTGCGTCCTCGCAATTATATTCACTTATCAAAATAAGTGGGGGTATTTATCCCTCATAGCATTTTCAGATTCCCAAGTTGCCTCTTCAACATATTGGGTTTTCCACAAAACCATTACCTGGTGAATTACCTTATTTCGCAACACTTTCTCTCTTCGGTCAAGAATCAGGACTAGTTGATCTTCATAAGATAGGTTCTCCTCCAGCTGAACTACCTCTGGAGTCAAAACATGAGATGGATTTGGCATATACTTCCTCAACATCGAAACATGAAAAACATTGTGTACCTGAGATAAACTCGAAGATAAAGCCACTCGGTAAGCAACTGAACCAACTTTCTCCAGAATATCATATGGTCCAATGAACCTTGGACTCAGCTTTCCTTTCTTACCAAATCTCATCACACATTTCCACAGAGAAACCTTGAGAAAAACATGATCACCTACCTCGAAAGATAGATCCTTCCTCTGGTTATCCGCATAACTCTTCTGCCTGCTCTGAGCTGTTCTCATGTGTTTCTGAGTCAACTGAACTTTTTCTACCATCTCTTCTACCAATTCTGGTCCCATCAGCTTCCTTTCACCCACTTCATCCCAAAATGCTGGAGTTCGACACCGCTTCCCATATAATGCCTAAAATTGTGCCATCTGTATACTAGAATGAAAACTATTATTATAAGAAAACTCAATCAAAGAAGGATGTTGGTCCCAACCTCCCTGATAATCCATCGAACAAGATCGTAGCATATCCTCCAAGGTCTGAATTGTTCGTTCTGACTGCCCATCTGATTGCGGATGAAAAGCTGTACTAAAATTTAATTCAGTAGCCAACGACTTCTGAAGGCCTTTCCAAAAGGTGGAAGTAAACCTGGGATCACGGTCAGATACAATGGAGATAGGAAATCCATGTAACCTAACTATCTCTTTAAGATACAAATGTGAAAGTTTATCTAGGGAAAAATTATCTCGTATGCCAAGGAAATGAGAAGATTTAGTCAAGCCATCAACAATAACCCAGATTACATTATTACCTCGAGGTGTCTTCGGAAATCCCACACCGAAGTCCATGGATATATTCTCCCATTTCCACTCTGGCACTGGTAAAGGCTGGAGAATCCCTTTAGGTAACTGCCGCTCTACTTTAACCTGCTGACAAGTCAAACACCTCACAATAAAATCAGCAATATCTCTTTTCATTCCTTCCCACCAGTAATACTCCCGCAGATCCCTGTACATCTTAGTACTACCAGGATGAACTAAAAATGGGGAACTATGAGCCTCACATAACAACTCATTCTTCAACTGTGAATCACCAGGGACACATAATCTCTTCCCAAACCTGAAAACACAATCATTATCAATGTTGAATTTAGGCAACGTACCCTTCAAAACCAGCTCTACCTTTTTCTGCAACTCACTGTCTTCCGTCTGTGCTTTCTTAATTATTTCTGATAGGGATGATCTCACTGATACCTGAAACAAAACAGAAGAACTTCCTGCACCAACAACTTCTATTCCAAATTTCATCAAATCAAAAACCAAAGGATCTCATTCCAAACGTAGCATGGTTAATGAAGCATTACTTTTTCGACTCAAAGCATCAGCCACTTTATTTGCTTTTCTCGGATGGTAATGAATTGTATAATCATAATCCTTGATTAATTCCAGCCATCTCATCTATCTCATGTTCAATTATTTCTGAGTGAATATATACTTTAAACTTTTGTGATTAGTATATATTTCACACTTTACTCCATACAAATGATGCCTCCAAATTTTTAAAGCAAAAACAACAGCAGCTAATTCCAAATAATGTGTAGGGTAATTTACCTCATGAGTTTTCAACTGACGTGAATCATAAGCAATTACCTGATCATTCTACATAAGGACACATCCAATTCCCTTAGACGAAGCATTACTGTATATAACAAACTCACCATTCCTTGAAGGAAGTGCCAAAACTGGAGCATTCACCAATATTTTTTTCAACTCCTGAAAACAATCATCACATTCTTTTGTCCAGATGAACTTAACACCCTTACGAGTTAGCTTAGTCATTGGACTAGATAACCGTGAAAAATTTTCAACAAACCTTCGGTAGTAACCTGCCAAACCAAGAAAACTACAGATCTCAGTTACATTTGTGGGTCTTTTCCATTCTTCAACAACTTTTGTTTCAGCAGGATCAACTGTTATGGCATCTTTTGAAACAATGTGACCCAAGAAAGAAATTTTTTGTAACCAAAACCCACACTTGCTGAATTTTCCATATAGTTTCTTTTCTTTTAAGGTTTTCAGGATAACCCTTAAATGACTTTCATGCTCCTCCTTAATTTTAGAAAACACCAAAATATCATCGATTAAAACAACCAAAAACTTATCCAAGAAGTCATGGAAAATTCTATTCATAAGGTCCATGAATACAGCAGGTGCATTGGTTAACCAAAAAGGCATAACTACAAATTCATAATGGCCATATCTAGTACGAAACGGAGTCTTCAGAACCTCTGCTTCTTTTACTTTCAACTGATGGTACCCCAACCTCAAGTCAATCTTCGAAAAATACTGAGCTCCCTGGATCTGATCAAACAAATAATTGATATGAGGCAAATGATACTTGTTCTTAATAGTAATATTATTCAAGGCTCTATAATCAATGCAAAGTCTCATTGAGCCATCTTTCTTTTTAACAAACAAGACAGTGCCACCCAATGGTGATGTTCTAGGTCGAATGAAACCTTTATCTAATAACTCATGCAATTGTTTCTTTAACTCTAAATGTTCAACTTGAGCCATTTGATAAGGGTGTTTTGAAATTGGATTAGAATCAGGAACTAAGTCAACAGTAAATTCAACTTCCCGATCATGAATAATACCAGCCAACTCATGAGAAATAACATCAAGATACTCATTTACCACTGGCACATCATTAATCTGAACAGTTCCTTTAATTTTAACAATATGTGCAAGGTAACATTCATTTCCATCTTTTACTAGTTTCTCAACTTCCTGATATGTTATCAAAATCAAGGGTTCATTCTTGTACACAAACTGAAAATCTTTCTAAATAGAAACCATTTTAGCTCTTCATTCAATCTTAGCATGATAAACAGAAACCCAATCCATCCCCAAAATAACATCAAACTCTACAAGAGGCAAAACAATTAGGTTTTCTGGTATATTCTTTCCACACACAAGGATATGAAGGTTCTTATAATTCCTTTTTGTCGCAACGTTCCCTCCGAGTGTTTTTACCACAAGTTTAGGGTTCATATCTTGATATGGAATTTCAAATTTACTAGAAAACTTCTCAGAAATGAAAGAATGTGTAGACCCTGAATCAAACAACACGTTGGAATAATCTGAACAAATAAATAGTGTACCTGATACTACTTCATTCGATGGCCCAACATCTGCTGAAGTTGTTGAAAAATTTTTCACCACCCCTTTCTACTTGTAGTCTGGCTGCTTTCCCCCAGTCAAGTTCTTCGTTAGACACTCATTTGCATAATGACCCATTTCATTACACTTAAAACATCTTACCACTGGATTTTCATTGCCTTCTTGATCATCTTCCTTACCGTTATGAGCAATATGACCAGACTTACCACACTGAAAGAACTTACCAGACTTGGATAAACATTATCCGGGATGTATTTTACCACACTTCTCACAAGATGGATATTTGGTTTTCTTACCTCCTTGCTTCTTTGATGAATTCTTCCCCTTATCTGCCGACTGGACCACTTATTCTGTTGTTTGTCATAGAACACCTGATCATCGGAAAACTCCATTTCCACCTTCTCCACACATCTAACAAGTTTTTCATAACTTTTGAACTCACGAGAAGCTAAATCTCTTAGATACTTTGGCATTAACCCTGAGTAAAAATAGTTTATTTTACTATCAAGATATCGTATCAAGTTTGGAGCATACCTTTCCAATCGACTGAACATTGCTTCATAAGTAGCCACTGAATCATCCTCCTACCTCAATTCTAGGAACTGTTTTTCCATCCTAAGACGAACCACCTTAGGAAAATATTTCTCAAGAAACATACCTTTGAATTTGTCGTAGTGAAGATCCTCAATCTCATCACTATCCCTGATATTTTTCACCATTTACCACCACTGATCAGCTTCACCTTCAAAACGGTAAACAACAAGACTAACCTTTTGATGTTCTGAACACCCCATGACATCAAAAATCTTCTCCGGTGCTTTAATCCACCCTTCATCTTGCACGGGGTCAGATGATCCTATGAATGATGGGGGATGTCGCCTCATGAAATGTTCCACCACTGACATGTTCCTCTGCGGTTGATCTGGCTGATCTCGTGCATGGATACCACCACCATTTATAGCCTGAGTCAACTGTGCCATCACTACAACAAACTGTTCAGTTCCGATTCCGACCATCTCAGGTTGCTGATTTGGAAGGTTGTCTTCCTCCTGATGTCGTCCCAATATAGCTACTTTGTTTCCTCTGCGGAAAACCATTCTGAACACAGAAATATCTTAGGCGAAGCAACATGGTAATCTTTAATTTCTATATCATTTCAGTCATACCATAAATTAACTTATAATTTAACAATTTTCTAACTCCTAAAGTTGTCTAAACTGACCTCTGATACCAACTGTAAGGCCCCAGCCTTAAATATTACTTAATATTGAATTAAATGAATAATTCATATTAAGGATCTTTTCAGGTTTAGAGTTTTAGAGAATTAGGACATAACTGTTACATCTCAAAAGTTTACAAAGTAGACACTTCTACTAAGTTTCTATAGAATAAAAAAAATCTTAAAAAGAAACATCTCTAGTTCCATGTTTTATATAGCATGAATTTCCCTTGATCCCATCCTTGACCCTATTCCACATTAAGTCTTGTGAAAAACATTTCAAAAAAACTTGGGGTGAGCATAAAAATCTCAGTACGGGATACACAAAGAATGAAAACTGTTAGTTTTTCAAACATCAAGTAAACCATGTATACTTTATCAAAGTAATACCTTCACCTTCATGAAGTAGTAAAAACTCTTCAATGATTAAAATATCATTACTTACCCTTTTGTAACCAAATGATTACCATAAAACCCATATAAAGAAACCATATCATATAAAGGTATCTTGGGACAAAAACATACTTAAGTGGAATAACCATACGGTTGACTTCCACACATATCACTTAATGGAATAGCCATACATCCAACTTCCATACATACTTAATGGAATATCCATATGGACAACTTCCATACCCAATGCATTAAAGGTTATAACGTAACCACCCGTCCTGGTATTCACGGCACCACCCGTCATATGGTTTATCACGTAACCACCCGTCAAATGTCCAAGTACCATTATAAAAATCATTAGACCTAAAACAAATATAATGGAAAGAAAACATTTTCACACTTTGATCACAATATATCACTTAAATATATTGACATAACAAATCCATTATAAAAACCATTTTCAATACCAAAATACATAAAAGAGTATATGGTATTTATTTCATTTAAAAAAACATTACGGCTTGTTCAGGAATCCAAAGACCAAATAATACTCGTGGTGGCGGAAAACGTCATTGTCCCCGCGTACGTTAATCCTTAAAGTTACTAATGTTTATTTTGCACGACCAAGACAATCCATGGGTCAACTTGACACGATCGTTATTTAACGTCCTGAATAATAAACTTGAGTTAATTTCTATTTTCTTAAAAACCTTTTTCAAGTTCATTATTTATTTTATATTACTTATTGCAATGTTATAAACATTATGTAATCATTTAAGTTAATAATGTTTGTTTTGTCAATATTTTGTTCTTAATTCGAAAGTGGACTTCTTACAATTAGATGTTGTTTGTGTGGTCAAAGGTTATTTATATCTAGAATGACATTCCTAATTTGGATATCATGTATATCACATTTATCCAGCATATACATGTATTTATAATATTACATAATCATTTAGAGGTAAGAAATGAAATGCACCGTTCATGGAGACGGTAAGCCGTATGTACGCATGAACGCTACTTTCATTTCTTTGTCATATTAATGGAATTGAAACTAAATGATAGGTATGTATATTTTAATTCCACAATTATATTCATCATCTATATGTATTATTCATAATATATATCCATTATATACATGTACTTATAATAGTACATTACATTTGGGGATAAGAAATGAAATGCATCGTTCATGGAGACGGTAAGCCGTACGTACGCATGAACGCTACTTTCATTTATATATCATACTTTAATGGAAATAAATAATAATGATATAGAGGTATATTATAATTCCATTATAACATAATATATAATAACTTTAAATCCATCCTTTATACGTCCCACATATGGCATTAACGAATCACATCACTTTGAGAGGGCGGTAGTCCGCACTTCCTAAAATGAAATTATCGTGTTTACCCACAATGGAAACCATAAAGGTATACCACAATTGAAAAATAAAGAAGCATAAGGAAAACATAAAAATAATATATATCATATATAAATATTTTTACATCTTAATGGCCACCATTAAAGGTGTTTAAAAGAATATTTAACAATCATCGTTTAATGAGGCAGAAATTCGCCAACCCCAGAAACAGTATGTTATTTAACCATTAGATGTAGATGTGTGTAATTATAGCTCGAAATATTGTTATAACAACATCTTAGTATATTGAATATACTGGAGTTGTTACAAAATAAATGAATAAAAAGAGTTTAGGGGGCTGGAGAAGCAAAATAAAACAAAATAACACAAGTGAAGACATCACCTTAAAATCGTGTAACTCTCTTAGATTTCAGCTCAAAGGATTACTTGGGAAGACTTATGCCCAATTTGTGGCTTCAAGGAGTAAGATAGGGATTTTTAGAGACAAAATGGGTAGGGGTTGTCCGAGACAAAGGCTTTGGAAGTGTGGGTAAGGTGGTAGAGGTGGGGGAATTTTATAAGAGGAGAGGAGGGACACTCTTGGAAAGTAAGGAAATGTTACTTTATTTTAGAATGAGTTTCGGATTTTAATGGTCCCACATTGATGTGTTTCTAGTATAAGGTTATAAGGGTTTGAAATCCACCCATCCAATATGTTTTTGACATGTGTAGGTCTTAGATTTTACATTATCTTTCAATTCTATTTAAATCGTTAAATAATGAGGTAATCGCTGCATCATCATGGTGTCATAAATAATTTAATTTATTTAATGTCTAAAAATTATAAAACAAATACTATGATGTAGAAAATCTTTTTACCTTTCTAATGAATATTTATAGTAAAAAATCGTATTTGTATAACCCCATGTAAAAATTATTTTAGTAAAACAACTCATGTTTGTGACATTTTTATTTTAACTTTAAATAAAAGATTATTAATGTCATTTTCCAACCAAAGTGGCTTCATGGGGTCCCCAAGTTGACCCATGGATTGTATTGGTCTGAAATGACAAATACAATGAGGTTAGGACATGCGTCAAGGTCATTTCATATTATTACATCATTATTTTTACCTTAAATTACACTAATTACCTCTAATAGCAATTAAAAACTTAATAAGTAACTATTCTTAAAAAAAATTATTTTAATCCCATTGAACCACATTTTAATTCTTAATGACAACCATGTATGTATGATTTTTTAAATTCAAAACACAGAGGTGGTAAAATTTCATTTAAACAAAAAATCAGTTTTTTAAGTACCACTTAGTGGTTTCACTATTCATCAAGAATTGAAGTTTTTCAGAAAAATACCAAAAAATCACCGTAAGATATATTTGATATTCTGAATTCAAAAAAGAATTCCATTTTACAAAATTAAAAACATATAAGTTTAATTAATTAATTTAATAATTAATTCCTGCTGTCAGAGCAAATAGCATGTTTTTATGAAACAATAAGTATCAAAAGATTGACACTAGTTTTAGTCTGATTTCAAAGTGAAATTAATTCCAATGACCACTATTTGATTTAATGGTAAAAATATATTCTAATTTCACTATAAAACCAATTCAAAAGATAATCTAATAATATAAATAAATTATATTAAAAAGAGGGTTTGAATTAAAATACAACATTTTACACTATTCATTAAAAAAATAAACTTTATCGGAAAAATACCAAAACTTTACACAAAGTAAATTTTGATATACCGATTCTAAAGAAGAGTTTTATTTGGTCAAATAGAATTTATAAGAGTGAACAAAACTATATTTAATGATGGTTCACCATCAAAAGGCGATAAGTGAACCTTTAGTGAAAACTAGGGCATATACGCCTAAAATTGAGTTATTTCCGTATTTTAAGCCTTTATCTTTTATTAGATAAAAGTAAAAACATTTAAAAAACATATATAATCATATTTTAGTTATTTCTATCCATTATCTCCAATACAATGGCTATGTGTTAACTAGCATTTAAAATAATATTATTTTATTACTAGTGTACAACGAAAGATTTCGATGAAACTCTTTGTTGCGTATCGGGTATGCTATCAAACATAACAACCCTTTTAAAGTAAAATTAATATTTAATTCGTAAATATTAATAAATATGAAAATGTTTTATTCATTATTTTCCTGGGATGTTACATCTACAACTGAGTCCTCATGAGAAAAATTACCCAATGCATGACCTTGAGCGACCAGTCGTGGTTCATGGTTTGCTCTATTTAAGGAAAAATCGGTTGGTTGGTTTTTCAATGATTAAATGAAAAAAATCTCAAATGAACATACACATAGCTATAAATTAATTTGAGTTAGTGATGCTCTATAGAATAATGAGAATCATTTGACTTTGAGCATTCTTACACATCTGAAAAAGGGAAAATGTTGTAGATGATTATTGGTGATATAAGACAATGATAAAAGTCATAAGAGAGGGAAAATGTTTGTGGAATTTGATTTATTTGTTTCCTAAGATGTACCTTGAGGTTCTAGAAGAACATGGGAAACATGTTTTAGTAGCTCTGATAGTGACATCCTCCCTTTTAGAGCAGGTCTGGATGGGGATGTTATCTATTTGTGAGGGAATTTACATTAAGTAGAGTGTCACAAGTGATAACCCACCATTGGGTTGCATTGTTTATGGGAATGATATCCTACTCTACTATAGGAATATTTGGGTGCCTTTTGATATATTGGAAGAGAATATGGATTAATCTCATTCCACAATTTGGGAGGTTCATCATAAGATTACCAAGAGTTACTTATATATAATCCATTTGTATTGGTGGCTAGGAATGAAGAGGCATAATGTAGGATTTATCACTCTGCGTGCCACCTGTTAGCAGGTGAAGGCAAAGCACTAGTGATGTGCTGAACATCTATAACCTATAACAATTCCTGAGTGGAAATTGTATGAAATCACCCTAGATTTCATTAATGGGTTCCTTATACCACCTCAAGGCATTTCTGTAGTATGTGAGATCATTGAGAGCTTGGACATGGTTTCACACTTTCTAATGACTTGAGAGAACCTCTTATTAAATGTTCATGGGAGGATTAATAATCAGGACATAGTGAACCTTTATTTTGTTATGTATTCTATCGTATCAGATAGATATGTCATGTTTACATCACGCATATTGAATGTGTTTCAAAAGGAACTATATTAACAGGTTCTCTTTAGTAAATCAAATCACCCTCAGAACAATTGGCAGTCCAATAAGATGATATATTGGTTAGAGGATTTTTTCTGGTCATATATCCTTGATTTCATAGAATTAGTATAAAATAATGTTCCACTTGTTGATTTTTTCCACAAAAATCAATTTTTATAAAGGATTTAGATGACTCTATATGAGGAAATTTTTTAAAAGGTCTTTCGCTTCACCTATGAGCTGGTTAATGGAAGGTGAGTCCATTTTACTAGGTCCTCATCTCATATAAGAGACTTTAGGGCATGTCCAACTAATTTAGAAGCATATGTTAATAGATCAGCCTATGATGAAGTCACATATTGGTCGTTGATGTAGACTTCTATAGTGGGATATGGGGTACTAGGTAATTTTGTATGTATATCCTAGACTGAGTCATAGATGAATCCTGAAACATTCCATGTTATCACCTCTCTATGTCGGTCCCTTAATTGTAGTAGAGAGAGTCTGGTCGGGAGATTATCTATTAAATTTACCATAGATACACCATCAATCCACGAAATCATTCAAGTATCTCACCTTTGATGGTATCATGATGGTCTATCTAATTCATTTTACCGTGATGATATTAAGCTATAGGTATAAGCATCATTTTAGGGGAATCTAACATGTATATGATGATCAAAGAATGGTGGATCTATGAGAAATGACGGTTCCTCTTATCCACGTTCTATGTAAGAGAATATTCATAGAGAACGAGACTTGGGAGTGAGAATAAAACTTATGTATGTAGTGGTTGTAACATTTCTCAGATGATATTTTATCACCATCGGATTGGAAACTCATGGACGAATTTTTTCAAGGAATGGAGGTTTTAACACACTATCCTTTCTAAATGGTAAAAATAAATTTTTAAAGTTTTAAATTATTATTTATATATTATAATGATACCTTATGGATCCATGGAGGTATTGAGGGTGTCTATGGATTTTTCAGAACCAGGAGCCATGAATTTTGAAGAAGCAAATTGGGATATATAGTAAGATGAAACCTTATAACCCATCCCTCGTTATTTTCCTAACTGTGTGTCTTTAATCATTGGGGTACTGAAGGACACACTGTTTTTTTGTAACCATGAGACCTCAGGTGCATGGATTTGTTGAAATTTATACCACCTTAACAGTGGCCTTCCAAACAGTTAGCACACTATTTGTCCAACCGTGCAACCAAACCTAGTGACCCAACATGAGTGGGTGAATTTAAATATCTACCCATGAAATATTTTAAACATAAAATTTTATTTATCTTCCATCTTCTAGTGAAAATGTGTTTTTCAATCTCATGTGAGAATTCCTTCTCCTCTTCCTCGGTAATTTGATATCTCCTCCTTTTGTTTCCCAATCACTCACAGTCAGAATCATTTAAAATCCCTTTGAAATCTCTACAATCCTCTTGCTTTTATTTTTCCCTGATTCCATCATTAATTGTTCTATTGATGGGAATAATTATTTTCCCCATTTTTAGGTAATTTGATGATTTCTTCGATATATTCTATTCGAGATCGAATCCATGGATGATGTTCAATGAGAGGACACATTATATCACTATGGTAGGTTGTCTAGTTTTCTACAACAAGTTTAATTTCATTTTATAAATGTTCTATTGTTTTGTAAGACATACAATTTTAGAGATTCCACTCTTATATGAAACATATTAAACATATATCCTTACCGTATAAAATATGACCATGACTAGTTGTGATTCTTCCCTTTACTTTGATCGGATCCACTCATGCCACCCAATGGATGTGTACTACCAAATAAGACAATTTTTTCCTTTTGTTATAAATTTTTCAACCACCCCATGTGGTATTTATTCACATAATCAATGCCTTAATCTTGTTTATTATTTCTAAATTGCAGTTTATACATGATTAAGGCCCATAAACATCATTATATAGATGGAATTGATGAACTAATTTAATTTTCCATGTTCTTAATCCATGTTCCATAAATCTTATTCCATTTATGGAGTTACCTTACGGAAATTCCTTGACTAATATTCCATTCCTGTTGTAAATGAAACTTTTATGAAGTGGTAAGGCCTTTAAAATTTTGTCACATACTAATCTATTTAAAATGGAGATACAATGGTTTCTTACTTAAGGAATCATTGAAAAATATCTTCATTTCTTAGTTATTATTTTTCAATTCTTTGTTAACATATTTTGGAGACAGTAGCTATTCCAAGGATGAGATCTCTATACATTATACATTTTGACCTCTAGTTTTTTGAAATTAGTTCCCTATGGGAGATATTATGGATTTAGTCAATATAAAAATGGTTTCACCACCCCATTAGAGAGAAACAAGTCCCTATATGTGTTATGAGGGAAACAATTGTCAGTTAGTTCTTTCTATGACTACACCATGCATGAAGTGACAGATAGGGTCTCAATAACGGGATAACATGGACCAACTCCCTTGAAATTTGACCTAGTTTGACCCTCTATTGTAATACATTTAATTGTTCTCTAATACTCAAGGATTCACATATGGTGACTACTTAAATTTTTATAAATGTTATGAATTGAATAAAAAAATGATTTATTTTAATTATCAAATGGCCTTTTTTTTAGAAACATAGGAATATGTCCACAAATCCCAATCACAAGATTTGGGATTGTCCATATTTTTACACAATATATCACTCACATTACTTTCATATGATTCCTTGGTTATGAATCCCTGGATTATGCCGAAGTAGGTATAATTTTATGGGATTCCAATTGGAACCTAGATTGTTTATTTATATATTTATTCCTATATGGAATATAATAATTATGGACCACTTCTATACTTTTATTTCATGTACTGGAATCAGATAAAAGCTGATGGCTGTGGCCTACTATGATTATATCTCACACACTAGATAGACTATTTTTGATACATGAGTATACATCAGTTATACCTATATTGAATAAAGGAAGAGGCCAAATCCAGATGATTTATTTTTGATTCAATAATGGTGTATGGTGGAAGTGGGGAAATATTATGCTCAAGATGCTAGTTGCAGTAGTTTTTTGGGTCATTTCTTGTAATTTTTTACCATGTTATATATTTATATTTTTATTACTACCCATTTACTAACATTTTTACCATGTCATAATAATCATCATCATTAGAATCTATTATTTATTATTATTCATATTTTCCCACTTATATTTTTTGGGTTTATTTCAATTATTTCCACTCCTCTCAATTGTTCATTTATACTTCCTCTATAGTGGGTAATAGTTCATGCCATACACCATATTCTTATACTATTATATATATATATATATCCCTACAATACACTCTAATAAATGATTTCATAGTCCCCTATAGACACACACTTGGACCATGCAGCTAGTCAACATCCTTTTGTATTCTGGGAAGAGAACTTGAAGTCTTGTGACTGTTGTCTTGGAGAATCACTAAGTGGAATATTTGGAAGTATTTTACATCTTTAGATTCATGAAGACTTATATCATGGAATCTAGGAATTACTCCACTACATATGGATTTTTTATACCCAGAAAATGTGGTAAGATGCTACTACAAAAACTCATGCATTTTTTCTTCCATGGTCGGGGTTAGTTGTGTTGCTCTCTTTATAATCATCATGAAGCAGATACAACCTTCCCAAAAATGGTCCTCAACAACTCTATCGAGTAATATCAATTGTTCCTTAACTGGAACCATCAGAGGACCCACTGGTATCCCATGTCCCACTACCACCACCCTCCTAGTGTGAATATTGAGGATGTCATAGTGGAATATATCCAAAAATACTAATGGAATTACCGAAAACAAGATTTCACAGCAGATAAATATAATTTTTTTAAATAAGATAAATAGAATACTTCATATATAGGATTTCACCTATCTTCTAACATCTTTACTCAGGTCTAGGAGATATAATGATTATAATAAAATAAGAGATGTTGCATACTACCCACTACAATAGTTGTGTGTGGGTAAGGATATCTACTATATAAAATTCAACTTCCATTTAATTCACATTTATTTCCAAATTCAATTTTAAATTGTAGATCCAAATGGTTCATCACCGCCAATTTGTATTGTCCCATACTACTCATGAATGAAATATATCAACCACTAATTCACACCATAACACATTCAATCCCACGAAAATCTTGGTACGTGATTCAAATTTCCAAAATTGGATTCTTAGGGTTAATTTTGTTTCATAATTAAGAAATCACAGGTTATGTTATGAAATTCACTCTATGTACAAACAATTTATTCAAATTCCCAAGAAAATTATTTACTAATCGATATGTATATCTATTAGGGTACAAATCACTAAATCACAAAATCAACAAATGCATCCAATATGAAATGAAATGGGAATTATAATAGTTTCCAAAAATGATGTAAGAGATGGAATATCCTCATCTCATCGGGTTGGAAAAAATTGAACACACAATTATATAAATAATCACATCACAATATATGTTCATCATCCAATGGTTGAATCAAAAAAACTATTAGAGTCAAAATATAGAAAACTTACATTTCCATTCGAGGAAATTTATATTTTTTCATGTACATGAGACAACCACAACTAGGAAACACTCATTACCAAATTCCACTTCATTTCTAATTTTCAATCTATTTCTCCAAATAGACATGCAGAAATAGGTTATTTTATCCCTTTTTAATGTCTTGAATCTGGATGCCATAGTATAGTGCAGTAATATTGGTTCACCACATGTAATCACATGATTCTCTTGAAACACCAAAGGCATCCAACAATAATCAAGAGGTCGGGTGTCTTTGTAGGGATAATATTCCCCCTAATTAGAGTGTAATATAACAGTAATAGTCATAAAATAAATAGAGTATGTAGTAAGTGAATAAGAAAATAGATTAAAACAAAAATTAAAATAGATTAATCTATTCTAGAAATAATCTAATATATAAATATGATAATTTCATAGGACTAGAAGGAAGTCCAAAAAATGAATACATGAAATGGTATAATACATGAATCTAAATATCAAAAATATAATGAATATCTACCTCTAACTAGAATCAAAAGTCTTATCTCATTCATGTGCTCTATTAATCCTAAAAAATAATCAAAAACATGTATTATGGATCTTTCCATTATCCATACCTATATTAATGTAATCGTCTCATGTAATAAAGATGGCTCTGAGTAAGGTGTCAGATAGAATACAATTATGGCACCGCCAATTGTTTATTATAACATCATGTTGGTGAATATATAATAATAATAGATTGAATGTACTAATAGAACATATAAAATAATTGATGAAAGTAAAAACTCGATAAAGGGTCAGGTTCTCATAGACACTCAACTTTTAGTACCTAGTTTTTCCTTAGCCTAGATGACTTTGAATAAACATGTTATCTTGTATCATTTAATAAAAATTTCTTGGGATCTGATGAGTAGCCTAGAATCCCCTATAACAAATTTTTTTGGAACCATGGTCGTTCTATGCATGAATTGGAGTATGATTTGTGTTTGTTGTGAATCCTTAGTGGAAGTTTAGAATGTGTTCTGGTAATGTGATCATACAGTTCAACCAGACCACATTATTAAAAGTTGCATTGTACATGAAATTTTTGGGTTGTATGTGAAAAAAAACGTGGTGTGTGAAATAGTGGAGAAAAGATTTTCACGCAAATACTGTTTCAGAATCAGAACACCGAAAAATGTCAAAGGCATGAGCAGCGTGAAAAATCTGGAGATGTGCGCGAAAAACAATTCCTATGGGAAAAGTATTGCTCACTGAATGAGAGGTTTTTTGTGCCATGTTGTGTTTTGCGTGCGAGGGTCTGAAATTCCTATAAATAAGAGGTGACCCCCCTCATTCTGTATGGTTGGAGAAACAAAGAATATCTGAGGTCTGATGCATGTAAAAGGTTCATGTAAAGGGAGTTTCATGAAAAATTGAGGCTTGCACGAAAGATTCTGGCTCACACGGAAAAATTTACAGTTGCACAAAAAATTCCAAGTTGCGTGAAATATTCCGGCTTGTGCGAAAAATTCCATGTTGCACAAAATATTCCGGCATGAATGAAAAATTCCATGTTTCATGAAAAATTACTTCTTGTTCAAAAAAGGTGACATTGCACGAAAAACATGAGGGAGCGCGTAGAACTTGATGTTGTATGAAATTGTCAGTGAAACGTTTTGCGGGTTTCAGATTATCCAGTTCAATGTTCTAGTGCATTCAAGTGCATCATTACCGCTCTTCGATGTAAGAAGAGTCTCATGCTAAGCCATGTAAAGGACTTCAATGTGAATCTACTGAGTAGACTATCTCACCTATAAAATCACTGGGACTTCATCAAAAGTAGTGATTCAGGGGGTGTCAACGGGAGTGACCCGTGGGACACAGTGGGCTATGCCTGAACAGTTTTAAAGGCAGTGAGTTTGGGACAGAGTGACTATTCCCAAACCTTTGTAATCCACAACTAGTGAAGAATAGTGGAAGTTGGTACGACCTACAACCTGTCGGCATATGCTCCTTGGACATAGCACTTAGTGGTAAACCAAGTAAAATGTGACGTCTCATCTCTTTTCATGTGAATGCTTTATTGCTTCCCGTATCCATCATACAGGTTAAATTATTTCCTACCAACGTTGGATAAATATCCACCAGTTTAAAAGAAAAAGTTGAAACCATGATTCACCCCTCCCCTCTCAGGGTGTCCCGGGGTCCTTCAAGTGGTATCAGAGGGAGGTTGCTGGTGTTTGATCTGTTTTATACCGCCATGGAAAATTCAGCCGGTATTAAGGGATTTCACCTCTTTGATGGAAGTGATTTTCAGATTTGGAAGAACAAAATGAGATCTCATCTAAGATCCCTTGAATGGATGTTATTTTTTCAACTATGCAATTTATACATGTTACTGATACAACAGGGCAGCCTATGACTGATGCAGATAGGAAAATTATTGATTCAAATGTTAATGCACAGAATGCTCTCACCGCATCCCTTTCTAATCTGATTTTTCTAAAAGTTACAAGTTGTAGCTCAACAAAGTCCATGTGGGATAAACATGAAAAAATTTATGAAGGAGATAGAAAAGTGAATGAGGTGAAACTATAAGCCTTGCACAATATTTTCGATGATCTGAAGATGTATCCTGCTGAGAATGAAGAATCCTTCTCCAATCGAATTAATTATGTGGTTGGAGGAATTCGAGGTCTAGGTTAATATATCAAAGACGTTGACATTGTGAAGAAAATATTGAGAAGACTTCCACCACGATACAATAAAAAGGTTTCAGCCCTTGAGGAAAGATATATTTCCAAATATTCTATGGATGATCTACTAAGCAACCTGGTGGCATATGAAATGAGATTCAAACAAAAAGATGCTACAACTCTAGTGTGCAAGGAAATGTCATTCAAAGCCATTAAGAAAATGAAAATCTCAAAAGATACTGGTGGTGAAGATGATTTGGAAAAAGAAATTCTTCCTCTTTTTGAAAAGAAGTTCCATAAGAGAAAAGGGAAATTCAAAGGGAAGTTACCTCTAGCTTGTTTTCGTTGTGGAAAAGTTGGTCACATTGCCTCTCAGTGTTCAAGAAAGAACGATGATGAGAATAGCGATTCTGAAAAAATTGAGAAGAATCAGAAAAGTTTTTTAAAAAGGGGAGACTCTAAATCAAGAAAGAAAGTACCAAAGATGAGTTCTGTTTGTGAAGAAGAAGAAGATGATAAAGAATTCTGTGATGAAGAAGAACCAGAATTTAAAACTGGGAACCAAGTTTTCATGATGGAAATTGTTGGAAAATCAAAAGATACTTGTGGATAAAATCAGTTGAAGACTAGTTCCAATCCCGAGTTGCAACTTAAGGATGATGTTAGCAAGATTAAGATTAAATGTAAGAGTTTCAATAAGTAGAAATCAATTGTTGAAGAATCAACTGAATATGTTGATCAAATTGAAGCTGAAATTGACCGACTAGAAGAATTGGTGAATGTACAGTCTAAAATACATGAAAGAAATGATGATGTAGTTGATTTGAAGATGATAATTGAAGAGTAGGAAAAGTTAATCAGTGACCTCACCTCCAGATTAGAGGAAACATCCAAGACTTCTGAGCGTCTTGAGGAGGATGTTGTTACTACTAGGGGTAAACATGAAAGAGATTTAATTTCAAAATAATCAAGGAAAAAAACACATTTTGTAAGGTTCTCAGATGCTAAGCTATTGGAGAGATCAAAACATTGATTTAATGGAGTTAAAAAGATTTTAAATGATCAGAGACCTGCATACATGGGAAATAGTGTAATTAGTTGTGAGGAGGAGTTGTCATATGCTAGAAATAAAGGTAACCAAAATAAAGGACGACCGAAAGTGGGTGATGTGGAAAATTCATTTGAATTGCTGAAATAGAAACCTTCAATTCAATCTGAAAGAAGAAAAGAATATTATATTTGAGCCTCTTTTAATAATGGGCCCCCAAACTATTATCCCACCGAAGATGGAATGAGGATAAAAAAAAGTGAGAAGACATTTCCTCTCATGAAGTGTCAGTTCATTGAATATTTAGGCCATACCATGTCTTATTGTGAAGAGGTAAGAATCTATCTGAATGGAGAAGATATGGGAGTTCAATAGAGGAGAACGAATTCAGATCCTAATTTATTTAGAAGAAACAATTTCTATGTATATTGTTTTCTTTGTTCAAACTTTGATCATAAGGCTATTAATTGCAGGAAGAGAAGGGACATGGACACCTCAAACCCGAGTTCGAGACAAGTCAAATATCTTCCACAAGATAGTGTTGCTCTTAGAAACTGGTTTTCTCCTCCCGAAGATGAATTTGACTTTGAAGTACCAATGTTCACAGATAAGATAATTTAAAGACCATCAGTGCTCTATACTCAATCCAATGTCTCATGGAGAAAAAGAATAAAATTGGGAGATCCAAACTTATATAGGTGGACCTCAAAGCTAAAAAAGAAATAGTACCTGGATTCTGGATAGTGGTTTTTCATCCCATATGACAAGTAATGCTGTCGTGTTAACAGATATCAAAAGGAAGTTTGATGGTTCAGTACGATTTGGTATTGACGGAGCTCTGAAAATCAAAGGCAGTGGAAGTACTAAATTAGCTAATGGAGAGCTAAAGAAGACTGAAGTCCTTTATTTAGATGGCCTATGTCATAATCCACTCAGCGTGAGTCAACTCTTTTACTTGGGACTTATAGTTACTTTTAATCAGAAAGGATGCACTATCATGGGAAAGACATGAAATTCACTTATAAATGGATGCTGAACAAAAGGCAAATTTTATCAGTTTGATAGTAAAGAAAATGTTTGTTACATGACTCTTGAAGAAGAAAACAATTTGTGGCTTCTGAGACAAGGACACATCAATAAACAATACATGGAGAAAATATCATAATTGAGTATTTTCATGGACATTCCCAACCTGAAGCTTGAGCATGAAAAGTCTTGTTATGATTTTATTCATGGGAAGTTGGTCTGCAATTCATATCGGAAAAAGAAGAAAAGTTTATCTCATCTTCTTGATCTAATTGATACAGATGTATGCAGGCCGATAAATGTATCTTGAACTCATAGAGAAAGGTACTTTGTCCATTTTATAGATGATTAAAGTAGAATGGAATGTGTAATGGTCATTCATAGGAAACAAAAAGTTCTTGACTGCAAGAAAATATATTGGCGAATCTCCGAGAATGATACTGGACAAAAAATCTAACTGTTGCTATGTGACAATGGATGGGAATACATATCCATTGAACTTGAAAATTACCTGGAGAAGCATGGGATACCACATGAGGTAGATGCTGTGTGAACTCGACAACAAAATGGAGTTGTTGAACATAGGAATCGACAGGTCACAACATGGCACGAACAATGCTGATTGAGATTCGTATTCCATGACATTTCTAGAAAGAGTCTATTCAAGCAGTAGTGTATATTCAAAATCAAACAGGACTTTATATGGATGAGATAAAGACACCATATGAATTGTGTCATGGAAGGAATCCCTATTTGAAATACTTTCTTGTTTTTGTAAGTAAATGCTTCATTATGAACAATGAAGGAAATAAAGGGAAGTATGGTGACAATGCAGATGAAAGAATATTCCTTAGATACTCAAAAAAAAACAAATCCTACAAGTGTTTCAACAAGAGATTAGGAAGTATCGTGGAAAGTAGTAATGTTAAGATCATTAAAGAGAAAACCACAAATGCTTCTTGGATTTCATATGCTGATATGATAGAAAGTGAGGAAGAAAATGAACATGGAGTAAATGTAAATATGGGAATAGAGGAAGGTGGACAAAACACTCAATAGTCACATCATGATGTTTACATAGAAGAAGAATCTAAAGAAGAAATCATGGCTTGAGAGAATGCAATTGAACCTCACATGAGAAATTGAAGAGCTGAGCTTGATCCATCAAACATAATTGGGGAGAGGAGTGCACCCACACAAACAAGGAGGATGAGGAATAACACACAATCTACATTTATGTCAGTTGTGGAGCCATCCTCATTTGAAGAAGCTACAAAGGATGAATCATGGGTGATATCCATGAATGAAGAGTTAGATCAGATTTACAAAAATCAGATATAGGATCTTGTCTAGAGACCCGAAGGTCACAATGTGATTGGTTCAAAATGAATCTTCAAGAACAAGTTTGATGAGCATGGAAGTGTTATTAGAAATAAGGCATGACTGGTATGTAAAGGATACACCCAAATTGGAAGTGTTGATGTTGAATAAACCTTTTCTCTATGGGCAAGACTAGAGTCAAACATGATTTTCCTTGCCATGGAATTACAAAGAAGGTATATTAAGTATATCAGATGGATGTCAAAACAACATTTTTGAATGGTGTACTCGAAGAAGAAGTCTAATTGAATAACCAATGGATTTTTGTCTTTGTACTGATGAAACAAAGGTTTGAAAACTGAAGAAATCTCTATATGGTTTGAAGCAGGCACCACGAGCATGATATTCTTGGCAAGAATCCTAAATCAAGAAGATGGAATTCAAAAGTGGTAGAGTAGTTCACAATCTATATGTGAAGAATTATCCAAAAGATCAGTTCATGGTTCTAATCTACATTGATGACATTATATTTGGTGGCAGCATGCATAAATCAGTGGATGAATTTTCCAGTCACATGAAATAAAAATTTTAAATGTCTATGATTGGGGAGCTCACATATTTCATGGGGATACAGGTGATTCAAAAGAAGGATTACACTTTCATTTATCAGGAAAAGTATGCAAGAGAGCTGCTGAAGAAGTTTAATATAAAAGACTCCAAACCAATGTCAACTCCAATTGCAGTTGGAACCAAACATAGAAAGCATGAGGATGGGACATATATAGATCCCACCATGTACATGAGCATAATTTAAGTCCTAATGTACCTGATAGTGACACGACCAGATATTGCATTTGCGACATGTCTATCGGCTCTCTTTCAGAGTAATCCAAATAGGAACATATGGTAGCTGTAAAATGAATCATGAGGTATATTCATGGTACACACAATCGTGGCTTATACATTGATTCAGGAAGGGACAATGAATTATTAGCATTTTCTGATGCTGAATAGGATTGCGATGTAGTGGGCAGAAAGTCCACCAGTGGTGGAGCATTCTATATTGGGAATAAATGTGTTGGATTGTTGAGCAAGAAACAAGAATGTAATTCTCTTAGTACAGCTGATGTTTAGTATATCTCTTCCAAAAAGGCATGTACTCAACTGCTATGGATGAAGAAACAACTAACAGATATTGGTGATGAGGTGAAACAACCAATGGTAATTTACTGTGATAACAAGAGCACCATTGATTATACGAATAATCATGTTCATCATTCTCATACAAATCATATTGTTATCAGGTATTACTTTATCAATAAACCAGTTGATCAAGGTGTGATTAGAATGAATTATGTAGGGAATTGATGAAAAAGTGGCTGATATCTTGACCATGACACTGTCATCGGCTATGTTCGAGAAGCATCAGTTGAACCTCAGTGTTCAGCCACCTCCCAGTGCATAAGGAGGTTACGAAATACCCCTCTCCCCAGTTATGTTAACTGTTTTAATCTTTTTCTGAATATGATGCAGGTTTATGGGGGAGATACTATCTAGGGGGTGTGTTGAGATGTTCAATGAGAAAATACTGATCTTTGGGTTTATTTCCAATGGGGAGAAGGAATAAATTTAGGACATGTTTGGTATCACGATGAGATTTTGGTGATACGGTAAGAAGAAATACATTGTACTTTGGGAAAATTTATGAGAATTTCTTGGGAATCATTAAAAATTCCAAAACATGGGATCCCAATCCATGCTTCCCCTCTGGTTTTCTACACTAAGCATTGCTCACATAGACTTAGAGTGTTTGTTGAGTTGATTCTCGAGTTTCTCATTTGCAAATGTCTAGTGATCTATTGAATTTATTTTCTGATTTCCCACAAACACAAAGGGGGAGATTGTTGGATCCATGGTCATTCTATTCAGGAATTGGATTATGGTTTTTTTTGTTGTCAATCCTCAGTGGAAGTTCAGAATGTGTACCAGTAAAGTTATTATAATGTTCAAGAGACCGGGTGTGTTAGTAGGAATAATATGCCCCCTTATTATACTGTAATATAGCAGTATTAGTCATAAAATAAATAGAGTATGTAAGAAGTGAATAAGAAAATAGATTAAAACCAAAATAAAAATATATTAATCTATTCTAGAAAGAATCTCATATATAAATATGATAATTTCATAGGACTATAATGAAGTCCAAAACATGTATACATGAAATGGTATAATAAATGAATCTAAATACCATAAATTGACTGAATATATATCAATATCTAGAATCAAGTCTTATCTCATTCATGTGATCTAGTAATCCTTAAAAACAATCAAAAACATGTATTAAGGATCTTTCCATTATCCATACCTATAGTAATATAATCGTCTCAGGTAACATAGATAGCTATGAGTTAGGTGTTAGATAGGATACAATTATGACACCACCAATGGTTTTTGATGACATCATGTTGGTGAATATATAATAATAATAGTGTGATGGTCCTAATAGAACATGTAAAAGAATTGATGAAAGTAAAACCCCATAAAGGGTCTGGTTGGCGTGGACACTCATCTTTTAGTACCAACTTTTTCTTTAGCCCAGATGACTTTGAATAAACATTCAGTCTTGTATCATTTAATAAATATTTCTTAAGATCTGATGAGTAGCCTAGAATCCCCTATATAAAATTTGTTGGAACCATGGTCGTTCTATGCATGAATTGGAGTATGGTCTGTGATTTTTTCCAATCCTTAGTGGAAGTTCAGAATGTTTTCCAGAAAGTGATCATACAGTCCAAGAATACTGTATTATTGAAGGTGGCATTGTTTCCTAGTGTTTTTTAAATTTTCGGGCCTCAAAATCGTAACATAAAGACATGTATTGTTGATAAAAGTGGTGCGCGCAAAGTGGATGTGGTGCGTGAAAATGGTGGGAATGTGTGAAATTTTTGGGTTGTGCGAGAAAAAAAGCGTGGTGTATGAATTAGTGGAGTGAGGTTTTTCATGCAAATAGTTCTTTGGAATCAGAACATCGAGAAATGGAAAAGGCATGGGCTGCGCCAAAAATCTGGAGATGTTTGTGAAAAAAAATTCCTGCATGAAAAGTATTGTGCACCGAATGAGAGGTTTTTCGCGCCAAGATAGGTTTTGTGCGCGGGGGTCTGAAATGCCTATAAATAAGAGGTGACCCCACTCATTCCATACGGTTGGTGACTTAGATAAGATCTGAGGTCTGATGCACGTAAAAGGTTCATGTAAAGGGAGTAGCGTGAAAAATTGAGGCTCGTGCGAATGATTCTAGATCGCGCAGAAAAATTTAGAGTTGTGTGACAATTTCCATGGTTTAAAAAACATTCAGGCTTGCACAAAAAATTCCAAGTTGTGTGAAATATTCCGGCTATCACTAAAAATACCATGTTGTGCGAAATATGCTGGCTTGTGTGAAAAATTCCACGTTCTGCCAAAAATTCTTTCTTGAGAGAAAATGGTGAAGTTGTGTGAAAATCTTGAGGTTTGTGCATAGAACTTGATGTTGTGCAGAATTGTCAGTGAAACCTGTTTTCTAGTTTCAGATTATCTGGTTCAGCGATTCAGTGCAATCAAGTTCATCATTACCAGTCTTCGATGCAAGAAGAGTCTCGTTCTAAGCAGAGGCAGAGACTTCAATGCGAATATATTGAGGAGACAATCAAGTCTATAAACTGTCTGGGAGATCATCAAAAGCAGTGAGCCAAGGGGAGTCAATAGGAGTGACTCAAGGGACACAGTGGGATATCCCTAAAAAGTTGTACGAACAGTGAGCCTAGGACAGAGTGACTGTTCCCAAATATTTGTAATCCACAACTAGTGAAGAATAGAGGAATTTGGTATGATCGAAAACCTGTTGGCGTATGCTCATTAGACGTAGCCCTTAGTGGTGAACCATGTAAAAAGTGTTGTGTCATCTCTTTGCATGTGAATGTTTTATTACTTACCATATACTTCATATAGGTTAAACTAATTCCTATAAACATGCGAACATGATCCATCAGTTTAATAGAAAATATTGACACCGTGATTCACCCCTCCCCTCTTAGGGTGTCCCAGGGTCCTTCAAAATTGTGATCTCGACTTTCATAACTAGGAAATCAACAATGTATATGACTCTAACGGAATCCATGAAAGTTCATGGCTTAGAAAAAGAATATTATAAATCATTTCATAAACTTTTCAATAAAAAACTTCATACTATTCATGAGTTTCTTTATTTGAAATATGTACATCTTTCTAGGCATATCATGAACCCTAAATCATATGACATCATCTTGGGTTATCCTCTATAATATCCAATTATTACATTAGGTGATAAATAACACCATATCTATTTATGTCCACCCATGGTTGTCCACTAAGAGAACCCATGTATCAATCCTCTCCTATATAGAATTATATTATTCAGATCATCCTTGAAATTTGTTAAGTATTCCATGAATTACATGAAAATACGATGACATGCCCCATGAGTCCATCCATGGATGTCTTATTGAGATTCCATGTGCCAATTTGGAATTATTATAGAAATATCCAAAAGATTCTATCCCTACAATTCGTATATAAACCCTCATGTCCCCCATGGAATATTGTAAACATTCAACCAATGTCATATAATTTTTTGATCATTCATTCCACTTATCATTTCAACGAATCCTCACCTCATAATGTGGCTTAATGTAAGTAAAAACAATGAGTTATTATTATCGAATTTTCTCACGTGGTCATTTCAATATAATAATAAAATAATTCTTATGAAATAAACAACATAGCTATAACCTTAGTAAATAGTCTTCCATTTCATTTCATTAAACAATTTAAATTATAGATACAATCAATAACTTAAAATCACATGGTAATTGGTAAACAAAACACTTAAAATGAGATTAATCCATATTCAATACATTTTTTCCATGTAATTAACCAACTCACATAAGCGGTTGTCTAAATTCAATATCCCTAACACTTAAACTTTTATCAGCAGGTCTCTTCAATTACTTAATTTATGAGTATAATTTTTTTAAAAAATAAATTTTATTTCAAGGGAATCACTGGGAAAATTAGGAATGAAACCTAATAAAATATATATAACCACTGCATATTTAATGAAAATTCATGTTGGAACCTTCCTTGGGTTCATAATGGTGCGATCATCCAATATTAAGCTCTGATTCGGTCCATATTTGAAGAAAAATGAATAACTGATTGACATCACGAAAATAGTACATATTATCATGAACATAAATATCTCCATTTAAACTATTTTAATCGAATAATGACAGAAAATGAATGGGGTACATACCATTAGGGGTCCAATGAGATGATTATTTCTCAAATCTGAGTTAAGAGGGAGGATAGGTGGGAAATCCTATGATTTTACTTCGACAGGAGCTCTCAAACCACATGGTTGACCAATGGGAGGAGAAAATAAAATATATTCATGTAATAAGATAATATATGGGAAAAAATAATTTTTTTCCAAAATTATGGGTTGTACAGTTTGGCTGGAGGGTTGGATATACCGTTCACTAACTATGCTTTGTTCACTTTAAAGAGGGGAACCTCACATAGTTAGTGCCATGGTTTTCCAATCCCTATTAAAACCACGAATATACCCACTTTTTGAAAATTTATGGTCCATAAAATGAATATGGGCCTCCATAATCATGGTTTTACAAACCCTTTGGGCTCTTTTTACCCTATTCCTAGGTCAGGCATGTTTAATAGTAACATTTTGGCTTGTCCTGCCCAGTTTCTACTAACCATTTGACTACATTATTTTCATAAAAAATTAATTCCATGCTCTGAACTAACCACTGAAACCCCCAAAAACCCAATAACCACATTGTGTATCTAAATTTGGCTATAACTGAGAATTTCAATTTAAATTAAAGAGATCTAATCCACAAAGGGAGAATAATATTCTTACATAAATGACATTAAACATCTACATTTCCAGTGTGGATTGTTTTAATATATAATAAAAATTAATATAATAATAGGAAATATTTATATATGTAAACTTTGTGGGTATATAGTCAATATTAAGAGAGTTATGAATTTTTGAAAAGTCCATATTTGATTCAGATACTGAGTGACACATTTTAACTCTATGTTTGGGATTGTGGGTCGTATTAAATTTAATTCATACATGAGATGAAATATGTGGGAAGGAGTATAAAGATCCATGTGTTTGATGGATATTGATCCAAAAACCATTATAACTTGAGTAACACTTATTCTTTATTGAGTCCCCAATTTTATAAAAATTATGGATCTAATGATTCACATTTTTCATCAATGCTATAAAGGACTTTAAGGCCAAACAAATTTGATAACTAAATACATATTGAATTTTACTCAAATAGCTAATATAAATGGGGTTTACATTAAAAATATTTTATTTTGGTGGAGATTTTAAAAGTTATTACATATAATTTTATGCAATATGTTTCTGGTGATGGTTATCCAAAAGTGTTTTAGAAGATATTCCAAAAATTGTTTTGGATATGAGATGACATGGTATTTTATATTATTAAATATAAGTTAAGATGGATGTAAATCAATATATCTTTACTGATAGTGGGATATTTTTTGTGTTTCTCTCTAAATACATAGATATGATATATATATATATGAAATATTAATGTGATAGTATAATCATGTTCATGTATATGACATGATTGATTCTAAGATTGTCAAAAAGGCATGGTATATGATATCATGTTACTTCAAACTATAACCTAATGACTAAACACATGAAAATCAACCACAAAGGCTGTAATTAATGTAAAAAATTTGGAATCATTATATAAGTCCCGATCCATAAATTTTACATAATATTTAGATAAGTTAATAATTTGGATTTTATTCACATGAATTATTTTTCATGTTTAGTGTCTTTGAGAATTATGCCATAACTATTTAATAATATCACAAAATTTACAATGTAGACTCTTATACTCACATCTATTTTAATATTAAAAAACTATATTTATATAAATCAGGAATACATTTCTTCCTAATAATAATCTTCAATTCTTCCTTTATAATACACATCCATATACCCAATGAATAACATTTGAAAAACATAGGATGATCATAAAAAGCACAGTATGGAATATTAAATAAAACAGAGAAATGTTAGTCTAGGAATACATACAAACTAATGAAATCGAACGTTTCAATCATAAAACATAATCTCTTTAACATAACTCATAAAATCATTTGATTTTGGGAAAACTCATAAAAATCATAATCATAAAGGTAACATGTAGAATCCATAGCATAATTAAAGTGTATCTTCACTGGATACATATGGATTGACATTCATAATTATGTTTGGAATACAAATCATAATATATTACCTAAATCTATTAGGTGTAACCCTAAATATTACCTTTTTTATGTTACCCAATTCATTGGAGATATATCACATGCTCTCCCTTGCTCAGTTTATTATGGATCCACCAGTATACACAAGAAATGCCAAAAATCCATAACATAATCATAACACATGAAAATGAAAAAAAAGGAAAAATAACATTTCCACATTGGAATAATAATAAATAATTTCAAGATATTAATATTATCATTCCATTCTATAAACCATTTTCAGTAAAAAAAATTCTTCAGAAATAAATATGGAATTTTCTTTTCTTTTTAAAAACTTTTTGTCTTGTAGAGGAGGGAAAATAAAAAAATAATGGTCATGGTGGGGGAAATGTCAATGTCACCACATGCATTAAGAAAAATTTCCCTTTTCATGTTAATTAAAATTCATTAAAAAAAATTCCTTTTCAAAACCATTGAATTAAATTAAAATTCTACGGTGTTTATCGTACATTGTATATAATAAGGGGTGTATATTATCAAAATAGACCTCAATGAAAATAGATTGATATGAAGTTCCTTAAAAAAATTGTATCCTTAGCTTAAGGATAATGAAATGACATATTTATTTTCAAAAAATATTAATACACCCTATATAATTGAATATTCAGTTCAAAAAATTAGTAAATAATTCACACATATTCTTAGAAAGAAACCAATGGCATGATTATTTAACTCAATGAACTGATATTCAGTTATGATTTCCCATATAAAGAACATTTTGGTAATAAAATAGGTTGATTAAGTTTGGTAACTGTAAATCCCCCTAAATAATTTATAAATACAACATATGATATCAATATTAATTTCTCACATAATCATAGAACACCATAATCAATAAGTATAAGATCAATCAATATAATAAAAATTGGGTTAATATATTCCCTTAACTTGACTCCAAAATGACTGATTCAATCTATAATTTCCTAGATAATAAACATAGGTTAATTTATAATTCATCAGATAATTTTTATATATTATTACTCATTTTTGTATCACTTATTACAAAGTTATAATAGTTAGATAATTATTTAAGTTCATATTTTAAAAATTGTCAATGTTTTGTACTTGAGTCAAAAAAATAAATAGTTTGGATGAAAATTATACATGTTTCAATAATTTCATCATATTCATAATGATATTAATAATATAAATATAATATATATCCAGTATATATATATATTTATAATAATATACAAATTTTGGAGATATGAAATGTAGTGTACTTTATGTAGACGGTAGACCATACGTACTCATGAACACTAATTTTATTTCTCTATCAATTAATAGAATGAAAAATATATGAAAAATATGTATATTATAATGTTATTATAATATATATTTCTTATATGTTACATAGTTTCATTAACTACTTCCACTATGTGATCCATGAATGTCCGGAATGATTCATGTCACTTTGTGGGGGCGGTAGTCCTCATTTCCTCGAATGAAATTATAATATTTACACATTATCAAAAAAATAAAGGTATTATATAAGAAAAATTACATAAATATATAGAAAATATAAATATAATATATATCATATATAAATACATTCCCATCACAGCGGCCTCTAAGAGAGGTGGTAGGATAAAATTGAACAATCCCTGTTTCATAAATAAGTAGTTTGTCGTACACAGAAATAACATCTTCTCTATCCATTAGATGGTTGTGTGTGTATGTGTAAATAATAAAAATAACACAAAATGATCCTAGTATATTTATTATACTAGTTTTGTTATAAAATAATAGGATTAAAATAAGATAGCGGTAATAGAATTATAAAAATGAAAGGCCCTTAAGAGAAGAAATTACCTCAAAATCGGGTAACAACTTTTGGTTTAAATCAAATGGCATTCTTGAATAGCCTTATTTAAATGGTAATGATTATAGGAGGGTGGGTGGGATTTTTTGAGAGTATTTGTGCTGAATTTTTATTCTCCAATTGGCTTCATAGGAGAAAGTATATCGGTAGAGGTGGTGGACTTTTATTAGAGGGGGGAGGCCACTTTAGGAACGTCTTGAAATATTATTTTTTTATAAATTTATTTTCAGATTATATTAGCTTCAAAGTAATATATTTCTATCATAATATGAGGATGGGTCTAAATCATCTCAACCAATATGTTTTATAAAATATTAGGTCACAAATTCAACCATGTCATTTGGTTTTAATAAATAGTGAACACTCTTACCATGTCTTCATGTATTTTTACACTAAATGGTTAATATAGTTACTATAAAATGCCAAGAGAACCTTAAGTGAATATTTAGTGATTTTTTACCATTATCTATGTTAGTTGAAAAAATCTTTGATTTTTATAATTATTATATCATATAATAAGATAACATTTTTCTTGAAAACACATTTATGTCTTTTTTGACATTATTTAGTAATTGATTCTTGCTAAAGTGATAAAAACGTGATTCATTCATAAAAAATAAATTAACTAAAATATATCATGTCACAATCACCAATTTAATTCATTTATGGCATTAAAATGTTCAAATTAAATTTATTTTAATATTTATATTATCATTTAATTGAATCATTCATTAATAAGGTAATTATTGTATCATCATGGTGCCAAAAATAATTTTATTTATTTAAGGTTTTAAAATTCAAAACAATATACCATGATATAGGAAATAATTTTTATATTTATAATGACTATTTATAGTCAATGATATCATTTATATATCCCTATATTAAAATTTTTTTATTAAGAAGATATATGTTTATGTAATATTTCTCTTTACATTAAATTAATTATTATAACATGTCATTATCATAACCAAGTGGCTCCCAAATGCAAAATTTTCATCTAAGGATTGTTATGGTCTCCAAAATCCACATATAATAAGATTAGTACATATCTAAGGGTATTTTATATTATTATAATATTTTTCTTTATTCTTATTTACCTAATTTACCTTTTAACCGTGGTAAATAAAAATAATTACCAAATCTACTATTCATAATGTTCCAAAATAAAATGTACCTATTTAAATAGTTTTTAACTTTTGATTAAAAATATGAAATCAATTTTTACAAATTAAAAACAATTAAGATATATTAATTAATTTTATATTAAATATGTGTCTCAAAATTAAAAAGTTGGTATTATCAAAAGTAAAAACCCTCAAAAGATTAACATTTGATTATATAAAATGTCAATATGAAGTTACATCCAATGAAAATAAATTTATTAAATTTAAAAAATATAATCCAATTACACTTTGAAACCATTTATGAAGATAATCTACAAATTTAAATAAATCAAATGAAAAATCAGTATTCAATTAAAATGGCATACTTTTCAGTATACATTTAAAATGAATTTTGACATCAAAATACCAAAATGTTAACCAAAGTAAATTTTGATGTACCTTTTCCAAATAAAAATTTTATATTGTCATGTAGAATATATAATAGTGTTAAAAATATATATGTTAAATGGGTTCTCTATCATAAGGCAGTAAAACTATATTTTAAAAATATTTTAGAATTTTTTTCTTAAAAATGGAATTATTATAAATTTAAGCCCCCTAAATTTTTTGAATAAATAAAAACACATTTAACAAACATGTGTAATCATAATATAGTCAGTTCTATTAATTAATTCCCATAAAACGACTAGGAATTAACAACTATTGAAAATAAAAATTGTACTATTCTTCGTTATAAATTAGTGTTTTGTACAACGTATGATTTTGGATAAATCTGTAGTTGTGTATCGAGTACGTTATCAATGATATTATCCCTATTAATATAAAACCATTATCTAATACAAAAAAAATTTATAGATATGAAAAATTATTATTCTATAATTTTCGGGGATGTTACATCCTTCCCACCTTTTGGAAATTGTGACATCGTAATTTTAAATCTTGATCATGGTAACTAAGGTTTCACATTTAAAATTTACTATATTTATATCCAACTTCAGAAAAGATTCAATAAAACTACCACATTAAAAAGAAGTCAAGAGAAGTACATAGGTCATCCGAGATAACAAATACTAGGATTCCATAAAGGAAAACATTGATATTGATGAAAACATAACTCTCATGTTCTGATGGAGAGTTATAGAAAACATGATCAAGTGAAATTTAACAATAAAAAACCAAAATCAAGTGATGGGTTAAATGATTTTTGATTTCACCATTATAAAAGTAAACAGAAAAAGTTTTTATTTCAGCATCCTTCTTATAGAGTTAAATATTTAATTTAATTCTTAGACTAAGGACAGAAGCCATCATACATACAAGTGAAGTAGAGGTTGATCCATTAATAAATTTCTACCAGAAACTCATCTTCTATCCAAACGATGAGTATTCAAGAAGACCTAGTCACACCTGATGCTCTAGAATCAATACCTAGAGAATTACATAATCCTAAAAATATGAACTATATATTCATCCAGTCATGAACCATTAAGAAAAACAAAAAAAGCTCGTATAAAATAAGATAACTCCCCCCAAAATAATAAACCATTATATTAATAAAAATTGCTTTTAATAATCAAAATTCAACTATAATATCCAAAGTTCAACAATGAACATTAAAAAAATAACATTCATTAAAATTCCTTAAAAAATAAAAAATATGATTAAAACCCAAAATTAATAAGTATTTAATAACGTTGTATTCCATAAAAAATTTAAATGTTATCTATAAATAACATCAACCACTCTAAATGTCTCAATCCCAAAAGTAATTTCTAAATTCCAATATTCTTTATGATAGGATAATAAATTCTATAAATGACCCAAATCCACATTAGTCTACTATAAAAATAAGGATTCCTCCAAAATAAAATTTAACCTTTACCCTATTAAATACCTAGAGTAGTCTATTTACCTATGTCATATTACATTCCTAAAATAGTGAACCTCTTCCAAAATAACAATTGTCATATAATCCCCCAATAATTTTACAATACTAGGGACATAAATTTGATAAATGTAATGATCGTAAAATCAAATTATTCTTATTACACAATATCGTTTAATCTAAATGAAAAATTATTACAAATCAAGGGCATCACATAAGACCGTTGTAGGCTATGCACCCTTGTCACCCTTCGGTTGTGGATTGGATTTTCGGGGTATTACCAGACATGCCAAGTTGCTAAATTGTATACATGTTTTCCTTCAAAAAACTTTATAATTTTTATTACATTAATAAAATAGGGTAATATATTTTTAAATAACTATAATATGTTTTAACCTTAATGGTTCTATCATACCTCATATATTCAATACCAAAAACAAAAAACCAACAATTTCCTCGAGGGAGAATGTATCCAAAAATACCATTAATAACCACTAAATATCAATTCATAATCCTTGAAAGTTATTTCTCAGACATTAAAAATATGGTCAACCTAAAAATTATAAACAAAAATGTTATCACTATAACTAAAGAAGACATAATAATCTCAAAAGTTATCAAAACTGAGCTATGATACAATCTATAAGGCCATATCCTTAATCATTTTCATAATATTGAGATAAGTCAACAATTTAACCTTAATTAAAATCAAGGTTCTTTTCAAGTCTATAGTTTTAGGGAAATAGGTCTTAACTACTTCATAAAAAATCAAAATTTATAAATTAGACTATTGTACTCACAATCCAATTTTTCACAATATAAAACTCCTCTAATAAAATCTGAATGATTTTTATTATAAAAATATTATTCAATTACTCCTTTATCTTAGCATTATTTATAGTCCCTGATATTGTTTTTGAAAAAATGGTATGATCATAAAAAGCTCAGTAAGTTATACAAAATAACGAATGGAAATGTTTTTCCATGAGTATATGCAAAATAGTGAAATCATATTTTCACTCATAACACATAATCTATTTAACAGAAGTTATGAAATCATAATATTTTAGTAAAACACATATAAATCCAAAACCATAATGGGATGTTGTGGCATAAATAACATGATTAAATGTTATATTTCAATGATACATAGGGAGTAACCTTCATGGTTACATTTTGAATACCCATCAAAGTATATAAATTAAATCTCTTAAGAGAAAACTTAATGTTTAACACTATCATGTTAGCTAATTCATTAGAGAGATATCACAGGATCACCCACCCACACGTTTTCATTGAACCATCCATATACAAAAGTAATTCCCAAGAACCATAACATAATCATAATAGATAAACAATCATAAATAAAATTAGCATTTTTACATTTGAATCATAAGACACCATTTCAAGATTTGATATAAGATATCCATTTTAAAAACCATTTTCAATACAAAAATATCTATAAATCGAATTTTATATTTAATTTTATTTTGAAAAACTTTGCTGCTTTTAGAAGAATCCAAATACTAAATATTGGCCTTGACAACAGAAAGGTCTTTGTCTCTGCATACATTAAAGAACAGTAATTTTTTTCATTGAGTAAAACAATTTATAGAATAATATTCCTTTTTAAAACCATTGAATGAAATTATAAGTCAAAGTGGATTATTATACACCTAATTAGAGAAGGGGTTGTATATTATCAAAATATTTATTAATGAAAAGAGATTGTGATAAAGTCCCTTACAATGATTGTATCCATATATTATGGATAATGAAATGAAATAATTATTTCTGAAAAATTTAGATACAGGCAATATAATTGGATATTTAGTGTAATACAATCATATTTCCTTGACACATATTGTTGGAAATATAAAACTAATGACATGGATATTTAACTCAATTAAATGATATTGAGTTAATATTCCCCTTATAAAGATCATTTTGTTTTTCAAATAGATCGATTTTTTTTTATAATTCCCAAAAAATCAAGAATAAATAAATAATAATATATCAATATTTATTTATCACATAATCATAACACTACATATTAATGAAGTAGAATATCAACCAAAAGATTGGAAATTGGGGTAAGAAGTTCCCTTACATAGAGTCCGACTTATCCAGTTAGTTCATTAATTTACTGGATAACAAATGTGCATAAATTTATAATTTTTAAAACCTTTATAATTTTTATTATTAATTTTATATGACTCATTACCATGATATAATAATTAGTTAAATATTTGAGGTTATATTGGATGTTTTGTCGATGTTTGGTACTTGAGTAAAAAATGAACTTGTTTTGATGAAAATTATCCATGTTGTCATAAGTACATAATATCCAGAATCATATTTATGATTCATTTATTATATATATCCTGTATCTTTGTATTTTTAATAGTCTATAATATTTGGAGATAAGAAATGAAATGTACTGTTTATAGATACAGTAGGCCGTACGTACGCATTAATGAAACATTCATTTATATGTCATATTAAAAAAAGGAAACCTAAATGATACAAATGTATATTATAACTTCAGTATAAAATATATGTTTTATATGTTACATTGGTTCATTAAAACCATCCTTTCTATGTTCTATTTATGTAATTAACATTTCATATCACATTTCAGGGCCGATATTCCACACACTCTCAAATGAAATTATCGTATTTACAAATTATAGAAAGAATAAATGTTTATTATAATAAAAATTAGATAAGAATAGATAAAATATAAATTAAATATATGTTATATATAAATATATTTCCATCATAATGTTCACCATGAGAGGTATTAGGGGAAAATTAAACAATCATTATTTCGTGAGGTAGTAGTTCGTCTTACGTAGAAACATTGTGTTCTATATACATTTTAAAGAGGTGATGTAATTGAAGGTTGAATGAATAGAAAAAAAATTCTAGTATATTTATTATATTGTTTTAGATATAAAATTATGTAATATAAATATGATATGGGTTGGATAATGAAAATAAATGAAAGGATATTAAGGGAAGATGTTACCTCTAAATCAGGAAACTCCATTAGAATTGATCCAAATGATTTTTTTGAATTTCTTTATTCTTAAGGTAAGGAATCTCGAAATACATGAGGTGTGTTGGGAGATTGTTTTAGAAATATTTGGGTTAGACAATGTTCTAGAAAGGTAAGACTATGTGATTAGATATGGTGGCCTTTTATAAGAGGGAGGATGGACACTTTTGGAATGTCTTGAAATATTATTTTAATATAAATTAATTTTAGAATCATAATAGAACCAAAGTGATATATTTCTAGGATAATATTATTATGGGTCGAAAACCTCCCATCCAATAGGTTTTGAAAAATATTATGTCACTAATTTAATCATTTATTTTTTTCTTTAATCCTTAGAAAAATAAAACAACTATTACCATGTTTTCTTGTATTTATACACTATAAGGTTAATAAAATTATTATAAAATTCAAATAGAACCTATAGTGGACCATTGATGACATTTTTAACATTATATAATTTATTTATCTTAATATTATATTTTATTTACTATTATATGTTTTTATAAAATAATATTTATTTTAAAAACTCATTTATGGAATTTATGGAAATATTTACTAATTGATTTTTGAAAGTCATAACAATTTTCTTAATTCAAAAAAACATTAAATCAAAGATAAAATGGAATAATAATAAATATAATTAGTCAATGGAATCATAATTTTCAAATGATATTTATTTAAATATTTATAAAATCATTTATTTTAATCTTTCTTTGATAAGGTAATCACTTCATCATTATTATGTCATAAATAAATTTTATTATTTAATATAAAAATTCATAAATAAAATAAAATGATTTAGAAAATATTCGTTAGATTTCAAATGGATAAACTTAGTCAAATATATCAGTTATATAACCCCAAATGAAAAATTTTTAATCAATAAGATACATGTTTTTGTTATATTTCTCTTTACATTAAATTAATAATTATAACATGTCACTATCACACCCAAGTGTGTCGAAAATACCAAAAATTAGGTATAAGGATTTTTTGGTCACCCATGACTCATTCAATAATATTATAATAAATGTTAGGATAATTTTATATTAATATATATTATTTTTACCCTTATTAACCTAATTTACCCTTTAACCATGGTGAATATAAATAATTATTTAAATTACGATTCTTAATGACCAGAAATAATTGGTACATATTTAAACAATTTGGACGTTCTGATTCAAACTATTGAATCCAATTTTCCAAATTAACAACACAGAAGTTGTATTAATTAATTTAATATTAAATATCATTATTAAAATGATAAGTCAAGTTTTAAAAAAAGTAAAAACCCTCAAATGAGTGACACATTTTTTACCAAATTTAAATGTAAAATTACTTCCAATGAAAATAAATATATTAATTGATAAACAATTAATCCAATTACAATTTAAAACCAATTTGAATGATAACCTAACTCTATAAATAAATCATACAAAAAAGATGTTTTGAATAAAAATGTAGTATTTTTCACAAATAATAAAAAATTAATTTTATCATGAAAATACCAAAAAAATCAACCACAGTAAATTTTGATGTCCCTCTTCCAGATAGGATGTTTATTTTTTCCAATATAACACATATTAGTGCCAGAATATATATTTAAAAAGGTTTTCCTTCAAAAACTATAAAACCACCTTTTTAAAAAATTATAGTAGTATATGCTTAAAATTGGATTTATTTTCATTTTATAACACTAGAATTTATTAGATAAATGTAAAAAAGATTAACAAACATGTGTAATTAAAATAGAGATTGTTCTGTTCATTAATAAAAATATAGTGACTAAGAATTAGCTAAAATTTTAATCAATAATTGTATTATTTTTCGGTATAACTTAGTTTTATGTTAAACATAATATCTCAAAGAAACCCATTATTGCGCATCAAGTATGCTATCAAAGATTGATTCCCCATTAATTTTAAACTACTCTGTAATTCATAAACATTAATACAAATGGAATGATATTATTCTATAATTACCTGGGATGGTTCACATAATGTACTTACTTATTAAGTGTATGTTTAGATAAGGGGTTATGAATTATAATACCGCATTGAATTTATAGATATGTTATAAAACACGAGTTTATTTATGTTGGTTAGCTATGGGTTTATTAAATTAGACTATCCCATGAGATGGTGTGAAACATAAATCTCCCAAACCTTATTTATACCTCACTTATAATTTTATATCTCTAAATATTACAGAATTACACCTTGATAGGATCTATAATGTTATGATTGGTGTGAGGGCCATGCTCATGAATCGGGTGATTTAGGACAAACCCGTGGATACATCATAGTGTAGGGATATATTTTGAGATATTTTAAGTGGGCTTTATGAACATCATGAATAAAAAATAGATATGAATGGATGTCTATATTGAATGGTAAGTATGTAATATATAATACATTTCATTCTTGTTTTTGGTTTCACACTTGAAGGTCAAAACTTTAAATTTTATATATAATTTGCTAATTATTTTATCAGTAAACGTCCAATCAAAACATATATATATATATAATTAACCGTGGTTTGTGACTCCCAACATGAATGGTGAAATATAATTACATCTTATTTCATGAATTAATTTGGTACAACCACATATTTATTTAAATAATTATTTATATTGAATTCCATGATTCCATAAATAGTGGCCTCCCAATAATGAAAAGTGTCTCATATTCCCTTACACTCTATGTTAGAGAATTATGAAACTTTAACTTGTTCCAATAATTTAAATGCCCCACTAAAATTAAATATAACTAAACGACTATCAATTTCATCCATCTATAGAAATTAGCAACTATGTAACCCTTTAAAATCAACTTATCGTTAAATTCCTAAATAGATTGTCATTGAGTTTTCCCAATCAATGATGATGTTACAATATCATCCTTTCCTGATGAATATAAAAGGTGAAAATAAATTTTTTGAATATTTTATTCCAACATTAAGGGTCTCATGTTATTATCTTTCTTCGAGAAGATATAATATTAACTTATATTATTTTTTAGATGATATACATATCATAAAATAGATACATGATAGCATTATTTAATGCATGACCAACTTTATGTGACTCCAAATCTGACATATGATAATTCTTCTAAGGTAGTTTAAATTTCTTGATCCATGCATCATTATAAAATTTTAGTGATATGACACATCGTCTTAATAGACAGACCGTATTCCATGTTAGCTACCATTATAAGATTTTAGTGATCTCATCATACAAAAACCTTCTTAACTACCAATCTACACATAGATATAATCATTCAAAAAATCCATAACATCAAAGAGTAGGATTTGAAGCACATCCAAACATACCATTTTCTCTCCAAACACATAAAAAACACATCAAAAAATTATTATCATTTTAAATAATTTTTCATTAGACTCCAATTATTTTAATCCAATGATGAAATAATATATAATACGTTATTAATTATATCATGTACATCAGACTCCCCCATTGTAATTTTTTTAATTTTCTTTTAAAATTTTAAGCTCCACCCAACTATATTCATGAACTCAACAAGTAAAACTAAAGTTGTAAAATAGTTTCCTTTTAAAATGAGAAGGTTATTAACACCACCCTAGTAGAGAATTATTATTTTTTGGAATATTACATATATTCGTTAATATAATATTTTGGAAAAGTGATGTACATGCTGCCCTCCATAATCAAAAATTTCATTTCTCCTATATAAGAAACAACTATTGTGTTATATTAACAAGTAAAAATGAAAAATGATTTGTTACAATCTTTATTAGACAAAGAGTTATACCACTATATATCCCCAATGGAAAATATAATTCAATGCACATTGGGTGGTGGTTATGGGGTATGTTTACACAACATTAAGAAATAGTTGATGTATGAAAATGATGTTTTAGAATTAATATAATAAACATATATTTTGATATTAACATTTTAAACACATTGAAAAATGTAATATTAGTTTGATGACTATTCTTGTTTGATTAAACTATTTTCAAATTTTTAATTGATGAACAAAAAAAAATATTTATATAGATATTATTGGTTGAATTCTACTTTTTGAATATATTAATAGCACTCAAATTATCACACTAAATTCATATTTTTTTCTCAACCTATACTTTGAAATGATGTAGTTGGATATTCAACTATAATATCTTGGCATAGTATTTTTTTATTTTTATGTTGATTTATTTTTCTCTTTCATATATTAAATAAATTCTTCATCTAATAATGATAAGTCACAATTAATTCACTAATAAATAATTTCTAACAAGATGTGTATTTTCCATTTCAGTCAAGAATGAGGCCTTTATTATGTTTCAAAAAATCATATTGTCTATGTTCCCTAATAATTAAAATTATTCACAAACTTATATTAAAATTTATAACTGTAAAATCCCTACTTTTTGAAGGAATAAATTTGTAAGTAAATTTTATTTCTTTTGCATCTTTTATTATACACAATTTTTTGAAAACCATGATATACTATTAATATTATAAATTGAACATGATCGTTTTATATTTTCTATAATATTTTGTTGTATGAATAAGAATAAAAATAATTATGAATAACTTTTAATGTTATTATACGTATAAAACATATTAATAATTTTGTATTAAATTATTTTTAATGTGTTTATATTCATCGAAAATACTTTATTCTCATAAACTATTTTAATTTATTTTTTTGAAATAAAATAAAATTTAATTTTTTTGTACAATTTAAAAAATAATTTTCATTTTTTATATCTAAATAAAAAAATTATCAATGATATATTTGTTGAATTTTTTTTGTAAAAGTGATATTTTCAATGAATAGTTAAAAACTTATATTTATTAAAAATATATATTTTAGATTGAAACAACATTAAATAATGTCTTATTATAAAATGGATTTGAATGTAATTCTAGTTAAATTATATTATGATGAATCCAATTCTGTTAATTGGAATAATGTTTATACAGAAATGTTTTATTAAATAATTCTATTTTAATTCAAAAAACTTTCTTTAGTATATATATTTTTCTATAAAGTCTGTGAGTTTGATTTTGAAATAAATAGTTAAAATTATACGAATTAAAATCGGTAATATAAATTCAATATTTTGAAGTAGTTAATTAATATTATATAATAGGTTCAAATTTTAATTATCATAATTATTAATGAATATAATAATAATTTATTACAATAATTATTGTTCAAATGGGTTTCTACATGTTACATGTGCCTTTTTCAAAATCAGTTTTAATCACATATTTGTTATTTATTTTTTAATTTTACTTATTACTTATAATAAATGGTTTCATATTTAATAATAAGGATCTTTTTTTCTATTTTTAATGGATAAATTACCCTAGTAAATAAATAGAAAACTGGTTACCTTGGTGATAACCAAAATGATAAATGTGTGTATACTAAATGGGTAATGAATAAAATGTTTAAAACATGTTTTTCTAGTTGGATGACTCTCAAAAAAATATCATCCCTACACTCCATTATTTATAAATTCTGTAGGAACATTAGTTGATAGATTCCTCCCATAATAGAATAGTTATAGGTATTTAAAAAACTAGCCCTCCTCCTTAATTATAAAAAGAAACTTCTCACTAAAACTTTTTTACAATGATTAGTTATTTTTTATCAAAAAACTAAAAAATCCACCTCCGATATTCATAGCCACATTCTTGATATTTTTCCCAAAATAATATTACTAGGGGACAGAAGAAGAGAATGAGAGGATATTTTTTCTATGAATAAGTAATGGAGCTTAATAATCTCTTTATTTTTACATATTATACTAAGAAATGCATTTATCTTTATATAATTATAATATAATAAAAACATTTTATACCACAGAATTATAATTATAATTGTTTATTTCCTAAAAAATATGTAACTCCACATCCATCAAATAGGAAAAAACTATCGACTTTGATTAAGGGGGACTACAACCTCACACACCGATGTAATTCATTTTCCATCACCACCTCTCATAAACGGATATAAATAGGGATTTGAATTAGCTATATTATATTAATAACATAATTATACTTCTAGAAATCTTATTTATATATACCTTCTTACTTTTAATTATATTGGAATACAATAATTCCACTTGGGTGTACTAGAGACTACCACCATGCAATGTGACATGATTCATTTTTCACATACTCTTTATATGAAATTCCATAAGGAAAATTTTAATTAATATATTATATATATATAATCATTATTAGTATTTAAAGGTGAAATATATTTTAAATACCTTTAATTCCATCCATTGATAAAATGAAAACAATATATATAAAGTTGTATGACGTACTTACTACATGAAACATGTAATTCATTTTAAATCTATAAAATTAATAGATTTTTTCAAATAAATATGTGATGAATATATATTTTATGTATATTATGGTTAAATTTATATATATTATTTAACCTTAATCAAATTTAAAGGGTAAAAAATACAAAATAAATACTTACATTAAAAACTATGAAACTAATATAGTAAACATGATTTAACAAGGAATTGTTAATTAATCAGAAATAAAAGGTAAATAGTAAATAATAAATTTTATGATATTTAAACTAATTTTTCTATATTAAATTTATAATAATTATATATTTATTATATCGATGGTTTGATCATATACGAAGGAAGTCGAGACTTAATTTATGGGTATTCTCATCACACATTAATTTACATGGGAACATGTCAAATTCACCAAATATTTATTTATTCTAGGGAATATTCTAAAATTAATGTATTATATGATGATTTTTACGAAAATATTGGGGATTTTTAAATCCATATATATCTTTTTCTTTTATAGGTCTTATGATTGAATCATTAACATTGTTTTAATGGTTTTATGTTTCAATTTCATTATTTATTATGATTATCCACGATTATACCTATGATGAAAAAATATTACAATAAACCTCCCAATAAAATCAACAATTTTATTCACATATTATTATTTATATAGAATAAATATTTCCCTTACATTTTCCTATCATTGTGTAATAGAAATCTTAAAATATGTTTTTAAAGAAAAAATAAACATGTCTTATCTCTTTGGTGAAAAATCTTTTTTCTTCCATGTACATGTTTTCTAATTTTTTTTATAAAGAACTATATTATCATTTTTCTATTTTTTGTAAATTTATATTAAACAATTTTTTACATTTAAAATAGGATTTTACAGAATAATTTTTTTCTTTTCGAGAAGAAGGATCATTTTAATTTTTATAAAAAAATGTGAATTGAATAACTATTTTAAATTGTATGGATTAAATAATATTTTAAGATTTCTTCACTGGTAAATTATCTAATAGATTCTTTACAGATTTTTTATTTGGAAATAAAATTCTTTCATTAATATTTGAAAAATATTAAGATTTTATATATTCATTTTCATGGTGGAAATTTTAATTTTCTAAACCAATGTTCATGTGATATTGATATATCATTTTCATCAATGATATCATATATTGTTGTTATATAAGGATTAATAGATATATGATCCAATTATATCATACTCATTCTTTATTTTAAGGATTTTTTGTTATGATGAAAATTTTTTTTGAAACATTTTTCTTTCCCATGGGCTATACTAGGGTAAAATGATTATGTAACCCCTTTTATTTTCATAAGTTATGATATGAGGAATGTTTTATGATACTGTGAATTTTTCTATATATTATGTGATAGGATGGACCTACAACATCATACATAGCATTGGGTAATTATTAATGATCTATAAACATATAGGCTACATGGGGTGTTATCACACTCTAGAAAGAGGGAACATGGGTGGTTATTCCAAGATCAAAAGAGGTTACATAAGAGTTTATTCTAATCCCTAAGAAAGTAATATAGTTGTTTTTCCCAATCCTAACATTTTATTAATGTTATATTTTTTTAGCCTTGACATGATATTTCTTATTTTGATTTGTATTCAACAAATATATGTCTTATTTTAATGTTGTGGTCCCATGGAACATGTTTTTTGAATGATTTATAATCCCTATCTAATGAAATTCCATGATTTATAGGTTCACTCATATTAATGTCACATGATATTTAGGTAATGTTCTGAAAATGTCCTTCTCAAGTTCTCATACCCTTATTTTCATGTTATGTTGATATACCCCATGCCTACCATTTTTGAGAATCTCATTTCACCTATTCTTATGTTCCCTTTTCATTTTTTATGAAGAAAGATTTCATGAAGGGTATATCTATGAAGTAAACTATATGGTAATATTTTTGTGGAGGATGTATAAGATCATTTATGAAATAATTATATTATGTACTTAGACCCCAAATAGATTTAACCTTTATTTTCCTTGGTCTTGTATTTATGAATTTTTTTAATATTTACCCACTAAGATGTAATATCTATATATGGAAATTCTAGGTTGTTATAGTAGGTATCTAAGAAACATTTTTTTTGTGATTTAGAATCTTAGATGTGGAAATATTATTTATATCAATCGGTATAGGCATGAAGATATGTCTAAGGATAAGTCTAATGATATGATAATGTATAGGAAAAATTTCATGGACTTTTGTTGGAGGACAATGTGAGTCACTTCCAAGGAATTACATCATTTTGCAGATATTAAATTGGTAGTGGATTTGGAACATATGTAAATAGAGTTAATAACTCAAAAAATTATGCATTGGAATTTGAATCAATCAATACCCAATGCAAGGAAATGGGCCTTGTTTCATACCATATTTGATAGTCCTAATTGTTATGGTTTGGAAGTTCACAATCTATTTTCAAACCATTTTGAATTATTTTAATAAGTGTTTACCATTGATTACATAGGTATAATATAATTTTTCATAGATTTAAAATAATGTTTTATGATTTTCTCCTTCTTTGAATTATTGACCACAATAATCAATGATTCCTAACATTCATGACCACTCTTTTTGGTTTTACAATGGTATTGAAGATAGAATTATAATGTCTATGTGGTTAAAGTAATGTTAAAATATTCAAATAACAATTTGGTCATAGTTTTTTGAGTTCATGTATTTCATTAAATCTATAAATTTATTTTCAACATTTTTGCACAATTATATGAGGTTGAATTTGTAGGGAAAACTCAATTGCTATAATGATCACTTATCGAGGATTTGATTCAACACCCATTGATACTTATGGGGTTTCCATTCATGTAAGTATTGTTATTATACTTTTTTTTCATTTTTTATTTATCTTAGCAATGAATTTATATTCTCTGCAGAAATACAACATCAATTACTATTAAAGGTATGTCACATGTGATATTCCAATCCATTATATGAAAGCATATAAGTTCAATGATATAAATGAAATGTAGATGGAGATCACATCATTTTATGAGTATTTCTTCTGAAAAAAAGTTATTTCATTGTTGATGGTTGGGGTGAAACTTAAAATCAATGATATTCTAATTATGTGGGAGTTAGTTGATGAATTTTCATAAGAGTTTCATAATCTTCCAGTAAATTATGAAGTTGAGTTATCAATATAACTCATAGCCAATGCTAAACCAATTTCAATGTGTCCATATGGAATGAATGTGATTGAATTTTATAATTGAATAAGGAACCCTCAACAAAATATGAGAAGGGATTTTTTAAGGCATGTATGTCATCTAGAGTTTTATATTTTCATTTTTTTATATATAAGTATGGATTGATCAGACCTTGTATTAATTAATTGAAACTAAAAAAGTTGAAAATCAAGAACAAGCAGAATCTAAAGTATATTAATTATTTGTTTAGAAGACTCCTTGTATCTCAATATTATTCCAATATGTAATATTATTTTAGATATCATAAATTTAGGGTTAATAGTGATTATATACTCAAGAGAATATTCTATACATGTTTCTGCACTATGAATACATAGTTATTCTATTTAATCTAATTAATTCCCATTCAATGTTAATGGATTTAATAATTAGAGTCTTTAAATACAACCTTGATTAGTATTTTATAGTATTTATTGAAACTATTTTTATTTATTCCTATAAAAAGGAAAGATAATAAAGATTATACTGAATTTTATATAAGAATATGGAAGGAGAAAATATATAATAAAATTACAAAGTGTGAATTTTGGATAAAAATGATTAATTTCTATGTCATATTATCTCTAGGGATGATGTGTTTTTTAATCCCTCATAGTAAAATGTTATTGACATTTGGACTGCAGAAACCACTGTGACTTGGATCTAATGATTTATTTTTATTAAAGGATATTATCAATATATTTTGATGAAATTATCAATATTTTATAATCGACTAACCATGTAAACTCAAAAGGTATCCAAGTTCTTATAGATTGATGAATGTGATGGAGATTTCATTGAATTGAAGAAAAGACAATTTGATGTACTAGTAAATATATTTACCTATTGTGGATATGTGTTTTCAGTCTATATTTATTCATACCTGAAGGTATTGAGATGTGTTATCATGTAGAATTACATGTTTATATCTCATGCCTCGTGAAAATTTTAGGCTCCTGTGTAAAATTTCTTGACTCATGATTCAAGGTTAAATATAATAATTTTTTCATTATATAAATGGATAAATAATCTACGAATTGAGAAGTGTGATATATATACTTATTAAAAAGTGTAAATTATACATTCACATAGATGTATTTTCTGATTTTCTGGAGAAGATGATTAGAGAAAAAAATAATATTATTGCACAATTCAATACTAACCTAGGAAATAGAAAAAACTGGATTATGAATTGAGTCAATAAGATCATGCAAGATTATATATGATGGTTATTATTAATTATCGATTATTAATAGATTTTAAAAGGATGGAAATGGAAATATTTATGTAAGTCATAAATCTTAGCCTTCTCAAATTAGTGTTAAATAATTAATTCTAGTGATGTTAAAAGATGATCATAACGAATAACTATAACTACATGTGATTAGAAATGATCTGGAGTTTAACCATGAAAATGATGGAATGTTAAGGTTCAAGAACCATGAATATATCATATCAAGGCTATATTTGAAGAAGTAAATATGAAAGGATTCTCAGAATTCATCATTATCTGTTAATCCTTAAGTAAAAAATATATATTAATATTTGAATGTCTATTACTGCTGAGATGGAATGATGGGATACGTCACCGAGATTTTATAATGATACTACACATTTCTAAATGATATGTATGAGTGAGAATAGTTAATGGGATTTTTACAACCATTACCCATACTAGAATGAGAATTGGAAATTATCACAATGAATATTGTGATTTCAAAAATATCTAAAGAGAATAATAATTTATGGGATGTTTTGACTACCTTATAGTTTCAAAACATATATTCACTATCTTATATGATTATGATTTAGGTAATTTTTATAGGATTAAAATAAATGGAGTGGAAAAGATGTCTTGTTTTCACATTCAATTTTACAAGATTGGAATATGAGGTTTACATCATGGTTTTGGAAAATCATTCATAGGGAACATAGTATAGTGGTATGTTTTAGCACTTTGAATCATTATTAGAAAGATGTAAATTATATGATAAAATATAAAACTATATTGTGCATATTAGGATCATGGTATTCGAGGTTTCAAATGTGGATGGGATCAAGACCTTCCTATTATTGTGTTTTCTTAAACAATATATTTCACATAAGCATTCACATGGATCCCTTATAATTCATCAATATAAATAAGTTTTGATCTAAAACAAGATGAGATGAAGTTAGAGAAAAATAATATTTGGACATTATATTTATTATGAAATGATAGATAAGGTTTGAACCATTCAACAACATATAATGGAAGAAAAATGTTTGAATATATGATATAATAAAAATAATCAATGTGATCAGTTTTTTCAGAGTTTTTGAAATGGTGTTTATATTATTTTCTATATGGAAGAAGGTAATGATATGTGGAAATAATTAAACAATAAGTTATATGAATATCAATCCCTTTTAAATTTTGGATTTTATTGGGACGAAAGATTACCTATTTTTTCTAGCAACGAACATATCTCAAGTTGATGATGTGTTCCATGTATCCCTACTAGGGATGTACATACAAGATTATAAATAAATAACAAACTTATAGGTTATAGAAATTCATAATTTTCATTAATATGAATAGAAATTTACGGAGATTATAGATTGTAGAGTGACTTTTCTATGATTCAAAGACTTTCACATGGTAAAGATATTTTGGAGAAACCATCATCTTCAGTAAGCTACAAGTGAACCTAAGGATGAGATGAGGAATAAGTATAAATGATTCTTTATACTATAGTGATGAAAATAAATTTCCAAAATCATTTAATGGTCGTATAATGTAACGTATTTTTGTCTTATTGAATATATTTTTCAATGAAATTATATTTATTCGATAACAAATGTTACTCGTGACACCATGTTTAAATGAATCATGATATATTATTAATAATATAATTTAATCATGGTCATTGTAAAAAAATAATTAAATATAGTTGTATGAAAAAGAATACATTAATTTTATATATTATTTAAAATGATTTTATGAAAAGAAAACATACTGGTAAAAAAATATAATTTATATTAACATATTTATATTCCTAAAAAATATTATTCTTTTAGAAAAAGATTTTATTTAATTTTGTAAATAATTAGTAAAATTTATTTTTTTCTATTTTTAGAAAAACTATATGATAAAATAAAATTCATATTTGAAATATATATTTAATATTTATATTTGGGTGAATATTTGGAAATTTTCTAAAAATATTAATTTTGAAATAAATAGTAAAAAATACTGATGTTCATTAAAAACTACATTTTAATTTAATGAATTAATGATCTCTAGAATTATTTTAAAATGGTGTTAAAAATAAAATTTGTTAAATTATATATTGATAAATCAAATTTTGGGGATTTTAATGAAATTTGTATTGAATATTATCTAAAAACATTTCATTCGTATGAAATGTTTCTTTCAAAAGTGTCCTTTTCATTGTGTTTATGGGTCTGATTTAAAATTTACTCTAATTGGTTATATTAACTGATTTAGGTAAAATCTATTAAATATTTTGAATTAATATAATTAATACTATATAATTAGTTTAACTTGTCATTTTTATTTAATGAATAATAATGATAATAAAAAATACTGGACATGATGAAGTATAAAACATGGGTTTTCACATCCCATGAATCTGTTTTAAAATTATATTTCCTCAAAAAAGGATATTTAAAAATTAGAATTAATATTTAAAATCTTTGAGAAAATGTTTTCTAATGAGGCTAATTTTTTTTTATTAAGGGGTAAGTCAACTAGGTAAATATATAAAAAATGTATTATCATGGTGAACAATAAATTCATGAAGTTAGTAATCCTAAAGGATAAGGAATTTTTTTTTAAAACATGGGTTTTCAATGGTGGAGTTGTGTATCGACCATATCGTCCATCCAAACCATTATCTATAAATCTTTTAGTAATAATGGTTGATATTTCCTTTGTATTATTTAATAATTTATTTATTAAAAAAATACCACTTCTCAGTTATAGAAGGTAAATCTTACACTCACTTACTGACACATATTAAGATATTTTTCTAAATAAGTCCATAATAATATTTCCCCAACATATGTATCCACTTTATAGAGATTCTCTTCTTAGATAACATCAAAAACGAAGGACTATAATGAGAGATCCAATGGCAGGGTTTTTGAATTATGTAAATTGACATAACAAAGATATTTATTTTATACATCTTCCGTTACCACCAGAATTCATGTTTATATAATTAAAATATAAAAAAAACTATATCTATCATATGTTGATTTACGTTTCTATTGATGACATGACCTATATCAATCTCATTTTCCATCAAATGGGGAACAAAACACTTAATCACGTGTACTGTGTATTTATGCTGATTGAAACGATGTGATTTATTTTACATATCCACATATATTGAAAGGTTATAATTATGGACTATATATATATGATATCAATACCATACATAAAATTATAGAATTATAATTTCACATATACCTTATAACATTAAATTTTATTTGAATACAATTACCTTACTTTGGTATACGAAATATTACCATCTCATTAAATGATGTGTTTAGTTTTTCACATATTGTTTATATGAAAATTAATAAGGGCATATTTAATGAATATATGCTCTATATATGTAATAATATTTTCTATGGATATGTGATATATTAATCACCTACCATGCGTTCCATCTTTTGAGAAAATGGAAATAATGTTCATGTGTATATACAAAATACCATCTCCATGAATAATGTAATTCATTTTCTATATCTATAATTAATTTACTACTATATATATATATATGTAATTAATATATATTATATTTATATGAAGGATAATATTTTTTGAGAATATTTTACCATGATCAATGTAAAAGTTTCAAAAATTCCAAACCAACACATACAACAAAATGAAGCAATGATTACTCGAAAGATTATTTAAATAAGTAATTAATAATAAATAGGTAATAATAGGTCATAGGTAAAACAAAATGGTATTAAAAATGAAATTATTTTTATATAACAAACAAATAATAAAAATAAATATTATATATGATGTTTTGTTGTGTATGGATAAATTCGAGGCTTCGGGTTTGAGGAATGTCATGCCACTTTTATTTCAATGGGACACATGACATATTCACCACTTATTTCTTTTGTGAGATGTATATTCTAAATAAGGATTTATTTTTTATACATGTTATGAAATTTTTTTGGATTTAATTATAGATATATTGTTCTTTATTTGGAGGTTCTTATGAGTCAAACATTACAAATGTTTTAATGGGTTTATGTTACAATCTCATTGTCTATTTAGATTCTTTTTTATTATTCTTATAATAAAGAAATATTATCATTTATAACATAGGAAATAAATAAATTTTTAAATTAATCTATAGTCATTTCTGTGCAATAAATTTCCCTATAATTTTTCTCTCGTTATGTAATAAAGACACTGAAATTATTTTTTATAAAAAAATTTTCCTTTTTAATCTCATCAAATGAAAATCCTTTTTCCCCGATGTCCATGTTTTCAAAATAAATTATAATGAAATATAAAAATATTTTATGAAGTGTTTTTATTGAAATTGTTACACGTTTTTTTTTTTTTAAAATTATGAAAAATTATTTTCATTTTCTAAATAAGGCTCTATCGACTTTTTTATTAAAAATTTGAAGGGATTCGATATTTTAACATGGAAGAAATAAAATATATTTCCTAAAGTCATAAAAGATATATTATTTGATGATTTCTTTTCATTATTCAAAGGTAATTTTAAGAAAACAATTTTCTATTAATATATATGATGTTTCTATATTTTAATATTGAAATTTCAAAGGAAAAATGTTTTTCCCAAATTATTTGATCCATGTTAACTTTCAAAAAAAAATCCATCAAATATTATATATTTTGAAGTTGCATAATCATTATTGAGAATACGAAACAATAATAATGTTCTTATTATTTCTTTATATGATTTATGATTATGATGATAAGTTATTATTAAACATATTACATTTCCCTAATTTATGAGATGATGAAGTATTTATGACACATGTTCTACTTAAAAGAGTCATTATATGAGTAAATGTTTCTAAAAAATATTTTATTTTGACAAATATTTGATATGATTAACGTGTTATGATGTCTTGGAAAAACAATTATTAGATTATATGATGGATTAGACCTATATCTCCCAATAATTCATTAGGTATTGATTTGTGTTCCATGAGATGATGGAGTATACTAGAGGTTATCCCATGCCTAAAAGTGGGTACACAGAAGGTTATCCCATGCCCAAAAAAGGTTACTTGATAGAGTATCCCTGACCATATTAAGTTTAATGGTTTCTATGTCCAGGACATATGGATTATGAATTCCATGGAGTGTAATTATTACATGATATTTTCTATGATAATGTGTATGACAAAAAATATATTTTTTACCAACACTATGATATCCAATGACATGTTCACTGGTTCCTTTGTGATCCCTTCATTATAAAAATCTATGATTTATTCCATGAGTCATGTTTTTGATATATGATATTCATGGTATTGTTTTAAAATTCAATTCTCATGTCTTCACACCTTCTTCTACATGTTATGTTGATACCACCATTGGTTACACATACTAAACATCAGTTCCCACCCTTTATTATGTTTTCCCCATGTTTTGATGATTGTTTTTCAGTAGAGTATGTCATTGAAGATTACTATGTGGGAAGAACATTATGGGTTTTTTTATTATCATTCATAACATTAGAATATTGTGTATCTAATCTCTAAATACAATAAAAACATTACAGTACTCAAAAACTTCATTGTGAAATGTATTGAATATTAATATATTAACATATAATTTCTTTGTAGGCATACAATTAGTTTCCAGTATAATAACTATATGTAGAAACTAATAAATATATTTTAATTTATTTTAATCCATCCATTATATCAATTTCCTACTCAAAATCAATACATTCCATTTAACCCTTTCAATGTGTGTATTTATTTGTCATTAACACCTCATTTTTCTCATTCAATTTATTTCGAATTAAAAAAATTTAACTGTCACAATTTATTCATTTATTCTTGGTAACATATTAAATGTGTTATTATTAAATATCTGATCAAGATCTATATTCATATCATTTGTCCAATACTCATGGTCAACTAGATATATAGATGTTTTTTTATCAATTGGCGAGAGAAGGGAAATTTTATTTTCAAGCCATAATCCTCATCTTATATACATATGATCTTCTTGTACACCATTGATATTTTATATTTAAAAATTATTTTAACATCTAAAATGAATTAATTTCATAATTCTAGAAGCTTCATCATTTTTTGTATTGTATTGAAAATAAATATCGATAGAAATAGCCTATATCTTTGGTTTTTATCATTTTATTATCCTTAATTTTATATATTGAATATTTCATAATTTAAAATAATTATTACATTTTTCCAATATTATATTGGTTGAGTATAAATAATATTTAAATAAATATTATATAAATGTTTTCTATCCTATTATTCAATAATTTATTTCCTTCAATACTTGATAAGTATCGCATGAGGATAACATCATAACAATTTTCTTCAAACATTGCCACTTTTCTATTTTTCAAAACCGTGTTAAAAGGACTACCCAATACATTAAATTACCATACTATTGATATATTATTATAGCATATTTATTATGTTTTCATGTTTGAATCATGTCTCTGAAAGAACCTATATTGTGTGTGTGTTTTATTATATCCACATTTCATTCTAACTATTATTCTGATTTGGTGTTTAATCATTATGGTTTCCATCTGTTTACTAATCATCTATAAATTATTTCTAATATTCCATTATAAGGATGAGTGTATGATACATTATATTGACTCTAAATTCCATTATTTTTTTGATATCATATAAAAATAATAAATATTTATTCCATACCATTTGGATAACTCAAAATATTCATGTTCACCCCTAGTTACTTTTCATTCCATATTTTGAAAATATTGAACCTATCCACTATTTCAGAATTGTTCATTATAAATATTTAATCAATATTTTAATTGAAATATTCCATAAATGCAATAACTTATATATCTTTTCTATTATAATTTTGTGTCATAGGTCAATATGTGTATGTATGAATTATCTTTTATGTAATAGTGGATTGAACATCAACATTTTATGAGATTCTTTAACAATTTTCCAATTATAATAGGTTTCATTAAAACATTAACCTCTAATTTAATTTTTTTTAGTTATCTCACCACATCATACATCTATATTTCACTCATTCTTCACAAGTAAATATAGTGATGTCACATATTCTATAACATGTATTCATCATTGTAAATTAAATTGCATGAATTTGTTGGATAATTTTTTTTATTGAGATTGAAACTTATTGTTTTTCAATGAGAGATGATCCTCATATACATTTTTATTTTGATTAATCAAGAACATTTCTTGAAAAACACATCATTACTATTTTCAATGAGTTTTATAACTCTTAATAAATTATTAGTAGTCCCTTTAATATAGATTATATATGTGTATTTTGGTTTTGTGTCATTAATAATAACGAATTCCAATCTTCTAATTTTTTGGGAACCTCCATTCATAGAAATCATTGATCCAAATTCCTGATAAAACTTTTATTTAATATTTTTTAACTAGTAATATTATAGAAATGATCACTATTAAGAATAATTGACTTGTTTCTCTCGTAATAATTTAGTGCCACATTATCTGAATAAGTTAAATCCTCCCTACTTAATAACTAAATTAATTTTTATTTCCTACTAATGGAATATTTGAGTGAAAGATTCATATGAACTACATTTATTAATGAAAATGTTGGTCACATTTATCATATATCTCATATAATAATTCTAATTTTTTATTTGTAGATATACTTTTTTTATTTTGGGTCATATATTATTTCCATTGTGTAATTAATTTAAACTTCTAAGAATTTTATCCCTTGGATCATTCCTTCTTCTAGGGAATGACTTATTGAACTATAATTGTTTTTCCATGTACCTATTACTTTCAAAACACAAATTAAACCTCTTACTATATTTCATGAATATTTATAACAATTAAGTCAAGAATATAGTTTGTATTATCATATAACAGGTTAACATTTTTTCTTAACAATATATCTTCTGGAGGTATTCATCAATTCAATAACTGTAAAAGGGTGTTTCTAATTAGTCTTATTATCCCATACACATTGAAATTTTTTATTTGTACCATAACTTTTAAAAATAAAACATTTTCATTTTATTTCAATAAGTGATTCTATAAGTCATAATTGAAGATAAATATGTTATATAAACTACGATGGTTTAACACTAACATCCACATCATACAATAAAACTTCAATCCTGTTCTTTAATGATTTACAGAAAAAAGAATTAGATTATTTCTCTCTATAGATTGATATAACAATATTTTTTAATCTATATCATCCATCTCAAGATATAGAAGATAAAGAAACATCTTTTTCTGCCAGTTAGGATATTATTTTACCATTTAAAGTGGGCACATCCCAAATTTTAATTGACATTAGATTATCTATATCATAAAAAATTTGGATGTGATAGATTTTACCTAGGATTTATGATTCTAGTTGACGTAACCTAATGAATTGGTTATTACTCTAATAATGGGTCTAATCTAGTGGTTTTAGGTAGTGATAATTTTTTATTTCGATTACAAGACAGGTATCTATTATTATATGATCTAATCAAGTAATATTCATAGTCATACTTTTTTAATATGAAATGAACATTTAAAATGTATAAAAACCCTATACAAGGATTATCCCCAACAAGGGTTACATTTTTATTATAGTGATTAGGTATACATCCCGAGTCTTATATTTTTTTTTCTATAAACATAAGTTGTAATAATTGCCATCATCTCGATTCCATAGTTCATTACTGTAAAATCCCAACCATGGTGCCACTAGTTCAGTACCCCAATATGGTACACCACATGACCACTTGTGTGTCCTACCATACATTAGAGGTTACTAAATAGTACCATGAGTCAATAGGGATATATTTGGGATACAATACCAAAATATCAAAGTAAAAACATCAAAAATGATATCTAAAGTCATAAAGACTATTATAAAAAATAAACGGATGAACATAAATAATGAACCAAAAATATCTGAAGTAAAACATGACTCAACAATGAGATGTACAGTCTACATGTCTTGAATACATATGGAAATAATTTAAAATTTCAAAACTTGGAAAAAAATCTCGAATCTGGTCCTCAGTCTCAACAAGGACCAGTCATCCCAAGCTTCAAATCCTGAAAACAATATAAACCAAACGTTAGGTCCCCTACCAAAACATCTACCTAAAACAATTGGTTTTAGTTTGGTTACCCACATGACATTGCTACCCATTCTTAGTGTGGATACAAAATGGTATTCCACCCCCAATGGTGTCTGATGTAATATATATTCTTCAAAATTTTGTATAAAAATAACTAAATAATAAAATAAATAGGGTAAAAAAAGAAACTTGTTTCAAAATTTTAAATTCATAAACTAAGAAAATTGGCACTCATGTTTGATGAAACACTTAAGCTAGTAAAATCTACATTGGTCCATGATGGTTATCTACACATCATAAAAAGGGGTCATAGATTTACATATGAAGAGGATCAACATATGTATCTAACCGATAATCAAAATTCCATGTAAAACCATCCATACACCAATGTTTAATGCCACTTCATACACATTGAGTATGTAATTATTGTCTGTAATTTTAAATAATGATGCATTGGGGTGCCTCCAACATCAGTATGCCATTCAAGTGGTAAAAGATCCTTAGTCCAACATGTGAAATCCCATGTAAATAAAAAATTTGAAATTATCATATTTATTAATATTTCTGAATAAAATGTTAATTTTACTTTAATGGGAATGCTATGTTCAATGGCATACCCAATACGCAACAACGAATTTCTTTGAAATCAAACGTTGCATACTAATAATATAATAATATTATTTTAAATGGTAGTAACACCTAGTAGTAGTAATGGAGGGAATGAACAGAACTAACAAACAAATGATTATATATGTTTGTTAAATATTTTAACAATTTCCCAATAAATGATAGTGGATTAAAATGAAAATGAATCCAATTTTAAGCATAAATATTCTAATATACTTTAGAAGGCCGATTAACCACCTTTTGATGGTGAACCCTTTTTAAAACTATTTTTTTTCAATTTTATATGTTATATTTGACAAAATAAAATTTCTTCTTTATAATCGGGACATCAAAATTTACTTTGTGTAATTTTTTGTTATTTTTGAGATAAAGTTCATTTTTAATTAATAGTAAAAATACTGTATTTTAATTCAAAATCTATTTTTAATATAATTATTTTTATATGGTTATATTATCTTTTTAATTGTGTTTAAAGTGTATGTAAAATATATATTTTACCATTTAATCAAATGTTGGTCATTTTAATTAATTTCACTTTGAAATTGGACATAAAGAAGTGTCAATATTTTGATAGATATTGTTTCTTAAAAACACGCCATTTGTTTTGATAGCAGGAATTAATTATAAAATTAATTAATGAAACTTATATGTTTTTAATTTGGTAAAATGGAAATCATTTTTTAATTATAAAAATCAAATGTACTTTCGATAAATATTTGGTATTTTTCGGACATGTTCATTTTTATTGAATAGTGAAAAATGCTGCATTTTACTTCAAATATGATTTTTAAACTAATTTAATTATATAGTTAGATTGTAATTTTAATTGTTTTTAATGTGTAATTGAATTATTTTTTATCACCTAATAAATTTTTGTTCATTGGAATTAATTTCACTTTTCAATTGGATGTAAAAACAAGTCAATATTTTGATAACTTTTATTTCTTACAAACTCATCTTTGGTTGTTACAACCAAAATTATTTTTAAATTAATTACTGAAATTTATGTGTTTTGAATTTGGTAAAATGGATTCCATACATAGAATCATATGGTCCAAATTATGTAATTAAGACTCTTTTGTTTTTGGACATTATGAATAGTAACGACGGTAATTATCTTTAATTATCGTGATTAATTAGTTGTCGGGAATTTAAGTGTAATAAAATAATATAAAATGACCCCAACATGTGTCCAAATCTTTTTTTGAGTCATGGAAGACCATGGTAAGCTTTTTACCAAACATGAGGGCCCATGGAGTCACATGGGTGTGATAGTGACATTTATGACATTATTTTTAAAAAAGATGAGAAATATAACAAAGGTTTGTATATCCTAAGTAAAGATATTTTAATTTTAATTAGATAAATTATATATTAGACTATAAATAGTCATTGGAAATCTAAAAATATTTCCTACATCATGATATTTTTTTAATAATTTTTAGACATTAATTAAATAAATATATTTATGACACCATGATGATGTAGTGATTACCTCATTAACGAACGATTTAAATAAAATGAAAATATAAGGAAAAATATAAGACATACACTTGTATAAAACCTATTGGATGGGTGGATTTCGAATCCTTATCACCTTATATTCAAAATAAATCATTTTTGGGTCCATTAATATTATAAATACATTTTATAATAAAGCAATATTTCAAGAATTTCCAAAAGTGACCCTTGTCTCTCTTATAAAAGGCCCATATCTCTACCCCCTTTCCCACACCTATCAAGCCCTTGGATAATATATCCTCTGATAATATTATCTATCCACATCCCTCTATCTCTCCTAGAAGACTCACTTTTGGCAGAATTATTTCCAGGATGCCTTTGGCTCAAATCCAAAAGAGTTAGCCAACTTAGAGGTAATGTCTTCTCTCGAGTTTTTTTCTATTATTTTCGTTCTTAAATCACCAATATCTTCTTATTATTTGATACCATAATAGAAAAATAATCCTAAATATACTAGGATGTTTTTATGATAAAGATTCTACCTGCACTTACACACACCTCTGTCTAATGGTTAATGAACATACTGTTTCTGTGGTTGGTGAATAAGTTCCTCACGATACGATGATTGTTCAATGTTCATTTAACACCATTCATGGATGAAATTAAGATTTCACTATATTTATATATGATATATATTATATTTATGTCCTATCAATGCTTATGTATTTTATATTTAAAACAAACCTTTATGCTTTGAATGTTGTGCAAATGCGATAATTTCATATGAGGAAGTGTGGACAACTGCCCTCTCAAGTGATGTGACTCGTTCATGAAAAACATGGAATTTATAAATAATGTAATTAATTAACATATTTTACTTATATAACATATATATTATACTTTAATTATATTATATCTATGTCTAATTTATTTTTAATGTCCATTAATATGACAAAAAAATGAAAGTAGCGTTCATGCGTACGTACGACCTACCATCTCCATGAATGGTACATTTCATTTCATATCTCCATAAATTATGGAATATTATTAGATATATATATATACTGGTTATATATGATATTTAAATCATGAACACCACTCCGGAGATGACGTACTTTTAACAACATGGATAATTCTCTTCAAGAAAGTTTAGTGTTGACTCATGTACTGAACATCAACAAAACGTATGATATGAACTCACATAATTAACAAATTAATATATCATGATAATATGTGATATTAATTGAATAATAAAAATTAAAGTAGGTCCTTAAGAAATTATAAATTAAAGAATGTTTATTATTAAGGAATATAAAGAAATGAACAAGACAAGTCGGACTTGAGGAAAGGGGATTTCATATCTCACTTTTAATTTTGTGAGATTTACATTGTTTGCCAATTATTTATTTCATGTGGTGTATTGTGTACTTAAATTTGATATATATTATAATAATTCTATTTATATTCATGGTATTATTTTATTCATTTGGTTCTTATTATCTTTTGGTCATATGACTCGATTTATTAAAACTAGGTAAGGGGTTTTTATCTCACTTTTTATTCCCATGAGATTTATGCTACATTTTCCACTATCTCCTTCGAGGTGTGTATGTACAACCCATTATTATACTATTTGTGTAATATAAATCCATTTATTGGTATCTACATCAACATTTCATGGTCCTTCTTTCAGGGGGTTCATGTTTCGTAGGTTTCCAAATCGGTAAGGGAACCGTTCACCCTCTTCTTTTAAAAATGGTTCTTTTTTGTTATGTCTTTTAATTCACATCATCTTATGTTGGGATATGTTCTTTTATATCCATATTTCTGTAAATATTATGTCCATGTGTTGAGATACCCTATTTTCTCTCATCAAATCATTTTCTGAAATATGATGTGACACCGTTATGCTGCAAATTTTTTGTAAGGGAACTTCTTAATCCAATTTTAGTTCTTTGGGTTAAACCAATAATTCATGATTATGTAATGATATGAATATGTATGAATTACATATGATTGTTTTACACTTAATAACCAATTATATTGGGTGTATTTATTTTTTCCACACATATTTAAGTCATTGATTTTCCATTAATCTAAGGATACCGTCTTTATAAGGGACTTCATCTCAATCTCCTTTCATTGAGGCATCCATTTATTTATACATGAATTTATTTTATAAGGTGTATAAAACCCTTTTCACCTTTCATTTCATTCAAATGGAATATTTTTTCTATGAATCATTTTACTAAATAACAAATGAGAATGTTTCTTTTTTACGTAAACGGTGACAACGACCTTTTATGCCACCTTGAGTATTATTTGATCTTTGTCTTCCTTAACAAGCCGTAATGTTTTTAAAAGGAAAATAAATACCATATAATATTTTTAAGTATTTTGGTATTGAAAATGGTTTTTAAAATGGATTTATTATTTCAATATCATAAAATGTTATATTGTTATTGCAATGTCGAAACATTATCTTTCGTTTATGCATAAGTAATGTGTTATGATTATGTTATGGTTCTTGAACATTATTAGGTATATGGGTGGTTCCATGATAAACATAGGGTAGGTAAGCCTGAGATATCTCTCCAATGCATTGGGTAATGTGACAGAGGTAAACATTAATGTTTCTATTAAGAGATTTAGGGAATATACTTTTATGTGTATTCCAAATGTGACTCTCAATGTAGCTGTGATAACTAAAATGTAAGTATTTTATGTATGTCTTAAGTTATCTTTATGATTTATGGTTTCTATGTGTATTTCACAAATTATATGATTTCATGAGGTCTATTAAAAATCTTATGTTATTTATATATTGATGATCTAATTTTTTCTTTCTTTTTGTATCCCTTACTGAGCTTTTTATGCTCATCCAATGTTTTCGAAATGTTTTTCACGGGACATAAAGTGGAATAGTGTCAAAGATGGGATAAAGGAAATTTCATGTTGTCTAAAACATATAACTAGACATGAATATTTTGTTCAAGAGTTTTTATTTTGTGAAAAAATGAAAACTGCGTGGATGTGTCAACTTTGTAATCTTTGAGATGTAATAGTTATGTCCAAATTCTCTAAAACTCTAAACCTGAAAAGATACTCAATGTGAATTATTCATTTATTTCATGATTATGTAATGTTATAAGGCTGGGTCCTTATAGCTGGTATCAAAGTTCAGTTTAGATAACTTTAGAGGTTAGGGTATTCTTTAAGCGCAAGTGACATTACCATAATGGTTAGGATTTTAGAAAGTGTCACAGTTATTTTTATAAAGTTTATGAGTTTTAGATAACCTGAATAAGTATATCTTAGTATTTACCCTCCTCAAAAGATATTATAGTATGATTTTACTAATATAATCCCCCTGACATTTTGGGTTTTAGTAAATGGTTGGATCTAGCATCACAAAATTAATAGTGGATGTGAATGAAATTGTGACAGTTTTATGAACGAGCAACTGAATGATATGGGATCTATAATGGGAACTCTTGTGGATATTCACAACCAACTATATGGATCCATTATTTACCACTTGAACCTTAGTTATTTTTATAAGAAATCATATATGTGAGAAACAAATCCCTACGGATGTTTAGGTAATAATCATAAAGATAGAATGTTCAAAAACCTATGTGTCAACGATGTTGAAATAATCACATAGGAAAATGCTTCAAAGGGAAAAAAGATTCTATAGATGTGGAAATGAAAGTCATAAAGAAAGAACCTTCCATGGAAAAAGGAAGTATCTACTTGACACTAAGAAAGGGAAAGAAGTTCTTTCTAAAGGATCAATTGAATGTTTTAAATGTGGTGTGCATGGTCATTATGGAAACACATGTCCTATGAAGATGTTTCGAGAATGGGATCACTGGGATCATAAAAATATTCGTTTACTAATACCTAATTCCATTATAATTGTGGATGAAGAAACTTACATTGAACAATGAATGGTATGGATTATTTCTAAACATATGTTTTCCTTTTATTGAAATATTCAGATATGATTCATGATTTTTTTCTAGGAAGTATTTCAGAATAAGTTGGAAAGAAATAGCTAATGGATCATGAAGAATGTTGAATGAGTAAGAAGTCATCATATTAGGGATTCAAAAGTTATGATATATTTTAGGATTCTGAAATTCTTAAAAGTATTAAGGCTCTTTTGATGATGATATTATATTATAAGAGTTTTTATATTATGTGTAAATGTGATGTTTGATATATAATGTTTTTATTAAAGGAATAATAATATTTTCTTTTGTGGATATAGTTATAAATAACCATTTGGGTTTATATGATCCTTTAATTTGAGGCAATTTCCAGATAATACATTTTAGGATGCAAAACAAAAGTTATTAGATAACCTTTGTGGTTAAAATATGTTATGGTTATTTTCGATGAATTCATCTCTTTTTGGGAATGTTATAAATTTATATAGTTTTTGAAAAGGGACAACACACAAACCATGTGACAAACCGTAGCGTCAGACGAAGCTGCAGGAATTGAACCCACAACAAAAGTGTGGATGGTATTTATCGCTTACTATTGGACTCCGTGAATTCCCTTTTTAGTATAAATAATTATTTTTAGTTAGATGATCTTATGATTCAGGAATAAGTTTATTTTGTGTTATCTATTAAAATCATTAACCTATCATAGAGGATATGTGATTAGGTTAATTACTTTTCAGTTTGAGACTTTAAGAGTAACTGATCTTATTTGGATATAAATGTTAAGATTTACCTTGGAAGACTATGTAATTAAATCCTTCATAGATTTGGGTTTCAATCTTAGTTTGGATTACTTTTAATAATTTTATTGATATCTGTTTATTTAATAGTCTTTCTTGAACATTTCGTTCTTTTTGTTGAATTTTGGATATTAAGAGTAGTATTTCTTTTTATAAAGGATTATCCTTTTGGGGATTATCTGATCATGTACTAACAATTTTGTTTTTGGATAAGGTCTAAAGGCATGGGAAATATATAGTTCATCTTTTGTGGATTAGGTGATTCTCACGAAGTTTATTATAGCGCTCTTAATGTGAACAAGTCATCCTAAATACTCATCTTTTGGAGAGAATATGAGTTTGTGTATGAAATCTAGTAAGAGATGAAAGTATACAAGATAAATAAGTATGTTTTCTTATGTATTAGTTATGCTCATAAATAAATTCCTCAATGAAAAGTAACTTAAAACAAAAATGTTGTATGTTAACTTTTCCTACTGGGGAATCAAATACCTTTTAACCCATCACAATTTTGTGATTTTCTGGTGGTTAACTTTCTCCTAGACATATTTTCTATCACTCTCCACCAGATCATGATGGTTTTTTTCTCCTCCATATCCATGTTTTCATGGAATCATAGTATATGTTGTCTCAGGTGACCTTTGCATTTTTCTTTCTTTCACTTAATGTGATAGTTTAATTTACTCTTTTTTCGATGTGGGGCTTCCAATGATGTTTTTGATCCCAATTTGAAAAATTGTGAGGACGCAATTACCAAATGGGGGAAGTATGTAACATCCCAGGTAAATAAAGAATATGAAATTTTCATATTTATTAATATTTTTGAATAAAATCTTAATATTACTTTAAAGGGTACTCTATGTTCGATGGCACACCCAATATGAAACAATGAGTTTCTTTGAAATCTTACGTTGAACACAAATAATATAATAATATTATTTTAAATGGTAGTTAATGCTTAGCCATTGTAATGGAAGGAATGAACCAAAATAACTAAAAAATTATTATATATATTTGTTAAATATTTTATCAATTACCTAATAAATGATAGAGGCGTAAAATGCGAATGAATCCAATTTAAGCATATATATTCTAATATTCTTTAAAAGGTCGATTAACCGCCTTTTGTTGGAGAACCCTTTTTAAAAACACTTTTTTTAAATTTTATATGTTATAGTTGACAAAATAAAATCCTACTTTAGAATCAGGATATCAAAATCAACTTTGTGTAAGTTTTGTTATTTTTCGGATAAAGTTTATTTTTTAAGGAATAGTGAAAATGCTGTATTTTATTTCAAAACCTCCTTTTAATATAATTTATTTATATTGTAAGATTATATTCTTAATTAGATTTAAAGTGTAGTTAAAATATATTTTTTACCATTTAAACCAATGGTGGTCATTGGAATTAATTTCACTTTGAAATTGGACATAGACAAATGCCAATCTTTTGATAGTTATTGTTTCTTAAAAACTCGCTATTTGTTTTGACATCGGGACATAATTATAAAATTAATTAATGAAACTTCTATTATATTAATTTTTTAAAATGGAAATAATTTTTGAATTTGAAATATTAAATTTACTTTGGAAAATGTTTTGGGATTTTTTTGACAAATGTTAATTTTTATTGAATAGTTAAAAATATTGCATTTTAGTTCAAAACTGCTTTTTCATCTAATTTAATAATATAGTTAGATTTCACATTTAATAGGTTTTAAAGTTCAATTGAGTTAAGTTTTTATAACTTAATACAATTTTTTTTTCATTGGAAGTAATTTCACTTTTCAATTGGATATAAAATATGTCATTCTTTTGATAAATTTTACTTCTTAAAAACTCGTCTTCAGTTGTAACAATAAAAAATATTTTTAAATTAATTAATGCAATTTATTTGTTTATAATTTGGTAAAATGGATTCCATATTTGGAATTAGAAGGTCCAAATTATTTAATTAAGACTCTTGTTTTTGGACATTAAGAATAGTAATGATAGTAATTATCTTTAATGATTGTGATTAATTAGTAATCGTGTAGTTAAGGGTCATAAAATAATATCATAATAATATAAAATGACCGCAAAATTTGTGCAAATACACTTTTTTGAGTCATGGAAGACCAGGGGATTTTTTTACTGAACCTGAGGGCCCACGGAGTCGCATGGGTGTGATAGTGACATTGATGACATTATTTTTAAAAAAAGAAGAGAAATATAACAAAGGTTTGTATATACTAAGTAAAACAATTTTAATTTTGTTTACATAATTGATGTATTAAAATATAAATATTTATTGGAATACTAAAAATATTTCCTACATCATGATTTTGTTTAGAATTTTTAGACATTAAATAAATAAATTTATTTATGATACCATGATGATGCAGTGATTACCTCATTAATGAACGATTTAAATAAAATAAAAAGATAATGTAAAATATAAGAATTATAATAGTATAAAACCTATTGGATGTCTGGATTTAGAACCATTATCACCTTATTCTCAAAATAAATCATTGTGGGTCTTTTAAAATCCGAAAATCATTTTATAATAACGTAACATTTCAAGACTTTCCAGAAGTGACCCTCCACCCTATTATAAAAGGCCCCAACCTCTACCCCCTTAAACACACCTCTAAATCTATTTCATTGTCCAAAAACTGATCATATTATCTCTCCACATCTCTCTCTCTCCAAGAAGCCTCACTTTGGGCAGAAGTAATTATAAGGAATCAATTGGTTCAAATCAAAAAGAGTTACCCGCTTTAGACGTAATGTCTTCTCTCGAATTTCTTTATTTTTTTCCATCTTCACTCTCCAATATATTCTTATTATTTGATCCCATAATAACACCAGTATCCTAAATATACTAGGATGTTGTTATGAAAATTATTCTGCCTACACTTACATACACTTCCATCTAATGGTTAAAGAACATACTGTTTCAGTGGGTGGTGAATTACTGCCTCACGAAACAATGATTATTCAATCATCTTTTAGCACCTTCTATGGCAGCCATTAAGATGTCACTATATTTATATATGAAATATATTATATTTATTTCCTATCAATGCTTCTGAATTTTATATTTAAAACATACCTTTATGCTTTTCATGTTTTTCAAATGCGATAATTTCATATGAGTAAGTGTGGACAACAGCCCCCTCAAGTGATGTGACTCGTTCATGATGAACATGGAATTTATAAAAAATGTAATTAATGAACATATGTTACCTATATAACATATATATATTATAATATAATTATAATATATCTATGTCTAATTTAGTTTTAATGTCTATTAATATGAAAGAAATGAAATTAGCGTTCATGGGTACGTACGGCCTACCGTCTCCATGAATGTTACATTTCATTTCTTATCTCCATACAATATGGAATATTATTAAATATTTTTATAATAGATATATATGATATTTAAATCATGTAAACCATTCTGGAGATGATTTACTTATAACTACATGGACAATTCTTTTCAAGAAAGTTCATTGTTGACTCATGTACCGAACAACGACAAAACGTATGAGATGAACTCACATAATTAACTAATTATTATAACATGATAATATTTGATATGAATTGAATTATAAAATTTAAAGTTATTTCTTAATAAATTATAAATTGGCCAAAGTTTATTATTCATGAATATGAAGAAACGAACAAGACAAGTCAGACTAGAGGTAAGGGGATTTCTTATCTCACATTTAATTCTATGACATTTCCATTGTTTTCCAATTATTTATTGAATGTGTTGTATTGTGTACATAAATTTGATATATATTATCATTTTTCTATTTATATTTATGGTATTATGTGATTCATTTGGTTCTTATTAACTATTGGTCATATGACTCGATTTATTACAACGAGGTATGGTGTTTTTATCTCACTTTTTATTCCCGTGAGATTCAAGCTATATTGGCCACTATCTCCTTTGAGTGGTGTATGTAATTCCCATTATTCTACTCTTTGTGTAATATACATCTATTTATGGTTATTCAAACCAACATTTTATGGTCCTTCTTTCATGGGGTTTATGTTTCATAGGTTACCAAATCGGTAAGGGAACCTTTCACCCTCTTCTTTTTAAAAGGATTCTTTTTTTTATGTCTTTTAATTCACATATTCATATGTTGGGATATGTTTTTATATATCCTTATTGCTGTAAATATTATGTCCAAGTTATGAGATACCATTTTTCTCACATCAAATCATTTTCTGAAATTTGATGTCACGCCGTTAGGCTACCGAATTTTTGTAATGGAACTTCTTAATCAAATTTCAATTCTTTGGGTTAAACCTATACTTCTTGATTATGTCGTGCTAAGAATATGTGTGAATGAACAATGATTATTTTACACATAATATCCAATTATATTGGGTGTATTTATTTTTATCACACATAATTATGTCATTGATTTATCCTTAATCTATGGATACCGTCTTTATAAGGGACTTCGTCTCAATCTCCTTTTATTTAGGCATCCTTTTATTTAAACACGAATTTATTTTTTACAGTGTATAAAACCCTTTTGACCGTTCATTTCATTCAAAGGGAATATTTTCCCTACGAATCGTTTTACTAAATTACAAAAAGGAATGTTTCCTTTTTTATGTAAATGGTGACAATGTCCTTTTCCACCACCGTGAGTATTATTTGATCTTTGGATTCCTTAAAAAGCCGTAATGTTTTTAGAAGGAAAATAAATACCATATACTCTTTTTATGTATTTTTGAATTGAAAATGATTTTTGGAATGGATTTATTATTTCAATATCCTAAAATTTTATATATTTATTGCAATGTAGTAATGTTATCTTTCCTTTATGCTTATGTTTTGTGTTGTGATTAAGTTATGGTTCTTGGCCATTGCTTCGTATACAGGTGGTTATGTGATAAATCTAGGGAATGTGAGCCCGAGAGAGCTCTCCAATGCATTGGGTAACATGATAGAGTTAAATGTTAGTGTTTCTCCTATGAGATTTAGGGAATATACTGTGATGGGTATTCAAAATGTGACTCCCTATGTAGTTGTGATTGCTATAATGTAAGTATGTTATGTATGCCTTAAGTTACCTTTCAGATTTATGATTTCTATGTGTATTTCACAAATCTTATGATGTCATGAGGTATGTTAAAAAGCTTATGTTATGTATATATTGATGATCTAATGTTATCATTCTTTGTATATCCCTTATTGAGCTTTTTATGCTGATTCCATGTTTTTGAAATGTTTTTCATAGGACATAAAATGGAATATGGTCAAGGATGGGATCAAGGAAATGTTATGATATCTAAAACATGGAACTAAACATGAAACTTTTGTTCAAGATTTTATATTATGTGAAAAAATGGAAACTGAGTGGATGTGTCTAATTTGTAATCATTTATATGTAATGGTTCTGTCCTAATTCTCTAAAACTATAAACCTGAAAAGATCCTCAATGTGAATTATTCATTTAAGTCATTATTGTGTAATATTTTAAGGTCGGGTCCTTATACAACATCTCACTATCCATGGTTGTTGAGAACCATGTTGGATCACCCAAATATATCAAGTTGCACTCCCTGCCCAACATCCTCCACTATTATATTTTCATTTAATTATATCCTCATCACATATTTTATCATTTTCCAAAATAACCTTTAAAATAGAAACAAGGATCAAATAAATCCCACCACATCGAAATTTCATAAAAATTATTAAACCAAAAATCATTTTTTAACATTTTGAATCCATCCATTACACCACATGTATTCCAATTTATGAATAAAATATGGATAAGACATAAATTTTCCCTTAAACTCATTAAATGATATGTCAAGACATATTCTCTAATGGGATGACCAAACACCAATTTTAATTCAGATATTGAATACAATTTTAGAACCTCTTTTTAAATCAACCTGAGATTCGTAACTATTTTAAACATTGTTCATATTAAAACACTATGAAAATTTAATGGAGAAAACAACTAGATCAAAATTGAAGGCAATTTATTTAATCAAACTAAAAGACCTATTTGGAATATCAAAAAATAATAAATAAACATATCCATTTTCAGTATTTGTTACATTAAAACTTCTCATAATACTATGAGAATTATCAATTTTACCATAATAACACAAAATTACAATTATAACCCATTTTCCCTCATTATTTCTCAATTTTATGAATTAAAAATTCATTGAACTAGTTTAAAGGGTTTTACATAAACGCAGAGAATCTCTATGCCCAGTCTCAAATCATTGATGGAAACATTGTGTTCCTTGAAGGTTCTTTCACAAAAAATCAATACCAAATTTTAATTTTTTAAAATAAGACACAAAAACCTTGAACAGATTTGTATTGAATCAAACCAACACACATATAAAACATCAATACTATTAGAAAAGTATTTTAGAACACAAATATTATGCTCATAGACAACCACACATATAAACCCAATCCTTGATTCATAAATAAATTATCTCAAATAGAATTATGATGTACTCCAATAAAATATGGTTAATTAGTTTCAGATGAAGAGAAAAATAAAAAATAGTTACATATTATTGAAGGAAATAGATTCAGAGACACACCCATAGCATTTATTCACAATTAAGGATATCGAAAATGAACTAGATGTGAAGGAAAATCATCTATGGAGGAAGGGAGAGCTCACAGTTCACACCCTGGGCTTCTATGGAATTAACGGGGAAGAAAATGATGGGGGTGGAATTTAATCCAGGGTGGGAAAAAGTGGCAATTCTTCATTTTGAATTAGGATCATAGTTGGGATTCCCAGTTCTATGAATTTTTTTTCAAAAGTGTTATTCCTATAATCATAGAGGGGACCATGCCACGTGTTTTGGTGGGGCACCAACATAGTTTGAGAAATAGTATGGTTCCCATTTCCCCACAATTATCCAAGGGGATTGAGCCACATGGTGATTATCCCACCTATCATGGTTTATTAAACCATGAACCCAACTATTGATAGCTACACAACAATTTCTCACCATTAGTTGTAACAATGCTCCAATCATGATCCAAGAGTAGCATGACCTCTTTTCTCTCTTTTTTATGTCTTCAATCAAATGCAATCCACAAATTCAAGCCATACACATAGGAAAAGATCCATTATCTATCCTAAAATATTTTTCAACCAAAATCTATGTGAAACACAACTCTATTAATGATGTGAAATTTAAAAATCCACATCTTATAACATATCATCCTTGAGATACTCTCCTATAATAAGTATCCATCATGTAAAAAGGTCCATACCACTTATTCTACATATACACCTTCCATTCCCATGTTTCCCAATTAACACCACTATTCGGTCACAAAAATCGATCATTGTAAGGGTCTTAATCAACATAATTTTCTACCAGATATGATCCGTAGATCAATTCTGATGCTCTAAAAAGGACATATCAACCTCAAATAAACATCATCCACACCAACCACTTGATTATGGTAATGGTAATACCTTTGAATTGATGACACAAAAAAATGTTGAGAATACAACAATACAACTGTATATGATCCAATTGATAATCCATTATTTAGATTCTATCCAAAATCTCAACATCCCAACAAACCAACACACCAACATTCCTTGTTTTTAATCTAATAATGACCCACTCATGGTGAAGCTTGAATGATAATAGAGTCATCCAACCATATTCACAAACCTGTTTTCATCTATAATTTAATTCTAAATGGCATAATTCCAACCTAATACTCTAAAGAAAAACCAATAAACCACCTCTGGCTCAATGTGCTGAACCACCAAAACATGATCCAATATTAATTTTAAAAAACAATAAATTATGTTAACTCTTAACTGATCCCATCAAACCCAAAAAAATGATGGTGTAATCAATTTTTTATCATCTTGGCCTATGGTTATTCCTGACATACTATTTTCCTTACCTTTTTTCAAACATTTTATATTTTCAATTTCCTTGATCCGAATATATCTTAAGAACCTAATGCCTTTAATTCCACAATGGTCCTAGTGTTGTATCCATGTTGTTGTGCCCTAAAACCAATGATAAATCCAATCAATATCGACACATGTTCACAATAACTAAAACCATACTAGAATGGAATCATTCCCATCATATGTAAATGAAATGATATGAGAATGGTTCTTCCTAAATATCATGATTTCATTCCCAAAAAATTCGTCGCATCAAAAGGGACACACCTAATACAGTTTGTAGCATAAAAAAGTTTCAAAAAATATAATTCTTGTAATATAATACATGAATTTAGTATCCTTAAAAAACCCTAATAGAACTAGTGAAACATCATACCAAAACCATATAACAATGATTTGAGGATTAGAGGTGTTCCTATACCACCCAACACACCCATTAGAGTCCATACCTAACTATCATTGAGATTATACAGTCATGACCTTCACTATCTCAAAATTGTTATCATAATCTACCATATCGGACTATTATAATTAAATTGAGGATATGACTATCACTCATATTGATAAACAACCAAATTTTTCACCCACAGAGAATTTCTAATGAAAATAAAGTATAAACCACATCCCCATGAAATATCATCATAGTGCGTCCATAACCAACTGATGGTAATCCACACAAATTCGGGACCATTCTAGCATGAGTTTAGTACACATAAAACACACACATCCCTCCTCACCAATGTAGTTTAATTAATATTTCCTAGGAAAAGAAATTATGTCCATGATTAATCATATACCAATCACATCCAAACACATAAAGTTGATTCGGTTGTCTCACTCTCACCAGATAAACAAGACAATAAGTAAAACATTTCCCATTCCCGACCACTAGGAGTGTATCTCATAGAATTCTCTGACATCTAGTCCATTATAAATATTATATTTTTAGATGTTTGGTGATGAAATTTCCAATTCATGTCTTCATATTTACCACCTAATGAGAACAATTAATATAGGGTCATTCATATGACAAGATGAAAACCATTATGTTGCTTTGGGTATAGTCGATGATTTCGTAGTATACCCAAGATTATGTAATGATTATTTGAAATGTCTTCTATAAACCATAATTATTAAAATATTTGATGACAATTACCATTGGGATTGATTGATTCTCAATGATACTTCTCACTATAGGTATACCTTAAGCCATTCAAATATCCTAAGATTCCATTTGAAAATGTGTCACATGGTGGCCACCAAAATTTTAATTGTATTCATTATCCATAGCTAAAAACTAGTTCATGATCACAAAATATAGTTGAGGGCCAATATTTGGTGTCATAATACCACAACCAAACTACTAAAGACCCTCAAAAACTTAATGAAAAATAAAATAATACTTCATACTAATCCAAGACCAAATATTCAAACAAAAATTGGGATCATTTCACCTCTATATCATTAAAACAATGGGATATTTATCTAGATACATATTAAAACAACCCAAAGGTATCACACATCTTCAAAACATGCCTTCAATTCCAATCTCATATGGAAACTCATGGACTCATTATTTCCAATGACCATTTACTAATCACGACTAAAAGCCCTATGAGGAATAAACTAACTAAATTGGGATGAAATTCTAATTCAATGGGTCACTATCCCTCTTATTCCAAAAGGAATAATATAGTCGAGGAATTCTAACTACATTAATCAAATATCTCAACCATCGAAAAAAATCATGTTTATCTACATTGCCTCTCATCATGTCAAGATTAATTCCATGATTAAAATCACCAATACATACCCTAGATACCATTTTAACTTTTATATAAGGTTAAAATTATTTCCCACATGGAATGAAATCCGAGAATCATGGTCAAACATAAGAACAATCCTATTTTTTTACACTAGATTCAATGTAAACCACATAAAATTATGGTTCTTCCCATAAAAAGGAAATCAATAAATGAAAATTATTTTCTTCAGTAACACTGTGGAACTATAGTTCCACGATTCCACCTCTAATTCATTCATCATTATTCACATTCAAAAGAACAAGAAACATGTTCCTAACAATATTCATGATTTCCCTTTTATCCCCAAAACCACCAGTTCACATTCATAACACATGTAACCTTCCCAAAACCACTAGCTCTCCTACATTTACAATTTTCTAGTACACCACACTTTAAAAAAAAATTGCGTTTCACTATGAAAAGTTAAAAAACCCACCTATGACTCACAAATCAAAATCTACTCAGAATATAGTAGACCCATCTCAGATGTCACCCAGAAAGGTCAAAAGGAACAGACTCCCAAAATAAGATCCACATTACTAATGATCACTAGGATCTCTCACTAAGACACACATATCGAACCTCACACAGTTAACCATTTTTATGAAACACTCCTACAACCATTCTAAAAAAAATTTCCTAACAATCCTCAGAAATCACTAAACTCTTAGTACCCCACCCTTAGCCATAAAATGAATACAAATGGATCCAAAAACCAAGAAAACCATTATGAGTCCTATCACAAAAACTATTTGGTCACTATCTAAAAGGGTCACCAATTCCATGTTACCAGATTCCATTTCAAAACCCCAATCTCATATCATAACTGAAGGTACAACACACAAAAGTCCACTAACAAAAATTTCCAAAACCATCAACCACTCATAATCCATTACGAAGGGTCTAAAAATAGGCCAATCTCAGAGCCTAGGCCACAAATCACATAATCAAAAAAATAAATACTCCTTCAAAATATCCGTAAACGATTATTTATTCTCGATTTCCCATTTAATTAATTTTAAAACATTAAAAACCCATGGATTTACATATTTAGAAACATTTTAATTACTAAAACCACAAAATTAAAATCATTATTCAATTTCACAAGTCATGGTTTCATATAAATATAATGTAATTATCATTGTACAATGGAATACAATTTATATGTTTTTTAATAACACATAATTTTACTAGAAACATAACCACATAAGTAAATTATACCTTCCAGTTATCGAGAAGTTACTTAATGATTTGATCTAGTAATTTTTCACTACACTCTTATATAAAAATCGTATTATTTGATGCAAACACATAAAAATACAACCCCTATAAATTATTTACAACCATAGGAAGATATGAAATCTGAGAAGATGTTATCCATTGAAATAATAATATACTATTAGAGATATAAATCTAAGGAACTATCTATCACATGTTTTATATGAATGACATATCAATAATATGTTCCTAGCAAAACACAAGAATACACAACCTCTATTTCCATACTGAGACATGAAATCAAATTTTTCATAAATTATTAGTATAAAAATGATGTGAATCAATTTATGTGTAAAATTAGATAATGATAAAATAAAAATTCATTAACATCAATTTCCAACCATTGGTAACTCGTTTTTTCTTTCATTCATATGAATAGAGGTACCTAGGCCCAATCTCATTACCAAGGACTCACAAGATCCTATTCTCCTACAAATCATTACTGAATTGTATATAAATGGACACATGGGATAATAATACTATATAAAACCTCATCCCATGTTCCACTAGACCGGTACCCTGAGTTAATGCACGACATAACCTCAAGTGATTCTCCTAATATGGTATAGGCTTTCGACTAGTAGCGTGAGTCTATGTGATTTGATTGGGGAGACTATCCCTCAATATAAGAGTAAAATAATATATTAAATAATACCAAATTGTGTAATAGCTAGTATAAATAGTAAATTGAACAATATACATGAATCACCAATAAGATCCCATGTAAAACACTATAAAAAATTGATATGTACATTTTTTATGTTAGTAAGTCATACAATAAAAAACACAAAGACTAAGCCATGGATCATATACTAAACATAGTCCCAGGTCCCAACATAGATATGAAATCCCATACTACAAAGAATCAGGTCAATAAAAACAAATATTCAGGTCCCCATATTAAATGTGTACAAGAAATATATAGCATCTTCTTTGCACTGTAGTGCTACAACAGCCCAAGTAGTGTGTATGTAAAACCTAGTAGGACACCACTGATAATTAATGGAGAAATGAATGTTTTGAAATTGTTTATGTAAATAAATAATGGAGAAAATAAAAAATATAATAAAAAAATGTTTCAAAATTAAACATTTATTAAATTATCAAATTATTCTTACATTCCAAGAGACTCCCATTCCAAAAAAAACATTTATCGGCTCATTTTGGTCATCTTAACAATATACCCGATGAGGTTACATGTCAACATACCTAGACCATTATTCCAAATATCCAACTAGGATTTTAAACAAGATATCCAAGCATCATAAAAATGATATATGATTCCATTTCACTGACCTCTATGTTAAGAGAAAAAATCCATCCCATGAAACTATGACGCATCAGGGAACCTAAGGAATCAGTTTTTCCAACAGAAGGGATATGAAAAACAATTTAATATCCCACCACGAGTGTGTATTGAATATGTAATAGAACTACCCAAGACAATTATATTTAATTCCATATACACATCCTCAACCATTAAATTATTAATTAATTCTCTCATCATAAAAAAAACATATAATGGACTCAATAGAAATTTAAAATAGATATGGGTCTAAAATGAAATCCCAACCCATTCTATTTCCATACCAATATTTATAAATATCATTTTCAAACATTTGTAATCCCTTAATAAGACATGTATTCCTATATTGGAAACCAATATTTCATTAAGGTAAAAAAATCATTTTCGATCAAAATAATCATTATAAAACCATTTTCATTCATTGGAAAAACGTTATCAAATTCCAAATCACACCGTTAAACCAATTAAAAATTATATTTGGAATAAATAAAAATTAAAATCAAGTAAAAAATTTCAATTATTCATTTTAATTTCATAAATACAACTTCCCCTACAATAACACTTGAATATTTACCCAATAACTATAACAATATTTCTATTTCATGATATATAATTTCTTGTATCACATCAAATGGTTTAAAATACCCCATGAATAACACTTGTCCTAGCCTCAAATTAGCAACAGATGATACATGGACAATGAAGGGTCCCAAAAATCAATTCACTTCCAAAATTAAATTTCATATATGAATACAAAAAACATTAGAAAGGTAGAAAATTACAATACTCACATATAGATATAAGAAATCGTAAATTTGGGTGATATAATATAGATCATCTATCTAATTCTAATAGACACCCACTCTCCAACCCAAGACCTATGATAAAAACTTAAATGGATTCATAATCCATTGAAAATAACTCCCAAAAACTATGATTCATGACATTAAAATTAATAGGAAAAAATCCCTCTTCTATAACATAGAAAAAATCATAGTCAATGCATTTCCTATACCATTGGATTTCAATAATCAACATCTCAAACAACATAGAACTTATTGAAAATCATCCATAGAGGTGGGGAATGTTCTTGGTTCTCAACCAAGGATGATGGGGTTTAAGTGGGGAATAAAATCAGAAGGGAATGTTTTAATACATAAATATAAAATGTTTAAATTACATATTTTAAAGGATTTCCTATTTAGGATACATGGTTGGTAAAAATGAGCACCAACTATGTGGTTTCCTTTATCCAAGAGGGGACCAGGCCACACAGTTTGGATAGGCACCTACAATGTGTGACAAACCGTGTAGCACATGAAAGTTATTCATAGTCAAATGTTATTGAGGAACACAATTTCTTAGACACCTATCAACGTATAAAAAACTGGACATAATTTATCAGCAGGCCTCCTGGATATGGATCATAATTACTTACAACCCTATGCCCACTATGATAAAATCATTATATAGAAACTTTTCTCTCACATAAATATCTTAAATAGTCAGGGAACCCTAGATACTATCCCTACATCCAAGAAACACTATAATAAAATATAAAAATATTATTTTGAGGTGAATTTAAATAAAACACGCCATATACAAAAGCTGGGATCCTATAATCCCACACCAATAAAACATATAAATATTCTCTTGAACCAATTATTTCAAGTGAAAATTTAATTATAATTGGGTGATGAGATCAAATATATTTACTGTTTTATTCAGGATCATTTTATGTTGTTATTCTTCATTCATCCTCGAAGGTATTTTTAATCACAATATGATAATAACTTCAAGAACATCGTCATTTCATCATAAATGATGAATCCAAATTATTTGACCATTATCGCTTCATTCATGACATCAATGATTTTTTATTAATATTAAATAACTTATTTCTCAGTATCTATATGTTTTTCATCACACTTTATTATTTCATATATAAGAATTTGTTTTTTTAGTTCAACCTAATCTCTATAAATTTAGGATAACATGTCTCTTTTTATATCTTACCACTCTAGTGTTATCCCTGATAGAATAAATTTATATACATTTATTCATTAATAAAATTCTAGAAATAAATTGTAACTCAAAATAATACATTTTCTATCAACTTAATTTTTCAGTTTAATAATCATTGAATTTAGTTATTTAGTTTATATCATGGGTATGGTCCCATGATCTGTAGATATTTCATTATCATATTACTAAATATCTCTAGTGTTATTCCGTTAGTAACCATAAAATCATTTAATATTATATAATGAAATATAATTTAGTAATAAATGATCAAAAATAATAATTCAGAAATATATTCATTTTAAAATTCCAAAATGTTCTGAAAAGGTTATACTCTTTAATTTCTGAAAAACAATTCTATTGAAATGTAGATGTGTAGAGAAAAATCTTCTATCAGAATAAAATTTTCACAAATTATATATCTAACATATTTTGTCTTCTTCCCCAAATTGTATTGCTGCATGAAGCATCTTAATATATTAAAACATTTTAATAACTAAACATTAATCAGAATGTCATATTGAATTTTTAAATAAATGACAATAATCATGGCCATAGTCTCGGTTAATTATGTCCATCAAAATAAATGGTTATATAAATTTTAATCTTTAATGATATGAACATTATATATTTTTAACATACTATTTCCATAAAACTTCTTAAAGAATACAAATATGGAAAAATCCTTATTGAAAATTGGAATGAATTGCATCACATATAACATATGATAATTTTTGTAGTGAAATATTCTATAACAACAAAAAAAATATTATGTAAATATTTAAATCATTATATATATCAGTATTATAATATTACCTTCATATATAATACAATGAATATAATATTATTCCCTCTTATTCCTGTAAAAATTATACACACGGCTCAATAGCATTTTATGATTTGGATAAATATCTTGAAATTTTACCAAAATCATTTGTTATTCATTTCATCTCAAATATTTTTAGTATATCTCAGGGTTACATATTAAATTTCACTTTATCTTATTAAATATTAGTCAATCATTTACAAAAAAAGTTATCTAATACTAAAAAACATTACATATTATAAAAATAGAATACATATTCATTTCAATATCAAAGTTTCTGCCATATATCACTATAACATATTATGTATGCACAAAAATTCATACTCATAAATTAATAATGAGAAGTTAAAATGATTGTGTCATAGAAAGAAACATTGTTAAATACTAACTAGAATTGGATAAATTCATTCAATAAATTATATAACTTCTATAATTGGGCAAAGATTCTCCTCTATCATAATTATGGATTATCCAAATAGATCAAAACACAAATAAAAATTCATATCATATCAATGATACTTTTACTATCCTCTATTGATTTTAATTAATGGATGATAACATATCATATTCGTTTATAAAATCGGGAACACATAAAATAATTCATTAAAAATATATTTAATTACTAATAAATGTCATATACTTTAATTTTAAAACAAACTCTACATAATTAATAACATTATATTTTATAAAATATTAATCATTAATGAATTTTATATGTTTGATTTATTGTGAAGAAAAAATATAATTTATTTTGTTTAATCACATACATTATGAAACATAGAAAATTATATGGTATATAACTATTTAAAATACTTAATAATTTTGTTACAAAAATTGGTTGATCCTAATTATTTTTTTGGAATTTTTTAAATTAAGATAAATATTTTTATCGTATATGTTTTGTTTAAAAATAATTTAATAATAACCTTCTTTTAAAATTTAATAATTTAAACATGAATAAAATGAGTTCATTTATTATCAATTATTTTTAAATGAAAATAAAATCTATTAAAGGTAATATGAGATGATTTGTATAAAAACCCAATATTATGGGTGTAATGTGTATTTATCATAATAAATTTAATTTTTAATTTTTAATTAATTTATTCTATATAATTTTAACAAAAAATATTCCATAAAATATGTAAAAATTTATTTAATGGGTTTTACATATTAAGGAATGAGAATAAAATATGTTTTTATAATTAGAATTAACATTTTCCTAAAATATTTTTCATCACATGTGGCATGATTATTTTTAAATTAATTATTACTACCTATAAGAGTAGAATATGATAAAAATATTTTACATATTTAGAATCATAATAACTATAATTTGGATAGAGGCCAATTTATTTTTTTGTCATAGTAAATAGTAACTATAGTAAATGTTAAAAATGTCTGACATGGGGTTAAAATAAAGATATTAGGGATAAAATGATCCATTTTTTATACATAAAATTTTCTATGTGAATTTTGAACAAACCAAATTTTATATTTTAATTTTAGTTTCTTTTCTTCCACATTAACATGATTATTCCAGGATAATATTTTAATTTATTAATAATTTACATGTTTTCTAGCTACCTCACTTTTAAAACGAATCCCTCTTTCAATCACTCTTTAATAATTATAGGAAATATAGCTTCTCCATTCCCTATAAAATATCTTCTAAATTTCAATTCCCATATTCTAGATATTTATTTCTTCACTAAGGCTAAAAAATATGGATTATTGTGTAATACAATAAAAGTTTCTAAAAAATATATATTTATATTTATCTATCTATTTGGTTATTAATTCTTTACTAAAAAGGACAAATTATTATAAAACCATCATAAAATATAGAAATAAATATCATTACAAAAATAAAATTTTGTAATGTTAATTTTTTGTCCAATGTATATATTCTTTCCATCAGTTAGAAAATGATTATGACACTCATGCATAAATGAGGACTTCCACATCCATAATACAATGTGATTTGTTTTAATATTTCTATTCACATAGATGGTCATAAGGATATAATTTATGAACATATATTATATATATTATACAATTATAATTCAAATTTGTATAATTATTGTTTTCCACTCTTATGTTTCATCCATCAAAAAGTTCAAACATCACCCATGCACTGATATGGTCTACAGTCTTCATGAAGTGGTGTAATCGATTTTCCATAAAAAATTTACATGTTAGGTTTTAAATTTTTATATAATATAGAAATATGATACTAATTGGGTTATTATAATTTTGGAGATCAGGATACCATGAACTAGGTGAAAAGACAGAATCTATCGAAATAAACTAAGCAATATAAAATGTACAAGCTTTCAAATGAATGTTTATTTTAATAAAAAAATTGTTAATAAATATATAATTAAAAGTTATAATGGAAAGGAAAATAATAATATATACATGAATATTATTAAAATGTATATTTATAATTAATGTATATTTATTATAGAGGATGAATGATAATGTATAAAGAAAAATGACACACGAGTTATGGTTTTGTGTTTAAATAGCATTATTTTCAGGACTATCTATGTTAAATATAAATTATAGGTAATTATATGATACTTGTCCTTAAAAACAAATAACTTCTATTCTCATATATTAATTTTTTTATTTTTCAGTTTTTGTTTCGTTCACCTTTCTTTTGTACTTAACACGATCAGCAAAAAATTTCATTTGAAAAGATAATGTAATTGCATCATTGGTTAGAGAAATTTTTTTCACCTGTGGAATCATTATTTACAAAGATTTCATAAATGACCTTGCATATGATAAAATAATTAAATAATGACCTTTTCAACCATATCTGAATTTTTTCAATGTTTTAAATAGTAATTTTATAATATGTTTTGGACAATATATTTATTATTTTTTTATTTGAAGTGTAAATGAAATAGTTATTTAACTGTTTGTAGCATTAATAGATTGTATTGGTACCATGAATGATATTTTATTTGAATCCTATATTACATTATTTTTGGGATATATTTATATGAAATATTTTTTCCATTATATTGGGAATATTTAATTTTAATGATAGTAGTAAAAATTATATTTTCCTTAAAAAATATATTCAAATGATATTATATGGGTACTACACATATGTTTCAACAGTAAGAATGTATTATTATGATTTCATGAGAACATGAACATATGATACAATATACATTCTTTATCCTTAGATATTATGATGATGAATATTTAATAATTATTTTACAAAACTTATCATTTAACTATGGTTAAAATGAATAGATGAATTCATTATGATTCCAAATAATTTTCTATGGGGTATGGTATAATGAAATCCTTATGAAAAACTTTTCCATTAAAAGTATTGTGTAAAAATTTAATTTTTAATGACATTATGATATTCTAGAACATGTGCATGGTTTTAATTATATCCCCAGTGGGGTATGAATTATATAGTTGTTTAGTTCATTGATTAAATATTTATACCTCATGAGAAAATATGGGCTCAAATAGAGACTAAACCTAGTTGTATTTGGGGGATATTAATTAGGACAGTCTTGTGATTGAACATGACTATGGAAATAAGGAAATGGGTAGTGCACCCAATCCAATATTATAGTATTAAATATGATCGTTGAGTAAGTACTTGATTCTCTATGATTATGTGTATTCCAGTTACCAATGCCTTATGCTTATGACACATTCTCATGGACCATGACTAATTATTTTCCATTCCACACCCTAATAATAAATTTCAATTTTTATGATAAATTATGATTTGATTAATCATGATTATATATCATTAGGGGATTAGGTATGTTTTTTTAGTAACAACCTTGTCCCCATACCCTTATTCATATTTTATGCTCACCTATGAAAACTGATTAAAATATCCAATGTTTACCCAAACTAAGAATCTGAGATTACAATTTATTATATGTATTTTTTCTGTTTTTTGATGATTGGTTTAATGTGGGTGTTTACCTCCTTTTTTTAATGATCATAATGTTAGGATTCTAATAACAATGAGTTTTAGGTTTTATATACAAATCTTATATGTTGAGATATGTGATGAAATGTTTTAATTTTAAGATATAAAATTGTTGTTAAGACACCTCCAAGCATGAATTACTAACTGAAAAGGTCTCACCATCAACATGAAAAAATGGATATGTCATGAAATTACTCACTATCACATATGAAACCACTATACATGATTCAATTGGAATAATTTTTTTTGACAAAGTTTCAGTCACCTCAAGAAAGCTAAATCATTGTTAGCTAAGGCACAACCAGTGTAGAAAGGTGGATAAGTAAAAAAAATGTATTGCCACCAGCTTGAAACACCTCTAGAACTAGACACAAGAAAACTAAGACACTGCCATAATAAGATATTTCATGTGGCACACCACAATACATAGAAACATCTATACACAGACATCATTGCAATGAAATACCGCTAGTATTGACTCACCATGACTCACCATCAAAATTTCTAAAATTTAGCTCTTTGAATTTGTAATTTATCTAAAATAGTGTTTTTAATTTAAATCAAATCATATTTTAATGATTTTATCATAAATTATTGTGGAATTTAATCAATGTAACTATCAGACATGAAATATGATGAATCAAATAGGATCCAAGTATTCCAACTTCTAATAATGATTAAAATGGAAAAAGGCTCCCTCTCACAATATAGAGGGAATAAATTGATTTACATAATGTCTTTACATGTAATCGTTAAATTTGAACATTATTTCTTGTAAAATAATAGCTCACCTAATGCTTCTTTAATACACATGTTGGATGAAGCTGAATCTTATACACATATGGTGTCTTCCTATGGGTCAAGAACATGAGAATTAAACACACTTGTTTTACTATGTTTTTGAAAAGAACCATGCTCAATATCAACTAGAAATCCAATTCAATAGTAGAGAGATACACTATATAAAATATATGCATATCTATCACTTTATAATCTTATTCCCAATATTTTATAGTATTTTATAGTGAAAATACTCTCTGTTATACTCGTTTTTATATATGCACAATATATCCTACTAAAAACTGTAAGATACATTGATATCCTAAAAAATAAATTTTTATCTTTTATACTCCTATGTATAATTGTCGTATATGTCATGTGTGACATGTTATATTTTTTTATCCCAAGGATAAAAGTGGAATATGGTCTATGTGGTCAAGAAAGTGATATGAAATGGTTAAACCCAATCTAGGTTATGATCAAAAGAATATATATATAAAATTCATGATGGTTGGGGATCACACCATGGATCGAACTCTATAACATCTTGATATTGGACATCAGGTATTAATTTTTTTTAATTTTTTATAATTTAAAATATTTTATTTAAAACTAAAAATTTGTTTAAACCATAATCAAATGAAATACTATGATATTTAAAAATAATTAGTGGTTTTATAATATTTTTATTAAATAAATTCCATTAAAAGGTTTATATAATATTATATAATATTTTATATAATACCAAATGAATCCTTAAAGAAGTCATTTGAAAAATTAAAAATTATAACGATCTGCTATTTTTGTTAATTGGGTCACTTTCAAATTAATCATTGAAATAAATTTTAAACCATTTTGAATATAAATAATTATTGGGTACTCAATTCACCGTCCTATTGAGTTACTCACCCAATCCAACATTTGGAATGAGATGACCTTTATCATGGTATAAATGTTTTAAAATATTTTAAATTGTCATTTTAGTTTATCAATAATGTGCTTAAATTTATGTTATTTCCAAATTTAGATCATCAAATGGATTCTTTAAAAGTAGGTTGTTCTACTAATAGAACACCCATTTTCAATGGAAATAATTATGATTAGTGGAAAATTAAGATGATAATCAATACATAAATCATGGGTTTTGATAGTTGGTCTACTATAGAAGATATTTGTTATATACCATCAACTATGAGAAATGATAGTTATGATGCTAAAAAGTTAAAATACATTAATAATTGTAAAGAAACGAAATACCTTTAGTATAAACCAGGAGAAAGTGAGTTTAAAAAAGTTTTTGCATGTAAAACAATATATTAAATTTTGGATACTTCTTCAGTTTCCCATGAGGGAACAAGTAAATTTAACAAAATTAGACTCAACACATTTCCTATTAGGTATGATAAAATTATGACGAGGGCTGATGAACCTATTTCTGATATTCAATTCCATATCAATGAAATTTTTAGTACAATTCACTCACATATAAATCAAATATCAGACAAGGATCAAGTCATGTAATTTCATGGCTGTCTACCTGAATGATGGGGAGAAAAAATTGTTTCAATTTGAGAATCACATGACATAAGAAAGATATAAGTCTAATAGATGATAGGTATTATCATGATGTTAGAAGATGAGTTAAATTCGAATATATAATAAGATAAATTTCTAGAGAGAAAATATGTAGCCTTTAAGATTATTGCATCTAAAAATATTGAAATTGAGAATGTTTAAGATATATTTACATGTGACTGAGAGTCACCTCCTAATAGTGGTAAGGATATGGCTCATCTAGACCGACATTTCAAGAAATTTTATAGGAAGAGAATTTTTTTCATAATTACCATTATAATTATATGTTTTATTCTATAGTAACCTAGTAGAAAGAAACATATAAGTACTATAAAAAGATAAGAATGAGGTTGTCTTCAGTGAATGTATGGTGAACAATCATTTAAATGATGACTATACAAATTTGAATTATAAAAAGATATATGATGATATGGATAAAAAGGCACAAGAACGTATGAAACAAACATGGTATTTAACAATGGATAATTCATGATGTTCTAATTACTCTCCAGATGAGAAATCAGATAGAACCAATAAATTCTTTATGACAAATGTCCATGATGTACCTATTACTTCTAATGTCTTAACTAAATCATCATCAGAACATTTTTCTGATGTACCTATGAATTAATGATCTAATAATGATTTAAAAACGGATGAAATGTTTGAATATTGTCATTTTATAGAAGAAAAATTCAATGATATTAATGATAAATACAACATTCTTAATTGACAACATACTTTATTCGAAAACATTAAAACTGATCTTCCAATGGAATATGGAATGAATGATCAACTATTATGGGGAAAAATTAGAACATGATATTCCAAATGATAAATTAAAGTACATAGAAAAATTATACAATTGTAGAGAGAAGGGAACATATATTTTGTGGACACAAGTTGAAACAAAAAATGTTAATAGAAGAGGATACCGATTTGGATGGAGGAGAGTAAGAAAAATAAATTATGTTTCTGTTTAAAAACCTGAATTTTACATTTCTACATATTTTTCTAAACTTTATTACAAAGTGTTTATTACAAAAAAAATATTCATTCTATTTATAGAAAACCAACCAAAAAATTGTGGGTTCCTAAATCATTAATTAATAATATCTCTAATCCCAAGAAAATTAGGGTGCTGAAGTCATTTATTGAATAAATTTTGTTTTATAGGAAAACCATTTGAGAACCTCCTATTAGAGTCTGTGGTACATGCAAAGCTATTGTTCGTGGCATGTGAATGAATATTAGTCATACTATATTTTCCTTATTATGGTTAATGGGGGTCATGTCACCATTGATGATATTTCTAAATCAATTTCCTAGGCTAAATCGATAACAAAATATCAGTTCTAATTTATAAAGTATTATTTGTTGATGGTTCAAATTATGACATTCATAGAATCTCGTAGTTATGTTATAATGGACTCAATGTTAATTTTTAGAATGTTTCATTAAATGTTTATTATTATAATTATGATTTAGTTTTTACTCCCTTTGGAAGTGATAATGATTATTTAGATGATTTATTATATTAAACTTCTCAGTATGTTTCCATCTTGAGATATTTTCACAAAGAATCTTGGATTTGGACTAAGAGGCTTGGACACTGAAATATACACTCACATAAGAATATTACTCATAATGTTTTAGTTTTGCATCTACCTACGGTTTAGTACCCAAATGATAACATTTGTAACCTATGTCAAAAATTGAAGAATTGCAATGTTTCTTCTAAATTAAGGAAAGTATTGTTAGTTTCTCAACATCTTCAGTTCGTTCATATGGATTTATTTGGACCATATAGTGTTTCAAGTCTCAATGGGGAGCTCTACATATATATACTTGAAAATGATTTCTATAGGTATATATGGGTATATTTTCTATCTCACATGAGTAATGCATTTTAATATTTTACCATGTATTATTGATATATAGAAAATAAAAGTTGTATTATAATTAAAACACTAAGTACTATCTATGGATGTGAGTTTGAGAAACATGATTTTGAATCAATTTTCCAAAAAAAATGGTATCACTCTTATATATTTTAATATAGGACCTCCTCGCCAATTGTATTTATTGTCGAAAAGATAAATAAAACATCACAACAGATAGCACAGAACATGGTAATTTAGTAAAAATTAACTATAAATTTTTGGGTATAGGCTATGAAAAAAATCTCATGCATCATAAATAGATTATTAATTAAAACTATTTCTATTATGACCCCTTATGAGCTCAAGAATATTATGAATACAAAGGTTAATTACAATATAATTTTTAGATAAAATGTATTTATTCTAATCATTTAGGATAATATAGACATAATTATCTCCAAAAACCATGATGGTATTGTCTTAATTTTCAATTTATAGTATATCTAATAGATTTCTAAATAATAATACCAAAATTATGGAAGAAAATATTCATGTAATTTTTATTGAACAGATCCACCTACGCCCATAATCTTCCTATAAACTCAGGAGGATGATTTATCAACTCTGGAAATAAATTTTTAGTCTTTAGATACTACTACTAAAAATCATAATAATCATCCAATTCATAATCATTTCTTACAATTCCTCAAATCGAACAAGTAGATAATATTGAAGTGACCATTCCTACATTTTATGGACATTTTAGAAATATTATGTGCCACCCCTTCGATTTTATTGTAGGATATAAAGATTGTCACACCCCACTTCATATGTTATTTTATTTTATAATTTTTTTTTACTTTTAATTTTTTTAGGGTTTGGGTTGAGTCCTGGACTACAAACTTTAGAGTTATCTCAAAAAAAATGTGCGTTTGGAGTTGTCATTGCTGAGCACCTAGGCAGAGCGCATTTTGAGTTGACATTGCTGAATGCCCGGGAAGAAAGCGTTTTGAATAACCCGCACAGAGCCACTTAGACATCGGCATGATCCACCTGCCTTCAAAAAATTGCAATTGGTAAATTTTTGATTTATTGTTTCATTTAATTTTTTTTTCATTTTTAATAATTTTATAACTTTTTTAAAAATGAAATTATGAATTATTATCATTATTATTAATATTAATATTATTATTATTTCAGGCCAGTGCACGGGCACCGCACGACAAGCGGAAGCCGTGTGGTCTGCCAGTGTACTTTTCAGTTGCAGAGTTTGAGTGGGACGAATAAAAATAACGTAAACGAGTTAAAAAAAGGAAATTTTATTAAAATTATTATTATTATCATTAAGAAGGGTACTTATTATTGTTATTGTTTTTACTAATGATGTTTTATTATAATTGGGTGTGTTATTAATATTTTTTTATTAATGTTATTATCATTTTATTTTTATTTAGTTTTATTTTGTAATTTTATTTAGTTATTTTTTTCTATATTTTTATTTTCATTTCATTCGTTTTTTTCACTCTCCCTGTACCCTTTTTTCACTCCCCGTCGCGAACAACCCCCCTGTTCGGCCGGCCCCCTCCGGTGTTTCCCACTACCAGCATCCTCCAGCCGGCCTCACCTCGCCGGCGTAACCCCCCTGTTTGGCCGCCGTAACTTCCACCTCCCTCTTCTGCCGGAGCCTCCCCTTCTGGAGACATTCCCTCACATGCCAGCCAATTTTTCCAGCATCGACTCTCTGGTGTGCTACCTCACCAGCATGACCATCTTTTGGCGATTGTTTCCTCTTTCATATGCATTGATTGAATCTCAAGACCTCATTTTTGGGTGGGTTCCGGTGTTCGCCGCCTAAGGTGAGGGCTTCATACGATGTCAGAATATCACCACCTTTCTATATGAGTGTTTTCTTCCTATTTTTTGCTTCCGAACATTCAAAAAAATGAGTCATTATATTTTTTGAGCCTTATCTCTTATATTTGTAATGCATTGGTCCTTATCAGGTTTAATCATGGATGTGGAGGGTTTATTTTTTTCTTCTGAAGCCCATGGGTGAAGTGCGAATGAAATTGTGCACCTGTCTCGGGCATGCGTTTTCATTCCTCCTTGAGTTGAGGTATGATGCCTTATCACCGCCTCTTTAAATTTAGATGTATTTAATTCTTGCATGACTTACATTAATTCGTTATTAATTAATAATTTTTATGTGTATTTATTTTAGACGAAATTATGTGGTATTGTGGATAATTTTTTTTGGATAATTGGTTTGCCTATTTTGGCATGTTTGGTGATTAATGGGTGTGGTGCTTATTCTATTTTAGTAGGGTGTAGGTTTTCATTTTATCAAAAAAATGATCATTGAATCAGTTTTGTTTATGTGAATTTGTGAGTGTCTCTCTAGAAATTCATTATAAAATTTTAAAGTGTTTTAGTAAATTATGTTGATTGTGTGAGTTGTGTTTTGAAAATATAATGAGGAGGTTCTTTTGTGCTGGTTTTCCATTTGAATTTTTATAAGTCTATGGTTATGTGTTTTTAGTTGTTGTGCGTTTATTTCAGCATGTTGGCGAGGTGACTCCGCGACAACCCAGTCATCGGCTTGCGCGTGCTTGTATGTTTGTGTGTGGCGTGTCGCGTTGTTGTGTTCGAGATGCGAGTTGAGGTAGGTCCCCCACTACACTCACCATTAAATTTATAATTTATTAATTTATTTATGTTTTATTAATTTTAATGAATGAGAAATAATATAAGATAATTAATTTTTAAATGATTATTTTGTGTGAAAATAGCCATTTATTTTATACCGAACACTTAAAACATTTTCTTGATGAGCGGACACCCAGTATTGAAAGAATGTCCGTTTGGCCTTTAATCATAATTCACAGAATTTCAAATGTACTTCTAGTTTTAATGATAAATGATTTCTTCTGAACAAGTGTTTTGGGTTTTCTCAATAAGTGAGGTTTTGCTTTAAAATTAGAGGAGGCCCATTTGGAACTTTAATAAAATAAATTATTTGGGAAAAACCATTCAGGGGTGATTTTTGGTGTGTGTTGATTGTGTGAGCTATATGTGATATTTGTTCATCATGACTGATTGATTTACATTGTTGATTCACCCCTTTTTATTGCTTGTGTTGACATGGGAACCTGAAATAGTGAGTGAATATTCTATGAATGATTGTCGCACTAGTTTAGATTATGCACCAGTTAGTGGCCCCATAGCAAGGGAATACTGAGTTATTACTGCTATGGGGATTGGGCCCCTTGTTTAGGCCATGTAAAGATATACCGAGAGTTAGGGCATTATGACGCCATCGAGTTAGAGCATGCTTTCAAGATTGAGTCATATGTATGGTATGTTCTCGAATTTTCACGATCTCCATGGTTAAACCCATGTTTTCTTTAGTGTTTGTTTACATGTGGTGGGTGATTGAGAGGTCTAGTTCGGTTGCTGGCCCCTGTGTACAACTTTCTCCATTGCCCTTAGTGTGTGTTGTGTGATGTGTGTGGTTTTCCTTTTGACTAACAAATAAAACATTGATTTCTATATTGATCACAAAAAAATGTATAAAGATGCAATGCACCTACTCCTTTCAAACATTAAACATGTTTTATAACTAAAAAGGGTAATGGACAGTTAATTTTTTTAGAAATGAAAGTGTGTGTAAAAATCCATATTATGTACAAAGTAGTTAAAACATGAAATTAATGAATTCTTTATTTAATGGTATGTGAATTGAGAATATAATTAGTCGGGCCTACCTTATGAGTTTTTAATAATCATGACTATGTTGTTTACATTCTTTTTTGGTTTTGTTGCAGGTTTGACTTGAGATTGTTCAGTATGGGCGAGACTTGGTTGGGGTTAGGGGAGTGACTCTTGAGGTTAGGAGGAGTTTTTGTCGTGGTTAGGATAGTTGGTTGTTGTTGGTCACTCTTTCTTTTTCATATTGTTTAGAGTCTTTGTGTTTTTCTATTTTCTTTCCACTTCTTTATTTATTTTATCTGGTGAAATCATTCCCATTTTTCCTCTAATGATGCCCTGGAGCTTGTCGCCATTCCGGGAGGATCAGGAATGCCTCTCGGGTCATGTTGTGGGCCGGCTCGGGTGACCGGTTTAGGGTCAACCTGGGTTGGTTCAAGAAAAAATTGTATTAGAGGAGGTCGGCTCCTGAGCGGACCTTGTTTTTCAGAGCACCCATCATTATTTGGGGTTGTCGTGGTAGAAAGAGTAGAATTGTTAGTACATGAGGAATACAGATGAGAAGGATGTCATGAACCCTTGCTTGTTCCAAACCTAGGGTTACCATGGGATGTTTGGGTTGTCGATGTCTTTTGATTATTATGGTTTGTTTGGTATTTGGAAATGAAATGAGAGTCAGGAAAGTGACCTCCATGAGCTCGCTTGGTCTGGAAAACCATGTGGAGCCAGATACTTTACCCTATAATTCTCTCAGTGACAGTGGTGTGACTGGCGTTTGGCTGCCAACCATATGGCTGAGTCACCCATCATCACTAGTTTCCCTCTAGTGAATTGTTTGGGTTTTCCTTATTTCTAAAAATCATTTTGGAATGTGTTACTTTGGTATTTGAAATGGTAATGACCATGTTTGACCCATCTTCTTGTTTTCCTATTCCTTAGTGCTCGCCCCCACGACGGTTTGATGGATGCCCATGGTGAAGCTTCGGGTGGTGTGCCCCTAGCGAATCCTCTAGTTTATCAGTTCATAGACAATGTTCTGGAGTTCTAGAAGTTGAACACTTCTCTCTTTTATGGACAAGAAGATCCAATTGATGTGGAGGTGTGGTTTCAAATGATTTAGAGAATGTTCAGTTTTGTTGGGTTCCTTGAGTAGTTAAAGGTGAAGTTGGTACCTTTATGCTTGAATGCCCAACATGGAAATGGTGGAAGTCCGTGTCTCGGAATAAGCCTCGAGAAGATCTAACTTGGGAGTTTTTTCAAGTCATCATTTATACAAAAACACTACTCTGAGTTGACAAAGCTGAGGAAGACAATGTAGTTGTGTTGTCTTCAGCAGGGTGTTGAATCGGTACTGGAATTATATCGATGTTTTATAGACCGAGTTCTGTATGATCAGTGGTTGGTAGCAAATGATCTTGGGAAGTCTTGACAATTTGAGTCTGGACTCCGACCTGAACTATGATCGAAGGTTGAAGAGAAAATCCTAACCACCTTCTCAGATGTTGTGGGTCAATCCTTTTTGGATGAAGTTGGGTTAGTAAGAGGACTTGAGGTTCCAAATCCTCCATATTTGGGAAGCGGTGCAGAGGATGGTGATAAGAATTGTGAGAAGCGACCTGATGCTGGTGGTGCTGGTAGAGGAATCAAGTGGCCTTCAGACCTTCAGTCCTCTTCTCTACAGCGCAATGTCATAATCTGTCACCAGTGTGGTAAGCAAGGTCACAAGAGGATGACATGTTCGAGTGCTCTGTGACCCTGCGACACCTATGGATGTTGGTGTCACTTGCGGTGATTCAGACGCGGTGCTTCTAAGAAGCGCGCTGAAGTAAGACTTGTCTCGTCAAAGGTCACCTCAACCCGTCAATAGGAGTAGGGTGATGTTTGGGGACTAGTTTGAGGATTTCTATTTGTAGCATTTCATGGGTGTAGTAATCATCTCTTATAGTGTTTTGTGGTGTTCCTTTTCTTCCAGTTGTAAGAATGTTTGTGGTTGAACCTCTTGGAGAATTTTGTTTTTTTGGAAGTGTGTTTGGTGAAATTATAGTTTTTCATGTTATGTTTGAGGATTTTTGAAGCCTGACTGGGAGGAAGGAGATGCTTCAATCATCGGTGCTCCTGCCATAGGCCCCGGAGTGAAGCTGGTGCGTATTCAGGAGAACACCAATGGTGAAAAATGGCCTTGGTTTAACCATTTTACTTAATATGTAATGATTTGTGTTCTTCCAATGGTGCGATGTTGTTGATGGGGAGATGACTATAGTTTTGATTCTCTATTGGTTGGGCCCTTCCTCTCCCTCCCCTACCCTTATGGTGGGGTTTTTGGTCTGTGCAGAAAGTTTTCATGTTCGGTAAATCTCATCTGTTCTTATTTTGGGGAGAACCACAGCGGGTCTCGCAAAGTTACAACTAATTTAGTTGAGAGTTAGCCCAATCCATATGGTGGGGAGGCCATTTGGGCCTCCCCATGTCTGTATCAGATTTTCTTTTCATGTATCGTTCGGTGGTAGGTGTTCTCGTGTGGAACCACCCAATCTTGAGCTTGTCCTCTCGAGTAAACGTTGAGATTGGAGTACACCCAACAATTTCATTGGACAATGAATATAGGGAAAAGTCTCAGTGGTGATTTAAGTTTGTTCGTTCCTTGGTTGAAATAGATGGATTGGGTTCAGCTTGGTGATTAATAAGGTGATCTTGTTTTAAGGATGAGTTTTGTGTTAGGGTTTTTCAGTGTCTGTTTGGATCGATCAACTGGAGTCGCTTAATCTTTTGGGTGTGAGTGACACTTAACGAGTTTTATATTTGGGTCATGATATTATTTTGGCTTTCAGAGGGAGGAATGCATTATGTTGGGGAGAATTGTCACAACCCACTCCATATTTTATTTTATTTTATAATTTTATTTGACTTTTAAATTTTTTTGGGGTTCGGGTTGAGTCCCGGACTAAATAATTTTGAGTTATGTAAAAAAAGGCGCGTTTTGAGTTGTCATTACAGAGAGCCTAGGTAGAGCACATTTTGAGTTGACGTTGCTGAGAGCCTGGGCAGAGCGTGTTTTGAATACCCCGCATGGTGCCACTTTGACATCGGCACGATCCACCTGCCTTCAGAAAATTAATATTGGTAAAGATGTGATTTATTATGTCATTAATTTTTTTTCCATTTTTAATAATTTTATAACTTTTTTTAAAACGAAATGATGAATTATTATTGTTGTTATTATTATTATTATTATTTTATGTGGGTGCACGTGCACCACATGGCTAGCCGAATCCATGCGGTCAGCCTGAGTATCGTGCAGTTGCAGAGTTTGAGTCGGTCAAATAAAAATAAATTAAACGAGTTAAAAAAATGAAATTTTATTAAAATTATTATTATTATCATTAATAAGGGTACTTATTATTATTATTTTCATTAATAAAGATTTATTATTATTATTGGATGTATTATTAATATTTTTTTATTAATGTTATTATAATTTAATTTTTATTTAGTTTTATTCTATCATTTTATTTAGTTATTTTTTTCCATAATTTTCTTTTCATTTCATTCTTTTTATTCTTTTGTCACTCTCCCTCTCCCATTTTTCTCTCCCCGTTGCGAACAACCCCCTATCCAGATGGCCCCCTCCAGAGTTTCCCACTACCGGCATCTTCCAGCCGGCCTCACCTCGCCGGTGCAACCTCCCTGTCTGGCCGCCGCAGCTACCACCTCCCTCTCTAGCTAAAGCTGCCCCTGCCGGTGAATTTCCCTCCCCTACCAGCTTATTTTTCCAACATGGCCTCTCCGGAGTGCTATCTCACCGGTGGAACCCTCTTCTGGCGATAGTTTCCTCTTTCATGTGTGTGACTTGAATCTGGGGACCCCCTTTTTGGGTGGGTTCTGTTGTTCGCCTCCTAAGGCGAGGGCTTCAAACGATGTCGCGATATCACCGCCTTGCTATGTGAGTGTTTTCTTCCTATTGTTTAGTTTCTTGCATTAAAAACAATGAGTCATTATATATTTTGACCCTTATCCCTAATTTTTGTAGTGCATTGGTTCTTATCGGGTTCAATCTTGGTTGCAGAGTGTTTAGTTAAGCTTCTGAAACCCGCGGGTGAAGTGCGTACGAAATTGTGCACCTGTCTCGGGCGTGCGTTTTCATTCCGTCTTGAGTTGAGGTATGATGCCTTAACACCGCCTCTTTAAATTTTGAGGTATATAATTATTGCGTGACTTACATTTATTTATTATTAACTAATTATTTTTAAGTATATTTATTTTAGAAGAAATTTTGTGGTATTGTAGATAATTTTAGATGGTTAATTGGTTTGCCTATTTTTCCATGTTTGGTGATTAATGGGTGTGGTGTGTATTCTATTTTAGTTGGGTGTAGGTGTCCATTTGATCAAAAAAATGTATGTTGAATCAGTTTTGTTTATGTGAAGTTGTGAGTGTCTCTATGGAATTTCTTTATATATTTTCAAAGTGGTTTAGTAAATTATGGGGATGGTACGAGTTGTGTTTTGAAAATATAACAAGACGGTTCTTTTTTGATTTTTTTCCGTTTGAAATGTTTTATGTCGGTGGATATGTTTTTTTAGTTGTTGTTTGTTTATTGCAGCATGCTGGTGAGGTGAGTCTACGACACCCCAGTCATCGGCTTGCATGTGCTTGTACGTCTGTGCATTGCATGTCACGTTGTCGTGTTCGAGCTATGAGTATAGGTAGGTCTCCCACTACACTCACCTTTAAATTTAGAATTTATTAATTGATGGATGTTTTATTAATTTTAATGAATGAGAAATAATATATGATAATTAATTTTTAAATGATTATTTGTTGTGAAAAGAACTGTTTATTTTATACCGAACACTTGAATCATTTTCTTGATGATCGGACACCCAGTATTGAAAGAATGCCAGTATGGACTTTAAACGTAATTCACAAAATTTCAAACGAACTTCTCATTTTAATGATAAATGATTTCTTCTGAGCAAGTTTTTTGGGTTTTCTAGAGAAATTATGTTTTGATTTAAAATTGGTGAAGGCCCGTTTGGCACTTTAGTAAAATAAATTATTTTGGAAAACCTATTCAGGGGTGATCTTTTGTGTGCGTTGATTGCATGAGCTGTATGTGATGTTTGTGCATCGTGACTAATTGATTTACATTGTGGATACACCCCTATTTATTTCTTGTGTTGACATGGGAACCTGGCTTAGTGAGTGAATCTTCTGAGAATGATTGCCACACTAGTTTAGATTACAATTGGATAGTGGCCCCTTAGTGGGGGACAATGAGTTATTGCTGCTATAGGGATTGAGCCCCTCGGCTGGGCTAGGTAGGGATATACTGAGCATTAGGTCATTATGACGTCATCGAGTTAGAGCATGCTTTTAGGATGAGTCACATATATGGTATTTTCTGTATTGTTCATGATCTCTTTGGTTCCACCCATGTTTTCTTTAGTGTTTTTTTTTTGCATGTGGCGGGCGATTGAGAGGTCAATTTTTGTTGCAAGCCCCTCTGTACCACATTCACCATGGACCTTAGTGTGTGTTGTGTGTGGTTTTACATTTTAATAACAACTAAAACATGGATTTCTAAATTGTTCGCAAAAAAATGTATTAAGATGCCATGCACCTGTTTCTTTCAAACATTAAACTTGTTTTTGAACTAAAAAGGGAAATGGACTGTTACTTGTTTTAGAAATGAAAGTGTGTGTAAAAACCTATATTTTGTACAATGTAGTTCAAACTTGAAATTAATTAATTCTTTTTTAATTCTATGTGAATTGGAAATAGAATTAGTCGGGCCTACCTACTGAGTTTTTAATTATCATTCCTATAGTGTTTGCCTTTTTTAGATTTGTTTCCGTTTTGACTTGAGCCTGTTTTCCATGGGAATGAATTGGTTGGGTTTTGGAGAGTGACTCTCGAGGTCCCGAGGTGTTTTGGTCGTGGTCAGGTTAGTTTTTTGTTGTTGGTCACTCTTTCTTTTTCGTGTTGCTTAGATACTTTGAGTTGTTCTATTGTCTTTCCGCTGCATTATTTATTTTATCAAGTGAAATCATTACCATTTGTCCTCTATTGATTCCCTGATGCTTGTCGCCAACCCGGTAGAATCGAGAACACCTCTCAGGTCATGTCGCGGGACGACTCAGGTGATCGGTTCAAGGTCGACCCAGGTTGGTTCGTGACATATATAGAGGTACAAAGACAAAATCATCTATTAGAAATCATGTTCAAGCACAAATAATTATTGTCTCATCTAAAACATAAGAAGATCACTAAAGCTATTAATGATAAATTTTGTTGATGTAAATGTTATAATTGTTGAATCAATTTGAATGAAACAGTGTGTATAAACTTTTATAATATTATCAATATAGACTATTGGAACTAAATGAGTGTTTAAAAACAATGTAGATGATTCATAGACAATATATATATACAATTCCAATCATGATTCATAATTTCATTTTTAATTGAAAATAATAGACTATGAAGAATCCATTGCATGAGTTTACAGACATGGAATCAATAAGATTCATTCCATTCTATGTAATACATTTAGATTTCAAGCATTATCAAATGGATTTACAGATGGTATTCATAAATGGTTTTATAGTTGAGGATGTTATTCTGAAAAAATAAATGGTTTTTAAAAACCTAATTTTTCAAATCGTGTTTTTAAATTATCAAAATAATTGTATGGTTTAAAATAAGACACTATAGATTATGTTGATGGTCTCAACAAATTTATAATTAAAATGGGATTTCCAAAATTTATAGATAATAAATCTCTATTTGTTAAAATGATTCCATATGATGTTTTAGTAGTACAAAATATATGTTGATGAAATTATTTTTGGATGTACATGAAATTATCTTTGTACAACGTTTTTTAATATGAAGAAAAATGTGATTAAAATGAGTTTAATGGGTGAAAAAAGTAGTTTATTGGATTTCTAATCATTCATAATAATGAATTAATAGTTTTAAATAAAATTAAATATAAAAATGGTATTTTAAATGATTTTATTGTGATAACACTAATAATAGTGATTCTCCAATGAGTACCCCCTATAAATTGGATCTTGATGAAGCTTAGAAACTAGTGTATTAATCTAATTGATGTGATATTATTGGATGAATTATCTACCTTACTACTATCTATCCTGATATAATGATTAGTGTACGTATGTGAAATTTTTTTGAAGTAAACCCTATCGAGTCAAATCAATTTTCTCTTAAAAAAATAACCAAATTCCTCAACTATAAAAACAACTTATGATTGTTTTAACAAAGAATACAAAAATTTGATATAATTAGTTTTTATTACACAGATTTTGGTGTATGTAATTTATATATATAAAGAACCTATAAAACTTATCAAATTTTGGGAAAGTATCTAGTTTCATGGTGTTGTACGAAAAAATATTCTATTTTATTTTCTATTTCTATAGATAAATATATAGTTGCAGGTAGCTACTATAGAAAAATTTTGAGGATGAAACACACATTACTAGACTTTGGATTTTAATTCCAAAATGTCCCTATAAATATTGATGAGATTAATTTTTATAATATTTCCAGGAATACAAAGTGAAAATCAGTAGCCTTTATGACTATTTCATCTAAACATATGAAATTGGAGAAAGTTCAAGATGTTAGTACATACGGCAGTGAGTCACTTCCTTATAGTGATGAGGAGATGGCTCCTCTGGATAGACTATTCATGAAATTGTATTAGAAGCAATTGTTTTTTATAAATGTGAATTATAATGGGAAATATTATTATATGGGATCCAAGATGAATGATAACTAGATGTTCTAGAAGAAAGAAAAAAAATGAGATTATCTTCAATAAAAGTAAGGGGAATATTCATCTAAAGGATGTCTATTTTATGTTGAATTAAAAAAAGATATTATGATTTGTATAAAAATGTACTATAATGTATGAAACCTACATAGAAAACTATAAGGACCTGGCCTTAAAACATTACATATTCTTAAAATAAATGAATAATTCACATGGATGATATTTTCAGGTTTAGAGTTTTAGATAATTAGGACATAACTATTACATCTCAAAAGATTAAAAAGTAGACACTTCCACTCAGTTTCCATTTTTTTTACAAAATAAAAAATCATGAAGGAAAAAGAGTCATCTCTAATTCCATGTTTTAGACATCATGACATTTCCTTGATCCCATCATTGACCCTATTCATCTTTATCTCCTGTGAAAAACATTTCAAAACTTGGGATGAGCATAAAAATCTCAATAAGGGTTATAAGACAAAGAATGAAAACATTTGTTCATCATTACAAACATAAAATAAAATCTCTAAAATAACTCAGGAAGTCATAAGATTAATGATTAGCACAATAAAAAACATAAATCATAAAGGTAACTTGTGGCATCTATATCATACTGACAATGTAGCTATCACAACTACATAGGGAGTAAAATTTTGAATACCCATCACAATATATTCCCTAAATCTCTTTCGAGAAACATTCATGATTTCCTATTTCATGTTTCCAAAGGCATTGGAGAGCTATCTCGGGCTCACCCTTCCTAGGTTTATCAGGGAACCACCCATATACATAAAGAATTCCAACGATCCATAACATATACATAACACATAAATAAAAAATAACGGAAAGTTAACATTTCCACATTTTAAGAAAAATATATCATTTAAATATATTAACATAACAAATAGATAATCAAATCCATTTTCAATACCAAAATCTGTAAAAAGAGTATATGGTATTTAATTTCCTTTTTAAAACATTACAGCTTGTTAAGGAAACCAAAGATCAAATAATACTTAAGGCGGTGAAAAAAGTCATTGTCACCACTTACGTTAAAAAGAAAAATTATTTTTTTTGTCGTTTAGTAAGACAACTCATAGAAAATGATTCAATTTTAATTAAATTAAAAGTCAATGTTATTTATACAGTGTATAAATGAAATTTGACAATAAAACAAAATATGACTCAATAAAAGGAGATTGAGACGAAGTCCCTTACCTCGTGTACAACTTGACTCGATCGTTATTTAATCTCCTGAATAATGAGCTAATGTTAATTTATACTTTCTTAAGAACCCTATTTTAGTTTATTATTCCTTTTATATAACTTATAACCATGTTATAATCATTATGTAATCATTTAATTTATTAACGGTTGTTTGGTCGATATTTGGTACATGAGTAAAAATAAACACCTTATAATTAAAAGTTGTTATTGTCGTCAAATATTCATTATCCCTTGAATGATATTAATGATTTATATTTCATATATAACATATATATACATCATATACCTCTATTTATATTAGTACATAACATTTGGAGGTTAGAAATGAAATGCACCGTTAATGGAGATGGTAAGATGTACAAACACATGAATGCTACTTTCATTTCCATTTCATATTTTAACAGAATTAAAACATAATTATACATATTTATTTTCTAATTACAGTATAATATATTAAATAATATCACTAACTCCATCCTTTATTCATCCAATATAAGGCATTAATGAGTCATATCACTTTGAGGGGGAGGTAGTTCGAACTTCCTAAAATGAAATTATCATTTTTACCCATTATGAAAACTATAATGGTATGATATAAATGAAAAATACAAAGAATAAAGAAAACATAAACATAATATATATCATATATAAATACAGTTCCATCAACATGGCCACCATGATAGGCGGTAGGAGATAATTGAACAATCATCGTTTCGTGAGGTGTTAGATTTCCATCTAAAGAAACATTATGTTCTTTACCCATTAGATGGAGGTGTGTGTAAGTGTATATAAGGCCCCAGCCTTAAACCTTACTTAATCTTGAGTTATTACAAGATCACACATTGAGGATCTTTTCATGTTTAGAGTTTTAGAGAATTAGATCATGAAACTTGCATTACATTCCACATTTAAACAAAGTGGTTACATAAAAGACAGTATTCATTTTTCCCATCAACGGAAACATATTTAAGATAAAACATGGATTCTTTCTTGACACATCCTTGAAACTATCATCAAATCATGTACCTTTCCCTTGACCTGTGAAAAACATTTAAAAAACTTGGGATGAGCATAAAAAGCTTAGTAATGGTTAAAAAAATATGGAAAAGAAACATTAGTTCATATATACATAAGAATGAAATCATACTTTACCCATAAAACATAGGCACTTAAACATACCTCATAAAATCATGAATAAATCCTAGAAATCATAAGACATAAAAGGTAACTTGACGCATTCATAAAATTTTTACGTAGGGAGTAACCCTCTTGGTTACGTTTGGAATACCAACCACAGTATATTCCCTAAATCACTTTGTAGAAACCTTAACGTTTCACTCCTTTGCGTTACCCAATGAATTGGAGAGCTATATCGGGCTCACCCGCCCTTAGTTTATCATAGAACCAACCATCTTCATAACAATGCCCAATAACCATAACATAATCGTACCATATAATACATGCATAAAGGAAACATAAAATTTCCACATTTCAATCACAAGATATCAATAAAACACATTGATAAAAAAACATTATGAAAACCATTTTCAATACCAAAATAAAAGAAAAGTAAAACATTGTATTTATTTTTTATTTTAAAAAAAATGGAATAGCTTGTAGAGGAAGCCAAAACTCAAATAATTGTCACGGTAGTGGAAAAGTCATTGTCTCCGCATACATATGACAAAAAAACATTCTTTTTGTCGTTTAGTTAAAAGCTTCATATAAAAAAAGATTCCTTTTTGAATAAGAATAAAAGTAAAAGGGGTTTATACACCGTAAAAAGAAGGTTGTGTATAAAACAAAATATGCCTCAATGAAAGGAGATTGAGATGATGTCCCTTACAAAGACGGTATCCTTGGTTTAAGGATAAATCAATTACATAATTATGTGTGACAAACGAATACACCAAATGTAAGTGGATATTATGTGTAAAAAAATCAGAGGTTATTCCCACATATTCATAGAATGACATAATCAAGGAGTACAAGTTTATCCCAAAGAATAAAATTTGGGTTAAGAAGTTCCCTTGCAAAAATTTGACAGCCTAACAGCGCCACTACAAAATTCAGAAAATGAGTTGACGAGAGATAAAAAGGGTATCTCATCACATGGAAATAAAATTTAAATCAATAAGGATATAGAAGAACATATCCCAACATAATAGTAGGTGAATTAAAAGGCATAACAAAATAAGTCTTTTAAAAAGAGGAGGGTGAAAGGTTCCCTTACCGACATGGGTATCTTTCGAAACAAACACCATGTGAAAGAAGGACAATACAAAATTGATGTAAATACTCATAAATGAAATTATATTACACAATGCGTAAAATAATGGGCAGTACATACACCACTCAAAGGAAATTGTGGAAAATGTAGCATAAATCTCATGGGAATAAAAGTGAGATGGAAAAATCCCTTACGAAAACTCGGTAGCCTAACGACACCACTTAAAACTTACAAAAATGGATTGATGAGATCAAATAGGGTCTCTCATAATATTAACATAAAGTTTACAAAAAGAGGAATATAAAAGAACACCCCCCAACATAACAAAGATGAGCTTAAAAGAAGTGACATAAAGGAGAGTACTTAAAAAGAAAGAGAGAGGTTAGATCTCTTATGAAAATTCAGCAGCCTAACGGCGCCACTCAAAACTTCCAAAATGGATTGATGAGAGAAAATAAGGTCTCTCATCATATGAACATTAAAATTACATTAATATTAATATAAAATAATATCCCAATCATAAGAAATATTATCTTAAAAGTAATGACATAAAAGAGTGTACTTTAAAAGAAAGAGAGGGGTTAGATCCCTTACCTATTGTCCGACTTGTCTTGTTCGTTTCATTATATTCCTGAATAATAAGCTTTGGTCAATTTATAATTGCCTAAAGACCACCTTTAGAGATTATTATTCAGTTCATATCACATATTTTTATGTTATAATAATTGGTTAATAATATGAGTTCATATCAGAAGTTTTTGTCGATGTCTCGTACATGAGTCAAAAATTGAACTTGTTGGAAAATAATTTTCCATGTAGTTATAGGTACATCATATCCAGAATAGTATTGATTTTTTAAATATCATATATATCCAGTATATATTCATTTTATACTACTCCATAGCATTTGGAGATAAAAATTAAAAGCACCGTTCATGGAGACGGTAGGCCGTATGTACGCATGAGCGCTACTTTCATTTTTTTGTCATATTAATGGAATTAAAACAAAATGAGAGATATATATGTTATAATTACAGAATGATATAAATCATTTAGATGTAATATATTACATATATATCCATTATATATATGTACTTATAATATTACATAACATTTTGAGATAAGAAATGAAATGTACCGTTCATGGAGACGGTAAGCCGTACGTACGCATGAACGCTACTTCCATTTCTATTTCATATTTAATGGAATTAAAACATAATGATACATACTAGTATTTTAATTCCAGTATAATATCATATATAATATCATTAAATATATCCATTATACGTACCACATATGGTATTAATGAATCAAATCACTTTGAGGGGGCGGTAGTCCGCACTTCCTTAAATGAAGATATCGCGTTTACCCATAATGGAAACCATAAAGGTAAGCCATAAATGAAAAATACAGAAGCTTAAGTAAAACATAAAAATATTATATATCATATATAAATATAGTTTCATCTTAATGGCCACCTTTTAAGGTGTTAGAAGAATGTTGAACAATCATCGTTTCGTGAGGCAGAAATTCACCATCCACAGAAACAATATGTTTTTTAACCATTAGATGTAGGTGTGTGTAAGTGTAGCTCTAATACTTATTATAAAAAAAATCCTAGTATATTTAAGATACTGTATTTATTAAAAAATAAATGAATAAAAAGAGTTTAGTTGGTTGGAGAAGCAAAATAAAACAAAAGGACACAAGTGAAGACATTACCTTAAAATCGGGTAACTCCCTTTGGTTTGAGCTCAAAGGCTTCCTTGGTAAGACTTCTGCCCAAAGTGAGGCTTCCAGGAGTTAGATAGGGATGTGGAGAGACAAAATGGTTAGGGTTTAGTGGAGCCAAAGGCTTTGGAAGTGTGGGTAAGGAGGTAGAGGTGGGGTCCTTTTATAAGAGGAGAGGAGGGGCACTCTTGGAAAGTAAGGAAATGTTACTTTATTTTAGAATGAGTTTTGGATTTTAGTGGTCCCAAATTGATGTGTTTCGAGGGTATGGTGATAAGGGTTCGAAATACACTCATCCCACTAGTGCAGAAAACATTTTTTACGTTGGTTATTTTTCATTATTTACGTCGGTTTTTAGGCGACGTTAATACAGACAACGTTATAAATAACGTTTTTTACGTCGGTTATTTAAAACCCGACGTAACATCCCTAACATCACGGTGTTTATCACGTCGGTTCATTAATAACCGACGTGATAAATATGTGTGTGTGTGGGGGGGGGGGGTTTATCACATCGGTTATTTTCTAAACCGACGTGATAAAACGCCTGGGATATCGTTTATCACGTCGGTTATGACATAACCGACGTGATTAACCCTTCCCCGGGCCTATTATCACGTCGGTTTCTTAAATAACCGACGTGATAAAAAGGCCTGGGAAACATTTTAGCACGTCGGTTATCCAATAACCGACGTGGTAAATCGATTCCCAGGCCTTTTATCACGTCGGTTATATTAAGAACGGACGTGATAAAAGGCCCGGGAACGGTTTAGCACGTCGGTTCTCGAAAAAACCGACGTGATAAACCCCTACCGATTTATTTACCACGTCGGTTATAAAATAACCGACGTGAAAGCGATATATTTTTTTAAATAATTGAACTGCTCTCACCAAAAAGCAACCAGAAACCAAACAAAAATAAACATGCCAGCCCTCCCCCAAGCCCCAACTGAACCCCACCCTCATCTATACCCACCTAACAACCTGGCCAGCCCTCCCCCACCACATTGGAGCCCCACCACAACCCTTGGACACCCCCCACCCCTTGGACAGCCCCCCACCCTCATTTACACCCCCACGACGCCTAGTACAGCCTCAAACACCCATTGGACACCCCTCCCATAGCCCTTGGACACCCCCCACCTCATGGACACCCCCACCCCTTGGACAGCCCCCCCACCCTCATTTACACCCCCAAGACCCCTTGTACAGCCTCAAACACCCATTGGACACCCCCCACACCTTGACAGGCCTCCCATACCCCTTGGACACCCCCCCGACCCCTGGACACCCCCCGAGCCCTTGGACAGCCCCAAACACCCCTTGGACACCCCTCCCATATCCCTTGGACACCCCCCACCCCTTGGACACCCCACACCCCTTGGACAGCCCCCCCCCCCTCCCACCCTCATTTACACCCAACAGGCCCCTTGGACAGAACTCCCAGACACCTTGGACACCACTCCCATATCCCTTGGACACCCCCACCCCTTGGACACCCCCACCCCTTCGACAGCGCCCCCACCCTCATTTACACCCCCCGAACACTAGGACAGCCCCAAACACCCCTTGGACACCCCTCCCATATCCCTTGGACACCCCCCACCCCTTGGACACCCCCCACCCCTTCGACAGCCCCCACCCCCTGGACACCCCCCGACCCCTTGGAAACCCCCTACCCATTGGAAACACCCCCATCCCCTTGGACAGCCCCAAACACCCCTTGGACACTCCTCCTATATCCCTTGGACACCCCCACCACTTGGACACCCCCACCCCTTGGACAGCCCCCCCCCCCCACCCTCATTTACACCCAACCGACTCCTTGGACAACCCCAAACACACCTTGGACACCCCTACCATATCCCTTGGACACCCCCCAAACACCCACCCACCCCCTTGGAACCTCTCCCCCCATACCAAAATCCAGACCAGAAAAACCATCAACAATAGACCAAAACAAGAAGTAGAGAAAAATTAAACATTCACTTCTATAACATTCAAAACTTACACTGTCAACATCAAAAAAAAAAACTAAATCCAACCTAAACGACTACGAAATACACAATTACATTGACAATATTCAAAATTACATTTTACATTACAAACAACTAAAAGTCAATCAAACCTGTAAAATAATTTGACCACTCCACTTGTAAGTGTTTGATATCTTCAGCAGTAAAGGGTTGAGGGTCATCAAAAATCTACAAAGGAAAAGGATAGTAGTCAACGTGTATAATGAATAAATCAAATTGAAATATTATGAGAAAGAGGAAATCTTACCAGGTCAAAACTCAGAACTGTCCCAGTTGTTATTATCTCATACATAAATCTTAACATGTAATATCCGAATTCGATGATGCCTTTTTGCTCATGAAATTTCTGTTTGAATGAGTGTAAATTCAATATATTATTTTTATGTAATAAATCAAAATGTAAAAATTATAAATGGATATTTACCTTCGCATGTACATATTTGATCTTGAAATTCCTTTTCTTTGCGCTTTTTCGAAAGTGGACCCATGCCCTGTTAGAAAATAATACGAATGGGGTAAATTTAAAATTCATTATAATATATAAAACTATTGTGAAATTTAAACTTAAGTTTCCAATATATTCTTAAAACTTTCTCGCACATCATCATGTAGAGATCATATCCAATAAAGTGTTTTCTCCCTAGGGAAAAAAACCCCTAACATCCAATGATCCCTGATAAAAGGAAATTTAACGTTAGTGGTTTTTTATGTTAAAAGATAATTAACTCTTTGAGAGGGATGTGTTTCATACCTCTCACAAAAATGCATCATCCAACACTGTGTGATTACATTCTTTTCAAATCTATCAGCAATATAAAGCATTATTTGTTCCTCATCCAATGCACATGCTTCAGGGGAAATCAATTGTGGGTCCACGAATCCATATAACATCTGTCAGCTCATTCCCCTCACAAATTTTATACAGATACCTAATACAAAGCAGACATAAGTATACATTTTTAAAAAAATATAACGCAAGGAAAAGGTGTTAAGACTTACATGATAAAAATTTGCACCACGTTGATGCCCAACTTATCTCCAGTGACAAACTCCATGATATCAGTTTTCATAATCCCCACACTTAGTTCACGTCCACAGACATGAGCTTCCATTGTAAAGTCATAATGATCCGCCAACAAATTTGAATATCTTGACAATTTGTCAAGACTGCTAGTATCTGCATCTGATGTCATAGCTATCTGTCTTTTTTGTTGTCTATACAGTATTTCTTTACCTTTGAAGTATTCCTGTAAAAATAAATTGAAAAATATATTAGTTTTCAAATGATAAAACATTAATAAAAATATAAAATAAAAGATATAGCATCCATACCTCTATGGTAATGAGTCGAAGAAGTCTGGATGGCCAATGTAAAAAATGGCCGATACTATGTCCAACAGTCGTCACCTCATCTGTAGGTAATGGTATCCGAGCTGATCTATCTATAATATCCTGTACAGTGACCCTCTGATTCTCTACCTCTAACTGTTGATGATGAAATGTATCTCCTATACAATATACCATCCCATATGCAACTATATGATGTTGAGGATCATCAACATACAACTCACAATAAGTAGGTAGCTGCGGCGGAGGAGGAGGATCAAAAATGGGGTCCGTAGGCTGAGGTGGGGGAGTGGGAGCTACTGGGAGAGGTGGAGTGGGAGCTGCACCCTGAAATTGTCTTTGCAAGTCTGCAAACATAATCTGCACCGATGCTCTAATCTTGTCCTCCATTGTCGCATTAATATTATGGACTTCAGCCTCCAAGGATTCTATTTTTTTTATAAACTCCCTCAACGTTAGAAGTTGAGGAACGTTGCAACACTTTTCTTACCGATACACCTGCCGGATATCCCCTTACACGGCCAGGATGTTCGGGCTTTCCCAATGCCACAGATAAAATATCTTCCCTCCCAGATGGTGTAAATGTCCCCTGTGAACTCTGCTCCTCAAGAGAGTCCTGTAATAATTAATTGAACATTTCTATAATGATTGGAAATATATGACGAAAATAGTAAACTTAAATAAATAAAATAGATATCTTACAATCCTCTCAACTACGAGTCTCGATTCTTCCGAAAGATATTGTCCTTTTTTGCCCTTCCGAGCTCTTTTCCATTTCTCATGTCTAGATGGAGGGGATGGAGGGGCCACCTCTCCAGAGCTTGAAGACTCAGCTCTTAGTTGTTGAATTTTTTCTGCCATCATTTGTTCTTCCAATAATGCATACCCTCCCTGAGATAAACTATGAGGGTATACATTTTTAGATTGGATCTCTTGTTGAGCTTTCCTTGTTTTCTGTAAATTAAGAATAAGTAATCATTAACAAAACAATAATAAGATCATTTATATAAGAAAGCTTATAAAAGTTTACATTGCCCTTACCAAAAATGATTCTTTTCTTCTACTTTCAAAAAATTGTCTCCATGTGTCTTCATCTATAAAAGGATATATACGACATGGATTCTCACGACTCCTATGACCATAAATGAAATCAGATGAGAGGGTTGATTTGAAATCCCTCCATCTCCTAGCAGCCAACGATAAGCATTTCTTCCTGACTCCTCCAGTGTCAGGAATATCAAATGTCATCTGATCAAAAAGAGGTTAAAAATATTATATATACTAGAAACATTTAAAGAACAGTCAAACAATAGCAAAAGATCTTACCAAAATGGTCTCCCACAACTGAGAAATTATCGCCTTATCCACACTTCTCCAATCATCATAGAGAATGCTTACTTTTCTCTTAGCCTGAGTTGCTACAAAACCCTTAAAATCTTTAGCATTTGGACCTCTAGGAAGATCATCATCATCAAACTCCAAGACTATCCTCTCCTCCTTCGTACGGGCAAGTGATAATTTTGTTAAACGTGTGCACCCACGCTTACCAACCTTTGAACTCTTTTTCGTAATAGGAGCATGTGAATGTTCCTCCCCAGATGTATGACCAATAGGCTCATCTCCAGAATCATGTGGTTGATCAACTGATTGATGTTTCATTTTCCTTCAAATCAAAAAAACAAACATTAGTTCACAAATATACAAATTCAAATATTTTAATACTACTTAATCAGAAAATAGAAATGTGTACTAAATTACATAATAGTAAACATTGGTAATATGGTAAGCATGTTAAACAATGATAAACATGGAAAACACAGGCAAAAGGTTGCTAAGGAGTTGGCCCAAGAAAGCTGAAAAGTGGACTCACTGAGCCCACCGGCCGGCCGGTGTGAGCTCACCGGCCAGCTGGAGGACCCAGGCAGTGGACTTGACCACTGCCTGGTGCCACCGGCCGGCCGCTGGCTCACCACCGGCCGGCCGGTGGACCGGACAGAGCCTTCCTATCTGGCCCATCGGCCGGCCGCTGGATCACCACCGGCCGGCCGGTGGACCAGACAGCCTTGCTCTGTCTGGACCACCGGCCGGCCGCTGGATCACCACCGGCCGGCCGGTGGACCAGACAGAGAGCCTTCCTCTCTGTCTGGACCACCGGCCGACCGGTGATCCACCACCGGCCAGCCGGTGTGCCCAGGACTTCTCCTCTTTACAGTTTTTATTGTTTTATCGTTTTGGTTTGATACATGTTTTAATAAGTAAAAAATTTACAATATCTAACATTATATGAAAAAACTAAATGTAAACAGGAAATAAACATGTGTTACCTGTAATTTTAGGAATGTACAGTTGGATTGTTTTCCCAAATTCCTTCATTGTGATCGTTCCTTATGGCACAAACCATGTCTTCAACATACTCATCATTATGTTCTGTTAATCTTTCCATGGAAGTAGGGATCTCACATAAATCAGCATCTTCATCAAATTCATCCTCACCAACATATTGTTTTTTCCCTTGTAAAACAACAGCCCACTGCATATCTGATTGATCTACTACATAGAAAATTTGTTTGGCATGTGTTGCCATTATAAAAGAATCAGCTGTGTCTTCCAATCTATTCAAGTTAACAAGTTTCATTCCAAATTCATCGTGTCTGAAACTGTTGTTACCGATAAACCATTTATAGTTAAAAACAGGAACTTTAATTTTAAAGTAATCAGCCTCCCATATGTCTTCAATCACTCCATAATATGCACTTGATGCCGAAATTGGGTTTCTGTCCTTAGCACTCAAAAAATGCATTTCTTCTGCAAACACCAATACACCACTATTCTGAAATGCACTTCTGTTGTCCTGAGCTTTCGTATGAAATGTATAGCCATTAATGTCATAAGCGGACCATGTTGTCACATTTAAAGATGGACCACCCACTATCCATTTTAATGTCTCTGATACATCTGATCTACCAAGCAAGGTCTTTTTAAACCATGGAAAAAAAAGGTTTGTTGTGCTCATTCAAAATCCACATTTCTTTCTTCTTTGGATGACATTATTTCAACTCATTAATATGCAATGTGATATACGGTTGAACATCAGCTATGTTATTCAAGATGTATGATTCTAACTTTTTCATATGTTCAGCTAACAGTGATTTGACTTTCAAGCCACGAATCCCCTTTCCCTCATTATTAACCCGTTCATGGCGAGATGGAGGCAAACCTATGTGTTGCGCCGTAGCCAAGTATCTCGTACAAAACTCTGCTACCTCCTCAGAAATATACTTTTAAATAATGGAGGCTTCAGGTCGATATGGATTTTTAACATATCCCTTTAATATTTTCATATACCTTTCAAAAGTATACATCCAACGAAGATATACAGGTCCACAAAGCTTTATTTCTCAAACCAGATGAATCATTAAATGCACCATCATATCAAAAAAAGTTGGAGGAAAATACATTTCCAAATGACAAAGTATAAAAATTGCATCCTTTTCCAAAATGTTCAAAGCATTCACATCAATCGCCTTGTTACAAATTGAATTGAAAAAATAACACAACCTCATTATAGTCTTTCTGACACGGATGGAAATATTCCACACAGTGCAACTGGTAGAATTTGTTGCATCATGACGTGACAATCATGTGATTTCATACCTATCAACTTCAAGTCTTTCAATGAGACAAATTTTTTACATTGAAGAATAACCTTGAGGCACTTTGATATCATGAAGACACTGACAGAAGCTACTTTTCTCCCTCTTCGATAATGTATGACAAGCCGGGGAAGAAATGTTCGTCTTCCTTTAGGAGTGGGAGCTAACTCCAAACGTATTCCCATTGATAGTAGGTCTAACCTTGCATTCAACCCATCTTTTGTATTTCCTTTAATATCATGAAATGTTCCGATCAAAGAATCACAGATATTCTTCTCCACGTGCATGACATCAATATTATGTTTGACTTCATGATACCTCCAATATGGTAGCTCAAATAATATTGACTTTTTCTTCAAAATATGTCTATCATTACCAGATTTTTGTGTCTTTCCCAATGTCACACCAAGGTTTTTCACCCTCTCAAAATACAAATCTGGGGATAAAGGTTTTGGAGCAGTATCAAATTCTTGTGAGCCATTGAATGCCTTTTTTAGTCTTCTATAAGGGTTATCCATAGGCAAAAACTTTCGATGACCCATGTACACTATTTTCCTCCCATGATGCAATTGAAAATATGACGTCTGTTGTTCGCAAATTGGACATGCTTTATGCCCTTTAACACTATATCCAGACAAATTTCCATATGCTGGGAAGTCATTTAGAGTGAATAGAAGCACTGCATGCAGTTGAAAATATTTTATTTTATAAGAATCATACACCCTAATACCATCAGCCCATAACAGTTTCAAATCATCAATCAGCGGTGACAAGTATACATCAATATCATTGCCGGGTTGCTTTGGACCAGAGATCATGATACTCAACATGACATATTTGCGCTTCATACAAACTTCAGGAGAGAGGTTGTAAATTACCAATAAAACAGGCCATGAACTATGTGTGCTACTGAGGGTTCGTTATGGATTCATTCCATCTGTGCACAAGCCTAGTCTCAGATTTCTAATTTCATTTCCAAATGTAGGGTACTGGGCATCAATTTTCTTCCATTGTGGACAATCAGCTGGATGACGTATTTTTCCCTCACATACCCGCTCATCAGCATGCCATCATAACCTTTTTGCATCATGTGAATTAGCAAATAAACGTTTGAAATGAGGAATTATAGAAAGATACCAAAATACCTTTGAAGGGAGCTTTGTAATCTCTACATCAGCTTGTGATTTTTCTTTCACCTTATACCGTGATGTCCCACATTTAGGACACTCTTTCAGAAATTCATATTCCTTCCTATATATAATGCAGTCATTCGGACAGGCATGTATTTTCCTGTATCCCAATCCCATCGAGCATAATATTTTTTTGGCCTTATAATGTGAATCTGGAAGATCGTTATCTTTTGGAAGAATGTCTTTCATCAATTGTAGCAGCTCTGTAAAACTTCTGTCACTCCATCCATGTTTCGCCTTCAGGTTAATCAATCTTAACACCGCCGACAAAACCGTAAAATATGTACAACCAGGATATAATGGTTTTTCGGCATCACCATATAGACGTGCAACTGTCGGTTCTATCTCAATTTGTTCTGCTACAATATCGCGAATCATTTCTTCAATTCCATCGGAGTTACCATCTTGCGATTCATTATCATCAGTGACATTCTGTCCAGTTTTGCCATGCCAAATCCAAGGGTTGTAACTCGGATTGAAACCATGACAAATCAGATGATCTTTTATCTCTCTACTTATCAACTTCTTCATATTCAGACATTTCAGGCATGGACAGAAAAAAATGTCACTACTTGGAACATTTCGTTTAGCAAATTCCAAAAAGGCATCAACACCTTCCTCATATTCATTTCTCATTCGATGTGCCGTAATCCAACTTCGACTCATTATTACCTATAACAAATAGCAAAAATATATATATTTTTTAGATAAGACAAATATATGTTTATATGAAAAAAATCATAATTTGAATGTAAACAATTTTGAAATATAAAACAAATCGATGTGTATTTAAAAAAATATGCTTGAATATTATTTTTTAAACAAAATATAGTAAGATATAACACCCCCCCTGGACACCACCCCCACCCTCTACCCCCTTGGACACCCCCCTGGACACCCCCCAACACCCACCCACACCCTTGGACAGCCCCCCACACCCACCCACCCCCTTGTAAACCCCCCTGGACACCCCCCGACCCCTCTGGACAGCCCCCCGTCCCTCCTGGACACCACCCCCACCCCCTACCCCCTTGGACACCCCCCTGGACATCCCCCAACCCTCTGGACAGCCCCCACCCACCCGGACAACCCCAAATACCCTCTGGAGAGGCCGCCACCCACTTGGACAGCCCCCCACACCCATCCAACCCCTTGGAAACCCCCCTGGACACCCCACCGACCCCTCTGGACAGGCCGCCACCCCCTTGGACAGCCCCCCACACCCACCCATCCCCTTGGACACCACCCTAGACACCCCCTGACCCCTCTGGACAGCCCCCGACCCCTCTAGAAAGCACCCCCACCCCTCCTGGACACAACCCCCCACCCCCGACCTGCATGGACACCCCCTAGACACCCCCAACCCTCTCGACAGCCCCCCCACCCCTCCTAAACACCACCCCCACCCCCTACCCCCTTGGACACCCCCCTGGACACCCCCCAACACACACCCACACCCTTGGACAGGCCCCCACACCCACCCACCCCCTTGTAAACCCCCCTGGACACCCCCCGACCCCTCTGGACAGCCCCCCGCCCCTCCTGGACACCACCCCCCACCCCCTACCCCCTTGGACACCCCCTGGACATCCCCCAACCCTCTGGACAGCCCCCCCCCCCAGCCGGACAACCCCAAATACCCTATGGAGAGGCCGCCACCCACTTGGACAGCCCCCCACACCCATCCAACCCCTTGGACACCCCCCTGGACACCCCACCGACCCCTCTGGACAGGCCGCCACCCCCTTGGACAGCCCCCCACACCCACCCATCCCCTTGGACACCATCCTGGACACCCCCCGACCCCTCTAGACAACCCCCGACCCCTCTAGAAAGCACCCCCACCCCTCCTGGACACAACCCCCCACCCCTGACCTTCTTGGACACCCCCTGGACACCCCCCAACCCTCTGGACAGCCCCCACCCCTCCTAAACACCACCCCCACCCCCTACCCCCTTGGACACCCCCCTGGACACCCCCAACACCCACCCACACCCTTGGACAACCCCCCACACCCACCCACCCCCTTGTAAACCCCCCCTGGACACCCCCCGACCCCTCTGGACAGCCCCCCCGCCCCTCCTGGACACCACCCCCCACCCCCTACCTCCTTGGACACCCCCCTGGACATCCCCCAACCCTCTGGACAGCCCCCCCCCACCCACCCGGACAACCCCAAATACCCTCTGGAGAGGCCGCCACCCACTTGGACAGCCCCCCACACCCATCCAACCCCTTGGACACCCCCCCTGGACACCACACCGACCCCTCTGGACAGGCCTCCACCCCCTTGGACAGCCCCCCACACCCACCCATCCCCTTGGACACCATCCTGGACACCCCCGACCCCTCTGGACAGCCCCCGACCCCTCTAGAAAGCACCCCCACCCCTCCTGGACACATCCCCCCACCCCCAACCTGCTTGGACACACCCCTGGACACCCCCAACCCTCTGGACAGCCCCCCACCCCTCCTAAACACCACCCCCACCCCCTACCCCCCTTGGACACCCCCCTGGACACCCCCCAACACCCACCCACACCGTTGGACAACCCCCCACACCCACCCACCCCCTTGTAAACCCCCTGGACACGCCCCAACCCTCTCGGGGATTTATAGAAAACGATGAAAAATTAGTGAAATCATAAAATTAGTCAATATTGCAAGTCGAACTAATAGATCTAGGGATGATAAATAAGATTATGGTGCCAAAACGAGTTAAAAGGGTTCGCAATCGATGAATATTAGCTAGTTTCAACAAAAAAATCACAACACATATATATATACTATCCGCGAAAAAAAAACTAACGAGTGGGAGGATTACCTGAGTGCTACGAGTTTAGATGATTGATCCGAGGAGATTAAATATGAGAAACGATGATCGCAAAACGAATCTAAACCCACGAAATGGACGAGCCGATTCGGGTTTACGCGCGAGAGAGACGAGTCGCGACTGTCGAAGGTAAACTCGCGAATGACAATCCACGGGTCTGGGAAAATTTTTAAATGAGTTATCACGTCGGTTATTCAATAACCGACGTTATAATCTTTTTAAAAACATTTATAACGTCAGTTATTCAATAACCGATGTAAAAACCTTCCTCCGATTCTTTTTTTACGTCAGTTATTTTATAACCGACGTTATAAAGGGCTCAAAATCCGCGTTTTATTACGTCGGTTATTCCATAACCGACGTCAAAAACATCTACGGATTCTTATTTTACGTCGGTTATTTTATAACCGACGTAAAAAGGCCTTCAAAAACCGCGTTTTTTACGTCGGTTATTGAATAACCGACGTAAAAAACGCCCCCCGCTTCTGTTTTTTACGGCGGTTAATGTATAACCGACGTAAAAAACGAAGCCGCGCGATTAATAAGGTCGGTTATAAAAATAACCGACGTTAAAGGTGTACTAAACATAGGTTTTTACGTCGGTTATTAAATAACCGACGTAACAAACCTCGTTTTACATATTATGACGTCGGTTTTATATAACCGACGTAAAAAATGGTGACGTAAAAAACGTTTTCTGCACTAGTGTCCAATAGGTTTTTGACATGTTTAAGTTTTAGATATTACATTATTTTTCCATTTTATTTAAATCATTAAATAATGAGGTCATCGCTGCATCATCATGATGTCATAAATAATTTAATTTATTTAATGTCTAAAAATTATAAAAAAAAATACTATGATGTAGGAAATTATTTTATCTTTCCAATGATTATTTATAGTAAAAAATATGACTTGTATAATCCCATGTAAAAAGTGTTTTAGTAAAACATCTCATGTTTGTGTCATTTTTACTTTAACATTAAATAAAAAGGTATTTATGTCATTTTACAAATAAGTGGCTCCATGGGGTCCCCAAGTTGACCCATGGATTTTCTTGGTCGGACATGACACATCCAATGAGCGTAGGACATGTGTCTAGGTCATTTCATTTTATTAAAACATTATTCTTACCTTAAACTACACAAATTACCTCTAATCGCGATTAAAAACTTAATAAGTTACTATTCACCAAAAAATTCTTTTAATCCCATTGAACCACATTTTACTTCTTAATGACTACCATGTATGTCAGATTTTTGAAATTCAAAACACAAAGGTGGCAAAATTTCATTTAAACGGAAAAATTAGTTTCTTAATTACCACTTCGTGGTTTCACTATTCATCAAAAATTGATGTTTTCCAGAAAAAACCAAAACTTCATCCTAAGCTATATTTGATATTCCGAATTCAAAAATGATGTCTATTTTAATAAATTTAAAACATATAAGTTGAATTAATTAAATTAATAAATAATTCCCACTGTCAAAACAAATAGCGTGTTATTATGAAACAAAATGTATCAAAAGATTGATACTAGTTTAAGTCCGATTTCAAAGTGAAATTGATTCCAACGACCACTATTTGATTAAATGGTAAAAATATATTCTAATTTCACTTTATAACCAATTAAAAAGATAATATAATGATAAAAATAAATTAGATTAAAAGAGGTTTTGAATTAAAATACAACATTTTTCACTATTCATTAAAAATTGAACTTTTTCAGAAAAATACAAAAAATTTACAGAAAGTAAATTTTGATGTCTCGATTCTAAAGAAGAATTTTATTTTGTCAAATATAACACATAAAACTGTAAAAAAGTGGATTTAAAAGAGGTTCTTCATCAAAAGGCGGTTAATCGACCTTTTAAAGAATATTGGAATGTTTTCGCTTAAAATTGGATTCAATCTCATTTTTAATCCTATAACATTTATTGTAAAGAGTAAAAATATTTGACAAACATATATAATCATTTTGTAGTGAGTTATATTCATTCCCACCATCCCAACAGCTAGACGTTAACTACCATTTAACATAATAATATTTTATTATTAGAGTGCAACATAAGATTCCCAAGAAACTCGTTGTTGTGTGTTGGGTACGCCATCGAGCATAGCATCCCCTTTAAAGTTATATTAATATTTTATTCACAAATACTGATAAATATAAAAATTTCGTATTCTTTATTTACCTGGGGTTTTACAGTGTAGTTATAAAACTTATCATAAAAACATTCTAGTATATTGAAGATAATGATGTTGTTACAAAATTAATAAATAAAAAGATTTTAGTGGGATAGAGAACAAAAATAAAACAAAAGAACTTAAAAGAAGACGTTACCTTTATATCGGGTAACTCCCTTTGGATTGAACCAAAAAGGATTATTGAAGTAATTTCTACCTAAGGTAAGGATTCTAAGATGAATAGAGGGATGTATAGAGATTAATTGGGTAGATAATGGATGAACTAAAAGATATGAGAGGTGTGAGGAATTAGTTAGATGTGAGGGCTTTTTATAAGAGAGAGGATGTGCTCTTTATGAAAGTTTGAAAGAATTATTTTATTATAACCACATCTTCGGTTTCAAAAGGTCATATATTCATTAAAAACAAATTTAATATGACTCATGGTCTAAATAAGATAATCAATTAATAATTGGACTGATTTTGGAAATTGTTTTAATACTCATAATCTTATTTATTTAAATCATTTATTAATGAGTATAATATTTCATCATTATTGTGTCATAAATAATTTAATTTATTTGATGTCAACAAATTATAAAAAAATTCCATGATGTAGGAAATATTTTTACCTTTACAAATAATATTTATAGTCAATGTGATAACATATATATCCCCTTGTAAAAAAATTATTTACTAAAAGATATTTGTTTATGTCATTTTTCTCTTCACTTTGAATTAATTAATATAAAAATGTCATTATTACTCCCATGTGTCTCCATAGAGTCCCAAATTTAACCCAAGGATTACTATGGTTGGATATGTATTATCCAATAATATTAGGACACTTGTTAGGGTAATTATTATTATTATAATATTATATTTTACCCTTATTTATTGTTGTTACCTTTTAATCATGGTAAATAAAATATTTACTGAAGTAAATATTTAAAATGTATAAAAATAAAAGTTACCAATTTACACAATTGAGAACCATTGATTCTAAATATGGAATATATTTTTGAAAATTAAAAACACAGAGGTGGCAGAAATTAATTTAAAAATAATTTCAGCTGTCAAAACATATAGCGCATTTTTAAGAAATAATAACTATCAAAAGATTTACACTTTTTTATGTCCAATGTAAACATGAAATTACTTCCTGTGATCAAAATTAGACTAAATTGTAAAAATATATTCTAATTAAAATTTAAAGAAAATAAAAAGATAATCTAACAATATAAATAAATTAGATAAAAAAGCTGATTTGATTTAAAATACAGTATTTTCACAATTCATTAAAAAATGAATTTATCAGAACAATACCAAAATTTTATCCAAATAAAATTTTGATTTCCCAATTATAAAGAATAAGTTTATATTGTCAAATAGAACATATAAAAGTGAAAAAAACTATATTTAAATAGGGTTCTCCATTAAAAAGTTGTTAATTAACCTTTTAAAGATAATTTTGCATAAAATTAGATTCATTCACATTTTAAGCCTCTAAAATTTATTAGATAAATGTAAAAAACATTAAAAAAATATGTATAATTATATTTTAGTAAGTTTTATTCTTTCCCACTGATAAAATTGATAGGTGTTTACTAACATTTAAAATAATAATATTATATTATTAGTGTGCAACTTAAGATTTCAGAGAATCCCGCTATTGCGTATTGCGTATGGTATCGAACATAGAAACTATTTTAAAGTAAAATTAATATTTAATTCAAAAATATTAATAAACTTTAAAAATTATTATTCTTTATTTAATTGGGTTGTTACATACTTCCCCCTTTTTGGAATTGCGTCCTCGCAATTTTATTCACGTATCAAATAAATGGGGGTATTTATACCTCGTAACATTTTCAAAATCCCACATTGACTCTTCAAATATATCGTTTTTCCACAAAACCATTACCTAATAAATTAAATTATTCTGAAAAACATTATCTATACGGTCAAGAATCTGGACTGGTAGTTCCTCATTGAAGAGATTCTCATCCAATTGAACTACCCATGGGCTCAAAATATGAGCTGGTTTTGGCATATAATTTCTCAACATTGAAACATGAAAAACATTGTGTACCTGAGAAAAACATGGGGTTAAAGACACTCTGTATGCAACAGCTCCTAATTTTATCTTGTATTTCATAAGGTTAAATTATCCTCACACTCAACTTTCCCTTATTACTAAAACACATCACACATTTCCATAGAGAATCTTTGAGAAAGACATGATCACTTACCACGAATGATAGATCCTTCCTCCAGTTATCCGCATAACTTTTCTACCTGCACTAAGCTATTCTCATGTTCTTCTAAATCAACTGAACTTTTTTTGCCATCTCTTCTACCAATTCAGGTCCCATCAGCTTTCTTTCACCTACTTCATCCCAAAAAGCTGGATTTCGACAACACTTTCCATATAATGCCTCAAATGGATCCATCTATATACAGGAATGAAAAATGTTAGTATATGAAAATTGAACCAAAGAAAAATTCTAGTCCCATCGGCCCTTGTAATCTAGTGAAAAGATCGTAGTATATCCTCCAAGGTCTGAATTTTTCATTCTCGCTGCCCATCTGATTGAGGATGAAAAGCTGTACTAAAATTTAATTTAGTATCCAAATAATTCTGAAGGCTTTTCCAAAAGTTATAAGTAATCATGGGATCATGATTAGATACCAAGGAGAGGGGAACACCATGCAGCCTGACTATCTCTTTATCATACAATCGATAAATTTTATCTAAAGACAAAATATCTCGAATAGGAAAGAAATGATTTGATTTAGTTAATCGATAAACAATAACCTAGATTGCATTGTTACCTTTAGATGTCTTTGGTAATACCATAATGAAGTCCATGGATATATTTTCCCATTTCCACTCTACCACTGGTAAAGACTGAAGCATCCCTTTAGGTAACTGCAACACTACTTTAACCTACTAACAAGTCAAACACTTCACTGTAAAGTCATAAATAGCTCGTTTGATTCCATCTCACCACTAATACTCTCGAAGATCTATATACATCGTAGTACTACCAGGATGAACTGAAATTGGGGAACTATGAGCTTCAAATTACAATTCATTCATCAGCTATAAATCACAAGGCAAACATAATCTTTTCCCAAACCTCAAAACACAATCATTATCAATATTAAATTTTGGAATCTTACCCTTTTAAACCAACTCTACCTTTTTCATGAATTCACTATCTTCCTTCTGTGCTTGCTTAATTATGTCGGACATAGATGATTCCACTAACACCTGAAACAATATAAGAAATTTTTTCCACCAATAACTTCTATGCTGAATTTCATCAATTCAAAAACCAAAGTATCTCGTTCTAAGGGTATCATGGTTAATAAAGAATTAATTTTTTGACTCAAATCATTAGACACTTTATTTTCTTTTCTCGAATGGTAATTAATAGTGAAATCATAATCCTTGATTAATTTCAACAATATCCTCTATCTCATGTTCAAATATTTTTGAGTAAATATATTCTTCAATATTTTGTGTTCAGTATATATTTCACATTTTACTCTATACAAAAGATGCCTCAAAATTTTTAATGCAACAAAAAATAACATCCATTTCCAAATCATGAGTAGGGTAATTTAACTCATAAGATTTCATCTATCGTGAATCATAAGAAATTACATGATCATCCTGCATAATGACACAACCAAGTCCTTTCAACAGAGCATCCCAGTAGATAACAAACTAACCATTTCTGGAAGTTTGTGCCAAAACTAGGAAATTCACCAATCCTATTTTCAATTCCTGAAAACAATTATCACAACCTTTTGTCCATATGAACGTAACAGATTTTCGAGTTAATTTAGTCATTGGACTAGATAACCGTGAAAAATTATTAAGAAAACTCAATTAATAACCTTCCAATCGAAGAAAACTACTAATATCGGTTATATTTGTGGGTCTTGGCCATTCTTTAACATCATTTTTTAGCTAGATCAGTAGTTATTCCATTTTTTCAAAAACTGTGACCATGGAAAGAAATTTTTTGTAACAAAAACTCACACTTGCTGAATTTTCCATACAGTTTCATTTATTTTAATGTTTGAAGGACAACCCTTAAACTAATTTCATGTTATTATTTACTTTTTTAGAAAACAAAAATATCATAAATGAACACAACTACAATATTATCCATGAAATCACAGAAAATTCTGTTCATAAGTTCCACGAATACAGCAGGTTCATTTTTTAACCCAAAAGGCATAACTAAAAAATCATAATGGCCATATTTAGTACAAAACACAGTCTTCAGAATCTCTATTTTCTTTACTTTCAACTGATGGTACCCCTTCCTCAAGTCCATCTTTGAAAAATACTGAGCTCCCTGGATCTGATCAAACAAATAATCTATATGAGGAAAAGGATACATGTTCTTAAATGTGATGTTATTCAGTGCTCTATAATCAATTCATATTCTCATTGAACCATATTTTTTTTAACAAACATGACAGGATCACCCCTGGTGATGTGCTAGGTCGAATGAAACCTTTATCTAATAACTTCTTCAATTAATTCTTTAACTTTAAATGTTCAATTTAAGCCAATCAATAAGGGTGTTTTGAAATTGGTTTAGCATCAGGAACTAAGTCAACCATAAATTCCACTTCCCGATTATGTATAATAGTAGGAAAATCATTAGAAAAAATATCAAGGTACTCATTTACCACTAACACATCATTAATCTCAACACTTCCTTTATTTTCAACAATATGTGAAAGGTAACATTCATTTACCTCTTTTACTAGTTTCTTTGCTTCATGATATGTTATCAAAAGTAAGGGTTCATTATTGTACACAAACTGAAAATCTTATTGAAAAGAATCCTCTTTTCCTCTGCAGTCAATCTTAGCATGATAAACATAAAGCCAATCCATACCCAAAATAACATCAAACACTAGTAGAGGAAAAAAATAAGGATTTTAGGTAGATTATATCCACAGAGAAGAACATGAAGGTTCTTATTTTTTTTTGTCTCAATATTTCTTCTAGGTGTTTTTACCATAAGTTCCATATTCATATCTTTAGATGGAATTACCAATTTACTAGAAAACATCCCATAAATAAATGAGTGTTTAGACCCTTCATCAAGTAACACATTGGCATAATCTGAAAAAGAAACATTGTACTTGATACTACTTCATTTAATGTCCCAGCATCTGATGTAGTAGTTGCAAAGGATTTCACCACCCATTTCTACATGTATTTTGGATTCTTTCCCTCAGTTGATTTTCTCTTTGGACACTGATTTTCATAATGACCCATTTCATTGCACATAAAACATTTTACTTAATGTAAATCATAATTTTTATTACAATTCCCTTTATATTTTTCAGTGCAATCATGAGCCTTATGTTCTATATTACCACATCGGTAGCACTTAACAGAATTCAAAATACATTCCCCAGCATGATTTTTAATACAATTTTAAGAAATTGTAAACATATGTTTCATGCCATCAGTATTTTTTTGAAGAGTTCATCCCTTTTTCCTTCAACCTTGACCCCTTATTCTGTTTTTTTCAATGAACACCTGATCATTAGAAAACTCCATTTCCACCTTCTCCACACAACAAAAAAGTTTTTCATAACTTTGGAACTATCAAGAAGATAAAGACCTTAGAAATTTGGTTTTAATCATGAGTAAAAATGGTTGATTTTACTATCAGTATCTCATATAAAATTCGGTGCATACCTAGCTAGTTGAGTGAACTTTGCTTCATATGCAGCCACTAATTCATCCTATTGTATAAATTCTAGGAATTGTTTTCCCATCCTAAGTCAAACCACCTTAGGAAAATATTTCTCAAGGAATATACCATTGAATTCATCCCAATATAGTGCTTACATATCCTCACTATCCTTAATATTTTTCACCATCCACCACCCCTGAGCAGCTTCACCTTCATAACAGTAAACCGAAAGGCTAACCATCGGGTTTTCTGAACACCCCATGACTTAAAAATCTTCTCCAGTTCTTAAATCCACCCTTCTGCTATCACTGGGTCAGATGTTCCTCAGAATGATGGGGGATGTTGCCTCATGAAATGCTCTACTACCAACATATTCCTCTGTGGTTGATCTGCCTAATCTCATGCATGGATACCACCACCATTTATAGCCTGAGTCAACTGTGCCCTCACTGCAAAAAACTGATCAGTTCTGATTCTGAACATATTATGATGCTGATCTAGAAGGTTTTCGTCCTCCTGATGTTACCCCAACATGGACTCCCTATTCCACTATGGATACCCATTCTGAACATAGAAATATCTTAGGCAAAGTAACATGGTAATTCTGCAAATACTATATCATTTCAATATTACCATAAATTAACTTATGTACATTAATTTAACAATATTCCAACAATTAATGTTGTCCAAACCGACCTGTGATACCAATAATAAGGAACCAGCCTCAAAACATTACATATTCGTGAATTAAATGAATAATTCACATTGAGGATCTTTTCAAGATTAGAGTATTATTGAATTAGGACATAACTATAACATCTCAAAAGATTACAAAGAAAACACTTCCACATAGTTTCCATTTTTTCACAAAATAAAAACTCTTGAATGAAAAAGAGTAATGTATAGTTCTATGTTTTTTACAGCATGACTTTTCCTTGATCCCATCCTTGACCCTATTCATCTAGTCCCGTGAAAAACATTTAAAAACATGGGATGAGCATAAAAATCTCAATAAGGGTTATAAAACAAAGAATTAAATCATCAGTTCATCATTACATACATAACAAATGATATTTAAAATTCCTCATGAAATCATAAGATTTATGATTATCACAAAAGAAAACATAAATCATAAAGGTAACTTGTTTCATCCATATCATACATAAATATCAGCTGTCAAATCTACGAAGGGAGTTACATTTGGAATACCCATCACAGTATATTCTATAAATCTCTTAGGAGAAACATTCTTGTTTACATCCGTTACATTACCCAATGAATTGGAGGGCTATCTCAGGCTCACCTGCCCTAGGTTTATCACAGAACTACCCTTATATGTAAACTATTCCCATGAACCATTACATTTTCATAACACATAAAACAAAAATAAAGGAAAGATAAAATCCACATTTTAAGCACAATATACCATTTAAATACATTGACATAAGAAATTAATTATAAAAGACATTTTCAATTCCAAAATATGTAAAAATAGTATATGTAATTTATTTTCCTTTTAAAACATTACAGCTTGTTATGGAAGCTAAATATCAAATAATACTTGAGGTGGCGGAAAAGGATGTTGTCACTGATTACGTTAAAAAGAAATACATTTTTTCATTTATTAAAATACCTTGTAGAAAAATATTCCATTTTAATGAAATTAAAAGTCAAAGGTATTTATACACCGTATAAATGAAATTTGAGAATAAAACAAAATATACCTCAATGAAAAGATATTGAGACGAAGTCCCTTACCTCATGTCGGACTTGACTCGATCATTCATTAATATCCTGAATAATTAATTAATGTTAATTTATAAATTATTAAGATAATTTTTCATGTTTATTATTCCTTTTATATCACTTAATACCATGTTATAAACATATTTAATCATTTAATTTATTAATTGGTGTTTCTTCGATATTTGGTACTTGGGTAAAATTGAACACCTTATAATTAATAGTTATCCATGTTACAAATATCCATTATCGTCAAAATGATAATAATGATATAGATATCATATATATCTTATATATCCAGTATATACCTGTATTTATATTAGTACATAAAATTTGGATGTATGAAATGAAATGCACTGTTCATGGAGATGGTAAGCCGTATGTACGCATGAACAGTACTTTTATTTCCATTCCATATTTTAATGAAATAAAAACATAATGATACATATTTATTTTAAAATTTCAGTATAATATATTAAATAATATCATTATCTCCATCCTTTATTCATCCAATATAAGGCATTAACGAGTCATATAACTTTTAGGGGGCGGTAGTCTATACTTTCTAAAATGAAATTATCGCATTAACCCATTATGGAAACCATAAAGGTATTCTATAAATAAAAAATACAGAAGCAATAAGACAACATAACATTAATATATGTCATATATAAATATAGTTCCATCATAATGAACACCATGAGAGGAGGTAGAATATAATTGAACAGTTGTCGTTTCGTGAGGCGTTAATTTTCCATCCACATAAACATTATGGTCTTTACCCATTAGATGGAGGTGCGTGTAAGTGTAGTTCGAAACCTTCTCATAAAAAATCATAGTATATTGAAGATATTGGTTTTGTTACAAAATAAATAAATAAAAAGAGTATAGGGTGTTGGAGATGTAAAATAAAACAAAAGAACATGAGATAAAATGTTACCTTTAAATCAGGTAACTCCCTTTGGATTGAACAAATATGGTTTCTTGAAGTGCTTTCTGCCTAATGAAAGGCCTCTAGGATGAAAAGATGGATGTAGGTAGCTTAATTGAGCATAGTTTAAATGATCCAAATTCCTTTAGTGGTGTGAAGAATTTGATAGAATTGAGGGCTTTTTATAAGGGAGAGGAGGGGCTCTTTAGGAATGTTTGAAACAATTATTTTATTATAACCACATTTTCTATTTCAAAAGGTAAAATATTAGTTCAAAACATAATTAAGATGACTCATGGTCCAAATAAAATAATCCAATAAGAATTTCATAGGTTTTGGATATTATTTTAATACCTATAATCATATTTATTAAAATCATTTATTAATGAGGTAAATATTGCATCATTATTGTGTCATAAATAATTTAATTTATTTGATTTCAAAAAATTATAACAAAAATACCATGATGTTGGAAATATTATTTTTACAAAGAATATTTATAGTCTAACAGATAACTTATATAACCCCATGTATGAAATTATTTACTAAAAGTTATTTGTTTATGTCATTTTTTTTCTTTACTTTAAATTAATTAATATAAAATGTCATTATTACTCCCATGTAGCTCCATGGGGTCCCAAATTTGACCCAAGGATTCCCATTTTCGGACATGTATTAGAAAATAAGATTATGACACTAGTTAGGGTAATTTAATTATATTATAATGTTATATTTTCCTTTATTTATTATTTTTACATTTAAATCATGGTATATAAAATATTTACTGAAGTAAATATTTAAAATACCTAAAAATAAAAGATACCTATTTACACAATTTGGACTAAATGATTCCAAATATGGAATCCATTTTTCAAAATTCAAAACATAGAAGTGGAAGAAATTAATTTAAAATTAATTCATGCTGTCAAAACAAATAGCGTGTTTTTACGAAATAATAACTATCAAAAGATTGACCCTTGTTTATGTCCAATTTCAATATAAAATTACTTCCAATGACCAAAATTAGATTAAATGGTAAAAATATAATCTATTTACCCTTTAAATCGTATTTTAAAGATAATCAAACCATATAAATAAATGAAATAAAAATGCAGATTTAAATTAAAATACAATAATTTTCACTATTCATTATAAAATTAATTTTATATGAAAAATACCAAAATATTATCCAATGTAAAATTTTATGTCCCTATTCTAATGAAGAATTTTACTTTTTCCAATATAACATATTATAATGAAAAAACTAGATTTAAATAGGGTTCTCCATTAAATGGCGGTAAATCGACCTTTTAATGAAATTTTTTCCTAAAATTAGATTCATTCACATTTTAAGCCTTTATAACTTGTTGGATAAATGTAAAAACAGTAAACAAATATGTATAATAATATTGTATTTAGTTCTATTCTTTCCTGCTAATACAATGTCTAGGCATTAACAACAGATTAAAATAAAAATATTACATTATTAGTGTGCAACGTAAGATTTCAATGAAACCCGCTATTGCGTATTGGGTACACTATCGAACATAACATCCCCATTAATGTAAAACTAATATTTAATTCACAAATATTTATAAAAATTCAAAAGTATTATTCTTTATTCACATGGTATGTTACAACTATAGTGAAGGATATTTCCATCTATTCTAATTGTGCTCCTGATGAGAAATCCGATAGAGCCAATGTATATATTATGAAAAATGTCAACAAGGGATATACTATTTCCCAATGTTTTAACTACTAAATCATCATTAAATATTTATTATTTTACTGATAATGAATGATTTGATGATTATATGACAAAGGAATAATTTTTTTAATAAAATATTATGATGGAAGAGACTCTAAATGAGTTGAAGGATAAAATGTATGTTCATAAAAGACAACATGCTTTATCGGAAAACATTAAAAGTAAAATGCTATTGGAAAATGGAATGCAATATCCAACATTAAGGGAAAATAAAGAACATAATATTTTAAATGAGAAAATAAATAAGGATTTATAAAAATAAAAAATGGTATAGAGAATAAAATAATGATTTTTGGTAAACATGTTAAACTAAAATATATTACTAGAATAAGTTACCAAATGGGAATGAGAAGTTTGACAAAAATAAATTTGGTTTCGATTCAAAAACCGAATGTTATATGGTAATATATTTTTATAATTTCCCAAATAATGTAATTATTTTGAAAAATAATCCGTCTATTTATAGAAAAAATAATCAAAAAAATTTGGGTTCATAAATCATTAACTAGTAACATCTCCAGACATAGGAAAATCATGGTACCAATGTAATTTTTTCGCATAAATATTTTTTTGAAGGAAAACAATTTTATCAAATCCTATATGATTATATAGTAGATTGATTATTGTTAGAAATGACATATTTTAGTAGAATATTCATTCTTCATTTACTATATTAAGGATGATGGTGGTCATGTCAGCATGGATGAATATTCTAAATGGAAAATCATCGTCCTTAAGTAAAATGGTAACAATAAATAAGTTCATATTTATAAGAAATTATTTATTGATGGTTCCACGTATATCCTCATAAAAATTTCGTTGTTCTATTATGATGTTATTTTTGTTAAATTTGGGAATAATTTCTTCATGGATTATGTTTCTAATGATGATTCAGTATTTATAACTTTAAGAAATGATAATTATTTTGTATATGAATTATAATATTTAACTTCTCATCATGTTTCCTATATGATTTCATTTCTTAAAGAATATTTTATTTTTCCAAGGAGGAATGAAGACTAAAATATACACTAACATATGTATCTTCTCAGTAATGTTTTAATCGAGGATCTACCTATGGTTGAGATCCCAAATGATATAGTCTATAACCCATGTCAAAAAGTACGAATCAAAATGTTTCATCTAAATTAATGAAAGAAGTGTTGGTTTCTAAACCTATTGAGTTTTGTTCATATAGATTTATTTGGATCATCTATAGTTTAATGAATCATAAGGAAGCACAACATATATATATATGGATGTGATTTTTGTAGGTATATATGGGCATATTTTCTTTCTCACAAGAGTAATGCTTATTAATATTTCACCATGCATTATTGAAATGTAGAAAACCAGAGATGTATTATAATTGAAACCATTAGAAGTGACCAAGGATGTGAGTTTGAGAATCATAATGTTGAATCCTTTTTCTAAAAAAATATCTACAATGAAAACATTTTTTATTTTAGGACTGCACAATAGAATTGATATATTGAAAGGATAAATAAAAAATCACTACAAATATCCCTGAACAAGGTAAATTATTATAAATTAACTATATATTTTTTGATGTAGGCTATGAAAACAACATTCTACATCATAAATAGTGTTTTAAACAGAACTATTTTGATGATGACCCTTTATGATCTCCAGAATAATAAGAATCAAAGGGTTAATTACATTACAGTTTTTGGATGAAAGGTCTTTATTATAAATAGTAAGGATAATATTGACAAAATTTCTTCAAAAAAACATGATGGGATTGTGCTAGTTTTTCAATTTCTTGTAAATCCTCTATATTTATAAATAAAAATACCAAAATAGTGGAAGAATATGTTAATTTAAAAATTTATGAATAGATCCACCTAATCCCAAAACACCGCTATAAAATTATGAGAATGATTTATCAACTCGTAAAATAAATTCTAACCCTTTAGATTTAGCTACTAAAAAATCATCATAATCATACAATTTATATTCATTTTTTAAATATCCTTAACCTGAATTTTAAAAAATTTCAAACTGACCAACCCTACTTTTTCTGGACCTTTTAGAACTCCTAAGTACATCCCCTTAAAATCTATTGTAGGAAATATAGATAGAGATACAAAGACAAGATCTTATATTAGAAATCAAGTTGAATTTTAAAAATTATTTTCTCATTTTGAACCTAAGAACATCAAAAAATATATAAATGAAAAAATTTTGTGATGGAAAAGTTATAATAGTAGAATAATTTTTAATGAAACAATGTGTATGAACTTTTTAATAGTCCCAATATATAATATTGTTACTAAATGTGTGTTTAGAAAAAAGATAATTAAGTTAGAGATAATAGATAGATACAATGCCCAAAATTATTCACATGTTTGTTTTTAATAGAAATGAATAGACTAGGATGGAACCATTTCTTGAGTTTACAGACAATAATCAATCAGATTCATGCTATTTTATGCATCACATTTACATTTCAAGAATTGTGAAATGGATGAAATGATTTAATTATTGAATTTTTTTATAATTGAGGGTGTTTTTTTAAAAACATGATGGTTTTTAAAAACCTCATTTTCCAAATTGTGTTTTTAAAGTAAAAAAATCATTATAAGGTTTAAAATATGAGACTTGATATTAGTATTATAATATAAAAAAGTTTATAATTAAAATGGGATTTCCAAATGTTATAGATAATTTAACTATTTTTATAAAATTAATTTCTAACTTTTTTAGTTGTCAAAAACTATTATGATGATATTATTTTTGGATCTTCAAAGGATTATCTTTGTACTATATTTTATAATATCATAAAAAAATGTGTCTAAAATAAGTTTAGTGGGTTAAAATAAGTGGTTTAATGGATTTAAAATCATTCAGAATAATGAAGTAATTATTTAGAATAAATATAAATATAATAATGATATTTTAAAAAGGTTTTACATGGAAAACACTAAGAATAGTGATACTCCATTTAGCACCACCTATAAATTGCATCTTGATAATGCTGGGAAAAAATTTGTTTAAACCAATTAATGTGATATAAAGGGAATAATTATCTACCTTATTACTATATATCCTGATATAATGTTTAGTGCATATATGTGCACACATTTTGAAGTAGTCCCTATAGATTCACATATATTTCCTGTTAATAAAATTACCAAATTCTTCAACTACACATACTATTTATGATATGTTCTCCAAAAAACACAAACATTTGATATCATTAGTTCTTATAATGATAATTTTGGTGGATGAAAGTTAGATAGGTAAAGAACCTCTGGAACAAATCACTTTTTGTGAAATTCTGTAGTTTCATGGTGTAGTAAGAATAAATATTTCATTGCATTGTCTACTACTGAAGATGAATATATAGTTTCTTGTAGCTACTGTGAAGAATTTTTTTGGATGAAACACACATTACGATACTATGGATATAAATTCCAACATGTCCTCATAAATTCTGATGAAACACCTTTTATTAATATTTCTATGAATCCAATGAGAAAATATGTATCCTTTAAGAGTATTCTATCTAAAAATATTGAAATAGATAATGTTCAAGATATAAGTACATGAGGCAGAAATTCACCTCTTGACAGTAATGAGGAGATGGATCCCTTAAATAGATGTTTCAAGAAATTTTATAAGAAGAAAATGTCTTTAATAAATCCCAATTATAATGGGAAATATGATTCTAGATTAAGCTAAAAGAATGATAGTTATAAGGTCCATAAGAAAGTTAATAATGAGATTGTCTTCAATGAATGTAAGGGGAATGTTCATTTAAAGGATGACTGTCTGAAGCTGATGTAAAAAAAGAGATATTTTTATATGTATAAAATGTACCATAATGTATATAACCAACATGGACTACAATAGATTATAGTTCCAATAGTTAAAATTATACTCTTGATGATAAATCAGATATAACCAATATATTGTTTACGAAAAAACTCAATGAGGTGCCTACTATTTATAATATTTCCACTACTACATCATCGGTACTTATTTATGATGTTAATAATAAATAATGATTTGATTATGATATGACTAAGGATTTTTTTAATAATATGGTTTGATGGAAGAGACATTCAGTTTGGTGAAATATAAAGGGAATGTTCTTAGGAGAAAACATGCTTTATCTGAAAACATTAAAAGGAAAATGCTAGTGGAAAATGGAAAGAAGGATCTACTCTTAAGGTACAATATATAACATATGATGTCAAATAAGAAATTAGAAATCGATTTACAAAAATTAAAAAATAGTGGAGAGAAGGACATAATGATTTTGGGTAGACAAGTTCCCCCAAAAGATATTAGTAGAATAGGATACCAATCTAGATGGAGGAGAGTAACAAAATTTTTTTTGTTACAAATTAAAAACCTTAATGTTATACAGATACATATTTTTATAATTTCCCAAATAATTTCTTTATTTACAAAAATAAGAAGTGTGTTTATATAAAACAATTAAAAAAAGTCGTGGGTTCATAAATCATTAACCAGTAACATCTCCAGACCTATGAAAATAATTGTACAAGTCATTTCTTATATAAATTTTCTTTTATAGGAAAACCATTTGAAAAAACCTTATTAGTGTCTATGGTACATTGATAATTGTTATTCAAGATATATTTTAAGAAATTATACATTATTCATTTACTATATTAAGGATGATGGTAGTCATGTAACCATTGATGAAAATTATAAAGGGAAAATCATCAGCCTTGGCTAAATCCGTAATAAAAAATAAATTCTAATTTATTAAGTATAATTTATTGATGGTTCCTTGTATAACCTACTTAGAATCTCAAAGTTATGTTATGATGGTATTTATGTTAAAATTTAAAATTATGCCTTCATTGTCTATGATTGTAATGATGATTTAGTTTTTACTATCTTAATACATGATAATTCTTATGTTGTTGATTTATAATATTTAACTTCTCAAAATGTTTCCAACATGAGTTTTTTAACAAAGAATCAATTATTTGGCCTTGGATACTGGCCACTAAAATATACACTCATGTATGAATCTTCATAGTAAGGCATTAATTGGGAAATCTACCTATGGTTGAGTAATGAAATGATATTTTCTATAACCCAAGTCAAAAATGGAAGCATCCCAACATATCATCTAAATTATAGAATGATGTGTGAGTTTATCAACCTATTAAGTTGGTTCAAGTGGATTTATTTGGTCCATATATAGTTTAATTTCTCATTGGGAAGCACTATGTATATATACTAGGAGATGATCTATGTAGGTATAATTGGGTATATTTTATAGCTCAGAATAATAATTCTTGTTAATATTTTACCAAGTATTCTGAATTTATAGAAAATAAAGTTGTATTAGAATTACAATCTTAATAAGTGGCCGTGGATGTCAGTTTGAGAATAAATATTTTGACTCATTTTTCTTAAAAAATAGCTACACTAATAAAATCATTTCCTGTAGGTCCCCAAAACAAAATTTATTTATTAATATGAGAAATAGAACATCACTACAGGTAGCCTAAACCGTGGTAAATTAGTATAAATTAACTATCAATTTTTGGGTATAGGATAAGGAAATAACTTCCTACAACATAAATAGAGTTTTACTTAGAAGTATTTTGATGATGACCCCTTGTGATCTCAGATATAATAGTAATCCTAAGGTTCATTACTTTTACAGTTTTTGGATGAAATGTATTTATTTTTTATAGTTAGTATAATATTGAAAGATGCTACTCCAAAATCCATGATGGTATTTTACTAGGTTATTCGATATCTAGTAAATCCTATAGGGATTTAAATAAAAATATCAATATAGTGGATGAATCTGTTCATGTAGAAATTTATGAATACATCTACCTGATCCCAACACCTCCCTATGAAATTATGGGGATGATTTATCAACTGTAAACCTAATTTATGAACATTTTTGATACTGCTACTAAATAGTCTTTTAATTAATCCACTTGTGAATCATTTCTTGAACATCCAGAACCCGAACATATTGAAAAACCTAAAGTGAGCAGACCTACTTTTTCTATACATTTTAGAACTGTTAAGAACCAACCCATATATGTTGTTGTAAGAGATATTGATAGAGGTACAATGACAGTAACTTCTTTTAGAAATCATGTTGAACATATACAAATTCTTCTCTCAGCTGGATCCTATGAACAACAATAAATCTATTAATGATATTTTTTGGGTGATGGAAATGTAATAATAGTGAAATCAATTTCAAATAAACAAATTTTAGGAACTTTTTCATAGACCCAACCATTAATATTGTAAATAAATGGGTGTTTATAAACAAGGTAGATGAGTTTGACACAATAGATAGATACAATGACCGACCTGTTGCACATGTTTATTTTCAAAATAAAGGAATTTATTATAAAGAAACCTTTTCACCAGTTTTCCAAAATGAATAAATAATTTTTATACTAGTGTGTGCAAAAAATTTAGATTCCAATAATTATCAAATGGATGTAAAAATTGAATTCTTTAATAGTTTATTAGTTCAAGAGGTGTTTTTAAAATCCCCCCAGTTTTTAAAATCCCTATTTTTTAAAACATTTTTTCAAAGATACATAATCATTATATGGTTTAAAATAAGACACTTGATAAATGTATGATTAGATCAACAATTTTATTATTTTATTGTTATTTCCAAAAGTTATAGATAATACAAATAACTGGTTAAAAATATTTCAAATAATGTTTTAGTATTACAATTCTATGTTGATGATATTATTTTTTGATATTAAAGAAATTATCATTGTTCTATTTTTTATAAAATGATATAAAAATTGTTTGAATTGTGTTTAATGGGTGGAAAATTTATATTATTTGATTTCCAATCATTAAAAATAACAATGTAACTGTTTTAAATCAATGTAAATATAAAAATGAATTTTTAAATGATGTAACCCAGATCACAATAAGATTAATGATACTACTATGAGTACCACCTATAATTTGGATCATGATGAAGCTGGTAAACTAGTGGATTAAACCATATAATGTAGTATTATTGGATGTATTATATACCTTACTTCTTGAAGAAGTGATTAAATGTTTAGTGTATGTATGTTCACATGTTTTCATGTAAACCCTATAGAGTCACCTGATTTTTTATTAAAAAAATTCCAAAAACCAGAATGGTAAAAACCATTTAGGATTGTTTTACTAGAGAATAAAATCATTTGATATAGTAATTTATTATTATTAAAGTTTAGGTGGATGTAATTTGGACAGCTAAAGAACATCTAGAATATGTCACATTTTGGGATGGTTTCTAGTTTCATGGTGTTGTATGAAAAAAATTTGCTTGCATTGTTTACTGCTGAGGATGTATAAGGATGTGCAGGTAGCTACCGTGCATACATTTTTAGGATGAAACACTCTTTACTAGATTATGGATATCAATTTTGACTATTCCATGTAAATTATTATTAGATAACTTTTATTAACATTTCCATGAATCTAGTGTCCCATTATAAGACAAATTACAAAGATATAATACATTACTTTTGGAGAGATCATTTTTGAAAGGGTGATATCACATGTGAGTTTATTGGTAAAGAAGACCATTTATCAGGTATTTTTCAATTCTTTTAGATTCTAAGATAATTATAAATATCAAACACTACTTAATAATGATTCATTTTGGATATGTCAAATTTTATGTGACACACCATTGGGTGACCCACCATTCGGTATGAAACACTAATGGGTGAAACACCATTGGGTGACACACCGTTGGGTATGAAGCACCACTTTAGTTATCTCACTATTACTCTATCCCACTATTGTTTTTTGTATCTCCCTTGGACTTTATCACAATTGGATTATCACACCATTCATTTCATTCCATTGTGAAATTCCTTATTCTAAACTGTTGATCAGATTGGTTTTCATTTTTTATTTATTTCTATTTATTTTATTTTCCAAAAACTGATTCAAAATATTATTGACATTCGATTACAATTACAATTATTATTTATATTATTATTTCAATTCGTTAATCTATAAAGATATAAAATTTATAGATGTATAATTCCAAAATAGTTCTATTCTCACATTGTTCCCTTTTCATGATCATAGTGAAACCCTTCATATCAAGAAATTCAAACATTCATCATTTTACACAACCTACAACTGTGCTTACTGTATGGATCTACATTCCATGAATGAAGTCTGAATCTATGTCTTATCCAAGCATATTACATATAGTGAAAAAGAAAATGGTAATTACAAGTTGTTCTACTAAATTTCAACCTATTTTTTTCATGCTTTCGAAACTTATGGTAGTACTAGAAATATATGTTCAAGTATAATGGATGATCTAAAGTAATTAATAAACACAAAATGAACTATAGATCCCTGGATTATTAGACTAATTCTCTTCAACTGGGATACCATTCAGTCCTAGGATAGTACATTAGTTTTATTAGATTGTTGAGTTTTTTTGAAGACAGTGATGATTGGATAAGAAGAATAATCAGTTGTTATAAAATTGTTTTATCTAAAAAATAAATCGGTTTATTTTATGGTTGTACCACATGATTAGGTTTTTAATGATCATAAAGTAACCATTACAGAAAAAAGTGTGTTGTTTTTATATGAATATTAACTATTAGAATCATCAAGTGATAGAATAATGAAATGTCCACATGTATTTGATTTGGACGGAGAGTAAATATATCTATTCATGTATATATAATTTTGTATCTCAATGAAAATAAGTATATTAAACCATAGGGTACACAGATTTATATCTAATTATAAAAATGAAATGATGATATTTTATAAACATGTGTTGGTATCATATAGTACATCTCTGTGAATTGATAAATTATAGTTCGAGATTTAACCTATTGATCTATCTGATGATTTTTTCTACAATGTTAATATAAATGTTACATTTTTCAGATGATGATTAATGAATTTTTTTTCGTAGTTTTTGAATTTGAAATTAATTTTGTTTTCAAGAATGAGAATCATCTAGAACCCCTAAAATAAACAGTGGGAAACTAATAGTGAAAAACATAATGGTGAATTTAATTTGATGGACCATCCGAAAAAACCAATGTATATTGTAGATATTATTATAGATCCAAATGAAATACTAGAGTATTAAGATAAGGAATAAGAATTTTTTTTTAAAAAAAGAAGAAGAATATCTTATAGATGAGGGGAGTGACCTGTGACTGTCCCCCAAACCTCCCCATTTTGATTGATGCTCCTAGAACCTATAGGATAATTCCCAAAAGAGAATGGTTTGTGAAATGTAATGAAGAAGAAACTGATGGTTATGGAGTAGATCATTGGATGTCTGACACTAATACTAATGATCATTAAGGTAGCGGTTATGAAGTAGGGGAAGAATAAAATTGATAAAATGCTAGGGTAAATAGGGATTATGGAAAAGGAAAAGGAAATGGTGATTTTGATGATTTTTAACGTGATGGTTTTGTACAAATAATTATAATGAGAGATATAGAGATTCATTTAGTTTTTTCTCCACCTAGAATATTTGTATGGAAATAAACTCCTTTGAAAAAAATAAACATTTTTATGGGAGAAATCCCCATCATTTGAAAATTATCAAGAAATTATTGTAAATGATTGGGTTGAAGCAATATTTTAGGGGATGATCAAGCTATTTCTGAATCAATTATTGTAGAGAAGATTGATTTCATTGTTTCCCTTGAGGGGAATGTTTCTAAAATGATGCAACATGTAATTATTGAGGAATAAGTTGGTAGTGAAGACTTAGTTGATGTTTTTTACTATAATAATGATTTTATATATAGGTATATGAAATTTGAATGTCTTATTTTGGTTCATAATGGTGATTTACTCATAGATAATGAACCTACTGTTGGTGAATCTGATATTTTTTCACCTAGAATAAGTGTCCATTATTTAGTCGTTTTTAATGTTGTTGTACCAATTATAGTTGGTCATATTGTTATAAATTCTGTTGAAGTGTCCCCTAATGTAGTTCCTACTATTTTGAAACCTCATGTTGGTGTACCTGATGTTTTCAAACCATAAAAAAGATAGATAAAATCCATGTAAGAATAGTGGGTTATGTTCTCATTTCAATTTTGGAGTCCACACATTTATTTTAAACAATATATTTGATATGAGAAGGCCCACAAGTGTTCACTAATTAGTCACGGTGATTTTAGTGTCTTATTAGAGATGTTTATCTCTTTTTGAAGACCAGAACATACACCTCATATTTTTCCTGTAGTTCTTCCAAATGATATGGTCATAGGAAGTGACATGGGTGTTTATACAGATAAATTTGTATCATATTTTAATAAAAAATTTAAGAGTTAAGAAACTCTCTATATAATTAATATTGAAAATGATTTCTAGATCTCACAGGAGTTGGTGATCCTATGTATCCAACCAAAGATGTAGAATCACATCAAAAATACTGTAAAAGATAATAACACATTTTGTAGAGGATTTGAATTAGTGAATTCTATACTTGATGGCTTAATATTTAATTGTACTTCCTATATGGAAGGAATTTTGAGAATTCTTGAGAATTTATCCTCATATACATCTACCTCCACTGATGTACCTCAAGATGAAGTAGATTAATTTTTAATTTAGGTATGGGAAGACGATTGTGTTATGTCCAGTGCACCTGGTAGTGGATAACCTATAAAACCATCATAGATTCTGGGAAATTTTAAGCAGATTACTAATAATGATCACAAGATAGTAAGGATTTCTGCCAATGATATAAATTCAGACTAAGTGAAAATTTCAAAATACATCAAATATTATCCCTCAAGGATTTATACCAAGTATTCCATGTATTAAAACATCCAATTAAGGGATGAGAATTTGAGGATTCAACCTGTCACACAAACCATTAAAGAGAAAGTTCAATAGTTGAAGGTTATGACCCTAGTGCTAAATCAGATAATAGAAGAACAAAAATATTTCATTAGTGACATGGAGATAGGTGGTTAGATTATAATTGAATTGATCAATTTCATGTGGCCCTTTCTTAATATTCATAGTGTAGATATTATCGATCAGTATGTAATACTTTTTACACCACATGTATCTTTTTGAGTCGGTCTAACTAGGGATCCAACTACACCTCTTCCATCCCAATTCCATCCAATCCCTCTTCATCCTACCTAATCTAAGAGACAAATGATACCCGTTTTTTGGTATAGATATATTACATCCTCAGTATATAACTAGACTCCCAACTGGTGGTCCATCCACATCACCTAGAGATCTTTTATACCATAGTGCACCAACTTCTTCATATCTGGAGAAAGCCATTGAAAAAGGAAAAGTACCACTCAACGATTCTACCCATACATGGGAATAGTGTTTTAGTATAAATTATATTTTGATGAGATATTTTTTTTAATATGTTTTTGATTAAAACCTTCTTTATTACCTTTTTCTATATTTATTCATTCATTCTTCTTCTGATATTAATATTTATTTCTAAGTACACTACCATTATATTGTGATAATAGTTTTTTTGTTACACCCAAATAAGGGAGAATTCTTATGGAATTTTTATTGGGGAAAACAAACATTTTTTTTAGATAATTAATTTTTTTGAATCATATTCATGATATGTCTTCAATTGTATTGATTTTAAATTTGGTATCTATTTTATTATACCTTTGAATACATGATTTGTTATCATTAAAAAAGGGAAATTGTTGACCTATTTATCATAGAAATAATAAAATCATGATACTAATGATATTTAAAAGATTCATGCTTTCTCTATGAATTTTTTTAATATGATAGATTAGATGAATTTTTTTATAAATTATGAGACATTGTTGTAGTGAAAACACCACCATGAATGAATCACTATCAAAAAAAGGACATTAAATCAACATAGAGAAATAGAAATGTCATAAAACATGTTCCATTACATATAAAACCATTAAACAAGAGTCACAACCATGATGAAATTTTGACAATGTCTGAGTAACCACTAGAATGTTAACTCACAATCATATAAGGAACCCTCATCATAGAAGTCTTGCTAAGTAGAAAATGCCATATGAGAAATATGTCACACCACATGAATGAGACAATGCCAACCTGATACACAACCAGAGTATGATGCCACTAATGTCACACCATAATACATATAAAACTCTATATAGATACTCCATTATAATGAAATAACTCTATTACAGAGCCACCAATCACGAGTCACTGTCACTATTTATATACTCTAATTATTTGAATTAATTATTTTTCTAATGACTAGTTTATTGAATATAATTCGATGCAAAATTTAATGATTTTATCTTAAATGGATAACAAAAAGATTTTATGAATGTGGAATACATGTAGTACGAGGAAGCATAAAGGATTTGGATCTCTTACTACTGTTGCTGATACAAAGATATGCAGATTCCCTCATAAAATATATAACGATAAAACTGATGAATTGATAGGATTGACATGTAATCAATAATGCTGAATAATATTCCTAGTACAAGAATAGTATACTTTGTGCATTCGACACACACTTGACTAAAGAATCCAATGATCATACATATTAGGAGTACTCCTACAAGTAAATAACAAGAGTCTTTGAAACTTGGTTTTTACGATGTTCTCACAAGTACCTGAGTCAAGATCCACTGCATATCAAAATCTAGTGTTATGAGGTGCACTGAAAAAAAACTGAGAATCTATATTTCATCGTACAATTTTTACTCAGTTTTTTATTTTATATTATGTTTACATTAGTGTGTGGTAAAATCTATTTTATATTTTCACACTTTGTACTAATAAAAACAAGAATATAATATTATATATTTTCAAATTCCTTTTTATCTTTTGTAATCCCACATCTAACTATAGTAAACGTATTTTGCGACATTTTATATTTTCTCTCCCATGGATAGTAGTGGAAGAGGCCATGTATGGTCTAGAAAGATGTATACTATTGTGAAAACTAATCTGGGTTGTGGATAAAATGGTTAATTTTTATAAAATCCTTGGTGGTGGGTGGTCACCATGTAGAGAGGAATCATTATCAAATTGATATTGAACCAATTATATTAAAAATTCCATTTTTCATATTTTATTATTCCATTTTGAATCTATTATTTTTAACTGGAAATTGATTTAAAATGTAAAAAATATATACATTGATAGTTAACTTTAATTACTGTTTCTATATGTTTTTAGTTGTGAATATTAATTTCAAAGAATTATGTAGTATTTTTTTTGAGACCTAATCAATCGTCTAAGAAATATTTTAAAGTATTGAAATTTATAACTATCAATTTTTTATGTTAATTAGGACATTTTTATATTAATTGGGGGAAACGTTTTTAACCCATATTGAATAGAAATTTTTATCGAGTAATCAATTCACCACCTCTTTAGTTACTCACTAGCTGAAAAAGATGGTTATGTATATGAAGTGTACCATTTGTGATGATCATTGTGGGACATGTGGAAGATAATTTAAGATATAAATTTATAATGATTATTGTATCTAAGGATACTAAAGCTCAATGTCTATTGGGAGTTTATTATTATCAAATGTATTGAATATACATATAAAATTATGTAATAATTTTGCATCAGATTTTTTGATAACCATAGATTGAATCATATTAGTGTATTGTTATATTATAAAATTTTGTTATACATAAAATTATAAAAAAAATAAGATTACTTATAAAGAACTGTATGTGATATTGGTAATAACTATGTGTTTCATGAATTGATTATAAGGATTCCTAATATAGGAAATATCCTGAATATTTTCCAAGATTACATGATTCCTTATTGTGATAAATAATTTCGGATGCTCAACAAGTAATTATTGTGTTAATAAGGGATTAAATATAGAATGATATAGTTGAGGTGGTTAGGGAAATTATCAAATATTGAATTATATTTTGTTATAAAATAATTATAAACTTATTTTTTAAGTGAAAGGTAACTAAAATTTTAATTCACATCATTAATGATAATATTTATAATTAGAGATAAATTAACCTAAGGGAATGATGATCACATTACAATTCCATAACTTTTCTCTGATAGAGGTTATTGTGAATTTCATTCTTACAATTCATATTATTCTATTACATTTTAATTTTATGTTAAATTGGTCATCGAAATAATCTCTTTGTATAGTCCCCATGTCAATTTTCCGATGAAGGGGAACCACATTTGATATTATGGATCAACGAACAATTTCTTATCAGTGTGAGGATGATTTAGATTATGAAATGGAAATTAAATCAATTGTATGGGTAATATTACCAAATCATTATGGGTAGTCTCTCAAATGGTTGCAGACAGACTAAAAATTTCAATTTTCCAAGTTTTTTGGAATACAAAAAAGCATTTCATGGTGAATTTATTACTAATCGTTTTAATCATGTTATTTTGTCTATAGAACTCATACATAGTGATATATCTAATAAAATGATTCCATATATAATGGACCTGATTGAGTTATTAGAATTAAAATAGATAATCCATCAAAAAACCCTTATTACATTGATCCATCCATGTGTGTCCCCATGGGGTGAACATGTTCTTTTTAAAAAGGATATTGAAGGATTAATGAATCTTTCCATTTATTATTGACATTTTAACAATATCACTATCGATAATAAGTATCCATGATGATTTTTGGATGATTTTTAGTCACACAAGAGCACACCAATACTTTTCAATGTTTGAATTCGGATCTAGATATATTCAGTTGAGGATAATAAATTCAGAAAAGTTGATTATATCATTTCATATGAGGTATGGTAAAAATGATTTTATTGTGAAGGAATTTAGAATTATTAATTCCACTTTTATATTCATAAATTTAATGAATAAAGTCTTTATATATTATCATGATCAGTTTCTACTTGAATTTATATAATAAATTCATAAATATTTTTTGATAAGAAATAGAATGATGATCAGTTTATAATTATGTCTAATTCCGTTAGGATTTAAAAATAATACAAAAAAATTATTTAAAATAATTATATCTATCAAATGTATCATTATTAGAACACTATTTTAATGAGAGGATATATAAATGGTTTCCAAAATGTTTGGTGTTATTAAGCATTCTCGATTAACCACAATGACCAAAATATTTAGTATTCAAGAGTTGTTAAGTTACTATTGAAACATTTTGGAAAATGTTCACATATAGATATTCCAAAAATCAGTGATAACATATAATCCATCCATGTTCTATTAGACAGATTAATGTGAAGAAAATTTCAAGGAACTGAAGATATGGTTAGTCAATTCACCTGTGATCACACTAACCTACATTGAATAATGGTTTGTGAAATATAATGATTTATACAATAAGATACTCAGATGGGTTTTCATAAAAATTAACATTTTGGTAGATTATTCCTCATTCCAAGTTAAGATGCGTGATTAAAATTAGATATATAATTGGTTAAAACTAGATACGGTAATTTTTTCTTGGATACTATAGAGGATTTAACATTATTGTGAAAGGTTTTAAATATGTATGTATTATATAATATTGATTTATATATTATCACATAATTACCTGAATAATAACTAAATTACATGGTTGGAACTGATTAAATATTATTACTGATTAAAACATTACCTCCCTCTAAACATAAAAATGTTGGCTGATGGTCAGATTCAGAATTACCATTCTAGTTTTTCCACGATGAGGATTGAAAGAAATTAAATAAATATAAAATTATAGAACATGGATCATTAAATCATAAGGTATGAGTATAAATTATATATCCTTTAGATTAATGTTCCACCATTAATCAATTTTATGATAAAATAGGCCAATTAGGATGATGCTCAACTGCCTAAGAAGGTATGGAATTATACTTAGTTAAACAATGTCTATAATTGACTAATCAGGATTCCGAACTAACTGAGTGTATCATCAATAATATTTTGGAATAAGGATATATTTTATAATTATCACATTTAATACATACATATTCATCCATGATTTATGAATATGCACATACATATAAATGTGTATTTCTTGTTGGGAACATGAAAGGGGATATTGGAGAGTTTGTATCAAGTTGTTTTCTATAAAAACACATATGGTTGAGAGATAAAATTATAATAGAATGTAACAACTACTACCCATATCAGGATGGATATGGAAAAACTTCACAATGCATTTCATCATGGGACCCCTCATGACATCTATAAGAATGACCTTGAATTTTGGTGGAAGTTAGTTTGTTTACAAAATTAGCCCATTTATTTTCTATAATATTATATTTATAAAATTATTAGAACAACTATATATAAGTTATAGAAGATGTATGTTTTTAATTTTTACCACTATCTATCATACATTATCACTATCTTAGGGATTCCTTAAAAATTAGGAGAGGGATTCAATATGTATTTAACAAAGAGTTAAAATTTAGAACTCTATATCATCATTATACAAATTTATTTTTTTATATGACTATTCCCAACATTGATGATATGTTGATAGATTATTTTATTTATTTCAATTGTTTTTGGGATATGTACCTTTCTTATTTTAGTTTTCAAAAAATAATTTCTTTCACTTCATCATTTAGATGGATTTTTATGAAGCCCTCTATTATATAAAGTAATAATACCCAAATTTTATGGGATAAAGTTAGATAGTAAAATTTATTGGTAACTATGATTTATAGTGAAATAGAAGATAAGATTAGATATATTTGAAAATATATCAGGATAACTCAGATTCGATGAATTGTAATGATGGAAATTGTAGTAACTAATTTTTTCCATATTTGGTTCTGTACTATTATAACTAATTATTACATATGTAATTTATATTTAATTACAAAAAACCGAATGATTATATAATTTGGATACAATGATTTAAAATATATAACCACTTTTTAAAAAATAATTTAAAATGATGGAAAAAATTAGACTCAATATTTACGCACATAAGATGTAAAAACTATATTTAGAAAGGTATCTTTTTATGCATAAAAATTTCAATTATTATTTTCTAAATGTTTACAATTAATATTACATTAATATTTTTATTAATGATTAAATTATTTTTATGTCTATATCATCATAATAAAATATATAATTCCATATTATGGAAACTCATTAATGAAAACTTATTAAAAATAGTTTTATTGGAGTAATTTTTTAATTATCATTATGAAATGTGAAACATGAGATTTATAATATCAAAATTATATTCATAAATGATTTATATTAATTTATAAATAAATATTTTTTATATTTTAAAAGTTTCAAAAAATTTTAAAATCTATTTTTATTTTTAAAAATTCATAATAGTGAAAGTGTTTGTAAAATTGATGTTCTCAACTATTCATCACAAAATTCAACCATTCCAAAAAATATAAAACATTCACCAAAATAAAATTTTGATATGGGGAATTAAAAAATTATTTTTATTTAATGAAATTTAAATTTAAATGTTATAAATGTTTAATTTAGATGAAAATAATAAAAATAGTGGAAAATATTTTTCTTCAAAAATGTCATTTCAACAAATTCATAACATTATTTTATTGGAAATTAATAATTTGAATTATGATAATATATTAATTCAAATATAATTTTTTTTTCAATTTTTCCATTTAATTTATTCATAAAAATACACATCAATTACAAACAGTTAATTGATAAAGGGTAATATTTTTTGAAGTTAAATAATATTTATTTGGATTCTGTAACTGCATGTATTTTATGTTGAATGATGTATAGTTATTTATTAGTTGTTTTTATATTCTTATATTTTTCTTAATAGTATTTATCAAATATGTCATGACTCATTATAGTTTTGTGTTTTATATGGAGGAATATCTCAATTTCATTAGATTTAATTAATGATAATTTATATACTAACACTAGGGAGCATTACATACCCCGTTATATAAATTTTTCGTCCTTATATTACTTATAATTCAATATTTAATGAATATAATGAATTAATAATAGATTAAATATATATATTTTATACAGATATCAACCTTGCAATCTATAATAAAAGATAGATTAGGAGGCTTTGCATACATTGAATATATGGTGGATTTTTTTATCTAAAAATGGTTACAAAATATGGTTCCTTAGTTTATTAGAGGTTATTCTAGGGATATACCATTTATTGATAAATTTTAATGATCATATTTTCTATGAAATACTAAAAGAAAAATCGATTCAATAATATCCAATAATATCATAGTAAATTATCATAGGAATATGAATATATATTATCTTTTGAAACAATTTTTTCCACTACTGAATCTTTTAGTACAAATGTGATATATTCAGATAAACCTATAAATATGTTAATTTGACATAGGATCTCTATGACTAGTTTCTTATAATATTCTCAATCCTATAGAAATTAAATTTCTAAATAGTTGTTCATGTAAAATAGTTTATTCAACAATACATGTTTATGAAGATTTTCAAACTAATTTTGTAGTTAGGACTCTATGTAATTCACAAGATGAATATCAGGTTAATACCAACCCATGATTCAGGGTTATTACCCCTAGGTGGACATGTTCCATCACTCACATCAACTTCTTTTAATATGAAATAGATTCCATTTCATGGAAACCATAATATATCTTCAATACCAAAACATTATGATGTTATCATATACGTTGATTTATCCTTGGTGTTTTGTAATGATATATCATGATAGTCCCCAAAATTTAAAAAACATCATATATAAAAAACAAAATGAAACATTGATGCCAAATGAGGTATCCTAGAACCACACTCCTACTTATAGTGAAAAAAAACATAATTTAATGCTATATTTGACTATATGTAATTTCTTCTAAACTAAAGATAAATATATTTAAATATATTAAATATTAAATATAAAAATAATGAACCCAATACAAAGAATGTAAGGCCTGATTTCATTGATTATAAACTACATAAGATTAATATTTAATGATTATTATGAAATTTTTAGCATAATTAAACCATACTAGAACCTATTCTAGAAACCCCCTTACTTTTACTATCCTTCAAATCATAGGGAACACAATCAAAAGAAACATATGAGTTCAAATGCTCAGTAAGGGAAAACATATCAAAATTTAATTAAGTGTTATATAATATACATGTGAGAATACATGAACCATGAAAAATATCTTCTTAAATTTATATGCTATATTTATTGTTATGATTATGGAATTATGAAAAAACATGTAATCTCAATTGATCGAACATATACTGTAACATCCCATGTAAATAATGAATTGGAAATTATCATATTTATTAATATTTGTGAATTAAATATTAATTCTACTTTAAAGGGGATTCTAGGTCTAATAGCGTACTCAACTCACTTCAATGGGTTTTATTGAAATCTAATTGTTCACACAACATTGAGTTATACTGAAAAATAAAACAAAATAATTATTATTTTCAATGGTAGTTAATGCCTAGCCATTATATTGGCAGGATTGAATATAACTAACTAAAAAATGATTATATGTGTTTGATAAATGACTTTACATTTAACCAATAAATTTTAGAGTCTTATAATAAGAAAGAATCATATCTTAAGCAATAAATACTCTAATATTCTTTAAAAGGTAGTTTTACCACCTTTTGATGGAGAACCCATTTTAAATCTATTATTGGTCACTTTTATATGTTCTATGTGACAAAATAAAATTCTTATTTATAACTGGGACATCCAAATTTACATTGGGAAAATTTTTGGTATTTTTCTGTAAAAAATCATTTTTAATGAAAAGTAAAAAATAATGTATTATAATTGAAAACTACCTTTTAAAATAATTTATTTATATGTATATATTATCTTTTTAATTGATTTTAAATTTTAATTAGATTATATTTTATCAATTCAATCCAATTTTTGTCATTTTAATTAATTTCACTTTGAAATTGTACATAAACAAGTGTTAATCTTTTTATAGTTAATATTTCTTTAAAAACCCGCTTTTTGTTTTGACAAAAGCAATTAATTTTAAATTATTTTCTGTCACTGATATGTTTTGAGTTTGGAAAAATGGATTCAATATTTGAAATTATGATTTAAAAATTGTGTAAATAGGTAACTTTTATTTCCAGATATTATGAATATTTACTTTAGTAAATATTTAATTTACCATGGTTTAAGGTTAAATATGGTAAATAAGGGTAATAAAATATTATTATAATAATATAAAATTACCCTAAAATGTGTCCTAATATTATTTGTTAATAAATATCTGACCATGAGCATCCATGGGTCTATTTTGGGATCCCAAGGATCCACTGGGGAGTGACAATGACACTATATATTAATGAATTTAATGTAAAGGCAAAAATGTCCTAAACTAATATATTTTAGTAAATTAATTTTTACATGGGGTTATATAATTTATCTCTTTGAATATAAATATTCATTAGGAATCTAAAAATATTTACTACATAATTGTTTTTTATAATTTATAGACATCAAACAAATAAAATTATTTATGACACAATAATGATGCAATGTTTTCCTCCTTAAAAACTGATTTAAATAAATAGGATTATAATGATTAAAATAATATCCAAAACCAATAAAATTCCAATTGAATGATTTTATTTATACCATTAGTCATATTATCTAATACTTTAATTAGTTTGGGACCATTAGAAAACGAAAGTAATTATATAATAAAATAATACTTCCACACTTTCCTAAAGAGCCCCTCCTCCCGCTTATAAAAATCCCTCACCTCAAACCCATTCATCTCACCTCTCAAGAACCTTGCCTCATCCATACCCTACCCAAATAATCTCTCAAGATCCCTTTATTCCTCTTGGATGACTTACCTTAGGTAGAAAGCACTTCATGTAATTCTTTCGGTTCAATCCAATGGGAGATACCCAATTTAAGGGTAATGTATTCCCCCAAGTCCTTTGGTTTTATTTTACATATCCGACAACCTAAACTATTTTTATTCCATTATTTGATAATAACACCAGTATCCTAAATATACTAGGTTGTTTTTATAATATTTTTTCAAAATAAACTTATACACTCCACCATCTAATGGATAAAGAACATACTATTTTTGTGGATGGTAAACTAACGCCTCATGAAACAAAGATTGTTCAAATATCTTCTACCACATCTCATGGTGTCCATTGTCATGGCACTATATTTATATATGATATATATATTATGTTTATCTTTTCATTATGGCTCATTATTATTTCATTTATAGTATACCATTATGGTTTCCATTTTGGGTACACACGATAATTTCATTTGAGGAAGTGTAGACTATCACCCCTCAAAGTGATATGACTCGTTCATGCCATACGTGGGACGTATAAAATATGGAGTTAATGAAATTATATATTATATTATATTTTAAATATAATATTCTTTTGTATTATTATATTTTCATTCCATTAAATATGAAATAGAAATGAAAGTTGTGGTCATGCGTACGTATGGCTTACTGTCTTCACGAATCGTGTATTTCATTTCATACAACTAAATGTTATGTAATATTATAAATAAATATATATACCGGATATATATGTTATATATGATATATAAATCCTAAATACCACTCTGGAGATAATGGACTCTTGACCACATGGACAACATGTAATTATAAGCTGGTCAATTTTGACTCAACTACCAAATAGTAATAAAATGACCATTGCTAACTAAAATGATTACATAATGTTTATAACATGTTAATGAGTGATATAAAAGGAATAAAATACTTGTAAATTTTTATAATCTAGTATAAATTAACTTATGTTTATTATTCAGGAAGAACAAGGAACAAACAATTCTTGTCTGAGATGAGGTAAGAGGGTTCTTATCTCACTTTTAATTCCATGAGATTTCCATTGTTTTCCACTTATTTATTGCATGTGTTGTATTGTGTACTGAAATTTGATATATATTATCATTATCATTATATAAATCTTATTCTGTGATTCATTTGGTGGCTATTAACTTTTGGTCATACGACTCGATTGATTAAAACAAGGTAAGGGGTTTTCATCCCACTTTATTATTCCCATGATATAAATGCTATATTTGCCACTATTTCTATTTTTGTGGTGGATATATTACCCATTATTCTATTATTGGTTTAATATAATTAAATATATGTGTATTTAAATATTTATTGAATTATCCTTCTTTCATGGGTATATGATTCATGTGTCACTAAGTCAGTAAGGGAACCTTTCATCCTCTTATTTTTTTAAAACTTCTATTTGTTGTGTCTTTTAATTTACATCTTCTTATGTTGGGATATGTTACTATATATCCTTATTGTTATAAATATTCTGTCCAACTGTTTAAATACCCTTTTCTATCTCATTAATTCATTTTCTTAATTTTAATTTGATGTCGTTAGGCTATCAAAATTTTGTAATGAAACTTCTTCACCCAATTTCAACTATTTGGGTTAAACTTCTACTTCTTGATTATGTCGTGATATTAATAAGTGTGAATAAACTATTAATTCTTTACACATAATATCCACTTATATGTGGTGTATTTATATTTTTCACACAAAGTTATGTCATTGATTTATCCTTAATCTAACAATACCGTCTTTATAAGGGATTTCGACTCAATTTACATATCACTGAGGCTTCATTGTTGTTATGTGCCAATTCACTCTTATATGGTGTGTATACTGTCCTTTGGATTATTTTTGTCATGAATATATTTATTCTCATGTTATTATAAAGTTCTAATTTAGTGTTATTCCTCAATTATGTTTATTTAAGAATCTATCATTTTGTTAAAATCTCTTTAACTAAAATATCATTTTAAATGATTTAAAGATTTATTCTTATAAATCATTATCATTAATGTCCATTTTTAAAAATGTTTATAAGGTTTTATTTATATGGACATTAATTATTTTAAATGTTAATTCCTTAAAAAGTTTTGAATTTGTATGGGAAACTTTGATTTCAAAAATCTCATTATTAAATGCTTTAAATGGTTTTGAAAATGGTTTTGATAAAGCATTGTCTATTTCAATATCTTGAATTGATATATTGTGATTGTAATGTAAAAATGTTATATTTTTTATTATTCTTGTGTTATTTGTTATGATTATTTGTCATTTTTTACATATATGGGTGGTTTCGTGATAAACCTAGGTGGGTTAGCTCGAGATAGCTCTCCAATGCATTGGGTAACGTGACAGAGGGAAATGTTAATTTTTCTCCTAAGAGATTTAGGGAATATACTGTGATGGGTATTCCAAATGTGACTCCCTGTATAGCTGTGATATCTACAATGTAAGTATGTTATAAATTCCATACATTACATTTATGATTCATGATTTCTATGTGTTATTCATAAATCTTATGATTTCATGAGGCATGCTATGATTGAAAATTATGGTATCATGTAATTGTATTTATTTATGGGTTAATGTTTCCTTTCATTAGTTTGTGACCCATACTATGCTTTTTATGCTCATCCCAATTTTTTGAAATGTTTTCCACAAGACATAATGATGAATACAATCATGGATGGGATCATGGAAAATTCATGCTGTCTAAAACATGTAACTAAAATGTTTCTTTTTAAGAGCTTTTATTTTGTGAAAAAATAGATACTGGGTAGTAGTGTCTACATGTATTATTCAAGTTGTTATGTAATTGTTATAGCCTAATTCTCTAAAACTCTAAACCTGAAGAGATCATAAAAGTGAATTCTTGACATAATTTAATATTATGTAATGTTTACGGCCGAGTCCTTATAGTTGGTATCATAGGTCAGTTTAGATAACTTTAGAGGTTAGGGTGTTTATTAAGAATACGTGACATTACCATAATGGATATGATTTTAAAAAGAGTCATAGTTATTTTAGATAATGTGAATGAGTTTAATATAACATGTATTAGTCTATATTAGTTTATACCCTCCTCATAAGATATTATATGATTTTTTCATTGATATAATTGTACTGAACTTTTGGATTTTATAAAATGGATGGATCAAGAAGGAACCAAAGTAATAGCGGATATGAAGAAAACTGTGACATTTTTCTGAATGAGAATCTGAATGAAGTGGGTGCTATAATGAGAACTCTTGTGGTTATTCTCATCCAATTATCTAGAGTCATGATCGAACACCTGAAAAATGGTTATTTTAATAAGGATTAATATATGTGAGAAACAAATCCCTATGTTAGTACTTGTAATAATCATAAAGGTATATATGTTCAAAAACCAATGTGTCAAGGATGTGGAAAAAAAGACATAGGAAAATGTTTCAATGGGACGGGAAGATTCTATATATGTGGTAACGAAGGTCATAAAGCAAGAACCTTCCATGGAAAACGGAAGCATCCAATTGAATCAATGAAATGGAAAGAATATCTTTTTGAGGAATCAATTGAATGTTTTAAATGTGGTGTGCATGGTCATTATACAAACGAATGTCCTCCAAAGATGTTTCGGTAATGGGATCACCAGGATCATACAAATATATGTTTACCAATACCTAATTCCATTATGATTTAGTATGAAGAAATTGACAATGACCAGCGAAAGGTATGGATTATTTCTTAACATATGTTTCAATATTACTCAATCTTAATATATAACTCATTATTTTGTATGTAGGAAAGAATTATTTCAGAATAAGTTGGTAAAGAATGGTTAATGGATAATTAAATCATTAAATGAGTAAGGAGTTAACATATAAGGGATTCAAGAGTTATCATAGATTTTATGATTATGAAATGCTTAAAAATATTATGGCTCTTTTCATGATGAAATTACATAGGAAGAAATTTTATAATATGTGTAACCTTGAAGATTTATATAAGAAAATGTATTTTATGTAATAATTATTTTTATAAGTAATGGTGGAATTTTAATTTTTAAGAATCTACACTTATATTTTAGGATATATGGGGATTTGGGAAATGATTAACCTATCATAAAGAATATGAAATTTTGTTAATTACACTTCAGTATGAGAGGTTAAGAGTAACTTATGTTTTTAGAGATAAATATTATGATTTTTGTGGATGACCATGTGATCAAATAGTTTTGAATTTTGGGTTCCAATGCTAGTTTGGATTAAATTTAATAATTTTGTGGATAGTTGTTTATTGAATGGTCTTTGTTGAACTTTGGGTATTGTTTGAAATTATTTAGATATTAAGAGTAGTTTTTCTTTTGGTAAAAGTCTATCGTTTTTGGGAATTATGTGATCATATAATAAATGTTTTGGTTTCAGTTGATGTCTAAAGATATGGGAAATATATAGTTCATATTTTGTAGATTATTTGATACTATAGAGTTAGATTCTGACGCTTTTAATGTGACCAGGTCAGTTTGAAAACTCATTGTTTGGAGAAAAGATGAATTTGTGGTAGAAATTTAGTAAAGGATAAAAGTTTACAGGACAAGTACATATGTTTCCTTATGTTTTTTGTTATGATCATAAAAAATATTCATCATTATGAAAAGTAACATAAAACAAAAACATTTTCCATTAAATTTTCCTATTGGGGAATCAATGACTGTTTAACCCATCACATGTTTGTGATTTTCTGGTGGATAACTTTCTCCTAAAAATGTTTTCTACCACACTCCATCAAACCTTGATGCTTTGTTTCTATTCCATCTACATGTTTTCTTACCTTGAAACCCAGTATGTGATATCTTCAGTGACCTTTTTATTTCTCTTTAATTCTTTTAAAGTGATATATTAAATGATGTTTTTTCTGATGTGGGACTTTCAATGATGTTTTTGTGCCTAATTTTAAAATTGTGAGGATGAATTTCCCAAAAGGGGGGAAGGAAGTAATATCCCAAGTAAATGAAGAATATTAAATTTTCATATTTATTAATATTTGTGAAATAAATAATAATTTTATTTTAAAGGGGATTATATGTTTGATAGCATACTCAAATCACAACAACATGTTTTTTTAAATCTTATGTTGCACACAACGTTGAGTTATACTAGAAAATAATATTATATTATTATTTTGAATGACAGTTAATGCCTAGCCATTGTATTGGCTATAAATGAACCTAACTAACTAAAATATGATTATACATGTTTGATAAATGACTTTACATTTATCCAATAAATTTTAGAGGCTTCTAATAAGAATGAATCGTATCTTAAGCATGAAATACTCTAATATTCTTTATTGGGACATTTTACCACCTTTTGATAGAGAACCTTTTTAAATCTAGTATTGGTCACTTTTATATGTTCTATTTGAAAAAAAAATTAGTCTTTAGAATTGGGACCTCAAAATTTACTTTGGGTAAATTTTTTGAATTTTCCTGATAAATTTCATTTTTTAATGAATAATGGAAATTAATGTATTTTAATTCAAAATTGTCTTTTTAATATAATTTATTTATATGGTTAGATTACCTTTTTAATTGGTTTTAAAGTGTAATTAGATTATATTTTTACCATTTAATTCAATTTTGTTCGTTGTAATTAAATTCAATTTGGAATTGTACATAAACAAGAGTCAATCTTTTGATATATAATATTTATTAAAAAACACGCTTTTTGTTTTGACCATAGAAATTAATTTTAAATTAATATCATCCACTTATATGTATTGAACTTTTAAAAATGGATTTTATATTTAGAATCATGATGTCCAAATTATTTAAATAGTAAACTTTTATTTTCAGTCATTAGGAATATTTATCTCAGTAAATATTTTATTTACCATGGTTAGAGGGAAAATCTGGTAAATAAGTGTAAAAATTATAATAATAATAATATATAATTACCCTAAAATGTGTTTGAATCTTATTTGTTCATAAATATCCAACCATGGGAATCCTTGGGTCGATTTTGGGACCCAATGGAGCCACATGTGAGTTATAATGACACTTTATATTAATTAATTTAAAGTGAAGACAAAAAATGACATAAACAAATATCTTTTAGTAAATTAATTTTTTCAAGGGGTTATATTAGTTATCTCTTCGCTTATAAATATTTCATTGAAATATAAAAACATTTCCTACACCTTGGTAATTTTTTTAATTTCTATACATCATATAAATAAAATTATTTATGACACAATAATGATGCAGTGTTTACCTCATTAATAAATGATTTATATAAATAAGATTATAATGGACAAAATAATATCCAAAACTGGTCCATTTCTAATTCGATTATTTTATTTCAACCACGAGGCACCTTATCTTTGACTTTAATTAGTTTTGGATCTTTAGAAACCGAAAATTAATATATAATAAAATATTATTTGCACACTTTCCTAAAGAGCCCCTCCACCCTCTTATAAAAAGACCTCGCCTAAAACCCACTCCTCACACCTGTCAAGCCCCTTATATCTTCCAAACCCTACCCAAATAATCTCTAAATATCCCTCTATTGCTTTTTTAATCCTTAACTAAGGAAGAATACACTTCAAGAATTTTTTTTGGTTTAATCCAAAGGGAGATACCAAATTTAATGGTAATGTCTTCTCCCAAGTCCTTTGGTTTTATTTTGCATCTCCAACCCCATAAACTCTTTTTATTCCATTATTTCATAACAAAACTAGTATCCTAAATATACTAGGTTTTTTTTATGATACATATTAGATAAACACTTACACACACCTCCATCTAATGGGTAAATAATATATTTTTTCTCAAAATGGAATACTAACTCCTCACGAAATGATGATTGTTCAAATATATCTTACAGCCTCTCATGGTGGCCATTATTATAGAACTGTATTTATATATGATATATATATTATTTTCATGTTTTATTTATGATTCTATATTTTTTCATTTATATCATATCATTATGGTTTCAATAATGGGTAAACGAGATAATTTCATTTGAGGAAGTGTGGACTACCGCCCCCTCAAAGTGATATGACTCGTTCATGACATAGGGTGGATGTATAAAGGACGGAGTTAATGAAATTATATGTTATATTATAATGGAATCATAATATACCTATGTATAATTATATTTTAATTTTCTTAAATACAAAATATAAATTAAAGTAGCCTTCATGGACACGTACGACTTATTATCTCCATAAACAATGAATTTCATTTTTTACCTCTAAATGTTATGTAAAATTATTAATTTATATATATATATATATATTGGATATATATGATACATATGATATATAAATAATTCATTCCATTTTTTATATAATGGAATCTTCACCACATAGACAACCTATAATTATAAGGTCTTCAATTTTGAATCAAGTACAAAATATCAAAAAATAACCATTGTTAACTTAAATGAATACATAATGATTACAACATGGGAATGAGTGATATAATAGGAAAATTAAATATAAATAGGTTATAAATAAATTATAAATTAACTAATGTTTATTATTATGATGAAAAATGAACAAACAAGTCATATCGGACACAAGGTAAGAGGTTTCTAATCTCACTTTTAATTCTGTGAGCTTTCCATTGTACATCACTTATTTATTTCATGTGGTTTGTTGTGTAATTCCATTTGATATATATTATAATTATCTTTATATTCATGTTATTCATTGATTTATTTTTTGTTTATTAACTTTTGGTCATATGACTTGAATGATTACAACGTGGTAAGGGTTTTTCATCTCACTTTTTTATTCCCGTGAGATTAATGCTATATTTGCCACTATTTACTTTTGTGTGGTGGATGTGCAACCCATTATTGTATTATTTATGAAATATAATTTAATTTATGGGTATTTACATCTTCATTTAATTATACTTCTTTAATGGGTATATGTTTTTTATGTTACCAAATCTGTATGGAAACCTTTCACCCTCTTCTTTTTAGAAGACTTATTTTTGTTATGTCCTATAATTTACATCATCTTATATAGGGATATGTTCCTCTATATCTTTATTGCTGTAAATTTTAGGTCCAAGTAATGAGATACCCTTTTCTTTCTTATAAACTAATTTTATAAATTTTAAAGTGACGTTTTTAGGATGTCAAATTTCTGTAAGGGAACTTCTTCACAAAATTTCAATTCTTTGGGTTAAACCTATACTTCATGATTATCTCATGCTATGAAATAGTTGTAATATACAATGATTGTTTTACCTTTAATATCCATATATTTTGGGCGTATTTATATTTTCCACACAAAATTATGTCATCGATTTATCCTTAATCTTAAGATACCTTCTTTATAAGGGATTTCGTCTCAATTTACATTCCATTGTGACTTCATTGTTGTTATGTGTCAATTCACTCTTATATGTTGTGTATAATGTCCTTTGGAATATTATATCATTAATACCTTTGTAATAATGATACTATAATGTTCTGATTAAATGTTATTCCTTAATTTTTTTTATTCAAGCGTCTCTCATTTTGATACAAACTCTTTAACTAAAATATCATTTTAAATATTTTATTGATTTATTCTTCTAAATATTTATCATTAATGCCCATGATTTAAAAATAGTTTTGGGGATTTATTTATATGTACATTTATTTTTTTAAATGTAAATTTATTTAAATGTTTTAATGTGTTATGGGACACTTTGATTCCGAAAATCACTTTATTAAATGTTTTAAATGATTTTGATAAATAATTGTTTATTTAAATATCTTGAATTGATATATTGTTATTGTAATGTAAAAATGCTTTCTTTTCTTAATGCTTGTGTTATGTGTTATGATTGTTGAGCATTTTTTACATATACGGGTGGTTCTATGGTAAACCTAGGGTGGGTGAGCCTGAGATAGCTCTCCAATTCCCTGGGAACATGACAGAGGTAATGGTTAAAGTTTATCCTAAGAGATTTAGGGAATATACTATGATGGGTATTTAAAATGTGACTCCCTATGTAGTTGTGATATCTACAATGTTAGTATGTTATGAATTCCATAAGTTACCTTTATGATTTATGATTTCTATATTTTATTCACAAACCTTATGATTTCATGATGTCAGTTATGATCGGACATTATGGCTTCATTTATTTTTATTTATTTATGGGTTAATGTTTTCCTTCCTTATTTTGTAACCTTTACTGATATTTTTATGCTCATCCCATGTTTTTGAAATGTTTTCTACAAGACATAATGATGAATATGGTCAAGGATGGGATCAAGGAAAAGTCATGGTCTTTAAAACAAGGAACAAGTCATGTTTCTTTTTAAGAGTTTTTATTTTATGAAAAAACTGATACTAGGTAGTAGTGTCTACATGTATTTTTCAAGTTGTAATGTAATAGTTATATCCTAATTCTCTAAAACTCTAAACCTGAAAAGATCCTCAATGTGAATTCTTAACATAATTCAAGAATATGTAATGATTAAGGGAAGGTACTTATATATACCATATAAAATGGGTGTGGAAACACACGATAATTCCCATGAAACACAATGCATAATCGTATGCAAATGAGATAGAAATCATGAATGTTATTTAAAAAAATTAATACAAGGAATTATGGAAATAATATAAGAATTTGGAATCAATATATTGTGAATAAATACCTCTATATAAACCCATTAGGTTTTTAACAAATCAATGTGTGTCCACACATTATGTTTCATACAATTACAAGTATTTACAACCATAATGTTATGAAAAAAGACATTTGTGTCAACCATTTATGGTTTCAAAAATTCCCTCTTTTTTACAAACATTATGTTTTGAGAAAATAATATTATATCCATCATCTATGTTGTAAATAATCTATGTTTTTATTTCCTTGATGTTTTAAACACTTCCAATATACTGTAAATTTCATAGAAATATAATATAAATATAAGAAAATCTAACATCCCATTCACATTAGGTTAAAATATTTCCTACTTTCTGCTTATTATAGTTTCAGGTTTTATTTCTACTGTATTTTGTTTAATAATGAATGTATAACTTTCTAACACATTATTTATATTTTACATACAAAGATAAATATGATATTATATTATTTAAGGTAAAAAATTTATCTAAAAAATTTGTTCTTATGTTTCTTTTCAATATTCATTTTTTTGAACCCTAATCATGTTTTATTCGTAGTTAAGAATTACATGAGTTTTTGAGAATTTATCTTGTTTAATATTCTTAAACATTGTTTTTCCTTATGGCTAAAAAATATTGTTTTTAAACATTAAATTAACCCCTATCTTGAAATTTAGTATCTTCATGAACTATTTCAATCCACAATTGGTATTGTAGGAGGTCTCTAAAATAATTATACTCAAATATATGTTTTATTGTTTAGGATTTATGTGTTCTATATATACATTGAAAACATATTTTCTTCAAGTATTTCTTAAACATTTTTATCTTTATTTATAACCATTTACCAATTATATGTTTTTTGGAAAAGTAATATCTTATAGAATTTATAGTTTGAATATGGGTTCCATGTATAATCTAAATCCCACCTCACCACTAATATTTGATAGTAATGATTATGAGTATTTGGGAGATAAATTGAATACTGTTGTTATTAACACTAGAGTAAAAAAATAATCTAGCATTACTCAAGATGAGTTATTTGGAACTCTTATTCATTATGAAACCAGAATGAAGAGAAATGATGATTTCAAAAAAGTTATGAATGGTAATTAAAATGTAACATTAACTACTTCGTCTAAATCGATGACTCTAGAAAGGGTATGTATATCTAAAGATTATATAGATGTTTTTGTATCTCAATCAAGTGGCAGTGATCATTGAAAGAGTGAATTAGCCAATATTTCTCTAAGGATTAACACGATTGTTGGAAAGAAATATTTTATATACAGATAAAAGTATAATGGAATATGAGAAAAGAAAGACTCTGGTCTATCCTATTATGAATGTAAAATAGTTTCACATATCTTACATGATTGTCCTTTTCTTAAGATAAATGATAGTATGGAAAATCATTCTGAGAGAATCATAAAAAAGTACTAAAAAATAAGGATAATAAAGTCATAAAATAAAACAAAACTAGGAGGGTCAATAGTGGTGACTGTTCAAATTAATATTTATAGAATGAATCTTCTGGTCATGATAATATTGGTCTTATCGATAGTGTACCTATTTAAAATCATTGTCTTATGTCTAAGGTACACAATGTTGAATCCTTACAAATATTTTTTTAAATGCTAATTTTTATAATCAAGGATGTTATAAATCTTTAGATGATGAATCATGATCATCAGAAGATAATACCATACATTCATTTGATGATGATTATAGATTTTCTAAACTTACATAGGAAGAAATTTTTAATATAATAATGAAGTTAGAGAATGCAAATTCATGAATTTCCGTTTTAACTAAATAATTATCATGTCATTATAATAATCAAGATAAGAAAACTTCTGATTTAAAAAGTGTTTCTAAAAATATTAAATAAGTTAATTTTGAGAAAGATAGTCTTTATATGGATCATGGAAGTGTTATTTCTAAGAAAAATATTTTAATTGATAACTAAAGTAATAATACTAATATCATTAAGGATATGAATTTAGTCATCAAACTAAAATAGTTTTTTTCTTAAATACACTTTTATCAAATTTTACATCAGGAAGGAATGAATTTGATAAATTATATTCACAATATCATCCTATAAAGAATAGTTCTAGAATTTTTTATACTCACTCAAAACCTATTTTTAGTAATAATTATTTTGTTCCCCAATGTGCTCACTCTTTTACTAAATTTCAATGTAGTAGACATTGGGTGAAAATTATTCTTTAAATAAACCCAATCATTATGTTTTCATAACACTTATTTTTCCAAGAAAATGTGGATTTCTTATGATTTTAGTTTCTCATATTTGGGATATATGAATAATTGGATTTTTAAATTAAAACTCTACTATTTTCAAGAAAATAATGAATGTACCAAAATAATTTCATGGATCATGGATCAAGGATATCCCTAGAATATGAATGGTAACAAAAAAAATATTTGAAATGATTATCAAGATGAAGAGAGGAAAATTAACTTTTAATGATAATGTATAGAGTGAAATTGTTGGTATATTTTATATTGTTCTTCTTGGAAAAACATTTATTTAAAATGTTTTATTTGTTATTTGTCTTAATCATAACCTCATTAAAATAATCCAATTATTTGAAGAAAGTTACCATGTGGATTTTAATAATAATAAATTATTTATAGAAAATTAAAAAAAAGATTTTATTCATTCATCCCATAAGAAATATAATGTTTATAAACTAAAAAATGAAGTCCTTTATATCCATGATCTATCATGCCTTAGTGAAATTGAATATCAATATTGGTTATGGAATAGATGACTAGGACATTGTACTCTAAGGAATCAATGAAAACTCTCAAAGAAAATACTTTGTAAGGATATAAAAGTTCATATAACTGATTCTTTAAAAGTTTATGATTTTTGTGAATATAAAAAAAACATAAATCAGGCTTTTAAATCAATTGATGAAGTCTCATCTTCTGATGAATTACAGTAAGTACATATGAATCTTTTTTGCCCAAATAAACATGATGTTTTGGTGGAAAATAAAAGATATTGTATTTAGTATATTATTATACTAGATTTTCATGGACATATTTTGTTATAAATAATTATGATTATTTTTATTTATTTTTAATCTTTTATAGACGAAGTTAAAAATTAGACAAACCTTCCCTTGATAACTATTCGTAGTGTTCAGGGTGGAAAATTTCAAAATTCAGATTTCAAATCTTTTTGTAGTAAGAAATGAATTACAAATATTTTCATAGCTCTAGGAACTCATCACTAATATGGTGTTGTTAAATGGATAAATTGAATTCTTCTAGAAATAACTAGAACCATGTTTATTGAATATTATTTTTCTAAACACTTTTTGGATGAAGTTGTTAGTACTTCTTGTTATAACAAAAACCAATTATTAATCATAAAATTTCTTAAAAAAACTCCTTATGAATTGTGGACTGGTAGAAAACGTAGAAATTTCTACTTTAATGAATTTGGTTGCAAAGTATTCTTCCTAAATACTAAATATTACTTACAAGAATTCACACCTAAATCTGATGAACTAATTTTCCAAGGCTACTCCACAACTTCTAAGTCTTATATTTTTTTTAAAAAAATCATGTACTATTGAAGAAACAATACATGTTAAATTTGATGAAACCAATCATTTTGTTTTTAAAAAATCCCAACTTACATTCTCATATGTGTTTTCAGAAATTGATAATCAAACATTGATATAAGATTTTTCTAATATGTAAAATAATCAAGAAAAAGTTTCTAATGTATTTAATCTTGAATATTTTTCACCATATGTGGATGAACAAGTTTAACTGAACCCTAATCAGTTGTTTCTTATGAATAATCCTAGTGATATTATCATTTGTGATGTAAATAACTTGTATGGACTATAATTTCCTTAAGAAATGGAGTAGAACATCTTGAATTCCATTCTAAATTAGAACCAAAATGAACCAATGAATCCTTAGGTTTTGATTATTAGATTAAATCAATGTAAGATGAGGTAAATGAATTCAAAACGAATAATGTCTAGACATTATTTGAAAGGCCTAAGGAAACTTCTGTAATTGGAGTATCGTGGGTCTCCATAAATAAAAGTGATGAAAATGGAATCATAGTAAATATGTAAATATATATTTTTTCTAAAGACAATAATCAATAATAAGGAATAAAAAATGAAAAAACCAGTGCTCTTGTAGGTATACATTAATATATTCAAGTTTTACTTACCTTTATAGAATTATTTAATTTTAAACTTTTTTTAAATGGACATAAACTGTGCTTTTTATATCGGTTATGTACAAGAAGATGTTTATGTTAAAAAACCACCCAAATTGGAAGACACAAATCATTCTAAACATGTTTTTAAACATAAAAAATCTTTATATTGACATAAAATATTCTCTTGAGCCCAGTATGATAGATATACTAGATTATTGTTTTAAACAATTTATTTTTAGGCAAATGTTGATTCAAATCATTTTATAAGGAAGGATAAGAAAAATGTTTTGATTGTTCAAATATAATGTTGATATCATTATATTCAGATCAACTCCGCAATCATTTACTAATTCATTTCTGAATCTCAATAAATATGAGTTTGAAATGAGTATTATGGGTGAGTTAAAATTATCCCATGGTTTTCAAATTTCTAAAAAACCACATGGAACTTATATATATCAAAGTTAGTATACTAATGATCCTTATAAAAAGTATGGATATGACAACTCTAAATGTATAAGCACACTATTTGGTATGTCAAATTGTTTAGATCTTGATGAGAATGTGATACTAGTTGATCAAACATCTTTTAGAGGTATGATAGGAAGTTTACTATATTTTATAGCTAGTCGTCTAGACGTAATGTTTTCAGTATGGTTTTGTGAAAGATATCACTATAATCCAAGGGAATCTTATTTAAAATCTATGAAAGTATTTTTTCTCTATTTAAAGGGAACCACAGATTTAGAACTTTTATATACATCTGTAATTGGTTTTGTTTTAAAAAAGTATTTTGATATCTAATTTTGGTGGATGTAGAATGTATAGAAAAAGTACACCTAGAACTTGTCTTTTCTTCGGATATTTAATTGTTTCTTGTTCATGTAAAAAATAACACTCATTAGCACTCTCCATTGCTGAAGATGAATATATAGAATCTAAATGTTTTTTTGATCAAGTGTTGTGGATGGAACACACACTCATAGACTATGTCATGAGTTTTACCAAAACAAAAATATTATGTGATAACACAAGTTCCATTTCCCTATGTAAAAACCCTAGACATAAACCTCATAAAAACACACAGATATTATGTATCACTTTCATAGTGATCACACACTTAAAATAGATATTGTTCTATAATTAATCATAATTCAAGAACAACTTCCTGGTATTTTTACAAAATCATTACCCTCTTATATATTTGAATACATTAAACAAAATGTAGGAATAATAACCACAATGTAATATTCTATAATAAATTTTTTTTGGAACTTAACTTTTTTACGTTAAGATAATCATTTTCAAGGGGGGGGGGGAATATTTTTTTTCCAAAAATAATTTCATAATTAAATTTTTAATAACAAAAAATTTCCTAAATAAATTTTGTTTGTAACCAAAAGTTTCCTTAAACAATTTTTTATTACCAATATTCATTAATCAATTTTTTTTTGTAAAAAAATATCTATTCCTCTTAATCATTTTCTTCCGAAAGTAAAAATTTTCCATTATATAAAAAAATTCTTGAATCTATTATTCATCAAGATGAATAGCTTTCAATAATGATTACTTTTTTTTACAATCCAGAGGGTATTTTTCAATGCATAAATTTTCATAATTGAAGTGTTTAACTTTTTTGTATTTTTATATTGTTCTAAATAAACTATATCTAATTCACTTTCCTTAAGTCCAATTTTTCATGAAAACATCAAATGATTGGAATCTAAAAAATCCTTTTTAGGTATTCATATCAAATTTCAGATAAGATCATGCTTGTTATAACTGTTTTATCATTTTGGGAATTGCTACTGTCACATTGACACGTATATAAAGGCCCCCTATTCCATTTCCCATATCAATTTTCATGTTTTTATATGCTAAATCACTACCCCTCATTAAAAATCCCATTCTGTTTTACATGTTTTGATAGATTCTAGATGTCGCTGGAAGGTAACCCACCAAAAAATATGTCATCCAATTTAGAAATAATGGATTGGAAAATCTACAGGGAATCATTAGTTGTTCCAAAATCCTTACTAAGTATAATTCTTATATTAAGAAAAATATTAAGGTGAATGGATTGGAGAATTATTTCATAGCCAATCCCAAAACATAGGATCAGGTGTACCATGACATACTTATATAATTCTATGATTTAGTAAATTTTTATGATGAAGGTGGAAGGGATAAGTTTTCATTAAAATGTTATTAGAAAACCTATTCTATATCATTTAATATATTATAAAATATTCATGGAATTTTGTATGAAGGTGAGGAAATTTTATGCACTCACAAGTTTCTAGATTAGTAAGGATGTTTTGAGGAGGAAAAGGCATAAGATTTCTTTAGTCTGAATGGTGTAAAATCACTGAAGATTAACCATCTGTCCGGTTTTTGGTAGTTAACCATAAAATAATGCTCTCAATGGTTATAAATATCAAGGGTGATGAATGTGAGTGTCGGGAGAACATTGAATGAAGTTTTTGAGCCAAAGGGGAAGTCGCATAGATGACACACTATTTGTATAAACTGTGCGGGAAAACCTTGTGTATTTTGTCATGGAGGTAGTAACTACCACACGGGGGGGGGGGTGCACGAGTTATCTAAACGTTTTTCCAAGCCATGTGTGGAGGGTCTGCAGATGGAGTGGATAAAACATGGTTAGTGCAGGGTTGTCTAACCATGCGGGCAAACCATGCGACAACTTAAATGAGATCCTATAAAAGTGGATATCCCTCGTTTTTGCCCTTAAGTGGCTCGTTTCTCCTACTAAGCATCCCTAACTCAGGATTTTTCTTCTCCTAAGGTTAAATAAGTTTCTCCCATCGTACCAAAGGTGATCCGAAGGCTTCTCTTCACGAATGGAAGCCGGATTCTTGTGGTATGCAGACGTTCTTCGTTGTTCTTGTTTGGTTTCGTAGATCTACATTGATCTACTTCTCCACTTCGCACAGTTTATTATATCTACGCCCGTTATGGGTAGATCTAGGTTTGTGGATGCCAAATGTGATATTTATTGGTCTTGGTCTATCTAGGAGAAGAGATCTAAGGCGGGTTCTTGTAGAATCGCCCTGGTTTTCTTGAACGTTCTTCGCTCGTTGTGTTTTTCATCAAAACCTTTGAGGTATGAGGCTTCACTCTCAACTCCAATTGTTAGAATTGATTGTCTTAGATTCAAATTGGATTATTTGAATGGAATTTATTGTGAAAATCATGGAATAAATATTCTTTATTGATGATTTATGGTTTTATTGAAATTGTGAAATCTTAAAGATTTGTTGTGCAAAGTGATTTTGCTTCTTGAATTTAAAATGATGATTTTAAATTTTTTATTTGCTGGAATTGTAAATAGTTTGATGAAAAATAGGTTTTTAATAAGAGAGATATTTTATTGAAATGTTTTGGTATTGGAATGACTGTGATGGAATTGAATTTCAATAAAAAATAGAGTTATATTGAATTGGTTAGGAATAGAAATGTTTTGTCATTAAAATGGTTTTGACAGAAATCGTTTTCAATAAAAAAGTGTTTTATTGAAAGGGTTGTCTTGGAATGAGTTTTAGGAATATGTGGTGAGTGTTCATGTTTCATGTATGAGGCTTGGTTGAAATATGACCTTGTGCTCGGAGCTAAACATTTAATGGAACATTGTAACTATATATACGAGGCTTGGTTGAAATATGAACTTGTTCTCAGTGCAGAAGGAGTAATGGAAAATGGGAAACAATTACCTTGTGACAACTTCTTAGATCGACGAGAAAGCTCTAACGAGTATAGAACTGTCATAACGTGCATGCATTGGTGGTTTCATGGGTTTGAGAAATGATTGGGTATTCTAAAAATGGATATTGTGAAATGGTTTTAATGGTTTCTTAGTTATTTTTCTGGAAAAATAACTTGCTGGGAAAATTTGATTAAATTGGACTTGTATGCTTTTGGTTAAGATTGGTTTTAGAAACATGTTTACATTTAGTTATAAGATATTTTTGAGAATTTTTTATAAACTATTTTGTATAATTGTGGCTTACTTTTCTATCCAAGTGGTGTCAGTGGGGAATTCATTGGGGAAAACCTACTGAGTTTTGTACTCACCCCAGATTTGGCACATTGGTGCTTTTTCAGATGCTATTTTCCGGGATAGGGGAAAAGGCAATGTTTCCCATGTTTTTAGTACTACCTCATGATGATTGGGGCTATTCAGTGTTTGTGGAGGTTGGAGATTATGGTTCCTGGAGTCTTGGTGTCATTTGAGAGTCTTGAGTTGTTTATCCACCGTGTACTTTGATATTTGGTTTGGTCTTCCGTTGTTGTGAACATCGATGTGGTTTGACATAATTAAAGTTATTTAGATGTCTTTCTATCATTCATGCATCATATATTGAAATTTGGTTGGTTTGTTTATTGGTTTATTTCTTAAAGGGAAATCGTCCCACACTTGTGTTTCGAACCCTTCAGCATTTATTTACAGCCTTTGGCGTCTTGAGAGTGTCATTGAAGGCCAATTACTGACTTGTCGTACTCTCAAGCTAATGAGAATTGGCAGGAACAACTCCTTCATTCTTACCACTATTCAATATGGGCTTTAAATACTGGTATACAGATTATTTATAAGGCGTTGAAGGTGCAGTTTTGGTGGAGCGACATGAAAATGATGGAGGCCGAGTTTGTCTCGCAGTGCATAAATTGTTAGCATGTTAAAGAAGAGCATTAGATACCACCTTGTATATTACAATATTTTTCAATCCAAGTGTGTAAATAGAATCATATTGCAATGGATTTTGTTACAGGTGTTCCATGAACGGTCCGGAAACACAATGCCATTTGGGTGATAGTGGATTGTCAAACCAAGTCGGCCCATTTCATCCCTATTTGTGAAACTCTTATGGTGAAAGATCATTCAAAAATATATATCTGAGAAGTGGTAAAGAGGCATGGTGTACCTGTGTCTATATTCTTAGATAGAGTTCCTTGGATCACATCTCATTTTAGGAAACCATTACAACAAGCCCTTGGAACTCAGTTGACTATAAGCATGATGTATCATCCTCAAACAGATGGGAAATTTGAGAGAACGATACAAACATTGGATTCCATGTTGCAGGATTATGTAATGGATTTAGGTGGATTATGGGAGGATCATATATCCTTATTTGAGTTATAATAGAATAAAAAATATTAAGCATCGATACGCATGGCACCATTTGAAGCATTGTATTGGAATCTTTGTCGTTCTCCATTATGTTTGGTGGAAATGGGTAAAACATCACTAGTCGGTCCAAGACTTGTTCAAGAAACAATAGAGAAGATCCAATTTATTATAAAGAGGATGGAGACAACTTAGAGTCGTCACAAATCATATGTAGATCACTATTGAAGACTGTTGTTGTTCATTGTGGGTGATCATGTCTTCTTGAGGATCTCTCCAAATATTGAACATCATCGTTTCAAGAAGTAGGTAATGTTATCTCCTAGATACATTGGCACTTTTGAGATATTGGAATGGGTTGGAGAGGTGGCATATCGGTTCTAATTACCACCACAGTTTAGTTCGGTGCATAATGTGTACCATGTATCTCAGTTGAAAAAGTATCATCAGGATCCTGACCATGTGATCAGATGGGATCACGTTGACCTAGATCTAGATGATTTGATGATACATATCCTGACACGGATTGTGGATAGACATGAGAAAATCTTACATGGAAAAATCATCGGTCTAGTGCGGGTTTTATGGAGGCATGGTCAGATTTAGGAAAAGGCTTGGGAATATTAAAAGGAAATGAAAGTGCAATGGCCAGAACCCTTTCAGTTGGGTGAATGTTTACTACTTTTAAAAAACGGAAATACCAATGGTATGAAGAATGTAGTACCCCCAGTTTCTGGTATGTAACCCTGGCATAATTCTTTTAATGGTTATAATGGTTAAGGGTGATGAATGGGAGTGTCTGGACAACTTTTAATGAAGTTTAGAGGCAAAGGGGAAGTTTCACGGATGGCAGTCAATTTTTCTAAACCATGCAGCAAAACCATCCGTATTTGGTCAGAGAGAAAGTAGCTTCCACATGATCAGCACATGGTTTGTCTAACAATGCATCCAAGCCATGCGTGGAGGGTCTGTGGAGGTAGTGTCTAATGCACAGTTAACGCACAGTTTGTTTAACTGTGTGGGAAAACTGTGCATCCACTTAAATGAGATCCTATAAAAGTGGAACTCACTCGTTTTTTCCTCTAAGTGGGTCATTTTTCCTATGCAGCCCTAACACAGGATTTTTCTTCTCGTAAGGTCAGAGAAGGTTCTCCCATCATTATGGAGGTGATCTGAAGGCTTCTCTTGGAAAATCCAAGATGAATTATTGAGGTGTGTAGACGTTCTTCGTTGTTCATGTTTGGTTTTTTAGTTCTACATAGATCAAGTTCTCCTCTTCCATCAGTTTCTTATATCTACACCCATTATGGGTAGATCAAGGTTTTTGGATTCCAAATGTGATATGTTTTGGTCTTGGTATTTCTAGGAGAAGAGATCTAAGGCAAGTTCATGGAGAATTAACCCTATTTTCTTGAATGTTCTTCGCTCGTTGTGGTTTTCATCAAAGCCTTTATGGTTGGAAGATTCACTATCGACTCCACTTATTTTAATTGATTGTCTTATATTAAAATTGTTTTATTTTAATGGAAATGATTGTGAAAATCATAGATTATATCTTATTTAGTGATGATTTATGGTTTTAATGAAATTGTGAAATCTTGGTGATTTGTTGTGAAAAGTGATTTGGCTTCTTGAATTTAAAATATTGATTTTAAATTTATAATTTTCTAGAATATTAAATGGTTTGATGAAAAATAGGATTTCAATAAAATGGGAATCTTATAGAAAAATTTTGTTACTGAAATGTCTATGATGGAATTGGTTTTCAATAAAAAACGGAGTTTTATTGAAGTGGTTTGGAATGGAAATGGTTAAGAATTTAAATGGTTTTGACTGAAATGGATTTCAATACAAAGTTGTTTTATTGAAATGGTTGTTTTGGCTTGATTTTTGGGAATATTTTGTGTGTGTTCATGTTTCATGTACGAGGCTTGGTTGAAATATGACCTTGTGCTCAGTGCCAAACATTTAATGGAACATGTTAACTATATGTATGAGGCTTGGTTGAAATATGGCCTTGTGCTCGGTTCCAAAGGAGTAATGGAACATGGGAAAGAATTACCTTGTGAAAACTTGGTAGATCGACGAGAAACCACTCATGATTATGGAAATTTCATAACGTGCATGAATGGGTGGTTACATGGGATTGTTAAAATGGTTGGGTTTTCCAAAAAGGAATATTATGAAATGGTTTTAAAGGTTGCTTTGTTATTCTTCTGAAAAAATAACTTGTTGGGAAATTTTTTTTTAAATTGGACATGTATGTTTTTTTATGATTTGTTTTAGAAACATGTTTATATTTAGTTATAACGTGTTTTTGAGAAATTATTTTATAGAAATTGTTTTATATAATTATGGATAAAATTTCTATCCTAGTGGCGTGAGTAGGGAAGTCATTGGGGGAAAACCTACTAAGTTTTATACTCACCCCTCTTTGGTACATTGGTGTTTTTGAATATGCTATTTTCTAGGAGAGGAAAAAAGGTAACGTTCCACATATTTTATGTACTACCTCGTGATGATTGGGGCTGTTGAATGATTTTGGAGCTTGGATCTTTTGGATAATGGAGTCTTGGTGTCATTTGAGAGTGATGAGTTGTTTATCTGATGTGTACTTTGATATTTGGTTTGGTCTTCCTCTGTTGTGAACTTTAATGTGGTTTGACATCAATGAAGTTGTTAATATGTATTTATTTCGTTCATGCATCATATTGTGAATGTTGGTTGGTTTGATTATTGGTTTACTTTGTAAAGGTTACATCATCCCCCACGTGTATTTGAAACACTTCAGCAATTATTTCCAACCTTTGGCATTTTGGGGATGTCGCTTAAGGACAAGTAATTACTTGTTGTACATTCAATAAAATGAGAGATGGCATTTAATTAAATTAACCTTATGGGTACAAGGATTCCTTATTCAGAGAAAAGGGGACAAGGACAGCTTAATGAAATGTGATATATTTATTTTGGAATTTTTGGACATCCTTATAAAGGTAAACATGGTGTACTACATTCTTATGAAAATTACAAATATTAATAATAGATCCTTCAAATCTTAGATCTTCATATATCCGGCCATCTTATCAATGACTATAGTTCATTCCATATAATCCATCAAAATTCCCTTGAATTCTAAACCAAGAACCCTTATGTTCTTGTTGCTAAGTGATGACACCGTGAAGAGAATGAATGTCAATCTCAATACTAAGACTAGATAGTTTTTTTTTGATTTTTTTGATTGTGATTTCACAAAAATTTCCATGAAAGAGGATGTTTGAGAAATTTCAAAGAAAACATAGAATAAGTGAAAATAAAATGGACCAGAACAAAAGGAATATGAAGCAATTCTAGAAACTCAATCAGCTCCTCCAAAACCGAAAAAGAAAAAAGATTCCCTGATGAAGTAGAAGATAAAAACAAGGAATAAAAGAAATTTATGAAATAAGGAGATCCATTTTTGTCCTATATCCTATCTAGGTACTTTAAATTAATGATAAATATAAGATGTTGAAAAATAAAATGTCTGAAGCTGATGTTGTTCAAGAACAACTAAGGGTTATATAGAAATCCACTAAACAGATTCATATACCGGTATTATTTCTCCAAGAATTTGTGCCAGTTGAGACTCTAGGAATAAAAAATACAATTCTAGAATCTAATGTAGAAGAATAAATTTTCCAATAAGAAGAAATTTTAGAATAACATGAAGAATAAAAATATTAGAGTGATGATGTGACCGCAAAAGTAGAAGAATGCCTTTAGAAGGAAAGTCCTTCTGAAAAGAATTCAATCTAGATTTCTCTGGTTGAGTCAACAAAATTGTTTCCCAGGGAATGGGGGATGATGGATATGAAGAGGATAATAAACAGTTTGATTATTAGATGAGAAACGATGATTTGATATAACCCGATGAAGTCAATAAATACACGAGAAACAAAATATTTATTAAGATAAATAGTACATCTTTAAGATAGTGAGCATGAGTCTCCATAGGATGAGAAGATTATTTCTAATGTTGTCAAAGGAAAATAAGTGGTTGTCAATATTCCTTAGAAGGATGAGGTAGTCATGCCTATAACGGATGTTGGTGGTTTATCCAAGAGGAAATATGAAGTTCTTGATAATGAATCCTCTCCTGCAAGGGAATCAGATTCTAAATCATCATCTTCGATGGGTAAAGATTTTTTTGTTCATTCATTGATGAAGTTAGAGAAAACCATTCCTTTTTATCTTAATATTGATTCTAGATTTTATTTTCTTCAAAATCATTTCAATCATAAATCAGATTAAGTAACAATGACCTTGGAAAAATTCATCATGTAGGCATGTTCCCAGACATTCATTATTAGATATGATTCTTATAAGAGATCATGTATGGAAACAACAAAGTGTTCTGAATAATAATTGAAGGCCTGATAATTATTTATGACTTCTATGATTCAGTGAATGATGATTTCTATAAGTTAGATGATAAAATAAAAAATTATACACCATGTTTTCCTGAAATGCTAAATCTAGAGAATATATCATGGATGCAAGATGATAAATGTATGAATGGGAAGGAAAATTCAGTTGCTTTAAATTTGAAGAGAGAAAGGGATCTCAGGGAAGATATAGAAGAAATATTCAACAATATTGAAGTAGTAGTAATGTATTAAGCATAAATCCTTTTATTTGAAGATTAAAAAACAAAGGCTCAAGAAAAGATGAATTATGATTAGGAATAGTTTCTTAAGAGGGTTGAGGAAGATCATAAGGAGCTCAAGAAGTTAGAGGCTACATTGATGAAGATCTTGATGATGGAAAAGAAGTATGATTAATTTTTCCTATCAATTATGATCTTTTGTTGTATTTTTTACCATGTTTCAATGTTTCATATAATAATGAATGTTTTTTAATCTTTTATTTTCTTTGATTTGTTATAATATTAATAGTAACTTTTATTCATTCTCACTATTCCATTTTGAAAATCATAAAGGGGGAGAAAATAATGATCAAAAGAATAGTATGTATAAAGAAGAGAATTACCTTAGTAAGTGTGAGTTTATGTAAGGGGGATTTTACATAAAGAAGATATGCGCAAGTAGAGAAAAGTAAATCACTATAAGGAATTAATAATTATGATCCTTAAGGATTTCTAAACCTAAGGGGGGTGTTATTTGTATTAATCATGGTTCATAAGTAATAAGAAATAGGTTTTTATTTTATTATTCAAAAAGGAAATTTGTATTCCATATATTCTATTTCAAAATTGCTGTTTGTGCATTCCAAAATTAGGGAAAGGTTTGAGCCCATGAGGTTTCTTTATTACTTTTTTATTCTTTTATGTTTTGAAAATCACAAAAAACTTATCTTAATAAAAATTATATTTCTTTATGGATTTTTTCCAAAGGAAAATTTCCATTATTTATGGAAATTTTCAATCCATACACTGGTTTTCATTGTCTAATTTATTATCTCTAAAAACCAAACTCATTTTTTTACTAAGTAAAAAATTCATATACTTATCTAAAGCCTCCGAATAATAAATTTCTTTTGATATAGAGTATATAGTTTTTAGTCTCTGAATTTTCCGAAAATCAAACTCTGAATTCTATAAATTTTAGACTCAAAATTATCTGAAATTCAGATTCTGAATTCTTAGAAATTGTGTCTCCAAATTCTCTGAAATTCAGACTCTAAATTATTTGAAATGTAGACTAAAAATTCTCTGAAATTCAGACTCATAATTCTCTAAAATTCTGAATCTGAATTCTCTAAATTTCAGACTTTTAATTTTCTAAAATTCAGACTCTGAATTACACATAATTCAGACTCCAAGATGCATTGAATTGAGGCTACAAATTCCTTATAATTGAGACTCAAAATTCCACCAAATTCAGACTCCAAATTCTGCATAATTTTGAATCTCAAATAAATAAAATTAATATTCTGAATTCTTTGTAAAATAGAATATGATTATCTATGTCTTCTATAATTTTATTTTTTGTACATTTAGATTGTGCACTCAATTTTTCTTTAGTTTCATTATTTTTAGATTTACTTTAGTTAGTTCATTTTTCTTATACATGTTTTTTATCTATAAAACTATGTCGTAAATTTTGTTTCTAACTAACCATTTGTTGTGTGACATGTGTATAAGTCCCAGAAAACTTCAATGAAAAATATGACTGTTGGAGGAGGGAGCCAGCCATTAATGTTTTTCCTTAAAAAAAGATCATTTGAATGAACTCATTATCTATCCATATTACATGTTGTGAATTGATTTTTATAGAGATTATGAATCTCATGCCTTGTGAATTTCATGAACATATTGTTCAACCATTAAAACCTTCTTCATCATTCTATGAGCGACTCTGATTATTACTAATTAAAATAGATTTATTTCTAGAATATGAAGATAGAGGTGCCGACTAACATAATGATCGAGGGCTTTCAGCAATAGAAAGACAGACTCTGATATACATATCGAGGACTTAACTTGGTGGGGGTAAAAACACTTTATTAAATGTATAAATCAAGGGACCTTTTTTCCAAGGACTTTTTATACTCTACTCTTTGGGTTTAGATATTTCATAACTATTAATTAATATTTTCTCAAGTATTATTTCAGCTATAAATAAATAATATATAAATTTGTTATACTTTCTTATACTTTAATATACTCTAATGATTAAAATTTATATGTTTTAAGATAGAATCATTTTCTAATAAATTTTTTCTTGCATTTTTATTCTAGATTCATATTTATAGATCCTAACTAAGTATGTTTAATATTTAAGAACTAAAAGAGGGTTTGAGAACATACATTGTTTAACTTTGGAAAACATAGTTTATCATTAAGGTTAAAAATGAATGTTTTTTAAATTAAAATTCACCCCCTTTTGTAATTGAGCATCTACAAACACTATTTTGATCATACTCATAATATAAGATTCTATATTCCAACATACTTTTGAACAAAGTGGAAATACATATAGAGCTTCAAAAGATTATGTATTAACAAAATCCAATGAAGAGTTGTTTGTAATAGAATTTAACGAATGAAATGCAACAATCTCAAGCTCCAACAAAATAAATAATTCAGGTCCACTATGTATCCTCTGATAACCATATTTTCATCTTAGTATATCTCTTAGTTTGATGATGATTCACTCTATTTTGTTTCATATTAGTAACCGTGGAAATATGAAAGCCCAACCAAAAGAACAATATGAACCAAACATATCTCTCAGATAAAATTTTCTATAAAACACTATAAATGAATAAATTATATTTTATAAACATATTTCCTAGATTATCTATGTAATTAGTCTCACATAATGGAAAATAATTATAAATTTTCATCAACAAAAAAAAACATAACATAAACATCATCACTCCCCCTTTTGGTTTTATGTTATCCCATCATTAGTTTCTTTATTATACCATCCCCACTCAATACCGACACCAAATTTGGCTAATGAAAACAACCAAGTTGGTGATTCCTAGCCATTATCCCCTGGAATATAAGTAATACTAAAAAAACTAGTGATCCCCTCTTTATTTCAGGGCACCAGAACGAATATATGATGTCTTGGTACCTCTTCATCGAATCTATATATCCAATACTATTTTATGCAAGAGAGTCTATCATTATCTCTTCTCTCATGGGGGATGAAAATAAATTAACCCTTCTATATTTATCATGTAATATTCATCTATTGACCATCATGGGACCTGTTCAACGCTTTATAATTTCTTCTCAAATCACTACACATTATAGATCAAAATCACGATGAATCGTCTTTTGGTCCACTAATGAAGATCTAATAAACAAATGCACAAAATATAAGGTATCCATGATCCTCATATATAACCATGATTCATTCGACCATCCTCCAAAATATATATTACTCCCCTAGTGATGGAAACTTATTATTCTCATATATCTCTAGTGTTTTTATGGATGATGAAATCTATAATTACATTCCCTTCCACTAAAAAATAGCTCATCTTGTAGTCAAATTTCTATAAATATTCCAAAAAATGTTGCTATATCAAACTAATATCCCAATGAGATAATATATATCAGGGTTCATTGTGATTTATGTAGTCAAGAAACTTCTCACAAAAGGGAAATTATCTAAAAACATTAGGCTGTAGACCAGAACAACTAACTCTAGGGCATGCATCGGGTAGTTCCACCAATGGTGTCATTTCCAGTGTGACACATATATGACTACATGATACTTTTTCAAAAACCCACATCCGATGTCAACTCCTAGTGAAAAAAACACACTGCGAATCAAATCCCCTAGTGTAGAAATATCAGCACTGGAGCTATCAAAAAATTATACTTCAGCATATGGATTCTTTTTCGACAATAATATGACCAAAAAATATCACCACAATATTTTATAGTTTATTCATGGGTTGTGAAATGTGGTAAAAGTCCAAAATGAACCATTGATAGTACCCCAAAAGACCAAGGAATCTTTTCATATCATAATATTTCATAGTATGTTCTTGGGAAAATAGAACTTATACATTATCCTTGTCGCTATAAATCATGCATCAGAAATAACTTTTTCAAGGAACCACACTTTATGAATCCAATATATACTCTTCAGAGACATGGGATTAAGTGGGTATTATTACATAGTACTCGTTTAAATCTAAATGATCCTAATATACATATCAAATATCATGTAATATATCCTGCTATCATCCATGAATACAATGAAGAATGAGTCAATATATTGATGGAAAATCATGCTTTAGAGATCCATGAACACCTTATTAAAATTATTCAACCCAAAAGGAATCAATATGTAATTTTAGGAAACTTACCTATGTAAAAACCATGTATTTAAAATATCCTCCTCTCATACCCATAACAGGTTCTAGAATGAATGATTTTTAATCTAGGAAAACCATTAGGATCTGCATAACAATAAAAATAGGTCATCAATCCTATGTAAATGGTTACTGTTATTCCTAATAACCAAATCAATATTTAGGTAAACAAAACAGTTCCTTGTACTGAAGTCCACCATCGTGGAAAATAGTAATGGACCTCCCCAAGGAGATATAATCTGTCTAGAAATCTGATTCACCACAAAATAGTTATGTTGTACATTGAGATCCCTCAATTCAACTTAATCAATATGAAAATTGGCAATCTAATTCGTTTTTTCTCCTGATATATATTTTATATCAAACAAAACTCCTCTATTTGGTGGAAGAAATTCGTAATATATGGATATATATCCAAATACAGATATATGGTCCAATGAAAACGTTAGGACCATCTAACTGACCCACATTGAGAGATGATACTACTCTGTATGATGTTATTTCTCTAATATTGAAGAACAATGCCAGACATTGATTAATTATATATCCCACTCACTAGTCAACAAATATTTTCCCACATAGGTCATGAGAAGGATACCCATCCTTGAAAACAATCAATGTGATCATGATATCTTATCAGTCTGTCCGTCTTAAGGATTATATATTAGAAAGATAATTTATGGGTTATGAAATTCAATAGATATTTTTATCAAACAAATTATACTGGAAACTCTGGAAAACATCAAATATAATAACTATTAATTCTAAAGGGAATGTTTAGTGAATGTTTCGTAGAGAGAGAAATAATTATAATGTCAATTCCAATATAAAAAATAGAAAATATAAATTAATAGATAGAAAAAGTATGTAAGTTATGGGAATGAAGATTATATATTGAAGAACATAATTTAGAGAATTTATGGCCCTTCTCTACAATCAGTTTTAATCAGTTATAATTCAAAAACCATTCCCACCTCATCCCAAAATACATTTTCCTAATATACATGACTGAACCGAGTCATCATTGCTTAATGGGTCTGAACCTACTTCTGAAGAATTTCTTCGAGCCACATGTATCAATGCATTTCAGTAGCTCGAACCCATGTGAGTCCCTATCTATTAATCCATTGAGAAGAAACATTGTATATTACCTACCATTATTCATATGTGGAATATACACTAAGGCTTGAATAAATACATGGGGTATTTTCAACTATACTCATAGTTATGATATTGTAAAACACTACCTCTTCTAGAGGTAACTGATGATAACATGCCATGAGACACTTTTATTTAAAATACTTAGTGAAACAAATTATCCTTCTATTTCATACCAATAGAAGATGTATACCTAGAAGCACTTGATCGAACACCCAATGAATCTCTAAAAATAATATGAATACCATCTGTAGAGTCATACTTCAACCCGTCCTCTATGGTGGGATCCTTATATAAGACATCATAGTAAGTCATCATGTAAATGTTCCTAAAATCAAATCCAAGCTTCAAAATAACCATTATCTCTACCTTCCTCTCCTTTCATGTTCCATTCCCATCTATGAGTGAAAAAATATAGAATATTTATGAGATGTTATGAATTAGAGGATACTGGAATTTTCCCCAAATTAAACATCATCATCTAATTTGTTTGGTCATGATTAATTGGTTCAAAAGAATACTCATGGAATAAATCCATAAAATAATTTCATATTATATCATCACATTTCCTAGTATTGTTTATGAAACTCCACCATCTCTTGGTGGGTCTTTAAGACAGAAATGGAGTTAAAATAACCCATCATTAATCAAGAGTATCTACAATGTTCATGATTCCCTCAATGATGAAAATAAAATAGTAAATATCTTGTGGACCTCTGTATCCATAGAATTATGGGGTATAAATGAGAAGAAAATACTATGTATAATCAACCATGGGTCACTATTTCCCCCCAACGTGAATTTTTAAAATCCTAAACCATACTAGAAGGATTAGTTGCACTGCCTGAAAACCCCATGTAGCTATGTAATCATTCTTATATGAACTATAATATATAATAGGTTGTAGAACATGTGCATTCTCATTTTATTGATCATTCCATACCACTACATTGGGTTATCTCATTATATATCTATTTCAATAAATAGTTTTTGAAACTAATGATATTTTTTGTGTACTTAAGAAATGGCTGTTTAGAGAAATACATAATTTGATTTAGGGAACACCGAAACTATACTCTAGTAAGATCTATCATAATTGATAATCACACACATAATTTATAATCCACTTATTTTTACCAAAGGCTACACAATATTTCATTATTCAAACAAATTAGAAATAATAATATCTATCATTACTAAATGTACAAGATTTAATATGTAATGAAATGATACACATAGAATGAAAAAAGATTAATAATTTATCAATATACTAAATAACTAAATACATTTAATTAATGAATTACTATTCATCACATGTAAACATAAAACATGTGTTTTGATATCCCTACACAAGATGAATTAACTAATCAATATTCTATTGAACTTTGAGAAGAATAAAATGATTAGAAAATGAGAGTTTCGTTTTATATAATATGTCATGGAAATGAAATAAAACATTCTTTAGATCCACATAGCATATAAATTTTCTATTATAATCCTAAAAGAAAAAATGGGAAACCTCATTCTATAATACCATTTTGTAACATCACAACATGAATAATCAAATACAATCCAATGTGTACCATGAAATAAAGTGAACCTCTCCATGAAAAACAGGATTTCATATAGTGGAGAGGGTCTATGTGTTCCTAGGAGAGATGATATCCCCTATAAAAAAGACTAACACTTTTTAATTAATATAGATTACCTTAACAAAATACATCATGTGGTATACAATATTCAAGAATATCTAGTCACCAGAACCTATAATATTACGTAATATATCCCAAAAACTTCATAACTCAATTAAAATATAAAGAAACAAAATAATAATAAATGAATATAACTGTAGAATTTTAAATTTTTCCTTGATATAACTTATGACTCCATGAATCTACCTCCTTAGCTCCTAGTCAAAAGGATATTTCCTTCCACCAGATCCATGACCACTAAAACATCATATTTATTAAGATTTTTATTTAGGGTATAACTATATCCTATTAAATTTTTTTTCCTTAATATATATGAACATGTATATAGAGTTGAATTAATTTATAATATATTTAATGAACAAAAAATAAAATAATACCATACCATGCATCAGTGCACTAACCAATCATCTATTAACCACATACTTATCTTCATCAAATCTATGATAGAATAATTTTAAATAACTTTCTGGAATTTATTAATTGATGGATCTATCCAAATAAAACTCGGTAGTAGAACATTCCAATTGTGACAAAACATGACACATCTAGAAATCAAGACCTGTCTCTAGGAATAAGGCAACTGTTAATGTCACATAATGATTTCGTGCACATATTCTCTTTTTACTCCCATGTCAAGTCACCCCAGACGATCAAACCAATTTGATATTCCACCAAAGGCAATAATTAACCATTATCTAACTATGTCATGTCATTATTTTACACATAGTCTATGAACATCATACTACTCTTGGTCCACTAACACATGATGACACAACCACTCACATTGGTACTATGTATTAAACCAAAATAATATATGAAAATATAAATATATCACAATGAAATCGTTTGATCTTATCAATAACATGTATCTAGAGGAATTGATCAAAAAAAATGTGTTCTATAGGATCGATACGTATACATATGGAATACCATATCACAAAAAACACCGATAATTATGAACAAAAAAGTAAGAAAATTGTAAAAACATCTATAGATCAACGAAATTTTTATTAGGGACTTCCAACCACTTTGTTTTTGATATCTAATTCGATGATTCACTAATTTATCAAAACCCATACCATGTTTTTCAATAACCATATCATTAACACACACAAAGAACTCTTATTAATAATCTTAATTTATAATGAACATGGATTTAAATTGAGATACATGAATATTTCTATACAATGTGACTTATTCCATACCAACATACCACATGAGATTCAAAAAAAATTATAGATAAATGATTTATTGATTGAAGGATTTTAATTCAATATGTTCATCATAAATATATCATAAATCAAAGAATTAGTAATTAGATAATATCAAAATCTGTATAAAAATATAAATAATATCGTATTCAATGATTCCGTTCATGAGAGTAAGGGTAGATCTAGAATAACTATATGGAACTAATAACTGTCTCACACATACCATAATTCCTTGAACCCCATTATTCTTGGATCCACCATATTTGTTATTTTATTTGAAGAAAATTTCTATAAAAATATTTAATTTATATTTGATAAACAGGGCTAGAAACATGTTTAAGAATCATTCCATTAGAAGGAGTATGGAAAATTAATATGATATTTGGAAAATTAATTTATGGATAGATGTTTTATTTTTACACATATACAAACCGTTCACCAATTGTGTGTAGCTTACTATATAATTAGGACACCTGTATCATTTGGTCACATAGTTTGTTTAACCATACTCTATCTGTGATTATTTATTGCGTAATTATATGACCAATTTATAATGAATGTGTAAAAATTATCAACAATCCATGTACCAAAATTATGATCACCATTAATTTATACTATAAAAAACAAAACGTTTCTTGTAGAACCAAAATTATATTTTGAAAATGTTCTCTAATAGATCACCATTAAAATGGAATAAAAAATATCTAAAAAATAAACCCCTAGAAGGTATCCCATTTAATATATAGTTAAAAACATCATGAATTAATGGGGATGTTAACTCATAACACAACCTAAAAATATAAAGTAGTAACAAATCCAACTAAAATAATGTGGAAGTTAATTCACAGAGAACTCAATAGTAAATTATTCTTTCCCTTATTTTTTTTCCATCATAACACATTTTATCGATTGATGATGTTATTTAAGAAATTAAAAAAATTCTTCCAACACCTATAAACTTTTTATTCTCAGGACATTAATAACATCAATATCTACCACATTTAGTGTCATCAAAATTCCTCCAGGTTGAGTCCATTGAAAAGAACCAAAAAAAAGTGTGATATAATAATAATAGTGTGTAGTTATATAAATATGAATATAATTTATTATTTTCTAAATAATGACACATTCTATTCAATTGATTTCATGTTTGGTTATACCTGGGTCATCTATGGTCATTATTTATTATATTCATTTAAAATTGTTCACAATGAAAATGTGAATTATCCTAAGAATGTCACCATGGAGTATCTAGATAGATTTTTATTCATAGGTCTAATCAAATAACTCTGAATATCATTGATTTAATTTTCCGTCCACACCTTTCCTGGTAGTTACCATTTTTGTGAATTATCATAAAAACCATATCTAATTTATAATATGTAGACACAAATGTATTTTATAGAAAATCACATATTCTATACTTTACCGAATATTCATGATTTTATACAACACCTAGATATATCTTATGTTTTTTTCTAAAATGTTCTATAATACTAATTTTAAAAAATAAATAAACAATACATGGATAATGATTGTGGGGACCCAAGAACAAAATTCATAAATATTGTAATGTTTTAGATTAATATTTAATTTAATTACTAATAATACATGTTAGAGGGATTTAATAGATTCTAGTATTTTGTGAACACATATATATATAATCATTTTAAATCATAAAGAATATTTTATATATCCCAAAAATATACTATTTAATAATAAAATTATTAAAAATGTCTTATATAATTCCTTTTATCATTACATTTGGGAAATATAAACAAAACAAAGGGTGAGATAAACTACTCAATAATAGAAACTGAATGAGGTATTAATTTATGGTCATAAGTGAGAATAAGAATATGGGTATGAGGACATGGTAAAAAAATAAGAATGTAATAAAAATAAGTAAAATAAAATTAATCATGAATTATTACAAAAGAGGGTTTTCAAAAAAGATGACATATGTTATAAGAGTGTGAATAATTAAATAATCACTCATGATAATTGAGAAATTATCAATATCATAATATATCAGATTTTAGTTTAAAAAGAATAATAGAAAATCTATTTCTTTATTTATATTCAATACCTTTAATATCATTATGTATTTGGTTAAATAAAGGTTTTCTTATTTCAATTATCAATGTTCACTTCTATGGTTATCATTGTGGAAGGATTATATCTTTGAACTTTGTTCACCCCCATTATTGTCCGTATTATCTAGTGTGATATCCATTTTAACCCAATGCATTTGAGGGATATAATTTTTCTTCATCCAACACATCACATATTGAAATCAATGTATATTTTTCCCAAATTAAAAAACCATTAAACAATTAATAACATTTTTAACAATATAAGAGAAATGAGTTTCATTAAAAATCCATTATTTCATCATAACATAAACTCGGGAAAAGAAATGGGTTTCTCAATGATTTCATCAAAACAGAAAAAACCCATTGGAAATACAAAGTTTTCATATAATCATCCTTCATTCATCATCATCATAATCCATCCAAAAAAATGTGTTTTGAATCATAATTTCATAAACCAAGCTGTGAATAAAAATCCATAATTTCTTTTTAAATTTAATCAAAATTCCTTTAGATGGAATTTTTAAATTTTTGTGTAAATTGGGAAAATATCATTTTCTGTTAATATCATCAAAAAATAAAAATTCTTATAATAATTATGAAAAATAATTTTATTTGAAATATTCATAGAAAAATGTAAATGATTATTTAATATATCTAATTTTAATTATTTAAGGAAAACCCATTCATATTGTATATATAAATTTTTTAAAATTTCATTCACACATTTGGAAAAAAACTCATATACAAAAAATTCAGAATTTTGATAGAAAATTTGTTCTATTATATTATAAATAAATTAAAATTTGGAAAAAAATGTCTTCATTTTATCATTGGATCATATAAAATAAAATAATTTTAAATTTATTTAATAAAACAATATGAAATAGATTGGTTATCGACACAATATGAAAAATGAAAAATATTTTCTTAAAAATATTATTTACAATTTTGTGTACCAAAGAGTGAAATTTTTTAAAAATATAGACAAAATTAAATATTAAACCAAGAAAAATATAATATATTTATTTTTACTAATAAGATTTTTATATTTTCCCTTAATGGATATTTAGAATTGTGTATCACAAAAAGAACATCGATGGTAAAATGAACCCTTACCTCAATTATCATCATGTTAAATATGTAATTAAAAAATATATATATTAATATATATTTATCACATATATATTCTATATTATATTTTTACATTGAAATCATAAGTGGTTTACTTATATAAAATTTTCATGTATTAATTATTTTTTTTCATCATCATTTCATTTGCTCAGTACTTCGTTTTTCATGTGTATTTTGGTTAGATGTTTTGGACCTAAACATTAATAAAATTTATATCATTTAAAAATTATATATTATTTCACATTTATGAAATTTAATCATTATAAACCCCTTTATAACCATTCATCTATGAATTTATGACAATTTCATTACATAGATTTTTGGGGATGGTAGTCTATTTGTATACACAAGTGTTGTTTCCAATTTTGGGTGGATGGAATAAAGGAATGGTAAAAAGTATACCTATCAATAATAATTAGTATTTCATAAATATCTTCAATATTCATTAAATATTTCCTTACTAATGGAAATGTAAATCATAAATGAAAACTAAAACACATCGTTTTATGGATATAGTTTTCTGCATATAAGCATGAGTGACATTATCGTTTTCCAATGGATGTAAATATAATATAATAGAAATGTTATTATAATTAAGGATTGATAATTGTAACATAATTATCTATAATAATCATTAATTCAGTTATTCCATATATCAATTAATAAAGGTGATTGATAATGGATCATATCTGTCTATGAATGTCTTATTCAATATGTATGACCAAGCCATACCTTCATTTATAACATGATTGAAATGGGGTGGGAAATATTTTTCTTATAATAAGAAAATCTTAATTTATTGAATATTTTAGATTTATTACGTTATATGGGATAATATATATTTATTGGAAGATGATGAATCCATAAAAATTGAAATATTTTGTTATGGTGATTACCAATTCAATTATGAGTCCCCCATTATTATATACATTATGTCTTCTAAGTCTTGTATTTGGTATTGAGACTATGATATTTTTTAAGGATGTTAATGTTATATTATATGATATATAACCTTTTAGGAATGTATTGAATGTTTTATAAAAACTTAAATATAATTTAATTTTAATGATTCCAATTATTTTTGACAAGATAGAAATGTAATCAGATTGGGTTACATGGCATGAGAATATAATACAGAGTCCGTTGAATTAAGGGTATCATACTATAATAATTTTCTCGAGGTTTTTTACTAAATTAAAGTCCTATAATTCATAATTTTTTTTAATCATATGGAATGTGATTTGAATGAATATTTTTTGACACTTTACTACACTTAATGGTTGAAAAATTATGAGTAATGAATTTTTCCATGACCCATGTATATAATGAAAGGGTGAGAAATTAATATATATTTTTAAAGTACATAATATTAATGTCTATGGATTTTTACTAAATATAAGCTGTCACTCAATTATTTATGATGTGAAAGGGTAGTTGATCATGATACATAAAAATAACTCCAAATTTCTCTTATTAATATAAGGATACATGTAATGTTACAATGTTTTTTTTTTCAAGGTTTAGGATTGTGATAAATTGTGGTAGTTTGATGTGTTTTTTATTTTAGTATTAGAAATTTTCAATGATAATTTATTTTTTAATCTAAAAAGGATTTTTTCTATAGAATTTCTTAATATGAAGTCCAAATTGAAAAAATTCAATCTGTTTGAAGTCCATTAGATGATATATATCAAATATAATTATTCAATGTCTCTTAGATAGTATTTTTGAATATTTCCTATAAATGAACATATAAAAAGTTAAAAAGAGACATATTCATAATAATTAGGAAATAATAATTCACATCATCACAAATACAATTTTTGGTGAAAAAATATATATTTGCATCTATTTTAATGTAATTGGAAAGTATTTTGTTTATGAAGCCCATGGTCTAAGTGTTCTCATTTAAATCATTAGATTAAAGATGTATTTTATAGAATACTTCCAAGTTGTTTATATGATGTTATATGGAAAAATAAAATAGAATATTATCATATGGTTGTGTTCCTATAATATTATTCTAGATGAAGAATATATATATATATTACTAGTATGATGTTATTTATGTAAAATTTATAATGATATTAAAAGAGATGATACTAAGATGGTCATTCAACATTCATAAAATCTGTATTTATAAATATATTTATTATTATGTGTCTTAAAATTTAGATGAAGATCCTTTATTTTTAATAATCTTATATATTACTCTATAATATAGTGATGAATCTGGTGAATTTTTTTGGGAGTATAATATTCAAAATTTTATATATCTTACATGGGAAAATTATTTTTAATTCCCACCATTTTTCATTCATGTGATAAAATATAAAGAGGATGATCAAACTTGCCCAACATAATAATATTCAAAATAAATTAGGTGACATTGAAGCACTATAGGATATGAATGTTTCTCACACATAAATTTTTAATAATCATTCTCTTGTCAATTTATTGATGCCATTTTCCAATATTTTTTATCTATGAAGTGCGGTGTATACTTGATCAGATAAATTGGGATATAATGTTAGTAGTGAAATATTTAAAAGAAGAGAAAGAGAAAAACTAGAGAGAGTTTTATATTAGGTGGTATCACAATGACTGTATGATGAAGTAATAATATGGAATGTGGGTTTAAAAAATTATAAAATATAATCCAAATATAGTTTTTGAGATGAACCCATTGTATAGACAATAATATGACTAAAGAATATTCCTACATACTATTGGAAAATAATGTGACGATGAATTAGTTTTAAGAAAAGAACATGTAAATACATCATGTAGAATGTTGATAACATATTGATACTTATTGGGGAATGATTCTATCTATTTTTAAAAATGAGGTTATATTATTTATCTTTGTGGAGAGAACATGCACTATTGTTTGATTATAGAGAAATTCAATTGTAATGTTATTCTCTTCTTACTATAACCAAATAAAGGGATTTATTTCTAGTGGATTGTATTGTAATGGATTATATCGTAACCATGTTAAGGACTAGATTCTATATTATTTTATTTAACCAAGAAAATTCTTATGTTATCGTGGTTGTGATGTATGTTTGTTTTTTATAAAAATCTTATCTTTATAATAGGAGGAAAAATTTGTTATAGGAGAAACAAAAAATAGAAAATAAAATATAACTAATTCACCATGTCTACTTTTAGTGAACATATAAATAATAATTTATAATATCTTATGTAATTAGAGGGAATATTCTATTTATAAATCATTTTTTAAAAAAATTAGACGTTTCTATGGATGTTATGAACTTCATGAGCCAAAAGGGGATTCCTTTTTTCAATGGAAAAAATATAATATATGAAAGAATTTAATTTTACCTTATCTTTGGTCCTAAAGATATGATGTTATATAAAGATAACATAGATTATTTTACTAATCTTATTGAATATTTTCTCGTTATAAGTCATGATAAGAATAATTTTTAGAATAATGGGTGATAAATAATTTTTAAATTATCCACACTTTATAAAATTGAGTTTCTTATTTAGTGGAGTTGTAATGATTAAAATAATATGAGGGATGTAAATGAATATAACTGAAGTAAATTTTATTATTACCAAATTGTTAATGATATAATAAATCTATTTCTTGTTTATTAATATTATATATATATATATATTCATTATAAATATATTGAGTAATTGTTATAATAAAAAAGCTAATAAATTTATTTTATAATTTTTTATTATGTATTTCTTATTAAATACATTTAATATAAAATTTAAAATTATAATTATCTAAATAAATATCATTTTTATAATAATAAAATCCCATTTTTCTAATAATGAAATGTTTGGATTGCTCAAAAAATATTTATTTTTAGTGAATAGTGAATGTATAATATTTAGTACTAATATCTTTTCATTTCAATATATCTATTAATTGGAATTTACTATTATTATTTGAATATTATTTATAGTATATAATTTATTAGTTTATTTTTTTTGTCCAGTTAATTTCTTTTCAATCTACTTCTCATTGTAGTTTCGTATATGTTTATTATTTGGTTTAAAAATAATATTTTTTTAGAATTATTTTGATGTAGAGAATGATTATCAATTTTAACTGATTAAAACCCATTAAATTGGAATGATTTAGATGATATGTATTTATTATATCATAGTAAAAAATTAAATTCTATTCATACAAGAATTATTACTAGTCATAGTGTTAATATAAATTAATCTTCTTCATGAAAATATAGTTCTTCAAAACCTAATTTTTCAAAACCAGTATAGGATTAAATTTAAATTAGATTGTGAAATTTTAATTCAATTAATATTATAAAATGGATTCCATAATTTTAATAAGTATAATTTTTATTATATTATTAGTTCAAATAAATTTTATTACCAAAATTAATAGTGAAAAAAGAAAAAAAGTATTATTAGATTTTAGGTAAAAACATATTAACTGGGGGTTAAACTAAAAGGTTAAAGATTAGAAGTAAATTGAATGTTGAAAAAAATATTTTTTATATCCACATTTCAACATAATAAACTATATATCTCATAAATTGTATTTTTTGTAGCCTTGTGTCATGAAAAAGTAGTTAGTACTTCTTTATTATTTACAAAATTATATGTGTCGCAATGACCACACCTATAAAAGGACATGCCCGCTCCTCTTCTCATCACACCATCAAAGCTCACAAAAATAGAAATTACCTACCCAAATATCTTAATTAATTCCACACATATTATATATTTCCTTTTTATTGATTATATTTCCATCTAAAAAAACATGTTTGTTATTTTTTTATGGAGGTCATCTTAAAGAGAGTCATCGTTCATGACCGATAGTCTTTATTTTATTTATTACTCAACCTTTGAAAATCCTTTTAGAATTATTATGATATTATTAAAATACTTTCACCCATAAATTTATAATTTAATTTGTAAATTTAACAACATAAATTCAACTCATCTTCTATCAAATGGGAAACCCAATCATCATTTAAATGTACGGTGGACAACCAACTCATGAAATGATGTTATCCGTTCATCATCATCACATCTCATGTTTGGTTATAATGTTAATTTTTAAAAAATAAATAAATAAATTTATATATATATTATTAATATATCTATACTTATAGACTTATTATATAACATATAAATTATTTCTAGCCATTCTATAAGGGATATGATAACATTTCTCATCTGTACAACATACTACCTTTTCCCGAAGCCATGTGATTCATTTTTCTTTAACTCGTTTTAGTAGAATTTTAGCAAGATAATTTAAATTAACAAAGTTGATGTATATGAAATAATTATTAAATTAATTACAAATTTTACCTTCTAATATGAGAATTTTTAATCATTTACTTTTAATATTCCATTGACTGGAAAATGATTAATTTTTTTTACATACGTTAGGAATAAAACCTCCACAATGTGATGTGATAAATTTATCATCACCACATCAAATTGTAAAAATATATAAGTATTTTTAAATAAATTATATATTTTTAATGATATTATAACTATTTTATAATGATATATTAATAGATACCTTGTTTCGAAGATGATCATTGAAAAATGGAATTGTTACTGATGCGTACGTATGACCAAAGATCTTTATAAGTGTAATGTAGTTCGTTTTTCATAACCATGATTCATGATTTTTTATAAAACTGTATTTTTTTTGATAAAAATGATATTTATTAAATTATTATTATAATATATATGATGTAATAATGACATTTATATCTATAGTAAACCTATCAAATTAATTTACAAAACATTAGTCGAAAAACAATAAAACATTGAACAGAAAATTAAATGATTATTTAAGTATATATAACTTGGAAATTAGTGAAATAAGAAGAATAATAAATTGGTAGAGTTTAATAAGATTGTATTTAACTAATATATATTTATTGTCTTAGTATATAAATAACAAACATGATGAGCCAAAATTGATGTAAGAGACTTCATCTTAATTTCCTATCATTGAGGCGCTTTGGGATGTTATTCACCAATATTATTTTAGGATAATTATATAAAACCCAATATTAAATTATATATCATTAATATATATATATATATATATATATATATATGTATGTATTCTTATGATATTTATCTTTTATTTAATTTTGGACTTTAATTCGAAATATGATTAAATTTTTCCAATGTGGTAAGAGACATTTTACTAAAAAATCACATTTAATGTTTTTATACTAAATATATATTTCATCCATTTCCATGTTCATAAATGATTTTATAACTATAATAATATGAACATGAGAATTTTATAATTTAAAATTTCATATTTCATTCAATGTTTTATAGAAAAATTAAACTTTGATTTGAATGTTTGACATACTTAATAAATAAAAATGGGAGTTTTATAATTTAATGTAAATAGTGACAATGAATTTTCGTTATTATGTAACAATTATTTAATGTTTTTTCCTATTTCAGTATTTCGTGTTTTATTCAATGAATAAACAATTTAATTTTTTATCTATTTTGATATTGAAAAATATATTTCTAAAAGGAAATGATTTTTATATCTAAAAGTGTTTTCTATTCATGTCTAACAGACCCTTTCAATAATTTTATGATGAAAATATTCTATAATATTTTTTATTATTTGATACTTTATCGTTTGTAATGATCTCATTTTACCTTGTAATATACTATATACTGCTTTTTACAATATAGAATCAAGTTTTACGTATATACCTTATTAAATGGGTGTTCTGAGATAGTGTTGAGTGATCCTAATATTACATATATGATAGGTGCACCTACATAACACTCTAATGAATTATATAATGTAATTTTTTATATTAGGATGGAATGACCGAGTAACATGAAGGTTTCTTATATCGATTTAACTCTGCTCATGTTATTTATGACATGGGGTTAATATAGTTTTTGAATGTGATGTTCTTTGATGGTAGAACGTATTTCGATTTTCATATTCTTGTTTTAATGATTTTCTATGAGAAATAAGTGTTTTTGTTTTTTCATATAAATATAATTTTTTTCTTTATCTAAATAAAAACTGATATAAAGGTAAAAAATTTTAAGGGTTTTTATATTTTGTGTTGGACTAATAGTTTTTCTTTATTTTAATTTCCCGCACTATTATTTTTGTGCTCATAGAATAATTTTAAAATTTCCTCAATGGGGTTTTAGGATGTTAATGAAAATGGAATAAATTAGGATGAATTTATTGAATATTTTCCATCAAAAGTAATTATATTTTTCAAATATATTATATTGTGGAAAAAATGAATAATTATTTGAAGTGTTCAGTATTTATATATTTGGGATTGTTATATAAATATTTTGAGCAAGATATATAAAAATAAAAACTAAAAACAACATTAGGAATGAAGGGAAGTGAATTTTAGTTCAAATTCACTAGAATGTGTAGTTTTTCTGTATGGAACATTACAATATGTATCACAACAGGAAGAAAAGTTTTGAAAGAAAATAGAGGAAAAACCATTCTTTTGTGGTTGGTGATTACGCCATGCTGAATGTATAACCCAAAAAAATATTATGTGATTTTATAAAAAGTGTATGTTATTTATATGGTTTGTTATACCCTATGAAATGTCAATTAATTATTACTAGTACGACATCGAGTGGATTTCAACTAGAGAATATTTTATGTAAAAATGTATTTAATGGTTCTATGTTAAAGAAATGTGTTCCATATTCATCTCATGTTTTGAGCCGTAAATTAGTTTAGTTGTAATTGAATCATTTTTATGAGGATTAATCATTCGAAATTATTGAACTTGTCAATAATTATTTGTGGAATTTTATTTTCTATGTTATAGTTTTATGGAAAACCCATATTGTTTAACATGCAACCTGTGAATATAGAAATGATTTAAGAGAACGACATCCTCAATTTGTTAATAAGATCATAAAAATTTGAGGATAAAATTTTCAAAACATATAATATCATAAAAACCCATTGATTGGTATAATAAATAATTTTCATGTTTTTTAAAATCAATTAGATAATAATATTCCTTATAAAAATAGAATTTATTATTTTTAATTTGAAACTAAAATAATTTTATTTATATATATTTTATTATAATGTATAATTTAAAATTATTATTCATTTATTTTATAAAGTTAATATTATAAAAAATATATTTTTTTTTAAATCTTCATATAAAAATTAACATTGGTTTACATTTTTTTTATTTTTTCATAAAATATTTATTTTTCATTTAATAGTGAATTATATAAATGTTTCAAAAATGTTTTATATATCATTAAATTATATAATAAAAAAGTCACATGATGTTTTTAATATGATTTAAATTAACATAATAATTTTTTTTTGAATTTAATTAACATTATTTATTTTTAATCTCTTTTATATAGGAATATAATTAACTATTATATTTGGGTTTTAAATTTGTGTTTTTCTTAATTCTATTTCGAATATTATAATATTTATATGATTAAATTATCAATAACATCCCCTAATAGATAATTATTAAAATATAATTTATCTTATATTTACATAGGAATATGATTTTAAATTCACAAATAATTATAACTAGTCAAAGATAATATAAAAAATGTTATTTCTTGAGAAATACACTTTTTGAAAAAATAGTTTTTTCCTCATGGATTTGGGTTCAATTTGAAATTTCATTTTCTGTTTCTCTGAATTGAATTATGTAAAATATAATTCTTATTTAGAGTGTGATTTTTCTTTGTTATCTAAAAATTTAAAATAAATTTCTCGCTATAATTAATGGTGAAAATAAGAAAAATTAGTTACCACTTTTAAGGTAAACACAAGTTCACCTTGGTGGTAAAATAAAAATATAAAGTTTAAAATGAACTAGAAAATTTTGTAAAATAGTTTTTATGGAAATAATTAAGCTTTAAAATGATTATTTATTTAGAATATTCAATTTACTGAAAAATGATGTTACACATTTTTTTATTCACAACATACAAAATTTCCAATCACCTATCTTATAAAATCACACCCCATTTCCTCCCATCTTCACACCATAATGTACGATTGTATTAGAAAATAAATATCCAAATATATTCCTTAATTATTTTACAACAACCTATATCCCCTAGTATTTCATAATAAAAATCTATGATGCGTTTTGGTGATAAACTTATGTGGTGTTCTAAAGAAGAGGTATAATGCTTTACGAGGCACATTGACTTTATTTTTTTCATCCACCTTATTGAATACATATTAAATTATGATTATATAATGAAAATAGTATCTAGAATATAATTATATTTTATTACATTAATTTTAAAAGGAAAATTTATATTATCCACCTTCAAATGGGAAACAAAATCCTCACGTGGGTGTATAATAGACTACCACATCACCAACCAATTTTATTCATTTTTCATAATATACACATAAGGAATATCATATTAAATAATTAAAAATTTATATATGAAATTCATAACATATTTATAATTTTTATTCATTATATCAAATATAAATTCTTAATTTATATTTTGTGGGGGATTCACAAACATCGCTCATGTGTACGTCTGATTACTGACTCATGATGCTATGTGATTCATTTTTCTATAACACACTTCATGTAAGTTAATATGTAAAATGTTAATTAATATATTTGATATTTACACCATAATTTTGATATTAACTCTGAATTTATCATCCTAAAATGATATTATATATATCATTTACTTTTAGCATTCAATTCACTATGAAATGATGTCGTCGTTTGTACATACCTGAGGAATACCACTTACATGAGGTGATGTAGTTCTATAATCATCACAAGGATAGAAGGATGATATTTATATTTGTATTTAATGAAAAAAATATTTTTTTTTATAATTTTTTCATTCTTTAATTATAAAATAATACTTAACTTATTTCAAAAAATGATGAATGAAAAATTAAAACATTACTCACGTGTACATATAACCTACCATTTCCATTTTTTTAACATTGTTCATTATTTTAAAAAAATAATTATTGGATTGAAAAGTTTAAATTACTTTTAAAATGAATATAATTTCATTATTATAAATATATATGCGATGGAATAATGAAAACGTTCACCACAATGAATGAAAATTAAAATAACATTAATATATTGGATGAAAATGAACAAACATGGAGAATAAAACTCTAGGTAACGTATATCATCCTAGTTTCCTTTCATTGTGGTTGATTTTGATGACATGCACCAATATTCATTTATAATGTGTATATAAAAACAAATTTAATATTTAATATCATGAATTTATCTATTCTCATTAATTTTTAAAGTATTTCATTCGTGGGTAATACAACTCAATTGTTTTCAATGTGGTAAAAGAATTTACTTTTAAATAATTAATAAATTAATTATATCTTTAAAACTCAATTTTTATTTTATGCATATTTTTCTAAATTTTTTATGAATATAATAAAATAAACACGGGTGTTTTATAATGTAAATTTTTTTCTATATATTACATGTTTTTTTAAAATGTGTCATTTTATGGATTGTCTTAGTTTTTTAAAAAAGATAAAGGGATTCTCTATTTCAATATATAAAACATAAAAAATACTTCTCCAACCTTTTTAATGTTTATTTTATTCTTAGATTCAGAATTTATTCAAATATAAACACTATTTCCATTTCATATGGGTATTTTGGTATTGAAAATAGGTTAATAAAAGAACTGGGTATTTTGACATTTGAATGTTTCATTCATGTGGATTTAAAAAAAATTATAAAATGTTTTATGCTAATAATTTAAAGGAATAAAATTTTATATTCCTGATTTTGTACATGGGAATTAATGTTGATCCCAAGTGAGTTTATTGAAGTATAAGCGATTATTTTTATGAAATTGTGTCATTTGATCATTATATAGATTATCTGATGGGTGTTCCATGATATCATAGGGTGATAAAAATGTATATTTTATGATGGTTTTTTCGAGATAGGGCAGTTATGAATTGGTTAATATTACATACGATAATAGAAATTATGGAGGTAATTATCAACAGATTTCTCCTAGGTATTTTTCTATTCTCTAGTTTTTCTGACAAGTTTTTAAAATGAGTTATGAATGTAATGATGTAATTTTACAAAATGGTTTTGATTTTATTATTATGGAGATTAATGATATTATTTGAAAAAAAATATTATTATTTTTCATATGACATGGTTTAAGTTAATTTTATTAAAAAAATTGAGAACAAAGAAAAATATTTCATGGGTTTTCATGTTTTTAAATGTCAAAAAATGATTTTCATTATTTTTATGACATTTATAAATATTATTGTTTTCAACCAATGTATTAATTTTTTTTCAAATGAATTAATGATGGGAAATAGAATGATGTTGCCATGTTGAATTTTATGAATATCATCAATGAAAACCAATCATGCCTAATTTTAAAAGTTATATATTAATAAAAAAATGTATACAAATTAGGAGTGTAAATATTTTACATATAATGGATCTTTAATAAATAATTATGATCGAAATGTATAAAAATATAAAATTGAAAGATTATAATTAATATTAGAAAGTGAATTCTTGTTCATACATTCTAAAATACTAAATTTATAATACTAACTCCTTATAATGAATGGAAATACATAATTTTATTAATCTAGATATATATATAAGGTGATTTAAGATTAGTGATAATAAATCTTTTGAGTACATCATTATAATGATTAATGAAATTGTAAGCACCATAGGATGTCTTGGTGAGAAATTGGAAGATTAAAACATTGTTCCAATGATATTGTGAATTCATTATGTTAAATTTTTTGTTAAGGTATCGTCGTTGGAAAATATTTAACCTACAACTATATCCATGTATGAAAAATGACATACACTAATAATGTTTGAAATGATAAGAGAAAATGATATGAAGTACAAGTAGAAGCATGATCTAGAAATATTATTTATAGTAGCTAATGAAAGAATTTATATGAGTGTTCTAAAAGGAGTGTTTGGTGACTCTGACACTTTACAAGGGGTGAGTAAAGTTGTTGAAGAATTTATTTACATGTTTACTACAAATATTTAGAGAGCAAGAGATATTTTGAAAAGAATGTTACCACTTATTTTTTTTTTGCGTAAATCAATTTGATTTTTTTTTACTAATTTTCTATGTCAAAATGAAGAATAAAGTGATGATGATGATGATAGAAAATAATTCATTTATAATAATTATGGAAAATATATTTCTTGTTATAAGTAAATGGATATAAATTTATATAAATAAAAAATGATAATATATTTTTCTATGTTTATAAAAGACTATGAAAGTGAATAAGAAATTAATAAATTTGATGATGATTCTATTGAATTTTTTTATATCACCAAGTTGAATGTTGAAAAATTAACAACTGGTGAATGAAGTTATTCTGAGGAAGAAAATAAATTAGATATTAATATGGGTGTTAATTTCAAATGTAAATTTAAAAAATGTATTTAAAAAATTTATGTCTTGAAAGATATAATACGATGTTGTATAAAAGAAATACTTTACAAAATAATAAATAATATTTTTTGAATAAAAATAAATATTTTTTGAAAAAAATCTTATATTGAATAAGTATATTGATGAAGAATAGAATATCAACATCACGTGTGATAGAAAGAAAGAAGTAATGTTGGAATAAATTGAGATCATTGAAAAATAACTTTCTAAAATTTATCAAGGAGTTAAAAAATCTCTAAACTCATTTATGAATATTGGGGAAATATCATTGAATTGTAAATAGAAGAAGGATCATAAAATGTCACCCTGAAAATTAAATAATAATAATGATGAATCCTTAAAGAAAAAGGGTGTTTAGATGAACATGTTAGTATCCAAAAAAATTAATATTGAAAATGATCAAAAACATAAGTTTGAAATTTCAAAAAATTGATATTACTGGTGATTTTTTAGTGGATGATAATAAGTGTAAGATAATATAGAAAATATCATGAGGAAACAAAAATATTCATACACAATTAAGTGATCAATTTTAGGAAGACAATTTTGATACATTTTGGTACACAACTACAAAAAATATATACTTTAGTGTGGGAAATACTTTTTTTAGTGACTGATGATGTTATGGAGGACTGAGAAATATAGAAAAATCTATTTTGATTAAACAATAAATGTTACAATGAATATTCTATAAATTAATGAATGGTTTTTGAGGGGAGTCAACCCACTAAAAAAGATATCACCTGGGAATGTTATAATAAATATTGAAAGTAGATTCCCACCCCGTGAAACAATTTATGAAATATGTCATCATTTTTTTTGAATATATAGAAGGATGTATTTTCATGATACTTGATCAATACTTTTTATAATACAAATCTAAAATATTTTTTCATGTGAATTAAAAATGAAAAATTATTAATATTTTTAATATATATGAATACTAACACTGGATAATAAAAATGGATTTTAGATAGGGATAATTATGTATATATGATAAAATAATTTATGTTATTGAATAATGATAGTGATTTTGAAAATTTTGAAATTACCTTTGAATGTTTTGAATCAATCTGAATCAATGGCATCAGATCTGCTATCATTGATGAAGAATGGTTAAAATCTAAGAGATCCATTACTTTTAATGGATTTAAACACAATTATTATGTGTTTCTTAAACATTTTTATGATGTTTATTTCTATAGTAAATATGACTTTCATTATTAAGGGAATATAGTGGAAAAAATGAGAATTCAGTGTCCAATTAATAAAAGGATACATTATTAATATTGGTGATTCATAGATTTCATTCTATCAATACATTATTTAATAAAATCACCTATGAAATAAATGATTGGTAAATATGTTTATCGGGAATATGAGAAAACTAATAATTATAGAATGAATTTGTGATATTCTTGAAATGTAATGAATATAATAATTTTTATGCTCCATTTTTTAAAATGTAAAAACTATAAAATTATTATACAATAATGTTAGGATTTATTAAACATTCCCTTTATAGATAATTTATTCTAAAATTTGTTTTCCCACGATTTAAATACTGAAAAAGTGGATGGAATAATTTATTTCAGTTCTTTATGAAATTTCTCTCCCTACATGTGTTATTTTTTGATATATTAATGGAGAGTCAAAAAATATTTATTTATTTGGATAAGTGGATAAAATTAAAGTATATATTCTTTTCTGAAAATTAAAATTAGTAATATTGTAAAATATTCTAATGGTATGTTTAGAAATTATCATGAATTGTAGGGAATTCATCACCAGTTTAGTGCGTCATACAAAGAAAAATATAATTTTGTTTCTAAAATAAAATATATTATTTTGGGGGAGATGATCTGAAATTTTTTGATCGAAAATGATTTCTTTTTTTTTAGAAATAAAATCAATAAATTATTTTATATTTTTAATAGTTTATTATATTTGGTTAACATTGAATTTAATCCTTATAAAATATTTGAAAATGATTTCCCTTTGTTGATGTAGATAATGGTTGTCATAAATCCATGTACTATAAAATTGAAGGGTGAGAATCATGGGAACAATAATTAGAGAGCTATTGATGGAATATATATTTTCTATCCTCATAATGTTAAAGGATACATGTGTTATAATAAATATACATAAAATATTTTTGATTCAACTAATAGAAATGTTATTGAAAAATATGATAAGAGATATTCACAAATAGTTATATGTTAAGAAGAAATGGAAGATGACGTAGTTTCATTGAAACGATCATAAAACATTTATAATGACAAAAGCAATGTTGAAACTACACTAAAAGATGTTTTTATCATAGCCATCTCAAGAGATGATGAAAAATATAATTTATCTAATCGCATGATGATGATGTATGTTGAAGTTCTTGAAATCATAATATATCAATGAAAGATTGTCATAGTATGGAAACATAAATGTTAGCTTCAAATAGTTCATCATATTCACATGTTGTATCCTAATTTTTTATTGATTTATGGAATATCAATATAAACTTTATTACATGATGGACGTGCATGAATATATTGGGAAAAATTCTAAATGGGAAATTACATCAAAAAAAGAATAATAAGGTTATTGTTACAATGTTGGTGTTCTAAAATAAGGAAAATTATAAAGGAGAAGTGATAAGGAACATGGACTGACATGTTTATATAGGTTCCTCATAGATATAATGAATTCATATTAGAATAAAGTTATATATGTGGGTTCTATTAGAATATATTTGAATCATTCTATTCACTACCACAACCTAAAGATATATTTTTTTTGAAATGTAAATCAAGTTAGAATTAATCAATGGTGACCTAATTGGAGAAGTTTATACTGAAAAAACATGATGGATTATTCTTCATAAGGATGATCCTTTAATATGAAAGTTGAACATTTTTATATATGGGTTGAAGAATGATCCCTGATCAAGGTAATAGATATTTTATACTTTCTTATTGAAGTAGAACATTAGGAAATGGAGATTTATTAAGAACCAATATATAGAATAAAATCAAGGGGTTTCGAATAGTTTTATAATATATATTGATGTTATCATTTTTATAGTGAAGGGTGAATAAACATTGGATTTTTATTAAATGATGAAAAAATAATTTAAAATGTATATACTTGGAGAAATCAAAATTTTTAATTCCATAAAAATAATTAAAAATAAGTGAAATATTTTCCAATCTCATGTTATGTTTTTTATATATCATCTAAAGAAGAATTTCATGGAATATTAAAACCTAATTTCTACACATATATTAGTGGGAACTATGTGGTGAAAATATTGATATGGTAAATACGATGATCATAAAAATTTTATGTATTTGGTGGGAAACATTCTATGTATAAAACCCCAATATTATACATTGTTTATGTTGTAAATTTTTTTCTATATGTTGATGATATATAGTAGAGTGTCGTATTATAAAATGAAAAAATATTCTCAGATATATCACTGGTATAACTAATTTTTGAATAAAATATGAAAACTCAATAAATATATATCAATTTCGTTATATAAATGTGTATTTTCTGGTATTATTGATTACCAAAGATCCACTTTTGGTATATTTTTTTAGGAGAATATTTTGTGAGTTTGAATAATAAAAAGAAAAATTTATTAACTCTCCACATAAGTAAAGATGAGTACGACACTATCACTCAAGAAACAACCCATCTTATATTGATAAAAAACCTATGGGAATATTCTCTATTAAATTTTATATTTCCCCTTGACCTGGATTTTGATAATCAAAGATCTATTTATATTACTAAAAATCAAGTTAAATATTCATATTCCGTACTCATTCATTGGAAATAAAATTTCACCAATGAGAATATTGAAATTAATGAACTAAAACTGGGTTCTTCTGTTAAAAAAGAGATAGTTTAGGATATATTCACTTAACCATTTTCAAATGGAAACATTTCATCTGATCAGCTTGAACATGGTTGTGAAAAATTTACCCTCTCATGGAAAAGGTATTTTAATCCAACTCCTCCCTCATATTATATATAGAGTTTGTTGTATAGTTTGAGAATGTGATATGACAAAAATCTACCCAATTTTAGGAACATATCCTTTTATAGAAGAACATGAATTTAGGAAATATTTTTAAAAGGGTTATGTTTTTATTTTTTTGTGTCTGAATTATTTTTACAGTTTATTGAAGTTGACACAAGACGTGTTGATCTTGTTGGAAGAAGTTCTGAAACATTCATATTGTATGGAAAAATTTCATAACTGTAGTAAGAATATTTACTAAAAACACTAGTTAAAAATAATATGATGTGATTATTCAAAAAGTATTGTTTCATACACAATGTTATCCAACAAGTGTATAAAATTGTTAGATAAGTATTATATATAATAATTTAAAATACATAAATGGTTAGTGTTCAATTTTTTAAAAATTACAAAATGGGGAGATTGATGGGCCATGCTTTTTTTAGAAGATGAATGTGTTCTGGAGATGCAATGAGATGACAGGAAGGTAATTTATTTTGATAATAAAAAATTACATATCTTCATAAATTCACCCATCAATGGTTATCGGGATGGGATGTTGTTTGATACAGCTTAATTGCATTAAATTTTCAGATCCAAATCCATGGGAAAAATGTTATCATATTGAGGTAATGGGACTACGGTTTTTTTTGAATGATTACCCTATCATTCCATTAATGTTACGTAGGATGGAATGTTTGAGTAATGAGAATATATTGATAATTATTTGTTCACATGTTTTTAAACAACAAATTAAATGAGTTGTTTCATGATCAAATCATTTTTCAAAATGGTAAGAATTCATTTTTATGTATAAATCTCAAACTACATAGTTTTATCTATGGTATCTATATAGAATAAATCACTTAATGCTTTAAAATATTAAAGGTATTAATGCATGACACATATTGGTAATCCCCAATATTTAATTTCTATGAAAGGGAATATGTGATGTAATGGTGTTAGTGTGAAAATATTCTGATGTATGGAAGTTGTGGTAGTATGATTTTTTTTCATTTACTTGTCCAATTTTTTCAGCAGAAGATTAATATTGATGTGTAAAAGAAATAAGCAATGGAATTTTATTATACTATGTCTAAATTGGATAAGTACCATCTAATCTAATAACAATATATAAAATTTCTAAAATATTATCACTCAATGTCTGTGAAAATACTATTTTTTACACTTTCTATCACATTTACATGTTAAAATTGCGATTAGAAGAAGTCAAAAGGTAATAATATTGAACACTCTATGTAATCAGATGAATGGTTTTATATGAAACATTATACATGTTTATATGTATAAAATCCATCAAATATAATTTTTTTATACAAATACATTAGTTAAAATGTTCTAATCCAAGTCATAAGATAGATTAACTATATACCAGAAGATGTCATTCATGTTCTTATGAGGTCATATAGAAGGATCAAGCATAATATCATCAGATAGAAGTTAAAATAAAATTTCATACTAGAGGGTAATGTTTTATACTATTTCACGAGATTGAAAATCCTTACGATACTATGTTATATATATAATAATTTTTTGATTTTTACTTGATTATTCAATGTTCCAAAATTCATGAAAGATGTTTATGTTACTTTTGGAGTGTAAATAAACATTGATGAACATTTCTAACTGTATGTTATTGATTGCTGGATGATAGTAGATATTATCTTGTTTAAAGTCTTGTGATAAATACTCTATAATTGTTAAAAATATTCTTATGAAATTGGTTTGAGTGAGAGATTTAAATTCTATGTTTCGTTAAGGTGGAAAAGAAATTATAGATCCTTTCTTTTCTGCTTCATGAAGTACTATATAAACTGGTTATTTTTGTATACCCATGATAACCGTTTTCAAAAATGATTTTTGTAATAGAAATAATTTTAGAATAATAATTTACATGATATAGATATTGTGAAGAAACATTAGATAATAGATTATTGGATAGAATTTCCCATCAGTTATTATTAGAATATTGGTTTGAAGAAACAATTAGATATATAGGGTAATAAAGGTATTAATAGAATAATTAAAATACATTTTTTTTCAGAAAGCAACCAATTTTTTTCATATAGTGCGACTCGATAGACTATATATGGATGTGAAAATATAGATAGTGGGATTGAAGAATTACTGGATATACACCATACAATGTTATCCAAATGAAACCATCAATTAAATTACTAATAGAAGGAAATATATTTATTACTACTAGGAATTAAATAAATTAATATGTAATATCATGAATGGAAAGTGTTAACAAGCTCATATGGAACCATAAAAATATACTCAATCATATTTTCGATAGATTCTAATAGATTATATAAAAATCATTGTTAAAAAATTTTTATGTCTTGAGGGAACATTAACTATTGTTTGATTGTAGTACAATGAATATTTGATGACATTTCTTTTTTTTCTGTAACCATATAAAATGAATTATTTATAGAAGATTTTATGGGATTGAATTGTTTCTGAACTAGGAAAATGTCTTGATTTATTAGTTCATTAGTGAACATTGTAAATTCTTGTGTAACATTACCTATGGTTGTACTTTAGAAATGTTATAACTCATTAATGGAAGGAGAACGATGGATCACGAGAAATAAATACATAAAAAATAAATCATCATTTATTCCCCCATTCCACACCTAGTGATCACAAATATCCTAAATAGATGTTTCCTTAGATTATGAAAATGAACTTCAAAATTTTTTTATGGAAGATATGATTTTTTTTGTGATGGGCTTGGATGATATAGACAAAAACAATTTTATGAATAGGGGAGAAGAAGAGTTAACATTTTATATTTAAGAGTAGGTAAAAACATGTAACTAAATAAATAATTAAAATATTATATAGTCTCTTTATGGAGAAGAGGTTCCATTTTACAACTGAGGGGAAGGACATAAATGGAATTACAAAAGTGGTTAAAATAACCTAGATATAATTTATTATGAATTTGTAACCGAATGGCCATTATATAAGTAGTGGGATAATAAAACATCCAAATCACTTTAATGAAACCGATTTATACTTTTTTTGATCTATTTTTATGCTTATCCCTTAGTTTAACCACTTGTAACCTGATTTTATCCATCACAATGAAAACACATTTTTATAGTTTTTACTATTAATTATGAAACAAATAAAAGTGTAATTGTAAAAAAATGTATACATGTAGATTCTAAATATAGATTATATTTTTCAAAATAAATTTATTTAAATTGAAAAACTAAAATGTTAATTTAATGATCAAAACACAACCAAAGAGGTTTTTTCATTAAAGTATATACTAATTCATAAAACATAGTTACATTAAATCCATGTCTAGTAAAAAAAATTCGATCAATGATTTGGTATTTCACAGAATATAGGATATTAAGATTTAATTAACTTTATTATGCAAAAATGTTTTCATTATTAATTATATTAATAAACAACTCACACCAAATGTTTTATGACAATTATATCTCTTTACCATGAAATTCTTTTATTCAGAAAACTTATAACCAATGAATACAATTTATAAATTTCAAAAAACACAATTTTCATAATCATTTTAGTAATCTTAATCGAAAATGGTATAATGGCATGGAATTAATTTTCATAGAAAATAATAAATTTTTGGTGGTATATTTATGTTCATTTAAGATTATAGTTATCTGTGAAGAATGTTATAAAATATATTTAAATGGAAATATATCAAAAATTCATTAGGTATTTCATGGGTTTTCTAGTATCATTTGATATATATAATATAGAGGAGAGAGCCAATTTGATATAATTAATGGTTCATCATAAAAATATTGTAATTAAGAAAATATAGATATATTGACTGGTGAATGGATTTATGTGAAGTTATATTTCATTTATACATGTTCTCGAGTTTCACACATGGTAGAGCTTGGGATATGAAAATTGTAATTTATTTTAATGTGCTCATAAAATATTAATATATTCATAGAAAATTATCAATATAAATATTTACATTTTTGTAAATGTCTTATTTAATTATAATTCTTATAATATTTTTAGTGGATATTATATACACATCAAAATAAATGGATTAATTTTATTAACACTAATAGGTACCATGGAATGTTCATGAAAAATAATAGAACATATTTAATTATATTTTAAATTTTCTATCCTATTGATTAATTTTCACATATTCAAAAAACAATATTTATGTTTCAATGTATGAGGTTGATTATTGGAATAATATAATTTGCTTTATTTGTCTTCAAATTTCACCCAATTTTATTTTCAACCCAACGTAAGCATCAAAAACATCACATTCCCTACTAGAATATCCATAACATTTTGCTTAAAAAGAATAACTCATTTACACTATTAAATTATTTCCATCAATGGTTATAGAATTAATTTTATAGATATAAGATGACATAAATATTGTCCTTATCATTATCAGGCCATTAGCACACTCAATCCTATTGATTCTATGAGTGAAAAAACAATCCATAATAAATATTAATCTAATTAAATTAAAAATTACCGAGAGTGAGATATTATTCTTATATGAATCTAGATTAACTAGTTGAAAAAATTTAACATTTGGTTACACAGAAATGTGATACTTTACACATATAATTTTTCTTTATTCATAAACATTTATATTTAAGCATTTATTCAATTTAATCAAATTACCATATTTATGTTTTTCAATAGTGAATATAGATCTTAATGGTATTATGGTTGATAATTATGATATTATTATATATAAAGAATATAATTTAATAGATTATTACTATGATTTATATTTATAGATGTTGTATTTTTATTAATTCAAATCCCTCTAAAATAATGAATTATTTAAGATTCCATCGTATTGAATAGTGGACCATGAAATTCACTTCACTAATAATTGGGATATGATGAGTTTATCACATAACATTGATTTATTTATATAAAATCATATAAACCATATCTAATATATATCTTAAATAGTTGATAATATAATATTTTATACTATTATATTTTCTAGAATTACTAATTATTTTTCCCCTAAAACAAAATTCTCTTATGGAATCCCAACTAGTCATACACAAAATAAAAAAGTAAAAAATGTTATTATTATATAATTATGGTCACTCATTATAATCATCCATTATATAAAATAAATAATTGGATATTGAATTAAATATTAACTACCTTGTTAAATAATCAAGAACGAAAAATGTTATTAATTTGGAAGAAAACAAGTACATTGTATTTATAAATTGTATTTAACCTCACCATGATATCTCACTAATTCCCATTAATTGTATTCATGCATTATAATATTTATTTGTGAATCCCTATATATTAAACAAATCAATATGTTCATATCACTTTTATGTGAAACTCTTTACAAAACTCGTGAAAAGGACAATCTTAAGGTAGTATAAAACAAAATCAAATAACATACCATGCAAAAATATGCATTAATTTTAATAATATAGTTTAATGAAAAGTATTTATAAAATTAAACCATTTAATACATCATAATCTATAATGTTGTAATTTTATTCAAGAAAAATAAATTAAGGAAAAAAATTAATTAATTAATTCTCATAATTAATCATTATGTACACATTAAGAATCATAAAAAAAATAAATATAAAATCTGAATATTAGAAAAAACACCCCAATTATTGTTTATGAGACCAATTATTTATGTGTATGATATATTTAATATATGAACTATATATGTGAAATATTCATATATTATGTAAACATTCAAAATTTCTCTTATTTAATATTATTTAAAATTCTACCCGATAAATTAGAAAAAAATAATATTGATATAATTTAATAAATTTATTATATTAAATATTTTAATTAGAACTCTTCCTGTTAATAATTTTGAAATATTGATAATTGAAGACAAACACCATCAGATTTAACTTTAATTTAAAATTCATAACCAATTAATAACTCACTATATATTTTTTAAATAAACACTCTATATCCAAATTATCCGTCATGCAATAAAATTTCAAAAGTATTCAATACTAAAATTTATTATGATGTATATTTAATTACAAGATTTTTCTAAAATAATTTGTAATTAAAAGTAATTTTTTTATTATTAGTTAATTTATAATGACTTTAGAATATAAATATTTATCACAAAATATATGTTCCAGACAATAAGAATATTATTATAAATTATATGATTCAATAAATAATTGAAAAATAGAAAAAATGTCATTTATATTATATTTTAAGAAATCCATTTATTGTAATCTATTTTACAGCTCCCTACCAAAATCATCTAATTGAATATAAAAATAATAATATTTGATAGATAATCCAAAATTATATGTTGTAACTAATGATATATCCAAATCTTAAGCCGTAGTTTCACATATCATAGTACAATACATTCATTAAATATCTTAACTGAAATGATATACTATTTTATAGGCTTCAATTAACATGATTATCCAATATGATTTAATCTATCAAAATCTATGATATAGGGTAATTACACGTCATAGCATTCCATTACCACATTTTGTATATTAAAATATGTAGATACCAAAGTATTTATGCAATGTTAGTTCCAGTAATATTTGATATTATATGGAATTCCCATATCACATCCTACAATATTACATATGATATGATCGAATAAAAAATATATATAATATTTTATTTATAGTAAGTATGATATAGAAAATTTCATTAATTTCCTTTATTTTCAGACATGAATCGAAGAATCATGAACTATGGTTAAGTATTTATAACACTGAGGGTGTAAAAGGAATAAATAAAACACATTCATTATATTTAATGAATGTAGTAGTGAAAATCCAAAACTCACCATTATATAATGAACAAGAATCATGTATAATAACAAATTATGAACAATTAAATTCCATCGAAGTTGGATACTATTATTATAATAAATTATATATTTTACATTAATATCTATGAAAAAAGAAATAGTTCCATCCATATTATAGCCATGTATTGAAAAAATCACTGAACACCTGGGTGGGATCATCCTTATAGCCACCAAATACAAGAACCACTTCGTAGAAAAAGAAGGTGAAAGAAGCGTTCTTTAAGAAGAATTTTATAGGTTGATAAGATCATTCAAAAAACAATATTATTGGTTAGTTTCTCCATTTTATTATCCTATGGACACCCCTGAATAATTCTCATTCATTACTAAAACATTTAATAATGTTATTTTAAATTTAATGATGATAAAATCCCATTATATTCATTATCTGATTAAAAATATTGATTTCACAGTTATGATTTTCCATTCCATACAATATTCCATTCTAAAAGATGTCTTAAAATGATAGTATATCATAAAAAATAATATTCACCTTGTATTTAATTATCATTTATAATACAAATCAAACGATAAAAAAATAATCAAGTTGTTTATAAATTAATACATCCCAATCTCGTAAAAAAAATATAACATATAACTTATGATTTATGGAACAAATCCATTAGGAAATTCACATAAAAATAAAAATATTCAATAAATCCCCTAATCAAGAACTATGAAAATAAAATTATATATTTAATCATCTACCATAAAAGATGTGAGTCGATACAATACATATATTTTGTCAACTTAGGAAAATTTAACTTCAAACACCATGATAAACTTTTATATAAAAAGCTTATTTTCATCATTTTATATAATAGGGGAATAAAGGATCTCGAACCACTGAACTACCATCTCCACTTTTTTTTTTATAACAATTCAAATAATGAACTATACCAGTATAATTATTATAAACATTTACTATTTTCTTACTAAAATAACAATTTTAAATATTAAATTTTGTGAGACCACTACAGAGACCGATAATTATCCCTCAAAAAATAAAACATAAATTGATAAAATCATTTATTTTTTCATTTTAAAGAAACTAAATTTTCAATCATGAAAATAATAATTCAATGTTTTATTCATATTAATCTATATTAATATATTTGATCACAAATATTTTTCTCCATATTTAATTATATTGATCCAACTAAAATTTTCATTTTCAATCATTTAACTCAAGACTATTTTTAAATTCCAATGAAAAATAATTTGATGAATTTATGTTATGTTATATTTATGTATTGATTATTTTTTACTCTAAAAAATTTATAATTATGAATAAAATATTTTAAAAAATATTTTTTCTATTTTACATTACACCAAGACACTTTTAGAAAACAATATGCATATATTTTTATTTCATTCATTAAATATGTTCATAGATCATTCAATATTATTTTTACATATCCATCATATTAAGAAATATATAAGTTGATATATTTTTGATAAAAATTGAAATATTTTTCAAAAAAATAACACAAATAAAAATATAAAATTTTTCTCATTAATTTTCCACTTTATATACTTTGGATACATAAATATCTTTCAACATAAAAATAAAGACAATACATATGTGAATTGTGATTCTTTAAAAAAAATACTAATAAATTATTTATTAATTCGAAGATTATTTAAGATAATCTTGTATTTAGAAATAATTAAAATTAATTATCTTGATATAATTATTTATATATCATCAAATATTTTCTCATGACATTTCACACATTTTTATTAAAGCCAAAACAGACACAAATTAATGAAAAATATCTCCAAATCATAAAGTCACAATCCAACCCCAAATAACATTTTCAAATTATCACGCGTTATTTTTTAATGAATCCCTCCCATTATGTGTATTTTTTTCTAACCCTCAATTCCCTATTTAAAATAAAAAATTAATCATAAATAATCAAGGAATTAAATAATTTTATCGAAATCATAAATCTTATGATTAAAAACAAAATTTTTTCTTAAATATTTGTTATTTTATATGTGATATTTATTAAATTTATTTTCATTATAGAGAGAAATTTATAAACGATCAATTCGTTTTATTATTTAGTTATACTAGTTTTTAGTTTTCTATTAAGAATCATTTAATTTTCATGAATTTAAAATAAATTACATATGTAAATATTATTTACCTCTTTAAAATCCCCAAATGGTAAAATTATAACTGAATGTGTAAATGACATAAAAATCCATAAAAATCTGTGAAATTTTTTTTGGATTTATTTACCATAAAATTTATCACCCAATATTGTTTCCCTCTTTGGAAAGACATATAATGTGAATAAGGTTCTTTATTTTAATTAAAGACTTAAATGTGTCAATGATTATCAGATCATTTTGTTTAAAAGGAACCATAACCAATTTACATCCATAAATTTAAAAACAACACTAGGATTGAAATAAATAATCCATAACCTCTACTAAAATATCTCAAAATATGTTAGAAAACTTTAACATAAAAAATGAAAATCAGTGGTGCACAATGTGGTGACCAAATGAGAACATCCAATGTATGTATTAATATTTTTATGTACACCATATGAATTGTTTTCTACTTTAATGAAAAAATCTATTATATAAATGAGTGTATAATAAAACTAGTATTAATAATATTTGATTTATGATATTATAAAAATGTAATATTCATTTTATATCTACCTAAAAAATCATTTCCATAAATTGAAACGACCATCATGCCGGTGTGAGTAGTTCCTTATCCATAAAAGACTTTTTAAAATTTCCATCACAACTATAAATAGATAATTGAATAATATTGTTAGAAAAGATATTATGATATTTTTATAATTTTATTAATCTATAATTATAAAATATATTACCTTCTAACATCCAGATACACTTTGAAAATGATAGAGCTATTCGGATGTACTTGCAGACTACCCACACTGTGGGATTATGATTCTCATTCTGTTTGTGTACCAACTAGACATGGTGGAGTAAAAAATGAATGAAATATATTAAAATATTATTTAATATCCTATTACAAATATTCAATGACTACATTATACATTCCATAATAACTAATAACAGTAAATAGTTGAAGTAAATTTAACCTCCAAAAAATACATATCAAATTATCATTTTCAATTTTAATCCATAAATGACAAATAAATTTTAGAACAATAAAGTACATAAGAATATAAAATTATAGATAAAATTAAAATACATTACAGAAACATTACCTAGGTCAACATATAGTGAAATTATCTACAAAACTGATTAAATTATATCATAAAAAACATCTTCAAAGATAATGTAATAAAATTGTTAAAATTTATTGTAGATTGACCATATAAAAAGAAATTTATGTGTATATGTTACATATGAAATTTTGTGTAAAATAATATTTTATTATTCTAGATGTTGAGTGCAATTGTAAAGAATATTCAAACATGATGTGCAGGCTTCATATCAAAATAACATTATTTAAGGGACATTAAATTATATGAAGATAATTTATTTTCAATGGTGTGTATAATTAAAATGGAAATATAAAATCTTGGATTATATTTATTCATGTTATTTTTCTATAAAAATCAATATCACTCGATTTCAAGGGGGAAATGATAGAGTTCCTCTTAATTTGTGAGATATCATCTGTACATCATTCTTAACCTGACAATTATACATTCTCTTTCATTTTCTCCCTTTTATGAGATAATATTGTCCTATATGTATATTATTTTTATATATTTTCATTATATATTTATACATAGTTAAATATCATTTTTTTTTCAGGGTTACACATTTAACTAGTTTCCTTCAAAATTGCCACATGTATGTAAACACACCTTATAAGAATATTATTATTTATCATCTCACACTTAGAATAAACCCTATAAAATGAATTTAAAATGTTTATATATTCCAAAATTCCTAATTATTTTATTTTGAACAATAATAGTTAAATTATGGTATTTTAGAAAGCAATTTTTCATTTCGTTGCATTAATACATCCTTTACTAAATTCAAAAAACATCACCCAAGTCGTATGTTTTTATACTTTTCTCTATAATTTCCTTCTCATGAAATATATATTTGAAATAAATAATCAATTTCTTGGTTTCATTTTCAAATATTTTTATCCAAAATACTACATTCCTTCCCATATAGGGAATACTTGTTATCTAGCATTAGGTTATTCGTTGAATCAAAATTAAGAAACTCACTACCTTATCTTTGGGTTTATAGTTATTAAGATATATGTATGGTTTATTTTCAATATGTGGCATGTATACATATGAATTTAATATATTTTAATGTTATTAAAATAATTTAATAGCTATATAATTCATTTGAAATTTCAATATGTATCATGAATTTCATTTAAATTAATATGGAGGGATCCAAATCCACTAAAGAAATATATCATCATTATGATGATGATCCTAAGAGTGAACCTTGAAATGTATTTGTGATATATTGTTACATGTTATTTCCACATGTTTATGATCATTTTAAATCACTTTCTTATTCTATGTAAGAATTATTATAATAATCATGTTTATTATATCATGTTAATCCTCCTGAAATTCATGCTATTTTTTATTAACACGCCTTCACATATAGGGAATTGTAGAATATATTTTCTTTTATGTGTTATCCTCTGGATATATTACACATTTTTAGAACATTGGTTGGAATTAGGATCACTATGTAGAGTGTTAAATAAATATTATTTTTTCATGTTCAATATGATTAATTTTTATATATAATATTCCAAAGAAACTAGTACAATCCATCATAGGTGTGTATTTTATTGAAAATAATGTGAAAAATTATATAACAAACCGTGTTTTAGGTCTGGGTCTCTGTAGTTGGTTTTAATAGAAGTTGATGTTATTTTTTCATATTGGGATGATTTAAAATTTTATAAAACCCTAAAAATAATGTAATCAGATAATTCTATGTGTTAATGAACATTAGAAAAATTAAGAGTCGTAAAAAAATGAGTAGTTTTAAATGAAATTATATCCAGATATGGATACTAGAAAATAGATTAATAATGTTACATATATTAATCTAGGGGTAATAACCCGGAAGATGGCGTTTTTGGTATTAAATCTATAATAGATTGGTGTATGAAAAGTGGCATAAATTCACACATGTATATAAAATACGAATGGATCTAATTTTTTTTATCATATTCTCATTGTGAATAAATATGGGGAATTATTTTCTATTTAATTTCATAGTCCAGTTTTAGAATATTTTGATAATGAAAAATAATGTAACAAAAATTATAATATGATTTATATAGGTTCACCTAATTTAATTATGAGAAATCCTTGGAAAAACGGTACATGGATTTAGGGACGAATCAATTTTATGTTTTTAACTATAATAATTCCACATTAATGAAAAATGTTTGACACTCACGTGACCCCTTTTTAATTTATTTTTTTTCAAAACATGAAGTAACTATTTTGACCATGTTTATAAGGGAAAATTTGATGAATTCCTGAATGATAAACCAATTAGAATAGGACATATATTGAGAAATATGATCACTGTTATAAATCAACTATCATGAAATGTGATTAACAATGTGAACATAGTTAAAATATTATATACACCAAATAAGAGGAGGAGGGATACTATTTAGAATATAGGGAATGTAGATGAATAAATAAGGAATATAAAATGATATATATGTCACAAACATTGTAGGAATAACAAAGTGTATTTTATCAATGGAACATATAAAATGTTTCATGTGTGTAATGTGTGGCCAATGGTCATGTGATTTTTGATGTGCGATCAGGAAGATGGTCAATATAGTCAAATGTTTAATATACCAAAAAACTTTAACCCCACAAATAAATGCTTCATATATACAGAAATAAGGTGTTATGAAAATTTATTTCTTTTCCCTATACTACCATGGATATTGGTCTTCAATAACCTACTTCAACATAGGAACAACTATACCAATAAATGTTTTCCATAATAGTAAAAGGTAATGGTTCACTAACCCTCCACTTCATATTTTTGAGTACTTGAATCTGCTACAAAACACATTATAAGACTATAACGTGTTATATGAATATTAAATGATTAAAAAAATGATTCTAAAATTGATGAAAAATACAATTTGTATTTGTATTTCATCCTAAGAAAACATTTGTGAAAATTTCCATCATTCAAATAATATTCTAATACATGTAGATGAATTCGATGTTATTTTTGAAAATTATTTCTTCCACATCCTATATAGTGAATTATTTTTAGTAATAAGATCACATTTCTTATCAATATATGATATTTTATCAATAAATATATGGTTATTAATTCCTTTTAGAAGAAATTTATAAATTATAAGTACTAAATCACTATAACTATATGTTCTTAACTCAAACAGAGGGAAAAACCTAAATTTTATGTACACTAATATTATAAGGAACAAATATTTTTTTTATGAATACAAGGTTACTATAACTCATGAAATTTTATATTTTGTTTCATGTATCTATAATACACCTTTAGAAAATTACTTTGGTATCTATGAATTCGAAAATATTGAATGAATTTTTTTAATAGGGTGAGAGTAAATGAACAATGATTCTAATATATGTTTTTCTCTAATTAAATCAATTTTTTTGATAAAATTATCTTCATTAATCAAAACAAATTATAGAAATTATAATATATTTCGAAGAATATATATATTAATAAATATATACTAAATCATATCCATTAAATTCAGAGGAATGAATAAGAGTAATAACATTAAAAAACTTTTAAATATTAATAATTGTTTAACTCTTATTTTTATGTAAATTATATTACATAATAATAACAATAATTAATATTGTAAAATGTCAATTTATAATAAAAACAACATTTCATAAGAATTTATGATTTAAAGATATGAATTTACAAATTTATAAATGTTAATTTTTAAAATTTATTGATATATTTTTACTGATAATCTTAAAATTATATAAAGGATAATTTTTTAGTCTTTATAAAATAATCAATTATTAAGGGAATATAATAAATAGCAATTTTCTAAAATTTTAATAGTTATAATAATATAATTAAATGATCCTTTTTAAAAAAGTAATAATTCAATAAATATTATATAGTGTTAAATTATTTTGTTAAAATTCTATTTTGATATATAAAATCTAAGCTTAACAATTTAGAATATTTTGGTAATGTATAAACAAAAACTTTTTTTCTTGTATATTTTAGAAAAATATTCATATGATAGAATGAGTATTTTATATCATAATAATGTTAAATAATTAAAAATTTAATAATATCAATCATTTTATTATCAATAGAATTAGAAACATTTATAATTTTATCCAAAACATAAATATAATGATTTAAGGTAATTTTATTTCTAAAAATAGGATTTGAGTATAAAATTTTATATCGTTAATATATAATTTTATTACACAAGTAATATTTATTTTATAAATTGGTTATCATATTTTGAATAATCAATATTTAATTATATCGTATGGATTATTTTATTTTTAATTGTAATAAAATACTTTTGTAAAAATTAATAACCTCTGTAAAACATAGTTTGAGTATTTATTTATCGTAAGAATTTAGAAGATCTATTATTATCCACTTTTACTTCACTTTTAATGTGAAAATTGTTCTCCCTTTTAATTGAAGAGTTATATGTGTCCACAATTCTGTTTTCTTCAAGTATAGAAGATTCAAAATCCCCCACACCACCACACACCTAAAAAGTAACTTATGATGAAAAATAAATGTTACCTAGTATTTATGTATCCCTATAACTATTTCCCAGAAGATTATGACATAGAAAAATCCATACTATGTTTCCTAGACTTGGTGAGAAAGGATAACATATAAAATGAGATATAATATTTTCCACCAAACCTGCATAATTATTTTATACTTATAAAAGCAGAGAAAATTTATATCCATGGTTTTTTTATTACCCTAAAAGTATTAGTACTCTAAAGTGTTGTTATACTAATAGAACACACATTTGATACCTTCCCCAAAATTATTTGTGAAAAAAATAATATGTTTTCAAGCGTGTTTACAGACTACCTCATCCAAAAATTTCATTTTAAATTTCCCATCACCACCATTCATGGATTTCTAAGAATAGTTATTTACTAGGATAATATTAAATTTTAAAAAATTTATTTTCTAAATATTTTCTATATTAGTTTATATATTACTTATATTATGAAGAAATTAGAGAATCCTCTTTGTGTATGTGCTGACTATTTCCTCCGAGGGATGATGAATTTCTTTTCATTTCCATACTGACTAACATGGGAAGAATAGAATAAATTTATTATAATTGTAACAATGTATTAAATTAACAATTTGTATTGATAATATTATGAAATACATGAAACATACTAAACATGAATGCCACAAATATGTTCCTGGAGCCTGGTTTCCCTCACTACCTCAAGAATAACTCCCCAAACACAAGAGGCTTCAGAAAGACAATGGGGGCCTAGGTGTATCATTAGGGATACTATTCCCTCATTACTAGAGTGTAGCACAATATAAGTACAAGATCATAATGTTATGGGAAGTAGTTAATAAATTAGACAGATGATAAATGAACAAAATTTCTAATTTACAAATCAAACCACAAGACATATCATATATATAAGATGATGATAGATTTCATATTTATAATAATGCTATCAGACCATTTATACATGGAAGGTGTAAACTACATGTAATAAAATTATGAAAAGGTTAATTTTATCTCAGTATCATCATGTTACTCATTTTATTCCCATGATATCATTCTCTAATACCGTAATCAATAACATGTACCAAGACTATAGAGTTTTGTGTTTTTAAATCAAATGAATACTTAAGTGATTTTAAACTTTTTCAGTTGATAGATAGGTCAAATTTAAAATATAACCTTGGGACTCAATTCGATGTGTTGATTTATTTGAATGTAATGTTTCTGGGAAAGGCTGAAGATTAATTAAAATTAATGGGTGGATCAAAGAGTTTTAGGGGAACCAAACTAGGAAATATAGGTTTTGAAGGACCTGAATAGGGCTCATGGCTTGTCTAAAAATAGGAAGCCCATAGCTGGTATCCAAGTTTACTATTTTAGGTGGAAAGTGGCAGTCACATGGGAATATCATAGTTTTCTAAATCACGCACCTATTCCATGTTATAATTGGAAGAGGTAGTACCTAAACATTGTTCACCACACAGTTGTTTCATGATTTTTAAACCCTATGGGACAAGCCGTGTAACGTATTTTTGGTGCCGATAAAGGTTACACAGTCAGCTAAACTATGCATCAAAAATAGTATTCTAAAAAATATTTTAAAAATTAATTAATTAAAATTAAAATAAAATAAAATTAAAATGGTTAAAAGGGTTATTCTACCCTTTTATGGGTTGTGGGACACACCATCCCTCAACCCATTTGATGCGTGCTTGATCCCTCCTCTGTCTCCATATCCATCAGCCAATGGAAGGAATTGTCTTCTCAATTCATCTATAGAACATCATGGTAATTCTATTAACCAAATTATATTCCTTTTATTTACCCATTTTTTTCTTTGGTCACCATATGTATCCTGGTCAAAACCTTTGGGTTGGCCTAATACCCGATTATTAATTTTCTAATGATATTAGTGTGTGTGAAGGCTTTAATGGGAACCTGGTTTTGTGTTACAGTATCCATCTACAAAGGTGAGGTAGATGGGTTCTATTTTTTTCTCCTTTAAAATGTAAGGTTACATTTCCTTCCTCATGCCATGTTTCACACCTTATATATTATGTTACTTAATTTTTTAAGGTTCCTTGTTATTTTTTTGTTTTTTGTTGGACCCTTACATGTGGATTCGAGTCGCTGAGTCTAAGGAGAGTATTAGGTGTATGTATAGGTACGTATATATATATATATAATGTGGGTTCCTCCATTATGTGTATATTCATCCATTGTTGTGAATATATATGAATGGTTTTCCGTGTTCCCATATATATATATACACTAAAATGCATCCATTGGATATTGGAGATTGGTATATGTAAATAAGAATATTTTTAAGGATCCACATGAACAATTTAATGGCCACATGGATGTGTTTATAGGGGATAAGTTTCATTATATGCATGCAAAGGTGCATATTCATAGTTATAGATGTGATATATCATAGATAAAAAGTCTCAAGAGTGGAAGTGTTTAGGTTTTTCAACTCTACGGTAGGGTTCCGTTCATTTTTACCCGTTAAATTTAATAATGTATTAATGAATTTCTTTTACCCCATTAATTAATGTTTCAAAAATTGTGGTTTTTTCTATAAAGGATTCCAATATTAAATTAGATGTGATTCTAAATTGAATAGATAATTTGTTTATAAAAAATCATAATTTCATAAAATAAAAACCTCTAACGTAGGTGCACTGTCATCGAGATAAAATGTAATGATTTGACTTTTATGCATTGATGGATTATTAAAATGATATTCCTCTTTGCCTTGATGTTATTTTGGAAATGTTGCATGTTTGGACATGACCACTAATGGAATTAAAAAAACATTGTTTCCATTTTTAAATTATTTAAGAGTCAAGGAACCATCGAAGTGGTTAGCCTATTTTATAGATTTGAATTTCCCATGTAAAATTTTTCCCCATAATCATCATTTTAGAGTTATGATACATTCGAGACCCTTTTTGTTTAAGCCATTCATTGAACTTTCTAACTATAATATTTAATATTAAATGGGTTGACTTATCATAGGAATTTCATTATTAAAGGTACATTGTATGCTCACCACTTTACCCACCTAAGGTAAGTTCTTCAATGTGATAATTATTGTGAAATGGAAATTTGAATGTATACTAATTATTTTAATTGGACCTATTAATTATAAATTTATAATATCTTTCCTGTTCATAACCCCACATACCATGTTAACGGAAGGTAACATAGTGATCCTTGATTATTAAAAATGATTTAAAAGGATTAAATGAATGGTTTCAAGCTATATGGCCTCATCATAGTAATAAAAGGAAACACATGAACCAAAGGGAATTATCGATTAATTATAACTTGGATAAATGTTTTAATGATACGTTTCCATGAAAATCTATTAATAGAAAAGGCTTCAATGAAATGGAATATTATATTACTTCATTAACAAAATAAGAGTGGCCTGAACAGAGATCTCCTTGGATTCCATAGGAAATGTCTTGGGAACTTGGGAACCCCATTGAAAATAAAGGATGAAACTTTCTTTGTTTGGGACCCACTTGGTACATTATAATGATTTATTCGAGGAGTATTGGCATAAAACCATTGGTTCCCTAATGTAGTATTATAGGATTCCATGGATTCAATCCATGGATCTAACATTGATATGTAAGTTCCTTGTTTAAAGCCTATTGATCCCAATCAGTGGTTAGATCAATTTTACCTTATATTAACTCATCGAACATGGTAGGTGTCTTATTTTGGAATTCAATAGACTATTAGCCTTGGATTAAACTCTTACCCTTTTCTAGGCTATAGTTATTTCTATGTTTTCGACCATTATGTTCTATGTTTCCCTAGATAATACCTTGGAACTTCAATAGTTGATATAATTATAGGTGTCCATGTAAATATTGGAACCATAAATATTAATAATATGTTTTTTTCCGTAAACTAGTAATAATAAAATAATGAACTGGTTACTTTTTCATACACCTACTGAGGGATGAAGTAGATGCATGGATTTTAGTTATATTGTACTTCTTATATTATTTATGTATGAATGTGCACAATTATATATATATTTCACTATATGGATTGGGATATACACTATGGGTGCTAGTCTTTCAAGATTTATATATCAAAAATTTATCCAGATCCCTTGGTGGACAAGGGTAACTCATATTTTTAGGATCATTGTGATTTTTATATCTTGTACATGAGAGTTACAAGTAATAGACATAGCTGGAGGATGGAATACTCATGGAGATCGTCTATAGGGCTCCTAGGATTTTTCATTATTTTTGTAATTTATTGAAAATAATGTTGTGATATTTCTTTATTTTAGTTATGTTTCATCAACCTGAAATTCATTCATCTTTTGTCCAAATTGGCATTTCCCACTTTAATAAAATTTGTATTATCTGTCTTACAATGCTGTTTTACCATTTCTATTCACTACTTCTGATGTTTCTATTATTATTTATTATAATATACTACTTAGAAACTTATAAAATAGAGTCTATTATCCCCACTATCACCTCCCAAGTCCCTCGCTTCTATTCATCAGCCTCTGGAATATGTGGAGAAAAACTTGATTCCATGTGACCCACAAGTCTATCTACTGATTCAATAGTAATCTTGGTCAGATGCTATAATGTGGTATTTGAGAATGTTAAATTTTTTTATTTTCAATATTGTTTTGTGGTTGGTAGAATATAAACATGGAATGTGTTGGACCATTGTTAATTGTCTATCTTGTGACTGATCACCCCACGTATGGGAAATATCCAAGTGGTCAGGGAATGAATTGTTCTTTTTTTTCTTCTAGTACAGTTGATAGGAATTTACCTAGAGTAATTAATGAATTTTCTACTACTTATGTATTTATGAAATTTCTTTTATTTTTATAGTTGACATGGTATGAAATGTATGTTTCATTCCATATATCATTTTAAGGACATAGGAATTCACATTCCAAACATAGTTTCATGCCATGTAGTTTCATTTTAGTATTCTGTTACTTTTCTTTCGTTAGTATTCCTTTTTTGTTAATATTTCATGCTTATATGTCTATAGAATCTTTCTATTTGTTTATTTCCTTTTATAACAGGGTATTAATGTGTTGATATATGTTAATATTTTCTTGGGATATGTTTATTGGTTTCAGTTACGATGGGAAATGGTTTTCAATTAGAATGTGTATGGGTGGCTTATAGATGGTAAAAAGTAACTGGTGTATTCGAACCATTGTAAAAGGATAGGAGAATTAAAATTATAAAGTAATTTGGTTATGATTATTGGGAGACATGTGTTGATCTGTATAGTGTATTATCATATTACTGGTGGGTAGATTCCCCCAATATCAAAAGACTATTTTTTATGAGAATTTAAAATATTGAAAATTATTTTTTTGATAAATTGATTCTAAATTAAATTTTATAGAGTTTATGGTAGAATCATTAATTTGAAAATGGAAACCTATATTAAATATGATTACCATGTTATGTTTTAAATGATTATATATATATATATATATATATTAGATTTTTAGTTTTAATCTAAAACAAATTGGTTAATGTATAAATGCCACTAGACATAAGTACGTCATTTGGGAAATGATTGTATGAGTAAATCTGATATGGGTGTCTGATGATTGATAAATTAAAATTCATATTGTTTGTCATTTTCACTAACCAATGTTTTATAAAATGGGAACATTGTTGGAAATTTTTTTTCATAAAAATGGATTTAGATGAAAAATCACATATTTATTGTGGGTTGTTAATAAATGTTTAAGGGTTCAAAATGGAGTTTTATGAATATTAACTATTCATCCAATGTGGTGTCGATTAAAAGTCGAGTACCTTATGTTTGGTTTTCCATAATGTTACATAGTATTTTAGTTAAATATTTTGATGAATAAAGGTTAAATATGATCAAATAAAAATGTCTTGTAAATGGAACATGTAGTGGTGTCCCTTATTTAATTTCCTCAGTTAAGGGTAGATAATGATACATTGAGATTCCATGGAATAGAAGATTGAGTTTCTTCTGTATAATTTTATAATTTTAATAATAGATTGATGATCAGTTTTTTATCCTAGATACATTATTAGTGTAACCTGATAATAGGTTCGATGTTTTTTTCATAAGGGGTCGGCCTGTGGTTTGAAGATCCCTTGGGATTAAATTAAATTTTTTATCCCACGATCATTATCACTTTTTCAGTTAGGTATCTTTCCCTTATAGGAATCTTATCTTTTCAATTATATACTAGTTGGGATTTGTGTTCATGGTTCCATTGGACATTGATACTGACAAGAGCATCGATGTACGCTTGAGTTTAGTAGGTTCGAGATGTCGTGTACATGGTTAGCTTTTTCATTGGTGTTTTGAACCCGTACTCGCCCTCAATAGTGAATGAATATTTATTTCATTTTCCATGTGAATGGTCATATATTTCTATCTGAAATTGTTCCAAATATCATTTGATGGTTAGTACAGCCTCAGTTCATCTCAAAGTAGTGTGACTGGAGTGTTAAATAACTAAACTCATCACAATGTTCATGATAGAGTTTCTAAAGGAATTCTTGTTTTTATGCATCAGTTGTATTTTTTAGTTTTTATAGGGTATTGATTTCTTTAAATGTATTGACATATGTGAGTTTGGATTAGAGGATCAATACATGTAAGGATAATTTGGTTTTGATTGAACACACTTATGAGTGGATAATTATCATTTAATTGATATCTTGATCAATCCTATGTAATAAAATTTTGAAATAGTTGGGTTTCATAAAAGTCGTGCGGTATAGTGTTTTTGAATATTTTGATGATTTCTTGGTGTAAAAATTTTGTTCTGGTTTATAGAATATGGCACCCTTGTGATGCACCATTTCTCTGTGATGGGATTTTGCTGTAGGATTAATAATCATAGAAATACTTTGTATAGTAAATGCATGTGTTTGTTTAACTATTGTTGTGTCGACAGGTGAAGTTGAGTTTTTTTAATGAAGTCAACTATATGTGGTATGAATGATATTGTTTATATTAACTGTATTTGAGTGAATGGAAACCATAGTTTATTTTAGTGTATTCTTCTTTGTGATTATCATGATCCCGATCATGATGTCATCCAAGATACACTAAGAGAGAATAATTCTTATGTTGTAGTAAAGAATACAATGTTTTTGATCTCATTAGGTGGATCTATTTTGGAGATGCACGACGAATGCATGGTTCCATTCATAGACAGAGGATTTCACCAAGAGTTGTGTATGAGCATTGCTGATTATACTCATGGTAATCACTTGGTTGTTTAGTGGAATTTATGAGATTATTTTTAAATATGATGAACATCTAGTCTGGGTGTTTTAGAATAGTATGTCATCAATAGGGGATCGACTCGTTATCCCTCCTTACAAGGGGTACGATCAGCAAAGGACTATGTTTGGAACATCATCATGTGGAGGTGAGTGTGATTTTTGTTGGCTGGTTCTTTTCCATTAAAACTGGATCAACTTAGGATTTGAGGTAAATGGGGATAAATTTTCATAACTGCTATGGGAGTAACATGAGAACTATGATTAGAACTCTTAGAGGTGTGCTTGTATGGAAATTCCAATTTTGGAATGTATTCTCGTCTATAGTTGTATTATTAATGTTAAATCTTTTGGTGGGAATTGATTCTGGCTATATTTTTAACATGAAAATTATGTGTTCATTTTCTATCTAAATGGGTACATTAAAGATCCAAAATTATTAGTGGGAGTATGTGAATTGGATTGGGTTGTATATGATTATGTTTGAAAGAAAATGAAGTTCTTAAAGGTGTTCGGAAAATGGGAACACAATTACACCATTTGAACAAAACATCACGACCCTTTTAGATGAAGAAATTATTTTATTGTTTCCAGAAGTAATCACATGGATTAAAAGTTTTAGGATGGAGAGAAATTAGAGTACATGGTTTTTGATCCCAAAAAACCCCAAGGGATTCAGATGTTTTTCATTTTCTAGAATGGTAGAATTTAAAATTAAACTTTGGAACTAATTTTTTTATTTTGATCCTTTAAAAAATATGTTATTTGGGTTGGTGGAAGGTTTGTTAAGTTTCAGTGGTGGATCATGGAGTTTCAAAAGTTTCATACTGCTAAAAGAAGGTTTTAATAGACCTACATAGGGCACGTGGTGTGTATGAAACCATGTGGTCTATTGCTCATGTGACTTATTTTGCATGGATATTGGTTGTTGCATGATTAACACATAGTTTTATAAACCATACAACTAGCCCTCATGGTTAGTGTGAGAGGTAGTACCAAAAAACTATTCACTGCATGGTTGGTTCATAGTTTCTAAACCATGAGAGACAATCCATGTAGAGTACTCCATGTTTCTATTAAATGGTGTCTGATTAGTGAAAAAAATGTTAAACCATGAATCTTAAATTGTGAGTTGAGGAATATTTTAATAATTATATAATTTAATTAAATAAAATTAAAAATTAAAAGTAGTTAAAGGGGGTCTTCTCCTCATGTCTGTGTTGAGCAGCGCCCCATCCCCCTTCACCTTCATCAAACACTGAATCCATTCTATAGATCCCACTCTACTAGTAGATTAAAGGCCTTTTCCTCATGATTATTCTCCACATACGTTTGGTAAACCATGTGAATATTTAGTAAAAATAACCCCATACCAACATTTTTACCAAAATATTGTTTATAGGTATCGAAAAACTACGTTATACCCACGCTTTAAGAAAAAACATGGATATTGGTATTGAAAAAAAATACCTATACCATTGAATTTTGGAAAATAATGGTTATATGAACATTTCATATACTGTTGGACTAGTTCATGGAAATACATATTTGTGTATATGTGATAGGTGTACATATATGTATATGATGATGTATATTAATTGTGGGGTTTGAATACACTCATAGATTGACAACATCATGATCAGAAGTGTTCTTCTTCATCCACCCCGGAAGTAGGGTTCCATTCCATTACATCATTTTATTTTATAATGCATTAATTAATTTCCTCCACACCATTAATTAATGTTTCTCCATGTGTGGTAGTTTTAAAAATATGATTTACACTGATAAATTAGATGAAATTGTTACATTAATAATGAAATTTTGAAAAAAATGACCTGACATTATAATTAAACCCATCAAATATAGGTGTCTTGGCTTCAAACTAAAAATTAGTTATTTGACTGTGATGCTCACTTGGATTTTTGTAATGATATTTCTTTATGCCTTCATGTTTTATTTGAAATATGGAATGTTTATGTAATGACCCAACTCTTCAGAAAAGGTACAGATCATTAGTTTTTCTTTAAAATCATTCTTTTAAGCTTGCTTAATGTGTGTGACATCTTAAAGAAGGTTCGGAGAATGTCTGGGGCTTGTTTGGAGCCCGGGAGTTTGAGATTTGGAGTTTCAGACTGAGGTGCACGTTTTGCACACCACACGAAAAGTAAAGTCACACGGTTTGGGTAAACCATGCAGCCCTACATTCCGGAGGTAGTGAGGTGCACACAGTTTGCGCATGGTTTGGTAAACCGTGTGCCTAAACTGTGCGACCCAGATCTGGCTAAAAAATTACAATTTTCCCCTTAATTCAATTTAAGCCTAAAACCCATTATTTCTTCTACCCACGGACAGAACCAGATGGGGGTCTCCTTTGAGCTCCAAAACCCTCTCCACTCTTGATCTCTTGTCGTTTCTTCGTCCGACATCTGATCTTCAATCCTACGGAAGCATTGGAAGGGCCAAGGTAAGGCTTACCTCACACACCCCTTTCTCCTCAACAAATCCTGCCTTTCGTCATTCTATTTTGATGCAGGCTCATATGCCCTATTTTCAAGGCATTGGACTGGAAGTCAGATCTCTTCCAACCTACTTTGAATCTGAGGTCGATATCGAGCGAGCCTACGTCTACAACCCTAAGGTATGTGGTCATGTGTTCTCCTTTTGGGTTTTCATTGTTCTTGAGTTTATTTTGTCATGTTGTGGTTTGCTATTTTCCAGACCCCTTATTTATATTGAAAGCTTACTGTCTAAAAGAACCTTGTGATAGGAGGGTATGGGAAATACCCTCTTTTGGGTGTTTGTGTACCGTATGACCCCGGTATGGGAACCCATAGGTGTTATTCCTTGAGTTTTAGCCCTTTTTCACCTTTTAACCATAATGAGATGTCTTGAATGGAATTTTCCATGTTAGGAAAATGGGAATTTCTTGGATAGGGTTTGGCTAGGATGAGTTATCTTAAACCCCTTTTATTTTTTTAAATTCATGTTAACTTGAAATGTGATTATGTGATATTGTGAGATGGAAATGCCATTTTTATTTGATATGAATGTTATAAGAAGTGTATTCCTTATAACTTATACTATTAAATGATAATGCTTTGAGCCAGGGGTAGACCGTGAGATCTCCTCTATGTTACAGCTTCACACTAAGGGTAGACTATGAGAGCTCCCTTGAATCATTCTTAAGCCTTTGGGTCGGGGATAGACAGTGAGAGATTCCCCATGTTTGGGCCAGGGGTAGGATCGGGAGTGCTTCCCCTTGGTTAAGGACGTCCATGAGTTCCGTCCCAGTCCTACCCAGTGTATTATATATATAGGTATATATATATATATCTAAATAAGAAGGTGATTCATACAGACATACCAGCTATGAGCTGAAGTTGGTAGACCTGCCCGGTGTCCTTCTGGAACCTGAGCAGGATGGTTGTTTATTGCTTGTTTTACTTACTTTCACTCTATTGCTCACTATTACTACGAACACCTATTTGGATTACACTTAGACATCGTTGGTGGTGGCCTACTAAAACATGTCTCACACCCTACCTGGTCAGCCTCCTGGGCACCCGTGTAGACTTTTCTACCGTAGGTACTAGTAGGGGAAAGGACCAAGCTACATGTGGTTGATACTTGTACATTCTAGCTGGAGTTCTGGAGCAGAGGACCGAGCCTGGCTAGGGATGCTCGTGGACTATCTTTTGATCCTTTTGTACTGCTTGTAGCATGCCAATATTTTGTTTACTTTTGTATCAGCATGCCATGCATCCATATTGTATTAGAAACTGCCTATGAGGCTTTTGTATACTTTTCAGGGTTTTCCTTCTATTGTTTGGTTTGTATGTTTCCCCTTTTCTCATGCTTATCCATTTTTTGTACTTCCACAATTCTATTACTTTGATGCTATTCAGCTTTGTACTCTGACATGTAGGTACCGTCTCCCGACTGACTTACCATTACAACCCCGCTACTAGTCGGCAGCCCCTAGCCTACGGGGAGACGAGCCAGGGGTTATGTGGCCAACCGGGCTCGGGGCTCGGGCTGAGGGGCAGCCGGGTCTGGGACGTCACAAAGTGGTATCATAGGATTTTCTTTCTTCCTTTCTTTACTATTTGGTGACAATAGACTTGGAAATGGGAACTCTTAGGGATGTGTTTATAAGCTGTGCTTGGGCATCGCGAACCCATGTACGGGGGAAAGACCAAGTTTCCTATTTTATATTGTTGTTGTTCATGTTATTTAATATTGATACCGTTTCACCGTTGGGTGTTTCTCCTGATTTGTGATGTCAATGGCTTTTTCGAGATTGAAATTTTTGTTTCATGGTTCGACCCGATGAAATGAGGGTTATGCATTAGAACATGCATCATGGTAGGCACAATATGATTAGGTCATGCATTTTCCCATGCCACGTCTAACTTTTCAGCGAGCATTACTTGTTGGTCATTTCCATGCCTTGCCAATATGTGTGAAACTGTGCTAAACCTCCCTGCAGGTTGTGAATTGAGGAATGAGGTGGTTTTAGTGGGTGTCACTCTTTGGTTCATAAGGTGTATGGGCCCTTATGGATTGGAAAATGACATCCCAACTAAACCAATCATTTTCTTTAAAGGACATTTAAATACATGACTACTGAAAGTAAATTAGAAATGACATCCAAGTGTGTGTCATCTTTCAGTTCATGAGGAGTATGGTCCCTTATGTGCTAGGAAATGACATATCACTGGATTAAGTTAAATTTGAACAGTTGTGGGTTTTTCTAAGGATTCCTATGGGTGTGGATAAGTGATCTTAGGGGTAGGAAGGCTTAATACCTGTCCTATCTTCTAGATTTAAACCTTTAACTTGTTGGCTTCCTTCTCCGAGACGTTCGTTTGTCATTATAGCATTATGCCTCCACGACGTCCTCGAGTTGTGTGCACTAAAGGCAATGAAGAATAGGATCCTGAGGTGGAGGACCCTCAGCCGCCAGTTGATCTTCCAGTAGAGTCACGTGTGGCTCCTTTTTCTATTCCTAAGATGGGCACCGATGCCCAGTTTCGTGAGGGTTTCTTGAGGATGATGTGGAATATTCAAGGCGGCGTGCGATCTACCCCATGTATGGTAGAGTTGACCCACGTGTTTCTGTTACAACATCCTCAAAATTTTTTGTGAGACGGAGGACCTTTTACTGCTAAGTCTTGGCTAGAGGCGATATAGACCATCTTTGAACATCTCGAGTTGCCTCTCGATCAAGGAGTGAAATTAGAAGTTTATATTCTACGTGATTCAGCTAGAAGGTGGTGGGACGTCATCATCCAGTCGAGGCAGCATGGAGACATGGCCTGGGAAGATTTCCAGGAAGTCTTTTATGACCTTTTCTTTCCCCAGACCTTGAGAGCTGACAGAGCTAGGGAGTTTATAAACCTGCAGCAGGGGACCACGACAGTGATGGAGTACTCGTCCCGATTCACCGAGCTACAACGTTTTTCCCCATCACTAGCTGCTGATGATCTGATGGCCGCTAGGCATGTTGAGGATGGGCTGAGTTACACCATCCGGTCTCAGGTCAACGTGATCAAGTTGACATCTATTCCTGATATTGTTAACCAAGCTCTGATTACTGAGTGAAATCTAAGGGAAGATGATAGTGAGAACCAGGGTGGTTCCGCACCGAAAGCTTCCAGTGGTTCTTTTTCAGGGAAGAAGAGACGTTTTTAGTCTTCTTGTGGGGGAGGCAGTAGTCATGCCCCCAGCACAGAAAGTTATTATATTTTCCATCAGTGTGGGAGGAAGGGGCACTTCAGGGCGCAGTGTCCGTGGAACCCAGTGGAATGGAGAGGCTGTGGCAGGATGGGTCACCTTCAACGTTTCTGCAGGACTTTTTCTACATTTCTTAGTGAGCAGGGATCAACACCTACTCCACGATCTGGTGTTTTATCGGTAGGATCACGTTAGTCAGGTGGCTGGAATACTTCCAGCCGATCAGGCTGTGGTGGTAGTCGATGCATAGATAACCAGGTGTATGACTCTCAGCACCAGAAGGGTGGGTCTGCTTAGGGTAGTCAGGCTGTGACTCAGGGTCGTGGTACCTGCCAGTTATATGCAGTCAAGCCTATGCTGTAGGAGCATCACACTGTGCCATCTACTATACAAGGTACAATTTTAGTAGCCTCTACATTGGTATCTACTTTGTTTGATATAGGCACTTCTCACTCCTTCATATCAGAGGCTATCATGGAGAGTTTGGGCCTCGACGTTGAGTCGTATAATGGCATGATCACATTAGATACCCCATTAGGTATCCATTTTGAGGGTGTTCATCATTGTCAGAATTTTCCCCTCGAGGTGGGTGGTTACCTTTTTGTGTGGAACCTGTATGTTCTAGATATGAAAGGTTTTGATGTAACAATCAGGATGAATTGGTTAGTTCCCTATAGAGCCCGGATTGAATGCTATCGTCGGAGGGTGTTGTTTACATCACTAGAGGGTGACATGCATGTGCATAAGGGAGAATGGGATCTTACCACGACACGAAAAGGAACCGAACAACAGAAGTTGGGTGGTGTCACGACATAGGTTGCCAGTATTTTTCTCAATGACCAAGGGTTACAATCCACTGCTTATCCTCCTGTAGTGGAGCGCTTTAGGGATGTCTTTCCTGATGACTTCTATGGTTTACCTCTAGTGTGAGAGGTGGATTTTACCATTGAGCTTGTACGAGGAGTAGCAACAGTGACCATTCCTCCTTATAGGATGGCACCTAAGGAGCTGTTGGAGCTCATGACTCACCTGGAGCACCTGGAATAAAAAGGACTTATATGTCCCAGCACTTCTCCTTGGGGAGCACCGATTCTATTTTCTAAGAAGGCAGATAGTACCCTTCATATTTGAATTGATTATCATAAGTTAAATCAGATGACTATCAGGAATCGGTATCCTTTACCTCGAATAGATGACCTCTTCGATCAGCTCTGAGGAACGAAGGTGTTTTCTAAGATAGATTTGAGGTCAGTCTATCACCAGGTACGTGTTAGGACTTCAGACATACCTCATACGACGTTCAGAAGTAGGTATGGTCTCTATGAGTACCTAGTCATGCCGTTTGGGCTTAAGAATTCACCTGCAATGTTTATGGATCTTATGAATTGTAATTTTCACCCTTTCCTTGATTATTTTGTGGTTGTATTTGTGGAAGAAATATTAGTCTATTCACGCTTGAGACACGAACATGAAACCCATCTTGAGATCGTTCTGAATACACTAATAGAGCATCAGACTTATTCTAAGCTCAGTAAATGAAACTTTTGGAAAAAGAAGGTTCACATCCTGGGTCACATTATTTCTGACTCTAGAGTTCCAGTTAACCCTATGAATGTGAGTGTTGTAGTCTCTTGGGAGCAACCCAAGAGTTTCTTCGATATCAGGAGTTTCTTGGGGATTTCTGGATATTATAGGCAGTTCATTCAGGATTTTTCGGACCTAGAAACACCTCTTACATCTTTGACCAAAAAGGGGTTGAGATTCGATTGGTTAGAACCTTATGAAGTAGCTTTTCAGGAACTGAAGGGAAGACTGAATTCGGCGCCGATACTGATCCTGCTGGAGCCTGGTAGGGCTTATACGGTCTATTGTGATGTGTCAAGTATCAGGCTTGGAGCTGTCTTGATGCAGGACGAGTGAGTCATTGTGTATGGTTCTCTTCAGTTAACACCTCATGAACCAAATTATCCAAAGCACGACCTCGAGCTCGCAGAAGTTGTACATGACTTACGCTGTTGGATTCACTATTTATTGGGAGAGTGTTTTGTTGTATTCACTGGCCAAAAAAGCCTCAAATATATCTTCACTCAGCAAGATCTAAATCTCAGACAATGCAGGTGGGTCGAGTACCTACAATGTTTTGATTTTGAACTGGACTACACTCCTTGGAAAGGAAATTCGGTAGCCGAGGCGCTGAGTCAGAAAACCCAGTCACAAGTAGTTTGAGAATCTGATGAGAAGTGGAAGCTGATGGACCTATTTTCGGATATGCATGATGAGGTTCAGAAGGGTCAGGGCCAGACTATTCTCTTATCCTTAGCAGTGACATCTACTCTTCTGGAATGGGTCAGGGCAAGATAGTTATCTGATCCGGAAGGCCTTTCCCTACGAGAAAGTGTTGCTGATGATGCCTCTACTGATTTTACCTCAGATTAAGGGGATAATTTATTGTTCCATGGGAGTGTATGGGTCCCAGAAGACATTAGAGAGGAGCTGATGAGGGATTTCCACACCCCAGCAAGGTCAGTTCACCCAGGCATCACCAAAATGTATTGTGATTTGGGACAATAGTATTGGTGGCCTAGTATGAAGAAGGAGATAACCGGTTTCATTACGTGTTGTTCCACCTGTCATCAGGTGAAGGAAGAACATCAGCATCCAGTTGGGATTTTGTAGCCGTTGTCCATTCCTAAGTGGAAATAGGATGACGTTTATATGGACTTTGTAACTGCATTACCTAGTTCACCTCGTGAAAATGATGTGGTATGGGATATCATCGACCGTCTAACGAAGGGCGCACATTTCTTACCTATGCGGGAGACCTTCATGGTTGATGACTTGGGAAGGATGTATATTAAGGAAATAGTGTGCCTTCGTTGAGAACCTCGATCTATTGTCTCAGATAGAGATCCTCATTTTACATCTCGGTTCTGGCAGGGTTTACAAAAGGCCTTGCGTACGCAGGTAATCTTGAGTAAGGCCTATCTCCCACAGACTGACAGAAAGACAGAGCATAATATATAGGTACTAATGGATATGTAACGTGCATGTGTCCTCGATTTTGGAGGTTCATGGGTGAAACACATTCCTCTTGTCAAGTTCAGTTATAACAATAGATTCTAGGCTACCATTGAGATGGCTCCCTATGAATCCTTATATGGTAGGCCTTGTCGCTCGCCTTTGTGTTGGCTTGAAGCATGGGAGGTATCTGTTCTAGGACCACGTCTTATGCAGGAGACTTCCGAGCATATACAGCTTATTAGGAAGTGTATGCTGACAGATCATTCTAGACAGCAGTTTTATGCTAACAAGCACCGGCGACCTCATGAGTTCGAGGTTGGGGACTGAGTTTTCTTGAAGATCTCACCCAGGTTGGGGAAGAGACATATACAGAATCAGGGTAATCTATCATCGAGGTTTGTAGGGCCCTTTAAGGTGATGATGCGGATCCGGCCGATAGCTTACCAACTTGTAGATCTGCAATGATATCAGGCCATGCTCAATGTTTTCCTTGTATCTCAGCTTCGCAGGTACCTTTTAGATCCAACTCATGTGTTTCAGCCTGATGAGGTTGAACAATATAGGGATGCTTCCTTCGAGGAGTATCCAATGAGAATTGTCAACCGGAGTGTGAAGACACTCCGAGGCATGTCTGTTCCTCTTGTAAGGGTGCTATGGCAGCACGTCCGGGTACAAGATGAGACCTGGGAGCGGAAGGCTAATATACGATCTCAATGGCCGGTGCTTTTTGCTGGTGACACCTCTTTACCCTCGGAAGGCCAAATCGGGGATGAGATGCTTTAAGGAGGGGATGTTGTAACAACCCGACTCTTTGTCAAAGGTACGAATCATTGGTTTTGATTTCAAATATTTCCTCTAATCTTTCTTAATGTGTGTAACATCCTAAAGAAGGTTTGAGGAGTGCCCGAGGCTTGTTCGGAGCCCAGGAGTATGAGATTTGGAGTTACAGACCGAGGTGCACAGTTTGTGCACCACATGAATAGTAAAGTTGCACGGTTTGGGTAAACCATGCAGCCCTACATTCTGGAGGCAGTGAGGTGTGCACAGTTTGCACACAGTTTGGTAAATCCTACGCCTAAACCGTGCGACTCTGCTCTGGGAAATTTTTTACAATTTTGCCCTTAATTCTATTTAATCCTAAATCCCATTCTTTCTTCTACCCATGGATAGAACTAGAGGGGATCCTTCTTTGAGCTCCAAAAACCTCTCCTCTCTTGATCACTTTTCTTTTCTTTATCTGGAACCCTATCTTCAATCCGACAGAAGAATTTGAAGGGCCAAGGTAAGACTTACCTCACACAGTCATTTCCACTCGGCAAATCTTTCCTTTCGTCATGCTATTTTGATGCAGGCTCATATGCCCTATTTTCTGAGCATTGGACTGGAACTCAGATCTCTTCCAACATACTTCGAATATGAGGTTGATATCGAGCGAGCCTACGTCTATAGCCCGAATGTTGGTGGTCACGTGTTCTCCTTTTGGGTTTTCGTCTTCTTGAGTTTATTTTGTCATGTCATGGTTTTCCTTTTTCCAAACCCCTTATTTATATTGACTGCTTACTGTCTAAATGACCCTTGTGATAGGAGGGTATGGGAACTACCCTCGTTTGGGTGTTTGGGTACCGTATGACCCCGGTATGGGCACCCATAGGTGTTATACCTTTAGTTTTATCCTTTTTTCAACTTTGAACCTTAATGAGATGTCTTGAAAGGAATTTTCAATGTTAGGAAAATGGGATTGGATTGGTTATGGTTTGGCTAGGATGAGTTAGCCTAAACCCCTTTTATTATTTTAAATGCATGTTTTCTTGAAATGTGATTATGTGATATTGCGAGATGGAAATCCCATGTTTATTTGATTTGAATGTTATAAGAAGTGTATGCCTTATAACTTATACAATTAAATGATAATGCTTTGGGATAGGGGTAGACCGCGAGAGCTCCCCTATGTTACGGATTCATGCTAATGGTAGACTATGAGGGCTCCCTTGAATCATTATTAAGCATTCGGTCCAGGGATAGACCGTGAGAGATTCCCCAAGGTTTTCCCTGGGGTAGGATCGAGAGCGCTGCCCCTGGGTTAAGGACATCCGTGAGTTACGTCCCGGTACTACCCAACATTTTATATATATAGGTATATATATATATATATTTATCTCTAAATAAGTAGGTGATTCATACAGACATACCAGCCATGAGCTAAAGCAGGTAGACCCGCCAGGTGTCCTTCTGGAACCTGAGCGGGATGGTTGTTTATTGCTTGTTTTGTTTACTTTCACTCTATTGCTCACTATTACTGCAAACACCTATTTGGATTACACTTATAAATCGTTGGTGGTGGCCTACTGAGGCTTGTCTCACACCCTACCCGGGCAGCCTCCTGTTCACCCGTGTAGACTTTACTACAACAGGTACTAGTAGGGGAAAGGCCCCAGCTGTAGGTGGTTGATACTTGTACATTCTAGCTGGAGTTCTAGAGAAGAGGACCGAGCCTGGCTAGGGATGATCATGGACAATCTTTTGTTCCTTTTTTACTTCTTGTAGCATGTCAATCTTTTGTTTACTTTTTTATCATCATGACATGCATCCATATTGTATCAGACACTGCCTATGTGGCTTTTGTATACTTATCAGGGTTTCCCTAATATTGTTTGGTTTGTATGTTTCCCCTTTTCTCCTTATTATCCATTGATTGTGCTTCCGCTATTCTATTAATTTTCTGCTATTCCACTGTGTACTCTGACATGGGGGTACAATCTCCTCACTGACTTACCATTATACACCCGATGCTTGTCGGCTGCCCCTGGCCTACGGGGAGAAGATCCAGGGGTTATGTGTACAAATGGGCTCGGGGCTTGGGTTGAGGGGAAGCCGGGTCTGGGACGTCATAGTTTACGACATGGTCCCAATTGTATTAAGAAAATTATAGTTTACATTTTTAAATTATTTAAGAACCAAGTCATCATCTATGTTCATTTCCCAATTTTTAGATTGGAATTACTCATATCGAATATTTTCCCCTAACTGTCATTATAATGTTATGAAATGTTTTATACACCATTTAGATGTTCCCTGGAATGACTACTATAATGGTAATATTCTATTTATTAAATGTTTTTTCATGTCTTGGGGATTTCATAATAAAAATTTTCACGTATTCTCACCACTTCACGAGCCTAAGGAAAATGCTTCAATAAGATAATTAAATATTGAATAAAACATTGAATGTATACTATGAACATGGAATTGTCCTATTAAATGTAATTGGAAAATAATTTTCATGTTTTTATCACACCATAAAATGTTAAATGTGTTGGATAATGTTTTACAGAATAGTCACAAGATGGGGATGAATTATTTCATTATTATTTCATCGTGAAACTTGATGAAAACCAATTCTATCCTTGATATTTATCATAATTTCTTATGCAATGAATATAAATAAATAGAAGGATGAAAAAATTTATAGTCGTTTGGGATACAAAGATACCCTATTACACTCAACCAATGCTCTTCTGCATGAGTTTTTTCGTTTTCACTAGTCGATCCTCTTTTTATAAGACAATTCATAACTTAGGGAGGAAAGTTGACACCATTTCAAGGTAAGACTAAAAATGATACCTTCTTGTTGTAAACGTAGAACTGATCAAATAACATATTATGTTATTTCTGTACTCATAATTGTTTGATTATTATTTTGATAAATACATTCCTATTGTTCATGACTTATTCAATAGTATGCAACTGACAGTAAATGGATCGTCGCCTGAAGAAAAAATGTTCTTTAAGAAAGAGTAGTTCTGAATCGAATTAGTTGTAACTGATATTGAAATATATTAAGAAAAAAATAACTAGTAGATTCACAATATATCTCTAATTTAGAATATTTAAATCATCAATGTTTCTCCTTCGGATATAAAACATAGGCTGATCATTATTTGTAGTACCAGATCTGTGTAAGGTCTTTTGAATGAATCAATGTCTCTATTTTTATTAGTCTCAAATAACTCTGTAAAATGTATATTGAAACTAGAGTATTAAAAATGTTGTATTGTCCATGTATTCAAGATATATATATTCAAAATTAGATGTATAGAATATATATAGAACAAATAAGAGCACTTGGTTCATAAATTTCATATCCATAAAGGTCTTCTAATATATCACGATAATCTAATCCTTGATAATAGAGCTGTCGTAAAATCCATTAATAATAGGCCCGAAATACTCTTATTAAATCGATCATTTGAATCAACATAAAATGGAATTTAATCAGTAAAATATTCACTTTATTATCGGGCTTTGAATTGGGCTTGAAATCAGCCTGATATTTCGCAAAAAACCATTGTACGATAATGTCATAAAATTAAATCGCAAATGCTTGAAAGAGTCAAACATAGTGTTCTTCACATAAAAAAATAAAAACATAATTTTGGACACAAACGTACGGTTGATCACAAACATAAGGAAGATCACAAACATAAGGTTGATAATCCATATTTTTCTCTTCAACATTGGAACATAGGGTTCAGGATCTATACTTGTATTTTCTTCTGAATGTAAGGTATATGATTTATATTTTTTTGATAAAACTAAATGTTCATTAGAAAGGTTGGGTAGATGTTCATTATTTTTGAGAAGAAAAGTTAGGATTCCATACATAAATAAGGTTCTTTATCCATACTTTTCTCATATATCAAACGTATGGTTTATTCCAAATGTAAGGTCCCTTGACCACACTTTTCTATCTATGTAAAATAAACATAGGTTTTAATCCTTATGCTACGTTCTCCAACGTATGGTATGAAAAATGTTTCAAGAACACACTTAATATTTTAATTAAAACATTGAAATTTTTTTTATGTTGACAATAATATTTAAAATTATACAAAATTTAAATAATTAAAGGATTTTAATTTCCCAAAATATTCTTAATGTAAAATCATTAGGACAACCAACATGGATATTTTTTAGTGTTAAAATCATTATAAAAACATAGATTATTTTTGAAAAAATACATTCTCAACAATATCACCTTTTTTTATGATAAAAAATCTTATCATATTAATTGAATACCTTTAGAACTTTTCAACAAACAATATTTAAATATTACTAAATAAAATTATTCCTTTAAAAACCTAAAAAAATTTCCTTCAGTAAAATCCAAATTTCACCCATTTTTAAAATATTTCCTCTCCATTATAAAGCATAATGAAAATAAAATGTTATTTCTACCCAAAACTCTCCCTCTTTGTTGTATAATAAATAATAAGAAAATAAAGAACAAAAAACATTTAGTGTAGCACTAATCTGTTAGAAAATGTTATGATAAACTATATTTCAATAATTGAATCTAGATTACTAGAATTATAACATATACATAAATAGAATAAAATAGTAAAACAAAAAGAAATATTAAAAAAATATTTCATTGGTAACACATGTACATGTATATAATTGAATAGGAATAAAGGGTGTTTGGGAAAGACGGTCCGAAAAACGTATATCATCAATTCTGAACAACTTAATTCAATTCTTCAAAATGAAACCTTAAACATTTCATAATTCCATATCCCATATGAATTATAAAATATATTCATTATTATGTTAAATTAATATCTTCAAATAGATTCACAATGAAAAACTCATTTAACTATTCATCTATTTTCATAAAGTGATTGAGCTTCTAAGACTAATTGTTAAGAAATAATTTAATTCTTGGTTCCCTAAAGGTGTTATTATCAATAAGATGATTTTGATTATCTAGAAGTACTAAAAAAGAAGAACTGTTTCACTGTAAATCCTGAAATTTGTCACTCATGTTCATTATTACGATTGTAATTTCTTGAAACCCTTAGATCAAATCAGGAAAAGTACCAGATTTACTTTCTTGATTGCTTCTGACAGTTCCAAACTATTGCTCCATACAACATTTTAGTTCTGAGAATATAATTTCAAAAAAACATATGATTTTAATCTTAAAACTTCTTCTAACATTTGTAACTTAATATCATCAAATTACTTTTAAAATAAGATGAATCTTTATTATTTTGATACTTTTGTTTTTCCATTTCTAACTATGTTCTTAACGTAGAATTCCATGGATGAACTCTGTTAAATTTTCTGACTAGCTATTCAACATGATCAGTCAAACAATCATGGGCACTCTATTCTGGATTCATCGGTTGTGTTACCAAAACATGTGGTAACAATTCAGAATCTGGTCTTTCTTCTGTTTTCATCTCTTCTAGTTTTTCTAGTGATTTCTCCCGAGAGTCTTTAAATTACTCCTCAACAAAAAAACATTCATTCAGAACATCAGTATGAACATCAGAAATATTTTCTTATTGAATAGGATCTTCTTAAACTGGTTATTACTAAAACTAAGAAGCAATTATCATATCAGTAGATTGTACCATTTCATGTGATTTTTCAACCAGAGCCACTTCTTCAGTTCTTGGATCAGCCTCTCCCAGAGGCATAAATTCCACTTGTCCTTGAGAAGCAGATTATTCTTCACGAGTCGCTCTTTCAATTTATTGATGACCAATTTCATCATTCCTTTAATCTAGTATAGACGCAGTCACAAAATATTGACATCACAAATTTCTTCTTTAATGTATTTTCTCTAGAGCTGGTTCCTGACCAGCTATTTTATTTTCATGAACTATGATTTCCTCCATGACTTCCTTTATTAGTAGGTTCATATTATATTTCAAATCTGAGTCTTTTTTATTTCTTTGAAACTTCCCTGGTTATGGATTCAGCCAAGCCATACTTTGATTTAGTAGGTTTCTCCCCCTGAGCAGATACATGATCCTTATCACCTCTAACTTATGTGATTTATTCATTCATAGTAATCCAGAAAAATCCCAACTTCCTCAATGTTCCAACATTGAACACATTTCTATGACGGAATTTGACTCTCATATTAAGCTTTCCCACCATATCCTTCTTTATCAAAAATTTTGAGATAAATCTCCCTTAAGGATAAAAATTCTTTTTTCTTCTAGTTGACAACATTAATTCAAATATCTATTTAGATATCATGGAAAATTCATCTTTATTTCACAATAAAAAATATTATATATATATGAAGAAATATAATCATATCCATAACTGATAATCATGTAGAAATCCCAGTTTGAATAAATATAACCAAAATATTATGATCTTGTTCTAAATCCTTTACTATCATTATTCTAATGTTAGTAGAACAAATTAAAAATTACAATATATCCTATGACTTGGGTTCCTTATTTCCAATAGATTTAAATCAAAATAGAAAATTCCCTCAAGTGGGAAGTTCCAAGTCCCCTCTATTTCAACAGAAGAGATCGATAAATCTCCATCGTCTATTTCATTGATAAATGAATCCTCCTTATCTCCCTAAACTAAACTGAATAGATTCATAAAAACTTTATAACTCCACCTCATACAGGATTTCTCAGTAGTCCTCAATAAATGTCTTTTCAATATTTTTAAAACATAGGGCTTTATTTAGCATTGGATGAGTATTGTATAACAACTCTTAATTGATTAACTTTCCCTGAACGATTTTGCCGCTAGTATAGCACTAATGCTTAGCATCACGGGTTTCTCCATCCTTGATTCTCTTTTCCATTCCTATTTCTTTGAAAAATATATTATGGTTTTAAGTTTTGGGGTTTTGAAGGATTGAGAAAAGGTAGATGAAATAGGTTAAATTATCCATTGATTTGAAGGTTTTGAGAAATGAGTGGGTTTATAATTCAAAACGAATTCTAACAGAGATTTAATTTCTGTGTAATTACGTACAGTAATCATGAAAAAATATTAAAATAAATTAACCCAAATGTGAAATATTTAAATTTATTATAAAAAATAAAATTTTAACTTATTTAAAAGATAATTTACTAATTTATATTAAATAGTGATGTAAAATAATGTGATCAAATAAATAAAATTATAAATAAAATTTAGTAAAATCCATTTAAAAATAAATAATCCTATCTCCCCCTTTATAAAATCAAAACGTGCAGTGGGAAGTGGTTTAGTAAAAATATCAGCTAATTGAAATTATGTACTTATAAATTCTAAAAATATAACCTTTTTAAGAACATGGACAATCATGAAATTATTTCTAATATCAATTTCCTATTTTCTAGAATTCCTTATTGTATTTTTTTTTGAAATATTTCAACCCTGGGTATTATCACATAAAATAGGTGTACTATCAAAATTTAGTGCAATGTCCATAAATGTGTTTTTCATCCACAAAAGTTGTGCACATCTACTTCCAACAGATAGATATTCTATGTCAGTTGTTGACAAAGCAACTGATTGTTGTTTTTACTTGACCCCGACACAAAATATTTTCCAAAAAGTGACCGGGTTAATAGGTACTTTTTTCTAACTAATGTAAAACATCTAAAATCAGAATCTAAATATGAAATTAAATTATAATCTAAGGTTTTTTGGACAAATAATATATTTAAAGAAAGATCATTTTGAATGCCTAAAATTCCTATTAATATCAGTCAGCTGATATTCTTTAGGATTTAATTAATATCATTCCTAGGGTTATATTGAATACATAATATCTGAATTTATAGCATTAAGATATAATAAACTACCAATCGTACCTCTATATAACTTTTTATCTACTCTTTTTCTAGCTTCTTCCAAATCAAGCATTATATTAGTACATGTTTGAGTTGCATATGGCTTACTGTTTTCATTTCCATGTTTCTTTAGTAACTCATATTTATTTGATTTGATTAAAAAAATTTCATAAATCCTTTTTGTACATTGGATGTTCTAATAATCAATACAGTTCTCCCATCATACTCATTTTAAATTATTTTTTGCATTAAATTCTAAAAATAAGGACAAATATTTTTATTAGTTGATCAAAAAAATACATCATCAACATAAATTTGAACCAATATAATATTTGTGTTTACAATTTTCATGAGAAGTGTTGGATCTGCTATACAAACAGTAAAATCATTTATCAAAATAAAATAACATAATCTTTTATAACAATCTCTAGATGATTGATTATGGATATTAAGATCATTAGAATGTTTAAACAAAAAAATTTCTTTTTTAGATTTTTCAAAACCCTGAGGATTCTCATCATAAACATCCTCTATTAAATAACCATTAAAAAAGGCACACATAAAACCATTTTAAATAATTTAAAATTTATAAGAGATACATAGGGTAAAAAATTATAATGGCTTCTAAAATAGCTTAAAGATAAAGGTCGCATCATAATCTATGCCTTATTTGAGATTATATCCTTTATATACTATACATTCTTTTTTTTAGTTTAAAATACTTGATCAACCATTTTATTTCTAAAAACCATTTAGTTCCTATAACTTGATTGTTCTTTGGTCATTCACCTAATTCCCAAACATCATTTCTTTTTACTATATTTTGTTCTTCTTGAATTTTTATTATCAAACATTCATCATCTAAGGCTTATTCAATTGACTTAGGTTCTAATTTTGATACAAAGGCCAAAAATTCAATTAGATTTCTTCCAATTATTCTAGTTTTTATTCTTCTGTCAATGTATCCTTTATTAGTTTCTGAAGGGTGATTCATTAGGGTTCTAAAATGTCTAGGGAAAAACTATTTTATTTTTCAGTGTCATGTAATTCTAAACTGGAGATAATTTTATTTATAACATTTTCAAGATCAACTTTTAGTTTTTCCAATGTCCTATTATCATTTAGGTCTTATTCATTAATTTGGTTTTTCCCTTTAACAAAAGGATTAGATTCATCAGATTTCACAAGAACTGATTCTTTAACAATAAATGACTTTTTACTAAAAAAACTATAAGATTTTGAGGTAGCATAATATCCTTAGAATATTCTTTCATCATATTTTGGATCATTCTTTCCTAGATTGTCATAGGTGTTCACGATATATACCTGGCATCAAAAAACTATAATGTATTTTACATTTGGATTTCTGTAATTCCAATTTTCATTGGTTTTATTTATGAAAATTGGTCTAATTGAAACACTATTCATTATATATCATGTATTTTTAACAACTTCTGTGAATAATTAAGTAGGAAAACTATATTCATTTATCATAGTCCTTTCCATTTCCTGAATAATTCTATTTCTATATTAACCATTTCCATTTTTTCAGATTTTCTTAAGGATGATAAGGCTTGTTTAATACCCATATAAGTGGAAAAAGAATTAAATTATAGATTCTCAAATTCTCCACCATGATCCCTTCATAATGAAATTATTTTAAAAACTTTTTCAATTTGAGAATTTTAGAAAAAACATTTAAATATAGTAAAAGAAATATTTTATAATTTAGAAAATTAAATCCATGTATATAAAGAATAGTCCTCATCTAAAACTTATACTAATAATTTACCATCCAAATGTAATATTATTGAAGGCCCAAACAGATCCAGGGGGATAATTTCTAACAGATTAGATGTAGAAATTTTTTTAATTTATTTAAAGGAATATTTTTTTTTATTTCTAATTAGACATGCATCACAGAATATGTCACGATCAAATTATAGAATAGGAAAATCATAATCGAATTGTTTATTAGATATCTTATATGAATAATAAATATTGAAATTTCCATGTATTCTATTCTATATCCATATTTATTTATCTTAGTAATTAAACAATTTAATTTTTGTCTACATAAGGAATTTAAGTCTAGGGTACTAACATTGTTAGTTCTGAGTGCTCTAAATATAATAAATTTATCTTTAACAGGAGAATAACAATTGTTAGAAAAATATAAAAAATAACCATCATCAGAATGATGAGAAATAATTTTCATGTTGTATTTCAATCCTTTTATATAAAGTACATTATTGATTGAGATAGCTTCTAGATCTCCAACTGTTCCAATACCAATGATTTATCTTTTGGAGATGTCCGCAAAGGTGACTAATCCACCATCATTTTGAGTTAAGGAGTTTAAGTTTGATTATTTTACCATCATATGTATGGATCAACAATTTTACATGTACTATATTTATTTTCTTCTTCCATGAAAAGCCTCTATTTCATCTTCAGCCATAAATAACATGTTTTCCTTTAAATTTTTTTATTTCTTTTCAGAGTCAAACATTTATGAGATGTCGGGGTCTTCAGAAATACTCCATGTAGCATTCATTGTTCTTTTTTCTTCCTAATAATAATATGTATTTTTGAAAAACCACATTTTCTTTTCTCTTTTTAGAATAGTACTATTTGGTCTTATGTGATCCATTTTCATGCATTCATAGAATCTTACTCCCTTTAGATTTTTCTCAAATATCATGAAGGACGTTCAGTATCCTTTATTCTTCTTATAAAATTTTCATAATTTTATGGCCATCTGTTCCTGTTCCAATTCTGAATGAGATGAGTCCAAACTTTCTTCCTTTTTGATCTCATATTTTATCTTTTTACTCTTATTCTAATATGTAACATTCAAAGCAGTATTTTTTATTTTTATAAAATCATTATTCTCATTATCTTCATCTTATGTCAAAACATCATACATCATCAAGGTTCCAATAAATTATCTCATAGTTATATTTTTTTACAGGTGATGACTACCTAATGGTTGCGGATATCCCATTCCATCTAGTTTGTAGTACTCTAAGTACAATCAAGGCAAGATCTTCATGGGTGATAGGATCTCCCAAGGTGGTAATGTTGTTTAATATCTTTGTAAGCCTTCCATTCATCAGATTTATGCATTCAACATCATGAATTCCAAAAGTATCAAATTTCAGTTTTACAATAGCATACCTCATTTGGCTGACATTATCAGTTCCTTCATAGGTAACCGCAATTGTCTACCACATATAATATGCAGTAGGGAATTATGATACTGTGTTAAATTCATCTGGTCCAAGGCCACAAATGATTGCAGTCATTGATTTTGAATTTATGTCATACACTCCTTCGATTGTGGCACTCCATGTTTTGGGTTATTTAGGAATAGCGTAAGGAATTAGAATTTTTTGGTAAAATATGTATCCAAGGTTCATTAGGTAAATGGTCATCCTCAATTTCCAGCATCCATACTTTTCACCATTGAAGTACAAAGCTCGAACCATTGACATTATATCTCATATATCAGCCATTGAGATCTCTGTACAATCCTTTACACATTCAACTTCATATTATGTTCATAAGTCGAAACTCTCGAATGATACAAATTATTGGATCGGGTTATACAGAATAGTCCCTAGAGTCGGTGAATTATGTCTTTATAAATTTCATCATGAATCTTTATGACATCAAATTCTTCCCTTTATCTTTATCAAAATTGTTTATGAAGTATATTTAAAAATATACAAGGACGCAAATATTTATCGTGGTTCGAAGCACGATGATCCACTAGTCCAATCTAGAGACACCACTCTCCATGAGCTTGGTGAGTTTCACTAGTTAGTCCACTTTTCACAAAACCATTCACAACTAGGTGTAGGAAGTTGACACCTTTACAATGTAAGGTTGAAAAAATATCCTTATGGTTCTAAACATAGAACCAGTCAAATAAGTTTGTACGATATGTTGGTACTCAGAATTAAAGAGTATTTTTTTTTTGAAAAATACTTTCTGATTGTTCATCTATATTGTAGTTGTACACATCTGCCAGCAAATGTTTCATAGTTTTTAGAAATGATGTTCTTTAGGAAAGAGAAATTCTACATCAATATGATTGAAAATGATCTTTAAATATATTCCGAAACAAATCAGTAGTAGATTCACAACATATCTCTAATGTAGAACAATTTAATCTTCAATATATCTCCTTCTAATATAAAACAATATTTGATTGTTCTTTATAGTAAAAGATCTGTAAAAGATAATTTTAATGAATCTATTTTTGTATTTTTTTTTGTGTCTCGAATATCTCTGTAAAAATCATCTTGGTGCTCGAGAATTCTAAAACTTATATTCACTGTGTATTAAAGAGATATATATATGTGAGACATTATATGTATAGATTATATAGCACAAACATGAGAACTGGCTTCATAAAATTCAAATCCACAATGGCCTCCAGATAAAACACAATATTGAAATCTTTGAAAATAGAGCAGTCATAACATCCCTTAAAAATTGGCACAAAATCCTTCTATTAAATCTATCCTTTGACTCACATTAAAATGGGATTTAATCAGTCTAACATGTGGTTAATAATCTCGATTTGAATCGATCATGAAATCATAATGATATTTCCAAAAATACCATTGTAATATATTGTTGTAAAATCATTTCTCAGAAGATTGATGATGTAAAATATAGGGTTCTTCTTATAATCCAATAGAAACATAAGTTTTATTACAAAAGTAAGGTTGATCATGAACGTAAAGTTGATCACAGACATACGGTTTCTCTCTCATACTTTTCTCTTCTACTTCGGAATGTATGGTTCATGATCCATAATTTTCATTTCTTCAGAACGCAAGGTATATGACACATACTTTTTGATAAAATTTATGTTTCATTAAAAAATTAGGGTTGATGTTCCATACATTTGAGAAGAAAGCTTAATATTTGATACTTATGTATGGTTCTTTATCCACAATTTTATCATATCAAAAATGTAAGGATCATTCAAAACATAATTTACTTTTACCATAAATTTTTGTCAACATAAAATAAATGTAGGTTTTAATACTTACCCTAGATATCCCAATGTACTGTATGGACACTATTTCCAGAGCACGCTGAATTTCATTCAGAAAACATTGAAAAATATTTGACGTGGATAATAAGATTTAGAATTATTACCAATTTTGGAATATAATGAATATTAACTTCCTAAAATATACATAATGTAAAATAATTAGAACAACAATCAAGGGTATTTTGGAACATAAAGATAATCAGAAAAATATAGAGTATTTTTAAAACAATACATGATCAACAATATGAAGGCATCAAATTCGACCCTAAATAATGAAAATCCCTTAATTGGATAAAATGAATGGTTTCATACTTCATGGCCATGTCACACTAATAAAAGGAAATACTAGAACCAAATAGAATTGTCATTTAATTATGAATTTATTAAAGTGTTTCATGATACATGGTATTGTCCCATTAAGGAAAGTAAATTCTCAAACCAAATGGAATATTATATGATTTCATTTTCAATATTGGTGTGTCTTGACTCGATATCACCTTTGATTCTATATAGAGTTCATTAGGATCATGGTAAACCCATTTTGATTCGATGTTGCAGCTTTAATAGGTTGGGGCCCTTCATGGAACCTAATACTTCTATGTTCTTGGATGTTAGTTATGACATTATGTGATACCTCATATTATATTACATGATTCCTTAAATAAACTCCTTTGATATAGAATATAAATTTAGGTTCCATTATTAAATCTCATTCGGACCAATCATCACATAGACCTATATTACATTACTTGAACTCCTTGGACTCTGTAGAATTTTTTTTAAATTCCATTGACTATGATAATTGGATTACACTCTTACCCTTAGCCAATATATAGTTATTACATTGTTGGAAAACATTGAGGTCTATGTTTCTTTGCTTATTAACTTGTAAATTCACTAGTAGAAATCATTACAGGTTTCATTATGAATCATGGAACCTTAACTATTGATAAAATGTGTTTTGGATGTAAACATTTAATAATCAAATAATAAATTGGATACAATATTAGATACTATCTTTGGGCTGAAGCATGTACATGGAATTTGGTAACATTGTACTCAGTATATTATTTATGGATGTTGGCACACTGTTAAGTTTATATTACACTATCGAAATTGGGATAGACACTATGGGTGTCGGTATACTAAGATTTATACCTCACACCCTGATTGGGTACCATTAGGATTTGAGGATACCATATATTTTAGGATATAGATTGTCTGTGTTATTTCTTGTGCATGGGAATTAGGAGAAAAGGAACAAGCTATAGATTGTGATGCCCATGCGGTGCGCCCATGGGGACATGCTGTATTAACATTATTTTGTATTGTATTATAAATAATTTTTAATTTATACTCCTATTATTTTGGTTTCGTCACCATAAAATGCATTTATATGTTGTATAAATTTGTGTTGGCCACTTTTATAAAATTTCTATTATCTATATTATGCTACGGTTTTACCACTTCTATTTAATGCTTTTGTTGTTTGTGTTATTATTTATTCTATTCTACTACTTCACTACTCTTATAATATGGATTAGTTTCCTCACTATCACCTCCTATAATCCTCTATGCTATTCAGCAGCCATTGGTATATAAGGAGTTGTGATTGAGGCTATTTGACCAACCAGTCTATCTACAAGGTTGATGGTAAGCCATGTAAGGATGTTTCTAGGGATTTTTTTCTTTTCCATGCCTACAATCATATAGTCTGTTCGGGTACCGACATGCAGCCCAAAAAATATGTGAGATATAAACCCAGTAGGAGACCACTCATAGCCTTGTTACAAATGGTCCGTGAGTATATAAAAATCATAGTGTACATGATGTAATAGAATAAGCAGGGAAGTATTGAATGTAAATATCCCATAAGATCCATGTCATCATTTTATAATAAAATTTATTTAATAATTAAATCTCTTTTAATTAATATGAATCTGGGCATGGAAAAATTTATAGTGCCACAAGTTAAAATATATGACCAATTTTTACCGAACCATCCATCCATAAGGTGAAGGAGAAATTTGAATCCATATGTCTGCTTTGTCTTCAAAGACACATAATATAACTCATTCCATTCATTATTCATTTAAGTACCTAATCCCATCCATTGAATTTATAATTCAGAATCTAGGTACCACTCTACATACAATATAGACCAAAACCCTACAATCCCATCCATGGAAAACTTCTCATGAACAATGGTATATCAATTGTTGTGGTATAACATCTATACCATTTGATTGCATCATTAGAAATCAAATAGGGGGTCCCTAGTGTCACAATTTTCATATATGATCAGATTCCCCTTCAATACATCCTTGAAAATACATATTGTATCCATGTATCACTTTCTATATATGATTCATCCACCATGAGTCAATCCTTGTGATTTCATGTCAAAAGTCAAAGTGTCACTAGGAAATAAGCACGACTGAATGCATATGTGTCCTTCCATGCATTCATCCTTTAGTCCATGTGTTACACATAGAATATAAGAATGAAATATCATTTAATACCATTCAATCAATTTTATATAAACAATTCAAGGTTATCACCCTAAAAATTTGAATTCAATCTGACCTCATAATGTTTGTCAATGCATCGACCATGCATAGAAGGCTTACCTTTTAACTAATAATAGGGGAACTTTATTATAATGTAAACTATTTTTTTAACAAGATATTTCATGTAAAAGTTTAAGGGAATATTCATCCATTCCTTCCTACTAATCATCTAAATAGCTCAATTTAATTTTCAATTCAATTTACATTTTAATTTATTATTCAAACAATGAGTTGATAATTCAATATGAACACATATTGATAGGGGTAAATAGCATACCTTAATGGGTTCCAATATCATATTCCATAAAGAAATATTCATTTCTTAAACAACTCACCAATGTGGGAGGTTCCATTTAATGATCTTAACAATTTAAAATTTATTGACGTCCAACATTGATTATATAGGATATACCTATCAATACAATTCAAGGATATAATTTCATTTCATTAGTGTCTCTATGGGAATTGGTGCCCAAAAAATAGAATATATAAACACATTGACCTTATAAGAAAGGAAATATACCTGATACATTAGTTTCTTTATGTATATTCTGTTTTGTATCAGCTGTTGATTTGACTCATAGTGGAAGAAAATTAGACGAAAGTATGATGAACGTATAAATTGGGAAAATTATCTCTGATTTAAATAGCATAACCAATACCAAACCAAATGAGAAAAAATTAATATAGATCATAATGATGAAAATACAATGATACAAATGGTTCTTAAACCAATTAAAATACAAAGGCGATCCTTCAATTCCAATAAAAATTTCCATAAATGGCTTTAAGAAGGTTGTTTTATAGATCGTCGAACATATGGGAGAATAAGGATTAAAATATTTTTTAATTAAACTAAATTTCAAATTTTCACCCCAAATGGTTGGTTAGATGATTTTTCCAAACCATGTGCCAAAAATGCATTATTTTCTACAGGGAAGGGGAAATTTGTATGATTTTATCACACTGTTTTATAAAGCATGGGGAGAAAAATTAAAAGAACCACTTTCAGAATTACAAACATTTCCACAAGTTCGTGTACCACACATTTAATGTTTTATCAAACAATGTGGCATGTAGTATCCAAAATTACAACTTCACAATGTTTTTCTAATTGATTAGATTGCCTAACACAGTTTTCAATAACTGTATGCCATGAATTTTTCACCCCATAAGATAGCTTCATGGTATTTAAACAATCCCCAAACACCATTGATACCACTATATTATAAAATGTTATTCTTAAAATTCCATATTTAATCATTTAAATAGATAATTGTTTGAAATAAATGGATATATGCCTCAAAGGAGAACCAAATACTTATAAACATCCCCCATAAAGTAATTTCTCCCTGAATTTCACTTCCAAGAGAGGTAAGTCATAATATGAGAATAACTCTGACCACTATGATTATATATCAGCCACCCTCTCTAAGTTCTTTCCCTACATATAGCTGTGCTGTCATTTTTCCCACATTAGAGGTCATCTAAGGTGATTAGTGTAAGATATATTTTAATACATTGTATTCATCATCACATTTGTATTAAACAAACCTACTCTATGGTCTCTTAAACAAGATGTCGTCTAATCATAGCTTCCACTCTTACCTATAACCAGCACATGGTTGATATGCATGTCCTACCATAAAAAGCCCCATAAGGAACCATATTTTTGTTATCCTAAAAGATATTGTTGTAGGATAATTGAACCAGGGGTATATGCCTGTCTAAAGGGACCTTGATATTTAGGAATCATTCCCACAACATGTTCTCATGCACTGATATCCTGCATTCTGACTGACCATCAGTCTGATAGTGGTTTGTTGTGCTAAGAAGAAACTATTTACCTACCACCCTATGCATCCCTTTCCATAATCATGAACAAAACTGGGATCCCCAATATGAAATGATAGTATGTGGGACCCTATTAATGCATACTCTCTAATGATATACAACCTATAGTGATCATCGACATTGACAGTTTCTACAATCTGCAAGAAATGTGAAGTCTCTATGACCCTGTCAACAACAACCCATACAACATAATTATTTCAATTATTCCTAAACAAACATGATATGATATATATCATGAAATAATTTCATTTACAATCATGAATGGGTGAGATATATAAGATTTCGGTAGGTTTCCATTGTTCTTCCATCACTTGTTGAGAGGTGGAACACCACATTATAGATTGTTCTACATCTGTTTTCATATATATCCACTAGTATTGGGGATGTAAATCCAGATACATCATTTTGAAGATCATGTGAAGAAACTAATTTTATTAATGAAAATATTTCATCGGGTCCTCCCACATTTCAAGGGAAACCCATATGTGACTATATATATGGTGTAATCCATCATGGCCTACTACCCAACAAGGAAGAGGGTCCACACCTTCCACACTCTCCAATCGGTCTAGGCCATCATAATCAAATATCATACATATCCTCACACTATACAAATTGGTTGAGGTAATAGAAAAGGACTCTCCAAATGTCTACCTCTGATTGTCATGCACTTCCATGTGAATCTCATAGTTCATTTCCTTCAACTTCCACTCACTAGTACTCAATTGAACTAACCATATATGAGTCCTAATACTCAATGCATTGGCTACATCAGTGACTTTACGAAACATATAAGAATGATCAATATCAAAATACTATAGGTACTCAACCAACCTTCATTTTATCATATTAAGATCGTGATGTGTAAATATTTATTTGAGGCTTTTGTGGACTGTGTACATGAAAAAAATGCTCTCCATGTACATAATTTCTCCGACATCACAATTTGTGACCAACTTCAGCCAACATGAGATCATGTTTTAGGTAAATATTATAATATGGCCCCATCTATCGGGACCCGCCTGACATGAAACTATCTCCCAACATAAGATCTAATCATATAATGATACCTAATGGATCATATAAAATACTATAACTCTTGCACAGCTATAGAAAAAATAGTATCTATGAAAAAATAAATCTCCCATTTAACTTTGTAAATATAATCTTTCAGGAATATGACCATAAATACTTCACACCCTTTTTATTCTAGATTGTGACCAGTGCTGATAGGCAATATAAAACCTCTATGAAATGCCTATAATATCTATCTAGACCCAAAAATATATTTACCATAAAGATTTTTTTGGGATTCAACTGTTATAATACACCTATCACCATATCTATGTTACATAATACATCAGTCTCTGAGATAATGTGATCTAGGAAATTAATTTGATTGATCTTGAAGTGTAACCTTGTGAGAATAGTATATATCTTATTCTCCCTCAGTTTTTTCAAAACTGATATCTTAATATTTGGCATAATCAACTAGATTTTTAGAATACACCAAGAAATAAGGAATAAAAAACCAATAAAAAATCAAGGATGGGTGACACGGTTCATCTTTTATATGATGGTCTTAGGTGAATTTGTGAGGCTAAATGACATAAAGAAATACTCATATAGAACATATCTTCTACGTAAGGTAGTGAGAGGTATCTATGGTGGCCGAACATGAACCTGATGATAACTTGATCTAAAATTATTACATAAGAAATATTGTGCTCCTCTAAGTTGGTTGAAGAGATAACCTATCTTTGGAATTGGATACCTGTTCTTAAACACTAGGTTGTTCAATTTCTAAAATTCCACACATAATAGAACAATTCAATCAACCTTTTCTCATTGGAACTACTGAACCCCTTGGAGAATAATATTTTAGGATAAACCCCTTTTTCTCTAAATTATTTACCCGCATCTTGAGCACTTTAATCACAATGGTTTCTATCATGTATTGAGGAACTAATTCTCGTGTAGCACTTGGAACTCACTTGACATAGAAATCTACCTCTCCCACTAATTGTAGCCTTAAAAGCGGTCTTATGAGATGAACCTAAAACGCTCAACCACTAGAGGGAAATCCACCTAACTTGTTCAATAATATTTTAGATAAAAAATTCATAATATAGGTTATTATCTCTCCAAACCAATGATGCTCAGGTCTAGATCTTCTCACATTCACACCCCATTTTCCAGTGTGGAGAAACTCTCCACCTTCTTTTGAAGTTAAAGTCACTATATAAAAATATGAATAACAAAATCATTAAATTGAACCAATATTTCCATCCATATAATTGATTTATAACATTTTATATTATTACAAAAAGGTACCACAAGAAATGAAACCCACCAATATATAGTGGACAATCCATGCACTAACATACATCCTCTATTCTAATCTATAATAGAGTTTCCATATTCATAATAACATATGTAGTATGAACACTGAGCGCAAGGCTCTAAAAAAGGGATCATTATATAAATCTACGAGAATCACATGTATCAAAATTTATATAATCCAATGGAGGGCTATAAGAATAGTGATTGTACCATGATTCAGTGTTTTATTAGACCCTTAAACCAATGTACTAAAACGATTTTGAGTTGAACATTAAAAGTATATTAAAAAAATCACATCATGATTGGTTAATTAATTTAATGATTATAACTGTTAAATAGGATTTTTAACTTTTATTTTTTTAATGGTGGTGGTGATTTGGATGGCCAATGATAAAGTTGATGAAAAATGGTCCAAATTATGCAGGAATCCAAGAACATATGTAGAATCAAGAACAATTTTCTACTTATCCATACCTAAAATTGGGATGATTTTTTGTGTTCTGATCAAAATTTTAGTGTGATACTACATTAATGATGGATGACAAGCCCAATCGGTCCATTACAAGGCTCATCTGAACAGATCTGTCCATCAAAATAAATTTGTTCAGAGCCAAACATTTACCTCTATATTTTGGAAATATATGATTTATAAATAACATATATCCCCCAAATATTACATGGAGAAATATAAGAGGTTGATATTTTTTTCTATTTTTTGTATATATAAATAATATTTTATATTGTGAAAAAAATAATTTCCACATGGTTTCTCGAATTTAGGGTGTTGAAAACCATTCCATTTAGGCTATAAAATATTACCATGGTCACCTCAATTATGGGTTCGACTAAGAGGAACGGTGCTACCAATTTGGAGTCTCAATGGACTCCTCTCTCCATCCCTAGATGTTCTAGGGTCTTTTTTATGTGCTAATTCATCATATTATTTATCCTCTCCTACAGTAGATTTATAAACTCCTCGCGATCACCTGGAGTATAAGTCGAATTTTTTTCCACTATGATCATTTATATATTGTGAATCATTTTGTGTTTTTAACTAAAACCTATTGGATATCACAGTGTAAACTCATTAATAACCTAGTTTATGTTGTTTAAAACCATGGATTAATATATCATAATTTTACCTCTTGATGCAATGAATTATGAGATTCATGAGATTTACCCATGTTGATCACATTTAATAAATTCTATTAATTTAACCTTTGTTTTATAACATTCATTTTTATGTTGACTTCTTAAATTATAAACCCATGTGCTATAAGAAATAAAATTCTCCTTTTAATATCAAAATAATAATCTTATTTTTATAAATGATCCATGGATCCATAGAGAAATGGAATGGGGTTCCTACTATACTGTAGATATTCTAGTAAAACCAAACATATAATTTGACGTGCTCGACATCACGATAATATTTTGGTGCTGCTACCTAGGAACCAATATATATATTTTTATTTATTCCCATCATGTCTGTAATTATCTTTTTTGCTTAGTAATCCTTTCAATATCTCCCCCTTGATTGTTTTGTTATTGTTTTTATTATTGTTTGTTGTTTTGTTCATTCTATCCCTATATTTCTCTCTCTATCCCTATAATTATATAGTATAAAATTATCTATTCTCTTCTCCATTCACCCTTATTATGTTATTTTGTTTTATCCAAATTCAATTATAAAAAAACATTAAATCTTATCTGAATTACCTAATCCAAAAAATAATATCTACTTGAATTTTAAAAAAAATTAATTATAAACTTCACTAAAAAATTAGGTCATCTAGGGTTGTCCAAAACTTTTGGAATCTAATGTTATCCCAAACTGATCAAAAACTGTTCCAATGAAATCCACTGAAATCTTGGCTGCAAATAATAGAACATTAATAGAACTAACAACCACATAGGTGAAGTACCAACTGACGTACATCCTGTATCATAAAGAAGAAACCTTCTTTGGGATGAGAGTAGCCCTCATATCCTCCTTCCTAAATTTAGTGGTCTTAAAGGTGATATCCCTCCTAAAACATTTAATGTGTTTCACATAACTTGATTCCCCATAAAACCCCAAAATATTTTTGGGGACCTTATAAAATTAACGGCCTTCCTTTTAACCCTTGATGGTATATCCAAAGACTAGAAAAAGTTTCCTCCAACCGCAATTGGGGGTTTGAATAAACTCAATCTACACTTTCTAGAGGTGTTTTTCCTTAGTAAAGAACTGTATCTAGTAAAAAGAAAAATTAATGGAATTATTAAATCAATACTATAGACCCTTCATGAATATTTGGAGAGATTCAAACAACTTTATGGTATTTTTTCATATAACACTAATTTTTATGATCAGTTCCCATAGCTTCAAGAATAATATATGCATTATAATGTAGATTTCCATTGGAATACTTTTCAGAAAACACCACCCTTCAAGATAAAACCATTTAGGACATATCCAAACCCTAAGTGGAATGCACAACCCCAATAGCAACAATGATGAAACCCAAGATACCCCAAAATGAATTGGCCTAAAAATTTCCACGATATGAAACCATATTATCCATCAACATCTCAAAATAATCCCCATACTTCCCAATATGAACCAATCCTTGAGGACATGGTGATACAATTGGAAATTCAGATCCTCCACTTCTAGCAGAACAAACAATAATCAATTCAGGACCTTTGAACTCAAGTGGGACACTGCAAAAAACCATTGGGGAGATTATGATGCATGGTTACGAACAACTACCATCCCTAATATATTTAAATATTAAGGAATAAGGAAATCCATATGAAAATAAACATATTAGTGGTTAAAAAGATTATTTGATTAATGATTCTACCAAATATGTATGTCCCACTCTTGAAAACTCACTTTACCAACCCTCAAATGTGTCATGTAATGACAAAATAAAAAAAATATGAAGCAACTTATCATTGTTGATTCCCCTAAACAATTCATTACTCTTACTTTCCCATAATCAATCTCTAAAGATAAAGAATATATTGATAATGATATTGATAAAAAAATAATGTGTACATTAAAATGGTTCAGGTTACCATTCTTTTATTGGGTTCACTTATGAAAATTTCACATTATTCTAAATTACGAAAGTGCTTTACACCCATAGTTGAAGACTGAATGGAATGAGAGTGTTAACCTGGGAAATAATGTCGTGTCCTTGATTCAAAAATTAATTCCATCAATGTGAATGGATATGAGAACATTCATGATTCCTTGATCCATAGTGGAGGATTTATTTTTAGATGATATGCTATATTTAGTTTCTTCAATTAATGTAATGCCCCACTATGTTTTATATTCTCTAAATGTTTGAGAGCTTAGAACAACATGGATTCCATGAAACTTCCCAACTAATGCAGAACTCACCCATTTGGAGTGATTGATGTCTTCATCATAAATGTGAGGGACCTCATCTTCCCTGAAGACTTTTAAATTTTTTAGATGGAAGTTACCTGAACCCAAAGACAATCACCTCTCATACTGGTGAGTCCATTCCTCAACAAAACAATTATTATCATCAACATTCACATTGGTGTGCGGTATATGGATTCTGGTGGAGATGTGGAATGTCATAACATATTTGAGGCTATGTAACTCCCCATTGAAGAGAACACCACTATTGTTGTCTATTCAATGGAAGTGATATGAAATGATACACCCATAAAATTCTCTCTTCGACCCATAATATGATTCAATTTTGACTTCTTCACCCATGGATGATTTTAGTTTTGATTAATGTTTTGAATGTTTTGTTGGTTATGAAAGGTTTAAATTTTGTGCATTAATTAATGAGTGTGTTAATTCTGAGGTACCCATGAACATCATTGATTCTACAGATCTCATATCAATAGATTATCCATCCTTAGGGAATAAATGTGATCAGATATACAGTTCCATGGAACACACACCACCTAAATCTCATCCCTTAATCTAAAACCACCATTTTTTGGAATCAAAAGTGGTACCATATAATTTTATATATGCCTATCTTCAGGGTAATGAATAATTTCCCATTATTATATCCTATAACCAATATATATAGCAAGAATAAAAATTGATCATCATTTTAGGAGTGCATAAAAAGGAAATTGTATGGCCATTAAATAATTTATTCAGAAGAAGGCCATCTATTTGTATGAACCATATTCTCTTATATGAAGAGGCTATGCCTATAAAGCAAGATCAATTCTGGTTAATTCTGAAAATCCACAATGAGGTGAAATTGGATTTAAATATATAACATGCGGCTAAGATCATTTATCATATATATGATAGTAAATTGGTTAGCCCTGTTGAAATTGTTCCTAAAAAACTAGAATAATGGTTGTGTCAAATGAATGGAAGGAATTTCTTCCAACACATGTGAAAAATAGTTTTCATGTCTATATTGACCACCATCGACTAAATAATTTCACATGAAAGGACTACATTCCTCTAAATTTCATTAACCAATTGTGAGAAGTACTACTTGGTATGTCTAACTACGGTTTACTTAATGGCTATTCTTGTTATTTCAAAATCAATATAGCTCCTAAGGATCAGGAAATGAGAAAATTTACCTAATATTCAGCACACTTTCTTACTAAATAATTCTTTTTGGTCTATGTAATGCTCCTGATAATTTACAGTGATGTTTGTTTGTATTTTTTCAGATTTCCACGATAATTTCATGGAAGAATTTATGGACGATTTAAATGTTTATGTAAATTCTTTTATCAATGTTTGAAACACCTAGGTTCTATCATCCACTATTTCATTGAGAATGACCTCATATTAAATTATGAGAAAATCCATTTCATCATGGTCCATGGAATAGTTTTTTTAAATGTTATTTCAAATGTGGGAATTGAAGTGGATAAATAAATAATTGAATTAATTTCAAACCTTCCATATCGAATTTTTATTCATGAGGTGTGATATTTCCGGGGGCCTTCTGTTTTTATCATTGATTTAGTAGATACTTTCGTAATATCAAACATACCTTATACTAGTTATTACAAAAAGATTCTGATTTTGTGTCATATCAAAACTGTAGGGATTCGTTCTATTCAATAAAAATGATTTTCACATCACCTCTCATCATCCAACCACAATGTTGTGATGTCCCCTTTGAGATTATGTTTGAATATTCTAACATTGTAGTTGGGGAAGTTTTATCTCAAATGGTTGATTAGAATCCACATGTTATTGTGTATTCCTCAGATACCCTTGACCGTTCCCAGGAAAACTATGAAACAATTGAGAAATAACTTATATCTATTGTGTTTTTGTAACACCCCATGATTTCATAGTGTGTTATTTCTTCAAAATAATTCAATAACTTGCACTACACACAACACCGAGTTAAAGCACACCATGACTTACCAAACAAGCCATTCAAAAGAGGTTATGAATAGTATTAACTAAATTTTAAACTTTATATAATCCTTATAATTTTAGAATCCATATTATGAGTTTCTTAGATATAATGTAAGAGAAAATTCAATTTCAGTATTGCACTTTTACCAACTTTTAACAGTGAACCCTTTTTAAATTCAATATTTTAAACTTTTATATATTCAATTTGATTAAATAAATTTACTTTTTAGAATGGGGACATCAAAAATTTACAATGAAACATCCTAAGCTTCCACGGTACGCTTTCCTTTGAATAATACAGTTTTGTGTGTTGTACACAACTTCGAGTTCTAACACACACCACAACCAATAAACTAGCCGTTATGAATAGTAATACCTACTTATTGAAATTTTATAAATTTTACCTCTCAAAATAGACTTAATTTTTTTATTCGAAGTATTGAATTTATCCTATGGTGATATTTTGGAACTTTTCGGATAACATTTATATTTTAATGAATTGTGAAAATTACTAAATTTTAATTAAAAACAACTTTTTTAATCGAAATCATTTATATTGAAAAATTATGAATTTGAGTGGTTTTAAAGAATATTTAGAATATATTTTTACCATTTAATACAATTTTGTTCATTGTACATAATTTTACAATTAAACCAAACATAAACAAGTGTCAGTCTTTTGATAGTTATTATCTCTTAAAAACACGCTTTTTGTTTTAACAATGAGAATTAATTTTAAATTAATTTCTTCCACTTATGTGTTTTGAATTTGGAAAAATGGATTCCATATTTGGAATCAGGATGTTCATATTGTGTAAATAGGTAACTTTTATTTTTAGACATTTTGAATAATTACTTCGGTAAATATTTTATTTACCATGGTTAAGGTTAAATCCAGTAAATAAGGGTTAAAAAATAATATAATAATAATAATAATAAATTACCCTAAAACGTGTCCTAACATTATTTGTGGATACATTTCCGAGCATGGGCATCTTTGGGTCGATTTTGGGACCCCATGGAGCCACTTGTAGGTGATAGGGACACTTTCTTTTAATTAAGTTAAAATAAATACAAAAATGACATAAGCATATATATTTAAGAAAAAAAAATTTACATAGGGTTATATATGTTACATTTTAGACTATAAATATTCATTAGAAATAAAAAAATATTTACAACATAATGGTGTTTTATTTTTAATTTTATAACATTAAATAATTTAATTTATTTATGACACAATGGTGATGCAATAATTACCTAATTAATGAAAAATTAGAATAATTGATATTATAAATATCAAAATAAATTTAATTTGAGACTTTTTATAAATAAAAATAATTTTATAGGTGAATATGAAATACTATTATTGATTTAATTAACTTTTTTCTAAGTAATCATTCTGTTATGATTTTTAAAAAAATCAATTATTGAATAGTGTCAAAATTGACATAAAAGAGTGTTTTAAAACAAATATTATATTATTAATTGATATTAAATTTCTAAAAATCTATGGTTCGGCCAAGAGACTTATATAATGATAAGTGTTTGATTAATGGACCACTTGGGGGTCTCTTGGATTTATATAGTATGTTTATTAATCATATAAAATAAAAATACAAAGAGACATTGTAAAAGTGAAACTAATTAACTAAGAGGTAATACTTAAAGATAATGTTAATATAGTGCCCCAAACCTATCTAAATCCTATTAATTGAGTATTTTTCGACCCATACCTACCTTAACCTTTATATAATCTACTTTTGAGCCATTAGAAACCAAATATGAATTTATTATAAAATAATATTTCTAGCTTTTCCAACGGTGCCCCTCACCCCTCTTATAAAAGAGCACTCCTCTTTATCATTAATTAACACGTTCAAAGCCTTTTTTTTTCGGACAAACCTTTCCAAATACTCTCTCAACTTCCCTCACTACAACCTAGAGGCCTTATTTTGATTATAAATCCAACCTACGGAGCCCTTTTGATCAAATCAAAAGGAAGAACCCGAAGAAGAGGTAATGTTTTCACCACCCTTTTTCAAATTCATTTCTTCTTCAACTTATTCTTTAATTGTTATTCACATTCTAAAATAATGAATAAAGTATATCATATATACTTTAATATTATTATAAATATGGTACAACCATATTCATTATTCTATTCATCCATTGAATGACATGTCACCATATGTGCGTACGTACGGCTTACCGTCTCCACGTCGTGGTGTAATTGTTATTCAATATATTATTATTTGGATACGTATAATAATGATTTGTAATTCATGTAAATACAAAATATATCATGATAATGATTAATTATATATGATATAACATATAATTAAATATTATTTTAATATCAAAAGAATGATATTGTCGCTCGTGCGTACGTACGGACTACCGTCTCCACGAACGCGATGAGATTCATTCTCCATCGTATCCATCAATGTATAGTTCTCATTTTATAATAGTATCTAAGGACTTGATATCATTATGGATATGAATAATATACAACCTATCCATGACAAACACGTCTTACGTAACAAAACATATAAAAGAAAACGAGTAAGTTAACACCCGAAACAATGATAATACTAAGATATTATTAACAAATCAATGTTAAAAGATCATATATGATATCATATTGATGTATATTATTCTTGTATAATTGAATACGAATTATTTCACCATTATACAGGAGGTTAATCTACCCCCAACAAAGGAAAAGTACAAGGTAAGGTTTGTTTCACAATCTCTTCATTATCTGAGGTTGTTTATACGTGATTATCTACTGGGACTTCTTTATCATCCACATCCATGTTTCTTAAAAATGTATTTCAAAACATTTTTTAATATTTACTAGAATATGGGTTAAAGTCATTTATACCCTTGTTGACTTTTATAAGTGGTTTATAAAGGAATCTTTCTGTCGTTTTACAAACAAGGTCCTTTTTAACCTTTTCGACAGAATTAAGGTAAGAATGTTTTTTTAACTTATACGGTGGGTGCGGCTATTTTCTGCCATTATAAAATCGTCGAAACACCCCTTACAAGATTATAAGAATATTTTCAAATAAAATGTTTTATTTTATAAATATATGACTCTTAAATGATTTCAAAATAGAAAGATATATTTCTCTAAAATGAGTTTTGATTTCATCTTTGTCAACATCCTTTGATGGATTTTATGCTTATTTGAAGTTGATTTATTATGATACAAATCTTCTATATTGTATTGAAAGTTTTGTGATATGTTTGACTGTCGATGTGTTATTTTTATACCATTCATGGGTTATGTATAAAGTATTTACATTTTTTATGCTAGTTTTAATACGGAGGTTTATGTTATGTTTAAACCTTTTCATAAGGGAATGCATTGGACTTAATATGTGACGGGTTGAGCCCGATATAGCTCCACGATGCATCAGTAGGTCTCATGAGACAAACTAGTGTCTTGGAACAAGGCCATGGAAAAATATTATTTGTAGTCTTGGTACGAGGCCTTGACTATGTGGTTATGATAGTCTGGCATTATGCATTCTATCATTACGAAAGTGGTTATTGATATTGCATGTGATTATTCGATTAGTACAATATTCATGTGAATAAGTAAATGGAATTATTTCATTTTATTTTTTCCATATTATGTTGAAGATCAAGTTTAAAATGCTTTTGTTTTAGTTATACATTGCTTTAAATGTTTATTCTTTTTTATGAAAGTTTTTGCTATATTGTTATCCTTACTGGGTATTTGAGCTCACCCCTTTTCTATGTTTTATTTTTCCCAGGATGTGAAGAAGTAATTTATGAATGACCTGCAGAGATAATATGAGGGGATAAGAGTGTGGAATATGGAGACTATATTGTTGTAGTTTTCATTTTATGATGTAATGTAAACCTTTTTAATATATCTAGTGTTACCAAGGCTAATAAATGAATCGGTCTTTCGAGAATTGATCTTTATTGTGATCATTCCAATGTTATGTAATAATGCACAGACTCTGGTTAACTGGGGTCAGGGTGTTATAGTTGGTATCAGAGAAAGTTTAGTACAAACCTTAGAAACTAGATTTAGATAAAATCTGATTAGAGCACATAAACCTAAGATGGACTTTGAGGATTAGTATATACGAACTTCCTAGAATTTTGGTATTGTAGAGATTTTGTGAGTTTTCCGAGCAATACATCCATGTATGGATATGAGCAGGTAGAGACGGATCCGGCACAGATGTACCTAGGGGTAAAACCCAAAAACACCGCTTTGAGCTAGACTCAAACGAGAACTGGTGCACAACAATGGGCCTTGCTGCACTCTTGGTTATGACACTCCCATGGGATATTCTTAGGATAAATATCATTTTCTTTACAAATCATTATGAAGGGTTTATGAGTATATACTTCATCAAAGGATACATTTTTATGATTATGGATTATATCCTTAAACTATTTAATTTTTCTTATGTGTTTTACATGTTTGGGATTAGGTATTGTTATTCATAAACTAATCTAGTGTATGCCATTGTTTAGAAATGGCGCCCAATAGAAGGAATGAGAACTCCAGCAATACACATGATCCAAAGAGAATGAAGGATCATATCTTTCATGGTCATAATCCAGAATTTATAAGAGAAATAGTCTCCCATGTATTATCATCATATAAATAAATAATATCATTTGTTGATTAGACAAGTAAAGAGTTTATTGATTCCTATGGCTTTGAAGGGAAGCAAGAGAAGAAAATGATGGAAGAGAGAAAGATGGATAAAGGGAATATGGAAAAGAATAATTTTCCCATATGTGATAACTGTGGGAAAAAACACCATGGAAATTGCCTGAAAGGAATGAGATTTTGTTATTAGTGTGGAGGAAAATGGAAAAAAGTACGTGACTGGAAGGGTAAGAAAATGTTTTCAAATGTACAATGATTAATTTGGAAGGAGTTTTGAAACTACATGAACCTATGTCCCAGTCATCAGACTATTCCACAAATGATGCTATTGGATAATAATCAAGTTATGATACTACCACATATGAAGAGGAATGATTAAGGTTCGTATGTTGATTATGTCATTTGAGTGTTGTATCAATAATGTACATGTTATAATAATTATAGAGTATATAAGGATTGTACTGCAGTACTATTTCATTAAGGACTTGAGATTGTGTGGAACAAAGACGAGTGACTCAATAGAAGGTTATATTTTTGGAAAATATATGGTTGATAGAAAGATAAACCATAATATGGTACTGATACTGAGGTAGTGATTTTAGAATAATACATGATTGATTAGGATAAATTATATTGGATATTCTTGACTACCTTGAAACTAATTAATGATTTTTATATTCCATCATTGTTGGGGTTTACAACATTTTTGGATTGAAGGAGTATATCCATTATTCTTTAAGGAATAAGGGATCATGAATGTAAGCAATAAGGTTATATGGTAATTTAGGATGTTGTAGTGTTTTAAAAGAATACATGATGAAGGTGTTCACATGTTATTACATGGAAAAAAGGATCTTCATTTTGTTTACATTCCTTATAAATTTTGGACTAAATTATTTTGGATAGTTCTAGTTTGGATTATTTTTGGATTGCCATAAAAGGGCAACTCGGAGGTCGGGCGGCAACCCATCGCGTCCGGCAAGGCCACGAGACTTGAACCCACAACGGAAGGGCGACAAGGGTGTATCACATACAACTGGCCCAAGTGATGTCCTAGATTAAATAATGTAGTTTTTTAAAAGATCTGGTAGATTAATTGTAAATTAATTTTTTTGGAACCCTATACGAATAGGATAAATAGAATATATTTTTTATGTTCTATTATCTTTTAGAGTGAAAGATGAGTTTGTGGTAGAAATTAGTTAAAGGATATAACTCTACCTGTCAAGAATACATTTTTCTTCTTCTCTTATTTTATGAAGAAATTAATTCTTATACTTTATTTAAAGAATCTTAAAACAAAAAATGTGTTATCCTAATACCCTATGTTTGGTTGAACCAATGGTATTTCAAGTCATCATAGATTGATGAATTTAAGGACCTAAATTTTACACTTGTTTGTGATTGATGACCTCAATCACTACCTATAAATATTTACGTTTTTCCTCCAATTATATGTCTCTAATTTCCACCAATGTTCTCTGATTAGAGATCATAATTTGGTGGTGACCCTTTCATTTCTCTTTTCCTCTTATTAGGACTAAATTTTATTAACCCAATTTCCGATGTGGGTTTTCCCTCAAAGATATTTTCTATATTGACCCTTTTATTTTAGAATAAAAATTTCAAATTGTGAGGATGCAATTTATTGAAGGAGGGGAGAATGTAACACCCAAAGATTTCATAGTGTGTTATTTCTTAAAAATAATTCAATAACATTCACTACACGCAACACCGAGTTCAAGCACACCATGACTAACCAAACAAGCATTTCAAAAGAGGTTATGAATAGTATTAACTAAATTTTAATCTTTATATAATCCTTATAATTTTAGAATCCATATTATGAGTTTCTTAGACATAATGTAAGAAAAAATTCATTTTCAGTATTGCACTTTTACCAACTTTTAATAGTGAACCCTTTATAAATCCATTATTTTAAACTTTTATATATTCAATTTGACTAAATTAATTTACTTTTTGGAATGGGGACATCAAAAATTTACGATGAAACATACCATGCTTCCACGATACTCTTTCCTTTTAATAATATAGTAGTGTGTGTTGTATGCAACTTCATGTTCTAACACACACCACAACCAATCAAACTAGCTGTTATGAATAGTAATAAATACTTTTTGAAATTTTATAAATTTTATCTCTCAAAATGGAATTCATTTTTTTATTCGGAGTATTGAATTTAGCCTAAGGTGAAATTTTGTAACTTTTCGGATAACATTTATAATTTGATGAATAGTGAAAATTAATAAATTTTAATTAAAAACAACCTTTTTAATCGAAATAATTTATATTGATAAATTATTAATTTGAGTGGTTTTAAAGTATATTTAGAATATATTATTACCATTTAATACAATTTTTGTCATTGTTCATAATTTTACAATTAAACCGGACATAAACAAGTGTCAATCTTTTGATAGTTATTATCTCTTAAAAACATGTTTTTTGTTTTAACAACGGGAATTAATTTAAAATTAATTTCTTCCACTTCTGTGTTTTGAATATGGAAAAATGGATTCCATATTTGGAATCATGATTTTCATATTGTGTAAATAGGTAACTTTTACTTTTAGAAATTTTGAATAATTACTTCTGTAAATATTTTATTTAACATTGTTAAGGGTAAATCCGGTAAATAAGGGTTAAAAAATAATATTATAATAATACTAAATTACCCTAAAACATGTCCTAAAATTATTGGAGAATACATGTCCAACCATGGGCATCATTGGGTCGATTTTGGGACCCCATGGAGCCACTTTTAGGTGATATGGACACTTTATTTTAATTAAGTTAAAATAAATACAAAAATGACATAAGCATATATCTTTTATAAAAACAACATTTACATAGGGTTATATATGTTGGATTTTCGACTATAAACACTAATTAGAAATATAAAACGATTTACTAAATAATTGTATTTTATTTATAATTTTTAGACGTTAAATAATTTAATTTATTTATGGAACAATGGTGATGCAATAATTACCTAATTAATGAAAAATTAGAATAATTGATATTATAAATAACCAAATAAATGTAATTTTAAACTTTTTATAAATAAAAATAATTTTATAGGTTAATATGAAATATTATTATTGATTTAATTAACTTTTTTTGAAGTAATCATTCTGTTATGAGTTTTAAAAAAATCAATTATTGAATAGTGTCAAAATTGACATAAAAGAGGTTTTTTAAAAAAAATAGTATATTATTAATTGATATTAAATTCATAAAAATATAAGGTTCGGAAAAAAGGCTTATATCATGATAGGTGTTTCATTAATGGACCACTTGGGGGTCTCTTGGATTTATATAGTAAGTTTATTAACCATATAATATAAAAATACAAAGAGACATTGTAAAAGTGAAACTAATTAACTAAGAGTTAATACTTAAAGATAAGGTTGATATAGTGTCCCAAACCTGTATAAATCCAATTGGTTGAGTTGTTTTCGATCCATACCTACCTTAAACTTTAAATAATATACTTTGGAGCCATTAGAAACCGAATATGAATTTATTATAAAATAATATTTCTAGCTTTTCCAAAGGGGCCCCTCACTCCTCTTATAAAAGGGAACTCCTACTTCTCATTAATTCACACCTTAAAAGCCTTTTGGTTTGGACAAACCCTGCCCAAATACTCTCTAAACATCCCTCACTACAACCTAGATGCCTTTTTTTGATCAGAAAGACAACCTACGGAACCCTTTTGATCAAATCAAAAGGAAGAACCCGGAGAAGAGGTAATGTTTTAACCACCCTTTTTCAAATTCATTTCTTCTTCAACTTCTTCTTTATTTGTTATTACCATTCTAAAATAATTAATACAATATCTCCAATATACTATAATATTATTATAAATATGGTACAATCATTTTTAGTATTCTATCTATCCTTTGAAAGACATGTCACCATACGTGCGTACGTACAGCTTACCGTCTACACGTCGTGGTGTAATTGTTATTCAATATATTTTTATTTGGATGGGTATAATAATGATTTTTAATTCATGTAAATAATAAATATAACATGATAATGATTCTTTATGTATGATATACCATCCAATTAAATATTATTTTAATATCAAAAGAATGATATTGTCGCTCGTGCGTACATACGGACTACCATCTCCACGAACGCGATGAGATTCATTCTCCATCGTATCCATCCAAGTCTAATTCTAATTTGATAATAGTATATAAGGACTTGATATCATTCTGGATATGAATATGATACAACCTATCCATGAAAAACACGTCTTATGTAACAAAACATATAAAAGAAAATGAGTAAGTCAACACCCGAAACAATGATAATACTAAGATATTATTAACAAATCAATGTTAAAAGATCATATATGATATCATATTTATGTATATGATTCTTGTATAATTTAATAACAATTATTTCACCATTATACAGGAGGTTAACCTACCCCCAACCGAGGAAAACTAAAAGGTAAGGGTTGTTTCAAAATCTCTTCATTATCTGAGGTTTTTTATACGTGATTATCTACTGGGACTTCTTTATCATCCAGATCCATGTTTCTTAAAAATTTATTTCAAAACATTTTTTAATATTTACCAAAATATGGGTTAAAGTCATTTATACCCTTGTTTACTTTTATAAGTTGTTTATAATGGAATATTTCCGTCATTTTCCAAACAAGTCCCTTTTTAACCATTTCTATTGAATTAAGGTAAGAATGTTTTTTTAACTTAAACGGCGGGTGTGGCTATTTTCCGCCGTTATAAAATCGTCGAAGCTTCCCTTAAAAGCTTATAAGAATATTTTCAAATAAAATGTTTTATTTTATAAATATATGACTCTTAAATGATTTCAAAATAGAATGAGATATTTCTCTAAAAAGAGTTTTGATTTCATCTATGTCAACATCTTTTGATGGATTTTACGGTTATTTGAAGTTGATTTATTATGATACAAAACTTCTATATTGTATTGAAGTTTTTGTAATATGTTTGAATATGGATGTGTTATTTTTATACCATTCATGGATTATGGATGAAGTATTTACATTTCGTATGCTAGTTTTAATATGAATGTTTATGTTATGTTTGAACCTTTTCATATGGGAATTCATTGGACTAAATATGTGACGGGTGGAGCCCGCTATAGCTCCTCGATGCATTGGTAGGTATCATGAGACAAACTACTGTCTTGGAACAAGGCCTTGGTAAACTCTTATTTGTAGTCTTGGCATGAGGCCTTGGCTATGTGGTTATGATAGTCTGGCATTATGCATTCCATCATTATGAAAGTAGTTATTGATATTGCATGTGATTATTAGATTAGTGGAATATCCATGTTAATAAGTAAATGGAATTATTTCATTTTATTTTTTCTATACTATGTTTCTGTTCATGTTTAAAAAGCTTTTGTTTTAGTTATACATTGCCTTAAATGTTTATTCTTTTTTATGAAAGTTTCCGCTATATTTTTATCCTTACTGGGCATTTGAGCTTACCCCTTTTCTATGTTTTATTTTTCCCAGGATGTGAAGAAGTAATTTATGAATTACATGTAGGGATAATATGAGGGGATAAGAGTGTGGAATATGGAGACTATATTATTGTAGTTTTCATTTTATGATGTAATGTAAACTTTATTAATATATCTAGTGTTACCAAGGCTACTAAACAAATCGGTCTTTCGAGACTTGATCTTTCTTGTGATCATGCCAATGTTATGTAATAACGCACCGAATCTGGGTAACTAGGGTTGGGGCATTACATTTTTCCTTGGAAAAAATTTGTTTATTTATTATTGTCTCAAAAATCAATGTATTTCTTGATCCTATAGACCTTCTTTTTTATCCTAATGAATCTTAAATCTATGACTCACCTCATATATTGGAATCTACTAATCGATGAGTTTGACCTTGATATTATTGATATAATAAGTGTGGATAATATTGTATCTTAACACATTATTAGGAGTCCCCAACATTGTATCATCATGTTGACTCAACCCTCCCCATTGGAAAATTTATTCCTCATGAGGAAATTTGTGATATTTTGGACTTTACAACATGGTATGTGGAAATTGGGAAATATTTATAGAAATATATAGGGTCCCCATTGATTTCAGAACATCCAAATTACTAAGGCATAATCATGATGCACTATTGTACATTTGGGATAACCCGTATTCGTGGATAATTTTTGATACCATGTTTTTTGTTGGTGTGTCCCTAACTAGGAGTTCACCTCTGTTTTGAGCTTCTCTCACACATTATCTTGTGGGGTTCACTTTGGATCTCAATGTATAGCTCCAATGGTCCATGACAGAGGTCTTTTCCTTCCAACGTTTCAAGGGTAGGAATTTTGTTTTTTCATTTCAAGTACTCGATGTCAATTCATAGGGAATATCTACAAGAGGAGTTAAATCCCCCAACTTCCCATGTTATTGTGTGAGATATTCAATGCTTGGGGAATTGAATTCATGGGCCCTTTTTCCAATTAATTTGTTATTGTGTAAAATTTATTAGTAATTGAATATATACATAAATTTGTAGAAGAAAATTCTACCAGGACCGATGACTATCTAGTTGTTTTTTATTTTTTTAGCTCCCAAAGTTTTAGTTGGTTAGGTTTTCCAAGATTAATCATCTGTGAACATGGTTCACATTTTTTAAATTGTAACATGAAAAACATACTCCATAAGTATGGGGTTGTTCATAATTTTCTACTAAAAATCACCCAAAAATTAAAAGAAAAGATGAAATATCAAATCAGGAAGTTAGACAATTATTGGAAAAAATGGTACGACCCGATTGGGAATATTGGATTATTCACTTCTATAATTAAATTTAGGTGTACTATATAGATTTTGAAACCTTTAATATAATTTCACCACATAAGATTTTGCTTGTAATGGCTTTTCATCTCCCATTGGAGGTAAATGACTATGCATATTGGGATGTGAAACATTGTAAAATAAATCTTTCATATGCAGGTGATCATAAGAAGTTTTACATTCATGAGTTCAAATAAATTAGACATGATTCATATCAAAAATCCCCAATTAATAAATAGAAAACAATGAAAAATTCTGATGGCATGATTCATTAGTGGATGTTTCATATTGGTAAGAAGGTCCTCATGTATAATTATAGGCTAAAGATTTTCCTAAGTAAGCATTGTTCCATATAGCATGGTCCATATAATATTTCTAATGTTTACCATTTTCATGATGTACATGTTTATTCATGACAGGATCAGAGTTAACTATGAATGGGAACCGGCTCAAAAACATCTATATAGATTTTCAAAATCATCTTACAGAGTAAATACCACCAATTAATTCCACATATGACAACTCCTAACATGTTCTACCTCTCCACGACTTTATTTAATAAACTATTTATTTAAAATACATACATTGAGGGAAGTGTAATTTTTTGGTGTTGAGGAGGATGACATGTAAAATTTAGGATTATGAAATCAAAAAAATTAATAATAAGTTTTCTTTTCTTCATCTTTGAATTATTATTTAGTATTTTTAGAAAAGATTTGATCAGAAAATGAACATCATAAATCATTTTTCATACTTGAGTTGATTGTGTGGAAAATTTCATTATATTATGAAAAATGTTTTTCAAATGAACATTGATATGAAATATATTTCTATAAATTTTTTATTCAAATAATTCTTAGGTGATTAATGTATTTTTGATTCTCATTCCTCATTAGCACCAAATAATATTTGAATCCCTTTCCTGAGAGACATTATAGAATCATTATTTCATATTATTCTTTTTAATCTCCATTTTTAGAGTCTCGAGTCATGTAGTGAAACAAAACCTTGCCATGATTCAGTTTAGATCTATACTATTGGTGTATTCCACATTCAAGATAGATGAAATTGTTAATTGATAATTATTTAGTACAATTAAGCTCTATTTTTGGACACCATGTCTTTTTACCCTTCTTAATCCTATAGATCATTAAATGCCTATTTGGTAGAAAAATTACATGAAAATGTATCCCTAACTACCCATATATTGTGTATAATATTGATTTATTTTCAGCATGTGTGGGGGAGAGGGTGTTTCGATGGGTTTTAAGGGGATCAAATCATTATTTTGGGATTGATATTAAGGGTTCCAACATTTTTCATTGGTAGTGGGTTTACAAGGTATACTGTATCATTGTTTTACACATTTTCCCGTGTTACCTCAAAAAAAATGTATATAAAAAATTATTCTATACATCTACAAATAATTTAGAAAATAGAATAAATAATTGAGAAAATAGGTTGTTTACTCATTCTTACTCACTTCTTGTTTGTGACCCATACAATTGGAAAATGGTGCTAGTGAGTTGTACATGATAAACATTGTGAGGGTTTGAGTATGTGCATTCATTATGGACACTTGCTAAATGTTGACATTTTATTTATGTATGATATTAAAAACTCTTCTTATACCTCATATTTATAAAAATTAAATCTTATCAACCCTTGAACCTCAGAATAACCTATTTGAAGTCCTCTTGAGTGGCACACTAGTTTCTACTGATAGAGAACATAGAATCATATAATGCATATGGAATGATGACATGAAATCTATGAAAGGAGCATAAATACAATTTATATGTTCCATATGTGAAAAGGTAATATTATTATGTGAGTTAGGTTGTGACATGTTTACTGAGTGAACATATAATGTGGAACAAATCCAAATGTCAGAGGTGAAAAATGATAAAAAAATTAATTCTTTAAAGGAGTAATAATGAATTCCATTTCAAATGAATCATAGATATTTTCACACTTTTTATTTAGGAATGTGAAAAATTTAGATGTTAAACCTTTCTCAAGATTAAATATGTTTAGCTATGGGGGTGTCATCATACCACGATTCCATATTTAATTTAACCATTATACCATTGTATTAAACTAGTATTTTAATGAAAATTTAATGTATAATAAAAAAAATTAGCTTCATGATTTGTTAAATAACTTAATGAGTATCGCCATTAAAAAGGTTTGTTTCACTTGTTTTTTTTCTATGTTATAGGGGCGGTGATTTGGAAGGACCAATAAGAAGTTGATGAAAAATTGATCAAATTGAACTAGAATCCATGAACCTCAATGGGCTCAATGACATACTTATAATGATCGATGCGTCCAATTGGGATGATCAGTTTTTTTAATAATCCTTATTTTAGTAGGATAAAACATTCATTAAAGAGAAAAACTAATTATTACACTTAATGGTCCATCCGAACCTATATGTCTAATAATATAAATTTATAGTGAGTATAATGGTTGCCTCAATATTTTTTTAATATCTATTATTATATAAAATATCTAAATGAAAACCATTACATAGAGAAATATAAAATTTCTTCAAATAAGTCACTAGTTTTCTAGAAGTAGATATATGATCTTACAGGGGCTGAAAACCAAGGTACAAGTGGTTTTTTGAAATCAGAGTGCCCAATACCACCTCCCATTTTTTTCTATAAAAGAGCATCATGGGAACCTCATTTAAATGTCTGACTAGGATAAAAATTGCATTCATTTTGGTGTGATAATAGAGTCCTATAATCATAAAAAGAAGTTATTGAAGCTACGTAATGTTCTATATCAAGATCTTATTATTCCCCCATTTCCCATGGAGTTCTGAACACCTTGTGATCAACTGGGAAAGCATGTGATGTTCTCTTGAGCTTCATGTTTTTATGATTTTGAAAAATAAATTTATTTCTAGGTTGTATGACGATTTTCATCATCCTATATTCGTATTTAATTGGGTTATTGAATGTTATTTCATTCTCAAAATCATATGATCTTGTTTTTGTGTACTGTTTCATGTAATGTTTCACATAATGTCCATCCCTTTTTCTTCCCCCTTTCAATTGATGTGTTAATGTCATTTATATTAGAAATATGAACTTCCATAAATGATTTTAAATACATCAAAATTTTTATCATGATATAAAATTAAAAAAAAAACAAACCAAGATGGCACATCAAGTTCTTCTGGTGTTTCCATTGTGAGTTTCAGGTATGAATTCCAACACAATTTACCCAATCATCCATAGTATCCTGTAGATCATTGTTTTCTGACAAAACACTATGAAGTATCATAGTATAATCATAGTAATACCCTACATTATGGTGAAACAAATGAGTTATTAAAAGTTCATAATCCAATAATTTTACGGGATGAGTGATGTGTATCATTAGGTTTTCCCAGGTTGGTCACACATAGTCGATTCTCTTAATTTCCAATCAATTTTATGACTTTCATTTTTCGATGTAATTATTAAATTATCAACCCCCATGTATTCACGAATTTAATTTCCCATTTATTATCATAAACAAAATAATTTTTTTTTATTAATTATGTTTGTCTATGTCGGGTGATAACCAAAGATTTATGCTATACTATTGAAATTATAGTCTAAATACACATCAAATTTGAAGTGGTCGACAATATGATCAAATATTACCTCAGACAATAGAAGGTATGGGATCCTTTTATTGATGTTTTAGTTTCAATGTGTATATTTGGCCTAAATTGGTACCATGTGATACTGTGTGGATACACATAATAGGTCCACCCTACTCTTACTATAAGATTGGTGTTTGAATAAAATGGCCAGGACTACATCCTTAGACTGATCATTTGACTATACTTCAGCTGCCTATCTAATCTTAACCTTCTAACCTCTCTCATGAATATGAAGTTGGTTCATATCCTCTCTCACTATCTTCTGGGGGAAAATTATTCTGGATCACTATAGATGGCTTATTGCGTGGACAAATCAATACTCGGCTGGATCCCACATATAGCGAGGCCTCATATATATTGGTCCACTTCACATAGAGCACCTCACATGGATACATGTGTTTGTTCTCTAGATAATAATATATCCACATGTATGCTCAAAATGATACTTCAGACATCCAGTCTATATGGTACTAGATCTATGTGTCGAACTATACTAGATCTCACACCGATCCTCTATTAGGTTATGTTATGTGATAATTCATTGATTTACAATTCCATAGATAGTAGTCTTTTCACATACCTTCACATGATAGTAGGTGTTTTAACTGAGACCATACATGAATAACATGGATTTGGATAACTCTTCACCCATCATAATAGGTGTTAAATGATTAGGATCAGTAAAATGGGACGAATATTTTATAATTTATTGTGTACCCTTCTCTAGGTGCATGAACTCCCAATATCTATCGGCCCTCAATATCCTAGGGTATAAATAATCATAGATGGTTTTATGAAAATCCATACAAGGAATATTTATTGGAATATCTATATAATGTATGATATCCCACCATACCCTATATAAATCATGTATCATATACATTGAGATATTTACCGTTCTCTCAGGAGTCATATCTAGATGATTGAAGATAGATTGCATGGCCTCTTCCCATGAATCTGTAGCCTGTGGTCCTCCATCCCAAAAAAACATGGGTGGATAGTGCTTCTGGAAAATAGGTGTCAAATACTGTATAGTTGGGGCTGGTCACGGTCCTCTCTATATGATCTACATGATTTACATAAATCCCTAAATGAACTATCCCTTTGCAGCTATGTTTGGTAGAACTCCCGGTGCCTTAGGTGGAACTTCTAAAGGATCTACTGTTATCCCATGGCCTACCACCTCTAGAGTGTGGTCATATTAACCCACCTAGAGTAAAAACAGAGGTTTTGTGGTGTAATTCCTATTAAATTCAACAAAGATGGCTGAGATCATGATTATTTGTCAATTTTCATAAATCAAAAGTGCATATTTTGAAATAGGATAGGTACAATCCTTTGTATATATTAAACAAGCAACTCTTAATACTCTTATAATCAGTCCTAGGAGTTACATAGATCTTATAAAATAGTATACACTACCATCAACCATATACTATGGTTGGGACTAGGTCATGTTATCTATTATAACCATTTTCATTGTCCATTTGTCTCATACACATTCTAATTATGTCATTGATTTCAAATTTTCCAAAACTAATTCTCATGGTTGATCTAATGTTTCTCAAATTTCTAATCCATAAGGGCCCAAGGACCTCATGAATCAAGATATGGTATGCTTCAAATCTACACCATAAAACATTACAAATTATCTATCACAATAGTAAATATATATACTGTGACACTATTCATCAGAACATGAAAATATTATTGCATCATAATTGGAATTGAATGAATAATCTAATAGTTTCCTAAAATGATGAATGGGATGGAAAAACCTCATTTAATTAGGTTTTAAAATTATAGAATACACAATTGTATCATTATTTATATCATAATTCAATTCAATCATCTAGCAGTGGAATCAAATCAACTTTAATAGTCAATATCAAGAAAACAACAATTCATTAAAATAAAATTTTATTTTTAATGTACAATAGTATGTTATTCTGAGGGGAACTCATTACAAAATATCATTTCCTACATATCCCATTCTATTGGTTCCAAATAATAATGAATACCAAAAACAAATTTTTCTAATACCACACTATAAAATATGGGACTTGGGTTCCACTGAATGGGGACTCTATCCCGGTTGGCCACATAACCTCAGACACACATTCTCAAATGTCGGTGGCTACCAATTACAAGAAAGATCCAAATTGTGTAAATTGGGAGACTATTACCTTATCACCTGAGTGTATAAAATAGGAAATATAATATCAAAATAGTATAAAAATTATTAAGTCTAAAATAAGGATGATATGTGAACAAGAAATAAAATTACAAATCATACCAGAAGAAATCACATTTATAGAAGATGATGATACATATCATCTATCTAAAAAAGTATCCAAAATAGGTAAACATGGAAGGTGGATAACACATGTTAAAAAATTTAAAAAATGTATAATGTGTCAAAATAGCATCATGATCCTTAGCCTAGTCTCATGTTCCATCACTCTAAAGTAGCATTCATGAACATTTATCAGGGTGCTTTCTCGTGTTCATAAATGAAATCATATAGTCGGTTTTGTTACCCATAGGTGGCCTTAACATGGTGTGAGATATTTTTCCTATTGGAAACCACCAAAGTCTAGTTCTATATAGTCAATGAGTATCTAAAAATCATAGTGTGTGGGGAGTAATAGAATGTGAAAGGATGTACTAAATTTAATGATCCTATAAAGTGAAGGGTCAAATTTAATAATAAATTCCAATCAATCATGAAATCTAATTTCATTAATAATTATAAGGACATACTGCAATGCCCAACATCCCCCATAAAAATATATGATAAATAATTTCTAATCCTTCCATCCATATTGTTTATCTAAATAGAAAATATATGTTTATTTTTTTGATTGGATGACATGTCATAAAACTATTTATATTCATTATGCATTAATGAACCTAATAATGTCCCTATAATTCCTACTTTATATTCTTTATATCTCTCTAGGTGTAATATAAACCAACTCCCTAAAATCCAATCTAGGGAGAACCTCTCAAGATCCTATGTATTGCTCTATGTGTGCTATAACATCTTTTCCCTTAAATTCTATCATTGGCTATCCACAAAGGTATCCTAAGTATCAACCAAGAAATATATAATCAAATTCACATTGTGTATATCCTTGTACATCCCTATATATTATAAGTATCACTCTGCATATAATATTTATCCCTGATAAGTTCATCTTTTTCATTCCATATTAAGAGTCCAATTGTCACTTAGTTATAAGAATGATATAATCGAAATTAGTCTTTCCACGGATTAACCATTGAATCCATGTGTCACCTAAATCATATTAGTATTCAATATCATACATATCCCTTTAATAAATTTTATTTTAACATTTCAATGTCATCACAATGAACTAATAAATTAAATCTCATATTAGAAGGGGACTCGAGGAATTGGCCTAACATAGAAGACATACCACTTGACATATCATCTGGGCATTTAATTATTAAGGAAACTAATGCTTTAGCAATCTATTTTATGAAAAAATCTTTGGTAATGGTTATCCATCAATACCTATTATAATTATCACATCATAAATTGAATATAAAATTCAATTTAGATATCAATTTATAATTCATATCATCAATTTACAATTCAATATTACCATCCCATGATATAATGTAAAGGGAACACTTATAAGGGGTCCAATTTATATTCCATTAAAAGGCCTAGTTATTTAGGCAACTCACCCAGGGGGTGGTTCCATTTAAGACTATTAACCATTTAACGTTTATTTTTGGGAATCATTAATTTATTGGGATATACATATAAACTAAATTCAAGGATGTAAAATTATTTATATGGTGTAGCTTCATAATTAGGAGAGCATAAAAAATCATAATATAAAATATAAGACATTAAATTGATGTCATGGGACCACCTATGGTCGGACTATAATGGGTTGGCCATCCTGTATCATCTCTTGACATGACGCAGATCATGATAAAAACCCAAGGCCTTATAAAGAACCTATAAATAGGGAAAAGTAGGTTCATATTGAAAGATCTACTAATTCAATTCTAAACGAGAAATGATAACCAAGGAATGGAGATCATACCGATTCAGATCCATCAAGACAAATGGTCCTAGAACCGAAAAAAACAAAAAGGAGATCCTTTATTTCCAAGAATATCCACCGAATATGGATTCAAGAAGGTTGTTTTTATATGCAGTAATGAAATGGGAGAATTTGGTTCATAAAAAGATTTAATTAATGTAAATTTCCTAATATGACCCAAAATATAGGGTAAAAGGGTTTTGCTACATGGTTGGCCAAATCATCCACCAACCATGAACACTTTTCTATATCAAAGGGGAATATCATACAATTTTCTTTTTCTATTATTTAAACCATTCATAAATTGTATAAAACTCAACTATCAAAATTCGTGCCATTTCCACACTGTCATACTACCCTAAACACTTTGTTTAAAAAACGGCACAACCTGTAGCCTCCAACTTCCTGACCACATATAGTTTTATCTTCCTCGGTGGCATTCCCTTATCTGTTTGTAGAAACGACGATCTTGGCCTTTTTTATCCCAGAATCTATGTCCTAGGATTAAAACCATCCTTGGATACCAGTGATATGACAATTAGATCAAAGGGAATTCAGAAAAGACCATCATAATCATTTAAATTGGGAATTAAAGGAAATAATATGATTGATAGATCAAATAATAACTGGGTTCTTATTATCAATAAGTAGTGTTATATATAAATAGATATAGTAAATTTAATCCATAAAAATGAAATGTCAATGATACATTTTTAATTTGATGTAAATCATGGAAAAACCTTTTACATGTATATATAATATTGTAATTAAAAAAATAATTATAAAATAATATAAAATAATATACTTTGTGAAACTACATTAACATATATTTCCCATGGCCAACATACCATAAAGAATTCTTAAAATTGATCAAAAAACATCATGTAATCGAAATCAGTATAGATGATAAAATAAATTGTCGAAAATGATTTAAATATACCTTATGAATATAAATATAAATATTTAATGTCAATATTAATTTTATAAATAGGTATTATTATATTTTTCATTAATATAAGTTTATGTAAAGATCATTTTTTGGATAGCTGGTATGTATATTGTCTCAAAATTTTCTTTGAATGGTGATTTATTTATTTTATGCATCCAATTTATTTTAAATGAAATGTATTCTAAAATTTTTATATATCATATCAAGGATTATTTTTTCAATTATATTGAACTTCATCTTCAATATCTCTCACATTGATGGGATGTTTATTTGATAATTTCTTAAGATAAAAGGGATCTTCTGTATCACCTATGTGAAGTTATAATACAACATTATCTTCTTTTTGATCTATTTTATAAAATATTATAATCATTAAATTATAATATTTTTTTATACATTTCCATTGAATTTATACGTAGTTAAATATCATTTTTATTTATTATGTTAAAATGATTTTTATATCATTTTGAAATTATCCATTTTATGTAAACCATATTTCGAGGCAATTTACCATGTATTGTATCAAATAATGATGCACCACCAAAATAAGTTTTCAAACAATGAATATCATTTAAAAATATTTACTATTTTACATATAACACTCTTAGTTCAATTACAGTTATATGAAACAAAATAAATTATTTCATTCACTAGAAATACACATTAATTATTTCATAAATTTCCACGAATTGGTATGTATTTATTAATTATTATACTAGATCTTTTTCAGGAAGCTTCAATCTTGGTAATAAATGAAGAAGAACTATGTTTCTTATTAAAATATGAAAATCCAAATTATATCATTCCTTATTGTATTTATAATTATATGTATTTAACGTTTTTTTTAATTTAAATAAATTTTTTTGAAACCCACTTCCATAAGAGATGTTATAAAATGGATTAAGAAGAGAACCAAATATGTAAGGAGACATTATCATCTTTATCATGATAGTATTCAGAGTGTCCTTTGACATATAGTTATGTTTTAATATTTTATGTTATTTTTGTAGGTATATGATGTTAGGAAATATATTTTTTATTTCATGATCTTATTCTTATGATAATCATATTTTTGGTACCATGTTATTCCTCTTGATTAGAGTTTTCTAGATTATGGGAATGTTTATTTCTTTATTGATGCTTTTATCCCAAAATTTTTCTTTATTTTTTCCTTATGATATGTTTTGATAAAATATAAGATCTATGAGTGTTATAATAATAGTGTGTAGATTTAAATATATAATTTTTTATTGGATAATGTGATGTTTTTTTCATATAGACCCATAAAAATACACTAGACCTATATATCCTTCATGTATATATTTTTTAAAAGAATTCAGTGAACTATAGAATAATTTTTTAATGCTTGGGTTGTTACAATCAATTATTTCATAGTTATTTAATAGTAACAACTTCTAAAGATTTGATTATCGAAACTAAAGACTATCACCCATCTCAAATATTAAATTTTGTGAATTTTCATCCTATAAACCATGTTACTCTACATCTTGAATAATTTTATGTTAATTTAGGCCTGGATTGACTATCTAAATATAGATCCCATATTAATTTCAAAGGAAGGGTAGTCACATTTGTTCACATGAATCATCATTTTATATAATTTCAGAGTGAGAGTGAATATAAAATTAAATTGGAAGTTAAATAAAATATATTGGATTTATTACACATTTATGATGGGTATTTATCTTAAATGGTTGGAGATATATAAAAACATTTTAATATTCCAATTTTTTTTTGAATATTTTTATGCACTTATTGAATGCTATAATATTCTCCCTATAAGTAATGATGTTGTGTTTTATGGAGAAATTAAACTTGGTTATACACCAATTTCATATACATGATATTGAATAGTCCAAATTGAGTAACATGGATTGAATAAAAATATAATGAAAACTAGATAAGGAATTATAATTCCTCACTGAGTCATTGTGGGGAACAACCATACTTTTTATAATATACTATATCAACTCATATACTAAATTTACATTATATCATAATTTATTATATAATAGAACACATAATGCAATGCCAAAACATCATGAGTCTTCTATATTTAGGAAATTAGGTATATAGAACAATTATTTTCAATACGAATACAATGATATTATTGAAAACATCATTAACGTTGATCTAGAATTCAATCATTATTCTAGATTTTCATGAGGCAACCTTAGGATGTACATTTGAAAAGGGTTATATATAACTACTTTGAAGGAAATAGACAAATAATAGAGTAATATAATGATGTAAATGCGATCCAATCCTCATGTAAAGGATACATAATAGGGTTATTATAATAATTTGTAAAAATGAGGAATGATATAACATAATATCACAATGGAAACATATGAAGGTGGAGGAAACATAAAATATGATATCATTAACATAAATAAAAGCTAACCATTATGGAAAAAAACTTATTAGTCATTAAATAACCATCCATGAACCAAAAATATAATCTCATGTGGCAAAACAACAACCAATTAATTATAGGAATATATAATTTTGGTCCCATCATTCCCTTTCATATCATGTACATGAAATTGTGATGCACATAGAAACTAAATAATATGGATGTATTTAATTAGTTTGATCCCCATTATTATCTAATTTAGGTTACATAAATTTAAATATCAAATAAAATTAGTATAGGTACATCATGTTTAATACCATTGATGTTAAATGGAATTGGTTATTGACTAAAAAACTATTTTACAAGGATGTTCAGAAGATGACTACTACAACATAAAGGGTGTACTAAAAGATTCAGGTAAGGGATAAATGAGATTTAATAGGGTATATAATCACTTTTAGATCATATATAATATATGTGGTTTGTTTATAATCATAGTTAAAAATTTAAACTTGGGAAATCGTATAATTTATTGAAGGTGGTTGAATAAAGAAGAGATAAAGTGGATCCCTTTCCATGAGATGATTCTACTAAATTGTAGGAATTATATTTTAAAGAGCCTAGGGGACGATGATAGGTCACTAAATGGTTAATATATGTGTAATTTAATTTTCCAACGGTTTTTAGTAAATTGGAATTGAATTTGGGGGGGGGGGGGGGTTAAATACCAAGACATTGGAGAGTTCATAATTATATTTCAAAACCTAGGTTTTTAATCAATATTATAAATTAACTAAAAAAATAGTCAAATGGTTTTTCCAAGGTTTCATACATATAATTGTGTTTTCAATTATTTTATATGCGTAAAATGTAATATTATTTTAATAACTCCATTGGTGGTGAGGATGATATTCATGTTTACAAATATTTATTTTTAAAACAATAAAATATTATATATTGTTTGGTGGATTCCATAAGAGATTATTAAATTAATTAAATAACTTAAGAAACATATTATTTTATAGGTTATATATACATATTATATTATATACATTTTATGGAATATATTACTACACTTTTGGGCCATTACGGTGTCATAATGTACACTATATATTTAAATCACTTTTACTTTTCACCAACAATTTGGAATATATTCAATGATTATCAAAAAGTAACCATTGGATAATTTTGACCTGTTTAATTCGAATATAATATTTATTTTCTCAAAAAATTATCTGAGTAATAATATAATCATTTATTATAAAAAAATTCCCATTTATTATAAAATGATGGTTCTTTGCTATAATAGTTTTCCAGACCTTATCATTTTTTTACTTCCTATTTATTTTATATATCATATTTAATAAATGTTTTTTTGATAATGATATTTTATTAAAATATCAATAATTTTAAATTGTTATCATGTGTTAAAAATTATTGTCTTTAATGAAACTACAAATTCCCAAATATTCAACATTAGTTTTATCATATTAAAATCAAATAATTATTAATGTCACTAGATATTCATTGAAAAAAATAATAAAAAAGGGAATCAATATATTAATTATATTATTGAATGAAACTATTGAAATTATTTCTTCTCCGTCCTAAAATAATTTCTATTTTTTACACCACGAATTTACCTAATAGTAACACGTGTAATGGTGAGATTTTCATGGGTTGGTTCGATGAACATGGATTTTGTAGTTATATTGGTGAAATTGAATATACACATAAATGGGGTTTCTCTTGATTTTTTTGTTTCTTATCATGGGATTTTTGAATGTAAAATACAAGTGATACTATATCCAATGAATGATCTAATAAATGGGATTCATTGGGAATGATCATACTGGTATAAAACCTCATTTGTTTCATTCAATGTCAATTGGACTCTATCAAACCCATTAATTTATACAACTAATATGATCCATATTCAATGGATATATTTTCAACCATAATGATTCTTAATAGTGTTTTTAATCCAATATGATCTAATGTACCAGTATAAACTTGTATTACATTTATTTTCTATAATTACATTACACAATAATTCAACTATAACGACATGAACTTTTGAATATTTTTTGTTATCAAAATTTGTATGTTATTTAATTTTATACTCCACAAAACTATATCCTTTAATTAATAGAGTAATACCATTTGGTTTTAACTGTTATATGACCTTTGGAAACTAAACTCCTAACATTACAATTATAGTTTATATATACATGTGATCTAGGTTAATTAATACAAAAAGAAGAGTTTATGACCTCATCTAGTAGACTTGGGTCGTACGAAGCCCATATGTCAGAGATTGGGTTGGAGGTAACATCTCTGGGCTTTACTATGGACCAAGCCCAAGATGAGCTTCAAAATGTGAAGCCTGAACGAAATCTCCCAAGAGAGAAGTTCAATATGATAGAAATCATCCATCAATCAATTTTGTCCAAGACGCCCCAAGATTCTATCACCATGGCACTCCTTACACTTAGGTTTCATGCAGGTGATATAAAGGGCTATGTAACGAGTCCATAGATACTTTTTTAATCCATTTGTATAAATAAAATTTTTATTTCTTAATATGGTAAAATTTGTGATTTTCAAATTTCTAAAAAAATATAGAATGAATATTATTTATGAATTTTGGAAAAAGGGTATTTTAAAATATTCATGTAAACTTTAAATTATTAATCATGTCAAATGATTTTCAAAAAATGGTCTTCTACAGTAGTGATCTATAATAAATTTAGAGCCTAATAAGATCAACATTTTTTAGTAAATAGTATATTATGAATTGTAACATACCCTTATTAATTTGAATGAATAGTAAATCATCCAAGAAAATTGAAACTTCTCCAAATAAATTTATAACTACAACGTTGAAATATTAAAAGTGAAAAAAATGATCATAGTATAAGTTTTGTTATTTTTTTAGGTCATAAATATTTTATTTACAATTTAATAATTAATTTAATAATTAAAAATTTATATTTCTTTTAATAAAATGTAATCCTAAATTGTTACTTTATTGTCTTATGGTTATACATTAATTTTATGGGGGCCTTGAATACCTTTTCAGGGTATTAAAAAATAAGATATCGTTTTAGAAGTTGTTTTTTTAATAAATAATGATTATTTATAAAAATTAAATTAAAATAATTTAAAAATTATTTTAATAAAATGGAGATCATTTTTGAATTCAGAGAATAGATATTAGTTTAGAGTGAATTTATGATATTTATATAAAGGTTTTTTTCGGTTAATAGTGAAAATACAGTTTTGAGTATCGGTTGTTTAATGACATCATTAATGATTTAATAATGATGTAAACATTCTGGTTGAATTATGAATATTAATATAATCCATGTGGTGTCCCATGTGGCCAATACCACGGGAAAGCCCATGGTATTTCAAATACCACCAATGAGGTGTCCTTTGGAAATTAATTACACATTCCCTCACTTTTCATATAAATACCAAGCCATTCCCTCATTCATTTCATTCCAATATGCTCCTAAACTATGTTATAGTATTTTTACCTCCAAAGCAGTCCTCCAAAGGTGTCTTTAAGCTCCCAAGGTCCCAACCATCATGCTTTCGACATTACTCTTCAAGGTAAGGGAACCTTCCACTCTCCTCTTTTAATTATGATTTCCTTTAAGTTATGTCATCTAGATTCCAACTTATTATGTGGGGGTGTAACACCCCAGGTAAATAATGAATATGAAATTTGTTATATTTATCCATATTTGTGAATAAAATGTTAATTTTACTTGAAAGGGGTTTCTATGTTCGATAGCATACCCGGTACGCAACAAAGAGTTTCTTTGAAATCTTACGTCGCACACTAGTAATAAAATAATATTATTTTAAATGGTAGTTAACACCTAGCCATTGTAATGGCGGGTAATAACGGAACAATCTACAAAATGTTTATATATGTTTGTCAAATATTTTAACTTTTATCCAATAAATGTTAGAGGCGTAAAATGAAAATTAATCCAATTTTAAGCATAAATATTCTAATATTCTTTAAAAGGTTGATTAACCGTCTTTTGATGGAGAACCCTTTTTAAATATACTTTTGACAATTTTATATGTTCTATTTGAAAAAATAAAACCCTTCTTTAGAATCTGGACATCAAAATTTACTTTGTGTATATTTTTGGTATTTTTCCGATTAAGTTCATTTTTTAATGAATAGTGAAAATGTTGTATTTTAATTCAAAACCTCATTTAATATAATTTCTTTATATGATTAGATTATCTTTTGAATTGGTTTTAAAGTAAAATTAGAATATATTTTTACCATTTAATCTAGTAGTGGTCATTGGAATTAATTTCACTTTGAAATTGGACATAAACTAGTGTCAATATTTTGATACATTTTGTTTCATAAAAACATGCTATTTGTTTTGACAGTGGGAATTAATTATTAATTTACTTAATGAAACTTATATTTTTTGAAATTTTTAAAATAAAAATCATTTTTGAACTCAGAATATCAAATATATCATAGGGTGAGTTTTTGGTATTTTTTTGAAAAACTTCAATTTTTTATTAATAGTGAAACCACTAAGTGGTACTAAAAAAACTGATTTTTTCTTTTAAATGAAATTTTACCACCTATGTGTTTTGAATTTCAAAAATCCGACTTAAATGGTTTTCATTAAGAAGTAAAATTTGGTTTAATGGGATTAAAATAATTTTTTGGTGAATAGTAACTTTTATGTTTTTAATCGCGATTAGAGGTAATTAGTGTAATTTAAGGTAAAAATAATGATTTAATGATATGAAATGACATAGAAAAATGTCCTACCCTCATTGGATGTATCATGGCCGACCAAGACAATCCATGGTTGAACTTGGGGACCCAATGGAGCTACTTTGTTAGGAAAATGACATAAATAACTTTTTATTTAATGTAAAATAAAAATGTCACAAACATGAGTTGTTTTACTAAAACAATTTTTAAATGGGGTTATACAAGTCATATTTTTGACTATAAATATTAATTAGAAATATAAAATGATTTCCATCATCATGATATTTTTTTTAAATTTTTAGACATTATATAAATTAAATTATTTTCTGACACCATGATGATGCAGCGATTACCTCATTATTTAACGATTTAAATTAAATGAAACGATAAGGTAAAATCTAAGACCTAAACATGTCAAAAACCAATTGGATGAGGGGATTTAGAACTCCTTTAACCTTATCCTAGAAATATATATTTTAGGGACCTTTAAAATCCGAAAATCATTTTATAATAATGTAACCTTTTATAACATTCCAAGAGTTCCCCTCCTCTCCTCTTATAAAAGGCCCCCACCTCTACCACCATACACACACCTCTCAAGCATTTGGCTCAGCCAAAACCTGCCCATTTTGTCTCTCCACATCCCTGTATTACTCCTAGAATCCTCACATTGGGCAGATGTCTTCCCAAGGAAGCCTTTGAGCTCAAATCAAAAAGAGTTTCCCGTTTTAAAGGTAATGTCTTCCCTAGTGTTATTTTGTTTTATTTTGCTTCTCCATCCCCCTAAAATCTTTTTATTTATTTATTTTTTTAAAAAACCAGTATATTAAATCTACTAGGATTTTGTTATGAAGAGGATTCGAGATACACTAGAACACACCTTCGTCTAATGGTTAAAGAACATACTGTTTCTGTGGATGGCGAATTTCTGCCTAAAGAAGCGATGATTATTCAGTCTTATCTTAACACCTTTCATGGTTTCCATTATGATGTCGCTATATTTTATATATTATATATATGGTATTTATGTTTTATTTATTCTTATGAATTTTGTATTTAAAACATGCCTTTATGCTTTTCATGTTGTGCAAATTCGATAATTTCAGACGAGAAAGTGTGGACTACCGCCCCCTCAAGTGATGTGACTCATTAATGCAATACATGGAATGTATAAAGAATTAAATTAATGAAAATATGTGACCTATATAACATATATATTATACTGGAATTATAATATATATATCTCTCAATTATTTTTTAATTCCATTAAAATGGAAATGAAATGAAAGTAGCATTCATGCGTACGTACTACCTACCGTCTCCATGAACTGTGCATTTCATTTCATTTTATCTCCAAATGATATGGAGTATTATAAAATTAATATGTACTGGAAATATATTATATTTAAATCATTAATACTATTCTGGAGAATATTTACTTATAACTACATGGACAATCATTTTCAAACAAGTTTATTTTTGACTCATGTACCAAACATCGACAAAAACGTCTGATACAAACTCACATTATTAACCAATTATTATAACATTATAATATGTGATATGAACTGAATAATAATATTTTAAAGAGGTCCTTAAGAAATTATAAATGGACCAAAGTTTATTATTCAGGAATATAAAGAAACACACAAGACAAGTCAGACTTGAGGTAAGGGATCCGACCTCTCTCTGGCTTTTTAAGTACTCTCTTTTATGTCATTTCTTTTAAGATCATCTTTATTTTGTTTGGGGATGTAATTTAATATTCCTCATACTTTAATTTTTATTTTAATTTTATGAGAAACCATATTTGATCTCATAAGTCCATTTTTGGAAGTTTTATGTGGTGTCGTTAGGTTGCCGAGTTTTCGTAAGGGATTTTTAATCTCACTTTTATTTCCGTGACATTTATGCTACGTTTTCCACTATTTCCATTGAGTGGTGTATGTACTGCCCGCTATTATACAATTTGTGTAGTATAATTTCATTTATGGGTCTTTACATCTTCATTGTATGCCCCTTCTTCCATTGGGTGTACGTTTCGACAGTTACCCAACTCAGTAAAGGGACCTTTCACCATCCTCTTTTTAAAAGACTTCTTTTGTTATGTCTTTTAATTCACATACTATTATGTTGGGATATGTTCCTATATATACTTATTTATGTAAATTTTATGTCCAAGTGATGAGATACCATTTTCTCTCTCATCAACTCATTTTCTGAATTTTAAAATGACGTCATTAGGCTGTCAGATTTCTGTAAGGGAACTTCTTAACCCACTATCAATTCATTTGGTTAAACCTATACTTCATTATTTTATTATGCCAAGATTATGAGTGGAATATGTATGTTGTAATTTAAACAAACCTATTTGTGGATATACTATTTCTACACATAATCATATCATTGATAAATTCTTATGAACTTGTATGGGAAATCATAACTCAATCTCATTTTATAGAGTTAAATATCTATGTCATTGGTTTTGTTTTTAAAAGATTATGTGTGAATGACCTCTGATTGTTTTACACTTAATATCCACTTATATTGGGTGTATTTATATTTTTCACACTTAATTATGTGACATATTTATCCTTAATTTAAGGATACCATCTTTATAATGGATTTCATCTCAATTTACATTTCCATTGAGACTTCATTATTGTTATGCACCAACTCACTCTTATATGGTGTGTATACTGTCCTTTGGCATATTATATCATGAATACCTTTATTCTCATGATATTATAATGTTCAGATTAAATTTTATTCCCCAATTATTTGTATTCAAGAGTCTCTTATTTTGTTAAAAACACTTTAACAAAAATATCGTTTTAAATGTTTTAATGATTCATTATTCTAAATCTATATCATTAACGTCCTTGTTTTCAAAATGGTTTTCAGTATTTATTTTTATGGAAATTAATGTTTTAAAATTATAATTCCATTAAAAGCATCAAAGTGTTATGGGACAGTTTGATTCAAAAACTTCTTTTAAATGATTTTTGAAAATGCATCGATTAATTCAATATCTTAGAATTACTTATTGTGATTGCAAATGAAATGTTGTTATTGAAATGTTTATATTTTCAATATTTTATGTGTAATTATGGTACGTGGGCATTTTACAGGTGGTTACATGATAAACCATATGACGGGTGGTGCCGTGAATACCAGGACGGGTGGTTACGTTATAACCTCCAATGCATTGGGTATGGAAGTCGACCGTATGGCTATTCCATTAAGTATGTGTGGAAGTCGACCGTATAGTTATTCCATTTAATTTTGTTTATGTCCCAAGTTAGCTTTATATGTTATGTGTTCTTTATGTGGGTTTTATGGTTATCTTTTGGTTACAAAATGGTAAGTATTTTTATTTTATTCAGTGAAGAGTTTTTACTACTTCATAAAGGCGAAAAGTATTATTTTCGTAACGTATTCATGGTTTACATGTTGTTTTGAAAAACTAACGGTTTTCCTACTTTGTGTATCCCTTTATGAGATTCTTATTCTCACCCCAAGTTTTTTTTCGAAATGTTTTTCACAGGACTTAATGTGGAATAGGGTCAAGGATGGGAACAAGGAAACGTCATGCTACCTAAAACATGGAACTAGACAAGTTTCTTTTTAAGAGTTTTTTAATTTTATGGAAACATAGTAGTAGTGTCTACTTTGTAATCTTTTGAGATGTAATAGTTACGTCCTAATTCCCTAAAACTCTAAACCTGAAAAGATCCTCTATGTGAATTATTCATTTAATTCAATAATAAGTAATGTTTAAGGTCGGGGCCTTATAGTTGGTATCAAAGGTCGGTTTAGATAACTTTAGAGGTTAGGATGTTATCTGGGTGTATGTAAAGGATCCCATATAATAAAGAGGGATATTAATATGTGGAAACATTTAAAGGGTTATGGTAAAATAGGTCTATTTGATAAAAAATACTTGAACAATGGAGATATTAGGAGGTTGATGGATTAGAGTAATAAAAAAGTTTTTATGTTATCTATAAAGGATTATTTTTTTTATTATTATATTTTTTTCGTATCATGTTTACATATTGATTCTTTTCAACAGATTAAGGATCGATTTTCAAGATGGAAGGAAATATATCTTGCACAACATTATTATCCCTCCCTGATGATTTGATCATCACCATTATGGGAAAAGCATGTTCGAATGATTTTGATAGCTTCTTGAGTATTTAAATCAACCTGCAAGAAATTGTTTGAGCTATCCACCACCTACTCTTTTCTAAAACAATATTATGGGTCATGGTATCTTTTTCAAATTATTTCAAGGTCTCAACTTTTCCAATTCTATAGAAAAGTTAAATGACATAAGTGGAGGGAATGTTTACTATTTGAAAGTTCGACAACATGCCAAAAGAGAAAGATACCATCCTGAAGATCACGGTATCTGGATTCAAGGTATGATTTATTTTTTATATCCATAAATAATGAAGCATATATGGATTGATATTTATAAATAATGTGGGTATTCGATCTACAGGAATTGGTTATTAAGAAAAAAGGTGGAAATGCAGAGCTAATGGATCAAGAAAAACTTTGAATGAGTCAGAAGTCTACATATAAGTACTTCAAGAGTTATGGTGAAATTCTTAAGAGGATTAAGTCTCTTTTAATGATGGGGTTACATTAGAAGACTTTTTATAGTATGTGTAACCCTGATGATTGATATATGAAAATTTTATTCAAGGAATAGTTATATGTTCTTTGGTGGACATAGTTATAAAGAATCATTTGGGTTTATAAGATCCTTACATTTGAGGTAATTATGGGTTACTATATGTTATGATGGAAAGTGAAAGGCGTGAGATAAAATTGAGGTTAAATTATGTTATGGTTATTTTGGATGATTTTATCTCTTTTTTTGGAGAATTATTTCAGAATTACATAGTTTTAGAAAAAGGACAACATGCAGACCGTGTGAAAATTCGTCGCGTCGGACAAAGCTGCGGGAATCGAACCCACAACCAAAGTGCGACTAGCATTTATCACATACCAATGGACTACGTGAAGTCCCTGGTTAGTTTGACAAAAAAATTTAGTTATATTATTTTGTAATTCAAGAGTATGTTTATTTTGGGTTATCTATGGAAATTATTAACCTATCATGGAAGATATGTGATTAAGTTAATTACTTTTCAGTGTGAGACTTTAAGAGCAACTTATGTTACTTGGAGATAAATGTTAATTTGTAACATGGGAGACTATGTGATTAAATCCTTCAAAAATTTGGGTTACAATCTTAGTTGGGTTTAATTTGAAGAATTTTATGGAGAGATGTTTATTGAATGGTCTTTGTTGAACTTTGGGTTTTTTTGAAAAATTTTGGAGATTAGGAGTAGTTTTTCTTTTTGTAAAAAAATATCCTTTTTGGGTATTATTTGATCTCGTACTAAAATTTTTAGTTTGTTTTTGGTTGATATCTAAAGACATGGGAAATATATAGTTCTCTTTTATGGACTAGGTGATTCTCAAGAAGTTTATTATCGTACTCTTAATGCGAACTCGTCTTCCTAAATACTCGTCTTTTGGAGTAAATATGAGTTTGATTAAGGAATCTAGTAAAAGTTGAAAGTATATATGGAAAGTAAGTATGTTTAATTATGATTCATCAATTAAGAGTAACTTAAAACAAAAATGTTTTCTGTTAACTTTTCTTACTGGGGAATCAAATACCATTTAACACATCACAAGTTTGTGGTTTTCTTATGGTTAACTTTCTCCTAAACATGTTTTCTATCACTCTACCTTAGAAAATGACCCTTTGTTTTTTCTTCCACATCCATATTTTTCTACTTTGAATCCTAGTATGGGTTAACTCGGGTGACCTTTGTACATCCCTTTCATTCTTATAATGTGATAGTTTAATTTACTCCTTTTTCGATGTGGGGCTTTCAATGATGTTTCCGAGCCGAATTTTCAAACTGCGAGGACGGAATTCCCAAAAGGGGGAAAGGATGTAACACCCCAGGTAAATAAAGAATATTAAATTATTTATATTTATCCCTATTTGTGAATAAAATTTTATTTTTTCTTTAAAGGTGTTTCTATGTTCGATAGCGTACCTGATACGCAACAAAGAGTTTCTTTGAAATCCTACATTGCACACTAGTAATAAAATAATATTATTTTAAATGGAAGTTAACACCTAGCCATTGTAATGGAGGGAAAGAACAAAACTAACTAAAAAATGATTATATATGTTTGTCAAATATTTTTACTTTTATCCAATAAATTTTAGAGGCGTAAAATGCAAATGAATCCAATTTTATGCATAAATCTTCTAATATTCTTTAAAAGGTCGATTAACCGACTTTTGATGGAGAACCCTTTTTAAATATACTTTTGACAATTTTATATGTTCTATTTGGAAAAATAAAACCCTTATTTAGAATCTGGACATCAAAAATTACTTTTTGTAAATTTTTGGTATTTTTTCGATAAAGTTAATTTTTTAATGAATAGTGAAAAATGTTGTATTTTAATTCAAAACCACTTTTTAATCTAATTTTTATATATGAGTAGATTATCTTTTGAATTGGTTTTAAAGTTAAATTATTATATATTTTTACCATTTAATACAATAGTGGTCATTGGAATTAATTTCAATTTGAAATTGGTCTTAAACTAGTGTCAATCCTTTGATACATTTTCTTTCATAAAAACAAGCTATTTGTTTTGATAGCGGGAATTAATTATTAAATTAATTAATGCAACTTATATGTTTTTAATTTTTTAAAATAGACATAATTTTTTAATTCATAATATCAAATATAGCTTAGGGTGAATTTTTGGTATTTTTCTGGAAAACCTCAATTTTTGATGAATAGTGAAACCACTAAAGGGTACTTAAAAAACTGATTTTCGTTTAAATGAAATTTTACCACCTATGTGTTTTGAATTTCAAAAATCCAACATACATGGTTGTCATTAGGAAGTAAAATGTGGTTCAATGGGATTAAAATAATTTATTGGTGAATAGTAACTTTTAAGTTTTCAATCGCGAATTGAGGTAATTAGTGTAATTTAATGTCAAAAAAATCTTTCAATAATATGAAATGACCTAGAAACATGTCCTACACTCATTGGATGTGTCATGGACGACCATGAAAATCCATGGGCCAACTTGGGGACCCCATGGAGCCACTTTGGTAGGAAAATGACAAAAATAACTTTTTATTTAAAGTTAGAATAAAAATGTCACAAACATGAGTTATTTTACTAAAACAATTATTAAATTGTTTTATTAAAGTACTATTTTTGACTATAAATATTCATTATAAAGATAAAAATATTTCATACATCATGATATTTGTTTTATAATTTTTATACATTAAATGAATTAAATTATTTATGACACCATGATGATGCAGCGATTACCTCATTATTTAACGATTTAAATAATATGAAAAGATAATGTAAAATCTAAGACCTACACTTATCATAAACCTATTGGACGGGGGTATTTCGAACTATTATCACCTTATACTAGAAATATATAATTTAGGGTCCTTTAAAATCCGAAAATCATTTTATAAAAAAGTAACCTTTTATAACTTTCCAAGAGTGCCCCTCCTCTCCTCTTATAAAAGGCCCCCACCTCTACCACCTTACCCACACCTCTCAAGCCTTTGGCTCGGCCAACCCCTGCCCATTTTGTCTCTCCACATCCCTATCTTACTCTCAGAAGCCTCACATTGGGCAGAAATCTTCCCAAGGAAGTCTTTGAGCCCAAATAAAAAAGAGTTATCCGTTTTAAAGGTAATGTCTTCCCTAGTGTTCTTTGGTTTTATTTTGCATCTCCATCCCCCTAAACTCTTTTTATTTATTTATTTTGTATCAAAACCAGTATATTAAATATACTAGGATTTTTTTATGAGGAGTATTCGAGCTAAAATAACACACACCATCGTCTAATGGTTAAAGAACATAATGTTTATGTGGATGGCGAATTTCTGCCTCACGAAGTGATGATTGTTCAATATTCTCTTAACACCTTTCATGGGGGCCATTATGATGTCACTATATTTTATATATGATATATATGGTATTTATGTTTTCTTTATGCTTCTGAATTTTATATTTAAAACATGCCTTTATGCTTTTCATATTGTGCAAATGCGATAATTTCATACGAGGAAGTGTGGACTACCGCCCCTCAAGTGATGTGACTCGTTCATTCAATACATGGAATGTATAAAGAATGAAATTAATTAACATATGTGACCTATATAACATATATATTATAATGGAATTATAATATACATTTATCTCAATTATTTTTTAATTCCATTAATATGACAAAGAAATGAAAGCAGCGTTCATGCGTACGTATGACCTACCGTCTCCATGAACGGTGCATTTCATTTCTTTTTATCTCCAAATTTTATGGAGTAGTATAAAATTAATATGTACTGGATATATATGATATTTAAATCATTAATATTATTCTGGAGAATATTTACTTATAACTACATGGACAATCATTTTCATACAAGTTCATTTTTGACTCATGTACCAAACATCGACAAAAACATCTGATATGAACTCAAATTATTAACCAATTATTGTAACATTTAAATATGTTATATGAACTGAATAATAATATTTAAAAGAGTTCCTTAAGCAATTATAAATTGACCAAAGTCTATTATTCAGGAATATAATGAAATGAACAAGACAAGCCAGACTTGAGGTAAGGGATCCAACCTCTCTCTTTATTTTTATGTACTCTATTTTATGTCATTTCTTTTACGCTCATCTTTCCTATGTTTGGGGATGTTATTTTATATTCTTAATACTTTAATTTTTATGATTATTTTATGAGAGACCCTATTTGATCTCATAAATCCATTTTTGGAAGTTTTAAGTGGCGTCGTTAGGCTGCCGAGTTTTCGTAAGGGATTTTTCATCTCACTTTTATTCCCGTGACATTTATGCTACGTTTGCAACTATTTACATTGAGTGGTGTATGTACTTCCCATTATTATACACTTTGTGTAGTATAATTTCATTTATGGGTCTTTACATCTTCATTGTATGGCCCTTCTTCCATGGGGTGTACGTTTCGAATGTTACCCAACTCCGTAAGGGGACCTTTCACCCTCCTCTTTTTAAAAGAATTATTTTTTATGTCTTTTAATTCACATACTATTATGTTGGGATATGTTATTATATATCCTTATTTATGTAAATTTTATGTCCAAGTGATAACATACCATTTTCTCTCTCATCAACTCATTTTCTGAATTTTAAAATGATATCGGTAGGCTGTCAGATTTCTGTAAGGGAACTTCTTAACCCACTATCAATTCTTTGGGTTAAACCTCTACATAATGATTTTATTATTCCAAGATTATGTGTTGAATCTCAATGTTTTAATTTCCAAAAACCATTGTGTGGATATAATATTTCTACACATAATCATCTAATTGATAAATCCTTACGAACTTGTATGGGAAATCATAACTCAATCTCATTTCATTAAGGTAAATATCTATGTCACTGGTTTTGTTTTTCCAAGATTATGTGTGAATGACCTCTGATTGTTTCAAACTTAATATCAACTTATATTGGGTGTATTTATATTTCTCACACATAATTATGTGATAGATTTATCCTTAATTTAAGGATACCATCTTTATAATGGATTTCATCTCAATTTACATTTCCATTGAAACATCATTGTTGTTATGCTCCAATTCACTCTTATATGGTGTGTATACATTCCTTTGACATATTATATCATGAATCCCTTTATTATCATGATATTATAATGTTCGGATTAATTTTTATTCCACAATTATTTGTATTCAAGAGTCTCTCATTTTGTTAAAAACACCTCAACAAAAATAACGTTTTAAATGTTTTAAAGATTCATTATTCTAAATCTTTATCTTTAATGTCCATGTTTTCAAACTGGTTTTCAGTATTTATTTATATGGACATTAATGTTTTAAAATTATAATTTCATTAAAATCATCAAAGTGGTATGGGACACTTTGATTCAAAAATATCTTTTAAATGTTTTTTGAAAATGGATTGATTAATTCAATATCATGGAATTAGTTATCGTGATTGAAAATGAAATTTTGTTATTTAAATGTTTATATTTTCAATATTTATGTGTAATAATGGTACTTGGACATTTTACAGGTAGTTACGTGATAAACCATATGACGGGTGGTGCCATGAATACTAGGACGAGTGGTTACGTTATAACCTCCAATGCATTGGGTATGGCAGTCGGCCGTATGACTATTCCATTAAGTATGTGTGGAAGTCGACCGTATGGTTATTACATTTAAGTATGTTTATGTACCAAGTTACCTTTATATGTTATGTGTTCGTTATGTGGGTTTTATGGTGATCTTTTGGTTACAAAAGGGTAAGTAATGGTCTTTTATTCAGAAAAGAGATTTTACTACTTCATAAAGGTGAAAAGTATTACTTTGGTAAAGTATTCATGGTTTACATGTTGTTTTAAAAAACTAACGATTTTCCTTCTTTGTGTATCCCTTACTGAGTTTTTTATGCTCACCCCATGTTTTTTTTCGAAATGTTTTTTACAGGACTTAATGTGGAATAGGGACAAGGATGGGAACAAGGAAACGCCATGCTACCTGAAACATGGAACTATACTAGTTTCGTTTTAAGAGTTTTTTATCTTATGGAAACTTATTAGAAGTGTCTACTTTGTAATATTTTGAGATGTAATAGTTACGTCCTAATTCTCTAAAACTCTAAACCTGAAAAGATCCTCTTTGTGAATTATTCATTTAATTCAATAAGAAGTAATGATTAAGGCCGGGGCCTTACAAGGGTTATGTTCATATATATTTTTATTACAATATATTTAATGTTCAAAAGATGATAGAACCATTCTTCTCTCATCAATTTATTTTCATAAACTTTAAGGGATGTCGTTAGGCAGCTGAATTTTCGTAAACGAAATCAGATTTTCTCTTTTCTTTCTATTTTTAATTTCATGTGGTGTGCCATTACACACTATGATCTTATTTTTTATGTACTTATACATTAAATTAATCATCTATTTATATGAGACCATTTTCCGCTCTCTTTTAATAGTTTTCTAAATCCATCTTATATAGCCGTTATGCTGCAGAAATTTCATCTCAAAATTTCTCCCTCTTTTAAACAATAAATGTTGACATCTTATTTAATTAAAAAACCAAAATTATTACATTTCAATGGGTGTACATAAATAAATAACAATCATAATCCTGATTCTGGAACTGACATACATATAACCCTCTCTCCCTTTCCATGGTTTATAAATGAAATAGGGGTCTTATTTTTAAACAGTTTTAAAACATCACGATATTCATGTGAAACCCATTTATTTTTCTCTCTTTGGGTTGTTTATTAAATGTATGATTATTGTCTATGTGGATCACAAGAAAAATAAATAAATATTAAGGGTAGGCCCTAGTAGCACTCTAATGCATTGGGTATCAAATTTAATCACTTGAGATGACAAGTTCCACAATACCTTGGTGAATATACGTGGTAATTTTTATGACACCTTTGGAATAAAACATGGTGATATGTTCATGAATGTCTAAATTAAATTTTGTAGACACATATTCATGTTATGGTTCAGCCTATTTTCATTATGAAATTCCTCTACTTCTATTTCTCATGAATTTATGTTTTTCATCAAGTTCTTTTTTCTATCACAAGTATATTTACTCTCTTTCTTCCATTACATGAAATTCTACTCACCCATTCATTTAACGTATGTTTTTAGGTTATGATATTAAGTAGTTGTACAAAGAATTAACTTTTAATAAGTATTTTAAGGGGTATTTTAAATTTTTTATTATGTTTTCATGTATTTTTTTCTTGATTTCCAAGACAATTGACTTTAAAGGTCCTCTATTTGTAAAATGTAATGAAAATTTGTGTTGAAAATGCGGGATGCCATAGTTGGTATTAAATGAATTTATAGTAATTAATAGAAATTAGGCTATGAAGACTTTAGGAAGAACCATAGAAAAAAGTTTAAATTTGTGTATACTTCTTAGTTTTTAGGTGAGTATTATGTAACTGGTTTTTGAAGAAAATACATCCCTCTCTGGATACAAGCAGGCAGATGAAGCTCTAGCACATATTTACCTAGGAGTGAAAATGTTGACAAGAGTTTCGGGCTTGAGTTGGGGTATCCTAGTACATGCAACAAAACTTGCTGCAATTTTGGATACCACACTCCCTGGGGGATATGTTTGGTTATTCATAACATTTTTTTGAATCATTTTGAATGATTTATAGAAAAATATTATTTTTTAATGCATGAAGTTCTAAGACATATAATACTTTATTGTAAAAAGATTCATAAATGAAATAATGTTATAAAAAAGTTTTTATTCTATTAGAAAATAGAGGGAAATAGAAGAAACCACACAAATGGTGATTGCGATGGACAACACGCTGAAAGCCCCCTGATGGAAGCCAGAATAGAAACATTCATGCAAATGATGATCCAAATGACTTAAGTTATTGGAAATTACTTTAATCAAGCTAATATACTGATCTCAACATGAAAAGAAAAACCTTAAATTGAATCATTTTTCTACCACTGACCAGAATCCTTCAATGGATATACACACCCATTGATTTCTGAATAGTGGATTAGCTCTATCAAGATGATCTTTTTAGTGCTACAAGGTATTGAGAAAGAGAAGGTTACTATGACTGTTTACTACTTAGAGGTATAAGATGATCAGTGGTGGGAACTAATTAAAAACACTAGGCCAAGATTTGATGTTAAAGAAATAGAGTGGTAAGAGTTCACAGGTATATTCTTCAACAAATATTTCCCTCGATCAATGAGAACAAGAATGGATAAGGAGTTTCTTGAGCTGAAGCAGAAGGATAATTAATATGTGGGATTCTACGAGATGAACTTCACATGGATTTCAAGTTACACCTCTAGCTTTATCATGGATCCATATAGTAAGTATGACCTATTATTCGGGGGACTAAGACCTTTTCTTCAGATGAATCAATCCAACCAAGATTATGTTAGCTATGAAGAGATCGTGCGATATGTGATCAAAGTCGAACTGAAGTTTAGTGAGAGGAAGTGGTCCCATAAATATAATGAAAAGAAATGATTGTTAAAGCCAAGCTTATGGAGGAGCTTTGATCATAGAAGAGGAGGATATCAACTACAACGACCCACTTGTAATAAAAGTGGGAAGTAGATTTTGAGGAACTTCTTACATGAGAGTAGAAAGTGATATATGTGTGGTAGAGAAGGCCACATTGAGAAGAATTGTTGTAGTGAGGTTAATCCACGTCTTCCCAACACTAACTTTTAGGAGAAGATGGTGCATGTCCTACCTGATGTCAAATGATATATGTGTGGACAACCTGGGCACTTTTACAATCACTATCCAAATTCGAAGGCAGTGGAGGGGAATCACTATAAGCCTCATCAACAGATGAGGGAAAAATGTCAAACATTTGTAATCCCTACGGTTGAGGTTGAAGCACCAAATGATGTTGTGTAATGTACTCTTATTTTTATCCCATATATAGAATGTACTTTGTTTTATTTTGGTTCAACATATTCCATTATTTCCTCCATGTTTTCAATGAATTTTGAATTAACCCCTGTTTTGCTAAAGGTAGAGTTATCAGTCAAGACTCCTGGTGGGATTATCCATGCATCATCAGTGTTATAAAGTATAGTATTTAATTATTGAGAACCATATTATCGTAAATCTAGTAGTCATTCCCTTGCTATAATTTTACATTATAATTAGGATGGACTAGATCTCAATGTATAATGCTAAGACCAAATGCAGAAACAAGGAAATATCAGTAGTCTTGAATGAAAAAAGTGCAGTTATTTTCTGAGAGATATCTCAACCTGATCTTTGTCTAGAATAACTTATTATATCCTTCATTATGGAGTTGGTCGGTGAGGAAGAAGAAGGAAATGAGATTTTTAGGATATAAAATGTCCCCTTCATCCAAGAATACGTTTACATATTTCCAGAGGAGTTATCCGGACCTCCCCCAGAAAGAGAGGTAGTATTCTACATTGACATCGTACCTGGATACCCTCTGATATCAATTTCCCCATATATTATGGAAAATGGGGGAGCTTTAGGAGTTAAATATACAACTATAAGAACTTTTGAAGATAGGTTTTATCAACTGAGTGTGTCTCCTTGGGGAGAACCAGTTCTTTTTGTGAAGAAGATGGATAGATCGATGTGGATATGCATTGATTATAGAGAACTAAATGAGATCACAGTGAAGAAAAAATACCCAATACCAAGAATTGACTACTTATTTGACCAACTTCATGGGGATTAATTCTTCTCTATGATTCATCTTCGATCTGGTTATCATCAATTGATATTGAAGAAAGACGATATTCCTAATACCACCCTTCAATAAAGATTTGGGTATTTTGAGTTTGTTGTTAATCCCTTCGGACTAACTAATTCACCTGCTATTATTTTGTATTTTATGAATAAAGTCTATAAGGACTACCTTGATAACATTGTGGTAGTTTTTATTGATGGTATTTTGATATACTTTAAAAGCCGTGAGGAGCATGAGGATCATATAAGGGTTAATTTGAAAACACTATAGAAGGAGAGGATTTTTGGGAATCTCAACAAATGTGAATTCTGGTTAGACCACATTGTTTTCTTGGGGAACGTATTTAACAATGAAGGAATCAAAATTGACCATATACAGACAAACATTTTAGAGGAGTGGCCTCATATTACAAAAATAACTACTATTAGTATTTTCCTTGTATTAGTAGAATATTATAAGAAGTTTGTGAAAAAAAATTCATGACATTCTAATTCATTAAGCAGGCTAACTAAAAAAGGGGTTAAATTCTTCTGGACAAATGAGTGTGAGGAAATTTTACTGGAGCTGAAGAAGAGATTGGTTACTGCACCCATGTTTACTCTACCCTCAATTGGATAAGGATTCTTTATTTTTAATGATTCATCTCTGAAAGGTCTTGGGTGAATCCTCATGAAAAATGACAAAGTCATTGCTTATGTATCTGTAAAGTTGAAGACTCATGAGCAGAACTATCCTACACATGATTTGGAGCTACCTATGGTCATTTTTTCTCTAAAGATATGGTGTCACTATCATTAAGGGGTGAAATGTGATATATACACAGGCCATCAATGTTGGAAGTATATTTTCACACAGAAGGAATTCAACATGAGATAGAGGAGATGGTTGGAACTTCTCAAAGACTATGATTTTTCAATTCATTATCATCTAGGAAGTGAAAACAAAGTCTCTGATGCATTAAGAAGAAAATACCTAGTTGTTATTTCCATGATAATGATTCAAAAAGATCCTTTGATCAATAACCTAGTAAATATGGACATGGGAATTACAAAGTAAGTGACATCATCAACCCTAACCCTAATTATTTCTCAACCATCATTACTATAGAAGATCAAGAATGCTCTTAAATAAGATCATTTGTTATAGAAGAAGTTTGGGGATGTGAAATATGATATGTTTCCTGAGTTCAATAGTGATTTAGAAGATATACTAAATTTTTTGTTAAGACTATGTGTTCTATATATTCAAGAAATAAAGAAGGACCTGGTGGATGAAGCTCATAGCTCTACTTTTTCTCTATATCATGGAGGTAAAAAGATGTTTAGGGACCATCGTGATCATTATTGGTGGGATAATATGGAAAAAGAGATTGATGACTACACTTCAAGGTGCATGGTATGTCAGCAAGTGAAGGAAGAATGGCAAATTCTTAAAGGGATATTGCAAGTGGGACAATATCACTATGGACTTCATAACTGGTCTCTGGAGAAAATCCAAATGAAATAATGTAATATGGGTTATTTTGTACCATCTCACCATGACTTCCCATTTTGTCACTATTAGGGAATATTTCTACCTTGATCAAATTTTCATTATTTATGTGAAGCGGTAAGGCAGCATGGAGTTCCACTTTCTATCATATCTGATTGTGATCCCAGGTTCACATCAAAATTCTGGAGAAGTATTCAACACGCTCTGAGCACTGAATTGAATTTCAGTACATCTTATCACCCCCAAACTGATTTCTAATCTGAATGGACTATTTAAAAAATTAACGATAAGCTGAGAACATGCTCAATTGAATTTAATGGTGGATGGGACCAATATCTCTCTTTAGTTAAGTTCACTTACAACTACAGGTTCTAGTTGAGTATTCAAATGGCACCCTATAAAGCTCTATATGGTAAGCAATGAAGAGCTTCAACTCATAAGCATTAAGTTGGTGGGATAATGATTCGTTGGCATGATCTTGTGCAAGAGATGGAAGAAATATTACATGCCATCCAACAACACATTATGGCTACTTAGAGTCGGAAAAAGTTCTATGATGACAACCATTGAAGGGACATGGATTTTGGTGTTGGTGAAAAATTATTTCATCAAATTTCACCTTAGAAGTGTTTCATTAGGTTTGGGAAGAAAGGGAAGCTCATTCCTAGGTATAGTTTCCACTATTATGTCCTTGATCGCGTAGGAGTTGTGCCCTATCGTCTTGCACTTCCTCAAAATCTTGAATACGTTCATGATGTCTTCCACGTATCTCTCTTGATGAAGTACATACCTGGCCCATGACATGTACTAAATCTAGGGGTGGTACAACTGGGACATGAACTATCTTATGAGGAGTAGCTGGTGGGGATCTTGGATTGTAGAGAATCGGTTATACCCAACAAGACTACCCAAATTATTAAGGTGTTGTGGAGGAACCACAAATGCGAAGAAGCCATGGGGGAACCAAAGGAGTCTATGAGGCATAAGAACCCCCCCCCCCACTTTTTCTCTTCTTAGGGTATGAATTTAAATTTCAGGGATGAAATATTTTAAGGGGAGAAGAATATAATGACCCAAACATTTGAATAATATTTCATTCATAAATTTGTTTGTTATTTCATTTTGTAATCCACAAAACTATATCCTTTAATTAATGATGTGATATTAACCATTGGTCAATATGACCGTTGGAAACTAAAATCATAATGTTAGAATTATTGTCTAAAAATATATGTGATCTTGGATAATAAATATAGAAAGATGATTTGATAACCTTATCCAGTAGACACGGGCAATATGAGGAACATCTGTTAGAGATTGTAAAAGAGGTAGCAGCACTGGGATTTGCTCTGGACCATGCCCAAGCTGAGCTTTAACATGTGAAGCCTGAATAGAATTTCCTAATGGAGATGTTCAAGCTGATAGTAGCCACCACTCAGGAAATGTTGTTCGTGCCTCCCCTAGATTCTATAACCATAGCACACCTTACACTTCGGTCTTATACAGGTGTTATAATGAGCAATGTAACGACGCCATAGATACTTTTTTTAATCTCGTGATATAAATAAAATTAATTTTTTATTTTGGTAAAATTTGTGATTTTAAAATATATGGATAAATATAGGATGAATATTATTGGATAATTTTGGTAAAAAGATATTTTTAAATATAAATGTAAACATTAATTAATTAATAATGTGAAATGATATTCAAAAAACGGTGTTCTACAATTGTGATCAGTATGAAATTTAGAGTCTAATAAGATCAACATGATTTTTATCAAATAGTAATATACGATTAGTAACATACCATAATGAATAATACTAAATAGTTAATCTGCCAAAATATTTTAAACTTCTCCCATGAATGTATACATACAATTTAGACATCTTAAAATTTAAAAAATGATCATATTATAAGTTCTGTTATTTCTGTAGGTCATAAATAGTTTATTTACAATTTTACAATTAATATAATAATTTAAGATGAATATGTATTTTACAAAAATATAATCATAAAATCTTAATTTATTGTCTTATGGTTAAATGATAATTTTATGGGACCTTGATTACTTTTTCTAGGTATTACAAAAGAAGGTATAATTTTAGAGTTGGTTTTTTTGAATAAATAATGTTTTTTGTTAAAAATTAAATTATAAATAATTATAAAATTATTTTCCTAAAATGGAGTTCCTTATTGAATTCAGAGAATCAATATTAGGTTAGGGTGAATTTATGATATTTTTATAAAATGTTTTGTTTTTTGGTGAATAGTGAAAATATAGATTTGAGTTTCGAGTGTTTAATGACATCATTAATGATATAATAATGATGTAATAATGATGTAATAATTCTGGAAGACTTGTGAATATTATGATAATCTGTGAGATTTCCAATGTGGAAAATACCATGGGCAAATACAATGAGCAATCCCATGGTTATGAAAATGCCACTGATGAGGTGTCCCTTGGAAATTAATTAAATATTCCCTCATTTTTCATATAAATACCTAGCCATTCCATCATTAATTTCAATTCAAAATCACCATAAATGATGTTCTAGTCTTTTAACCACCCATGTAATTCTCACAAGGTGTCTCCATGCCCCCAAGGTCCCAAACATCAAGCATTTGAAGTCACTCTTCAAGGTAAGGTAACCTTACACCCTCCTCTTTTAGTCACGATTTCCTTCAAGTAATGTCTTCTAGTTTCCATATTATAATATAGGGATATGTTATTATATATTTTTATTACTATCAATTTCATGTCAAAATGATTAGATACCCATTATTCACTCATCAATTTATTTTCTGAATTTTTATGTGACGTCGTTAAGCTGCAGAATTTTCATAAAAGAAATCACATATTATCTTTTCTTTTAAGTTTCATTTTCTTGTGGTTTGTCATTACACACCATGATCATATTTATTTTTATTATAAACCTCTAATGTAAATTATTCATCTATTTTTTTTGAGTCCCTTTTCCACTCTCTTTTAATGGTTTTTTAAAATGATGTTATATAGCTGTTATGTTGGAGAAATTTTTACTCAAAATTTGTCTCTCTTTCTCTCAATAAATTTTCTCATATTATTTAGGTGAATAACCAGTCATATTTAGTCTTTATTTTTGTACATAAATACTTAAAATTTATATTTTTGACTCTGAAACTAACATACATATAACACTAACTCCCTTTCCAGGGGTTATAAATGACATCATGGTCTTATTTTTAAGCACTTTTAAAACGTCTTGATTTTGAATTGAACCCCGTGTCATTTACTCTCTTTAGGTTATTTATGAAATCTATGATTATTTTATATGTTTCTGACATGAAAATAAATAAATATTAAGGGTGCCCCCTTATATCCCTCTAATTAATTTGGTAATGAATTTAATCTATAGAGGTAATAAGTTTCACAATTCCTTGGGGAATGACAATGGAAAAGGTTAGGACACCTTGGGGATGAACCTTGGTGATATGTTAATGAATGTCTAAATTAAATTTTGTATCCACATATTCATGCTACGGTTAAATTTATTTTCATTATGAAATTCCCCTGATTCTATTTCCCATGTCTTTACGCTATTCATCAAGTTCGTATTAATATAACAAGTAATCTGATTCCATTTTTTCCATACTGGTCTTTCTGATCACCCTTTCCTTTGATGTATGTCTCCATGTTTGAGATTAACTAATTATACCTGGGATGAAATTTTCAAGAGTATTTTCAAGGGTATTTAAAATATTATTTTATGTTTTCATGTATTTTGTTCCTGATATAAAAGATAGTAGACTTTAAAGTTCCTATGTTTGTAAAATGTATTGAAATGTTATGTTAAAAAGGCCAGATTCTACATTAATTTAAAAATTAAAATTGTAATTTTATTTATAAATTATTTGGTTAGTATATAATTACCAATAAAAATATTCCCCTTTGAAAATTTTATTTTCATTAACTCAACCAGATTAGGTAATGTCTATTTCATTTCCACTACTATTTCAAATAACTATTCCTCAAACAATTGTTTCACAAAAACACTTTAACCACATGATATTCAATTATCATTTAACACCATTTCATTGAACTAAGATATTCACCAGATACCCCTTATATGAATGATCATTTTTGAATGGTAACAAAATTGGATTTATTACTTGTGTGTGGGCGTGGAATGTACTTCCTCAATATGGTTACATGTAACACATCAGGTATATGTGATAGGTCACTTGGGATTTATAATTGATTGGCCACCACTCTTATTTGATCAATTATCTCAAAGGGGATGATGTATCTTGGAAAAAGAATAACCCATCATCATATATCTGAGGACATTTGTTAATGGTGATGTATGAAAGAACACATTATCTCTATCCTCAAACTCCTTGTCTGGTTGAGTATTTTCTGCATATCTTTTTTGTTGAAATTTGTTGTATTTTATATAATGCATGATGTTTTTAATTTTCTATATTATATGTTGGACTATATCACGTCTTATTTTCTTCATCTCTTAAACATCATCACACCATGCCAGAATTAAAAAAATCATCCAATACAGAGACCGATAAGGTTTCATTTGAATGCTATAATAAAAATTTTTATTATATGTTCCCTCTAATAGGGGAAGGTACCAGTCCCCATATATTTTTTATTCCACTAAAAGTTATCTCAAAATATGAATCAGATCATGAATTCTCCTTTGAAACAGACCATCTATATGAGATTCATATGCATTGTTAACGCCTAGATCAATATCCCAAACTTGATTAAAGATTTTTTAAAACATTATGGTAAACATAGGATCACAATTAGATAAAATATATAGGGGAACTACATCCAGTAATACCACATCCCTTATGTATATTTGGTACACTTGGTCATGCTAAAAATATTCCTTGAGAGTAGTGAAATGTGATGAATTTGCTAGGAGATCATCTACCACCAATGTGTTTTTATAATCTTTACGATCCATGGGTATTTAGATAAAAAAATTTCATGTTTATATTATCCCATATCAAATAATGTATATGGAATGGTTTCATCATACACTAATACATCTACTATTCTACCTAGAGAGATATCATATCAATCATTGAGATACAATCTTGACAATATCAGACATATTATCATCCCATCAAAATTGTATTCATGAAATCCTTTAAAATATTTGTTTTCCCTATTAATATAGATATGTTTGAAAAATTCACAGCCCCAAAAGTTCCCTCTTATGTCTTGGGTATATGGAACTCATAGTTTCATTCCAAAAAATTAAAATATCTTCTGAAAAAATGTTTAACATTATAATATAGGCTAATATCGCTTATAGGAAATCATCATATTTATAGTCCTACTTGATCCTATCAAGAGTAAATTGTTGATATGTTTTTAGAAATATTGGATGATGATCCTTTAATTATTCATGTATCCATCCTTGACATGACAATGGTGATTAGTTCCTTTACAACACACATCATGGATAGAGTTGGGGCATTATTTATACTCAGAGCATCCATCAATTTGTTTTCATTCTTATGCTGATAATAAATTGAATAGTCACAATACTTAATCATACAAAGAAACAAATTTTAACACATATAAGGTAATTTTGGGACTACATTCTTTAGTTTTTTATCCTTATATTTATCAACATCCCTTGATAGAGATAGTGTTTCTTAATCATCAAGAAGTTGATCAATGGTGAAAATTATATATCATGGGTTGGGTAATTAATCTAAAGGATAACTTATTAGTATGAGGAATATGATATCATTTTTCATCTTCTAAGAAAACATAAACCAATAAATTTTTAGATGAATCATTATGGATAAATAAATCCTTCCCTTCTAGTGGGTAGTGTGAGAAAAGATGTAATGAATAACCTTTTTTCATCTCATTAAATCCTTCTTCACAGTCATCCATTCATAAAAACATGAATCCATTCAAGGTATACTTTGTTTTTGGGCTATAAAATCATGATAATTTTATCATAAAACAATGATATTAAATTTATAATCAATAAAAACTGTGGAATTTAAGAAAATATGTTATTTTGAGTTATTATTTGATTGCCAATATCTTTAATGGATCCTTGAATATATCATTTTTTTATGACATGCCTAAATAATATCACATGTTTGTTCCATAAAACACATTTACTATATAGTTCATATCACTTTTTGTTTTAAAAATTATCCAATACTGTATTTGAATGCTCCTCATGTTCCTCGTTTAATTTACGTTTGATAAGTATATCATGTATAAAAGAAACAAAAAATTTTATGAGGTAATATATATATATTTATATATATAATAGATTATTTAATTCCATGAATTTTGATATATCATTAATGATGCCAAATGAGATCACTATGAACTCATAGTGTTCTTAAAGAAGTATTAAAATCCACCTTGGTGATATCACCCTTCTTCCCCTATACATGGAAATATTCGGACTGAATATCCACCTTACAAAAATATTAGACTATATGTAGCTGATTAAACAAGTCATAAGTCTATTGATGGGGATAAATGTTCATTTTTCATGATCTTTTTTTATCAAGATAATCAATGCATAAGAACATTATACCAACCTTTTAGATGACATAATTGACAAATTTACCCCATCTAAAAACACTTTGGGGATTAATCCCTTTATCCAGATTCTCTAGTAATTGTTTCTTTAGGACATAGATTTCAACAATAGACATTTTATATGTAATCATGGGTATTATTAATGCTTTGGGGATGAGGGTGATTAGTAAATCAGCCTCGTGGATAGGAGGAAGACTATTATATTCATTTGAAAAAACCTCAATGAATTCCACAACAATGTGAGTTTCATCAAGGAGGATATTTTCTATTGTATCAATCATTTATTATTGGTATTTTACCCACAAGTCAATTACAATAATGTTTAAGAAAAAGTTTCTAATGAACTTTCATCAAAACCCTTATACATGTATGGAATCATAAGATGATTTCGGATAATGGGGTTCAATTAATTCTCTCGACAATTTTTGTTGGATATATATATATATAAAATGTGAAACCATAACAATAAATACATGAAAATACAGAAATGGGAGTCAAATAAATGTTTCTTGGAAATTCATCCAACAAATATGGATAATGATGAGTTATATTTTTTGGATTAATGTTTTTACCCATATTCCATCATCATTGATAACTCAACTACCGTGATGTGAGTTTGGGTTCGAATAGATACAAAATCAATGAGTTATATAATTAAATTCATATAATAAAAAAAATTACATTCACAATAATTGTTTGAATAACTATAAGTACCTTCACCACTTTATTTTAAGAATTCATTTTATATTTTTTTATTTAAATCAATCTCTATTTATCTCTTAGACACAGAATATTCTTTCATCAGTTATCATAAAAAATCCAGCTTAGGTAATTTCTTCTTATAGTGTCCATGTTCCATTCTGTTGAGACATTGAGAGAAAGGCTGAGGATTGACCAGATCATTCAAATATTCTATCACCTTGGTGGGTTTCTCAATCCACATATCTATAGGTAGTTTACTTGCCTTCACACATTCAAATTGATTTTTTGTTACATTTAGAAAATTTTTGGTATACTTCTTCCAACAGTTTCGAAAACTAAATTGAAGGATTTTTTTACAACCATAAGATTTTTCTATCATACAACAATAATTACAATTTATTTCTTTATATTTCTCTCTAGACCCATGAGAAACTTTAGATCCATAGACCTCTACATTTTGATGTTACATTATACAATTTCATCATACACATAAACCTATAAAATGGTTAAGTATGCATTTATATTAAACAGTATCCCACCATTTAATTTTTCATCATTACTATCAGGGGAGGTAACCAATCCAGAGGCATTTCATGAAACCCATGTGAAATTTTTCATCATATGCCATGATTAATTCATCATTCCTTTTCTTGAGAATTAGGATGACTATCCCGTTTTTTATGAGGGAGTTTGATGAAATTACATATCTAATTTTTTCCATATCTTTTCCCTCTCTATAGGTTTAGTCTCCTCTAAAGGCTTTGTATTTTTGTAAAAATTACCTTATTGATAATATTCTCTTCTATTTGATAAATAGATATCATGAACCGCTCTTGCATCGAGTAATGATGAATGAAAATTATCTTTTCATTGTATTTTATCAATTTATATGTGATTATGGAATCCAAAGACCTTATGAAAGAATATTTCATATGCTACATTAATTCTCAATTATGAAATTATATATCTTTGGATGATTCAAACATTATTAAATTCATAGGCCAACCCCCAAACATTACATAATATCATGTTTTTTGTAGAGAATTTATTCTTATAAATTTATGCATATTTAAGGCATTATTTTATGAGAGAATAATATAATAACTATTAGATTAAAAAACTATACATATAAAAAAGTACACATTCAATCCATCAACATTTGTTTTATAATAGGAATTTTTCATAATAAAACATTGTATATATTAATGAAAAATATTCATTAGTTTTGAGTCGACCTATTTATAACCCTTAAAATTCCTTAAACATTGTGAAAAATATTTTAAAATATGGGATGACAACAAACATATCAACAATAGTAATAAAAAGAAGAATCTTGTGATTCAAATGAAAAAAATAAAAATAGATAAAATGTTAACCTTTATATCAATGTTATTTGAGTAAAACACAATTATTAATTTTCGATAGATATCACACTCATGTTTTTTCATAATAAATACATTTCAATAAAATATAAAGGTCATATAAAACATTTATGTTAAATCACTGGAAATATATTTAAATCTCTATAACAAACTGAATGGACATTATGATCAACATCTATCTCTGTAGTAAAAAATGAATTATATGGATATCACAGACCCACCCTTGGTTTATCATGGAACCACTCATCCTTGGTTGATAACATAACCACTACCTTTTATAAATAACTGAATAACCCAACATTTTTTTACTTGATAACAAAACTATGGTTTATTATATAACCACCCATCATCATAAAAAATTATCAAAACCAAAACATAATTATAAACCTTGAATGTGACATCCTAGAAAAATAAATAATATGAAATTTTCATATTAATTAAAATTTGTGAATAAAATTTTACTATTAATTTAAAGGGGATTCTATGTTCGATGGCATTCCCAATACGCAACAACCATTTTCTTTGAAATCTTACGTTGCACACTAATAATAGAACAATATTATTTAAAATGGTAGTCAACACCTATTCGTTGTAATGGAGGGAATGAATATAACTAACTAGAAAATGATTATATATGTTTCTTAAATATTTGAACAATTACCCAATAAATGATATAGGCTTAAAATGTGAATGAATCCAATTTTAAGCATAAATATTCTAATATTCTTTAAAAAGTCGATTAACTGCCTTTTGATGGAAAACCCTTTTTAAACTACTTTTTGTCAATTTTATATCTTATATATGAAAAAATAAAATCCTTCTTTAGAATCGGGACATCAAAATTTACTTTGTGTTATTTGTTTTTATTATTCTGATAAAGTTCATTTTTTAATGAATAGTGGAAATGCTGTTTTTTAATTCAAAACCTCATTTTAATCTAATTTATTTATATGGATAGATTATCATTATAATTTGTTTTAATGTCTAGTTAAAATTTATTTTTACCATTTAATCTATTGGTCGTCATTGAATTAATTTCACTTTGAAATTGGAGATAAACAAGTGTCAATATTTTGATAGATATTGTTTCTTAAAAACACGCTATTTGTTTTGACAGTGGGAATTAATTATAAAATTAATTAACAAAACTTATATGTTTATAATTTGGTAAAATTGAAATCATTTATAAATTTGGAATATCATATTTACTTTGGATAACTTTTTGGTATTTTTCTGACAAATGTTAATTTTTAATGCATAGTGAAAAATACTGCATTATACTTCAAAATTTCTTTTTCATCTAATATAATTATATAGATAGATTTTACTTTTAATTGGTTTGAAAGTCTAATTTAATTATTTTTTATCACTTAATACAATTTTTTTCATCAGAAGTAATTTCACTATTCAATTGGATGTAAAAACAGGTCAATCTTTTGATAAATTTTACTTCTTAAAAACATGTCGTTGGATGTGACAACGGGAATTATTTTTAAATTTATTACTAAAAATTCTGTGTTTCGAATTTGGTAAAATGGATTCCATATTTGGAATCATAAGTTCCAAGTTATGTATTTAAGTCTCATTTGTTTTTGGACATTAAGAATGTTAACAACGGTAATTATCTTTAATTATCGTGATTAATTAGTAATCAGGTAGTTAAGGGTAATAAAATAATATCATAATAATATAAAATGACCCCAAAATGTGTCAAAATTCTCTTTTTTGAGTCATGGCCGACCAGGGGAAGATTTTTACCAAATGTGAGGGCCCATGGAGTCACATGGGTGTGATAGTGACATTTTTGACATTATTTTTAAAAAAGAAGAGAAATATAACAATGGTTTGTATATCCTAAGTAAAAAAAATTTAATTTTTTTTACATAAATTACCTCATAGACTATAAATATTCATTTTAAATGTAAATATATTTCTTATATCCTGATATTTTGTTTAAATTTTTAGACATTAAATAAATAAATTTATTTATGACACCATGATGATGCAGTGATTATCTCATCAATGAATGATTTAAATAAGATGAAAATTTAAGGTTAAATCTAAATATTACACTAGTCTAAAACCAATTTAATGGGTTTATTTCGAACCCTTATCACCATTTACTCAATATATATCATTGTTGGACATTTAAAATCCGAAAATAATTTTATAATAAAGTAACATTTCAAGACTTTCTAAAAGTGACCCTCCTCCCTCTTATAAAAATCCCCCACCTCTACCCCATTACCCACACCTATCAAACCCTTGGATAGTCCAACCTCTACTCATATTATCTCTCCACATCCCTCTCCCACTCTTAGAAGTATCACTTTGGGAAGAATTCATTCCAAGGAAGCCTTTGGCTCAAATCAAAAATAGTTACCCAATTTAGAGGCAATGCCTTCTCTCAAGTTTCATTCTTTTATTTTTCTTCATCACTCACCACTATCATTTTATTATTTGACCCCATAATAACTCCAGTATACTAAATATTCTAGTATGTTGTTATTATAAGGATTCTAACTACACATACACACACCCCCGTCTAATGGTTAAACAACGTATTGTTTCTGTGGGTGGTGAATTACTGCCTCAAGAAATGATGATTGTTCGATAATCATTTAACAACTCTAATGCTATCCATTATGATGGAAATATATTTATATATGATATATATTATATTTATTTACTCTCAATTCTTATGTATTTTATATTTAAAACATTTCTTTTTTTCTTTGCATGTTGTGAAAATGCGATAATTTCATATGAGGAGGTGTGGACAACCGCCCCTTCAAGTTATGTGTCTCGTTCATGCCAAACATGGAATTTTTAAAGAATATAATTTATAAAATTATTTTAACTATATAACATATATATTATATTTTAATAATAATATATATATGTCTATGTTAGTTTTGAAGTCCATTAATATGGCAAAAAAATGAAAGTAGCGTTGATGCATACGTACGCCTATCATCTCCATGAACGATACATTTAATTTCATATCTCCAAACATTATGGAATATTATTAAAAACATATATACTATATTTATATAATATTTAAATCATGAACACCATTCTGGAGATGATGTACTTATAACTACATTGAAAATTCTCTTCAAACAAGTTCATTGTTGACTCATGTACCGAACATAGAAAAAACGGATGATATGAACTCACATAATTAACTAATTATTATAAAATGAGAATATGTGATATTAATTTAATAATAAACTTTAAAGGAAGTCCTTAAGAAATTATAAATTTACCAATGTTTATTATTCAGGAATATAAAGAATCTAACAAGATAATTCGGACTTGAAGTAAGGGGATTTCTTATCTAACTTTTAATTCTGTGATATTTCTATTTTTATCCTCTTATTTATTAAATGCGGTGTATTGTGTAATGTCTTTTGATATATATTATCATGATTCTATTTATATTTATGGTAATTTTTTATCATTTGGTTTCTATTATCTTTTGGTCAAAAGACTTGATTGATTACAACGAGGTAAGGGGTTTTTATCTCACTTTTATTCCCATGAGATTCATGATATGTTTTCCAATATCTACTTTGAGTGGTGTATGTTCTGAACATTATTATACTGTTTGAGTAATTACATCCATTTATTGGCATTTACATCATCATTTTTGGGTCCTTCTTTCATGGGGTGTATGTTTCGTAGGTTACCAAATCGGTAAGGGGACTATTCACCCTCTTCTTTTTTAAAAGGTTTCTTTTTGTTACTTATTCTAATCCACATATTATTATGTAGGGATAGTTTCTTATATATATATATATTGCTGTAAATATTATTTCCAAGTGATGAGAAACCCTTTTTCTCTCATCAACTCATTTTTTGAAATTTGATGAGACGCCGTTAGGCTACTGATTTTTTGTAAGGGAACATCTTAATCCAATTTCAATTATTTGGGTTAAACCTATACTTCATGATTATGTCGTGCTATGAATATGTTTGAATGACCTATGATTGTTTTACACATAATATCCAATTATATTCGGTGTATTTATTTTTGTCACACATAATTATTTCATTGATTTATTTTTAATATAAGTATATCGTCTTTATAAGGGACTTCATCTCAATCTCCTTTCATTGAGGAATCCTTTGATTTATACAGGACTATATTTTATAAGGAGTATAAATCTCTTTTGGATTTTCAATTCATTCAAATGGAATCTTTTTCCTACGAATCATTTTACTAAATGACCAAAAAGAATTTTTTTTACGTAAGCGGTTACAATGACCTATTCTGCTGCTCTGAGTATTATTTGATCTTTGGATTCCTAAACTACCCTGAGTGTTTTTAAAAAGAAAATAAATAACATATACTCTTTTTAAATATTTTGGTATTGAAAATGGTTTTAATAATGGATTTATTATTTCAATATCAAAAAATGGTATATTGTTATGGCAATGTGGGATCGTTATCTTTCCTTTATGATTAAGTTATGTGTTATGAATATGTCATGGTTCTTGGCCATTGTTATGTATATGGGCTGTTCTGTGATAACCCTTGGGTGGGTGAGCCCGAGATAGCTTTTCAATGCATTGGGTAACATGACGGAGGTAAACGTTAATGTTTTTCAAAGAGATTTAGGCAATATACTGTGATGGGTATTTCAAATGTGACTCCCTATGTAGCTGTGACAACTACAATGTAAGTATGTTATGTATGCCTTAAGTTATCTTTATTATTAATGATTTCTATGTGTATTTCAAAAATCTTATAATTTCATGAGGTATGATAAAAATCTTATGTTATGTATATATTTATGATCTAATCTTTTCATTCTTTGCGTATCCCTTACTTAGATTTGTATTCTCTTCCCATGTTTTTTAAATTTTTTTCACAGGACATAAATTTGAATAGGGCCAAGGATGTGATCAAGGAAATGTCATGCTATCTAAAAAATGGAACTTGAAATGAATCTTTTGTTCAAGAGTTTTTATTTTTTGAAAAAATGAATACATAGTAGATGTGTCTACTTTGTAGTCTTTGAAATGTAATAGTTATGTTCTAATTATCTAAAACTCTAATCCTGAAAAGATCCCAAATATGAATTATTCATTTAATTCATGATTATGTTATGTTATAATGTCGGGTCCTTATTGTTGGTATCAAATGTTGGTTTAGATAACATTAGAGGTTCGGGTATTCTTTAAGCACAAGTGACATTGCCATAATTGTTAGGATTTTAGACAGAGTCATAGTTATTTTTATAATGTGAATGAGTTTAAGATATCATGAATAAGTATATCTGTCACGAACCAGCCCGGGTCGACCCTGAACCGGTCACCTGAGCCGGTCCGCGGCAAGTCCCGAGGGGCGTTCCCGATCCCCCCGGGATGGCAACAAGTGCCGGGCATTGAAACATTAATCGTTGGGAATGATTTCAGCCCAAACTAAAAGCAGGATCGAAAGAACGAATACAACTTAAACCAACAAACAAACACTAAAGACATAAGCAAACTATGCCACGACATACCTCGATGTGACCTCGCGGGTCACCTCCCAACTACAAACCAACGTCGCCCCATCACTGAGCGACTCAAGCCAGGAAAACTTGAACACAAGGAACCTGCAACTGAAGAGGTAAAAGATAGGCGTGAGCACAAAAGTACTCAGTAGGTGAGCCCCACAACAAATCCCAATGCACTGCCAGTAAATAAAGAATCTACCTATTACAGGTTTGAACTACAATGTATAAAAGTATGCTTTTACAATGTTTCACTTGAAAAACTAAACACAATCCATCACCCTTATTCCTTTTTAAAAGTTCAATTTCTTTTCATTGATTCTAAATTCGTTCTGAACGATAAAGAAGTGTTACATTTTCAGTTTTACTACACAAGAGAAAAACGCATTTTTATTTAAGAACCATTTTCGCAAAGCAACGAGTACAAGCGGTAAAGAAGAACTGAAAGTAATCAAGCAGGACAGAAAACAAGTGCAAGTAGAAGTAAACAGGCAAGGAAAAAAAACCAAGTGCAAGTAAAAATAAACCAGAAGTTATCAGCAATAACCATGGGCACACACACACTCACACACTCACACTCACACACACACATACTCACACACGCACACACTCACACCCAAGTGGTCCCCCGTATGCCGACGGAAGGCACCACTCCAGAGATGGTAGAGAACTATGGGTAAATCCCCTAAGGTTCATCTAGCTCGCGTGGGACCCTAGAACCTCGTGTCTCGGTGAAACGTGGCATAGAAGGCCACGACCCTCAGAAAAACGTGGCTTAGAAGGCCACGACCCTCAGAACACGTGGCTTAGAAGGCCACGACCCTCAGATATCATATGTTTAGTTAGTGTTGCAATCGTCAATCCAGCTAAGTGAAACAGGGACGACACCCATCCGGCTCACTAGCGCACTAGTTCTAGTCCGCCCACCTAGATACCCAGGGTTTCCCCGTGTGCTCAAACAAGTTTCACATTCACATAGTATGTTTCTTCCTCATATCGCAGGCCAAACAAGATATTGCACACAAAAGTCACCATTTCCACACCCAAACAAGATTTCAAAACTCACGCACGCCAAAAATGCCTTTCTAGAAATATAAATGTCATTACCAAATCATTTCGCAAAAACCCTTTTTGGAAACACTCAAACAAGAACATAAACAACTTTCACAACCCAGAAAGAATTATTTTTAATAACACAGCAAGGGAAAACATCTTTCGTCAACCAAGAACCACACGTAATTTTTCCAAAAACAATTTCAAAAGGTCACACGACGTTTTCTCTAATCAAGGTTATAAGAAAACACCATTTTCCATAAACAGTACATTTACTAATTTACACATGCCAAAAACATTTCAAAACCCAATTCAACATGTCTTTCGTTACTCAGGAAAAACCATTTAGCGACATTACTATGAAATCCCACAATTGAAACCAAGAAAACACTTTTAATGAAATGCTAGAATTAAACAGTTTGCCTTATCAGCAAATCACCACACTATAAAAACTACTTAATATTATTTTTCTTTAATTTACTGAAATTCAATAAAAGGACAAGGAATAAATAAATTCTTAATTTAGAGGCAAGTGTATAGGGAGACCTACCTCAAGACGCAGCTCGGAACGAAACGACACGGCGCAAGACTCCCGTTGCGTGATGGTCGCACCGTACCGCACCGTCAACCCAATCCTAAAACAATAGGCCGTTAAGCAGGCTCATTAATGACAACATACTAGTAATAATAATAATTATAATAACGTAATAATAACCAAAATGTAGTAATAGTAATGTCATAATAATAATAATAATAATTATTATTATGACATAATAATAATATTATAATAATAAGAGTAACAATAATATCATAACAATAATATTAACATATTAATTATAATGACATAATACTAATAACAACAATAATAAAAATAACAACAATAATATGATAATAATAATAAAGTAATAATTTAATAATAATTATAACAATAATAATATATTAATAATATAATAATATTAACATAATAAGCATAAAAATAATATAATTATGATAATAATAAAAATAGTAATAACAACATAATATAATAATAAAAATAACAACATAATATAATAATAATTAAAACAATAATAAATATATTCATAATAATAATAATAATAATAATAATATAGTATTAACAGTAATAACATAATAATAATCATAATAATGATGTAATGAGATTAATAATATTATTAAAATAGTAATAACAATAATAAATTTAATAATAATAATAACAATAATAATGTAATAATTATAATTATAACAAAACAAAAGATAAATAAATATAAAAAAAAAAGAAAACTCACGAGCAGGGGGGGAGACAGGTCGGCGATGGGAGGAGCAGGCGGCGTGGGGTCGGCGCGGCGAGCTCGGGACGGCGAGCAGGAGGGAAGCGGGGCGGAGAGGCGAGCGGCGGAGCAGGGAGGCCGGGACGGCCAGCAGGGGGCTTCTGGGTGCGGGGCGCGGCGGAGGATGGCCGAGACGCCGGGAAGGTGCGGCGAGGGGGCGAGCTAGGCCAGAGCGGGAGGGTGCATGGGAGATCCGCCGGACGGGAGTCGGGGCGGTGGTGCGGCGCTGCAGGAGAGGGCCGCCGGGGGGGGGGTGGCCAGCGGGCTGGAGGGGAGAAAGAGCTGGGACGAAGGGGGCTGGACGACGGCACAGGGAGGAGGCCGGCGTGCGCCGGAGCGGAACGGCGGACTCGCCGGATGGAGGTCGGCGATCCGGTGGATGGAGGGGAGGCCAGAACGGCCAAGGGAGCCGGACGGAGCTCGTGACAGGGAGCGGTGCCGGAGGAAGGGGGAGAAGGAGAGGGAGAGAAAGAGAGGGGAGAGGAGAGTGGCGGCTACGGGAGGTTAGGGTTAGCTTTAGGTTTATATATATATGTATATAATAAAAATAATAATAATAAAATTTATAATAATAATAAAACATATAATAATAATAAATAATAAATTAGTTAATTCAAATAATAATTATTTTGATCAAATATTTAAAATAATAATTATAAAAATAATTTAAAGATGTTACACACACATATATATATTTATACATATATAGATATATATATATATACAAACATTATTATACATATATATATATATAAAAACATATATAATCATATATGCAATGATAATAACACGAATAAAAAAAAGTATTAATAATAAAATACCAACATAAAAATTATAAAATTTAAATCACCGGGTGAACACACTGTCACCCGGGCTGAACGCACGGTCACCACTGACAATGCGGTGACCGCGCACCGGCGCGGAACCGCCAATGCAATTAATCTCTGAAAAATTTAAATCGGGACCAAGAAAGGAGAACAAATATGGACATCCGCGGTCGGGGTGTGACAATTCTCCCCACCACAGACACTTTCTGCCCCCAGAAAGTCACCAGGTCACCAGTCAGCCAAAAACCAAGTCTATGCCCAAACAGAACTAAAGGAACTGAAGAAACTGAGGTTCTCGGGGATGACCTTACTCTACACAGGTCACACCCGACCGATTCAAGAGAAAACTGGGGTCCGAGATTGAGGGGAGAACACGAAGGGGTTCTCCCCACCACAAGAACTTAACTAGTGCAGAAAAGAGACCATTTAAATAGAAACCCCTAGGAAAGGGGGGGGGGGGGTCGACGCGGGAACTCCCAACCAACTCAAACCAACTCTTATAGCACGATTAAAACAACACTTCCGTCAAGACATTAAATCCTCGACCAGAGTCAACAACCTTCAACACCAGGGAAAAATCCATAGAAAAACATTCAACCATTATCAAATTGGAGACATGATCCACCGAAGTCCACAAAGCATAACCACATCGACAACCTAACCAAAACGAGGACAACCCACACGAGAGTCAAACACACTTTTAAGAAGGACACACGATTTAGAATATTACATTCACACGACAAGTCCACTTAGATTTATTATGGAACAAGTCCATCGTCACTTTATAGAAAAACAATGCATTGACAACGCTGTTGAAACTTTAATAACAGGAAAGCAAGCACTAAAAGATCTTGATTGTTCCAATACTAACACGGAACACAAAACCTGGACCAAGGCTTCACACCCCTGGGGACTCCTGACTGTGCGCGAGCTTCACCCCGAGACTTGTGGCTGGGGCTCTGATGGCTGAAGCATCTTCTGCCTCACAGTCAGGTACTGATATTCTCCCATCACAGCGTCCTCTTCAAGCGACGCTTCCTGCAAAACTTCTCCAGATGACCTAGACAACCACAACGATGACACGTCTTCGGAGGGTTGCGACACGACGACTTTAAATGCCCAAAACGACCACACTGATAGCACACCATTGAACTATCTGATGAACTAGGAACAGGGACCAAAGGGGATAACTCCTTAGGAACGGGTATCTCTGGCGCCCTTTCCCCACCAGAGGGGAAACTCTTACGAACAACAGGGGACGCTGAAGTATTAACCACCCGCCCACCGGAAACCAACTCAGCCAAGAAAGCTTTCCCCACCAGCTTCTCAAAACAAAGGTCTTTAGGAGGGAGGACTCGCTCCTTGATATCTGGACGAAGACCCCCACTGAAAAGAGAGGTCTTCATGAGCTCATGTGACGCTACCTCTGGAGAAAAGGAAACCAGTTCCTTGAAATGGTCAACATATGCCTTCACCGTCCGTTGACCTAGTTGAATATGCACAAGCTCTCTCTCTTTTCTCCAGCTTCACTTCCTCAGGTGCAAACCATTGGATGAAAACTGTTTTAAAGACATCCCACATCATTTCACCTTGCGTTGACGGTGGGGTAACCATCTTCCACTGGTCCAGAGCTGGACCCTCAAACAACTCCATAATTGCACGAACCTTAACATTATCGGGAGTTCCCAACGTTCTAAAGACACGCTCCACTTCCTCGAGCCATTTCACTGCCTCTAACGGACCCTGATCACCATGGAGAATAGGCAAAGTCTGAGGAGGACCAAAAACTGGGCATGACATATCCGAATCCTTAGAGACCTTTCTGGGCGGCATTTCCTGAGCGACATATAAAACTCAAAGCCAAAACCAACATCAAATCGAAGCAACATCAATAAAAGCATCTTCATCAAAAACAGTCAGCACAAGGACCAAACAGATACAACACAACCCAAAATAAAATCTCCTCTTTAAAATTCCCTTTTCATTTTTGATTTCAAAACCACCCTTTTTCAAGATCACTTTCCAAAAACCAATCCACTTTCAAACCAAAACATTCCAAAACTGTTTCCTATTTAAAACCAATTTAGAAAACAAAGTCAAGCCTTTAACTTCAAATACACACCCAGGTAATCTCATGAACTGTTGCACATGTCTTCATCCACATTCCGTTTATACGTGCATCAACACACACTTTCCATGCATTCTCACACATGTGCAAACGTTCATAAAGAGGAACCGAGGTTTCAACCCAAATCATTCTTATCCAATTCCAAGCAAACAACAGATTTTCAAATCAAGAGATTTCAGTTTCAAAAACCCATTTTATACATTTAAAGTCCTTTAAAAGAAACCAGTCCAATTTTTTTTTTCAAAAACCTTTTTCATTCCCAACAACGCACTCACACCAACCAAAACGAAAGCAGCAACCAAATTCGCATCAACCACTGAAATGAAGGACTAGTAGTTACACTCAACCTGGCGACATGGTAGTGGGCCATGTCCCAAGTCAGCGTCGACCACTAGGAGGAATTCAAACCACGTACTCGGACTCCACATGGGTCACTACTCCATGTGAAATCACGAAGTAACGTCGGCTTGCCTCCATTGTCATCCCTCAATCCAAGACAAACCAGGAAAGACAAGGACACAATTCCCGAACTACCCCTGGTAACTCGAGGATCGGTGCGAGAAAGAGTTCGCGACGCTCTTCCCGTACTTACCCTTCGAGTTCCGACAGTCCTAATCTCCTTCTACCGGACAACCCAAATAACAAGAACCTCCCTCTGATACCATTTTGTCACGAACCAGCCCGGGTCGACCCTGAACCGGTCACCTGAGCCAGTCCGCGGCACGTCCCGAGGGGCGTTCCCGATCCCCCCGGGATGGCAACTAGTGCCGGGCATTGAAACATTAATCGTTGGGAACGATTTCAGCCCAAACTAAAAACAGGATCGAAAGAACGAATAAAACTTAAACAAACAATCAAACACTAAAGACATAAGCAAACTATGCCACGACATACCTCCACGTGACCTCGCGGGTCACCTCCCAACTACAAACCAACGTCGCCCCATCACTGAGCGACTCAAGCCAGGAAAACCTGAACACAAGGAACCTGCAACTAAAGAGGTAAAAGATAGGCGTGAGCACAAAAGTACTCAGTAGGTGAGCCCCACAACAAATCCCAATGCACTGCCAGTAAATAAAGAATCTACCTATTCCAGGTTTGAACTACAATGTATAAAAGTATGCTTTTACAATGTTTCACTTGAAAATCTAAACACAAGCCATCACCCTTATTCCTTTTTAAAAGTTCAATTTCTTTTCATTGATTCTAAATTCGTTCTGAACGATAAAGAAGTGTTACATTTTCAGTTTTACTACACAAGAGAAAAACGCATTTTTATTTAAGAACCATTTTCGCAAAGCAACCAGTACAAGCGGTAAAGAAGAACTGAAAGTAATCAAGCAGGACAGAAAACAAGTGCAAGTAGAAGTAAACAAGCAAGGAAAAAAAACCAAGTGCAAGTAAAAATAAACCAGAAGTTATCAGCAATAACCACGGGCACACACACACTCCCACACTCACACACACACACACACATACTCACACACGCACACACTCACACCCAAGTGGTCCCCCGTATGCCGACGGAAGGCACCACGCCAGAGATGGTAGAGCACTATGGGTAAATCCCCAAAGGTTCATCTAGCTCGCGTGGGACCCTAGAACCTCGTGTCTTGGTGAAACGTGGCTTAGAAGGCCACGACCCTCAGAAAAACGTGGCTTAGAAGGCCACGACCCTCAGAACACGTGGCTTAGAAGGCCACAACCCTCAGATATCATATGTTTAGTTAGTGTTGCAATCGTCAATCCAGCTAAGTGAAACAGGGACGACACCCATCGGGCTCACTAGCACACTAGTTCTAGTCCGCCCACCTAGATACCCAGGGTTTCCTCATGTGCTCAAACAAGTTTCACATTCACATAGTATGTTTCTTCCTCATATCGCAGGCCAAACAAGATATTGCACACAAAAGTCACCATTTCCACACCCAAACAAGATTTCAAAACTCATGCACGCCAAAAATGCCTTTCTAGAAATATAAATGTCATTACCAAATCATTTCGCAAAAAACCCCTTTTTGGAAACACTCAAACAAGAACATAAACAACTTTCACAACCCAGAAAGCATTATTTTTAATAACACAACAAGGGAAAACATCTTTCGTCAACCAAGAACCACACATAAAGTTTCCAAAAACAATTTCAAAAGGTCACACGACGTTTTCTCTAATCAAGGTTATAAGAAAACACCATTTTCCATAAACAGTACATTTACTAATTTACACATGCCAAAAACATTTCAAAACCCAATTCAACATGTCTTTCGTTACTCAGGAAAAACCATTTAGCGACATTACTATGAAATCCCACAATTGAAACCAAGAAAACACTTTTAATGAAATGCTAGAATTAAACAGTTTGCCTTATCAGCAAATCACCACACTATAAAAACTACTTAATATTATTTTTCTTTAATTTACTGAAATTCAATAAAAGGACAAGGAATAAATAAATTCTTAATTTAGAGGCAAGTTCATAGGGAGACTTACCTCAAGACGCAGCTCGGAACGAAACGACACGGCGCAAGACTCCCGTTGCGTGATGGTCGCACCGTACCGCACCGTCAACCCAATCCTAAAACAATAGGCCGTTAAGCAGGCTCATTAATGACAACATACTAGTAATAATAATAATTATAATAACGTAATAATAACCAAAATGTAGTAATAGTAATGTCATAATAATAATTATTATTATTATTATTATGACATAATAATAATATAATAATAATAAGAGTAACAATAATATCATAACAATAATATTAACATATTAATTATAATGACATAATACTAATAACAACAATAATAAAAATAACAACAATAATATGATAATAATAATAAAGTAATAATTTAATAATAATTATAAAAATAATAATATATTAATAATATAATAATATTAACATAATAAGCATAAAAATAATATAATTATGATAATAATAAAAATAGTAATAACAACATAATATAATAATAAAAATAACAACATAATATAATAATAATTAAAACAATAATAAATATATTCATAATAATAATAATAATAATAATATAGTATTAATAGTAATAACATAATAATAATCATAATAATGATGTAATGAGATTAATAATATTATTAAAATAGTAATAACAATAATAAATGTAATAATAATAATAATAATAATAATGTAATAATTATAATTATAACAAAACAAAAGATAAATAAATATAAAAAAAAGAGAACTCACGAGCAGGGGGGGGGGAGACGGGTCGGCGATGGGAGGAGCAGGCGGCGCGGGGTCGGCGCGGCGAGCTCGGGACGGCGAGCAGGGGGCTGCTGGGTGTGGGGCGCGGCGGAGGATGGCCGAGACGCCGGGAAGGTGCGGCGAGGGGGCGAGCTAGGCAAGAGCGGGAGGGTGCATGGGAGATCCGCCGGACGGGAGTCGAGGCGGTGGTGCGGCGCTGCAGGAGAGGGCCGCCGGGGGGGGGGGGTGGCCAGCGGGCTGGAGGGGAGAAAGAGCCGGGACGAAGGGGGCTGGACGACGGCACAGGGAGGAGGCCGGCGTGCGCCGGAGCGGAACGGCGGACTCGCCGGATGGAGGTTGGCGATCCGGTGGATGGAGGGGAGGCCAGAACGGCCAAGGGAGCCGGACGGAGCTCGTGACAGGGAGCGGTGCCGGAGGAAGGGGGAGAAGGAGAGGGAGAGAAAGAGAGGGGAGAGGAGAGTGGCAGCTACGGGAGGTTAGGTTTAGCTTTAGGTTTATATATATATGTATATAATAAAAATAATAATAATAAAATTTATAATAATTATAAAACTTATAATAATAATAAATAATAAAATAGTTAATTCAAATAATAATTATTTTGATCAAATATTTAAAATAATAATTATAAAAATAATTTAATGATGTTACACACACATATATATATTTATACATATATAGATATATATATATACAAACATTATTATACATATATATATATATAAACATATATAAACATATATGCAATGATAATAACACGAATAAAAAAAAGTATTAATAATAAAATACCAACATAAAAATTATAAAATTTAAATCACCGGGTGAACACACTGTCACCCAGGCTGAACGCACGGTCACCGCTGACAATGCGGTGACCGCGCACCGGCGCGGAACCGCCAATGCAATTAATCTCCGAAAAATTTAAATCGGGACCAAGAAAGGAGAACAAATATGGACATCCGCGGTCGGGGTGTGACAATATCTTAGTATATACCATCCTCAAATATATTAAATTTTTATTTTACAGATATAATCACCCTGACCATTTTAGTTTTGTAAATGGTTGGATCTAGCAGGCACCAATGTAATAGTGGATGTGAAGGAAACTATGATAGTTTTCTAAATGAGAAACTAAATGATATTAAAGCTATAAAGAGAACTCTTGAGGTTATTCTCAAACAACTATCTAAAGTCATGATTAACCACATGAACCTTAGTGATTTTTATAAGGTGTCATATATGTGAGAAACAAACCCCTACGGATGTTCAGGTAACAATCATAAAGGTGAGAATGTTCAAAAACCTATGTTTCAAAGATGTGGAAAGAAACACATAGGAAGATGTTTCAAAGTGATATAAAGATGCCATAAATGTGTAAATGAAGGTCATAAAGCAATAACATTCCATGGATAAAGGAAACATCTAGTTGAATCTAGGGAAGGGAAAGAATTTATTTCTAAAGGATCAATTAGAATGTTTTAAATGTGGTGTTCATGGTTAATATGAAAACACATGTCCTATGAATAACTTTCAGGAATGAGATCAACAGGATCGTACAAATATTCTTTTACCAATAACTAATGACATTCTGATTTAGGATGAAGAAACTGACAATTACCAATGAAAGGTATGGATTATTTCTTAACATGTGTTTTCCTATTATTGAAATATTAGTATATGATTCATGATCTTGTATGTAGGAAATAATTATTTCAGAATAATTTGTAATGTAATGGTTAATGGATCATGAAGAATGTTGAATGGGTAAGAAGTCAACATATAAGGGATCCAGATTTATGGTAGATTTTAGGATGGTGAAATTCTTAAAAGTTTTATGGCCCTTTTGATGATAAGATTACATTAGAAGACTTTTTATAGTATGTGTAACCCTGATATTTGATATATGAAAATTTTATTCAAGGAATAATTATCTTTTCTTTGTGGATATAGTTATAAATAACCATTTTGGATTATATGATCCTTGAATTTGAGGCAATTAAATTTGAATACAATTTGGGATGCAAAAAAAATTATTAGATAACCATTGTGGTTAAAAGTTGTTATGGTTATTTTTGATGAATTTATCACTTTTTTAGAATGTTATAAAATTATGATGTTTTTGAAAAGGGACAACATGCAAACCGTGTGACAACCCATCGCGTCAGGTAAAGCTATGGGAATTGAACCCACAACCAAAGTGTGACTTGTATTTATTGCATACTACTGGACTATGTGAAGTCCCTGGTTAGTATGACTAATTCATTTTAGTTATATGATATTATGAATCAGGAATAAGTTGATTTTGGGTTATCTATGGAAATGATTAACCTATCATGGAGGATATGTGATTGGGTTAATTACTTTTCAGTATGAGACTTTAAGAGTAACTGATGTTATTTGGAAAAAAATGTTAATATTTACCTTGGAAGACTATGTTATTAAATCCTTCAGATATTTAGGTTTCAATATTAGTTTGGATAACTTTGAATAATTTTATGGATAGATGATTTTTTAATTGTATTTCTTGAACCTCAAGTTCTTTTTGCTGAATTTTGGAGATTAAGAGTAGTATTTCTTTTTATAAAGGGTTACCCATTTGGGGATTATTTGATCTTGTGCTAAAACTTTTGGTTTCGGTTAAGGTCTAAAAAAATTGGAAATATATAGTTCATGTTTTGTGGATTAGGTGATTCTCAAGAAGTTGATTATAGCACTCTTGATGTAAACAAGTCATCCTAAATACTCATCATTTGGAGAAAATATGAGTTTGTGTATGAAGTCTAATATGATATGAAAGTTTACATGAAATTTAAGTATGTTTCCTTATGTTTTAGTTAAGCTCATAAAAAACTTCCTCAAGGAAAAGTAACTTAAAAGAAAAATTTTGTCAATTAACTTTTCCTACCGGGGAATCAAATTCCATTTAACCCATCACATGTTTGTGATTTTCTGGTGGTTAACTTTCTCCTAGATATATTTTCTATCACTCTCCATCCAAACATGATGGTTTGTTTTCTCCTCCATATCCATGTTTTCATGGAATCTTAGTATCTGTTGTCTCAGGTTACCTTTGAACGTTTTGTTCTTTATTTTAAAGTGATAGTTTAATTTACTACTTTTCTGATGTGGGGCTTTCAATGAAGTTTCTGAGCCCCATTTTAAAAATTACAAGGACGCAATTCCCAAAAGGGTGGAAGGGTGTAACATACCAAGTAAATAAATAATATGACATTTTCATATTTATTAATATTTTTGAATAAAATGTTAATATTACTTTAAATGGAATGCTATGTTCGATGGCGTACCCAATACGCAACAACAAGTTTCTTTGAAATCTTACATTGAACACTAATAATATAATAATATTATTTTAAATGGTATTTAACACTTAGTCATTGTAATTCTGGGAATAAATAGAAATAACTACAGAACGATTATATATGTTTCTTTAATATTTTAACTATTACCCAATAATTTATAAAGGCTTAAAACGTGAATGAGTCCAATTTTAAACATAAATATTCTAATATTCTTTAAAAGGTCAGTTAAACGCCTTTTGATGGAGAACCCTTTTTAAAACTACTTTTCGTCAATTTTATATTTTATATTTGACGAAATAAAATCCTTATATAGAATAGGGATATCAAAATTTACTTTGCGTAAATTTTTGTTATTTTTCTGATGAAATTCATTTTTAATGAATAGTGAAAATGTTGTATTTTAATTCAAAACCTCCTTTTAATATAATTTATTTATATGGTTATGTTATTATTTTAATTGGGTTTAATGTTTAGTTAAAATATATTTTTACCATTTAATCCAATGGTGGTCATTGGAATTAATTTCACTTTCAAATTGGACATAAACAAGTGTCAATCTTTTAATAGATATTGTTTCATAAAAACACGCTACTTGTTTTAACGACGACAATTAATTATAAAATTAATTAATTCAAATTATATGTTTTTAATTTGGTAAAATTGACATCATTTTTGAATTTAGAATATCAAATTTACTTTGGATAAATTTTTGGTATTTTTCCGACAAATATTCATTTTTAATGAATAGTGAAAAATACTGCATTTCACATCAAAACTGATTTTTCATCAAATTTAATTATATAGTAAGATTGTACCACTAATTGGTTTTAAAGTGTAATTTAATTATGTTTTTTTCAATTAATACAATTTATTTCATTATAAGTAATTTCACTTTTCCATTGGATGAAAAAACAAGCCAATCATTTGATAAAGTTTACTTCTTAAAAACCCATATTTGGTTATGACAATGGGAATTATTTTTAAATTAATTACTTCAATTTATGTGTTAATAATTTGGTAAAATTTATTCCAAATTTGGAATCAGATGTTCCAAATTATCTAATTAACACTCTTTTGTTTTTGGACATTATGAATTGTAACAACGGTAATTATCTTTAATTATCGTGATTAATTAGTAATCAGGTAGTTAAGGGTAATAAAATAATATCATATTAATATAAAATGACCCCAACATGTGTCCAAATCCTCTTCTTTGAGTCATTTCCGACCATGGGAATCATTTCACCAAACTTGAGGGCCCATGGAGTCACATAGGTGTGATAGTGACATTTATGACATTATTTTTAAAAAATAAGAAAAATATAACAAAGGATTGTATATCCTAAATAAAATAATTATAATTTTGTTTATAAAAATGATCTCTTAGACTATAAATATTAATTGGAAAGATAAAAATATTTCCTACATCATTTTTTTTTTAATTTTTTATACATTTAATAAATAAATTTATTTATGACATCATGATGATGTAGTGATTACCTCATTAATGAACGATTTAAATAAAATGAAATGATATGGTAAAATATAAGAATTACACTTGTCTAAAACCTATTGTATGGGTGGATTACGAACCCTTACACCTTATCTTCAAAATATTTCATTGTGGTTACTTTATAATCTAAAAATCATATTATAATAAAGTATCATTTCAAGACGTTCTAAAAGTTACCCTCCTCTCTATTATAAAATACCCCCACCTCTACCCCATTACCCACACCTCTCAAGACCTTAGATCATCCAAAAAATACTCATATTATTTTTAAACCTCCCTCTTCACTCCTAGAAGCCTCACCTTTGGCAGAATTATTTCCAAGGAAGCCTTTGGCTCAAATCAAAAATAGTTTCCCGATTTACAGGTATTGTCATCTCTCGAGTTTCTTTATTTTATTTTCCTTATTCACTCAAAAATATCTTCTTATTATTTTATCCAATAATAACAAAAATATCTTCAATATCATAGGATGTTTTTATGATAATAATTCTACATACACTTACACACACCCATGTCTAATGGTTAAAGAACATACTGTTTCTGTGGGTAGCGAATTACTGCCTCATGATAATATGATTGTTCGATCTTCTTTTAACACCACTAATGGTTGCCATTATGATGGAACAATAATTATATATGATATATATTATATTTATGTCCTCTAAATTCTTCTGTATTTTATATTTAAAACATACATTTAATCTTTTCATGTTGTGAAAATGCGATAATTTCATATGAGGAAGTGTGGACAACCACCCCCTCAAGTGATGTGACTTGATAATGCCAAACATGGAATTAATGAACTTATTTTACCTATATAACATATATATTATACTATAATTAGAATATATCCATGTCTATGTTAGTTTTAAAGTCCATTAATATGACAAAAAATGAATGTAGCGTTTATGCATACGTACGGCCTACTGTCTCCATGAACGATACATTTCATTTCATATCTCCAATAATTATGGAATATTATTAAATAAATATATACAGGATATATATGATATTTATATCATTAACACCATTCCTTAGTTGATGTACATATACTTACTTGGAAAATTCATTTCATACAAGTTCATTGTTGACTCATGTACCGAACATCGACAAAACGTTTGATATAAACTCACATAACTAACTATTTTTTATAACGTGATAATATGTGATATGAATTGAATAATAAACTTTAAATTATGTACTTAAGCAATTAAAAGTTGAAAAAATATTATTATTCAGTAATATAATGAAAGGAACAAGACAAGTCAGACTTGAGGTCAGGGGATTTATTATCCTACTTTTAATTCTGTGAGATTTCTATTGTTTGCCATATATTTATTGCATGTGGTGTATACTATACTGACATTTGATATATATTATAATGATTCAATTTATATTCATGGTATTTTGTGATCCATCTTTTTCATATTATCTTTTGGTCATACGACTTGATTTATTACTACAAGATACGGGGTTTTTATCGACCTTTTATTCTCGTGAGATTCATGCTATATTTTCCATTATCTCCCTTGACTGTTATACTCTTTGAGTAATATAAATCCATTTATTGGTATTTACATCAACATTTTATGGTCCTTATTTCATGGGATGTATGTTTCGTTGGTTACCAAATCAGTATGGGAACCTTTCACCCTCTTCTTTTTAAAAGGCTTTATTTTGTTATGTCTTTTGATTCACATCTACTTATGTTTGGATATGTTCCTATATATCATTATTGATTTAAATAATATGTCCAAGTGATGAGATACCCTATTTTCTCTCATCATATAATTTTTTGAAATTTGATGTGACGTCGTTAGGCTACCCAATTTTTGAAAGGGAAATTCTTAATCCAATTTCAATTCTTTGGTATAAACCTCTAATTCTTGATTATGTCATTCTATGACTATGTGTGAATGACCTATGATGGTTTTACACTAAATATCCAATTATATTGGGTGTATTTATTTTTGTCACACATAATTATTTCATTGACTTATCCTTAATCTAAGGATACTGTCTTTATAAGGGACTTCGTCTCAATATCCTTTCATTGAGTTGTCCTTTGAATTATAAATGAACTTCATTTATACATTGTATAAAACCCATTTAAATTTTCATTTCACTCAAATGGAATATTTCCCTAGGAATTATTTTACTAAACAACAAAAAGGAATGTTTCTTTTTTTTGTGTAAGCAGTGACAATGACCTTTTCCGCCGTAACGAGTATTATTTGATATTTGGCTTCCATAACAAGACGTAATTTTTTTAAAAGTAAAATAAATACCATATACTCATTTTACGTATTTTGGTATTGAAAGTGGTTTTTATAATCGATTTATTATTTCAAAATCATAAAATTTTATATTGTTAATGAAATGTGGTATCATTATCTTTTCTTTATGCTTATGTTATGTGTTAGGATTATGTTTGGGTTCTTGGCCATTGTTACATATAAGGGTGGTTCCATGATAAAACTAGGGTGGGTGAGCCCGAGATATCTTTCCAATGCATTTGGTAACATGATGGAGGTAAATGTTAATGTTTCTCCAAAGAGATTTGGGGAATATACTATGATGGGTATTCCAAATGTGACTCCCTATGTAGCTGTGATAGCAACAATGTAAGTATGTTATGTATGCCTTAAGTTATCTTTATGATTTATGATTTCAATGTGTATTTCACAAATCTTATGATTTCATGGGGTATGTTAAAAATCTTATTTTATGCATATATTGACGATCTAAGGTTTTCTTTCTTTGTGCATCCCTTACTGAGGTTTTTATGCTCATCCCAAGTTCTTGAAATGTTTTTCACATGACATAAAGTAGAATTGGGTCAAGGATAAGATCATGGAAATTAAATTTTGTCTAAAACATGGAACTAGACATGACCCTTTTTTTAAAGAGTTTTTATTACGTGAAAAAAAGGAAACTGAGTGGATGTGTCAACTTTCTAATCATTGATATGTAATAGTTATGTTCAAATTCTCTAAAACTCTAAACCTGAAAAGACATTCAATGTGAATTATTAATTTAATTCATTATTATGTAATGTTATATGTCTCGGTCCTTATAGTTGGTATCAAAGGGAGGTTTAGATAACTTTAGAGGTTAGGGTATTCTTTAAGAAAAAGTGACATTACGATAATGGTTAGGATTTTGGAAAAAGTAATAGTTATTTTTATAAAGTGAATGAGTTTAAGATAACATGAATAAGTATATCTTAGTATTTACCCCCCTCAAAAGATATTATCTAATTATTTTGCTGATATAATCACACTGATCTTTTTGGTTTTAGTAAATGGCTGGATCTAGCATGCACCAAAGTAACAGTGGACATGATGGAAACTGTAAAAGTTTTCTGAATGAACAACTGAATGATATGGGAGATGAAATGAGAACTCTTTTGGTTATTCTCAACCAACTATCTGGATTCATGATTAACAACCTGAACCTTAGTGATTTTTATAAGGGATCATATATGCGAGAAAGGAATCCCTACGGATGTTCATGTTACAATCATAAAGGAAAGAATGTTCAAAAACTTATGTGTCAAAAATGTGGAAAGAAAAACATATCAAAATGATTCAATGGGATAAAAGGATTTTATTGATGTGGAAATAAAAGTCATAAATCAAGAAACTACCATGGAAAAATGAAGCATTTAACAGATTCTAGGAATGGGAAAAAATTTCTTTCTAAAGGATCAATTGATTATTTAAAATGTTGTGTGCATGGTCATTATGAAAACACATGTCCTACGTCGAAGTTTCAGGAATGGGATCACCAGGATCGTAAAAATATTCATTTACCAATACCTAATGCCATTCGGATTGCGGATGAGGAAATTGACAATGACCAATGATTGGTGTGGATTATTTCTTATCATGTGTTTTCCTATTATTGAAATCTTAGGATATGATTCATGATTTTTTTAGGAAAGAAGTATATTAGAATAAGGTAAAAAGGAACGGTTAATGGATCATGAAGAATTTTGAATGAGTAAGAAGTCAACATATAAGGGATTCTAGAGTTATGGTAGATTTTAGGAGGTGAAATGCTTAAAAGTATTAAGGATATTTTGATAAAGAGATTACATAAGAATACTTTTTATAGTTTGTGTAACCTTGATGTTTGATATATGTAAATTTTATTCAAGGAATAATTATCTTTTCTTTTGTGGATATAGTTATAAAGAACCATTTAGGTTTATGTGATCCTTGAATTTGATGCAGTTACAGGTTAATACATTTTGTGATGCAAAACGAACGTTATTAGATAAATTTTTTTGTTAAAATATCTTATGGTTATTTTTGATGAATTTATCACTTTTTGAGAATTTTATAAAATTATGTAGTTTTTAAAAAGGGATAACATGCAAACCATGTGACAACCCGTCATGTCGGACGAAGCTGCAAGAATCAAACCCACAACCAAATTGCGACTGGTATTTATCACCTACCACTGGACTATGTGAAGTCCTAGGTTAGTATGACTAATTCTTTTTAGTTAGATGATCTTATGAATCAGGAATAAGTTGATTTTGGGTTATCTATTGAAATTATTAACCTATCATGGAGGATATGTGATTAGGTTAATTACATTTCACTATGAGACTTTAAGAGTAACCGATGTTATTTGGAGATAAATTTTAATATTTACCTTGGAATACTATGTTATTAAATCCTGTAGTGATTTGGGTCTAAATCGTAGTTTGGGTAACATTGAAGAATTTTATGGAAAGCTATATATTTAATGGTCTTTCTTGAACCTTGGGTTCTTTCTGTTGAATTTTGGAGATTAAGAGTAGTATTTATTTTTATAAAGGATTATCCTTTTGGGGAATATTTGATCTTGTACAAAAAATATTGGTTTTGGTTAAGGTCTAAAGACATTGGAAATATATAGTTCTTCTTTTGTAGATTAGTTGATTCTCAAGAAGTTGTTTATAGGGCTATTAATGTGAACAAGTCATCCTAAATACTAATCTTTTGGTGAAAATATGAGTTTGTTTAAGAAATATAATAAGAGATAAAAGTATACATGACAAGTAAGTATGTTTTCTTATGATTTAGTTAAGCTCATAAATAAATTAATCAATAATAATAAACTTAAAACAAAAATGTTGTCGGTTAAATTTTCCTACATGGGAATCAAATACTGTTTAGCCCATCACAAGTTTATGATTTTTTGGTGGTTAACATTATCCTAGACATATTTTCTATCACACTCCATTAGAAATTGATGGTTTGTTTTCTCCTCCATATCAATGTTTTCATGGAATCCTAGTATATGTTGTCTCGGGTGACCTTTTTTCTTTTCTTTCTTTCTTTCAAAGTGATAGTTTATTTTACTCCTTTTTTGATTTTGGGTATTCATTGAAGTTTTGAAGCCCAATTTTAAAAATTGTGAGGACACAATTACCAAAAGGGTGGAAGGGTGTAACATCCCAGGAAAATAAATAATATGAAATTTTCATATTTATTAATATTTGTGAATAAAATTTTAATATTTTTTAAAGGAAATGCTATGTTCGATGGCATACCCAATATGCAACAACGTGTTTCTTTGAAATATTACATTGCGCACTAGTAATATAATAATATTATTTTAAATGGAAGTTAACGCCTAGTTGTTTAATGGTGGGAATGAACGGAACTAACTAAAAAATTATTATATATGATTGTTAAATATTTTAACAATTACCCAATAAATTATAGAGTCTTAAAACGCGAATGAATCCAATTTTAAGCATAAATATTTTTATATTCATTAAATGTTCGATTAAACACCTTTTGATGGAAAACCCTTTTTAAAACTAATTTTTTTCAATTTTATATGTTATATTTGACAAAATAAAATCCTTTTTTAGAATCGGGATATCAAAATTTACTTTGTGTAAATTTTTGTTATTTTTCGGATAATGTTCATTTTTTAATGAATAGTGAAAATGTTGTATTTTAATTCAAAACCTCATTTTCATCTTATTTTTTATATGGTTAAATTTCTTTTTAATTGGTTTTAAAGTTTTGTTAAAATATATTTTTACCATTTAATCCAATGGTGGTCATTGGAATTAATTTCACTTTGAAATTGGACATAAATAAGTGTCAATATTTTGATATATATTGTTTCATAAAAACACACTATTTGTTTTGACATTGGTAATTAATTATAAATTTAATTAATTAAAATTATATGGTTTTAATTTGGTAAAATGGAAATTATTTTGTTATTTTAAATATCTAATTTAGTTTGGGTAAATTTTTTGTATTATTCTGACAAATATTTATTTTTAATGAATATTGAAAAATACTGCTTTTTACATCAAAACTTTTTTCATCTAATTTAATTATATATATAGATTGTACTTTTAATTGGTTTTAAAGAGTAATTTAATTATGTTTTTGACACTTAACACAATTTTTTTCATTGGAAGTAATTTCACTTTTTAATTGGATGTAAAAACAAGTCAATCTTTTGGTAAATTTTACATCTTGAAAACTCATCTTTGGTTGTGACAAAGAGAATTATTTTTAAAATAATTACTTCAATTTCTACATTTAGAATTTGGTAAAATAGATTCCATATTTGGAATCAGAAGGTCCAAATTATGTAAAAAAGATTCTTTTGTTTTTTGACGTTATGAATTGTAACGATTATCATTATCTTTAATTATCGTGATTAAATAGTAATCCGGTTGTTAAGGGTAATAAAATAATATCATAATAATATAAAATGACCCAAAATGTGTCCAAATTATCTTTTTTGAGTCATGGCGGATCATGGAAATTATTTTACCAAACTTGAGGGCCCATGGAATCACATGGGTGTGATAGTGACATTTATGATATAATTTTTAAAAAAGAAGAGAAATATAACAAATGTTTGTGTATCCTAAGTAAATTTTTTTTATTTTTGTTTAAAAAAATGATCTCTTAGACTATAAATATTAATTTTAAGGATAAAAATATTTCCCACATCATCATATTTTTTTTATAATTTTGAGTCATTTAAAAAATAAATTTACTTATGACACCATGATGATGCAGTGATTTCCTCATTAATGAACGATTAGAAAAATGAAAAGATAAGGTAAAATCATAGACATAAACTTTAAAAAAAACTATTTTATTAATGGATTTATAACACTTATCACCTTATCCTCACAATATATCATTGTGTGACCTTTTAAATCATAAAATTAGTTTATAATAAAGTAGCATTTCAAGACTTTACAAAAGTGACCCTCCTCCTTCTTATAAAATGCCCCCACCTCTACCCCATTACCCACACTTCTCAAGACATTTTATCTTCCATCCTATTCTCATATTATCTCTCCAAATTAGTCCTTCACTATTAGTAGTCTCACTTTGGGTAGAAGTCTGTTCAAGGAAGCCTTTGGCTCAAATAAAAAACAGTTACCCGATTTAGAGGTAATTCCTTCTCTTGAGTTTCTTTCTATTATTTTCCTTCTTCACTCACCACTATCTTCTTATTTTTTGATCCCATAATAAAAAATATCCTCAATATACTAGGATGATTTTATTATAAGGATTCTACATACACTTACACACATCCCCGTCTAATGGTTAAAGAACATATTGTTTCTGTGGGTGGCGAATCACTGCCTCACGAAACGATGATTGTTCGATCTTCTTTTAACACCAATCATGGTGGCAATTATGATGAAACTATATTTAAATATGATATTTATTATATTTATTTCCACTCAATTATTCTGTATTTTATATTTAAAACATACATTTATTCTTTTCATGTTGTGCGAATGCGATAATTACATATGAGGAAGTGTGGACAACCGCCCCCTCAAGTGATGTGACTCGTTCATGCCAAAAATGGAATTTATAAAGAATGTAATTAATAAACTTATTTTACCTATATAACATATATATTATACTATAATTATAATATATCTATTTCTATGTTAGTTTTAAAGACCATTAATATGACAAAAAAATGAAAGTAGCGTTTATGTGTTCGTACGGCCTACCGTGTCCATGAACAATGCATTTTATTTATTTTCTCCAAACATCATGGAATATTATTAAATACATATATAATGGATATATATGATATTTAACTCATGAAAACCATTTCTGAGATGATTTAATTATAAATACATGTACAATTCTCTTCAAACATGTTCATTGTTGACTCATGTACCGAACATCGACAAAACCTATGATATGAACTCACATAATTAACTAATTATTATTAAATGATAATATATGATATGAATTGAATAATAAAAATTAAAGTTATTCCTTAACAAATTATAAATTTACCAATGTCTATTATTCATAAATATAAAGAAATGAACAAGACACATCAGACTTGAGGTAAGGGGATTTCTTATCTCACTTTTAATTCTGTGATATTACTATTGTTCCCCACTTATTTATTTCATGTGGTGTATTTTGTACTTCCATTAGATATATATTATCATGATTATATTTATATTAATTTTATTCTGTGATTCATTTGGTTCTTATTATCTTTTGGTTATACGACTTGATTGATTACAACGAGGTAAGGGTTTTTATCCAACATTTATTCCTGTGAGATTCATGCTATATTTTCCAGCATATTATTTGAGTGTTTTATGTATTTAAAATTATTATACTCTTTGAGTAATATAAATACATTTATGGGTGTCTAAATCAACATTTTATGGTCCTTATTTCATGGGATGTATGTTTCGTAGGTTACCAAATCAGTAAGGGAACCTTTCACCACCTTTTTTTCAAAAGGCTTCTTTTTGTTATTTCTTTTAATTAAAATATTTTTATGTTGGTATATGTTCTTCTATATCCTTATTTCTATAAATATTATTTCCCAGGGATGAGATAAACTTTTTTCTCTCATCAACTCATTTTCTGAAATTTGATGTGATGTCGTTAGGCTTCCGAATTTTTGTTAGGGAACTTCTTAATCAAATTTCAATTCTTTGGGATAAACCTCTAAATATTGATTATGTCATGCTATGAATTTGTGTGAATGACCTATGATTGTTTTACACTTAATATCTAATTATATTGGGTGAATTTATTTTTTTCACACATAATTATTTCATTGATTTATCCTAAATGTAATGATATCGTCTTTATACTAGACTTAGTCTCAATCTCTTTTCATTGAGGTGTCCTTTGATTTATATCTGACCTTATTTTATACAGTGTATAAAACCCTTTTGAATATTCATTTCATTCAAAGGTAATCTTTTCTCTATGAAGCGTTTTACTAAACAACACAAAGGAATGTTTCTTTTTTACGTAAGCGGTGACAATGACCTTTTCCGCCACCGAGAGTATTATTTGATCTTTGGATTCCTTAACAAGATGTAATGTTTTTAAAAGGAATATAAATACCATATTCTATTTTTACATATTTTGGTATTGAAAATGGGTTTTAGAATGGATTTATTATTTAAATATCATAAAATGGTATATTGTTATTGCAATGTGGGATCTTTATCGTTACTTTATGCTTATGTTATGTGTTATGATTATGTTATGGTTCATGGCCATTGTTACATATACGGGTGGTCCCGTGATAATCCTAGGGTTGGTGAGCCTCAGATTGCTCTCCATTTCATTGGTTAATGTGACAGAGGTAAACATTAATGTTTCTCCTAAAAGTTATAGGGAATATACTATGATTTGTATTCCAAATATGACTCCCTATGTAGCTGTGATAGATACAATGTAAGTATGTTATGAATGCCTTAATTTATTTTTATGATTTATGATATAAATGGGTATTTCAAAATTCATCTGATTTCATGAGGAATGTTTAAAAGCTTATGTAATTTATATATTGATGATGTAATGTTTTCATTATTTTTGTATCCTATACTGAGGTTTTTATGATCATCCAAAGTTTTTGAAATGTTTTTCACATGACATAAAGTGGAATAGGGTCAAGGATTGGATCAAGGAAATGTCATGTTGTCTAAAACATGGAACTAGTCATGACACTTTTGTTCAAGAGTATTTATTTTCTGAAAAAATGAAAACTAGTTAGATGTGTCTACTTTGTAATCTTTGAGATTTTATACTTATGCCCTAATTCTCTAAAACTATAGACCTAAAAAGATCCTCAATGTAAATTATTCATTTAATTCATGATTATTTAATTTTATACTTCCGGGTCCTTATAGTTTGTATCAAAGGTTGGTTTAGATAACTTTATAGTTTAGGGTATTCTTTAAGCACAAGTGACATTACCATAATGGTTAGGATTTTAGAAAGAGTAATAGTTATTTTTATAAATTGAATGAGTTTAAGATAACATGAATAAGAATATCTTAGTGTTTACCTGCCTCAAAAGATATTATCTAATGATTTTACTAATATGCTCACACAAGCATTTTTGGTTTTAGTAAATGGATGGATCTAGCAGACACCAAAGTAATAGTGGATGTGAAGGAAAGAAAGATGCTATAGATGTGGAAATGATGGTCATAAAACATTAACCTACCATGGAAAAAGGAAGCATCTAGTATAATATAAGAAAGGTAATGGAGTTCTTTATGATGGATCAATTGATTGTTTTAAATGTGGTGTGCATGGTAATTATGCAAACACATGTCTTACGAAGAAGTTTCAGGAATGAGATCACCAGGCTCTTACAAATATTCTTTTACCAATACGTAATTCCATTCTGATTGAAGATGAAGAAAATGACAATCACCAATGAATGGTATGTATTATTTCTTAACATGTTTTTTCATATTATTGAAATATTTGGATATGATTCATGATTTTGTTTGTAGGAAACAAGTATTTTCGAATAAGTTTTAATGAAATGATCTATAGATCATGGAGAATGTTGAATGAGTAAGAAGTCAACATATAAGGGATTCAAGAGTTATGGTAGATTTTAGGATGGTGAAATTGTTAAAATTATTAAGGCTCTTTTGATGATGCGATTACATTAGAGACTTTTAATAGTATGTGAAACCCATATGTCTGATATATGAAAATTTTATTCAAGGAATAATTATCTTTTTTTAGATATAGTTATAATGAACCATTTGGGTTTATATGTTCCTTGAATTTGAGGCAATTACCAGTTTATACATGTTGGGATGCAAAACGAATGTTATTAAATAACCTTTGTGGCTAAAATATGTTATGGTTATTTCTGAGGAATTTATCACTTTTTGGGAATGTTCTAAAATTATGTAGTTTTTGAAAAGGGAAAACACACAAACTCTATAACAACTTGTCGTGTCAGATGAATCTATGGGAATTGAACCCACAACCAACGTGCAGCTGGTATTATCTCTTACCAGTGGACTACGTGAAGTCCCTGGTCAGCATGAATATTTATTTTTAGTTAGATGATCCTATGAATCAGGAATAAGTTTATTTTGGGTTATCTATAGAAATTATTAACCTATCATGGATGATATGGGATTATGTTAATCACTTTTCAGTATGAGACCTTAAGAGTAACTGATGTTATTTGGAGATAAATGTTAATATTTACCTTGGACAACTATGTTATTAAATTATTCAGTGATTTGGGTTTCAATCTTAGTTTGGATAACATTGAATAACTTTATAGATATCTGTTCATTTAATGGTCTTTATTGAACCTTGGGTTCATTTTGTGCAATTTTGGAGATTAAGAGTAGTATTTGTTTTTATAAAAGATTTGCCTTTTGGGGATTGTCTGATCTTATACTAATTTTTTTTTGTTTTGGTTATGGTCTAAAGACATTAGAAATATATATTTCTTCTTTCGTCGATTATGGTATTCTCAAGAAGCTGATTATATCACTCTTAATGTGAACAAGTCATCCTAAATAAACATATTTTGTAGAAAATATGAGTTTGTGTAAGAAATCTAATAAGAGATGAAAGTCTACATGAAAAGTAAGTATGTTTCCTTATGTTTTAGTAAAGCTCATAAATAAATTCCTCAATGAAAAGTAACTTAAACCAAAAAAATTGTCTGTTATCTTTTCTTAATGGGTAATGATATTCTGTTTAACCCATCACATGTTTGGGATTTTCTGGCAGATAACTTTCTCTTAGACATATTTTCCATCACGCTCCATCAGAACATGATGGTTTTTTTCTCCTCTAAATCCATGGATTCATGAATTCCTAGTATATGTTGTCTCATTTGACCTTTTTACTTTTCTTTCAATCTTTTAAAGTTATAGTTTAATTTACTCTTTTCGGATGTGGTGCTTTCAATGAAGTTTTAGAGCCTAATTTTAAAAATTGCGAGTACGCAATTCACAAAAGGGTGGAAGGATGTAACATACCAGGTAAATAAAGAATATGAAATTTTCATATTTATTAATATTTGTGAATAAAATGTTAATATTACTTTATATGTAATGCTATGTTCAATGGCGTACCCAATACGCAACAACGAGTTTCTTTCAAATCTTACGTTGCAAAATAATAATATAATAATATTATTTTAAATGTTAGTTAATGCCTAGATATTTTAATGGTGGTACTGAACATAACTAACTATAAAATGATTATATATTTTCATTAAATATTTTAACAAATACCAAATAAATTATGGAGCCTTAAAATGCGAATAAATCTAATTTTAAGCATAAATATTCTAATATTCTTTAAAAGGTTGATTAACCGTCTTTTGATAGAGAACCATTTTTGAAACTAATTTTATTAAATTATATATTCTATATTTGAAAAAATAAAATCATTATTTAGATTCGGGACATCAAAATTTACTTTGTGTAATTTTTTTTTATTTTTCTGATAAGGTTCGTTTTTAAGGAATAGTGAAATGTTGTATTTTAATTCAAAACCACCTTTTCATATAATTTATTTATATGGTTAGATTATATTTTTAATTGGATTTAAAGTTTAGTAAAAATATATTTTTACCATTTAATCCAATGGTGGTCATTGGAATTAATTTTACATTGAAATTGGACATAAACAAGTGTCAATCTTTGGATAGATGTTCTTTCATAAAAACACACTATTTGTTTTGACAGTGGGAATTAATTATAAAAATAATTACTAAGACTTATATGTTTTTAATTTGGTAAAATGGAAATCATTTTTGAATTTGGAAGATCAACTTTATTTTGGAAAATTTTCTGCTATTTTTCTGACAAATATTAATTTTTAATGAATAGTGAAAAATACTGCATTTTATATCAAAACTGCTTTTTTAGATAATTTAATTATGTATTTAAAATGTAATTTTACTTAGTTTTAAAGTGTAATTTAATTATAGTTCTTTCACTTAACACTACATTTTTCATTGGATGTAATTTCACTTTTCAATTGGACGTAAAAACAAGTCAATATTTTGATAAATTTTACTTCTTAAAAACCCATCATTGGTTGTGACAACGAGAATTATTTTAAAATTAATAACTGTAATTTCTGTGTTCATAATTTGGTAAAATGGATTCATTATTTGGAATCAGAATGTCCAAATAATTTAATTAAGACTCTTTTGTTTTTGGACATTATGAATAGTAACAACAGTAATTATCTTTAATTATCATGATTAATTAGTAATCTGGTAGTTAAGGGTAATAAAATAACATCATAATAATATAAAATGTCCCAAACATGTGTCCAAACCTCTTTTTCTAGTCATTTCCAACCATGGAATGTTTTTTACAAAACATGGGGGCCCATGGTGTCACATGGTTGTGATAGTGACATTTATGACATTATTTTTAAAAAAGAAGAGAAATATAACAAAGGTTTGTACATCCAAAGTAAAACAATTTTAATTTTGTTTACAAAAATGATCTCTTTGACTATAAATATTCATTGAAAATCTAAAAATATTTCCTACATTATGATTTTTTTTTAATTTTTAGACATTTAATAAATAAATTTATTTATGACACCATGATGATGTAGTGATTTCCTCATTAATGAATGATTTAAATAAAATGAAATGATGAGGTAAAATCTAAGACATAAACTTTTCTAAAACCAATTTTATAGGTGGATTTAGAACCCTTATCACCTAATCCTCAAAATATATCATTGTGGGACTTTAAAATCCGAAAATAATTTTATAACAAAGTAACATTTCAAGACATTCCAAAAGTGACCCTCCTCTCTCTTATAAAAGGCCCCCATCTATAACACCTTACCCACACCTCTAAAGCCCTTGGATCATCCAAACTCTTCTCATATTATCTCTCCACATCCCTCTTTCTCTCTAGAAGCCTCAATTTTGGCATAATTCTTTCCAAGGAATCCTTTGGCTCAAATCAAAAAGAGTTACCCGATTTAGAGTTAATGACTTCTCTCGAGTTTCTTTATTTTATTTTCCTTCTTCACTCACCAATATCTTCTTATTATTTGATCCCATAATTAAACCAGTATCCTCAATATACTAGGATGTTGTTATGATAAGGATTCTACCTAAACTTACACACATCCCATCTAATGGTTAAAGAACATACTATTTCTATGGGTGGTGAATTACTGCCTCACGATACGATGATTGTTCGATCTTCCTTTAACACCTCTCATGGTGGCCATTATGATGGAACTATATTTATATATTATATATATTATATTTATTTTCTCTAAAATCTTCTGTAATTTATATTTAAATTATAGTTTTATTCTTTGTATGTTGTGCAAATGCGATAATTTCATATAAGGAAGTGTAGACAACCGCCCCCTCAAGTGATGTGACTCATTCATGACAAACATAGAATTTATAAAGAATGTAATGAATGAAATTAAGTTTCCTAAATATCATATATTTTATACTATAATTTTAATATATCTATGTCTATGATAGTTTTAATGTGCATTAATATGACAAAAAAATGAATGTAACGTTTATGCGTACGTCCGGCCTACCGTCTCCATGAACGGTACATTTCATTTCTTATCTCAAAACATTATGGAATATTATTTATTAAATATATACTTGATATATATTATATTTAAATCCTAAACACCATTCTGGAGATTATTTACTTATAACTACGTGGACATTTTTCTTCAAACAAGTTCATTGTTGACTCATGTACCAAACATCGACAAAACGTATGATATGAACTCACATAATTAACTAATTATTATAACATTATAATATGTGATATGAATTGAATAATAAACATTAATGGAATTCCTTAAGAAATTATATATTGACCAAAGTCTATTATTCAGGAATATAAAGAAACAAATAAGTGAATTCAGACTTGAGGTAAGGTGATTTCTTATCTCACTTTTAATTCTGTAATATTTCTATTATTCACAACTTATTTATTGCATGTGGTATATTGTGTACTGAAATTTGATATATATTATCATGATTGTAGTTATATTAATGGTATTATTTGATTCATTTGGTTCTTATTATCTTTTGGTCATACGACTTGATTGATTACAATGAGGTAAGGGGTTTTTATCCCACTTTTATTCCCGTGAGATTCATGCTATATTTGCCACTATATCCAGTGAGTGGTTTATGTACTGCCCATTAATCTACTATTTGAGAAATATACATCCATTTATGGGTATTTACATAAAAATTTTATGGTTTTTCTTTCATGGGATGTATGTTTCGTAGGTTACCAAATCGGCAAGGGAACCTTTCACCCTCATATGTTTAAAAGGATTATTTTTGTTATGTCTTTTAATTCACATATTCTTATGTGGGGATATGTTTTTGTATATCCTTATTGCTCTAAATGTTATTTACAAGTGATGAGATACCCATTTTTATCTCATAAACTCATTTTCTGAAATTATATGTGACGTCGTTAGGTTGCCGAATTTTTGTAAAGGAACTTCTTAATCCAATTTCAATTCTTTGTGATAAACCACTACTTCTTGATTATGTCATTCTATGAATATTTGGAATGGCCTATGATGGTTTTACACTTATTATCCAATTATATTGGGTGTATTGATTCTTGTCACACATAATTATGTCATTGATTTATCCAAAATCTATGGATACCATCTTTATAAGGGACTTCGTCTCAATCTCCTTTCATTGAGGCGTCCATTGATTTATACAGGACCTTCATTTATACGGTGTATAAAATAATTTTGAATATTCATTTCAATCAAAGGGAGTCTTTCCCCTATAATGAATTTTACTAAACAACAAAAAGGAATGTTTCTTTTTTTTACGTAAGCGGTGAAAACGACCTTTTCCGCCGTTGCGAGTATTATTTGATCTTTGGCTTCTATGACAAGCCGAAATGTTTTTAAATGGAAAATAAATACCAAATACTGTGTTTACATATTTTGGTATTGAAACTGGTTTTTAAAATGGATTTATTATTTCAATATCATAAAATATTATATTGTTATTTCATTGTGGGATCATTATCTTTCCTTTATGCTTATGTTATGTGTTATGATTATGTGATGGTTCTTGGACATTGTTATGTATATGGGTGGTTCCATGATAAACCTTGGGTGGGTGAGCCTGAAATAGATTTCCAATGCATTGGGTAACATGATGGTGGTAAATGTTAATGTTTCTCCTTAGATATTTAGGGAATATACTGTGATGGGTATTCCAAATGTGACTCCCTATGTTGTTGTGATAGCTATAATGTAAGTATGTTATGTTTTCCTTAAGTTATATTTATGATTTATCATTTCTATGTTTATTTAACAAATATTATGATTTCATGAGTTATGTCAAAAAATGTATGTTATGTATATATTGATGATCTAATGTTTTCATTCTTTGTGTATCCCTTACTGGGATTTTTATGCTAATCCCATGTTTTTGAAATGTTTTTCATAAGAAAAAAAGTGGAATAGGGTTAAGGATGGGATCAAGGAAATTTCATGCTGTCTAAAATATGGAACTAGGCATGACTATTTTGTTCAAGAGTTTTTATTTAGTGTAGAAAATTAAAACTGAGTAGATATGTCTACATTATAATCTTTGAGATATAATAATTATGTCGTAGATCTCTAAAAATCTAAACCTAAAAAGTTCCTCAATGTGAATTATTCATTTAATTCATGATTATGTAATGTTATAAGGTTGGGTCCTTATATTTAAATCATTAATTTTAAATATATATCATTTAAAAACTCAATTAATCAAATATGAAAATTTATTTTGGATATTAAAATTTCCATTTACTTTAAAATAGAAATTTACATAAAAAATACTAAAAAAATGAAAGAGGGGTTTTCCTTTAAGAAAACATAAAATATCATAATTTACAAAAATCAAATAATTTTCATTACAGCAAGAAAATTATTTTTCACCATACATATTAAAATAGAAAACTATATTTTCCATTACTAACGATTGTCAAACATTTTTTACAAGTAGATTTATTTTTAAAAAATATGTATGAATGAAAAAAAATTCCATTATATAACACTGCATTATATATAATTTTATGTATAAAATAATTGATAAACATAGAAATGGAATAGAATTAACGTTTTAATGAAGAATTTGAAAGATTATTTTTTAAAATAAATGTTTCTAACCACATTAAGAACATTTTAATAACAATTCACATTAAAAAATTTCATTAAAAGAAGAAAAAACATCATTATAATATATAAAAAAATTATTACATTAAAAAGTTTTCTTTTATTGATCCTTGTTAAATAATATAGGTTCAAAAAAATTAATCCTTAAGTAAAATAAATTCAAATAATGTCACTAACATCGAGTTAGATTCATCAGGATCCTTGTTTATGTATCAAAATAAGAAAAAAATATTAATTAGTTAAATTCTTAAGAACATTTTTCATGTATATTAATAATTTTATTTTACATATTAGTATGTAACAAAAAAAATAATTAGTCAATTATACTTACATTAATTTTTTTGATATTATTTGGATTCTAAAAAATCTAATTTTAGTAGATTGACTATGGTCGAGTAGGTCATTATTTCAACATATAGAGAAAATTAATACTGATATAAATTATCATATTAATTTGAAAATTATAATTTTTACAATAAATCAATAATGATGATTGTAAAAAATGAACTATGTCATGACTATGGAGATGGTAGTCCATAAGTGAACATGAGTATTTTTTTTATTTTCAATAATCAATATTGAGAGATGGAATGTATTATTTTTCGTTAATGAATGATTAAAATATAAAAAAAATTTAATATTGATTAAAATATACATATAAATATATATATATTTTATCTTATTTAAGGGTGAAAAAAGAGTCAAATTTCTTCATGGATTGGGTATTCCACCCGTACGAAAGAACGACAGTATCATTTTTCAGTGTGATAAAGGAAATGGTATATTATCATTTCAGAATGAAAAATAAGTCATGTAGATCATTATTAATTCATGTAGTGTATATATAGCAGTTTCATTATCCTTATTACCATGAAAGTAAATTATTAGTGATAAAATAATCGCATTATGGAGTGAGGTGGTAGACCACCGTATACATGAGTGACATTATTGTGTCCCTAATAGAAGAGAAGATAAGATTATATATGTGATGTAATAATTATATAAAATATATAATATATATATTTCAAATAAATAATTATAATAATCCATGAGAGGTGATTATGGAAGACAAATGACATCGGTTCGCAAGACGATAGTCTGTCATACGTAGAAATAATGATTTTGTATCCCATTATATGGATGGGGAGACAAATTTTGGCTGTTACATTGATATAAAAACAAATGAGTGTATGGGAGACACTATTTTTATTATATATGAATAATTGAGGAATATTTTAAAGATGAAAATGACTAAATAATACAAAAACTCAACATTTAAATGGTTTCTCTTCATCAAAGTCCACCATATATAAGAAAAAAATACACCATATGATGTATTTAAAATCAAAATAACGGATCTATGTAATGAGAATGGATGTTATAAATTTTTTTATTTTGGTATTGGGCATGAAATTTGGCTATTATGGTGTGATAAAGAGTGTATAGATGGTGTCTCTTTACAATTAGGGTTAGTAGAAAACAAGTTATTTTTAAAAAAAATGGTGTTCGCACATTTCCCAAGAAGAAAATGGCTCTAAAACAAACCATTCAAGAGAAATATACACAATAAGGTAGAATTATTTCTGTAAAATAAATTTTATAAAATCATTAAGGAAATTTTAACACCTATATTATTAGTTTTACCGCAATAAACTATTTTCACCGTAACCACAGAAATTGATTTTTCTATATTAAAAATTATTCTGGTAAAAACATATGTTTACCACATTTGATAATATAAATTTTTATGATTCCAAATATGAAATTCATCTAATGAAAATTAAATTATCTTAAGTATAATATTTTAATTTAATATTAAATCCATATATGAGTCCAAAATTGACTTTTTAATAAATTTATTTTTATGAAAAATGATGATTGTATATCTATTAATTATATATTAATAATAATTATATGAAAAAAATTAATATTTTGTAATATAAAATCAAAACATTTAATATATATATAAATTCTAATATATTTCAATCATATTTAACTAAAATGGAGAATAATTATTCCCTTTAAAAGATTTTTCATGATAACCCATTAATAAACACAAAAATAATTATTTAATAAAATACAATATAATGGTTATTAAAAAGTAATTATTGGTAATAAATAAAAAATTTGAATAATTATTTTACGTGAAACTATTTCAAAAATATACTGGTACTTTTAGATAACTTTATATATATATATATTATTAATGAATCTATTACAAAAATTAATATTTTATCACTATTCCTAAAAAAGATAATATTGTATGAAAAATCCAAATATTTTACACTAGGTTAATTTTGATATTCTAAATAAATAACCAAATTCATTTTTAAGTCAAATTTTATATATTATAAATTATTCTTTCAAATAGAATCATTATACAAATATATTTTAGTTATAGGTATTTTTATTTTAATATAAATATTACAAAATAGTATTATAGTGACTATAACAACATAAATCCAGGAAATGACTTAATCTCTCATTAACTAATATTTTGCATTCCTCCCCCATTTTTTAAATTTTCCCTAAAAATTTTATTCTATTACTAAACATGTGTGGATATATTCCCTTCATAGTGTATTTATATTTCCATGTTTCTTCTTAAACCATTTGATTGTTCATTAAAACATTACCATGGTGAATAAAATTACTCATAAAAAATTGGCTAGTAAATTCGTGACTATAAACTAGTCATCTTTCATAAAAATATATTAATAATAATCTGATCTAGCGATCAGAACATGAGAAATATCTCCCACATTTTCCCTTAACCTTGAAAACGGAAATACATTGTGTAATAGGAGAAATCTTAGGTGGAGAAGACACTAAGTGGGAACCTAAACCGTCATTATCAAGTATTTCAAACGTTCCAACAAGCCACTGACATAGATTCCCTATTTTTATAAAATAAATATTAATTTTATAGGGATATAATTTAATAAAAACCTGGTGACCTTCCTCGATAGAATGATATTTCCTTGGGTTATATGCAAGACTATTCCACCTTCTATAAATTGTCCTCACATACTAAAATATATACTATATATTCTCTTCCTTTTCATATAACATCTAGGTTCCTATAAAATACCATTCCAATACATCACCACAAAAATATGGATATCAACACCTCTTTTTATATAATTCTCTCAATGAGTTGATCTTTATACTGGGATGAAATCTATTTTTATAAGGAAACTCCACCACTGAATAATAATGATCCCAACATCCATAGTAATCATTGAAAATGAAAAAAATAATATTGTCCACAGTCTTAATTGTTTACACATATTGACCCTATTTTTGGGATTAGAATTTGTAAAAAAAATTATCTTACCACCCAACAACATATTATTTCATTTCAATAAATTAGATATGAATCTAGGATCACAGTATGAATAAACGGTGAGAGATTCTCCTTTTAGACTCTCTATATCATTAGGTACAATTAAAAATGATGATGTAATTAATTTGTATCTATAAAAGGTAGAAAATATTTAGATTTCTTTAATTTGATATCAATAACCGAAATCACATTGTTACTTGGTTAATAACTTCATTATACAACCAAAAATATTAATTGACATGTTTTCCCATTTCCACACATTGAATGGAGAAGGTTGAAACATTATATTATATAATTTTATCTCAATATTTACCTAATAGCGTGTTAATAATTTAAACATAAACTGTGAAATATTCTTTTTCCTTCCAACCCATATGTAATACAAATAATGGTAACTATAAATCATTTTTCTCCCCATGTGAACTTAAAATAAATAACTACGACTTTAACATATAATTTGTTTCTTCAACTGGGAATCATTATTAATACATAATATCCATCTAAATCAAAAAAAATTCATCGTCAATATATAAAACATGAAACTCAATATTCTCAAAAAATTAATCATTTTACTACAAATTAATATTCTCTTTCAAAAATTGTTTAATTCATTTTGATAAATTATACTATAATTGAAACTGTAACAAAAAAATGATATCCCGAAATCCATAATTTATATTAATAGATTCATCAAATCATTATTGATTGGGTCACGTTCCTAATTTAAAATTGTTAATGTATAAATATTTTTGAGTCTCAACTAATATTTGAATTTGTTCTATTTTCATATATGGTAAGTAATTGTGTAAAAATATTCATTTATTATTTTGATCACTCTTATCTCTCTCATGTTCAAATCCTTTAATGGGAATATATAATTCATGATTTTCTATTAATATATATTTCACACTATACACCAGGACAATTTATCCACCTAATTTTTTAAATTAAAAATAATAAAATGAAATTCAAGACAATTTACATGGTAATTTAACCCATTGGGTTTCAAATGATATGAAGAATAAGAAATTAACTAATAATTTTGTATTAGGACAAAACAATATCCAAACAATTATACAAAATTGTAGATATTAGATGTCCAATTTTTGGATGGATGGTACAAAATTGGATCATTCTCCAATATTCTTTTTAGTTCCAAAAAAATTCATTAAATTATTTTATTAAGTCGAATGTATCTCTTATTCAAGAGAGCCTAGTAAATAGGATAGAGAACCAATAATATATTTTAGCAGTCCATTAATACTAACTCTCTAATCTGAGAAATTAAATAATATCTATGATATTTTTTTCTCATCTCCATTATTTAACAATATCAGTTTCAGTATAGTCAACAATGAATCCCTGTTTAGAAATATGACTTAAAAAGAAATAAATTTTTTGTAATAGAAATTCACACATACTAATTCATACAATCAATTTAAATTCATTTATGATTTGAAAAAAATCTATATGTGTTATTCATGTTCCTCATGATTTTATGAATATATCATAATGTAAACAATATAGAGAACCAATAACAAATACATTATCTCATGGGAACCGTTGTCCATAAGGTCCACAAATATGATAGAAAAATTAAACAACATAAAGGGTGAAATAAAAATTCATAATTCCCAAAACTGGATTTAAATAAAATCGATGGAATATGTACTTACATCATAGTATACTAATAGTACCTTGACTTAAGATCAATCATTGAAAATTTCTATTCTCTCAAGAGTTAATAAAAATTCATCGCACTGTAGAAAATGATAATTATTCATTAAAATGATTTTATTCAATCCCCTATATTAAATGATAAGTCTTTAAAAATAATAATACATTTAAAAAAATATGGATAAACCTATAATGTTGTTAAAGGGAGGATAAAAAAATATCGAAACTACTATAATTTGTTTTTATAATTCTAAATGTTCCATTTCAGTATTTCTTTAAGGGGGATTAGAAATAGGGTTAAGATGAGGAACTATGACAACTGTAAATTCAATCAACTAATCAAGAATAACACCAATAAAATCATTAGGAAATACAAGAATGTATTGATTAACTACAAAAAATACATAATATGAAAAATTACATTCAGTTCATCAATATTATCTGGGTAACAATCAATACATTCTCTAATCAATTTCCCAGATTCTCGGTATGTTATTAATTGAGTGAAAGCTTTGGGAAAAAGATAATAATCTCTATAATTTTTAGTAGTAGGAAAAAATGAACAAGAAATATACACATTATGAATGATATCAATATATTATATGGCTAGTTCAAAATTAATTAGATGAAATACCTTCCCACTAATGAAATTTTAATGATTCCAATAACTCATTATTCTTTTAATACATCCACCTTGTGTTTTTAAAAAATGTCCCAAAATGCATCCATATGGTGATATTCCAAATTTAAATGGAAATTTCTTATAAATGTAATTATAGAAAATATGGATTTAAATTGGGCATTAGAAAAATATCAATTAAAATGTAACATATGTTCCACAACATCACTTTATGGATGAATATCAGCTATTTCAGTAGAAAAATATTTTTCATCAAATCATTGTATTAGTTACTAATGATTTCTCCCACAAGTGACTTAATTTGGACACACTCAATCATAATGACTCAATTCAATGAATCAAAATCATCATACGATAATATTATCAATATTCATCTACTCATATTCAATTCATTCATAACGAATATGTCAAAACTCAACACATTCAACGAACCATGAAGACATCATATTACATTCTCTGGGATGCTTTTTAATACACTTCTTACAATATACGATCATTATATTCTTAACTGTATGATTCATTGATATATTTGTCCCCCTTTTCCTTCTATCTAGACCTTTTTATACACTTGTAATATTGAGGAGAGTCTATGTTGAAAATCCCCCTCTCCACATTCATAAAAAAATAAAAAACATTGTCATAGATCATAAATTCATTTATGGATAGAGATATTCATATACATGGGTGTAGTCCTAAAACAAATATAATAATATTTTTATTAATATTCTACATCAAATATACCAGATACCTAGCCAATGTTATTAAATTTTCATCATATTGGGACACAAAATTGATTTTATCCCCAATTCTTCGAATTGATTTTCAGTTTGGTGTTGAAAAACCATTGAGAAATATTTCTCATAGAAAATTTCCATAATTATATCACATTCCATGGCATAATGATCAATATTTTCTATGGTATTCTTAACTGCAGACCTCTATTAATTTTCTAAAACTTGAAAATAATAAAACAAATGAGTTAACATATAATGAATTGAAGAATAATGACCTCAAATATATTCTCTAGAGTGTTTATCCATCCTAGGGATATTACAAACTCTGATGATTAGTTGAATGATGGGGAATATTGTCTCATTAAATATTCAACTATTGACATATTCCATCATCGTATATTAGATTTATCATTACAAGGGATAACCTCAACATTTTATAGCTTGTTTCGATATATCAATCGTTTGAAAAATATTCTATTATAATTGGAACAAACTATAAATTCTAATTTTTATGCATATATTCCTCTTCATGCCGTATGAATAGAGATTACCTATTTACTAGGTGTAAAAACATTTTGAATTTCTTAGTTTATATGACAAAATATGGAAATCATTAAATTTGATATCATTTTATCATAACCCTAATCAAAATCATTAATTTTTATTATATTATCATTATCCTAAATTCTATATATATTTAAAAAGACCTATACTGCATAATATAAGGAAACATAATTAATAATAGTTAATAAATCATAAATTAAATCCCCAATTATATAAATAGTGGAAAATTATAATTAGTATTCATTTTCAAAATATTCCAAATCCTTTAAAATAAATCATGAATTATTTTCACAAGAATCATCATGAAATTCAAGATGACCTTTTCTTTTCTATTTTTTGTTTATAAATCCTATGATTTTTTTTTTCAAATACTGAATGTGAATAAAAGATGTGATTATGCGACATAAAAGGCTGAGTTTTTTTAGTTTAGTGAAAAAGTTAAAATCCCATTATGTTTTAACAATTATAGTTCTTTGAGTGAAATGTATTAAATAATTTTTATATGAAAGCACATAGATTTTTTTCTAATAGAAAAATTTTCAAACCCATATCAAAAGAATATAAGACATGTGGGTAATCTCGTACATCTTCATTCATATAACACCTACAAATTATTTAACCAATATTTTCAAATTCCATAACTGAAGTTCCCAATGAATTAGCGGGTTATTACATACCCACCCATCGTTGCTTTATCATGGATCCAATAGTCCTTGTTTAGTAACGTCACCACAAATCCCCAGTTTATAATATAGCTATGAATCATATTTATATAACATAACCACCATTATTGGGTTTATAACCAAACCAACCATCATTTTTACCAATTACCAAGAACTATAACATAATCATTATTCATGAAATTATTCATTTTCTTTAAAAATCCTTTAGAATCACTTTTACTAATATATTAAAAAAAATTATATGAAAATCCCCATTTATATTATAAACCAATTTCCAATAATAAAATAATAATAAAAAGGAAAATGGATATTTTATTGGAAGAAAACATGAATGGTTGAAATGGAATCCAAAACATAAACAATGGTTACGGCGGAGGAAAAAGCATTTTTATAGTATATATTTAAAGAGAATATTCATTTTTTGAAATAATGTTCTACATTGTGTCCCATGATTTATTTTTTCAAAATAACATTGAAATAATGAATAAAATTCCATTTATAACCTCCAATACTTATATAATTAAACATATAAAATCATTTTTAATACATGGACATGGAAGAGATAGACCGATTCAAGAATGATAAAAAAATCGATTTTTTAAGGAAAACTCACTGACAACATTGGAAACAATTGAATTGTTATACACATGAAATTATAATATTAAAAAATAATTAAATATAATGATAATTAAGAATGTAATGATATAATATATCAGAAGGGATATATAAATATACAACTCATATTTAAATATTGGTGCATAGCATCAAAATATGCATCAACAAAAGGAAATTGATATAAAACCCTTTTCCTTGAGTTTGATATATCAGACTTGTTCTTTGTCAACCTGAATAAAAAAATTGTGTTAATTTTTTTCTTTATTAAGATCATTTTTCATAATTAATATCCCATTTATTTAAAATTTTCCCATGTTATGTAAAATTAATAATTAATTTAATTTTTGTTTTATGTTTCCAGGATATATATCTTACTTGTCCAATAATTACTATGGTAGGTTTACTTAGGTAGAAGTAGTCATTATTTCATAATCCGTAGAATAATAATAATGGATTAATTTAAATATTTTTAAATCTATAATAACTTATTAAACTAATCATGAAGGATTATAATGAAAATTTAACTATGATATGATCTATAAGATGGTAGGTCAAAAGTATTCATCAGTTACATTTCAAGTTTATAATGATCATTATGGAAATAATGTATATATTTATTTATATATTGAATAATAATAATTACAATAATAAAATTTGGTATCCTGAAATATAATTATCTATCTCATTGATTTATTTATAGATAAAAATAGAGTCACGTGGCTTTGTGGAGGCGGTAGTCCACATGTATGCATGAAAAATATTATCAAATCTATATGAAATAAAGAGAATAATAGATATATATATATATATTATGAATGATAAATATCATCTGAATATCATAATTATATAACAAATATTATATATATATATATATATTCATTCTCTAATAATTAATACAATTCTTCTAAAACATTATTGCAAAATTAATTTCATAATCTCTCGAACCGATAGTCCGACATACACATGACCGATATTATTATGTCCCATCAGACTGAAATATGAGAATGTATATGTGATATAATGACAATATAACTATTTATATGTTAAAATTCCATATATAAACATTAAATACTTCATTATTACTGGCTATGAGAGGCGGTAATGAAAAAAAATTAGAAATAGTTCAGGAGTCTGTAGTCCCCCATAGTCACAATGGATTATTTGGTATCCCATTTGATGGAATAAGGGATATATATTACTTATTCCTTTAACATTATAAAATATATATTTATGGTTTATAATAACATTAGTATATATTAATAATTTATGAATATTTGATGTGGTAGAATTGAAACATAAATAAAAACTCATTGTTATGAAAAATATATCTTATTTTAACATCCTCCATTGATTTGATCCAAAATAATTCATTTATTTTATATATGATTTGTATAATAAATCAATCTATAGGGGATTAATTTTTGTAATATATTCTTATTGGTCTTGGAATATCCATTTTTCATTAATGTTGTGTAGTGGAGTGGGAATTGATTGTCCTTTATTATGTGTGGTGAGTGGAACACATGTAATATTTGAAAATAAAGATGATGCCATATTTTTTCTCATGAAAAAATGACCCAAAATAGATCATTATATATCCATATACATTATACAAAAGAAATTTGTCCATTAAATAAATTTTTGGAATGTTTATTATTCATTTAAAGCATTTTCTATTTAGTTTTACCACCTAGTAATCCAATTTTCACCGTAGCAATGCTAATTATTTTTTACTGATTCCCAAAATCATTATGATAAAATATATAGTTAAAATTATTATATATTATTAAATATTTGTATGAAGAATATATAACAATGATCAATTAAATATAGGGTAAATTATAAATTAAAAAAACCGAAGATGTAATGAAAAATCCGTGTTTCAAGAAGTGTATTTCTCAGGTAGGATATGATTTTATATTAACTCTATGACTCATAATAACCAATTTATAAATCCATATTAACTTTTATTGATATATATAGTATAAATTTAAGTTAAACAATTTCTCAATAGATATTAGACCTCAAACTCTTGAGGAAAACTCCATAAGACATTCAAGAAAAAATTTAGGAAACCCATTGATTATGCGATGAATTATTCCACCAATAAACACATAATAAACACTATTATTGAAAAATAAATCCACTTAATATGTTTTATTATAGTTTAACTCTCAAAAAAAGTCCTTGGATCCAAATATTATTGAATTATAGAGGATTACCCATTAATAGAGACAAAATTAAATCCTATTATGATAATAATCAAGAAATGTCAAGTGTTAGATTAAGACACCCATCCAAATAATAACATTGAAATGATCTATGTTGATAAATAAGATATTACATACAATATATACATTGAATATGAATAGGGAGAATGGTAGACAATATAATCCATACTCTTTCTTTTCTCTAGAGTCACCAATTCAAAATATAAGGCATAAGAGACATTGGATGTATTAGAAGATCTTCAATATGAGTTAATACAATGTACTGAGATTCATATATATTCAAATTAATTAGTATTTTAAGTGGAAACAACAAAAATGGAACTAATCAATTTTGGATGAACTATAGAAACTTTTGTGGGAGATTACTAAAATGTGTAAATACATCATTATGGAGGCATGTGGATGGAAACATGTATATAATGAATCATCTGGGGAAAACATATATTCCCTAGTTTTATATATGGTTATATTATATTAAAGAAGAGATAGATCCCAAAAAATCATGTACAAATGATAATAAATCCAACATGAACTTTAAATCAATAGAGGCACTAATGAAAAAGAACATTACGTGTCTTGTATGGTCATACTAATAATATCTCAGGCCATTAAACTTTTTTTATTTTGTAGGAAGAGGATATTATAAATCACCAACATTGTTTCCCACAGAAAAAATTCTATTATTTCTATATCATTTGTATGAAAAAATAAATCTACCATTAGATGATTATAAACTCATGTAAATACATACATACATTCTAGGTCATTTTCAACCATCAATTACCAATCCACATATTCTTCATAGGTGGTATTATTTACCATTATTACCAATGACTTTTTATCATGTAGGAGACACATTTAACCCTCTAAGACTCCATCATCTGATTATATATAACCAAAATTTGATAAATTTTTTTAGGAAAATAATATTTCATACTCTATCATTGATGATTCACATTTCATGTCTGATAAACTCTATCCATATAACCATGGATATAGATTCAGGGATTAAATATTTATTAATGTCGGCATTGAAGTCATTCTATATCAAGCCGTCATTATTTTCATCCATGTTTACCGAGTCCCAAAAAATTATAAAAAATCCATAAATAATTATTATGACACAATTCACATTAGATGAATTAGGATCTTTTTGTATTTCTAAAACCATCATAATCATTTGAAAAACAATTAGGGATTAAAAATATAACTATCCACATGGAATAATATTTTTTATTAATGTAACTCTTATAATCGACTCCAATCCTCATTTTTTTGTGCTTACACCAACCAACCATGAGTACTGATAGGTATTATTATATCTTCCATATATCGAGGATACACATCACTACATATATTTTTTTGTGATCAATTTTTTTTATTTCCCTCTCATGGTTCTTTGATAACACCCTCTAATGGGACTAATAAATGACTTATTAGGGGTATTACATGAACCATTAAGAGATCGAGAGTTTTTGGAAAATGAATCCCAATAAAAAATTTCTAATTTAGAGAAATAATATTAAAAAAAGTTTAAACAGAAAATAGTGAATAGATACTTGTATTATATCAACCTAAAAACAGAATTCATATTTCCCAAAAAATAAATTGTATCTAAAGGATTTTCATTTTTATATTCTTCTGTGAATGTGATTCCACCCTACCACTTATGTCTCATTATTCATAAATCCCATACACCTATACATGCCAAAATCCAAACTGAAATTGGAAATATAGAAAACCATTCCTTTGATACTAATATTAACTAAACTAACATGGATTATGAAATATTTAAATCACCGTATATAGTCCTGTCACTTACAAAAAATAATTCCCAAACCCTATGGGCTTACAATAAGTATATGGGCATCAAGATATTCTAAAGGGGATGATTTTTTTTCAAATGAAATTATAACATGGTTATCAAAGGATATACAAAATAATTTAGTATAATGAATCAGAGATAGTAATAGAATATATAAAAATGGAAGAAGTGAAAATGATATACTAAACAACAATTGTATAAGAGAACTCTGAAAAAATAACTATGTGTCACATGATATCACACCCAGAATCCCACAAACAAAAATTAAACACATCCATGGCCATTATAAAGAACATTTCCCTTATATACATTAGGTAGAATATGTTTTTATACAAAAAAAAGTTTCTGATGTGTGAGAGATAGGGATAAAATTATGATCACACCAACTATTCCAAAATAAGTCTTTATAAAATAAACCAATTATTCTCATGGAATGAAAAAAAGGAATGAGATGTAATTTAACTAAAATCAATTATAGATCATCTATTTTTAGAATTTAATAATGCACATAATAAATAGGATCTTAACGAGCTTCAATATACATCCCAAAAAACACTTCATTGACATTAACAAAAGAATACATACCCATGGGTAATAATATTCTCATGTTAATGAGGATCCTCATAACAAAATCATGATTTGTAATCCTCATTTAGTTCACATTATCCTAGTATAAAATGTATTGTGGGTAATATTTCAGTTCTAAAAGTGGATCCTTACAAAAATATAGGAAAAATTGTGTACACATTACCCTAAAAGAACTAGTATAGGGGGATTGAGTTCATTATAGAGGATATGTCTCTATATCATCACCAATCACATTTAGTATAACAAAACTAGGGTCATTAAAATTTAATTTCATCATTGATATTCAAAACATTTTTTAAATCATTTTTTAATGCAAAGGCCAAAATATATTTTTAAAACCACAATAAAAACAAATATATTTTATCAGATTATTTTCTATGAATTTAATCAACATTATAAACTCATTTTTGTGTAATATAATATATACTTTATAATACGTAGCTATGCCAGGAAACAATGTTCCTTGAAACACTGTAAATATAAATACACATTTGAAATCAATAATACATGATGGAAAAGGGTTATTATGAAGGATTAATAGAACCTAGATTGAGAATTCCCAATCCAAAATGTACAAATAGAAAAAATTTATAATGGAGAAATTCATTGGGAACACTTTCCATCAAAATTCCTAAATGAAACACCATGGTGAATGAATATCTGACCAAGACTAATCAATTCTATAATAGATCTAGAATGAATTTTATTCGAAACATGGATCTAAAAATTCACATCGTTGGAAATGAAATCCCTTATTGGGAAATAAATTGAATTTAGAGAATATGGAGATCAAATATAGAAATAAACATTAACTCACCATGAGATGGCTACGACATGGTTTAACACATAAATCTCCCAATTAATTAGGTTTATAGTGAAAATTATATACCAATAATGTATCCAAATTCAAATGTATTGAATTACGGTCGAAGGGAGGAGGATTAATGTAACAAAATTTGGTTATTTGAGGTGAAAATATGTTACTAACACTAACATTACTTCCCAATTTTATACCACCATCTAGTTTCTTATTTATATTAATTAGATGGTGGTGTTAAAATTATTTTATAAAAAACATGTTTCCCACTAAATAAGTATTTGGGTTCCATTAAATTTTAGTTGGAGTTCAAATAAGATCTCTATTCTAAGAGAGAACCTCTGTCTTGTGGGTGGGTTTCTTGTTGGAATATTATACATCAAGTATCAGACCGGTTAGTTCAAGGAATAACTATAAATTTTCAAGAAAAATCTCATTTATACATTCAATAAAAAACATAAAAAGAAACATATAGACCCATTACTATCTAAAAAAATAAAATACAAGGAAGGAGATGAAAAGGTAAAATTTTATATGGAAATAAGAACAATATAAATTTAGTACCTAAAAATTATATAGGGGTAACATACCAAAAATATGAACAGTTTGGAAATTGTGAATATTAGATATTGAATGCTTCTTTCCTAGTTTATGTAATATCATGTGAGGGTATTAATGTAGATCCATAGAAAGTAGAATTTATTGACCTGAGGAATCATTCTAGTGTTTTTTTCACAATGTTATTTATTTGTTGAAAACTAATCTTTTTGTAGAATTTTTATTTGATATAAATCATGTTGAAGGTGTTGGTTTATGGAAGTTTTTATTTGATACTAAGAAATAAGGATGATGATAATGCCCTTTTTGTTGCTGATGATTCTTGGAAGATAATGTTGTTGATGAGTTAGGAACTAGAATGTTTATAAAACCTAATAAACAAAATTTGACGATGCTTAGACCATCGTAATGTTCTCTCAAATTTTAAAATGTTTCAAGATAAAAGATCTTGATGAAATAGGAAAGATTTTTGAAGACATTAAATGAGAAACATTTGGAGATAATCAGATCCATAATTTTGACCAACATTCTAAGAAAAATTGTATCTAGATTTCTGAGAAAAATTATTATGAAATTAATAAACTAATTCTGAGAAATTTAGAACCTAATTTATGAATAATTCAAAACAGAATTTATGTAGATTTCATAACTATATTTTTGAGCAATTGGTAATCTGATTTCTGAGAAATTTGGAAGCTGGTTTCTATGAAATTCCTAACAGACTTTTGAGCAATTCAATGCCTGATTTCTGAACAATTCAGATCATGATTTCAGCATAACTCAGAATATGATTTCAAAACAATCTTGAACCTGATTTATATATAATTCAATACCTGATTTCTGAAAAATTCATAACCCAACTTCTGCATAATTTGAATCCTGATCTATGACCAATAAGGAACCTAAGTTCATCACAATTTGGAACCTGATTTCTGATCATGTTTCTTTGAATCCCAGAACCAAGATCCAGCATTATCATTCTAATAAGGATATATAGAGTTAAAGAAGGAAACCCCAAATTTCAACATAGCATAAATATCAGAGAAATATAAGGAGGTATGTTGAAGCCAAATATAGAAGATTAAATGTGATCGATCTGTAGAGTTTTAAGATTTAATGAGGTGGGAAATATTTTCAAGACTACTACATTTTTTCATGATTCCTATAAATATGAGCTTCGATCATTCACTCATTTGTAATATTTTACAAATTTGGAAAATGTGGAGAGCTTGAGAATATAATGTAAAAGGTTCCCAAAAGATTGAATTAGTATTCTTTGAGTGTTTATTGAAAGGGAAAAAAAACTAGAAAAATCCTCACCGTACTGAGAATATCAGAGTTTGCAAAATCCGAATGAGGATTTAGATAGATCATTTGTTTATTTGATTCAAAAAATCTTTTGTTCTCATTTTTGGCACAATTTTTCATTATGAAAACATTTTAAAAACATGGGATACGTAATAATCATTACAATCACGAGGTAGAAGGTGTGTAATTAGAGATGACCCATGTTTTATTCACCTTTTCATTTATGTGGATTTTCATATACCCAAGAGAGTGTCTATAGAGAGGAAGTAGGGTTTCACATCGAATCTTGACCTTGTAAATCATTTGTGTATTACATTCTTTACTATTATCAGATTATTATGTATTTTTTACAGGTTGATAAGGGAAAAAATCTTAACAGGTTGTAGGGGATATGTTTCTTAATGTTTTGAAACATATAAAAAGTGAACCCCTGATTCAACCCCCTCCCTTTATATATTGTTATTCGATCCTTGGAATGTTATGTTGTATCAAAGGGAAGGTTCCATTGTTTTATCATTATCATTGAGAATATCAATTATTTCAATAATAGAGGACTTCTTACATTCAATGGAATGAATTATTATGGATGAAAAAATAGTATATTTCTTTATCTTCTATCACTTAGCCTTTATGTTGTATATGATAACACAACTGGTTTTCCACCTATTGAGAAATATTCTTCTATGACATTAGTTGATAAATGAAATATAAGAGTTTATGGAAATGGTAGAAAAATTATTATCATGTCCTTATCAAAAACAATTTATCAAATTTTTATGGGTCTCAAAACATTAAAAAACATGTCGGAGAAGATGGATTTTTTTTTGATGGAAATAAAAATGTCAAGGAGGCTAAGATCTTAATATGGAATAATAATTTTGAAGATATTATAATGAGAGATGATGAATCAAATGAAAAATACTTCAACCGAGTTAATGAAATTGTGTACAAAATTAGAGGATTTAGAGTTTTCATGGATGATTCTAAAATTAGGAAGAATCTTATGACAAACTTTTTAATCAAGTTCAGTTGTAAAATTTTTTCTTTAGAATGTAAGGATGATTTAACTCTTTATGAATTTCACAACATTCTTGTTTCTTATAACATAAAGATAGATCTAATTGTTCAAAATAAAATAAACGGTGAAATTTGTTTTGAAGCCATGAAAAAAGTAAAAAATCCTTGAATTTTATCCATTAGAATCCAATGATAGGGAAGATGATGAGTTAAATGAAAAATAATGTCTCTTATATCTATGGACTATCATGAATATGAGGGATATATGGATGAAAAATTCATTTCAAATGCTTTAAATGTGGTCAAATCAGGCACTTCTCTTTGAATTTACCCAAGAAGAAATATGGAGAATGTTTAGATGGTTCTGATGAAAAATATCGATTGAAAAAGTGTAATAAAATCATAAAGTGGAGAAGTCATCCATCAAATTCAAGAAGAATTATTTAGAAAATAATAGAATCATGTTGACTAAGAATATTGAATCAAATGCAACAGACAATGATTATTTTAAATATGAATGTTTAAAAAAATTCAGAACCTTCATTTCAAAAAAATGAGTAAATAAATGACTCTTCCGAGAGTGAATAAGGTGGTGAAGTATCATAAAGTGATTATAAGCTCAAAACTGAACTTCTTGTATGTCATGAGAAAAAAATCTCTAAATAAAAAAATTAGATTAATTGAGAGTGATCTTGAAGAGGTTTCAAATGGATGGAAATATTTCATCAAACAGGGGGATGAATACATTCAGGATATTCTAAGCTTGAAAATTTGAAATACTAAATATGGAAAGGATATTAAAGATCTTTGAAAGAATATGGGATCTATGGTAGAATATGTAAAAAAGTTTCAATCACAAAATCTTGAGACCTAAAATACCCTATGAAATATGAATAAAAACATCAAAAATGATACAAAAGAAAAATCTATGACCTATAAAAATGATGAGAAGGATCATTATGAGAATCAGGTGAGGTGTTCTCTTACCAAAAATAATGTTTCATCTAATTATTCTATGATTTCAGGTTTTGGAAAAAGTGATGAGAATTATTCGATGAAAATAGGTTGTGAGAAACATGTCAAATATTAAAATGATGAAACCACACTTAAAGGAATATGATGGACCATTTTATTAGAATGTTAGTGCTGAAAGAAGTTAACATCTTCCATAATGTCTCTATATAAAAAATCATCTGTAAATTGAAAATGAATATTTGAGGGATATTTATGGTGGTACGAAATCTATGGCCATAGTGATTTTAAATTTTTATACAATTTATCTCTAGCCGAGAAAAGGTTTGAGCAATGTAGAAGAAATAGTGAAAGAAGAATGAGTATCTTTCATCACTCCTAGAATGTTGAAAAGGTGATTTCTATAAATGTCATAAACATTAAAACAAATAATCTTTTGGAATGTTTTGAAATATTTTTGGATGAAGTGATTAGTTTGGTCATCATTATGAATGATGTCTGAAACTCCTTCCAGAACATGATTCTTATGATATTAATGAAATGATTTATGAAAACAAGAAGTGTTGAGAGAGAGATTTTATTATTGAGATAGTTTTGAATGAAAGCAATATGAATAAACTATGAATTATTTATAGTGGTTTTTCATCACACATGATAGGTGATATAGAATTCTTGGAACATGTTGAAAATCATGATGGAGAAGGGGGTAAAAAGAGCAATTATAGTTCCTATAAAATTAAATGAATCAGAATGGTGTAGATTGAATCATAAAAAATTATATTTAAGGATGTCTTCCTTGTTGATGATATAAAACATAACTTACTTAGTGTAAGTCAATATTGTAATGATGACAAATAATTAATCTTAATAAAGGATTATTATTTCATAAAAAGTGTGAAAATGGAAAATTTTATACAAAAGTAGGGATAACTAGTGGGAATATCTTTCATATTGGAGACTCTAATATCTCTTGTTATTTTAGTGTTGAAGATGAGAACATGTTGTGGAACCAAAGTCTTGGCAACCTTGGCCTGATGAACACGAATAATCTTTCTAAAGTCAACATTGTTTGGAATTTTATAAAATAGAAAAGAAGAGATGATGATGCTTGTATTACATGAAATAACAGAAGGATAACTAACAAACGTCATTAAATATTTGAAATACAATCCATAAAACCATATGATCATATTCATTCTGATATGCGTTGGATGATAAGAAAAAAATAATGAAAAGTATACTTATACTTTTTCACTTTTATTAACGACTTCACTCAGATGAAAAAAAATCCAATTCATGAACCACAATTTAAAGGCTTCCAAATGATCAAATTCTTCATAAAATATGTTGAGATTGAATTGGGGGTTTCTATAAATTTTTTGAGAACATATAATTCTATAGAATTCATGAACAATTATTTGTAATCCACTTTATTAAAGAATGGTAACAAAAATAATTATATTGCTCCATATAATCCAGAATAAAATAGAGCAGCAGAAAGGAAGAATAGAAGATTGGTGGAAATGGTAAGAAGAATGTTAGCAATATTCAAACATTCGAAATTATTTTAGAGAGATATTTTAAGTACTGATGTACATGATCTAAATATATTCTCATTGAGATCGGAAAAAAATGAATCCTTATGAAATGTTGTACAAAAACCCTCATTGAAATATATAAAATTTGTAATATGCCCATTTCTACATAAATTATAAAATCCAAATTTGGGAAACATTGATGAGAATGATGAGGAAGGAACATTCATAGATTATTCACCGAAGGGGAGAAGTTACAAATACTGTAAAAATCCTTACAAAAGACGGTGGAATCATATGATTTGAAGGTAATTCAAGATCAATGTTCCGTAACAAATGATTTTTAGAATGATGGGGATGAACGATTAGTGAAAAAGAACAACAGTACATTTTATCCAAACCAACCTCATCATGATTTAGATGAGTCATGTGGTGAAGAAAGTGATGCTGAGAATGAAACTTTGAGATTCTTATCCTTACGAAAACATTTTTAATCTGAAAACATTATTGGAAATAAAAAGTCTCCAGTTCAGAAAAGAAGGAAGTTGAAATTGGAAAATCAAATTTCACTTAGCTTAAAATTTGAACCATATTCAGTTTCATATGTTATTCAATATAAAGAATCGGTGGATTCTATGAATGAATATTTGGATTAGATTGAGAAGAATGAAACATTGGAAATTATTCCAACGCCAAAAAAATGTTATCAAAATCAAATGGCATTACAGATATAAAGTTAATGAGCATGGAAAAGATTCCTGGAATAGAGAAAGACATGATTGTAAAGGATATGTACAAGTGGAAGGTGATTATTTTGATGAAGTCGTTGATTATATAGAAAGGATAGAAACTATTTGAATGTTTCTTGTATTGGATTCTCATCTTAGTTACAATGACAATCAGATGTGTGTCAAGTCATCTTTCTTAAATGGTAATACTAGGGAAGTTGTTTACATTCGATAACCTTGTCGTTTTATAATTTATGGCCATGATAACAAGTTTTTTAAATTGAAGAATGTTTTTTATGGGATGAAACAACCTTCATGTTCCTAGTATTCGAAGCTTGACACTTAATTGAGAAATCCTAACATTTCTAGAATAAATGGATAGAAACATGTATGTGAAAAATGATGACTCGGGAACCTTAATTGTAATTGTTCATGTCGATGATATATTTTTTTCCAAGGGATGATGAAAAAGTATTGTGAATAGTTTGATGATGAAGTGAAGAAGAATTTAGAAAAGTCAATGTTGTGGGAATTAACGTTTTTTGACTACATGTTCAAAAAAAGAAAGACATATTTTTTTATCTCACGAAAATTATGCCAGGGAATTGAAAAATATGTTTTGAATAGAAAAATAAAAAGAAGTCTCAACTCCTACATTAGTGATCAAAGTGTAGATCAAAGATAAATCCTAAATAATTGTGAATCTAAAATACATTCAGAAGCAGATAAGAAGACTTATTTACCTTTTAGATTCACGACCTGATATTGTTTATGTTGTGAATTTATGTTCCGGATATCAAAGTGATTTGAAAGAATCAAATATATTGGTAGAAAAGTGGATTCTATGATATGTCAAAGGAAAGAAAATGTCATTTGGGTTGTTATACAAATGAAATAGTGAGTAAAGGTTTTATGGTTGCACTGATGTTGATTTGGATCTTGATTTTATAGATAGAAAATCAACATCATAAGGCATATTTTTATTAGGTGAATGTTGCATTAGTATACATAGTACGAAATAATGATTAGTAACATTATGCATAGGTGGATCCAATATATTTCTCATACTAAGGATTGTAATCAAATGTTGTGGATGAATGTTCAGCTGGAATATTTGAATGTAAATGTTTCTAAACCATTGAATATTCTTTTTTATAACCGGAGTGCAATTGATATTTCTAAAAATCATGTCCAACACTCGAGATCAAAACAAATTGATTTAAAATTTCACTTCATAAAAGAGAAAGATTCTACTAGAGATGTTTTGCTGGAATACACATCAAAAACGTTTTATACTGTAGTCATCATTACAAAAGAAAGGTTGAAGATGTTCTTATTGAATTGAGGCTTCAACTTCATGTTCCTCCTCACACTATGTCATCCTAAATGTCAGAAGGAAGTCATCCCCACCGTTCTTTGAATTATGTTGAAAAATGGGGAGGGAAAAACAACTTTTTACTAATAAAGAAATATATTTTTTAATTTTTAATAATTTTTTGCATTTTTATGAATCTGATGCTGTGTATATCTCATAATCGTGGAGAGAATAGGACAAATGAGTGGGAAAAAAGAGGTTCGAATGATAAAGGTAAATGTAAGGTGGAGTTTTTCTTTTCATGGAATGTTTTTTTCTTTATTATGAAACTGATTATGTGTTTATCATATAATTGGGGAGAGAACATGAAAAATGAGATAGAAAATGAACAGTGATAAATTGAAAGCCAAATGTATGGTAGAGATATTCTTGAAGTGGCTAAAAAAATTTCATGCCACTGAAAGATGGAAATCCTCTAAAAAATTACATTAACAAGTAGTGTGGTGTCACAACACACCCTTTCAAGAAAGGGTACGTTTTGATAAAATTAAAAAACATGAGATTGGGAAAAAATCCGAGAGTTCAAAAAGAAATTGACATGGGTTGTCAACAAATCTAGAGAGAGATATTGAATAACCATTATGGATTTTTGATTTAACAAATTTTTGTTTCTATTGACAACAATCATTTTTGTTGAAGAATTTTTATGATATAAATGATGTTTATGTTGTTGGTCGTTGAATGTTAGTCATTGTTTATTATAAATAAATATGTTTCTAAAGACTTTATTATTACTGAATATTCTTGGAAGTTAATTTTGATAAAGAGTTATAAGTTAGAACATTTCATGAACATGCTAAACAATATCAAATGTTTCATTTCTAACCATAACGTTCTAACAAATAATGAAAAGTTTCATGATAAAAGCTCTTCAATAAATAGTGAAGAGGCTTGAATACATTTAATGTAAAAACTTCTATGAAATATTAGATCCAGAATTCAAAGTGTCATTATATGAAAAATCAGATCCAAAATTTTGAACAACATTATAGGAAAATTCGTATCATGACTTATGCACAATTAAGAAATATATTTCTTAGAAATTTAGAACCTGATTTTTGAATGATTCAGAACTTTATTTCTACACAATTCGGAACATGAAATCTTTATAATTCATAACCTGATTTCTAAGTAATTCTGAACATGATTTCTGAGCTATTTGGAACCTAATTCAAAACAATTCGGAACCTAATTTCTGCATAATTTGAAACCTATTTTCTCAACAATTTGGAACCTGATTTCTACAAGAATTCTAAGCCTAATTTTTGTAAAATTCAGAACCTGATTTCTACATAATTCAGAAAATTATTTATGAACATTTCACAACCTAATTTCTACAAAATTTGGAACCTAATTTTTTTACATGATTATGAGAAAAATGAAACCAATATCCAACATTATCATCTTGAGAATGATGTGAATGGTTCGTGAAGAAAAACCCGAATTTCAGCATTGTGTAAATCTCATAGAAAATTAAAGAGGTTTGGAGAATTCAATTATTGAAGATTAAATGATAGAGATTTGTGGTTTTTTTAGATTTGATATAGTGGGAAAGATTTTCAATATTCCCACAATTTTTTAGTGATTCCAGTAATTATGTGCTAAATAATTTTCTCATTTATACCTTTTCACACATGTGGAAAAGGTGGACTGATGGAGAATTCAAAGTGAAATGTTCCAACCAGATTGAAGAAGTTTTCTTTTTGTGTTTACGACAAGTAAAAAACTGGATCCATCATTACAATACTGAGAAGATCGGTCATAGGTAAATTGGACAGAGGATTGGGACTGAGAATTTGTGAAGTAGATTAAATAAAATTTTTATTGGTGTGGTTGGCCCAATTTTTATTTAAGAAAACATCATAAAATTATGAGATTCAATATAATCATTCCAAAAATGAGATATAAGTCTTGTAGTGGTATTTTTCAAATGTTTTATTCACTTTCTCATTATAGTGGTTTTCCATAGACCCATAAGAGTGGATAAGGCAAGAAAGTATGTTTTAACACTGAGGTCGATCCTTTTAAATCGTGTGTGATTTATGTTCATTACTATTCCTGAATGATTAGGTTTTTGGTTATGTTTGATAATGAAATAAATCTTAATAGGTCACAGGGTTTATGTTTTTTAATGTTTTTAATCATATAAATAATAAATAACTTATTTAACCCCCTCCCCCCTTCATAGTTGTTATTTGATCCTAGGAACATTTTAGCCAATGGAATTAACCATTCAGAATGACCAAGATCATTAGATTTCATGGGATTCATAGATAATATTGATAGATTGTGATATATTTATTATAGATATATAATCCCATATACACGTCCAAAAAATAGGGGCCTATGTTCATTTGTAAGGAGAAATGTGGTTATAATTTTAATGAGATGCAGAGAACATTTTTCATGGAAATTATTCACACACTACCAAATATTGGAAAATACTCCCTGACCAATAGTTTTTCAAAAATTAAGGTATTGGGATGATTAATAATTCATAATGACTCGGTGATAGCTAATTCCTCGGGCAGAACAAAACTATTGACAAAAATTAATTGACTCTAGAATATGAGAAGTTAGTAGTAATTATTATTGGACTAAAATTATGGTGGAAATAAATTTATAGGAAAATATGTTTTATTTATACTAACCATAAAATCATTTAGTATATTTTTATAGAGAAATTGTTGAATAAGTTTAATATGAGACTTTTTAATTTGATTTTATTTTATGGGCACCCATGGGAAGGTGAAAATGGTGGATTATACCCAAAGAAGGATGGAAGATGCTAGTTTTTTCATGATTGGTAAGGAAAGAGATCAATTACCTATAGATTGTTAGAATACAAGTATTGATATATTGAGTAAAGAGGAAAAATTATATATTTATAAGATGAATATCTAGAAATCCAATGATGTGAGGATTTAATAGGTGTAAAAATAAGGCGTTGAACTATCGATGAGGTGAGTAATATTAATGAAATAAACTTTTATAACTATTTAATGATCATATTTAGGATTCTAGAGTGTCTTCCAATAATACCATATTAGAATATGGTGTTTTAAATAGAACAAATGGTTATAAATTCCTTATTCTTCTTGTAATTTTGAATATATATGGATATCTAAAAAGTATTTCTATTGGTACAATGTTAAAAGTGACAATACATAGTACATATATATAGTTTCCTTAAATTTTAGTAAGTTATGAATATCTGATTGTTTTCTATGATGGTGTTACAATAATTACCAATAATATAATGAATGTAATAAAACCTCACCATGGATAATATAAAAGGAATACCAAATAAAATTAAAGGCCATAATATTATTTTTGTTCTAGTAGATAAATATTCAACTCATAAAATTTCATTTCAATCAATCAATATCTCTCTATTTATTAGTTCACTAGGTTCTATGTTAAATGAAGTGGTAAGGTTGTCTGATGTACCACTCTAAATTATATCTGATCATGATTTGAGATTTACCAATATGTTTTTTTATAGATCTTAAAAAATATTCGAATACAGATTTAATCTTTAGAACATATTATCATCCTATGAAATATGGTATGTATGATTAGAAATCATAATCACTATAATCCATATTGTGAGTATTCACCCTAAATTTCAACAAATGTTGGGATTGAATGATTTATGTTGTGGATTATACAAACATGAAAAATCTTTTAAATGATTACTTGGATAAAAACATATGATGGCCTCTTTGAAACGAGTTGATAGTCTTCATAATGATCAGATAGAGTAATGGAAAAGAATGTAATTAGATGAGATATTGATGGGAAAATTTCATGGAAGGTTAGAACTATTCAGAAAAAAATGAAGTAACATATAATTGAACTATTATTTATTTTGACACTCATTGATGAGGTTTATAGTTCATAATTGGTGATAAAAAATTCCAAATAATATATATTTAGAATATTGTTATGTGATTTTGAAATAATTGATTTCTAGGAACCATATATACTAGTCCATGTTATATTATTTATCATATATAGATTTTAGAATAATTATTTCAACATTATTTAAACCTCTCCTATAACCAGTATGTGTATCACATATCTCCTATGAAGAATTATATACAATATCCTTCATAGGTTTTAAATTAAATAGATATATTATTGGCACATGCTATTTCTATATAAGAATAAAAAGTAGAATTAATTTATTTGAGAGATGAAATGATATAGAAAACAACCCATATATTTGATAAGGTTCCCTAGATTATTTAGAAATTGTTTGTATCTTTAGCAGATTTTATCAGAATGATATGTGTCTGAGAGAGTAATTCTTATTGGTTGGGAGGAAGAATGTAAGACCCTTAGAATTTTTAATATATTTCCCATTAATAAATTACATATTTTAGATATCTTATAATGAAATAAAATATTAATTTTTTAACACAATTATTGTAATTTATAAAACAAATATCATTATATGGAATAGAAATATTTGAAAAAAAATTATAACTTATTTATGAAATACTAATAATCCTAAAATAATACCTATATGTTTTTTTATTATGAAAACATGGATTTATATATTTATGGTTTAGAAATTAATTTAAAATACTAATATTAAAAAAATTATTTATTTAACCATTGATAAAGTAAATTCATTAGTTATAAATTGGTTTGTAATGAAAATAGAAGTTCTAAAACGTAAAAGAGATGTTTTAAGATAATTTTTTTATTATGTGCGTTAAATTTTATTTTCAAAAATCAAATTTTTCATTTTTTATGGAAGATTGTAATTATATTTAATTATAAAAAATTCATTAAAAACCATTATCAATCATTTAATAGATTTTACTATGAAAGTAATGATCAAAAATTTAGTTTTATGTTTAAAAATGATTTTTCATAAAAAAGTATTCTTTATAATTTTGTACGCATAATTAAATATGAATTTTTAAAACTCCATAGATTTTAATTTTATGAAATTGATTTAAATTTTTTAATCAAATTTATTAATATGTTAATGTAGAGACATAAATTTCTTCTTATAAGTATCATAACAATAGAAAAAAATCATTTCTATCATAAATGTAAAAAAGTGCTCACTACAGGTTAAACTAATGTGATGAGGGTAAAAATAACCTAATAAATTGCCTAAATTTCATTTCAAGGAGGACATAAAACCACCAATATCTTACCCAAATGAATTTTTTACATTAAATCCAATTTCACATGAATATTATTTTATTAAATTTTATTTTTTTCATATTTATAAGAGTTCCTCTCCCCTCACATATAAAATAGTACCTTATCTCTTCTAATTTCTACACATTTTTATTCATTTATATCTAACAATAAATGAAAGAATATATTAATATATATATATATATATATATATATCCTTGAAGAAATATTCTTCATGAAATACCCATCTTGGAATACTATAGTTTCTTTAAAATGGTAAATTCTAAATGAAGAGTTATGTGTTCTTACTCATATTTTTCATGTTTATTTTTTCTTAATTTTTTTGAAAATTATCAAAAAATAACATAACATGATAAATTAACTATTTTAAATTTACGTAGTTTATGAAATTTTAATGTTTCAACTATTTGTTTCTCCATTACATCCATTTTAAAATGAAAACACTGCTTTTCAGTATATGTCGACGACCACCTCTACGAAGTGACGTGATTCATTTTTTTATTTTATCAATAAACAATTGGCCATGAATATATACTTAATCAGTATATATGTGATATATTTTTATATAATTATGATTCTATAATGGTTTTTACTTTCTATAATTCTATTGTTTCATACATAAAAACCTAGAAACAAAACCTAATTGTGACTAGAGACTACTGTCTACAAATAGTTATGTAATTAAATTTTCATCACCACAATATATAATTTCTATAAAAGAGTATATAATTTTTATTAATTAAAACATGAAAATAATTTTTTCACTAATATGATGGAACCATGATTAATGTGAAATAACCATAATATGGAAACCATAACAATGCATTGAAAGTAGACCAGTTTCACTGAAATTATCTTTTTCATAATAAATTATTAATAAATTTTTATTTGGATTTTGTAATGTAAATTTATAATGTTTAAATTTCTTTATGATTTTTCATGTATATATATATTTGAAATTTAATGATTCTATAATTTAGCATAAGAATGTTTCTCATAAATTATATTACATTAGTTAGGATTCATACAAAAAAAATTTTGGATTGCCTTTATTAAAATTATATTGAGGAAAATTATATAATTATTGATAATGAATAATTTAATTATTTTCTATGTGAGGTACTTTTGGTATTTTAAAGGAATGCGTTTATTTAATCATTATATTAACACATTCCAAATAAACTAATTTTACCTCCATGAATGGACTTGAATCATGGTATTGATGTCCGATGAATTTTAGGGGATTTTATGGTACTTGAAGGAGGATCCAATGATTTATGATGATGTTTGAAGGAAAAGCTGTGTGCCACTTCCAAATATGAAATAAATAATGTGTGGTGCCATAGTATGTGTCGTAGCACCATGATGAGAAATTTTCGAATTTAGAGCATCAATAGTTTGATATATATTCTATTGTATATGGAAGATCATGTGGATTTAAAGGATTATATAATTTTATTGGTAGTTGGGTTGTAGGTCATAGGATGTGGTGGTGTCCCTTTCATGGAAGAAGGGGATATGTGGCATAGTGCTCAACGATTCAATGTATCTCCATGATACCCTTTAATAAGATATATCCATGGAGTCCAAAACATTCTTTTATCGAGGGTGGATACAATGTGGTCTCACTGGATGTGTTATAGAGTACGTTGTTACATCTAGTGTTGTAGTTTGGTCCAAGGGGTTTCATTATGGTATTCTATTTTTTAGTGGGTTGATAAATATGTTGATACCACCGAACGCCAATTTTTAAATTTCTTCCGCTCAACCCAATTAAATATAGATATTTTTTTGTTGAAGCCATTTTGATTGCAATTGAATAGTAGATCAAGAGAATAGTACATAGTAATCCAAGGTTTGTTCTTTCTCTCTTTTCTAGTGGTTTCCCCATGACTGAGACCATTTCCTCCCATATATTCAAAATGTTATTTGGATTATGATATCTAAAATCCTTATTGTTTAATACTTTTCACTTCTTAGTGTCCTCGTGGAATAATATACTTTGGATATCATAAATTTTTTCATAGTTTATATGATTGGAGATCTTTATTAGTGGTCCATCTCTATTTCAACAACATCAAATATTTGTGGTCGGGGATTCATTTTATATCCTATTTCATTACATGAAATTGTAATAATATAATTATTTACCCATTTGGAAGGAATTTTATTTATCCTAATTATTATTTTATAAGATTGGTAAATAATTAGATTGTGATTATATATTTATGTTTTAGTACATGAAAATGGTTTCCCTCTTATTTTCTGATATAATGTTTTATCTAAACTAAACTTTAGTAGCATGATTTTATACTATTATTATAACGTTGAATTAATTGCAGAATTTTAATAAATATAAATCTAGTAATTGATTATTAAATGGAAAATTAAATAAGTGAAAGTAATGTGTGAATGAATAATATGAATTGTATAATTCTATGTTAATGAATTTTATTAGAGTATGCATGATTAAATATTAATGTTTATTTTCTTATTTGTTAATTTTTATTTTATTTTTAATAGGAAGAATGTTAATAATTTTTGTTCAAAAACTGAAAAGGAGTGTTACATAATAATAGAACATATTATCTAGTTGTTGAAGATATAATTAAGTTTTACGGTCTTGTTTAACTACTGATAATTTATTATAGTTTGATTTCAGATGATTCTTAATGTTGGAACATGTGAATAATAAATCAATTAATTCCAAATTTAATAATAAACTATTTGTTTGAAAGAAAAAATATTCTGGATATGATTTCTTATTTTCTATGAAATTCAAAATGAATGTATTAGGTGTGATGATAAATCATTTGTATGAGCGGGATGATTGCCTTAATTCAGTCCATGTTTCCTAGTTGATTGTACCTTTTTTTCCTTTTTGATTATGATGTTCCTTAGATGTGAACATAAAATTTGATGTGACATGGAATGGAAGAACCTGGGATGACTAATTTTTTGTTGTTGTGGAGGTTTGGATGACATGGAAGATGTTGGTTACTATGATTGTGAGATACATGGGGATATATGTGTGGCTTTTGGGGTGGGAACTAGAAATTTTGGAATGGGTTGACATAGGGATTACCCATTTTAGTGATGACAGATGGTTTCTTATTGGTCATAAAACAATTTAATAGTTGGATGGTCGGGTTGATTGCCTTATTTTCTTTCCATCCCCCACATGTTGAGGTATATTGAAATGTTTGGTTGTATATCTGCTCCTTAAGGTAGATTAGGATGAGTTTCCTAAAATACATGTATTAAAAAATGTTAATAATAGTTAATAAATATTTATCACATGTGTTTAGATCATGATGGAATGAAAATACCAGAATAATGATATTGAAAAACCATGGAAACTATTTGGATTATGTTAGAGATCATGGACATCACTTTGACGATTAATGTAATGTAATTTGTAAAAATATTAATCATTAATTAGTGGCTGATGAATGTGTTAATTAAAGAATAAATGTTAAAAAATTAATTTGATTTAATGTTTCTCTTTAAATTGTTTTATGCTTATTGGTTATCAAATTCCTTGAAATCAAGGAAGGGTGTCCATGTAGGGAAATATGGAGTTGGTCAGAAGACTAGGTGAAGACTAATGTGTGGTGATGAGTTATATTATATCCTATATGTTGTGAGAAGGCATACATTATCCCACCCATGTTGATTTGGAGACATGAACCTAGTGGACTCTAGTAGGATTTTTTCCTAAACATCATGGTGGTCAGATGCATTATTGATTTCCACATCTGGACCCATACAATTATCATGGTAGTTCATTATGCTTCTTTTCATGGTAATTATTTTAAAAATATATTTATGTAGAGAGAATCTATTTCCTACGGTTTATTTAGACACATATATTAAAGTTTTTTTATTCTACATTATTATTAATGGTTTGACGTGAATTGGGTATATAGGATTGAGGTTGTTTACTCTCTCTTCGGGTTGTGATGGCATGATGTAAAATACATTATCTATGAAAAAAATCACTTATAATGTGGTGGATCCATAAAATACAATTATACAATATTAATGAGAATATATTATGATTTAATGCATGAGGTGCATGTTTTGATACATCACCTAGGTGTCTATGAGATGGCTAATTTTGGAGAGGGATGAAACATGATATTAATCCTTGGAGAGGAGTATTAAACCAGTGATAAAGTAGTATTTTGGTTACCCTTCTGTTTAACTATGGTATTATATGATTTAATTTATGATATAATTGCTGATAGATAACCAATTTATGGGTACAAACATAATATACCTATTTAGGCGTTGAGTTAGTTTCATTTTTGTTCATTGTGAATGTGCATGCATTTGGTATCTCTTTAATAAATATAATTTGGGAGGATTCTTCTGAGTGTACTATTATTTTCAACCTAGATATATAGAAATTTTTTTCATCTGTAGTAGGTATTAGATTAGTATGGTGAATACTAGATTATTTTTATAGGATCTTTTTGGGTTTGATGGTCGCATCATTGTTTACTTTCATGGTACTTGTAGATTAATCCCATGCTTTTTAGTCCAGTATGAAATTAAATATATTTAAATATATCATTTATATATTGGTGTTCGTAATGATTTATATATCCTTCTCCCATCTATCTTTAGTGTTTACTCTTATAGGGTAAATACTACAATTTATATGTTCATTATACCCACATAGTTTCTCACTAACTCAGGACCTACTGTGGGTGAGACATAGGTAGTCAACATCTCTCTACTCTCATTATCGGCCAATGAGGATTTCTATTTGGGGTTATGGGTTCATTATAGAGGAGTATCAATGTTTTGTTTTGATGGATCAGATTGAGTTTAGAGTTAATCATTTGTGAGATTACATCGGTTGGTAACAAAACAGGGTTAGTTCTAATTTGTAAGTGATATAAACATGGGAGATAGATTGAGTCATGGGTATTTAGGGGACCATGTTATCTAATATATACAAATTTAGGATTACTAAGAACTATATTTGATGTGATAATTGTTATAGTATACAACCATTATATAGTATTCTAAATCATTATTAGTTGTGTCAATGGGGGATACAGGTTGAACTTGATATAGGTTAAAACCAAAAAACAAATTATTAAATTATTAACTAATTAATTTTATGTTATCCATTTTTTATGTTTATAAAGGTGTTTATTTTTTATTTTCTTATGTATGGCCCCTGGTCATTTTCCACATCGGGTTTTTAATTAATGTGAATACCAGGATGCGATTATAGATTTCCATAGATTAGAGGTCGATGATGATGAATCATTAAGGAGGACACTTTGATAGTTATAGATCCATTTCCTAAAGTAGTATGATAGATGTATTTTTGAATCCTTCAAATATGATATTTTAGAGGTGTTTTAAATTCCTTTTAGCATTATACATTCATAGAAGGATAACATGGTTTGGGTGGAAATAACAGTACCTTAAGGAGATGTTATGTCGTAGTTGACATTCTTCATCAGGGAACAAAATTAGTTATATGTATCATGGTAAATGATTTCTGACAACTTCCAATAAATAATTACTTCTTTGTCTGTGAATGATATAATTCACCAAAAGATTTTCACCCTTTGACAATGGAGTTCCAGTTTGCGAGAGTTCTAAATCAATTTTAGGACCCTTCTATGGTATTTTGTAGACCAATTACTAGATACGGAGGCTAGGGTGAGGAATTTAGATGAGGGTTTACATCCATAGATCTTGTGTCATATCACTCCATTTATGCTAAAGAAAAATCTTGAGGTGTTTTGGTGATTATAGTTTTTTGAGAGGATGCTATCTAGAAAATAAATTTCACATGATTCGAGTAATGATGAAAACACCTTAGGAAGATATTTTGTAGATGCTTACAAGATTCCATGATAGAATAGTTTTTTATCATACAGGGGTAGGTCCCAACAATCATATTATAATTTTTCTAGGTGTGGAGGTTCTTAATGAAATTTCAAGGTATCATAACATATTTTCTCAGGTGGTTGTTGAGGTCCTCAAGGTTGAGAGTTCCCAACCATTTTTAGAAGTAAACATGATCAGTATATTCCACGTTTTATACCTTGATTAAGGAAGTTCCAACTAAGACTATTGTATTAGGGTGTTCCACCATGGGATCACTCAGGAGGATATTTGGAATGCAAAGTATATCCTTGAGATTCTATTCATTATTGAAGAGAAAAGAGTAGTATGTGAGGTGTTAATTATCAGGTTTTGAGAGACAATGGAACATGTTGAGGTCAGTATTATTCTCTTGTGTATCAAGCACTAGGTGTTCTTGATGTTTCTTGAGGTACCCTATATGTTTTCCCTTAATGTTTCATGTTTTATTTTATTCAGGAGAGCTATAGTCCATCATATAGTCTGCCCTCTCCATTCCCAAGGATGTGATCTTGAGAGGCTTCAAGTGATCATTTCATTGACTAATCCAATTAGAGGTATAGTTTATTTTCATGATATTTGTATAGACAACTCTCTAGTTATGGGATAACATAACCCTTTATGATACATGTTGTGATTACAGATCCAGCTATACAACATGTTCTTTAGTATGGATTGGCGATATTTGGTGTGGTATTTTTGGGACTTCATCAAAAGATAGGGTTTGTTATATAATGATGATTGAGTGATGATAATGTTCATCAGTGATCAATAATGTCATATGGGTTAGAGAAATGTTTTATCCTTATCCTCAATGATGGATGAGATTATGAGGAGATCAACATTGGATTAATAGTCAGTGTATCCTAGGTCATGGAATAGTTCCCTTATATCATTCAAGTTGAGGTTGTTATATTACCCACTTGATAGAAGATAATGTTTTGGATTGAACTATACCGAAACATTTTTACTATTTAGATGTCTCCATATAGGATGCCAACTTATGAGTTATGAGATTTATTTTTTCTTCACTATGACCTATTGCAGCATGGTATTTATCTACCGAGTGTGTCACCATTGGGTGACCCAATTTTTCCCATAAGGGTGGATAATTGTAGCTTCTGTATTTATCAATTATAATATATTTAACCAATTTAAATTGAATAAATTAAATCATCTTCCAAGGATTGAAGATTTATACAATCATTTGAGGGGGTAATGTTAGTTCATGATGACTAATTTGTAGTTGGGATATCCTTAGATGTGAGTGGAGAATGCAGATATTTAGAAGGTTTCCTTCTATTATCTTTATATTGATTATGAGTTCATTATGATGTAGTTCGGTGTGAAAAATTTTCAATCAAGATTCATGGGGATGACGAATGTAGCATTGAGTATGTTCCTAGATACGTTCATTGTTTTTTCATCAATAACATCCTTGTATTCTCTAAATCTGAATAGTAGAATACAGAGAATCTATGTGCCTTTTTGGGAGTCTGTTGTTGTGAGAAGCTTTTTGGGACGTTGTTTATGTGTGAATTTTGGTATCATTATGTTCATTCCAAAGGGTGTTTATTATCATAGTAGGGAGTAGATGTGCATCACTAAAGGAATAAAGTAGTATTTTCATTGTTAGACCCAATGACTGTTGAAAATGAGAAAAATATCCTTGGTCATGCCATCGATTATAGGATGTTTTGGGATATTATATCATGAGTTGCTTCTCCTCTGATAGATCTAACTAGAAATGATCAGTCAATATAATGAACTAAATAGTGTCAGTAATTATTAGTGTGTTTTAAGGGGATGTGGTTCATACCTCCAATCCAATATTTTTAAATAGGGGGAATTCAGTTTGAGGTTCTCTATGACACATCACATCATGGATTTGGTTATGTTATGAATCATAAAAGTTCAATTCCTTATTATTGGTCTCTTCAGTTATATCCCAATGAAAATGATGATTCCACTAGTGATCTCAAATTTGAAATAGTTTTTTCCCTTGAATTTGTAGTGAAATTACCACATCAGGGAGATTTTATTTGGTTCTTTCCTATCATGATATCATGAGGTATGTCTTTTCGAAACATGAAAGAAGATTTTGGAAATGAAAATCAATGGAATTCATGGATTATTACAACTTTGATATTTTTTATATACTGGGAATGGGTAATTATTCAGCTGATTCTCCAAGAAGAATATCACATAGTGGTCTCCTGAATGAATTTACTAATTTGTGAAGAGAAATAAAGGATCTATTAGTGGTGAATATTGATATTTGAGAGTTTTTTCTTTCTTTTTATGATTATTTTGATAGTGATGTATTATTTCGTGTATAATGTGGATGATTCTTAATTGGGTGACTTTGAGGTAGAGGTTTTGAAATCCCGAGTTGTCATCAGTCATTCTCATGATGGTTGGTTTGAGGATGACTAGCATTAGGTATTTTTTCTGGGAAGTCATTACATTAATCTGGTGATGAATGAGTTGTTTATTCATGAGTAACATATCTCACCATTTATGTTATATCATAAAGAGAAAAAAACATTACATATCTCTACGAACATTATTTTGGTGGCCTGGAATGAAATGTGAAGTTGGGCAGTTTTCATATCAACGTTTAGTATTCTAGATGGTGAAGGTCATGAACCATATTTTTTTGGTTTACTCTAGTAATTAAATTTTCCTCATTGTAATTTATAGAAAATCTTGATAGAATTATTTCCCGGATTACCTGGATATCAAAAAGGCTATGATTCTATATGGGTTGTATTAGATCATTGGAATAAATATACTCATGTTATAGTGATGAGAGATTCAAGCATAGTTAAGGATTTTTCATGGATATATCAAAAAGAGGATTTGTGAATCCAAGGAGTCCTAAGGATTATAACATTGATTATGATCCACAAATAGAGGTCATTTAGTTTTTTTGATGCCGATAACAATGATTGGTATCTTATAGAGGGGTCTATTATGATTATCCTTTTCTATTTCATTATCTTTGAGATTGGAATTTAATTATAGAGGATGATAATATTTTGAGAGGTATTTGGATAAATGGAATATATCTTGACAACCCCTTAATTTTTTATTTTTTAGCATTTTAGTTTCATGGAGGACATTCTATGGAGTTTTGATGAATAAAAGATTAATATTTGGGTGCTAGTTCTAAAGTTATAATAGTTGCGGCTTGGATCCCAAGGTCGCACCATAGAAAATTGAATAGCAACATCCAAGTATAGTATAGCATAAATGTGGTGTCTATTATGTTAAATAGTATGATATTTTGTGTAATTTGAATCCTACATCCTTTATTGGTTATCTTCAATGTGGGATATTTGATGTTGTGTGTTCCTAATCTTGGTAGAGGGGGTTATGCAGCATGGTTAAGGAGGCGACATTGTAGACCCCAGATTACATTTAATATCATCTAGTAATAGATCATGGACTCTATTTAAACTATATTTGGATATAATATGGTCCATAAAGTAATGATATATAATACCCTTTGTCATCCAACATTACTTCTTGGATCACAGGGTTGTGGTGTAGACTTCTATTTTCTTATTTTATCTGTAAATACCCCAACACCCTGGAACCACATTCTTTTTTACAGTTATTATAATCAAATTAATTTAATACTAGAGATGTTTTCAAAAACATTAAATCCCTTTTTATATGGATTGATCAATGAATCATAGTGAAATATCTTTGGTGATCAAAGTTTTGATATTCTGTTACTTTCAATAAATTTCTCTCTATTTTCCCCATTTACAACAATTTAATCATCAAATGATTTGGTGTTTGATATCCTCTATGATAATTCCATTTTATGTGTTTTTCTATTTTGTGTACATTGAAGGAGGTCTCAAGGAGGTAATAGTTTCATCATAGTAGAGGTGATTGAAGATCCTCGTTAGCATTATGTCTAGAGTTCAATAATATAAAAATATCAAGGTAGGTTATTTTGGTACATTTTTTAATCTGGTCATGGTTTATCTCATTTTATGGAAATGAGATTAAAAATTATATTCAACCAAATTAATAATGATTTGGATAAAGATATCCTTTTTCTGTTTAATACTATTACAATGGGCTGACTCTTGTTTTTCTTGATAGTGTTGTATCCATTATATTCCCATGTTTCATGACATTACTATTTTTTATAATTATTTATCAATGGAAAATGGAAATGGATTTAAGATTTAATTTTTTAATTTTTTGTATAAATAATTTAAATGAGGAATGTTTAAATTAACCCAATGTGTCATAAAATTAGATCATAATAAGATTAATGAGAGTAGGAATGTTTAAATGTTAATTTATTTTGTTCTATCTATTAATTTAATTTGATCATGATCCTGGATCTTGTTAATTATTGATTTTGATGAAATGAAATAGCATGGTAAATCAGAATGTAAATTATCTAGGGTTGTTTAAATCTGAAATAATGTGAAGTGCATGTTTAAATTTTGATATATTATTATTTCTTGACACCTAATGTTTATAATATTTGGATCTTTTTAAAAATGAATCTTCAAATAAATGGTGAAATGAAAATAGGTTTTTTTCACGTTAAATATTTTTGGTAGGTAGTTCTTGTTTTAATATAATGATTAATTCATTTTCATAGAACCTGTTAGAGAACGTGTGTGTGTGTCGTGGATGAATTCCTTATTTTAGTTCCAAGATTCCATTTTGATTATACTTGTTTTAGTGATTCCTTGAAATGTGTTGTGGATAGTAGATTGCCTTTTTTAGCACGGGGTTGAATATCTAGGGTTGTATGATGAGTTATTAGCGTGGGGGGAGAGATGTTATGGTTATAGTTGAAAGATTTAATGGTGAGATGCATGGGGTTATGCATGCATCTATCAGGGAAGAAACCAAAGAACATGGAGTGGTTTGAAGTTGTGAATACCCATTTTTGTGATAAAATATAGATAATTGTTGGTCATGAATCTCCTTAACGAATAGATGGTTGGTTTTCATGTTTAACCAACTTCACATTCCATTAAAATTGTGGAATATAGATGTTTTGGGTTTCATGTATCATCCTCTTATTTTCAAAACATGGATTTCCTAGAGTACATGGATTACAGAAATTTAGTATGATTTATTAAATTACTATCACATGGGTTTGGTTTTTGATGGAATGAAAATTCTTGAATGATGATCATGATAAATATTGGGCTCAATTTTTATTATGAATGAAGGGAATGTAATTTAATATGATGATTAATATAATTTAATATGGGAGAATTTTAATGTTTAATTCATGTGTAAAAAATTAATTAAGAAAATCTAAAATTTCTAATGAAAAGAAGTTATTTTAATGTATTTTAATAACATTCTGTGTTCTTATTTGATATCTTGATCATATAAATTTTAGTTATATGTCAAAGTGATGATAACTATAGCTGATATTTGGAATAGGTGATTCCCATTGTGTCATTCTGAGTAATATTATATCTAATATGTTTTCTGATTTCAAAATCTACTATACCCATGTCAGTATTACAATTCTCATTTAAGGGAAACATCCAGTGTGTATTTCTCAACATCATGGTGGGAGGTGGGAATTATGGAATCCTTCTCTTGCTCAATCGCCACTCTCGGATGTTCATTATGCTAGAATGCATGATGGCATGTTTTCCCATTTTTTGTGAAGATAGATGTGATGTGTAACGCCCTGACCCTAGCTACCCAGAGTCGGTGCATTACTTCGTAACATTGGCATGATCACAAAAGATCAAGTCTTGAAAGACCGATTAGTTTAGTAGCCTTGGAAACACTAGATACATTCACAAACATTACATTACATCATAAAAATGAAAACTACAATAACATGGTCTCCCTAGTCCACACTCATATCCTCACTGACTATTCTTGCAAGTTAGTCATAATACACTTCTTCACATCCTGGGAAAAATAAAACATTGAAAGGGGTGAGCTCAAATGCTCCATAAGGATAACAATATAGCGGAAACTTTCATAAGAAAACATAAGCATTTAAGGCAATGTATAACTAAAACAAAAGCCTTATTGAACTTGAACTTCAGCATAATATGGCAAAAGTAAAATAAAATAATGCCATTACTTACTCACATGAATATTCTACTAGACGAATAATCACATGAAATATCAATAACCACTTTCATAATGAGGGAGTGTATAATGCGAGACATTCTGAAACATTTTGTCAAGGCCTCGGCCAAGACGTCTAAAATGATTAAGGCCTCGGCCAAAACCATAAATCAAATTGGGAAAGGGCCTCGGCCAATTCCACATCTAGTTGTCTCATGAGACCTACCGATGCATCGAGGAGCTATAGCGGGCTCCACCCGTCACAAATTAAGTCCAATACATTCCTCATATGAATAGGTTTAAACAAAACATAAATATTCGTATTAAAACTAGCATACGAAATGTCAACAATTTCTCCATAAACTATGTATGGTATAAAAATAACACATCCATAGTCAAATATTTCACAAAATGTTCAATGGATGTTTTGTATCATAAATCAATTTCAATTAAACTTAAAACCCATCAAAGGATGTTGACATGGATGAAATCAAAGCTATTTGAGAGAAATATCTCTCCTTTTTGAAATCATTTAAAAGTCCCATAATTATAAAATAATACATTTACATTGAAAATATTCTTATAAGCTTGTTAGGGAAGCTTCGACGAAGTTATAATAGCGGAAAATATCCGCACCCGCCGTATAAGTTAAAAAAAACATTCTTACCTTAAATTTGTCAAAAAGGTCAAAAAGTACATTGTTTGGAAAACGATGGTAAGATTCCTTTAAAAAACGTATAAGGGTATAAATGACTTTAACCCATTTTCCATTTAATAGTAAAAATGTTTTGAAATACATTTTTAAGAAACATGGATGTGGATGATAACGAGGTCCCAGTAGATAATTATGTATAAACAACCTTGGATAATGAAGAGGTTGTGAAGTAAACCCTTACCTTGTAATTTTCCTTGGTTTGGGTAGGTTAACCTCCTGTATAATGGTGAAATAATTGTTATTAAATTATACAAGAATCATATACATTCATATGATATCATATATGATCTTTTAACATTGCTTCGTTAACAATATCTTAGATTTATCGTTGTTTCGGGTGTTAACTTACTCGTTTTCTTTTATATGTTTTGTTACGTAAGTCATGTTTTTCATGGATAGGTTGTATCTTATTCATATCCAGAATGATATCATGTCCTTAAACATTATTTTTAAATCATAAAATGATAATTATACTTGAATGGATACGACGGATAATGAATCTCATCGCGTTCGTGGAGATGGTAGTCTGTACGTACGCATGAGTGACAATATCATTATTTTGATATTAAAATAAAATATAATTGGATAGTATATCTTATATACAGAATCATTATGATGTTACATTTATTATTTACATGAATTACATATCATTATTATACCCATCTAAATAATAATATATTGAATAACAATTACACCACGACGTGGAGACGGTAAGCCGTACGCACGCACGTACGGTGACATGTCATTAAAATGATGGGTAGAATACTGAATATGGTTGTTCCATATTTATAATAACATCAAAGTATATAGAATATACTGGAGTTATAATTTTAGAATTGAAATAATAAACAAAGAGGGAGTGGAAGAAGAAAGAATCATGAAAGAGGGTGATGAAAATGTTACCTCTTCTTCGGGTTCTTCTTTTGATTTGATCAAAAGGACTCCATAGGATGGCTTTCTGACTAAAGTAAAGCTTCTAGGATTAAGGGAGAGAAGTTGGGAGAGTATTTGGGAAGATTTTTGCCGAACCAAAAGGCTTGAAAGTGTGAATAAGGTGGTAGAGGTGGGGGCCTTTTATAAGAGGAGAGGAGGGGCTCTTTTGGAAAGATTGAAGTGTTACATTATTATACAATGCTTTTCGGAATCTAAAGGTCCCACACTTATATAATTCATGTCTAAGGTGATTAGGGTTAGAAATATACCCATCCAATAGTCTTTGGACAAGTGTAAGCCTTGGATTTTACATTATCTTTTCATTTTATTAAAATCGTAAAATAATGAGGTCATCACTGCATCATAATTATGTCATATATAATTTAATTTATTTAATGTCTAAAAATTATAAAAAAAATACTATGATGTAGGAAATCTTTTTATATTTCTAATGAATATTTATAGTCAGAATTTGGACTTGTGTAACCCCACTTAAATTTTTTTTAGTAAAACAACTCATGTTTGTGTCAATTTAATTTTAACATTAAATAGATATATATTAATGTCATTTTCCAACCAAAGTGGCTCCATGGGGTCCCCAAGTTGACCCATGGGTTTTCTTGGTCGGCCATGACTCATACAATAGGAGTAGGACAAGTTTCAAGCTCATCTCATATTATTAAAACATTATTTTTACCTTAAACTACACTAATTACCTCTAATCGCGATTAAGAACTTAAAAGTTACTATTCACCAAAAAATTATTTTAATCTCATTGAACCACATTTTACTTCTTAATGACAACCATGTATGTCGGATTTTTGAAAATCAAATCACAGAAGTGGTAATATTTCATTTTAACGAAAAATCAGTTTTTAACAACCACTTAGTGGTTTCACTATTCATCAAAAATTGAAGTTTTTCAGAATAAGGCCAAAATTTCACCCTAAGCTATAATTGATATTCCGAATTCAAAAATGATGTCTATTTTACAAAATTCCAAAAATATAAGCTGCATTAATTAATTTTATAATTAATTCCCGCTGTTACAACAAATAGCGTGTTTTTAAGAAACAATTTATATCAAAAGATTGGCAATTGTTTATGTCCAATTTCAATGTTAAATTAATTCTAATGACCAACATTGGATAAGATGGTAAAAATATATTCTAATTATACTTTAAAACCACTAAATAGTATAATTTATCACTATAAATTATTTTGATTAAAAAAAGTTGTTTTTAAGTATTTTTCACTATTCATAAAAATTTAGAAGTTCTCAGAAAAATACCAAAAATTCAACATAGGCTAATTTCGATATTCCGAATCCAAAAAATGAAGTCCATTTTGATAAATAAACTTTATAAAATTTCAAAAAATAGGTATTACTATTCACAACGGCTAGTTTAATTAGTTGTGGTGTGTGTTAGAGCTCGAGGTTGCATACAACACACGCTATTGCATTATTCGAAGGGAAACGTACCGTGGAAGCTTGGGGTGTTACATGATGGATTGTAGTTATTTCACAAACATGTTATAACAGTTAACATAAGAAAATAACTACTATAGTTGTGAAATTTAATGGCATAGATAAGATGAGGTTCGATGCATATAATATGAGTTTTCATGGGTTGATTTATAATAATTGACATATGATACACATCACACAAGCAGGGGTGGATCCTTGAAATAATATTTTTTCTATATGCATGGTATTATGGGATGATGTGTTGCAGAAGGTTCTTCTTCTGATTCCTCACAAAAGTGTCTGTAGGATAGCTTCCAAGTGGATATAGATGGCTCAAGACAACTACTGTTGGGTGGGAGAGGAAAACTAGTGAGAAATTGGGGGCTTAGTACACTCAATATTTCATTATTATAATATAAGATTTATTTTATTTCATACATTTTGGGAGATATCCATGGTGATGATTGGTACATATTATATCTTTTAAGGTGGTGATTATGTTTAACAGTTCCTCATTATGTGTTATCATACTTTCTCAATCTTTTGCACAAGAGACTCAAATGAGGATTCATTTGGGTATACTAATATTCTAACCCCACAAATACCAAAAATGATCTTAATAGAAGGATAACCATATTGGAGATCGTTCTTGTAACTATTATCTTTAGGCTTTACATGGACTGTTTGGTCTTTGTGATCACTTTTGTGTTTACCTTCATAGTACTTGTAGTTTTTTTCCAATTGTTAGAGTCTGGTATGATATTACATTTTTATATAGGGTATATATTTTACATATATGAGATGTTTTTGGTTATTTTTTTTGTCATATACCTCTCTTCAGTATGTTCTTCAGGAGGTTAGTTCATGCGATTTGTATTTTCATTATACCATCAGTGCTAGTTTCCATCTCAAGGGCTAGTAGAGTTGGGACTCAGTTAGAAATTATCTAAATCCGTCAATTTTTTACCAAGGATAGGTAAAATTTGGGGTGGGGGAGGTATTATTAATAGTTCTAAAGAGAAAGAAAAAAGAATCAATTAATGGATTTAATAAATATTTTATATTTTATATATACGACTGTTTTAATTTTTTAGAATGATATATATCTATAAATAAGTGATAAGAGGACAAAAAACTCACGAAATTGAAATTTTTAAGGGTGTACTTTTGATCATTACAGACCATCTAAAATGTGGAATGAGTTGTTTGGAGATAGGTGGTGTATTCACATGTAAAGAAGAGGTGAATTTTGAGTAAAATGATGATTTATTGTAACATCCCTAAATGATAAAAGGATTAAATGACTAAATGATATGACTCATGTCAACAAGGTACACCTTCATATTCGGGAGCATGTCTGATTAGAACTCCACAGTTAAGTGTGCTTGGCCTGGAGTTGTGATCAGGATGGGTGACCTTCTGGGAAGATTTGCAGGGTGTGTGAGTGAGCATAAAACACACAGGAAAAGACATGTGTTGGCCTGTGGGGACAGTCATTAGTCAAAATGATCCGTTTAGGCATGTGGGTGGACCGTGGGGTGGGCCCCACGTGTCTGCGGGGCAACTGGGGTACCTGGTGGGCCAGGACCCGATGACCATGTTAAGGCGGGTTGGATGTGCTGTCACCGGGACCCGGTTGTCACATTTATTATAAAATTTTTTCGACGACTATGATTATTTTATATTTCTCTAAATAGTAATTTTTTATTATTATGATATAAATATTGAAATGAAATTTAAACCCATCAAAAACTAAATGCTATTAATTTAATATTTTTTTTGAAAACAACGCATCACAAATAGTTATTTTTAAGGATAAAATTTAAAATAGATTTTCAAAATTCAATTAAAGATTTAAAATTTAACATTATTATTTTCAAAATAATCATTTAACTCATTAAATATTTTTATTTAATTAATATATATATATTTTGAAATTTATGATTCATTTTGAACTCATTTTTATCCTATAAATTAATAAATAAAAAAACAAATATAATATTAACAAAAAAATTTAAATTTCTTATTAAAATAATAACAAATAATGTTAACCGAAGGTCGATATGTTGATTATAAAATAATATATTAAAAATTCAAAAATATACATATTCTTAGTTATTTTTTATAAATAATTTGATGATATTTATATTTAGTCTACTTTTAATATTAAATATTATTATCAGATTTTTTAATATTAAAATGTGTTAATTAAAATTCTAATGGACTATTTCTATTTCTATAGACATATAATATATGTATTTCATATTTATAATTAAAATTTTCTTCCAATTTTATTCTCTCATTATATTAAATATTTAATTTACCATATTTTAATTTTATTTATATTATTTTCTTATTTTAAAAATGTTGTTCACATTGGTGGTAATTTTCAAATACCATTTCACTTAAGAAATAGGAACATCTAGTTACATTATTTTCTTTAATTATTCACAACATTAAATTATTTTTAATATTATTGATTATATTAATCCACAAAATGTATAGCCCAATGTTAATTGAGTAATATAATAACCATCATAAGTTGTATTTTATTCAATTTATATGTGGTAATCATTTGATTGTCATGATTTAATAGTTCTGAAATTATTATTTATTTAATAATGCTGTGAAAATGATGAATTTGAAATAATTATATATTAAAATATGTTAAAATAAAGAAAAATTATTTAATATTTATATATATAATTTTAATTTGAAATGTAAAATAAATTTCAATAAAAATAGAGGATGTTAATAATTAGTAATTATTAGTCTATGTAATATGAAAAAATATCTCCCATCAACTTTATTTTTATACATTTATTCACTATTTCTATTGAGACTATGAGTTGTATGTTGATATATTTTTATGCTAATGAATAAGTGGATAGGAATTTAAGATTATTATTGACATTTTGTACTTTATCACGAATACCAAAACATGAAATATTTTTCATGAGATGAATTATTAAATAAGTTAGAGAGTATTTTTATTTATTGGATCAGATTGTCTAATATATAAATCATATTTAGGCCCTGAGAAAATAATGTTTATTATGTGAGTTATAGTACGTTCCAAGGTTCCATAGTTCTTGAAATATTTTATTATTATTTAGGAACTAACTTGGATGTGTTTTTATATTTTTGAAGAGTTTTTGTAACACCGTGAAAATATAATATTTGTTTTTCATATTAGATAAATTTGAGGAATTCAATATATTATGACATAGAAGGATCGTAACAAAAGTGAATAACATTTATATAATATAAAAAATTAAATTCATTACATGTTTATTAATTTTCATTGAAAAAAAATTACTATTAAATGAATGGGGTCTAATTTAATCTAAAACATTAAACTATTTATATGTAAATCATGCTAAAAATTTTGAATAAATTTTTATATTTTTTTCTACATGAAATATTATTATGGATAGATATAAATAAAATTTATTGATACATATTCATGTAGTAATTCATATAACTAATTATGAATATCCATGATATAATAAAATATTTATAAAGTATACCAATATAATAATCCCATGGAAGAATATATTGGTTAAATTTTTTTATATCTATATAAAAGATATAAATTTATCTTAATTTAAATGTTCAATTTATTGAATTTGGATTTTTATAGATATGAAAAAATATATAATAATTTATATAAGGATTATCAATGGTTATAAGTTAATATGAAAACTTTCAAACGTAAAAAAGTGATATTTTTTGATTTTTTTATGTGTGCAATGTATTTTTTTTCGAGTATATTAAAGTAAGAATCCTTTTTGAATTATATTGATGAAAATTATTTATAATATATTTATAAAAAATTATAATATTTTAGTGGTTGTTAATAGATAATGAATGACAATAAATTATTTTTTATTCTCATTGTACATTTCTTCTAAAATAGATTGTACACATTATCTGTACTATGATTAAAAAATCAATTTAAAACATTTAGAAATTGAATATTATAAAAATCATTCATTATTGGGAACCACCATATTAAAATATTTTTTTAATTCAATTCATTTTTAGTCATAAAGGTAAGTTACTGTAGAATTCACTCAATATGGTAAAGGGTAATTTTATTCATAAAGGGTAAAACTAAGGGATATTGACTCACATGATACTATAACAATTTCCTAATTTTTTGGTATAGTTTATTAACAATATAAATTTTCCTAAAATATAAATATTTTATCAGTATTTTATGAGGCCCATTCCTCTAACTCCTAAAAGGATCCAATTTTCACCTCATTTTATAAAACACCCGTACCATCCAATTAATACCAAGACACACTGAAATACATCATATACTACAACTTCCATGATGTATTAGATATCTTCTCCCACAAGTACATATCCAAGATTTATTACGTTGTGACCCAAAAGACTATATCTGAGGAAGAGGTAGATATCTATGTTAGGATATTTTCCTATTTCATTTTTACATCACCATAAATGAATATAATCCACATAATAAAATATGTTAATGAAACCTATTATTATATATTAATTTTATTTATCTGTTGAAATAAACTTATGATTATTTCTTTTATTTGTATGGAAAATTATATGTCACTTTTGTTACATTGTAACAATCAACTCTATGAATGATGTATTTAATTTTTCATAAAAATTATATGTGGATAGATATTAAGATGTTTTTAAGATTTAAATTTTATATTTATAGCATTATTATACATTTTTACATAAAAATTTGATATTTTATTAATTTTATTTATAATTATTTATTATAGTAATAATTAATAACCTAAAACAAACATAATTAGACACCTTCTAAGAATTAACTTCTTAAAATTCATGTTTATTTATATTATTCATCTACCACTTCATGAATATGATTTATAACAATATTATCATGTTTTTAAAATAAAAATGGTTATTTAAATGTAATATTTTATCTACACAATACGATGATCATAACAATGAAACCATTATTACATGTTCTTATTTGGGTCATTTTTACAACCTATATGAAGGATATTATAAAAATTATTACATGAATGATAAGGAATACCTAAATTCCATTATTATGATTTAATAATGAATAAATAATTTTTTACATAATTATAGAGTTGAAATTTCTAAAGTTATATTTAACATATATTTCAATTATGTTTTTCAATTAATAATCCCCAAAAAATGTAATATATATGAATTTCATTCAAACTAGAAACAGAAGTTCCAACCAAAATGACTCTAGGACTCCAAAAAAGTATAAAAAATTAATAAACTTATAATGATAATTATATATATTAAGGAACAATGACTGATGAGAGGGTATCGAAACCAAAGAAAATAGTAATGTGTCTCAAATAGAATAGTTGTTAAATAATTTATGATTTAAAAAATGAATTATTTATTTATAGGTAATAAGAAATTAATAATTAAATACATATAGTAGGATAAATATAATCATTCTTATGAAATTGATTTATAATTTTTATAAATTTGGAATATTGGTTGTTTGAATTTTTTCTCACCACCTCACCTTACAATTACATTAGAGATTTTTTCCCTTGAACTTATATAAGATTAAGGTAATGCATGGGGTAATTCAGAGATTTTTAGAGTGTTTTGGGTGTGTTTATTTGTTCAAATTTTGTGACTGGTTCTTAAAAATGGTGTACCACATCTATAAAATTTTGCAACATGTTTTCAGATTTAATTGGTAGGCACCCAGTTGTCACACAGTTTGAGAAATCCATGTGGGTACCAAATGAAATCCCTGAAATGTGAAATAGTGTGAAAAGAAATTTCAGACTATGGTTTTTTTAATCGTTCAACCCCAAAAGACGGGGAGTTGTTTAGATATAGTTAAACTGCATAGTTTGTGTGAATTTTTTCAAAATGCGTGGCATAAATCCATACAGATAATCTTCTATCCTGATAGAATTTGAATGTTTAGTGAATTTTTTTTTCACATTTAGATAAACTATACCACATAACCATTTGAAATTTTGTAAATAAAAGGACAAATGTTGTCTAATCTTCATAATGTACCCAAAACACATTTTTGCCTATAATATCTTATGTTCTCAAATTCTACTTGTTCTATAGGCTACTAAAGATAATCAACTGGAACTAGAGACATCCTTTTTTGAATCAATCTTGTTCAGGATAAATAATAGTCAATAATCCATTATTCTTAAGTATACTTCTATGATATACTATTTTCATGTCTACTAAAACAATATATCTTGTGGTTTGTGGATAGATCTATGTGCTAATAATGGAATCATTATTATATTATAATGATTAAATTTAATTATATATGTTATTATAATAGATCTGAAATATGATATATTAATTTTTTAATAACATTATTGTAACACCCCAAGCTTCCACAGTATGTTTCTCTTTGAATAATACAGTATCGTGTGTTGTACGCAACATTAAGTTCAAACACCCCATAAAAAAACAAACAAGCCATTATGAATAGTAATAAATACTTTTTGAAATTTTATAAATTTTATATTTCAAAATGGTCTTCAATTTTTGATTCAAAATATCGCAATTAGCTTTGGGTGAATTTTTGGTATTTTCTAAAAACATTCAATTTTTTGATGAATAATGAAAAACAATATGTTATAGATTAAAACTAAATTTTTATTTAAATAATTTATTATTTAATTTAAATTTATTATATGATAAAATATATACATAATACCTATACATGTTTAATGTAATTCATAGGAGTTAGTTTATAATAATTTTAGATATATAAAAATTTTATCGAACTGTTTACCGTCCTTTACCCACAACCTAGGAGCATTTTCAAATTTACTTAAAAATAAATTTTACCACTTATGTGTGTTGAATTTCAAAAATCCAAGAGGAAAAATTTATATCTATATGTAAAATGTGGTTCAATATGTTGAAAATAATTTTTGGTGAATTATATCTTTTTCTTTTATTTACCACGGTTAAAAGTAAATATGGTAATTAAGGGTAACCATGATATTATTATTACCCTTACACATGTCCTAATTCTTTTGGATAAGTATAATTAGAGAAATAACAACCTTAGGAAAAAAATGAACCTCTTTGGTCTACTTGGATTAGATTAGGACATTTATTATTATTTTATTTAAAGTAGAGTTCAAAGTGTTAAATTCAAGGTTTAATAACTAAATGCATTTTAATATAGGGATAAAGACAATATAATTTGGACTATAAATATTCATTAGAAAGATAAAAATATTTCATAAATAATCGTGTTTTATTATTGTTTTTACACATTAAATAATTACGTTTATTTATGACACAACGATGATGAAGTAATTACCGTATTAATGAACAATTAAAATAATTGATATTATAAATATCCAAATAAATATAATTAGATATTTTTAATGAATTAAACTAATTTTATAGGTTAATTTGACATGTTAGAATTGATTAAATCTTTTTATTTATAAGTAAAAAAGTTATTAGGGATTTAACAAAAATCAATTATTAAATAATGTCAAAATTGACATAAATGAGTTTTTAAAACATATACAATATTATTGTTTAATATAATAATCCTAAAAATATATGGATTGGAAAAAAGAATTATATAATGATAGGTTTATCATTAATGAACCACTTGGTGTTCTATTTTATGTTTATGTTAAGTTTACTAAACATATAATATAAAAATACCAATAGACATGGTTAATGTCAATCTAATTAACTAATAGATAAATATAAAATATAAGGTTAATATAGTGACCCAAACCTATCTAAAACCTATTGGTTGAGTAGTTTTCTACGCATAAACACCTTATCCAGTGAATTATTCAATTTTGAGACATTATAAATCGAAAATGGTTTTATAATAAAATAATATTTCTAGATTTTCCTAAGGTTCCCTCACCCCTCTAATAAAAGGGAACTTCCCCTTATCTCTAATTAAATGCTTCAAATCAATTTGGATCGGCACAACCCTACCCAAATACCCTCTCAACTATTCTATTTTCATCATAGAGCCCTTAATTTAGTCATAAATCAACCCTAAAGAGCCCTTTTGATCAAATAAAAAGGAAGAACCCGAAGAAGAGGTAAATATTTCACCACCTCTTTCTTGTTTTTTCTTCTTCCACTTCTCCTTTCGTTGTTGTTTCCAATACAAAAAAATAACTCCAGTATACTCTATATAATATGATGTTATTGTAAAATTGGAACAACCATATTCATTATTATATCCGTCCTTTGAATGACAGGGCACCAACGTGTGTACGTACGACTTACCGTCTCCATGTCGTGATTTACTGGTTACTCAATACATTATTATTCAGATGGGTATAATAATGATGTATAAATGATATATATAAAAAATATACATTATAAAGATTATGTATATATATGATATAATATACAATTATATATGATTTTTATATCAAAAGAGTGATATTTTTTCTTGTGCGTACGTACCGATTACCGTCCCCACGAACACGGTGAGATTCATTCCCCATCGTATCCCTTCAAGAATAATATTCAGTAGATGATTAAAAAATAATCTTTAAAGACTTAATATAATTATGAATATTAATATGATACATCCTATCCATAACATACATTACTAACATGTCAATGAATATACAGGAAAACAAATCATTTAACACCGGAAAAGACGATAATACTAAAATATTATTAACAAAGAAATACTAAAAGATCATATATGATATCATATTACTCTGTATGATTCATGTATAATTTAATAAAAATTATTTCACCAATATACTGGATGCTAACCTACCCTCAACCATGTAAAAGCACAAGGTAAGGTTTAATTTCACAATCTCTTTATTATCCGAGGTTGTTTTTACGTAAGTATTTTCTGCGACCTCTTTATCATCCACATCCATCGTTCTCAAAAATGTATTTAAAAACATTTTTAGTATTTAATACACAATGGGTTAAATTCATTTATACCCTTATTTTACCTTATATGTTTTATATAGTAATCTTTCCGTCATTTTCCAAACACGGTAATTTTTGACCATTTTGAAAAAATTAAGGTAAGAATGTTTTTTAACTTATATGACGGGTGCCGATATATTCCACCATTATAATATTTTAGAAGATTCCATTACAAGGTTATACGAATATTTTCAAAATTAATGTTTTCTTTTATAATTACATGACATTTAAATGGATTTTTAATAGAACAATATATTTCTCTAAAAATGTTTGGATTTCATCTATGTCCACATCCTTTGATGGATATTAAGCTTGTTTGAAATTGATTTATGACGATTCAAAAACATCCATATTTTATTGCAGTTTTTCTGATATTTTTGACTATGGATCTGTTAATTTTACATCATTCATGGTTTATGGATAAATTATTGACATTTTATATGCTAGTTTTAATATGAATGTTAATGTTTTGTTTAAACAATTTCATATGAGGAATGTATTGGACTTATTAAATGACGGGTGGAGCCTGTTATAGCTCCTTGATGCATTGGTAGGTCTCAAGAGACAAACTAGTGTCTTGGTAGAAGGCCTTGACAAAATATTATTTGTAGTTTTAGTACAAGTCCTTGAATATGTGGTTATGAAGTCTGGAATTATGCATTCCATCATTATAAAAGTGGCTATTGATATTGCAAGTGATTATTCGACTAGTATAATATCCATTCAAGTAAGTAAATTTAATTTTTTTGATTTATATTTTCCATATTATGAGGTTGTAAATTTTGAAAAGGCTTTTGTTTTAGTTTTATACATTGCCTAAAATGTTCATGCTTATTTATGAATGTTTCCTCAAAATTATTATCCTTACTGAGCATTTGAGCTCTCCCATTTCTATGTTTTATTTTTCTAAGGATGAGAATAAGTATATTATGACTACCCTAAAGGGATAGTATATTGCATCTCAGTGTTGTCTATGGAAACAATTTTTTTTGTAGTTTTCCATTTTATGATATGATGTAAATTATATGAATGTATCTAGTACTTCCAAGTCAACTAAACTAATTGGTCATTCCAGGATTGATCTTTTGTGATCATTCCAATGATAAATAATAATGCACCGTCTCTGGGAGTTGAATGAAAATTTCATAGAAAAATACGTTCCTCATGACCATCGAACAGATATGGAAATACAATTCATGAGTCTGGGGAAAAAGGTGGATGAGAATGTCAGAAAAATATGAATCTAACTTTACAATGAGAGAGAGTTATACTGCAGATTATATACATAACCCAGGAAGTAAGATTGATCGTTTCATTGATGGGTTAAAACCATATCTCCATTGATCATTAGTCTCACAATCCTTATCATCGTACAAATATATTATCTCATGTTCTATAATGTAAAATAATTAATTCTCTTAGTCATACGAAATTAAAGAAAATACAGATAAAAATAGATCTACCTAACACTCTGGAAATGGATATAAGGGGAAGAAGGGAAAATTTGAATATCCATCGTGCAATAAATCTTGGAAGAAACAACCTAGTACTTGTCTGATGGGAATGGAATCTATTACAAGTGTGGTGAAAAAGGCCACCAAGATCGTGATTGCAAGGGGAATGAAGAGGCTGTTAATGTTGAATTCTACAATGGTTGAGAAATGGGACATTATATAAATGAATGTCCTAAGCATCCGGGGTACATACCTCGTAAAAGGACAAGGGATCAAGGCCATGATTATGCTATCACTATTTCTAAGGTTGATGCTCCGAAAGTCGTAGTGGAATGTAATTTAATGGTTTCATCTTGTTTATCCAATGCTTTATTTGATTCTGGATCATCACATTGTTTCATATCTTCCGAGTTTTCTATGAAAACTATGTATTTCCAAATTAATTTAATAAGGGAGTTGTTAGTCAAAAATCCTAAGGAATGTATCATTGCAACAATTTTTTTTGAATCTGTTCTCATTAAGGCATATAATCATTATTTATCATATGATCTCATTGTCATTACAATTGTTGAATTTGATATAATACTTGATATGTATTGGCTTTCAGACCATGACTCAAAAATTTATTGTAAGAAGAAGGAGGTTACAATTTCTGATAATGATAAGGAGTACCTTATCTTTAGAGCAGAAATGTTAGCACCTAATTCTAATCTGGATCCACCTCCAGTAGTTGACCAAAATTGAATTATTGGGGAGGAAGATAATGAAATAAGTATGGGTGAGGAAGGGAATTTTCAAATAGAGGATGTAAATATTGTGCAAGTATATTTTGATCTGTTTTTAGGGGATTTACCTGGACTTCCTCTATAATGAGAAAATGTGTTTTCCATTGACTTAATTCCTGGTTCAAGGCCCATATCTAAGACCCCTTATAGAATGGCCACTATGGAATTAGTCGAACTAATGAAAAAATAGAGGAATTGAGTAATAAGGGATTTATTCTGCCTAGTTATTCTCTATGGAGAGCCCTTTCTCTTTTTGTTAAGAAGACAAACAGATCTATGAGGTTGTGCATTGACTACTCGGAGATCAATGTTATAACAATAATAAAAATGTATCCCCTACCTCACATAGATGATTTGTTCGACCAACTTCATGGATCTCAATACATTTCAATGAATTACAGTCAACTTGGATATCATCATTTGTGTGTGAAGAAGGAAGACATTCCAAAAACAACATTTCAAACCATGTACGGGCATTACGAGTTTACAGTAATGCCATTTGGATTGGAAAATTCACCCTCTATCTTCATGGATCTAATGAATAGGGTTTTCAAATAATATCTTGATGAAATTGTAGTGGTACATATTGTTGATATTTTGGTATTCTCCAAAAACAATGAAGATCAGGAAAATCAATAATGCATTATTTTAAAGACTCTTAGAAAACATGAACTATATGGGATGTTTAGAAAGTGTGAATTATGGCTTCAGGAGATATCTTTTCATGGACATATTTCCCTTAAGGATGGAATATCTGATGATCCTTATTTGACCAAGGCAATCCACTAATATCCATCACCAATGAGTATAAACGAGGTACACAGTTTTATTTGTTTAGTAGGTTATTATAAATGTTTCATCCAGAATTTTTCATGGTTGGCTAACCCATTAACAAAGCTCACACGAAAAGCAGTTAATTTTATTTGGACAAAAATGTGTGAATAATTTTTTGAATAACTGAAGAAAAGATTAGTCAATGATCCTATCATGACACTACCATCGGGGAATGATAGTTTTTTTATTTATATTGAAGCATCAATGAAAGGACTTAGTTGTTTCTTTATAAAGAATGATATATTTATTGACAATGCATCATGACAGCTATAAATTCATGAGAAAAACTATCCTACTCATGATCTTGAGTTAGCAGCTATAATCTTTGCTTTGAATATATGGATACATTATCTCTATGGTGAAAAGGTGATATATATACCGATCATAAGAGTTTAAAGTATATTTTATCAGAGAAAGAACTCAACACAAGGCAAAGGAAATGTCTTTAAATACTCAATGATTATGATTTCACCATACACTACCAAAGGGGAATGAAAATAATGTGGAAGATGCTTTGAGAAGAATGCATCATAGAGTACTGAACAAGATAAGAGTTGAAAAGGATCCTATATTCATGGATCTAGTAATGTGGGACATGGGGAGAACCATGGAAGGTGAAACATCAATACGTTTTCAAATGGTTTCCAAAATATCTTTACTTGAAGGAATAAAGAGTTCTCAGACCGATGCTGAAGAATTTCAAAAGAAGTTTAAACCTGTGAATGATGTTATATTGAGTGAATTTGTGTATGAAGATGGAATTTTAAGATTTTGGAAGATACATTGTGTTCCCAATATACCTGATCTAAAAATGGAATTGTTGGATGATGCTTATAGTTCCAAATTCTCTATACACCCTGGTAGCACTAAGATGTAGAGAGATTTGAAGGAACATTTTTGGTGGGACAATATGAAGTGGGAGATTTCTGATTATGTGCAAATATATATGGTTTGTCAACAAGTGAAAGTTATAAGTCAATAGCCTTGAAGAGTCATGCAACCTCTTCCCATACCTAAGTATAAATGGGATAATATTACGATGGACTTTGTCATGGGACTACCAAAGACTCCTAGAAGGAAGGATTCAATATGGATCATTGTTGATCGTCTTACCATGTCAAGACATTTTCTTGCTATAAGATAAAATTTAGCACTTTAACATCTAGAAAGACTATATATTAATGAAGTATTGAGACTCCATGGAGTACCCGTATCGATTGTATCTGATAGTGATCCAAGTTTTACATCAAGATTCTTGAAAATTCTTCAGAAAGCCCAAGATACTGAACTTCATTTGAGCACTGCCTACCACCCCCATACTGATGGACAATTAGAACAGACTATTAAAACCTTAGAAGACATGTAGAGATCAAGATCACATTACTTTCAAGATATGTGGGATCAATATTTACCTATGGTACAATTTTCCTATAACAGTAGCTTCCATTCAAGTATTTAGATGGCACCATATTAAGTGTTTTACATAAAGAGATGTCGCAGACCAACCTGTTGGGATGATGTTGGTGAACAAAAACTCATAGGCCTAGAACATTTGGAGGAAACGATGGAAAAGGTGAAGGTAATCCAAACCCACATCAAATAATCTCAAACTAGGTTGAAGAGCTATGCCGATAACCGATGGACTAATTTGGAATTTTAGGTAGAAGATCATGTTTTCATGTAGGTATCTCTATGGAAGGGTGTTATATGTTTATGTAAGATAGAAAAATTAAGTCCCGAGTACATAATACCATTGTAAATTATAGAAATAATTGGGGTTGTAGCTTACCATTTCACAATTCCACCAAGTCTTTCCAAAGATCATGATGTGTTCCACGTATCACTTTTGACAAAATACATGCTTGGCCCAACGCATGTACTCACCTATGATAAAATAGAACCAGAACATGATCTATCTTATTATGAAGAGTCTATCAAGATTCTTGTTACAAGAGATCACGTGCTATGAAACGGATGACTCGTCTGGTAAAATTTATATGGAGAAACCATAAGATGGAAGAGGAAATGTGGGATCCTGAGGAACATATGATGATGAACCTCCTGAGTCTTTTTATGCAGTAATATTTTAGAAATTTTGAGGACGAAATTATTTGAATGAGTGGAGAATGTAACACCACAATAATTCACAGTATGCTTCTCTTTAAATAATACAATAGCATGTATTGTTCACAACTTCGAGTTCTAACACACCACGACTAAATAAATTATTCATTATGAATAGTAATACCAACTTTTTGATATTTTACAATTTTTTTCCTTCAAAATGGACTTAATTTTTGGATTCAAAATATCGAAATTAGCTTAGTGTGAATTTGTGGTATTTTTCTAAAAACATTCTATTTTTGATGAATATTGAGAAACACAGAGTTATAGTTTAAAACAGAATATTTATTTAAATAATTTAATAATTTATTTAAATTTATTTTATGTCAAAATAGTTACATAATACCTATATATGTTTAATGTAATTCATTGGATTCCGTTTATAATAATTTTAGATATATAAAAATTTTATTGAATTTTTTACCGTCCTTTACCCACCTCCAAGGAGCTTTTGCAAATTTGTAGAAAACATAATTTTACCACTTCAATGAGTTGAATTTCAGAAATCTGAGACACATTGTTGATATTAGTAAGTAAAATTTTGTTAAATAAGATGAAAATAATTTTGGGTGAATGGTAACTTTTTACTCTTATTTACCATGGATAAAAGTAAATAGGGTAATTAAGGGTAAAAGTGATATTATTATTTCCCTAACACATATCCTAATTCTATTGGAAAAAAATAATTCAACCAAAAACAACCTTTGGAATAAAATATGAACCTCTTTGTTTCAATAGGATTAGATTAGGACATTTATTATAATTTTATTTAAAGAAGAGTTAAAAGAGTTAAATTCAATGTTTAATGACTAAACCATTTGTAATATTGGGTTACAAAAAATATAAATTAGATAAGAAATAATAATTATAAATCTAAAATTATTTTTTACATAATGGTATTTTAATTTAAATTTTTATATATTATATAATTAAATTTATTTATGACACAATGAAGATGCATTAATTACCGTATTAATAAATGATTAAAATAATTTATATTATAAATTTCTTAATAAATATAATTTGATACTGTTAATGTAATACAGTAATTTTCTAGGTTAATATGACATGACAGGGATGGTTAAGTGTATTTATTATTAAGTAATAATGTTTTTATGACTTTAACAAAAAATAAATTATTAAATAATGTCAAAATTTACATAAATGAGTTTATAAAACAAATAAAATATTATTGGTCAATATTTTAATCCTAAAAATATAGGGATTGGGGAAAATACATATATAATGATAGTATTATAATTAATGAACCACTTTGGGTTCTCTTTCAAGTTTATAGTATGTTTATTAACCATTTAATATATAAATATAAAGAGGCATGGTAAATGTCAAACTAATTAACTAAGAGTTACATCTAAAAGATAAGGTTACTATAGTGACCCAAACCAGTATAAAACCTATTGTTTGAGTATATTTAGACCCATCCCCACCTTATAATTTGAATAATTTATATCTTATCCATTCGAAACCAAAAATTATTTTATTATAAAATAATATTTCTAACCTTTCTTAAGGTGCCCCTCACCCCTCTTATAAAAAGGTTCTTCCCCTTTTCTCTAATTCACACCTTCAAAACAATTTTTCTCAGCCTAACCCTTCCCAAATACCCTATCAAATATCCTAACTTAATCTTAGAGGCCTTACATTATACAGAAATATATCCTAACGACCCCTATTGATCAAATCAAAAGGTTGAACACATATAAGAGGAAAATATCTCACCACCTCTTTCATGTTTTTTCCTCTTCCACTTCTTCTTTCCGTTTTGTATCTATTTTAAAATAATAACTCCAGAATCTTTTATATAATGTGATGTTATTATAAATATGGTACAACCATATTCAATATTCTATCCATACTTTGAATTACATGGCCCCATACGTGCGTACGTATGGCTTACCATATCCACGTCGTGGTGTAGTTGTTACTCAATACATAATTATTCGGATGGGTATAATAATGATTTATAAATTACGTAAATAATAAATATAACATGATAATTATTCTATATATATGATATACCACCCAATTATATATGGTTTTAGTATCAAAAGATTGATATTTTTGCTCGTTCATATGTACGGATTACCGTCTCTATAATCACGATGAGATTCATTCACCATCGTATCTATTCAAGACTAATTTTCATTAGATGATTAAAAAAATAATTTTTAAATACATAATATAATTTTTAATATTAATAAGATACATCCTATCAATAATAAAAATTACTTACATAACAATGTATATAATTGAAAACAAATCAGTTAACACCCGAAACGGTGATAATACAAAAATATTGTTAACAATGAAATATTAAAATATCATATATGATATAATGTTAATGTATATGATACTAGTATAATTTGATAACAATTATTTCATCACTATACAAGAGTTTAACCTACCCTTTACCAAGGAAATTTATAAAGTAATGGTTAATTTTACAATCTCTTTATTATCCGAGCTTGTTTTTACGTAAGTATTTTGTTAGGACCTCTTTATCATCAACATCCATGTTTCTTAAAAATTTATTTCAAATTTTTTTACTATTTACTATAAAATAGGTTAAAGTTATTTATACCATTATTTTACATTATATGTTTTAAATGGAATATTTCTTTTGTTTTCCAAACAAGGTACTTTTTGACCTTTTCGACAAAATTAAGGTAAGAATGTTTTTTTAAATTATATAGCGGGTGAAGCTATATTCCGCCATTATAACATTGTTGAAGCTTCCCATTCAAGATTATAAGAATATTTTAAAAATAAATGTTTTCTTTCAACATTATATGACTTTTAAATGATTTAAAAATAAAAAGAGACATTTCTCTAAAAAAGTTTGATTTCATCTATGCCAACATCCTTTGATTGATTTTTAGATTGTGTGAAGTTGATTTATTATTATGCAAAACATTTATATTATATTAAAGGTTTTCTGATATGTATAAATTTGGATTTGTTATTTTTAATCCATTCATGTTTTATGGATAATATATTGACATTTCATATGCTAGTTTTAATATGAATGTTTATGTTATGTTTAATCCTTTTCATAAGAAGAATGAATTGGACTTATTAAGTGATGGGTGGAGCCCACTATAGCTTCTCGATGCATCGGTAGGTCTCATGAGACAAACCTGTGTCTAGGCAGAAGGCCTTAACAAAATCTTATTTGTAGTCTTAGCACAAGGCCTTGACTACGTGGTTATGAAGTCTGTTATTATGCTTTCCATCATTACGAATGTAACTATTGATACTGCATGTGATTATTCAACTAGTAGAATAACCATGTGAGTAAGTAAATGGAATCATGTTGATTAATATTTTCCATATTATGATGAATTTTATGTTAAAAAGGATTTTGTTTCAGTTTTATACATTTCCTTAAATGTTCATGCTTATTTATGAATGTTTCTGCAATATTGTTATACTTACTGAGCATCTGGTCTCATCCATTTTGATGTTTTATTTTTCCTAGGATGTGAAGAAGTATATTATTACTGACCTGTAGGGATATTTTATGGGATCTAATTGTTTTCTATGGAAAAAATTTTGTTGTAGTTTTCCATTTTATGATGTATTGAAAACCATAAGAATGTATCTACTACTAAAAATAATACTAAACAAATCAGTCTTTCAAGACTAGATCTTTTGTGATCATGCCAGTGAGATGTAATAATGCACCGAATCTGGGTAACTGGAATCGGGGAGTTACAATTATACATTGAGATAGATATGTATTCTCTCTCGTCTTCACTATTCTCGACCTTGATTTCATGGTTCTAATTTAATTATTTTCTGGAAATATTCGTGAATAACATGTTTTATTCTTATTCGAAAACAAATTTGTGTTAAAGAAATTTGAATTGGTGTAAGTTTGACTATTTTAAAAAATAAAGTATTTGTTTAAAATATTATAATTATATTTTTATTATAATTTAATGATTTATGTGAAACGGGATTTATTTTACGTGAAATTTAATTTTACATGTATTTTTCACATGTAGTTAGTGTGTGTTCATTAATTTTGTTTGACTCTATGTATGTTATGTGTTACATTAGGGAACCTTCATTTCTTAGAAGTGACCCAAGAATTAGGGAATGTACCACTTGGGATCGTTGGAATTGATCCCATTTTTTTTTTGTGGGACAGAAAAGAAAACTATCCCATGAATATATTAATTATAGGGAATAAATTTGGGCATGGATGTGTATGTATTTATTGAAACATGATATTGGGAATGAAAAATCAAGAGAAATGACTCAATTTCATTGAATAATTTTTATTGTGAAATTGTTTATAGTTCTTATATGTGTTGGCTTAGCAATCATTAAACTGATTAATATATTTTTTTAACTGGTTATTTTCCAAGCGTCTTGTGTTGGGATGTATTTGTAAAATTTAATTGATTTTTTTATTCTCCCCCTACTTGAGAGGATTATTTCTTTTATAGATTACATTTATTAGGATGCATAAAAAAGAAATCTATTATACTTGTTTAGTGAAACACCATGATATCAAGGGCTTTGAATGTGGTATTTGAGATTATATATAGATTGGGGATTCTTCTCAAGGACCCCACATTGATGTTAATATTCTATGTCATATTTCATTCAATTTTAGTGGTATCATTTTTTCATTATCACTCTGATATTGTTGTTGTGTTGGTTTGACCATCAGTTCTATTACTATTACTCATGAACAATATAGTAGGATTTTATGTTTATTATTTATGTTGAAATATTTCTTTATCACTTAAATGGGTAAATAATCCCCAATACCCCATGAACAATGTGTAATTTATTACTTCCCATTGATTTATTGGGCATGTCACCTATGTCCAGTGGAACCAAATCACTACTCAATATAATGAAGAGGGGATGAATGTTACAAATTGTATTATATTTAGTTGTTCATTGAATGGAAAATGGTATATTCTATTTTTGGTCCCACTATATCTCTATATATTTGAAATGTGATTGGATTGGTGGAAGATGAGTTATATTGAATAAAAATATGTTTAAAACAATTTTTGTTGAATATTAGGTTACAAGGGTTTCTTTGTACAAGATTATTTTAAGATACCTCTAGGTAAGTTGTCATTTTATTTCTATGGATTTATCCAAGCAGTGTTTGATAGAATTATTCAATTGTGGTACTTCCCACTAGTGTTTCAATGTTAATTTTCGGTTTAAATGATTTTGGTAAAGCATTACATTTTTTTATTTTTTGAAAAATGTTTACAATTTGTACAATGGTTGGAATTTTTATTGAATTGTTATCGTTTTTATAATTATTGAAATTTAGAATATCTAATACATAATTTATATTTTAGTAACAATACATAACCTTTTATTCAGGTAATATAAAATTGAACATGGTAGACATTTTAGAGACAAACATGAAGATAAAGTAGAAAATTCTGCCGCACTTGAACCATAGTAGAACAAATGTATGTCCAAAGCATTGTTCAATCATCTAAATTGATATAAAAAGGAAATATTAATGATGAACATTAGTAGTTGGAATAGTATATTTATTTTCAAATTACAATCCACCCATTATTCTATGGGATTCTTATTTAATAAAAGTATAGGTTTTGATGAATCATGTTTCGAAAATATATGAATTCTTGTCCACACAATCCGAGATTATGGTTATGTTGGTAATGTATTTTCTAGATGATCTTGAACTGTAACAGTGATAAATAAAAATTAAATAAAATGTTGATTAGTATGTTATATTGGTGAATTTTATGGAAATGTTCAAATATCAATTCGGTCATCACATCATTTTGATATATATATAAATGAATTTCATCTACTTAATGAAAATTAATATCACATTAATACGGTATGAAAATAAATTTATCAATTTATACTTCTCTATTATAGGAATCTATTTTATGTCATCCTCATAAGAACATGTTTTTTAAAATTTCATATGACTATAAATTCACTCAAATATTTCCATCCTTTTTATTATAGTATATAAAAATATGGTAAATAGAACGAATATGGATGCATGGTATATTAATGGAAATAATTTTAAAGGGATAATTTTTATCCCCCTAAGGAATTACGAGGACTCTGATGTTGGTAAAAAGTAAAATAGAAACTCATACATCAAAATTTGTGGTACCTAATAAAATAATTACACATGAACATTCAATATCCCCCTCATCAAAAAACAAATATTGGGAGTGTTCAATGTGGGTCCATTGAGAATATAAAAAATGATTGTATGGAACCACCAAAAATATGTCACAATCATCACTGGATTTGTAAATCATAAGTGATATATTAGTATTGCTTAAAATATGGTTCCAAGGAATGAGCATCATGTTTATCAGGAATCCTATGCTTCAATAGGGATATCTCATAAAAATGACTCTTACACCCTGAACCAAGCTAGTTAGTGTGATTCTTAGACCACAATGACACCAAAACAAAGGAAATATCTATATGGAATCATAGTGGAATGTGTATCAAGTAGTAAATTTTAGGTTTCTGAGTAGTTGATCACATATAATCAATATAGAACTTAAAAAGTGCACATTTTGATTCTCTTAAATTCTACCGTTATATAGGCCATTATTGATACGAGAACATCCCACACTTTTATTAATTCCCATTTGTCTGATAATATGGGTTGGAATTTTGAGATGACTTTTTTCTTTTTTGAAGCTTCAATATCATATTTCTACAAATATATTTTCAAGAAATCATAATATAATTTAATTTTATAATTTCTGGTGGTTCTAGATTGTTATAAAAATTTGTTTTTCTTGATATGGATATGCATGACTCAATTTGGCTGTTGATTTTTTGGAGCCATTTGAGGACCATATCGACTATTCTTATTAAAAATTGAGTTTCATATCTCTATATGGGATCATGGATCCCTTTATTAGAGAGTAGTATATGAATTTATTTAGAGAATGACAGTTGGATATAGTGGATCAAACCATATCTTAGTATATTTCTATAGCTACCTAAGAATCGTTCAATGATATCAACAAAATAGTTTTTCCACCCCATGTTGACCATTTTAATTATGTTATTACAAATTATTTCTCATTATTTACACCCAAAAAAGAAGCCTATTTTTCTTCCGACCTCATATCAGGGACCAATCCTATCTCTCCACCGTTATATACAGTGAGTCCAATATAAATGTGGGATCAAAATTTAATGCACAAATAATAGGGAATTAAAGGGTTCATTCGGCTGAGCACATCCCCTTGAGTACAATAACTTATATTTTTAATGAATGAATAATAAAATCCTAGGATTTATGTGATTTGAGTTTGATCTCTCATGTTATTATAATTAATCGATATAATCGACACCATATTGATTTTATGTTCCCTAAATTTATGGCTGATGCATGTTCCACCAAAATTTATTTATGAAAAGGATAACATCAACTTCGATTTCAAAAGGTGTATTTACTAAAAATCACTTTCTGAATCTACATTGGGCATTATGAATAAGTGGTAATGGCTTTTTAAAATTTGATATCACAAAAATTAGTTATGGAATTTAAGATTATTATATTTTATAGATTTATCAACAATTATATTGTGGATTTTATTGATGTCATCCTGGTGTATTTTTTTAACAAAATTAAATATTGAGAAACACTCAGCTATGGTGTTGGGAATCTTATTGGATGATCACCATTATTAAATGGATTAAATGTGTGGTTATAGATACAATAGTTACAATTATTTATTCATTTCATCTCGGAAAATGAGTTCGAATTGAACCTAATAAAGAAGAAGTTATTATCTTTTTGAAACAACACAAGAATGTCTCTGAGATACCTTGTTTTCTATTCTATGTGTGACTTTGAGAAGGTTTTGTTAACAATGTTTCCTTTTATTCCTCACTGATTATAGCCCTGACAAGGAAAGGTGATTAATTTAAATTGGATGTTTAGTGCTAGATTTCATTCTAATATTTTGATGGGTTTCCATATAAAAATACCACTACAAATATATCCTGAGTTGGTATAGTGTTAGGTGGTCTTCTATAATGCATCAGGATATAGGTTATGTTGGGTTTCAATGAATGGAGATAATTTCATTTTTTATATTTCATTATAATTAAATTTACATGTAAAATTATAATGACAACATGATTTCTAATATCAAGGTGTAGTCCATTATTTTAATACATGGATTAATTATTTTTTCATGCAGTATTAATGGTGTATATTGATTAGAATGGTTTCAAATACATTTAATCACAAAGGTATTTGAATAATATATAATTAAAATAGATGTAATAATGTCAAATTTCTGTTATTGAATTCATGCGTATAGATATTTTTGTGAACTATATGATTGATTCATTAAGATTTCATATAATTAGATAATCAATATAGCTTTAGATCATTGGAAGATAATGATGGCTATATAAGATATGCATATGTGGTGTGATTTCCGTGGTACATTGTTATATTATTCCTAATAATTATTTTTTCTTTATTCTGTTATTCATAGGAATGTTCCTTATATTTATCATCCTTAATGTCTTATAATAAGATATAAAATATATAATGGGGTGTCCATTAATGGATAAAATCTAAATTGGAATAATGTGATATATATTAGTGATATGATATTAGCTCCTCCAACATATCATGAATATATTATTAATGTTTAAAACCAATTGATATTGGGTTTTAATACATTAATAAATATGAATTATAATGTATTGAGAGCATAACTTAGGTCAGTTGGCATAATGATGATAGTGGAATAATTTTTCTTTGAGATTCTTTACTTGTTAGAATATCATTGTAGAGCCCCAACACCCAACGAGTATGTTGAACTCTTAATTGATTCCCATTATGAAATTAGAGAAAATAGCTATGGATGTCATGACATGTTTTCCTTGAAGAGTTTGAAAACATCAATTTATATGGGATATTTTGAATTATCTCATGAATACATCTGATATAACCGATATTGATAATTAATATATAGTGGAATCTATCTCCATTCATTATTTATGGGAAATATTAATGATTCATGGCTTTCTATTATAGATAGAATCATACCCAGACCCGAAGTTTATATATCATTTTTTGATGTCCTTACAACTAACAATTGGAAATGATTTGATGTTGATCATAGTATATCATTCTAAAAAAGGATGGACAATCCTAAAGGATGATCCAAATATTATAGGTTATGATTAGGGAATTTGTAATGAATTTAATGTATCATGGGAAGAATATACACCATTTTTGAAATCTTCAAAAAACAATTATCACACCACCGTATATATGGATCCATCCACTTAATTTTATGGTCAAACATGTTATATTATAAATTTTTGGTTACAAACATATGGGAATTCAATTATTGGACCTTAACATGTATATGAGAAAAAATTTATGTTTCTGATGATCAGAAGTAGAATTTTGATTATTTAGAGTCGTCCAAAATCATATGTGGACCATTGTTGATGATCCTTTTAGATTGAGGCGGCTGGTGAGGTTATCATGAGAATCACTCCATGGATTGTAAATCCTCATTTGGATATGAAATTCGTATATTATCCTTAGTAAATTAATACTTATGAGAAAATGTAATGAGTACATTATCTAACATATTATTTAGATTGAAACCCAATGTTTAGATGTATGCATATTTTTTTCATGTATCTCAATTGGTTAGGTACCGTCCTAACCATGACCATGTGATTCTATGAAAAATATTGATTTTTTAATTGACTATACATTGATTCACTATCTAGTGGAGATTTTGGATAGGAAATAGAATTTTTTTTCATGAAAAATGAATCAGTGTAATAAGTTTTTTGGATACAAGTTCATATTTTGGAAGAGAGGAGGGATTGTAAGAGGAATATGTTAGAGAAATGGTCTAAGATCCTCCAGAACAGAGAACGGTTTCTGCATTCCAAAAATGGAATGAAAAATAGTGGGGATTGTGAAACAACTATGGTTTATGGTACATTAATATTAATTTATATAATTTGATGTTAAATAAGTCATGGGAGAAATTTGTGGAGTTTTGGAGGTTTGGAATGTTTTGTGAGGTTCACTGGTTGTACACTTTTAGTAGAAACCGTGAACCTCATCCAGAAAACTATGAAACAATTTTTTAGTGTGTCTATGTAGGAACATGGTTTTTTGAGGCTATGAAAGTACTAATAGAAAAATGATAAATGTGAAACCTAGGGATAATCAAGTTTGGTGGTTGATTTTTGGAAAATTCGAACATACCATGTGGGGTGTGGGGATTTAAATTGTTGGACCTCATTTTTGGTCTGTGGTTTTTTGAACAGTGTGGCCCAAACAATGTGAATACTTATATTTTTCATTATCACATGCCTTGTTGGTGCAAAATTTTTAAAACTCAGAGACATAATCATGTGAGGTCCAATTAATGGCCTGAAAATTGTGTATTAATCTATATTAAGCCCCAAAAAACATTTTTTGACCTAATCTCTTAGGGTCATTAATTCTTATTCCTACCTATTCTCCCATGGGGACCTCTTTTCATCCAATTACATTATATGTAGAAAAATTCATTTTAGAGATTCAAAATCGTCATTATGTCATTGTTGTCCATGTTATTATATGATATCATCATCTCCACACTCGTAAAACCATTTCTATAGTCTGTTATGGATATATATAAATTCCTTATGATCAGAATCTTGAGATGATTTAATTAATATAATAATGGGTGGGTATTGTAGACCTAGTTCAAGATGATCATTATAATGTTCTTAATTTTCATCATATGTAAAGAGGTGGGTGGATTCACCCTCATATCAAATATTCTTGAACATGATGGCTTACATTTAATTAAATTATTTTATTTAATTTATTATGTATACATTTTGTTACTATTGATAGAAAAAACAATTTGGTTATCGAATTGGAATTGTATGAAATTGTTTGTTTATTTTTTAGAAAAAAATTTAATTTAATTTTTGTAATTATAGTAATTAATTTATAGAAATATTTTTCGGTAAAATATTTTTGATGAATTATTATCATGAAAAAGTATTTTATTATGAAATGGATCATGTCTTGGGATTTGAAATAATTTTTCTATGTGAGTTAATTATATGAACATGTATCAAAATTAGGGGTGTGTTCTCTTGTGGAGTATACACTTTGAGGATGTCACCCATGATATGGGTGGTTTGACATTTGGGGACATGGACATCGATCACCTGGTGCTGATGTGATAGATATAAAAGATACTTCTCATGAGAATGGTACTTTCACATGGAATGGATGTGTGTGTGGACGTGTGTATTATTGAAACTGGGGGTTGGTTATGAAGAGTATTGAGAAATCACTCAATGGTTGTGATTATTATTTTCATATTAAATAATTTATTGATTTTCCTAAAAAAAATAAATTTCCATAAAATATTTTATATAAAATGTTTTAATCAATTCTTGAGATAATCGAAGGTTTTGGGATGTCATTAATGAAATCCTTCAATGTTAATAGTCTCCCCCTACTTGGGAATGTTTTGTGTGTTTCCATATTTCATATTTTAAGACACATGAATGAAAAAGGTATCATACATCTCATGTGATGCACCTTGACACTGATGTTCTAGAAAGTGGTGTTGTATATTTTGGAGAGATTTGGGAATTACAATTGAAAATAACACGTGGATAAATTTTGGTCATTTATTTTTTGTTTACATGTTCGTTTATTCTCATTTTTATCATTTTACCTCTGATATCATTATTTTTATTATTTGAATTTTTATTTTATTTCCTATACTCATGAATCATATAAGATGATTGGATGATATTGAATATATTAAATGTTTGTTTTAACTTTAAAAAGGTAATATGCTCCCCTAATTTTCCTTCATTACATTCGTATTTATTGAAATCCTTTAGTGTATTTTGGATTTCACTATCATTATTGGTTTATAATTACATATCATTCAAACAAAGAAGGGTGGGATGCTATAATTTATTATCGAATTAAAGTCATAGCATAGGGTTTCCCTTATCAAATTCATTTATTTGAGAGATGACACTATTTCGACATATATATTCATGAATATGGTGTATATAACACATCTTATACATATTATATAAAAATATTAATTTATATTCCTGGTATTTTATATTTCCTCTCCTGAAATTTTATTCATGTGGGATTATATTTAATAATATATATGAGGGTTTTATTTAAAATAGTTTCGACAAATGATTTAAAGTCTTATACAAAGTATTTTCCTTCCATATATATTTTATTTATATTGTATCATGTCTTATATTATATATAATTCAATTTTGGATAATATTCATTTTCATAACTTGTTTTATTTTGTTAGGAAGTTTTATAAAAGAATTGTTTTATAATTTACCTTGTGGGTCATTTTTTTATTTCATTAAAGAGGTGTGATAATATTTTTTAAAATATTTTATGATTTGTCATATTTTCCCATCATAATGAGAATTATACATTATCTAGATTCCGTCACATGTTTTTGTGAGTTTTAATGAAATATATATTCTTATTGTTCTCTGAAATTGAAAATTTTAAATGATCAAAAACTGCAATGGATATTTATTCATGTTTTTCAAAGAATTTTTTAATATATTTAACTGAATTATTTTATCCTATAGAATCAATCATTAATGATTATTATGATTAACTGTGGATATGATCTAAGGATACCATACTAATACTTTCTATTGGGTAATAATGATGAATGTTTATGTAAATATCAAAGAAACACATTTGTTTTTTAGATGCTAACTAGTATTAAAGGTTATACGAATTCAATAATATCTATGTGGAGTAAATTTTAATATTTTATCATTAAGTGTTGACTTTTTTTCTTAACATACTCCAATTAAATTGGTAATATTTTTTTATATTATGTGCTCTATAGGGTACACAAGCTGTTAAACATTCTAAAAAAAGAACACATGTGTTTATACCAATCCTATGAATCTACATGAATGATTAGCCTAATCAGACCATTTGAATAATCCCATTTTGTGAAGACTTCATATAATATTTATATATTTTTGAGAATACCACATTCTATTTCTTATGTTTTTCCCACCTGAATCATTATTATTAAGTGTAGATTTATATGATATGATTTATACATTGGGATTGATGTGTTATTGATTATGACTCTGAAACATTATGGAAATCAATTTGGATATGTTCTTATAACCATATAATCATATTTTGATAAATTATATTATACGACTAATATAACACATTATATACTTAATGGGCATCTAAAAAAATTATTTTCATATATTTCCATTCCATGTTTATGATGTGGGATATTATTCATGAAATGTCATGAAAGGGTTTATTTTTTCAAGATTGATTTGTTTAAAATTATGAAGACATTGAAAAGTATTTTATTTGGGTACTTTGTCACTAAATTATTTAAATCATGGGTTTATATCGTGTGAATTATTGTGATAGGTATTGAATATTCATGTTAAATTATTTAATTTTCATTTATGCCATGATTTGATTACCTCAGTCTGAAAGATATGTGAATAACTGTAATATTATGAAATGTAATAATGCTTAGAAATAACTATAAAATTATATGATATTTCAAATTTTTACAGGGTCCCTAGTTTATAATAGAAACTATAATTACTATATTGGGAGACTTGGTAAAGGTTAAAATTCATAAAATAACTATAATTATTCATAAGAATTACTCTAATGTATGGATCTAAAACCATAATGAAATACATTATTGTTGATAGTAATCTCTTATGAAAGGCCCTTTGTTCATAGTAACATTTGGTAAAGACACCATATCATCAAAAATGTAAAAAAATTCTACAATCTGTAAGGGTAAATTTAGATTATATCAGGGTTACCATAAAAACATAATTGAAAATTAGCAAAAGATCATTTATATGAGTAAATAATAAAACCTGTATGAGTTATTTTAAGGAAATATTATAGTCATTTTTTCGTATTAACATGGTTCCATAAATAGAAAAAAATATGATATTGGTTGATATGAAAATATATTTTTTATTATTATATATTATTTCTTGAAGATATATTAAAAGAATATATTTTTGAGTTTTTTAGTTTTTTAATGTCATATGTCACTGATATTTTTTTTTGGGGATTAAATAACACAAAGGGGAATGGTGATAAAATTTTGGTAAAGAATTTGGTTCATCCTTGAAAATATTTTAGCTCTATTGTTTTGGTAAAGTGGATAAGTGGAATAGACCCTTACTTCATGATAAGATGCCATAACTATCATTCTCCTTGATATTTTCAGGATAGAATTTAATTTTTAAAATTGAGATGTATGTTGTACCATAATATATGTTTATGTTGATGAAATAATTTTGACCATCCCATGATACATCTAATGCACCAAGTTCTTTTTATTGATGGTTATATACATAATTCCTATAAATATAGTAGTTTTGGGTCAAATAAAAGAGAAAGTTATGAGTTGTTAAAGGTATTTGATTAAATGATATTATATTCATAAATTAAATATAAAAATGAGGAATACAATGATATTGGGTGTACTATAATTTTTTCAAGTATCTTACTTTATTTCTAAATTAAAACATTATTCTGAATAGAAAACTATAAATAAAACAAATTGTATGAATTTTATTAAACTTTTTTGATGATAACATTGGAAGAATGAAGGGATGATTAATCATGTGGATAATTCGAGAGACTGATATCAGTTTAACTTGTGTAGTATTGTGTTCGATGATTATAAAGAGACCCAAAATCATCTTTATAAATATAAATAAATGGATTTTTTTAAAAAAAACTATTAAAAGATTGTATTCACAAAATTTCAAAACATTGATTATGTGTGATAGAAAAATAACATTTTTATTATGAAATAAAAATTGGAAAAAGAAAAAACCATGGATTAATATTACACAATAGGGGGTATTTTTTTGGATAACATTCTTAGGAGAAATATATTATGATCTTATTACATTAGAAAATGAAATACCTAATTCATTTGTTATAGAAATGGTAATTAATCTGGATAATATTGCCTCTAGGGATATTTGGATAATAAAAAGAATAAATAAACATTTTTTGTAGTTAAATCTTTACATTGAGTTCCCATTGACTATTTATTTAATTTGTGTCTGTGTTTTTGGTAGTTAAATTTCTCACTATAACAATTTATGGTGGTTGATTTGAAAAGAAATCAATAATAAATTTAAACAAATTGAAGTTCAATAAATTAACCCCCTTTGAGTAAATATCACAATTCAGACCAAAACCATGATTTTTATCATAGAAGATGATCCATATAAAGATTCAAATTTTAGAATTTTCTTCTATATAGGTTCTTTAATGATGTTGGTATCTATTTTGTTATCTCTAATTAAAAATTGAATTAATATATTTGTTTTTTATTATTTATGACCTATTGTATGTGTGTTTTTTCATTTCAACATATACATATATCAAATAGAAAATTAATTATGAAAAATAATAATAAAGTTCTCACATTATGTGGAAAACATTAAAATACAAGGAAGGAAAGAATAATCACTATTGTGTTTTTAGGTAAGTATTTTTTAGATATTATTATTGAAGGTTTCACCCATATTACATAAGGAATTTCATTTTCTTAAACATCAATGATGGATAAGTGATGTTTTGGTAAATGTTAAATCTTTTTATGTTACTATATTATATTCATTAATGGTATAGTAGATATTTTATTTTATTGTAAAAAATTTTATTCCAATGTTTCATTTACATTGGATTTATTTCTTGACACAGTTACTTTAGATTAATTGATTATTCACTTGGTTCCATATTATATATGAAAATAATGTTTCTAAAAGGAGTATAACATTAATGAGAAGATAATTCCATTAAAATACTTAAAGTATTAATGGACCTAAAACTAAATCAATTAAGAAGAAGAAAATTATGTTATAGGAAGTTAAAATTAATTTGAAAATATTTCTGTGACGTTTGATAGGATTGTATCCTTTAACTAAAAATTGTTTTTGAAGAGAAAAACACTAATTTTAGGGAATATAATTTTTGGAAATTTTCAGTTGTTGGGGTATTGTAAATTTTATTCTATGTTTTACCAGGTTGAAGAAAGATGAAATATTAAATGAAGAGGAGTCCATCAAGTAATCTTCATGAATGAATTTTGTGAATCTATTTATAGACATTTTTAACTTGTTTTTCATTAATTAACACTTTATTTAAAAAATTACAATATAGTTATCCCAATTGGATACACAATTATATGTAGACAATAACATTGTTTTTTTATCATGTGGTTGTATAGATAACACATTAATTTTCATAATTGAAGCCATAGAATCATGGTTTAAATAATAATCAATGAACAAAAATGTATTATTATTAAGTGATGAAGGGATATTCAAATCATAATAGAAGTCTATATTTATGAAGAGGTTGAATAATACCATCATTAATGATGTTGATTAATATGAAATAAATTTTATATTCAATGAAGAAACCAGTAAACATTAATTGAAAATTTTGAATTTTGAATGATTAAAGGTGAGATTTTTAGAGGGGTTGAGTAAGTATGAGAAATCAAATCATTGAAAATTATCATTCAATATCTGAAAAGAAAAATTTTCATAGAAGAAGGATATTTAAACGCTTAATTATGATTTTATAGGGAGATAATAACATATAAAAAGATTCATGTAATATTTTTTTTATTGAATGAATGATTTGGAGAATTCTCATTAAAAGAATATTTTAATAGATGATCAGAGACTTGAATATTTTTATAATAAATAATTATTATAAATAATGAATAATAATGAAAATATAACGCCCCAGCCTTAAACCCTACTTAATATTGAATTAAATGAGTAATTCACATTGAGGATCTTTTCAGGTTTAGAGTTTTAGAGAATTAGAACATAACTATTACATCTCAAAAAATTACAAAGTAGACACTTCTACTAAGTTTCCATAATAATAAAACTCTTAAAAAGAAACATGTCTAGTTCCATGTCTTATATAGCATGACATTCCCTTGATCCCATCCTTGACCTTATTTCATTTTAACTCCTGTGAAAAACATTTCGAAAAAAACTTGTGGTGAGCATAAAAAGCTCAGTAAGGGATACACAATAAATGAAAACTGTTACTTTTTCAAACATAAAGTAAACCATGTATACTCTAACAAATTAATACCATCATCATCATGAAGTAGTAAAAACTCTTCACTGAATAAAGTATCATTACTTATCATTTTGTATCCAAAGGATTACCATAAACCCCATATAAAGAACACATAGCATATATAAAGGTAACTTGGGACATAAACATACTTAAGTGGAATAACCATACGGTCGACTTCCACACATATCACTTAATGGAATTTCCATACGGCCAATTTCCATACATACTTAATGGAATATCCATATGGCTGACTTCCATACCCAATGCATTGGAGGTTATAACGTAACCACCCGTCCTGGTATTCACGGCACCACCCGTCATATGGTTTATAATGTCCAAGTACCAATATAAAATCATAAAACATAAAACCAATATAAAGGAATGATAACATTTCCACATCACAATATATCATAATATAATCCTCTATCAAAACCATTTTCCATACCAAAATACATAAAAGAGTATATGGTATTTATTTTATTTTAAAAACATTACGGCTTGTTGAGGAAGCCAAAGACCAAATAATACTCGCGGCGGCTGAAAAGGTCGTTGTCACCGCGTACGTTAAAAAAAACATTCCTTTTTTTCATTTAGTAAAACACTTCGTAGAAAAAGATTCCTTTTGTATAAAAGTAAATGTCAAAGGGGTTTATACACCATATAAAATAATGTTGTGTATAAAACGAAATATGCCTTAATGAAAGGAGATTGGGATGAATTCCCTTACCTTGGGTCCTACTTGACTCGATCGTTCTTTAACGTCCTGAATAATAAACTTGAGTTAATTTCTACTTGATTAAGAAACTTTTTAAAGTTCATTATTCCTTTTATATCACTTATTTCCATGTTATAAACATTATGTAACCATTTAAGTTAATAATTTTTGTTTTGTCGATATTTGGTTCTTAAGTCGAAAGTGGAATTCTTACAATTACATGTTGTTCGTGTGGTCAAAGGTTCTTTATATCCAGAATGAAATTCCTGATTTAGATATCATATATATCATATATATCCTGCATGTACATGTATTTATAATATTACATAATCATTTAGAGGTAAGAAATAAAATGCACCGTTCAAGGAGACGGTAAGCCGTATGTACGCATGAACGCTACTTTCATTTCTTTGGAGTTAAAAATAAATGAGAGGTATGTATATTTTAATTCCATAATTATATTCATCATTTAGATATATAATTCATTATATATATCCATTATACACATGTACTTTTAATAGTACATTACATTTGGGGATAAGAAATGAAATGCACCGTTCATGGAGACGGTAAGCCGTGCGTACGCATGAACGCTACTTTCATTTCTATCTCATACTTTAATGGAAAGAAATAATAATGATATATAGGTATATTATAATTCCAGTATAACAACATATATAATAACTTTAAATCCATCCTTTACACGTCCCACATATGGCATTAACGAATCACATCACTTTGAGGGGGCGGTAGTCCGCACTTCCTTAAATGAAGATATCGTGTTTACCCATAATGAAAACCATAAAGGTATGCCAAAAATGAAAAATACAGAAGCTTAAAGAAAACATAAACATATTATATATCATATATAAATATAGTGACATCTTAATGGACACCTTTGAAGGTGTTAAAGGAATGTTGAACAATCATCGTTTCGGGAGGCATAAATTCACCATCCATGGAAACAGTATGTTTTTTAACCATTAGATGAAGGTGTGTGTAAGTGTAGCTTTAATCCTTATTATAAAAACATCCTAGTATATTTAAGACACTGGATTTGTTAAAAATGAAATAAATAAAAAGATTTTAGGGGGTTGGACAAGCAAAATAATACAAAAGGACTCAAGTGAAGACATTACCTCAAAATCGGGTAACTCCCTTTGGTTTGAGCTCAAAGGCTTCCTTGGGAAGACTTAATCACAAATTGAGTCTTCAAGAAGTAAGAGAAGGAAGTGGAGAGACACAATGGGCATGGGTTGGCCGAGACAAAGGCTTTGGGAGTGTGGGTAAGGTGGTAGAGGTGGGGGCCTTTTATAAGAGGAGAGGAGGGGCACTTTTGGAAAGTAAAGAAATATTACTTTATTTGAAAATGTGTTTCTATTTTAAAAGGTACCACATTGATATAATTCGTGGATAAGGTGATAAGGGTTCTAAATCCACCAATCCAATAAGTTTTGTACATGTGTAGTTCATATATTTTACTTTATCTTTCCATTTTATTTAAATCGTCAAATAATGATGTCATCGCTACATCATTATTATGTCATAAATAATTTAATTTATTTAATGTCTAAAAATTATAAAACAAATACTATGATGTATTAAATCTATTTATCTTTCCAATGACTATTTATAATAAAAAATCTGACATGTTTAACCCCATTTAAAAATTGTTCTAGTAAAACATATCATGTTTGTGCCATTTTTTACATTAACATTAAATAAAAGATATTTATGTCATTTTCCAACCAAAGTGGCTCCATGGGGTCCCCAAGTTGACCCATAGCTTGTATTGGTCGGCCATGACACATCCAATGAGGGTAGGACATGTGTCTAGGTCATCTCATATTATTAAAACATTATTTTTACCTTAAACTACACTAATTACCACTAATCACGATTAAAAACTTAATAAGTTACTATTCACCAAAAAATTATTTTAATCTCATTGAACCACATTTTACATCTTAGTGACAACCATGTATGTCAGATTTTTGAAATTAAAAACACAAAAGTGGCAAAGTTTCATTTAAACGAAAAATCGGTTTTTTTAACTACCACACAGTGGTTTCACTATTCATTAAAAATTGAAGTTTTTCAGAAAATTACCAAAAATTCACCTAAGATATATTTGATATTCCAAATTCAAAAATGAAGTCCATTTTAAAAAATTAAAACATATAAGTCAAATTAATTAATTTAATAATTAATTCCCGTTGTCATGACAAATAGCGTGTTATTGTGAAACAATAAGTATCAAAAGATTGACACTAGTTTAAGTCCGATTTCAAAGTGAAATTAATTCCAACGACCACTATTGTATTTAATGGTAAAAATATTTTCTAATTTCACTTTAAAACCAATTAAAATAATAATCTAATCATATAAATAAATTAGATCAAAAAGAGGTTTTGAATTAAAATACCACATTTACAATATTCATTAAAAAAATGAACTTTATCGGAAAGATACCAAAAATTTACACAAAGTAAATTTTGATGTCCCGATTCTATAGAAGAGTTATATTTGGTCCAATAAAATTTATAAGATTGATAAAAACTATATTTAATGAAGGTTAGCCGTCAAAAGGTGATAAGTGAACCCTTAGTGAAAATTAGGGTATAAATGCCTAAAATTGAATTCTTTCCGTATTTTAAGCCATTATCTTTTATTGGGTAAATTTAAAAACATTTAAAAACATATATAATCATATTTTAGTTATTTCTATCCATTCCCGCCAGTACAACGGCTACATGTTAACTACCATTTAAGATAATATTATTATATTACTAGTGTGCAACGTAAGATTTCAATGAAACTCATCGTTGCGTATCGAGTATGCTATTGAATGTAGAAACCCCCTTTAATTAAAATTAATATTTAATTCGTAAATATTAATTAATATGAAAATTATTTATTCTTTATTTACCTGGGATGTTACATCCTTCCCCCCTTTTCTTAATTGCGTCCTTGCAATTTTATTCACTTATCAAAATAAGTGGGGGTATTTATCCCTCATAGCATTTTCAGATTCCCATGTTGACTCTTCAATCATGTGGTTTTTCCACAAAACCTTTACCTGGCGAATCACCGAATTCCGTAACACTTGATCCCTGTGGTCAAGAATCTGGACCGGTTGTTCTTCATAAGTTAGGTTCTTTTCCAGCTGAACTACCTATGGACTCAAAACATGAGATGGATCTGGCTTATACTTCCTCAACATTGAAACATGAAAAACATTGTGTACAAGAGATAAACTCGGAGGTAAAGCCACTCGGTAAGAAACTGATCCAACTTTCTCCAGAATTTCATATGGTCCAATGAACCTTGGACTCATCTTTCATTTCTTACCAAATCTCATCACACTTTTCCATGGAGAAACCTTGAGAAAAACATGATCACCTACCTCGAAAGATAGATCCTTCCTCCGGTTATCCGCATAACTCTTCTTCATGCTCTGAGCTGGTCTCATGTGTTTCTGAATCAACTGAACCTTTTGTGCCACCTCTTCTACCAATTCTGGTCCCATCAACTTCCTTTCACCCACTTCATCCCAGAAAACTGGAGTTCAACACCGCTTCCCATATAATGCCTCAAATGGTGCCATCTGTATACTGGAATGAAAACTGTCATTATAAGAAAACTCATCCAAATAAAGATGTTGGTCCCAACTTCCCTGATAATCCATCGAACAAGCTCGTAGAATATCCTCCAAGATCTGAATTTTTCGTTCTGACTGCCCATCTGATTGAGGATGAAAAGCTGTACTAAAATTTAATTCAGTACCCAACGACTTCTGAAGGCCTTTCCAAAAGTTAGAAGTGAACCTGGGATCACGGTCAGAAACAATGGAGAGAGGAACTCCATGTAACCTGACTATCTATTTAAGATACAAAAGGGAAATTTTATCTAGAGAGAAAGTATCTCGTATAGCAAGGAAACGAGCAGATTTGGTCAAGAGATCAACAATAACCCAGATTGCATTATTACCTCGAGATGTCCTTGGTAATCCCACAACAAAGTCCATGGATATGTTTTCCCATTTCCACTCTGGCACTGGTAAAGGCTGAAGCATCCCTTTAGGTAACTTCCACTCTACTTTAACCTGCTGACAAGTCAAACACTTCACAGTAAAATCAGCAATATCTCGTTTCATTCCATCCCACCAGTAATAATCCCACAGATCTCTGTACATCATAGTACTGCCAAGATGAACTCAAAACGGAGAACTATGAGCCTCACATAACAACTCATTCTTCAACTGTGAATCACAAGGCACAAATAATCTCTTCCCAAACCTCAAAACACAATCATTATTAATGTTGAATTCAGGAAACTTACCTTTCTGAACCAGCTCTACCTTTTTCTGCAAGTCACTGTCTTGCTTCTGTGCTTGCTTGATTCTTCCTGATAGAGAAGATCTCACTGCTACATGAAACAAAACAGAAGGACTTCCTGCACCAACAAATTCTATGCCAAAGTTCATTAAATCAAAAAACCAAAGGATCTCGTTCCAAACGTAGCATGGTTAATGAAGCATTACTTTTTCGACTCAAAGCATTGGCCACTTTATTTGCTTTTCCTAGATGGTAGTGGATTGTACAATCATAATCCTTGATTAATTCCATACATCTCCTCTGTCTCATGTTCAATTCATTCTGAGTGAATATATACTTTAAAATTTTGTGATCAGTATATATTTCACACTTTACTCCATACAAATGATGCCTCCAAATTTTTAAAGCAAAGACAACAGCAGCTAATTCCAAATCATGTGTAGGGTAATTTACCTCATGAGTTTTCAACTGACGTGAAGCATAAGCAATTACCTGATCATTCTGCATTAGGACACAACCAAGTCCCTTCAACGAAGCATCACTGTATATAAAGAACTCACCATTCCTGGAAGGAAGTGCCAAAACTGGAGCATTCACCAATCATATTTTCAACTCCAGAAAACAATTATCACATTCTTTTGCCCATATGAACTTAACACCCTTACGAGTTAGCTTAGTCATTGGACTAGATAAACGTGAAAACTCTCTAACAAAACTTTGGTAATAGCCTGCCAAACCAAGAAAACTACGGATCTCGGTTACATTTGTAGGTCTTGGCCATTCTTCAACAACTTTTTTTTAGCAGGATCAACAGTTATTCCATCATTAGAAACAATATGACCAAGGAAATAAATTTTTTTCAACCAAAACTCACACTTGCTGAATTTTCTATATAGTTTCTTTTCTTTTAAGGTTTGCAAGATAACCCTTAAATGACTTTCATGCTCATATTTACTTTTATAAAACACCAAAATATCATCAATAAACACAACCACCATTTATCACCTGAATCAACTGAGCCATCACTGCAACAAACTATTCAATTCTAACTCTGACCATCTCGGGTTTCTGATTTGGAAGGTCATTTCCCTCAATATGCATTCCCCGAAAATCTTTTCTGTTTCCTCTACGAAAACCATTCTTAACAAACATGTCTTAGATGAAGAAACATGGTAATCATCAAATGCTATATCATTTAAAATATATATATATTTTTGGATAATCATTTAATAGAATTATAACTCCTAAAGTTATCTAAACCAACCTATGATACCAACTATAAGTCCCCGGCCTTAAACCCTACTTAATATTGAATTAAATGAATAATTCACATTGAGGATCTTTTCAGGTTTAGAGTTTTAGATAATTAGAACATAACTATTACATCTCAAAAAATTAAAAAGTAGACACTTCTACTAAGTTTCCATAATAAAAAAAACTCATAAAAAGAAACATGTCTAGTTCCATGTCTTATATAGCATGACATTCCCTTAATCCCATCCTTGACCTTATTCCACATTATGTCCTGTGATAAATATTTCGAAAAAAACTTGGGGTGATCATAAAAATCTCAGTAAGGGATACACAATGAATAAAAACTGTTACTTTTTCAAACATCAAGTAAACCATGTATACTCTAACAAAGTAATACCTTCACCATCATGAAGTAGTAAAAACTCTTCACTGAATAAATTATCATTACTTACCTTTTTGTAACCAAAGGATTACCATAAAACCCATATAAAGAACACATAATATATATAAAGGTAACTTGGGACATAAACATACTTAAGTGGAATAACCATACGGTCGACTTCCACACATATCACTTAATGGAATAGCCATACGGCCAATTTCCATACATACTTAATGGAATAACCATACGGTCGACTTCCATACCCAATGCATTGGAGGTTATAACGTAACCACCCATCCTGGTATTCACGGCACCACCCGTCATATGGTTTATAACGTAACCACCCGTTAAAATGTCCAAGTACCAATATAAAATCATAAAACATAAAACCAATATAAAGGAATGATAACATTTCCACATCACAATATATCATAATAGAATCCTTTATCAAAACCATTTTCAATACCAAAATACATAAAATAGTATATGGTATTTATTTTGTTTTAAAAACATTACGGCTTGTTGAGGAAGCCAAAGACCAAATAATACTTGCGGCGGCTGAAAAGGTCGTTGTCACCGCGTAGGTTAAAAATAACATTCCTTTTTGTATCTTAGTAAAATGCTTCGTAGAAAAATATTCCTTTTTTATAAAATTAAAAGTCAAAGGGGTTTATACACCGTATAAAAGAATGTTGTGAATAAAATGAAATATGCCTCAATGAAAGGAGATTGAGACGAAGTCCCTTACCTTGGGTCTGACTTGACTCGATCGTTCTTTAACGTCCTGAATAATAAACTTTAGTTAATTTCTACAGGATTAAGAACCTTGTTAAAGTTCATTATTAATTTTATATAACTTATTTCCATGTTATAAACATTATGTAACCATTTAAGTTAATAATGTTTGTTTTGTCGATATTTGGTTCTTAAGTCGAAAGTGGACTTCTTACAATTACATGTTGTTCGTGTGGTCAAAGGTTCTTTATATCCAGAATTACATTCATGATTTGGATATCATATATATCATATATGTCAAGAATATACATGTATTTATAATATTACATAATCATTTAGAGGTAAGAAATGAAATGCACCGTTCATGGAGACTGTAAGCCGTACGTACGCATGAACGCTACTTTCATTTCTTTGGAATTAAAAATAAATGAAAGGTATGTATATTTTAATTACAGAATTATATTCATCATTTAGATATATCATTCATTATATATATCCATTATACACATGTACTTTTAATAGTACATTACATTTGGGAATAAGAAATGAAATGCACCGTTCATGGAGACGGTAAGCCGTACGTACGCATGAACGCTACTTTCATTTCTATCCCATACTTTAATGGAAATAAATAGTAATTATATAGAGGTATATTATAATTCCAGTATAAAAACATATATAATAACTTTAAATACATCCTTTACACGTCCCACATATGGCATTAACGAATCACATCACTTTGAGGGGGCGGTAGTCCGCACTTCCTTAAATGAAGATATCGCGTTTACCCATAATGGAAACCATAAAGGTATGCCCAAAATGAAAAATACAGAAGCTTAAAGAAAACATAAATATATTATATATCATATATAAATATAGTTACATCTTAATGTCCACCTTTGAAGGTGTTAAAGGAATGTTGAACAATCATCGTTTCTAGAGGCATAAATTCACCATCCACAGAAACAGTATGTTCTTTAACCATTAAATGAAGGTTTTTGTAAGTGTAGCTCGAATACTTCTTATAAAAATATCCTAGTATATTTTAGATACTGTATTTGTTACAAAATAAATAAATAAAAGGAGTTTAAGGGGTTGGAGAAGCAAAATAATACAAAAGGACTCAAGTGAATACATTACCTCAAAATCGGGTAACTCCCTTTGGTTTGAGCTCAAAGGCTTCCTTGGGAAGACTTCTGCCCAAAGTGAGGCTTCAAAGAGTAAGAGAAGGAAGTGGAGAGACAAAATGGGCAGAGGTTGGCCGAGACAAAGGCTTTGGGAGTGTGGGTAAGGTGGTAGAGGTGGGGGCCTTTTATAAGAGGAGAGGAGGGGCACTTTTGGAAAGTAAAGAAATATTACTATATTTGAAAATGTGTTTCGGTTTTAAAAGGTCCCACATTGATATAATTTGTGGATAAGTTGATACGGGTTCGAAATCCACCCATCAAATAAGTTTTGGACATGTTTAGTTCATAGATTTTACATTATCTTTCCATTTTATTTAAATCGTCAAATAATGATGTCATCACTGCATCATTATTATGTCATAAATAATTTAATTTATTTAATGTATAAAAATAATAAAAAATATACTATGATGTAGGAAATCTTTTTATCTTTCCAATTACTATTTATAATAAAAAATATTACTTGTATAACCCCATTTAAAAATTGTTTTAGTAAAACATATCATGTTTGTGCCATGTTTTACATTAACATTAAATAAATGGTATTTATGTCATTTTCCAACCAAAGTTTTTCCATGGGGTACCCAAGTTGACCAATGGCTTTTCATGTTCTTCCATGACACATCCAATGAGGGTAGAACATGTGTCTAGGACATCTCAAATTATTAAAACATTATTTTTACCTTAAACTACACTAATTACCACTAATCGCGATTGAGAACTTAATAAGTTATTATTCACCAAAAAATTATTTTAATCTCATTGAACCACATTTTACTTCTTAGTGACAACCATGTATGTCTAATTTTTGAAATTCAAAACACAAAAGTGGCAATGTTTCATTTAAACGAAAAATCAGTTTCTTTAAGTACCACTTAGTGGTTTCACTATTCATCAAAAATTGAAGTTTTTCAGAAAATTACCAAAAATTCACCCTAAGCTATATTTGATATTCTGAATTCAAAAATGAATTCCATTTTACAAAATTAAAAACATATAAGTCAAATTAATTAATTCAATAATTAATTCCCGCTGTCATGACAAATAGCGTGTTTTTGTGAAACAATAAGTATCAAAAGATTGACACTAGTTTAAGTCTGATTTCAAAGTGAAATTAATTCCAACGACCATTATTGGATTTAATGGTAATAATATTTTCTAATTTCACTTTAAAACCAATTAAAATAATAATCTAATCATATAAATAAATTAGATCAAAAGGTGGTTTTGAATTAAAATACAACATTTACAATATTCATTAAAAAATGAACTTTATCGGAAAGATACCAAAAATTTACACAAAGTAAATTTTGATGTCCCGATTCTAAAGAAGAGTTATATTTGGTCAAATAGAATTCATAAGATTGATCAAAACTATATTTAATGACGGTTTGTCGTCAAAAGGTGATAAGTGAACCCTTAGTGAAAATTAGGGTATAAATGCCTAAAATTGAATTCTTTCTGTATTTTAAGCCTTTATCTTTTATAGGGTAAATATAAAAACATTTAAAAACATATATAATCATATTTTAGTTATTTATATCCATTCCCGCCAGTACAACGGCTACATGTTAACTATCATTTAAGATAATATTATTATATTACTAGTGAGCAACGTAAGATTTCAATGAACCTCATCATTGCATATCGAGTACGCTATTGAATGTAGAAACCCCTTTTAATTAAAATTAATATTTAATTCGTAAATATTAATTAATATGAATATTCTTTATTCTTTATTTACCAGGGATGTTACAGAAAATGGATTTAATATAGAAAATGTTTCTTCTTAAGTAATCTTAAAAAAGTGATGGAAACTAATCAACAAATGATTGATTATTATTTCTTTTATTATTGAATTTTTAAATATAAAGGATGATTTTCCATTTTTAATGAAATAATTTATTGAAAATATATAAAATGAATTTTAATATATTTAGAGTATCATGTAGTTATTTTTATTTTAATAATGGTTATAAATTCATTAAAAATCATCAATCTCTAAAAACTATTATTACATGAAAAATTAGATGTTAGGGATAAAAATTAACTTTTTTTGGTCATTAAATGTTTTATACATGATATTATATTATAATGAGATATTTCATTTTTTACATGGAGTACATTTCAGTGTGTAAAAACAATTGGAAGCTATACATGTAGAGGGAGACACCCCTTATAAACTATAATAGTATACAATAATGTTATTTAATAACAAAGTGTAATGTTGAGAAACCATTTTTAATATTTTATTGAATTGTATGTTGGATGTGACATTAATGTTCATATCAAAAAATAATTTATCATGGTCCTACTGAATTAGAAATTAAAAAAACATTATCCACATGGGTTTTTTTGATAATGAATAGTTGAATAAATGAAATCTAATGATGATTACTTGTAGTAAGAATAAATAATGGGATGATAATACATTATACATTCATGAATCTGATGAGATTTTATAGAAATATATATCCTGAAAAATTTTAACGGTAAGATCTCATGAAGAGGAGGTTCGATAAAGAGTGATTATTAAGTTAAAATAATTTTATATAAGGAGTATTGATTTCCAAAAAAAATAAGTAATGAGAAAAAAATTAAATATTATTCGGAATTGAATACTAAATAAGGGAATAACACAAAGTAGTCCAAATTTAATTTTTGAGAGGAGGATGGAATTGGATGATTAATGTTGATTTTAGTAAATACATGACTATTTTAACAACCAATTAAGGTTAAATTTTATATATCATCATTCATACTTCTAGTAATATTTTATATGAAAAATCCATCACATATCCATATTTTTTTATTTATTTTTTGTTTTTTATGGGGTATAAATAATACCTAGATATAAATATATAATTTTTTTATTCATTTATATATTTTTAAACTGTACTGAAAACGTGAGAGAAAATTAGTTTAAGAAGTATTTAATGAGATATATATATATCCTAATAGGGGATAGCTATAATTTTTATGGGGAACATTTATTTAGAGATATTTACTAAATGGGTAATGATATGAAGTCAACATATTATGGTGTGAGTTTTGAATATATTTTTTGTTTTTGGACTCTTCAATTTTTTTTGGATCTTGAATGAATCAACATATTTTTCACAAGTTATATATACAATTTTGAGAAGTGGAAAAAAAATTCATGTATTCTGAGTTGGTATCATGTTATATCAAGGTTATGAATAAATAAATATATTCAACTATTTATGAGAAAAAATATTTTATTGTCCAATGTCATTATTTAATACACCATGTTGAATAATGTAGTCTCATAAGTGATTAATAAACATTTATTATAATTTTATGATGAGTTTGAATATTATATATTGCCCGTGTATTATAGAAAAAATTAATGGATGGGATATTTTAGACAATGATATATTTTATGGGAGATTATATATATCATCGATAACTGGATATTTCCCATAGAGGGTCTGAATATTCAACTAGAATGTGGAATTTTTCAAGTAATTATGTTTCCAGGAATTTTTTAAGTGGATATTTTTATTTTGATTCCCATTTTATAATAATATAAATCATATTCATGTTGATAACTTCACAATTCCTCGAACCACTCAATAGTTCTTCGGATAATGGTCATTACTAATCCTCATGTGTGGCTCCCTAAATTCTAGTGGATGGTGACTTGATGTGTGTTTCTATGGTTGAATGGTGGGGATATTATACCGCATATATCATAATATATAGTAAATAATAGAATAATTAAAAATCATGTTTCATTTAAGTGTATGAAACAAAAGATAAATAAAAATAAAAAATTATAAAAATACAATTAAATTTAGTAAGTTACCACACAACAATGACTTATAAATAAACCATAAATAGGACAAGTTATATATGGAAATTGGTTATCTCCTTGTTTTAATGATATAAAAATCAGTATTCTAATGATATTAATGAGTTCTATATTATATGTACGTATCTTATATTCGGAGAGAGGTGATGAAATTTTTCCTATGTAATGGTCACCTTTGATGTGATGAAATCGTCAAGGACTCACCATAATGAATATAACACCACCTATAAGAATAATGATAATTTATTGTAGGGACTTAGTCCAGTACTTTTCCATTGTTCATGTGGTCAGAGTGATAGTCATGGAATGGAGACTTTGATGGTGTCAAAACATAAATAGTGAATTATACTTAGGTTAAATTTCATCACCCATATATGAATATAAGATACATACAGAAAACATAGAACACAATGATATCATTAGAATCTTGATTTTGTGATATTTAAACAAGGTGGTCCACAATCAACTCCTTTCTGATAATCACACATCATTGAATCAAAGACATAAAAAATAAAAAACATAACATATCATTCATCGTATGGGTGTGTTTTATCAAAGAAAAATGATAAGAAAATATGATGTATCAAAGGTATAATTCTTAAAAACAAATAATAGAAAAGAAAATATAGAATCATCACCATAATAAATTTGAAATAAATTACATTGTTTTCAAAAATGGAAATGTGATGGTATTATGCAAATTTTGGGATTATAGATATGGTAGAATGCAATTATATTAAAAAATATCACACAGTGTAATAATATGTACTAAAAAAGAATATGAAAAATCTTATATATTAAGAGATGTTCTAATAAACATGATATTACAGATCATACAATCAATGTTACAATTGAATCTAATAACAAGCCACAGAATGGTAGTAGTGACAATATATGATTTCAATTTGACAATGGCCTTTTCCTGATCTTAAAGAAGTATCAAAAATATATTTTCGAGGAGTTTTCAGTATGTTTGAGAGAATACCAGCTGGGATTCTATCTATAGTGCAAGGAGGTCGAGGCTATATAATCATAACATGATGTTGTTTCTTCATGGACTATTTGTGATGACGATATAAAAAGGTTTTAATTTTGAAGGAAGAGTTTATGATTGATCCCTGGTAACTCTTGGTCTTATACAGTCCTCTATTGTAATTGTAATGGCCACCTTATCAAAAAAATGTAGTACCATGTATTGGGAAAAAGAAAGTCATTATTTTCATGAAATCTAAAATGATCCTGAAACCTGCATCCATTTCACAAAATATGTCTGATTTCCCCCCATAAATGTGATCCGATAATGGGGTATTATCCTTTAACTGTCTTACATTGTCTTTAATGTCTTGATTCACTAGGGAATCTGAATATTTTCAGCAAAAATATTTATGTTTTCATTTGTATCATGATTTTTGTAAATCCTCAAGATATTATAAATGATATATTTTATTATATTATCTCTATTAGATATCATTTCATTTTCCTAGGAGGATAAAATTTTGAAAACATGATCACAATTGTACATTTTTTTGAAAGTCTATTGTTGTTTCAAACTGGAAAAATTTGATGTACTATTTAATGCTTCTATAAAATATTATCTAATAGTAGATCAATGTAATTAAAGATCAACTGGATGATCACTTAAGATAGATACCAGTAACATAATATTCTCAAATCTCTAATGAATGGAATCCATACTATCTACAAATACAAGTTTTATTCCTTCAATAACATCTCTCAATTACTCTTTTCATACAGTGATCTTCCAATATTCAATCTCTATATCCTCGATGTGATGCATAATTTTATGTTTAATGTGATTAATTACTTTTATATAGATATATATTGCATCATTATCACACATATTGGTCCGAACTAGAGAATGATTCGTCAAACACTTGTGAAAATATGAATGTAATGTTTTACCAAAAGTATTTGAGTCTGCCTTTTTCATATCAACTATCCCAACAAGAACATGAGAAGTTGTTTCATATGCATGAGGTATATCTAAGAAAAGCATTTATAATATACCAAAAAAATCAACACGAGCTATCATATATCCCTTAGGATCTCATTTTTTTGGAACCATAGTTTAAATAACCTTTGGTGGACTCTTACTGAATTTGTAACATTATTTTTTCATATGATCAAACCATCAGTCTAAAATATAATCAATAAGTGGTGAAGTGATATTAGGTACCAAACTTGAAGGTAAAATATGTATCTCATCACATTTCTATCCATATAATCATTGTACATCTATAGTGCATTCAATATTATAAGTATTATCTTCTACCTTTTTAACAATATTAGGAACTTCTCTTATCTTAACATATTATTTATAAACATCAATAGAAAAAAAACTTCATTATGATCATCAAAACAGGGATTATAGACATCCATGTCCAAAATCTATTAATTTTCATATTCTTTCTCAACAAGATTATTCCATGAATTTTCACCAATGTGTTTCTCAACAGTAAGAATCACAATAATTTTCACAACCATAGGGGAGTTATAGATAGTGAGACCATGACCAACCTATATAGATTCAACATCAACAATAGAAGGAATTTAATGAAATATTTAAATATATTGGGATTGGTCTCCCTCAAAAAATTCATATTTCTCATAAAATTTCTGATCCAATTCTGAAATCAAATCAGGATTCTCAATAGAAACACTTAGTGATTAATGATGATATGGAGGCATTTGAAAAAATCTTCTCCAAGATTTTCTATGTGAATAATCTATGTTAGAGTGTTCATCATTATTGTCTTCAATATTATTACAATTATTGTGATCTCCATTTTCATTTTCCTCATCTTCCTCTTCTAAATGTCTATTATCCTCTTCATCATCAGTTTTTGATCATATTTTAATGTGATCCTTTCTGGAGACTTATGTCTCTTCTTCATCACTTTTCACCAACACTTCTGTAATGAACCAATGTTTTCAATGGAAAATTCATTCTTATAATTCTGACATATAATAACATTAGATCACAACCCAATGAAATACTGAGTACTATGTGACCTTTAAACATAATTTTGACATTTCGGTGTTTTGAATTTTGAAAATATGCCATTCACAGCTGCGATCAGTAAGATGTTTAGATTCTGATAAGATAAACTTATTTTTCTGGAGAATTTTTACATACCCATATGAATAGTAATGTTACACTTATATATATTGATATTTTCTAATGAATAGTATCCTTAACTATGATTGTATATACATAAGATTTCAGTGAAAGTATGTTGTACCTATATTTTGGAATAAGTAAATAAATGTTAAAACAGGTTTTATTAGAATAAATAATTATTTTAATTAAATATTAAATTAATAATATTTAGAAAATAATTTTTAATTATTGTAATTTATTTTTGGATTCTAAAAATAAAAAAATGGTTAGGATTAATTTTTGGGATTTTTCCCAAAATAATTGAATTATATATGAATAATAAAATATGCTAATTTACAATAAATGATAAATACATGAATTTTGATGTCATCAATTGATGTGTGGTGGAAGTAAGTCCATTATCTCAAACTCACATGAAGATATTACAATATTTGGTCTTGTAATCATCACTATTTCTGGTCTTGAGGGAAAATTAGAAACTAAGGAATTAAATAATATTAAACTCTCCTCCCATCCACTATCAATACCACCTATCATTACATCTTCTCTTCACTTTTCTCAAGCTTTGTGATGTTCTTAAGTTCTACCCAAATCACTCCCAAAGCTCCCCTCCCCCACATCCCTCATTATTTGGTCTCCACATGAGACTAAATCCTCTCCACTATAAGATACTATCAAGGAAGATTGTTTCAAGAGGTAAATTCATATTTTCATTTCCTTTAGTTTCCTTTCAAGTTACTTAGTATTTTTTCTCTCCTTACCTCTAATCATCCAAAATTTATGAAAAATACAGTTTAATACTTGTACTAGAATATTTTTATGATAATGTATTATGCTATTATCATCTCTCAATTATGCTTCATTTATACTTGTAGAAAACACGCTATTCGAGATGTGTTAATTTACCACATTCATGGATGATGGGTTTTCTATTTCTTATTCAGACTTTAGTTCTGGTCGAGATACCATTTTCATGGTAGAAATAGACCATAATATATTTATTATTTCTCAATGTTGTTGGTGAATCATTTTGTACACATGTTTTTTGTTTATAAAACTAATCATGATCGTTAGGGAAAAACCCAATTAACCCAAAAGATTATGACTAATGTTTTATATAATGATTTGACTTTACTCAAGTAACCAAATTAATTATTAAACCATTTATCCTTCTGGATGATGAATAATAAAATATAAATTCAATTCTATAAATCCATCTTCATCACATATGATTATTCGAAAATGAACTGTTCATTAAAACTAAACAAGAAAACATACCCGAACAATGAAATTGATCCTCATAACGAATCAAAATAGTTATAAATGAACATAAAAAGTATATAATAAATATTTTACATACATTAATTAGTTCCCTAATTATTAATTATTTAATCTAATTTTATAATTTATTTCATTACGTTCTTGAATAAAATAATCATTGGATTTATATTAAGGGGTCCTCCCCATTTCACTTTCATTCAAGAATGTCATCTATGATATTCCTTTTTAAGTGTAATCCCTAATGATGGGGTATGATTTTACACCTCCACAATATAGTAATCATTATTTTTAAATGATGATAAACCCATTTATCTCTCATTAAACCCTCTTAATTATATACGATACAGTGGTGATATTCTATAAGGGATTCAACCTGAACCTCCTTTATTCCTTCATTTTTATTTATCTTTAATTTTTACATAAATGAGGTTATATATTATTATAATGTTAATATTATAAAGGATATGTTAATGTTCCATGAAAATGTATCAAGTACCATTCACCATTCTCTTTCAGGGATATACATGTTTTTAAGTGATTCCCTTCTCAATACATCCCGAAAAGCAAACCTTTTTTGAGGGGAAATCATGAATTATTACCAGATTCCATGTGAACTACATCTTCTGTTCTCTACCACCAATATCATTATAAAATATTTCTTTTTTATTGTGAAAAACTTCTTGGATAAATTTTATATTTTTTAATGTATTATCACCTTTTCTATTTTAAAGGTTATATAGTATTTTTCTTAAAACCGTTCAAAAATGTTTTCATGATAAAAATTCTTGAATACTCCATTCATGTTGTAACATCCACATTACATTAAATTCCATGATACATGAATATTCCCACTTATAAAAGTTCATGTTTATATTTGTTCCTTTCTATTTTTGGATTCATTTATTTTAATATCATTATTAATACGTTATGACATGATTGTGGTACCCAATTCTTTCCATGGGTGACCATTATTTTTATGTAAGATTGAATATGTATGATTATTTATGTGGAAAGAATATTCCTGAAATTTTATGATGGGTAAACCTAGATATAAATCCAATGCATTGGGTAAGGTGAAGTTTCATGAGATATTATTTGCGATGGTCTTAGTGGTTTTCCTTGTCCTATGCTACTATGTGAACGATCTTGGACGTTAGCATTGACTCATACCAAAGCCATGTTTTATGTTTTGTCTACAATGAAATAAATAAATTTGTATATTATACCTTGTTTATATGTTCTTATTCTTTATGTTACATTCCTTTTTAATATCTTTATTTCATGTCTTATAACCCATGTGCTAAGGATTTATTCTTTTTTTATCCCCTTATTAGGCATTATAGATCACCCTTTTTTCATGGTATTACCAGGTTATCCTATGTAGATTTATGATCAAAATGGATGATATTACCATATTATGGAGTTTAAATAATAAAAAATATATATTATATTTGATTATGTACCTAGTCTTCTTAGACACTAGACTTTTCAATACTTGGATTTTACTCTAATGGATTATTATGAATAAAATAATGTAATGTTATTTGTAAATGGATATGGTTTCTATAGTGGTTATCATAGGCATGGTCTAGTTATTTTATGAGATTAAGAATAGAGAACCTTAGTTAGAACATTAATTATGAGACTATGTATAAGAAAACAACCCTAAATTTTGGAATGTTTAGATTAACTAGTTTATAAAGAAAATTCACCATTGTCTGGATACAAATAGGTAGAGGAGGCTCTAGTATAGATTTACCCATGAGTGAAAACTCTGACAAGGAGTTTTAAGACTTACCTAGGATATCTTATTATATGAATGAAAGACTTTCTTCACTCTTGGTTTGACAATACTGGGGGTTATTCTTTGGTAGATTCATGATTTTAATAAAAATCATTATTAAAGGAAGAAAAAATCCAATATGAATATAAATTTTGAAATAGTTCAAGTATAACATAGATTAAAACCTAAGAATCACATGATAAGATATACTTCCCCATTACACGTTCATCCTCCTATCTTTAAAGTTTATTTTTGATGCTCAAAAGCTATGTATTCAAGCCCTCTAATGGTATATTAATTTTCTTAGTTAAGGTTGGGAAATTGAATAACATGTGCCATCAATCAATCTTATAGGCAATGTGAAGAGTTTGCTAATAATATGCATTATATGATTGGGAGAGGATCTCAAAACATTAGGATTGTTATTTCTCAGCTATATCATGTTATGAATAATAACTTCAATCATGTAGAAATCCCTATTCTATCATGGGAAGATCAATTTGTCGTAGAATCCATCATGCAGAAAAGGAATCCAATGTTTTGTGGAACTTCTGATCCCCTCATCATGGAATAGTGTATTAACTTTATTGAAATGATATTCTCCATCCTACAGTGCTCAGATGAAGAGAATTTTGTACTAGTAGTGTTTGATTTTGTTAGGTAAGCTTTATAGTGGTGGCCACTGATCCAGAATACAATCTCTATAGAAGAAAATTTTTTCATGGATTTAGAAGAACTCAATAGGTTTTTTTTCAATAAAAATATTCCTTCAACCCACACTCTCATTATAGAAAGAGTGTTCTTCGGACTCAAGGAGAAGGAAGACGATTCCATTAGGGAATATAAAGAAAACATTACAAGGCTTTCAAGGTATGCCTCCAGATTTTTCATGAACACCAAAAGTAAGGTGGGTCACTTATTTAGTGTACCAAATCCGTGTCTATGAAAATAAATAGATATTCAAGACTTTGATTTCTATAAGAAAATTTTATGTTGTGCCATCAAGGATTAAATAGAGATTTGAGACTACCAGTGGTCTCGCGAACCTAGTGACTAGAATTAGAATATGGTGATCAAGATGGCTGGTTTAACAAAGAAATCCCAAGATAGAATGGAAGTAGAATATTCCACTAGTAATAGTTGTGGGAATAAGTGTCTTGTAACTGCCTAAAGTGAACCAAGATTAACTTTAATGGTGTTTGAATGGGAAATTTGGCCCTAAATTGTCGAAGGGATATGAAGAATACCCCTAATGTGGAAGAATAAAGGATGATTCAGATCAGTACTTAGTCTCTAGTGCAGTGTTACCAGTACAAGGATCATGGGAATTATGAATATAATTTCCCTAAGTCAAGGTTTTTTTAAGGAAACCAACAGAAAAAATACGAATAACCCAAGAAGGGATTATGCTATCACTACTACTGAGGTGGTTCCGTACAATGATGCAGTGATAGGTATGCTAGTTATTCAATCAAGAATAGGGAATGAACTATTTTCTTTTCGTTCTATGCATTCTTCCATATCTTGAAAGTTTAGTAGAACTAGTCAAACACCACCTAAAAATTTGGAGGATAATTTAACTTTGAGAATATTGAATGGGGGAAAATATCGAGTCCATGGTTTATAACTCCTCCCTATTAATGGTTTGTGGACTGACCCTCCAAAAAAGTCATCATTCTTCTATTAGTGGAGTTTGATGATGTCTTGGGAATGGATTGGATATCATTATTCAATTCCAACATCAACTTTCAGGAATGGGATATCACTCCCCACAACCTGAAGCATATTCCAATTCTTTATAAGTGTAAAGAAGAAAGTTAATATCCCATAGTGTCATAATCTCAAATGTGGATATTAATTTCTTATGAGAAATCTTATATATCCCATATGATTTAAAAAATGGAGAGAATCATGCCGGAAGACATGCCCATCGTAATAGATTACACCGATTTATTTCCTGAAGAGTTTCCTAGTTGTCCTCCTGATCGAGAGGTCGAGTTCCCAATTGAACATATTCTTGGTTATTTTTCTATATCAAACGCACCTTATATAGTGGCCACTGGTGAGATAGAAGAGCTGATGAAGTAGTTATAGGAGAATTTGGATAAGGGTTTTATACAACTGAGTGATTCTCCTTAAGGTGTGCCAGTCCTCTTCATCAAGAAAAATAATGGATCAATGCGCCAATGAATTTATTATCATGAGATTATTTAATCATTATAATGAACAAGAATACCCTTTCTCAGATAGATGACATGTTCAATCAGCTTCATGGGGCCAGTTATTTCTCTATGGTGGACCATTATTTTGAATATAACTAATTAATGGATAGAAAGGAAGATATTTATAGGGATGCCTTTAGAACATGTAATGGAAAATATGATTTCATATTTATGCCTTTCAAACTCACTAATTATCTAGAAATTTATTTGGACTTATGACTGGATTCATTAGAGATAACCTCGAGAATGTTTTTGAAATCATTATTGAGGATATTATGATATACTCAAATATCAAGTAGGAAAATGAGGGGTATTTGAATACTATGTTCATGTATTTAAAAGGAGATAAGATATATGAAAGTTATAGTATGTGTGAGTTCTAGATGGGGGAAGTTTAATTCATGTTGTGTTCTATCACCAGAAAAGTGATATATGTAGACCCTTCCAAGATAATGGAAATTGAAGAGTGGCCTAGAACAACATCTATAATATAGATCTATAGCTTTCAAGGAGTAGCTGGGAATTATCAATGATTTGTGAAAGAGATTTAATGATATTCAAATCCAATGACCATGTTGACATGTAAGGGGGTGATGTTTGTCGTGACATATAAATGTGAAGACAATTTTAAGGTGTTGAAACGGAGGATTATCACTGATCCTGTACTCAAACTCCCAATTAGTGCCGAACTATTTGGGGTATACTGTTATGCATCAATTTAGGTATTAGGATTTGTGATTATGAAAAATGATATTGTTTTTTCCTATGCCTCAATTCATGTGAAAATCCATGAGAAAAACTATCTTACACATGATCTGTAGCTGGCGACAATGATCTCTCTGTTAAAAATTTGGTAGCTTTATCACTATATGGAGAAGTGTGAGACATATATTGACTACTAGAGTCTCAAATATATATTCACACAAAAATTTATTAATATTCTCTAGTGAATATGGATAGAGCTCATCATGGATTATGACAGCTCAATCCACTACCATCACTGTAAAGAAAGTAAAGTGGAAGACGGTCTAAGTAGAAATGATAATACTTATTTATCAGTGATGATAATTTAAAAGGATCATATATTCTTATATTTTCATATAATAGAAATGAGAATCATTAAGGTTGGAATATCATCAATCTATTTTCAAATGATTGCTCAACCATCCATCATAGAGAAAATAATGGAACTTCAAGGGAAATATGTGGAAAATTAGAAAAGTATGGAAGCTATTAGATATGAGAAATCCTCCAATATCAAATTTTACTAGGATGGAGTTATAAGATTTGGGTCACGATTGTGTGTACCATCTGATATAGGGACGAAGAAGGATTATATGAAAGACACACATAGCTCAACATTCTCTAATCACCCATAAAGCACAATGATGTATCGATGTCTCTAAGAGAACTTTTTATGAAACAATATGAAAAGAGATATTGCTGAATATACATCAATGTTCCTAGAATATAAAAAATTGAAGGCTGAGAGGAAACATTCTAAGGGGATGATGCAACCACAACCCCTAAAAACATGGATGTGGGAGAAAATCACTATGGAATTTGTCACCCAACATACAAGGACATCCAGAGGAAACAACTCTATATGTGTCATCATGGATCATCTTACAAAGATGGATCACTGTATCGAAATTCTAGAGGACCTATCAGTGTATCAACTAGCATGGATATTTATTAGGGATTGGGTAAGGCTGCATTGAGTGTCACTATCTGTTGTATCTGATCATGATCTGGGATATACCTCATAGTTCTAGAAAATCCATGAACAATATCCAAGCCTCAAAATGATCTTTATTATGACCTATCATGCTCAAACTAATAGCCAATCTATTCAAACCATTTTGAAACTGGAAGAAATGTTGAGAGCAATTTCAATGGATTTTAAAGGAATATGGGACCAACATCATACACTAGTTTAATTCTCCTACAACAATAGTTTTCACTCACGAATCTAAATGGAACCATACGAAACCCTTTTTGGGAAAAGGATCATAACACCTACATGTTGGGATAATGTTGGTGAGTGTAAGATTCTAGGACTTGATATGGTTGATGAAATGGTTGAGAAGGTGAAAAACATTTAACAGTACATCAAGACAGCCCAAAGTTGAAAAAAAATGTATGAATACAATAATCTACTTAACCTTGAGTTCAATGTTGGAGACATGATATTTCTACGCATATGTCAATGTAATAGGGTCATAAGGTTTGAAAAGAAAGGGAAGTTAATTTCTAGGTACATTGGACCCCCTTAGATCCTCGATCAAGTCGATGATGTGGCCTATCAACTGGAACTTCCACCTACCATGGCCAAATTACACGATGTCTCCAATTAATCCATCTTAAATAATTACATAACAGATCCTCCACATTAACTCTATTCATAGGTGGTATAGTTAGGGAATGATTTTTCTTATGAGGAGAAACTAGGGCAGATCGTGGATCCTGATGTAAAATTTATACATTATAATACAACTGACCATGTCAAATTAAAATTGAAGAACCATAAGTATGAATAGGAAACATGGGAACTAGAGGAAGCAATAAGTAAAAGTACCCGCACTTGTTAATGTCTCAAAATGAAAAATGGAATTTCTAGGGAAAAATTTCCTAACGGCGGGATAATGTAACGTCACAATGTTTTAAATGGAAATTTTATTCATATAATTACGTCAAATAGTCACATATAATCACAACACAATGAACTACCAAGTACTATGTGTCCTTTAATCATAATTTTTACCCTTCATTGTTTTGAATATTGAAATTCTGACATTCACAGTTGAAAATAGTGGGATGTTTGTATTCTGATAAAAAAACATAATTTTAGTGAATTGTAACAAACCCTTATGAAAATTAATGTTACCCTTATTAATAGTGATATAACCTAATGAATTGTAAAATTTCCTATGATAGTATATAAATATGATTTAAGTGAATGTATGATACACCTGTATTTGGAATAAGTAAATAATTTTTGTAAAACTGGGTTCATTTAGAATAAATTAGGATTTTATTAAATATTATGTTAATTATATTTATAATATTATTTATCAAAATATGATTTCATTTTAGGATTGTGCACATAGAAAATGGTTAGGGTGAATTTTTGTTATTTTCCTAAAATATATTATTTTTTCATGAATAGTAAAATAAGATACTTTATGATAAATTCTAAATACATGAATTATGATGTCATAAACTGATGTATGGATGATGTAAGGCCATTATACTGGAATCACATATGCACATTTCTGTTCTGGGTCATGGAATAATCACTAGTTCCGGCCTTTAGGGTAAATAAAAACGAAGGAATTAAATATTCTGAAAACTCCCCCCCCCCCCATCAACAACAAATACCACCTCTCCTAACCATTTCTGATCACTTATATCAAGACAAGGGAATTTCCTATGTTATACCCAAATCACTCTCCAAGAACCTCCCCCACATCCATTAACCTTTGGACTTCCCAAAATACCAAATCCTCTCTCCATTAAATGTCTCTCAATAAAGATTGATTCAAGAGGTAAATTCCTCTTTTCAATTGTTTTACTTTCCTTTAAAGTTCATTTGATTTATTTTCAGTCCTTACCTCTCCTCATCCAAATGTCATGACATACTATGTAGAATAATTGTACATTAATTTTGAAATGATAATGGAATAATTTATTATCATAACTTCTTTACTCTTCAATTATATTTTAGTAAAGAAACCATCCAAGATGTGTTAATTATCCATATTCAAGGAAGATGGTTTTTACATTTCATTTACACTCTTCATTTATGGTCATGAATCAATAATCATTGTTGAAACTAAAAATAATTTATGTATTATATCTCATATATGGTTCTAGAATCATAATTGACACATTTGTTTTTTATAATACAAAATAAGTTCATTGTAGCTAAAACCACAAAATAATCCGAAAAGTAATAAATAAAGTTTTATATAATGATTAAAATTCAATCCAATTATCCAAATAAAATTGTCAATCATGTATCCTTACATATTTTCAATAATAAATCACAAATTTAGTTTTGGAAAACCTCCTTAATCATACATGTTTATCCAAACATGAACCAATCTATAAAACTGAGCTAGAAAACAGGCACGAACAATGAAATTGAACCTCATAACCAATGAAAATGGTTATAAATGAAAATAAAAAAAATATAATAAATATTTTACATATATAATAGGTTATATAATTATTAATTAATGAACTCAATTACATTATTTTGTTCATTAGGTTCAATCAAAGATCACAATCAGATTTAAGGTAAAGGGTCCACTTCATTTCACTTTTATTCAAGAATATCTACTATGTTATGCCATTTTATTGGTAATCCCTAATTACAGGGTATGATTTCTCACCTCCCCTATACAATTATCATGATTTTTTAATTATAAAAAACCCTTTATATCTCCTTAATACCTCTTATGTATACACGATACCATGTTAATATTCCATAAGTGATTTATCCCGAACCTACTCTATTGTTTTGGGTTTATTTATATTTTCTTTTACCTAAATAAGTATATCTATTCATATTATTTTCATATAATAGATTCTATTTTAATGTTATAAAATCATTTATCATGTTTGATTCATCATTTCCATTCAGGTATAAACATGTTTTCAAGTGATTCCCTCCTCAATAGATCCAGATAAAATAAACTATTTTTAAGGAACTTTTCAATTTCTTATTGAATTCCAAGTGTACTATATGTTATATTTAAATACACTATAGTATTCATAAAATATGTCTTTTTATTTTTAAAAACTTCTTTTTTCACTTCTAGTTTTTTATATAGGGTTTATAATTTTTTTTGTTTTAAAGGATCTGTTGTATTATCCTTAAAACCGCTCAAAAATTATTTTATAATAATATTTATTGAATAATTTTATTACATGTGGTCAACTGTACATGAAATCACATAACATCATACATGACTATTTTACCTTATGAATTACCATGTATATTTTAGTTCCATTCTTTTGTACACACTTTTATGATACGACCATTTGTTATGCTTTATGACGTGATTGTGGTACCCAATTCCTTCCATGGGTAAAAATTATGCTTATAAAGAATTGATTATGTATGATTATTTATGTGGAAAAAATATTCATGAATAGTTATGGTGGGTGTTCCCAGAAATCACTCCAATAAATTGGGTAATGTTTTGTCTCATGAGATGTTTGGTGCGACGTTTTGGGGGTAATCCTCAGCATGTGCTACTATGTGAAACGATCTTGGCCGCTAGCCATGAATCATTTTAAACTAATGTTTTATATTTCAAAAACATCACTATGACTCCATGTTTATATGATATATTTCTTTATGATACATGGTTTTTATATATATTTATTTAATGTCTTTTAACCCATGTTTTATGGATTTTTTGTTATTATTATTCACTTAGTGGGATTTATAGCTCCCCCCCCCATTCATGATATCCCCTGGTTATCCTTTGTAGATCTATGAGAACAATGTAATATAGGAGCTCATTATAAAGATTAAATAATATATTTCTTTTAAATGATTTAATATTTACCTAGTCTTCCAAGAGAGTAGACATTTTGATCCATGGCTTGTACTCTGATGTATAACTATGCTTAAAATCATATAATGTTATTTATAAAAGTATAGTATCACTAAATCATCCCACATAGGAAGTCACCTAGGAAGTCTAGGAGATCCACATATAATCAATGGTGATTGAGGGAAAAAATTGTGTTACATCCTTCATCAATAGAAGGTCCCATTTCAACTTCTTCTTTTTCAAGAGCTTCTTCATTATTATATGAGTAATCAACAACTTCATCAGTCTCTAATAGTAGATGAAAATATCCCATGGCCTTGTTGGATAATCCACTAGTTTAATCTCTACATATATCATATCTCTATCTAGAACGAAATTTATCTTCTAATGGTTCCAACTTATTCTAATTCATGAAAAGATAACTCTTTAAATACATAAACCATCGTAGCCTGTAATTGACACTCATTCCTCATCAACAGGGACACTGGATATTATCATTATAGAAATCGACATTGCATATATTAAGGAATTAGGTCCTGAGGTTGGATTTTTCACCTCAAATAAATAAATAATAATATACATATATAGATGGATCTGAAGTACTCTTTTCAAAAGACTAAGAAAGCATAAATATTTTGTATCATAGTGTGGAAAATTCACATTTTGGGTTATTACATATGTTGAATGAAATTGAAAAATAACCTTCATTCTCTATTAACCATAAATAAAAAAGGATTCTAGTGATACCATCACATGCTAGTTTTTTTATTGAATCTTCATAAATAACATTGACATAGTCCTCAGGAATAGATCCTAGGAAGTAATCATAAACACCTTCATGAGGAACATTAAAACATTGTCCCACTATTTTGGAAATAATAATTCTATTAAATTTAATTCATTATATTATCTGTTATTCTTCCACAAAATTAAATCTAAACTCATCGTATTGGAAAAAATTATAAAAAAGCATTGGATAAAATGGTATTTCATTGGAAAAAACCAATCCAACCAACATTTTTTTGAATAATTATAAACACTTGATACTTTATTGAAAATATCTATTTTGATTTAATTTACATTTTAGAAACATAAAATATATTTTCATGATCAGGGCTAACATGTTCTATAGTAGCAGACACAATTAACTTTCACATTTTCTACTTAGTTGGTATCGAATTGTTTGGAGAAGTCTTAAAAGGGATATTTATTCTAGGAATGCAGATCATTTTAGTAAGCTAAATTGTGGGTACTGGTCCAAAGGTTTTTACGTCTAATGGTTTCACAAGGAATAAGAGTGGAACTACTCAGATAAGGGGTATTTTTTTGGAAATAGAGAAACATCCATTCTTTAATTTGGTATGTAAGAATTTGAAAAATTCATATAATATATGAAATAAAAATATGAATATGAGAACATATATATAGCTAGTTATAGAAAGAAACTAAAGAATTATAAAAAGGGAGGTTCAGAAAACAATGAATAATAAATTCACAAAGTCATGAAACCAATGATGTTTCAAGCCAATGGTGTGTCACCAAAATTTGTGAGCCAATTATACGATGAGACAACAAAAATGGTGAGACAACACAACAGTGTGTCGTCCAATACAGTGTCACACCTAAATATGAGACAACCCAATGACGTGTCATATATGGAAGTGTGTCATTGAAGATTTATCTTAACCAAAATTAGTCATTTATAGTTTATGATTTATAAAGTTCATTCTCTCATAATTCAAAGGCTTCTTAAATATATCAGCTGACTGATGTTCCTTTCCAAAAAACTCAAGGGTGATATAACAATTTTAAAAATGGTCTCTCAAAAGGTGATGTGTTATATTAATTTGAATTTTCCTAGATTGTGACATATGATTTATAGAAATTTTAATACCAGCTATGTTATAAAAATAAATGGGGATATATTATAATAGATATCCATAGTATAGTAAAGTGTGTCTCAACCACTAAATTTTTTCATAGTAAATACCAGTAGTAATGTATTTACCATTAGTAGTATACAATGCGATCAAATTTTTCTTCTTACTACACTATGAAACAAGAGATTTGGAAAAAGTGACCTCTCCAAGATGTTTTTTTCATACTAACAACAATCCAGTATAATAAGAATTTGAATAACTCACTAAATAAAATTCATTTCTTCAAGGGAAAAAATACTAGGATGATTGAATACGTGATGTATTTTAATAATCATTTGTCACCATTTGTTAGTGAATATTTTTTATTATCTTGAAAAAAAGAAAACTTACACACAATAATCATTATATCCATTCAGATTGTAGTAAAGTACAGATTCCAGCCAATCATGACTCTATAACCAGTTTTATCAACTAATTTAATAGCGTCATCAAGATACAATTCATCGGTGGAACTTATTAGAGTATCACTATTCTAAAAATGGTCAATGTTAAAATGTCATAAAAGATAAATTTTATATTTATATTGATTCAATATAATTCCTTCTTTTTTTGATAAATTTGAAATCCACAAATGAATTTGAGTTCACCAATTAAACTCTTTTCAAATTAATTTCTAATTATTTAATAAAATTTATTAAAATATAATTTTTTGAAGATCCAAAAAAACATCATAAAAATAATTTTTATTGTGAAAAAGGGTTTGAAATTCATTTTTTTAAAATATTAGGATCATTTATACCTTCTAAATATCCTTTTAAAATAAAAAAAAATTCAACCTATCAAACCATGCTCTACGAGCCAATTTCAAATAGTATAATTATTTTGTAAATTAAAAAAATTGATTAGGAAATGGGGGATTTATAAAACTATTGGGTCATTATATAAAAACATCATTAAAAATAAAATCATTCATGAATTCACTCATGACATCTATTAGATAATGATTGAAATATTGACAAGATACATAAGAAGGAAGTATTCATATTGAATCAATTATGGAAACTGGTGGAAAGGTTTTCACATAGTCTGTCCCTTTGTCTTGACTATAACATTTTTCAACAAGTCAATAATTTTTTCTCACAATAGTTGCTAAATCATCAACATTATTCCTAAACACCAATTTAGTTCCAATGTTCAATGTTTCCTTTTGTCTCTCTATAATAGCCCACATTATTTTTCTTCAAAAATTATTTAATTAGTGTTTCATTACTATTATCATTAATTCATAATTAATTTCTTCATTTATATTCTTAGGATCACGCTTAGTCAAGAATGATTTATTTTCTTGGATATTTCCAAGACTAGATCTTGTCTATGTAACTCTATATAGGTATCTTATAAATGAATCTAAAAGGTGGTATATAATAGTGGTGATAGCCTTATAGAAAAAAGTTCTAGAAACATCATGTTTTAACGGTTCTGGTTCTAAATTTTCAAGAAATTATTTATAACTGCAATATTTTCTACCTATTTAATGGCAGAATCGAAAGGTTTATAATTCGTATTCCAAGATTAAAAATAATATTCAATGTTTTGTATTGAGGTCTGAGACTATTGTGAATTATTCTGATAAAATTTAACATGAACTAATTCAACCAAAGTTTTGATTCTCAAATTAAAAACCTTTTGGGCTTTTATAGCAATCTAATATCCATGAAAAAATTCCTCATCAATTTTGGATGAAAAAATTCCAAATTAACCTTATTGTTAATAATAAAAACCTTTAAACCAAAATCACTAAGTTTATTAACATTATGTTTATAATTGTAGAAATTATCTGCAGGGGTCATTATAATTATAGGTCTACTTAGGACTCTATTTATGATGTTGAAATTTTTATTGGTAGAATTTTTCCATAAATAAATCGGTAGGTCATACATATTCAACATGATATGGGTATCCCTTGTAACATTCAATTTCATTTTTATAAACCCAATTATTCTGTGGGGTATTTTGTGTAAAAACGTTGTGATTATAGCCACAATGTGAGAAAAAACACTCAAAATGTCGATTTTCAAACTCATGACCATGGTCACTTATTCTATACTTAATTCTAACTCTCCTTTTATTTTTTTATAGATTTAAAAAGAATTATTTAAAGATAAATATTCACATTTTTGAGATAGAAATATAAACATATATCCCTAGAAAAATAATGTATACAAAAACTAACATTGTCCCTTCCATTTATGATATAAGCTATTTTTTGTCTAAAAAATCCATGGGAAGATACTTTTTAGGTTGTGAAGTTGAATCTTCATTATTTGATTTAAAATAAATATTGTGTTGTTTCACTTTTTGTTAGGGGATACTGATTCTATTAGTTGGTTAGTAAATCATTGGAATATCGCTAGCTAACCCCTTCCCATTTCGCTTCTTAATTGAATGATTTTTTTAAAATGGCATGGTCTACTATTCCAAATCAAAAACTCATTTTGAAATTTATTTAAGAAGGAAAAATTTTGTGCAATCAAATAATTTAAATCAAAAACATATACATTACCATTTCACAAAGAATTAAATACTCAATCATTTTTAGATTCCAAAACATTAAAATAACTATTATCAAACAGAACATAAAACAAATCATCACATAACTATTAATAACAATAATGGTAATATTTTAATCCCTCAACCAATATTACTTTAGAAATTAAAACCCATGTACTATTAGGGATTTTTCCAAGGTTGATGGTTTTTTCCTTTAGAATTGTCAATAAAGTTCACTTGCCAAACATAAATCATAGTACGGATCTTAGAGCATGAGTAATATCATGTCATATTAACGGAATATTTTAATTCTAATAACCATAAACATTTGAAGGATTTATTCAGACATTTTTTTTAAAACCCAACTTTTCTACATGAAAGGACATTGTTTCCCAAATTTGGTTGGGTCTATAAATGCGTGTAATGAATACTTTGTGAATTCAAAAATATAAATGGGTTTTTCTATAAATATATTGAAGACATTTAGAATTGAAAATTTAATTAGGTTACATAGATAAATAATTGGTTCTTGATCTTTCTAGACTAGATTTAGGTAAACTACGGTTCTCTGGAAAACTTTTATTTTTTGGTTGGTATCCAATTCCAGAAACATATTTAGGTACACCATGGAATCGAAAATCATAGTTTTATATTCTTTACAAGTTGTAATATATTCTATACCATTATTTATCTATACATTTGACCACTTCTGTTCTATATTTTTCATTAAGAGTTTAGAATTTATCAATTTTACATTAGATAGTTTAGATTTACATATTGAAATTAGAGCATGCTATCTTTTAAAAACATTGTATTTATATTTCTGTTCATTGATGGAGTCTTCCATAATACTAATATATTAAAAAAATTCATCCTTATTCATATCCTCAATAGTATCTTGATTTTCAAATCCATTATCCATATTAATTAATAATACACTAATGATAGTAGGAAACACATTTACTTTTGTCAAAAGGAACATATTTTCTCGATTAGAATTTTACTTATGTGTCATATCAGAATCACTGGTGCTATCTTTAGAAGCAATCTATATGGATTTCATATTCTTTTTTATGTTCTATAATCATTCTCATTTTTTTTTAAATTCATCTTTTTATAGCCTAATTATATATATATTTTCCTTTTTCCTTCACATAAAAAAACTTATATTAGATAATCATGCATCTTCATTGTTTTCTTCCACCTTCACCTGTATTCAGATTTCCCTTTATAGTTTGGATTCATGAAAATTCTTTTTTTCCTATAAAATATCATAAATAATTAACAATGGTAATCCATTTCATCATCATTATCGAATACATACTCACTACCACATGAAATAACAACATAAACACTTTCCTTTTCATTCACTTTTCTATTATATTTATATTCCTTACTTTTGAGGGCTATTAATTCTCTTTAATTATCATCATCTGCATCAAATTACAACTTTTTTTCTTCATCAAACATTATAATATTAATAATAAAATACTTCACTAGAGGATTTCTAATTTGAAAAGACTCACCGATGAATATTGATGTTCCTCTCCATATTTTTTGTAGGAATCATAATAGGTACATGATATGATCCTTGTATGAATATACATTTCTATGTGAGCTCATTTTTTTGACAAATTCATTGAAGCTGATGTACATATAAAAAATAATATTCTTCAAATTTACTAATAATGTATGAAATTTAATAATATAATTGTTAATTATCACATATTTAACATTAAAATTTATATCATGAGAGACAATAAATGTGTTCCAAATACTATAAGTAGTTTTGCATACCAAAATTATATTAAGCTTGTCATATTCTAGTGCACTATAATGGGAATTAATATATTTACAATTATTATTTTATTCTAAATTTTATTCACCATCCTAATAATCGTTATAGGTATTAAGAAAAATATATTTCTATTGAATAGCAGACTATGTTTCAAAACCCATCCATTCTATGTGCATTCTCATTTTAATTATCCATTTATCATAATTTTTACCATTAATGAATGGTGGATTTTTTTGGAGAGCCTTCTTTTCAATAGTCCATTTAATGAAATATATTTATAAATAATAGAAATTTATTATCATTAATGTAAAACTATATTCATAGTTGAATGGATTTTGAAGACGTTAATATAATGGAAAAAAATATTCTTATTAAAATGTTGGTTGAAGTGAGTATCAATAGATTATGTTAATTTAGTAACCAATGCAGACTAGAATAAAAGGAAAACACAAAAACAACTCTATAACTTCATTAAGATATAACTTATACAAAATAAATGCAATATTTTAAACTAAACTATTATATAAAACCCTATTCTTTAGCCCCCACCTGTACTAGTGACCATGGGTATTTCAACTTTGTTACCCTTGTGTTGTGGCATCCTGAGTAGGGTGTGTGTAAATAGCACTACAGGGAACCCCAATAATATTAGAATATTAACAATAATTATCTATAATATGTTCAGATTAATTTTTTACTAAAATAATGATTTAAAGTTTTCAAATAAATAACCTTCATAATAATGACTTTGGGCCAATCTATAGTGTCTCTATGTATATCCAATAATATTTCCAACCATTATTTACCAAACAATAATATTGTTTGTTATTTCCTAATAGCATCATATAACTCAACTAACAAGAGTTTCTATAGTTATAATTTAAAAAAATTAAATGTTTTTTCAATCGAGGGAATAAGATAATTAGTTTCACCAACCTCTCATATGGGAGTTTTCTTATCTAGGGAATAAGTACATATATATCGAAAAACCTGGATCTAATATCACCAATGTATACACATCCATATTTGATATAATATGTAGTTGGACTTCAATATATCACATGCTTTGATCCTTCATAATAGGACCACCATCAATCAATCACTTGATGATTTACCTAGAGACATCCCAAATAATAGTTCTATGGAATCACAACCATATGCGTTCTCTAAATCCATAGAAGCTCCGACCATACCCAGACACAAATAAATGTATCCCATAATGTATAACATACACTCTATTTGGTAATGTTCCATAAAAGGAGTATTTCATATAATAATTACATCCCTACCACTTGGGAGTTCCCATAAATTTATAAAAACAACCTACAGTTATTACAACATCAAGAATAAATAATAAAATTATAAATGTGGGTGGCCATATACCCAATCCTCTAGGAAACCTAGGTTGAGATTCCTAGATCAAATCCAATAATTTCACTTCCTAAATAGGTTCAAGAAAACTATTCATGTTCGAAAGTGACATATGAAATAATCTCAACTCATTCACATGCACTCCCACTCATATGGTTTAAAAAGTCCTTGAAAACCCACTAGGGACTCATTGGTCAGATCATTTCTAGGAGACCTCATATGGATCCCTGATTCATTAACCCATATCGTGGGTCAATTGCAGAAAAAATACATGTAATATAGACCCCGCAACATCATAACATGGTAACATAACCTCACTTGATACAAGTGTTAAATAATATAGACAACAGTGAAGATATAGGCCAGGAACAATATCCATCCTCATGGTCACTTTGAGTTAGTTCAATAGAAATCAAAATCTGACTTCTCCCTTAGTATCTATTTTATGGTCTATTTAAATTGGATGAGATAGGACACTTTTTGATGACATCATCTTAGTAGCCTTAATAGATTAAGGGTAATTGGGGTCCCCTGTAGGATACTCAACATAGGGTCTTTATCCCAACCTTTCCCCCATAATAGAGGAAAATAAATCCCCTACACATGGGACACTGGGATTATTATAGTTCTTCCACAACTCTAAATGGGTTTGGTGACCACCAAATTTTCAATGTCCCATTCCCATCCATCAGTGGCTGAGTTTTGAAAATAGGACAGATGGGTTGTTTGGGGAAACTATTTCTCATTCAATTAAATCAATTAGGTTACAATATTTGAGAATTATATTTTAATTAAATTAAATTGGGGAAATTCCTTCAATTTCACTCATGATATTTCATATGGAATATAAACTGAATCATAATCCATTGGTATAGCATGTGATACCAACTAAATTTTACAGATGCATTACCAATTTTTTAAGGGCTTTTTGAAACTTTCAAAGCACAACATAGACATCAAACCAGTTCCATGATATTTATATATCACCCAACCAACATGAGCTTCTTATTTAGACCCTGAAATTAGAATTTATAATTTATAACATCTATAATTACATAATTATTTATTTTACAACATAATAAAATAATAGGTTATCAAATGGGTCATAATATCCCACCAAAACCACATCCAACAACACCTTATCGTTCAATATCACATCTACAAATATATTATGTGAAAATTAAACAAAATAAAATGTAATTTTAATTTGATTTTATTCAAAACAAAAATTAAAATTTATAGTTAGTCATAAACTAATAAATAATATGAGACAACATCTATATACAGACTCCTAGGAAACCCCCTACATATGAATAGTACAAGCCCCATCATTCTCTGTCAATACCACCATGGTTTAGTGGAATTTAAATCTAATAAATAATCCTAGAAACTGAAATTTGAGATGATTTTTGGAAAATATCTATTTTTGTAAATTGAGGAGGTGGAATTCAATAAATTAACAAAACAGAACTCTCAAAGTGTACCCCAAAAGGGGGGATTATTTTAGGGAAAAGAGGTTCCAACCCTCATCTTTATGCACAATGTGAGAAGAACTTATGAGGGATTTACCACTATAACAATAGGGGGAATATATCTCATTTAGATTCTTAATTCCTCACATTCATTTTTGGTATCAACCACAATCTAATCAATGATTACCCCGACAGACCCAAATAATATCTATAGCATCCCTAGGCACTCACAGTGTCGTCTAGATCCCTAAGTACATCACTAAAGCCTCCTTCATTGTCTAGAAAACCCATTTGAGGTTTTCTAGTACATTAAAAAAGTTTTTGAATCCTAATACTAAAAAATGGCCCTGTCATTAAATTCAAATATTCAAAGTCCCATGAAATAATATGTTATACTCATATGGTTTTATAACCTCCCAACCATAATACATTTCATCACTAAGATGCATTAGAAGACATCCAACTAAACATACTAATTTACATAATCTTTCCCCTAGATAAATTACATTCTACCCATAAAGGTTCATCCCACATCTAAATAAGAACCCTAAAATTATTGCTATTGAACAATTAAACTGATAAATAAACTCATTTTCTCCACAAAAACAATAAAAATACACTTATCTGTGCTGAAAAAACCCAAGAGACAACTGTGTCTTCATCTTAATTATCACATGAATTAGGAATCAACCAATATTAATTATTAATACATATTTTTAAATACCATCACTTTACACTTCCTCTATAGGATTTCCTTTTAGATGCACAAATATAGAATCCAACTAGGGCACCCAAAAGTTTTCTTACACAAATCATTTCACTAAAATAATGAATGAAAATTATAACTCATATTTAATAGAAATCCCCAAAATGATCAGCTAGATCAATCAACACATCACCTATGTCCATTAAAACACACTCACTATTGTCGTTCCTCACTCTAGGAGATGTTCTATGGTAATACAACTGAAACACTTTATAAATATCATTATATATTACAATTATAGACAAATAATGATCCAACACATTTAGATCATCAATAACCATCCTGAATTCGATATTCACAATCAAAATACACCTTATTTATTATATGATAGTTTATATAACATTCACAAAGGAATACAATTGTACATGGATAAATTTATTAACTATCATTATAATACCAAAACAATCTTAGAAGGATTGGTCCCACTCTATAAATCATTATCATATTAGGGAAAAACAATATACTTTTTTCCACATTAGTAGCATAATAGTCATTTCATTAAAAAAATATTAGTGACCTAGTTGGCCACGCCAGGTCCATTAGCACGAATTGAGGCAATTGTTTACATCAATTGTGACTAGTGATTTTTTATCCAGCCGAGGGTTTTAATTCTCAAACGTCTCCTTGAGTGGAAGAGAAATAATCTAAAATATGCATGAAGCTCCCCTAATTCTATGGTCACCTCGCGATAAGAAACACATTTCTTTAACAATTCCATGACATCATTAAACCCAAGCTATGCTTGTTAAGGTTCACTCTCATGTTAACTATCCCAAAACACCCAATCCCATTCACTAATATCCCCAATCACAAGGCATCATACATTTTTTATTTATTTTATGATTTAGGTACCCATTGTAGTTACCATCCCCAAACATTATTTAGGCTTAACATTCAATATTCCACTCACCATCTCGAAATTTAAATTATCACCATCCAAAGTGATGCCTATAAATTCTATATAACCCATCCTGTTTACAATCCCATAACATATGATCTAGACCTTTTTGATGATCCTATTATTCAAAAATCACCATATCCATACTAAGAAAAATCCCATGAAATATCAATCTCTATAAACCAAGAGTTACTTGGAATTACCTCTTCAAAAGAGTCACTCCACATATTCCATGATTCAACCATTGACCGCCCACTAAAAGGATTCAACCCAAAATGACATGTTCTTATCCTTGATCTAAACTATGTACAATCATTAAATATTCATATCTACCATCTGTTATCATTAAATTTAGTAGAATAAACCCAAGATGTGACTTCAATTCTAAAAGAAACTCCTAGAATAGTTTTGTTTAGTAACCGAAATAGTCCGGCAAATAAAATGTATAATTTATACCCAGAAACTGAATGTGATTCCAAAAAAATAAAAGACATCATCCATCATATGTCGAAAACCCCAAACACCACTTATTAAATAGTATTATACCCTAAATCACCTACTAATGATTATATATCTAGGTAACAATCATGCCCGGTCTAACCTCCCAATTGTGTTACCGCTGATCATACCAACAATGTACTCTCTAATAATTTTTCATAATTAAGGGACACTAGGTCTACCATAATGAACAAGGTCAAAACTATTTGAAATCCACATCCCATGAGAAATTATCCATTCCCACACATGAACCCATTTTCAAAACCACCCAAACATTTGTCTTATAACAACAACGTGTTACCCTGCTAACCAACAAATATTCCATGAAATTATTCACACTGTTTATCCATGAATAAGACTGATCCCTCAATAATCAAATGTTAGGAAGGGTTATAAATTAGAAATTACATATTCCTATAAGATCTATATAGAAGATACACTAATTTATAACCTTATTTATGTGAAAATATACTGCATTCAATATGGGAAAACTCCACATTGGTTTTTACTAACACTTAAATAATATTATAAGGAATTAAAAACCCCATGGTGTTTCCCACTATATTAGAAAATGTATTTTTTGAAATTGATGGATATTCACATTATAAATTCTTGAGGACTACATCCTCATAATCTTCATCAAGGATGCGGTCATAGATCCACATAAACATACATTTTAGCGGAAATAAATATACAATTTATTCCATCCGAGTTGAATGAAACTATGTATATGTAGGGAAAAACATTACATGGGAAGTGGTTGACACATTAAATAGATGAGCCTAGGTATTCATGGATAATAAATCCCACACAGGAAGGAATATATCAATTAAATACTATATATATGCAATGATTAATGAGAATCCTATTTCCTCTATATGTGTTTTTATTATAGATTAAATCATATAAAACTTTATAGTTGATCATTTTAAACACCAATGTCATCTTTTGTGACATGAAATTCTTACTTTAACATGTTTTAAAGATAAACTAGTCCTTTATCCATCAAATTATTCGACACATTCCAAAATCTATTTTATGAAAATCATTAATGGAGTAATAAAAATTAAAAAAAATATATCAGATAGAACTTGATAACATTAAACCAACTTTCACCACTAAATTGTCCCCAAACCAATTTCTTACAATGTTTCTCAGGTGCTCCTCCTTCGTTTGTTCAAGGTAGCTAACTAGTAGTAGAGTTATAAGTTTTTATTTTGGGGGATACTATAACCCCTATATCACAATGTGTAGTAATGAATAAAATAACATAACATCATATATAACATAAAAAATCAATGTTGATGTGATATGTATAGAAAATATTAATAATACCTAAAATAAAATAATAGCATGAATAAAAATGCCATACATATGAAGACCTAAAATAGATCAAGTTATATATATATATACAAAAATAATATAGAACTATAAAAATTTCTCTACAACATATCTCAGTCATACCTTATCCCGACTCTATGTACTCCTCTCATCCATCTCACTCGATCAATCCATGATCCTATTTCACATCCCATACTAGTGAAAAAGGGAATTACTACTTTAATATCAATGTGTAGTAGAACACCATGAATGGTGTGAGTGCATGGATCATAACATATCCACCAAAATGTTTTATAAACCACTAGAATACTCTGTTATGTACACGTGACATGCTCGGTGGGAATAAAAAATAAATTTTGGAAATAAAAAACAAGAATTATACATTTTTCATCATGAGACTATTTTACCATCAATGACACCAAATTGTCATTTAAACCATATTAACCCAACCGACCATTGAGTTCCTTTTTATATAAATTTTTAATATACCTCACCTTATTGTTTTTTCCTTCAACATCATGGACTGCACCTAATTAGTTTTTAATTCATTATAGAATAGGAAAATAGGATTGAAAATAATATCCAATTACAGTTTACAATATGTTAATAATAATGCCATATGTATCAGACACTTGTATCCCAGATGACCCTAAAATATGATATCAGACAAGCATCATTAGTTAGTAATCCTTTGAAATATTGTTTTCTTTTATCACCAACCATTGAACCCCCACTAGGTTACAACATGATAGTCCACCTTGAAATGTTCCGTCTCAATGTCAATGGAAACCCAACCAAATATGAGCACCATATATAGGGTGGATATATACTTATGTGTATCTAATCCATTTTCCCACAAAATATCACCTACCATCTCTATTGGAGTGTTTAATATTTGGAATATGGATTGTTAGCATTTTACCATTTCATAAAGGTGATTTCCAGCATTCATCAAGACACTATAATGTGGACACCATATAACAAGTCGCTATGCTAATTATATATTTGGTTTTATATAATACCATTCCTCTGTCCAATGTACGATCATTATCTCTATTGTGAGATATAGTTTACCACGACCTAAACAATCTCAAATCACAGATCTAGTTTCTATGGTGGTAAGTGCATTCACATATAAAAACTCTCATGAAAGCCATCCCACTATGTTAAACATGTCAATGAAGAATAACTACAGTCCCATAGGACACAACATATCTATGACACCTCATAAGGGTCCATGATTCTCCAACCCATCTCTAGGGTCGGTTCCCATCACTCAGAGGAAAAAATGTCCTTAAAAATCATCATAGTTTAACATGAACATAATTAATATACTTCACTTAGTGGATACGAAATAATGAATAGATAGAAAAAAGATCATATTTACCCTCAAAGTATCATTGGGTCGGTCTACAGACCAAATTCAATCCCCTTCATCCAATGGTTTTTCAAACTAGGTATAGTTACATTAGATGACAAAATATTGCCCATGTCTCCCTACTATTGATAAATGATTAACTTAAATCACTATGGGGCCCTCTAAGGAATATATATACTTGGGTCAATATCACTCCCTTGCATCTAGATTATAGGTGTCTCTAGCTTATAATCATGGGACACTGAGTCTCATTTAGTCACAAGTCGCCTCTCTATATGTAACGTGGACAAATGAAGTCTCTAGGAACTTGCCCCATCTATGGGTGGCAGACACATCATGACAACACACATGGGTTGTTTGTGACCCATGGTTAAATTTCATTTAAGTATAAATTTTCATAAAACAAAAAAACCCACTATATTATATTTAATAAGTCGAAATACCCTCAATGGCATGCTTATGAATCCACATGCAATAAAAGATGAACCATAATCCACATGAATAGTTTGAGAGACCACATACCTTCTACCGAATAATTTCTAACTTATTTTTTAGAGTCTATAGTAGATACCAAAGAGATTATAATATGTCTATCCTCATCCATGGTCAGCCTATATCACCAAAATTATTCAAGATCATAACATAGAGGAAACAATAATAAAAAATTAGTTTTGAAATTTTAAATAAAAAATTTCATTAATTTCATAGTTTGAATAATGTTGGATACTGCTTAAAATTGGTGGAAATCACAATAAGAACATCCATTGGATCCTAAACAGTCTATGTCAGATCCACATAAATCTAATAATCAATGTTATAAAAATTTAATCGCAAATAATAAGTATTTTTAATTTAATTTTAAACATAAATCAATGAAAGGTTTATTTCATGACATAACTCTACCAAAATGATGAGGAAAAACTTGAATATTTCCTCCTATGTCACCAAATTAATAGTCAGAGTGAATCTCCATGATGGTCAACTTATTCCAACAGTATTTTATAGAATTAGAAACAAGTCTACAAATTGGAAAATCAATAATTTGGTAAATGAAAGGAGGAGGTGAATATGGGTCAATAGAGGGGAAACAAGCATCAAATCATTGAATAAATACCCTCAAAGAGTACATGTAAGTAGTGGGTTGATGATCGGGAGATATAGAGACATGGATAATTTAAACACATGAAGTGGGAATAAATGATAGGGGATTATTTCCAAAAAATAAATATGTTTATATGGTTTATTAGGACATTTAATTACCATATATGAAATCAAATATAGACCACATATTAGATATAGGTTATAATATCACACTCGAAATTAGTCTAAAAACAACATATAACATGTTTCCTAATGTGTTTGAGAAGTAATAGCCACCCTATCCACTATCAAGGCCCTCCTGATCCCCTTTGACATCTTTAATGCCTCAATTAATGTGTCGATCACCCCTCTTGAGGTGTTTATTGAATCAGAACCCATTTCTAAACACCCATTAAAAAACAACCCTTCATTACATAGAAGTTTCATTTTCTCCATAAAAGAAATGCACATATAGACAGAAGGCTTCAAAACAATAACATAAAATATAATTTGTTAATGTAAATTATGAAAATTATAATGTTATGTATAGCTTGAGGTTTTTTGTAATTATTTAAAAAATATTTTGATTTAATCATGAAGTAATTTATGAATATATAATAGTGTTACTAAATATCTTCTTTATAACACCCTGATATTCTAAAATATAAAAATTTCAATTGATATCATATACATCATACAACAATCATATTAAACAACCTATTAAATATATTTATAGAAATTTTATTATATTTAATACCTTGTAGAACAAAACACCCCACATCGAAATGAACTGAAATATAGTATACCATTATATCCTACAAATTAAATTTATTTTTCTGAATATTATTATTTAAATTATGAAAATTATGGTTATCAATTTATTATAAAAAATATGAATAATTTAAATGAAATAGAATGTTTTTCTGAATATTAAATATTATAAATTACAGTGGAGTCATACTTTTCGAATATGATTTATTAATATTTTTTCCATTTATAGACTATGTATATGTAGAAAACAAACATAATTTTTAAATTATAATATAAAAAATATTTTAGGGTTTTTTTTTGTTTTTATGAAAATATTCATTTTTTCAAAGAATACATCGAAATAATGCATTATAATTTAATATATTTTTTCATTTAAATAATTTATCATGTTTTCTTAAATTTTGAATTTGTTTTAATGTAACATTTATTATAATATAAATAATTTATTAATTATTATGGAATTTTAATAATATTTATTTTAATGTTTTATAGAATTACCTTCAAAACATTAGAACACATTTTTTAAAAACACCTTTTTTTGTCACGTCTACATGTTTAAATTTAAATTAAATTTTTAAACAAAAATTAATTTAATTTGATAAAATGGATTAAATATTTGGAATTATAATAATTAATTTTGGGTAAAATTTTAAACTTTAACTGAGGTCATAATAACTAGTAATGTCAATAAAAATTAATTACCATATGTTACTAATAAAGTAGTGTTTTTCACATTACTAGTGTTTGTGTCAAAATTAATTTTCAAAACCAGTAGGCTTTTATTGTTAAATTTGATATAATATTTATAATTAGGAATTATGTATTTTATAAGATGTATCAAATTATATTATGGTTAAATGTTTAATTACACAGGTTAGAAAACATATTACCGTAGTAGAATCTAATTAGCTAACATGGATTGACCATAAAGAATAAATAATAACATTTTTAAAACATGTTATATTATTCCTAGCAGATGTATTTATCATACACATCATATGTCCACTCCATTATTTTTCAATTCTTATTCCATGTGAGGTGAGAGTGTAATCCCATTTTTGAAATCCTTTAGTTATTTATGAAAATTCCACTCATACTTAATTATAAAATTGAACTCACTCACACCACATCTTTTAATCTATTAGAAAATTTAGACTAAAATAAATAACCAAAATAACCTAATAATTTAAAAATAATCCTCATAGAAGCAATATTTTGTAACGAAATACAAATGTTTTTGGGATTTTAGTGCGTAGATAAGTTGGTTATCTAAAGGATATATACTGATCTTCAATGAGCGTTTTTATTTTATTTCTTCCTCCACCGAATTAAATTATTTTTAAATCAATCATATATAATATACTAATTAAAAATTATAATTAGATTTTATTAGGTTACATTGAGGACATAACATCATCCCCACTTCCATCAAATAGGTTATGAAATTATCATTCTTATGTACGGCAGACAACTGCCTCACAATTCGATGCCATATGTTTTTTGAATACCACCTCTCACAATTGGGTATGATGATGGAAATAATTTTTATAAAAGATATTTATAATATAATTCTACATATTAATTAATTATATGATATTTATCATTTTTTACTTCACATTTCGGATTCGATATAATATCATCGATCGTGTGTATGACCCGTTATCTCCTCGTGAAGCGATGAGATTTGACATTCCAAAATGATTTACATGGAATGTGATATGGATAATATTAATTAATTATTGAAAAATAAAATAAATTATTATTATATTAATGAAATATTTATAATTATCATATATATAATAGGTAATTATCTTTTTTTACCATGAAAAATGATAACACCATTCATAGACAAGTGGACTCTCACCTTTACACAGTGATGTGACTCTATTTTCATCCTCACACCACATGGATGATATATATATATATATATCGAATTAATAGGGTATATATGATCTAATTTTAATTCTTTAAATATAAAATATTACTTATATTCATTCTATATTGATCTTTGAAAAATCAAAATGTTACTTATGTGTGTATATGCTCAACTATGTCCATGATTATAACATAATTGTTTTATAAAAAAAAGTTTTATATTATTATTCAAATTATAATTCATTTATATATATGTTAATTATGTCATTATAATTGTTATATATATTTATAAATAAATACTTCTTGGAAATAACCATCCTACCAAATTCATTTTTGGAAAATACGAAAAACATCGTTAAAAAATATAACATAAAAATAACTGATTATGTCGACCTATATAACAATGAATTAAGGAAATTAAAATTAATAATAAAAATGAGATATTTTATTATGAAATTTTATTATTAACATATGATTATGATTTGGGAATCAAGGTACGAGTTTTTCGTCACTCTTTTACTTCCATGAGATAGATGTTATATTTCCCTTATATATACTTTTTTGGATTTTCACAAATCCCATTATATATGTTATAGAATTGATATATTTATAATGATGGTATTTAATGTTTCTTTTTATGTCATTTTATTAATGGGAAATATGATTCAATATTTACAATAGTGGAAAGTGATATTTTCGTAATCTCACAATTATTCATGATTTCAAATGTTTATATCTCCCTTAAGGGAATTATTTTATATTTAAAATTTAAACTAAAAAAATATTATCATCACATATGGTAATTCATTATCATTTTTAGGTAATAGTTCATTTCTTACTCACTTTGGTACAAAAACTGATTGATAATTTTTTTAGAAAACCTGACTTTACATCTATCTTCGGTCCGAAATATGTTTTCTTCAAATCCCAAATCTTCTAAAAAAAATTTCAAATTGTTTTCACCTTTCCTAAAAAATATATTAAAAAAATTATAAAAATTTATTAAATTTAATGGAATTTATTCAATGTAATCATTGTGTACTATTTAAAAATAATTATTGTTTGGATTTTACCAAAAATATTCAATGAATAATCCCTTTAACATACACCACATGAAGTGAATTTCATTCAATCATGACTACTCAATGTTTTTTATAATAATTTGTTATGTTGATTTTTTATAAATGAAATGGATTTTAAAAAATTTATATGAACATTTATATTCAAAATATGAGTTTCAAAATTAGAATGATAGTTTTCATCAGATTATTTTTAAACATATATTTATTATATCTATATTCATCAATAAAATATTCCTTTTAATATATATTTGATTAATTGGAGACATATTGTATCGATATCATCCTTATTTTTACATTTTATGATTTTTGATCTATGTAATTTTGGATTTTCAGATTTATTACCTTTAACTATTTTAGTCTGAATGTTTTTTGATTTTGATTATTTATTGCAGTATGTATTAAAATTTGGTATGTTTCTATTTCAATATGAATTATTTCTTATTTTATTTTAACCAATTAATTTGAAGAATATATTAGAAATTGATTTTGATGTGAAGGGCCTACTATAGTGTAATTATTTCATGCCAAATTATATTTGTTACTAATCATTGCATATATCTCATCCCATGTTCCATGTTTAATATCCTCATAAAAATTTATTTCTGTGTCAAAAAAATACATGGTCTTATCTTTTATAGAGTGTATGTTATTACACAACCTATAGTTTGTTGTACATTCCATAAAATTGACACCCGTCATTGTGGAAAACAATAAATCAAGGACCTAAGCATTCAGATTAATCATATGGTATAAAACTTTTACTATGGAAAAAACATAATATATATATTGTGTGATAGTGTAAATGTTTTTTAACTAATATTTCAAAATATAAAATGCCAAATAATTTAATACCAAAATTAATTACAACATTCCTTATATCTTCTGCATTTAAACAAAATTTAATACCAATATTTATTATATACAATTCACATATATTAAATGTGTATCTTTTATTTAATATTATGTATTAATTTATATAGATACAATATTAATACATTACTCACTTTATACATTAAATGTTTTATTGCAGGAATAGAGAGAAAACGTACAAGGTGGAATGTAGTTAAGATATGTATTTTTTCTAACAAACAATGTGGTGTTATATTTTTATAGATTAACAATTAAAAAAAATTAAATATTTCTGATGGTGAAATTAAGATAAATGAACTACGTAGAAAATTATTTATACAACTATTTCATGTTCTTTTATCATAATAAATTAATGAATCATATAAATTATACTTCAATGCATATTCACTATATGGTTCCAACATACCATTTGTTTTTTTTAAATATAGATATTAAAATTATCTTAATTAAATTTCATTGGAATTTTTTTTAGATTAAAAGGATTTCCTCTGATTCAAACTTCCTAATCATAAATATTTTGATCATGGATTCTCATGGAATATTTTCAAAAATAACGTATTCATTTCATTATTTCCCCTAAATTTTAGGTTATTTAAGTCAATATTTAATGACATTGAGATATATATCATATGAAATAAATTTATAACCAGATTAAAGGTGAAATAAATCAACAAATATGTAGTGGTTGGTGGATAAATAATGTTACTATTGAGAAATTCGAAAAACTTTCATTTTGATTCCCAACAGGTCAATGGTTGGATTATTTTGAGCCTAATAAATAATAATTTATTAAAAAGGTTGTTTTAATCATGTGGTGGACTTATTATGTTAAATATGTCTTCACTTTTCTTCGATACATATAAATTCAGAAGGTTGTTTTAATCATGTATTGATTTGAAGATAAATTTGATCAACGGTTGTCTCTTATTATGAATCTGAGGAATGAGGAGAAAATTTGATCAATAACAAGTGATTATTCTAAAGTGATATTTATCAATATGTTTTCTCATAAATGACATTGAATGAAAATTTATAACAATTTACAAGAACTAATGGTTGATGATAAATAATTTATCAGTATCTTTGAGGAGAATTTCATTAGAATAAAAATGTATTCTTCTAGTTCCATCATCAATAATGATAGAAAATATAACCAATTCATTACTGGTTTGAGATAAAGTATAAATAAGTAGTTGTAAATAATATACATTGATAGACATGATGAATTTTATTGATTTACTCTCCAACATGAAATTGAATTTGGACTCTCTTAGTGATCTCGTTGTTTTTGGGATAGAATGCGAATGATTAAATTTAAAAGATATCTTAATAATAAAACTCGTAAGAAATTAATCATAATAATCATTCATTCTAAAAGTTTGGGGAGATTTAATGTGAACACTTCCTTATACTATACATTAAATTAATTACATTTAGTAAAGAAGGACATCGAGAAACAGAATATCAATGTGATGTAAAGAGGCCATTCAATGAATGCAAGGGTGAAAAATCTCCCCCAAATGTACCACCTATTATCAAAAGTAATAATTTAATAGATTATGGGAATTAAAATAAATATTATATGAATATGATGGTTTATTAAGATAATCAGTGTTAGAAACCACATCAGAGATGAGGCAAAGGGAAAGATCATGTGACCAAATTGTTAATTTGGGAAATGGGAACCAAGTGGTGATTAGTAAACATAGCTAAAAATATTGAATTGAATTTTTTATCTGATTATAGATCAATTTGAATTATTAATTCATAATAATACCACTCACTTGGTTGATGTTATTTTTGAGAAACAATAAATTGTATAATACATTGTGGGATCCGAAAATTTGGTTATGATAGAAATATGTAATGTTATTTGCATCAGAGTGATTTAATACAAAGGGATAAATTCATATAATTGGGGAAAAATTTTACAAAAAATATTCTTATGATATAATTACCATCAAATAAACCTTATTTATTTGATAGAATTATTTACCAATAATGGTGATATTGAAAAAACTTAAAAATACTTTCAAAATACATTTATTTAATTTTTCAGATATATGCCCACTTTTTAATTTTTTATATACAAATAAGACTATATAAATTATCAAAAATATTTTTAACATTCATTTTTTTAATTAGTTATAAATTTCAATAAATTCATTTTGGGGAAAATTTGGAAGTTTTTTTAAAATTAATTTAATGAATACAACGAGTCATTTATCATAATATAATAATAATATTACTGTTGATAAATGATTTTAAATTAAAGTGTAGATAATATATTCCAAAAAAATTATAAATCATGTAACTATTTCTACGCAAGATTTAATGATGGTAAATTATGTTTTATACATTAAAATTCATTTATCTAAAACTATTTTTTTCATTTTCCACACATATATTTAAATGTAATTTTTCTACATATAGATATTGAATAATTTAAAACTGATATCATATTTATAAATATCATAACTAATATTATGTTATACTTTCAATATACTTTTTGGTCTTTATGAAAAGTTATCAGGGTAAAAATTCTTTACTACAGTAAATGATAAAAAAGGTTAATAAGGATTTAAACCAAATAGATATGTGTGAAATTACTTAGAAACTGATATAATTCCAATTGTATAAAAATATTTCAAAAATATATCATCCTAAATTTAAAATTTATCCAATATAGAGACGCATCCCCCTATGATTGACATTCTTATATGTTAATAATATTTATAGATATAAGTGTTCCACCAACGTACTATATAAAATTGAACAACTATCATTACTTATTCACAAAATTTGAGGCATTTAGCTTGACCAAAACCTAAAAATATAAATTTTCAAATTACGTATCAACATTATAGTGGTTATTGTAGTACCACTATTATTTTACTAATATAACAATTTTATCAGTATTTTTTTCAACACACAACACATACCATTAAGAGATCAATTATAAAATATAATAATATAATTCAAAACTGAGCGTTATAACCTAGCCAGTAAAATGGATGTTTCTATAAGAAAAAATAATGAAAAATATATTGAAAGACAATATATTAAAAATACATTGAATAATTTATACTTAATGTGATCTAAATTTTTATAAATGTCATTATATCTTTTAATTATATAATTCATTAAAATGGGATATATTTTATTCAGATCATGTATATTATAATTGATATTTACCAATTAAAGAAAATATATTTTTAGGAATGACATTAGTCACTAAATTCATGATTTCAATATTTTATTAGGTTGAATTCTACATGGGTTAATGGAAGTTTTTAATTTTTATTAATAGTGAAAATATATATTTTTAAAAACTACAATTTCAATCAATTAAATCATGTAATTTAAAAGTATCAATATGTTTTGGATTTAATCCAAAAAAATATACTAAATTGTTATTTTTTAAAAATAAAATTATTTCCTTAGTAGTAAATATCAAATTTTATTTTTTAATAATTACATTTTTATCATAAAAAGATATTTAACAATTTATTTGTATTAAAAAAATCTTTTTAGTATATAGAATTTAAAAAACATTAGTAATGATAACGAAATTTCTATAAATTATATTAAATAAACTATTTTAGTATTCATCTAATTGTTTTTACTAGGTAATGAATTAAAATAAATTTGGTATTATATTTTAAAATGAATTTTAATAAAATGATTTCTATTTTGTTTTACACACTTATATTAATGTGAATTTATAATTCTTACAGATGTCTAATAAATTTTTATGGACATAAAATTTAATTTATAAATATTTAATTTAATAGAATAATTTCAAAATAATAATTATTCATAATTAATAGTAAAGACAATAAATTTTTTCCACCACATTCAAGGTAAAAATTTGTTAACTATGTGTGTTAAATGAAGAGAGAAGGGTAATAAGGGACCATACAACTGTCAAATTATTTTTAATTGAATATATTTCATTATTATATTATCCTAACAAAAATTCCTTGGTCATTTGGATCAACAATCACATGATGTATTTGTTATATTTTTAAAATAGTTTATATAAATCAATGTGTATCTCTTCCCTTATTTATAAAAGAGAACCTCCATATATTATCTTATTAGAAGACCTTGTGAAATATAACATAAAAAATTTCTACCGAAAATAATTCCTTTATTCATTATTATCATTCTCTTTATTTCGGTCTTCTGTTAAGACCTTCTTATGAAGGGTTATACTATAATCGAAAGGATGTCTCTAATATGAGCTATTATTTTCATTTACAAACAATTAAATTTTTATTTCATCATATACATCCTTGAAATATTTCAGTTTTATACTAACATTATTATTCATGTATCATTATTGTTTTGTGTTTATATTATGGTTATTATATGACAATTCTCCACCTCGTTTCCATGAAATTGGAATTGAAATTATAACATGCACGTACATCTGGAGTACAACATTTAAAAAGTGATAGGATTTATTTTCAATCACCATATTTTAGTGCTGGTTAAATTTATATATATTATATTTATGAAATAATTATTCCTATATAATCATTTTATCTTATTTATCATCTCAACATATTATTATAGTTAAATTATGACATCGCTCTTGAATATATTTGGAAACCCCCCCCCCCCCACAAAGAAGTGATATGGTAACTGTTTCATTTTCTATTTATAAGGATAATAATAAGGAAATATTTTATAAATATATATGATATTTATGATTTAATATTTATTCTAGAAAGATGAATTTTTATTTAAATTCGTTTCCTCTATTATAAAGAAAAGGGTAAACATTACAAGTATGTATCTACTAACAATTGTTTCAATAAAGTGGTGTGATAAATTTTTCATCATTGTATTATTTTAATGGTTATAAAATTGTATATAATGATTAAAAATTATAATTTTGAATTGATTAGATTTTGGAATTCGTATCCATGATCATGATTTGATGACCATAATTATTGAATGAAAACAGTAATGATAATGAAAACAGAAAACTCCGAAAAAATGATTATGATAATGAAATATTGATAATGAATGAGTGAAAATGTTTTATAATAAAATAGTGTATTGTATTATAAGTATTAATATTGTTATGGAATATAAAAATAATAAATTTTAATTTGTTATAATTTATTTTTAAATCACATTTGAAATAAATATGACCTCATGAAACAGATTATTTAACAATGTTGTGCTTATTAAGGATTGTTTCTATTCAAGTTTTTGTCAAGGAAATTATATAATCATTCTATACCAAACATAAGATATTTTCTTTTCCTGTTAATTTTTAATGAAATTTATTTTTTCCCTTCCAATATAATTTCTCTATATACAAAAATTTATGAAATAAGTTTTCTATAGAAAAAAACATAATTTTTTTATTTGATCAGGAATCATTTTCCATTCATATCCAAATTATAAATATGAAATCTTTCAAAAAACTAATTTTCTAAAAATTGATCAATATTATTATTACAGAAGTTTTTATTTTTAAAAAAAATGAATAAAATTATGCTTTTTATTGGTTTCTAAATGAATAAATTCTTACCAAATGTTTTAACAAAATAATTATTTTAACACATACCCCTCAAATGAATATTCCCACAATTATGATGATAATTTTCCATGAAGATTATTTTATATATATACATGGGATTTAATTAAAGGTATTATATATTTTTTAAAAATTAATTGGATTTTAATTATTCATTTAAAATTGAAACTATTCTTTTCCTTGTGGTATATTACATGGATATTTTATAATTATTGTAATACATGTCAACATCCCTTGATACATTTCATGATTTTTTGGAGATAAAATAAAATAAATCCATCTATCATATTTCTCTACATAGATTATGATAATGATATTATATTATTTATTAGGTAATATATTAACATTTTATATGCTAGTTTTCCCATTCAAATTTTTATGATGATTATGTATTGATGTTTTATTAATTTCTGTCATATTATGAATGGATCAGCCCAAGTATGTTTGGTGAGGATCAAATTATAAAACATTGATACATTGGTAGGTACCATGATATTTAGTAGTCCATTTATGTGTGTTACTTCCTATCTATTTGAGAGTTATGTCATGTCAAAAAATCAATGATATTATGAAAATGATGTATAATTAATCAAAAAATTGTCTATTAATGTATTATTAAATCATTGAAGGGATTAAGTGAGGCATACAAAGGGAATTTAAATCTCAATAATTTTCATCATAATATGATAAGGAATAAGGATACATTAGGTAAGTGATAAAATTATATAAGTAATATTTTCTCAAAAAAAATAGAGAGTATGTGAGGGAGACTGAGCATAAAAAAAATAACTGAGGCGAAGGAATTATGGGGGAGGATGAAACTTCCCACAAGATAAAATTGTGGAAATAAATACCAATGTGCACATAAGAATTATGAATAGAGATAGAATCATTAAATTGAATTAAAGGGAAAAAAGGAATCCACAAATATAACTACCTAGGAACTAATAGAAATATTTTTCTTAGATTTATTAGTATTCTTGAAATATTTTTTTAATTTCATTATAAATATGTATTGTAATTTTTAAAATAAATAGTAATAATAAAATAATTTATTTGATTAAAATATTAGAGTTTTTATTTTTGAAATTATGGAATTTTATTTTTTAAAAAAAATTGATTTTATATATCATCATATTAAATTTAGTGTACTCTTCTAGAAAAGTTTAATTTTTTTTGAAAAGTAAAAAATTCAAACTTTTTATAAAATACAGTATCTTTCGTGAAATAGTCATGATATAATTAAATTAAAACAATTTATAAAAAATTCTAAAAGACTGTATTATGATATTATAATATAAATATTTTACAAAATAATTAAGACATTTAAATTTTAATTTATGTAATGATAAATATAAAAATTATTTTTTGGTACCGATGCAGTGCCTACATAGTGTTAGAAAAATTCAAATTTGGTATATTAGAGATAATAATTGAGTGAAATATCAATTTAAAATATATTTTTTGAAAAAAAAATGTTTAATTATGTTGATTGTTTTCTGAAACATTGTAAATTTAGATTCATAGAAGATGAATCTTTTCCAAATGCATGCGGAATCATTACAAAATGCAGTAAAAGTAAAATTTTCAAATTAAATAAGTTCTCAAGACATGGATTTCGGTGAATTTATATATAATTAAAGTGTCATAAAAAATTAAAAGAAAATCCTTAAATTATTTTATATAATGTAATTTATTTTAAATTATTATAAATAAAATAATTTCCATTAATGTGTATAAATCACTAAAACAGTAATAGTGAAAGAAAAAGAAAAATCAATAAAATGATTTTATTTAAAATTATATTGTATATTAAATGAATATTATTTTGAATCATAATTTAGAAGTATGTTCCAAAAATAATCAATCATGGTTCATATTCAGAAAAATTTTGAACCATCTTGAGTACAATTAAGCCCTTTATAATATTTTATTTAAAGGAAATTCAAACTGTTCACACTATGGATTCTAAAAAGTTTAATTATTAAATATATAGGTTTCTATAAGTGACATTAAACTATAATGTGTCTATGGAAATATAAATGATTACTATAATTCCTAGAAATTTATTTATATTTTTTATTTAAAAAATATTAACTCAAATTATTTCACATTAAGGATAATATAATTATATAATTAATGTGAAAATCAAATAATTTATACTAAAAATAATAAAATAATATTAATTTGATATAATTAAGCTGGTAAATTAATTCAATATATAAATATGAAATCTGAAATAATATATTAATGTATTTTTGTTATAATTTCAAACTTTTTTTGCTATTCTTTATGACTTATTAATCAATATTTTTAAATTAGAGAATATAGAATATCTTTTTATAGAATATTTTATAAAATAATTTTTAAATATTAAAAATATTTATTAATATCAATTAGGATAATTTATGGTCTAAAATTTTATGCCCTGTGATTTATAAGCCATTAATAAACCTTTGTAAGAAAAATATTCTTAATATATTAAAATATTTTATGAATTCCCTAAAATTCCCCAGACCTTGGTTATAAAAGAGCACTTTTCATCACTTAATTTCACCACAACCAGCCTTTATGGTTATCCATACTCTAAAAAATTCCATTACCCTTATCCAAATACATATTCAAGAGACTCTATTCTCACTAAAAACCCATTCCATGTGCCTCAAGTAGGCTTTCAAGGTGATGATATTCAAGATTTAAATTTCTACATCTAATATTTGAAATTATTTATTTATTTTACCTTTTCCTCACCGCCAATCCATAGACTCATGATTACTCCACTATCATATATATAGTTTAATGTGATTTTTGATGTAACATCCATCATATTATCATTTATCTTCTCAATTAATAATAAAAATGTCAAACATCATCCATGGTATTTCGATTCACCACCTACATAGATGATGAGTTTTCATTTACATTTACGAAATTCATGGAAGGTTCAAATTCACATATAATTTTATAATATTACCTGAATATATAAATATATATATTACATTTTCTATAATCCTTGATTTAATATACGTCCATAATAATTAAACAAAATAGAAATTATTCATGATTGTCAGAAAACCCACAATAATAAACTAAACAATTATAGTTAATGTCTTATCAAATGAATCATCATATTTATTGAAAAATATATATATTGGTCTCCATGAAAAATTTTAAGTGAATGAATACCATATAATCTCACTTTGGAATTACTAATCCTATTTTACAATAACATCTATAAATATACACAGGTTACCAATAATGGAAATATAAATCAAAGGATCGCAGGAGGGTAGAATTGATCTTTATAACTCATCTAAATAGGCCAAAAAGAACATAATAAAATTATAATAAATAAAATATATTCGAATAGGTTTTGAATTACGTAAATAATGAATGTAATTTTATTATCATGTTTGTTAATTGTATCTTAATTTTTTTTCCAATCATAATGTATGGGGCATTCCTTCAAAAAAAACTTTTTAATGTCTCTTTTTAAAAAATATGAAAAGAATACTTATTTTATATAATGATTGAATATTCCCCCATTCATGATACCTTATTCTTATAATTATTACATTATTTTATTACATGATTGTTTTTAAAAAAATATTTTCCGTTTAATGTTCTTAGTATTTCTTTAGGATGAGTTATTTTTAACAAAGACTGATTTTTAGGATACTGGTGATCTTGTTGAATAATTATATTAAGGTTCATGGGAATTTTTATAATGAAAGATGGTTTTTAACAAAGAAATATATTTTTTTCCATGATATCTCTCAACTGATCTGTGTATGTTGGATGAAAATCGTAAAATATTTTCATTGTTTAACTATGGTGGTTACATAGATCTACAAGTGTAAGTGTAATTTTTAGGTATTTTGAGGGTTATAAATCACATGGTAGCCTTTGAATTAAAATAATATGAATTTTGGATATGAAAAAAATTCCCCAAGTTACAGAAATGGTTTATTTATTTTTTCTATGTTTTTTTGGGAACTCTTGTTTTTACAAGGTATATGTTACATTTTATTGGTGAGATGTGTATCATTGTGAAATGGATTCATGGGTTTATAACTGGTCATGGACTAGTAGTCTCATTCCTTATTTTTATATCCCATTATGATCATTTTTTACTCATTCCATGTTTTAGATTTTTTTCACTAGGTATGAGGATGGGTAACAGAATAAAATAAGGCAACATGAATGTTCACAGGTTTTATATTAAATACAATTCAATTCTTAGAATAATGGATACAATGTAGAAGAATAAATTTGTTATATATGTATTGATTGTGTAAGACTGTGTACTAATTATCTAAGAATCAAAATGTAACGAATCATTGATAATAAATAAAAGTAAATTATATTCTAAATTCAATAGAATATGTAACATATAATGGTATATCCTTATATCCACATTCTATAAAATCAACTATAAGTACATAGAAAAAAAATATCCTTTAATGAATGTAATTTAATTTAGGAATTGAAAAGTGTTTCATTCTTTTATTATTAAATTATTATAGCTAATTTCAAATTCCATTAATTTTTTATAAAATGTAGATTAAACATATTATTAGTTATTATTTTATTATATATTCACAAAACCATATATATTTTTAATATATATCAAATAATATGTTACTAAACTCAGGATATAATGGTTAGTAAATAAATATCATAGGAAACTGGTAACAATATATCAAGATTTTTATGTTAAGATGATTGGGTATTCCCAAGATGAAAACATGGTTGTTTTACATATGATTTACATTGAAATAAACAATGATTTTGGGTGTAATTGATATTGTGAATTTAATAATTAATTATTGAGACATAATATAATCTTTATTAAAGTAATAGTATTAAAATTTAATAATTAATATAATGTACCCTCACCATGGTCATAACAATTATTATATCAATTATCTATATGAATGATCATTCTTATTCAGTTGAATATAAACTTGATACTAAATTATGTAAGACACCTAAAATTACATATTCTTCTATTTTTGATCATATGTTCTGTTAAATAAACATTCAGTTACATGTTAATTAAAATTTCATTTTACTATTTAAATATTATAATATTGGATGAGAGGACTTGGAAACTAATTTAAACACATTGCCAAATTATGAAATTCATTTATTGATTTGGTGAAATCAGGTAAGTAAATTTTCATGAATTAAACAGTAAAACAAATCATAAACAATTGGAATAAGATCTTGAAAATGAAAGTTATCTTCTTTATACAACAATTTATGATTAACTAATTGGAATTTCAACCCTCTTTGATTTATTGTTTTTAGTCATTAACAGTATCATTACAATGTTCTCTATCACAATCAATTTTTCTTTGGAAAATAATTTTATACAACATGTACAAATTTTTAATTCCATGTAATTTTCTCCTTAACTTGGAACCTGACCATGACACCACTTTTTTATAAATATATTTTTAAAAAATAAATTAAATTTCATTGATCACATGTGTGACATGAAACATCATGTCAATAATGTGCTATATGAAACTGTATGATATCTTGGGTGTAAATTCCTTTGTTTTTGAACTCGGTTAAAATACAATTTTTATTAATATTTCATTTAATGCTCTTCTTAGTTTTTAAAATTAGGCATCAATATAATGTTTAATGAGTTGGGTTCATTTAACATGTTGATATAGGGCTTGAGGAAAGGCTCAAGGAGTTTCCTGGGTGGCTCGATGGGTTTTGGGATCACTGGACCTGGAAACTCATTTTTAAAATGGGAAAGAAAAGGTGATTTCATAGGTTATACATGTTTAGAAAAACTGTGCAATTAATCAATGATGGATAATCCCAATATCTAATAGTAGGCAAATGATCTGTATATGGTATGTCAGACCTTGTGAGTTAAACCATGCGGCTTACCCAATTTTGATTTTTCGGTTATTTTAATATATTTATATTTATGGTTCGATGGAATGTAATTAAAGGAGATGTTGCTGGTTTTGTTTAATTAAATTAAATTTGAGAGAGTATAATTAAATGAAATTGATATGGAAAAGTTATTTTATTTAATTAAGATTAAATGAATTAAATTTATTTTAAATGATGATGAGTTGGAGTCTTTATTTAATAAAATTGAGATGACATGAATTAAATTAAATGACATTTAAATCAAGAGTTGGGGGTTATCAAGTAAGGGTAATATTAAATGGGAATATTCCATTATGTGTAAATGAGGAGTTGGGTTTTATTAGTAAAAATTCCATATAAATATAAATTTAATTAATCAATTGTAAATAAAGGTTTTATTTAATAAAATTTAAGGTTAACAAGAATTTAATAAGTCATTGTGAATGGGGGTTCTTATTTTATTAAACTGAGGTTGAGAGAATATAAATAAACAATTTGGTTTCAATGGAGATTTCAATTTAATTAAATTGTGTTCAATGAATTTAATTGGATAATATGAATTGGAGAAATTATTTAATTAAATTTAGTTGGAATTAATTTAATTGAATAATCATTAATTTGGTTTCATGTCTAATTAAATGAAATTATGTTGATAGAATTTTATTAAACAAAAATATGTCAGAAAATTTATTTAATTAAATTCGGTTGGAAATGAAATTAATTAAATGTAGTCATAAATAGGGAGTTAGGGGTTTGTTTAAAAAGAGTGTAAATTAATTGAAAATAGTAAATATAATAATATAATGGGGATTATAATTATTATATTAATCTTTATTTGGAATTGGGGTTATTAGACAGTGAAAAAAATGAGGGTGAGGCAAACAACAGGAGGGGTGACCCCCTCCTATCGGCTCTCCTATGTGAGGTGCACCACCACCCCTCATCCTCTCTTCTTCACTCAACTAATTTCATCTTCTTCCTTCACAGTAGGTGTCCGCCTCGGTGAGGAATGTCCTTTCCCATGTGTTCCATTCTTCACATTGGTAGTTTAGACTCTCCATCACCCAAACTATGTTAGGATAAATCACTAAGGTCCAAAATTAATGTTGTTTCTTCATTACCTCCGACATTAGGTGTTGCCGAAGATGTATTAGGGCCCGTTTGTCCGTATTCTGACAACCTTCATTAAACTCCAAGTAATTCAACTTGATTTGGTTCCACTCCATCATATTCTTGTAAGTCTATTTCCCCAAAACATTTTTTCACACCCCATGAATTAGGTGCTTATAGTGTGATTAGGCTGCTTCGGGTGATAAATTTGATGTGTGTTGGTCCCCCCCTCCGAAATAATGGTGAGTTTTAGTTATTATAGTTATGTATTGAGATTAATTAATAGTATGCATGCACATAAATTTAGAAGTCCATATGAATGAGCAGGTCATGGTTTGTGTTGGGATTCTTTGGATGCTCCCGATTCATTGAGGTAGGGTTCTAAAAATTGCCTAATAATTTTTTTTTTGTTTTATTGAGTTATTTGTTCTCATAAAGTTGAATTAAGTGTTAGATTAATTTGTTTATTTGGGGAACATGATGATTATTTTTGATTTAATTAAATTTTTTGAGGTTATAAAATAGATAACTAATCAGTTAATTGATTATGTGATATTAATTTGGTTCGTTTGATATAATTAATTACTAATAAATTATGTTCCTTGAGATAATAATTAATCAATTGATTAATTAGGATAAATTAATTTTTTAAAGTTGACATAATTAAATATGAATTATTTATGGACTTTGAGATGATAATTAACCGTGTAATTATCTATGAGATATTAATTTGGATAAGTTTAAATAATTAATTATGAATTAATTTTTTTAATCAAAATGATAATTAATTTATTTATTTATTGTGAGTAATTAATTTGTTTAAGTTAAGATACATAACTATGAATTAATTTTGTTATTTGATATGATAATTAATCAATTAATTAATAATGTGATATTAATTTGGTTAAGTTGAAATAATTAATTATGAAATAATTATGTGCTTTTAGAAGAAAATTAAATAGGGAATTAATTATGAGATACTAATTTGGGTAAGTTAAGAAAATTTATTGTGAATTAATTATGTTCTTTGAGAAGATATGTAATCTGAGGATTAATTATGATATATTAAACTAGTTATGTTTATATTATTAATTTTGATTAAATTATGTGTTATAAGATTAAAATATTGATAATTAATCAGGTGGTTAATTATGAGATATTAATTTGTGCTAGATCAAGATAGATAAATTTTTAATTTATTATGTAATTTTTGTATTTCCCCAACTCAAGAAGCCTAGATATGGTGTATTATTTTAATACATTGACATGATTAAAATGAATCAAGTCTTGAAGGACCGATCAATATACCAGTCATGAAAAATGGATTACAAACATGAACGTTTCATTACACATTCAAACATAAAACACGACATAAATAATCCTTTGATGACACCATTATTCCCCTATCTTATCACTGCATATTAATCATAATACACTTCTTCAAATACTGGGAAAACAAAACATGAGAAAGGGGTGATCTTAGATGCTCATTAAAGGTAAATAATTTTTCAGAAGCTATAAACATTTAAGGAAAGATGTGTAATGAATAGAAAATCTTTTTAAACATAAACATGGACATAATAAGGAAAAAATAAAGAAAACATTACCATATAAACAGGCACATGGATATTCTACTTGTTGAATGATCACATGTAGTAACTAATTTAATAACAAGAGAATTCATAATGTTGGACATCAAAAACAAATAGTCAAGGCCTCATGATATAACTAAAAATAATAATTTTTTCAAGCCCTTGTTCTAAAACACTAATTAGTCTCATTATACTTACCAATTCATCTGGTGTCTATAGTATGTTATTCCCCATCACTTACGAAGACCAATGCATTCCACATATGAAAAGTGTAAAACATAACATAAATATTATTATTAAAACTAGCATATGAAAAGTTAATACATTAACTAGAAACCATGAATGGTATAAACATATCACATCCACCGTCAAACATATCATAACACATTTAATGCAATATAGAATATTTTATTACAATAAATCAACCTCCATCAAGAATAATATCTATTAAAGTATTTTGACAAGGTTAAAAATAATCAATCAAACTCTTTGACAGAAATACCCCATTTTCATGAAATCATTTAAAAGGATCACAATTTTTAAAGGAATTCATTTAAAAGATATTTTTGAATCAATGTGTCCCATACCTATTGTATACTTTTGAAATCAATTGGCAATTTATAAAATTAATGTCCATGTAAATAAATCCTTAAAATCATTTTTGAAAACATGGACAATAATTAAAAGGATTTAGAAAAAAAATCATTAAGATATTTTAAATGATTAAAGAGACCCTTATATAGACCCATAAAAGTTACCTTTTTAATAAATTTTTGTGAAACATGGACATGGATAAAAAATATGTACCATTAGAAACTGTTGGATCCAAAATTTGGAATGAAGAAGCCACCCCAAGATGACCCCCCTGAACTGCCTCATGAAGCCACTTCACGAAGTCCCCAGCACCATGGCTACCGCGAAGCACAATAGGCAGCAAGCTCCGCGAATTGAGTGGACGTTCACGAACCATCCATGAATCACAATAGGCTGGATGCTCCGCGAACGCATTTGACGTTCGTGAACCCTCCACGAAGCAAAGAAGGCGGGATTCTCTACGAAAGAATTTGATGTTCGAGAGCCCCAACCCCCCCCCCCCCCCCCTCCCCCCCGCGAAGCCACAAAGCCCTATTCACTCCATGTGAGCTCCTCTTCATGGCGCCCCTTGCCTATAAATTCTGATCTCCCCCTGAGGTCTACAGACAGACAATCCGACCTTTCGGATTCTCATCTCCCGAATCGCAAAGCACTCTTCCTCTCGGAGAACCATGAGCTACGCTAGGTACTTCCTCTTCGCGAAGTGCCTCCCCATTGACTTTTCATGACCCCCCTCTTAAGGGAGTTATGCCTTTCGGGAATCCTAAGGGGTTTCGTGAAGGAAGGGGATCCCCATGGTGAACCGGGTTGTTGCGGAGCATTTATGCTTCGCGAAACACCCTTCATGTACACTTGATCCATTTTCTAAGGCTAGATCCCTGTACATCATGAAGCACATTGCTTCCCGACATCCTGCTTCTCAAGGAAACTTTTCTCCACGAGGCTGTTCTCCATGAACGCCTTTCCACTTCACAAAGCACCGCCTATTTGCACCTTCGCCCCATGTTATGGCTGAGGCGCCCCACTTCACGAAGCAGACCCCTTCGCAAGTGCCCTCCGCCACATGGAGAAACAATTATCCATAAGGCCCCTTCCTATGGACCCCTCTGCTTGGATATTCCTCTTTCCATGAAACCCTCCAGGTCTGCACGATGTGATTTCAATGTCCCCTGGACGATACCACCCATTGTTTTGTTGTGCCTAATGCTTCCTCGAATAGGCATGCTAACGGCTATTGCTTCTTCGCATAGCCATGCTAACATGGACCCCTCTATGGTTCGTTCGGAGACACCCCCTCAATTCGGCATTGCTGAGGCCTTCCATTTCAAAAGGGTAAGAGGGCACCAGTTATGTAAGTCCTATGGGTGTGGAACCAATAGACCTCGTCCAAGATGCATGACGTTAAACTGCCAAGCACCTAGTCCTCAACACATGATGTTAAACCATTACCTCTCCCCGTGCCCCGCATGTAAGGTCCCCCCACCTCGGACATTCTACAGGCTCACTCGCCTCTACGGGGATGGGATCACCCCTCAAATGGGATGGTATCCTCATTATCGGAGTGGAGATTGTCCGCAGGGAAGGGTAACCACCTTGGTGTAATCCCCTATCCTTACTTTCGTAGGTTGCACCCATTCTCCTACTTAATTCCTCTGGCCTCCATCCTAAAGTAAGTCCCAGAACCATTTTCTGGTCAACGCGTAAGCCCCTCTTCGCATACCATGGAAACACCCTTCGCGACGTGATCGTCAGATTTCTGCTGCCTCTTGTTTCTCACACTGAGCATAACTCACATGGTATTAGAGTAAGCATTGACCATGACAATGCCCATCCATCATGATGTTAACCTGTATACCCCTGTCCAGCATGACGTTAAACTGTATGCCTCGTCCAGTATGACGTTATAATGTATGCCCTGTCCAGTATGACGTTAAACATTATGCCCCTATCTAGCATTATGTTAAACTGTATGCCCCATCCAGCGTGACCTTAAACTCAATCCCCCATCCAGCATGACATTAAACTATATACCCCTGTCCATCATGACGTTAAGCTGTATACCCCCATCCAATATGGTGTTAAACTGTATACCCACATCTAGCATGACGTAAAACTATCTACCCCTGTCCAGTATGGCGTTAAACTGTATACCCACGTCCACCATGACGTTAAACTGTATACCCCCATCCAACATGACGTTAAAATGTATACCCCAATAAATCATGACGTTAAACTATATGGCCCATCCAGCAGGACTTTAAACTGTATCCCTTGTCCAACACGACATTAAACTATATGCCCCCGTCCAGCATGACGTTAAACTTTATGCCCCGTCAAGCATGACGTTAAACTCCAAGACCCCATCCAGCATGACGTTAAACTATATGCTCGTCTAGCATGACATTAAACTGTATACTCCCATCCATCATGATGATATACATTATACCCATGTCCAGCATGACGTTAATGTGTATGCCCCATCTAGCATGATGTTAAACTGTATGCCCCCGTCCAGCATGACGTTAAACTGTATGCCACCGTGCAGCATGACGTTAAACTGTGTGCCCCATCCAGCATGCCTTTAAACTGTATACCCCCGTCCAGCATGACGTTAAACTCTATGTCACGTCCAGCATGACGATAAACTGTATGCCCCTTCTAGCATGACATTAAACTGTATACCCCTGTCCAGCATGATGTTAAACTATATGCCCCGTCCAACATGTAGTTAATATCTTTGCCCCATCCAGCATGGCTTTAAATTGTATGACCCCATCCAGAATTACGTTAAACTATATGCCCCTATCTAGCATGACCTTAAACTCTATACCCCTGTCCAGCATGATGTTAAATTGTTTACCCCCGTCCATGAAGATGTTAAACTGTATACCACCATCCAGCATGACGTTAAACTATATGTCGCATCCAGCATGATGTTAAACCGTATACCCCCTCCATTATGAAGTTAAACTATATTCCCCCATCCAGAATGACGTTAAACTGTACATCTGAAAAACGTGGTCAATGATCCTTGTCAAGGCATGTTATGTAGGAAGCCTCATGAGGTTCAAGCCCACAACCTTGTAGTTCCGACCATCGTTTCACCAATACCTTGGGATTCCTAGAGTGTAATCCCCACACCATCCTGAACTACGTGGTCTTTGATCCATGTCACGGCATGGTACGTAGGAGGCCTCCCTGAGGTTCAATCCCAGCACCCATCAGACCAAGGTATATCATCATTTTGGTTCCCCGACACACACCTTTCTGAACTATGTGGTCTTTGATCCTTGTCAAGGCAAGGTATGTCGGAATCCTCACAAGGTTCTAGCCCACCAACCAGTTGTTCCATCCTCATTCCAGTCGGTTCACCCACCACCTTGGGTAGCCTAGAGTGTAATGCACACACAATCTGAACAATGTGGTCTTTGATCCAGGTAAAGCCATGGTACGTAGGAAGGCTCACGAGGATCAAGCCCAGCACCCTTCAGACCAAGGTCCATCTTCACGTCAGTTCCCCAACACATCATCCCAAACTTCGAGAATTTGATCCATGTCAAAGCATGGTATGTAGGAATCCTCCATGAGGTTCAATCCCAACAACCATTGGCCCCGACTGTCTCTATGTTGGCATGCCAATCCCCTTTTCTGAACTATGTGACATTTATCTATGTCATGGCATGGTACGTATGGAGCCTCATGAGGTTCAAGCCCACCACCCACTTAGACCAAGGTCCTTGTTCATGTCGGTTCACTGACACCCATTTCTAAACTACATGGTCTTTGATCTGGGTCAAGGCATGGTACATAGGAAGTCTCTTTGAGGATCAATCCCAAATCCATCATTAATCTTGATCCTTACACAGTCCACCACATCCCGGGGAGATCATTCCACCTCATTCCGCTCCACAGGATTTGGGATGCCGCCCATGTTCTGGCCCCAATATCGATGTTCCCTCAAGGGGGTTCTTCAATCTGATCCACTATAGTTAGTGTTCCGATCAGTCCGATCCATCTCTGCTGGACATTAAAATTGAGGCCTACCCCGTGTTAAACACTGGAAGCTGAGGAAAACTTGAGATACATGCCTATAGTATAAGATTCCCCATGCTCGATGTGGGATGCCTTGGGCTTCTGCGCCCTCAAGAATCCCAATAATAAGGGAAAGAAGAGAGACACACCAAACCCCAGCGTCCAGACACATCAATGATGCCCCAGCATGAATACTCCCCTAACTGAAGGTTCCTGCCCTGACCAGACCCCTTGGAATGTCCTGACAGAAGTTTTGTAATTAACTGGTGTCCATGAAGATATGGCGCCGGGGAGAGTTTCAAAAACAACGTATTAAATCTACGAGGGAGACCCAGACTAGCTGATGAGTTCCGAGGAGGAATCCACATAAGGAATAACCAACATCCCCTCTTCCCATTTCGATCAAGGGGCAAACATCCCTGAACAAGGAACGAATTCTGCCCGCCTTTGGAAAGAGAGAATGCGGGGTAACAACAATGTTGCGCCTGTCGCACTCGAGAAGACGGACGTGCGTGCCCTGACGAAAGCATCAGAAATAAAAATGGTGAAACTGACGTGATGTTATTCTCATCAACATGGAGATTAGTAATGCTCAGGGCATCCATAGATTGATGTTTCACCAGATCCAGCTATCTGACACTGGGACCCGCCATGAAAATGGTGGGCCTAGCATGAATCTCACCAGATGATGGGGCAGTAGAACGTTGGGAATCCCATTCTGCGATGTTGTCAAAATGGTTCCCTCTTACCAACCACAAATGATGGAATGGCACTGGAGCACTGGTTGTGAAATTCTTTTCCTATCAGTGTTGATGAGTTAATCTCCATGCTTCCAGTAATCAAGTTGCAGCCACATGAACACGATCACTGCCCACCAGCCAACGTAGGGGTAACACAGGCACATCCACTCCATGTGGCGCCACTGCTGCTGCAACGACGTCTGCATCCATGGACATGGGGTGCCCACACCCCATATATCCATCAGATGTCGTCCAACGAAAAGAGATTAATGAACTTGTACATCGTTATGAGGAGGAGGGAATAATCCCAACCCGGGATATGGCCTGCTTGGACTTGGAAGCATCCAGGCCCCACCATCAACGATGTACCCAAAGGCCGCATATGTAGCCGCTGCTCCCCACCCCAAAATTAAATGATTTTGGGAGCATGTCCCTGAAACACCTTGATGACTCCCTACCATACGTTGATGAGGTGGGAGACGTTCGGCTTACCTCGGTCAGAGTCTCGATCCAAGGGCTCTAAACAAGGGTCCCCACTTGGTCGCGTTAACGCCACCGCCCGTCCTTGAAAGAGGAGCAGGTATGCAATGATCATGCACCACCAACATCGGATCGTCTGACCCAATACATGTGTCAGGAACACCTTGAGGAGAGTGCCTGCCACAGGGCGTCAATGTCGATGACTACTGTTTCCCGATCCACCTCTAATACATATCATCATGTCCCTACACACACTGAGTAGGGGCTCTCCTACCCCCAACCGGGATCGAGGACCCAACTTCCCCACGAGTAGGCTAGGTTAACCCTCTGGGTTGTAGGCATGGGCGGTGGTCGCAATGAACCAACAGGCAGTTTTGCCACCCTGTTCGGAGGTCCTCCCCATACCACCACTATATAGAGTATGGTACTTCTCCGCTCCGAAGCTCTCCATGGAGGTATTCCCCATGATACCACCAATCCGAATGAGGGTCCACCCCGCAGTCCGATCTCCCTCCGACATGGGGATCCTCCCTACCTCTTCTCTGTAGTTGGCAAAGGTCCTCCATTCCCCAGCAACCAGAAGGGTGAAGGCCAACCTCATTCCACGTGCACCAAGCATGGAGGCCCTCCCCATTATCCCATCGGCTCTAGTAGAGGTTTTTTACGCTCTAGTGTTATTCATGGAGGTCCTCCACATGTACCCTTCGAAATTTGTCTCGGTGCTCCTCGCACCCCAGCTGTATCAAGTGGAAGTCCTCTCTACCCTTGCACCAGAGCGACCAAAGGACCACATGTCGGAAACCAGCCCTGTCCCGAGGAGCCACCCAGGGGTAAGAAGGTGGGTCATCATCGCCATAAGAAGAATCTTGGGAAGGCCTGGATGGAGATCAAACCAGTTCTCTTCTCAGACTCTGAAGCAGAGTGCGACTTATCTCAGGAACACCCCCCCTCGATCATCAAAGTCATGGGATGAGGAAGGGGTGAAGGGACTCAGCATAGTACTCCCAAAGTGTGAGGTCCACAGGATCCCCGCTTCCCTCCATATATTTATCATGTAGGCTGAAAATCTTGCGACCCCATAGGTTACCGGCGTGCAATCACCTCCATCATTGTCGGAAATGCTTTCTACCTCTACAAGAGATCCTGAAGAGCTATTATGGGGATCAATGGAAGGAAAGTAGCAGTACGACCCACCACCAGCAGCCCTGGCCCCTGAGCCATGAAAAACAGTCGTCAGCCCCACTTACCGCGACATAGCGGACAAGTCTCTTCACTCTTTGGAGGAAAGGCTGAGGATCAATGGCCAGTCAGCCCGTTCACTGTATTCCCCACTGGCCAACCTTCCATCTCAGCGGTCTGTGTCATTACCGCTGCTAGTTCCACAACCACCCCTAGTTGGCGAGTGGGGAATTAAAGATCCTTACCCTAAAATTGATATGATGAGCTTCTGGATCATCCTTGCAGCAGACCGCTTCCCCGAGGAGTTCTGGCCCATAGCAGCGCATGATTTTTGCATACCTGAGTCATTCACCCCAGAAGAAGTTGAGTGTCTTCTCTACACCCTATGGGAAACACATTTTAGTCTCCATTAACAGCACATGGTGTATCCATGGAGCCAAGTGCATTTTTAAGAGATCAGCGAGCAGTGCCGTCTAGTCAACCTGGTCGCACTCCCAGTGGCCCAGCACCCCGAGTCACCAGGTCACCGTGAGGCTCTCCAGTAGCAATGCATTCAGATTATTATGGTACTCTAAAAACTCATCAAGGAAGAAACCCCCCACATTCATGTTAATGGCTAGGGGCAGTATGCTACCATCCCCATTGTCCCCATCCGAAGATAGCCTAACTTGCTGTGAGATATCGAGGAAATTCCCCTAGGGAGGGTTAATGTCCACATTGCTAAAGTAGTGGAACAGGAGGAACAAATGATGTTTCTTGATGGAGACATATCCAGTGAGGGTGTACCACCACTTCTGGACCAATCGAGGAGGATTACCCATCAATAGAGGAACCTCCTAGGTATCCTTATGCCCACCGAGTTGCTGGTACTCAGTCAGAATGCCGTTAAGGGTAAAGAGCAGTTCAGATTTTTCAGGAACTCTGACCCGTCTGCCTCAGTGCAGAAGATGGAGGAGGACCCTGAGAATGCTGCATTGCTCCAGCAACATGTTGATCAAAAGAGGATGGTAAAAAAAATCATCGCTGAATGCGCAATAGAGTGACGACTCGACTATGGTGATCCTAGCCCAGGGCAACAGGGGCATGAACAACTTCACCCCCAAGAGAAGCCTCTGGGAAACCATGTTCATGTCGCTCCCGCTGACAGGGCTGAAGCCAGAACATATGGAAAGAGGGCACAGTATGTCTCACCAAACCCTCTCGAATGGTGTGAAAATCCATGTAATCCTGCCTGAGTTCCCCCAGCCACCCAACAGGCCGCTCCACAAGCCACTGAGATTTTCTACCGGGTCGATGATCCCGGAAAATCACTCATTGTTTGGGATCCCCATAAATATAGGGACCCCTGGATGATCCCATGGAGGTGCTCATCGCCCACCTCGAGGCTTTGGAAATGCAGTAGATGGTAATCCCTCCAGATGAAAGCTATACCCGGCTTCGGTGGATGATATTCTGGCACCTTTGGGTTTCAGGAATCCCACCTTCTCCCCCTTTAATGAGACACGGGACCCACCACAGCACCTTCCAAACTTTCCTAAAGGAGTGGACCAATGTTAGGGACTCCGGTGCAGCAGGAAGCCTCCAAGCTCCGATGTTTTGTGAAGAAATTGGAAGGCCCTGCGTTTGTCTGGTACAACCAGATCCCCATTGAATCGGTGACCGGCTCAGAGCATATTAGCCAGAAATTCCTATACCAGTTCATTTACACCACATGGAAGACCAACATCTCATACCTCTTAATGTTCAAACAAATGCCTGGTGAGCGAGTCGCGGACTTCATCGCCCGATGGAAGGGGCTCACATTCTCCCTTGACATGCCACTAACTCAGGAGCAATTACTAACGATGTTTGTGGGAAATTTCAAGGCAGAACTGGTTCCCTCCCTGGTTACTCAGAATTATCCTGGAGGGTTCTGAGACTTCTCAGATAAGGCCCACCACCTCAAAAATGCCCTGCAATAGGCCAGGAAGGCACGTCTGTTGCCCCCTGAAATTCCAGCGAGGAGAGATACAAGAGCTGAGCCCGCCACGGTAACCCAGATAGAGGCCCCCAGGTCTCTATAATTGCTACCATTAGAACTGGCCCCGCAGCCTCACCAAGTCCACCTACCTTTGGCGCAACCTCTTTCTCCGCAGCGTCCTCAGAATCGGTAGGCGCCTCCACGTAATGAGAAGCCACCGCCCAGGCGTGAAAACCAGGGTCCACCTCTTTAACGAGCCCCTACGAATACCCATCAAGGCCAGGCTCTAGGGGATCCCTATCTAGAAGGAAGACACCATACTTACTCATTCAATGAGAATCAGGTCTCCGGTTATATCTGTAGTTCCATAGAGTAGGGGATTGAATACCTGACTTAGTGTAGAAGGCTATTAGAGGAGAATCTCACCGATCACCCCAACTACTACCCCTATCATCGGATTCTGGGGAACACCCTCAAGCAGTGTTTTGTGTTTAAAGACTGGATCCAAGACCAGGTTGATAACAACATAGTCAGGCTGGGACCAGCCCTGACACAAGTGGGAGGCATCTTTTTTAGGTCAGAAAGCAGTAGCGACGACGAAGGTGAATGATAGCAGGTTCCTAGCCATGAATCCCATAAGTATGATGAATGGATGGCTCGTAAAATGGTCACTCGTGACCATGGTATTATCCATGAACTCTTGAACCATCTGAATCCTTTAGAAGCTCCTGCTATAAATTCTACGTCATCATCTCTGCCGGCCACTTCTAAGAAGAGTAAGCATCACCGGCGCAAGAAGAAGCAATGTGCTCCACCAATTCCATCATCATACCGCACACTCGGCGACTTCATGCCCCCTGAGATGGAAATCCCTTCCAAAATCCACCTAGTGGTGGATGGTTCTTCATGTGATAGTCAAGGATATGCTTCGGTTAATAGCGTTGACATGGTAAACCCCTATATGACTCCCTACGAGGGGGAACCCCAGGAGAACTTCCCCAACGTCCCCAACCAAAGTCATCTTTGGTGGAGCCATGACTATATGGGTCACCGGGGCACACCATTAGTTGCTTCCAGCCAGGCCGTGCATGCCCCGAAGACTAGAAAACATGTCCATCACATAGCTCAGCACACACAGTCTCTTTATCCGGTGTCGTCAGGAATGCCTCTAACACCATTTGTTCTATTGGATCAAGAATAGTTGTTTCGGCTGCACTGGGACTAGCTTTTCCCCGCTACTGGTAAACCTCAGTTATCCGGTCCTTATCCAGTAGCTACTCTACGGGAATAGACTAGAAGTCAACGGGATGTGCCCAGCACCAGCCAGCCTCATGTCTAGCCGGCAGGTCCCACCATGCCTCCAGTCACTGATCGCCCTCCGGTAAGCAAAAGTTTGTGCCTGTCATTGAATAATGATGTTTTGAAGCATCGTTCCAGCATCCCAACGAGGATTTCCATCCTTGAAGCCCTTCTCTTGTTTCTAGATATGCGTGAAGCCCTCGATGAGGATTTAAGAAGCCCCCTTTAGTTTGAGACAGAGGTTGCAGCTGTATAATCCTTCCTTGCTGAAGTAGTCGAGGATACCAAATGTCAGGCCATCATCTCATTGTTAGTTAAAGATGATGGTTCTCTCATATAGGGGCACATCCACCCATTTTACATCACTGGCCTGTTCAACAGCATGGAAGTCCGCTGCTATATTTTTGTCACCATCTCTGGTATCAACCTTATCCAAACTCGGACACTACATAATCTGGGGCTATCTCAGGATAACCTGACTCCCTATGATTTAAGGATCCAGGGTTATGACCGGACATAGCACCCCTTGGTTGGCAAGATCCATTTGAAAACCCAGTTTGGTGGCCTCAATTCCAGTACCAAATTTATTTTCATCTCCCAAGAAACCACGTACAACGCATAGATTGGTAGGCTATCACTCCACCAGCATGCAACAGTCCCTTCATCGTATCACCAATGCCTCAAATACTCCATCAATGGTAATGTAGGCATACTCCAAGGCGATTCCTCTCCTTTTTCCTTTTTTTAAGAACATTATTTGGACGCTGACTATTACAAGAGCAAGGATAAGCAGATTCTGGAAAGCGAGGTTGAGACTGCCCTGGTCACAAGTGATCCCTCAGTAGTTCTGGATGACGCCTACATAATCCTGATCTATCAGTTGGAGGCCACGAACCCCGAAATGGGCCATTGATTTTTAATTTCAGGTACAAGAGGAAATAATATTCCCAAGTCCATGTGACATTGGAAAATCACCTCATACTCTTACACAAACCAGGCTCGGGTGATCCCGGAACCTCCTACCCCCGTACGGTATCAGGACGTTCAGCTCATGGCAACGACAGTACGTCATACATGTTTGTTTCTCCAGACTGGAATTAACCAACTAAATTCGACACACCCCTACTTCTTTGATGTTTTCAAGAGTGGACCCATGGGCCAGAGACTAGATGGGACTAGATCGACTGCCTTCTTCGCTATGGTCATAGTGGTGCATGAGTCTCCTGATGTGATGACCACTGCCGCTAAAGCCAGCACCAGAATCCCATCGAGGTCTGGTGGCTCGAAAACAACTTCCCTCATGGATGATTCCTCCATAAGTATAGAAGAGGATCTAGAGGATTCTCCCCTTGCCTTTGAAGAAGGTGTCTCTGCCATGGTCGACGAACTGGTACATGTGAACCTTGGTAGCGAGGAAGATCTGAGACCCCTGTTGATCAGTGCCGCCATGTACCTTGAGCAGTAGTAGCAGTACATGAACTTCTTTAAAGTGCATCGTGACGTGTTTTTCTGGAGTTACGACGAGATGTGAGGAATAGATCCTTAGGTAGTTGTCCACTCCCTTGTTCTCCAGAAAAACCATCGCAGGTTCAAGTAGCCTCCCAGAAAGATACACCCTTCTGACGGTGCCATGGTCAAGGCCGAAGTTGTCAAGCTCATCAGAACCAACTTCGTCAAGGATGTACAGTACCCCAAGTGGCTATCTAACATCATGCCCATCAGAAAGAAGAATAGACAGATCTGAGTCTTTATCAACATCCGCGATCTCAACCCCTACTGTCCAACGGATGACTTTCCCCTTCCAATGATAGAATTTTTGTTCTATGATATGGCTGGGTTCAACGCCCTCTCCTTCATGGATGGTTATTCTGTATATAATCATATTCGGATGGCCCACGAGGATGAAGTGTCTACTACTTCAAGGGCTCCCCATGGTACTTCTTGTAACTAGGTTCTGCCAATCAGCCCGAAGAATAAAAGTGTCACCTATCTGTGGGCCATGCATCACATATTCATGACACTTCTCAGAACAATGGTGGAATGATACATGGTTGATCTGTGTTTAAATTTCACAAGTGCTAGGACCATCTCAAAAATCTTGATAAAGTGTATGGATTCCTCCATTCCTGCCACCTGAAGATGAACCCGTTGAAGTGTTCCTTCAGGGTCACCTCCGAGAAGTTTCTTGGAATTGTTTTCAGGTACGGATGCATTCAGATCGACCAAGAGAAGATCAGGGCCCTCAGCCAGATGCCTCCCTAGAGAAATATTCAAGAGCTTTGAGGTATTCAAGGCCTCTTATCCTACATACACCAATTCATTGCGAATCTGGATGGAAAGTGGAAGCCCTTTTTTGATCTCATGATGAAAGGATTTGCCTATGAATGGGATGAATAGTGCCTGGCGACCTTCGAGGAAATCAAGCAGTATCTTCTCTATCCTTCGGTCCTGATGCCACCCATTCTAGAAAGCCACTGATCCTCTGTGTCACTGCCCTGGAACGGTCCCTCGGTGCCCTTCTCGCCCAAAAGAAGAATGAGGGGATAGAGAATGACCTCTACTACCTCATCCACATGATCCTCGATACAAAGACTAAATACTCTCCCATTGATAAGAGTTTCCTTGCCCTCATATATGCTATGCAGAATTTGCAGCATTACCTACAGCACCACGAACTACAGCTGGTCTCTCGAGTAGACCCCCTGAAGTATATTCTGAACTGTCCTATGCTGACTGGCTGACTAGCATAGTGGGTGCGGATCCTCTAGTAGTTTGACATCAGGTTCGTGCCTCGGAAGGCTATCAAGGGGTAGGCATTGGAAGACTTCCTAGCTGCCCATACAACCTCTACGGACCAGTCGCTGGACCAATATTTTCATGATGAGGCAATCCTATCGGTTGATCAAGCCATCCCATTTTGGAAGTTTCATTTTGATGGTGCATCCCAAATACCTACCAGTAGGAGGCTCAATGATCCTATGCCCAATAGAGCAGGCCTGGGTATCGTGTTCATCACCCCGGCACAAGCCATCCTGTCGTATGCATTCGTATTGTCAAAAGGTTTAACTAACAATGAGGTAGAGTATCAGGCCCTCATTACTGGTCTCGAGCTACCACTTGATATCGATGTGCACCATTTTCATGTGAAAGTGGATTCCGATCTAGTAATCAAGTAGGCTAATATCGACTATGTTTTCAAAAATCCAGAGCTCGTGCGATTTTTGGAGTGCACCCTCCATCTAATGGATTAGTTCCCTTCTTGATTGAAGTTTACCCATGTCCCTCGGTTTCAGAATGGTCGAGCGGATGCTTTGGCCAGCCTAGCCGCATCACTTGCAGATCCCGAGCATGATGATATGATTATAAATGTGGCCCACTGGAGAGTCATTTCCCCCGTCACCCCAGAGGATGACGACGACCCACGAGTAAGCCATCATACCACCAGATCCTCCACGTCATGAGCCCCTAGTTCTTCAGATGCAGTGGTTGAAGTGACTATTGACTGGAGAGCCCCTTTTGTCGAGTACCTCCAAAATGGTTTCCCCCAGCTGATCATGCCGAGCGCAAGCGGATCCGATGTCGCGCGCTACAGTTACCCTCTAGAGTGGTCCAAGTATTGTGAAAATATTATATAAGCATGGTTTCTATGGATTTATCCTCCATTTCATTCAAGGAGTCGAGATTTATCAGATCATGAAAGAGGTTCATGTTGGTTCCTGCGGTGCCCACCAGGCTGGGAAGAAACTGTCCGATCAAATCTGGAGACTGGGGTACATTTGTCCCTCGATGATCTATGTCTGTATCAATTTTTCCATGAGATTCCATGCATTATAAGTCCATGATGACTTCCTACATCAGTCTCCAGAACCTCTCCACTCCACTATGTACTCTTGTACATTTTCGGTGTAGGAACTAGATGTCGTAGGACCATACCCACCGGTGACAACTTTCCAATGCAGGTTCATCCTGGATGCTAAAGATTTCTTTTACAAGTGGGCAAAGGTAGATCCACTAAAGGAGGTCAAGGTCCATTCCATCATTGACTTCGTGAGCTCCAATATCATCCACCGGTTTGGAGTTCCTCACACTGACCTCACCGATAACAGCACCAACTTCAAAGAAACTGAGCTGAATAAATTGTACTCCAAGTACAATATCTGTTCGAACCATACCCCTCACTATCATGCGGAGGAGAATGAGCAGATTGAGGTGTTCAACAAAACCCTCTCTAACATTTTGCAGAAAATGGTTGGTCAGAACAAGAAGAGTTGGTTGGACAAGCTCCCCAACGCCCTTTGGGATTATCGGACGACGACTCACAATTCCACCCAAGTGACTCCATATTTCTTTGTGTATGGGGATGAGGCCATCCTGCCCATTGAGATCCATCTACCGTCATTACGCACTGTAGTCAATGAACAGAAAGCACCAGATAAGGTCGTAGAAATCCGTCTAGATGAATTGGAAGCACTTGACAAGAGTAGGCATTGTGCCCTGAACAATCTGGAAAGGCATCAGAATAAGATTTCTAGAGCCTTCAATAATAAGGTTCACCTCCGCTCTTTTCTATAAGGTGAACTGGTATTGGCCCTCCGAGCGCCAATGATCCCCGGTAGGAAACCACCTAAGTTGGATCACATATGGGATAGACCTTACATAGTCCACAAGGTTTACCCCAAATGGAGCATACTCCTTGGTGACCATGGATGGTGGGGGTATAACTCCTCCCACCAATGCCAAATTCTTAATGAAATAATTTTCTTGAGCACCTTGGTCTTGCATGAACTTAAACCGCATTACGGTCATGCACGACCTTAAACTGCACCATGGTCGTGCACGACCTTAAACTGCATGACGGTCCTGCACGACCTTAAACTAGAGGGTCCGGCACGACCTTAAACTGGACGGTCCTACATGACCCTAAACTGTACGGTCTTGCATGACCTTAAAATGGATGGTCCTGCATGACCCTAAACTGTACGGTCCTGCATGACCCTAAACAGCTCAATTGTCCTTCATGACCTTAAACTGTCCTCGTCCCACATGATGTTAAATTGAATCTTTAGATATACATGTCTCTTGATTCCCATCCTCATGGGATACATAGGAACGCTCATATGCTTCGTCTTGTGCCCAGCCCCTTGCTCTTCTCTTTGACTATCCCCCTGGGTATATCTAACTTAGAGGATCCTTGCATGATATGGATTATGTTTCCTTATCCACACTTATACGAGGATTATAATGGTCGCACCATGTCCCCCTCCCATTCTTCTATCCTCCCATGTCTTCACCGCAGGACGCTAAAATGCATGGCCTTCAAGAACTATGTATGGCTTGATTCCCATCCTCATGGAATATGTAGGAATGCCCGGAAATTATTTCCGTTGGTCCAACCCAAAAACCATAATCTTCCCCTCAGGTCATGACATATGACAGGGTGCATAATTTTGCCCCAATTCACGTCGATCTAGCCTCGATCCGGCTGTGTGTCCCCCATCCTGGAGATGTTCGCCTCTTTCGTAGATGGGTGCAGCTCTGGTTCACCCACTCCATGACTGAGATTCCATCACCTTACCCATTTGGAAGGGCCCCTAAATTGTATAGCTGCTAGGCCTAAGGGCTCTCTTACCACTTCGGGCCAACGCCTTATAGGATGTCGAGCAGCAGGTGATACAAGTCCAACATTTTGAATGTGGTTAGTTGTCAATGCTCGTTTTTTTGCTCACATTTTAGTTTACTATTGGTACATTGTGTTTCGAACGTGTTCAAAAGTTGTCCTGGATCGTTAAGTCCACCCCTATATGTCTCAAACATTGAGTGTAGTGGTTCATTCTACCCTGTTGTCTCTAAGCGACAGACACCCCTCGGGTGATGCCGGCTATCAGGACTCGTTGGACAGAGATAGCTATGACCGGATCTTTGTTTCCCAAACCAAACATAGCTCACGCGGGCTTAGGAGCTGTGATGAGCTAGTAACCATACAAGATGTCCTATGACATTCCACCTGGCTTGGGTTCTCTATTATATGATTGTACAGCGTGGTGTGCGATTTTTTTCTCATTCACGTCGGGGTACTTGTCCTGCCGTACACATCCCCAGATGAGTCCTTCCCCAACCCTCGTCCTTATGGAATGACATTAAACGACAAGCTGGTCAATCCTTCCTGACCGAGGCCCAGCCTCAGACCCCTTGGCCTTTTCAGACCCCGACCCTCATCCTTATGCAAGACGTTAAAATACAAGCTGGTCATGCCTTCTTGATCGATGCCCAGCCTCAGGCCCCATGGTCTTATCGGGCCCCTGACCCTCATCCTCGCTACAAGACATTAAACTGAAAGCTAGTCAGGGCTCCCTGACCAAGGCCCAGACTCAGTCCCCTTGGCCTTTTCGGGCCCCGACCCAGGTTCTCTATTCTGGGAATGTACGGTGTGATGTGGGATTACATCCTCATTCACGTTGGATTACTCACCATTCCATACACCTCCCTTGTTTGGGGGTATTCTACTCCCCTCCTCGTCCTGCATGATGTTAAACTGCATCTTCAGAAATACGTGTGGATTTATTACCATCCTTATGGGATATGTAGGACCTCCCGAATGTCTAGGATTCAGGTCCAGCCCCATCTCCCGAAAATCTTCATTCCTCCTTGGCCCCTTGGCCTACCTCTCCCTCTTGAGCCACTTCATCGACCCATTTCAGTAGTTCACCAAATTGCCTAAGGGTACTCTGGTTTAGTACCTGGAATGTCAGACATTTCTTATACATGTTCTCACCCGCTTTTCAGGATTTTTGTTTCCCTTCATCAGGGATTTCATCACCTTTCACACCTGGAGGGACCCCCAAGAATGGAATGGATACTAAGCTTAAGGGATCTCCTATCGTTACGGGACAACGACCCTGGGGTGTCGAAAAAAAATTGATACAAATCCCACATTGCGAACATGGTCAGTGGTCGATGCTCCTTTTTTTGTCCCCATTTCAGGCTAACGCGACAGGATGATGTGTTGCGAACATGGTCTACAGTAATCCTCCATCGCCATGCCAACCTTGTTAAGGCCAAAATTTTAGTTACATGAATCACATCCTTCTCCACCACATCATGTTTAACTAGAACTTAGAAACTCTTGGTATTATTCCTCAGTGCGCATCCTCGCGTTAGGAGGACCAAAGCCATGATATAGGCATCATTTGGGGCTCCGCACCGATTTCCCCTTTGGCGTGTGTTCCAGGTATTGTAAAAGGAATCTTCATCCCTTGTTTCCCACACCGAGTTTTACTCATGTGGGCTTAGGGATCGGGTTGAGTTATGCATTTACTTGGAGTGTTTTCACTCCATCCATGGTCCGAGCTCTAAGACTATAAACTAAGATCTCATCTAGAACTATGTGTGGCTTGATTCCCATACTTATGGGATACTTAGGACCACCTGAATGTCTAGACATTGGGTCCAGCACCATCTCTTATAGATCTTCTGATCTTCTAGTCACCTAGGCCCCTAGGCATATCTTTCTCCACGGGGGGGGGGGGGATATATAGCTGTGGTACAGGATTTTTTTGGCACTATGCCCCCCTTCTCCTGGGAATCCTCCATCTCTTGTCCGCCCTCAAGTTGAGTCCCTCGACCACTTGTAGTGGTTCACCCATGTGCTAAGATATTCCAGTCTAGGACCAGGAGTGTTAGATTTAACTTAGTAAAGTTCTTTCCACATGTCATGATTCATGTTCCCCTTCATTCAGACCTTTGTGATGATTCACACTCGGAGGGACCCCCAAGAACTGCCTGGATACTTTGACAAAGGGCTCTCCTAGAATTAAGGTCCAACCCCTCTGAGGGTTTCAAACAAAAAATTGATAAAAAATACTACATTGCGAACATGGTCAGTGGTAGATGCTCATTTTTTTGTCCCCATTTAAGCATAATGTGACATGATGCTGTGTTGCAAACATGGTCAGCAGAAATCCTTCATTGTCACACCAGCCCCTTTGGTCCTTGAATGTTGGTTACATGATTCACATTGTGTTCCACCCCATCGTGTCCAGCTAGAATATCAACACTCTTGGTGCTATCCCTCAATGAACCTTTGCATTTCAGGGGGACAAAGTTTCAATACGGCATCCTTTGGGGCTCTTATAGACCGTGTTCTATGACTGTAAACTAAGTTCTTCATTAATGGCTATGTGTGGCTCAATCCTCATCCCTATGAGATATGTAGGATTTCCCATACATCATGAATCTGGGTCCAGCTCATTTGGTAGATAATTTCCCATGCCCCTTCCCCTCTTACCTCTATTTGTGCCCCTTGGCCCGTGGTTCCTTTCTCGGAATGGCATGCGGTGTGATATGGGATCATGTCCCCATTCACTTTAGGTGTATTTTATTGCACTGTACACATTCCCCACCTAGCGTCATCTCTTCTATGTCAGCGCTGCATGAAATTAAAAGGCATGCTTGGTCATATCGCATGACCCTAAACTAGGACATTATCATCCTGGCTGCATGACAAAAAACAGAAATGCATTGTTATGTTCTCAAGAGGACATCATGTTTGGTATCAGTCATTTACCATACCATTTGTAAATTCCTACTACATATTTATTCTCATGGCGATGCCAGGGCCTGCTACACTAGGCATATCGCTTCACCAAAAAAAACCACTCAACTTAAAAGACAAACAAGATTTATCAAATACCGCTTCTTTTGGTGTGAGGCCCATGCCCGCACACCCCTTTTATCCCTGGCACTAGTACCTTACCGTTCCAGCTCATGAACTATGTGGAACATGATCCCCACACTCATGGAGTACGTATGAACGCATGTGCACTTCGTATCAAGCCCAAATTGACCATTGTTTTCGGTCCCTTGACCTAAAACCTCTCCCAAGGAACATGTGGTGGTTGGGTCCCCCTCTTCCCATCCACGTCGGGTTTTTGTAATTACACGCCATGAGTGTACCGTGTTTCCTAACATCTATGATCCGAATTCTACAACCCTAAACTAATATCTCCCTATGGGAATGGGTTTGACCACCTCTATATAATACTTCTCGTTGTCGTATTTAGATGAGTTTTGATAAAGAGCCCGAAGTATGGGATGTTCATATGGACATTCCCCTTGTTCCATGTCCAAGCTTCGTGAACTCACTATTTGGATCCTCATCCTCTACTAAATCCAAAAGGACCCTCAGACAACACGGTTGCTTGGCATAAGGGCTCTCCATGGATGATGGGCCAAAGGGCTCTCCTATCGTTTCGGGCCAACATCCTTAAGGATCTCAGATGAAATTTGTGACATGTCCTGTGTTTCAAACATGGTCAACGGTCGACCCTCATTTGTCTGTCCCCATACCATGCTAACACGATATGGATGCTTCGTTTCCTCCATGGTCAATAGTTATCCTCCATTGTCACACTGCCATCATTGTGATCTAAATTTAGAGCATCATGATTCACACATTTCCACTTCCTCATGTTCAAGTGGAATTCCATTATACTCATATTCATCTTTTTATGCATATAGGTGTGCTACAAGGATGGATTAGCATTATTGGGAAGGTAGATACCGAGCGTTCCTTTTCTCTACCATGTCCCTTCCTATGTTGGGAAAGTTCCCCATTACTTATTGTTTCCCACATCGGGCATGACTCACGTGGGATTAGTAGTTTTGGTGGGATGTGTGCTGGCATAACTAGGTTTCTCTTCGTCCTACATGACATTAAACGGTTCCCCCGGAACTAGGTATGACTTGATTCCCATCCTCATGGGATACGTAGAGACACCTGAGTATTTTTCCCACGATCCATCCCCAGGAATCGTAAATTCCTGTTCCTCTACATTATCAGCCACCTGGCCTAACCCATCGTGAGGAACCGTGTAACTTAGAACTTGCCATGAACAAGTTCGAGATTCCCTAAGATGACATTGTGATGTGACAGCCCCCTTGCCAGAGAGGCCCTATCTGAAAAAAGGAATGATGCATGATCAAACTGATGCACCCATCTATCGTACTCCCACCACGGTGGCATAATTTCGTGAGTGTTGGATTCTGTTCTAACAAACCATCACTCTACATACCACACTTTTCGTTCCCCTTATTCGGACTCTTGTCATCTTGCATGTCTGGAGGTAACCCTTAACAGTATGGATGCTCAGCCTTTGGCCCGCCTACATTCCTAGGACAACGTTCTGGAAGACTAATGGATGACATTTGTGACAGGTAACGTGTTTCGAACATTGTCAACAGATGACCCTCATTTGTCAATCCCCACTTTAGGCTAATACAATAAGAATATTGTGTTTCGAATGCAGTCAACAATTATTATTTGTTGTCATGCCACCGCCACAATGTTATGAATCCTGGTTATTGTGATTCACACATCCCATTCCCATCAGTTCGGATCGATTTCAGTGCCCCTGGAATTACGCCGTTTGTTCACAAGAGCACACTGGAAAAACAGTAATTCAGTTGTTCTGAGAACTTCATCCTCCAGTCAGGTCTCTCCCATTTCATGGATATCCGGATAGGTTGCCCAAACCCCGGATGCTCGAAGCTTGGTTTTCACTCCTACTTTTGTATGGGGCGATGAGGTGGATATCCCTTGTTTCTCACATCAGGCCCGACCAATGTGAGTTATTGAATGGTCATTGGACGTTCCGCAAACATCATAATGCTGAAATAATCCAATTTAAACAATGGAAATCGTGCGTGCTACGACATTTAAACAATGATAGCACGAAAGTATGTTTAAGGTTTTGAAATCATTATAGTTCCCAGTGGTCAATTCCCCCCATGGACAGATTGACCTCATAAGAAGAACTTTGAAACTCTACCACTCTCTGTTTGGTGGAATCCAAGAGACACTATCCCTTGTTCACCTCCCACTCCTTCTCTCTGGAGAGAGGGTGCAACTCATGGGCCATGATCTGCGCTCACCCCATGACATCCATGATGGAGATCACCTCCCTAGAATCCCTCTTGAAGCCCTCTTCAGCTTTCTCCAGCTGAGCTTTTAGCCGCGAGACGAGCTCTGATTGCGCACCGAGAGAAGTGAAATGCTTGTCTGCCTGGGCCTCTAGCCGCTAGACCTCATCTTCAGTATTCTAGAGCCTTATGATGTGTATCGCCTTCCTCCATTACCATCCCATGCCAAGTCCTCGGTCATAATCCAAAATATTTTCCACCATAAGATCTTGGATGAGCATGTGAGGGTGTCAGGCGTCCACTCCCCCAGACCACAGTTCGCGCAGTCACAAACAAAGTCTGTCCATCTCAGTCAACAATAGCTCTTGGGGGGTGTCATTGATGAATTTCATGATCTAATTCCACGATCGGTGACAGAATATCTTGTTTTCCTCCTCATCAGTGGCCATCTCGTTCTAGTCGGCACGATTGGCGGGCTCATATGCAAGAAACACCCCCAGTAACTCCTCAGCCGGGTCCATGTCTGGCGTCGGATCGGGCATGGTGGGGCCTAAATCGTCTTGTAGATCCTTATCATCAGATTGTAGGTCGCTGATCTCAGGAATGATCCCCCTCGTGCCCCCACCAGCGATTGGAAGTGCTGCAGTTTGTTCATGTTGGATGTTCACCTCTATGACCATCAATATGCCCTTAGGAAGAGCACTACCAGAAGCCCCCACCAACATCGCCGTAGTAGCCCAGGACAATTGAATGGATGTACATTCCATGAAAAGGATGTGGATTTCAGTTAACGTGGTCAGGGGATGGTAGTTGTGAATGTGGCAGAGGAGACTTATAGAGGTCAAATCCCTCGTCTCGCTCTGGGGCTGATGTCGTCAAAACCTCGAGACGCGGCCCCCTTTATATGGTTGGCAGGTATTATGATTCATGTGGAGCCACCAAGATTGTACCATCCCTGTTACACACAAAAGATGATGCAACCACATGCATGAATCCTGAAGGTCCCACGTCGACACCCACGGAGGGACGAGAACGAGGTCTATGCACAATGTCCTCCTGCACAGTACAGATGCTGATAAGGAATCCAGAGTAACCTAAGGGAAGACTCTGGAGAAGGAACTTGGGAATTCACCTCGAGGGACTCCATGAAATCCTCAAGTCCTGAGGAATGGTCATTGACTTCACCATCCTCTAGAGGAATCTCCCTATCAGCCTCGCCCCCCGAGAGGATTCGTCTGATTCTTTCGGTAGGGGAAAGCTCTCTCTCAGCTCAGCGGTCGATAGTTGCAGGGGAATTGTCTGATCCAACAGTACCCTCACTCGGTCTATCATTGGACATGGGGCACCTTGAGAAGGTTTTAATTCTTCCATATTAGTGATGTATTGCACCACCTCCACCTGGGATACTACAATACCAGATCTAATACGGCCAATCCTCGGTAAGTCCATCTCGAGGCGGTTATGGTGCTTCCATAATTTGGATGGGCCAAGGAATCGCTGGTTGACTTCTTAGATATCACAGGCCTTTGAGAAGACATCCTTTTCTAGCATGTCGATGTGGTGCATCAGTTTCCCTGGATCCTAAGTAAAAATCCGATGGAATCCCCTCGATGACCACCCCTTTGGATGACTCTATTCTCTTGGGACCACCTGCTCTGATGCCACTTATGGATTTTCCACTGCTGGATCCAATACTATTTCTCCCTCCTCAACCGGTGCAGGCGCCACCGGTACAGTAGCCCTACCACAACGGGATGCCCTTTTCTAATTCTGGCCTTGACCCTGAGATCGAGGATGTTCACCCTTGCCGACCAAGACGGTTGGCTGCTTCAGCATCTCCCGGGGTAGGCTGCCTCCTAGCTCTGGGCGTATTCCCTTATCAGCCCAAGGACGACGGTTGGCGGAGGCAATGCATTCTGCATCTCTTTCTCTTCTGGTGTGAACATGAGCCACAACTGCCTCATCACACACTAGTGCTCCTCATAGCGCACCTCTTGATAGACTTGCAGGGTCAGTCACTGGAGGCACCAGAATTGATTGGCGAACCGGTGTGGGGTTTATGTCTCAAAGAGACGATCGCGGTCCACCCTAGCCACCTGGACTCCACCTCGGAAAGCCCAGAGGTAGGATATATGCTATTTTGTATCCCGCCCATCATTAGTGAAGGCCCCCACAGGCAATGAGAAGTGGTGGAAAATGAATACTTCCACCTTCCACATCTGGTTCAGAACTGATGGTGCAGTCAGCTTGGTCGAAAAGCTCCCCACGGCGTTCAAGATTGAGGGACGAAAGTTCGACCCTAGAGGTGAGATGGGGTTTGGATATTCGTATATCCCACTGATGTACGCCGCCATCCACCCATACATGAGATGGAACGACCCACATACCCTCTGTGGCCTTTTACCCTCGCTAACATGCCATAGCATTTTGTACAACTTGGTGAGCATCAGGATCCTCAAGTTGACTCGTCCTCTTGTAGCCAAAGTGGATGCCATGATGAAAGTTCTTGGTCACACTCCCATGTTTGTATCCCTCACTGGCAGGATCAAACCACAGATGAGGGCTACGATGAATTACACCAACTTGACTATTGGTTGTTGTTCGGTGCTAACGCTGAACCCCCATGTGTTCCACTAGCTATCCTCCAACATCCACCAGTACGAGTTTTCCTTGCTCTGTGCACCCTTCAAAAAAGTTTGAGTCCTTTCTGGAAACTCCATGTTCTCTATGATGTTCATGAACATCATGAACTTCGTGAACTTCATGAACCAGTTATGGAAGTGGACATCCCTCACGACCTCCTTGACCTCCCCAGGCACGAGCTCCATCTATGCCATCATCAGACGTGGCATCTACTCCAGATCCTCCCTCACGCCCATGTCCAGGAAGAATTTTTCATACATTTCCTGTAGTATCGGGACCCTTGAGATCTGATTCATGTCCCATAGGCTGATGTCGACCTCCTCGTTATGCAGGTTAATGGTATTGGTCCCTGGTGACCATTGGCTCAACAGATCTGACATTATTTGCTTCGGCTGGTAGATATTTAACTGGGAAGCCCATGATTTCTCATACATGCTCACTCTCCTCGTCTCTTCCCTGAACTCCTCGCATGAGGTGCCTACCTAGTAGGCCCAAGCCTAATCATCCGTAAAATTGATGCCCTAGCGCAGGTCTCATTCTTCAGACCACCCCAACTTTGTGTTACCCTACGCCAAATTAAGGATGGTTCGGTATAGCAGAGGGGACGTCTCCGGCTGCAATGGCTTCAAGTCTATGTTTTTCCGATGATTGTATAGGAATTCGGCGGTGACAGGCATGAAGTCCTCTCGGGCATGGCCATCGGGCGCCCTAAAACATTGGTGCTGTCACGGCTTGGTCCGGAACCAGTAAGCTGGATCATCCCTAGCTGTTGGTGGGATGAGAATCTCATCCCTCATCCCAAAGCCATACAGTGGAAACCTCTTACACAACGAGTAATTCTTCTGGATCTCTGACAGCAGCTCCACCAGAGAATCATGGTCCGAGTGGCTCCGGGAAATCACTCCTAGCACTAGGTTGTTCTCCATTTCTTCTATCAGAGCGGCATCTGCAAGGACCCCATATGCAGCTTCTTGGTGGGACATTTGGATTCGTTACATGGAAGTTTCCTTCGGGGGTTTGTGAATATCATTCACAAAGTGAGTTCTCAAAGTCTGCTCGTGATGACTATCCGCGGAAGCGCTGTCGTGGCATTCGAATCCAGATCGCAGATCGCAAATGCGGAGTTGATGACTCTCTGTGTGTTGCGAAGCCTCGATTCGTAGAGATCACTCGCAGAGTACACAGAGCTTCACAAATTGAGATCGCAAGAAGACAAGATCGTGGAGAAGGGAATGGACAAAAGAGATGACAGGACCCTATTTATAGGTGCCAGCCTTCGGAGCTTCATGACACATCCAGTCCACGCGAATCACTGTCGCACGCCAGGCCCGCGTGGCCCCTGTCCACGTCGCACACCCTCTTAGTGAGTCAGCACCGTGAACAGATGATTATTTGGGCGATTTCACTCAGACTCCGACCCTTGATCCATCTGCGGCTCCATGTTTGAGGGGGACATTATGTGGCACCAAAATTTGGAATGAAAAAGAGACCCCAAGATGGCCCCCTGGACAGCCTCGTGAAGACACTTTGCAGAGTCCCCAGCACCACAGCCTCTGTGAATAAAAGAAGGTGGGAAGTTCTGCGAACACATTTTACCTTCGTGAACCCGCTGTGAAGTAGAGGATGTGGGGTTCTCTGCGAATAGATTTGACATTCGTGAACCCGCCACGCAGCCACCAAGCCCTCTTCGCATCATGTGAGATACTCTACGCGGTGCCCCTTTTCCTATAAATACCGAGCTCCCCCTAAGCTCTCTAGATGGACAATACGACCTTTCAGCTTCTCATCTACCGAATCGTGATGCACTCTTTTGCTCGGAGAACCATGAGCTGTGCGAGGTACTTCCGCTTCTCGAAGTGCCACCCCCTTGTCTTGTCTTGACCTCCTCTTTAGAGAGGTATTCCTTTCGCGAAGCCTAAGGGATTTCATGAAGGAAGGGGATCCCCAAGGGTACTTGGGTTGTCATGGACATTTTATGCTTTGCGAAACACCATTTATGTACACTTGATCCATTTCCTAAGGCATGATCACTATACTTTGCGAAGCACATTGCTTCCTGACATCCTACTTTGCGAGGAACCTTTTCTCCACAAGGCAGTTCTCTACAAATTCTTTTCCACTTCACAAAGCACCTCATATTTTCACATCCTCCACATGATAATGCTATGTCACCCCACTTCGCGAAGCACACCCCTTCGCAAGTGCCGTCCGCCACACGGAGCGACAGAGCTCCACAAGGCCCCTTCCTATGGACCTATCTACTTTGCAATTCCTCTTTCTATGCGACCCTCTAGGTCTGCAAGATGTGATTTTGAAGTCCCCTAGATGATACCACCCGTTAAATTGTTGCGCCTAGTGCTTCCTCGCATAGTCACGCTAATGGCTATTTCTTTTTCGCATAGCCACGCTAACATGGACCCCTCGATGGTTATCTCCATGACACCCCCTAAATAGAGCCTTGCTGATGCCTTTCCTTTTACAAGGGGCAGATGTCACTGGTTATGTATGTATAAGGGTTGTGGAACCAACCCACCTAATCCGAGCTGTAGGATGTTAAACTGCCAAGATCCTCGTTCTCAACACATGACGTTAAATTGTCACCTCACCCTGTGCCCCGCACACAGGGTCCCCCCACCTCAGACATTATCCATTCCTTCTCATCTCCACAGGGATAGGATCACCCCTCACAAGGGATGATATCCTCCTTATCGAAGTGGTGCTTGTCCACGGGGAAGGGAAACCAACTTGGTGTAAGCCCCTACCATTCCTTCTAGAAGCCAGAACCCCTGCTCCTCTTTACTTCATCAGTCCTCCATCCTAGAGTAAGTCCTGGCACCTTGGGCTACTCAATGCGTAAGAACCTCTTCTCTTCCCACAGACGCACACTTCACGACGTGATCATCAGGTATCTACTACCTCTTGTTTCTCACACCGAGCACGACTCACATGGGCTTAGAGTAAGCATCAACCATTAAAATGACATGTCTAACAAGATGTTAAACTGTATACCCTCATCTTGCATGTCTTTAAACTGTATACCCCCTTCTAGCATGAAGTTAACCTATATGACTCATCCAACATGACGTTAAACTACATGCTCCGTCCAGCATGACATTAAACTATATGCCCCCATCAAGCATGACGTTAAACTGTATCCCCCGCCCAGCATGATGTTAATCCATATTCCCTCATCCATCATGATGTTAAACTATATTCCCCGTCCAACATGACAATAAAGTGTACATCTAAACTAAATGGTGTTTGATCCTTGTCAAGGCATGGTACGTAGAAAGCCTCACGAGGTTGAATCCCACCACCCGGTTGTTCCGACCATCAGTTCACCAATACCATGGGCAACCTAGAGTGTAAGCCCCACAACATCCTAAACTACATAGCCTTTGATCCTTGTCAAGGCATGGTACGTAGGAAGACTCTCTGAGGTTCAAGACCACCACCCATCGGACCAAGGTCGATATTCACGTTGGTTCCTTGAAACACACCTTTCTGAACTACATGGTCTTTGATCCTTGTCAATGAAAGGTATGTCATAAACCTCACAAGGTTCAAGCCCACCACCCGGTCGTTCTGAACTCCGTCACGTTGGTTCACCCAATGTCTTGGGCAGCCTAGAGTGTAATCCCCACACAATTTGAACTACGTGGTCTTTGATCCATGTAAAGTCATGGTACGTAAGAAGCCTCACAAGGTTCAAGCCCAACACACATCAGACCAATGTCCATCTTCACGTCGGTTCCCCGAAACACCATCCCAAACTACGATGACTTTGATCCATTTCAAGGCATGGTATGTAGGAATCCTCCCTGAGGTTCAAGCCCAACAACCATTGGCTCCAACCATCTCTGTGTCGGCATGCCAGACCCTTTTTCTGAACTACGTGAATTTGAACCATGTCAAGGCATGGTACGCAGGAAGTCTCACGTGGTTCAAGCCCACCACCCACTTGGACCAAGGTCCTTGATCACGTTGGCTCACAGACACCAATTTGTGAACAACATGGTCTTTAATCCGTGTCAATGCATGGTACATAGGAAGCCTTTTCGAGGCTCAAGACAAAAACCATTGTTCATCTTGATCTTTACCCAATCCGCCACATCTGGGTGAGATCACGCCACCTCATTCCCCTCCACAATATTTGTGAATCCACCCATTTGATGGCCCCAATATTAGTGTTCCCTCAAGGGGGTTCTTCAATCAGATCCACTACAGTTAGTGTTCCAATCAGTCTGATCCGTCTTCGCTGGACGTTAAAATTGCGTCATACCCCGTGTTAAACACATGAAGCTCAGGAAATCCTAAAAAATATGCCTATGCAATAGGATTCACTAGGCTTGATGTGGGAAGCCTCGGGATTCTACGCCTTAGAGAAGCCATATAATAAGGGAATGAAGAGAGACACACCAATCCCCAGCATCCAGACACGTCAATGATGCCCCATTGTGACTACTCCCTTAACCGAAGGTTGTTGCCCTGACCGGACCCCTTGGAATGTGTTGACAGAAGCAGTGTAATTAACTGGTGCCCATGAAGATATGGTGCCGATAAGAGTTTCATGAACAATGTATTTAATCTATGAGGGAGACCTGGACTAGGTGACAAGCTCTGAGGAGGAATCCATGGATGGAAGAAATGACATCCCATCATCCTGTTTTGATCAATGAGAAAATGACCCCAAACAAGGAGTGAATGCCTCCCGCCATTGGAAAGTTGGGATGTTGGGTAACAACAATGTCGTGCCTGTCGCACTTTAGCATACCAATGCACACGCTTGGAAGAAAGTGTCAGAAATAGAAATGGTGAACCTGAAATGATTGAATGTTGGGGTGGGGAGAAACAACTCTGCGTGTGGCCCTCGGGGGTGTCATTGATGGCGGTGACTGGATGCCTCCATGTCTAGGCGGGACGTATCCCATGTTGGGATTATGACCTCCTCCTTGTAACGAAGAACGAGGTCGTTAATCAACCTTTGTTGCATATTTTCTGATGGAGAGATGGGACATGGTTTCCCTGTGGTAGTGGATGCAGACGCTGTTGTAGTAGCAGTGGAGCCATGTGTAGCATCTATGCCGGTGTTACCCCTACCCCTGCATAGGCGGGTGGGTGGTGATCGTGTTCCTATGGCTGCAACCTGATTCTTGGAAGCAGGGAGATTAACTCATTAGCATTGCTAGGAAAAGAAATTTACAACCAATGACCTAGTGCCATTCCATATTCCATGGTTGGTAAGAGGGATCCATGCTGACAATGTCGCAGAATAGGATACCCAACATTCTACTACCCCAACATCTGGTGAGTTTCACGCTAGGCCCGACATTTTTTTGGTGGGACCCGGTGCTGGATAGCTGGATCTGGTCACATGTCAATCAATAGATGGACCATGCATTACTAATCTCTATATTGAGGAGATTAACTTCACGTCAGGTTCACCATTTCAGTATCCAACCCTTTCGTTGGGGTGTGCACATCCGTCTGCTCGAGTGCGACTGGAACGACATTGTTGTTACCCCACATTCCCTCTTTCCAAAGGCGAGCGACATTCACTCCTTATTCCTAGAATTTTTCCCCTTGATCAAAATGGGATGGTGGAATATCAGTTCTTCCTTCGGTTGATTCCTACTCGGACCTCATCACCTAGTCAGTGTCTCCCTCATAGATTAAATATGTTGTTCGTGAATCTCTTACCAGCGCCATATCTTCATGGACACTAGTTAATTAAACAGCTTCTCTCAAGACATTCCAAGGGGTCCAGTCAGGGATGCAACCTTCTATTAGTGGAGTAGTCATGCTGGGGAATCATTGACGTGTCTGGATGCTGGGGAATGGTGTGTCTCTCTTATGTCCATTATTATAGGGCTTCTCGAGTCCGTGGAAGCCTGAGGCATCTCACATCGAGCATGGGGAATCCTATGCCAAAGGCATGTATCTGAGGTTTTCCTTAGCTTCTTGTGTTTAACACGGGGTATGCCGCAAGTTTAAAGTCCAGTGGAGATGGATAAAACTGATTGGAACACTAACTATAGTAGATCATATTGAAGAACCCCCTTGAGGGACCCCGATATTGGGGCCAGAACATGGGCTGCTTCCCGAATGTTGTGGAGGGGAATGAGGTGGCGTTATGTCACCGGGATGTGGAAGCCAAGGTAAAGATCATGATGAATGGTGGTTTTGGGCTTTATCCTCCAAGATACTTCGTACGTACCATGCCTTGACATGGATCAATGACCATGTAGTTCTGAAAGGGGTGTCGGTCAACCGAAGTGAACAAGGACCTTGGTCCAAGTGGGTGGTGGGCTTGAACTTCGGGATCCTTCCTACGTACCATGCCTTGACATGGATCAAAGTCACGTAGTTCAGAAAAGGGGGTTGTCATGCCGACATGGAGATGGTCGGGGTCAATGGTTGTTGGGATTGAACCTCAGAGATGCTTCCTACATACCATTCCTTGACATGGATCAAAGTCCTCGTAGTTCATGATGGTGTGTCAGGGAACCGACATGAAGATGGACCTTGGTACGATCAGTGTTGGGCTTAAACCTCGTGAGGCTTCCTATATACCATGCCTTGACATGGATCAACGACCACGTAGATCGGATTGTGTGGGGCTTACACACTAGGTTTCCCATGGTGGTGGGTGAACCGACGTGAATGAGGTCGAAACGACCGGGTGGTGGGCTTGAACCTCGTGAGGCTTCCTACGTACATTGCCTTGACAAGGATCAAAGACCACAAAGTTACGATTGTGTGGGGCTTATACTCTAGGCTGCCCAAGGTGTTGGTGAACCAATGTGAATGGGGTCGAAGTGACCATTGAGTGGTGGGAATGTACCTCGGGGAGGCTTCCTATGTACCCTTCCTTAGCAAGGATCAATGAAAACTTAGATTAGGTTGGTGTGGGGATTACAATCTAGGCTTCCCAAGGTATTGGTGAATCGATGGTCAGAACAACCAGGTGGTGGGCTTGAACCTCGTGAGGATTCATGCGTACCATGTGTTGATAAGGATCAAATACCACGTTGTTCAGATGTATAGTTTAACGTCATGTTGGATGGGGCATACAGTTTAACTTCATGTTGGATGAGGGCATACAGTTTAACATCATGCTATATGGGGGATACATTTTAACGTCATGCTGAATGGGGGAATACCATTTAACATCATACTGGAAGGGGCATACAGTTTAACGTCATCCTGGAAAGGGCATACAGTTTTACATCTTGCTGGACGGGGGATACAGTTTAACGTCATGTTGGATGGGGGTATACAGTTTAACGTCATGATGGACGGGCATTGTCATGGTCGAAGCTTACTCTAAGACCACGCGAGTCGTGCTCGGTGTGAGAAACAAGAGGTATTAGAGGCCTGCCGATCACATCGCGAAGGGTGAGTCTGTGGGAAGCGAAGAGGGGCTTACGCATTGAGCGGCCCGTGGTGGCGGGAAATACTCTAGGATGGAGGCCCGAGTAAGTAAGTAGGAGCGAGGGTGATGCCTAATGGAAGGAAGGATAGGGGTTTACACCAAGGTGGTTTCTCTTCCCCACTGACAAGCAACACCCTAATAAAGATGATATCATCCCATGTGATGGGTGATCTCATCCCCATGGAGGTGAGCGGGCATAGAGAATGTTGGAGGCGGGGGGACCCTACCTGCGAGTCATGCGGCGAGGTCACAGTTTAAAATCATGTGTTGAGGACAAGGTGCTTGGTAGTTTAACGTCCTCATGATCGGATGAGGTTTGTTGGTTCTACACCCCTAGGAACTATATAACTGGTTCCCTATTACCTTGTGGAAGGTAATGCATCAACAAGGCTGTACTGGGAGGGTGTTGCGGAGCGAACCATCGAGGGGTATAAGTTAGCGTGGCTATGCGGAGAAGCAATGACCATCTATGTTCCTATGCAAGGATGCATTAGGTGCGGTAATGAAATGGGCGGTATCGTCCAAGGGACTTTGAAATCACATCATGAAGATCTAGAGAGTCTCACGAATAGAGTAATTTCCATGCAGAGTGGTCCATAGGCAGGGGCCTTGTGGAGCTCTGTTTCTCAGCATGGCAATGGACACTTTCGAAGGGGTGTGCTTCATGAAGTGGGGCACCTTATCCTTAGAATGGGGCAGAGGTGAAACTAGGAGGTGTTTCGTAATGTGGAAAGGTAGTAGCAGAGCACAGCCTCATGGAGCAAATGTGCCTCACAAAGAAGGATGTCGGGAAGCAATTCTCTTCGTGAAGTATAATGATTATTCCTTAGGAAATGGATCAAGTGTACATGAAGGGTGTTTCGCAAGGCGTAAATGCTCCGCGACAACCCGGGTCCCCTTGGGGATCCCCTTCCATTGTAAAATCTTTTAGTCTTTGCGAAAGGCATCCCTCCCTTATGAGGGGATCAAGACAAGACAATGGGGAGGAACTTCGCGTAGCGGAAGTACCTTGCGCAGCTCATGGTTCTCTAAGCGGAAGAGTGCTTTGCGATTGAGGAGATGAGAAGCTGATAGGTCTGATTGTCTGTCTGGAGAGCTCTTGGGGATCTCGGTATTTATAGAAAAGGGGATCCACTGAGAGGAGATCACGCGGCGCGAAGAGGGCTTGGTGGCTACTTGGTGGGTTCACGAACGTCAAATCCGTACGCCGGGCATCCCACCTCCTCTACTTCGCAGCGGGTTCGCGAACGTCAAATGCATTCGTGGAGCATCCCGCATCCTGTGATTCGTGGAGGCTGCGGGGCTGGTGACTCAGTGAAGTGGCTTCACAAGGCAGTCTGGGGGGCCTTCTTGGGGTCACTTCTTCATTCCAAATTTTGGTGCCAATAAATACGTACACATAAGCTATCTCAAATAATAATTAGATTGAGGAATTAACCCTTTCATTGTACTTTCCACTGGTCAAGGGTACATTTAAACTCTTGTATGATGACGATAGTATGTTTTTAAACCAAATGAGAACTATATTCATATTTATGATATCATACATTTTTCATTTATGAGTTTATACTAATTAATTAATAATAATTTTTGTGGTAAAATAAAATTTTCTGTAATATTTTCTTTCTTCGTTGTACATGTTTTAACTTGTTGTTCTTGGTAGTATAAATTTTATCATGATAAAATTGATTCCATAATATAAATGATTATTTATTTATCATATATATTCCGAATATAAATATGTATTTTAGGTAGATATATGAAATTTAAAACACTGTTTATGGAGATGGTAAGCCGTACGTACGCGTAAACGTTGTTTCTATTTTCATATTGTATTGAACTGAAGTAAATGAATGAGATATATGTAACTACACACACACACACAAACACACACACACATATATTTATATATTTCCAATAGAATTATTATTTCACATATTACATACATATTAATAATATATATATTTATAATCATCATTGAATGGTGAACGTGGAAATGAATCTTATCATGTCATCGAGACAGTAGGCCATACATATGCACGAGCGGCAATATGAATCTATTAATGGTGAAATTAAATGTAATTGGATTGTATATTATATATAACTAATCATTAGAATGTAATATTTTTTATTAACACCAATTATACTCCTTATTATACACATCCAAATAATGAAGCATTGAATAAGAAACTACCCCACAACGTGGAGATGGTACGCCGTAAGTATGCACGTATGGTGACTTTTTCATTCATAGGATGGATAAAATAATGAATTTAGTTGTACCATATTAATAATAACATATAATTATGTTTATGGAAATTGATTTATTATATTGGTATGGAATCAACAGAGAAAGAGGATGTGGAAGAAGAAAAGATTTGAAAGAGTTGATGAAATAATTACCTCTTCTTTGGGTTCTACATATTGATTTGAAAAAAAAAACGGTTACATAAGTTATCTTTTTTATTAAAATAAGGCCTCTAGTTTGATTTGAGGTCAGTTGAGAGGATATTTGAGCTAAGGATGGAAGATAAAAATTGCAATGGGGGTGTGAATTTAAGAGATGGGGAAGTACTCTTTTATAAGAGAGGTGAGGGTCACATTTGGAAAAGCATAAAATATTAATTTATTACAAAATAAGTATCGATTACACATACCTAAAAATGTATTTATTTATAGGATAAGGTGGGGAATGATATAAATACTCTCAAAATATAGTCTTTAGACAAGTTTAGGTCATGATATTAACCTTATCTTTAATATTTTACTCTTACTTAAATAGTCTAACTTTTACCATGTCTTCCTGTATTTTTTTATTACATGTTTAATATAGTTAATATAAAATGTAATGTGAACCTCAAGTGTATTGTTAATTACATATCTATCAATATATAAGTCCTTTGGCCGAATCTTATATTTTTATGAATATTATATATTTTAATAATATTGTACCTGTTTTAAAAACACATTTAGGCCATATTAAACACTATATAGTGTTTGTATTTTTTAAAAGAAATAAAAAAATGATTACATAAAAAAATACATTTAATAAACCATAACATGTCATATTCAACTAGAAAAATCTTGGATGGAATCAAAAGTTTCTATTTAAATTTAATTTAATATTTATAACATCAATTATCTTAAACATTCTTTAATAGGGTTATTACTTCATCATAATTGTGTCATAAAAAATATAATTATTTAATTTATAAAAATAATAAATAAAATTCAGAGATATATTTAATCCTTTTATATTTATAATGAATATTTAAAGTCTAATTTTTCTATTGTGTATCCATATTTTAAAAATGGCTTAGTTATTAAACATTGAATTTAACAATTTTAACTCTATTTTAAATTAAATATAATAAATGTCCTAATATAATAAAAATGGTTCAAGATGAGAATAATTTTCTCTAAAACTTGATTACTGTTGAAATACTCTTATCCATTAGAGTTTAGACATTTTTGGGGTAATTTAGATATTATTTTTTCCTTTTATAACCTAATTTACTTTTAATTGTGGTAAATAAAATTTAAACATTACTATTCACCAAAAATTATTTTCGCCCTATTGAACCAAAATTTACATAATGATGTCAATCGTGTCTCTCAAATTTTTGAAATTCAAATCACAGAAGATATAATATTAACTTTTCTGTAAATTTTCAAATGTGCATAGAAGTTTGGTAAAAGATGTTAACTAGTTCAATAAAATATTATATATATAATATTTTTATTAAATGAATACAATGAATTAAATTAGTATAATATAAGTTTATGTATATATTTTTACATTAAAATAAATTTAAATAATAATATGAAATAATTAATCAAAAGGTAGGCTTTAAAAAATAATGCACTGGATTTCACTATCCCTCATAATTTGAACGTTTTCAGAACAATACCCAAAATTCACCCGAAGATAATTTTGAAATTCCAAATTAAAAAATGATGAATATTTTACCAAATTTAAAACATATCCATTTCATTTAATAATTTTAAAGTAATTTCTATTGTCAAAACCAGAAAGTGGGTTTTTAAGAAGTAAAAACTATCAAAAATTTGACATGTGTTTCTGTCTAATTTAAATTTAAAATTACATAAAATGACCTAAATTATATTAAATTATAAAAATATAATCTAATTATACATTAAAACAACTCAAATGAATAATTTAGCACTATAAATTATTGCGATTGAAAATGCAGTTTTCCGATAAAATTTATTATTTTTAACTATTTATCAAATTAGAAAAGTTATCAAAAGAGTAACAAAAATTTATCCAAAATAAATTTTTATGTCCCTATTCAAAAGAATAATTTAATTTAATTAAATGGAATATATAAAAGTTTCAAATATTATATTTAGTATTGGTTTTCAAATAAAAAGTGAAAATTGACATCTTTGAAGAATACATCTTTTATCAGAAAAATTGATTTTGTCCTTAAATAATATCTAAGAAGCCAAGAAGATGAATTTTAAAATTATATAGGATATATATAAAATTAAAATATTGGTTAATACTATTCATAAATTCTTTTTTAATGGCTTGATTAATAGGTTTTGATGCACTTGATCTCGGTGTTGCGTGTAACACAAGCTATTGAATTACATTAAAGAGATAACGTACTATAAAATCATGGGGTGTTACAATTTTGAAACATTTACTTTTTAGATAATTAATTTGTGAATTAATAATGTTATATTATGATGGATTTATTCAGATAATTATTTAGTAAATTAATTATGCAATGTTGAGATGGTTTTGTTTTAATTAGTTAATTGTTAAGTTAACAAGAGAATTTGAGGAGATTTATTTGTGGTCTAATTAAATAATTTTATAGTAATTTTTAGTTAGTAGGTGAGTTAACTAATAGAATATTGTCTGTAAATATTTTTTTATTGTTTAGTGAATATGATTTTGATAATTAGTTGTTGAATTAATTAATGGACTCAATTAATAAATTTATGAATTAATTAATGGATAGGATCACGAGGGTGCTGGACATGATGTTCTACAATAGTTAATTGAGATTGGATCATGGATCAAATTCTTCATACATGGATTTAATTAAATATTTATTTATTATTGATGTTATATAATTATTTATGAATTGAATATGATAAATGGTTCAGACTCTGGCATGATTGATATGGGTATTGGGATACATGGTTTTAGGGGAAACCGATGATTTATGTGGTAAAATAAATAATATAAAATAATGTGTCAAATAGTTTTTTGAGGGATTATGTATATATAGTTTCTATCCAGGCTCATATTTTTTACTACGAGATAAAGTAGTTATCTTTGTTAGATTTCCCATTGGAACCTGGATAGGTTGTTGTTTACTAATTCAATTGATTTATTACATCATTATATCTGCACACTGTTTAATTATATTTCATTGATTATATTGATCTGGAAATAGGTGTTCCTGGCATACAGAAATTTATATCTCACACCCTACTTGCGATGACATTACACGATGGTACCCAATATACTCTACTTTATTGTAGAACCTTGGGTCTTGTATTTTTCTATATTCTTGTCCTAGGGAGTTAAGATTAAAGGGTTGAGCTAGAGCTCAAGATGATCGTGGAGATAACCATTGAGGCTTTGAGTATTTTTCTTATTTGTGTAATGAGATATATGGCATGATTTTTTGTTTATTTCTTTTAGATATATACCACCATGACCTGTATGCATTATATAAATTAGTGTTGGACACAATCCTCATTCAGTTGACCTTATTTTTATCTACTTTTGATATTGTATGAGTTTATTTTCTATTTATTATATGGATTTTGAATATGAGGGTATAGCATCCCCCCTGACTATCCATAGACCCTTGATTTTAGTTGGCATTCTCGGGAATACAGGAAAACATGCTTGAGGTCTAGTGGCGATCAGTTTTCCTACTGATTTGAGGGTAAACTAGGACCGGATGTTACAATGTGGAATTAAAGGCTAATTCGTATTTATATTTTGGGATGGTAGATAAGATACTTGGAAAGTGTTATCAGTTGGTTAATATCCATTTTGGGAAAGTATCACCCCACATATGGGAAATGAACATGTGTCTAGAGTTGGGAATTTATATTGATACTTTTTATTATTACATTTGACATGATATAACATTTGGTGATAGGTGTACCTTCAACTACTTATTTATTTTTATAATTTTTTAAATTTTCCATGGCTTAATACGACAGGGATGTCTTATTACATGAATCATAATATCCACCTAGATATTCATGTTCCATACATATGATATTCCATATAGTTTCATTAGTAGGATGCCTCTTAATTTCAAGTGGGTACATTGGGTAAAATGCCATGTTTTAATATTCATTAGCATGCCTCTTTAGATAGAATGTTTCAGTGATAAATTTATCTTGCATGAGTGTTTATATACAACGGTTCCTTTTTGATTACCATGATTTATTTTTATTTCATGCTTCTTTGTTATACAATAATTCAATGTTACTTCTTGTGATAACCTGGTTGTGATGTTTTGAGGTGTAAATGGATATTGATGAACATTTTTGGTTTCATTTATGACGTGATCCAGTTTTAGTGGTATGTTATATGAGTGCCTTGTAACTAGAAAAAAGGTAACCTATGTATTTATGTTATTGAAAATGGGTGATAATGTAAAAATAATAATTTAACATGGATTGTGATGAATGAGATCCATATTTCATCAGTAATGTTTATGGGGGCCTTATCAATTAATAGATGGATACCCATGAATTTTAGCCTATTATAACCATACTATGTCCACAAATGGTTATAAATGTAATAATTTTGTGTTTTGATTAAATGAACTATTGTGGGTTTCTTTTTGAAGAACATCGATTTGAATAATTGGGACCCTCAGAGGTCTCCTATGTGCTAAAATGGAATTTAGATAATAAATTTCTTATTTAATAGGAATTGAAATTAATGTAAATTGTTTAAAGGGGTATTTTTCATTCTTTCAGCTATGAGATTTTTTATTTTGGTATAGTTTATGCATCGTTGTCCATAGAAGGACCATTTGGATTTTAGTACCGAAACCCGTTCATTGAGGGGTCGTCAATGTATCTTGAACTCCAGTATGGGAATATGAATTGTATAATTATTGTTTTAGAAGGTTAGACAAGCCTCGGGCATAGTCATTTATTAGTGAGATTCTATTATTAACTCTGAAGTAGAGTGATTGGGGAATTAATGTAAGATCAACCCACTACTCTGGAAGACATTTTGGGACTTTGTTGTCTTGACACGCCAGTCAGTTTAAAATTTCTGCATTCATGTGATATGTTGACATGATGATCCTGGTTCATGGAATGTTTCAAGTGATTTTAAGGTGTTTCTAAAATTATGTGCTTGGGGAAAGCTAGTATTTTCATTCAATTACATGGACACTGCTATGGTTGTAGTGTCACATTGGTTCCAATAAACGTTTCGATGCAGGTCTGGAGGCATGACATGATTAGTTTGGTGGGGTACTCAAAATTGTGGAAATATTGTTAAACTTTTTAAGGCATTCAATGGTAATATTTGAATGAAATTGATTCCTTGGGTGTAATATACATCTATTTGGGCTGAGGATGCATCGACAGGGGATTCTAATCATTTCATAATGAGTTGACCACTGATATTTCTTTTGACATTTTTGGTGACCTTAGATTACTCTTAGTATTCTCTTTCAATTGAGAAGAGAGTGTCCCTTATATTTACATTGTCATGAAGACACTGAGATAACATCGATCATACACTATGGTAATGTTTTAAAAGTCGTTGGACTTGATCAATGTTTGTTATCTGGGTTGTATGTTTGATGTGTGATTCATTGGGTTATACCTTTATTTTTTCTGGGTGATGCAAATTTTAAAGTATCCATGAATTCACAAACTTTGAGAGTTCACAGGAAGTTGGGTAAGGACTTTGGCTTACTTGAGATGGTTGTGGAATTATTTTCAAAGCAAAATTCATACTTAACTACATGTTTGTGTGTCATGGGCCAGGAATGTATTTCTAGAAAATAATTGTGGTATGGGGTTCTAAAATGTTTATGGGTTCATTGGGTGTTTGGGAACTCCACATGATCATTGGAATGAGAATTATTGACCATTGTGGGTTGGAAGGTGTTATCATGGATTCTCGTGGAGGAGAAGTTTTTATGTTCTGTAGATTTTAATGTCTCGAGTTTTGAACCAGGTTAAAATATAATTTTTTGATAGTTTTTATTTAATTTTCAGATAATTTTTAAATTCATGGTTCAGAGTGAAGTTTCGCGATTTTGGTTTGTTTTAGGAGTTGATTTCAGGCTTCAGTAAAGGCTCTATGGGTTTCCCGAGTGGCTTGATGGGATTCCATTGTACCAGACCCAGAAAAATTGTTTTAAATAGGAAAGGTAGAGGTGTTCCAATGGGATGCTCATAGTTATTAAAACAATATAGGTCAACCATGTAGGTTACTCCAGGTATGTGGAAGTGTGTGCATGGTCTTTTTGCGGTATGTCTGACCATGTCAGTTAAATCACGTAGTATAACCAGTTTTGAGTTTCTAGTTACTTTATTTTAATAAAAATCATGGTTTGAAGGAATTTAATTATAAGAGATATTGGGGGATTCATTTAATTATATTAATTTTGAGAGAATATAATTTCATGAAATTGAGAGGGATAAGTTATTTAATTAAATTGAAATCAAAGGAATTAAAATTATTTTAAATGATGATGAGTTAGAGTCATCATTTAATTATATTGAGTTGAGGGGAATTTAATTAAATGACATGTGAATTGTGAGTGGGGGGTTATCACATAATGTTAATATTAAATGGTAATATAAAATTATGTGTATATAAGGAGTCAGGGTTTTATTTTATTAACTTCAAGATAAAGGTGATTTTAATTATTTAATGTGAAATTGAGGTTTTATATAATTAAATTAATGATTAATAAAAATTTAATTTCGTATTGTGAATTGTGAGATATTATTTAATAAAAATTAGGTTTTTTGAATTTAGTGAAATAATTTTCCTGATATAGAAATTTTAATTTTATTAAATCATGTTTAGATTATTTAAACAAATAACATGAATTGATGAAATTATTTTAGTAAAATAAATATCAAGGAATTTTAATGAATTAAGAATAATGAGGTGTTAGGGTTTTCATAATTAAATTATGTTGATAGAATTAATATAATAATAATGAGTTGGAAAATTTATTTAATTACATTCTCTATGAATGGAATTTAATTAAATGATGTGTTAAATGGGGAGTTTTGGGGTTGTCTATGAGGTCTGTCAATTAATTGATAATAATAATAATAATATAATGGGGATTATTATTATTATTATTATTATTATCATATTAATCATTATTTTACATTGGGATTATTTTGGGAAGAATAGATAGATGGTGAGACAGCCTGTAGGAGGTGTAGCCCCATCCCCTTAGCTCTCCCATGAGAGGCACACCACCAGCCCACGACCGACTCTTCATCACGCACACAGTTCCTTCCAGTTCCTTCATTGAAGTTTTCTGTCATGGAAACATACATCTTTATTCATTCATTTTATTCTTCAAATTGGCTATTTTGGCTCTTCGTTGCTTAGTATCTGTTAGGATGAAACCCTATGGTCCAAAATTAATTTAGTTTCTTCTTTTCTTCTAAATTTGGGTGGTACAGAATATGTATCGGGACATGTTGGTGCATATTTTGAAGACCGTCGCTAAAGGTGAAGCAATTCATATTTATTTGGTTTACTGCCATCATATTCAGGTGATGATAGATACCTGATAATTGGGTTTTCACTCCATGAATTTGGTTTTTTTTGGTGTAATTGGGTTGCGATTGATTAATTTTATGTGTGTTGGTACCCACTGCAATAATGTTATGTTTCAGTTGTTGTTGTTAGGTGTTGAAGTCAATTCCAAGTACATGCTCACAGTAATGTGTTTGTCTTTATTTACGAGTGGGTCACAATTTGATTTTAGAAGCTTTTTCTTGTCCAAATTTGTTCAGGAAGGTTACTAAATATTTCCTAATTAATAAAATTTAGTTTGGTAGATTTTTTCTTTTGGTAATGTTGATTGAAGTGCTGGATTGATTTTTTTATTCAGGGCATGTGATGATTAATTATGAATATATTTTATCTTTGAAGATAAAAATTTTAATATTAATCAGGGGATTAGTTAAGAGATATTAATTTGGTTATGTTGAGATAATTAATTATGAATTAATTATGATCTTTGACATTATAATTAATCAAGTGATAAATTCTGAGTAACAAAATTGGATAAGTTGATATAATTAATTATAAATTATTTATGGGCTTTTAGATGATCAATAATCCTGGAAATAATTATGAGATATTAATTTTTTTATGTTGATATAATTAAATATGAATTAATTCTGTGCATTTCAATGATAATTAATTGGGGTATTAATTAAATAATTAATTTTGTTAATTTGAGATAATTAATTATGAATTAGTTACATTTTTTGAGATGATTACTAATTGGGGAAATAATTATGAGTTATTAATTTGTTAAAGAAGAAATAATTATTATGAACTAATCATGTGATCATAAGTGATAATTATTCATGGAATTAATTAAATTATATTTATTTGTTTAGGTTGAGATAATTAATTATTAATTAATTATGTGCTTTGAGATGATAGTTAATACTCAGAATAATTTTGAGATATTAAACTATTTATGATGACATAATAAATTTTAAATCAATTAAGAGTTTTGAGGTTGTAATATAAATAATTAATTTGGTTATAATTATGATATATTGATATGGGATAAGAAGATATAATTAATATGTGAATTAATGGTGTGATATTGAAATGGTTTTTTTAGAGATAATTAATTTGTGAATTAATTATTGGATATTGGGATGGTATCCTTGAGATAATTAGATTCTAAATTAATTATTTAATAATGAGAAGGATTCTTTTTTATTAGTTTATTATTAAATTAATTAATGAAATTAATGTGATTAATTAATGGTTCAATTAACTAATGTTATAGTAATTATTTGTTAATTATCGAGTTAAATAATTGAATCTCTATGTGTATCTATTAGATGATATTATAGTGAACTTGATGTTGTTAATTAGTTATTTAATTATTTAATGGACTCAATTAGTTAATTTATTTATTAATTATGAATGAGATCACAAGGGTTCTAGAAATGATGTTCTACACCAATTAATTTTCATTGGAATATGGGACATGTCAGTGATAAATTAATTGAATTAAATGGTTAATGAAATCAAATTTCATGTAGTGATTTTTGAATTGAATATGAGAAATGGATCAGACTCTGGTACGACCGATATAGGTATTGAGATATGGGGGTCTAGGGGAACCTTGGGCTTTTTGTGGTTATATTAGGAATACTAAATAATATCTTAAACTGTTTATTTATGAATTCTATATATATTGTTCCTCTTTATATTATTATTTTGGAATATGATCCACAAAAATGTTTCTCTCTCAGGCATCCCTTATGAACCAGGATGGGATGTACTTTACTTATTCAATTTTATTATTACATTGTTATACATGAATGATATTTAATTATATTTAATTGTATAGATTGATCTAGACACTAGTGGTCATGGCCTACTTAGATTTATAACTCAAACCCTACTCGGGCCTCTATTGAACTAGGTTACCATAGCCAACTATAATTTTTTATACCTCCTTGGATAATTGTTTTTGCCATTTTCTTGTACTTCTGAGTTAGGAGCAATGGAACGAATGAGATCTCTGGATGATTGCAGAGATATTCGTTGGGAAATTGAGTCTTTTACTAATTTATTTACAATGATATAAGGCATGGTATTTTGTTTATATCATTCAGATATGTATCACCATGACATTCAAGCATTCTATAAATTGGTTACAGTGATTTTATTTATTCATATACCTTCATTTGTATCGGCTTTTTCTATTGTCTGTGTTTATTATCAATTTATTTTATTCATTTGGATTACGAGGTTATGGTCTTACCACTGAATATCCATAGACCCTTTCAACTAGTTGATATCATCAGGCATACGATGAGACATATTTGAGGTCATATTTTTACTACTCTAGCTACCAATTTGAGTGTAAGACGGGCTATGATGTTACATAGTTGTATCAGGGGATCAGGTTTCTTGTTGCGTTGTCTATCTATTTTGGGATGGTTGAGAGGAGACTAGGAAAGTGTCAGAGCTTGGTCAATAGTTGTGCATGGGACTAATCACCCCAAAACCCGGAAATGATCATGTGGAAAGGTTTGGCAATGGATGTTGATATTATTTTCTGTTACAGTTGATATGAGTTATCATTGGGTGACTAGTGTACTTCGTGCTTTATATTGATTATGTGAATTTTGGAAATTTACATTGCCATGATATGATAATGTAGTTTCATTACATGAATCATCTTAGGAACATAATGATCCACATACCATGCATATGACATAGCATATAGTTACATTTTTAGGATGCTCGAAAATTTTGGTTGGATAATTTGGGTGTAATTCAATGTTTTGATCTGCTTTAGCATGCGTCCTTATATAGTAGGTTTCGATAATAGATTTAACATTCTTGACTTTTTATATATAGTGTTTCTACTTTGAATAACATGCATTTTTGTAATTTCATGCTTCAGTGTTATTCCATTATTCTCTGTTGTTTCTTATAATAACATTCTAGAGATGTTTTGATTTTAAATGGCATCTTTGATGAATATTTTTGGCTGAGTTTATGACGAGATCCAATTTCTGTAGTAATGATTATGGGAACCTTATAGTTGGGAGAAAGGTATGTTGGGTATTTGAATGATTGAAAAGGGCCTATTAAAGTTAAAATTTTAAATTAACATTGATTGTGACTCATGGGATACAAGTGGAAACGGTATGGTGAATGAGTGTGTTGTCAATTTTTAGATAGACACCACTGTTTTTGAGACTAGTATAATCATAGTTTTTCAGGAAATGGTTATAAATGTAAAACTTTTTAGCTTTGATTGAATGAATTATTGTGGGTTTCTTTTTGAAGAACCTATATTAGAATAATTGGAACCCTCAATGGTCACCTAAATGTTAAAAACGAATTTAGATGCAATGTTGCATTTTTATAAAGAATTGACACTGAATATAAAATTTTTAGATGGGTTTTTAATTTTTTCTGTTGGGAAATTTTTGATGTAGGTACCATTTATGTGTCATTGTACCTATTGTGACTTTTGGGTTTTAATGAACGACACCCTAGATTTGAGGGGTGGACATTTTATCATGACTCTTGGTTTGGGAGTAATCATTGAAGAATCATTTTAGTAGTATGTGGCATTCCTCATGAATAGACACCCATTAGAGGTGTTTTCGGGTTAATATTGGAGTATTGTCATTGGGGAATTATGATAAGGTCATCCCACTACTCAGGAGGACTTTTTGGGACCCTGGTGTTTTGACATGCCTGTTAGTTTAAAATTTCATCTTTCAAGTGGGATATTGACATGGGGATCATGGTTCATAGAACATCACTTGTGCATTTAAGTTGTTTCTAAAATAGAGTTTTTGAGATCAGCTAGTATTTTAATCCAACGTCATGGAAACTCCTAATAAGGTAGTTTCATATTGTTTCTGGTATATGTGTCAGTGCATGCTTGGAAGAGTGACTTAACAGTGTCAGTGGCAGGTGGAAATTTATGGAAACTATGTTTGTTTTTGTAAGTGTTTCAATGATAATATTTAATTAAATCATATACCTTTGGAGAAATAGGAATTGTATTTTGGATAATTATGTATCAGCTTGTGATGTCGATCATTCCCTAAATAGTTGACCAGTGATAGTTCGTTTGACATTCATGCTGAACTGGGTTTATTTTTAGTGTTCTCTTTCATTTGAGATGAGCATTTCCACTACATTGAACTCATCTTGGAGGAACAAAGATTGTGTCGATCCTACATCATGAGATGATTTTAAAAGTTGATGTTCTTGATAAGATGTTATCCAGGTTGTTCGCGGGATGTGTGTTTCTTTGGGTTACACCTTTGATTGTACTAGGGAATGATAGTTTTAAAGTATCCTTGAAATTAATTGACTTTTATAGTTCACTCGATGTCAAGTAAGGATGTTGGATTACTTGAAGTTGGTGTTTAAATCATTTTCAAGGCATGTTTCTATTTTTACAACGGGTATGGGTGTCATGGGTATGCATTGTATTTTAAGTAATGAGTCACAAATTGGGGATAAAAATGGTTAATGGTGGATTTTCCATTTGGGAATGCAATATGATCATTCAAATTATACTTCTTGACCACAGTGGGTTGGCTAGAATTGTAGTAGCTCTTGATGGATTCTCAGGGATGAGATGTTTTTATAGAGGGTAGATTGTAATGTCATGTGTTTTATTACTATGTTAATGTCTATTTTTTTTAAAATTTTTCATTCAATAATTTGGTCAATTATAAAATCATGCTTTAGGATGAAGTATTAATAGTTTGGTTTCCTTTAAGTGTTCATATCAGGCTTGAGTAAAGGCCCTAGGAGTTTTTCAGGTGTCTAAATGGGTGTTGGGAGCACCATACCCAAAAAACAAGTTTTAGAAAGGCATGGTAGATGTGTTTGCACGGTCTGTGCATGGTTAGTCAAACCATGCAAGTCATCAATGTATGATACTCTAGATATCTGGTATTTTATGTGTGTTCATTTCACGATCTGTCAGACCATGTGTGTTAAACCATGTGGCGTACCAACTTTTTAGTTTTGGGTTAATTTAATTTAACTAAAATCATGTTTGGAAGGAATTTTAGTAAATGAGCTATGGGGGGTTTCAATTAATTATATTAATGATGATATAATTTAATTAAATGAAATTTAGATTGAGATATTAAAAAATTAAATTCATATACAAAGATATTAATTTATTTAAAATGATATTGAGTTGGAGTCTTTATTTAATTACATTGGAAGAGTGTAATTTTATTAAATGACATGTAGAGGATTATTTGGAGGGTTTCCAAAGATGGGTAATTTTGAACGTTAATGTTAAATGATGATTAAATGTCGTGATGGGGATTCCATTAATTAAATTCATGTTAACTAGAGAATAAATTAATAAATGAAAAATAGTAGATTTATTTAATTAAATTCATGGTTAAGATGAATTTAATTACTCGTTGTGAATTGTGGTTTATTTATTTATTAAACCGTTGATGGTAGAAATTAGATAAATAATGTTGATGAGTTGGATATTTTAATTTAATTAAATTATGTAATGAGAATTTAATTAAATAACAAGAACTATATAAAATATTTAATTAAATTCAGTTGGAATAAAATTAATTGAATGAAGAGTAATGAAATATTGGATTTTTTTTTATTAAATTGTGTTCAGATAATTTAATTAGATAATAATGAGTTAAGAAATTTATTTCCATAAATTTTGTTGGAATGAAATTTAATTAAATGATGTGTAAAATGGTGAGTTCTGTAACACCCTGACCCTAGTTTCCTAGAGCCAGTGCATTATTACATAACATTGGCATGATTCAAGGAATCATATCCCGAAAGACCGATTAGTTTAGTAGGAATAGAAGTACTATATGCAGACATACTATTTATATTAAGTCATATGATAAAAACATTAACCACATTTTCCCCCTTTTAACACACTTATATCCCTAATCCTATCTGTACATGTCATCTATAAAATACTTTTTTCACACCCTTGAAAAAATAAAACATAGAAATGGGTTAGCTCAGATGCTCTATTAGGATAACAATATTTCAGAAACATCATAAATAAGCATAATGATTTAAGGAAATGTATAAAACAAAGACAATAGCCTTTTAAATAAAAAACTCATCATAATAAAGCAAAGATAAATCAAATAATTCCATTTACTTATTCACATGGATATTCTACTAGTCGAATAATCATATGTAATATCAATAGAAAATTTGATAATGAAGGAATGCATACTGATAGACATCATAACCAAATATTCAAGGCCTCTTGCCAAGACTGGAAATAATATTTTGTCAAGGCCTTGTACCGAGACCATAGTTTGGCTTATGAGACCTACTGATGCATCGAGGAGCTATAGAGGGCTCCCCCCATCACTTACTTATTCCATTTCATTCCACATATTAAAAGGATGAAACATAACATAATCATTCGTATTAAAACTACCATACAAAAAGTTAATAGTTTAACCAGATACCATGAATGGTATAAAAATAACACATCCACAATCAAACATATCACAAAACCGTTAATATAGTATGGAAGATTTGTGTCATAATAAATCCACATCCAACAATTATAAAATTTATTTAAGGATGTTGACATAGAAGAAATAAAAATTATTTGATAGATATATCTTTTCTATTTTGAAATAATTTCGAAGTCATGTAATTAAAAAGAAAAAAAATTTACTTTGAAAATATTCTTATATGGATGTGAGGGAAGCTTTCAAGGTGTTATAATATCACTGAGTAGAAGCACCCATCATTTAAGTTAAAAACAATCTTACTCTAATTTGTCAAAAATGTCATAAAGCACCTTGTTTTGAAAATGATGGAAAGACTTCTTTCAAACCATTTTAAAAAATATCTATCAAGGTTATAAATGACTTTAACCCATATTCTAATAAATAGTAAAAATGTTATGAATTAAATTTTTAAGAAATACAGATGTGGATGATAAAGAGGTCCCAAGAGATATTTACATAAAAACAACCATAGATAATAAAGAGATTGTAAAATTAACCCTTATCTTGTACATTTCCTTGGTTGAGGGTACTTTATCTTCTTATATAATAGTTAAATCATTATTATTAAATTATACAAGAACCAAATACAATAATATTTAATCATATATGATCTTTTAATATTGCTTTGTTAATAATATTTTAGTAGTATCATTATTTCAGGTGTTAACTAATTCATTTTCCTTTATATGTTTTGTTACGTAAGTAAAATTTGATATTGGAAGGATTTATTCGATTAATATACAAAATGATATAGTGTTATTAATTATTATTTTTAATAATAAAATAAAAATTATTCTTAAATTGTTATGATGGTAAATGAATCTCATCGCGTTCGTGAAGACGGTAATCTGTACGTACGCCTCAACGCTATTTCCATTTCATTTTTTTATTTTTAATGGAATGAAAAACAATGATACATATGTAGGATCGAAATAGTAATGTAGATGCTCAATATACAAGAGGGGGGGGGGGTGAATTGTATACTTTAAAAATTCCTTTGGAACCTTTAATGTTAGTTGTGAATATCTATAGTTTCCTTAAGAAAAGGAAAGGGATAAGTTTAACAAAGATTAAACTAAGAAAATTCACAACACATCTAACACCGAATACAAACTTGGAAAGAGATTCCGAAAGTAGGTTCCGGAAATTGAAACTTAACAAAAGGTTACAATATGCGATTCTAACTTAAAGCGTATAGAATCTTAATTAATCAGAGTACAAGTAAGGAAGTATAAGAAAGTTATACTTTCCTTATATTAAAAAATGTAGCGGAATAGAAACAAGTAGTAGAACTACTAGAAACAAAATATAATTCTTTTAACCCAAAGAGAAGGGTATCCAACAACCTTGGATAAAGGTCCCTTGATTTATACTTTCAAGCAAGTCTGTCTTACCCACACCAGGGTAAGCCCTCGATACGAAGATCAGAGTCTCTGTCCTGCTATCCCCGCAAGCCCTCAACTTCAAGGTAGATGGAAACCTCTGTCTTCCTCAGCAAGAAAGACCTCAAACTTTAAGGTAGTCGGCACCTCTGTCTTCCTATCCCTGGAAGCCCTCGAATGTAATCACCAACATTCGGAGTCGCACGAAGCTTTGAGAGTTAATAAGAGCCTCTCTCTCTAGATATCACCTTAAGCAAAATTTTCAGCCTTTCAGTACTTTCATCAGCTATCAGCTATATATTGAGCTCTTTCAAATGAGCTCCTATTTATAGGTAAGGTCGGCTCCTTCTCCAACGGTCATATTTTCCTTAAAGATCGGAGGGACCTGTACACGTGTCACTTAGACAACGGTTAGTTTATAACAAAACAGACGACATCGTTTTATAACAAAACAAGTGTAACAGAATGTACGACATCGTTTTAACTCTAACATAAAAGTTCGGAATGAAAACTTCAGAGTGAAGGTTCGGAGTGTAAAGAACAATAGTAAAGAGTAGAAAATTTTTAGAAGTGTAAGCAATATAAAAGTTCGGAGTCTAACAAAGATATTTTTCGGAGTCTAAATTAATTCAGAGTGTATAAAACAAAGATACTCAAGTTCTGTTTAATAGGTGAATTCGGAATTAGAATTCGGAATAGGAATTCATCATCAGAAATCGTAATGAGAATTCTTCATCAGAATTCGTAATGAGAATTCGTCATCAGAATTCATATTGAGATTTCGTCAACAGAATTCGTAATGAGAATTCTTCATTAGAATTCGTAATGAGAATTCATCATCAGAATTCGTAATGAGAATTCTTCATTAGAATTCGTAATGAGAATTCGTCATCAGAATTCGTAATGAGAATTCGTCATTAGAATTCGTAATGATAATTCTTCATTAGAATTCGTAACGAGAATTCGTCATCAGAATTCGTAACCTGAATCTGGAATAGAACTTAGTCAGAGTTCATATCCGGAATTCGGAATGAAACTTCCTTATAGTTCTTATCTAGAATCTAAATCCTAAAATAGAATGCTTTATATCAAATTTAAAACGATTCCGAGAAAATGAATCTGAATCTCAAATTTAAGAAAAATATGGATGAAAATATGATAAGGATAATTTTTATTATAAAAGCGATTTTCTTTAAGAAAGCAATTTTCCTTATAAAAGCAATTTTCCTTAAGAGGGCGATTTTTCTTAAGATAAGGTGTTTGTGATTTTCAAAACAAGAAGGAATGGAAAAGTCATTAGGAAAACCTTATTGACTCAATAATCTCCCCCTTTTTGGAAAGCAAAAACATCCTAACGAAAAAGAAATTCTAAGAAGAAAGAAACATATTAATACTTATCTCCCTTGTTTTAAGGATATAGATGAATACGACTAATTCCCCCTTAGACTTTGAAACTCTAAGGATCGTATTCATATTTCCGGAGTGATGTTTCATAAGAAGGTCTTCTTTAAAAAAAACTCCCCCTTAAACAAACTCTTATTAGAGTTCCTTTTTCCTTGGGTATTTTTCTCTTTCTCCCCCTTTGATAAACTCTTATTAGAGTTCCTCTTTTTCTTAAGGATCTTTTCCTTCTCCCCCTTTGTGATTTTCAAAAATAATTGGAGGGAATGGAAAAAAAAATAACAAAGTACCTGAATGATTAGTAATGACAATAATAGAAATGACAAGCAGAACTTTCATTAATTTTGAAATCTCAGCAACAAAAAGAATACAACAAAAAGATCGGATTAGGTTATTTCGAATCTTTTTCCTTTGACATGAGCCCCTTTAGAATAGTCTTGATCTTCTTTAAGTCTTTATGATCTTCTTCAGCTTGCTTCTCTAAGACCACTATTCTTGCGGATTGAGCTTCAATTTTTTCTTCCTGGGCTTTGAGCTTTTCTTCCCGAGCTTTGATCTTCTCTTCCTGAGCCTTCATCCTTTCTTCAAAATCAATTCGATGATCTCTTTCAAATTTCCAGTTCTGAGAAACAGAATTAAACTTCCCATTCAGATCCCTGACTTCTTGGATCCGGAAGTTCTTTTCTTCAGTCAGCTTTTCTTCAAAAGAAGAAGTCAGCTCGTTTATCTTCTTGTCCTCTATCTCAAAGGCATCTTTAACATTTTCTTGAAACTCATCAAGCAACCTCATTTCTTCCACATTCTTCTTTGACCAGCTTGTCATCCTCTTGCAAGATCTTTTATGAGCTTCGTAACCAAGAAAGAAAGTTTTGAACTGAGCCTCAATCTCAACGCACTTATCCATAACCATAGATACGGAGTCAGTTTTCTGATTCAACGCATGTTGGAGCATCTGGCATCTTGAGTCAATACTAGAGAAGGTCGGAATGGTTCCCACCAACTTCTTTAAGGACTGAACAACAAAGTCATGCCCCAACGATGATGACTCCGAATCTGAAATCTTGCTTGGAGAGTTTTCTTCCTCAATATGCTCCAACTTTCTCTTTGAAGAACTACCAGCCTCCTTTATCTTCCTTACTTCTGAGCTCGGAGTATCCGCAAGAATTTGCTTTCCCTTGTCTTTTTTCCGGAATTGAGTCTTGTTCCGGAGTTCTCTTCTCACTGTCAGAAACTTGAACGACAATATCTTCCTCATCAGAAACTTCCTGTATACCGACCTCTACATTTTTCATCTGAGCAATATCATGTAAAAGTTGTTCTTCTTCTCCATGATAGGAAACTTCTTCTTCTTCTTTCTATTCTTCCACTGCTGGAGTAACTAGCATTGAAGATTCAGCTTCTGAAGTCCGGAGTGATAAGTGTTCCGAAGGTGTCCCCTTGTAATCATATACTTATTTCAGCACATCTCCGGTTTCACCACTTCCTTCAGCACCCTCTTCTACTTGTTCAACTTGATCAACTTGTTCTACATCCTCAATATTCTTAGTAACAGCTTCTTCCAGAGCAACAATATTTCTTCCTGGAGTCTCAGGTAGAGATTCCAAGGAGAATGATCTTGGAACTGGAATGGTTTCTGAAACCATTTCATTGAATTTCAACAAGGTCTGAGCTACCTCAGCCTCATACATCTTCATCTTGAGATTCGTTTGCTTTGCTTGTTTTTCCAGCTCATCAGTAGTTTTCTCCTTCAAAGCCTTAGCCTCCGCAGGGCCCAATCCGAACTGCAGATCCCCTTCTTTCCTTTTCTCTTTATCAGATCTCCACTTCATAACAACCTCATCAGGATAGGCTTTTTTCTCCTTGGGATTTGGAGGTGCGGAGTGGACTTCCTTATTCTTGGGATTCTCGGCTTCTACTATCACTTCTTTTAGCTTTCTCTTCCTTACCGGCTTAGAGGATTCTGGATCAGCAGCTTTCGGAGCCACTTCTTCTTGAGCAGGTAGATCAAATAATTCACCAGTTTCCTTGTTGAAAGCCACATCCATCCTTTTCAGAGTACCATCGCTGATGAGCATGATCTTGAAAACTCTTGGCTTAGATTTCCAAGCCTCCTTGAAAGACTCAAGGCACCGAACAATCTACTTGGAGAGGATTGCTGCATACATAACAATCTGATCTCTCAGATTCCCCTTCTTCAAATTTTCAATAGTAAGAAGAATATGCTTCATCAAGTTAAACTTCCTTAGATTTATGAGGAAATCTAAGATATAGATCTCACTTTTCTTCAAGCTATCTTTATCACCTTTCCTTGGTACGATAAGTCCTTTCACCCATAACTCCAGAATCCGGAAATTTGTAGATAGACTTGCAATCTTCGGAGCCTTGTCATCAGCCAGTCCGAGAGTTTTTAAGGCCTTTTCCTTGTTAAAGCTACCCTTAGAGTCTGGCAACACATGCGAAATAAACTCGGATTCTCCTTCATAAGATAGCCCTACCAAGCTTGCAGCCTTGGTGTGAGAAAGTTTGTAAGTATTTCCATAAGACTTAAAAGAGAACTTCTCATTATTATCTTCCTTGAAGAAAGAAGCTGACTCATAAAACTCGACAAGTAAGTCTGAATATACTTCATCTTGGTTCCCGGTTTTTGATACCGCAACATCTTCCCAGCCATTTAACTTGATATTCTTTTAAATGATAGAATCGTAGTTGCTGAAGAAATCCGGATGGACTAACCTTTCTCTGTAAACTAACCAATGAGAAATAGGCTTAGTGGATGACATTTCTTGAGATGCTAACTCCGCAGACATTTGGATCTGTAATTCTTTGAGAAGTTCAGAATGAAGACAACTGTAGTTCGGAACGGCCGTAAAACAGAGAGACAGAGATTCGGGACGCGAGAGCTTTGAGATCGATGTGGGACGAGAAATTGGGTCCCCTTTATATAGGCGTCAAGATGACGGTTCACATTCCACAGTTGATCTAACGGTTGGAATGAGCTGCGATCATATCTGACGGTTTAAAACATGAATCCGATATTTTTGAGGTTTTATTAAAACAAAGAATTAAGAAAACTATAATCCGAAAACATAATATAAGAGAATTCCAGCAAGTAAAATATGACTACAAAAACTTGAGTAAGGAAATCATACCTTTCTTATTGGCTTAGGAAATTATTCGTAATGGCATATTTCACAAAAAAATTTACTAAAAAAAATAAACTTAGTACGAAAAACTCATTACGGAAAACTCAGTACGAAAAACGCAATACGAAAAACAAATTTAAGAAGAAAATCAGTATGAAGAACATAGTACGAAAAATACATTACAGAGAATTTTAGAACGAAAAACAACTGGTACAAAAATTTCTGGTTATGAAACTGCCAGTATGTAAATTTTCATTCTGGAAATTTTCAATACGAATACTTCCATTGCAGAAGTATTCTGTACGAGAATGTCCATTGTGGAAAATTTTAGTTCCAGAAGTTCCATTCCGGAAATCTTCGTTCTGAAAAGTTTGAAAACAAATTTTGAAAAACTTTGTTAAACAAACATTCAAATGTACTCCCCCTATGAAAAGGAGTTTATTACTGTAAGGAGATTTTTTCAACAGAAAGTTAATTAAGAAATATTACCTTACGGTTATCATTCCTAACTTCTGTTTAATATATTCAAATCTTTCAGAAGGAAATGATTTTGTGAAAATATCAGCAAGTTGATCTTGCGTTCCGATAAACTGAAGAATAATATCTCCTTTAAGTGTGTGATCCCTAAGAAAGTTATGCCTAATATCTATGTGTTTTGCACGAGAGTGATGTGCAGGGTTTTTACTTAGGGAAATCGCACTTGTGTTATCACACAAAATTTGAGTTTTAGTAAAACTCAAGCCATAGTCTGTGAGTGTGTGTTGCATCCACAACACTTGTGCACAACAACTTCCAGCTGCTACATATTCAGCTTCAGCAGTGGAAAGTGCTACAGAATGTTGCTTCTTGCAGGACCAAGAAACAAGTGAATCTCCTAAGAAATGACAAGTTCCGGATGTACTTTTTCTATCCATTCTACATCCACCAAAGTCAGCATCAGAAAAGCTTTTTAGAACAAAATCATTTCCAGAAGTATAAAATAATCCTAAAACCATGGTTCCCTTAAGGTAGCGAAAAATTCTTTTTACTGCCTTTAAGTGAGATTCCTTAGGATTGGATTGATATCTTGCACATAAGCATACTGAAAACATTAAGTCTGGTCGACTAGCTGTTAAGTAAAGTAGACTTCCAATAATACCTCTAAAAGATGTTTGATCTACTGGTTTCCTATCTTCGTCAAGATCTAACGAGTTTGAGGTACCAATGGGAGTACTTATACTTTTAGTGTTGTCATAACCATAATTTTTAAGAAGATCTTTAATATACTTATGTTTAGATATGTAGGTTCCTTCAGGTTTTTGGGAAATTTGAAAACCAAGGAAAAATGTTAACTCACCCATCATACTCATTTCAAACTGAGATTTCATTAGACTAGCAAAAGAGTCAGTCAGAGATTGCTGAGTTGAACCAAATATAATGTCATCAACATAAATCTGAACAATTAAAACATTTTTCTTATCTTTCTTTATAAAAAGGGTTGGATCTGCATTTCCCTTAACATAGTTATTTTGAAGCAAAAATCCAGTGAGTCTATCATATCATGATCGTGGGGCTTGTTTAAGGCCATACAAAGCTTCGGTAAGTCTAAAAACATGATCAGGATGTTTTGTATCTTCAAAGCCAGGAGTTTGTTCAACAAAAACTTCCTCTTGAACATAACCATTAAGAAAAGCACATTTCACATCCATTTGGAAAAGTTTGAAATTAAAGAATGCGGCAAAGGAAAGTAGAATACAGATAGATTCAAGTCTAGCTACTGGAGAATAGGTTTCTTCATAGTCTATTCCTTCTTGTTGATTATAGCCTTTAGCAACAAGTCTAGCTTTATTTCTAACAATGAATCCATTTTCATCACATTTATTTCTGAAATCCCATTTTACTCCAATAACAGAAGTTTCCTTAGGTCTTTCAACCAAGGTCCAGACTTTATTCCTTTCGAATTCATTTAGTTCATCTTGCATGGCTTTAATCCAATCATCATCACCTAATGCTTCATTAGTGATTTTAGGTTCTAATTGGGAAAGGAATGCTAGATGTTCTTCTTCATTTCTTAAGGAACTTCTAGTCCTTGCAGGTTGGTTTACATCACCAATGATACTATCACTGGGATGATTCTTAAGAAACACCTGACTTGGGTTTTGTAAAACCTGTTCATCAACATAGGGTAGAAAGTCTTCTGGTGTAAATGTTTCAGAAGTATCTTCTAGAACAATTTCCTTATCAGAAGATTCTTCTATCAAAGGGTGATAATCAGTTTTTGAAAACACATCCGGAGATGTAATTTGAAAAGGTTTAAAAACAAAAGGATCTGATTCATCAAATTTTACATGTACTGTTTCCTCAACAGTGCATGTTTTTTTATTAAACACTCTATAAGCCTTAGAAGTTGTGGAATAACCTAAGAAAATTCCTTCATCATATTTTGGTGCGAATTTATGTAAGTTATCTTTAGTATTCAAAATGAATATTTTGAAACCAAAAACCTTGATGTAGGATAGTCTTGGTTTTCTACCATTCCATAACTCATAAGGAGTTTTATTAAGAAAAGCTCTAATCAAAACTCGATTTATAGTATAGCAAGCAGTACTTACAGCTTCAGCCCAGAAATGTCTAGCAATAGAATATTCACTCAACATGGTTCTAGTTATCTCTTGAAGAATTCTATTTCTTCTTTCAACGACACCATTCTGTTGAGGAGTTCTAGGTGCTGAAAAATTGTGAGTAATACCTTTCTTACTACAAAAAGTTTCAAAATCAGAATTTTGAAATTCTCCTCCATGATCACTATGAATAGTTTTCAATGGAAGGTTTTTCTCATTTTTAACTTGAGCTCTAAAACTTTTGAAATAAGAAAAAGCTTCAGATTTCTTTTCTAGAAAATAGACCCAAGTAAATCTAGTGTAATCATCAACTAGAACAAAAAAATAGTATTTTCCTCCAATACTTCCAGTTTGTGTTGAAACAAAATGATCCATGTGAACTAACCGTAATGCATCAGTTGTTGAGACTTCACCGATTGACTTAAAACTAGATTTATGTTGCTTTCCATATTGACAAGGATCACTAACTTTAGAAGAATCAAATCTATGCTCCGGTAGATCCTTAACTAGTTTCTTCTTAGAGAGTTTACATAGGTTTCTAAGGTTACAGTGTCCTAATCTTCTATTCCATAACCAAGAATGATCTTCTATTTCACTTAGGCAAGGTAGATCTTGGCTTCTTAGGTCTTCTATGTTTAAGGTGTAAACATTCTCTTGCCTGTTGGCTGAGAGAATAAATTCTTCCTTGGAATTGTGAACTAAACACTTATCATTCCTAAAATTCACAAGGTATCCTTCATCACATAACTGACTTATGCTAATGAGGTTGTGCTTAAGACCCTTAACAAAAAGAACATTTGAAATCAATGTTTTACCAAGAAAAACTATATTACCAATACCAATAATCTCTCCCTTAGCATTGTCTCTGAAAGTTACCTTTCCTCCTTTCGTTTTGATAATCTTTTCAAAAAAGATTTTGTTACCAGTCATGTGCTGGGAACATCCACTATCCATGTACCGTGTATTATTGCTGGAACTTTCTTTATTATCCTGAAATCAAGAAGAAAATTAGACCTTCGGAATCAAAACTTGTTTGGATCCGATATTTCCAGACAATAAAATTTTAGGAACCCACATCTTCTTAGAAAAATAAGCTTTATGAAAACCTAGAGATTGGGTTTTATTTAAGGAACAACTTTTTGCCCAGTGACCTCCACATTGACATTTAGTACAAAATGGGGAACTTTGAGGAACAAAATAATTGTTACTGAAAACTGGTTTTGCATGGGTATAACCAAATCCGGATTTATTTCTTAAAGGTCGTATTTGGGAATACATCTTATCAAAATTTTCTTTACCATGGGTAAAGTTTGATAAACACTTCATTAAGGAAAAAATTTCGGACTTGAGTTTTACAACCAAGTTTTTGTCCTCAGAATCATTAGTTTTAGAACTACAGTTTGGCTCGAAAACATTTTTCTATAAATTACCTTTTCTAATTATTTAGAATGTTTGTTCTTCTCAGAACTAACTTCCTCAAGATTTTTGGAAATACTTTCAAAATCAGAATTTTTCTTATCAAGATCTTTAGAAAGATCTGATATCTCTTTTGTAAGTATAGAATTCCTAGAATTTGCCTTATCAAGTTTCTTGTTGAGTTTGGAATTCTCAATCTCAAGAAGTTCAGCAAACCTAGAGACTTCTTCATAAGTAGGTAAAGTATTTTCCTCATCAGAAGATGATTCTTCATCAGAAGAGTTATAATACTTATTATCATTATAATTTAAAGAAACATTGGTCAGAGATTTAGAATTTCGTACCTTAGCCATAAGACAATGATTATTTATAGGTAATCTGGCTATAAGACCAAGATTCTTTTGTCCTGAAGATTCATAATCAGAAGATTCATCTGAAGAGTCACCACCACTGGCACTCTAGGTGTCATTAGCTTTCAGAACTTTCTTAGCTTTAGCTTTATATTACTTCTTCCTGTTCCTATCTGAATGTCTTTCTTTCCTTTCTTTCTTTTTGAGCATAGGGCAATCTGGTCTAATATTTCCAGCTCTTTTACATTCATAACAAGTAACTTCTCCATCTTTCTTATCTTTCCTATCCTTTTTCATATACTTAGTTTGAAAGTTTATCTGTCCAGCTATCTTGTTCATCCTTCGAGCAAGATTGGCTAATTCATTTTCTGAGACTTCACTCTCACTAGATTCGGATTGGAAAATGACTTTCTTAGACTTGGATCTGGTTACTCTCTCAGGAGTCTTAGCTTTAATCTGATTTGAATTTGTAGTAAAAGCAACTGTACCACTCCCATTCTTCTTCTTGATGTTGTCAGCATCTCTCTTCATTCTGGTTTCATGTTGTAGAAGAGTTCCAAATAATTCATCAAGAGTAATTTGAGTGACCTTCTTGTTCTCGTCTATGGCTGTTCTCTTGGATTCCCACTCATTGGGCATAATATCAATTATCTTTTCCACAAGAGCTTCATCATCTAAACCTTTCTCTCCCATAGATTGTAGAATGTTGAAAATGGTTATAAATCTTTGTTGAACTTTACAGATAGGTTCTTCATAAGGAAAATTGAAGCCATGATATTCAGCTCTTAGCATAGCTCTTCTAGTATCAATCACCTTAGAAGTCCCAAAGTGTGTAACTTCTAACTTCTTCCATATACAGTTAGCCGCTCCACAAGAATAAATTTGGCTATATATATTTCTGGTCATTGAACATAGTAAAGTGTTGCGTACCTTATAGTTGAGTTGATATTCTTGCTTTTCCTGGTTTGTAAAAGATCTGACTTCCTTGTCAGGAATTTTATAATCACCAGTAAGCATAACAAAGTTGTCTACTCCGGTATTAATAACAAAAGACTTCATACGATCTCTCCAGTACTCATAGCCATTACCATCAAATATAGGTGGTCTTGTAGGATTCAGATTGTCAATTGATCCAACATTAATTCATGCCATACTAGAAAAAACTTTTCACACAAACTTGTTAGTAGCAAAGAATCGTAACAACAAAGTTCGGAATGAGAAAAGTTCGGAATAGAAATTCGGAAGGATAAAGTGAGCAAGAAAAACTTGTATGTGAGTACATGTATTTCGGTAACCACCTCTGATACCAAATGTAAGATTGGTATAGAGTAAGAGGTTTCCAACGTCTGATACCAATTGTAGGATCGAAATAGTAATGTAGATGCTCAATATACAAGAGGGGGGGGGGGTGAATTGTATACTTTAAAAATTCCTTTGGAACCTTTAAAGTTAGTTGTGAATAACTATAGTTTCCTTAAGAAAAGGAAAGTGCTATGTTTAACAAAGATTAAACTAAGCAAATTCACAACACCTCTAACACCGAATACAAACTTGGAAAGAGATTCCGAAAGTAGGTTCCGAAAATATTGTTCCGGAAATTGAAACTTAACAAAAGGTTACAATATGAGATTCTACCTTAAAGCGTATAGAATCTGAATTAATCAGAGTACAAGTAAGGAAGTATAAGAAAGTTATACTTTCCTTATATTACAAAATGCAGCGGAATAGAAACAAGTAGTAGAACTACTAGTAACAAAATATAAGTCTTTTAACCCAAAGAGAAGGGTATCCAACAACCTTGGATAAAGGTCCCTTGATTTAAACTTTCAAGCAAGTCTGTCTTACCCACAGCAGGGTAAGCCCTCGATACGAAGATCGGAGTCTCTGTCTTGCTATCCCCGCAAGCCCTCAACTTCAAGGTAGTTGGAAACCTCTGTCTTCCTCAGCAAGAAAGCCCTCGAACTTTAAGGTAGTTGGCACCTCTGTCTTCCTATCCCCGGAAGCCCTCGAATGTAATCACCAACATTCGGAGTCGCACGAAGCTTTGAGAGTTAATAAGAACCTCTCTCTCTAGATATCACCTTAAGAAAAATTTTCAGCCTTTCAGTACTTTCGTCAGCTATCAGATATATATTGAGCTCTTTCAAATGAGCTCCTATTTATAGGTAAGGTCGGCTCCTTCTCCAACGGTCATATTTTCCTTAAAGATCGGAGGGACCTGTACACGTGTCACTTAGACAACGGTTAGTTTATAACAAAACAGACGACATCGTTTTATAACAAAACAAGTGTAACAGAATGTACGACATCATTTTAAATCTAACATAAAAGTTCGGAATAAAAACTTCGGAGTGAAGGTTCGGAGTGTAAAGAACAATAGTAAAGAGTAGACAATTTTTAGAAGTGTAAGCAATATAAAAGTTCGGAGTCTAACAAAGATATTTTTCGGAGTCTAAATTAATTCAGAGTGTATAAAACAAAGATACTCAAGTTCTGTTTAATAGGTGAATTCAGAATGAGAATTTGGAATAGGAATTCATCATCAGAAATCATAATGAGAATTCTTCATCAGAATTCGTAATGAGAATTCATCATCAGAATTCGTATTGAGATTTCGTCAACAGAATTCGTAATGAGAATTCTTCATTAGAATTCGTAATTAGAATTCGTCATCAGAATTCGTAATGAGAATTCTTCATTAGAAATCGTAATGAGAATTCATCATCAGAATTCATAATGAGAATTCGTCATCAGAATTCGTAATGAAAATTCTCCATTAGAATTCATAATGAGAATTCGTCATCAGAATTCGTAACCTGAATCTGGAATAGAACTTAGTCAGAGTTCATATCCGGAATTCGGAATGAAACTTCCTTATAGTTCTTATCTAGAATCTTAATCCTAAAACAAAATGCTTTATATCAAAGTTTCAACGATTCCGAGAAAATGAATCTGAATCTCATACTTAAGAAAAATATGGATGAAAATATGATAAGGATAATTTTTCGTATAAAAGCGATTTTCCTTAAGAAAGAAATTTTCCTTATAAAAGCAATTTTCCTTAAGAGAGAAATTTTTCTTAAGATAAGGTGTTTGTGATTTTCAAAACAAGAAGGAATGGAAAAGTCATAAGGAAAACCTTATTGACTCAACAAAATAGATATATTCTTATTACCTTATAATATAATATCTTATATATGTTATGTAAGTTCATTAACAGAATCATTTATACGTTCATTGTTTGGTATGAACGAGTCATATCACATTGACGGGGTGGTAGTCTGAACTTCCTCAAACGAAATTACCATATATATAAAACATGAAAAGAATAATGTTATGATATAAAAGGGAAATATAGATGATTATAGATAAATTAAATATCATTAATATTATATATAATTATAGTTCCATCAAAATTGCCACCGTAATAAGTGGTAGTAGATGATTGAACAATCTTAGTTTTGTGAGGCAGTAGTTGACCATCCACAGAAACTTTAGGTTCTATACCCATTAGATGGAGTTTTGTATAAGTGTAGTTCAAATACATCTCATAAAAAAACCTATTATATTGAAGAAAATGGTTTTGTTATAAATGAAAGGATTAAAGATAGTTTAGGGGGTTGGAGAAGTATAATAAAAGAGAATAACTTAAGTGGAGATGTTACCATAAAATCGGGTAAATCCATTTGGTATGAATATAATGGCTTCCTTGAAATTCCTCTTATAAGGCCCCAGCCTTAAAACCTTACTTAATCTTGAGTTGTTACAGGATTACACATTGAGGATCTTTTCAGGCTTTGAGTTTTAGAGAATTAGATCATTAAACTTGCATTACATTCCACATTTAAACAAAGTGGTTACATAAAAGACAACATTCATTCTTCCCATCAACGGAATCATATTTAAATTATAACACGGATTCTTTCTTGACACATCCTTGACACTATCATCACATCATGTACCTTTCCCTTGACCTGTGAAAAACATTTCAAAAACTTGGGATGAGCATAAAAAGCTCAGTAAGAGTTATAAAAAATATGGAAAGGAAACATGATTTCATATATACATTAGAATGAAATCACACTTTACCCATAAAACATAGGCATATCAAATCATGAATAAATCATAAAAAAACATAAGACATAAATGTAACTTGAGGCATTCATAACATTCTTACGTAGGGAGTAACCCTCTTGGTTACGTTTGGAATACCCATCACAGTATATTCCCTAAATCTCTTCGGAGAAACCTTAACGTTTCACTCCTTCACGTTACCCAATGCATTGGAGAGCTATATCGGGCTCACCCGCCCTTAGTTTATCACGGAACCACCCGTTTTCATAACAATGCCAAAGAACCATAACATAAATGTGTCACATAAAACATGCATAAAGGAAACATAACATTTCCACATTTCAATCACAATATAACATTTTAGTATATTGAAATAATGAATCTATTCAAAAAGAAACCATTTCCAAAACCATTTAAAACATTTAATAAAGAGATTTTTGAATGAAAGTGTCCCATACCACCTTGAAGCTTAAAATTTTAAACCATTAATATCCATATAAATAAATCCTTAAAACCATTTTGAAAACATGGATATTAATAAGAACAAATAATTAAAACATTTAAAATGATATTTTGGTTAAAGGGGTTTTACCAAAATTAGAGACACTTGAATCCAATAATTGAGGAATAACATTTAGTCAGAACTTTATAATATCATGAGAATAAATGGATTCATGATATAATACTCCAAAGGACAGTATATACACCATATACGAGTGAATTGGTGCATAACAACAATGAACCCTAAATAGAAAAGTCAAATGTGATGAAATCCCTTATAAAGAAGGTATCCTTAAATTAAGGACAAATCAATCTCAAAAATATGTGTGAAAAATATAAATACACCCAATATAAGTGGATATTAAGTGTAAAACAATAAAAGGTCATTCACACATATTCAATGGATGACATATTCAATGACAACATGTTGAACCCAAAGAAATCGAAATTGGGTTAAAAAGTTCCCTTGACAGCCTAATGGCATCACATCAAAATGAGTTGATGAGAGATAAAAAGTGTATCTCATCACTTAGACATAAAATTTACATCAATAAGGATATATGAGAACATATCCCAACATAACAATATGTAAATTAAATGACCCAACAAAATAAGTCTTTTAAAAAAGAGGATGGTGAAAGGTTCCCTTACCAACTTGGGTAACTTTCAAAACATACACCCCATGAATGAAGGACAATAGAACATTGATGTAAATACTCATAAACAAAAGAATATTACACAAATAGTAGAATAATGTGCAGTAAATACACCACTCAATGGAATTTGTGGAAAATGTAGCATAAATCTCACAGGAACAAAAGTGAGATGAAAAATCCCTTACAAAAACTCGGCAGCCTAACGGCGCCACATAAAACTTCCGAACATGGATTGATGAGATCAAATAGGTTATCTCATCACATTAAAATAAAATGTACAGCAAGAGGAATATAAAATAACATCCCCCAACATTACAAAGAGGAGCTTAAAAGAAGTGACATAATGGAGAGTACGTAAAAATAAAGAGAGAGGTTAGATCTCTTACGAAAGTTCGGCAGCCTAACGGCGCCACTCAAAACATCCAAAATGGATTGATGAGAGAGAATAGGGTCTCTCATCACATGAACATAAAAATTATAGTAAGTGTAATATAAAATATCATCCCAGTAATAAGAAAGATGATCTTTAAAAGGAATGACATAAAAGTGTGTACTTAAAAAGAAAGAGAGGAGTAGGATCCCTTACCTCGGGTCCGACTTGACTCGATCGTTCTTTAATCTCCTGAATAATAGACTTGAGTTAATTTATACTTCATTAAGAACCCTTTTAAAGTTCATTATTCCTTTTATATCACTTATTACCATGTCATAAACATTATGTAATCATTTAAGTTAATAATATTTGTTTTGCCGATATTTGGTTGTTAAGTCGAAAGTGGACTTCTTACAATTACATGTTGTTCATGTGGAAAAAATTTTATTATATCCAGAATTGTATTCATGATGTAGAAATAATATATTTCATATATATATCCAGTAAATGCATGCATTTATAACATTACATAATCATTTAGAGGTAAGAAATGAAATGCACCGTTCATGGAGACGGTAAGCCGTACGTACGCATGAACGCTACTTTCATTTCTATTTCATATTTTATAGAATGTAATAATAATTATATAAAGGTATATTATAATTATAGTATAATATCATATATAATATCATAGTTCCATCCTTTATACGTCCCACATATGGTATTTAACGAATCAAATCACTTTGAGGGGGCAGTAGTCCACACTTCCTTAAATGAAGATATCGCGTTTACCCATAATGGAAACCATAAAGGTATGCCCAAAATGAAAAAAACAGAAGCTTATGGAAAACATAAACATATTATATATCATATATAAAAATAGTGGCATCATAATGGCCACCTTTGAAGGTGTTAAATGAGTATTGAACAATCATCGTTTCGGGAGGTAGAATTTCGCCATCCACGGAAACCGTATGTTCTTTAACCATTTGATGTAGTTTTGTGAGAGTGTATCTCGAATAAATCTTATAACAACATCCTAGTATATTTAATATACTGGTGTTGTTACAAAAGAAATAAATAAAAAGAGTTTAGGGGGTTGGAGAAGCAAAATAAAACAAATGAACATGAGAGAATGAATTAACTTTAAAAGTGTAACTCCTTTTGATTTGAGCCTAAAGGCTTACTTTGAAAGGATTATGCCCAAAGGGAATACTCTAGGATGAGGAGAGGGATGTGGAGAGAGTAAATAGGCAGGGTTTGGCCGAGCCAAAGGCTTGAGGAGTGTGTGAAATGAGGTAGAGGTGGGGGCCTTTTATAAGAGGAGAGGAGGGGCACTTTTGGAAAGTAAGAAATATTACTTTATTTGAAAATGTGTTTCGGTTTTAAAAGGTCCCACATTGATATAATTCGTGGATAAGGTGATAAGGCTTCTAAATCCACTCATCCAATTGGTTTTGGACATGTGTAGTTCATTGATTTTACATTATCCTTCCATTTTATTTAAATCGTCAAATAATGATGTCATCGCTGCAGGATTATTATATCATAAATAATTTAATTTATATAATGTATAAAAATTATAAAACAAATACTATGATGTAGGAAATCTTTTTATATTTCCAATGATTATTTATAATAAAAATTTGGACCTGTTTAACCCTACTTAAAAATTGTTTTAGTAAAACAACTCATGTTTGTGTCAATTTAATTTTAACATTAAATAAAAAGTTATTTATGTCATTTCCCAACCAAAGTGTCTACATGGGGTCCCCAAGTTGGCCCATGGCTTGCCTTTGTCGTCCATGACTCACCCAATAGGTTTAGGACAAGTGTCATGGTGTTTTCACATTCTTATAATATCATTTTCACCTTAAATTACACTAATTACCTCTAATCGCGATTAAGAACTTAATAAGTTACTATTCACCAAAAAATTATTATAATCTCATTGAACCACATTTTACTTCTTAATGACAACCATGTATGTCGGATTTTTGAAATTCAAACCACAATGGTGGCAAAATTTCATTTAAATGGAAAATCAGCTTTTATAAGTACCACTTAGTGGTTTCATTATTCATAAAAAATTGATGTTTTTCAGAAAAATCCCAAAAATTCACCCTGAGCTATATTTGATATTCCGAATTCAAAAATGAAGTCCGTTTTACAAAATTCAAAACATATTAGTCACATTAATTAATTTAATAATTAATTCCCGCTGTCAGAGCAAATAGCGTGTTTTTATAAAACAATAAGTATCAAAAGATTGACACTAGTTTAAGTCTGATTTCAATGTGAAATTAATTCCAACGACCACTATTGGATTTAATGGTAAAAATATTTTCTAATTTCACTTTAAAACCAATTCAAAATATAATCTAATCATATAAATAAATTAGATTAAAAAGAGGTTTTGAATTAAAATACAACATTTTACACTATTCATTAAAAAATGAACTTTATCGGAAAAATACCAAAAAATTACACAAAGTAAAATTTGATGTCCCGATTCTTCATAACAGTTTTATTTGGTCCAAAAGAATGTTTAAGAGTGAAAAAAATATATTTAATGATAGTTCTCCATTAAAAGGCGATAAGTTAACCTTTAGTGAAAACTAGGGCATATACGCCTAAAATTGAATTCTTTCCGTATTTTAAGCCATTAGCTTTTATTGGATAAATGTAAAAACATTTAAAAAACATATATAATCATATTTTAGTTATTTCTATCCATTCCTGCCAATACAACGGCTACATGTTAACTACCATTTGAATTAATATTATTTTATTATTAGAGTGCAACGTAAGATTCCCAAGAAACACGTTGTTGCGTGTTGGGTACGCCATCGAGCATAGCGTCCCCTTTAAAGTCATATTAATATTTTATTCACAAATATGGATAAATATGAAAATTTCATATTCATTATTTACCTGGGGTGTTACATCCTTCCCCCCTTTTGGGAATTGCATCCTCGCAATTTTAAAATTGCGCTTGGAAACATCCTTGAAAGTCCCACATCGGAACAAAAGTCGGAAAAACAAACACTTTAAAATAAAGAAAGATAAGTACAAAGGTCACCCGAGTTAACCCATACTAGGATTCCAAGTATGAAAACATGGACATGGAGGAGAAAACATAGGTTCATGTTCTCATGGAGAGTGATAGAAAACATGTTTAGGAGAAAGTTAACCATGAGAAAATCACAAACTTGTGATGGGTTAAACGGTATTCGATTCCCCAGTAGGAAAAGTTAATAGACAACATTTTTTTATGTTACTTTTTATTGAGGAATTTATTCATAAGGAAACATAATCACTTATCATGTTGACTCTCAACTTTTATTATATTCCTTACACAAACTCATATTTTCTCCAAAAGGCGAGTATTTAGGAAGACTTGTTCAAATTAAGAGTACTATAATCAACTTCTAGAGAATCACCTAATCCACAAAAGAGAACTATATACTTCCCATATCTTTAGACCTTAACCATAACCAAAACCAAAAAGGTTAGTACAAGGTCAGATAATCCAGAAAAGGATAACCCTTTATAAAAAGAAAATCTATTCTAAATCTCCAAAATTTGTCCAACAAAATACAAAGTTCAATGAGGACCATCAGATAAACAAATTTGTCCATATAAATTCCTCAAAGTAAACCAATCTAAGATTGAAACCCAAACATTTGAAGGATTTAGTCACATAGTCTTCCAAGTTAAATCATAACATTTATCTCCAAACAATATCAGTTTCTCCTAAAGTCCCGTACTGAAAAGTAATTAACCTAATCACATATCTTCCATGATAGGATAATAATTTTAATAAATAATCCAAAATCAACATACTCTTAATTCATAAAATGTTATAACTAAAAAGAGTCAGTCAAACTAACCAGGGACTTCACGTAGTCCAGTGGTAGGAGATTAATACCAGTCGCACTTTGGTTGTGGGTTCAATTCCCGCAGCTTTGTCCGACGCGACGGGTAGTCACACGGTCTGCGTGTTGTCCTTTTTCCAAAATTATATAATTCGTAAAACATTCCCCAAAATGAGATAAAATCTTCAAGAATAATCATAACATATTTTAACCTCATGTTTATCTCATTCCTTTCATTTTCCATCATATCATAGTGTAACCCATAATTACCTAAAAATTAAGTATCATATAAACCCTAATGGTTACCTTAATAATTATTACCTGAATTTCCACATCGAGTTGGCCATCTCGTACATGATGCATTAGAGAACTCACCAAGGTTGAAGTGGTTGATCATGACTCCTTGATATTTGGTTTAGAACAACCACGTGTTTCCTCATTGAATCCTCCATTTTATCTAGTATCTTAATCAGAGAACCACCACAGTTTCCTTCAAACCTGTTGTCTCTTTGGTGCCTGCTAGATCCATCCATTCACTAAAAATATAAATGTCAGTGTGAGTATATCAACAAAACCATCATGTACTAATGAGGAAGGTAAACACTAAGATACACTTACTCAATCACTTTATCTAAAACTAGGACTCATTCTGAAATCCTAACCATTATGGTAATGTCACTTATTCTTAAAGAATACCCTAACCTCTAAAGTTATCTAAACCGACCTTTGATACCAAATATAAGGCCCCAGCCTTAAAACCTTACTTAATCTTGAGTTATTACAAGATTACACATTGAGGATCTTTTCAGGTTTAGAGTTTTAGAGAATTAGATCATGAAACTTGCATTACATTCCACATTTAAACAAAGTGGTTACATAAAAGACAGCATTCATTCTTCCCATCAACAGAATCATATTTAAATTATAACATAGATTCTTTCTTGACACATCCTTGACACTATCATCACATCATGTACCTTTCCCTTGACCTGTGAAAAACATTTCAAAAACTTGGGATGAGCATAAAAAGCTCAGTAAGAGTTATAAAAAATATGGAAAGGAAACATGAGTTCATATATACATTAGAATGAAATCACACTTTACCCATAAAACATAGGCATATAAAATCATGAATAAATCATAGAAAACATAAGACATAAAGGTAACTTGAGGCATTCATAACATTCTTACGTAGGGAGTAACCCTCTTGGTTACGTTTGGAATACCCATCACAGTATATTCCCTAAATCTCTTCGGAGAAACCTTAACGTTTCACTCCTTCGCGTTCCCCAATGCATTGGAGAGCTATATCGGGCTCACCCGCCCTTAGTTTATCACGGAACCACCCGTTTTCATAACAATGCCCAAGAACCATAACATAAATGTGTCACATAAAACATGCATAAAGGAAACATAACATTTCCACATTTCAATCACAATATAACATTTTAGTATATTGAAATAATGAATCTATTCAAAAAGAAACCATTTCCAAAACCATTTAAAACATTTAATAAAGAGATTTTTGAATCAAAGTGTCCCATACCACCTTGAAGCTTAAAATTTTAAACCATTAATATCCATATAAATAAATCCTTAAAACCATTTTGAAAACATGGATATTAATAAGAACAAATAATTAAAACATTTAAAACGATATTTTGGTTAAAGGGGTTTTACCAAAATTAGAGACACTTGAATACAATAATTGAGGAATAACATTTAGTCAGAACTTTATAATATCATGAGAATAAATGGATTCATGATATAATACTCCAAAGGACAGTATATACACCATATAAGAGTGAATTGGTGCATAACAACAATGAACCCTCAATAGAGAAGTCAAATGTGATGAAATCCCTTATAAAGAAGGCATCCTTAAATTAAGGACAAATCAATCTCAAAAATATGTGTGAAAAATATAAATACACCCAATATAAGTGGATATTAAGTGTACAACAATAAAAGGTCATTCACACATATTCAATGGATGACATATTCAATGACTACATGTTGAACCCAAAGAAATCGAAATTGGGTTAAAAATTTCCCTTGACAGCCTAACGGCATCGCATCAAAATGAGTTGATGAGAGATAAAAAGTGTATCTCATCACTTAGACATAGAATTTACATCAATAAGGATAAATGACAACATATCCCAACATAACAATATGTAAATTAAAAGACCCAACAAAAGAAGTCTTTTAAAAAAGAGGATGGTGAAAGGTTCCCTTACCGACTTGGGTATCTTTCAAAACATACACCCCGTGAAAGAAGGACAATAGAAAATCGATGTAAATACTCATAAACGAAAGAATATTACACAAAGAGTAGAATAATGTGCATTAAATACACCACTCAATGGAATTTGTGGAAAATGTAGCATAAATCTCACGGGAACAAAAGTGAGATGAAAAATCCCTTACGAAAACTCGGCAGCCTAACGGCGCCACATAAAACTTCCGAACATGGATTGATGAGATCAAATAGGGTATCTCATCACATTAAAATAAAATTTACAGCAAGAGGAATATAAAATAACATCCCACAACATTACAAAGAGGAGCTTAAAAGAAGTGAGATAAAGGAGAGTACGTAAAAATAAAGAGAGAGGTTAGATCTCTTACGAAAGTTCGGCAGCCTAACGACGCCACTCAAAACATCCAAAATGGATTGATGAGATAGAATAGGGTCTCTCATCACATGAACATATAAATTACAGTATGTGTAATATAAAAGATCATCCCAGTAACAAGAAATATGAGCTTTAAAAGGAATGACATAAAAGTGTGTACTTAAAAAGAAAGAGAGGAGTAGGATCCCTTACCTCGGTTTCGACTTGACTCGATCGTTCTTTAATCTCCTGAATAATAAACTTGAGTTAATTTCTACTTCATTAATAACCCTTTTCAAGTTCATTATTCCTTTTATATCACTTATTACCATGTCATAAACATTATGTAATCATTTAAGTTAATAATATTTGTTTTGCCGATATTTGGTTCTTAAGTCGAAAGTGGACTTCTTAAAATGACATGTTGTTCATGTGGAAAAATGTTTATTATATCTAGAATTGTATTCATGATGTAGATATAATATATTTCATATATATATCCAGTACATGCAAGCATTTATAACATTACAAAATCATTTAGAGGTAAGAAATGAAATGCACCGTTCATGGAGACGGTAAGCCGTACTTACGCATGAACGCTACTTTCATTTATATTTCGTATTTTATAGAATGGAATAATAATTATATAAAGGTATATTATAATTCCAGTATAATATCATATATAATATCATAGTTCCATCCTTTATACGTCCCACATATGGTATTTAACGAATCAAATCACTTTGAGGGGGCAGTAGTCCGCACTTCCTTAAATGAAGATATCGCGTTTACCCATAATGGAAACCATAAAGGTATGCCCAAAATGAAAAAAACCGAAGCTTAAGGAAAACATAAACATATTATATATCATATATAAAAATAGTGGCATCATAATGGCCACCTTTGAAGGTGTTAAATGAGTATTGAACAATCATCGTTTCGGGAGGCAGAATTTCGCCATCCACGGAAACCGTATGTTCTTTAACCATTTGATGTAGTTGTGCGAGAGTGTAGCTCGAATAAATCTTATAACAACATCCTAGTATATTTAATATACTGGTTTTGTTACAAAAGAAATAAATAAAAAGAGTTTAGGGGGTTGGAGAAGCAAAATTAAACAAATGAACATGAGAGAATGAATTACCTTTAAAAGTGTAACTCCTTTTGATTTGAGCCTAAAGGCTTACTTTGAAAGGATTATGCCCAAAGGGAATACTCTAGGATGAGGAGAGGGATTTGGAGAGATTAAATGGGCAGGGTTTGGCCGAGCCAAAGGCTTGAGGAGTGTGTGAAATGAGGTAGAGGTGGGGGCCTTTTATAAGAGGAGAGGAGGGGCACTTTTGGAAAGTAAGAAATATTACTTTATTTGAAAATGTGTTTCGATTTTAAAAGGTCCCACATTGATATAATTCTTGGATAAGGTGATAAGTCTTCTAAATCCACTCATACAATTGGTTTTGGACATGTGTAGTTCATATATTTTACATTATCTTTCCATTTTATTTAAATCGTCAAATAATGATGTCATCGTTGCAGCATTATTATGTCATAAATAATTTAATTTATTTAATGTCTAAAAATTATAAAAAAATACTATGATGTAGGAAATATTTTTATCTTTCCAATGAATATTTATAATCAAAATTTGGACCTGTGTAACCCTACTTAAAAATTGTTTTAGTAAAACAACTCATGTTTGTGTCAATTTAATTTTAACATTAAATAAAAAGTTATTTATGTCATTTCCCAACCAAAGTGTCTCCATGGGGTCCCCAAGTTGGACCATGGCTTTTCTTGGTCGGCCATGACTCACCCAATAGGTGTAGGACAAGTTTCATGGTCTTTTCACATTCTTATAATATCATTTTTACCTTAAATTACACTAATTACCTCTAATCGCGATTAAGAACTTAATAAGTTACTATTCACCAAAAATTATTATAATCTCATTGAACCACATTTAACTTTCTAATGAAAACCATGTATGTTGGATTTTTGAAATTGAAAACACAATGATGGAAAAATTTCATTTAAACGGAAAATCAACTTTTATAAGTACCACTTAGTGGTTTCACTATTCATCAAAAATTGAAGTTTTTCAGAAAAATACCAAAAATTCACCCCGAGCTATATTTGATATTCCGAATTCAAAAATGAAGTCCGTTTTAAAAAATTCAAAACATATTAGTCACATTAATTAATTTAATAATTAATTCCCGCTGTCAAAGAAAATAGCGTGTTTTTATAAAACAATAAGTATCAAAAGATTGACACTAGTTTAAGTCTGATTTCAAAGTGAAATTAATTCCAACGACCACTATTGGATTTAATGGTAAAAATATTTTCTAATTTCACTTTTAAACAAATTCAAAATATAATCTAATCATATAAATAAATTATATTAAAAAGAGGTTTTGAATTAAAATACAACATTTTACACTATTCATTAAAAAATGAACTTTATCGGAAAAATACCAAAAAATTACACAAAGTAAAATTTGATGTCCCGATTCTTAATAAGAGTTTTATTTGGTCCAAAAGAATGTTTAAGAGTGAAAAAAACTATATTTAATGACAGTTCTCCATTAAAAAGCGATAAGTGAACCTTTAGTGAAAACTAGGGCATATACACCTAAAATTGAATTCTTTCCGTATTTTAAGCCTTTAGCTTTTATTGGATAAATGTAAAAACATTTAAAAAACATATATAATCATATTTTAGTTATTTATATCCATTCCCTCCAATACAAAGGCTACCTGTTAACTACCATTTGAATTAATATTATTTTATTATTAGAGTGCAACATAAGATTCTCAAGAAACTCGTTGTTGCGTGTTGGGTACGCCATCGAGCATATCGTCCCCTTTAAAGTCATATTAATATTTTATTCACAAATATGGATAAATATGAAAATTTCATACTCATTATTTACCTAGGGTGTTACATCTCTAGCCTAAGTTAATTCATATAAGTGGATGATAGTGATGAATTGAGATTAATCGAGAAGTGGTTAGACAAGCCACGAGGCTAGAGATGTGGGAAAAATGGGTTAGAGGTTAGTGTTTTTTATAAGGGGGAGGGGGTCTTTACAAATATTTGAAAATATTATTTTATTATATAATTATTATTGGTTTCTAAAGGTCCAAAATCACCAAAGTCAAAGTTAAAATGAATGATGCTCGAAATAAAATCATCCAATAAAAATTGGACAGGTTTTGGATATTGTTTTAAATTTAATAATCTCATTTATTTAAATAATTCATTAATGTGGTAAACACTGCATCATTATTGTGTCATAAATAATTTTCTTTATTTTATGTATAAAATTTAAAAAATAAATACCATGAAAGTGGAAGTCTTTTTTTCTATCAAATTAATATTTTTAGTCAAAACAATAATATATATAACACGTTGTAAATATTATTTTACTAAAAGATATATGTTTATGTCATTTTGCATTTACTTTAAATTAATTAATATAATGTGTCATCATCATTATCAAGTGGCTACATGGGATCCCAAAAACGTCCTAAGGATGCCCATGGTCGGACATGTATCAACCAATAGGAATAGAACACATTTTAATGTATTTTAATATTATTATAATAATATTTTTTTCCCTTTTTTTCCATAGTTACCCTTTAACAATGGTAAATAAAATATTTACGGATGTAAATATTCATAATGTCAAAAAATACAAGTTACCTATATACACAATTTGGACCACTTGATTGAAAATATGGATTCTATTTTTTCAAATTAAAAACACATAAGTGGTAGAAATTAATTTAAAAATAATTCCCATTTTCCAAAAAAAGTGTGTTTTCAAAAAATAATAACTATCAAAAGATTGACACATGTTTATGTCCAGTTTAAATATGAAATTACATAAAATGACCTAAATTTTAATAAATTATAAATATATAATCTAATTATGCTTTAACACCACTCAAATTCATAGTTTAACACTATAAATTATTTTTATTATAAAAGTTGTTTTTAATTTAAATTTAATATTTTTTACTATTCATATAAAATTGAATGTTTTGAAAAATGTACCAATAATTCACCCTAAGCTAATTTTGATATTCTAAATCCAAAAATGAAGTCCAATTGAAAAAAAAAATTTATAAAATTTCAAAAAGTGGGTATTACTATTCATAACGGCTAGTTTGATTGGTCATGGTGTGTTTGAATCTAGAAGTTTTGTATAGAACATGTTATTGCATTATTAAAAGGGAATAAGATTGTGGAAGCTTGGGGCGTTACATTATTCCCTCCTTAAAATAATTTTGTCCTTAATATTTCTATAATAGTAATACATAAAAAGATTCAGGTGGTTCTTCATCACAAGTTTTTTGGGTTCCCACGCTACCTCTTGCAACATATGATTTCTCCATAGAGCATCCACCAGATGATTCATCCCTTTTCACAAATCTACTTCTATGGTATCAAGATTTCTGATATACTATTCACAATAATATAGGAAAGGTTTTAATTCTATATCTGTATAGGTTAGTACATGCATTGGGTCAGGCATATATTATCTCAATAGTGATACGTGGAAGTCATCATGAAATTTAGAGAGACTTGGAAGCATTGTCAAATGAGGAGCTACAACTCCAATTTGTTCTAGAATTTTGAATGGTCCAATGTACCTGGGACTTAATTTTATTTTCATACCAAATCATATAACAACATTCCAATGAGATACATTCAAGAAAACAAGATCTCTGACTATAAATTCCCAACAATTCTTTCAGTTATCGGCATAAATCTTTTTCCTACATTGAGTGGCTTTGATGTGGGTTTGGATAACCTTCACCTTTTCCATTTTTTCCTCAACATGTTCTAGGCCTACGATTTTTATTTCACTAACATAATCTCAACCAGTTGGTGTACGACATCTTTTTCTATAAAATGCTTCATATGGTCCCATATGAATACTTTAATGGTAACTATTGTTATAGGAAAATTCTGCCAGAGGTAAATATTGATCCAACATACCTTTAAAGTCAAGTGAGAATGATCTCAACATATATTCCAATGTTTCAATAGTCCATTTTGATTGTCCTCCAGTTTGAGTGTGGTAGGCAGTACTCAAATGAAGTGTTGTATCGAAGGCCTTCTAAAGACTTTTATAGAATCATGATGTGAAACAAGGATCACATTCAGAACAAATCGATAGGGGTACTCCAAGAAATATTACAAAATCATTAATAGACAGTCATGAAAGACGTTCAAGTGGTAAATCTTCTCTTTTTGAAATAAAAAGAGATTACTTGGTAATATGATCAACAATGACACTTATTACATCATTCCTTCTAGGAGTCTTTGGTAGCCCTGACAACGTCCATCAAAATATTATCCCATTTCCACTTAGGTATGAGAATAGGTTTCATGACTCCTTCATGATGTTGTCTTCCAGATTTCACTTGTTGAAAACCATACGTCATGACACTTAATTAGCAATATCTCTCTTCATGTTTTCCCACCAAAAATGTTCATTCAAATCTCTAAACATCATAGTGCCACCAGGTTGTATAGAGAAATTGGAGCTATGAGAATCATCCAAAAATTCCCTTTTTTGATCAGGTATGTTAGGGTAAAAATGTATCTATCCAAATTTTAAAATCCCATCTTAATATACAATGTCGATTAATCTCCCATCATTCACAGCTTTAATTTTGTTTTAAAATTCCTCCTCATCAGTCTAAGAAATTTTTATTTTTTCTAGTAAAGATTGTTTAGAAACCATATGAAAAAGGATTGATATTTCCCCTTCCATAATTATTTCCATTTTCATCTTTATTGGATCCATGAACATAGGATCCCTTTCAACTCTTATATTCATGAAAACTCGATGATACTTTCTCCTCAAAGCGTCTACTATCCTATTTTCCTTCCCTGGGTGGTAGTGTATTGTCCAATCATAATACTTGAGTATTTCAAGTTATCAGCATTGCCTGGTGCTGAGTTATTTTTGTGAGAAAATGTACTTCAAACTCTTGTGATCAGTATAAACCTCACATTTTTCTCCATAGAGATAGTGTCTTTATATCTTTAGAGAAAAGTTTACAGATGTTAACTAAAGATAATGAGTGGGATAGTTTTGTTCATGAATTTTTTACTGTTGTGATACATAGGAAATAACCCTGTCATTATGCATAAGGACTCAACCAATCCCTTTCTTTGGAGCATAACTACTAATATCAAACCCATAGAAGGATCAACATAGATTCTATCCTTAGAGACTATATGGGAAAGAAAATAAATTTCTTGATGCCAAAATTCACACTAGTTGAACTTCCCATATAATTCATTTCTTATACGAGTCTTTAGAATAGTGCGCAAGTGATTTTCATGATCGTTGTAGCTTTTGGACTATACTATGATATCATAAATAAATACCAATATAATTTCATAAATATATTCCTTGAAAACATTGTTCATTAGATTAATGATGACCGAAGGTGCTTTAGTCAGTTTGAAAGCCATTACTGTAAACTCGTAATGCCCGTACCTGCTACAAAATGTTGTCTTCAGAATTCCTTCCTTATTCACACACAACTAATGATATCTAGATCAAAGGACCATCATTGAAAAATATAGTTCTCCTTGAAGATGATCAATTAAATCATTAATGAGAGGAAGGGGATACTTTTTCTTAATTCTTATAGCATTGATCTCCCTATAGTTAGTGAAAAACCTCAAAGATCAACCTTCTATCTTAACAAAATTAATAGGGGATCCCCATGGAGAAAAACTAAGGAGAATAAATCCTATATTACTCAAATCCAATATTTTTTTCTTCATATCCACTAATTCTATAGTGTCCATTTTATAAGGGGTCTTTGATATGGGCCTTGAACTCGGAATTAAATCAATGGAAAACTGAATTTCTTATTCTGGAATATGTACCAGTAAATCCTCTAGAAATACAACAACATATTATTTTACAATATGCAAATCATCTATTTGAACATTCTATTCATCCCCCATAGCTATTTAACTCTCTTTATCCCCAATAATTTATTTTAGTTAGGCTACTAGGGGTGGATCTAGATAAGAACTGGGTGGTGATGTTAATGCGGTAAAGATAAGATACTCACTATCATCATCAAATATTGCAACCCCCTTCTTCATAGAATAAATTATGACAACATGGTCCAAAATCCAATCCATACAGAATATTATTTCAAATTCAATCCTGGGAATAACTATGAGATTAGTGGATAGAGAACATTTGTATGCCCTAGTGGGGACTGATTCACAAAATGTTGTTGGAATTATACATCCCTTAGCTGTTTTGATTAATAACTCCCTTGTTAAATAAAATTGGAAAGATCTAATTTTCTTAGCGAACTGTTATGATATGAAACCAGTAAATGATCTAGTATCAAATAAATCATTGGATAAACTTGAGGATACCATTAAATTACCAGCCACCACAACTTTTAGAGCTTCAACCCATGAAGTAGTGATCACAAAATCATGGACATTCCACCATTTCCTTTTCTAAGGTATGTTTCCTTGAATATTAGGAAAATAAATTGCAAAACACCCCCTTTATTTACAATTTCTGAATTCGAACTTGACAACCTCTTTATTTCCCTTGAAATCACGAGCTTGGTGGCAGTTTTCATCACACTTGTAACAGACTCCCATTCCCTTCAGGCATGTACCAGAGAATTTCTTCCAACTTTTACCGCATGATGAATTTTCAAATTTTTCGCCCTCCCCTTATTTACAGTTACAGAGTGTTCAATAGATATATTCTTCTCTTTATTTTCATTAAATTCGTCAGACTTAGAGAAATCGTTTTCTATCTTGATGCACATGAGACAATATTTTTGTATGATAATAAAGATTGTGAGACTAATGCTCGACAGAGAAATTGGTTTAACCCATCGAATAACCGAACAATCCTAATCCTTGGGTTTCATATTAATATACTTCATGCCTTGTTAACCTTGTAATGATAGCCTCATACATTATAACATTCTAATCCTCCTTTTGCCTCATACTCAGAAATTACCTTTCCATATCTACTCAATTGTCAAAAGGAAAGTATTTTTCTTATAAAATCCATTTATACTCCCTTTATTATATATTTGACACTTACTCATCTTCCTTTGTGTTTGGAATTAATGACCACCATTAAACTACATCTCATGTGAGGTGATAAAATACAATGACAACGTTTTCCCTTTCTCTACTCCTCAATGAATGAAATATTATCTCTAAGGAACTTATCTATTTCTCAGCTACAAATGGATTAGTAGTCCCATTTAATGTTGGTAGTTGTTTCCTTATAATGTTTTCTAACATTGATCCTTTGTGTTCTGGATTAGGGTGATCCATATGTGTAAGGTTATTATTCTTAACCGGAGTGAGTTGTCCATGTATGATGATAAACTGATCAGCACCCGTTGCATCACCAGCTCCACTATACTTATCTTGTGTAAGAGGGAAGTCCCTACATGGATAATGTGCATTGATACAGTTCCCATTCCTTCTACTAGGATCTATTACTAAACAATGGCATACACTAAATTATTTTACATATTGAAATACATAATTCCAAACTTGTAAAACCCTAAACATAAATTGAACAGTTTATAGATATAATTCCTAACCATAAAAATGTTTTCATTGAGGTAGTTTATACTTATAAATCCTTCATAATGTATTGTAAAGAAAATTTGAATTATCATAATCATATCTCCCAGGAGTTTCGTAACCAAGAGTGTAGCAAGGCCCGTTTTCTGGTACCATGATACCCTAGGTAAAGCCAGAAACTCATTTTCGGAGTTGTCACTCCTAGGTACATATGTGCCCGAGCCACCTCTACCAGCTTGTATCCCAATAGGGATGTATTTCCTGAAAAGACCCAAAATCTCTACATTACAATAATTCAACGAATTTCTTCTATACTATTCCTCAAAATCAATCCTGGGGTAATGTTCTCTAATCAGATTTTATCTAAATCTACTTTCCATGGTCTGTACTAAAATTCCTCTGAAACCAACTATATCTCCCCAACACTAGTTACCTAGAGTCGGTGCATTATTAAATAATATTGGCATTATACAAGGAATCCTGTCCCGAAATACTGATTAGTTTAGTAGCCTTGGAAGTACTAGATACATAATATGTTTTACGTAACTTCATGAGATAAAAATAAACCCACATTTTGTCCCCTATTAAAACACTTATATACCTTATCCTAACCCTATATGTGATACATAAAATACAACTTCACATCCTGAAAAAAATAAAACATAGAAAGCGTTGAGCTCAGATTCTTAGTAATGATAATAATATAGAGGAAACATAATAAATTATCACAAACATTTAAGGCAATGTATAAACATTAAACATGATCCTTTTAATCATAATATTCAACATAATATGGAAACGATAAATCAAATGATATGTTTTACATATCCACATTGATATTCTCCTAGTCTAATAAACACATGTAATATTAATAGTTAATTTCATAATGATGGAATGCATAATGCTAAACATCATAACAACTTAGTCAAGGCGTCATGCCAAGACTACGAATATGAATTTTTTAAGGCCTTCTTCCAAGACACTAGTTTGCATCATGAGACCTACCGATGAATAGTTGAGCTGTAGAGGGCTCCACATATTACTTACTAAGTCCACAACATTACTCATATGAAAAGGTTGAAACATAACATAAAAATTCGTATTAAAACCATAATATGAAATGTTAATAAATTAACCATAAACCATTAATGGTATAAAAAAACACATCCACAATCAAACATATCACAAATACTTCAATACAATATTTAAGATTAGTATCAAAATAAATCAACACCAAAAAAGTATAAAATCCATTAAAGTATGTTGACATAGATGAAATCAAAATTATTTTAGAAGAATATCACTTTCCATTTTGAATTCCTTTAAATGTCATTTAATTATTAAAGAAATAATTTTTTTTAATTATCCTTATAACATTTTTAGAGAATCTTCAATGTTGTTAAAATAGTGGAGAATATACTCACCCAACATATAAAATAAAAAAACATTATTAGCTAAATTTGTCAAAAATGTCATAAAGTACCTTGTTTGGAAAATGATGGGAAGATTAATTTAAAACCATTTTAGAAAAAGTAAAACAAGGATATAAATGACATTAACTTTTAGTCAAGTATATAGTAAAAATGTTTTGAAATAAAATTTTAAGAATTTCGGATGTTGATGATAAAGAGGTCATGGTAGATACTTATGTAAAAACAACCTCAGATAATAAATTGATTGTAAAATTAACCCTTACCTTGTAATTTTCTTTGTTCGAGGGTATGCTAACATACTGAATAATAGTTAAATCATTTTTATTAAGTTCTACAAGAACCTCATACATATATAATATATAATATATGATCATATAATATTGCATTCTTAATAATATTTTAGTAGTATCATTGTTTCAGGTGTTAATTAATTCATTTTCCTTTATATATGTTTTGTACGTAAGTCATGTTTCTAGGGATAATATGTATTTTATTAATATACAAAATGATATAATGTTCTCCAATATTATTTTTAATAAAAAAATGACAACTATTCTTGAATTTTTATGATGGAGAATGAATCTCATCACATTCGTGGAGATGGTAATACGCACTTACGCGCGAAATATACTTCCATTTCATTTTTTTTAAAGGCATGTAAAGGAATTGATACATAGGTATGTTATTATTCCATTTTAATATAATATTTTATATACATTACATATTTTCAATAACATCATCCTTTATACGTTCCATGTATAATATGAACGAGTCATATCACTTTGAGGGGGTGGTAGTCCGCACTTTCTCAAATGATATTATCGTATATATACAACATGAATATAGTTAAGTTATGATATAAAAGATAATTAAAGAATATTATAGATAAATAAATATCATATATATTTATAGTTCCATCATAATGGCCACCATAATAGGTTGTTGTAGAATATTGAACAATCATTGTTTCATGAGGATGTAGTCCGTTGTCCACAGAAACATTATGTTCTATTCCCATTAAATAGAGGTGTGTGTAAGTGTATTTCTAATACTTCTCATAAATAAACCATGTATATTGAGTAAATTGGTGTTTTTATAAGAGAAATTAAAAAATATAGTTTTGGGCGTTGGAGAAGTAAAATAATAGAAAAGAACATTAGAGGAGATGTTACCTTTAAATAGGTTAACTCATTTTCATTTGAACCAATTGGATTCATTGAAGTGACTTATGCCTATGGGAAGTATATTAAGAGGAATAGAGGGGTGTACAGAGATTAATTGGTAAGATGTTATATGATCCAAGGGTAATGAGAGGTGTGAGAAATGGGTAAGAGTTGGGGGATTTATATAAGGGGGAGGAGGGTCTCGTTATAAATGTTTGAAGATATTATTTGATTATATAATGATTTTTGGTTTCCAAAGATGGAAAACTCATTAAAGTAGAATAAAAGAAGACTAATTCTAGAAATAAACTCATCTAATAAGAATTGGATAGGTTTTGGATATTGTTTTCAATTTTACAATCTAATTTATTTAAATCAGTCATTAATGAGGTATACATTGCATCATTATTGAGTCATAAATAATTTTATTTATATGATATATAAAAATTATAAAACTAATACATTGATGTATAAAATCGTTTGATCCTTCACATTAATATTTTTAGTTAAAAATATAACTTATATATCCCATTGTAAAAATTATTGTTATAAAAGTTATGTGTTCATGTCATTTTTTGTTTACATTAAATTAATTAATATAAAGTGTCATTATCACTCTCAAGTGGCTCAATGGGTACCCAAAATAGACCCATGGATTCCCATGGTCATACATTTATCAACCAATAAGAATAGATCACAAGATAGGGTAATTTTATATTATTATAATATTATTTGTTTACCCTTATTTACATGATTTACCCTTTATCCATAGTAAAAAAATATTTAATGAAGTAAATATTCCTAATGTCTAAAACTAAATGTTACCTATTTACACAATTTGGACCTCATAATTGAATATATGGATCCCATTTTTCAAAATAAAAAACACAAGCATGAATGAAATTAATTTAAAATTAATTCCCATTTTGAAACAAATTTTTTTTATAAATAACGACTATCAAAAGATTGACACATGTTTATGCCTTGTTTAAATGTGAAATTACATCCAATGACAAAAATAATATCAAATTATAGAAATATAATATAATGATACTTTAAAATCACTAAAATGTATAGTTTAACAATATAAATTTTTGATAACAAAAGTTGTTTTAAATTAAAATTCATCACTTTTCATTATTCTTAAAAAATTGAATGTTTTCAGAAGAGTACAAAAAATTCAGTCTAAGATAATTTTGATATTCTGAATCAAAAAATAAAGTCCATTTTGAAAACAAATATTTATAAATTTTCAAAAAGTGGTTATTACTATTCAAAACAGCTAGTTTTATTGGTCATAGTGTGTTAGAATCTAGATGTTGCGTACAGTGCAAGATATTTCATTATTCAATGGGAAACGTACTGTGGAAACATGGTGTGTTACAAGTTTGGGGGTTGTCTAAGTGGCATGTAAATTAATTAATTATTATAATAATAATATAATGGGGATGATTACAATTATAATTATTATATTAATCGTAATATTAATTTGGGGTTATTTGGGGGTGAAATTAATGATGGGGAGGTGCACATAAAGAGGCATGTCCTCCTACTATAGGTTCTCCATTGTCAGGTGCACCACCACCCTTCCTCTGGCTCACTATCACGCACCCAGTTACATCCAGTTCCTTCTTGGATGTTGTCCATCTTGGAAGGGTTTGTTCTTCTCCATGTGTTTCATTCTTCACATCAGCTATTTTGAATCTTCACCACGTGGTTTTTATTAGGATGAAACTCTAAAGACAGGAATTAATTCATTCCCATAATTTATTCAAATATTAGGTGGTGTAGAATATGTTTTCGGATCCATTGGTCCATATTTTGATAAACACCACCAATGGCGATGAAATTCGGCATGACTTGTTTGAACACTTCCATATTTGACTAATGATATATACATGATAATTTATTTCACCCCACTATAATTACGTCGTTGTGGTGTAATTCTGTTCTAGTTGTTTTATTTCATGTGTGTTTGTCCCTACTGAACTAATTGTGAGTGTCAGTTGTTGTCGATAGGTGTTACAATCAATTCCAAGTATGCACACACATTAATGTGGTATTGAGTATGCACAAGCAACTCATGGTTTGAGTTAGGAATCGGTTGCACATCCAAATTCATTGAGGTAGGGTTTTAAACATTTTCTAGTTAACAAAATGTAGTTTTTTAGATTTATTTCTTTTGACAAATTTGACTAAAGTGTTGGATTAATTTATTTATTAGGGAATGAGATGGTTAATTATGAATTAATTTTATGCTATGAGGTTATAAAATAGATAATTAATCAGAGGACTAATTATGAGATATTTATTTTGTTAAGTTGAGATAATTAATTATTAAATAATTATGTTCTTTGAGATGATAATTAATAGAGATATTAATTGTTTGTAATTAATTTGATTAAGTTGGGATAATTAGTTATGAATTAATTATGTGTGATGAAATAATAATTAATTGAAAAATTATTTGTTTGATATTAATTTGGTTATGTTTAAATAATTAATTATAAATTAATTAGGTGTTTTGAAATGATACTTAATTGGGGTATTAATGAAGTAATTAATTTGGTTATGTTGAGATAATTAATTTCGAATTAATTATGTGATTTGAGACGTTAATTAATCATGCAACTAATTATGAGTTACTATTTAAGTTAGATTGAAGCAATTAATTATGAATTAATTATGTTATATTGGATGATAATTCATCAGGGAATTAATTATGAGATATTAATGTGGTTAAGTTGAGATAAATAATTTTGAAATTATTATATTCTTTGAGATGATAATTAATTTTTGGACAAATTATGAGATATTAAAGTAGTTAAGTTGAGATAATTAATTGTGGATTAATTATATATTATGAGACTATAATATAGATAATTAATCAGGGGTTAATCAAGAGATATTGATTTGGGATAAGTTGAGATAATTAATTTGTGAAAGAATTATGTGATTTTGAAACGGTTTCGTTAGATATAAATATTTTTTGAATTAATTATGTGATATTGGGAAGGTTTCCTTGAGATAAAAATATTATAAATTAATTATGTAATATTGAGATGGTTTCATTTTGATTAGTTAATAGTAAAATTGACAAGATAAATTGATAAGATTTATTAATTGTTAAATTAATTAATGCTATATTATTTAATAGTTTATTTCTGACTTAACTAATGGAATTTCTATGTTTAACTATTGGTTGAATTTGTAGTGAATGTGATGTTGTTATCAAGTCATTAAATTAATTAACAGAATTGAAAAATTAATTTATAAATTAAATAATTGGTGGGATATTGTGGTTACATACATGTATTTCAATTCCTTTGATATATATATATATATGTGATTGATAATTTTTTTTGTGAGATAGGGACTGATGCTCCGTATACTCATAGGGTGATACACAAGGAATTCTACACACTGAATGCTTGAAAATATTCTTTTATGGGTTAGAGCCTTATGCTTCAAATACCCATTTGTTATGAGCTACGGACTGATGCTCCAAAAACTCACGAGTGTGCTAGATATGACATTTTACACCCATTAATTGACATTGGATTATGGGTCTAATTAGTTTTACTTGAATTGAATTGAAAGGATAATGATAGTATATGTGATGTAATGATTTCTTTATTGATATGAGAATTGGTTCGGACTACGGAATAGCTGAGACAGGTATTGAGATACAGGTTTCTTGGGGAACCAGTAGATTTTTGCAGTTAAATAATGAATATCAAATAATTTATTAAACAATTTATGTATGCACTATATATATATTTTTCCTGTTCACACTTTTATTTTATACTATGAGATGAAGTAGGTATCTCTGTGAGGTGTTCTGAAAGAACTTGGATGGGTAATAGTTTAATTATTCAATTATTTTATAACTTCTTTATACCGGGCCATAGTATAATTTTATTGAATTTCCTTGATTGAGCTAGTCACTATTGAATCTGGCATACTGAGTTTTATATCTCACACCATACTCGGGCCACCATTTCACAAGGGTACCTGAGTAGACTCAACATTATTGTAGTACCTTGGATCTATCATGTTTCTATTTTCTTTAACTTGGGAGTTATATGAAAAGAACTAAGCGGGAGCATGGGATGCTTATGAATATCTCACGTTGGGCGTTGATTCTTTTCCTTATTTTTTTGAGATATAAGGCATGATTTTTTGTTTATTTATTTTATATATATATCACAAGGACATGAATCCAATGTATAAATTGTCATTGGGAACTTTTTTCATTCAGTAGACTTTCATTGTGTATTCTTTTTCTATTGTCTAAGTTTATTAACTATTTTTTCAATACATTATAAATATGAGGGTATAGTCTCCCAACCAAAAATACATAAACCCATACTACAAGTCGATAGCATCGTACATACATGGAGACAAGCTTGACACCATTTGGTGACCGGCCTGGCTACCAACTCAAGGGTAACCCGGGTGAAGGGGTTACATTGGGTAACACATGAAAATAATTTTTATGAAAACCATGATAAATATTATAAATAATTATATATAAATGTAGCTTTTGTAAACTATAATTAAACCAAAATTATTTTTATAGTTGTAGATATATTGTAAATATTAATTATTATGTTTTTTCAAAATGGTGATATATTTATAAAAAAATTACATGATTTTCAGAAACGTCATCAGATGTTTCAAAAATAAATTTTACACAAAGAAAGATTTTTTTATAATTTATTAAGTAAATTTTTGACACTTCTAAAAAGATTATAGGATATGTGAAACTAATTTTTTTTAAATAATCATGTAAAAGCTATCTTAGGGTGTGTTTTTGGGTATTATTCAATAATGATTCATTTTTTAATGAATAGAAAAATATATAGAATATTAAATAGAATGATTTATTTCAATTTTTAAATAAAACATAAAATATCTTATATATTTTAATTAAATAATTATTATCTCAATTTAACATCTATTAATCCATTTTATGTCTTCTTAAACAATTTTATATTTAATTTTGATATAAACACATTTTATTATTTTGAACATTGTTTCTTTAATACCATACCTTCTCATTACATCTGTAAGAGTAATTTAATATTATATTTCAATACTAATGTGGATGGAATTTCGAATGTTGGATTCAATAATTATAATTACAAAATTCTACATTAACTAATAATTCCTATATAACTATTTAACCAAATGAAATGTATAAAAGTAAAAATTATTTATTGCAGTTAAGGTAAAAAATGGGTCTGCTGGTGGGATTAAAGTAAAACAATAACGATTAAAAAACCAAACAATTTAAAAGAAAATATTTTGGTCATTTTTTGAAATTATATATATATTTATCGTGATTATTCCATATTTGAACCTTTTGGGATTATAAAAACATGGGTACACCTATTTATTTTCAAAAAATTGATAGTGTCACAGTCACCAGACATATAAAAGGCCACCCCCACTCCTTTATTATTCATATCAGAAAAAATTTTGAATCATCAAAGGATTGATGAAATCACTTATTAAATTCACTCCTCTTTCCTCAATAGTGTTATATTTGACCAAGATCGTACGTAATAATGATTTTGGTACAAACCAATGGAGGATACCTGAAAAATATATAACGTTCATCCACCAGCATATTTGTTTTATTGCTTCATCAACCACATTAAATTATTTTATACCATTCATATTTGATTTAAATATAATTTTATATAAATAGAGATGTTTTATTGTTAAGATAATGAAATAAAATCATATCCACTTCTATGAAATAGGTTGTGAAATAATCATCCATATGTACAATTTACTACCGTCTCAAGAAATGATGTCATTTATTTCCAATACCACCTATCAACGACATAAATAATGGTGGATATATTATTAATTTATTATATTGATGATAATATAATCCTATGAAATTATTATATAAAAGACACCATAATACTCTCCATTTTGTGGGAATATGATAACACCACTCATGTCTAAACCATACTACCACCATGAGAATTAATGTGATTCGTTCACACATTACATGTAATGTTATAATGATGTATTGAATTAAAATATGTTATATATTTGACATAAAATGCTTATTTGATAATAATATTTCATTTAAAATTTATTCCTTCAATCAACGAAGAATAAAGAATCATTTTCAAGCATATATATGACTAACCATTTCCATGAATGGGGCATTTCATTATCTATTACTGAATTATATATATTTCCCCAAATAAATGTACAGTAAATTTATATGATATTTATAATAATATAAAAATTAGGTATATGATTATATCGTTATAATGATATCAGAACCAAAAATAATAAATGAAAACATATACCAATAATAAATTGTTAATTATGAAAAAACACATTATTTACATGCAATTGACAATAAAAAGGTAATTAATGTCCACAATCAAATAATATAGGAATTTTATTTTTATAATGTTGGTTCTATTTTAGATTTATAAAAATATATTTTTAATATCAGAATTTAAAATGTGTATAAGAGAATTTGAGTGAAAACGTAACTGATTTCTATGTCAAATTTATTTTCAATGAGACAAATACCATATTCCAAACATGGATATTATATGTGGTCTCTATAATCATCATGAATGTATTTAATGATGATTCTAAATAAATTTTTTGAAATCAATATATCCATTTTAGGATCCATATTTCATAGTGTTTAGTGTACAAAATTTACCATATTAGTAATGCATTATATTCTAAATTTGACCTCTTCAATACATATGATTATGTTAGGATAAACTATTTTTATAATAGGATCACATAAAATAAATTATATATGTAATACCATGAAATTATTTATAATAATTTCATTTTAGTAATATTTATATTGGTATTCTTTTTTGGATCTTATGTTTCAATTTTACAAAAGCAGTAAATATTTTATATTACAATCTAATAATTTATCATGATTGTTTGTGAATATGTTATTGGTGAGAGATTATTATTATCCATAACTAAATAAATTCATGAATTTTTTTATCCTATGGTTCTACATTATAATATTTAATTTTAAATTTCTTTCCCTCTCATTATGTAACCAAGATTTAGAAAATAAATTTTTATTGAAAAATTTCAATTTCAATCGAAAACTAATTTTCTAAAAAAAAAATATGATTTAAAAAAATCATATTTTTTAACATTTATTAAATGAATAATTTAATAAATTTATATCCATGGTTGTATTTTTAAAAATAATATTTTAATTAAATATTAATTTATTATTTCAAACAATTTCAATTATTATTTTACTCAAAATGTGAGAAGAAACTTTTTTTAACATGCATTCAATGAAATATATTTCCCAATATCATGACCACCCAATGATTTCAAGAATCCCTTACATGTTTTAAAGTTCATTTTAATGAATATTTATTCATGAATATTTTAATATTTTTTTAGATTATATATAAATGATTTCAAAGTGAAAATTATTTTTAATTTTTTTTCCTTTCAAATATGTTTTTCAAGGAAGAAATGATTCATAAAATAAGAAAAGTTTTAATTTACTTTTAATGAATACATTAAAATTATTCATGTTTATTTAAAATTAAAATTAATGTTTCCATCAATTATGATGTCACATTGAGTGGGGGTGAATCAAATGTGACTTGTTTTTAATAAATTTTTATTATTATTAAAACCCATTCAATCATATGTCACCTATTAGGATGAGTGGATCCTATATGAAACGATGAATGTAAATGAAATGTGGAACAAAATATTATAACAAGGTTTTTTACATAGGCCAAAATCCTTTACACATCATGTAATTACCTCTGGTTATGTACTTCTAACTATATATAGAGTGTGATAACTAGGGAATGTCTCAATCCAATAAACATTGAGTCCCACAATGTTCCACTCTAGAGCCCCACTAGAGATTAAAAGTTCCCACATATACTATTGACTCCTCAGTCTCATAGGATGAGCATTATACCACATCCCATAGTGTTACGAGAATCCCACCAGCCTACTCTAAATTCTCATTGGATACATCCACTATAACAAAGTCCGACTTAAGGCTTCACAATCATGAGTCACACAAGATTTGATCCACTCATTGGATGATATTATAATCTTACTCCATGATATTGCTAGATTAAACTAGATGGTGTACAATTCATGAACCATTACACTAGTGTTGTTCTTACTCATTAAATTTTGATCACATGTAGATGTTCAGTTACCACACTAAAACACAACTTGGGAAATTCCTTCTCTTTCTAAAAACCTAGAATAAATTTCCCCTGAAATATTTTGACATAGAAATTCATTCTAAATTATGATGATAAAACTATCCCTAATTCAATCTCAAATAACTACCCAATAATTAAGCAATATAAATCATATGTGGACATCCTTAATCATCATGCGTGTATTCAGTACATTTCATGGCCTTATTATTTAATGCAGGAATGTTAGTATGATTTAATGCATGTATGCATTTTTTATATAGATCCTCAATCACACACAATATATGTCCTTGTAGACTCAAAATGTATACACTGAAGACTTTCACAAACACTGAAAAATGACTCATTATTTTTCCTTAAATGCATGTATAAATTGATTATTTATTATAAAACCAACCCTTCACACTTCAAGAATAACAGTGTATTGTATAGTTTATATTATGAAAACCCAAATGTGTATAAGATCTACTTTTTACAACAATGGTAGTCCAAGTAAAAAAATTGACACAATACATATTAAATATTTTATTATTCACATGTGTTGTATTCACTCACACTATTTACCAGACAATCACAAACATAAACTCAAATTGATAAAAACATGGTTAACATAAGATCTTTAAGATATACAGTGTAAGATGACACTATTACATAGTTCCATAGATTTTTATTGAAAATAACATAGGCACACACATAATAGTATATCATTATTTGAATAGATTTACAGACCATTGTCCATCATGAATCTACTAGATTTTTCAAATCACCTATAGAATATTCATTGCCTTCATGTCATCATTACAAAAATAAAAGGTTGCATCTCCCTTCAAGAACCAGTGAGATTTAGGGAAAAATTTCCCTCTCAGAAAAAATATCATTTGTGAGATAATCTCATGAATAGAAAATAAACATGAAATTTGTATTTTAGGAACTAATAATCACTTTAGAACCTTATATAATCATGGAAAAACTGATGGGTTTAAGTTACAAACCATGAAATATCACAATCACCAGATAAGACATATTTTTTCCAACATCCAAAAATTTATTTTTTCATCCTTAAATCAAGATGATGCTTATTTGTGTGATTTTTATCACATTTTAAAATTAAGAAAGATAAAATTGTGATCATAAGGCTATGTTTAAACATTGGGTTATTTAGAGGTATGATGAGCTTGAGGCATTGAAATCAATGATGACATGCAGTAGTTGAAAATATTAGATGAAGATCAGATAGTCAGGACATCAAATTTACTAGATCTCATGGTCTCAAGAAACTTTGATGATCAGATAGAACATCTAAAATGATCAGAAAATAGACTATTCCTAGTTAATTTGTTGAAATCCCCTATCAAAACAGGCTATTTCTTTGGTATCCTTTTTTGTCAAGCTAAAATATACATAGCTCGGAATTGGATACATGTAATACACCCCACTTCCTCATTTACCCATACTATGAAGAGAGATTATCTGCACTATGCCTCCCTCAATTGGTGTTACAGAAATGCCTCTCCAAAACTCCCTTACAGGTGTACTATTGAATGCTTTGACCTCATTATGGCTTGCTGTGGTTGGCCTCGGCTGCCCCGGACGTGTTTCCCCCCATTATTTCGCTATGCATGGTGGAAAATTTTCAGAGTGATGAACAAATTATATACAAAGAAGTATTATTTGTTATTTTATGGAATATAAACAATATTCAGTACAAATTCCAATCAAAATTCTCAAACCTGACACTTATTTTCAAAATTTTCTTCTCCTTTCTTTTGTAATTCATCGATAATTCCAGTCTTCATTATTTTCAATGTTGTAGTCATTTTTTTCATAGTAATCATTTCTTTTTGAATTAAACGATAATTCCAAATCATAATTCATCTCAATGTTGGAGAAATTTATTTAAAACACAAATAAACAATGACACATGCATTTTGATCTAAAAAAAATCATTGTTATCTTCATATTTGACACAAATTGACCTTTTCAAATTCTGAAGCAATTGAAAAAAATTTCAACATCAGCAAATCACATAAGCTCTTAAATATCTTACGTTGGCTTTTTTTAATATAATATTTTAAAAGACAATGATATATAATCAATATTATTTAAAATGATTCTAAATATTAATTTATGTTAAAGAATTATTATATAAAAAATTCAAATTTTAAAAATATATTATTCTCTTTTGACACATATTGTTGCATTTACATCAAATAATGAAGGAATCAGTGAAAGATTATCATGAAGCTAAAATTTATCATCTCTATGTATACATGAGAAATGCACTATGTAGAAAATAGTGGCAAAATTTAATATCCTTGTTACAAAAAAAACAATCAACATGTGATACCAATCACTAAAACACTTTTTTATTAATTTCATAAAAAATTTTCAAAAAATTCTCTTTTATATATCTCTACAAAAATATTATAATTATTCCAATTCAATGACACACCTTCCCTTTTTCATCAATAAATAAATCTATCCCTTTCATAATTGATGAATTTTTATCCTGAAAATTGAATAATGTAATTAACATACCTTAATGATTAAATTTTATAATTTGCTGACATTTTTAAAAATTATTATATTAATACCTAAAATTCATACATTACCTATAAGAGATGCACTCAAAAAAAAATTCATCGTGGTTGAATTTCATCTAGAATAAATTCAATGTGATAGAACTTTTTTTTGATTTTGAAAAGAGATATCACGATGACAATAATATTCCCTGATTGACATAATTTGAGCAATAATATATTTACATCTTTCATAAATTAAGGTTTCCCCATGAATACATTCTTTAACAGAAATTGTCTTCATGAAAAAAACAAAAAATGTATTTGCAATAAGGTGATACTTTAATGATCCTCAGTTTTGGAGAAATGTTTGAGTGTTTCTTCTCAAAACAATAATCATCTTTGGTGAAGTAGTGTTCTTCATATATGATACATATACAGTTTTATCTCTCTCTATTTGATCCATCTTTCTTTCCTCTTCCAACTATTCTGGCCATATTTTAAAATAGTATTTTGAAACATGCACAGTCTTCACTATGTTTGAATACTTATATTTCCAAACATTAGATATCACATATGATTTCCCATTATTTTTAAATAATTTTTCTTCACCAGATAACCATGTCAATAATATTTTACCTGAATGACCATATATATTTCACCTTTAATTCAAAAAATTAGAAATCAAAAAGTTTCTACTTTTGGGAAAATTTTTATATTTTTCATTAGTGTAGACCGTCACCAAATCAATTATGTTGTTTTTATTCTTAATTGATTCCTTATTTGATTTTATATTTCTTTTATTAGTATAAATATTCTTGTCCTATTCACAATTAAACTTGATGTGTCCTTTCATACCATATTGAAATTATTTTTTATTTAGAAAGACACACATCACATAATTTTTATAAACATCATTGGAGTTGATTGTTTTAAAACTTATTTATTTTGGTTAAATCTCAAGGTTGATAAGTCATTTTAATTTCATACCATCTTCAAAATTTGGTATTATCTTCTTCTGGAATCAACAAATGATTTGTTCCAGGTTTGTACAAACCTACAGTCATCAAAATATTGACCACTTTTATTTTAATAATATCGAATTTGTAATGTGATCTTATCTATTCCTGATAAACTATATCTTTTATTAATTTATTATTCTTTAGATTTGATGGTTTCATATTTTAATCATCTTTTCTCTCTATAAATGAAAGCATTCAATAATTTTCATAAAATGATATATGGTGATAAAAATTAGTTTTTTATTTTCCAAACAGACAATAACAACAGATGTGTCCAAAAAAATATTGATTTCTTTTTTTGTAACACATAGATTCTTTCTTTGAAATTTTTCTACTTTTCGGTCGCACATTTTTTATGTGTTTTCATTAGAAAAAATCTATTTTTATTTACCCATGTTTGTCCATATTTTAATGTTGAATATGCACTTGTCTATATAACAACATTAGTGAAAATAGATTTATCAAGTAAAGGGTTACCTTCTTCAATGATCATACAACATATTTATCCTTATATAATCCCAAACTCTTATATTCAATAGATTCAGTATCTACAAAAAATGTACTATTATCATATCAATCATTAGAAATATTTATTTTATCAACAACCTAGTAAGTGTCATCTTGATTCACTTATATATTTCTCCCTTTCACTTCTAGATTATGACATGATATGTTTAGATTAATCTTCTCATTTTCAACATATTTCAGGCATTCTACACACTCAATATTCACCACTGGAATCTCAAAATAATGTATTTGATTTCCCATTACTAATAAATTGTCAAGATCTATAATATTTTCGTATTTATAATTTATCTGAGCATGTTATACATTCATAGATATACTATGTATCTTTTAAAGTGCATGAATGACGTATATAAAACCAATTTAAAAAATTTATTTCTCTTAAATATTAAATTCCAAATCATCAGTAGCTCAAAAATATAATTTATTAAATTAATATTTCGTTTATTAATTTTATTTCATAACTCATGATAGAGTGTTGGAAATCCAATCCTTTTCATTCAATTAAACCTCCATAGAGTATGAATATTCTTCAAGATAAAAAATTTCTACCCAATGTTCCCTAAAATCTGTGTATATATATGTGACCACTTTATTAAGAAGTTTCCTCAAATTAGTTATGATTTCATAATTGAACACTTCATCATCACTACATGAACATGATTCATGAACTAATTTCTATGAACAATTTACACTCTACGTGCTTTTATATACTAGTTGATTTTTATTAATTTTTCATATCATATTCATATTCTTTTCCACTATTTTCTGACTTTTTATCTTTAATTTGACTTAAACATCAACATTTCAACCATAAGGAGTGGAGATGGATTTTCCACATGAATTTATTATGAATTTTATTCAAACTCAAATATTCACTTCATATACCAATGATATAAACCACTAGAAAAGTAGTGTAGATAAAATTTAAGATAATATATCTTATTGTATCAATTGATGTGTAATAGGATTATGTAGTCACACAAAAGGTGTGAATCAAGTTTGAATTGTATTTATTAAATTATTTTCTTTTTTAAACACTTTCATAACTCAATCAACTATTTGCATGAGTGGATCTTTTATGAAATTAAAAATGTAAATGAAACACAACAGACAATATTTTTAAATGGATCAGTACTATGACCAACCATATCCAATTCGTGAAAAAATTGTATTAGATGAGGTTCGGTTTAACTCTTTGGGTCATGTTATTTGGGGAAGAGTCAGGATAGTATGGAGTACGGATTTTTGGGACATTGAATTACAGTTATGGATAGTTTTCCTGATCACCACACCTCATGATTGGATTCTTGTTTCCAGGAGATGTCGAGATTTATCTAATTCCGTTGGTTTTCCTGGTTCGATGATGATTAGAGGAAATGAAAAGAGAGTTCGGTTAATGGTCTTAGTAAGCTCGTAAAGCCTAGAAAGCCATGTGGAGCCAAGGATATACCACCTAAAACTCGTTTTGATGGTGAAGTGATTAGAATATGGCTTTCAACTATATATCCAAGTCACCCACTGAAACTAGTTTCCTCTCGCATAGTTTGGTGATTTAGTTTTGAAATCATGGCACTTTGGTTTTAAGAAGAATAATGTTTTTGTGAAATGATTTTAAAATGAAGAGGGAATGGTTTGAAAAATGAAATAGTGGAACTAAATATTCAAAATTGTTTTTAAATGGAAAATGGTGTGCTTACACCACTTTTGAAAGAAGGAACTATATTGATGTTTGTTTTCAAAAGTGTTTCCAATAGAGTTTTCTAAACAATCATAGGGTGTTTTAATGGGATGAGATGATTTGAAATTGATGTGAATATATTTAAAGTGAGTTATTTTCTAAATGTTTGTGTCTTTTTGAAATGTTTTGTAATATGTGAATTGGTATTTTTATCTTGTGGTTTTCAGTTTTGAGAAAAATCATGTGTTCGTTGACGGTTTTGGTTTTGAAAAGTGGGAAAAAATTGTTTTAACATTTGGTATTTTAGTGAGAAACCACATGCATAGTGTTATATGGGATGTTGGATAGTTGATTGAATTACTGGATGAGTTTTATCATGGATATGAGAGGGTGGTCGATGTTCCACAGAAACATCCATGTGTTTGGCCCATGGGGTACCGTTGGTGGATACGCTAACCACTAAACCATTTGTTTTCAGGAAATGTTTTTAACGAAAAACATGATGTCTTGTTGAGTTGTTTGGGATGGCTTATATTATTTGTTTTTGGTAAATGTAGATGTAGTGGGATGTTTTTTTGTCCAAGAACCCCTCCTTTATAACTGTGTTTTGGGTATATGTTTGGTCGGTAAGCTATGTAGATGAAAAAGTTAGTAGTCTTCTCTAAGATATGCTTCAGGACTCCTTTATGGTGGTTCCCTTCATGTGTTTGGATATGGTTTATGTATTTTTTACCAATGTACCAGCTTGGTTGGGTCCTTGGGTTCTCTTATTGGATAAGGTATTCCTCTATTAAGGGTTAATGCATAACTGAAGTGAAACCAGGATTGTTTCTCTATTGGAAAATCCTCCATTTGATAAATATAAGGAATCATTTATCGATCTTTGTTGATTGAGTCGACACCCATTCCTTTCATGGTTTTACTAAATATTTTTTGGCCTGAAAATTATAGTTTGGAAATATATTTGTTTCATCTGGGACTAAAAAGAGGGTTTTTTATTAGATTATATGTGTAAAACATTGTTATACTTCTTGAGAACATTTTATGAAAATGTGTGTTTTCATTTGGATATTTTGTAGTATTATTCAAAGTGATTTTATAAAACATGAAAGTGGTTTTATAAATGTCTCTAGGGCTTCCAATTATGCATTTATAGTAATCGTTGTGGTTTTTTGTCTAAAATGGCGGTTTTGAAATGGGTTTTTTGTGCAAGACATATTTACACCACGTGGCTTCTTTTTATGAAAATTGTAAATGTTTTAGTTGGTTAAAAAAAGTGGGAAATTGGTGAATATGTACATTTTCGTTTGTGTGTTCACCAATTATAGGATTTTTAAAGGTTAAGTTATGTTTTATGATTTCAAAAAACTTTTGAATGTTTTGTAAATTTATGAAATGTTTTATTAAATTGTGATGTTGGAGAGAAACTTGTTTGTGGGCTGTTTCGTGTAAGTTTGATGATAAATTGAATTTGAAGGTAAAAATGGTATTATTTCACAAGTTAGTGGGATGTTATGAGATTTTTAATATATTGGAATGGGTTAACAAAGTTGTTTAATGGATTTGTGGATGTTTTAAAGATAGGTGAAAAGTGTTGTGGGCTATTTTGGTGTTAGTCAGATTTCAAAATCAATTTGAATGAAAAGTGGACATTTGTGATTTGTGTTGTATACATGTGGGATTTTTGGTGAATTTATGTTATGGAAATTATATTTTCATGTGAAATGTATATTCATAGACCCGTTGAACTTGTTTGAGCACAAAGGGAAAACTCGGGTATTTAGGTGGGTGGACGTGTACTTGTATGCTTATGAATCCGTGTCGTTTGGCCTCAGTTTCACTTAGTCAGATTTAGGAATACAACTCTAACTAAAATATAATTTTTATTATTTGGGACCACTAAGTTATGGGTATGTTCCGTACTAGTGGCTCAAGCACAAGAATAGGTATTTGTGATGGTTACTCTCACTGATATACGAGGAACCTGTGACCCACAACTACCTAGTTCCTAGGAGTTATTTCCCATTGCATGTGCTCAATAGATATTTCATTCTTACCGTCAGTATACGGTATGAGTGGATAGAAAATTTAGTATCTTTAATATTTATTTTAAAAATTATTATTCTTTAAATTATCCCACTTGAAAACTATTTTTATTTAATGTTACATCGTTTAGAAAGTGTAACTAGCATTTCATGTTTTTGAAAGCTTGCATGTTTTTCATCTTAAAATGTTTATCACATGGAATCTATTCGTGGTGGTATCTTATTGGGATTTGGCTCACACCCGACATACACCCTTGTGTGTAAGTAGACTTGGTTATTTTTGTTGTCATAGGTGGGGTAGAGTTTTTAGTTCATGTGGTTTGTGTTTATAACAGGTCCTTGATGCTGAGGTCTTTTAGAGATGGCTTGAGGGCAGTGCCTCTTTCCATGAGGGTTCTTGGGATGTTCCCTATTGGTTTTGTACATTTTTTATAGTTTTTTAGATGTTTTAAAAATATGTAATTCAGTTATGATTTTCTTGTAAAAGATTGTTTGGATTGAAAATTCAAGATTCATTTTTTTGGATTATTTTGTTGTTTTATGTTTATAAATTCTAGTAAATCATTACCAATTTTTACTTTATGATACCTAGGCACTTGTGCCAGCACATGGGGATTGGGAACGCCCTTTAGGACTTTTTGCGGGCCCGGTTGAGGGCTAGTTTTGATGGTGACCGGATTCGGTTCGTGATAAAATCTATTAAAAATTCTCTATACATTATATAGAGGTTCTAGTATTTATTAAATACAATTATAGGGGTCCCTATAAGAAGACCTAATGGTGGGATTCTGATAAATAAGTAACCTTCCTAAAAAGAATTTTTGAAATTTTTTAATCTCATACATTATCTCAATATAAATAATTATTCATAATGTATAACATTCAGTATCCTAAGTATTTTTCAATATTATTTTTGGTAATGATCTGACATTATCCTCACACTTTTCAATCAAATGGGATACTAATGTATCACATGTTCAAATGTGTTTACAACCACCACCAAGAAGCAACACAATTTACTTTTCATCACCTTTTTTGATGGATTGAAATCATGATAAATTTAATACTAGGAAATTATATTTATAAAATAATTTTAATTCTTTAATTTTAATTTTATATTTACCCTTTATCTTACAATCCTTAGGAATACTATAATATCACACATGCATACATGATGTCCACCACCTACATGAAGTGATGTGAGACTTTTTCATTTATTATTTACATAGACTATAATAATGATTGATTTAATTCACATATATAGTTTATATTATATTATAATTATTCTGTAATCTTGAATAATTGTTTTCCTTTTTTTCATTCCATCCATTAAAATGTTGAAATAGTACTCAAGCTTATATAAAACATACCATATCTACTAATAATGAAATTTATATCTATTATATGTATCATTTATAGATAAATATTGATATATATATATACTACAGTGGATATTTTATCATTATTAACATTATGTAGATGATGGAAAAATGTAAAATGTACAAGAACCACAAAAATGAAAAGTTAATTTTCATGAAAAAAATAGTCAACACTCTGAAATGATGATTATAATTATTTTTTTATAAATATTTTCCAAATTGATACAAGGGGATTATATATAATATTAGAAGTATGTAAATAATCTTAGAATAGAATTAAAATAATATTATATTTATTATATATTTTCTTAGGGAATTTTAAAAGAAATTACAATTTGATGTAGTGATTTTATGTTACAATCACATTGACTATCGATATTGATTGTGATTATCTCTTCTCTTATAAAATATTATATCATATATCTAATGAAAAAAACAAATTTTATTCTACTATATTTATTTCTATTGATTACATGGTTTCGTTTAATTTCCATCTATTATCATTCTTATTTTCCAAAAAGAATATTTTTAGATATATAAAATATTTTTTTATTTATTTGATTGAAAATTATTTTTTCCATATTGATCTCATCTAATATTGTTTTTAGTAATATATATAATATTCTATAATTATTTATAAAACTATTCATTACACGTGATTTTTTTTTCTATTTTTTTAAATTGAATCTTTTTATCTTTTTTAAAATGACATAGTTTTTAATTTTTCAAGAAAATGTGATTGGAATTATTGAATTAACACACATCCAATAAATTTCCCTTACTTAAATAATGAATATCTAGTAAATTAAACATTCACTTATATGACCCAAATGTATTTTAAGGGAAATTTTCTGTATAATATTTGGAAAATTTTTAGATTTTATATAATTGATTAAAATGTGAATGGATTTTTATCCATAAATTGATCCAGGATCCTTTTAAAGGATCTTTTCATCTATGAAAGCATACTTTTATGTTTTGTAGTCTTCACTAGGCATATGAACCAGTGATACCATTATAATTAGTTATATGGATGGGTTGTGGTTATAATGATTAAATCTCTATGAAAACCATTTTCATTTACCTGGGTTAAGTTTTAATGAATACTTTTATAATCATACATCATAACTATGGATGATTTAATGATTATGTAAAGGTGGAATTATAATTAAATATCACTACAAATAAATTGGTAATAATTAATTTTTTATTAGACAAAAACTTAAATGGGTGGTTATCTAAATCCCAAAACATGATTTAACATAAAATGTTATCCTATACCTGATACAATTTTGAATGAAATAGTTTACCTGATGCCCAAAATAGTATACATTGGAGGTCTTCCCAAGCCTGAAAAATTTATATTGGATAATATCCAAATATTAGGATATTTTTAATTTCCTCAAAGGAAAACATGAATTAATTTTTCATTTATTGTTATAATTCCTTCCCTCATGCCACACATTTTAGTCATGAATTTAAGGTTGTGTAATACTTTAATGGATTGTTATCTGAAATCCATTCATGATTAATATCATATGATCCGCTAAAAATTATTCCAATATCATTTTTACGTTATTTGAATTGGTACGTTTGATTTTCAAACGTTATGATCAAATTATATTTGACAATATATGATAGTCATGTATTAATGATCACTGATATATCCCTTTTTTAACTATTAGGAGAGTCTGAGTTCACACATTCTTATGTTTCATTTCCCCATAATAATAAGAATAGTTTTAAATATTATATTTCTAATAAGGGTTCAAAATATAATGAAATTTTTGGGAGATTATTTAAACATCCCATGAACATTTTTTTCCATATCCAATTTCAAATGACATCAAACTTGTATGATTATCCTATGGATAATAATATTGTGTAATGGAAATTCAAAAATTAGGTATTAATATCATGGTATTAATGGTATGGGTCACTATTTTTTGTATCATAGTAATGATTTGTTATTTTTAGAATAAACGAGGAGGAAAAGTTTTTTATATCAATTATAATAATAATATGTATAGGATTACATAATAAGATAAAATAAATAATGGTGTATGATTTTTGTAGAAATAAATCTCTTTCAAGAATCAAAATGAGTATTTGGTCTTCGAAAAAATTAAAAATGGTGTAATAACCCCAAAGTGATTTGATTAATTATGTATCAACCATATTATTTATTCATGGTGAGTGTGACATTACATCAGTAATGGTTTGAAACTAACAGGATATATCTTTGGGATAATTAAAATTTACAATAAGAATATTCATGAAGGATTTCAATGAGAATTTATCATTTATTTTCTCGAAAAAACCTATGGTTTCATAGAATTAAAATAATTTTTCTTTATTTAGACATCACATATAGGATATGTTTTATTATTTTTATATCCATTAAGGTTATTTTTTCTCATATTATGATTTTCTGATTGATTTAACAATTATAATTGAAGAGAAACTGGTTGATTAAGAATGTGATGTACAATGTAATTAATTTACTACTGATATATAGAATTTAATACAATCTAGACTGAAAAATGTAATTATCATGTTTAACAAAATATCACAATCCATAAATAATGATTAGCTTCCAAAAGATAAAATGAGGGATGATCGTCTTATTGAGTCCCTTGTGAGGAAACATCCATGTTCTGTTTGTGAATATGGTGATCTATTAATTGTCATGACCATGGTCAATACCATTAATAATATAATTTCAATTTCATAGTTTTCAGATCATGAGGATTTTTTTATTTATATCAGTTTGATAATGAATAAAATTAATGGTTAACTCTCATCTTGAACATTGGAAATGAGTAAAAAATTGAATCTATGGAGTTTGATAATTTTTAAGGTTATTCTTAAATAATTAGACTGCTTTTACTTTTCATATAAAAAAATGAGAAATAATTCCATGAGCTAAACCATAATAATGATGAATATATTTTTGCATTTGATTAATACTTTACAGGACTTATGATGTAAACATATGGTGCTATTGTCGAACTTGAATCTAATATTTTTCATTCAGAGGCATAGTAAAAATTCACTGAAGTGTGTTATACATAATAGACATTAGATGTTATGAAGAAATTTTTTTTGTATTTCCATGGTAGAAATTAAGATTGTAGTTACACCTAAGACTCAATTTTTTAATTAGAAAATAATGATGGAATTAAAAGAGAAGTATAATAATAAAAACAATGGGGGATATGGTGAGGAATTTATTATAACTAATTTTTTTACAGAAAAATTAATAATATTTCATAAAGGGGACTAATCAATGAATTTTTTGTGGAAAGGATGGTGAATGTGTAATCAAGTAATGAATTTATGGGGGATGGTAGACAAGGATAGTGGAATAGAACCATAGACTGAACCTCCCACACAATATTATTTAATACCCCATTTGTATGATATTATTTAAACTATTTCTCAAACAATATTATTAATGATGATGATCTAAATGAAAACTTCATATGCCTAGAGACAATGGAGAATGTCATTCGACCACTATTTTTGATGTGGGATACCATATCAATGTTCATAAAAGGTACACATATCATCCAATATATAAAATATAATACACTCTTTAACTTTGTATTAAAAGACTTTTTAATATTTTATGAATTCTATAATAGTATGAAAATACTACCTTTATAATAGGTTTTTTAATTTCTAATTAGAAAATCTAATTGTATGGTGATCACATCTCACGTCTATGTTTCCACTCTGATTGGGGATTATGGGAATGTTCTTCCAATAAAAACAATTATTACCGCTATATTAGAAATTTCTGTTCAATTAGGAATGTATTTTAATGAAGTTAATATAACCCACATCAATTATTGAAAATGTGATGTTATGGTTGTATTTATAAACCACAGAATTATCATGTATCTATTCCATAATAAAAATGATCATCTCATTGAAATTTCATCCATCGAATATGTATTTATTATTTTGAAAATTATTATTTTTATCTTAGATAGGTTTTGATAATCTCAACATAATATATATTCCTTTATTCTATGTATTTTTTATTATTTTACAATCACATTTTCTAGTATTCCTTAGAAATATTAATTTCAGTTTACAATAGAACTCGTAAAAAGTGATACAAAAATTTCCATGATAACATATTGAATGTTCTCGAATGAGTTAAAAAAATTAATGAAGAAAATACAATAGAATCATGATAATGTATTCATTTGGTCAATAATGTCTCCTTGAGTTGAACAATGTCATATTGTATGAACATGGACGGTCATTTCACCTCTATATTGATTATTAGAATAAAAAAATAACAAAAGCATGACCAAATATCTTCTACCCCATATTGGGGAATGTTATATAAATTTTATAGCGTCTAAAACTTCTATACATTTATCATTATTTCTCAATATCATAAAAAATGGTCAAGAATAAGGATATATGGAAAAAAACATTCTTTATTGGATATATACAATAGGAAATTATAGTGATTTCATTTGGTCTTACTAATTCTCATACCATCTTATTTGATTTAATTAATATTGAATTTATAGCTAACCATGATTATTTTGTTATAGTATTTATATAAAATATTTTAAAATATTATAATATAAATTAATCATGATGATCACTTGATGACTAAATTGAGGACCCTAAATAAGAAAATTTTCTATGAAAAATTATAAACGATTGATTTTTTGGATAAAAATGATTCATTTTTGGGTAAAATAATCTCATGTGGGGTAATATATATGGCTCCATAATCGGATAAATTTATTGAAATATTTTCTAGACTAATCATTATGATTTATATCTTAAGTTTACCTAGTTTTTTATGTTATTGTTGATTCCTTGTAGACAATTTCTCATGGATATTGAATCCAATCAACATTTTATCATTGAAGGGATACATGTTCATATGGTTATATTAATATAAGAAAAATACAAAGGAGAATAAGGGATGTATAATCTATGTACATAGTGGCCGTAAACATTTATAGAAAATATTACATGATTTTATGCATAGTAATCCATGATAGGAAACCCAAGGACCATATTTTCTATTGTATTTGGGGTATTAGACACAAAATTCAATGACAAAAATATAAAATAATTCATCATTTTATTCAACTCTATAATTATATCCTAAATCATTTTTCTCACCTATAACTACATAGGATATCATGGGAAATTCAAAATCTAAATGGATCATGAATAATCCATGTTAGGTAAGAAACAAGGGAATAAATCATAGAACATGGGTTAAAAAGAATAAAATAATAATATAAAGTCACGGTTCAGGAATATACATATTGAATCATAAAATATAGAACATGGAATCATATTATCAGTGGAATATTAGAATGTGACCATAGTATATAACAAGACATAAACAAGAGTCATGGATGTATTCCAAGACTATATCACATCCTGGGCAATGTCTCATAATGGATTATGATTACTCCCAAACCCCATACATAATATCTCATGTGAAAATAATTTCCCGATTCATTGAATATATAAATGGGAACACATAGCATAATATGGTAATGCTTTTTTTTTGCATAATGAAATCAAACACATAGAATAAACAAAGGGGTTATCCATGGATAAAAAATGGGTATCGTAATAGAGCCATAAGTCATAACAAATGTGTGTATAACAATGTTGTCCAAAATGAATTCATTTAAATATTTATAGGAAGATAATATGGAATGAAATTTATATATCATGAATAATGATGTTAAAATGATGTGGAACCATGAAAAATAGTTGTCATGTTCCTTAAAAAATGTTCCACGTATGAGTTGTTTACTGAAAATAATAATGTGCCTTTAATGAAGAAAATATATTAATTGTTTGTATAAAACTTTTAATGAAGTAAAATAGGTTTTCATGATAAAATTAGTTATTTTAGAAAATTATTAGCAGGTTAGAATAGTTCATGGAGTGTAGTTGATAATGGTTAAGAAGTAGAGGTGTTCCCTTTAATCGAGCATGCTAATTGAGAGGAATTAAAAAGGAAACCAATTAAAACATATATTTACCCATTAAATAGGGATGATTGAAAACCTTTATAAAATTTTGGAACGTATACATATAATTTATAAAAATTATTTAAAATAATGCAGAAATAAATTGGGGTAAATAGATATAAAGTGTAATCAAAATGGAAATAGGAGGTTTGGAGAGTTCCCTTGGCTTTTGTCTAATTGCATTCTGTAAATTCCCATAATGTACTAGATAATAACATTACCTTCATTAATTATATAATATAGAATATATTATACATTTATTTGATTTATAATAAATTTAATTATATCAGGGTTTTCAATTTTGATTATTTGTAAACATTAATTTTGACATTTAGGGAGTTTTTGTTTCATGGATTCAGGCTCGGTTTGATTTTTATAAATATGTATGTTTTATATTATTGGGAATAATTAAACATAAGTGATATTAAATTGTATTAATTAATTTATATAAGTATTAATGGTCCAATATATCAATTTTTTTCTTGTTTGAGGAGGCTAAATTTCATAAATGGTAAATGATAAATGATTTGTTTATTATGGAGTATTTTGATATTCATTGAAAAGTTTCAATTTTTTTAGTATTATGTAAATTTATTTGTTCCAAAACATGTGAAAAATATAATATACATGTTGAAATATTTTTTAACCATAATAATAGATTTTTGAACATTTTTGAAGGCGGAAATCGAAAATGAGAACTAATTTTCATCGAATACAATAAACCACTATAATGTGTACTATGATTTAATTTCAATGAAATAGAGGATATAGGAAAAGAGATGGAAATAAAATGTTAAATTATATATATAAGTTTCTAGTATATAAATAATATTGGAGTTTTAATTATTTTATGGTTGGCGGAGGTGGGAGAAGTAGAAAATAAATTAAAATATTCATTTGAGTAAGTCACATGTCGAATATCACCTCTATGAAGAACCCATTAAAGTTATTATAATTTGTAATTTTTTGAGACCAAAATTTTTGAGAGGTAGGGAAGATTTCTGGGAAATAAAAAGGGTTGAATATTTATAATCACTATAGATTATATAGTTTTATGAGAAGGGGTTGTGATGGTTTATATTTATAGCGGTGGAGATTGGATTTTTCGATATTTATATTCATTAGTTTATTATTTTGGATCAAGTATATGAATAGTGTTGATTATAATGACTAAATACCATAAATGGTTCAATATTTTTAGAACCAATGCATTCATAATTCATCAAGGAACAAAAATTCATGTATTTTGATTATTATTTTCCATGACTTGAGTTATTGTATTTAACTATTCATTAACAATAAAACTATTTCAGAAAAATCTAGAAAAATCACCACTATTTTTTATGTTTATATTAAAAAAATAATTTCATTATAAGACAATAGTATTATAAATAAGATTAATTTAAATTTTAAATATAATCATTATTTAATCAAAAAATACAAAATGTTATGTTATAATTTATTTTAAACCCATTTAAAAATCGATTAAACTCATATAAAATTATTTAATGACTATAATTAAACATAATATTAAATTATGAATTTATTTTTCCAAAAAATATATTTTGTTTTACATAAATATATTTATTTTAAATATATGATTAAACATTTATATTTTACAAAAATAACAATACATAATTTATCAATTTTATAAAATTTAGTAAATACTATAGTAATATAACTATATTGTATTTTTATTCATAATATACCTATATATTAATTTACACCTTTATAGGTGAGTTTAAAATTCAAATGACCTGATTACTAACATTTTTATTTATGATGGCCATATAGGTTCATTAATTTCAATAAATATAACATATTTCATTCATCTTCTTTCACATCTTCATTCCCTTATTATTATGTATTTTCATTTTAAAAATGAATATTATATTATTATTAGAAATTTATTATTTCTACATCCTTTTCAAGAATGGAGTCATTTTAGTGGATTTATAATATCCATAGTTTCCATTATTTATTTTCCCACTATAATATTTAGAATTTTGATTGGTTTAATTACTAACTAATTTATCATTCATCATTTATGTAAATAACTTTTTATTGGTTCTCTATTTGGTATATGTTTTTATGAAATAATTATAAGAAAATAAATTTCCTTGATTAAATTATTGATTGTTACCTCCCCCCTTCTGAAATTTAACCATCTAAAAGTTTTTATAAATACTGAAGGGAAAATACATGAGGTTATTTCTCCTTCATTACTTCCTTTGTTTCCCTTTTTACCTCTTTATACTTATAGTTCCTCAATAGTACATTGAATGTTTTAGGGCCCTTGTTATGTATAATCGTTTCTCTTTTTCCAAAATCTTCACTGACTAATCCTTATAAAAGAGATCAAATTCATGGTTTATGCCCTTTGAGTATAATATATGTGAGGGATATACTTTATTATTTCTCAATATAGATATGATTAACACATCATGTACTTGATATGTGGTTGCTCGAAGTCCAAGTCCATAGGCCCCAACATTAATAAGATTAAGATTCAAGAAGGGGCCAATGTAGTAGGGGACATATATACTCTTGATTCCCAAATATCATGAACCTCTTCCATATAGATATATAAATGAATAAAATGTCACCAATATCAGAATCTATTTCCTTTTATAGATTATCTATACATGTATTATGTCGATTTTGGGCTCCATGGATATTATACAGCATGGTCTTTGTCTTTTCTATAATTTCACCATACTTTTCTATTTCTCATATGATTATATTCACTAACTCCAACCCATAATAATTTTTTTTTCTATATTAAAGAGTAAAAAATTTCATATAGAGCCATTCGATGCTTGTGTGGAAAGTATTATGGTAAATTAACATGACCAGAGAAAGATTATGATGTCATACTCTTATTATTTCTATCAATCTTGTTCTATGTGTATATTATTGTTCTCGAATTGTCGACCTAGATTTACAATCAATCTGGAGGTGAAAAGATGTTATGAAGCTCAACTCAGTATTTCAATATTATTGGATAATTTTTTAGAACCTAGAGAAACATCTCATATCATGATGGGATATATTTAAAATTTTAATCCATGTATCCTAACTACTTCTATGAAGAATATGTATGTGTGCTGGTTGAATTAAAAGACTGCACTAATTAAAATATAGTTAAAAGTGTTTGAATGATGATCCATAATGGATTATATAATATTATTTTCTTCTATATATCATTGGAATATAAAAGAAAATATATATACTGATTTTTTCACATTTTCGTATAGGTACTGGTAATGGTTTCACTATTCCCATGCATTTTTCCCTTTCTAGATTCACTTTTTAACATACAAGAATCTTTGTTTTGCATTTAGCGATCTCCTTCTTCATATTGTACCAACAATATATCTCTCAAAAATCTAAATTAATATTTTTGATACGTGGGTGGATATATACTGTTGATCTATGTGGATAATTTGAAATATCAATCATTATAATATTAAATGATGGCACTTATAGTCTTGAATAAAATATTATGATCCTTGGTCATCAATACTGAAAATTGATGATTTCTTATTTCTGATATCTCCAACCTTCATATGAATTTCTACATCATTTCATTAAGAATCATTTATATTTTCTAAAATTGGTGGTTGATAAATAATTTTGTTAAATAAATGATTTTTCAACTTCCAATATTATTCCCATGTATATCCTTTGGAAGTCATTGAATATTAAGTCTTCCTTAGTTATTATCAGTGATAAACATACATGATTATTTCTTCATAAGGAATATTCAACATTATTTTCGTAAATAGGACAATATTGAATTGAGAAGTCATAATACTTTATGATTTAGAACCACATTCATTGATTCATTTTATTCATCCAATTTTTTAAATATATATTTGAGGATCTAATGATGACAATACATCACATGTAGAGACCCGAAGCCTGGCGTACATTGACCTTACATTACATTTGCGGAATACTTAGTACATAACAAAAACACACACACAAGGATCGTAATAGTTTAGTGTCTTTGGAAACTCGGAATGTAATCTTCTAATCGTGGTGAAAGATCTTCAATATCTCCCATAAAGATCTTCCCCTTTTTTTTACCAAAAACCTTTATTTATGTCCTGGGGAAAAGAAAACATAAAAGGGTGAGCTCAAATGCTCAGTAAGGTTATACAAAAGAAAAAAATTCAATCACATCATATTCATAAGAACATAACTTTTGGAAATCTTAACCTGCAAAAGAGAGCATAATTTCATAACATGGGATAAATCATGGCAGTGAAATGTAATCACAATATTCATAACATAAAACATGGAACTTTGTGGCATTCACACATAATCATAGAGAATCATTTCTTGTTAGTCAAGACTCATTGCCAAGACTATCTTAGTGGACAAAGTCCCTTTCTGAATCGAGTAACCCTCGTTTCAGTCCTGTTTCACTGAACCGGTATAACCTACCATTCCAGCCATGTCTATCTCATGAGATATAAAATCTTTACCCAATGCATTGGAGGGAGATATAGGTCCCACCCATCTCATAATGATACCATTCTTATGTGTGCCACAAAATCATAAATCTTACATCATTTCATAACCCATGTAATAAAAATGGGATTCTTAAAACAACATGACATCATAAAACTATTCATATAAGATAATGGAATTCATAAACATAATTCCATCACAACATAGTCAAATCAATGTAAAAATATTGATATAAACAGAACCCTTTATTATCTTAGATGGAAAATAATTTTGATAAAACACTTGAAATGAATTCTTGAGGAAAACATCCTTTCTTCTTCAAAATCAATTTCTTTTCACAAAACATCATGCAATTTTAAAAGAAAGAGATTTTATTAAAAATAGTCATGAAATCTTTTTGAGGAAGCTTCATGAAAATAAGGCTTTATAAAACCGTAAAAATTCGTTCGTTCCGTTTAAGTTAAAAAAAACATTCTTCGTACTTTTGTCGGAAAAATCAAAAAATACCTCGTACGGAAAACGACAAAAGACTCCTTTCATTTCCTTTACTAAAAACTCACCGAAGGGTAAAATTGGATTTAAACAATTGTAGTTGGATGGAAATAATATTACATATTTATGAAACATGGATGTGGATGATAAAATACACCCCAGTAAATGCCAAAGTAAAAACAATCTCGGATAAAAATGAGATTGTGATATTTCCCTTACCTTAGGTCCGGTTTGCTTTGTACGTGTCCGAAGCTCCTGTATAATGGTTTAAATAATGTCATTGACTTATTAAAGAATCATATTCATTGTTATGATATCATATATGGTTCACTTATGACATTATATTACCCGTTCTTTTGTAAATTCCATGTTAAAGAGGCGTTTTGGGTAAAATCGTTTCTTTTATCGTAGGTGTTTTGACTTGTTGTTATTGACATTATTATTACTTATATCATGATTTACTTACTTCCAGAATATAAAATATGATTTATATATCATATATATTCAGTATAAATATATATATATAATAGATAGATAAATGAAATGAAAAACACCGTTCATGGAGACGGTAGTCCGTACGTACGCATGAACGCTGTTTTCCTTTCCCTATTGTCTTGAATGGAAGTAAGTAGATGACATACATATATATATATACATAAATCCAGTAGCTTTATAATGTCATATATTTCATTATTATTTCTTATATATACTTTGTAATCATTCTTAAATGGTTAACATGGAGAATGAATCTCATCGCGTCGTGGAGACGGTAGTCCGTACGTACGCACGAGCGATGATATCATTTCCATAAATATTGAATTGAATTGGAGTGGATTATACAATATATCAGAATCAATATGATGTTTTAATAACTATTTATAGTTATTCTTTACACCATTATACCCATCCATGTAAGGTGGTGGTGGAAAATAGATTACACCACGGCGTGGAGACGGTATTCCGTACGTACGCACGCGCGGTGATTTCTTTTTCCGTAGGATAGATAGATGGTGAAATATGGTTGTTTCATACTTATAATAACATATCAGTATATGAGTGATACTGATGTTATTACTTCATAATGAAACAACCTAAGAAGAAGAAGTGGAAGAAGAAATAAAGATGAAAGAATTGGTAACGGTAATTACCTCTTCTTTGAAGCGCCTTTTGGAGACTTCCTCTTAGGGAACTAAAATTGGTCTTTGAGGAAGACCAGAACCTCTAGGATGTTTCTAGGGAAGTGGAGAAGAGATTTTGGCAGGGGTTGGCCGAGATTGAGTTCTCAAATTGGTGTGAGGAGGAGGGGGAGGAGGTGTCCTTTTATAGGGGAGGAGAGGGGCACCTTAGGAATATCTCAAAATATTATTTTATATTAAAGTCAAAATCGGTTTATAATGGTTCCAAAGGGTCTTATTTCGAAGCTAAAGTGGGGATGGGTCTAAATCCTATCAACCAATAGGATTTAGACAAGTTTAGGGTATTATTTTAACCTTATCAATTAGATTTAACTCTAAGTTAAATAATTTAACTTTTACCGTGTCTTTTTGTTTTCTTTCACTATATGGTTAATAAACTTACTATAACATGCCAAAAGAACCCCAAATTGTATATTATTAATACATATATCCTTATCTAAGTCATTTGGCCGAACCTTAGATTTTTAGGAATAAACAAACAATTAATAATATAATATTTGATTTAAAAACTATTTTGTGTCAATTTTGACACTATTTGATATATGATTTTTGTGAAAGTCATAACAGAATTATATTTTCGAACCAAGTTGATTAAATCAACACTAATATATCATAGTAACCTAGAAAATTAGTGGAATTCATAAAAAGTCTTAAATTACATTTATTTTGGTATTTATATTATCAATTATGTCAATATTTCATTAATAAGATAATTACTGCATCATCTTTGTGTCATAAATAAATTATATTATTTGATGTCTAAAAATTACAAATAAAATACCATAATGTAGGAAATATTTTTAGCTTTCTAATGAATATTTATAGTCTAATTTATCTTATGTATAACCCCATATTAAAAATGATTTACTTATTAAACTTTGATTTTAACTATTTTAACCCTTCTTTAAATAAATTAATAATAAATGTCCTAATCTAATCCAAGTGGGCCAAAATGGTCATATTTTATTCCTAAGTTTGTTTTTGGTCGAATTACACTTGTCCAATAGAATTAGGACATGTGTTAGGGTAATATTAATATCATATTTACCCTTAGTTACCCTATTTACTATTAACCGTGGTAAAAAAATAAAAAGTTACTATTCACCAAAAAATTATTTTCATCTCATTGAAGCACATTTTAGTCCTTGATATTAACCGTGTCTCTCGGATTTTTGAAATTCCATTCACAGAAGCGGTAAAATTAAGTTTTATGCAAAAATTCAGTTTTTAACCTACCACTTAGTAGTTTCACTATTCATCAAAAATTGATGTTTTTCAGAACAATGCCAAAATTTCATCCCAAGCTATATTTCATATTCCGAATTCAAAAATGAAGTATATTTTACCAAATTCATAACATAAAAGTTGCATTAATTAATTTTATAATTAAATCCCGATGTTAAAACAAATAGCGTGTTTTTAAGAAACAATATCCATCAAAATATTGACACTTGTTTATGTCTAGTTTAAATGTGAAATTACATCCAATGACCAACATTGTATTAAATTGTAAAAATATATTCTAAATATACTTTAAAACCACTCAAATTAATGATTTATCACTATTAATTATTTCTATTAAAAAAGTTGTTTTTAATTATAATTTAGTAATTTTCACTATTCATCAGAATATGAAAGTTATCCGAAAAGTACCAAAATTTCACCTTAGGCTAAATTCGATACTCCGAATCCAAAAATAAAGTTCATTTTGAAAAATGAGATTTACTGGATTTCAAAAAGTGGTTATTACTATTCATAACGGCTAGTTTTAATAATATTTTTATAGCATATCGTTGTTTAGTGAAACTCGGTATTGCGTACTACACACGCTATCGAGGAAGGTCGCGATTGCGTGTAATGCAAGACAAGTCAAGGATGTGTGTTGTGCAAGCTCCTTTTGGTGTAGCGTACAACACAAGACATTAGTGAAATAAAAAAGAATATTTTTCATAAAATCTCGGGTTGTTACATTCTACCCCCCTTAAAATGAATTTCGCCCTCGAAATTCGTCGGGGTTATAAATGGTTTACTATTTGAAAGTTTCTTTAATAGAAACCCACATCGTAAAAGGGAATACCAAAACTTGGCTTTAAAAACTAAAGTATGAAATGTAACGATTACCCAAATAAACTAATCACTGGATTTCCACATAGGTGAAAATATGGATACGGAAGAGAAATCTAACCATCATGTTCTGATGGAGAGTGGTAGAGAACATGGCTATGGAAAAGCCAGTAATCACAAATCCATAGATTTGTGATGATATAAGGTACCATCTGATTCATCAGGTATAAGAGAACTAGGACAACATTTTTGGTTTTCAAGATCATTTCCCTAAAGTTAAAGAATTTGAATTAGAATAAATACTTACTTTATTTTGGTACAATCTCACTGTTGTTCGTGCCTTTAACAATTTCCACTTCATCTCTAAAATAAATGAAGTTGAATTTGTTATTCGTGAAGTGTTAGAAGATCATGTGATAGAATGACGGGTCATTCCATCTGTTTCAAACAAAAGGTTAGCAAAATTATATACATAAGTCGATCTATAGTGAGATTAATCACATATGGACTTATACTTCATATATCATACTGCTTAATATAATAAAACTAGTTTCTACTAAACAGGGACTTCCTGTAGGCTAGTGGTAGGCAATAAAGGCCAGTCGCACTTCGGTTGTGGGTTCGATTCCTACAGCCTTGTCCGAAGCGATGGGTTGTCGCCCGTCCTGTAGGTTGTCCCTTTTTCTAAAACTACGTTACTATAACATCCCATCAATAATATCGAAAATCTTCTATCCTTAAACAATAATAACTTATGTCCAACATAATCCAGTCTAATCTTTAGGCTTATACATAATACTGCAGTCCACTCTCATAATATAGTGACATCGATTACCAGAGATTTAATACTGTCGTTGATCCCCACATATCATAAGATATGTCTTGTTGGTCACATTCCAAACATTCAAAGTCCTTAATCGTGTATTCTCTTGAATACCTTAGTGAAAACATGAGTGCAGTTAAAAGTTACCAAAATCCTCAAAATTCTATATACTCAAACCATGATATCACTTAGTCCTTATATCAATCATGAGCTCATGAATACTATTAAACATTTCATTTTCTCGTCTTCATTATGCGCATATCATCTTATTTCAAAAAAAATATCTCAATCACTTTGAATACCACATCAATAAATATTGCAATACTCAATGATACAACATTATTTTGGAATCCCATTACATAAACACTTAATCATTCCACCACATCGTTGTCATATTCGACATTGCCAATAGTGATCGCATGTGATTTCCCTTTGTCATTTGCCTTCAGTGGTTGCTCATGTTGATCATCACTAACCCTTGGATTAGGGAAATTATTAGCATAATGCCCCATTTCCTTGCACTTGAAGCATTGAAGTGTTGGCAGTGCGTTCTCTGCAGTGTTTGCTTTATTCACATTATTAGAAACCCTTTTTCCATTACTTCGACACTCAGCTGCTCGATGACCTTCTTTTCCACACTTAAAACATTTTCTAGTCCCTTTAAGACAATCTCCACCATGCTTCTTTCCACACTTTGTGCATAAGGAAACATTCATATTCTTTTCACCATTATTCTGAGATTTCTCGTTGAATTCCATCTTTCGTTTCTTGTCAAAACCATGAGATGGATATGTAACACCAACTTCCATTTCTACCTTGATAGAACAACGCACAATTTCTTCATAGCTACTGAAGTCTCTTATAGCTAATGCCCTTCGAAGACTTGGTTTTAAGCCACTGAAAAATCGATCAACTTTACTTTCAGGTTGGATGATAATTCCAGAAGCATACCTTGCAAGTCTTGTAAAATTTCCTTCATAGGTACCAACAGATTCATCGTCCCTTGGTTCAGTTCAAGAAACTCTTTCTCCATCTTTGTTCGAAGAATACGAGGGAAGTACTTACTGAAAAACAAGTTCTTGAACTCGTCCCATTCCATGGACTCAATTTCATCTCTTGGCCTCGTATTCTTGATAATATTCCACCATTGATCAGCTTCACCTTCCAAACGATATACTGCTAAGATGAATTTATCATGTTTAGAACATTGAAGAACTGAAAATATCTTTTCAGTAGTACTAATCCATTGTTCAGCAACTAATGGATCAGTAGACCCACCGAAAGAAGGTGGAAGCTGCCTCATGAAGGATTCAACAGAATGTTGCTCCTTCCTTTGCTCGTTTGGAAGTCCTGCATGATTCATAGCTTGAGAAAGTTGTGTGAGCATGGCTACAAGATTTTTCATTCCAGCTCCTATATCGTTTGGTTGCTCAGGGGAACAATCATTGCATTTCCCATCACATTCCTTATTAACACGGTTCCTTCGGGTTCCAGCCATCTTCTAAAACCCCAAAAGAATAGTGTGAGAGGCAAAAATCATGCTAGGAAAAACAACATAATAAAGGGTTTGTACCCTCAATATCTAACATCTTAGGTTAAATTCGAAGATCGTTAGCGCAATTCTAGGACTATAACCTATACGTATACTTAACCTTAGAGACATCCCTAGACATACCTTAGAAATATCTCTAGGGATCTCACTAAAGTTCTCGCATCCTAGTTTCCAAAGGTTGACTAAACCTTTCCTCTGATACCAACTGTAGAGACCCGAAGCCTGGCGTACATTGACCTTACATTACATTTGCGGAATACTTAGTACATAACAAAAACACACACACAAGGATCGTAATAGTTTAGTGTCTTTGGAAACTCGGAATGTAATCTTCTAATCGTGGTGAAAGATCTTCAATATCTCCCATAAAGATCTTCCCCTTTTTTTTACCTAAAACCTTTCTTTATGTCCTGGGGAAAAGAAAACATAAAAGGGTGAGCTCAAATGCTCAGTAAGGTTATACAAAAGAAAAAAATTCAATCACATCGTATTCATAAGAACATAACTTTTGGAAATCTTAACCTGCAAAAGAGAGCATAATTTCATAACATGGGATAAATCATGGTAGTGAAATGTAATCACAATAATCATAACATAAAACATGGAACTTTGTGGCATTCACACATAATCATAGAGAATCATTTCTTGTTAGTCAAGACTCATTGCCAAGACTATCTTAGTGGACAAAGTCCCTTTCTGAATCGAGTAACCCTCGTTTCAGTCCTGTTTCACTGAACCGGTATAACCTACCATTCAAGCCATGTCTATCTCATGAGATATAAAATCTTTACCCAATGCATTGGAGGGAGATATAGGTCCCACCCATCTCATAATGATACCATTCTTATGTGTGCCACAAAATCATAAATCTTACATCATTTCATAACCCATGTAATAAAAATGGGATTCTTAAAACAACATGACATCATAAAACTATTCATATAAGATAATGGAATTCATAAACATAATTCCATCACAACATAGTCAAATCAATGTAAAAATATTGATATAAACAGAACCCTTTATTATCTTAGATGGAAAATAATTTTGATAAAACACTTGAAATGAATTCTTGAGGAAAATATCCTTTCTTCTTCAAAATCAATTTCTTTTCACAAAACATCATGCAATTTTAAAAGAAAGAGATTTTATTAAAAATAGTCATGAAATCTTTTTGAGGAAGCTTTATGAAAATAAGGCTTTATAAAACCGTAAAAATCCGTTCGTTCCGTTTAAGTTAAAAAAAACATTCTTCGTACTTTTGTCGGAAAAATCAAAAAATACCTCGTACGGAAAACGACAAAAGACTCCTTTCATTTCCTTTACTAAAAACTCACCGAAGGGTAAAATTGGATTTAAACAATTGTAGTTGGATGGAAATAATATTACATATTTATGAAACATGGATGTGGATGATAAAATACACCCCAGTAAATGCCAAAGTAAAAACAATCTCGGATAAAAATGAGATTGTGATATTTCCCTTACCTTAGGTCCGGTTTGCTTTGTACGTGTCCGAAGCTCCTGTATAATGGTTTAAATAATGTCATTGACTTATTAAAGAATCATATTCATTGTTATGATATCATATATGGTTCACTTATGACATTATATTACCCGTTCTTTTGTAAATTCCATGTTAAAGAGGCGTTTTGGGTAAAATCGTTTCTTTTATCGTAGGTGTTTTGACTTGTTGTTATTGACATTATTATTACTTATATCATGATTTACTTACTTCCAGAATATAAAATATGATTTATATATCATATATATTCAGTATAAATATATATATATAATAGATAGATAAATGAAATGAAAAACACCGTTCATGGAGACGGTAGTCCGTACGTACGCATGAACGCTGTTTTCCTTTCCCTATTGTCTTGAATGGAAGTAAGTAGATGACATACATATATATATATACATAAATCCAGTAGCTTTATAATGTCATATATTTCATTATTATTTCTTATATATACTTTGTAATCATTCTTAAATGGTTAACATGGAGAATGAATCTCATCGCGTCGTGGAGACGGTAGTCCGTACGTACGCACGAGCGATGATATCATTTCCATAAATATTGAATTGAATTGGAGTGGATTATACAATATACCAGAATCAATATGATGTTTTAATAACTATTTATAGTTATTCTTTACACCATTATACCCATCCATGTAAGGTGGTGGTGGAAAATAGATTACACCACGGCGTGGAGACGGTATTCCGTACGTACGCACGCGCGGTGATTTCTTTTTCCGTAGGATAGATAGATGGTGAAATAGGGTTGTTTCATACTTATAATAACATATCAGTATATGAGTGATACTGATGTTATTACTTCATAATGAAACAACCTAAGAAGAAGAAGTGGAAGAAGAAATAAAGATGAAAGAATTGGTAACGGTAATTACCTCTTCTTTGAAGCGCCTTTTGGAGACTTCCTCTTAGGGAACTAAAATTGGTCTTTGAGGAAGACCAGAACCTCTAGGATGTTTCTAGGGAAGTGGAGAAGAGATTTTGGCAGGGGTTGGCCGAGCTTGAGTGCTCAAATTGGTGTGAGGAGGAGGGGGAGGAGGTGTCCTTTTATAGGGGAGGAGAGGGGCACCTTAGGAATATCTCAAAATATTATTTTATATTAAAGTCAAAATCGGTTTATAATGGTTCCAAAGGGTCTTATTTCGAAGCTAAAGTGGGTATGGGTCTAAATCCTATCAACCAATAGGATTTAGACAAGTTTAGGGTATTATTTTAACCTTATCAATTAGATTTAACTCTAAGTTAAATAATTTAACTTTTACCGTGTCTTTTTGTTTTCTTTCACTATATGGTTAATAAACTTACTATAACATGCCAAAAGAACCCCAAATTGTATATTATTAATACATATATCCTTATCTAAGTCATTTGGCCGAACCTTAGATTTTTAGGAATAAAATAACAATTAATAATATAATATTTGATTTAAAAACAATTTTGTGTCAATTTTGACACTATTTGATATATGATATTTGTGAAAGTCATAACAGAATTATATTTTCGAACCAAGTTTATTAAATCAACACTAATATATCATAGTAACCTAGAAAATTAGTGGAATTCATGAAAAGTCTTAAATTACATTTATTTTGGTATTTATATTATCAATTATGTCAATATTTCATTAATAAGATAAAAACTGCATCATCTTTGTGTCATAAATAAATTATATTATTTGATGTCTAAAAATTACAAATAAAATACCATAATTTAGGAAATATTTTTAGCTTTCTAATGAATATTTATAGTCTAATTTATCTTATGTATAACCCCATATTAAAAATGATTTACTTATTAAACTTTGATTTTAACTATTTTAACCCTTCTTTAAATAAATTAATAATAAATGTCCTAATCTAATCCAAGTGGGCCAAAATGGTCATATTTTATTCCTAAGTTTGTTTTTGGTCGAATTACACTTGTCCAATAGAATTAGGACATGTGTTAGGGTAATATTAATATCATATTTACCCTTAGTTACCCTATTTACTATTAACCGTGGTAAAAAAATAAAAAGTTACTATTCACCAAAAAATTATTTTCATCTCATTGAAGCACATTTTAGTCCTTGATATTAACAGTGTCTCTCGGATTTTTGAAATTCCATTCACAGAAGCGGTAAAATTAAGTTTTATGCAAAAATTCAGTTTTTAACCTACCACTTAGTAGTTTCACTATTCATCAAAAATTGATGTTTTTCAGAACAATGCCAAAATTTCATCCCAAGCAATATTTCATATTCCGAATTCAAAAATGAAGTATATTTTACCGAATTCATAACATAAAAGTTGCATTAATTAATTTTATAATTAAATCCCGATGTTAAAACAAATAGCGTGTTTTTAAGAAACAATATCCATCAAAAGATTGACACTTGTTTATGTCTAGTTTAAATGTGAAATTACATCCAATGACCAACATTGTATTAAATTGTAAAAATATATTCTAAATATACTTTAAAACCACTCAAATTAATGATTTATCACTATTAATTATTTCTATTAAAAAGTTGTTTTTAATTATAATTTAGTAATTTTCACTATTCATCAGAATATGAAAGTTATCCGAAAAGTACCAAAATTTCACCTTAGGCTAAATTCGATACTCCGAATCCAAAAATAAAGTTCATTTTGAAAAATAAGATTTACTGGATTTCAAAAAGTGGTTATTACTATTCATAACGGCTAGTTTTAATAATATTTTTATAGCATATCGTTGTTTAGTGAAACTCGGTATTGCGTACTACACACGCTATCGAGGAAGGTCGCGATTGCGTGTAATGCAAAACAAGTCAAGGATGTGTGTTGTGCAAGCTCCTTTTGGTGTAGCGTACAACACAAGACATTAGTGAAATAAAAAAGAATATTTTTCATAAAATCTCGGGTTGTTACATCACAACCATCTCAACATATAGAAATATGTTAACATTTTCAATATAAAGATCATAGATGCCAACTCTAGATCATTTTTGGGATATTTTTTCTCATTAAAAATCAAATATATTGAGGAATAATCTATCACATTATCTTTTTTCTTTGTTTGTAATCCAAATACATTTTGTTTATAATTACATTATACCCCAAGTATTTCCCCACATGTCGTTACTATATGTATTGGTGTTCTGTTAAGACCCATTTTTGACTAATGGAAATAGTCTTTGTATTCAGTGGTCCAGATAATATTTACACCCTTCTAAGTCATATTTGTTAATGGGTTTTAAAATCATGAAAAGTTCCACAAAAATTGTCTGTAATACCCATTATGACCAATTAAACTACTGATCTTCATTACTTATGTTAGTCTAGGCCACTCTCCAATATTCTTTATTTTATAAAGGTCTAAATATATTCCATTTATGGGGATAACATTCCACAAAAATGATACAACCTCCATCCATAACTCACATTTAAAATACTATTCATATAATTTCACCATTCAAATTTTTGTAGAACATTATTCAAGTGCTCCTCATGTTCTCCATTACTCTTGGAGTATATCAAAATAACATCCATAAAGACTAAAATGAAATTCATGTTATTCTCTAAAAACTCTATTAATTATTTCCATGAACATTTAAAGATAATTAGTGGGTATGATGGAAATCAATATAAACTAAAAGTTTCAATACCTTCATCGAAAGGTGGAGATGTGGATATCTTTCTTCCTCAACATTAATTGGTTAAATCTCAATTGATGGACCACCTTAATGAAATATATACACCGACATATAAGTCATAATAATAAATATATATATTTTAGGGTGGGTTACACTTATAATATTTTAATTTTTTTGATATTGTGATAATCAATTAATATTGCAATCGATCCATTCTTTTTTCATAACGAAGAGGACTAGCGCACCCATCAATGTAGAATGTGGGAATAAAAAACCATATAATTTATTCATACATAACAGACTATTTAGTTCTTCCTACATAATGGTGGAAATACTATATAGAACATTTTATAAAAGCATAGATCTATTCATAATAGTATTTGAGAAAACATCCGATCCGTCTGGAATAATTTTAGAAAACATTTCTAGGAACACATCATTGTGGTCCCTACCAATGGGCTTGTCTACAATAATGATCTATTTTTTCTCAATAATTTGTGGTTGACATTATTTATTATATGTAAATAGTATCAATAATTGAGGATATTATTTTGATGGATGTTAATCCTCCTTAAAAGTTTACATAATTGTGGGTTCATTGGGATGTGAAGGGTGAACTCCCCTTCTCGATAGATGATGTTGTCTTCATATTAATAATTCATATACATTCTAAATATATCATAAAACTCAACTAAAATAATTATGATAATATTTAATGGAAGGTTAAATCCATAAAAATTAATTGTGGAGGATTTATATACATTATAGGTAATTATTCCCTCATTTTTTATTCGCACAGATAACCCAACCTTTATATTTTTAGGTGGTGTGTGAATTGTTCAAAAAAACATGAAAGAAATTAATGAATTTATAGAACCAAATAAAATAGAACCATCAAAATTATTAAATGAATAAATATCATACATATAGCCACATCATTTTCGGGAACCTCCTCAACTATAGTGATAACATATTACCTTCCTTTCATCCTTTACGTTAGTTGTTGTGGAGTTTCTCTGACAAACCATGGTTTATGAAAATGACTCTCATATATCCCATGGTTCTTGTTGTGGGAAAACTAAAATACCAGATGAATTTTGATATAAACCTTATTTATTATTCTCCATTACTAGGATTATTCAAATCCCTTTTTAGAAAATTATCCAGATTCCCATCTCTTCCACATTTGGAGAATCACTATATTCCCTTTTGATAGTTCCCGTGATTCTTATTTTGAATCATTTTAAATTTGTGTTGTTGGGGTTTATTTACATCATATTATTTATCAATTTATCATCCCACATGAAACATGATTAACATTTTTTATCAAGGATTCCATCAGACCACTAAGAGTATTAAATATGAATTTAAACCATAATGGAAAAATATGGAATCTCCTAACAACTGTCATCATTTAAAATTTCCATGAGTTTTAGTAGAATTAGATTTCATCTTGTAACGAAGTTATCCACCTTGATTTTTTTGTTCAGTAAAAATCCAGATGTGTATCTTGAAATTCTTGTAATGATTTCAAAATATCCATTAGATTAATATTCCTCTAGCCTTAGTCTAAGGAACTCACTAACCGACGTAAGGTGGATATTTCGAGGAAAATATTTATAAAAAAATATATTCCTGAATCCTTCTCAATCCAGGGAATCAATTTCCACCTTATTCATTCCTTTTTTGGTCAGTTTCCACAACTGATCAGCATACACATCAAAATGATAGACAACCAATCAAACATTCAATTCATTTTATCCATGAATGAAAAATAATATATTTCCAATTTAGTTAATATATTTTTCTGTGATGAAGGGATATAAAGATACACTAAATATTGGTGGAATTTCACACATAAAGGACTTGATTACAACATGATATGTAGAAGGAACGACTTCCACATGGATTAAGTTATTATTAATAAATAGAAAACTATAGACATAAAAGTAATATAATATAAATAAAAAATTTATACAAAATTTTTATTCCATATTATAATATCAAGGTTATCTATGGTGATTTAATTATCCCTAGGGTTATTACTAATTTTTTCTATTCATAATCACCATAAATAGATAGATCATTCTCATATACAAAATATAGTGACCAAATCCATTTACACATAATATTACATGATTTTAACCATAATTCTCCATGACATACAGAGGATACTAAAGTATATTGTATTTGTAATATTAGGTACATAATTATAAATCATGAAAATATAATAAAACATCAATTTTATAATCTCTAAAATGAGATCGAAACTCCCATTTATATTCTATAAATTTACAATATAACCTGAGGAATAAATAAAAAAAATGGATGAGTAAAATGGCCACTAAGGGACTAAAAATGGGACCAAATCTTATCCCATTAGTTAAATGGAATTAGATTATATTATAATGAAATGGATTAGGAATAAAAATATAGAATAAAAACATATAGAAAATGGAATCATATGATAATAGAAATATTGGATTGTGGTACAAACATATAACTTGTCATAAAAATTAGTCAAGGATAACTTCCAAATAAAATATCACAAGATAGACAGAGTTCCATAATGGAATATGGTAAATCCCAAATCACAAACATAAGGTCTTATGAGAAAAAAAATTTATCAAATGAATTGGATCCTTATATGAAAACATCCATTATAACATATTAATAAAACAATTTGATATAATGTAATCATATATATGTAATAAACATATGATTTACCCATTTAATATAATGGGTATCACAAATCTAACATAAAGAAAACCAAAGCGTGTATAACATTTGAATCCACGAAAGAATGGATTTACATCAATATTGTATGTTCATATGGGAAACACAATAATAGGCCATGAATAATGATGTAAAAATGATGTGGAAAGTTGAAATATAGTGGTTATATTACATTAAAAATCATCCACATAATCATAGATTAAGGAGACAAATAAAGATTCATTAATGATTAGAAATGCATAATTTTTTGAATGAAACTAAAAATTACCAGAAAATTATTTTCAGGATAATAAATATTTTATAATATATTAGTGGATTAAAATATTTTATGGAGTGTACATGAAAATGGGTATAAAATAGAGAAGTTCCCTTTATTTGATATTGGTTATTTAGAGGAAATGAGAATGGAACATTTTAATGAATGTATTTCTGCATAAAATAATTTTTAATTGAAGTAGATATATATGTGTGTAATATGTAAATATAATTTAAAATAATTATATTATATTAATGGAGAAATATATTGTGGTAGAAAACCCAAACCAACGGGGAAAATGGACGTTCATTGAGACCCCTTACAGTATGTTGGATGGAATTATTCACTAGTACTTAATGTCTTGGAATATCAAATTGAATACATTAATTACATTAATATGAATCACTAATATATTTATTTTCCATATTATAATTTTAATAATGTCATTTTTATCCATTTTGATGAGTTATAATATTTAATGTTGTCATTCCAGGAGAGCTTGTTTGTTTGGTTCATGGTCATTTTAGTTGTGTATAATTATAGATGTTCTTTTGAAATATGAATAATTTTTGAAAAGTGAAATTATATTGGAATAATACAATAATAAATTTTATAATGGTACTATATATCATTTTGTTAGTATTAGATGATTCATCTGATAAATCAGTAATGGTAAATGATTAGTTTGTTTTGGCATTTTTTTGATCATCATATACTTCTTCATTTTATTTAATATTATGATTATATATTAGTTAAAATTTGTGAAAATTTTGTAATATACATATATGAATTTTTTAAAAATAATAATGGTTGTATGACCATCCTTTATGGTGGTAATATAAAATAAAAAATCCGTATCCATAGAGATTTTAAGCCACCCTAAATTGGATAACAGTTTCATTTCATTAAATAATTACAGATGATAAATGGGAAGGAAAAAATATAATAAATTAATAATATGAAATTATATTATATATAATAAAATGGAGGTATTATTATTTTATGGATAAAGGATCTGGGGATAATGTAGAAGTAGAAACCTATTTAAAAGTGTTTGTTTGAGAAAGATACCTCTTGAATATCACTGCCTTCAAGGACCCATTAGGCAACATGGGATTGGTATTTTTTGAGGAATTATGCTCTTGGATGTGTGGAAGATTCTCGGGAAGGGAATTGGGAAGAATATATGTAGGATAGAAGTAATAAAAGGTGTGATCATAAGGGGTGCTTAAGGGTTGAATTTATAGGGGTATTTGGGTGTTTTTTATTATTATATTAATTTGTAAATTATTTTGCCACAAGAAAATCTATAATGTTAATATTAATGAATTTGTAGAGTAAATATTATATTATATTTATAAAAAAGATTTCTTATATCATCAATTACACAAATAATCACGTATTTCTATTATAATGCTAAATACCATAAATTAGAGTATTTCACTATTCGCGAAAATTCAAATATTTTGGTAAAATTCATAAAAATACCCCAAATTTTTTTAAGTGTTTACATTTTACTAATAAAATAAATTTTGTGTTACTAAATTTCTAAATATGATATTTTTATGTTTTAAATAAATTCTTCATATATAAGAAAAATAAAAATTTTAATATTATAATTTAGTTTCTTCCAATTTGAAAAAATATTGAAGGCCACATAAAAATATATTGTCATTAAATTTAAAATTTATAATAATTTATTATTTTTTTTTATTAAAATTTTATTTATTTTAAATAAATATTGGAATTAGAAAGTGACCACTAAAAATTTACATATTACAAAATAACAAATACATAATTTATCCCTTTCAAAACATTTATTTATTTACAACATTATATAATATTTTCACATTGTTATTTATAAGATGCATACATCATTTTTTATGCATTCATCAGTGAGGAATATATTCTAATGGTTGGGTTATAATACATAAGGGTCAGATTATTATATCAATGGTCATATTTATAATTGTCATATACGTTCTTTAATTTATATAAATACCATGTATTTCATTCATTATTCATTCACACTGACAACATATAATGTATATGTATTTTCATCTAAAAATTAAATATTGCATTAATAACATTATGTTTTGTTTCTATGAATATTTTTACAAGTGTGTTCAATCTAGTGGACCAATATGATCCAAAATTTCACATGATCTGTTATCCCTATATTGTATTTGGTATTATTGTTAACTATTTTTTTTAATAGAGTTATCATTTATCATTTATGATAATATTTATTTTATTTGGTTTTGTATTTCATATATGTATTTTATGAAATAATTATAAGAAGAAAAAATTAATTGAAAAATGTTTCATTCCTTACAGTGCACAGGTGTTTTCATTACCCCACCATGGATAAGGGTATATTATCTATAGTGATTAATCAAAATATTTATTATTTTGTTTCATTATATAGAATAAAATATTGATATCTTATGTATATCGATGATGACACACCAAGTGATGAGGATAATTTTAGTTACATGTATAGTGTTTTTTCTAGTTTTACCCCCACTAATTTAGAAAAATGTTATCCCAAATGTATTAGGAGATGATTTGAGGATTTTTATTTAAGTATATGTGGTCATTATATAAACTCCCCTCAATATTTAAGGTATTCTTTACCCCTAGAGATCCTAGGAATAACATGAGTCGGTTGTGAGAGTTTTCCACCTTGTTAGGACCCTATCTGATTAGATGGTGAACTGATTATAAAGGCTTATCCATGGCCCAATGTGGAGATATTGGAGCCTAATTACATAGATACATGATGAGGTGACTCTGGATTAGAAATTTCTATATAGCATATGTAGTGGGGAGTTAAACCTACTACAATTTTTTTCTCTATACATCATGGTGAATCTAGATGTCTATTTGAAAATCAAGATAGTCATAGTGTATGAAGCAAGGTTCAATAACAACACAAGATACTTCCCAAAAAATGGATTAGGGTTCATACCTTAAAAAATGACTTTAGTACCTATATTTTATATTTGAATGAGGTATTAAGTAATATCTATGTGTATTTCTATATATAATAGAATTATAGATAAATCGATGTAAGTCGATAAAAATATATAAGATCATGCATCTTTAGATTGTTTAATCACTGGTCACCATAGAACTGAATCATCTATAGCTTGTAAAATAAGATATAAACATGGGTGTAATTCTAAGAGAAATTTTAATTGAATTTCTCAGGATAGTGGGTCTGAAGATGAGGTTATAATAGATCATTCAAGAGAGACTATATGGAGGAGTTGATTCAAATGTGGTGGTGGAGGACATATTATGAGGTGTTTTCCAACCCATCATGTTATAGAGAGTGATAAATTCAATACCCTGCTCGGGTAGAGGATGTTTGAGAAGGGAGGTCCATAGGGTATAAAATGTGGTATTATAGTAAGGAGAGCATTAGGAGGTATAGGACATCATGAAATATTTCTATAAACACATAAAATTTTTCAACACAAATCATATAGGCTAGGTGGTCAGGGGTGTATGATGTTGTAGGTAGTGCGTTCTTTTGACCAATAGTATCGAGAGATAATTTTGGAACAAACTATGACTTCTTTTATTTATCATATTTACTAATAGAATCAGCTACGAGCCATTTTATTCTTTCCACATCGCTTTTCCTTGATCAATAAATTATTTTACTACCCATGACTAGGTCATTGAGTTTTCACACTCCAATAATGATAGATTTAGTACACATATAATTATGCTATTTATGAGACCTGAATAGTTGGGGAGGTAACTTCTTATTGGAATTTTTTAGCCTTAATGTGGAATTATGACATAATTTTTTATATGTAATGTTCCTTCAGAGTTTGTATATAGATTTAATTTTTTAGGAAGACGATGAGGTATTTCACAGATAATGAGTTGATATTATACATTTTTGGTCAGGGGGAAGTTTAGGAAGACATGGATGGTATCATATATAGTAGTGCAATTACCCAATGTTTTATCAATAGAATTATATTCATATAATTATTCCATAGAGTAAATTTACATTATAATAAATGTAGAACAAAATATAGACCATATAAATTAATAATGATTCAATTAAAAGATATCCTTAAATGTTAATGAATGTATAAAAAAGAAATAGTAACATGGCCATTGGAATAGTAATTTGACCCATATGAATAGTGAATCACATAATGTAACAGAATCCTCCCCAATGAACATATGAATTTTTTTATCATTCATATATGTATCATCATGATATAATTATATCTTAGTATATGTAAAAAATATATTAATAAATTATTAATAAAGTGTTGGTATTTTTTTAAATTTTTTATATTCTAAACCAATTTTATGAATAATTTAATGAAATAAAATAAAATTTATTCTATTAAATTGAATTAATAAATTATTAACTTGGTGTCTTCTGATAATTATATAATTTTATATGTCCATAATCAATTATTCATAGTGTGATAAAATTAGTTTAAATTTAAAAAATTATTATTTTCAAGTAAATTATGATTTAAATAAAAAATTAAATATTTAGGAAACTTTTTTTTGAAATATTATGTCCATTTATATATTCTACACGTTGAAAATTTCATAGGATTATTTTTTGTGTTTTTTCTAAAATACATGAGTTTTTAATGAATAGTAAAACATGGTAATTTACAATAAATGATAAATAAATGAATTTTTCTATCCTGAATTATTCATGGATAATATATATTGACTTGGTTTCTAAGTCAGATAGTCTATTTACTATTTTTTTCATAATAATCAAGACTATTCAACTTATTGAGAAAAAAATTAAATTATGATTGAAATAATTGGAAACCCCTCCATTCCTCCACTATAAATTCCACCACACTTTACCTCCTATCTTCGCATATTTAAATACTTTTTATTTTCCTAAATTATAGTACAATATCCTCCCAAGATTCTCCCCCGGTCTAAAATTTCTTGACCTCTTCAAAAGAATAAACCGTCTCCTCGAAAGAGGCTGTCAAGAAAGAAAAATTCAAGAGGTAAATTCCACTTTGCTTTTCATTTATTTTCTTTTCATGTTCATTTGTTTCTATTAATTTCTCACCAATCCTCATAGAAATATTATTATAATTCCTATAACATAAATTTACTGAATTTTTTTTATGATAATAGAATAATTCATCGTCATCTCCCCTTTATCTTCCTTTTATACACGAACTGAAAACATCATCTGAGATGTGTCAATTTATCGCATTCAAGGATGATTTGTTTTAAATTTCTTTTACCCCCTACAATTATAGACATAAACCATTTTTATGTTTGATACATACTATAATATATGTATAATGTCATATTTAGGATTATGGAAACTTTTTTACACATTATATTAATTTATAAAGAAAAATTTGTTCGATGTGATTCAAAACTGCAAATTAACACAAAATATTATCATTAATGTTTTATATAGTGAGTAATCGTCATTAAAAATAACAAAAATAATATTATAACCATGTAATATTAAATATATTCACTAATAACATATAAATCCAATTTTTGACATCAATCGTCACCATACATGTTTATCCTTAGAAGTATTTATGTAATCCTATCATGGAAACTGAGGAAACCAAGGAACAGAAAACAATGAAATGGAACCACTAATCCCCAAAAGAAAGTAATTAATAAACATAATAATGTTATAATAAATCATCTACATGAATAAAAATTTCTGGAAAAATTAATTAATGAATTTCAATGTGTTATACAGGACATCAACATCAATTGAAGGACACTATTAGACTTAAGGTAAGGGATTCTACCCGAGCCTCCATTATTACGTTGGGTTGATCTATAATTCTTTTTACCATAATGAAGATATAAATTATTTTTGTTAACTCATTTCAATTGAATTTTAAATTATTTAAACTCATTTATCAATATCCATTCATCATTATCATTTAGGGATATACATGTTTTTAAATGATTCACACCTTAATTATTCCCCACAAGCAAGCTAATTTTTGGGAAACTTTTCGAATTTTTACCCACTAACATGAACACTATATAAAATATTTTTAAGACAAAATAATTTCTTTAAAACAAGTATTTTTATTATTAAACTTACTTATATCACTTCTCGTTTAATAAAAAATATTATTCCCTTTTATGTTTCAAATGACCTTTGATATTTTCCTTCAACCGCACTAAATAGATTTAATTATAATGTTTATAAAGTAATATTTCTAAATTTTATTACTTCATGTTGACATAACATTCTTGATATTCACATTATACCACATGATTTTCTATGCATGATCTTATTCCATTCCTTCTTGAATATTTTATGATTCACCGATTTTTTATTTTTTACATGATTATGATACCGAATTCTTACCATTGGTATCAATCACTTTTATGTATGGTTGATTACGTGGGAATATATATTGTGAAATTATATTCAGATACATTTTATTATTGGTTAAACTAGAAATCTCTCAAATTAATTGGGTAACTTTTAGTATAATGAGACATTATGTGAAACTGTCTTGGGGGTAGCAATGAATTGTGCTACCATGTGAAACGGTCATGGTATTTAATCTTGAATTTTGATCCTCTATATAAAAACAGCCTTGACTCATGGTAAATTCATGCTTTATTATTCTTACACATTTCTATGATTCCATTTTTATATGATCCCATGTTTATTTGTCATTATTTCACCAGTTCCATGCATTTTTATATCATTATTTAATGTCTTCTAACCTATGCGATAATGTTTTATTATGTTGATTAATTTTTTATTGGGGTTATTATATCATCGCTTTTTTCATGTTATCCTCATGTTATCATATGGGGATGTATGATAAAATGTAATCTGGGATCCCTTTATGTAGATTAAATAAATAAATGATTTATTTATTCAAATGTATTTATTTTTATGTACCTAGTCTTCAAAGACACTAGACTTTACAATCCTTGGATTTTGATTTGATGTGTTATTATGCTTAAAATCATTTAATGATATGTGTAAAGTACTTGGGAATCTGTAGATTATATCACATGTTTTTTTTTTATTTTTTAGATTTATAATAAGGAACAATAGTTAGGACCTGAGTGATGAGACAATGTAAATAGAAATATGCCTAAATTTTTATATTTTCTTATTATGGATTTTTCAAGAAAATAAAGCCCTATTTTGATTTGAACAGTTGATGTGGCACTATAATAGATGTATATTGGGGTATAAATTAATAACAATTTTTTAGCTATAATCTAATGAGAACTGGTGCATGACCACATGCCTTAATACACTACTATTTTGACTCTCCTGGGGGATATTCTCTGTTAAATTCACAATCATAGTTAAAAAATTATTAGAGGAACATAAAAAGACCGTAATAATAATTGTGAGGAAACATATCATGGGTAAGCATGATTGAAACCTATATAATCACGAGTTAGGATATAATTTTCTCTTAAAAATTTTCCTTTTATGTTTAGTGCTTATTCTTTATGATTATGAGATATATATTCAATCCATCTAAATAAACTTTTATTTTTATAGATAGTGGTGGGAAATTTTAGAACATGTTCCAACAATCAGTGTGAAAGAAAATGTTTTTATTTCACGTTGATATTCTTGATATGATGGGAATGGGTGATCAAAACATTATGATAGTACTTTATCTACTGTCTGGTATTTTGAATAATAAATCTAATAATTTAGAACACCCCAACCCTCCAAGTAAAGAGCATGTTTCCATCATATACTATATATGGAAAAGGCCTCCCATGTTTAGTGGATATTATGATTACCTACTCATAGAATAGTGGATTAACTCCATTGAAAATGTATTAAAAGTCCACCAGTGCTCAAAAGAAGAGAATGTTGTATTGAAAGTCTATCTTTTTTATGTAGAAGATGATTATCGGTGGACACTAATCAAGAATATGATGTCCCAATTGGAAAATGATTACCGGGATTATGAATAATTAATGATTTTTTTCCACATATATTTTCCCTAACCCCTCCATCTCAAGATGGAAAGATAGTTCCTTAGAAACAAGAAGAAGAGATATGATTCTATCGGGGCGTAGGAATAAAAAATCAAATGGATTGAAAGATACACCTCCTACTTTGTCATGCACACCAAAACTGAGGTGGATTGCTTATTTATCATATTTATGATGTGTTTATGAAAAGGGTTGGTGATTCAAGACATCGATACTTACAAGGATATTGTTAGTCATTATCTCAAGGATGAAATAGATATCAGAGACTCTCAATGTTCTCATGGGGTTGGTGAAAAATAGTGTAAATGCATCCTTATATGGGGTTTTTGATAAATAAATCCCATAATGGAAATAATATCGAACATCCCACATGTCAAAATAATGCAAAGAATCTTCCTTGTAACAATCTATAGGGAACAAAGTATTGATTCCAATTTAGAAGAATGTGAAATATGGCTAAAACCACCCAATGAGATATGAAGATTCCAACAAATGTGGAAGATGAATGGAAGGTTCAAATCAACACTCAGCCTATAGTGTAGTGTTATAATAGTAAGGAACATGGCCATTATGTGAACAATTTTATGAAGTCCAGGGTTGTGAGTGGAAATAAGAAATAACCTCCAAGACAACATGGAAGGGCTTATACTATCACTATTTCATAGTTAAAGCCAAAAAATGATCAGGTGATAGACATAATAGTTACTTATTAAAGGATATAAAACATACTATTTGGTTTTGATTTTACGTATTCTTTAATATCGGTCAACTTTATTAGATCTATTCGAACAACACCAAAAAATATAGAGATTGTGTTCTATATGAGAATAGTTAATAGTGTAATTATTACATACAATGTATATAAATCCTCCACTGTTATCATTTTTGGACAGAACCTCCTAGAAAAAATTTTCATTAATTTTTTAGTAGATTTTGATGTTATCTTGGGCATGGATTTCCTATCTGTGTAAAAATCCAACAAATATTTTTGGGAAAGGGAGGTCATATTTTCATTTCTTAAAGAATCCTCTTATACATTAATATAGTATGGAGGAAGATGACTATCCTTTAGAATCATTTTTTAATTGAGTATATTGCTTCATTATGAGAATGCATGTCTATATTAAATGATTAGGACAAAGGAGGCGATACTTCTCGAAGATATGACCATCGTGATGGATTACACTTGGGTATTTCTAAAATAATTAATTGGTATTCTTCCTTATAAAATGTTGATTTTTCAATTGAAAATATTCCTATATTCCTACATATATTAGAGACACCATATTGAATGGACACCACTAGGATGAAAGAGCTAAAGAAGTTGTTATATGTGAATCCAGTGATGGGTTTTATATGGCTGAGTGCTTCACCATGCGGTACCCCCATCCACAATGTTAAGAAATATGATGGATGAATGTACATATACATTAATTATCAGGTGCTAAATAAAAAACAATAAAGAAAAATTATCCCATACCTCGGATAGATGAATTTTTTGATCAGCTATATGGGGAAAATTAGTTATCTATTGTGGACCTCTGATCAGGATATCATAAATTAAAGGTGGGGAAGGAAGATATTTCCAAAACAATCTTTTGAATGATATATGGATGTTATTAGTTCATGTTTATTCTCATAGGACTTAGTAATGCTCAATATTATTCATAGGATTAATGAATAGATTCTTTAGATGTTATCTCAGAAAATTTGGAGTTGTCTTTATTGAATATATTCAGATTTATCCAGGAGTAAGGAGGAACAAGAGGATAATTTTAATACTATGTAAATTAATTTTAGAAGGAAGAAAAATTATGAAAAGTAGATAAAATTTGACATCTGGTTGGAGGATGTATCATTCATGGGAGATGTTATCACTATAAACAGAAATTTATGGACCCTTCATTGAAAAATGCAATTGAAAATTTTCCTAGGACCATATCTATAAGTTAGATCCCTCAATTTCCATGTCTAAGTGGGTACTATTGAAAATTTTATATGAAATTATCACGATTTTTAAACCTAATGACCAAGCTGACACAGAAGGGAGTGAAGTTCGTTTGGACTCAATAATGCGAGAAAGCAAAAGTGTCTTATCACTACACCAGTACCGACACTACCAACAAGTGGAGTACTTCTTGTGGTGTGAAATGAACCATAAATGAAAATATTAGGTAGCGTACTAATGAAAATAGATAATGTAATATCCCATGAATTAAGGTATCTGAAATCCATGAGCGAAACTATCCCATGCATGATCTAGAGTTGGAAACTATGCTCATTTCTTTGAAAATAATGCATAATTATGTATATGGGGAGAATATTGACATATTTAATGATCATAAGAGTCTCAAATATATACTAAAAATAAGGATCTTAATATTACCCATTGAAGATTGTAATATCTCATCAAGGATTATGATCTCTCAATCCCCTACAAAATTGCTATGGAAAATAATGGGGAAGATGCTCTAAGTGGAAAAGATCATAGATAATTTTCAATTATTAGAGTTGAAAATAATCCAATATTTATATATTTCTAGAGGATTCACATGGGAATAAATAAATTTGGAACATCATCAATACTTTCCAAAATAATTTATCAACCATCCCTCATGGATAAAATAATGGATGCTCATAGAAATGATGTTGTAATTCAAAAAATGGTTTAAGATATCAAGAAATGGAAATACTATAAGTTCATGATTGACATGAATGGAGTCATAATGTATGGGTAATTATTAAGTGTACCATAAAATAATGATATGAATTAGGATCTTTTAAATGATGCACATATGTCAACATAACTTATTAACCCAGGGAACACCAAGATGTATCATGATCTCGAAAATAATTACTGGTCGTAAAATATGAAGAAATTGATTGCTAAAAATACATCAAAGTGCCTGGTATGTCAACATGTGAAGGATGAAAGACAAAATTCTAAGGGGTTTTTTCTACCACTACCCATACCAACATGAAATTTCATGAACATTACCATGGAATTTTTCATTGGACATCCAAGGATATCCTGATTAAACAATGAAATATATGATATTGTGGATCATCTTACAAAGACTAATCACCTTATCACAATTCAATAGGACATATCATTGGATAAACCTGAATTGATATTTATCAAATAGGTTCTAGTGATGCATGGAGTACCACTACCTACTATTTACCATAATGATTTGAGATTCTCCTTGATGTTCAAAAAAAGTATCCAACATGAACAGAGCACTAAAGTGAACTCTATTGCATCCTATCATCCTCAAACTAATGGAAAATATGAGAAAAATTTTCATACATTGTAATATATGATGAGAGAATGATCTATGGACATCAAAGGTGGATGAGACTAAAATCTTCCACTGGTTGAATTTTCCTAAAAAAATAGTTTCTACTCTAGCATCTTAATAGAAACATATGAATCAGTTTATGGAAAAAAGTGAAGAACACCAAAGTGATGTGATGCATCCAGTGAGAGTAAGCTTCTATGGCCTAAAATTGTTCTTGAAATAGAGGAGAAGGTGAACAAAATTAAGTAGAACATCAAAGAAGACCAAATTCGTCAAAAGTGTTATACATAAAATCATCTGCGGGTCCTTGAGTTCAATGTTGGAGACATGTTATACCTCTTCATGTCTCCAAAGAATATGTTCATGAGATTTGGGAAGAAAGGAAAGCTATTCCCCAGGTTTATTGACCCTTTCAGGGATCTTTATCATGTAGAAGCTGTGGAATATCTACTATCACTTCATTATACCTTCTATAATGTGGACGATATATTCAATGTACCATCTTAATGAATTATATTCCTGAAAATTCATTTGTACTCTATTCAAAGGTGGTTCAGGTAGAGAATGATCTTTTTTTAGGAGAATCGAATAAAGATCCTAGATTATAGATATAATGTTCTACTTAATAATAATGATCACAAAGTCAATGAACTTTGGACGAACCATATGTACAAAGATTAAACTTGGGAACTAGGTGAAGAAAAGAAAGAGAATAACCCACCCCTATTTACTCCTTAGAATGTAATACACCATATTGAGGGAGAAATTTCATAAGGGGAAAATAATGTAGTTACACATTTTTTTCAATGGAATAACCTTTTTATGATTAAAAATTACGGTATAATTACATAAGATAAAATATAGAGAAAAATAAATACCTTATAAATGAAGAATTGGTGAAAAAATGTATCTATAGAAGTTAAAGAAATTATACCTATAAAATAGTAACCTGAACATAGAAATAGTAATGTAAATCTTATAAATAGTAAATTAGTTAATGTAATACTAACCATAACAAAGAACATATAAAAAAATTATCCATTTTATATGTGTCAATATGATTCAATTATATCATTCTATATGTAAATAATTATTTAAAAAATTATTAATAATGTTAATGTATATTTTTTATGTATGTTTTATTTTACTACAACTTCATTATTAATTTTATAAATTAAAACATAATTTATCTTCATAAAATGTATTTATAAATATTATTTTTTATGCCTTATGGTCATAAGATAATTTTATGAAACATTTATAAAATTATCAATGTTTTAAAAATTCAGTATTAATTTTAATATTTTTCTCCATCATATAAATATTTATTTGAATAAAAAAATAAAATTATTATATTTAAAAATTTATTTTTGAAAAATGGATTCCATTTTTTATTCTACATATCATTAAATGTGTAAGGTAATTTTGGGGGTTTTTTAAATACTTGATTTTTGGTGAATAGTAAAATATGATAATATATGACAAATACTAAATAAATGGATTTATGCATCATGCATGAGTCATGGATGATGTAAATGGGCATTGAATTGAACTCACATGCTCTATATACTATTTTTGGTCTCAGGAATCATGACTATCCATAGTCGTGAGAAAAAATATTCAACTGATGATTAAAATTATTGGAAACCACACATCTCATCTACTATAAATACCACAACTATTTACAACTTATATTAACTTCTCTCAGGCATTGTTACATTTCTAAATTATAATAATATATAATCCCATGATTCCCATGTCCTTCAGCTCTTGGTCTCTTGAATACCCCAAATCATCCCCCCTAAAGAGGCTCTCAATAAAGTTAAATTCAAGAGGAAAATTCCACATTTATTTTCATTTAATTTCATTTCATGTTCCTTGGTTTTCTTTTCAATACTCACTTCTCCTCATCCATGTGTTAAGACAAATCCAATAACATATATTTTCTAGAATTTTTTTTATACTGAAATAATTTCGCGTAATCTCCCCTCTCTCATCCATTTATATAGGAAATGATACACGATCTAAGATGTATTAATTCATGACATTCATGGATAAAGGGTTCTCAATTTCGTTTATAGTATTCAATTCCAGTCATTATCCCATTTATATGGTTGAACCAACTATAATATTTAAAATAATTATTTTTTAATATTTGGGAATATATTTTACAAATTATATTACATTAAAATTAAAAATGAATTTTATGTGTTCAAAAAATAAAAATTAACCAAAACAGTTATAATAGAGGTTTTATAGAGTGATTAATCATCAGTTAAAATAACCTAATGAATATTATAAACATGTAATCATCTAGATTTTCATTACTAACATATTACTTCATTTATAAAAAAAAATTCACACCTAACATGTTTATACTTGCATATATATGTAAACTAGTCAAGATAACCAAAGAAACAATCACTCCCAAAACAATGAAATTGAAACTCTTTACCAAAAAAAAAGTAATGAATGAATATTATAAGTTTATACTAAATCAGTTAATTGTAGAATATTTTCTGGAAATATTAATTAATGAATTTAATTTGGTAATCCAAGACATTAATATCATGTGAAGGACAACATCGGACATAAGGTAAGGGATTATACCTGAACCACCATTATTCATTCGGGTTGTTCTATATTTAATTTTACCAAAGTGAAGTTATAAATTTTTTAATTCACACCTTGAATTTTTTTTGTATTTTCTCAAAAATCATGTATCAATATCCATTAATCATTATATTTCGTATATATACGTGTTTTTAAATCATTACTTCCTCTATAATTCCTGATAAGAAAGCATATTTTAAAGGAAATTTCCAAATTCTATCTCATTTTCAGGAACATTATATAATCTATTTTAAATCCTCTATTGTTTTTATAAATCAAATATTTAAATTTTAAAATACTTCTTGATTATCTTATGGTTTTATATAAAATATTATGACCTTTTATGTTTTAAATTACTTGTGATATTTTTCTTTAACCAAAATAAAATGTTTTAATTATAAAGTACCAATAGTATTATTTATTCATTATATTATTTCATGTAGAAATAAATTTCCTAATATATTTATATTCTACCCAATTATTGACCGTATATTATCTAATTCTTTTCCTTCATGATAATTTTTATGATATTCCCACTTTTTATGATTTATGAGATGATTATGATACCTAATTCATTCCATGGGTAACCCTTGTGTTTATGTATGATTGATTATGTATGAGTATATATGTGAACAGAATATTCATGAATGTGTTATGATGGGTGTGACTATATATTACTCCAATGAATTGGGTAATGTTTTTTCTCATGAGACATTATATGCAATAATATATGTTGTTAGCCTTGACTCGTGCTACCATATGGAAGGGCCTTGCTTGTTTACATTCACTTGTGCTACTAAATATACAACATGAATGTACCCACACTAAAATATTGTTTTTTGTTTCTTCCAAATTACTATTAATCCATGTTTATATGATCCCATGTTTATATGACATGATTCCCTATGTTCCATTCCTTTTTATTTCATTATGTAATGCCTTCTAACCCTTGTGTTAAAGCTTTATTCTTATGTTAATTACCTTAATATAAATTTTAGCACGTATAATTGTTCATGTTATCACAAGGTTATCCTATGGAGATGTATGAGAAAAATATAATTTTGGATCCCTTTATGATGAATAAATAATGTAATTTTTTATTTAGTCTCGTCTTTTGGGTTTTATGATCCTCTTGTTCTGAGACACAAGACTGTACGATTATACTAATGTAATTTGATGTTATATTATGGATAAAATAATGAAATGTTGTGCATAAAATTATAGTGTTGATATATGTTGGATAATATATATTACTCATCATTTTTCTAGTATTAACATTGGTACACTGGATTTAATGAGATTATAATTTCTAGCTGTGTCCGCAGATTAAGAGGAAGTCAACCAAAATGATTTTTTCAGCTTAACTCCACAAATATAAATCTATTTCATCATTGATATGCATAATTTTATTGTCCTAACATGTGAATTATAATATCAAATGTTTCACAATGATCATCTTGAAATGATTGTGAAATAAAACGATTTATATACAAATAGATATTTTAGACCTAGTATGTCCACCTGGACTGTCCCGTCATTCTTCACCTATAAAAGAGGAACGAGAATGAGTTTAGTGTTGAATACCATTTCTTGAATCATGTTACCATCAAGAAAAAGTATCTACATATGATTTCCAATGAACTGTGTGACCTGCTTAAGGTTGTGAGGTGTTTCACAAAGATTAACCCTTGTTCGAGTTATTTATGCTTTTTGTTTGAGAAAAGAATATACTAAAGAGGATATACAAATCTAACTGTAGTCTGTGTGAGTATATTGTGATGAATTTTTGAATAATGAAAACCCCAGTGGTGTCAATGGGTGTAATTTACCTGATTATTCAACCCCTTTGGACTTGTTCATAGTAATATTCAACTGAAAATTTTAGTGTACTTGACATATGATGGGGAACACATGAATCATTTGAGTATGGTTATATATATAATTATAGTGAACCAACATTATGGAGAGGTCCTGATGTTTTAGTTCAATATTAATATTAATCAATATCTAGTAAATGCCATCATAGGTGAGGGAGTATAAAAGAACCCAATAATGTTTTATGTAGTGCATGATTGGAAGACACCAATGTCAATGATAGAGTGAAATATATTCTATTGGATGGAAGGATAATATCAATCATTCATTACTAATTTATACAACATTTACTCACTATTATCATCTATTAACTATAATGACTATCCTTATATAACGATTATTATGTGGTAATATTATTTTCCTGAGGATCGACAGATGTTAATGAGTAAGACAATATTGAAAGTTCCATAAGAGGTTTTTGAGTATGTGGTGTCCTATGATTCATCCAAGACAACTGTTGGATAAATTAAATTATAATGGTATAAAATTATTGCTTGTAGTTCCCTATAGTTGAGGCCTCATGAGTATAATTACATGAAATAAAACATTAAGATGGTAATATTTATCTTCAACCAGATGATGTGTTGACAAAACCATTTTTTATTTTTTTATTGTCAATTATGACAAAAAGAGTCTCGTATATACATTTTTATAGAATGATGATAATATGAGTCATATGGGGTGGATTTATTATCTATAGGATTATGAGTCTAAGATATATTATATTACCATAATGTGGAATTTGGGGGCATATTCATTCCATAGGTGTGCATGTTCATAGTTATTGATCAAGGAATCATAGTATCTTGCATCATTGTAGTCGTCCTTAGTGGATGGAGAGGGTTAAATACAAATCTAATTGATATTTTTTACCCATCCACTTATTTATAAATTCATGGAGGAATAAAATATTTATATTCCTCACAAATCCTTTCATTTTCCGATAAAAAATGGACATTCCCTATATGTATTTCCGTAAGATTTTGGGCATTCGGTTCATTTCTAAGGACAGACGATGGTGACAGTAACTCCGTGAGTTAATGTGCTAAGGGAGATTCATAAACCCAGATTAGTGGTACATATAAGGATGAATAAGAAATATAATAGCATAAATCATTTTTTTATTGATTTTGATGAAGTGGTTTGTGGAATAGTATGACTGTTAGTTATCACTTGTATATAGGTGACACGTGAGAACCATGATTCATTTGGGTTTTCTCAAATTCTTACAGTGACTATATATATGTTATTTGAAATCTAAATGAACTTTTTAAAAGGATGAAAATGAATATTTTGATATCACGATGTTATCTTGGTGTTCAAAGACTTAATCACCACATTTGAACAATTCCTAGCCATCTATGATACCCGTTTTGAATGGATACTATAATGCCATTACATGTTGAATACCGTCAGACATCACAAAGTACCCTCTAGGATCCTTTCATACCATGATACTCACCTGATTAAATGATTATTGATATTATTACAGGGAGATTTTTGGAATCAATCGTATATTAACATGAAATTTTACCCCCATAAATATAGCAAGAATGAGTAAACCATTCTTGTTTTAGAGTACATGAGTCTTGCTTTAATGTTGGTTTTTGGTCATATTTGGAATGATCCCCTACCCATGGTGGATTTTGAATGCAATAAAGGTTTCCATTACACCATCAGTATGGATACATTATTGGAATTTTATGGGATACATTTTAGATCACTATAGCAAGGGACAAATACTTGAGATTTTTTCACAAAAAGAATTGTTTGTTTGGGTATGAAATTTTTTTCACTTGTCGCAGTAGATGGTGTATCTAAAAAATAATTACATTTAATCAAACAGGGTGAGATGTACATCATGGATGGAGCTATTATTTCATATTAACATATAGAGATTATTTATTGGAAGGATAAGATCCATCATGGGAGAGATATTCCATTGGTCTATGTTCAATGAATAAATAATAATATTTTTGGGAGCTCCTGGGAGAGGGTAAACTAGATGTGGGTTTAGTATCCTAATTTAATATTATGATTCGTTCTTTTGGGGTTGAAAATATATTATGTGTGAGACTATAATGACCCTATTTTTGCTTGAGGAAGTTTTTAATATATTATGTAATATTTTTAAATTTGGACACTATGAAATTGTTGGATTATGGGGCCTAAGGATCCCCAATATTGATATATTAAAAATATTATATATATATATTATGAAAAAAACGTTTTTCAGATAAAATGGAATAAATCTAGAATGGTGTCCTATTTGGGATGTATAATTCCACATTTATATTTGGAATGCGTATTTTACTATAATCATGATCTAATCATTTAATTGATCAGGCGGTTTGTTTAGGTGATGTGTTGGACACAAATAATAGATTTATGAATTAGTAAATTAGTAAATTTTTAATTTAATTTCCATAAAGAAAAATCTGCTGGTTAATATATAGTTATAGCCAATCCCTAGGAGTTTTTAAATATACATATCATTATTTAAGCATTATAGGAGGTGAGCTTTGTTGCATCAACATATAGTTGTCTAATGATTAGAAATAATATGTTCTTCTACACAAATAGACTTTGTCCATATCTGCAATGAAAGTGATGAAAACCAATTCTTCTTCATCCATAGATCCAAATTCAAGGAGTATAATTTTTATCAGTTATTTTAATTGTTATTTAATAATCATTTTTTAATTTAAATAATCCATTATAACATGTTTACTTCCAGGTGGATTTTTTATATTTAGGCGTCATTTTATCATCGTAGAATTTGGATTTGATATTAATTATTTAATCATTATTATTCTCTTGGTTCATAAATTCCTCAAAATATATTGAGGAGAGCCATATTTCTATGTGATTTTCATTCCACAAAATTATGTTTTTTAATGTTCTTCCCAAATTCTACATACAATCATCGTTGGTATATCATATTCCAAATAGTTCAAAAAATACATGAAGATTGATTGTAGTGAAATAATTATATAGTGAAATAGAATGTTATTGCGGGATTGGGTTTAGGATCAACAATTATATTGGGGTGCATGAAAAAATAGTGGAGCAGGCCATTGATCATAGATCACGATTCATGGTTCTAGGAATTTGGATAATGATGTGTGATGTATAATGATCCACGTAGATATTGGCTGAGTTGAATATGGTCTTCTATAAAAGATTAGGTGTGATCAACCCTTTATCAATATAATTACGAGTATTTTGTGGTGGAATCATTTGAATAAGTAACATGGCGATGTATCTATTTATATATTGAAATTTTTCAGGATTACAATTTACATGGAATGAAGTCTGAATAATACTCATTATGTATACACTAACTATAGAATCGATGGTTTCTCAATAAATTAAATATCATATTACATTTGGATTGTTCACACACTATGTGGATAAATTTTGGAGACCCAAAATTTACACCATAGTACATGGGAACAATCACAACCCATTAATTGTGAATGACCTAGAATATGGGAATGACCTAGACACCTGGTATTCTCCAAATTACTCAAACATGGATAAAGTATGCAAGTATGAATAGTATGTACAAGAACATTTCATAATAAATAGGAATGTGGTGGAGATTGTAGGAATACTGTGGATTTTCATGACACCCCATGTAATCATATACACTTCATTTACTACATCCATGATTTTTTGAGGCACACATTATTGACAATTTGTGTCTTCCATATTTTGAGTATCTATTGGGTGGTTTCCCATTTTTTCATTTCACTATTGGTGATTTACCTTATTTCATTATGACATTCCCAATATACATCCATGAGGATTTATTATAGTATCTAGTTCTCATTCATTTTTTATAAGATCACTTTAGTAGATTCTTACAGGTATCCATCTGTTTGGACCATTTTTAGTTTACTATTCCTTCCTTCTCCCATGTATGGGTAATGTATCATTTGACCAACATTCATGGGATTTTGATTTCTAATCTGACCTAGTGATATAGTAGGTTTAAGAATCCCATAGAGACATTGAGTGTGATAACCTTTGTTTGTACCAAGAACATTTTAATTCATTCTTAAACACATTAATTGAATGGATTAACAATAACAACCTTTTTATGAGATCTACCATGGTTAGAATGAATTGTGGAGTATGTTCAATTAGACAAGATTTACATTGATTCCTTCAATGAGATCCTTGGTCGGTCGTATAGATCTGTCCTACTTTTAGTCTGTGTGTCATTCATGAGTTTCTAAGATTCATTAATGTTATAGTTAAACTATATCATGTTCTAATTGACACTCCGTTATGTAGATGATCTAAAATATCTCATCATGATTTAGGTTTTTAGATTTTGGTGTGTCCATCTATTTATGTTGAATCACACCCCTACAAGTTCTATAATTTCACATAACTTTTCATTTATAGATGAACACATTTTGATATACTCTTAAGATCATTGAGAAGTAGTGGGTCAATTTTTATCTTGGAATCCAACATTTAGTTTAGGTAGCTGCAATTGGATGTAGTATCATCATTAAAAATAGGTCACACTCTTTTAAATCAATTATGGGATTTCATTTTTCTCATTTAATTTTATGTAATTATTTCTTTATATGTTCTGTAATTTTTTTATTTCTTGATTCTTATAGTTATTTTTTTCATTCTGTTTTATATAATATTGGTTCATAGAATTTTATTCATGTGTATAGGTACCATAGGAAAAGTTCATCCAATACTCTAAGTTGTCTAAACACTACATGTACCCCTATGGAAACACCCTGTATGTGTATATGAATAATGTTTCATTTTTTAATAGGAAATTACAAATACCTTATGTTAATGTACAAGTGATGTGAACTAATGTACATACATTCCAGATCCATGGGGAAACTTATCCCATGTCCAAGAGAGGGAATTCATCTGTGTCTAAGTGAGGACACAAGCCATGTAATCCTACGATGACAAAATATAACTTGTATAGAATCTCGTAACTAATGTATCACTTCCATTATGTCTTGTATTTGGGACAATGAGAAGCCTATCCGGAGTAGTGTTGTTCCTAAAACACAATGGTTTTCTTCATTTTGGATTAATAGATTAAAAACACGTTTTTACAAGTTGACTTGTTCATTCAAAAAAGTAAAGATTACTTAATAAAGAGGGTTCTAGTCTTCTATCTATGAAGTGGTACTCCCTTAACATTAAGAACATATGGAATGTTGGGTCCTCCAATATATATAGTTTTACCTTTATAGTTAATCAAAATGGTAAAGATAATTCCCTCCACTATGATTGTAGTGAGGGAATCGATGGTACAAGGTATTGGAAATGGGACTTTTGGAGATATAGGTAGACTCATCATTCATTTTTAGATGGATGTGTAGATCGAGAAAAATTCATATATACAACTTGGGGTTCATTACGAGGATATATATTGTTAGGTATTTTATGCCCTATTTTTTATTTGTTTAGTGGACTAATTTACACTTGAGCTTCAAACATTATTTTTTGTGGTTTCTAACATGGTGTGCATATACTCATGTTGTCATGGTTTACCTCCACACTTTTTTCCCAACATAGATAAAAATATATATTTGGGGTAACATTAGTAGAATTAATATTAGGGGATAATCCTGGTGCATGGGAATTCTATCCTAGTTTATTGGTGATACATTGTAATTTTTTGTCTTAATCTCATCATTTTTCATATTTCAAAATATTTTTTGGGTGGGAAACAATTTATTATTGGGAATTAATTTTTTCCTTTATAACTTTTTTATCACATTACTGCAGTTTTTTGGTATTATATAGATGTTTTTTAATGTATTAAATATTTATATTTCTATAATTTACAACATATATACATTGTTCTAGGGTTTTAGATATTTCCGTAAAAATATTTATATTAGGCTAAGGTCTCTAATTCCAGTGACATGTCATATTAGGGCTATCCAAACATCCTTATCCCATTAAAGGAAGGATTGGATTATCACCCTTGACATAATGTTTTCCAAGGTGTTATCACAATTAGATAGGAAGGGATACCCCAAACCTACCCACAATGTTATTGGGGATGAAGATGAGAACTATATATGTATAAAAATAGTTAGGGGGCTTGAGCTTATGGTACCTATATGCACAAACACATCTCCAAGAATTATTGTAATATTTTATTTAATTTTACAACTAACATTATGATATATGCATTAAAAACCCACTATCAAAGCATGAAATAGTTTTGAAAACTAAAAACATCCAAATATAATAAAAAATTGTTGAATGTTTCTAAAAATTTAAGAAGGATGTGGTTTCTATCAAATGAAATGAATATATCTGATTGTAGTCTGTCTAATATTGGTGTGATCTGCTTACCCCTGGTCCTCCATGGACTCCATTGAAATGTATGCCTTAGGAATATGTCCTTACAAGTGAGGGAAGAACCCATGGATGGGTGAGTAAAAAAATTTATTATATGAAACTATGAAATTACTAAACATATTAATTCAATAATGAATTAGGATCATCACATGAAGGAATGAAATCTAGTAAATGATGAAATTATAAAAAATATATAGAAACATAGATTCTTAATATATAAAATCATTTTGAATGTAGGCAACAACCATATAGCCAACCTTGAATCCTACCAAAGGCATAAAGGTATAGAACACCTAGGTGAGCACACTAATTGAGACTGGAAAATAATTATGGGTCTCTTTTGGGCAGACAAACTCCTATGGCCTCTCCATGATTAAGTATAAAATAGAACTCATATGAATTTTATATATAAATAAGGTATATAGACTGGAGATTTTGTGGGTGTTATGAAACTACTATATCAACTTGTAAAAAAAAATTAAATCCATGTGTATGTTGGCCATGGGAAATCAAACCAAACATAGGGATAAATATTTTAATGGGAATCAAACCGTAGGACATATGGAGGGATACCTTTATAATAAGTTGAGGAGATCATACATCAAACAATCATTACTAGATTCCATATTATATCATAATATAAGTGGAATGTGAAACTCATTATGGAATAAGGGAACTAACTCAGAGTAAACAACAAATAGATAATACACCCAACTGATACTCAAAATATAGAACACACCAAAGTAAATATAATTGGGGCCTCAATGAACCCATTAATAAGTACATATTTTTTCATTTTTATAGTTTGTGTGCCTTATATTACCCATTTATTCTTGTTTTATTTTTCCCATACCATTATAATATTTTTCATTATCATTTTCAATCGCCATTATCAGGTATTATGGTAGAGTCTAAGTAATCTGGATGACCATCCATATACTTTTCATCACCATATTCCTATCCAAACTCATTTACCAAGTCGTTCTTATTTCCCATTTACTCTAGGGTACTCACCAAGTCTCTAAATATTAGTAATATGGTATGCAGAAAGGACACCCTACATTAGTTATATAATTATATATGAATCCATAACCACCATTGGAATGGTCCACCTGATGGTTGTTCATCATAATTCACAACCTATAACTAGAATTCATTCATAAATACAAGAAAACATCATAATAATTTCAAATGAAACATATTCATATGATATATTATTAAAATATTCCAAGAAAATCGAATATATGGTTGACTACTTCTAATCGTTCACTAATAGATAGATTCATGTTTGAAGGTCTACTAGAAAATATTCACATTTCATACAACATCTTCAGAATGGTTTAAACCAAAAATTTGGTTCTCTAATTGAACACCCAATATTCTATTATCATCTATGAATATAGTCATGCCATCAATCCAGAACCTCAAACCACAATAATGACCCATGGCACGAAATACTGATTCTCCACTTATTTTTCACTATGTATTTGTTGAACAACAATCAAATGAAATACTGATGATGATTGTATGAAGAATGATTGTAGAAAGGATGAAAACCAATAATTATGTAATGAACATCATCTATTGATTGTGTTATAAAAAATCCATTTTATTTATGGGTATAAAAGAATTGGATACAAATTTTTAAACTAACATAAATAATGGAAGAAATGAAAAAATATATCAATCTAATAATTGAACAAAAAATTAATTTTCTTAGTGACTTAATTCATGTATTACTTGGGAAAAAAATATTATATTAAATAAAATTTAAAATCCAATATATCATGTTTATATAGATAACTGATAAAGCGTGATTCTACCTTGTTTATATAGATAACTGAAAGAGCATTATTCTACCTTATAAAAAATCATTCAACTGATATGTAATAATAAATAATTTAATATATCAATACTGAGGCTCCCTGGGTTCCAAAATCCAATGGTAATTTATCAACTGACTATAAAAATAATCATTTAAATGTTATAATGTTTTAAATGGTAATAAATAGTTATTATATTAACTCCACCATTGGTATTTTCATCCAGAACCAAAATTAAATTTTACTAAAAAAATGAAGATATTGACAACACACCTAGTTCTCCTACTCCCATATGATATTTCGAAGATTATCATGCCTCTATCAAACACACAACATGGAAATCAATCACCATTGAAGGATATTAACTTTAAAATACTTGAACTCTACATGGTACCCTATGATGGTATCATGATTCATGAGGACTTGATCTCCCTTTTCGATAACATTTTAAAGGTTACACACTTATATCATCTGAAGAAATATTTAGAATACATTATGTCCCTAGTATAACTATGGTAAAAGGTAAACGAGGAATACAATCTTGAAAACCCATTATAGTATATATGAAAGACCAAGGAATTTTATTGTTATCTAACCACATCAAAAAAATCACCATAATCCTCACTGAGGCGAGAGCATTAGGATTTCCTAGTCTCCCCCATTGAACTCAAAATACATATAACATTTATCTACATTTGACTTATAATAGCTATGGTTAATATCGATATTTTCTTGATTGATATGACCCTTCTATGTAATTTCCCACACCAACTTTGGGACCATGAGTAGAGAGTCTCCTAGATCAGTCCATTATAGTGGTGTCCTAATATAATCTCTAGTACATGGCCTTTAATGGTTCAATAAATATGAAAAATTAGTAAACATTTTTTTACAAAAGCTCCACCATGTGTAGCATATTCTCCCAAATATTACGATTGTACATCATGATGTCCAAAGCATCTACTCTAAGAACGTAATAGTTTCTAATAATAGTAATATATGTAGGGATGGAATGATATTCTCAAACACAACTACGTCCAATAGTGATCCAAAAATAATCTTTGTAATCATTATATTAAGTGAGAATTGTGGTTTTAAATTATCATTTATCGAACTCAGTGATTTTAGAATATATCCTGCATGTAAAGGACTCATATTCTATCTGACATAATCTACTCTCAAATGGATACGAAGCTGTGTTACTTGGTGATATGGTCTATGATCACTTAAAATTCACCATGAAATAATCTTTAAAACACATTTCGTAATCCTGAGACACCATAACTGAGATCAAATTTTCTTATACCCCATCTCATCTCCTAGATGTACCACTAAGGTTGATATAGAATACTCACTCATCACCTCCTCTCATAGTTTGACTCACACCATCATTAATTATTTTAAAATAATGATGTGATCCTAATATTTAGATAATACATCAAGAGAATGTCCATTGGACATCAAAACATGAAAACCCTCATAATAAATTCCACTAGGATATGCCCCCAAATACATTGATTATGAACTGGGGTAACAACCATCAATTAGAGGTAAGAAGCACTGTCATCATCCACTAAAGAGACCTATAATATGGTCAAATTATATTGTTCCTTGATCAATAACTATAGTAATTATCTACTACACATAGTATCTACAACCACGTTCGATATTCTGATATTATAAAAAAACTTCAATGTAATAATCATACTGAAATATTCCTATTATCATTGTCTAATGTCAAAATATTTAGATGAAAAACATAATTGAGACACTTATTGTAAAATAAATTGTAAATTCTGTAACCATAGGGGTGTGTTGACACATATTCATAGAGAATACCACATCCTACATCACTATATCGTGGGAATTTTTTTTTCTCAAGGGTCGTCAACAATTAAGACCCATAAGGAATCACTGCAAGCATCTGGAAAGGAACACATCAAAGACCTATGTTTCATGCATTGTAGAAAAATTCATACAAAACAAAACCCTATTCTAATAGTTAGATACAGATCTCATCATCCTATAACACAATGTTTATAGGTATTAATGTATCCTTTTTCTACACATGAAATCACTAACATTACTAAACCAAGCATTCTGGGCTCTTAAAATCTATTAGAAATTTGTCATAAACTCTGATAGTATCCTTCCATCCCAATAAATATATGAAACTTAGTTATAGTACTTGATGTCTCTTAAGCTAGCTATATATCACAGTTCATTGGATTTATTACATGTACCTCTTCAAAGATATCATGTCCCCAAAATTATACCTCTCAAATATATAACTAAAACATCAAGATCATCCCAACATGAAGAATCTCTCTAAGTCTATCTAAAATAATTTAAAAAGTATTGAATTACTGACCTATGATTTAGATTCCAATTGTATGTTATTTATAAATACATCTAGTAAGTAGTAGTATAATGGATGAAACATCCAATTTATTATTCACAAAAGTTATAATGTATGAAATATTCATGTCAAAATAAATCACCATATAATCATATCGATCATAGTGATATCAGAATTAAATCCTCAATATAACCTCCTCACAAACTAATAGCTACTGATAACTAGACCATAGGTCAATCTCTAGGAGACACATTGACCCTTATAATATTCCAATAAGGTTGTTGATTTTTTGAGTGTATTCTTAATCTTAATGGTAACATATTCCATGAAATTATTGTATACACATAAAATGAAGATAAATTCATCTATTCTGGGAAAAAACATGGAGTTTTCCAAGTGATTGCACTGGGTGTTACAAACCCCTTCATCTGAAACTCCTCCAAATTCAGTATAAACTATCAAATAATTACTGGATCCTTCTGATATACTATAGTAGATAATAGTGATGTAATATGGTGAATATAAATGAATATATTGACATCTTATATTAGTTTATATCACAACATGTCCTCCAGGAAGACCTATTTATACTCCTCCCCCTAATTAAAACAAATATATCATCACATTTTCTTCTATAAGGGTAATACTAACCATCTAATGAGTAATAATATGTATCATCCTGCATATAAGAACATATAACTATTCCTTGACACCATTCTCACTTATATGGTAAAACCATATTCAATTAACTCGGACACACCACATAATATTCCTTTCATAGTTAATATTTGTAATAAATTTAATTAGATAGTATATATATATATATAATTACCTAATTATAAAACAGCATGGATTTGAAAAGGTCACCATGATTCTCACTCAAAAAAGAGTCTCTTTACAATGCTAAATTATGTGTGGGATTGATGAATCTTCCATAGCATGATTATTTAATTGAAATAGTTAGGGAAATTATTATATTGGGGTCCCTAGATCTCATACAATAATTTTGGAAAGAAAATAATAGCTAGAAAAAATGTATACCCTTATTTTAGATTACGTAGAGAATATATAAATTGTAACATGAATCATGCTTGGAGCCACTAGGTCAAAACCCTCTAATGTCTTCTTCTTCCTATGTCCATGACAACTAGCACTAGAATTATGGAACCAAACACATTGAGATGTGGCTGTAAACTAGTAAAACTATATTCCACTTCCAGTACCTCTAGCATATCCTAGACTATATTCACTACCATGCAGACCCACCTTCTCAAACTACTACCTCATTCTGGGGGGTTCATAATCCTTATCCCTGTTTTCATCATGGTGAGTCATATAATCCCATAAGTGATGCATTAATATAACAAATAATATACATATGCACTATATCAGATAGATTAAACCATCATATAATCTTGGAGCTTCAGATTCGCAATCATGAGATTTTATCTTATAATTTAGTTTATTCTTAAATCGCTATGTTTTTCCTTGGATACATGATGGAAAGTTCTTAGGTCCTGGGTGACCACTATTAATAACATCTAAAGACACCACTTCGTCCTAAAATCTCTCAAATACAAAGTCCCAATCCATAAATCAAAAATATATATTGATATATAGAGATTGCATCCTAGGACCAATATCATTATTAAGTCTACACATGATCATTTGTGCATGAAATTACAAATCATGGACCATGTCTATTGTGTATCTTGAGGGGATAATGAACCACAACGCATAATATTAATCTAATATGCTTCCTTTATTTATCCTGATGATATCTTGTTTATATATGTATTTCTAGAAATCTCAGTGATTCGAGTCATTGAAGAAGAGTTTGACATCATTCTGTGTGAGAGTAACCCCATATTGCACCCGGGACATCAAGATCAACCATCACCCAATATGTCCATGGGGAAATATTACTCATATGACCACCATCAGATTCATTGGGTTCCTGACATGGTTGATTACATTCCCAATTGAATCATGCCAGTACTTGACTACTTATTGGTATGAACTACAATGACACATATTAGGTATCTATCTATAGTACCGATGAAGTAAACTCTACATGGGCACATCATATGTTAGTATGACTATGATAGAAAGTTTCTCAACTCATAGATTTAGGAATATAAAAACACTTGAATTTAGAACCTCTACTATAGTGCCCTGATCTAAAGCATTTTAACTCGGTGTATCACTATCATGATTCCACTGAGGAAATATAGTTGGCTCTTATCGTAGGGGAATCATGAAATATTTGTGATACACCATGGTCAATTAGTAAATAATAAGAGGACCCATTATAAGGATATTGAATCCAAAACTCATTAATATATGATTCATTAGAAAATATTTTCCCTAAATCCCAATTCATACATGTACTAGGTCAATTAGTAGGTTGTCAACGTCTTGGTGAAAGGGTACATCAGTCGGTCCACAATAATTGGTATCCCTATCATAAGAGATGTATTCAAAAAAATCCCTATTTACTATTTTCCAAAAACAAACCTCACATATAGAATGTCCCCAAATTTTGATATTATGAAAAATCTATCCCTCTAGTACCACTTTGTGACCACCTGACACACCCGGGACCACCTGGATGGCTATGACTAGAGTGTGACACCCCATGCTTGAGTCAAATTGTTTAAGGGATGGCTACTATCTTCAATTACGAATGATACACACATAGGTGGCCATAACATAAGGTACGTGTACACAAACACCCATGTATAATGTCCAATATAATTCTATAATTATGATACAAGTGACAATATGTTGAATGAAACACTAAATATTATATTAGAGTATGAAATAAGTATAGAAAAATCCAATGATCCAAATAAAATCCAACTAATGTAAAAAATGAATCAATATTGTTAGTAGTGAGGTTCCATATATAAAATTAAACTATAAGAATAATATGTGTTTTATCCATATCATATATACACTTACAACTTCAGGACATTATAGAAGTCTGTCGAAATAACTATTGTCTGTATAAGACATGATATGTGCAGGAATGGGCCATACAGAGGTGAGTATAAACATGACATGTATGACAACCCGAAATCACCAAACATATAGAATCAAATTATTCGAAAATTCGTCATACTTAAGGTATATAAATGATGATATTATATAAAAAAAATCACAATGGAAAACAAATTATTATGATAGACCATTTGTTCAAAAGTATGTTTGATCTATATAACAAGCCTATGATCCCTCCTGAGGCATCAATGTAATTATAATTTAGAAGAAATGATTCCTTCATCCTTATTAAAAAAAATTAATCATTTTATAGGACATTATTATCTATCCATTCAATAACATGTGGTAATTGAATCTCAAAATATATTGATTAACATATAGTGGATCACACCATGGGATTCTTTTGGATTCCTGACCAAAAAATATTAACCTACGAGATGGGTGGTTGAATGAGATTGAATGTTGTTCATGTGATACAAAACAATAAAAAATAATAATAATTATAAATTTGAAGCATCCTTGAACCTCATTTGATAATGTGTTCTATAGTCCACTATGCGAAAACTACATCTAATACACATAGTTAGATACCATAAAAAAACTCCTAGCAATTGACAGGGAATGTCAACCTTTAAAATGGTAACTCACCCACAATGAACTGGAAAGTGGAAACAAACCCAAAAAATATCGAAATAGATAATTTCTCATATTAAAAATAATTGGTGAACCATCCTACCCTGGAATAAGTTCATGATGAGTTAATGGTATACATGATGTGTCTTGTATATCCTATGTGTTTTTTTCTTTTTGTTCATTTCCTTGTTATATGGTCGGGGATATTGCAATATGGTAGTGCATATATACTCTAGATGTCCCCAGGTTCTCTAGAAAGTCATACATATCCTTGGATTACAATTACACACGGTGGTTCCCATATACCTTGTACATTATGAGATATTGATGTCTGTGGTAGATGAAGAGTCCCTCGATATTGGTCGCATGAAAATTTGATAGTCCACACATGATGTAAAATTTAATTATGTACAATATTCTATCTATTATAGAAATAATCCACATGTAGTGTGTTATTAAGAATACCCATCAAGTAATATATAATTTTATATAAATCTGACAGCTCTTTTTGAATATCTACCATGGTACCTCTGCCTACAATCCAAATAAAAAATCTTCCATGGATGTCATATAAAGGATTGAAAACACCTAATATACTGTCTATAGATAGATTTAAGTCACCCAATATATACACAAATAATTTCCAATGAAAATTAATTTCCCTAATATTTGAACATCAGAATTCAGATATATGTTTGAATGCCTTATTCTCAATCATCATTACACACTGAAATTCTAATGTTGATCTTGTTTCTGAACCCAAGGTAACAGTCTGTCTCACCAAAGAATTATTTCACAATGATCAATCACCTATTATTTATGAAACAACCACCCAAATTAAAAATGTATATTATAATAATGATTATATGTTGATAAAAGAAAAAAATACGAGTAAGCCTTAATTTTGTTTGGGTTGAAAATAATTTATTAACAAATTATGAGAATAATATCAAATTAATAAATCAAAATTCATAGTTTTTAAAGGATAAATAACACATATATATAATTGATAAAACCATAATGGAATTTACAATATGTTTTGATATATATTATATATTGGATAAAAATAAAAATTAAAGAATAAAACCAAATTCCCTTCCTCCAATTTTTATCAATCTATAATGAAAAATAGTTCTATATTGTTTCATTTGTGATATCCTTAAACTCCAATTTAATATCCAATCCTAGTAATATTGTTCATTGGATCATGACATTGAAATAGACCAAATTCCTCCACCATGAACCTCTCATGAGATTTAAGGTGATTTATATAACCCTAGGTATTGTGCCCCATTACTTCGAAAGAAATATATTACATCTTATTAGAGGAATAATAATCACCAAATATTACCATCCATTACAGAAATGTATCGTTGTATTATCATTGGATACCTTGACCCAAAATGCACATTGTCAAATGTTTATCCCACCATGTTCTTCATGAGTATAACTATTCATTGAAAAATCTTTCTCAATACATTTCATCATAACCAAGGGAAGCGAAACTTAAGAAAGGGTGACCAAAGATTCAAAAAAGGTATTGTATGGGATATATGAATGATCATGAAAACATAACTTGGTAATAATTGTTCTAGAAAAGGAGAATAGCAATTGAAAATCATACATTATATATAAAATTTCATTGCCTTGATTTATAGAATAATTCTTGATAGTTCATGAGTTATTATTCAAAATAAAATCAATCATCATGATCCATGAGAGGATGACATTGGTATAATTCATTGTTATGTTGAATAAGAATAAGAATTGAAAATAATTTCGTTAGTATTCAAAGATCCTTCCCAAAATAATCATATTGGAATGGGTTCACTCCTTATAATATCATTGTTGTCATGGTTCACACCCAAGAATAACCGAGTGAAAAAATTATATTACTAAAATGGGTTGACTTCATATTAATGTCCTATTAATATCATTATATATTATTAATTACCCAATATATTGTAGGGATTGGTAATTTTGATCCCACTCATCCTTAGTTATAACATAACCACCATCCTGGGTTATAAAATAACCCATATACTTTTTTATACCCCAATCCACATCCTTGAATTAAAATGTAACTAACTATTACATAAGGAAAACCATCGATTTATGTTCCATAGGATTATAAAACAATCATTATATCATTACATCATATCATGTGTAATGAAAAAGGGTATCATAAATATTGCCTCAATTCACTATAGTGTATCAATGGAAAATAAATGGTTATAACAATAATCTAATAAAAATAACTATTAACCCTCGTGTGAATGTTTAATAATATAATCATTTGATCATTTAACCTATAAATCATTATTAAAATACAATTATGTTATTATATATGAAAATTAATTTAAAACATCATGGATATATTTCATGAGGAAAACAAATTTTCTAATTTTAAAATAAGTTTTCAAATAATGAAATGTAAAAAATATTATAGAGATGATATTCATTGACAAAATTTTTGAGAATAAAAATGATATATTTAAAAAAATAACATGTCGTTATGGTTTGAAATTATTTTCATATTGTATTTGGTAAAAGTAATCATTCAATTCACATATATTTATTAAAAGTAAAAAAAAATTTCCTAATGAAAATGAAAATAAGATTCATTTTAGACAATTTTAAAAAAAAATCAACTATGGTTTAGAATAAATTTTAAAATCATCAGATAATTGTAATAACCATTATTACATTGTTTTTCGAAATAATGGATATGTAATAAGGATTTATTCTACTGAAGATAGAAATAAGAATTATTGTAATTAAAAAAATATTTCCATATTATTGAGTACCTATGTTGATGGAAATGAATGGAAAATTTATTGTAATGACATAAACATTGGATTAAAACAATTCATCTTTTTTACTTATTTGTAGATGTAACGAAATTTTAATCCGATACTTAATTATAAATAATCATTATCAATAATGAGATTGTATAATTAAACCCATTACTGTTTTGGTATCATTTTAATCGAAATCACTTAAAAAATCAAATATGGATATTTAATTAAAAGTACTTGTGCAATATGAATAATAAAATAAAATCATGGTCAGTATAATAACAACATAAAAGAAATTTGTGGTTATTATTACATGTGTCTAATGGAAATGATACTAAGATGAAAATCCCATACCTCAGTCTTAACTTCCTTTACAATTATTTAAACCACCAATATAATATTGAAATTTTTCAAATGCCTATTACAAATTAATAATCATAAATTATTACCAAATATGATTAAATTATATCAATTTATCACCCATTCAATAATTTTTATTATTAGAATCAACATTCTAGGTGATAACATCTACATTTTTCTTGAATTTATTGGTTTAGTAGTTTTGGTCCATGTACATTGAAACTGGTTAGATTATATAAAAAATATAAATCCTGAAATCAATATCATACATATCATTTATATAAATTTAATATCATCTATACGTGTTGGAGGTATACAAATGAATCTCATCCATCATGGAGTTGGTAGGTTGTACATATGCATGAACAATATTTCCATTTGTTGAAGGATGTAAAAAAATTTGGGATAAATAATAAACAACTTTTAAAAAAAAATTAACAAATCATATATAATATTTGTATTCAATAAATACAGCCTTATTACAATCCCAAAACATGTAAATAAAAATATCCACATCGACTTGTTGAGTAGGTAGTCCACGTGTACAAGTAAACTGAAATTTCATATTCAATTGGTTCATAAAGTAATATGATTGATATGATTATATCATTCTAGATGAATAAAAATGTCATAAATATCATATATATTAAAATTATCCCCTTTAATATAACCATCTGTGAATGATTTTCATGTAAAATTAGTTGTATTTTTATGGGGAGATGATAGGTAGTGCATACGCATGAGTGATACATTAACTGAAAATTTAATTGAATAAAAGTGAATAATGGTGGTTATAAAATAATCTATTTTTTTTAAAAAATAGCTTTACAGAAGTTATTATTTAACTAATAATTTTACATATTAAAATGGCATTCATATTAATTAAATGGAAATTTATTTGTTTAATAAAATAAACTTTCTTGGAAACTACTCCTATAGATATCCTCTTAAGGTATATAGTGTTGTTATTTTTGTAATACCAAAATAGTGACCTATGGTTTTATTAAAAAATAATGATTTTTTATATTAATATTCAATATATTAAAAATTTATATGCCCAAGGACCACAGTAGATTAGTATATATTGATTCATCAAACACAATATTTTAATTTGGTAAAATATATTTAGTTAACCACCCCCCCCCCCCAATAATGATCTTCCCCTTTATTACCCCAACATAAAACATTTATACAAGAATTTAGTAAAGTAATCATAAGAGTTTGTGACTTTAAATTATTGGTAAGGGTAAATAGAGGAGCTATGTATGAATATGGAAGGTTTTGGGAACATGATCAAAATAATTAAAAACAATACCATGTATATCAAATATCATAATCAATATTCATGGAATAAATATTGGTAGTACCTAAGATATTCATCACGTGATAATGAAATAATATGAACCATGATAGCATTATAATGGAATAAGACCTTGAATTGTGACATACACATAAGTATATAAATTAATTTATTTAGTAGTTAGAGATCATTGAAAAAAACCTACAAGGATACATCAAGGGTGGATTCCCCACATGGTTTAAACACAATACCATCCCCAGTTGAGAGAATTTTGTCATATTAGAACAGGTTCACTCCCAAAACCATTAATGTAGTTACGGTTCACTCCCAAGACCATTAAAGTAGAATAAGTCACTTAATGAATTGACTTCACTCCATGATCAATAACTTTTATCCCCTTTGATATAAATAATTACAAAATATAGTGTAGGGAGATATAGGTCCTACTGTTCTTTGGTTATAACATAACCTTCGTCCTTGGATATAAAATAGCCATCATATATGATTATAGCATGACCACCATAAAATAATAATATTTAGACATATGTTTTCGATGATATGAAAAATAATTTATCATATAATAACCCATTAAATGAGATGGGGTTCATAAATAGTTCACCATATCATAAAATTTTGATGATAAATATTATTCAAAATTATTTCATCAAAGAAATACCCAGGAAATAGATTTGAGTTTCAAAAAATTTATATCATGTATAACCTATGGAAAATAACTAAAATACATTAAAATCATTTCATAATGAACTATTTATAGTATTAATAATAGTGGTGTCCTTGACCAATATCACTAGTAAATCAATGGTGACATCAAAAAATGTCATCTTCAAAGGAAAATAATTTTGAGAGATCGTTTGAAACATTTGTGGTGCAAAATAGAAATTTTTTAAAAGACATACATTTAAAACATAAATTCATTCCAAAATAAATTTCATTTATAATAACCATAAAATATTAAAATTATATATTTTGAAAATCATATTTAAAAATTATTGAGTAAAATATATTTTCATCATTATGAAATAATTTATAAAACATAAAACATTTTCAGAATTCTTTTCATTTTGAAATTATTTAGTTAAAATAGAGAAATTTAGCAATTATTATGGATTGAGAAATCATTGAAAATAATTATTAAAAATTGAAACGGATTTATGAAATCATTGATATATCATGGTAGTGAGAATTTTTAATCATTACATCTATGCTAAAATTTGATAGCTTTTAGATTTTTGGATAAATTCATTTGAGAGATTATGGAAATGACTTAAAGATTAATTTCAAGTATGTTTTTTAATAGTCAAATATGTATAAAAATTTATTTAAAAATTTTTAGGATAATAAAAAACATTTTGGATAACATTCTAAGAATGAATAGTTTTGTTTGAAAATAGATTTCTGGGAGAAGATTGAAATAATACCAGAATATATCAAAAAAGATATTCTCAATTATTTTATGTATCAATTAGTGGATAAGTGGTAACATTAAATAAAAATTTCATGAATAACCATAATAGAATAAATTTAATTGGAATTATCAATAAGTGGATCATTATATTTCTACATTGGAGATATAATAATATGCATTCCCAATAAATGATTAGATTGTAACACGATATATTTACCACATTGGAATCATTTAAACCTAATCCCCAATGAGTAATTTCATTAAATGAATCTAGAAATATAATTTTTATGAAAAAATTTATTTTATTTCATGTTATTGTGAATATATATATTCATCTCTTAATGAAGTTTTGTGTATAACATATTCATATGTCTCAATGAAGGAAAATGAAGACAAAATCCATTATACAGTGGTTAACTATTTAACTGTAATCCCGAAGAATGATTTATATTAAAATATATACTAATATACTATTTTTTAATTAATCATAAAATTCATTCATGGTATGTATATAAACAACATAAATTAATCATGTGGTGAATATAGTATTTGTTCCACAGAAAATAAAAGTGTGGTAGAAATCCATTTCCATAAGCCTTGACATCCATCATACACATTGTAAAGTAATTTTTAATGAATAAAATTTTATTATACATATATTAAAAAAAATCATATATATCATTCCATATATTATTTTTATATTAAATTTTATTATTATTTTATAAATAATTCAATATTAATGTTATGTCTTAGGAAATAACTAATTTGTTTTTTTATTTTTTTGACATGTTATTTCTTCCACATAATTGAATCCATATTTATTAGTATCTATTATTTTATCAATTATATATATTATATATATTTAGAAAATATTTTTTATAGTGTTCCATGAAATTTTTCACTAGAAAATTATCAAACAGTTCATGCAGATAGATTCTCTTATTTAAGAATGAACTCTGTTTAAATTTATTTGATAGGTGAAAATAAGGAATGGATAATTATATGTTATAATTAAATAATCATTTTTGTGTCATATATATAAATATAACATATTTCTATTACTATTACCCTTAATTTCTTCCATATAATCCGTGAATGAATATCATTGCTTCACAATGTAGTAGTCAACCATGTACACGAGCAATGTTACCATATTTTCCAAAAAAAAGTTGACAGTATTATATCATATAGGATATAATAATTACATAATATTTAAAAATAATAGATATAATATATATATAAAAAAACAACATTATTTCCAGCCTTGAGGTGCTGTAATGGAGTAAAATATGTAATTATTTTATAATATGTTAGTCCACCATACATACGAATGATGATTTCCTACCCCATTTGATGAAAGGGGAGATGGAAAAAGATTGACCATAATATAACATCATATATGTATATGTATGATTCTGAAGTTATTATAAAAGAATGTTATAGTAATAATTGATAGATATGGATGATGAAATATTTCAAAAATTATTATTTATGATCCTCACCACTTATTCGGGTTTCCCCTTTATGTTAACATAAAAATCCTTTATCTAGCAGATTGAAATAAAAAAATAGTCTTCTTGTATGAGTGGATAGAATTTTTAAAGTGATTTTGGTGGGTTTTGGACGTCCAAAAAGGCATGATAGTAGTGATGTTGGGAAGGGATTGAATAACCTTTTATAATTGAGGAGGAGTTTCTTTCTTTGTAAATACCCATTGGTATTAGATATTTTGAGGAAAATATTTCCATACGTAAATCCAAAATTGATTAGGTATAGATATTACGGTTGATTTGGTCATGAAACACCTCTATCATTATCCTTTGTAATCTATCCATAAAGAATAAACTAGTAACGATACATATTAGATAATTTATACTCACTAATTATAATTATAATATACAATTTATAATATAAAAATAGTATTTGTGAAAAATATTAATTTTAACACAACAACATTTAATATGTAAAAATAATATAATAACATTAATGTTTTTAAAAAATTCATACTCCATAGGTTTCATAATATTTAGTATAAGATAAAAAAAATATCCATGAATGGACTATATATGATATTTTTAAATATGATCCAATCACATAGAAGATGATAATATTTTTAGGAATTTTAACTCATATAATAAAACATAATTTTTTAAAACATAATATTAGTGAAAATTTAGAAATTATTTATTTATTTTGAATATAAAAAATATAAAAATAAATTTTGGAATTAATATTATTACAACCATTTTTAAATTTAAAATTTAGCTTAAATAATTTATGGAAATTTATAATTCATTTAGCTTAATTCCCATTTAATACTTTTTAATTGTAACTTATTTAAATTTTTATGAACTATGTAATTAATGTGTTGGAATTTATTAACCATTTAATGAAATTATATCATCTCTAAAAATTAAAATAATAATAATAATAATAAATCATTTATATTTCAATATAATATTTATATTTAATCCAATTTTTTTATTCCACATCAAGATGGTTTATAGATATTATATGTAATAAGGAATCCTTTTGTTCATTTTTACCTACATAACAAATTATCTATGTCACTTTAATAGATTAGTGTCCCAATGTCACATAGAAAATAGAAATTATTATCATTGTAATTATGGTATCCATATGAACAAATTCAATTAAAATATGAGTCCAAATTTATTTTCAAATTATTCTCATATAGGAGATAATAAAGAGGGTTTTTAAATAGATGATGTCCAAACTTATACAATTTTATTAAATCTAAATTTATTATAAGAATTATTCCCATAATCTAACGTTTATTAATTTATATAATATTTGAGAAATTATAAATTGAATGAAATTAAAAATAAAATTATACATTTTAAATTATTGAAATGAAAATGAAGTTTCCAATTAAAATTTTATATTTTTCACTATTTCCAAAAAATAAAATTTTCTATAATTTCTAAAAATACACTATAATCTATTTTTTATAATATGATTTTAATATGAATTCTTTTTCTGAAATAAATTTTATAAAATAAATAAAAATTATTTTTAATGTTATAGAACTATAAAAAGGTGACAAAACATCTTTTTGTGTTGATAAATAGGGTTTTAAGTTTAAAAATGGATTTTATTTGTCTATTTTATAGATAACACATAGAATGGATATGAAAAAATTATCAAATGTATAATATATAAATCTAAATAATATAATTTAGCATGAGTTATATGTAAAATTTATTTATACAAACCACAGTTGTTAAAAAAATATTTTAAAAAAATATTTCCTTTTTCAAAAAGAAATTATTTCCATTTCTTAAAATTTTACACAAATAATTAATTTTAAATAAATGTGTAAAACATATTTTTATAGTATAATTAACACTATAATTACCCCCCATTCCAATGGCTTGATGATAACTATCAAATTAAATGACAATATTTTATAAAATTTCATGTTTTTTTACACTCTCTATTGTTTGTAATGAAATCTATGCTCGATATTGGGTGTGGTAAATAATATATAAAAGATAATGTTTATATAAAAAATAAATATCTGAAGATATTAGGGTGTTACATCCAACCATGTAAACCAAAAATGAATTTCATCATCAAAATCTATATGATTCGTCAAGTGATTATAATTTGAAAATTCATTTACAGAAAGAAAAAATATACCAATAAATAATAAAATTTCCCTTAAAAATTGAATTTTGGAAACAAAAAGTATACCAAATGTAACACATAAATATTTTTCCAGTTTCGAAAATGTAGGTGGGGATTGATTATTTAGACATAGAAGAAAACCATAAATAATTATAGAGAGTGGTAGAGGTCAATGATATTAACAATGTATGAGATCCGAAGAATGATTTAAACCACAAGACAATAGACCAACAATGTGTAAGAAAGTAATTGATATCATAAAAAATGGTGAAAATAGGATGAAATTATATTTTATTGTCTATTTCAAAATGTGGATGAATTTTCATGATAGGATATACTTAATTCATTTCATTCCATTTCGTAAGAACAATCTCAACATTGGGATATGCCTTGATCAAATTCCACTTTATCTCACAACAAGAAACGATGATGGATTTTTTATTTCATAAAGAAAAAATGGTTCATATTATCCCAAAATATAATGATAATTCATTCTTCATATATGTAGTTATCATCACAAAAAAATGGTTAGAACATGTTATTCATAAATCATCATATTGTAAAATAATACAATAATCTCCAAATCCCCGTCCAATGATCTACATAAACAAATTCACAATTGATTAGCCTTATGAAAAATAAAAAAGGGTAAAATATGAACCATTACGAATAATAGAACTAATTTTTTGGAATGAACATATCATCAATCACCCACAAAAAATTATGTATATCTTAATTGTCACATAATAAACATTTAAATATTATCATCATATATTCTATTAAAAAGTTATATTACCCATAATAACTATAAAAACTCAATGAAAAGAAGAATTATTGTTCAATAAATGATTAAAACAAAAAATTATTGATTATATTCCCTAAAACCACAAATTTATTACACTCTACCAGTTGAAACAAAAATGACATTGGCTAAAAATCATGATTCATTTCCAAGGTCATAAGCGCTGTATAATTTATAATATCTATATAAAAAATCTCCTTACCCGAAACCATTAATTCAAATTAATGAACATATTTTTGTTGATCGTTCCTATAGTCATGTGTTTTTTTGTGAATATAAATTTTCCATTAAACCAATTTTCTTGGACCTCATCACCAATAAACATATCATTTAAAATTACTAATAAAAAACTTGTACAAAAAATTATTTATATATTTCATAATTTATTTATTATAGTACATAAATACTTATATCATAACACTTCCATTTGATACCATCTACAAGGCTTCATCATATAATTCTACAATACCACATTCCTTCTATATTTCATTCATTGTATCGTCATTGTTAGTAGTATAACTATTTCATGCACAACTATGATGATTTTATTCATTATCATTCCCATTAGAACTCTGATTTTCATATTTATCAAAAATTATATATATAAATAATTCTAATTTAAATGAAATAATAGGGTTATAAATATTATCATCCATTTTGATTACCTGAATATATCAATTCCCCATTGCAATTACTTTATTTATGTTCTTAATTTCTATTATTAAAACATCTTCGCGTTCCACAATGACATCCACTTGGATCTTTATTCCCACATCATCAATGTATAAAAAACCAATTATTCTTTCTTCTATAGTCACCACTTCTATAACTCTTAGATAAATCTAAAATTATATTATTTTATAAATGATAGATTTATTAAAGGATGGATTTGTTAATTAGGTTCCATGAAAACTGATTTTCATAATATAAAAATTCATTTCTGCATTCATCATCTCATATAGATACTCATTAGTAATTTTTGAATCAATGAAAATTTTAACCTAATCCCTTATATTCCCATCCATTTCCTAAAGCAAATAAAATTATTGTGTGATTATTCATAATAATTATGGGAAACATAATAATAATGAACATTTATTATAGGAATTCAATATCCTCACACAATCTATTTAAATACTGACACCATTGGTTTATCCTAGTTCATTCATAGACATAATAATTTTAAATATCACATGATGATTCATAAATAGTTTATAAAATTATAATGAATATATAAGTGCAGTTTCAAACTAGGTGTGAATCAAGGCCCATTTTTTGGTACAAGGTGATGATCAAGACCATCTCAATGCACCTTGATTAGTTTTATAACCCCTCGATGATATTTTTTAGATTACTAAACATACATGTAGAGTCATTAATGTGATATAAAAAAATGGAATCTACATTCTCTATCCATTAACAAAACTATATATCATTTTTGTACAATTTGACTCATCCTTAACATTACCCATATATACATCATTAGAAATATCCTTATAATTATCTGTAGGGATATTGGTATTGTCTTCTCATAAACGATTCCAATGGTTAACTAAATCGTTTATATGATTCCATCTATAAAGACCAAGGGTTGTATACATTAAAATTGTATATTTTTAGATCATTATTAAATATATTACAAAAGTCATGTGGAACATAAATTTTTAATTCCCTATGAAGCATGGATCACAGTATTATTAATTGGTTATAGATATTCAATTTCATCAATAATGATCTTCCCCTTGAATAATACTTATTGAAATAGTTCATCATATCTTAGGGAAAATAAAACAAAACACACTATGATTTTATGAAATATATTATATATATTAATTTAAATTATTTATTTTATTTATTTACATGATAAACATTGTTTGTATTACATCAAACACAATACCAGGTTTATATTGTGTTTCACGCAACATTGACTACCTTTGGTGACTAATGTTAAACCAAAGTCTGATTCTTAGTTGGAAACAATATACTATTAATATAATAAAGAGCATTATAATGAAGAAATTGGAATCGAGGTAATTAAAGTGATTAACTAAATATTGAAATTAATGTGAAAAAATATTTATAAGATGAATTGATTGGTTACCAATTAATTATAAATGAAAATAATGACCAATTTATTATAAAAGATGTAATATCATTGGTAATGATCAAATAATCCTTCCTAATATTTTTTAATTTCTATAAATTAGATAAGAATTTTTTCGTATAATGTATTCTATTTCTAATCATGTACCTGACAATGAACAATGAGTATCTCTAAAATAATTCATTTCATGATACACTTCGTTTTGGAAATTTCAATCATATAATTTTTATATTTCCAATTTAAACAATATATTAATTTTAAGAGTATGTAAAAAAATTTGGTACATTCACCACAGTGGTGAGTTTTGTTACTATGATTATAATTTTATGAAAACATATTTTTTCTAGAAAAATAAAATAGTAACTTTTCATATTTATGGACACAATGATTTTTTTGGGACATCCACACAGTGGTAAAAATTATTATTTTTTATATTCCTCACTATTAATTAACCTAAGGGGCCCTCCCTTTGTTCATTAACTATAAAATATTTTTTGTATCTGAAATTTTGATATAGGATTCTATATTAATTTTATACCAATATATGGACCTGAATCCCTATACATATTAAATATTTATACAATTTATACATCATAGAACCCCACTTCACTGTTCTATTATTCACCAAATCTAGTTAAATCCATTGTAAGAGGGGAGTTTAATATATAATATCCACTTGATCAAAAAATAAAAAATAAAATATTCCATATGAGATAAAATTAGTAGAATACATTTCCTTTCATTCTTTATATTGTCTCAAAATCCATATATATTATTGGATATCTATAATAATCAACCTATTATACCAACAAGCCTCAACATAAAAGTGAATATCACTTTATCAGCTCTCCTCCTATATATAGAAAAATAGACCACTTTGTTATTATATTCTTATTTTTTAAATAAATATCAAACAAAACTAGTTTTCACAATTCCATTCAACCATTATGAATTTATTCAATGGTTTTAATCAATTATCATACACGTCAGGTTTGAATATAATTCTATGCGTACTATAAATTTTCATATATTAAAATTTATCTATCCGAATTTATTCACATAATATAAATATTAACAATATTTATCCTTTATTAATTCAAAATGAATCACCATAAATTAATTATTTTCTATGTATCATAGTATATTTTTCTACTTTATATGTATAAATTTTTTAATTTATATTAGATTGTATCATTAAAAAATTTGTCGAGGCATAATCCACTTCAACCACCAACGTCATTGAACATCATTGAACTATAAATTTATTTTTATTTCCATTCATTTTCATAAAATACATTTATAATTCTTTATCCATATTCATCCATTTTTATAAAGTCTTCATAATCCTTCATACATGAATTTAATTTTTAAGAAATTAGTGGAATTATCCCTTTTAAATAGCACAATACAGTACAACTATAATTTTAATCACCATAATCTCCCTAATATTTATTACTCAAATTTACTATATTATATTCAATCCTCACCTCTTTTATGTTTCATGTACTAATCTAAGCAGGAGTCATCTAATGGATGACTATTTCAGATCGTAATTTAGGAAAAATATATGCATGTCCATGAGATATGAGGGATGAGTATCAAAAAATATAATGCAATGATAATTTTTTGAGAGATGAGCTAGTGAGGATAATAGTTGTTTGTAATAATCACCTTTGGAATAATTTTGTAGATAACAACCACCATAGTGTAATATTTATTTTCATAAATTAAATTACCCATTTTCTTCAAAGAACACATAATTTTTTTAAATAATCAAATTTTGGGTTTCCTTTATTAGAAATAAATATAACATTCACTATTTATAATGAATATATTGTTTTTATATATTTATTTATTAGAAAAAATGAATAATTTATTTACCCAATAGGATGGATATGAATCAAAAAAGAATTTATGCTTCTTTTTTTGACAAAAATGTACGAAGTTGGAGTTATGGTGTTCCTATTGATTTCTATAGACAATACACATGACCCTTCTCAAACCATTTTTTTTTATTTATGAAAAATTAGTCTGCCTCAATTGGAAGAATATTTTATTTGTCACATAATAAATCGAAGCTATAAATGAGAGAATAATCAAAGGAAAAACCTGATGGTGTATATTAATTGGGATGATACTATCGTTAATGGGACATTTGATATAAATACCAATATAAATGATGATCGAGATCAAATGAATGAAATTAAAATGTAAATATAAGATATACTCCAATATTGTCTATAGTTCATTGATTTGTTAAATAAATGTTTTAAGAGAACATTATATACCATGTATACTTAATTCACCACATTTTAATATATATTAATTTTATATAAATTGAAATACTGCATCATATAGAGTAATAGCAGATTTAAATATCAACTTCATCTCCAAAATGATATTCTAGTAGATGCAAATGAAATAACATGTCAAACTTATGATGAAAATGAATGTTTCCTTAAATGATAATGTTATCTAAATACATATATGATTGTAAAAATATTATCATATTGTTTCTCAAAGACCTTGAATTACTCATAAAAGTCACTATGTGTGGCGCATATCGGCACATGAAAAATAAATCAAGTCCTTCAAAATATATACATTAATTTCAAATAATTCTATAAATTTGATGAAAACATAGATTTAAGGAATTTAAAAGAAAATTGACATGGAATTAAGATAAAATAATTATGTTTGGGATCCTACATCATCCTGATTATTCTAATCAGTGTTATACAATTTATTAGGAGTATCGTGAATTCTGAATTGATCCAGGAAATGTTTATCTTGCATTCTCTAAAAATTGTATAAATTATTTTTGTGTATAGAGTAGTACTAATGGTACATTAAACATCATGTTGGTATACTATTAAAATTAATCCTTGGTTATCTTTGAAGTGAAAATACAATATTTTTTTACTGCTAATATCTGGATCAAAGAAACCTGGTAATGATATTTAGGTCTATTTGGATCCATTAGTAGAAGTCATAAAATTAATGTGGGGTACATGTGTTACAATGTAGGATTATCATAAAAGTTTCTAATTAACATTTAGGGTCATTGTTATAGTGTAATTGGGACATTACTAAATGTATTTGATAGTTTTATTAGGACATCACTAAATATTCTTTGGACATCAAATGATGGAATCGGGGATAGGTTAGATATGAGTAAAACATTGATAAGGGAAAAGTTCACACAAGTTATTGGTGCATGGTGTATTTTATATCCTCCAATAGCTTAAAATCTATCTATATAGAATAAATTTCAATTTATTCATTTCCTTAATATTGTAGAAGTTCCAAATTGGTATTCTTCAAATATCATGAATTTTGTGTGAATGAATAATTTGAAAATTAAAAGAAAAAAATCACACAACTCTAATGTTTTGATGAATTATTTTATTCATGCTATTTTAAATTACATTCAACCACAAAAATCATTTCACAAATTAATATAACTCTTAATCTTTTTGAAAACTATATATAGTGATGTTACACACCCAAAAAAAATTCTAATCATGAATAAGAAGGTTGTAGTCATATTATGTTAAATTGAAATTTTCGTTCCACCATCATTATTCAATATAACGTTGGATTGTTTTTTGAGGTCGGGTGGTATTTTCGATGTGGTTGATGCTCGTGATTGATTGGACATATGATCTACTGATGAGATAATAAAAACATGGAAATTCATCTAGAATGCATACTACTATCATGAAATGGTGGATTATTACAGCAAAATTATTTATTTATTTATCATATTATATACTATTATTATGTTAATATAGTTATCATTTTTATCTAATATAGTTATATTTTAAATGAAAGAAACTTTTGGTTTGTGATAATTTCTATTAAGTTATCAACAACAAGACAAAAAAGAGGTAATGTGTTCTATTATGCCAATGGGACAATGAAGTCCATAGAATTTTTGGTAGAACCGCCACCCTATATATTGAGAAGATTTTCATAGCCTAAAAAGGTTTTTTGGAAATGAACCTTCTGTAAATTTTAATTTTTTTCAGTTCGATAAAAAAAGTCCAATGAAATCGTGGATATATTAGATGTTAGAATTATTTTGAGACAATGAGATGTTTAGGAATCAATTGCACCACAATCAGACACATGATGTGAGCAATATAACTCCATGTGAATCATTTTATTTAAAATGTACATTAATTTTAATAAAAAAGAAAAATGAGATGATCAAAACCGAGAAAGAATATTTATATTGTTTTCAGACATTATGCCAACGATTTATATGTCATTTTTGATGTGAAGGAATCTAAAACACCATAATCTGATACATGATTTTCTTGCAATGACTCAATGTGTATGTTATCAATTAAATATCAACATTTTAGATAATAAGGTTTAACAGAGTGAAATGTAGGAAGCAAACTTGGAATTTCTAGATAAAATTGAAACATGTTTTATAAATCATTTGTGATGTGTATGAATCTGCCTATATACATGTTGTGACATGTATAAGTCAAATTTAATGTTTCTATGTTAAAAAGGATTTTAAGAAAAAAAGGTGAAATACTCAAAACCCAAAAAAACCCATATTTATTTTTTGATACATTAGGAAATTTATCCATAAGACATTTATGATGTATATGAATCAGCCTCACCTAAATCAAAATCATGGTGTGATAGGTAAGACACCACGTGGTTCTTATTATTTAAATTTAACTTCAATATTAGTAAAATGGAAAACTAACTAACTCTAAACTATGTAAACACAGTCTTCACAATTTCAAATATTAGTAAAATGATCCATATGTCATTTATGGATGTCAAAATCAGATTACCCTAAATATAATGCACAATGTTACCCATAAAACTCATTGTGTCAACTATTAGTTCAAAATAATCATTTTAGTTAAAAATGTTCCATAAATTGAAAAATGAGAATAATGATTTTATTGATAATTATGGATAAATATTCATTAATTAATTTGTATCCTTCATGAATTAGTCTCGTGTCAAACCGTTATATGATATAAACAGTATGAGTCAATGTTTGTGTTTCGAGTTTAAAATGGAAATTTTGTAAAGAAGTCAACTGACATACTCAAAAATAAGATAATGTGTTTTCATTGTTTGGATACTTTATGAAAATGATACATCAGTCATTAAGTGCATGTAGGAATCAACCACACCTCAATAAAATTCACAATATGATCAATATAACAAAATATGTGTATTTTAAATTAAAATTGACAACCAATTTAGTAAAAAAGGACCACTGACTTACTCATTACTAAGAAAAATATTTTTTATAGTTTAGAAACATTATTTAAAAGATCCAAATTTTATGTTTTATGTATATGAATTAGTTTAAACTCAATTTGATAAATGATGTGACCAATATGAATCCAAATGCACGTTATCAGTTTAAAATATACTTGTTAGACCAATATGTTTCACTCAATAAAAATTGGAAAAATCATCTCAGATATTATATAAAATTTAATAAAATGAATCATAATCAATTTTTTATTTGTAGGAATTAGACTCACATTAAACCAGTATATGATTTGATCGGTATGAGTCAAAGTGAGTTTTACTTGTATTAAATGACATTTTAGTGGAGAAGAAAAGTGATGTACTCAAAATCATGAAATCAATTTCATATAATTTTGATACATTAGGAAAAAAATACATAAGTAACATATGATGTGTATTAATTAGATGAACTACATTTTGATGAATGATGTGATGGGTATGTCTCCAAGTGATACTTTTTATTTGAAATTGACATCAATTTTTGTAAAATTGATTATTGACGTACTGATAACTGAGGAAAAAAATTAGGATTGTTTTGATTAAGTAGGATACATATTCAAAACTCATATTAGAAATGTAGGAATTATCCACAACTCAAACTGATATAGTATAATCCTAGTATGAATCAATGTTTTCATTGTTAGTTTAAAATCGATATTTTAATTTAAAAATTATCACTTTGATAAAACGAGGAACTCTCTCTTTTATTGTATTGAAAATTTTGTAAAATGAAACATTTGACATTTTTTATTTATAGGAATCTGTCTTAAATAAGTCCAACACAAGATGTTACCAGTATGAGTCGAAGAGAATTTCTTCAAATTAAAAATTATATTTTTGTAAAAATAACAAGTGACGAACTCCAACCCATTCAAACACATGTGTATTTTTAGATAGTTTAGGGAAATAATTCAAAATTCATTTGAGATATATGGTAAATATAAACAAATAAATTCTATGAATGGTGTTACTAATATGACTCCATGTGCTAATTTTCAATATATATGTATATATATATATATCTATGTGTGACGTTTTATATTAAAAGACCGATCACATCTCCAAAAATGAGAAAATGAAATGAGATTATTTTCTCATCATTCTATATCTTATTACCTAATTTATTTTGTTATAATTTTTATCATATAAATATTTAATTAATTTTCATATAGTTAATTCTTGAATGTGAACAATGAATGTTGTGACGTTCCATAATTAACCACAATTTTACCTGATACACAGTGTTACTTGTTTGAATATATTATTTTTTAATCAACACATACAATTAATTTATTTATATATATTTTAACAAACATATAAATTTTTTTATATAAATGTTTATTATTTTTCATGATCAGGGGTGTTTGTTTATAAATCTCATGGGTCAGCGTTAGGATCAATTATAAAAGGAACATTGATGTTATTGAATATATGTAATAATACAAAATATTGTAATCATATATACCAATTATTGAAATTATTATAATATGGTGTTTTTTCTTTTTTTTTGAACATTTCATTTTATTTCAATTCTATAATTCTTATTGATTTGTTTATATCTATGCTTGTTTCAGGTGTGGTTGTGTGTTGTTACTACACACAACACCGCTTCATCAGTGTGTTGCGACATCACACTACATTATTCCACTTAATCAAGGAATCCTAAAATGATGATTAAGGTACCCTTTACCAGAACATTTACAAACATTGGTAAAGGTATTCATTATTAGTTCTTTTACAAATGATGATAATTTAACCCTTTATCAACACTTCTATAAGCATAAATATAGGTCTGCTTTGTCAGCACCAAATAGAAGCGCTAATATATATTGTTGTTTATCAGAGATTCTAAAAGAGATGATTAAGTACACAATTATCTGCAATTTTTAGAGATGATGAAATACTATGAATTTTAATCCGACTCTGGTAGTCAACATTTCTCAAGCACTGAAAAAGTCTATTTATAGGGATCCTAATGTCCTATTTTGTAGTAGTGTTTTTGAAGTGAAAATGTTCAAATTTTAACAATGGTTTTATATCTAAATTCCATATGAAAATTATTTAAAATCACTAAAATTGAATCAATAGATATATAATGTAAATAATTTTACATTCAAACAAATTAGAAATATAATTTAAGTTTATTATGATTTTAAATTAGAATTTTGATTTCAATTAAAAATCATTATTTTACACTATTCAAATGAAAATGAATGTTTTATGAAAAATAAAAATAAAAACGATTGAAGAAAATTTTTGTACTCTGACATCAATAATGAAGTTCATTTTTTCAAAAAAAAAATAAATATATCTATATCATTTTTTTAAACAACAACACCCTAAAAAAAGAACAATACAACTTTTTTAGAAATATAGTTTTAATCATAAAACTTGATTCATTATTATATATTGTATAGAAAACACATATTATAAATGTTAAAAATTACATATAACATATAATATATGAATTTAATTAATATAATTCACTAGTAGTTATTTTAAAAATATATTAAAAAAGCTTGTGCGCATAAAAATAATTTTTTCATTAAAATGATTCATATTATTTTCTACAGATTTTTTTTCATTTATATTTTCAATGTCACAAATTAATTCATTATATATAAATGTTAAAATAATTTTATCATAATATATTTAATTATATTCATAGTATCTATTCCGACATATTTGTGAAAAATAAAAAAGGAAATTATGATTTTTAATAATATATCATGTTTTATTTAAACATAGTGTTGTTTTTTCCAAATACTGTGCTCAATATTGGGTTTATTAAATAATATAAAAAACTATATGTTTTTTTAAAAAAACATTTCTTAACATCTAGGGGGTTTACAACCAAAACTACTATAATATTTCTAGGGGAGTTTAGAAGGGAACTTTGTAGAGTTTGGTCTAGATAGATAGATCAATTTTTTTGAGTAAGGGAATTGAGTGGTTCTCCATATAAAATTCATGGAGGAGAAATATTATATATTTATAAAAGGTTAAAATAATATAAGGTAATTTTCATGAAAAATTGTTCAAATATCTTATAAATAGAAGTGAAATGTCATTGTTGATTACATATTTCCCCTATTTTCCTCATTAAATTCTTTCATTAATAAAATCTACCCGAGGGGTAGAGGCTCTGGATTAAATTCCATGATACCCATGATATAATGTGGGTTATTGTGAATTTTTGTTGTACTAAAATAGTATTATAGAAGTTATTGTAGTATGTAAAATTGGGTACTATAGAATATAGAACAATTCGTCCAATATGTGGCTTCATCCACTAGTTTAGGACAGTACTTTGGGCCATCAATGGGATAAGATCCACAGGGCCTTCAGTCCACATCATGCCTCTTGGACATTGTATTTCGATCCATGTAGGTATCTTGATTAGACCACATAGTTTTAGGCCCCGGAAGAGGGTCAAATACATATCATCCTATATCACCGAGATGATTGGATTATAAATACAAGAGGTCCTGACATCTACCATTGGTAGTATACACTATATAGTCTGGAACAAGGAAATCATCAAATTCGTCATGAATTTTTTTTATAAAGGACATCTCATAAAAAGAGATTCTCTCAAGGAGATCTAATGTAGTGCAACCCAATGGAATCCACTCAAACGTGAAATACCCCTCCCTTGGTAATGATTTTAAATTGTAAACTAATGTGATATCAGTACCATTGGTTGCAGCATAGGCCAGAAAGACTTATACTTTATTCCCCTCCCTCCAACATTGAAGAACCTCCATATCTCTAATAATATATTTCTTGCACCATCTGACAATATAATGATAGTCTAGAACACCATGACAATTCCCTTCATAGAGTCATGAACATCCAAGGTATCCATCTCTGCCACTACAATATGGATATTCTTTTTCTAGAAAATACAATGACCAGTGAAAAGGGACATCGCCTCGGCTTGTAGAACATGGCCTTTCCAAAAACATGCACTAAAAGTGAGATGTTTAGAGCCACTAGAATCCCAAACACCCCCTCCCCCCCTCCACAAATATTATCGGAGATATAAGATCCATCAGTGTTGAATTTCAATATTGAGGGGTGGGGGGAGAAACACACCTGAAGCCCTTGTTTGGCTCTGGTTGGAAAGAAAGGGAGGCCTGCATCCATAAAACATTGAGAGGGGGAGTCCTCCCCATATTTGAGGATTATTGTGAATCCCCTTAGCATAAGTTTGGTTTGGATGATTAATAAGTGACATGGGTGGAAACCCCTTTAAATCAAGATGAATTATAGGATTTTCATATGCACCAACATCAAGAAGGAATGATCAATGTTGTCACCGTTCCCTCCAGACCTTTGGCAGAGGCTTTGTGAAACAAAAATCAATAAAGAAGAGGGAGTGAGTATCATATAAATGAAATCATGTGAATTCACCAAACGAGATCCATATAGAACACACATAATCATTTTAAAAAAAGATTATTAGAGGATGTTGTCTTTTCAAAACAAAAATAAGAGCACCTAGAAACCCTGGAAATTCCCTCGTGTAAAATATTTTTATCCATGGCCAATGCGTGGTTCCTAATCCTCCATATTAGGAAGTGGATATTGCCATGAATTTCCTTCCTCCACAGCTACTCCACCCATGCATCCCCCCTCCTCCCTCGATATAATCAATATGAAAAAAACTGTAGATGAGAATCCCTTGGATGCAGACATGGTGGAAATGCATTTTTTTAGCACTAGACTAAAGATGAGGCTTTTGTAAACATATTATTGACTGAGAGATGGGATAACATTTGTCAAATGTGGAATGCAACATGCCTCATTGTATGTGATCCTAGATATAGGGCACCAATAGAAGCCAATAATTTCTCCAATCCAGTTATGAAACCAGAAATAAATGCCTCCCTTCCAAACAATATAGTGGGAGTGGTCCTCAAGCATCTATGAGGTGGGGGTATAATAATGGATAGATTAAGAGTAGCCTACCCACAACAGTGGTAGCCTCCCTGGCTTTCCCACCCATGTGATATCTGCAAAGATTGTTCTCCTTCATGTACACCCAACCGAGCTTAGAAAGCATGCATTGAAGCCTGACTGACATGTTCCGAACGTTGATTCCCCTTCCCTCTACGGGCTTTCCACACACCCCCAGGCCTAGAGGACGTATAAGGGATCACTATTAAATTGGATAAAAAGGTGATATATGAAAAAATAAATAATTAATCTATAATTTCATTGGGACAAGTTGAAATGATTTTTTTTTATTTTTTGTTTATTAAAATTATCATAAAATGTCACTATTGAAAATGATGACAACATTCATTTAATTTTAGTTAAATTTCATATATACGACTATATAATTTGTATCTAATTGTTTAAAATAATATTAATATCTCATATTACTTTTCAAAATACATGGAAGGCATTTACTCATTCAAATAATGATCATTAAATCAAATTTTTAATAATTTGTTTTAGTAATTGGATAAATAATGCATTAGTTGTTCGTATGAATTTAATGTAATTTTTAAAATAATATAAATTTTAAATAAATTTATATCATTATAATAATTTTATTAACATAATTATAGACTCATATATTCATTAACAATAAGATTTTTTTTATTATGTGGACACAAAAGAATAGTTTAATACTTAGGGAGTGACATTTTATAATTTTCATTGAATAAAATATTATATAAGATATTCTCATGGATAAGATCCCAATAAAATTTATAGTTAAATTTTTAAGTGATAACGAGTGAAATAATTTTATCCAATGAGAATTAGGTATACATATTGTGGCCATTTCAGTTAGCATTAACCTTGATTAACCGAATTTACCATTTATTGAAGATATAATTTTTTGTGTGGAAAATATTTCTATTGTGGGGAAATAAAAGGTTATTGTTTACTAAATATGATCATCCTTCTTTGAAAAATTAAATAAATTTTATCAAATTCAATAACAATAAGTGGATGAATTTAATTTTATCATAATTGGGCAAAATGTGAAGAAAAACACATTCTGAAAAATATATTTTTCAACAAAAATTGTGTTTATTCTTATTCCATGTAAAATAGATATTTTGATGAATTTTAGTCCATTATATAGAATATATATTATATAAATTTCATTATAAAAATTTACCAATAGTGTTAAATTAAATTTATTATTGTATAAATACAATTCAAGTAATTTTTTTTTGGAAATTTCCCTTCTTGTAAAAAAATAAATTCAAAGAAAATACAAAATAAAAAATTGATTCAATTGAAAATAAATAGATTGTTTAAACCATGATTGAAAATATTTTACATTAATGTAATTTTATTAAAAAATGGATGTCTATAAATCATTGAAATGAAAATACACTTTGTAATAAAAAAAAGTATTTTTCACGATTCAATGAAAATGAAATCATTTTAGAAATTTTAATAAAAATCATAATAAGATAATTTTTACATGGTGAATTAAAAAATGATATATATTTATCAATGATAATCTCTATCTATTTCTTAAATTAATTTTATTATTCTCTCACAAAAAAGTTGTAAAAATAATTATTCAGGTGAAATCATTTCCTAGAAGAATAAAATGACTTCATAAAATATTAAGTGATTCTTTACTAAAAAATTATCAATAAATATATATTTTTTGGATAATATATTTATATTAATATATATAAATATTAAAAATTTTAATCCTATTCATACCGACCTGTTAAATGCTTAGGTTACAATGTTCACATTTCAATAATAATATTGCACGGTTTGTTTAGGATAGGTGTCTCTTATCCAATATACTATAAAACATAGTATTCAATTAAAATATCATGAATTTAGAAAAGGTATTTCATATAATTAGAATGTTTTAATATGATGTTAGGTAATTTATGTTATATAACAAATAAATAAAATATTTAATTCATTCTATTATTGGTTTGTGTGACTTAACATAAATGAACAACCTGACATAAGAAAATATTAATTCACTAATAGTGTGAAACAACAATGTCTGATTTCATGGAAGTATTATTTTTACTATAGAAATATATATTTATGAGTCATTGTATTTTTTAGAAAGTAACATTCAATTTTGTATAATATATTTGTTATATTAAATATTTCAATATAGAGACTCCATAGGCCATGGAATGCCCCACTAACTAAATTCATGGATCCAAAACCTTTCTATAAAATATTAAAAATATTTACAATGAAAGTAACTATCATAACATTCTCCATAGCTCAATTTTTTCATCCATAAAGTAAAAATCATAAAAAAGGATAGTGAACATGGATCTTAATCTCCCACTCCCATGTGCTCTACTAATGATTCATATTTTTCAATTACATACTCATGATGGGAATATCTCATTAATGAGGTAAATTCTGATACTGATCCCATATCATGATCTGGTACTCTATGATGATATCTCATTCCTAGATGTCCATATTTCCTTAGTTTGATAACATGTGACTAGTTGTTCACATTCCTATTTTGCTATGTTATATGGAAGATATCATTTACCCAGTTTAACTACAATCATAGGGAAAAGAGGTATACCACCTCGTGGACAAGACATATTATCATAAATGGGGTAATGAATGTCATAGATAGATTATGACCCATCCAAAACTTTTTAGTCATTGTGAATGTGACCTAATGATAAACATATTGAATCCCACATCAAACTCTAAAGGCCTATATCGGAATTCACAAAAAACTTCTTTTTGGATCTTGGATGTCTTTATCTACCCATGGAATATCTTCTCCTTCTTTATTGTGTATTTAAACATATGTAGAATAGTATTTGATGACTCCCTAGGATTATTATAGCATATCGGTGTTATGAAAGATCCCCCATACAAGGAATCAAATATTTCTACATTGATGATGGAGTGGTAACAATTTATGTGCATAAAATCCACCACGGGAAGGCTATCCTCAAAAAGATGATGAATGTACAAAATGAAATCCTAGTACATTTCATCCATAACCTGAATTTTTCAGTCGTTATGGTCATCAATCAGGGTTTGAAACATCTTTCCCAAACACATGTAAGTCTCAATGCCCTTATACAATACAATCCATAATCATGATGCGATGAAATCGTCACAATCTAGGATAATCATCCAAGAAAATTGTTAAATCTTAATAATCTTATACCTATATGGGGATACCAGGTTATCATCTAAATACTAATACCAGATCGATATAAAGTGGGTCAAAATTTTCAGCCTCCCTATGATCTCTCAACTAGTGTCGGGATGATTTCCTAATAGTATAATACTTATCTTGAAGCCTACAAAGTTAACAAATGAGTTCTACCCTAATACGTAAAGTGGTTATTAAAAATCCACTAAAATATGGTTCTAGATATTCACTACTGAAAAATGAGGCATCAATATTTTTTTTTTCTACACACCACTTCATCACCGTCCACTAAAACTATTACCAAGTGTCTTTATAAATCATAGGCACTCTGGAAATTTACAGTAAGGGGTTGAATAAAAATACTTTAGTACCACGTCTTATAGAATTATTTCCACTTATACACATCGTTAAAAACGAATTCCATGCTTCCCACCTTCAGAAATCCATCAGGATCATGTAATGTGAATATCTAAACACTCTAAGACTCATATTGAATATATTCAACATATGACTCTTTAACACACCGATAAAGAGGAGTTAATGAAATGATCAAATCGGGATATGAAGACCTATCCTCTTCTTTTGAGGATAGTTTTAATGAGGTTAAATACATTAACTCCTCACATATAAATTATGAACATGGCCATGAGCTTAGATAATCTACTTGGAAATTAAATTTTTTAGACTTATAGACTATATCAAATTTATAATCCTACAAAAACTAAATTAATTTCTTCAGTCAAAAGTGTTGATAGTTTTATGATGAAATATATATTGGATAGTTTTGGTATAAATAAAGACTTACACTCACCCATATTTTAGTCATACCCAAACATTATGTAAAATACATATGCTTTTACCATCAGATAATGTGTCTTATATTTCATTATTATATTCCATAAACTACAAGGACCCCTGGGTAATCATTTACCACCTCTAATTTAGAACATATCCAATGATTCTCAATAAGGAATATCAAACAACAACAAACTAAATATCCTCCTATGGAAATATGATGATGGGTATTATTTTTCAACATCCTTTATAGATACTTATAAACTTGCAGGCACCTCCCTATCCACATGAAATTATACCCATTATGGTAAAAAATGGTCAAGGGAGTAGAAATTACAGATATATAAGGCATGAATATCATATATTGTCTTTGAAAACCCAAGATTCTATGAACCTCATTAGCAGTATCTATCAGCTCATAGGCTAGTGTTTCCCCAACCTCTGATGGGAACACTCCTAATGCCTCTTCTGAGAAGAAATTCCCCATCACACTGGACCTATTAAACCTATAACTAAATTTTCTATTGATTATTATAATGTTATTTATCAAGAAGTATGTATAGATCCATCATCACATGTCTCGCAATCTCCTCTGTTGATGTTGAGTACACAATGATATCCTTAATGAATACTATCATGAATTAGTTAAAAAAGGGATGAATGATCAGGTCCATGAGTATCATAAACAATATTGGGACATTCATTAATCTAAATTGTATCACCCAATAGTAATGGTAAGTATAGGGACATAATAATTTCATCATTTCTATATCTTAATCATGAACTATGATTTAAAGATAGGTTGGCATGAGGTATATCGTGAAGAATATCATTTCCCCTTTCATCGTGTTGATGATGTATTTAATTTTCAGAAGTAGATTCATGTTCTTGATGGTCACATTATTTAGGTGACAGTAATCTAATAATATCCTCATGATTCCATATTCATTATTTGAGAACACTTTTGATTCCAAAGAGGATACTCATAGACTGAAAAAACCCTTTCTATGAGCATCATCCAACTATAAAATAATCTATTGAAAAACTGTGGGAGTCATCTGATCTAAAGGAACATATATTAGGATTGTCACTATGTCAATTTATATGTGGAATTTTATCTTTCTGTGGGGTGGTAATCATAAAACATTATTAGAGAAGACATAAAAATGCACCTTCACCACTGTACAAAACCAAATGCCCATAACACACCCCACACCAAATATAATATTAGGCAATTGATATGTAATCATCTATACCCTCATAAAGATGAGTACATCCAACATTACGAAGAATTCCACAATACTAATGAAGAAAAATCATTTACTATCATTTAGAGAATGTTACATTTTCCACATTAAATATCAAATCAATTCATGAACCTTAGTAAGCCATTCCATACTAATAATGATATCAAAAAGCATCATCATGGTTACAGAAATGTCCCATAGGAATATCTCTATTGAAAGAGGGATGACACAAACTGATAGAAGTTAGCGATCAATGAATCCTATATCTTAAAATTATCCAATCCCAAATCTAAAGGATTTGTACAATCATCTATCCCCCAATGAAAAAAACATAGACACGGTAGGCTTTATCATAATTTATTTACAGACACACACACACATCTACATGAAAAATTATAATACAGTAAGTGTTGATAAACCTTACACAAATATTCGTGCATACCAAGAATAAAAAATCCATATTCTAAGAAATCATTGAACAAAAAAACATCTAAATACAATCCAACAAAATATTTAAATGATCCAAACAATCTAATTATGTAAGGACTTCAATCAAATGAAACTCTATGAATCAACTTTTTTTCATAAATCTTATGTATGAACTTCTTAATTTTAGTCCCCAAGGTCTCCATCAAAAGGTGTTTCTTTTTCAGGGGAACGAATAGGTACATAAAAATCCCATGTAGGGGTCATAATAAAAATTCCTCATCTAACATCATAAAATCACTGAACAGAATGAATCATGATATAGGGAATATCATCATCATGATGGTTTTTCACAAATGATATGAGACAATTCAATATTTATAAAAAAGTAACCCAATTTCATAGTATATAAAAAATGTCTCAATGTTGGTCACAACTATACTAACAATATAGGATGACAAAAAATGATTAGAGGTAATTCTAATTTGAGACAACACCTTCTAAAAGCCTAGCTATCACTGATGGAATTCATCCAAGGTGTTTTTCTTGTTATTTACCTCAATGAAGAATTACATGACGTATCATAGAATTTTTTTATATATAGATAGGGGATAACACATCGATTTTATTTTGATTCCTGGCCAAACTAGATAAAACTATTAGACAGGGGATCGAAAACCTGTGAATGTTGGTTATGTGGTTTTTGATCCTACATTGGAAGAAATATAAGAATATGAAAATTTAGATATAGGCCTCCTAGAGTAAAAAAATCTATTACTACATGGGGTTATTATGTTTGATACTCATGATTATTTATTGTAAAGAAACCTCATTTATGTATACTACAAAACTCATCCTTGAAAAATGGAATTTTCCCAAAATAATATAGAATGAGGGATTACAACTGAATAACACTACCGAGAGGTTTATCATACAATAGAGGATAAAAATGGACTCAGTGTACAATATAACAAGCTCACTGAGTGCATAAGGAGAAAACAAACAACCTTTTTTAGCCTGGGTATGCTAGTATCATCTATCTTATGCCAATTTAATAGGGTAAATCGCATGTAATATTTTATTTCCCATATACACAACATGTGTATGAGTATTATGGATATGTTTGAATAGCCTATTCATTTCAATTGAATTGGTTATTCCCATATAAAAAGTTGTGTCTATTACCATGTACACATGGGGTACAAACTGGGTCACCATTTATGGGTCACATAATATATGGATTGGAAACATGATATTGGTTATTTAATTAACTATGAAACCATTTCCAAGACATATAGTTTCTACATTAATTGAATTAATTAGATAAAAGATAGTGTAATAGAGAATTTTATAGAAATTACAGAACACCTTAAACTTTTTTCTAAGATAGATGATTTTATTGATAAAAGTAAAGGGGTTACACAAGTCTGAAGGATGGAATTTTGAGGACATATCGAGTATAGAAAGGGATTAAATCAGAAGGGAGATCATCCATCCAGTGTAATTTGTGAGAAATTCTGAGATTTGAGAGCCCATCAACGATCATGTTGGCTTCACAGAAGGCGTGAGTGGCGATGAATTTAAACCCATCAAGCAAATTCAAACAGTTCATCCAGTGGGCAGTAAGAGGCCAAGAAAGGTGAATTGTACCATTCCAGATGGCCTGAATGATTGTAGTAGAGTCACTCTCGATCCAGATATTGTCCCATATCTGAAGTCTGTAAAAGGTGATGGCATGTATGACACCCATCATCTCATCTTCCAAAGCAGTAGTGGAACCACATGATCCATAAAAGCATCCAAGGATTTGGTCCAGGTGATTTATGAAAACAGCACCACAATCTTCTGGTCCCGGGTTCCCTTTGGAGGCTCCATCCACATTGATTTTAATCCATCCCGGAGGAGGGGGAGTCCAAAAAACTTCAATAGTGGAGTGGGGACAAGGGTAAATCCCCTCCACCCCAACATGACTAAGGATCCCAAGGTCACGGACCGAATTGTTGCAGTGGGCCTTTTGGATAGATGACGCTTCGTGGATAGCCGTGAGGATTCTAGTTTTCCCTGCACAATCTTTAAAAGATTTATTATGGAAAATTAAATCATTTCAACTATACCTGATAATTTGGAGGAGTTCTGAAATCACCACAATCAAAAGGTTTTTGATTTGTTGAGACATAGACAACTTCAAGCAGTTCTAAATCTACATGTTGATGGTGTCAAGGAAAATCCATCTGCACTCAAAAATATCAAGAATATAATGTCGGAGAGCGGTAGCTATGTCAAATGAGAGAAAGAGGTGATTTATATCCTCTCTATCTTGATTTCACATACAACATTTAGAAAAAAGTGTTATTACGAAATTTTGAAGGAAGTTATCTGTGGGAATTCTTTGATGAGAAATCCTCTAGACTAAATTAAATCTTGAGGGTTTTATCCAGAATTTTTTAAAATTGTCTAGCCAGGGATGTATATTGTCATCATTGTTAAAAAGGAGCTTATAATATCTTTTGGAGTTAAGGATCCCATTGCACATCGGTTCCCAAATAAAGAGATCATTAGTATTAGAGAAGTGATAATTATCAACAATTTGGGTAATATTCTCTGGGAGATCAAGATTATGCATATGAACGATCGATTCAATTGAGTCCTGAAGATGAGGAGGGGGTTGGTTGGTGTCAGTCAAAGAGATTAGGGGAACACCATTCCAATTATCAAACCAGAATTTTAAGCTGGAGTCTTAAGAGGCTATCCATCTAGAGTTAGACATTATAGACATGAAGGTGCTTTTGATGGAGGGCCAAATGGAGGACTTAAGAAGATAGAGATGATTGCATCTAAGATCATCAAAGAAGTGAGTTATGAGGAAGTTCATGGAGGGCGAGGTGTTGTGAATAATGTTCCACATCAGTCTAGCCTGCAAAGACTCATTGAATTTAGAGAGATCTTATGCAAATCCCCCCTTTATCAACAGGTTTACAGTTGGAGGACCAGGGGATAGTCACCAGTTTCCTCTCTATAGTGCTACCAGTCCAAACGAAATTTCTAATATTAGTGTTAAGGCGTTTTAGAAAACTTTTGGCCATTTATATATCATCATTTAATAAAAAAGTTTAGAAACAATTGTGGATTTTACCAAACAGATTCTACCTGCCATAGAAAGGGACTTACCCTTCAAGGAGGAAAGGTGTTTATGCTTGTGATCCATAGTGTGAGAGAAGTAATCTACTTTAGGTCTTCCCCAAAATATCGGCACACCAAGATAGGAGAAGGGGAGAGAGCCTTCTTTGACACCCAAGATGTGGGATATGGAACATTTTCGTCCCAGAGGAAAGACTTTACTGAAAATTATAAAAGATTTGTTCTAGTTGATGTGTTGACTATATATTTCCTAGTAATGGAGTAGAATATCTTTAAGGTGGAGAATGTTCTTTTTGTATCCTTGGGTTAAAAGAATAATTTCATCAGCATAAAATAGATGCAAAGGAACTTGTAAATTTCTGGAGGTAGAGATAGTTTTTAGGGCTCCTTTATCTATCTCCTTGGTAATCAACCTACTTAGGTAGTCTTCTACAAAGGAGAAAAGAATTTCAGAGAGAGGGTCACCCTGCCTCACACCTTTAGTGTAGTTAAAGTAGCCTCTATGAGAGCCATTAATGAGGATAGAGATGTAAGAAGAGTTGAAAAAAGATTTGATTTTATTAATGAAAATTTCATTGAAGCTGAATTGTGAAAGAACCTTAAAAATAAAACTCCAATCAATGGTATCAAAGGCCTTCTCAATATCATGTTTGATAGCAACACTTCCCCCTCTTCTCTTTTTGTTTAAAAGGTTAGTGGATTCAGAGTCCAGACAAATGAAATCTTGAATAGATCTGCCTTTTATGAAACCAAATTGGTTCCAAGAAACTATTTTACAACAAATGGAGTTCATTATATTGGCAATTAATTTCGTGATGATTTTGAAAAGAGAATTGATAAGGGTAATGGGTCTGAAGTTATGAATCATATCAGCATCCTCCATTTTGGGGATAAGAATCAGAAATTGGTAGTTAAGACCATGAGGTAGAATAACTTAGGAAAATAATTCTTTAACCAGATGACAATCATCTTCTTGAAGAGTATCTCAATGGCTTTGATAGAAGCCATAGTTAAAACTATCCGGTCCAAGAGCACTGTCAAGATTGAGGCTGAATACAGTGTCTCTGATTTCATGATCAAAGGGGATGTTGTTTAGAAGAGTGTTATCTTCCTCAGAAACTAGAGTGGGAATGATGCCAGGTTTAAGGTCTTTATCAATATTATCACCATTGAAAATATTTTCAAAATAAGAGACTATGTGATTGGAAATTATTTCATCAGTATTAGGAATTTGGCCCCCATTTCCGAGAAAGGCTAGTGGTATATAGGCTTTCCTAACTGTATGAAGGGATTATAGAATTTAGTATTCCTATCTATATCATTGAGCCAAATGGATTTGAAGATTTGTTTTCTATGGTTATTCTTTAGGTTGAGAAGGGAAATTATCTCAGAGGAAGTTTTAATTTCCTGTTGATGGTCTTGATCATAGTTTGAAGAAGAGTTGATATTTTGAAGTTGGTTAAGTTTTGCTTCATGAAGGTTGATGTTATTATCCATTTCATAAACCCTGTCATTGCACCAATTTTTAAGAGTTTTCTTTAACATTTTTAACTTCATCGGGCAAGTAAACGGGTCAAACTGACCATGTATATTTTCCCATGTGTCCTTTTTGATGTTTTTACATTAGGGGTCATTAGACCAAGCATTATTATATCTAAAAGGAGCCCTCACTTTTCTTTTTTTGTACGAGAAGGAAAGAAGGATGGGATGATGGTCAAAGGCGATTCTCACAAGGGTAATGCTGGAGATATTGTCACATCTATCAAGAGAATGAGAATTAGTAAAGGCCCAATCTAATTTGCTGGAAACATTTCGATTATATTGCTTCCTATACCAGGTAAATTTAGCACCCAGGAGATTAACCTCTGTGAGGTTGTTCCATTCAATGTATGCTTTAAATTCCCTAGTAGAAATAGGAGCAGGTGGAGGACCGATTTTCTCACTCAAAGAAAGGATGGAATTAGAGTCACCAATAATAAACCAAGGGTGGAAAATAGAGGCATTGAGATTGGAAAGATCATTCCAAAGTTCTCTCCTGTCTTGATACATGTTATAAGCATAAATAAAAGTAGAGAAGATGTGTGCATTCTCAAAGAAATAGTCCCAAGTAATGGCTTGACTCGAATTGCTATATATGTTACCATTTTGCAATGAGGAGTGGGAAAAGAACCATAAAGATTCATATGGGGATCCATTTTTACAAGCCCCCAGGAATTCGTAGCCAGGAGGAGCTTGGTGTGATCGTGAGGCAAAATTATTTTTAGGTTCAAAAATAGAAATAAGGTTTGGAGTGTGAGTATTGGTGAATATTTTAAGAACCTTGAAGGTGTCAAGGTTAGAAATTCCTTGACAATTCCAAAACAGAATATTCATTTTGACCTTTTCTTGGTGGGGCTGTCCCCCTTTTTTTGGAAGTTGCGGTCTTAGATCTGGTGGAAATACCAGAAGTTTGATCTTTCACAGTGGTTTCATGATTAACCTGCATTGTTAGTTGCATGGGCAAAGGAACATACACTATATATTTTCCCTGTTTGTTAGGAACAGATTGTTTGAGAGGAGTGGGGAGGTGTTGTTTTCTCTCAGGTGCCTTGAGGGCAGCAGGTTCTTGGTCATGTACAACAACAGTCTCTGCAGCTCTAGTAGACCCATGAATCGGGTGTGAGGTGTGCTTAGCATCGAGATCAGAATGAAGATAATAGAGAGAGTTGGTCTACATGTTTTCATAATCCCTAAATGCAGTAGTAGGATAATTCTGGACCTGTGCCAAGATAACAGACCTTGGGAGTTTAGAGTGATTGGAAACCGATTGTTAAGTATGGGACACAGTTGAGGACTGCATCCTGAGGATAGCAGCATGTGGTCACTGGTCTTGTGCAGATGCATCTCCAGAAGGCCTGAAAATTGGTTGTGTGAGGTCTACATTGGGATCAGACTGAATTGGAGAAGAAGAATTGGGCTGCTTGCAAGAAGGATCCATGCTGACAGAAGGGTGAGGAGCCTGGGCATGCACCGAGGCAGATATAGGGGTAGCAGGGCCTGCGATTTCATGAGGTTTGGGATTAGGTTTTGCAGTGTGTGGCACTGTAGAAACCTGCTTCTTGTCCTTACAGTTAGATGAGGACAAGAGAGAATCCATATATCTATGTTCGGTAGTCATAATCTTCTCAGCATTGTCCAATGCTGAGTAAGATTCAGAGGTATTTGAAGGGATTGAGGGTTGTTTGAGGGAATTTTCTGATGAAGAATTATGTGTGTTGGAGTTTTCAATGTCCTCTGAGTTAGTAATACAATGATTTTCTATATGCGAGTATCTGCTCGAAGTATCTGTGAAAGCATTTTTATAGGCAGGAAGAGTGATTAATGTTGGATCCAAGCCATTCAGGGGGGCCTACAGCGTCAAAGTCATCTTGGGGATTGTACAGAATGTTAATAACATCCTTCTCAATATCCTTTTTAAAGTATTGAGTCAACAGTTCAAGATCTTAGTCTTCAACTAAGTCAGCCTAGGCTTTTCCTTTATCAGAATTAAGTATGCAAATTGACTTGTCCATAACCACCCATTTATCTTCCATTTTCTTGGATGTTTCCGGATTGTCATCAGGACCCTCTTTCTCTCTTCTATTTTTCCTGACATCAATCCATCCTGAATTTTTGGATTGTGGGGGTTGATTATGTACTCTCCTACACTGGTGAATGGAGTGTCCAACCAATTTACAGAGTTCACAAAAAGAAGGAAGCCTTTCATATTCGAGCCTCACCACTGTTTTATAATCCTGGGCAGTAAAGATGACATATTTTGGGGGCTGTGATTCAAGGTTAACATCAATTAACACCCTTGGATAAAGGCCTAAATCCCCATTAAATGTTCTCTGGTCAATTTTAAGGGGTGTGTCTATGAAAACAACTATATCATTTAAGATCTGAGGGTGCCAAAAAAACCATTTGAGGTCAAAGAACCTAACCCAAACCTGTTTTGTGTTCTTCCTATTAGTTTTAGGCTTAAAAGCGAGGTCCCATTCAGAGATTCTTATTAAACCTATCTTCAAATTAATGTTTCCCATCTTCCATACACACTCAAGCTCAGTTTGTTTAGGAAATAGCATGTGAAAGTAACCCTTTCCTAGTAGAACGAGTTTCCAATTAGAAAAACCCCAGCAAGCAGATAATCTAAGTTTAAGATCAGCATAGGACCATGGGGTATCACCTTTTATGTTTTCAAGGCGACCAATGACTGAGTACTTACAGAGTTGTGAGAGTTGTTGAATAGCAATTGGATCCTCTTCCACACAGAAGCCTCCATCTTCCATTTTCTTGATTCTAGTCGATTTCATCAAAATAGATTTGGAAGACTCCGTACCTGTAAGGGCTTCAAGGAAAGAGATTCCCTTTCCCCTCGTGTTCGCCGGATGTAGAACTTCTTCCCTTTGCGACGAAGCCACTTCTTTTGAGTGGTTCTCCCCAACTATGTCTGATAGCTCCATTACAAGTAGAGGGGTAGAAGAAGAGGAAAATCACAAGGAAGATTGGAATGCAAGGGTTTGCGAGGCAGGTTTTCGAACCGTTGCGAGCCGCTGGTCCTTCTTACGAATATCTTCATCGCTAAGTTGAGGTTATTGTCTACAGAACACCTTATACTTCTCACTTTTTTATCTTTCTCCAATGATGTTACTATAACATATTATAATGAATTAAAATATAGGTTCACCATGACTAGTCCTTAATTAATGGATGGATTTCGATCACCCAATCTTCACAAAACATTATCCCCACAACATATAACACCATCAGAATTCTCAAACCCAATAATCAAGAACATTGATTGAATAGTACATATTCCATCTTTATCTGATACAGCACCTATTTACTTGATCCAATATAAATTACATGGTAACGATTCATTGAGCGACATAATGATTTCAAAATTATCATACCTTGAGTAATTACCATACTACTAACCAAATTATATAATGATAATGACAATAAAATGAATTTATATAGAATTGAGAAAAAATCATCAGGAATGAAAGCTACTAATTTTTTTGGATCGGTGTCAATTAGTTTGCATGAAGGCGGCGAGAAATGTGGATAATAAATACATAACCAAAACATAATCTCATTAATAAAAATAAACCAATAATAATCCAATAGCTGACAAGTGAATTACTTTTTCGGGAATTAATTCACATTTGACATTAGATAAAATGGGATTATACCAATACTAACATACACCCTTCATTGAGTTTGATCAATCACTAAAGATGAAATTCTCAACATTTTTATTTATGGTGAGATATGTGAACTCCTTATAAAAAGAAATCAGATTGAAAAAATGTTCACCACTATATGTTTTCATTATTTTTTTTCAAATAATATCCTCCAAGGATCATCTGAATTACTGAGGGTTATATAGATGAAAATAGTGTTATTCATTAACATTGAATTCTTAAGGGGATATTCACTCATCGAAATTAAATAAAAAAATATATAAAAAATCATACTATTGTGTTTTTATGAAAGAAGTTAAATGAACCACTTGTTGTCAAAAAAAATTATGTCACAAAAATTATAGAATCCACCTTCTGGAATTAAATGATGTAACAGATTTACCATATGATTCTCTATCAAATAGATATTTCATTTTTTCAGATAAAATAAACATGAATCATATAATACATTTAATATTTTTAATGTAATAAATGATGAGGTTCATCAGGTCACCGAATTCCTTGATGAATTAGTTCCCAAGTCCAAATATAATCCTTAATATATTATAATTTTTCCCCTAAAAAACCCATTACATTCTACCCAACTAATGGATTACCCTCTTCAAAATCTGTGAACTCCAAAAAAACTGAGGGTACTAATCTCACTTATTATTTTCCAAAACCTCGGTTCTCTATTAATTTTATGCTCTTTTTTAGATACACATTAATGGAATATCTCAAAATTAATGGATCTTCTTCAACATATTTTTCACATTTACCACCTATTAAAAAAATATATCATCATCCCTGACTCCTGTCTCACATTATTTGATAACATGTGAGGGGTTATAAACATTCCTCTTTAGTAGTGGAATATTTAAGACCTCATGTACCCAATCAATCATTGGTCGCAGTTCCATGTAGTACTCCACCTTTCTAACCCTACATATTATTTAGAATGTGATAATCATTATCTTTCATAACGATCCACCTTGTGAAAATATATTCAATAATCTCCAAGGTTACACCTTCTTGAATACATGGACTCCCTCATATAACACAAAATTATTTCTTCATTGATAAAAATATGAGTTTTTATTTATTAGGATATCCCAAATAAAAATCATGGATGATCATCACATTTTTTCCTTCACACTAAATCTAGCCCAACGAATTTTGAATTCCTTGGACTAGTGTAGCATTATATTAAATTATTGGGTCTCCAATAGAATTTGTCAAATGATTCCATAATGATGGTTGAGTGGTAAATATTATTGAAATAAAACTCCATACAGGTTTTGTATTACTCCAAAATACTAAAAAATACCATATTTAATGACTAAAATTGTCCCTTGAATCAAAAATTATATATTAATTCTAGACGTCTATAAGCGGTATTATTCCTTGTACAAATGAATTTATGTCCCGAAGTAACCTTACAATCCTCCCCATAATCATGATGTTAATCAAGAATCACAACATGAAATGATTTTCTAGTTAAATATGGGATGTTGGACTATTATATTCTTAAATAATCCTTATATTCCCTCTCTTAAATAATTAATTAATATATACAAGAATTCGGATGTCATAATGAAAAAATATTTTGAACAGAAAGAACAAATTGTTACATCTAGATGACCGTAAAATTATAATCATGATTTCATTGGAAATTCCATCCCCTTTTCACTCTAAATCATCAATGGGGTGTCCCTATGTCACTAAAAAATGGTGTTATACAGTAAGATAATGGTATGTAACTCATTGAGAGACAAACTCTACAGGACAAAAAATCAAAAATGACCCCATAAAATGAGGTTGACGGTCCATATAACTATTACCCTCTACATGATGTATTGGTATGATGAATTTATGAAACATCCACATAACCAACTCTTAATATATAACTAGAACAATCAACCATAATTAATAAATAATTTTATCCATCCCATCATTGAAAAATCATCAAGAAGCATCTATATTGGACATTTGAAAATAAAAAACCTCATAATAAATATATTCAACATGTTTAAACATATCATTCTAAATAATAACAAGTGTAACAACTATCTATTGGAGGATAGTTTCACCATCATGTTCCACTAACAAAAAATTCAATGAGTCCATTTTCTATGACTCCTCACTCAACAACTGCGAACATGATATTTTTCTGAGAGTATCTTCTATCACTTTCCCTTTTGTGGGGGTATAAACTATCTCAAATTTATAATACTCTATAAACAACATATATCTCCACAATATTATTATATGATATTTTAAAAATCTATTTAATAGGGGAATGTGTGATTATAATAGATAATAAAGCACTCACCCATAAGGATGTGTCACCAAATTTTGATGGAGAAAATCAACATTACTAGCTATAGATCATGTGATATGTAGTTATGATCAAGGGGACATAAATTCTAGGACCCATAGGCAGTCACTAATATCCTCTAGATCAAAACACATCGAACAATAATCTTCTATGCATCCAAGATAACCACATACTCAAAGGTATCTTCTATACGTCTAAAGAAAGGGGAGCACATCATCATCTTCCACAACACCTTAAAAGTATATTGGGACCACTCATTCCACATGACTCGATTCCCATTATGAATAATAGTGGTAAAGGGTAATGAAATCCTATAGAAATCTCGAATGAATCTTTGAGAGTATCATGTCCTCCCAATGAAGATATGCACCATAGTCATTATAATACATGGTTGTGAAGTAGGAATAACCTAATCTATAAATAGGTCGAACTATACTTTATATTATCAGATAACATTTCCTAGATAATATTCCTATCAAATCCATTAGTATCACATAAAGTGATTCATATAATTATTTTGATCATAATTTTCTTCTAAAACCATCCTTAATTATCTCATGTACTCATCCTATATCACTTTGTAAACTAGGATGATGTTTTTGTAGAGTACCCTAAATTAGTATAGGAAGGGCTGAATGGTCCTATTAATTTTTTCCTGAAAAAATACTAGGGTTTTTGTAACATTCAAATGATTTACCAAATACATGTAGTGACTATAATGACCTTGTAATGTATTCTTCATTTGATCCTTATATCCAACTCAGAGCGGATGATATCCCGACTTGAGGTCAGTCTTCGATAACCACCTTCACTCATTCATCTAGGTGTATAAGTAATCAATTCTCAGAAGTGAAATGTCAATTTTGAGGGTTAGTTAGTTGGTGTGATAATAATCCAACCATATCATAATTCTTATATACAGAATCATAGAAAACAATAGTGGGGTTACCCTAGAGTACACATCAAGTATGAAAAATATGTTCCACTAAAAATCATATAAATACACTATCACCTATAAATTAAATATGAGAACCATTTAATTCAATGCAATGAACATTTTGGAAATCATTAGGTAAATTGTATATCAAAATATATCACTTTTTTGGGAGATTAGATGGACACATACTCATAAAAGGCATTCCCAAACTATACCATAATCATGGGAAACTATATATATATATAACATTGGCGACATAAGGGGTAAAACAAACAAACTGGTGAGTAATTTGATGTATCTTCATATGTACCAGACCATCCTACTCTCCTTGGTCTTACTTCAATATAGATAATGGAAAAAATCAACCTATCTTCTCAAACACAATACATCCTCCACCTAAAACATTCAATTTTCTCATTACCCATATAGATACATTTTATATAAAAATTGATGTAATAAAACATCACCATGGATACCATATATTTTCAAAATAAATTCTATACTCAAATATTTAGGTTAAATTGAACGTATATGATTCTGATCATTGAATCTCATCATGTATTTGTCTTCAACGAAATTATCAATTAGAAGCTTCCAAAAAATAATCTATAGATATAAAAAATGTTGTTGCAAGAAAATAAATGATCATGACTTTGTCTCTCAATAATACAACTAATTTTTAGAAGGATTAGATAATACCATGAATCATCTTCAAATGCACAAGGTCGGAATCCTCAACTACCAATAGTTTCCAATACCCCTAAAAACTAGTTCCCTCAACCACATACTATCCACTAAGGGTTGGTTTTAGAAATATTTAAAAATATAGTTCCCCTTATTCTACTCTCCTAACATCTCTTCACTATCTGCCACCCTGTGTGCCCTCATGCATAGTCTATGGCCTTTTCCTAGTCTGTTTATTAAACATATCAATGTATCCATCATGATGGGTCATACAATCCGTCATGATATATTCTCACCCTACACAAGACAAATATCACTTCTCCTTCTCTTTTCTTCAACAATCCCGTGATCCATGATCTATATAAACACTTTACTAAGAAATTATTCCAAAAATCACAAACCTAGACCCTCTTGTCTATCATTACCTACCAACTATTAAATTTTCTCCAATATGTTTTCAACATTATTCCCTAATTTATGATTATTTATCGTGCAGTAATCTCACCATTACTATGTCTTACAACATTACATAAATATAGGTTGTGATAAAAAGATAGGTCCCTCTAAAATGAGTATCTATATTAAGGAAATTGATAATGGGCTATGCTCAAAATTACACATCATGAACCATGTCGATGGAGTATTAGAACTGGTTAGTGAAATTCGAAAAATAAATTTTTACTAAAATGTTTATTTAATGGATCTATATATTCTATTGCATATGTAAGACTCCAAACATCTCTAGCTGAAACAAAACCTTGAATATGATCCCAAATTCAACCCATGTGATAGTCACCTCATCATGGGTCTATTTCAACATGATCAATAATCCGATGTTGTTTCCATGGTGAGGTCTCACCGCTAGGAAAACCTAAAATAAAGAAGGGTCCTAATATGGTGGAAAACACACCAATCTAACTTGATGTAATCATCATCAACCGTAGTGTCTCATTCAAACAAAAAATTAATGGGTATTATTATATGGATCTCATGAATTTTAGTATCCTTATACACATCATCTTCATGTGTGATAAGGAAAACTATCTACTCAATGTGCTGAGATTGGACAGGAAACCACTTTAATATTTTCCATATTGTATATTCCTAATAAATTATTCCTCATCACTGAAAAAATCATAATAATAATCATATTATGTAATCCAAGATATGTATAAAAATGGAATAATTAGGAAATAGTAACATTTTTCCATTTACAATAGCCATTTATGGGGAGAATACCCATGATGTACTTTGAAATCATAACCCATTAATATAGGATGAATGCACCAATTTTCTCCCTGAAACCAGTTCCTACACAATCAATGTCAGAAAATAATTAATAATTTTCCACAAGAATGAATATTTCTTCTAGTACAACATCATTGGGTTCCAAATACTAATAACAAAACACGAAACTCATTGTCACTTTTCCCTTATATAATAAAACAATCCTTATAGCTTGACTATAAATGTAAAATGGTCATATGAAAAACATAATCCTATGATACTAATCTATCATGACCTGATAAGGCGATGCTTCCCTAGCCTATAATGAATCATGTTTGACAACCCAAACCCACCAATAATTGGCATGTGTCATGAAATTAGAACTAAATAAGAATAACTCACACATGTTTGTCATTATAATAAGGTATATGTATGAAAACACAAATCTCCACACATTAATATAATTTATTAAGAAATATTATAAATGAAACCATGCTTCATTCATACTGTAAATCAAACATAACTATATGAAATGTGTATGGAAAATATGACGTTACAAATTTCATCCCACTAAAGCTGTAATAGAGTCCATCCAACTAAAAAGGAAGGGAAATATATCAAATGAATCCCCAAGAATAAAACATGTTAATTGTTTTTCAACAATAATATTCACACTATTGGACACTATATGACTTTTTTGAATGGACTATCACATGAATAAGTCATGAAATATGTTGGAAAATCCTAGGCATGGGTGAGTATACACATTTGTAGTATGTCACAAAAAATTCAATAAACATAACAAACAACGAAAGAGGATATATTTTCATCACATTGGTATGTGAATTGAGGATATGAGACAACATATAAAATCACAAAATAAAACCCATGATGCTCATGAAAGAAACTAAGTATCAATATATGTCACAATCATACAACCGGCCTTGGATACCACACAATGATTGAAGGTAACACTCATTAGAGATAACAATGTTATCAAGCCATGCTAGCACATAGCAAGGCTATGTGATTGTTTTTAACCATTGGGAATTTATATAAATAATTTCATGGTGGATAACATAGGATCTCAATACAAAGATAGGGGATCACATCCTTTGACTCTAGGGCATTTTTATCCATACTATATTACCCTTTAAGATTAGTGATCAAATAGACATGTATGTTGTTCGTGTTATAACTGACCATGTTTGGGGATAAATATTGGAATAATGATCTAACCATAATCCTTAGATATATATATATATATATATGATATTGACTTCTAGGTGGATGTTATATCCAATAATTACGACACTATACCTTTCTAACTACTCATGGAATCACATGGAAGATTACATCCTAGAAAAGGGTAACTCACCAACATTATATTCGGAAGAGGGACACACCCATATAATACTCAAAAGATGGAAGTCAACCATCCTCATAGAAAAGATATTCATCCTTCATTAGAATACCTATATGATGTGTAAATACAATTAAAAACATGTCTTGTCTTTCTAGGGTATGCTTGTGTCTTCTAGAACATGCCTATTTACTATAGACCATGACCATATATTCTGTTCAAGACCATGTACGATATATATCTCTAATTACACTAGCCAAGACCATGTAGCCCAAAATTTCCTATGTAATATGACTTTTGGTTATACCATGACTTATTTTTGAATGTTTACATTGAGGTACATGTTGGGAAACCAACCTTGACCCACATGGTAGGTTGTTAACCAAAAGAGTTCATAGTAATTATTTCTTTGTTAATCCCTTACACAAATAGAATGGGTACACACATCATGTATCCTTGGGATAATCAACATGTATCGCAAAATACAGAAGATATTATATAAGTATCTAACCACCTCACCGAAACTTCTTCCACCTATAATCGAGTTTCAAAATTCACCAAGAATTATAGGTATAAGGTTAACCACTAATAATCGATAGCAGGTGTAATGTCCTAGACCCAGATAGCACTAAAAGGTTCTCTAACCCCGTTGGTCACATGGACTCAAGTACACCTAACAAAATACTAGGGGACGAACATTATAATTGATGAACTAAGTTGAGTTAGTGGAGAGACTATTCCCCCTTACCATAGTATCAATCATTAGAATCCATAACATACATGTTGTGAATAAAATATAATAACCAGACAATTAGTAAAAAGTGGAAGACACACACACACATGTATATTAAATACATGAAACCACCTTTTATACCAAATGATGATACATTTCATATGATTCTAATATAAATCCAAAACCCATATACAGTGTAGATATACAATTCAAGTAACATAAGTACAAAAGAAAAAAATATATCAAACTAGCATTGTGAGCCTTATCTAATTCCCAAAATCCTTTTCTAATGAAGCAATCAAAAAACTATTTAAGGGTTCTTTACCTTATCAATATCTGCAATAATATAGTCAGTTTGGGTATCCAATGGGGTTAAAAATGGTTTTGAGATATTTTCTCAGTTGGGAACCACCCTTCATTAGGATCGAATTAGTCAATGTATATTAATATAACACCATTTTTTAGTAAGTAATACAGTATTTATACAAATTACTGAATTAAAACAACCTATAATGTCTAGGTTATAATTTATAGTCAAATTCAATTAATCAATTTCATATAATACGAAATTCATTGAATTACAATTTAGAACTATTTCATTATAATCTACATCATTAAACAATATAATATCATTTTATTATTAATTATCAAAACCTAACATGTTGAAAAGTATCTCTTATGAATAATATATAACCTAATTATACCTAACATGCCATTCATAACGTGCAAGAAAAGACATAATCCAAGATTTTGAATTGGATTGGTAGACATGTCATTAACTCATTCCATTAATTAATCAATTTAGAACATTAATCAATCCTTAACATTCCAATGATGGAATCTAGGTTTCAATCTAGTTTTAATTTAATCCAAAACCCCACAATACCATCAATGGATGACCTCTGAAGAATGTAAGTCTCACTTTAGCTGTGGTCAAACCTCTATTCCACTCATGGTCATCCTTGGAGGTCCAATAAGGGATCCGTTGTATCACCCATAGAAAATTGATCAATTACATTTGAGTCTATCCATGAATCTTTTACATTGATCCACTTATCACTCTCCATATAACGTTCAACCTCAATGAGTTCATCCTTGGTCATACATATCATGATTCCAACTGTAAGTTAAGAATATGAAACGTCAAATAAAAATGTGTCATCCCTGGTAATTCATCATGTGTATCTATGTTTAACACAATGAGTATTAAACAATAATCATTAATATCATTTAATTAATTTCATTTGATATACCAAGGTCAAAACCAATATTTCCAACCTTGTCCCCAACTCAAAAGGTGACTCTAGATATTGTCCTTGAATTGAAGTCTTGGATTCTAAATAATCACATGTGTAATTATTTGTAAAATTATTCTCATTCTTAAACAACATATCACACAATATACTCTTTATTCAACAGACATGGTTGTTTTATTAATAATTGAAACTCACACCTAAACAAGCCATTATAAGGATAGGGACAAGGGTCATGATCATTAAACTATTCCCATTAACCAACCTAATTACAATTGATATCATAATTAAATATACATATAATTTCAAAATTTATATCTATAAATGGTCATTTCATGTTCTACATCACGCAACAAAGGGCTAAAGGAAATGCCTCAAAGGGTGAAATACACGTTTAATAAAAATGGGCCATTTAATACCCAACACCCTAAAGTGGTGGTTTAATAATAAAGGCGATCAACTTATATTGTTCCAATAACTAGTCACATTATGTGAAAATGTAATATATATCAATTTAATTGAAGAATTAAGATACATTTATAGGTGACCCCCATAAATTGGGTCAACTGAACAATGGCATATATATACACATTGACTTTTAATGAGTTGAGTGAGACCTCAAAACATAGGTCTAGAGTTGATATCTCATCTTGTATTATATCAAGATTCAATTCATATTGGGGGGGAAATTCTTATATAGAATTATTTATTATAAATATAGAAAAGTAGATTGCACCTAAATAGTAAATCAGATATCTAGAGTAATAAAGAATGGATAAAAGAATTGAGATCTTATTGATGTGGATCCAACTAGATGAGAGGAACATGAAAGGGAGGACATAAGAAGAGGTTATCCCAAATCCCAGAATATTAAACAAGGGGATCTCACTGAGTGTGATATTTATGCGCATGATGGTTAAACAGTGAAAATATGTTAGAAAAAGTTTTTTACATAGAGGTAAAATTGGAATTTCAATCATATTGGGCATCGAACTATTTCACCACATGATTTTTCCAAACAGTGTGCCCACGATTCATGTTTTGCTATTGGGAAGGGAAACTGAAATCATATCCAAAGAATTTTAATAACCATTCTCCAACCATGATAACCCACACTATCAAAATTGTAGACATAGACGCATGGTCATGGATCTCAAATCACAGGATTTTATCGAACCATGTGCGATGCCATTAACCCAAAAAATGTGATTAGGGATCCAGACCATCCCTAAAATCCCTCAGAACCACAATTAATTAAAGTTCATTAATATTATGACATAATTAATCATTTAATCTAAAATTTGACTGAAATTAAATGATTTTTACCTCAATGAATAATTAGGGTTCTGCACCCCCCCTAAATAAATTTGTCCTTGAATTTTCATCTCAAGGTTGGTAATGAATGTTTGAAAATAAAATTGGTCACTTTGATCGTAAATTGGCCTCCAGCTCCCAACTATCATCCTTTATTATGCAATGCTCTTATAGTACATGTACTAATGGAATCGACAAACCTCATATAATATTTTTGATATGATTGAAAATATGTTTAGGTTCCTTCAAAGGATGCAGTTAAATATATGGGAACATCATAGGGGTGAAAGGCATGAGAAGGGTTTGAATAATAGAATCGTTTGTGAGAATCCTAGAAAATGATGTGTATGGCCTGGTATATTTGATGTAACTACAACCGATAGGATACTGGTTGGACTCTCTTAAGAATCTCGAATGGCCAGCCATATCTATGTGAAATATTACCTTATCGCATGATCTTCTAGTGTCCCAACCTTAATTAGATAGGTTAGAATAAATGATCCCTAATCTAAAACTCTAGAGATCATATATGGTGATAATAATATGTTTTCTAATGATACAGTGTAGCTTCCATCCACTTTAGAATCAACTGCACCTACTATGTGGCCTCCTGAACAAGACGGGTTCCAAGAATAGAATACACTCTGACATCTAACCAACACATGGGTGATCAGTATGACCCACCATAAAGAACATCATATTTCATTATAAAAGTAGTATCCTGATAACTAATGTTGTCATAGAATTTAAAGAGGGGTTTATGACTCTCTCAAGAGCCCCTAAAATCCTGGATGCATGCTTGGATCATTTCTTCATGAACATGAATTGTGTGCTCTAACTGTCCATCAGTCTGAGGGTTGTATGTTGGGATAAGAATCACCTGTGTAACTAACAAACTCTATAACCCTTTCCCAAACTGTTATGTAAACTGGGATCACCTATATAAAATGATATTATGTTGAACCATGTGAATTCATACAATCTCACTGATATACATCCATCCAATATAATTCTCTATGATGATTTTCATGATTAGTAGGAAATGTGATACCTTAATGAGACTATAAAAACAACCCCTAAAACATCATTACCTCATAGTGACCTCAGTAAATCCATTACAAAATCCATCATGACATCATTTGACATGCACTCTAGAATGGCTAGCTCTTGTAAAAGTATGGTTATTCTATGCTCTTCAGCATTCACCAACTAGTTGGTGGAAAATATAATTAAATAAATAGCTACATATCTTTTTATACTTGGCCACCAATATTGGAGATTAAAATACTAATAAATATTGGTGCCGCTAGGGTGCACTTCGCATGCTGAAGCACACAAATAATGCATCCACTCCACACACATTTCTGCATAAACCAACACTAGAGTATGAACTCACAGAATTTCAATCTCTCCTATAGTCCAACAAAGATGTGGGCCCACACGTTCAACACTCTCTTAATATTCTAGGCCCTCAGAATCTGATAGCTTCTTCATTCTTACTCTATCCAGAAGTGTTGAGTAATCATATAAATATTGTAGAAAAGTATAAAACTGATCATCATCTACGTCCATGTGAATCTCAGAAAACAATGAAATAAGATTCCACTCACTACCATCTTTCTTGATATCATGTATACGTTCCATCAGGCTCAATTAATCATCCACTATATTACCTTTAGTATGTGGGTATTCAAGATCAATTTCAAAAGTCTATATGTACATTTAAAACCTTCACTGACTCAGATTTAGATCATGCTATGTAAATATGTACATTAGTCAATTTTTGTCCATGAAAACTATAAAAAAATATGAAAGTAAATTGTTTCTCTAATATAATAATTCATAACAACTACATGTAACTCATGATCATGTGTGGGGTACTTCCTCTCGTGTGTCCTCATCTTTTGATACATGTAAGATACAAATATTTCTCAAATCATAAGACCATATCCAAGCCTGGTACCTAACACAGCATGGAACACAATGTAAATACTACATAGGTTAGAAAAAATCAATATCACCACTAAATAGAATATCCATTTTGGCTCATAAAGTTCATCTCATAGGAATATGACCACAAAAACATCACACCATTTTTAGTCAAGAATGTTAATGGAACTGCTATGAGTGATAATTCCTATATAATATTCGTGTAGTAACAATCAAGTCCTGTGAAACTTCGTACATCAAAGTCATTTTTAAGATTATTCTTGGAAACTGTAACACTCACCATCTATAAATAAAATGATACACATCACTCTGAGATAACATGTCCTAGGAAGTGAATATGATCCAATTAGAAGTGTAACATTGTACACTTAGAATATAACTTATCATTCCATAGTGTGTTAAAAAATATCCCAGTATACACGGAATGTTCATGTCAACTATGAGAAAACAACGTGATATCATCCATGAAAAAGCACAAAAACTAATCTAGATAAGGACTTAAAAATATTCATCAATTCGATGAATTTTTTTGGCATGTTCGTGAGACTGAACGACATAACCAAATACATGGATAGACCATACCCACTCTGAATGGTTGGGTGAGGTATACATCATGGTATAAGATACACCTAATGATAACCAGATAAAAAATTAGTCATTGAGAAGACACAAGATCATGAGAGATGGTTGAAGATAACTTATATCCACTGGAAAGGATACTGGTTCATAACCATTGTCTCGATCAATATCTCATAATCCATAGATTTTCTAAAGATTTTCATCTTATTTTTTAGAAAAAAGTCCAAAGAACCCCATAGAGAAGTACCTGGTCAGTAAAACCCCTTTTCCTCTAAATCCACTATCATTCCCATGAACTTTTATATCATAGTAGTATCCTTCATATGAGGAGGTCTAAATATAGGTAATCTTCCTTGATGTAGCTCGATAGGGAACTCTACTTCTCTCACTAGAGTTAACCATAAATATTTATCAGGGAATACTTCCATAATAAAATCATATAATGGAGGGAAATATCTCTAAAATGTTCTATAATCAACTAGAGATAATCTCACAATATGGGTTGTCATCCATCTTATAAAATGTCGCTCGAGTCCTACTCAGATTGTTGGAAATCCCAATCCCACTTGTGAATAAAATCCTCGGCTTCTGGGGATGTGAAAGTAACACATCGGTGATAGAAATAAATAAACCATGGTAGGTAACCAACTAGTCCATATTGATAATGACATAAAAATATTTCATCTTGGGGAAAAAGAGGTCCCATATGATGTGAAACCCTTTAATAGTAAGGTTGAACTCCTTACATTGATGTGAATCCTCAGTTCTAGTCCCCAACGAATTATCTACTGTCATAACTCAATTAAAGTATTGAACATTGTACTCAATGATCTCTATAATGATCACAAATATAATTTTATGATAATATTATATATTAAATAGTGTGGATGATAAAGTAGATTCTACTAGAATTGGACATTTGATAGTAGATTGTTTAGGTTCATACTCCTCAAGGTTATATTGTAATGCAGATGTCTAGCATGAACCATGGCCCTATGATACTAGATAGCATCCATGAGGAGATCTTCTTTTATGTCACTATAATACATGGGTCCAACTACCATATCCACAACCACCACCTTGTAATGATCAGTCATCTATTCTCTAGATCCCTTTCCGATGAGAAGTTATTGACTCCTTTACTATTCATTTAGTTAGTAGAGACCATCTCTCACTATATTCTTGAAGAAATATTATTCAAAAGTGAAGTAAATGGCCTATCATCTTGCTGGATTGATAGTCGACTAACTCCCACATAAACTAGAATCTCTTATGTCTTGGCCGAACATACTGTTATAACTTCACCTAGATCGAGGTATATGTCCTCTGGATACTTATTATCACCATGTGTAATCTCCAAAATATGCTTCCTCATACTAGTCGATGTAGTAAATGTTCCTGATACTAAATTTCCTTGGCTTTTACATCCAACCGCTATCAATTTATGCTTTTTGATAAACACGTGATTCCCTATTCTAGAACCAAAATATATCCAATAGACATTTGTCATATATCTAATTTCATAAATGAGATAATCCAACAATCACCTCACTCTATATAATTCTTTACTTATCATAATAGGTGAGAAACGCTCGAGCATAATAAATTTTGTTGAGTAATAAAAAACTTATAATACCCTCAAATATAGGTGAATGAACTCCCGTGATCTATCATCCCTCAATATCTCATGATAGAATTAATAAAATAAATCGATATATAAATCCATCTAACCCATATCATAATTATGTTATGTACGAGTCATAATATTCCACCATCTATAGGAAGAATCATGGAACATATATATAGAAATCATTACAATCCACCCAGGGTGTGTCTCTAAATGAAAAAATATAGATAACATGACCTCTAAGCAAGGCTCTGGATTTTTTGGTCCACCATCCCCTAAAAAAGTGAGAATATGCTACAAATGTAACACATACATCAACTATTCCATATATGAGGATGGGTGTGGTGCTCCCTGAATAGTATATATGAAGTTCATGGAGAAATAACAAAACCGGGCCTCACCATCTATGTTCAGTAACACTACTATTTCTCAAATGGCATTATTAGAGGATCCATGGGTAGTGCATTGACCAAAAAATATAGAGTATGTTTGTATCAGCCAACATATCATATGCCTAGATTTTATAATTGTGTAATGCATCTAAAAGGAACAACACAATACTCAGATCGAGTTTTTTTATCATGGTTCAAATATCAAACATGCACATATAGAGATTCAATAGGTGTAATAATTCATATATAAGAACAAACCACTCTTCCTACATTAGAAGTCAGGTCTAGATGTCATAAATATCAGTTATAAATGATATACACAATCAATATCCACCAAAAACGTTTGTGTATGTACATGTTCTCTATAATAAGAAACACATTTTTTCATTTCCATATTATTTTCTATATTAAATTTTATTTTATCAAAATTCATTGAAGGGTTCAACCAATTGATCACCATATACTGATCCATGAGAGATCATACTCCTCATGAACTAAAGTATGGAATCCACTTGAATGACACCATAACACACTCTTGATTACCTATCTCAAAACTAGTTATATGTATGATATCATATATCACAACAACATGAAAAAAGTTATTCATCCTTAATAAAATAAAATAATTCATGGAATGTGAAATATAAATAGTACCTCTATGATTCATGATATGGACTACCCTCATAACACCAGTTTCCTCACAATCAATCCACAATTATATCATCAATAACTTCAAAGTTCAATTTAATCAGACAATAGTAGATTTAAATCCACTTTAATGGTCAAATTAAAGAAAACAACATTTAATTTCGAGCCAATTTTGATTTTTTCCTATATGTGGGTTAGCTGTACCCATGGAAAACTCATCAAAAAATCCCATTTTCATCACATAAATTTCCATTGTTGGTAAATATGAATGAAAATAAAAAACAAATCATCAAATACAAATTTGAAATGTCCCGAACCGAGATGGCACTAAATGGTGCTCGGAGACCGATTGGCCTAATGGACTCAAGAACATATCCTAGAATGCTAGTGGTTTATGACTAGAATTATTGGTAAAGGGTGAGTCTATTAGGATACTACACCTTTCTCTCTAGTTTAACACAATAGAAACAGTAACATACAATTAGTGGAAGTATTATGATAAACATACAATAAGTAATCAGCTGATGAATGATATATAAGAAATTTCAGAAACCACCTTATATAAAAAAAGATAAATTTCATGTATTTCGTATAAAGCATCCAATACATGTTTTCAAGGAATATATGTGATTAATTTAACAAAAGTACTAGTATTACAAATTATATCTATCTATAATCATGAGACTCAACTCGTTACCCAGATCCTGCTCCTACGTAGCATTCAAGAACCATTAGAAGGGTGTTTTCCCTTATCCATAACTACAATCATATAGTATATTGGGGTACCCAAAGGCAAATTAAATAGGATCTGAGATAAAATTCCAGTAGGAAATTGACACAATGATGGGATCCAAGCAGTAATTGAATATATATATCATTAGTGTGTAGGTAGTAAAGAAACATTCAATGGATGTTCAATAGATAAACATCTTATATTGTCCAAATTATAAATTATAATAAAATTGAATAAATCAATTTCATATAAGTGGAATGTATATAAATTACATGTCATACCTATGTCATTATATTCAACTTAATTTAATCCTTCTATCCCATTTAATTGATATGTACTATGACCCAACATGAATCCCTACATATCCTCAGAAAAATAGGTAACCAAAGGATGCCTAAACAGACTATCAATTATGTTCAAGAAAAGACCATGATCAACCATTAGCCTTGGCCTAACATATGCGACATATAACTCATTCAATATATTATTCAATTTAATACCTATTCCCATCCTTTAAATTCCTATGTTGTATTTTGTGTGTCACTCCATGTGTAATATAAACCAAGACCTTGGATGCTTGTACATGGAGAACCTCTCAATACCACAAGTGTAGCACTACGAGTCTCTTTTATTGAACACTCAATTCCAGTCGATTTTATTTAGAAAATAGAATCCATTTCACAGTGACATACAAAAATTGGGTTCCTAGAAAAATGATATCTATACACACTTCAACATTCAACAAACGTAATAATACCACCTTCCTTTTGTCCATAGTTGATAACTCATCCTATATCATATCCTAATCTGAATCATATCAATAGAAAATCAATGAAAGAATTCAAAACCTATTAATATGGAAAATTAACTTTCAACTAAATAGTGTAGAAGATATCTAGATAAATAATGAATTAATAAAAATTAATTGAGATCTTACCAATGCAGATCCAAGAAGATGATAGATGTTTGAATTATAGATAAGATAACTAGGTTATCCAAAATCCAATAAAAGTATACAAGGTGTTATTTCTAAGTGTGATATTTCAATGCATGAGGAAGAAAAAGTGAAAAAACGTAAAACATATTTTTTAGGTGGGGGTGGTTAATTTGGAATATCACTCTAGATTTGGCATTGCACAGGCTGTCCATAACATAATCTAATAAATAATTCATAGATATAAGGAGAGAACACCACAATATTATCTAAATGGTTTGTCTAATGGTGTGTAAGATGTGAACCCCCCCCCCCCCCCTTCAAAAATTTCAGACCCATGAGCATGGTCATGCATCCAAAATTGCATAGTTTTCTATAAGAATTTCCCAGACCATTTCTCCCAGAAACATGGGTTATGGGCTCCAAACAATATCCATATAAACCAGATACCGAATTCACCTCAAATGGAATTCATATTAGGCCATATTTATAAATTTGATCAAATAATTTATGTAATGTAATGGATCTATTCCACAGATAAACACTTGGTTCTTACAGTTGGCCTTTTGATTTTTTTTCGCACTGTTTGTGATAAAATGATCTCCCATCACTCCCCATCATATAAACACCAAATCCCATGAATCAACATCTCTTATCGAATTCCATATATTATTCCTTAATAACACACTAAAATAATTCCCTTAGCCCTAAATGCGGACATGTGGTCATGATCTCGTGAGGCAATGAATGATTCCACAATGATCATTCACTTGGTTTTTGTTATATCCCCCACCAATCAAAATATAGATGAGGATCATATAATTAACATGGGATGAAATATACCAGACATAAATTAAAGGAATGAACCTCATTAATTTTTATTTTTATTCACAATCCATTTTCATGATGTTGATAAATGAAGAGGATAATAAAAAATAAACAAATAAAATTTATTCATATTTATAGAAGGTTTAAAAAACCATAAATCAATAATCATTAAATGATTGAGTTTGTTAGCATGTGTGATTTTGTTTGACATGGAAAATACAAATTGGAATTAATACAATATAAAAAATGGAATACCATGATTTTGGATCAATCAATTGTGAAAAACATCTCTATGATATTTTCATTAGTGAGATCAATAAATATAATTGGAATATAAGATCATAGTGCTTCTAAACATTCAAAAAAGGTCCATAAATGTATAAATTATTACTTATATACCCCTATATTGAACACAAGTGACAAGTGGATATGACAAGGGTTTTCATTTAAATAAAATTTTATTAGAGTATTTTGGTCTACAACATTCAAACTATATGATGTTTGAGTATACCCATCTATATTGTACCAAGTTTAACATTTGGAGACACCCAAGAGCATCAATGAGGTGTGGAGATTCTTTTGGATAAAAATATTATATCAGTTATTGATGCCCGATTTATTTATGTTTTTAGATCCCTAATTACTTTGACCAAAAAAGGATAACATTTTATATGGTAGGAGTTGATCTAGAAGGATTTCTAGAATAATAGAAATGTTTGATGAGAAAACCCATATTTAGATGCCCACATGAGGGTTTTGTTTATGTGTCATTCTATAATTTCACAAGGAATTTTATTTGATTAATTATTATGCATATGTATGAATTAATTAATAAACATCATAGTAGTCGAGGCACCATCTGAGGAAGTACATGACCCATGATCTAGATTTCACAAAAGTGGTATTCACCCAGAATATTTGGTTCCACTATCTTATGGGTGATAAATTTATCATATATCAGGACAATAAGATTGTCTTTTATATATAATAATATAATGATCATGACCTGGTATTTATTTTATTGTTGAATATTCACTATAATTATAAAATTTAGAGAGTTGTTACCCAATAAAGGGGAACATGGTAGTAGATACTCTCAATAATAGGTATTGTTCACAATTATTGAGTGATGTGTCAGAGTAGTTCTCCTCATCACTATTTTCAATTGTGAATTAATATAGTGAAACATACCTTTAGTATATAAATGTTATTACTATAATTCTATATATTATTACTAATTCGTGTCTTAGTGATATTGTGTGTGGGTATTTTTTTCAGATATCTACTAGACATGCACCACATGGAATTTCTAAATGCGGGGAGTGTGTTGTTCTTCATTAAGGATTGAAAATGGTTGTATTTCAACTAAAAAATATTAGGATGAGGAAGGTTCATACAACCCCTTATTATTATATTAAGGAGGAGGTACAATGTTACTAAAATTCAATATTAGTTCTAATGAATTGGAACGAAGAGGTGATAGAAGAATTTTTCTTGTGATGTGTTACTTGTTCATAAGGGATTTTTTAAGACTAGGTTCGAGTTGGTTTGGATCTACCCCATTTGGTGATGGAGTGGGATGTGATTATATATCAATATAAATAAATACAAGCCAACTAGGTATTGAAATATTTGATGATTCTATCTGGGTTATCATAGTCTATCTTACATTGTATTCCCACTTCATATCCATTTATTTAAAGACTTCAATAAATAACCATTGTCTCATTTACATATATGGGATTATAAGGATCTATAGAGATTCCTCAATAATCATTTTAGACTATAATGATGTCATCATATCATGTGTTTGGAGAGGATCATAGGAGGCCTTTGGGAATCAGTTTAATTTGGGAACATGGTTACACCACTTGATAGATGGACAGACTGAGTGCACCAATCAGGCCATCATCCCTCTATCTAATTTCATCCCATTCAGATTGATGATGAAGGAAGATAGATAATGGCCCCTGAGTAACTCCTCTAGTAGTAATTTTTTAGTGACATACCCTAGCTGTGGTGAAATATGACATATGTAATTAATTTTCCTGATAAAATAATATAGGATCCAAAAACATGATAAAAAATCACAAAAAAACTACATCATAGAATATAAAATAACTACAAAAACAATACCATAAGTCATTAAATATGTTCAAAAATACATAATAACTCTATAACTAAATAGAAAAAATCTATTTCATGAAATACCTCCAAAACTAGTGCTAGAAATGTATGTCTCAGTCCACAATATATTCATAGAAACTTGATAAGAATTATTAATATATATGTTGGGATATATTACAATTAAACTTAGTATGATAAAGAAAATGTTATCTACTGCATATGTGAAATTAGCATACTAATGTGACTATGTTTAAAAAAGTCAACCAAAAAGAATCTAAACAGATCAACAAACCAATACAATCATATCTATGGATTGTTCGCTAAATTTTTCATCCAATATAGTAATATGAAATTACAAATTTTACAATGTATAATTGCTACCACTACCATTCTAATTATTTACTATTATTTCCAAATACTGAAAAAAATGATCTACCAACCCTTCTATACATATCACAACAAAATTACCATTCTATATTGTGGATTGGGACACATCCCTAAATCCTCGACCATTAGTATGTTCTTTCATTTGAGGATACCATCAATCAACATGACATTATATCAACCTAATGTTTATTGGACCATTACATCACATCTCCCTCTAAGAAACCTAGTGCATCATATCACATATCTTCACATTACCAGGGTTGTAGGGAACCATGAAATTTAATAACGCAAACATCCATCCATATTACTACCTTGTACAACCCCATCCCATATCAGAAAACATAACTATTGGGTAATCTCTGAAACCAACTCATATAATCACTGTTACTGAAGGAGGGGTAGGGAAGAGGGGAATATATCCATCAATGTCACAACAATCTTTGATATTTGGTGAATCCAATAGTTCAAATAATTATTGAGAGTAAGTATTTTTTCCCTATTGATATGGAATATATATAAATGACATAAAATACATGTTATATATAGAACACAATTCCCAAAAAATGATTTCAATGCAACTGAGCTAGTGTAAAACACTACACAACCACTACACCTCAAAACTACGATCAAAACTACTACCTCCCATGGATGCAACATGTCACATAACAACTATAGAAAAAAAACATCCCCCATTCAATAATTGGTTTCACCAAATTCCATATTTAATGAGTTTCCATGAACATCCATTCATAATGAAATTTCATGTCACATACACAAAACCCATTCATTTATCATTTTAATTATTTTATCTAAATACAACACATCAATTTAATTTCATATTATTCGTTCAAAAACCATTAAAATTTCATTTTAGGTATATATTATATTCAATGGATAATTATGAATAAAACACAACCACCTAACACAACACCTCACCCATATTACATCAACAATCACCACAATACCACCTCATCCCTGCCATCTGTCCAGAAAACTAATTCATTATAACCACTACACAAATATGTTGCACCACAGGACCACCACAAAACATCACTTATGAACCACCACACATCAGAACCATAAAAGAAAAAAAAACCACTACACAACTATCCTAATCGAACAAAAGACAATTCCCCATCTCAACTACCACATATCACCACTATAGATACACACCTCCCCAACACATCACCACCTATCATATTCATAAAATGAATACTACTCTATAAAATTATTTTATCACCTATCCACTTACACATAATCATTATAGTTATATCAATTTCTACTAAATATCCCCTAGATAGAAGGTAACCAAAAAAAACACAACCAATAAATGGATCACATCAATGATTCCCATAATTAACATCAATGACGTATATTAAATTAATTCATTATTTTTCAAGGTATAATTAAAAAACCATATTTATCTGGGTAACCAATTCATTCTCTCTCTATATATTTTTTCCCATTTTCATTATCTTGGATGAAAAAAACATTGTTGTTAGGGTCTCCCAAACAAATCAACATCAGCAAAACCAGGATCCAATTAAATGTGTTTTTTAATGGAAAGAAACATGAATTAAAACATCAACAAAAACCTTAGATCTATAAATGAATGTGAATTATCTACATTAAATTCAATTTTAGATTTTAAAAAAGCTTATTTTTATTATGAAGACCCTTACTATCCAGCCATTGAAAGGAAAACTTTTTAAACAATAACACATTAACAGATAATATAGCGATAAAAAGGATCCCCTACATTAGTGAGTAATTTTGATTTTTTGTGCATAATATAAAAAATTATAAATAACCTAGAATAAAAATCAACACTTGTGAAACCCCGGATCAAACTATGCTACAAAAAAAGATATCAATGAGTATGCTAAACAAATCCCGAATCAAGATAGTCCCACCATTCTGAATCCCTGTAATTAGACAAAAATAAAATAAAGGGGATATAGAGAAGAACACACCACATATCACAAAAATGTACCAAAAAAACACGTGGATGAACCAATAATGTAATAAAAATGATGATCCTCTAATGTAATCTAGGATTTTCCCACAATCGAGAGGAATTAAATTTTAAAGTGTTAATTTTTTATGATCTTAAATGTATAGTTCTGCTGGATTCTTCCCTAAAAACAATATGATTTACAATATAATGTTATGTGTAGTCATGTTATATCCAATTAAAATCCATAGAACATGGTCAAATAGTAATTATCCAATATATCACACATCCAAATTAAATATAGACACCTCAACCTAATTTAATAAATATAAGCAGTCCCACTTTTACACTATTAATTTATGTCAAGATAGACCCTCACCAAAATATAGTTATGTATTGAAATAAAATGACAATATGAAAAAAACACATTCTGTTAATTCCACATACAGGTGATGAACCACTTACTACAGATCAAATCTCCTCATTTATCTACTCGACCCTCTTTCGAACACCTCCCACTACAAAACTAGTAATATAATATGAAATGAAGGAATGGTCAAGTAAATTGGATTCCTCTCAAATAATTCATGTACTTGTTAGTAAAATAACACAATATAATATAGAGGGTATAGAAAAAAAATGATGAAAAAACCTTATGATGGATCCTACTAGACCTGTAACACCCCAGGATTTCAAAGTGTGTTATTTGTTCAAAATAATTCAATAACTTGCACAACACGCAACACCGAGTTCAAGCACACCATGACTTACCAAACAAGCCGTTAAAAAGTGGTTATGAATAGTATTAACTAAATTTTAAACTTTATATAATCCATATAATTTTAGAATCCATATTATGAGTTTTTTGACATAATGTAAGATCAAATTCATTTTCAGTATTGCACTTTTACCAACTTTTAATAGTGAACCCTTTTTAAATCCAATATTTTAAACTTTTATATATTCAATTTGACTAAATAAATTTAATTTTTAGAATGGGGACATCAAAAATTTACAATGAAACATCCCAAGCATCCACGATATGATTTCCTTTGAATAATATAGTAGTGTGTGTTGTACGCAACTTCGAGTTCTAACACACACCACAACCAATCAAACGAGCCATTATGAATAGTAATACCTACTTTTTGAAATTTTATAAATTTTATCTCTCAAAATGGACTTCATTTTTGTATTTGGAGTATCTAATTCAGCCTAAGGTGAAATTTTGGAACTTTTCGGATAACATTTATATTTTGATGAACAGTGAAAATTACTAAATTTTAATTAAAAACAGCTTTTTTAATCAAAATAATTTATATTGATAAATTATGAATTTGAGTTCTTTTAAAGTATATTTAGAATATATTTTTACCATTTAATACAATGTTGGCATTGTACATAATTTCACAATTAAACTGGACATAAACAAGTGTCTATCTTTTGATAGTTATTATCTCTTAAAAACACGCTATTTGTTTTGATGACGGGAATTAATTTTTAAATTAATTAATGAAACTGATATGTTTTGAATTTGGTAAAATAGATATCATTTTTGAATTCATAATATCAAATATATATTAGGCCTAATTTTTGGTATTTTTCTTGAAACTTTCATTTTTTGATGAATAGTGAAACCACTAAGTGGTAGTTAAAAAACAGAATTTTTCATAAAACTTAATTTTACCGCTTCTGTGAGTGGAATTTCGAAACTCCAAGAAACACGGTTAATATCAAGGAGTAAAATGTGGTTCAATGAGATGAAAATATTTTTTTGTGAATAGTAACTTTTTTACTTTTATTTACCACGATTAAAAGTTAATAGGGTAATTAAGGGTAAAAATGATATTAATATTACCCTAACACATGTCCTAATTCTATTGGAAAAGTGTATCTCGACCAAAAACAACTTTAGAAGTAAAATATTATCATTTAGGTCCACTTGTATTAGATTAGGACATTTATTATTATTTAATTCAAAGAAGAGTTAAAAGAGTTAAAATCAAAGTTTATTTACTTAAACATTTTTAATAGAGGGTTATACATTAGATAAATTTGATTGAAAATATTAATTAGAAATTTAAAGATATTACCTACATAATGGTATTTAATTTATAATTTTTAGACATTAAATAATTTAATTTATTTATGACACAATGGTGATGCAGTAATTACCTAATTAATGAAAAATTAGAATAATTGTTTTTATAAATACCCAAATAAATGTAATTTGAGACATTTTATAAATACCAATAATTTTATAAGTTAATATGAAATGTTAGGATTGATTTAATTATCTTTTTTTGAAGTAATCATTCTATTATGATTTTTACAAAAATCAATTATTGAATAGTATCAAAATTGACATAAAAGAGTTTTTTAAAACAAATATTATATTATTAATTAATATTAAATTCCTAAAAATCTAAGAATCGGCCAAGAGACTTATATCATGATAGTTGTATCATTAATGTACCACTTGGGGGTCTATTTGATGTATATAGTAAGTTTATTAACCATATAATATAAAAATACAAAGAGACATTGTAAAAGTGAAACAAATTAACTAAAAGTTAATACTTAAATATAAGGTTAATATAGTGACCCAAACCTGTCTAAATCCTATTGGTTGAGTTTTTTTCGACCCATACCCACCTTAAACTTTAAATAATCCACTTTGGAGCCATTAGAAACCGAATATGAATTTATCATAAAATAATATTTCTAGCTTTTCCAAAGGTGCTCCTCACCCCTCTTATAAAAGGGAACTCCCCCTTCTCATTAATTCACACCTTCAACGCCTTTTGGTTCGGCCAAACCCTACCAAAATACTCTCTAAACTTCCCTCACTTAATCCTAGAGGCCTTACTTTAGTCATATATACAAATTAGGGATCCCTTTTGACCAAATCAAAAGGAGGAACCCGAAGAAGAGGTAATGTTTTCACCACCCTCTTTCAAGTTACTTTCTTCTTTAACTTCTTCTTTCATTATTATTACCATTATACAATAATAACTCCAGTATCTTATATATACTGTGATGTTATTATAAATATGGTACAACCATATTTAGTATTCTATCCATCCTTTTAATGACATGTCACCATACGTGCGTACGTATGACTTACCGTCTCCACATCGTGGTGTAATTGTTATTCAATAAATTATTATTTGGATGGGTATCATAATGATGTTTAATTCATGTAAATAATAAATATAACATGATAATTATTCTGTATATATGATATACCATCCAATTATATATTATTTTAATATCAAAAGAATGATATTTTCGCGCGTGCGTACGTACGGACTACCATCTCCACGAACACGATGAGATTCATTCTCCATCGTATCCATTCAAGTATAACTATCATTTTTTTATTTAAAAATAATTTTTAAGGACTTGATATCATTCTAGATATGAATAAGAAACAACCTATCCATGACAACCACGACTTACGTAACAAAACAATTAAAAAAACAAGTAAGTTAACACCCAAAACGACGATAATACTTGATATTATTAAGAAAGAAATGTTAAAAGATCATATATGATATCATATTAATGTATATGATTCTTGTATAATTTAATAACAATTATTTCACCATTATACAGGAGGTTAACCTACCCTCAACCAAGAAAACTTATAAGGTAAGTGTTATTTCACAATCTCCTCATTATCCGAGGTTGTTTATACGTAATTATCTACTGGGACCTATTTATCATCCACATCAATGTTTCTTGAAAGTGTATTTCAAAAAATTCTTACTATTTTACAGAATATGGGTTAAATTAATTTATACACTTGTTTAACTTTTTATAAAAAGTTTATAAAGGAATCTTTCCGTCGTTTTCCAAACAATGTCCATTTTAACCTTTTCGACAAAATTAAGTTAATAATGTTTTTTACCTTATACGGCGGGTGCGGCTATTTTCCTCCGTTATAAAATTTTCCAAGCTTCCCTTACAATATTATAAAGATATTTCCAATGTAAATGTTTTATTTATATAATTATGTGACTTCTAAATGATTTCAAAATGAATTTTTTTAGAATTTTTGAAAGGTACTCTTTTTCAAAATTAGAATTTTAAATGTTTTAAAGATTTATCTTTCTAAATATTTTTAATTAATTTCCATGTTTTCAAAATTATTTTAAGGATTTATTTATATGGACATGAATGTTTTTAAATGATATTTCTTTTCAAATGTTTTGATGTGGTATGAGACATTTTGATTCAAAAATCTCTTTTAAATTACTTCCTTAATAAATGTGTGACTATTAAATGATTTCAAAAAAAGTGATATTTCTCTCAAATAGTTTTGATTTTATCTATGTCAACATCTTTTGATGTATTTTATGTTTGTTTGAAATTGATTTATTATGATACAAAACTTCCATATTGTATTGATGTTTTTGTGATGTGTTTGACTGTGGATGTGTTATTCTTATACCATTCGTGTTTTATGGATGAAGTATTTACATTTCGTATGCTAGTTTTAATACGAATGTTTATGTTATGTTTAAACCTGTTCATATGAGGAATGCATTGGACTTAATATGTGATGGGTGGAGCCCTCTATATCTTCTCGATGCATCAGTAGGTCTCATGAGACAAACTAGTGTCTTGGCAGAAGGCCTTGACAAAATCTTATTTGTAGTCTTGGAAGGAGGCCTTGGCTATGTGGTTATGATAGTCTGGCATTATACATTCCATCATTATGAATGTGGTTATTGATATTGCATATGATTATTCGATTAGTAGAATATCCATGTGAATAAGTAAATGGAATTATTTAATTTTTTTTCCATACTATGTTGAAGTTTATGTTTAAAAGGCTTTTGTTTTAGTTATACATTGCCTTAAATGTTTATTCTTATTTATGAAAGTTTCTGCTATATTGTTATCCTTACTGGGCGTTTGAGCTCATCCCTTTTCTATGTTCTATTTTTCCCTGGATGTGAAGAAGTAATTTATGAATGACCTGCAGAGACAGTATGAGGGGATAAGAGTGTGGACTATGGACACTATATTGTTGTAATTTTCATTTTATGATGTAATGTAAGACTTATGAATCTTTTTATTGTTTCCAAGACTACTAAACTAATTGGTCTTTCGAGACTTGAACCTTTGTGATCATGCCAATGTTATGTAATAATGCACCGAATCTAGGTAACTGGGGTCGGGGCATTATAGTTGGTATCAGAGGATGTTTAGTCCAAACCTTGGAAGCTAGATTTAGATAAACTCTGATTAGAGCACATAAACCTAAGATGGACTTTGAGGATTAGTATAGAAGAACATCCTAGAATTTTGTAATTTTAGAGATTTTGTGAGTTTTCGGAGAAATACTTCCCTATCTGGATACGAGCAGATAGAGGCGGCTCTGGCACAGATGTACCTGGTGGTAAAACCCGAAAACACCACTTTGAGCTAGACTCGAATGGGAACTGGTGCACAACAACAGGCCTTGCTGCACTCTTCGTTACGACACTCCCAAGGGATATGCTTAGGATAACACTCATTTTTTTACAAATCATTATGAAGGGTTTATGGGTATATACTTCCTTAAAGGAGACATTTTTATGACTATGGATTATATCCATAAACTATTTAATTAATGTTATGTGTTTTACAAGTTTGGGATTAGGTATTGTTATTCATAAACTAATCTACTATATTACCTTGTTTAGAAATGGCACCCAGTAGAAGAAATGAGAACTCCAGCAATACACATGATCCAAAGAGGATAAAGGATCATATCTTTCATGGTCTTCATCCAGAATTTATAAGAGAAATAGTCTCCCATGTATTATAATCATATGAAGAAATAATATCATGTGTTGATAAGATAAGTAAAGAGTTTACTTAGTCATATGTCTTTGAAGGGAAGAAAGAGAAGAAAAGGATGGAAGAGATAAAGATGGATAAAGGGAAGAGGGAAAAGAATAATTTCCCCATATGTGATAACTATGGGAAAAAACACCCTAGAACTTGGCTGAAAGGAATGGGAGTTTGTCATAAGTGTGGAGGAAAAGGGCACAAAGTATGTGACTGCAAGGGTAAGAAAATGGTTTCAAATGTACAATGCTTCATTTGCAAGGATTTTGGACACTACAGGAACCTATGTCCTAGTCATCAGACTATGCCGCAAATGATGCTATTAGATAATAATGAAGTTATGATACTACCACATATGAAGATGAATGATTAGAGTTCTTATATTGATTATGTCATTTCAGTGTTGTATCAACAATGTACTTGTTATAATAATTATGGAGTATATAAGGATTGTACTGCAGTACTATTTCATTAAGGACATGAGATTGTGTGGAAAAAAGAAGAGTGACTCAATAGCAGGTTAAATTTTTGGGGTTTACAACATTTTTGGATTGAAGGAGTATATCCATTATTCTTTAAGGAATAACGGATCATGAATGTAATCAATAAGGGTTTATGGTAATTCAGGATGTTTTAGTGTTTTAAAAGAATACATGACGATGGTGTTCACATGTTATTACGCGGAAAAAAGGATATTCATTTTGTTTACCTTCCTTATAAATTTTAGACGAAAGTATTTTGGATAGTTCTAGTTTGCCTTATTTTTGGATTGCCATAAAAGGACAACCCAGAAGTTGGGCGGCAACCCGTCACGCCCGGCAAGGCTGCGAGACTTTAACCCACAACCGAAGGGCAACAAGGGTGTATCACCTACCACTGGCCCACGTGATGTCCTGGATTAGATAATGTAGTTTTTTTAAAATATCTGGTAGATTAATTATAAAATCATTTTTTTGGAACCCTATACGAATAGGATAAATAGAATATATTTTTTACGTTCTATTATCTTTTAGAGTGAAAGATGAGTTTGTGGTAGAAATTAGTTAAAGGATGGAACTCTACTTGTAAAGAATATATTCTTCTCCTTATATTATTTTATGAAGATGTTAATTCCTATACTTTATTTAAGGAATCTTAAAACCAAAAATGTGTTATCCAAATACCCTATGTTTTATTGAACCAATGGTATTTCAAATCATCATAGATTAATAAATTTAAGGACCTCAATTTTACACTTTTTTGTGATTGATGACCTCAATCACTACCTATAAATATTTGAATTTTCCTCCAATTATATGTCTCTAATTTCCACCAATGTTCTCTGAATATAGATCATAATTTGGTGGTGACCCTTTTATTTCTCTTTTCCTCTTATTAAGACTAAATTTTATTAACCCAATTTCTGATGTGGGTTTTCCCACAAAGATATTTTCTATATTAAACCTTTTATTTTAAAAGAAAATTTTCAAATTGATAGGACACAATTTATTTAATGAGGGGAGAATGTAACACCCCACGATTTCATAGTGCGTTATTTCTTCAAAATAATTCAATAACTTGCACTACACGCAACACCAAGTTCAAGCACACCATGAATTACTAAAAAATCCCTTAAAAAGAGGTTATGAATAGTATTAACTAATTTTTAAACATTATACAATCCTTATAATTTTAGAAACCATATTATGAGTTTCTTAGACATAATGTAAGAAAAAATTCATTTTCAGTATTGCACTTTTACCAACTTTTAACAGTGAACCCTTTCTAAATCTAATATTTTAAAATTTTATATATTCAATTTGACTAAATAAATTTATTTTTAGAATGGGGACATCAAAAATTTACAATGAAACATCCCAAGCTTCCACGGTACGCTTTCCTTTGAATAATACAGTAGTGTGTGTTGTACGCAACTTCGAGTTCTAACACACACCACAACCAATCAAACTAGCCATTATAAATAGGAATACCTACTTTTTGAAATTATATAAATTTTTTCTCTCAAAATGGACTTCATTTTTTTATTCAGAGTATTGAATTTAGCCTAAGGTAAAATTTTTAATCTTTTCAGATAAAATATATATTTTGATGAATAGTGGAATTTACTAAATTTTAATTAAAAACAACAATTTTAATTGAAATAATTTATACTGATAAATTATGAATTTGAGTGGTTTTAAAGTATATTTAGAATATAATTTTACCATTTAATAAAATTTTGGTCATTGTACATAATTTCACAATTAAACCGGACATAAACAAGTGTCAATCTTTTGATAGTTATTATCTCTTAAAAACACACTCTTTGTTTTGACGATGGGAATTAATTTTTAAATTAATTAATGCAACTGACATGTTTTGAATTAGTTAAAAAAATACATCATTTTTTAATTCATAATATCATATATATATTAGGCCTAATTTTTGGTATTTTTCTTGAAACATTCATTTTTTGATGAATAGGGAAACAGCTAAGTAGTAGTTAAAAAACTGAATTTTTCAAAAAACATAATTTGACCACTTCTGTGAGTGGAATTTCGAAACTCCGAGAGACACGGTTAATATCAAGGAGTAATATGTGGTTCAATGAGATGAAAATAATTTTTGGTGAATAGTAATGTTTTACTTTTATATACCACGGTTAAAAGTGAATAGGGTAATTAAGTGTAAAAAAGATATTAATATTACCTTAACACATTTCCTAATTCTATTGAAAAAGTGTATCTCGACCAAAAACAACCTTAGGAGTAAAATATTATCATTTAGGTCTACTTGTATTAGATTAGGAAATTTATTATTATTTAATTCAAAGAAGAGTTAAAATCAATGTTTATTTACTAAAAAAAATTTAATATAAGGATATAAGTAAGATAAATTCGATTGTAAATATTTATTAGAAAGATAAAACAATTTCCTACATAATGGTATTTTATTTATAATTTTTAGAAATTACATAATTTAATTTATTCATAACACAATGGTGATGTAGTAATTACCTAATTAATGATAAATTAGAATAATTGATATTATAAATACCCAAATAAATGTAATTTGAGACTTTTTATAAATACAAATAATTTTATAGGTTAATATGAAATTATAGTATTGATTTAATTAACTTTTTTTGAAGTAATAATTCTTTTATTATTTTTACAAAAATCAATTATAGAATAGTGTCAAAATTGACATAAAAGTGTTTTTTAAAACAAATATTATCTTATTAATTGATATTAAATTCATAAAAATCTAATGTTCACCCAAGTGACTTATATCATGATAGGTGTATCATTAATGGACCACTTGGGGGGTATCTCTTATGTATATAGAAAGTTTATTAACCATATAATATAAAAATACAAAGAGACATTGTAAAAGTGAAACTAATTATCTAAGAGTTAATACTTAATGATAAGGTTAATATAGTGACCCAAACCTGAATAAATATTATTGATTGAGTTGTCTTCAACACAGACTCACCTTAATCTTTTAATAATCCACTTTGGATCCATTATAAACCGAATATGAATTTATTATAAAATAATATTTCTAGCTTTTCCAAAGGTGACCCTCACCCCTCTTATAAAACTGCACTCCCCCTTCTCAATAATTCACACCTTCAAAGCCTTTTGGATCGGCCAAACACAGATCAAATACTCCCTCAACTTCCCTCACTTTATCCTAGAGGCCTTACTTTTGTCATAAATCGAAAATAAGGAGCCCTTTTGATCAAATCAGAAGGAAGAACCCGAAGAAGAGGTAATGTTTTCACCACCCTCTTTCAAGTTCCTTTCTTCTTCAACTTCTTCTTTCTTTCTTATTACCATTATAAAATAATAACTCAAGTATCTTATATATACTGTGATGTTATTATAAATATGGTACAACCATATTCAGTATTCTATCCATCCTTTGAATGACATGTCACCATACGTGCGTATATACGGCTTACCGTCTCCACGTCGTGGTGTAATTGTTATTCAATAAATTGTTATTTGGATGGGTATAATAATGAGGTTTAATTCATGTAAATAATAAATATAACATGATAATTGTTCTTTATATATGATATACCATCCAATTATATATTATTTTAATATCAAAATAATGATATTGTCGCTCGTGCGTATGTACGGACTACCGTCTCCATGAACGCGATGAGATTCATTCTCCATCGTATCCATTCAAGTATAATTATCATTTCATAATTTAAAAATAATGTATAAGGACATGATATCATTCTGGATATGAATAAGAAACAAGCTATCCATGACAACCACAGCTTATGTAACAAAACATATAAAAGAAAACAAGTAATTTAACACCCGAAATGATGATAATTCTTAGATATTATTAACAAAGAAATGTTAAAAGATCATATATGATATCATATTAATGTATATGATTCTTGTATAATTTAATAACAATTATTTCACCATTATATTGGAGGTTAACCTACCCCAAACCAATTAAAAGTATAAGGTAAGGGTTATTTCACAATCTCTTCATTATCCAAGGTTGTTTATACGTAATTATTTAATGGGACCTCTTTATCATCCACATCCATGTTTCTTGAAAGTGTATTTCAAAAAATTCTTACTATTATACAGAATATGGGTTAAAGTCATTTTTACCCTTGTTTGAATTTTTATAAGAAGTTTATAAATGAATATTTCCGTCGTTTTCCAAACAAGGTCCTTTTTAACCTTTTCGACAAAATTAAGGGAAGAATGTTTTTTTAACTTATACGGCGGGTGTGGCTATTTTCCTCCGTTATAAAATTTTCAAATCTTCCCTTACAAGATTATAAGGATATTTTAAAAGTAAACGTTTTATTTTATAATTAGGTGACTTTGAAATTATTTCAAAATGAATATTTTGAAAATTTCTGAGAGGTACTCTTTATCAAAATCAGAATTTTAAATGTTTTAAATATTTATCTTTCTAAATCTTTTTAATTAATGTTCATGTTTTCAAAATGATTTTAAGGATTTATTTATATGGACATGAATGTTTTGAAATGATATTTCTTTTCAAAATTTTCTAAGTGGTATGGGACACATTGATTCAAAAATCTATTTTAAATTACTTCCTTAATAAATGTGTGACTTTTAAATGATTTAAAAAAACATGATATTTCTCTCAAATAGTTTTGATTTCATCTGTGTCAACATCCTTTGAATGATTTGAAGTTTTTTTTAAGTTGATTTATTATGATACAAAACTACCATATTGTTTTGATGTTTTTGTGATCTGTTTGACTATGGACGTGTTATTCTTATACCATTTATGGTTTATGGATGATGTATTTACCTTTTGTATGCTTGTTTTAATATGAATGTTTATGTTATGTTTAAACCTGTTCGTATGAGGAATGAATTGGACTAAATATGTGACGGATGAAGCCCCCTATATCGCCTCGATGCATTGGTAGTTCTCATGAGACAAACTAGTGTCTGCACAAGGCCTGGACAAAATCTTATTTGTAGTCTTAGCACGAGGCCTTGGCTATGTGGTTATGATAGTCTGGCATTATACATTCCATCATTATGAAAGTGGTTATTGATATTGCATGTGATTATTTGATTAGTATAATATCCATGTGAATAAGTAAATGGAATTATTTCCTTTTATTTTTTCCATACTATGTTGATGTTTAAGTTTAAAAGGCTTTTTTTAGTTATACATTGCCTTAAATTTTTTTTCTTATTTATGAAAGTTCTCGCTATATTGTTATCCTTACTGGGCATTTGAGCTCACCCCTTTTCTATGTTTTATTTTTCCCTGGATGTGAAGAAGCAATTTATGAATGACCTACAGGGATAGTATGAGGGGATAAGAGTGTGGACTATGGAGACTATATTGTTGTAATTTTCATTTTATGATGTAATGTAAGACTAATGAATCTTTCTAGTGTTCCCAAGACTACTAAACTAATCGGTCTTTTGAGACATGATCCTTTGTGATCATGCCAATGTTATGTAATAATGCACAGACTCTAGGTAACTGGGGTCGGGGCATTACCAGACCACCGACACCACCATAAACAAAAAACAATAAACTTTAATGTCTAAAAAATAAACCACTCAACCACATCATTGTCCCTCATAGAGAAAAAACCCACCTCATATTGAACTAAGAAAAAAATTAACATATAACCACCAAAAATCAATTCTAACTTCTTGACAACCAATGACAAAGTCATACATAGCCATGACACCAAACATCTCTAAGAACATGAATATATGAGCCCCTAAATCCTCATGATTATATATTCTGATTTGGGAGGAAATTACTCCCCCAAATGATTTCAAAATGATTCATTAACCTATATATTATTGATGAGGATAGGGATATCATCAATTCGTATACATAGGTCAACATTGAAAAAGAAATATTCTTGAGAAAATTCAAATCTCATAAATTTCAGGGTTAATATATTATATAATCAATGAAAAATATTGAAAGGAAAAACATAAACAAATATGGTTATTGGAAAAAAAATATACATAATACAACCACAAACTCTTCCCTAAGGACACCATTCTTCCATAGTGTTGCAAACATGAGAATGTCTCATCCTTCTAACACATTATCTTGAAGAACCTGGATCTGTACTAGTATCTCCATGAACATCATGTTGTCCTCCATATCGATATAAACTTAGTCAATGACATGGGAGGAATTGGGATGATATTAACAGTAAAAAAACAAAAAAGTTTTAATTGATCAAATTTAGATGTTTTGGGGCTAAAAACCAGTAAACCACCATGCCAACTCACTCAAACACCTAAAAATTCCCCATAAATCCATGTTTGAAACATACTCCCCCACCAAAATCTATTAACCTATTGATATGACACCACCAAATAACGCATGGTATCAAGACTCAAACATTTTTTCCCTCCTCCACTGAGAATTATAATCTACATATGGTCCTTCACCACCTCATCCTTTTTTCAACAACTAGAACCTCTTCGTGAAACACTATACTAAATTGTGAATAGATACTACTAAACCAAAACCTCTTTCAAGCACAATGGAGGACAACATAACCACTAATAATTCAACAAAAATTAGGATATCTAAATGTATTAAGTATAGTTATCCAATGTAATGTGAAATACCAATGATCCACCAAATACATACATAGATTATCCCGACATATACAACTACATCTTTATGGTCCCCTATTTTTCCAATCTATCTAATGGTGGAGTGTAGTTCTCAAGTAAATGTTGGATATAAAAGCATACTAAAATACCCCCAAAAATATTATGGTAAAATGAGGAACATAGTATGACATGATGTACCTTATTAACCCACAAATCCAAACCACATCATCTATGTACTGCCTCATTTATACATCTATGATACTCTACTCGCATATCTCTTTAAAACGATGCTACATCAATAGTTCTTCCAATATACCTAAAACATCATCATGTCCCCCTTATCACATAGTAACATTGTGATGAAATCCATCTGGATTCCCCCCCATTTATCATAGGGAACACGTATAGGATTCAAATGAAATCATGAAATATGAAGTTCTTCATTGACCTACTTAAAAACAATACACTAATCCATAAACACTTCCATGGATTCTTTTATCATAGAAAACTATAAAAATCTCCTCATGCGATGACACATCTTGGGAACACTATAACAATCTTCTAAAGGTGAGAAATAAAAGGAAAATAGAACTTCTCTATGCACATAAAATTGAATAGACATCCTTCCCTAAATAACATAGTTTACACTATCCTCTATCCATCACTCTATAATATCACCATGTCCAACAATGTCAAAAATAAACTCTAATTATAAGTATTTCCATTCAGTGTCCTTCAACTTTTTATAAACAATGAATATATAACAAAAATATGAATAAGACTTCGGAAAATATTATACCCGATATCTAGAGTCATCGCTAGAAGCTCGTACACACCATACAAAATAGTGGATGAATCCCAATCCATTACTCTTAATGACTAATGAATTACCTAAACACTAAAACATTTCCCTTTCTAGGGGTGTAATAGATCCAGAAAAATAATCCTTTAGAATCAAAATCCAACCCGTATACCATTGATTCAAATAACACTATGAAAATATGTATTTATAGATCTTTTGGTCAATAAAAACCATAATGATCTCACAAATAAGCTAGTTAGACAACAACACTAGTGTAAACACAAATGTGTGTTGCATAATATCAATGATATAATACTTACTCCCATGGGATTATAGCTGCCTAGATGAACCTAGATTCACCATCCTCTGATGTGCCAGGAAACATCTCATTCCCTTCAAATAAGCATAATTAAAATCCAATAACATTACACCCATTATATGAGATTGAAGCACCAGATAACTAACCAATTTCTCCTTGCGGTAGATGAATAGTACATGGTACTCATTATTCCATAAAAAAATTTCTTCGAAGTAAATGAATCCAATAGTGATGAAACCAAAAATAAAATTCTTAAAATCCTTTCATAATCTCTCGAAATAGAAAGAAAATATTTCTCTAATTCCACATTCATTGGATATTTCCAAGATACACCCACCTCATACATTTATTCTTCGATGTACACATCCTATAGAGAGGCAAAATATACATAACAATGAACTTAAAATGTACAAAACATATAGTTAGAGAATGTTCCAAAATCTAGTGATGTTGAAGTACCTATTTGTAATTTCTAGTATTATCATAATACCACACCACAATAATTGATAAGATCAATATATTGATAATGAAAACGGTGATGACCCGATTTAGGAAGTCATTGAATATTGTGTTCATGAGTCCCATGAACATAATTATTGAGTTCATGGAATAGAATAACATGAAAAAAATAGAATGTTATTATACCTATATCTTAATGTAGTGTTTCGGATATGACCATATTTTTACCTCTTTTAGAGATATCTAATCCACATGTTCACATAAAAAACATACTATATCCCTTAATTTTGTCAAATAGATCATCATTCATTGGAATGTGGTGATTTTTATTTTGAATAACTAGAATCAAATACCATTTATATACTTGGGGCCTTAGAATTAATTCTGATTAATTGTAGAAAAACATTAGAGACCCGCAATGAGACACACTCTCCCCAATGAAACCCTTCTTTATTAGTTCGTCCACTAGAAATCACATCTCTCACATATTTTTAGGAACCATTAATAGAGAGTCATATCAATCATTTAATCTATTATTTGAATCTTTATACCAAGATTGACTTCATGTATTATGGGTATCTTGACATTAACATTCTATAAAACATTGAAGAACACCAAAAAAATCCTAGTAACACCCCCTCCAAAACATCCACGAAAATATTCACCAATTGAGATGAAAAGGTTCCAACTACTAACCACCCATTTGACAACATTGTTTTCCAAGGAACACTACACCCTCCCACCCAACATATAAAATTTAAAAAATCTTATACAACCAGTAAATTAAAAAACATATACAATATAGTCACCCCTTGGAAAAGGATAACATTATATAGATGTATGTATAGAATGATGAAATATCTCGCTAACTAGTATTCCACATAACTAGCATACATCCCAAAAAACATTAAACAATATTTAATGATATATAACTATCATAAATAAAATGTTGGGAAATAAAATCCTCTCCACATATAGTCCCAAGGAACTGACCAATGAAGGAGGATCAAATGGTTGTGAGGATCCTAAATCAATCAAGACTCAAAAAACTGTAGTTGATTATATGATCTCGCCATTCAAATCATTTTCAACTGATGGCATTGCTAACTACAATACATGATCTTGATCATTCTCGTATCCTATACCACTACACTATTTTCCTCCATGACTATGCTCTATCCTATTCCCATATAGATAGGGACCATAATGAGGCCTCCCCAAGAAACACAATCTTCCATCGGTTTTAGAACATGTAATGGATATCCCTATCTATAAATCAATATTAGAACTATCATTTTATTCTAGTGATAATGGGATTAAAAACACCAAAAAATCTATCATCAAATAGTTTTTTTACAATCATCCTAGTTGTTTCCATTTCCCCAAAAAACATAATATAAAATAGGGAATCCCTTGATGGGATTATGAATGCCTCCAATATAATAAGAATTTGATAATATCTACCACATTCATCTCACCGCTAGTTGAAACCCTAATTTCACAAATATCTTTGATCAACATCCCAAATACCTACTCAATTAGATTTTATACTATCAATTCTCTTGGGGTTCAAATCCAAATTAAATAATCTACATGATAACATCTTATATATATAAAATATTTAGGTGAATTTAATGATAGAATCAGGTTGTTTTTTACCTTGATATTGAGGAAAACACCTTCCCCAGACACTATGTCCACTACTCCAAATATATAAATACATCTAAGGAAACGTGCATGAAATCCTTGAACAATATTCCATACTACCTCAAACTATGGATCCCCTATTTAAGGAATAAAATATACTACATCTTTGTTGTCTTTGTCATTGATGACATGAGTTATGAAAGAAAATCTTTCTGATAGACTAACCACAGCACATATACCTCCCTACAATGACAAGATATAATTTCCAGAATTTATGTGATGCTCCTCCATTTTAATTATTTCTAATAGTAATAATAATTTTACATGAGATCTAGGTAAAATAAAATTGGTCTTGAGAGCCTCCAACAGGTACTGCATCCCCATATATTAGATTCTCCCCTAATACATCCCCAAAATCTGGTTCTTAATGTAATTTGAGCTAAAATTCCCTTCCTTATCCTCATTTACCATAACCATGATTTAATGTTTATCCAAATTAACATAATTAACCATAAAACCTATATCTTTTCATTGTGGAATATGGGGATCCATTCATGATTTCCATGGGGGTATTCTATGACCAATGGAACATTTTATCAACATAGGGTTAATTAATTTTATCACCTAATGACCTTACATACCTAGTAATCCAATTAAGAAACAAATATAGTAATTCATCATGTATATTCCTCTCCTTTGTCTCACTATACAAATTGTTCCACCATTCATCGTAATTCAACAAACTCGTAGTATTTTCATCAGGACATAAGGCCCCTAAAATGAAGTGTCTTAGCCAGTTTCAAGTGATTATGTCTGGCATAATGATCAACTAGTTCCATACCATTCCATCCTATGAAGTAACCTAAATTAATAACTCTAAAATACACCCCTTCCCCCATCCAAAACATATAAAATCTCTCCTTCAGGTTTGTTCCTTCCAATGAAACCCCTCCCTTGTTAGATATGATGGATATGAAAAAATGACCCCTACCCAAGTATAGAAACCAATTGTCCCTAGGATGGTGAAAATAACTAATGGTAAAATAATCTAAAATTTGAAGAAATTACCCTGATATAATAATAATGCTTTAAGAGATATGGTAATAAAAGTTGAAACATTTTCTATATATACCATAAAAGTAAACCAAATTCCATCCCACAATTAATTAACAACGTAAAAAGATAATTGAAAAGTCTCCATTTAAATAAGTTAATATAGACCCCATATAGGGGAATAAAAATATGCACTAAACTCTAATATAATACTATTTATCTTAGTACCCAAATTCCCCCTAGAATCCTTATAAAAATTTATATACATAGGTAGGGAACAAAAGTGCACTCAGTAGTATAATTCCCATGGTATCTAGTGCATAACAGGGAAAATTATACAAATATGGGAGAGAAAAAATAGCATACCGAACAAGAACCAAAATAGGATAACTAAATATACCAACAATACAATTGCGCGAGAACCCAATCATACATACAATATACTAATATGGAATAAAAAACAAAACAATGCCACCCCTCTTCATCAACTCTTCATGTTTTATACTCTCACAAACCAATGCCAAACATCTCATTAACCAATTCCCTATATATATATATATTATATCACAACCATCCATTTTTAGTGTGGGTTGGGTCATATCTCTACCCACCCACATTTCATGGTCATGAATATGGGGTAAGTATTAGTGATCATCGCATCTTACATCACATAAAATCTATTTAGCTCTCAAAAAAATTATCACCCAGAGAAACTAATGTCCTTACACCACATACCATAACATAAAGAAGGAATTAGAGCATCATTAAAATGTAAGAAATATACCACATATCCTCCACTCACCACATATAACCCCCACAACATTTATGATCACATCATCAATGGGTGGTATCCATCCCCACATATGTCATCATTATTTCCAAAGGATGTGAAAATAATGTGAGGGTATCTTGATATCTATATCAACTCTATATTGGATGTTGGTGAAAACATTGGGAACCCTAAACCATATGGAATTGGTAATGTTATCCAAATTTAGTGAGGAGAATATATAAATAACATAAACACATTTTATATATATACCAAAATAATAAATATTTTTTCCACAATAATATAACTTGATAAAGCCATTATACCACCACTAAAAACATATCAATAGTCACCACGACTTCCACCACTAGTTGAAACGCACCACAGAACCACCACACAAGGATACATGTTACCACTTTGAATTTCATGTTTCACCATATTCTTAAATTAACAAGATTAAAAAAATATATTTACAATGTCATTTTATTTTACACTTACCCAACACATTAATTTATTTCATATTTTTTCAAGAAATTAAAAGATATAAATTTCACCAAATCTTATACATTTATGGTCCCACAAAATTTCATTTTCACACTATAGTTTATTCAATGACAAATCATAGAAATATCCAAACCAAATAACAAAATATATAACATGTCTCATGTAACCCATTTCCATAACACTTCCTCAGCTAATCCAGCTCACCACAACAACCATATGTGATAAGCACTACCCCACAACCACCATAATGCACAACCAATAAAAAAATTACAACTTATCCACCACACATCATCCAATCTCAACCACCACACACCGCACCCCCAATACATCACAACCACAACACTTCACCAATACAACTCTATATAGAAAAAATCCCATTCCAACCACCCATAGAAACACTACCTCACACACTCACAAACCATATTATTATCACCAACACCACACAAACTCCCACCAAACACATGAAAAAAACATCTCACATAATAAATTCTCATATTCTTGAAAATATATTCAAGGGACTATATTAAATTACATCCTTATTAACCATGGGTATCCTCACACAAAAAAATCAATGGGAATGAAAAATAATTATCCATATATAAATTCTAATCATTTATCTTTCAGGATTATTACAAAAAACCAAAATATGTCCCTCACAGACAGGTCTACTTCAACATAAACATGGCTCCCAAGAGACATTATTTTTAGCATTGCAAATAGGAGCGCATAAAAATCTCCATAATGACAAAAAAGAATTGATTTCATGTGATTTAAACCCATCAACATCAATTTATGTTTATCCAAATTATAATCCTAATTATGAAAAACCTTACTATTCAATTAGTGATGAAAAAATCATGAATTCCCTATACAAGAAAAAAAAATTTGTGAGAAAGAGATTCATATACTTTAAAAATCATTATATTTATTTTTTCACAATAGTGATATATAAAAAGTACCAAGAAAATTCATCCCCCATATACAAAATTAATAGCTACCTGATCTAAAAAAGGGATAATAAGAAAATGCACATAAATTTGGAATAAATAAACCACCTCCATGAATTTAATAAAAAATTATTAAAAAATTATGGGATTGAGAGAATAAATAAATATATACTGCTAAAAAACCACCAATAGAAACTGTTGATCAGCATTATATGGTAGGGGAAATATAATCCTCAAAAGGCATATTGGGATATCCTAAACCCACGTTCTAAAATAGTAAAATAAGGGAATGTTCAGTTGATCAAAAACAATTGATCAACCTTGAAACTACCTTTTTCATTTATGAAATTATATATTCACAATATGAATTTCTTCATATCTTCCCATTATATTCCTTAAACCAGAATAATTTTTTTAATATACCATATCCCATACATCACATTAAAATAGTTTTTCTTTATCCAAAATTATTTCACTTTGTGAATCTATATTTCAATCAATAAATTTGTTTCCTGAAGGATTCCACATCTGTGTCTAATAAACGAATAGTTAACATAGAATTTCACAAAATACAAAGTCACATTACAAATTCGACATTCACATCATTGACCACCATATATATTTATGATACTCTTACAAAATCCTCATGACACCTCGCTATTGTCATTTAAAGAAACTATAAAAAACAAATTTACAATGTTATATGAAAAGGAAGAACATAACATTAAAATTATGGATTGAGAGGACATGTTTCAGATCGTAATTTTTAACTATTGATTTATTTTTGGACTATTGAATAACATTGATTGAGTTTTCTAAAATATCAATTTCCACTCCACCATTGATATAGAACCACTTGGGCCCTAGAGTGAGAGACATTGTATGTCCCTAATCTTTTGAAATGATCCAAGATATTCATCCCTAATGGGCCCATAGTCAGTGTTACTGATAAAACAGAGGGTTTATATCATCCATGAGTAGATGAGGACTACCCTAATCCATCCAATGTCTTATACACTCCAATGAAAGAGTCCATTGGAGTTTGGTGATGCTGATAATGTCTTCTTAAAGGTCTCACCTCTAACAAGATTACATATATTTGGATGGGATGGAATTTTATATCATATATTCATTATTCCGTTATATATACTATATAGGGATGGAATGGGTGGTGCCTATTATCCCTACCACCACAATTTTACTATGTACATGATTTATCCCACTTTTCATTAATGAGGAGGTGTGTTCATGACCTGTAATATTTTATCAACTTGGAAAATATAGTCATCAAGGACGATGATACATTAATTGAGTACCTAGTAGTGATCAAGGGTATCCATAAGAATCTCCTTCACAGGGAATGCGATTACTATGGAAAATATCTGATAGAATAATGAGGGTCGTCAAGATAGATCACGTGATGAGGATAACCAGATTAGGATTCTGTATGATCATATTTATTTATTATATTTTTTATTTTCAAGATTAAAACATCCTAAGGTTGATATAGTGTAACAGAAATTGGGTTTCATTCTAAAACATTAGAATATTTTGATGAATATTTTAGGATATAGACATCGAGTTAGCATGGGATAATGGGGCCCTATGATACTCTATTTGGATTTATAAATAATATTAAATATATTATATCACATTCACAATTTTTCAATATAATGTAATTACTTCTGAAAAATTTCATGGATTTAAAATCCAAGAACTCCATTAAGTTTAAAAAGTTTTTCATTCCTTAGGTGCAATAAAAAAATTATCAGTATTGTGTTTTTAATTTATGTACATTCACGAGAATAATAGTTATATAAAATATATTTATCAAATTTTGTTCTATATTTTCCATGTACTAACATCCTATTATAATTGATCATAAACAAAAAAGCATTAGGGTTAGAAACATTGTAACATCCCTAGTAATTAATTAATAATATATATTATTATCTATGTCTATTAATGAACTAGATAGTGTTTTAGAGGCTTAAAATGAAAATAAATCCAATCTTAAGCATGGAATACAATAATATTTTTAAAAGATTGTTTCACTGCCTTTTGATGGAAAACCATTTTCAAATATATATTTTGACAATTTTATAAACTATGTTTGTCAAAATAAACTTATTCTTTATGATTGGGATATCAAAATTTACTTTGTGTGAATTTTTGGTATTTTTCGGACAATGTTCATTTTTTTATGAATAGTGAAAAATACTACATTTTACATCAAAACTGATTTTTAATATAATTTATTTATATGATTATATTATATTTTGAATTGGCCTTAAAGTGTAATATGAATATATATTTACCATTTAATCCAATGGTGTACATTCGAATCAATTTCACTTTGAAATTGGACTTAAACTGGTGTAAATCTTTTGATACTTATTGTTTCATAAAAACACGCTATTTTCTCTGACAGCGGGAATTAATTATTAAATTAATTAATGAAACTTATATGTTTTGAATTTTGTAAAACAGACTTCATTTTTGAATTCATAATATCAGATATTTCTTAGGGTGAAGTTTTGGTATTTTTCTGAAAAACATCAATTTTTTATGAATAGTGAAATCACTAAGTGGTAGTTAAAGAAACTGATTTTCCATTTAAATGAAATTTTGCCACCTTTGTGTTTTGAATTTCAAAAATCCAACATACATGGTTGTCATTAAGAAGTAAAATGTGGTTCAATTGGATTAAAATAATCTTTTTGTGAATAGTAACTTATTAAGTTTTTAATCGCGATTAGTGGTAATTAGTGTAGTTTAAGGTAAAAATAATGCTTTAATAATATGAAATGACATAGACACATGTCCTAACCTTATTGTATTTGTCATGGCCGACCAAGACAAGCCATGGGTCAACCTGGGGACCCCATGGAGCCACTTTGGTTGGGAAATGACAAAAATAACTTTTTACTTAATGTAAAAGTAAAAATGACACAAACATAATATGTTTTACGAAAACAATTTTTAAATGGGGTTATACAAGTCAGATTTTTGACTATAAATATTCATTGGAAAGATAAAAATATTTCTTACATCATAGTATTTGTTTTATAATTTTTTGACTTTAAATAAACAAATGTATTTATGACATATTAATGATGTAGCGATTACCTCATTAATAAAGGATTTAAATAAAATGAAAAGATAATGTAAAATCTATGACCTAAACATGTCCAAAATCTATTGGATGGGTGTATTTAGAACCCTTATCACCTTATCCTCGAATTATATCAATGTGGGACCATTTAAATCCGAAAATCATTTTCAAATAAAGTAATATTTCTTTACTTTCCAAGAGTTCCCCTCCCCTCCTCTTATAAAAGGCCCCCACCTCTACCTCCATACCCACACTCCCAAAGCCTTTGGATCAGCCAAAACTTGCACATTTTGTCTCTAAACTTCCCTATATTACTCCTTGAAGCCTCACTTTGGGCATAAGACATCCCAAGGAAGCCTTTGAGCTCAAATCTAAGAGAGTTACCCGATTTTAAGGTAATGTCTTCACTTGAGTCCTTTTGTTTTATTTTGCTTCTCCAACCCCCTAAACTCTTTTTATTTATTTATTTTGTAACAACTCAAGTATCTTCAATATACTAAGATGTTGTTGTAAGATGTATTCAAGCTACAATTACACACACCTACATCTAATAGTTATAGAATATACGGTTTCCGTGGATGGTGAATTTATGCCTCCCGAAACGATGATTGTTCAACATTCCTTTAACACCTTCAAAGTTGGCCATTAAGATGTCACTATATTTATATATGATATATAAAATGTTTATGTTTTCCTTAAGCTTCTGTATTTTTTATTTTGGGCATACCTTTATGGTTTCCATTATGGGTAAACATGATATCTTCATTTATGGAAGTGCGGACTACCGCCCCCTCAAAGTGATTTGATTCGTTAAATACCATATGTGGGACGTATAAAGGATGGAACTATGATATTATATATTATATTATACTGGAATTATAATATAACTTTATATAATTATGATTACATTCTATAAAATATGAAATATAAATGAAAGTAGCGTTCATGCGTACGTACGGCTTACCGTCTCCATGAACGGTGCATTTCATTTCTTACCTCTAAATGATTATGTAATATTATAAATGCATGTATATACTGGATATATATGATATATATGATATATACATCATTATTATAATCCTGGATATAATGGATACATGAACAACCTGTAATTATAAAGGGTTTATTTTGACTCAAGTACCAATGATCGTTAAAACGACCGTTATTAACTTAAATAATTACATAGTGTTCATGAAATGGAAATAAGTGATATAAAAGGAATAATGAACTTGAAAAAGGTTCTTAAGAAAGTATAAATTAACTCAAGTTTATTATTCAGGACATTAAATAACGATCGAGTCAAGTCGGACCCGAGGTATGGGACTTCGTCTCAATCTACTTTCATTGAGGCATATTTTGTTTTATACACAACCTTTTTTTTAAATGGTGTATAAACCCCTTTGACTTTTACGTTTATTCAAAAGGAATATTTTTTATACAAAGCGTTTACTAAATGAAAAAAGGGAATGTTTTTGTCGTACGTATGCGGTGACAACGACTTCTCCGCCGTCGTGACCATTATTTCAGTTTCGGCTTCCTCTACAAGCCATACCTTCTTTTTAAAAGAAAAATAAATACCATGTTTTACTTTTCTTTTATTTTGGTATTGAAAATAGTTTTCATAACGTTTTTATATCTATGTTTTGTATTGATATCTTGTGATTGAAAGGTGGGAATGTTATGTTTCCTTTATGCATGTTTTATGTGATACGATTTTGTTGAGGTTCTTGGGCATTATTATGAAGATGGGTGGTTCTTGGGAATGTTATGTTTCATTTATATCAATGTTTTATGTGATACGATTTTATGTGATACGATTTTATGTGATATGATTGGGGTCGGGGCATTACATTTAACCACCACATTATTGATTTAAATTTGTTAACCAAGGGGTTCCACCATAATAAGAGGATTAAAATTACACCAAAAATAGTTTATATTTAATTTTATTTTTATAATTAAAACATAATGACTTTTTCATTCAGTGTAATTTTATTTGAAATCATTTTCAAGAGAATAAATTATTTATAGTTTTTTCAATTTTTTAATTTCCTATGTATCATTTCCCTTCACTCTAAAAAGTCACCACTTCTCTATCTTTGTTACATTACATGATCAATATATCTCTACAATAACTATCCATATTATCTTATAGGTATCCCAATCTATGAATTATTGGGTATGGTAATATTTGATGGCTATTCCATGTTTCATTAAAAAGGGATCCAATAGAGACCTACCAAAGAATATGTAATCATTTTTTTGAACCCTTTAAATTCTTTACAGCTTATAAATTCAAAAAATATATGCTATTAATCATCAAATAATATAAATATGTCCATAAATATAAATAAATATTACTATAATTATAAATCTATGATTATACTGCATATTATCTATCAAATGTGAAGGGAATGGGTCATTTATGTGAATGTGTGGACTACCACCTCCACATTGCATTAAAATTAATATTTTAACACCATATTTCATTGATGGGTATTATGATGGGTTACATTTTTATAAATTATATTTTTTATATTATTATGATTCTATAATTACAATATGATATACACATTATTTACTTTTAAATCCTTTTAAAATGGTAATGTTATTCGTTCATATGTGTATACTATAAAATCCGTGTAGCAATGTTATTCATTTTTTGTTTCATTTTTCAAATGATAGTAATAAGGTTGTATTCAGTGAATATATAACATATAATAATGAATCTATGGTGTTGAATTATTATTCAACTCTCCTTCGATAGATCTATTGAACAGTGAAAACAACACACTTTTGTACGTCCGACCTACAATATTTATGAAAAGTGTCATTAATTATTTCATATTTTTAATTTGAGAATAATTATATATATATACAATTAATATTTATGATATATATTCCATAAAAATATTTTATTATTTGATTGAACCATGACCAATATATAATCCATATAGTGACCAACCTGAAATTCATATAAAAAATGAATCAATTAACACTAGGAAGAGATGATTTTAATAAGTAATTGTTAATTAATGGGTGGGAAAATGTAATAAGTGGATCATATATGATGTTATAAACTTTTAAATGAATCCATTTTTAATGTATAATTTTATATTTAGTATAAATGATGTTTTATATATTTTGATGTAACCCAAACCCGAGGATAGAGATTTATGTTACATTCACATTGTTTATTAGGATAATTTATGATTAAGTATACAATAGAGGAATTTTATGATATATCTCTTCATAAAAAAATTAAATTTCTTATTAAGTTGTAATTTTTATATTATATTCATTCTTTTAATTTTTCTTCATTCATGATATCATGATATAGTAATAATGATTCTATAAAAACATATTTTTCACTTCGATTGAGAATTCATTTTCATCTATATCTATATTTTTTAAATGATTTATAGAATGTTTTTAATATTTTAAATTTTTTTTATAATATCCATTTATAACTATAATTTATTTTTTAAAATTTTTTCTAAATGGAATATTTTTTCCATTTTCCATATGAGGTACATATAGAAATTTTCCTAAAATGTAGGAGGAATATTTTATATAACATACAAAGAATAAAGGGAATTTTCCACCATCATGATTGCTAAAGGGTGATATTATTACATTATATTTTTATAATGTTTTCTATGAAGAAATTATCCTCAATATTTTGAAAATTATTAACTTTTAAATGATCTATTTGAATGTTGAAATATTAGTTCACTCAATAAATGTTCATGATATCTTTTTGTGGAATTTTTTACTCATGAAATAAACCATTGATGTTAATAATGCTTTATAAGGGATATGATTCCATGATATCATATATATTATTTCTATTTATGGATTATGGTTATGAGGATGAAATATGGGTGAATACCATTTTCCATTCAACTTATTACGTTAGGATGATTGATGTCCTGATCTTTTGGTATAAGTATGAATCGATTTGTAATTTTATGATTGATGGGCCAGGAATTAAATTCCCCCATCAATGTGGGGAATAATTATTTTTCTATAATCCCAAAGGAAAACGATATGTTTTCCCATGACTGAAACAAGAGGGTTCACTATAGTATATCCAAGGAAGAAATAAATTTGTAACACATGAGTTCATCCCATTCCAAAAATATGGTACATGTGAGGTTATCTGAAGACAGATGTAGGCACATAGTGGTTAGACCATGAATAACATGTGATGGATTTATTATTGAATTTACATGATGAAATATTTATATTATTATACTTATAACACACTTTTTTTACTAATTTATTATATGATAAATTTATATTGTTATTTTTTCATAGATCATATTCATTGGTCCCATTATAAATTATGCCTTATAAATAACAATTTTTTATTACATTTCAGTTTTTAATTCTCTAATAATCATTATGTTTGATTTATAAATGTTAATATCATTTTATAATATCCATTATGCCCATGTTATGATTAATGTATTATTATTTTCCCCCTTTATACCTTTATTGAGAATCAAAGAACACCCTTTTTTATGATTCCATTCCTCAGGATATAATTAATGTATTTATATAAGTCATGACCCGTACACTAGGGCCCGTGTCCTGACAACCCCAAGCCCACCTTCCATAGATAAGTGGATGGAGACTAGCACCGAAAAGGTGTATCCCTAAAATGGTACGAAATTTCCTTTAAACCTGTACAACAGAGAATCCATGAATAAAAAAAGATGCTACTATGAATTAAAACTTCATTAGTAAAGGTGTGTACTTAATTTAAAGGGACTAAAATACATGCCCAACTAATAGTAAAAATATAGATGATAACCAAAAATAGCTCTTGAGATCATCCACCATGTATCCGACCTAAATTGTAGGTATATCTCGTCTACTCAGATCTCCATGCCATCTAATCTCCTTCATGTACTGCTTAGTTCGGGATCCCTCTAGTCTTAGCCAAGACGATAGTCGTTTGGACATGACAATAAAAGGTGTGGGCGAAGCCCGTATAGGGGTGTGTATGACAATACCCAATTGGGACCCAGAGACCCCCAAAGTCCTCTCATTATTCCACAATCTAAAAACCCTAGATCATGAGGTAAATCACAACGTACATTGCATAGAAAAAACTAAAACCATGTATAATTAATGCATAGAAGTATAGATGATTAGTTTAGAATCTAGATCATCATATTCTGTATAGAGGCACTTCTGCTAACCATACAGACCCATAACCACACACGATCGATAGGTACTAACCCTTAAAAGACCCACATAGGATCGGAACCACCCAAAGTCTATAGGTACTAACCCCCGCAAGACCTACAAAGGCTCTGAACCACACATGATCAGTATTCACTTACCCACATACAATCACTGAGCACTAACCCACATAGAATCGATATATATTGACACATATAGGATCGTCGAGTGCTGACCCACAATGAATCTGACTCACATAAGATCAGTATGTCACTGACTCACACATGATCAATTGGTACTAGCCTCCGTTTGATCCGTCTACAACCTATGCCTCACTGCCAGCCACTAGATTCCCACTCATATTATGCGTGATTTTGGGGAACCACACCTCAATCCATCTATCATATTTCAACCATCACTAAGTCTTATGAAGAATTAACCTGAAGAACCGACACATAATAAGGGTTCCAATGTAATAGAAAGAACATCAACCAGACGCCCAGTCTGTACATTATTGGTATTTTAGTGATAAGGGTTCGGTTAGTTTTGAGGTCGATCCAAACCAGCCATACTTAAACATTCTACAAAACTCTCATGGAGTATCTCAAAATGTTTGTCTCACTCCAAAGATCACATTGCTGCATACTGTTTGTGAAATGGACATCCGGTTCGCATGATACGGTCACTGAAGAGTAATTGGGCTCAAATACGTCTAGGTATTGTCCGACCCGATCGTACTGACCAATCCTAACCCAGTCTAGACATACACTATTTGATTCGGGTCGACCCAAACTGGTTAAGCCCAAAGTGGATGGGGCCACCCCGGGAGGGCTGGGCCGCGGAGGGCTCATCCTGTTGGGCCATGGACTGGCCCGACACACCCACGATGGGATGAGCAGTTGTAGCTCAGACCACCATCTGTCGCAACCCATGCATGGTTGCACGGTCTGCTACTCCTGAATGACTCAAAGTAGCTTTTCGGCACCTTAATTGGTGCCTCCTGGTTCCGCCGCCATGTCACCCACAGGACCAGTAGGGAGCGGGTCCCCTGCAATGTTGCAGATTTGAGCTGTAACTTCCTTCAATGTGGCACGCAACAACACGCAGCCTACACCACTGTGGTCAATGGCTTCTAGAATTTTGTTCGACCACCATGGCATCGAGCGGCTTCACTCTTCCACCACGGCCAGTGGTTGCAGGCCACTGCCCTATTCTGTCGGCACTAGTCATTGGTGCCACGATGAAAGTTCCCTACTAGTGGCTCTTCTATGGGCCTCTAGGTGAGCTATGGTGGCCCATTCATCCTTCCATATTTTCCAACACTCCTCTTAGGATGTCATCTTCACTGATTTCCATTCAGTTTCATGTTTCCATCACGTTAACATAACCATCCTGCGAAGAACACTATGATAATCATGTGGCAGAGGGTTTAAGCCATGTCTGTTTGGCCTGCACCCTCCTCATTATTGTTATAACAGGGGAGTAATTTATATTTGACCTTAAATTAATGATAAAACCTTTTCAAATCACCCATAATAAACACTCTTAAAATCATGAATGAGTACAATAATCATGGGACATTATTGAATTAAAGGAAAAACCCTACATCATGATTCATTGGGGATGTTGTGGTGGTGGATGAAGATTCCATGCCTGTGGAAGCCACCAGTGGTCTAAAATCCAAGCTCAATGCCGCGGAGCATCCATCTCCGTCGGTGGAAGGTGTCACGTCACTTTGCCATAGGTTTCTTTCTTGGTGAAGCCGTGTCAAAACTCCAAACCAAGCCTCACATTAATAAAGGGGGAAACAGTGATCAATGCACTAATGAATTAATGAGGTTCATTTAATGATTCAACCTATTAATTCCTAAAAGTTTCAGTGAATAATAATGTATATTCAATACATTAATGGGCTTGACATGTCACCAGCCTCTACCACCTCAATGCATCCTCTAGAGATAATGAAATAAAAAAACATGTTAAGTTATTTTATTAATTTACTTTAATGACCAAAATTTAACATTTTATCAGGACCAACTACTGTTGAAGTGATGCTTCCCTTAAGAGAATCCCAATGGTGCAGATTCAATGGTTCCCTCAGTTTTTTAATTGAAGCACCAATTCAAAAGATACAAGTCATATGCCACTAGTTTACTGAACATACCTCAAAAAAGTTCAATAATTTTTTCTGGTCACATCAAGACTTGTAATCATGCTCCATCAATATTTGATGACTCTTTGTAATCCAAAATAATTTAAAAAAATTCATTTATTTTTTTTGGTCTTCACATTCACCCCACCTTAGGAATTTTTTTCCCCAAAAGATACAAAAAATTTAGGGGAACAAATGGTGGTACTGAGAACACATCTAAGCCTCCTGCCCCGATGTGTTGTCCTAGAGGTTTACATGATTCCAAATAAGTAGTACGAGAGGAATTGGCCACCCATGAAGGACCATATCATGTTGATCCTCTATCTTCACTGGAAACTCCACATACATCGCACTAACATCAATGTAAAAATCACCCTAGTCGATAACATGAGATGAATAATACAATTATCTAATCAGCTATGACACATGGAAAACATAATGCACCTGATTCATATGTGGGGGAAGAGCTAGATGATACACCACCTCTCCTACTCTGCTAATTATTTAGAAAGGTTTGACGAACCTCAGGGATATCTTACCACCATGCCCAAACCTATGTAATCCTTTTTGTTGTTAGATTTGTCGGAAGACATGGTCTCCCTCACAAACTCCTAGAGTCTCCATCTCTAGTCGACGTAAGACTTCTGTCAGCTATGTGAAATCTTCATCCACTCTTGGATGATCTTATCCTTCTATGTGGTAACTTGTACCCACATTGGACCCATGAGTGCTGACTCCCCTGGGTCTATCCACCAAAATAGGTTATCTGTATGGTCACTTGTAAAAATCCTTAAATGGATCCATGTTGATTTTGGAGTGGTAAGTATTATTATAAGAAAAATCCACTAGGGGAAGGTGGACCATCCAACTGCGTCCAAAATTCCGGACACCCGCTTGAAGCTTGTCCCTAATTTTCTGTATGTTTCACTCCGTCTGATCATTTCTCTGAGGACGAAAGGTCATGTACTAGAGTAACTGAGTCTCGAACGCCTCAGGTAATGCCTTCAACAAGTGAGATGTAAATCTTACATTTCGATCTGAGAAGATTGTCAATGAAACCACGTGTAGTCGCTCAATCCCTAGTACATAGAGGATTCCTAGGCTCTCTATTGATCCCTGCTCGCAGATGGGTAGGAAGTGGGCCTACATAGTGAGTTGTTCAATGATATCCCAGAAGGAAATGTGTCCCATGGAAATACATGGTATCATTTTCAGTAAGTCCATTGATATATCATCTCACATCTGCTCTAGTGCCTCATGTGGCTGCGCTAAGCCCGATGGTACCTGATGCTCGACCTTCACTTTCTGACAATTGAGCCATCGAGATACAACCTCTTCCACTTTTTCATCATCCCTTACCACTAGTAATGATGCCAAATGTCCTAGTAAATCTCTTCCACACTAGGAAGTACCATTAATAACCATTTTAGGAACTCTATCAACACCCCCTCTCAAAGAGTCCTTGGTACCATAGTGAGTCATCTAAAGAGGATGATGTGCTCCCCACAATAAAAAACCCATAATGATCTTGTCATGTGGATATCTGAGCACGTTGGGCCTCACAGTTAATGTCTGAAAGTTGTACCCTTCGAACTCTCTAAATAAGCGGGGGAGTGAATGTAATAGATTAGAGGAATGCTTCTCAATATATATCCATGAAGGATATCTGCAACGTAGCTAGATACATTGTTTCCTCACTCTATTGCTGTTGAACAACGCTCCTACTAATTTTGTCGGCTGCTATGTTCCCCTTCCCTTGAGTATAGACTATCTCAAAGTCATAGTCCTTGTACAGACCCACAGCTTGACGTACATGGACATTACATTACTTTTCCGGAATACTTAATACATAAAAAAACAGAAACACAAGAACCGTAACATTTTAGTGTCTTTGGAAACTCGGAACGTAATCTCTTAATCGTGGTGAAAGATCTTCAACATCTCCCATTAAGATCTTCCCCTTATGGTTTTCTTACCTAAAACCTTTCTTTAAATCCTGGGGAAAAGAAAACATATAAAGGGTGAGCTCAAATGCTCAGTAAGGATAAGCATGGATAAAATAAAACAAACCATATACATTTGAACTTAAAAACATGACCATAATGTTTAAAAATGAAAATCTTGAGCAATGAGATAAAAAATGGAAGTACATAAGGCATAGATCATAATGGAACATCAATCATGATAAAATAGCTTGAAAATAACACATGTAATTGTGGCAACCATTCAACACTTGTTATGATTTCTATAGTAGCCAAGGCATTGCTGCCAAGACCATCTTAGTGGACAAAGTCCCTTTCTGAATCGAGTTCACTCCTCGTTTCAGTCTTGTAACACTAAACCGGATTAACTTACCGTTCAAACCATGTCTATCTCATGAGATATAAATCATTACCCAATTAGTTGGAGGGAGATATAGGTCCCACCCATCTTATAATGAAACCATTCTTATGTGTGCCACGAAATCATAAATCATACATCATAGCATAACCCATGCAATAAAAATGGGAATCTTAAACATCATTCCATCATTACATAATCCATATAAGATAAAAGGACATCATAACAAAATCAAATCAATGTAGAAATAGGGATAGAAAAAGAACTATATATTATCTTAGATGAAAAATAATTTTAATAAAACACTTGAACTCCATTCTTGAGGAAAATATCCTTTCTACTTAAAAACCATTTTCCTTTCCTAAAATGTCACATGATTTTAAACTAAAAGAAGTGGATTAAAAATAAACTCGAAAACTTGTAAAGGAAGCTTTATGGAAATAATATTCTAAAAATCCATTCATGCCGTATAAGTTAAAAAACATTCGTCTCGTACATTGGCCAGAAAAGTCAAAAAGTACCTCGTACGAAAAATGAAAAAAGATTCCTTTCATATCTTTTACTAAAAACTCACCGAAGTGTAAAATTGGATTTAAAAAAATATAGGAGAATATAAATAATATTGCATATTGAGGAAACATGTATGTGGATGATAAATATTCCCCAGTAAATTCTGATGTATAAACAATCTCGGATAAAAATTGAGATTGCAAGATTTTCCCTTACCTTAGGTCTGATATGCTTCATACGTATCTGAACCTCCTCTTCTTTGAAGCGCCTCTTTGAGACCTCCTCTTAGGGAATTAAAATCGGTCATTGAAGAAGACTAGGACCTCTAGGATGTTTCTTGGAAAGTGGAGAAGAGAATTTTATAGGGGTTGGCCGAGCATGAAGGCTCAAAGTGGTGTGGGGAAGAGAGGGTGGAGGTGCCCTTTTATATGGGAGGAGAGGGGCACCTTTGGAAAAACTAAAAATATTATTATATTATAAAGTCATATTCTATTTTAAATAGCTCCAAATTGATTTATATAGAATCTATGGTGGGGATGGGTCAAAATACTCTCATCCAATATAATTTGGACAAGTTAAGGTAATTATTGTATCCTTATCATTTAGATTTAACATTACGATAAATAATTTAACTTCTACTGTGTCTTCTAGTATTCATAAACTATAAGGTTATGAAACATACTATAACAAGACAAACTAACCCCAAGTTGTTTATTATTAATATATATAACCTTATCTATTCCATTTTTCCGAACCTTATCTTTTTAGGAATAAAATAACAATTAATAACATGATATTTGTTTTAAAAACTATTTTATGTCAATTTTGACACTATTTGGTAATTGATTTTTTTAAAAAATAATAACAGAATGATTAGTTCAAAAAACGTTAATTAAATCAATAATAACATGTCATATTAACCTATAAAATTATTGTAATTTATAAAAAGTCTCATATTACATTTATTTGGGTATTTATAACATCAATTATTTCAATATTTCATTAATAAGATAATTACTGCATCATCATTGTGTCTTAAATAAATTAAATTATATAATGTCTAAAAATAATAAATAAAATACCATTATGTAGAAAATCTTTTTATATTTCTAATGAATATTTATAGTTGAATTTATCTTATTTATAACCCTATATGAAAAATTATTTACTTATTAAACTTTGATTTTAACTATTTTAACCCTTCTTTAAATAAATTAATATTAAATGTCCTAATCTAATCCAAGTGGGCCTAAATGGTCATATTTTATTCATAAGGTTGTTTTTTGTAGAATTACACTTATCCAAAAAAATTATGACATGTGTTAGGGTAATAATAATATAATTTTATCCTTAATTACCCTATTTACTTGTAACCGTGGCAAAAAAAAGTAAAAATGTACTATTCACCAAAAATTATTTTCATCTCAATAAACCACATTTCACTTACTAACATCAACTATGTCTCTCGGATTTTTGAAATTCCATTCACAGAAGCGGTAAAATTATGTTGTATGTAAACTTGCAAATTCTCCTAGGAGGTGGTGACAAGTTCTATAAAATTTTTGTATATCTAAAATTATTATAAAATTACTCTATTGAATTAGTTTGAACTTATATACGTATTATGTATCAATTCTGACATAAAATTAAATTAAATAAAATAAATAATTATTTAAACAAAAAGTTGGTTTTTAAATAGTAACCGAGTTCTTTCACTATTCATCAAAAATTGAAAGTTTTCAGAAAAATACAATAATTTCACCTGAGGATAATTTTGATATTACGAATCCAAAAATGAAGTCCATTTTGAAAGATAAAATTTATAAAATTTCAAAAAGTTGGTATTACTATTCATAATGGCTAGTTCTAATAATATTTTAATAATATATCGTTGTTTTGTAAAACTTGGTATTGCGTACAACACACGCTATCGAGGAAGGTCGCGATTGCGTGTAATGCAAGACAAGTCAGGGTTGCGTTTTGTGCAAAACTCCTTTGTTGTTTCGTTATAACAGAATCCAACCATTTTTCATTTATAAATTGAATATATATATATATATACTCAATGTTTCCTAGAATGAATATTATCAAACGAACATGAAATTGTGTGTAACACAATCTAAGAATAGTGTTGTGTATACTGCAAGCTAATATGGGGTTGAGTATAGCACAAGATAATATTTTTGTAGCATAAAACACATGAAATAAAATAAATCAAAAAGAATACTTATTATAAAATATTAGGTTGTTAAATTCTACCCCCCTTAAAATGAATTTCACCCTCGAAATTTTTTGGGGTTATACATGGTTTTCTACTTGAAAGATTCTTTAATTGAAACCCACATCGTAAAATGAAATACCAAAACATAACTTTAAAAACTAAAGTATGAAACGTAATGGTTACCCAAATTAACTCATCACTAGGTTTCCCCGTAGGAGATCATAGATGAAAATATGGATATGGAAGAGAAATCTAACCATCATGTTCTGATGGAGAGTGGTAGAGAACATGGATATGAAAACACCAACAATCACAAAGCCATAAATTTGTGATGATCTAAGGTAGCATCTGATTCGTCAGATATAAGGGCACTAGGACAACATTTTTGGTTTTCAAGATCATTTCTCTAAAGTTGAAGAATTTTAATTAGAATAAATACATACATTATTTCGATATAATCTCACCGTTGTTCATGCCATGGACAATTTCCACTTCGTCTCTTAAGGAAATGAAGTTGAATTTGTCATTCGTGAAGTGTTAGAAGATCATGTGATAGAATGATGGGTCATTCCATTTGTCTTACTCAAAAGGTTAACAATAGTTATATACATAAGTCCATATATTGTATATCATTCCAAAAATGGACTTATAATTCATCTATCATACCACTTAATAAAATGTAACTAGTTTATACTAACCAGGGACTTCCTGTAGGCTAGTGGTAGGAGATAAAGTCCAGTCGCACTTCAGTTGTGGGTTCGATTCCCACAGCCTTGTCCGATGCGATGGGTTGTCGCTCGTCCTGCAGGTTGTCCTTTTTCTAAAACTACATTAATATAACATCCCATCAATAATATCAAAAAAAGTTCTATCCTTAAACAATACGAACTTATGTCCAACATAATCCATTCCAATCTTTAGGCTTATATAAAATACTTCGGTACACGGTCATAGTATAAGGAAAATGATTACTTGAAATGTCAAATAACAATCACGTAAATTCCATCATTTATCCCCCATATATCATAAGATATATCATGTTGGTCAAATTACAAACATTTGAATACCTTAATCATGTATTCCCTTGAAAAATGAATACCCATTGAACCATAGTGAAAACGTGAATGTAGTTAAAAGTTAACACTTTCCACATAAAAGAATCCTCAAAATTCTATATACTCAAACCATGATATCACTTAGTCTTCATATCAATCATGAGCTCATGAATACAATCAAACATATCATTATCTTCTTATCCCTTCATTATGCGCATATCATCTATTTTCCAAAAATATCTAAATAACCTTCCAGGGTTATTGGTACCATTCAACATATACTTTCAAATACTTTAGGAAAAACAATAGTGTAACAATCCTTAGATGATTCTTTATTCGATAGTACCATTAACTATACAACATAACTCTTGATAAACATACAATCATTTCACTACCTTATTAAACAACTGATTGAGATTCAACACCTCTTTCATCTCATATATCTTTTGTAGTCTCCTCATCATCATCCACATAAATACAACCCATATGACCATGATGATTCTCTTCATGAGATTTTCCCTTAGGGAATTGGTTTGCATAATGCCCATACATTCCATATTTAAAACATCTAATCATGGTTGATGTCATAGCAATACCATTCTCCTTGTCCATAGTGTTAATTGAACCTTTTCCATTAGACTTGCTGGCTTTGTTTCCTTCTTTTCCACACCCAAAGCATCTTCTAGTTCCTTTGAAACAATATCCTTGATGCCTCTTCCCACATTATTTACATGAGAGAAATTGAACTTTATTTCCTCTTTGATCATCATGAAACTCCATATTTCTCTTATTATCTGAGTCGGGACACTTACCAAAGTTGAGATTATTGATCATTTTATGAGATTACTGATTAGGCATAATAACGATGTTTGGACTTGAAAATATCGTTTCATTTGGTTTCTCATGAAGAATATCATTCCATTTTCCGTCATGTCCTCCATTATCATGAATCTTCCTATTTCCAGCCATTTTCTAAAACCCAAAAAAGAATAGTGTGAGAGAAAAAATCATGATAGGGAAAACAACATAGTAAAGGGGGAGTACCCTCAATATCTAACATCTTAGGTTATATTCTATGATTGTTACCATAGATCTAGGACTATATCCTATACGTATACTTATACTTAGGGACATCACTAGACATACCATAGAAATATCTCTATAGATCTCACTAACGTTTTCGCATACTTGTTTCCAAAGGTTGACTAAAACTTTTCTCTGATACAAACTGTAGAGACCTGAAGATTGACATACATGGACATTACATTAATTTTGCGGAAAGCTTAATACATAACAAAAACAGACACATAAGGACTATAACAGTTTAGTGTCTTTGGAATCTCACAACATAATCTTCTAATTGTGGTGAAAGATCTTAAACATCTCCCATAATGATCTTCCCCTTTTGGTTTTTTTACCTAAAACCTTTCTTTAAATACTAGGGAAAAGAAAACATATAAAGGGTGAGATCAAATGCTCAGTAAAGGTAAACATGGATAAAATAAAACAAACCATATACATTTTAACTTAAAAACCTGACCATAATGTTTAAACATGAAAATCTTGAGCAATGAGATAAAACATGGAAGTATATAAGGCATAGATCATAATTAAACATCAATCATGATAAAATAGAATGGGAATAAAACATGTAATTGTGGAAACCATTCAACACTTGTTATGATGTCCATAGTAGCCAAGGCATTGCTGCCAAGACCATCTTAGTGGACAAAGTCCCTTTCTGAATCGAGTTCACTCCTTGTTTCAGTCCTGTAACACTGAACCGAATTAACTTACCATTCCAGCCATTTCTATCTCATGAGATATAAATATTTACCCAATGAATTGGAGGGAGATATAGGTCCCACCTATCTCATAATGAAATTATTCTTATGTGTGCCACAAAATTATAAATCATACATCATAGCATAACCCATGCAATAAAAATGGGAATCTTAAACATCATTCCATCATTACATAATCCATATAAGATAAAAGGACATCATAACAAAATAAAATAAATGTAAAAATAGGGATAGAAACAGAACTCTATATTATCTTAGATGGAAAATAATTTTAATAAAACACTTGAACTCCATTCTTGAGGAAAATATCCCTTCTACTTAAAAACCATTTTCCTTTATTAAAATGTCACATGATTTTAAACTAAACAATTTGATTAAAAATAAACTTGAAAACTTGTAAAGGAAGATTCCTGGAAATAATGTTCTAAAAAACCACTAATTCTGTATAAGTTATAAAAAAACATTCCTCTCGTACTTTGGACGGAAAAGGCCAAAAGTACCACGTACGAAAAATGACAAAAGATTCCTTTCATATCTATTACTAAAAATTCACCGAAGGGTAAAATTGGATTTAAACAAGTATAAGAGGATATAAATAATATTACATATTGAAGAAAACATGGATGTTGATGATAAATATTCCCTAGTAAATTCTGATGTATAAACAATCCCGGATGAAAATTGAGATTGTGATATTTTCCCTTACCTTAGGTCCGATATGCTTCGTACGTATCCGAACCTCCTCTTATTTGAAGCACATCTTTGAGACCTCCTCTTAGGGCATTAAAATTGGTCTTTGGAGAAGACCAGGACCTCTAGGATGATTCTAGAGAAGTGGAGAAAAGAATTTGGTAGGGGTTGGTTGAGCTTGAAGGCTCAAAGTGGTGTGAGTAAGATAGAGAGGGGGTGCCCTTTTATAAGGGAGGAGAGGGGCATCTTTGGAAAAACTAAAAATATTATTTTATTATAAAGTAATATTCGGTTATTAATAGCTCCAAATTGATTTATTTCGAGGCTAAGGTGGGGATGGATTGAATAACTCTCATCCAATAGAATTTGGACAGGTTTAGGTAATTATATTAACCTTATCATTTAGATTTAACATTAAGTTGAATAATTTAACTTTTACTGTGTCTTCTTGTTTTCTTAAACTATAAGCTTAAGAAACATACCATAACAAGCCAAACGAACCCCAAGTTGTTTATTATTAATATATATAGCCTTATCTAAGTCATGTGGAAGAACCATAGATTTTTTGGAATAAAATAACAATTAATAATATAATATTTGTTTTAACACCTATTTTATGTCAATTTTGACACTATTTTGTAATTGATTTTTTTTGAAAATCATAACAGAATTATTTGATCAAAAAAAGTTAATTAAATAAATACTAAAATGTAATATTAACCAAGAAAATTAGTTTAATTCAAAAAAAGTTTAAATTACATTTATTTGGGTATTTATAACATCAATTATTTTAATAGTTCATTAATAAGATTATTACTACATCATCATTGTGTCATATATAAATTAAATTATTTAATGTCTAAAAATTATAAATAAAATATAATTATGTAGGAAATCTTTTTAGCTTTCTAATTAATATTTATAGTACATTTATATTATGTATAACCCTATATTAAAATTTATTTACTTATTAAACATTGATTTTATCTATTTTAACCCTTCTTTAAATAAGTTAATATTAAATGTCCTAATCTAATACAAGTGGGCCTAAATGGTCATATTTTATTCCTAATGTTGTTTTTGGTCGAATTACACTTATTCAATAGAATTAGGACATGTGTTAGGGTAATAATAATATCAGTTTTTACCCTTAATTACCCTATTTACTTTTAACCATGGTAAAAAAGTAAAAAGTTACTATTCACCAAAAATTATTTTCATCTCATTGAACCACATTTTACTTATTAACATCAACCGTGTCTCTCGGATTTTTGAAATTTCATTTACAGAAGCGGTAAAATTATATTTTATGTAAATTTGCAAATTCTCCTAAGAGGTAGTGAAAAGTTCAATAAATTTTTTATATATCTAAAATTATTATAAAATGAATCAAATGAATTACATTGAACTTATATAGGTATTATGTATCAATTATGACCTAAAATGAAATGAAATAAAAATAATAATTATTTAAATAAAAAGTCATTTTTAAATAGTAACCTAGTGTTTTCACAATTTATCAAAAATTGAAATTTACTGAAAAATTCCATAATTTCACCCTAGGCTAATTTCGATATTCCAAATCCAAAAATGAAGTCCATTTTGAATGATAAAATTTATAAAATTTCAAAAAGTGGTTATTACTATTCATATCATCTAGTTATAATAATATTTTAATAATATATCGTTGTTTAGTAAAACCCGGTATTGCGTACAACACACGCTATCGAGGAAGGTCGTGATTGTGTGTAATGTAAGCCAAGTCAGGGTTTTGTGTTGTGAAAAAATCTTTTGTTGTTTCGCTATAACAGAATCCAAACATTTTTCATTTATACATTGAATATATATATATACTCAATGTTTAGCTGAATGACTATTATCAAAAAAACTTCAAATTGTGTATAACACAATCTAAGAATAGTGTTGCGCATACTGCAAGCTATTACGGTGTTGTGTATAGCACAGGATAATCTTGTTGTAGCATAAAACACATGACATCAAATAAATTAAAAATAATACTTATCATAAAATATCGGGTTGTTACATTCCTGTAGGAACTCAAGATATCATCTCTATCTCAAGTTCTGATCCTCCTTTGTGAAGATATATATGAGACTCGTGTGATCATAGTAAACAATATACCATTCACCCATCAAGTAGTGTTGCCTCATCTTCATCACAAACAACACTCCTGCTAACTCCATGTCATGGGTTGCATGGTTCTGATCATGTTGTCTCAAATATCATGAGCCAGAGGCGATCACTACTCACTCCTGCATCAGGACACAACTTAGTTCGGTCCCTGATGCATCATAAGAGACTAAATACCCAACTCCCCCTTTTTGTAGCCTCAATATGGGGAACACATTATTCTCTGTCTCCACTCCTGAAAACTATGCTGGCACTTCTCTATCCTAAAAAATGCTTCCTCCTCTTCGGAAAGGTTTTCCAGGGGGCCGCTACTCTAGTGAATCTAGGTACAAATCTCTGGTTGTACCTTGAATTCCTAGAAAACTCTGCACCTCATTCACACTCCTAGGTGGATCCCAGGAATGAAATACCTCTATCATCCCCAGATCTACTACAAATACATCTTCCGAGATAATGTGCCATAGGAAGTAGACTTTCCGTATTTGGAAGTGTCATTTAGAGCAATTTTAATAAATCTAGTTCTCTAAGAGTGTATCTAGGACAATCTTTAGGTGCGTGTATTGCTCCTCCTCTAAGGTTGAGTATATCAAGATGTAGTTAATGATGATTGCCACAAATCCATTTTGGTATGAATGAAAGTTCCTATTCATGAGCCCTATGAATACACCCAGAGTCTTGGTTACACCGAAATGCATCACCATTAAATCAAAATGGCTATACCGACATTTGAAGGCTGTCTTCGATACATCCTTATCCTGTACTCTGAGACGATGATAGCCTTATCTGAGGTTTATCTTTGAAAACTATAAAGCTCCCTTATGCGGGTCAAAGAGATCATTAATCATCTTATGTTGATAGTTTTTCTCCAAGGTCACCTAGTTCAGGCACCATATTCCACACAAATCATGAAGCTACCAACCGCCTTCGTGGTGAAGAAGATCAGGAAGGCCCATGGGGAAATACTGGCCCTTATGAACACCTTTCCCTAAAAGTCCTCCATCTATACCCTTATCTTAGGAAGCTCCATGGGAGCCATATGATATGCTGGTGCAGATATCGGTGTCGTCTTGGGGTACATGTCAATGTGAAATTCTACCTGTCTGTGTAGAGGTTTTCCCAGAACATCATCAAGAAATACATTAGCATATTATCCCACCACAACTAAATAACATGGACTTCTCATGTCAACTACTCCGAGGGTGAGGCTAGTCAACAGATATTTAATCAGCTGCACCATCCTCCAAGATAGTCCATCACGTGCTGCAATGGTTTACTTCTCACCGGTGAATGAAATCCTGATCCCATCCCCATGAAAAAACCTCACTTTGTTCCCAAAACTATTGATATGGGCATGGATTGTGGAGAGCCAATATGTACCCAATATGAGTCGTAAGGCCTTGACACTATTACTAGGAGATCCCAGCTGAAGATATCGCTTCCAAGAGTAAGCTCAAATTGTCGGCACCAATGTTTAATCATCAAATCCTCTCTTATAGGTGTCATTAATCGTAAGGATAGAGCCAACAGCTCCATCAAAATCTCCAGGCTTGGAACGAGTGTCGTGGAAATGAAAGAGTGAATGCAACCAGTGTCTTTATGTACTAAAACTAAAGTGTAATTGAAACAGATCATACCTTTAATCAACTTCGGTACACCGTGGTCGTAGGCCTCTACTACTTGTAGTTGTGGTCTACCTGTTCATCCTTCTCCCTATGGTTGGGGTGGACCACCTGGTGGTGGTGGTGGTACAACCTCAAATCTTTGCCCACCACCTACTGCATGACCTGCTTCTATTCCTCATCTTCCACCCTAAAAAAATCATCTCTCAAATATATACCTATACCATTGAGATCTCTCAACCATCTTATGATCTTCAGTATGGAGGGTTCGGAAATCACGAGCCATGTGGCCTTACCCACCGCGTGTGGAGCACAGTCTACCTCCCAGCTGACCTTCTCTGCCTCGTGAGCTCCATACCTAAGACCTTGCATCCCAGGGTCATACACTGGTGGGTCTAGAAGAATTAGACAACTGAATCATATATCTAATGCCTCCTATATATGGATTCATTACCTTTTCTCGAGTGGTGTCTCTCACTATCGGTTCCTGATCAGCTATAAATCTCTCCACCCACAATGCTCGCCCAGTCACTCAAGACCACATTAGGATATTCTGCGATATCATTGTTGCTCTTATCTCCCTCTAGAGGCCTTTTACAATGGTCTGGGCCCTGAAAAATGAGTCCCACAACACGTCAGTGGAGTATCATGAGATGTTAGTGAATCTCGAGGAGTACTGGGATACTTTTAGGGTACCCTGCTATAGGTGCAGATGCTCTTGAATACGCACAGATAAAAGTGTCACTGGAATGAACATCACCATAAGGAGTCTTTCAATGTCTATCTCGGTGAGTTTCGCCTCATCATGTGTCTAGAGTGTCAGGATCCACCGTCTCCTTACTGTTCCCTGGAAAATGATAGTAGTAAGGATAACCATCTGCTCTGCTGGGGTCTCAACCAAGCAAAAAACTCTAGCCCCAACCTCCATATTTTCCTCAGCTGCCTGGGGATCTATCATAACTAGAAAACTCAGAGGCCACTGTCTCTGGAACTTGTGTAAAATACTGAGTTGGCATGCACGGTCTGCATGTGGGGCTGGTGGAATATTCTTCTCCAAGGGTGTTGTTGCTGCTGGTCCACCACCCGAAGGATCCACAATATTAAGAGGGCCCTCCACCTAAGCCCTGTAACTCGTTGGGCCATCATCATGTACTCTATCAGGAATCCTAGATGGCTGTCTACACGGCCTCATATTAAAAAGAAATAGGTGCACCATGGTAAATAAGATATACCTGGTGAGATGACTGGAAATAGATCAAAGTAAAAACATTTCCAAAACACACGCAATCAGAATTTTCGTGCACCGAATCAGCAATCGAAGCTTAGGGTCATGGTGTAAGGATACATCAGCATCCACACCAACACTGGACTTCGCAAACTGAAAACCATACTAAAAAACATAACATTAATTCTCCATTAGAAAGATCATAATTCTATTTCTTTGGTTGAACATAATAATCTGATACCACTTTATCACGACCCGTCCCCTAGGGCCCGTGCTATGACTACCCCACGACCGCCTTCCCCAGGCCAAGGGTTTACAACTAGTATTGATAAGGTTCTTCCGAAAAATGAGAAGGCATTGACTTTAAACCTATAAAACCCACAATCCCTGAACACAACAAGATGCAACCTCAAAGTAACACTGTAGTAGTAAAGTTGTGTACTGAAAGTAATGGGGCCCGAATACATGCCCTACTAAAAGGTACAACTACAATTGAAAATAGAAAATAGCTTCTGAGATCATCCACTAAGGATCCTACCTAACGGTTAGGTATAACTCATCTTCTCATCTCTCCACTTGAGCCAATCTCCTCTGTAATGACCCGTAAAATTCAATGGAAATTTTTCCTTAATTTTCTTTGGAATTTTACAAGAACGCGGTTTCAGATGGCACCTGATTTCGAGGCCTGGTGTGCCCGGAATCAATTTCCGAAGTTTTGCTCGGGTACGTTCAGTGAACGAACGAGCTAGAATTTCTAACTTTTGAACCGGTGCCCGGAATCAAATTCTGAGGGCACCGATGAACTCGCAGCGCCGATATTCGCTTAAGGAGACCTTTTTCGAGGTCGCGTTTATTGCGGGTTGAGAGTTAGTTTTTGGGAATTTAGAATAAGTTAAATAAAATTGTGGAATACAATTTTTATTTTAACTTGTTGGTTAACTTCTCCCAAAGGGAGTTAGAGTTGGGACCCACATCCACTTAACCTCCCTTAGGAGGATTAAGTGTGGTGGGGCCCACATGAAGCATAACTCTTCACCTTCTCTTTTTAAACTCCCAATAACCCCTCTTTAATTAACATGACAAGTTGGGTTATTAAATGGGTTGAGTTGTTTAATTTAAAACCTTTGAATTTCAAAATGTTTTGGTTGTGTAAATAAAATAAGACTTTAGATTATTTTATTTTGGTTAGATTCTCTAGCCATCTTGAGAGGTTTGAAGAATTTTCTTCTTCTTCTTCATACTTTGGCGAAGAACACGAAGAACCTTTGGACATCGACGAAGAACGCCACGTTCTCGGGAATCGTCTTCCGCGACGCCATACCCGCGATACCGACGATGTCTTCTTCCGTGTCATCTCTTCCACGATGATTTCCCACGACGAAATCGTCGTCAAAGAATTTCGAATCCTCGCTTCACGAAATCGACGTCCTTTTCCGCGACGCCGACCACCGCGACGCTCGTCTTCCGCGGGTCGTTGATGATCATCGTACTTCAAACTGAGGTACGGGTTTGTTTTTGATTATTTATTTATTCTCGTTCTTGGTTTTAGCAAGACAATCTTGAGGATAAATTTTTAAGTGTTATCGTCTAATGAGAGGGGGGATGGACCGCACAAAGACGGCCGAATCCCCCCTCCTTTGTTCTTGAATATTATTTTTCTTGTGGATGAACGAGATGGTGTGGTGTCGTTGCACCACGCAGGATTCATTCGACAATTATTGCGCGGCACCATCATGTCGTGCCATGGAAAGATTCATCATGAACGCGACGCCGTCGCGCCGCGTCGAAGGAAACCGAAGGCGCCGCGGCCGGAGCAGGGCCGCGACGGAAGGGCACGGTGTCGTTGCACTGTGCCGGACGACGAAGGTCGCGGCCGGTTCCGGGCCGCGGCGGGACATGATGACCGGCGGCCAGCTGGGTCATCGGTGCCGGAAAATGCAAGAGGACAGGCCATGCCAGTCCTGTTGAGAAGAAGTCGGCCGGCCAGGTCGGGCCGGCCGGGATGGTGCAAAACCAGGGGAATTAAATTCCCAGGGGCGGTTAAATTGGCCCCCCATAATGGGGGGGGGGGGTTTCACAAAGGGGGGGAAGTGCCCCCCCCCCCGTTTTTTTCTAAAAAGTAGGCCCCCACGTGGGGGGGGGGGGCAGTTTGACCCAAGGCGCGGCATCCAGCCGTGCCGCCAGCTGGAGAAAAGCGGGGGCTTCGCCCCCTGTGCACGGCACCCGAGCGGCGCCCAGGCCGCGCCACCGCGCCGCCGGCCGGGCCGGGTCGGGTCGTCCCGGTTCGGGCCTACCCAGGGGGGGGGGGGGGGGGTTCGGGCCGGGTCGGCCCGGACTCGGACCCCCCGTTTTCGAATCGATTTCAGTCTTTTGCCCATAACATGAGCTACGGACCTCCGATTGACGAAACGTCAGTGGCGATGCGATCCTTGGATCGAGACGGTCGATTCGGTATATCGCACTCAAAGTTTCAGAATACTTTGAGTTCGGCCGGGTTGGTTCGTACACGAAACCAACCGGGCCCTCGGAGCGGCAACGCTCATATCTTGAGCTACGGACGTCCGATTCACGTGCCGTCAGTTTTTTTGTGTTCCTCTTAGTGATACAGATCTTTTATCATACTCCGCCCGATGTTTGGACGCAGGTGGAGTACGGTCGGGTTGGTTTTGCCTTAAAAACCAACCGGGCCCCTGGAACGAAAAAGCCAATAACTCTCAGACTGGGCGTCCGATCGACGCGTCGTCTGTTGCGTTGAGTTACTGTTGACGATACGGAACTCTTGGATACATCAACTCTGGTCTATGTGATAGTTGATGTATCGGCCTCTCGGCTCGTGGAGCGGACCCTCCCGAACGAGCTTGCTGTGTGCGGGAACCCTAGTGATGGCTGCGACTATGACTGCTACTACTACTGCTACTGCTACTACTACTGTGACTGCGACGACGACAGTACAAAAATCCTTGGTGGATTCGACAACGACTACAGCACTCAGCGATCCTACATGGATCAGTGTTATAGGTCATGTGTGGGCCCGATCCTGTGTGGGTCCAATCCTGTGTGGGTCATTGCGCTCAGCGGTCCTGTGTGAACCAGCGCCTATAGGTCATGTGTGGGCCCGATCCTGTGTGGGTCATTGCGGGGGTTAGTTACCTATTGATCCTTCATGGGTCCGATGACTTAGATGGATCAGAGATCATCTTTATCGTCTTTCGAAGAAGTATACCTGTGTGAGCTGAATCCTGTTGCTTTCCTGTGTGGATTGTGTTGTGCTATCCTGTGTGGATTACGTTTTTCTTTCCTGTGTGGACTGAGTTGTACTTGGGCTCGGAGGTTGGAGCGTATTGGAATCGATGACTTAGGTATATGTATGGGCATATATCTAAGCAGTGTCGGTTGTTACTTCGTGATTGTGTCTTCATTTGTGGTTTATCCTTTGTGGATTTTGGGAGACCTTCAGGGGTCTCGGGGTCCCTACTGAGTAGCTTATACTCACCCCTGCACGGGCTATGCCCGCACTACGTTGTGTTGGTTGCAGACGACGGACAGCGTTGATCGTGGTTGAGGCTTGCAGAGCAGGACGGTACGTGGAGGTGGACCACTGGGCGGGACGTACTCAGAGCGGACAGTGGGACCCGTGGAGCAGTGGATATATCTGTACCCACCCTTCAGGTGGGATTTCCAGTGGACAACTCGGTGTAGCGACTTTTACTTTACATTTGTTGTTTTCCCTTTCGAGTTGTACTTTACTTTCAGTTTGGGTTTGTATACTGGCACATTTACTTTTCCGCATTTTCAGTTGTACTCTGTTTTTACTTAGTGTTTACTTTTCCGCTTGCTTACTCTGTGGTGCTTGTTTACTTTACAAAGGAAATTCCTTCCCTTTGTACTGGGATTTATGCCTTGGTTCTAGTCGCCAGCCCCTGGCCTATGGAAGGCGGGCTTGGGGTAGTCACGACACGGGCCCTGAGGGCGGGTCGTGACAAATTGGTATCAGAGGAGTTCAGTTCTACCGCGAACTCTGATCTTTTCTATGAGAAGCAATAATGTTTAGTGTATTGAGTGTGGTTATCAGTTCAGGGAGACCAGTGTTGGTGCGGCGGCCGACGTATCCGTACACCAGTACCTTGACTACTGATTTCCGACTTAATGCACGAAAACATTGATTGCGTGTGTGTTTCAAAGTTTTCTTTGTGATTACTTTATATCAGCTCACCAGGTATACTGTTCTGACCGTGGCGCACCTGTTTTCTTTTCAGGATGGCCCCACGATGGCAGCCAGCTAGGGTTCCGAGAGTCGAGCATGACGACAGCCCATTGAGCGACGAGGCCTCGGTGCAGGGCCCTTTGTCAGCAGTGGCACCGGCGTTAGCTCTACCCACCGAGCCACCGATGCTTCCATCACCAGCCGCTGACGATGCACATTGCCTTGGAGCTCTTCACGAGTTCCAGCGCCAGTGACCGCCTAGGTTCCGTGGGGAGACGGACCCCCAGATAGTAGAGGACTGGATGGAGGCAGTGGTACGAGTTTTTAGGCTTGTGAGGACACCTACAGACCTCATGGTGATCCTCGCTGTGAGCCTACTGCACGCAGCAGCGGGTCGATGGTGGAGCTTGATGCTCCAGGTGCACGATGAGGCATCTCTTCTATGGAAGGAATTTGAGAGCCTCTTCCGCTCGAAGTTTGTCCCAACTACCCTTCATACGGTGCGTATCCAGGAGCATCTTCAGCTGCGGCAGGGCATCATGACGGTCGCTCAGTACTCGGCGAGATTTACTGATCTCTCGCGCTACTCGACCGACATGGTACGAGACCCATTCTTCCAGGCCCGGACCTTCGAGCAGGGTTTGAGACACGAGATCAGGGCATCGCTGATCTCCCTCAGCATACCGACTCAGACAGGAGTACTGGAGCAGGCCCTTTTGATCGAGAGCTTCCTTACTGAGTCTACACCAGCGCCGAGACCCACCGCAGGGCGGCACGTGGCAGATTCATCTGCAGAAGGCAGTCGACGGATGACTCAGGGGTCCAGGCAGACCAGACCTTCAGGCATACGACCTCAGGACACTGGCTTAGTAGTGCAGAGCACACAGTGCGGATCAAGTCTTTCGAGAGGCAGAAAGTGCTACTCGTGCGGCGGGCAGGGCCACATGGCTCGTGACTGCATGACCCACCATGCAGAGGAGCAGCAGACGGTTGAGGAACCACCTAGGAAGAGGAAGAGGTTCGACCGTGGCGGTCCACAGGGAGCAGGCGGAGGAGGCAGAGGAGCTTCAGCCAGCTGAAGCTTACGATCATAGAGCTCCGGAAGCGGGTGGACTAGTGCGGGACTAGCTCCAGGCATAGAGGCCTTTGCCCATAATGCCTCTAGCTTCGTAGTTTGTGTTGCCTTGTGTCCTTGTACTTTGAGTTGAAGTAATAAAAGACTCTTGCTTTGGTGACTTTTTCTTTCTTGTCTTTTTTTTGTTTTTATTAAGAGGTTCCAGTTAAAAACTGTTGACCTGACCCTCACTTGCGATATTCTTACTGGAGGAGACCCAGTGACCACACACTGATGCCGACAGTGTGACTCAACCCTTGGAGGCGAGAGTAATGGTTGGATCTCTTGGTAGCAGCGTCGAGGCCTTACGACGTCATCCATGCCATGAATTAACTAATCATGATGGGATTGACTGCATTAGGAAAGGAACGTGGTTCATCCAGAGGATGAGACCGGATATCACTTTTCAGAAAAGGAGAAATCTTTGCAGCTTTGACGAACGTTAAGGAGGAAGGGGAAACCCTTCGTGTGGTCAGTCAGATTTCAGAAGAGCTTCCAGGAGCTGAGACAGAGATTGACCAGCGCACCTATCTTGAGGTTGCCTGAGGAGGGAGTAGGGTACGTAGTCTACTGCGATGCATCAGGGACCGGACTCAGATGTGTTCTGATGCAAGAGCGGGCAGTGATCGCCTATGGATCACATCAGTTGAGGCCGCATGAGCAGAACTACTCTACCCATGACCTGGAGTTAGCAGTAGTGGTCTTCGCTCTGAAGACATGGCGACACTACCTGATGGGCGAGCACTTTACAGTCTTTTCTGATAATTAGATTCTCAGGTATATCTTCTCACAGAAGGACCTGAACCTGAGACAGCGACGATGGCTCGAGTTCCTCTAGGACTATGACTTTGAGATAGTCTATACTCCTGGGAAAGGGAACGTAGTAGCCGATGCCCTCAGCAGGAGGTCGGGCATTCAGCTACTTGAGGAGGCGACTGAGCAGCTATCCTCTTTGCAGATATCCTTTGTGGATAGAGATGGAGCAGCCTTCCTTCAGTCTCTCACAGTCACCCCTCCACTACTGCAGCGGGTTAGAGAGGCACAGCGTGAGGATGCTGACTGTGATACACGGTGTGCATAGACATCCTTGGGACAGGCACCTGATGGTTTCTCCCGTGCAGTAGAGCACGACATCCTTTTCAGAGGACGTACCATGGTACCAGTCGCTTTGCGAGAGGAGGTACTAAGAGAGTTTCACACTTCTCCTTTGGCGGTACATCCTAGAGTGGCGAAGATATACCAGGATCTCAGACGACAGCACTGGTGGCTGGGCATGAAGAAGGCTGTAGTAGAATTCATTTCTCGATGCCTCACCTGCCAGCAGGTGAAGGCAGAACATTAGGTACCAGCAGGCTTGGTACAGCCCTTGGAGGTCCCGGAGTAGAAGTGGGACGGCATATCTATGGACTTCGTGATTGGACTTCCACGCACTTCTAGAGGTCACGACTCCATCTAGGTGATTGTTGACCGACTCACCAAGTCGGCACACTTCTTACCCATCAGAGAGAAGGGCTCAGTGGAGAGCTTGGGATGTCTCTACGTTCAGGAGATTGTGCGGCTCCACGGTGTGCCATCATCTATCATCTCCGACTGAGATGCTCACTTTACTTCCCGGCTTTGGAAAGGGTTACAGGAGGCATTTGGGACGCATCTACGTCTAAGCACAGCCTTTTACCCTCAGACGGATGGTCAGACGGAGAGGACCATTCAGACTCTCGAGGACATGCTCTGCGCATGTGTCCTCGACATTGGTCGTAGCTAGGATGACCACCTACCCTTGGTGGAGTTTTCATACAACAACAGCTACCACTCCACCATCGGAATGGCACCGTACGAGGCATTGTACGGCCGACCTTGTAGATCTCCTTTGTGCTGGACAGACCCTGGGGAGTCATCAATTGTGGGACCGGAGATGGTCCAAGCCACGACCGAGAAGGTCTGGGTCATCCAGGAGTGGATGAGGACAGCTCAGAGCCGGCAGATGTCTTATGCTGACAGGAGGCGGAGACCACTAGAGTTCGAGGATGGCGACCACGTCTTCTTGCGGGTCTCACCTAGACGTGGTATACAGAGATTTGGCCGAGGCGGAAAGTTATCTCCACGCTTCATCGGACCCTTCCAGGTCCTCAGCAGGATTGGAGAGGTGGCTTATCGCCTGGATCTACCACCTCAGTTGCACCAGGTGCACGACGTCTTCCACGTATCTCAGCTGAGGAGATACATGCACGACCCGACACACATCATCGACCATGGGGAGCTTGACGTTGACGATGGGGCTACTTTTATGGAGGTTCCGGTGGAGATAGAGGATCGAGAGGAGCAGGTCCTACGTGGACGGTCAATTCCTCTTGTGCGCATCAGATGGCAGCACGAGAACCTCCAGGAGAGCACATGGGAGCGGGAGGCTCAGATGCGTGCTCAGTACCCTCATTTGTTTCCCTAGTTTTTTATGTATCTTTACGGGGACGTAAAGCCCTGAGGTGGGAGTAATGTAAAGACCCATAAAATTCAAGGGAAATTTTTTCTTATTTTTTTTTGGAATTTTACAAGAATGCGGTTTCAGACGGCACCTGATTCAGAGGCCCGGTGTGCCCGGAATCAATTTCCGAAGTTTGGCTCGGGTACGTTCAGTGAACGAACGAGCGAGAATTTATAACTTTTGAACCGGTGCCCGGAATCAAATTTTGAGGGCACCGATGAACATGAAACGCCGATATTCACTTAAGGAGACCTTTTCCGAGGTCGCGTTTATTGCGGGTTGAGAGTTAGTTTTTGGGAATTTAGAATAAGTTAAATAAAATTGTGGAATAAAAATTTTATTTTAACTTCTTGGTTAACTTCTCCCAAAGGGAGTTAGAGGTGGGACCCACATCCACTTAACCTCCCTTGGGAGGATTAAGTGTGGTGGGGCCCACACGAAGCATAACTCTTCACCTTCTCTTTTTAATCTCCTAATAACCCCTCTTTAATTAACTTGACTAGTTGGGTTATTAAATGGGTTGAGTTGTTTAATTTCAAACCTTTGAATTTCAAAATGGTTTGGTTGTGTAAATAAAATAAGACTTTAGCTTATTTTATTTTGGTTAGATTCTCTAGCCATCTTGAGATGTTTGAAGATTTCTCTCCTTCTTCTTCAAACTTTGGCGAAGAATGCGAAGAACCTTCGGACATCGACGAAGAACGCCACGTTCTCAGGAATCGTCTTCCGCGACGCCATACCCGCGATACCTACGACGTTTTCTTCCACGTCATCTCTTCCGCGACGATTTCCCGCGACGAAATCGTCGTCAAAGAACTTTGAATCCTCGCTTCACGACATCGATGTCCTTTTCCGCGACGCCGACCACCGCGACACTCGTCTTCCGCGGGTCGTTCACGATCATCCTTCTTGAAACCGAGGTAGGGGTTTGTTGTTGATTATTTATTTATTCTCATTCTTGGTTCTAGCATGAAAATATTGAGGATAAATGTTTAATTGTTATCGTCTAACGAGAGGGGGGCCGGACCGCACAAACACGGCCGAATCCCCCCTCCTTTGTTCTTGAATATTATTTTTCTTGTGGATGAACGAGATGGCGTGGTGCCGTCACACCAGGCGGGAATCATTCGACAATTATTGCGCGGCGCTGTCGCCCTGCGCCGTGGAAAGATTCATCATGAACGCCACGCCGTTGCGCCGCTTCGAAGGAAACCGAAGGCGCCGCGGTCGGAGCGGGGCCGCGGCGAAAGGGCACGGTGTCGTCGCACCGTGCCGGACGACGAAGGCCGCGGCCGGTTCCGATCCGCGGCAGGAGGTGATGACCGGCGGCCAGCCGGGCCGTCGGTGCCGGAAAATGCAAGAGGGCCGACCCATGCTGGTCCTGTTGAGAAGAAGTCGGCCGGCCAGGTTGGGATGGCCGGGACGGTGCAAAACCGGGGGAATTAAATTCCCCCGGGTGGTTAAATTGGCCCCCCATAATCGGGGGGGGGGGGGTTCACAAAGTGGGGGCAGCGCCCCCCCATTTTTTTCTCAAAAGCAGGCCCCCACGTGGGGGGGCCGTTTGACCCAAGGCGCAGCATCCAGCCGCGCCGCCAGCTGAAGAAAAGCGGGGGCTTCACCCCCCGCGCGTGGAATCCCGAGCGGCGCCCAGGCCGCGCCGCCTCCGGCCGGGCCGCGCCGACGTGCCGGACCACGCCGCCGGGCCGGGCCGCACCGCCGCACCGCCGGCCGGGCCGGGTCGGACCCGGGTTGGGTCGACCCAGTTCGGGCCGACCCAGGGGGGGTTCGGTCCGGGTCGGCCTGGACCCGGACCTCCCGTTTTCGAATCGATTTCGGTCTTTTGCCCATAACATGAGCTACAGACCTCTGATTGACGAACCGTCTGCGGCGATGCGATCCTTGGATCGAGACGGTCGATTCGGTATATCGCACTCAATGTTTCAGAATACTTTGAGTTCGGCCGGGTTGGTTCGTACACGAAACCAACCGGGCCCTCGGAGCGGAAACGCTCATATCTTGAGCTACAGACGTCCGATTGACATGCTGTCAGTTTTTTTGTGTTCCTCTTAGTGAGACGGATCTTTTGGCATACTCCGCCCGAGATTTGGATGCAGGTGGAGTACGGTCGGGTTGGTTTTGCCTTAAAAACCAACTGGGCCCCTGGAACGAAAAATCCAATAACTCTCAGACTAGGTGTCCGATCGACGCGCCGTCTGTTGTGTTGAGTTACTGTTGACGATACGGAACTCTTGGATACATCAACTCTGGGCTGTGTGATAGTTGATGTATCAGCCTCTCGGCTCATGGAGCGGACCCTCCTGAACGAGCTTGCTGTGTGCGGGAACCCTAGTGCTGGCTGCGACTATGACTGCTACTGCTACTGCTACTGCTACTACTACTGTGACTGCGACGACGACAGTACAAAAATCCTTGGTGGATTCGACAACAACTACAACACTCAGCAATCCTACGTGGATCAGTGCTACAGGTCCTGTGTGGGCCCGATCCTGTGTGGGTCTGATCCTGTGTGGGTCATTGCGCTCAGCAGTCCTGTGTGAACCAGCGCCTACAGGTCCTGTGTGGGCCCGATCTAGTGTGGGTCATTGAGGGGGTTAGTTACCTATCGATCCTTCGTGGGTCTGACGACTTAGATGGATCAGAGATCATCTTTATCATCTTTCGAAGAAGTATACTTGTGTGAGCTGAATCCTATTGCTTTCCTGTGTGGATTGTGTTGTGCTATCCTGTGTGGATTACGTTTTTCTTTCCTGTGTGGACTGAGTCGTACTTGGGCTCGGAGGTTGGAGCGTATTGGAATCGATGACTTAGGTATATGTATGGGCATATACCTAAGCAGTGTCGGTTGTTACTTCGTGATTGTATCTTCCTTTTTGGTTTATCCTTTGTGGATTTTGGGAGACCTTCAGGGGTCTCAGGGTCCCTACTGAGTATCTTATACTCACCCCTGCACGGGCTATGACCGCACTACGTTGTGTTGGTTGCAGACGACGGACAGCGTTGATCGTGGTTGAGGCTTGCAGAGCAGGACAGTACCTGGAGGTGGACCACTGGGCGGGACGTACTCAGAGCGGACGGTGGGACCCGTGGAGCAGTGGAGCTATCTGTACCCACCCTTCAGGTGGTATTTTCAGTGGACAGCTCGGTGTAGCGTCTTTTACTTTACAGTTGTTGTTTTCCCTTTCGTGTTGTACTTTACTTTCAGTTTGGGTTTGTATACTGGCCCATTTACTTTTCCGCACTTTCAGTTGTACTCTGTTTTTACTTAGTGTTTACTTTTCCGCTTGCTTACTCTGTGGTGCTTGTTTTCTTTACAAAGGCAATGCCTTCCCTTTTTACCAGGATTTACGCCTTGGTGCTAGTCGCCAGCCCCTGGCCTATGGAAGGTGGGCTTGGGGTAGTCACAGCACGGGCCCCGAGGGCGGGTCGTGACATCCTCCGTGTACCTTCTGGTTTGGGATCCCTCAAGTCTCGGCCAAGCTGATCATCGTCTGCACAAGAAACAATAATGTGTGGGCAAACCTCGTGTATGGTTGAGTACAAAAATACCCAGTATGGAACCTGATACCACGTAAGGTCTCTAAAAATTCCACAAAAAAACACAAATTATGGTATCAATCACAAGGCTCAAATAAATAGACACAGCTCATACCATGTATATGTATAGTAGAGAAGTACGAATGATTAGTCGATAAGGTAGATCATCTTATTCTATTAATAGGAAGTGTTGCTGACCATACAGTGCATGTCCCACACATGATCTATAGGTATAGACCCCCTCAATACCCAAATAGGACCGAACATCCCATAGTCATTATGTATTGACCCTTGTAAGACCCACATAGGTTCTGAAACACACTGGATCGATATGCGCTGACCAACACAAGATCGCTGAGCGCTGACCCACACAAGATCTGACCCACATAGGAAGAGTATATGCTAACCCACATATGATGGTTGAGTGCCGACCCACACAGTATCAGTTTGTTGTTGACCCACCCATGATCGCTTGGTATTAACCTATGTATGATCTGTCTCGAACCTCCACCTCCCTGACAGCCACTGGATTCCTGCTCATAGTACTCTTGATTCTGGAGAACCACTCCTCAAGTCATCAGTTTTATGTCAACCTCCACGAAATCCCCTGAAGAAGTAACCCAATGGTCTTTCACGTCATAAGGGTTCCAACTCAACTGATGTCACATCAACCGGACACCCAATATGTATGTTATAGGCATTTAAGCGAAGAGGTTCCGGTTGGGTTTAGGGTCGATCAAACCTGGCCATACACTAAATTTCTACACAAAAAATATAGAGTATCGTAAGAGGACCATTTATACCGAAGGATCTTATATCCATATATGGTTTGTCAAACCGACATTTTTTTACAAGATACGGTCACATAAGCGTAACTGGGTCGGAATAGGTCTGTGTCCGGGTCCGACCCGATCGGATAGATCGGGCCTACCCATACCAGTCTCAGTCCGACCTGTCCTCACATGAACCAGGATGGGCCAGCCCATGTCCACATAGTCTGCTCCACCTAAACGATTATTTTATTGGTGGAACCGCCACATCATCACCCTTAGGACCGGTAGGGAGCGGGTCTGCTGCAATACCAAAATTTCTCGAGATGGCTTCCTTCAGTGCGTCATGTGATGGCGCGCTGCCTCAACCTCCTAAACCAGCCGATGCCCTCATTTTCTAACACAAGTGGCCAAAACCGCCATGTCGGTACCACACTGGCACTTCTGCCATGGGTGCTCGAGTGAGCTATGGTGGTCCTTTCATTCTTATGGATTGGCCCACAGTCCTCTCGGTATGTCTTCGTCATTATCTACTTCTCGGATTCAAGGTTACATCATGTTGGACCAACCCGCCTCTGAAGAATGCAATAAAAATCAAGTGGTAGAGGGTCTGGGATTTTTTCATTTGGCATGGGCCCTCCGCGTTAGTATTATAACAAGGGATTAATTTATACATCACATTAAAATGATTATAAACCACTTTCAAATTCCCCGCAAGAACCACCCTCAAAATCAAGAACGAGGAGTTCAATCATGGTAATTTATTGAATTAAATGAAAACACATACCTCGTTATTTATTGGGGGCTTCATGGTGGTGGATGATGAGTCCTTGTTTGTGGAAGCCGCCAGCATTTGACAATCCTGGTTCGATGCCACCCGATCGTCCGTCTCCATTTGAGGAAGGGGTTGAGTCACTTCTCTAGATTTTTCTTTCTTGGTGAAGACGTTTCAAATCTCCACCACATGCCACACTTAAATTGAGTGCGTAAAGGTGAGTAACACACCGAGGAATTAATGAGGTTTTTTAATGAATGTACCTATTAATTCCCCAATGGTGATGTTATAAATAAAGTATAATCATGCCATTAATTGGCTTGACATGTCATCAGTCCCCACCACCGACAATCATCCGCTTGAGAAAAAGAAATATTATAACTTGATAAGTTATTTTATTATTTTTCTTTAATGTCCAAAATTTACCTTTTTCTCCTGACCTACTGCAGTTTATGTGAAGATGCCCTTAAGAGAATACCGCTGCTATAGATTCAATGGTGCCTTGAGATTTTTAATCCTAGCACCGGTTCAAAAGAATGAAAAATCTACCCTCATATTTACTGAATGTAACTTTATAATGTATAAAAAATTATTTCGGGAACACTAGGCCTCAAAATCACACACTATCATTTTTTAAGACTCGTAATAATCCCAAATATTTTTTAAAAAACAACATGAAATTTTTTGTGTCAATAAAATGTATCATATTTATATGAATTGATTCATTCAATCCTTATTGTTAATTATCATTTAAGAATGATTATTTTTTCCTAAACAATGTAAAATCTATGGATTCTAAGGAATACTATAATCAAACAAAGGGGGCTTCCTTCAGGGATTCCTTATTGGGTTTTCCAAAACATGTTAGGGATGATGTGCCCATATAATACATCATTAGATGACTCGATGATGATGGTTTCTCAGTGATAGCTGATCCAAATTAATATTTATAATAGGTACAATATCTTTATGATTTATCTTCGAGGTATAATAATTTATTTTAGGGGTGATCGTCATTGGTCTTATGTTGATATCAAAAATAGAGTCTCTCATTTAAGGAGTCATCATAATTGGATGATTATCCTATTTTGAAGTGTATATATCCCTATATCCTTCCATCATAAGGAATACTTCCCCATATTTTGGAATTCTATAAATATTCCACATTGTCTAGGGATTATATATGTTTCTTAATTGGGTTTCCATTTTAGTATCCTAAACTAGAACAAACCTAATTCCTAAATCTGGGAAAGGAGTCATGGTATTCATTGAAATTATTGGCATGCCAAAATTCATAATGACTTGGATACCTGTCTAGGTACTCCAATCAGATTTTATCAATATGTGATTCATGGGGTGTTGTGTTTTTTCTCACATTCAGTTGGATATCAAGATGGAGTTCAGGAATATATAGGATATTATATTGAATTATGAATGCTTGAATAGCCCGAAGTCTTTCTATTTTTATTCAATTTTTATAATCCCACTTTTAATGGTTTGAAGGGGAACCTACATGGTGAATAGATATTGGGAAATCCCATGATCCAATGTTATTATAGAAATTAATCCATACTATAACTACATAAACCTACCTCTCCCCAACATAAAAATCATGATATGTGATTTCCACTTTTTCATTTTTGTTCAGCTAGGAATCTTGTGCATACCAAAATGGTCCCAATGGAAATTACCATTCCCTCTAATTCTTACAAATAGATTTAGCTATTATATGGTGAATTCACTTCCTCTGAATCCTAATATGGATCCTCTACCTTATAGAGTCTTCCTCATTAATTAAGAAATATTTCATGTACACCAATGGCCTTTGGGTGGCCTAAAGGCCTTGAGGTGTCCCCAAAGGCTTATTGGCCCAATTTCCTTGGGTGGCCCAAATTCCTTGAAGGAAATTACAAAGGAACTAAATGATTTGGTTTATGTGATGAAATAGGAATATGATAGGGTAACCAGTATCCAAAAAAATTCCCAGGACATTTTGGTTTTGATATCTAGAGTGTAGGAAAATGATGGTCCTTCAGTCATAAAAGATTCAATTGTTTCTTATCCTATTCCTCCAGGAGACAGTGGATTTTACATTGATTCGAATCAATATTTTTTGTTACCTCTTCATTATTCTACTTTAAATAATTAAATTCAAGGAACTAATTGAAATGAGTAAGATAAGGGTGTGATGAGAAAGATACTTCTAACAAGGGAATCATAAATGACATGAGTTAAATTGAAGATATGAAAAGCATGGAGATCAATAGATAGACTCATATCACTATTGTTACAAAAAATAAGGATGGTAGGAATCCATAGTTTAGTAAAATGATGGTAGTATAAGAATGTTAAGGGGCTTCTATCCCCATATCCAAACCAAAATGAAGATTATTTTTTGGAATTTTCTAGGGATTGGAAATTCTCCAATGGTCAAGAACCTTATAAAGTTTTTTTCACTAAAAAATGAATGATGATTGGTTTTTATGAACAAAAAAAATGATATTTGATAAGTTAAAGGCTTTTAAATAGAGTTACCATGGATTCCTAACTGGCTCCAATACATGATAGTATAGTTCATAATAACTTCTACGATGATTATAAATCTATAATGGATTCCATTTAAATGATTTGTTCCATTATTTCTTCGAATTTGTCTATGATTTCAATATGTAAACAAGAATAAGAGATCATTTGGAATTATTCCCTATTAGTATATATCAATAATGGATTATAATATTTGGCATCAATGTTGTGTCCAGGCCTAATGAAAATATCCGGAAGATATTTATATAGGTCATCATATAATTAATAGTTCTATTTTATTATTAATTGTGACTTGGATGAAGTCCCCATAGATGGTTATGATTTTACATGGAGAAGGTATAATCCAAATGGGAGGAAGAATAGAAAATTTCATAGATGATTTCTGAACGTGGATGATACGAATGATGGATTTCATTTATCTTGTTTTAAACATCCAAATATTTTTTATGAACATAGTCCTATATTTTTTGATGTTTTTAAAATTGTTTCTAGGTCTGAACCTTTTCTATTAATGTTTAATAATGCATTGATTGTTATTCCTGGTTTTAGGGAAATAATTAGGGATTCTTTGAAGGGTGTTTTCTTTGGAAGACATCTACATTTCTTATCCATTATGTTTATGAGTGGTAAATAAAGACTAATGGACTGGAGTAAAATATCATTCTCATAAATTTATCTTCCAATAAATGAGGGTTAAAATCCTTTTATATAATGTTATAAAAGTAACATAAGTCATAATATAACGTCATAGGAGGAGTTTCAAGCCCATTAAAAACTCGATCATCATATAGTCCTTAAGAAGAATATTTCATGAAATCAATTAAAGATATAGAATCTTTTAGAGGGGGATAGAAACTCAAAAAGTATTTTACTACATTCATATGGGATGAAGGAAAGAAAATTCGCATGTTCCTAAAAAATATATGGAAGTATTTTTAGTTTTGAAAATGAAATATTTATTGATGTGAAAAGTAATTTTGTGGGTGTTATTACTAAAAAAGGATATGAATCTACTCATAAAATGTATTGTTTCATTACTCATTGTATTGATGAAATTTAAAGCATGAGTCCATTTGAATCACCCAACAGAAAGGAAATAAAGGAATCTCTATTATCTATTGATATTGATAGCATTCTAGGAATTGGTGGAATCACTAACATATTCATCATGTTCAACTATGAAACTATTGATATTTATCTTATCAATTATGTTAGGTAGTTTTTTATTCATTTAGATATTACTTATAAAGATCTTTATATATTCATAAATATTATCCCATAAAAGGATAATTCTCTGGATATTATAAATTTTACACCGATAATAATTGGGAAGACTATTGAAAAGGTGATTAGTAGATAAATAATTTTAAACTCTGTGTTATTTCCATGGGATTTATTACTACAAATGATTTTGAGTTATCCATTAGGAGAAATATCAATAACGTAATTTATTCAACATCTGAGTGTGTCTACATTATGAGGAAAAATGTGAAGAATAGTAATATGGACATAAAATTTGATATTTTCAATGCTTGTTATAATATAAAACGGTATTTTGTATTTTTTATTCTGATAATTCATGTGTTTTATTTTAGAATTATCAATTTTATTAACATTATCATCAAGAGTGATATTTTATATATTCCGATCAATGGGTTACCAAGTGGTTTCATCTACTGTTCCATAGGAGTTTAGAATGGGGTCTTTTATCTAGGATTTTCATTGCTATTTATAAGGATTATTTATGTTGTTTTTTAAATGATCATGTTAATGTGGTTGTACAAAATGAAATGATAGTTGGAATGTATTTATTTCACACTAAAATTTTATTTATGTGGACTAAATTCTTTTTTATAGCCATGCTGAATGGGTCACCATTTATTTTATCAAATCCATTTTACTATATGAAGATGTTTCTGGTCTAGTTATTAACATGAATAAATCCCCTATGATTTTTTGTAATGGAGTGTCTATTTCTATACCAAAGAGAGTGTCCATATATTTTCGGGTTAAGAGAGAGTTTATACCCATTATTTACATTAAGGTTCCTCTTTTTTGTGGTATGGTGATATGTTTCTATATAGAGAAAATATATTTTGGATTTATCAATTAGATGAAACATAGAAGTGGAATACTATTTCTTGGGATGATAGGATATGTTAGGTCATTTCATGATTAAAACTATGTTTGTAAATGATTTATAATCATAAAAATGTAATATAACTCTCATTAATGCGATACAGATCATGATTAAGAATTTTATACGAATGGGTCAAATTCATGAATGTAAATAGTTAATTGTTTATAATAAGGAATGTTTAAATAATATTTATAGGGGAGGATAAGGATTATGTATCTCAAGATTTTCAATGAAACATTTCTCAAAATATCACATGGAATCACATTTCCTGTAATTGCCATTTTTTTGAGTTCCATACCATCTGGTTTATTAATAAACATCATAATAGTCATTCTATGTATGTTCCTTTATCTTTTTTGAAATCTATCAATCAAGCATACAATGATCTTATCAAATGTTCCAAATGGATGGTTTGAAGGAATTTAAATTTTAATAGCTAGAGTTAATTGCTTCTTTAAAGGCCTATTATAAATGATATTTCTATTACTAATCATCTAAAAAAGTTTCCAACGATGAGATAAAATGTCATTATAAAATACATGGGTTGTGTCCTTGTCAACTGAGTGTTGAGATTCCTAGTTAGGAATATAATGATATTTAATTTCTAATATAGACACCAAATATGGATGGTTGCTTCAACATTAACAAATTATATATGTATTATTTGGGAATATTCGTTCACTATAACTCTATTGGTAGAACAAATTAACATAAATTTTATTTCACCAGATAAAAAATTTAATATATAGGATTTAGAGGTAGTGAATGCCACTATATAGGCTCATTTAGTATGAAGGGATCATACTTACCCATACATTTCATTTATGTTTGCATGATGGGGAATACATTTTTCTTTTTTTTTCATATAATTCACCCATAAATTAATAGTGTAAATAGAATTTATTTTCAACTAAAATCTAGATTTTTTATTCTTGGTGCTCTGTTAACATCAATATGAAATGCTTTCTGTAGTGAATATATCCACTTATCTCTATTGGAAGTGGAAGTGGCTCTGATCTCCTACACATGGAGGATATCTAATCAGTTCAAATTGAATGATCAGGTTCCCTCATTTCTTTTTAGTACAACAAAAATTCACATGGTAATATGTTTTTCATCAATAATATAGAATGGATTAATGATAAATAAATTTTCAAATCTGTTTATCTAGATAATTATTGGTGTATATGACATGGTTAATAATAAATTGATTGCAAAATTAATAATAATTACACCACATATCCCAATGTGGATAAAAGTCAATGTTGATAGGGATATTTATTGTGCTTCAGGACCCTCGGGTTGTGGTGGAAACTTCCTTACTCATTTGATATTGGTTAAAGGATTTCTTATCACATCCTACGAAATTGATATGATGTTGAAGAAAAATTATGTTATATCATAATAGAAATAATTTATTTTGTACATCATGGTTGTGGAACCTTTTGGATGGAGTCAGACTCAAGTGTGAGAGTTCATGTTCTTAATGCATTATCAAGAAATTTCGTATGGTGAATGTTTCTAACCGGGATTGACTGTCTTTAACTCATCGATAGAATATATCAAGATGTATCCAATACATTTAGTTAGGGTAATGAGGTTGCTGATTTCTAGTAGAGAAATTATGAATATGTAGTCGAGTTTATATTTTATGACCCCAAACTTTTGTTTAAGTTTTGTTGATTTGGATCCACATGGTCATTTTCATTCCTATCATTTTAAATCCTCTTTCTGATTACTTTCGTAATACATAATTTTTATAATAAATTATTTAGGAGATGTCTTTTGTATCTCATGAATATTGCTATTATATTCTATGGAATATTTTAAATGGTTTATCTCTACTATACTATTCCAAATTTATTTATCCTAAAATGTATTCATTTTTATATTCACTTTTACTGAGAATCAATGATATCAAATTATTATGTTTATCTTTCCTTGTAATATAATGAATTTATAAATGAATGAGATGAAGGGTTTACTATAATAAATGATATTGTTCACTATTGTTTTTATGAATTATTTCACAATTTATGATGTAATGAGAGAATAAATTATTTATCAAATATACCAAGACTACTAAACTATTTTATCCTTCTGGATGTGACACATTTTATTATTTTAAATCTTATAAAAATCCCATTATGGAGGTTATTATAATTGGATATTAAACATTATGGATAAAACATCACATGTATTGAAAGAATACATCCGTTTCATATTTCATACAATCTATGAATTTGATAATAAATCAATCTAAAATGGAAGGATATTTATGATATCGTACATGAAAAATAAAAATGAGTGTCTCTAAAATCATTCATTGCACACAAAACAGACTTATACCGAATAGTAATATATTTTTAATATTATTATTTTTAGTAATTGACAAGTAATTTTATCAGCAGTAATGAAAAAAATAACTATTATGTCTACATGTGTTTATTAAATTTTTTTACATCCATCTGACAAATTTTATAGGCATAAAACATGAATAAATCTAATTTGATGTCTATATATCGTTATATTGTTATAAGGTATTTTTACCACCTTTTAATAGAAAAATATTATTAAATATAATTTTTTCCATGTTTAAAATTTTCAGATGTGAACATAAAATTCATTTTTCAAATATAAATATCAAGATTCAGTTTGGGTTAAATGTTGATATTTTTTGACAACATTCACATTTTGATAAATAGTGAATAATACTGAATTATAGATCAAAAATACTTTTTTCCAAATTTATTTTTATAGAAAAAATAAATATTTAATTTTATTAAAGAATAATTATTTCTCTAATTTATTATTTAAACCAATTAAGGTCATTGAAAAAATTATACATTGAAATTCGATATAAAAAATAGAAAACTCTTTAACATTATTACGTTAAAAACATATTTTTTATCACACATGTGGGATTAAATTAATATTAATTTCTTCCAATTATAATGTTGGAATTCATAAAATGGGATTCAAAATTTATAATAATAATAATTTCTGATTTCTAATAATTTAATATTAGTTATTAAAGAAATACTAGTGAATGAAATGAAAATTAATTTCAATGTTAAGAGGAAAATTAGCATAATAAGGGACAAAACCTAAAAATAAGTGAAATAATGTAAAGACCCGTAAAATTCAAGGGAAATTTTTTCTTAATTTTCTTTGGAATTTTTACAAGAGCGCGGTTTCTGACGGCACCTGATTCCGAGGCCCAGTGTGCCCGGAATCAATTTATGAAGTTTGGCTCGGGTACGTTCAGTGAACGAACGAGCGGGAATTTCTAACTTTTGAACCGGTGCCTGGAATCGAATTCTGAGGGCACCGATGAACTCGCAGCGCCGATATTTACTTAAGGAGACCTTTTCCGAAACTGCGTTATATGCGGAATGAAAGTTAGTTTTGGGGAAGTTAAATGATGTTAAATAAATTTTGGAAACACAATTTATTTTTATCCATGTTGGTTAAATCCTCCCAAAGGGAGTTAGAGGTGGGACCCACATCCACATAACCTCCCTTGAGAGGATTAAGTGAGGTAGGGCCCACATGAACCCTAACTCTTCAACTCCCATTTAAACTCCCAATAACTCCACTCTTTTAATTTTTAACAACTTGTGTTATTAACTAAGAAGAGTTACTTAATTTCAAACTTTTGAAATTCAAAGTGTATTGGATGTGTAAATAAAATAAGGCTTAGACTTATTTTATTTTGGATAGTATCCTTTTCCACCTTGAGAGGATTTGGGAAGCTCTCTCCATCTTCTTCAACCTTGACGAAGAACACGAAGAACACTTAAGCTCTGACAAAGAATGCCGCAGCTCTTCTTCGTAGCCGATGTGTTTCCGAAGATCGACGACGCCGCTTCTTTTGATCTTCATCCCGTGTCAACGAAAGGAGACGCCGCTTTCTCCTCAGGCTTTCTCCGTCAGCTTACGAAGCTTCTCCAGCGACGCTACCTCTTCGGACGTACCTCGACGTCAACGGAATCAACTTTCGATTCCCGCAACGCCCGACCTCCGCGATGCTTGTCTTCCACGTCTCGTTGACGTGCTCCGCTCTTGAAAACTAGGAAGGGGATTATTGTTATTTTATTACATTATTCCCGTTCTTGATTCTAGCATGTCGAACTTCGAGATTATTCGACTAATTGTTATCGCTTAATGACAGGGGGCCGGACCACACAAACAAGGCCTAACCCCCTCCTTGTTCATGTTTGTTCCTTTGTGAATGGAACGGGATGGCGTGGTGTCGTCGCACCACGCGGGAATCATGACAAATATTGCGCGGCGCCGTCGCGCTGTGCCGTGGAAAGAAATTCAAGAACGCGACGCCGTCGCGCCGCGTTGAAGGAAATTGAAGGCGCTGCGGCCGGAGCAGGGCCGCGGTGGAGGGGCCCGGTGCCGTCACACCGCGCCGAATGACAAAGGCCGCGGCGGAACAAGGTGACCGGCGGCCAGCCAGGCCGCCGGTGCCGGATGCCGGAAGAGGACCGGCCTTTGCCGATCCTGTTGAGGAGGAGCCGGCCGGCCAAGTCGGGTCGGCCGGTAATGGGGAATGCCGGGGGAATTAAATTCCCCCAGCCAGCAAATAACAGCCCCCCATTAAGAGGGGGGGGGGGGGGGGTTACAAAGGGGGGCATGCACCCCCCGTTTTTCCAATCAGCTCGGCCGAAGGCCGAGATGGCAGCGCGCCCAGCTGGGCTGGGACGTGCCGGGCCGGGCCGACCCTGTCCGGGGTGGGTCGACCCGGTTCGGGCCAGCCGGGGTGTCTCGAGCCGGGTCGGCCCGGGCCTGAAACCTCTGATACCAATTTGTCATGACCCGTCCTCGGCGCCCGTGTCGTGACTACCCCAAGCCCGCATTCCATAGGCCAGGGGCTAGCGACTAGCACCAAGGCGTAAATCCTGGTAAAAAGGGAAGGCATTTCCTTTGTAAAGTAAACATGCACCACAGAGTAAGCAAGCGGAAAAGTAAACACTAAGTAATAACAGAGTACAACTGAAAGTGCAAAAAAGTAAATGGGCCAGTATACAAACCCAAACTGAAAGTAAAGTACAACACAAAAGGGAAAACAACAACTGTAAAGTAAAAGCCACTACACTGAGTTGTACACTGGTAATCCCACCTGAAGGGTGGATACAGATAGCTCCCCTGCTCCACTGACTTCTGATTTCCGACTTAATGCACGAAAACATTGATTCCGTGTGTGTTTCAAAGTTTTCTTTGTGATTACTTTATATCAGCACACCAGGTATACTGTTCTGACCGTGGCGCATATGTTTCCTTTTCAGGATGGCCCCACGATGGTAGCCAGCTAGGGTTCCGAGAGTTGAGTGTGACGACAACCCACTGAGCGATGAGGCCTCGATGCAGGGCCCTTTGTCAGCAGAGGCACCAGCGGTAGCTTTACCGGCTGAGCCCCCGATACTTCCAGCACCAGCCACTGATGAGGCACGTCACCTCAGCGCACTGCATGAGTTTTAGCGCCAGAAACCACCCATGTTTTGTGGGGAGACGGACCCCCAGGCAGCCGAGGACTGGCTGGAGGCAGTGGTACGAGTTTTCAGACTAGTGAGGACACCAGCAGACCTCATGATGATCCTCGCTACGAGCCTACTGCACACAGCAGCAGGACGATGGTGGAGCTTGATGCTCCAGGTGCATGATGAGGCATCTCTACTTTGGATGGACTTTGAGAGCCTCTTCCGCTCGGAGTTCGTCCCAGCCACCCTCCGTGCGGTGCGCATTCATAAGCTTCTTCAGCTGCGGCAGGGCAGCATGACGGTCGCTCAGTACTCGACGAGATTTACCGATCTCTCGCGCTACTCGACCGACATGGTACGGGACCCATTCTTCCGGGCCTGGACATTTGAGCTGGGATTGAGACATGAGATTAGGGCATCACTGATCTCCCTCAGCATTCCGACTCAGACAGGAGTACTGGAGTGGGCCCTTTTGATCGAGAGATTTCTTGCTGAGTCTACACCAGTGCCGAGACCCACCGTAGGGCGGCACATAGCAGAGTCTTCTGCAGCAGGCAATCGACGGATGACTCAGGGGTCTAGGCAGACCAGACCCTCAGGCAGACGACCTCAGGACAATGGCTCACCAGTGCGGGGCACACAACGTGGAGCCAGTCTTTCGAGAGGCAGACAGTGCTACTCGTGCGGCAGGCAGGGCTACATGGCTCGTGACTGCCTGACCCTCCGTGCCGAGGAGCAGCAGAGGGTTGAGGGACCACCGAGGTAGAGGCAGAGGGTCGAACATGGAGGTCCGCAAGGTAGAGGCGGACTAGGCAGGGGAGCTGGCCGAGCAGCAGGTGGTGGGCGACGCTTTGAGGCTCTACCACCACCACCACCAGGAGGTCCACCCCGACCACAGGGAGCTGGCGGGCAGTGACAGGCACAGCTCCTGGCAGCAGAGGGCTACGACCACGGCGCGCCCGAGATGATTCTAGGTACTATCTGTGTCTATTCCACCCTTTCTACAGTACTTATAGAAATAGGAGCGAGTCACTCTTTCATAGTCGCTACCCTTGTTCGGAGCTCGGAGATTCCGACAGAGCCGTTGGCTCGATCCTTACGGCTGGAGACTCCTACGGGAGCAGACTCGACGATTATGCACTGGTGCCGGCAGTGTGAGATTAATCTAGGAGGCGAGAGCTTCGGCTGGGATCTTCTTGTAGCAGCGTCGAGGCCTTACGACATCATCTTGGGCATGGATTGGTTATCTACGGTCCATGCACAGATTGACTGTTTTAGGAACAAGGTGCGATGTGTACGCACTGACGGGAGTAGGTTCACCTTCACCGGTGAGAAGGGAGCCTTTGCAGCACAAGATGGACTCTTGCAGAGGAGAGGACCGCCCATCACTCATCAGTTGGCTAGACTCATGCTAGGAGCAGTTGACGTGCGGAGTCCTGGTTTTCCTGCAGTGGTGGATCAGTTTGCGGACGTTTTCCCCGACGACGTTCCAGGGTTACCTCCTCGCAGAGAGGTAGACTTTTATATTGACTTGTACCCCAAGATAGCCTCAATATCAACTCCAGCATATCGGATGGCCCCCACCAAGCTTTGAGAGCTACAGGTACAGTTGGAGGACTTGCAGGGAAAGGGGTTCATCCGACCCAGTGTTTCACCCTGGGCTTCCCCGATTTTGTTCGCCAGGAAGGCGGATGGGAGCTTGCGACTGTGTGTCGACTATCATCGCCAGAACCAGGTGACAGTGAGGAACAAGTATCTGCTACCAAGGATTGATGACCTCTTTGATCATCTCAAGGGAGCACGGTGGTTCTCGAAGATAGACCTCAGGTCAGGCTATCATCAGCTCAGAGTTAGAGACGAGGACGTGCAGAAGATAGCCTTCAGATGTCGGTACGGCCACTATGAGTTCTTGGTTATTCCATTCGGCTTAACCAATGCTCCAGCAGTGTTCATGGCCATCATGAATAGGATCTTTCAGCCATACCTCGATCGATTTGTCGTGGTCTTCATCGACGACATTTTGATTTACTCGATGACTGAGGAGGAGCATGCCTACCACTTACGGGTTGTACTAGACACACTCCGAGAACACCAGATTTATGGTAAGCTCTCGAAGTGTCAATTCTGGATACGTGAGGTCCACTTCGTGGGACACTTCATCTCTAAGGCGGGAGTTGTAGTGGATCCTGCAATGATCGAGGCAGTGTTAGCTTGGGAGCCACCCAGGAGCGTGACAGAGGATTGGAGTTTCTTGGGATTAGCTGGATACCACCGGAGATTCGTGCCAGACTTCTCTAGAGTTGCGGCACCGCTCTCAGCTTTGAAGAAGAAGGGGAAACCCTTCGTATGGTCAGACAAATGTCAGTAGAGTTTCCAGGAGCTGAGACAGAGATTGACCAGCGCACCTATCTTGAGGTTGCCTGAGGAGGGAGTAGGGTACGTAGGCTACTGCGATGCATAAGGGACCGGACTCGGTTGTGTCCTGATGCAGGAGAGGGCAGCGATCTCCTATGGATCACGCCAGTTGAGGCCGCATGAGCAGAACTATGCTACCTATGACCTGGAGTTAGCATCAGTGGTCTTCGCTCTGAAGACATGGCGACACTATCTGATGGGCGAACACTTTACAGTCTTTTCTAATCATTAGAGTCTCAGGTATATATTCTCGCAGAAGGACCTAAACCTGAGATAGCGGCGATGGCTCGAGTTCCTCCAAGAATATTACTTTGAGATAGTCTATACTCCTGTGAAGGGGAACGTAGTAGCCGATGCCCTCAGCAGGAGGACGGGCATTCAGCTACTTGAAGAGGCGACAGAGTAGCTAGCCTCTTTGTAGATATCCTTCGTGGATAGAGATGGAGTAGCCTTCCTTCAGTCTCTCACAGTCACTCCTCCACTTCTATAGCGGGTCAGAGAGGCACAGCGAGGGGACACTGACTGTGAGACGCGACATGCACAGATATCCTCAGGATAGGAACCTGATGGTTTCTCCTTTGGAGTAGAGAACAACATCCTTTTCAGAGGACGTACCTTGGTACTAGTCGCTTTACAAGAGGAGGTGTTGAGAGAGTTTCACACTTATCCTTTGGCGGTACATCCCGGAGTGGCGAAGATGTACCAGGATCTCAGACGACAGCACTGGTGGTCGGGCATGAAGAAGGTTGTGGCTGAGTTTATTTCTCGATGCCTCAACTGCCAGTAAGTGAAGGCTGAGCATCAGGTACCAGTAGGCTTGGTACAGCCCTTGGAGGTTCCAGAGTGGAAGTGGGACAGGATATCTATGGACTTCGTGGCTGGACTTCCACGCTCTTCCAGAGGTCACGACTCCATCTGGGTGATTGTCGACCGACTCACCAAGTCTGATCACTTCTTACCCATCATAGAGCAGGGCTCAGTGGAGAGCTTGGGACGTCTTTACGTTCAGGAGATTGTTCGGCTTCACGGTGTGCCATCATCTATCATCTCCGATCGAGACGCTCACTTTACTTCCCGGCTTTAGAAGGGGTTGCAGGAGGCATTTGGGATGCAGCTACGTTTGAGCATAGCCTTTCATCCTCAGACGGATGGTCAGACGGAGAGGACCATTCAGACTCTCGAGGAAATGCTCCACGCATGTGTCCTCGACTTTGGTCGTAGCTGGGAGGAACACTTACCCTTGGTGGAGTTTGCGTACAACAACAGCTACCACTCCACCATCGGGATGACACCGTACGAGGTGTTGTACGGCCGACCTTGCAGATCACCGCTGTGCTAGACAGACCCTGGGGAGTCAGCACTTGTGGGACCAGAGATGGTCCAGGCCACGACAGAGAAGGTCCAGGTCATCTAGGAGTGGATGAGGACAGCTCAGAGCCGGCAGAAGTCTTATGCTGATAGGAGGCGGAGGCCACTAGAGTTTGAGGATGGCGACCACGTCTTCTTGCGGGTCTCACCTCGACGTGGTATACGGAGATTTGGCCGAGGCGGCAAGTTATCTCCGTGCTTTATCAGACCATTCCAGGTCCTCAGCAGGATTGGCGAGGTGTATTATCATTTGGCTCTACTACCTCAGTTGTACCGGGTGCACGGCGTCTTCCACGTATCTCAGCTGAGGAGATACGTGCACGACCCGACACACATCATTGACCATGGGGAGCTTGATATTGACGATGGGGCGACATTTACGGAGGTTCCGGTGGAGATCAAGGATCGACAAGGGCGGGTCCTACGTGGACGGTCGATTCCTCTAGTGTGCATCATATGGCAGTACAGAAACCTCCAGGAGAGCACTTGGGAGCGGGAGGCTCAGATGCGTGCTCAGTACCCTCATTTGTTTCCCTAGTTTTGATGTATCTTTACAGGGACGTAAATCCCTGAGGTGGGAGTAATGTAAAGACCCGTAAAATTGAAGGTAATTTTTTTCTTAATTTTATTTGGAATTTTACAAGAGCGTGGTTTCTGACGGAACCTAATTCTGAGGCCCGGTGTGCCCGGAATCAATTTCTGAAGTTTGGCTCGGGTACGTTCAGTTAACGAACGAGCGGGAATTTCTAACTTTTGAATCGGTGCCCGGAATCGAATTCCGAGGGCACCGATGAACTCACAGCGCCGATATTCGCTTAAGGAGACCTTTTCCAATGTTGCGTTTTATGCGGGTTGAGAGTTAGTTTTGGGGAAAATTAAATGAAGTTAAATAAATTGAGGAAACACAATTTATTTTTTATCCATGTTAGTTTTTTTTCCTCCCAAAGGGAGTTAGAGGTGGGACCCCCATCCACTTAACCTCCCTTGAGAGGATTAAGTGTGGTGGGGCCCACATGAACCCTAACTCTTCAACTCCCCTTAAAACTCCCAATAACTCCTCTCTTATTAATTTGACAACATGAGTTATTAATTGATATGAGTTATTTAATTTCAAACTTTTGAAATTCAAAGTGGTTTAGTTGTGTAAATAAAATAAGCCTTAGACTTATTTTATTTTGGTTAGTATCCTTTGCCACCTTGAGAGGATTTAGGAAGCTCTCTCCATCTTCTTCAACCTTGACGAAAAACCTGAAGAACACTTAAGATCCGACGAAGAACGCCACATCTCTTCTTCGTAGCCGATGTGTTTCCGAAGATCGACGACATCGCTTCTTTCGATCTTCTTCCCGTGTCAACGAAAGGAGACACCGCTTTCTCCTCAGGCTTTCTCCGTCAGCTTACAAAGATTCTCCAGCGATGCTGCCTCTTCGGACGTACCTCGACGTCAATGGAATCAACGTTCGATTCCCGAGACGCCCGACCTCTGCGACGCTTGTCTTCCACGGCTCGTTGACATGCTTCTCTCTTGAAACCGAGGTAGGGGATTGTTGTTATTTTATTACATTATTTCCATTCTTGATTCTAGAATGTCGAACTTCGAGATTATTCGACTAATTGTTATCTCTTAACGAGAGGGGGTCGGACCGCACAAACACGGCCTAACCCCCTCCTTGTTCATGTTTGTTCCTTTGTGAATGGAATGGGATGGCGTGGTGTCGTCACACCATGCGGGAATCACAGCAAATATTGCGCGGCGCCGCCGCACCATGCCATCGAAATAAATTCAAGAACGCGACACTGCTGCCCCGCATTGAAGGAAATTGAAGGTGCCCCGGCTGGAGCGGGGCTGCGGCGGAGGGGCGCGGTGTCGTCGCACTGCACCGGACGACAAAGGCCGCGGCCGGTTCCGGGCCGCGGTGGAACAAGGTGACTGGCGGTGATGGATCGAGTTCCTCAAAGACTATGACTTTGAGATTGTCTATACTCCTTAGAAGAGGAATGTAGTAGCTGATGCCCTCAGAAGGAGGACGGGAATACAACTACTTGAGGAGGCGACAGAGCAGCTAGCCTCTTTGCAGATATCTGTCGTGGATAGAGATGGAACAACCTTCCTTCAGTCTCTCACAGTCACTCCTCCACTTCTACAGCGGGTCAGAGAGGCACAGCGTGGGGATGCTGACTGTGAGACGCGACGTGCACAGATATCCTCAGGACAGGCACCTGATGGTTTCTCCTTTGGAGCAGAGCATGACATCCTTTTCAGAGGACGTACCATGGTACCAGTTGCTTTACGGGAGGAGGTGTTGAGAGAGTTTCACACTTCTCCTTTGGCGGTACATCCTGGAGTGGCGAAGTTGTACCAGGACCTCAGACGACAGCACTAGTGGCCGTGTGTGAAGAAGGCTGTGGCAGAGTTCGTTTCTCGATGCCTCACCTGCCAGCAGGTGAAGGCTGAGCACCAGGTACCAGCCGGCTTGGTACAGCCCTTGAAGGTTCCGGAGTGGAAGTAGGACGGGATATCTATGGACTTCGTGACTGGACTTCCACGCACTTCCAGAGGTCACGACTCCATCTGGGTGATTTTCGACTGACTCACCAAATCGACTCACTTCTTACCCATACGAGAGTAGGGCTTAGTGGAGAGCTTGGGACGTCTTTACATTCAAGAGATTGTTCGGCTTCACGGTGTGACATCATCTATCGTCTCCGATCTAGATGCTTGCTTTACTTCCCGGCTTTGGAAGGGGTTGCAGGAGGCATTTGGGACGTAGCTACGTCTGAGCATAGCCTTTCACCCTCCGACGGATGGTCATACGGAGAGGACCATTCAGACTCTCGAGGACATGCTCCGCGCATGTGTCCTCGACTTTGGTCATAGCTGGGAGGACCACCTACCCTTGGTGGAGTTTGCATACAATAACAGCTATCACTCCACCATCGGGATGGAACCATACGAGGCGTTGTACGACCGACCTTGTAGATCTCCTTTGTGCTGGACAGACCCTGGGGAGTCAGCAGTTGTGGGACCGGAGACGGTCCAGGCCACGAGAGAGAAGGTCCAGGTCATCCAAGAGCAGATGAGGACAGCTCAGAGCCGGCAGAAGTCATACGCTGACTGGAGGCGGAGGCCACTAGAGTTTGAGGATGGGGACCATGTCTTCTTGCGGGTCTCACCTCGACGTGGTATACAGAGATTTGGCCGAGGCGGCATGTTATCTCCACACTTCATAGGACCATTCCAGGTCCTCAGTAGGATTGGCGAGGTGGCTTATCGTCTGGCTCTACCACCTCAGTTGCACCGGGTGCACGACGTCTTCCACGTATCTCAACTGAGGAGATACGTGCACGATCCGACGCACATCATTGACCATGGGGAGCTTGACGTTGACGATGGGGAGACTTTTATGGAGGTTCCGGTGGAGATCGAGGATCGACAGGAGCGGGTCCTACATGGACGGTCGATTCCTCTAGTGCTCATCAGATGGCGGCATGGGAATCTCCGAGAGAGCACTTGGGAGTGGGAGGCACAGATGCGTTCTCAGTACCATAATTTGTTTCCCTAGTTTTGATGTATCTTTACGGGGACATAAAGCCCTGAGGTGGGAGTAATGTAAAGACCCGTGAAGTTCAAGGGAAATTTTTTCTTAATTTTCTTTGGAATTTTTACAAGAGCGCGGTTTCTGACGGCACCTGATTCCGAGGCCCGGTGTGCCCGAAATCAATTTCTGAAGTTCGGCTCGGTTACGTTCAGTGAACGAACGAGCGGGAATTTCTAACTTTTTAACCGGTGCCCGGAATCGAATTCCGAGGGCACCGATGAACTCACAGCGCCGATATTCGCTTAAGGAGACCTTTTCCGAAGTTTCGTTTTATGCGGAATGAAAGTTAGTTTTGGGGAAGTTAAATGAAGTTAAATAAATTTTGGAAACACAATTTATTTTTATCCATGTTGGTTAAATCCTCCCAAAGGGAGTTAGAGGTGGGAACCACATCCACTTAACCTCCCTTGAGAGGATTAAGTGAGGTAGGACCCACACGAACCCTAACTCTTCAACTCCCCTTTAAACTCCCAATAACTCCACTCTTTTAATTTTTGACAACTTGTGTTATTAATTAAGAAGAGTTACATAATTTAAAACTTTTTAAATTCAATGTTGATTGGATGTGTCAATAAAATAAGGCTTAGACTTATTTTATTTTGGTTAGTATCCTTTGCCACCTTGAGAGGATTTGGGAAGCTCTCTTCATCTTCTTCAACCTTGATGAAGAACACGAAGAACACTTAAGCTCCAACGAAGAACGCCGCATCTCTTCTTTGTAGCTGGTGTGTTTTCGAAGATCGACGACGCCGCTTCTTTCGATCATCTTCCCGTTTCAACGAAAGGAGACGCCGCTTTCTCCTCAGGATTTCTCCATCAGCTTATGAAGCTTCTCCAGCGACGCTACCTCTTCGGACGTACCTCGACGTCAACGGAATCAACGTTCGATTCCCGCGACGCCCGACCTCTACAATTCTTGTCTTCCGTGGCTCGTTGACGTGCTCCACTATAGAAACCGAGGTAGGGGAATGTTGTTATTTTATTACATTATTCTCATTCTTGATTCTAGAATGTCGAACTTTGAGAGTATTCGACAAATTGTTATCGCTTAACGAGAGGGGGCCGAACAACACAAACACGGCCTAACCCCCTCCTTATTCATGTTTGTTCCTTTGTGAATGGAACAGGATGGAGTGGTGCCATCGCACCATGCGGGAATCACGGCAAATATTGCGTGGCTCCATCGCGCCGCGCCGTGGAAAAAATTCAAGAACGCGACGCCGTCGCGCCGCGTTGAAGGAAATTGAAGGCGCCGCGGCTGGAGAGGGGCCGCGGCGGAGGGGTGCGGTGCCGTCGCACCGCGCCGGAAGACAAAGGCCACGGCCGGTTCCGGGCCGCGGCGGAACAAGGTGACCGGCGGCCAGCCGGGCTGCCGGTGTCGGAAGCCGGAAGAGGACCGGCCTTTGCCGATCATGTTGAGGAGGAGCCGGCCGGCCAAGTCGGGCCGGCCGGTAATGGGGAAGGCCAGGGGAATTAAATTCCCCCGGCTAGAAAATAACGACCCCCCCCCCCCCATTAAGAGGGGGGGGTTACAAAAGGGGGACATGCGCCCCCTGTTTTTCCAATCAGCTCGGCCGAAGGCCGAGGTGGCAGTGCGCCCAGCGCGCTGCGTCCAGCCGGACCGGCGCCTTGCCGGTCCGCCAGGCCGGGCCAGGCCAGGCTACAATGGGCCGCGCCCAGCCGGGCCGGGCTGTGCCAGGCCGGGCCGACCCTATCCGGGGCGGGTCGACCCGGTTCGGGCCAGCCGGCGGGTCTCGGGCTGGGTCGGCTCGGGCCCGAAACCCCCGATACCGAACTGCTTAGGTTCAAATGCCCATATCTCGGGCTACGGACCTCCAAACGACGCGCCGTCAGTGGCGATGCGATCCTTGGATCGAGATGGTCCTTTCGGTCTATCACACTCATGGTTTCAGAATACTTTGAGTTTATCCAGGTTGGTTCGTACACGAAACCAACCGGGACCTCGGAGCGGAAACGCTCATATCTTGAGCTACGGACGTCCGATTGACGTGCCATCAGCTTTGTTGAGTTCCTCTTAGTCAGACGGATCTTCTGGCATACTCCGCCCGAGGTCTGTACACAGGTGTAGTATGGTCGGGTTGGTTTTGCCTTAAAAACCAACCGGGCCCTTGGAACGAAAAAACCAATAACTCTCAGACCGGGCGACCGATTGACGCGCCGTCTGTTGCGTTGAGTTTCTGTTGACGATACGGAACTTTTGGATACATCAACTCTGGACATTGTGACAGTGGATGTATCAGCCTCTTGTCTCAGGGAGCGGACCCTCCCGAATGAGCTTGCTATGTGTGGGAACCCTAGAGCTAGCTGCGACTGCTACTGTGACTGCGACGACGACTGTGCAGAGATCCTCAGTGGATTCGACGACGACGACTACAGCACACAGTGATCCTGTGTGGATCAGTGCTACTGATCCTGTGTGGGTCCGATCCTGTGTCGGTCAGCGCTCAATAGTCATGTGTGAACCAACGCCTACAGATCCTATGTGGGTCCGATCCTGTGTGGGTCTTTGCGGGGGTTAGTACCTATCGATCCTTTGTGGTTCCGACGAATTAGATGGATCAGTGATCATCTCTATCGTCTTTCGAAGAAGTATACCTGTGTTAGATGAATCCTATTTACCATCCTCTGTGGATTGTGTTGTGCTATCCTATGTGGATTACATTTTGCTTTCCTGTGTAGAATACGTATACTTTCCTGTGTGGACTGAGTTGTACTTGGGCTTGGAGGTTGGAGCGTATTGGAATTGATGACTTAGGTATATGTATGGGCATATACCTAAGAAGTGTCGGTTGTTACTTCGTGATTATATATTTCTTTTGTGGTTTATCCTCTGTGGATTTTGGGAGACCATCGGGGGTCTCGGGGTCCCTACTGAGTAGCCTATACTCACCCCTGCACGGGCTATGCCCGCACTACATTGTGTTGGTTGCAGATGATGGACAACATTGATCGTGGCTGAGGCTCGCAGAGCAAGACGGTACCTGGAGGTGGACCACTGGGCAGGACGTGCTCGGAGCGAACGGCGGGACCCGAGGAGCAGTGGAGCTATTTGTACCCACCCTTCATGTGGGATTACCAGTGGACAGCTCGGTGTAGCGGTTTTTACTTTACAATTGTTGTTTTCCCTTTCGAGTTGTACTTTACTTTCAGTTTGGGTTTGTATACTAGACCATTTAATTTTCCGCACATTCAGTTGTACTCTGTTATTAATTAGTGTTTACTTTTCCGCTTGCTTACTCTGTGGTGCTTGTTTACTTTACAAAGGCAATGCCTTCCCTTTTTACCGGGATTTACTCCTTGGTGCTAGTCGCCAGCCCCTGGCCTATGGAAGGTGGGCTTGGGGTAGTCACGGCACGGGCCCCGAGGACGGGTCGTGACAAATAAATCATCGAATATTTTCCAAAATCAATTTGATGTAAATATTAAGGCCATTTACTTATTAGTATTTAATTATTAACACTTTTAGATCCACTAAAAATTTGAAAAATGTCACTGTAATTTCCTTTTTAAAAATATTAAAAGAATGACACCCCCTCCACTATAAAAAACCATCCACCAAATTTTATGACACCTATCAAGAAAGATTGGATCATCCAAGACATGAAAAAATAATCTTCATCTATCTCTCCCCTCTTCATAGATGTTTCTCCTTTGGATGAAATCCATCCAAGACGTCCTTTTCTTAAAACTAAAAGAAGTTACAAAAAAGAGGAAATTTTCATCAACAAACATTTTTAGTTTTTTCCCATCTCCAGTACATTAATTTATTATTATTAAATGATATACAATAATATAATAATCCTCAATATATTAATATTTTTGTGGACGGCTTTCTACCGACAAATATACTCACATTGATTAAATGGTTATCAAAATTATCATTTGTGTACGCCACACCACTGCCTCACATTATGATGCTTCCTATTTTCCTTTACCACCTCTAATAGATGGGAATTATGATGGACATAATTTTTTTATTTGATACATATATGATATAAAATATGTATACATTCATCTAGATTTTTTCAATACACTTAACTTTATGATTACCATTATGTGTAAATATGATAACATCATTTATGGACATATGGAGTACCTCCACCTCCAAGGGGCGTCATACATTCACACATTCCATGGAATGTATTAAGAGTTAATTTAATTAAAAAATTATGACTACGTAAAATCCATTTTATTTTAACTAACCATTAATCATTACTGACATATAATATTTATTTTTCATTATTTCCCTTTCACAACTAGAAAAATTGGTAACATTATTCATGGACGTGTGGACTACCGCCTCCTTGATAAAATGTGAATCATTTTACATCACAATAATTATATATATAAGTAAATATTAATAAATAACATGGTATTTACGATATATTTATCATAATAGAAATTTAAATGTTACCTACTTTCTTACCATAATGGTCAATGGAAGATGAGAATGTTTTTCATGTGTTTGTAGGACCTACTATCTCTATGATTGAAACATTAATTAATTTTTCTTATCCTAATTTTATGATTGGTTTTAAATGTATAATTTATGCAAAAACATTATAAATATGTAATGATTTTTATTATGAATATTTTTATATAATAACCTATTTTAACATATTTGAGATAGCAATGCCATTCTTGACTCTTTAAATGAATATTATCAAAACACATGATGTAAACATAGTTATTTAAGTGATTTTTTACAAAATTTTAATATGTGTAAAAAAAGTAATAATAAACTTGAAGATGGTTTTGAAGCTAGTAAATAATTAACATAATCTTATTATTCAAGATTATAAAATCACAAAGGACATGTCGAACTCAAGGTAATGGAGTTCATATCAGTCTCCATTAATTAAGGCATTTCACTATGATATACACCTTCATTCTATAATAATGTTTATATGGAATACCATTGACATTATAGTCCAATATTATATTTATTATATATTTTTTAGTGTTTTTTTTTAAATTTTATTCTTTCATGGTGCCTATAATTTATATTTTCAAAGTGGTATGAGACACATTGACTATTTAATGATTTAATTTTAAATGAATTTATCCATGTCAATATTGTTGATTTTATTTTAGATATTTGTCTTTATGGATAAAAAGGATTATAAATGATATTTTTTATTATTTGGAATTTCATAAAAATATTCTAAAAATGTAATATTTTAACATGTTTCAAACGTATTATAGGACAAACATAAAAATAAATGTTTTATTCTATACGCACATGGAAACAAAGACTTCTCTACTACTATGTATAATATTTTATTTTGGCATTCATTTTTTTGGATTTCATGTTTTTGTAAATTAAATAACATCTTACTTTTTTAGGGTATTATTATTTTTAAAAATATTTTCCAAGTAATGTATTTTTGAGGGAAAATGGCATTTTAATATTTTAATGTGATTTTCAAAATAGTATAAATTTTTTTTTCAAATTATTAGATGTTATATTTCATGTTGTGGTTCTTAGATATTATATATTATGGGTGAACCTAAATAGTAATTGGTGGCCTATTATAGATTTAATTAATGGGGTCCCCAAAAAGTGATCGGCTGCATTGGATAATGATAATATTATCTAGATAACTATATTGGATTTTATAAATTTAGTTATTTATATCTTTAAGGATTATGTAAGGGTTCTGTATGGGTTCTATGTGATGATGTCCCAATGTATCTACATGAATTTTATATTTCTTATAATGATTTTTCACAAAAATCATTTTATTTTAAAGGGTAAAATATATGATATCAATTATATAAGGATATTTCCATTTTTTGGAAGTGATGTTATGTTTTTTGAAAAACATTTTTCATTAGTTCTATAATTTATCAATGAACGAATGGTTTTCTTGTTCTTATATCCCTTATTTAGATTTTTATTCTCACTCTGATGTTTTTATTTTATTGAAGGAAATTATGATGATTAAGTGATTGGAAGAATTCATGTATATTTTCTTAATGAGTTTTCATTATATTTTACATGAATTTTTATAAAATTTTAGATCATAGAAAAATGGATTCTCTTTGGATGTGTAGTCTTTTCATTTTATGGTTTTGATGTCTATGTTATGAATTAATTATCTATAAATCTAAACCTAAACTGATAGAAAATGTTAATGAAAGTAAATTCAATGAATTAAAACATTTTTATGTAATGGTTAAGGATAAGTCCATATAGTGGGTATTAATGGTCAGTTTAGATATCATTAGAAGTTAGGGTAGTATTTATATTATTCCCTTATAATATTTTACATCATGGACAAGTTAAAATGATATTGAATTTAAGATTACTGTGTTGATTCATATAGTAAATGTATTGTGGGAATAGTTCCCCTTAATGAAATATTGAATATATAGTGAGATGGAACCTATAGGAATATATCCATCCAAAATAATATCCTAAGACTGTAAGAATTTGAACTGAGAATTTTGTTTAGTGATGGTCAGTTAAAACATGCAATAAATGGTGGTAATGTCCATTAAATAGATAAAAAATACCATATAGAAACATGATGATAGTGTTTAATATTATGAAATAACATTCTCTGCCATTCATAAGATCATTCTGACCCATTCTAGATGAAAGATGGATTAATGCACTTGAAAATACATTCGGTGTCACGGGTTCATCGGAACACCTGATGAAAACTATTTCATTTTATCATTTATTAAATAAATCATATTATTAGTGTTTGATGTTTAATAATATATGATAATGTGAATAAATTTATACATTGTAATGTAATTAACATAAGAACATTTTCCATAATAAATATTTTCATAAGTTGTTTGAAATATGATGGAAAATAGTAATTGGATGAGGTGATGTTTGTTGATGATATTTCAGTATATTCTAAAATCTATGAGAAAAAGTATATGGATATAAGGTTTTTTCCAAACCATAAAAGATTTGATATTATATTGAAATATAATAATAGAGGTGTACTAAATTTATTTCTCAATTTTCTATCTCAGTAACTAATTTAACTCAATAATGAGTTATGACTATCTCGAAAAATTAATGTGAATATTTTTTTTAGGAATTTTAAAAAAATATTAGTTCATGGTTATAATTTTTACTTTCCTTACAGAAATGGAGTATTCATCATCTATAATGGTGCTTCATTTAATGTATATTCTCATGTAATAATGTATAATGACCATTTAATTTCATACATTTCTGGTTATCTGAAACCACATGAGTAAAATAACCCCACAAATGATATGGGATTAGTTTTGTTGTATTTTAGTTAAACATGTAGAGGAATAAACCGTAATGACTAATGTTTCAAATATATAATGGTATAAAATCTTGAATTATATATTCACTGATAAATAATATAACAAGAGATAGAGAAGTTTATTGGAAATAATCAATGATAATGATTTCTTGACTCATTATCATCCTAGAAAATTATACACGGTGACCGCTGTTATGAGTCATAAAAGTAATTCTAAATTAACCATTTTACATTTGGAACATAAATATTTGGTTAATGAATTGATGAATTTTCACCTAGATGTTGTCGATGTAGGGAAATCCCTAAACTTTGTTTTAGGATTTAGTACAATCTACATTGTCAAAAATAATTTATAGGGCACAAAAGGGGGATGAAACTGTTAATGAAAATGTAGAATCAATTAATATGGGTATATTGAATAATTGAAATACTAAATTATAATGTGATTTATGTTTTTTAAATGGATTATTCATGCCTTCTGATTCCCATTTGAGGAATTAGTTTTTGGTATTAGCTCAGAGTTCTTTATTTTCAATTCATCTTTTATCCACTATGATGTATAAAGACCATCCAGTGTCTTACCGGTGGGATGGAATGAAACGATATATTTATCAATAAAGCATAAAGAGTTTGAATTGTTAGTAGGTTAATGAAGGGTAATAGTTACCGAAGTTGTTATTAAGCCTTTTCTAATACCAAAGTGGAAATGGGAGAATGTATAAATGGATTTCACAATATGATTGAAAAATAATTCTTCAGCTAATAATGTGATTTTTTCAATGATTGATTGATCAAATACATTTTACATTTTATTATCATTAATGATAAAATGTCTCCAGATCATCTTTCATGACTGTATCCAAATGCGATTAGTTTGTTACGTGGTGTGCCTATCCGAATTATAATATACCTTAATCCCATGTTCAAATCCAATTTCTGGAAAGGGATTCAAATTTATAGGGTAAAAATATTAAATTTTAGTATGTCTATTATTCAATAATCATATGTATAAACTTAGAGGATGATTTATAAAATGGAAGTTATTCTTCATGATTTATATATTTTTTAAGAGGATATTGGGATCATTTTTTTAATAAATGATTTTATTTCATTATACAAATGGAACCTTTCCAACATTTATAAGGAAAGAGATGAACAAAAATATTTTTTCGATTATCCAGGAGAAAGGATGTTGATGGACAAAAGTTTTCAGAGAAAACTAATGAGAATGATCAGTGATTTCAATGTCACATGATAGAATATCAGTTAGAGAAGAAGATTTACAAATATTACCGAAAATAAGATAATTTTTTAGAGGCAGGTGATTAAGACGTTATAAAATATTCTCTAAGGAAAAATGTAATTCCATTTTGTTAAGGGAAGTAGAGTTTACAGATAATTGGACAGTATAAAATCATGAAGAAGGTTGGATAAATTTCATGACTAGATAATATTCCTCCATGTTTTTCTTAGGTACACAATGTATTTCATAATTAAATATTACAGTAGTATGTATAGGATTCAGGTTAGTTTTAGATCACAAATGTAATTCTACATGTAGTGAATCATTCATATGAGAAACAACTTCTTAATGTTATTGAACATAAATAAATGGTTGTGATGATTAATTTTATCCATTAGGGTATGGTTTTATCAGAAAACAATATGATTATAGAGGTAGCATTTGAATATAAGAATAGAATGAAGGGTAAATATCCCCACTTTACTAAAAAGTAAATAAAGTAATGAGGATAATATTTCCAAAAAGGGGGAATTATGTGACTTCTTAGGTACAGATAAAATAGTCCATTTTCATTTATATTAATATTGATCAATTAGATAGTAATTTTACCTTAAATGGGATGTAATATATGATTGGGTACATGGCATGCAATAATGTGTTTCTATGAAATCAATGTTACAGAAAAAACTACGTTATAATGAATAGTAATATATTTTTAATATTAGTATTTTAAGTGTTAGATATCACCAAGCCATTATATCGATGGTAATGAATAAGAATAACTATTTTCTAAAAATATTTACTACATTTTTATACAGTCGTACAATAAATTTTTTTGGCTAAAATAAATATTAAATTCAATTTTTAGTTTAAAAAGGTATATATTTATAAAAGATAGTTTTAACACATTTTAATTGAAAAACATTATTAAATATAATTTTTTAAAATAAAAAAATTGAAAAAATTAATAAAAATTATTTTTTAAAATCAAAATTGAAAAATTCACTTTTTTTAAATTTATGTTTCTTTTCAATGAATTTTCACATTTTGAAGAATATTTAATAGTACTGGATTTTAGTTCCAAAATACTTCTTCATATAAATTATTTATAAAATTAAATTATGTTTTATTAGATTAAAATTAAAATTATATCAAATTTATATAATTTAATCATATTTAGATCATTGGAAATAATTTCACACTGAATTTACATTTAAAATTTTACGAAACCACATAACCTTTTAACCATAAAAACCTGCTTGGTTTTCATGTCTTCATGATTAAATTTTAATTAATTTATACCACCTTTTTATTTGGAATTTGGGAAAATAGATTAAATATTTTTCATAGGAATAATTTATTTTTTATAATAATGTTAAATCACTTTTTGAAACAAAATATGTGGGAAAATATTTAATATTATTTACATTCATTAAAGAGGAATATTAAAATAACATGGGTCTAAACCTTAAACATTAGGGACAAAATGGCATTTAATCATGTTAAAAATTCATTGGATATTCATATATATATCCTATAAACCATTAAATTGAAATGATACCATTATATAAGTCACATTCACCATTAAAAACATGGGATAAATTCCCTTTAATGAAATTTACATGGACGTCACTCCCCCTTCAATATTAAAAAGCACCCAGCCTTCCAATTTCATAACACCTATCATTACCCTTTTTCTAGTTTAAAAACCACAAAAATTATATCCCATCTTGACTAACCTCACCCTACATGACCCATAATTTCCTTAAATCCAACTATGTAGTCCATTAGTGGAAACCTAATGGAGTTCCCTAAAAGAGAGGTAACATTCTTCAACATTCATTTTAACAATGATTCCTTCTGAAATACCATGGTTTTTTTATTTTTATTGGATCGAATATATAGATGTATATTTATATTTGATGGAATAATATAAGAGGAGGGGTGAATTGTAGGTTTAAAAACATTGTGTTTAAACACTTAAGAAGTTATTTTAAATGATCTTAAACTATTACAATTAATAACAATAAAAACCACAATTGTATTGAATATAAAGGTATAATACAATGTAATACTACAAGAAAAGTAAAGAAATTGTTTTCATGATGAATAAAATAATCATAGTAATACAAAAGTGTGAGATTCTATCATAAAGAATATATAATATAACAATATAAAATGTAATAGTATAAGTGAAATTGGAACAATTACAAATGTATATGAAATAGAAAAGGAAACAAAACAATTTCCTTTCTAATACCATTGGTATCAAAAATATCAAAGTATTACAATTCTGTTAACCCAAAGAGAAGGGTTAGCCTTTGCATTAGGATAAGATGTCTGTCTTACCACTACCTTGGTAAGCCCTCGATATGATGATCGGTACATCTGTATGCCTATCCCCGGTAGCCCTCGATACGATGATCGGTTCGTCTGTCTGCCTATCCCTAGCAGCCCTCGATTTTATAGGTAATCGGCACCTCTATCTTTCAATCAGTTGAAAGCCCTCAATATGATGATCGATCGCACAAATAACAAACCAAGCACTTAGAGAAATAAAAAAACTAAGAAAGAGTTGTTCCTGTTTTGTAGTTTCAAGTGTTTCGCACAGAGAAAGAGAGAAGTCACAGTATCTCTCTCTAGAACATGATAGCACAAAATGATTAGTCTCATACATGCATACATGTCTTCTTTTTCTTTTAGTGACCTCTTATTTTTAGGCCTCAGGTTCCAACAGTCACATTGCCTCCAACGGTCATATTTCTCTGAAAAACTCAGAGGGACTTTGACACCTGGCATTATAATGGTCATATTGAAACAGAAAATACGACATCATTTTGATTAGTTTGTAACTAACTCCACGACATCGTTTTGGTTAAAACAAAAGATATATGAAGATAATAAACAAGCGTATGATTAATATGAACCATGTGTTTTTGAATAAGTACCAAAACATGCATGTAATGAATGTATGAGTATTATATGTATTACTGTGTACTGTTTTGAAATGATACAAAGTGAGTAAACTTATAAACCTTAGTATGATTAATAGAGTCAATCCAATTTCGAGAGTTAATATAAAAATTATAGTCAATATGATCAACATGGTCAGTACGATTGGTATGGTTAGTACAATCAACATGGTCAGTACGATCAGCATAGTTAGTACGATCAGCATGGTCAGTAAGATCAGCATGGTTAGTACGATCGGGATGGTCAATACGATCAGCATGGTCAGTACTATCAGTATGGTCAGTATGATCAGCATGGTGAAAGACATCTGTGATTTCCAAAACAAGATATAGAAGTCAAAAGAGAACTTTTGACTCAACAATATCCCCCTTTTTGGAAAGCACAAAACACAAAGTAAAAAACAAAAAGAAATACTTATCTCCCCATGAGTTATTGGAAACTCTTCTGGATATGAAATTGAATACAACTAATTCCCCCTTAGGTATTTATTTTCCTAAGGATTGTATTCATAGATTTTCCTTAGTTTCGAAGCATTTGATTAAAACATTCTCCCTTTGTAAAACATTATCCCCCTTTATAAAACATTCTCCCCCTTTGTGATTTACAAAAAGAATGGGGTAGTCTTGAGTTTCCTAAAAGAGTTAGAGAAAAAAATTTCAAGGCAATAGAACGAGTACCATAAATCACATTACGCTAACCGACATGGTTCACACAAAAAAACAAATACAAGTCATTTGTTTTCTCTCTACTTTTCTTTCATTATCAATTCATGAAGAACAACTTTCATCTTTTTTATTTTTTTCTTGTCCTCATAAATTGAATCACCCTGAGATCTGAGAAGCTCTTATTTGTCGGAAAAAATATGATCTTGATTCGTTATGGTCTCCTCATGGACTCTGATTACTTCTTCAAGAGTATCAATTCTGTCTTGAAAATTTTTGTTATCTTTGGATAGCACAAAATTTTGTTTCATCAACAAAACTATTTGATCTTTGAAGGTGGAAACCTTCGAAATCATAGATGGACAAGAATTTATTCTTTCTTGAAACTCTTTCACTGAATGGATATCATCTCTGTGAGTTACCTAATTCAATGTTTCAAGAGTTTATTTTTCATGTTTATTGAAAGCAATCACAAGATAATTTGACAAACTTCTTATATCATCAATTTATATCTCATGGTTATTCACTGAGCTCTCTGTTTTGTATAACCACTTGATCATTTTTTTCCAAGCCTTCTTATGAGCAGCCAAACTTTCAGATAGAACTTTTAAATTGGCTTCAACTGAAAAAAGATTCTTTCTCAACTGTCTTACAGAGCCGAACTTCTTTCTCTGATTGTCAATGATAAGATCAATTTTTCCCTCAAGCCCGAGAAAGTAAGTGATGGTCATTTCAATTCTCTTTAAAACATGAACAATATAATTATTATTCATTAAGGAAATTGTCTGTTCTGAATCGGTATCCTCATCGTACGAATCCAGTTCATTTGACTGGATTAATTCTACAACTGGATGTTTTACTTTTTCTGTTTCTTTCTCCGTTCATTCTTCATCCAATTTGTCACTCATGACTACAACTTTTTCAGTATGAGAATATTGAGCACCTAGAGTTGCTTGAGAATGTATTTTCTCTGGAGTTTCAAAAGATTCATCTGGTTCTTGATCGTCATGAAGAACTTGTTTAATACCTTCTCTCTACTTTTGGTAAGATTCTTCTCTACTATTTTTCGAACATCGAAGGAATTCTAAAATAAAATCTCCTTCCTCTTCTTCAACATCCTGTATCTCTTCCAACATCTGTTTCCCTTTTTATTTCTCTTAGAGACTCTATACGATAGGTTCTTTATATACTTCTTCATTTAGTGGAGCACTAGAATCCTCAAACATTTTCATAACTTTAGAGATATCAACGTCTTGAGCCTTTCTTTTAAAAGAGTCATCTTTTTCTTTTCAGCTTTAAGGGGTCCTCTACCATTATTCATTCTGCAAAGGATTCAGCTGGATCAAGACTGAACATTGGTTCATCTTATTTTCTATGTTATCTATCTTTTCTCCACTTGTCCACAACCTCCTTACTATACTTCGGTTTATTCTTAGGCTTTAAAATAGTTTGCATATCTGACTTTTGAGGAGCACCAACAGTAGGATTTTCATTGACAGGCATAGGTTCCGTTTGATTCTGAGATGAATCAGCTTCTAAATCCTTTAGTAAAAACTTTGGATTCTGATGAAAAAAAATTCAACTTTTTCAAAATACTCTTACTAATCCAGGATGGCTTCAGATATTCCAAATTTCCTTTCAGTGGAATATTACAAAACATCATACTCTCGAGAATGAACTTTGTAAGAATGGATGGATACATAATCAAATGGGACTTAATTGCTCCTGACATAACATTCTAAATAGTTTTAAAAACATATCCCATGAGATTTACTTTCCTCATATTGACAGGATAGTAAAGCATAAAAATATCAAAAACATTCAGATTTTCTCTATCCCCTTTCCATGGGATAAGAAAACCTTGCATCCAAAGAGCCACAAATCTATTATCTGGAGAAAGATGAGCCACATTCCTCTTCTCTTAATTTATAAGAAACAAAGTCTTCTCGGCACTTTCATTGTTAAACGTACTAACTTCCTCTAGTATTTTATGGGTTGTACAGAAAGAATCACCTTCTATTGGGACATTTAAGAAATGGGACGCTTGTTTCACAGACATTGATAACTTTCTGTTGTACATAGAAAAATTGATAGTCATGTTCTTATCATAATATATAGTATTTTAAAACTGATTGACTGAATCAATATGAACTGAATATTGAGAAACAGGTTTTTCAACACATAAATTCTCCCAAACATGAAACAAAATGATTCTTCTGATTGTAGAATCGTATGAATCAAAAAAGTCCCGAGAAACTAACCATTCTCTGAAAAAGTCTTTCTTTAAAAAATTATTTCATGACATTTCGGTGGGAGTATTAGCTTAGGACTGAGACATATAGGTGTAGCCGCTTGAAAGATCATACCGAGTCTTAAATCGATGGATTAGAGCTTCGCCAATATTCCTGAGATATCGGTGTTGGTTTGCGGAGGGGGGTCTATTTATAGGAAGCAAAATAATGACCGTTGGTCTTCTACAGTTGAGATTAGAAGAAAAGAAATCAACGAATAGAATTAAAATGAAAAAAAAATTAAAAATTGAAAAGTATGTAACTGACGGAGATCGTTAGGTAATTGTTGGATTAGATAGTATTAATCGTGAAAGAAAAACACAAGCATACGAAGAAAAATAATACCATCAATCGTCATGCCGATGGAAAACAAAGTCATTACCATGAACTAATAAAACGAGGGAAATAAACTTGTTACCATGAACAGACATGCTGATGAAAAAGAAATTCATTACCTATGATCAGACTTGCCGATGGAAAAGAAAATAATTACCATGCATATACATGCTGATGGAAAAGAAGATCATTACCATGAATGGACAAGAAGATAGAAAACAAACTTTTTATAGTAATCAGTTAATACGATAAACAGATAGGTGAATAATACGATAAAATAGTCAATACAATAAATAGATATGTAAATAATACGATAAAACTGTCAATATGATAAATAGATAGGTAAATAATACGATAAATATTTCAATATGATAAAAAGAAATTCAAAAACACATACTAGGAGAATAAATAATTAAATATCATAAGAAAAAAACACAGTAAGAAATGTTCTCCCCCTTTTTAAGAGGAGTTGTTTAATGTAACGAGAAATGTAAAACATGAAGTGGATATGAATGATTATTTTAATGTAATAATTCCTAGATTCTATTTTATAAACTCAAATCTATCGAAAGGTAATGGTTTTGTAAAAATGTCAGCAAGTTGTTCTTGCATTCCGAAGAATTGTAAAATAATATCTCCTTTTAGTCTGTGATCCCTAAGAATGTGATGCCTAACATATATGTGTTTTTTCAGAGAGTTATGTGATGGGTTCTTACTAAGAGCTATGGAACTAGTGTTGTCACATAGATTTTGGGTTTTGAAAAAAACTAAATCCATAGTTAGTGAGTGTGTGTTGCTTCCACAACACTTGAGCACAACAACTTCCAACTGCTACATATTCAGCTTCAGCTGTGGAAAGTGCTACCGAGTGTTGATTCTTGCAGGACCAAGAAACTAGATAATCTCCTATGAAATGAAATGTTCCAGATGTACTTTTCTATCCATTCTACAACCAGCAAATTCAGCATCTGTAAAACTTTTTTTAAAAAATCATTTCCAGAGGAGTAAAAAAGTCCTAAATCCATAGTGCCATTTAAATACCGAATTATTCTCTTTACGGCTTTTAAATAAGACTCTTTTGGATTAGATTGGTATCTTACACATAAGCATAAGAAGACATTATGTCTGGTCGACTAGCTGTCAAGTATAGAAAACTTCCTATCATACCTCTAAAAATTGTTTGATCTACTGGTTTCCCAGTTTCATCAAGATCAAGTGTATTTGAGGTACCAATTGGAGTGATAATACTTTTAGTATTGTCATATACATTATTTTTGAGCATGTATTTAATATACTTATGTTGAGATATATATATTCCTTCTGGTTTTTGAGAATTTTTAAAACCTAAAAAGAATGTTATCGCACCCATCATACTCATTTCAAACTCAGATTTCATTAAAATTGCAAAATAATCTGTTAAATATTGCTGAGTTAATCCAAATATGATGTCATCAACATAAATTTGAATAATCAACACATTTTTATTTTCATTTTTATAAAAAGGGTTGGATCTGCTGTACCTTTTGCATAATTGTTTTGTAAAAGAAATCATATAAGTCTATAGTACCATGCTCTAGGGGCTTGTTTAATACCATATAGATCTTTATTTAGTTTAAAAACATGATTAGGATGTTTTGGGTCTTGAAAACCAGGGGGTTGTTCGACAAATATTTCTTCTTGAACAAACCCATTTAGAAAAGCACATTTCACATCCATTTGAAAATGTTTGATGTTAATGTAAGACGCAAAGGCTAATAGAATACGAATAGATTCAAGTATAGATACCAAAGCATATGTTTCTTTATAGTCTATTCCCTCTTGTTGATTATATCCCTTAGAAACAAGTCTTTCTTTATTTCTTACAATGATTCCATTTTCAACACATTTGTTTCTAAAATCTCATTTTACACCAATTACATTTGTTTCTTTAAGTCTTTCAACTAAAGTCCAAACTTCATTCCTCTCAAATTCATTTAGTTCATCTTGTATTGCTTTGATCCAATCTTTATCACCTAAGGCCTCACTTGGGCTTTTAGGTTCAAATTGGGAAAGAAAATCAAGATGTTCTATTTGATTTCTTAAGGAATTTCTGGTCCTTCCATGTTGATTTATGTCACCAATGATATTATCAATTAGATGATTCCTAAAAAACAATTTATTAGGGTTTTGTAAAACCATTCCATCAACATATGGTAGTAACTCTTCTAGGGTAAATGATTCAAGAGTATCTTCTTGAACATTTTCCTTATCATAAGGATCTTCTAACAAAGTTTGATAATCAGTTTTTGAAAACACATCCGAGGATGTAGGTTGGGATGCTTTAAAAAAGAGGATCAGTTTCATCAAATTTTACATGTACTATTTCTTCAATAGTACAAGTGTTTTTATTGAAAACTCTATAAGCCTTAGAAGTTGTGGAGTAGCCTAGAAATATATCTTCATCGGATTTTGGTGAGAATTTGTGTAGATTTTCTTTTGTATTCAGAATGAATACTTTTCACCTAATTACATTGAAGTATGAAACTTTAGGTTTTCAGAGAGTCCATAATTCATAAGGTGTTTTATTAAGAAAGGGTCTAGTTAAAACATGATATATATTATAGAAAGAAGTACTAACTGCTTCTGCCCAAAAGTGATTAGCAATTGAGTATTCACTCAACATGGTTATAGTCATTTCTTGAAGAATATGATTTCTTCTTTCAACAACACCATTTTTCCGAGGAGTTCTGGGAGCTGTTAAATTATGAGTAATACCTTTCTTACTAAAAAAAGTTTCAAATTCAGAATTTTGAAATTCACCACCATGATCACTATGAATAGATATCAATGGTAGGTTTTTCTCATTTTTAACTTGGGCTCTAAAAGTTTTGAAATTGGCAGAGGCTTCAGATTTCTTTATTAGAATATTGACCCATGGGAATCTAATAAATTCATCAACTAAAACAAATACATAGTATTTTCCTCCAATGCTTTCAGTTTGTGAAGGACCAAAAAGATCCATATGCACTAGCTATAATGCCTTAGAAGTTGAAACTTCATTAATTGATTTAAAGCTATTTTTATGTTTCTTTCCAAATTGACAAGGATAACTGATTTTTGAAGAATCATATCTAGGATCTGGTAGTCCCTTTACAAGTATTTTCTTTGAGGGTTTACAAAGGATTCTTAGGTTTCTGTGTCCTAGTCTTCTATTCCATAGCCCTGATTGGTCTTCTATTGCACTTATGCAGGGTAAATTTTGGCTCATAATGTCTTCTAAGTTAATAGTGTATACATTCTCTTGCCTATGGGCAGATAGAATGAACTTATCCTTGGAATTATGAACTAAACATTTATCATTTCTAAAATTCACAAGGTTAACTTCATCTCATAATTGACTTATGATGATGAGATTGTGCCTAAGACCTTTAACAAACAAAACATTTTAGAAAAGAACTTTTCCATGAAAAACAATATTACCTTTCCCAACAATCTTTCCATGAGCATTATCTCCAAAGTATACCTTTCCACCTTTTGTTTTGATAATCTTTTCAATGAAATATTTGATTCCGGTCATGTGTCGAGAACAACCACTATCCATGTACAAAATATTCTTGTTGGTACACTTCTCATTTTCTTGAAAAAAAACAATTAGTTTTTCAGAATCCAATCTTGTTTGGATACAGAATAGTTAAATAATAGAATTTTAGGAATCCACATTTGTTTTGAAAAATGAGCTTTATGAAATCCTAAAGATTGAGTTCTATTAAGAGAGCACTCTCTTTTCCAGTGTCCACCACATTGACACTTAGAACAAAAAGGGGTATTTTGTGGAACAAAATAGTTATTACTAAAAACTGGTTTGGAATGAGTATAACCAAGTCCAGAATGATTTCTCAAAGGCCGGATTTGGGAATACATTTTGTCAAAATTCAATTTTCCATAAGTATAGTTTGAAAAAAAAAATTTCAAAGAAAAGATTTTAAACTTCAGTTTTAAAACTGGATTTTTATCCTCCAAAACATTTGATTTTAAATTGGAGTTTGGCTCAAAAACATTTTTCTTAGAAATTACATTTTCTAGATCCTTAGAAAGTTTATCCTTATTATATTTGACTTTATCAAGGGTTTTTAAAAAACTTTCAAAATCTGAATTTTTCATATCAAGATCATTAAAATGATCTGATACTTCTTTAGTTAAAATTGAAATTCTAGAATTTTCTTTATCAAGCTCTTTCTTGAGTTTAGAATTTTCATTCTCGGGTAATTTAGCAAACCTCGATACTTCTTCAAAAGAAGTTAATATATTATCTTCATATGATGAAGACTCATCATTTGAAGATTCATAATATTTATTATTAGTATAATTTTTATTTAAGGAAACATTTGTGATAGCTTCAACATTTTGTACCTTAGCCATGAGACAATGATATTCAATTGTTAATCTTTCTATAAGTCCAACATTACTTTGTCTTGAGGAATCATATTTTGAAGAATTATCTGATGAATCACTACCACTTGCACTCCAAGTATCATTTTACTTCAAGACATTCTTTGTCTTTGTCATGTAATACTTTTTCTTATTACTTTCAAAATGTTTTTCCTTTCTGTATTTTCTTTTCAGTAAAGGAAAATCAAGCCTTATGTATCCCACTTTCTTACATTCATAACAAGTTACCTCTGAATCTTTCTTATCCTTCTTATCTTTCTTTTTGAATCTGTATTGGAAGTCTCTCTTTCCCACAATCTTGTTCATCCTTCAAGGAAGATTAGCTAACTCATTATCTGAGTGATCACTATCACTTGATTCTTATATGAAAACATTCATGGCTTTGGAACTTATTATACTATCATGTGTTTTAGCTTTAGATGTAAAGGCTACACTTCCATTCCCATTTTTCTTTTTGATGAAATCAGCTTCTCGCTTCATTCTTGTCTTATGATGTAAAAGACTTCCAAAGATTTCATCAAGAGTAATCTGGGAAACCTTTCTATTTTCATCAATAGCTATCATTTTTTACTCCCATTCATTTGGAATTATGTCAATGATCTTTTCTACAAAAGATTTATCATCAAGAACTTTTTCTCCCATAGATTGTAAACTGTTGACAATTGTCATAAATTGTTGTTTCACTTTACACACTGGCTCTATATAAGGAAAAAAAATCCATGATACTCTGCTAGAAGCATTTCTCTTCTGGTTTCTATAACCTTGGATGTACCAAAATGTGTAACATCCAGTTTCTTCCAAATACAGTTGGATGCTTCACAAGAAGATATCTGGCTGTATATATTCCTGGTCATAGAGCATAATAAAGTATTGCATACCTTGTAATTCAGTTGATATTTTTGCTTCTCTTGGTTAGTGAATGTACTGACTTCTTTGTCAATTTTTTTTTTACCTCCAGTAAGCATAATAAAATTGTCTACACCAGTATTGATCACGAATGTCTTCATTCAATCTATCCAGTACTCATAATCATTCCCATCAAAGATAGGTGGTCTTGATGGATTTAGGTTGTCAATTGACCCAAAATTCATTCCTGCCATCTAATAAAACAAAATTGTTTCCACTCCACATGTTAGTGTAGTAAATAATTGAAACAGTAATAAGATCGAATAAGTGCTAGTAGTAAAAATCAGTGGAAAACTCATCTGATACCAATTGTTGGATCGAATATGTAGATGTTTATGTTTATTATATGGAACAATACAAGAGGAGGGGTGAATTTTAGGTTTAAAAACATTGTGTTTAAGAACTTAAGAAACTAGTTTAAATGATCTTAAACTAATACAATTCACAACAAAAACAAACAATGACAATTATATTGAATATAAGGGTATGATACAATGTAATACTATAAGAAAAGTAAAAAAATTGTATTCAAGATGAATACAATAATCAGAGTAATACAAAAGTGTGATATTCTATCATAATGCGTATAGAATCTAACAATATAAAATGTAATAGTATAAGTTAAATTAGAAAAATTACAAATTTATATGAAATAGAAAAGGAAACAAAACAATTTCCTTTCAAATAAAATTGACAGTGGAAATGTAATAGAATTACAATTCTATTAACCCAAAGAGAATGGTTATACTTTTCATTAGGATAAGAGGTCTGTCATACCACTACCTTGGTAAGCCCTCGATAAGATGATCGGTACGTCTGTCTACCTATCCCCAACAGCACACGATACGATGATCAGTTCGTCTGTCTGCCTATCCCAGGCAGCCCTCGATTTTATAGGTAATCGGCACCTCTATCTCTGAATAACATGAAATCCCTCAATACGATGATTGGTCGCACAAAGCACGAAAAAATCACTTATAGATATACAAAAAACTAAGAATGAGTCGTTCACATTTTTTAGTTTCAAGGATTTCGCACGGAGCAGAAGAGAAGTCACAGTATCACTCTCTAGAACTTGATAGCACAAAATGATTATTCTCATACACACACACACATGTATTCTTGTCTTCAAAAGACCTCCTATTTATAGGCCCTAGGGTCCAATAGTCACATTTCCTCCAATAGTCATACTTCTCTGAAAAACTCGGAGGGACTTGGACACCTGGCATTATAATGGTCATATTGAAATAGAAAATATGACATCATTTTGATTAGTTTGTAACTAATTCCATGACATTGTTTTGGTTATAACAAAAGATATATGAAGATGATAAACAAGAGTACGATTAATATGAAACATCTGTTTTTGACTAAGTACCAAAACAAGCATGTAATGAAAGTATGAGTATTATAAGTATTACTATGTAATGTTTTGAAACAATACAAAGTGAGTAGACTTATAAACCTTAGTATGATTAAAAGAGTCAATACAATTTCCAGAGTCAATACTAAAATTATAGTCAAGATGATCAGCATGGTCTATATGATTTGTATTATAACGCCCCGACCCTAGTAGCCCGGAGCCGGTGCTAAGGTTATGGTGTGTAATTTATTTCATACAAATGAAAAAAATAAGTTACACATCATAACACAATAGGAAGAACTTTCTAGTTTAGATCCTGGAGAATCGGAGACAACAGCTTTGCTTCTTTATCGCTGAGCTAAGAAAAAAAATCCAAGACTTGGAAAGGCTCTATCAACCTGTAAAAATTTAACAAAAAACGTAGGGTGAGCATTGAAATACTCAGTAATGGGTTTTTGAAAATACATAAATACAGCCTTTGAAAACTAATTTGAAAATACTTTTCCATACTTAAATTTTTTTCTTAAATGAAAAACTACAAGACAAAACAAAAGTCGATGTAACACAGTTAAATCACTTCATACTTATACACTAGAACACTTAGCCAAAACCCACTTAATAGACAAGATAAGCATGCTAATAAAAAGGCATGGGTTATACAATGTAAAGAGTCCATAAAAAAGAAAGGTGTGCAAGAAAAACAAAGCGTAAACATCATCAGAGTCGCGCACAAGCGCATTATCTTCAAAAAAAGATGCACATCATGACATGATAATTGTAATACAACAATTGTAAAGAAATTCTGGAAAAGAAACTGGTCATGCATCCACATTGACATATCATATGTCTTGTTTTTTTTAAAATCTGATACTCATAGGTAAGGTTCTATAACCAAGGATATTCCTCTAGTCGGAGTAATCACTTGGTTGGTCATATTCTAAAAATATATGCTAAAGGACTCATTGTCACTGTGTCAAGGCCTTATGCCATGAACTAGGGGTAATAACCCAAACTGACTATCTCGAGAACTATCGATGCATCGAGGAGCTTACTTTTACCGGTCTCCAAACCGGAGGGCTTACTTTAACCAGTCCCCAACCTGGAGGGTTTTCTTTTTTACTGGTCCCCATCCCGGTAGTCCGATACATTTCTCACATGTTGTAAGGTCAGATATTCAAGGTGTCCCATACCACTTTGAATATTTAATTTTCAGTTTCATATTACCCAAGGTGTCCCATACGACTTTGGGTAATACCATTTTCATTTCTCATTACCCAAGGTGTCCCATACCACTTTGGGTAATTTATTTCTTAGTTCATTATCATGATGAGTCGTATCCATGAATAATATGAATAAGGTAACAATTATATAATTGGTTTACAAATACATTATACGACAGATAAAATTGAAAATGTGGAATAAAAGTAGGCATGGTTCAGTAAGCATTATATTTGCATAGAAAAATTATTTATGCACATAAAATGATGAATGTATGAGATTTTCCCCAAGGGTATTAAATGGTGAGTCTCCAAAATTCCAGTACATGGAAATGAACTACATGGCATTAACTATTGTTCGTCACAGGTCATTGTACTTGCAAAAAATCTCCATCCACTAATAATCACTGTGGCATGCTTGGTAAAAAATAACAAACACTTGCAATATTTAAAGTTCCAACACTTAAAAATAAACCACTTTAAATAAAATACATTTCATTAATTATTGTTCTTCACTGGTCATAGAATTTTCAGTTAAACTCTGATCACTAAAAATCACTGCAACGATTTTGGTATAAAAATAATAGAGGATTTCTACGTATTAACATAACCCTTAAATCCCTATCATTTTAATACAAGTTTAAGATAGGCATACACATATCCTTAAAAAACACAAATCATTTCAATGATGACATTAGTCAAGTTCATTGGTGTACCCTTAGAGAGAAAAATATAAAACAGCATATCCAAGCACTAATATCCTACATGCATAAAAATATGAATAACAATTTCTTGAATCTAGGGTTTTAGATATTAACCTTAAAATACACATACTTACATAGGGATATATACACAAAGTATATATATAGGTTCTCTCATAAATTAAACATGGTTCACTTAAAATCTAAAAACCTCTAACTACTTACCATTTATTCAGTTAAAAAAAACAAAAACATGTGGGGGTTTTCATTAGACTGTAAATACATAAACATATAAAAACATTGTTTTTAACTATAACATAATTGTACATAAACCAAAGACCAAGTTCACATCAAATATATTCTTCAAAGATAAGTATTCATCTCTTAAAAATCAAAACCTATTTACATTCCAATACATAACCTTATACAAATATATATATATATATAAGGCATACATAATGATCATACCTATTAGGAATTTATTTTTAAATAAAAAAGACCATTTCCAAAACTATAATTCCTAATATAAAATACTGAATTATATGTAAAAATTAGAAATAGATTTTGTATGGTTACCTATATTTATAAGTGTATACTTAAACACCTGAAAATACATAAATAAAAGTTATGTAATGGTTTTTCATACAAGAAAAAAACCCTTCATAACTACCCCTTTTATAAATACTTAAATAAATAATAATAATAAACAATCTCCTTGGAATCCCTTAAACTGGAAGAGGTTAAGGGGTATACCTAAACATATATAAATTTATATGTATATGTATATATTGTATAAAAAGGGTTACATAAACAAAACTCAAAAGAAAGAAAACCCTCAAATCCTTTTAGGAAAAAGAAAAGATACAATTTTCAAAGCCATACACTATGTATTCAAAAGAGGAGAGTCATAGTGCCTATACTAAATATGTATAAGTTTATATATATATATACATATCGTATACCCATGTATATGTAGTGTGTGTGTTGGGTTTTCAAATTATAAGGAGGTGGGGGTATCCAATATGTTTGTAGACACGAAGGAAAACCCCCTTAGAAGCCCTCTGTTTGCTTAGAGGGGAAAGCATGGGAAGTATATACCTGTAAAAATAATCCGTATATATATATGTATTGCATGTATATATATGTGTAAAGAGGAGCATGGGTAGGTTTAAAAAAAACACAAAATCATGGAACCCTTACCGCTTAAGGAAGAAACTCACTGTAGGGGGAGGATTGCTGGGTGGCTGGAGAAACGGGAGGAAATTGGGTGGCTGGAGGTGGTCCAGTGAGGTCGCGACCACCTAGAGACGCTGTAAGGTAAAAGCGGGGTGACCAGAGGCATGGCTCCGGCACTAGTGTGGTCGTGCACGGGGAGCGTGGTGTGGTGGTTTGTGTGGTGGCAAGGCGACGGCGAGGTAGGTGTCGCGGCGGCGCGGGTTGGCTCCAGAGGTCCCCTATTACACAGAGGTTTCATCATTCTTAAAGGGAAATGATCTGGGGGGGTTAGGCCGATCCTACGATGTACTAGGAAGGTGGGTGCATGAGGTCAACCTAAACAGTGGTGAGGGTGGCGTCTTTGGCAAACTAAGTGCTGGTTGGCGGGGCCCTGATGCGAGGTAGAGGACGACGGGAATAGCGGTTAAAAAAATGACGGCTGGGATCTGACCTTGGAGAGATCGGATGGACGGGATGAAATGAGCGTTTTAAAAAAACATCAATGGTCGGGATCTGTCCTTGGCGTGATCGGACAATCGCGGTTCAAAAGATATGTAATGAGTGTTAAAAAAACATCAACCGCCGAGAAGGAATAGTACGTTTTTTTAAAAATAGTTTTCTTTTAATGAAAAAAAGTATATAACATTAAAATTGAATTTACACAATTTAACACATATTTCTAACTTAAGGATTCCAAATATAAAAATCCCATTTTAGACTATGTAAAATACCATAACATTTGATATAAATCTTATAAATTTTATAATTATTATACTAAACTTATATTGGGAACTTATATCTTTAGATTTCAAAAATCCAATTTATATCATACCCCATCATTTGATTCAAAAATAATTTTTCCCTATTTCAAAATACATAGTTTTAAAGATCCAATAAGATAAATTTTTTATTTATTGTGGATACCCCTTCGAGACATTTTAAAATACTATGTTTTTCCACCATACTAATATTATCATGATATTTAAGAAAAAATCAAAATAGATTCATTTTCAGGAATAATATTTTATTTTAATACTTGAAGATATAATTCTAATATTTTGTACTTATTAAAATATTGAAATACCATAATATTATAAAAGTGTAATAAAGAAGAAATTTTTATAAAAAGATGCTCATTATCCATTGAAACCCAATGGTCATACAACAGTCATATTCCCTTAGAGGTCCATTATAAAAACAAGGGGTAGGGTGTTTTACATTTTCAAAACACCGGACCCTTGGCGGATGGCTCTCCTAATACCACTGGTGCTGAGTGCGTGCACGGTGGTTCTGGATGTTATATTTTTCACACTAATGGACCCTGAAGACAACGACTATCTGATTCCCTGTGTTGTGATTCTCAGTAGTCCTGTTGTGGCCGTGTTAGGTCTTGTGCACGGTACTTTCAATTAGATTGGTCTTTTTGCAATGTAACTTTTTTTAATATATACCAGTTTACCGTATTCTTCATGTTTTATTTCGTTAAAATTCTTTATCAGCACAGAAAGCACAAAATAAAATAAAACAAGAGACATCATTAAAATCATAACATTGTTCACTTGAACCAGTTTATAAAACATGGGGTGTCACATGTATAGGCAGTACGATCAACATGGTCAGTACGATCAGCATGGTCAGTACGATCAGCATGGTCAGTACAATCAGCATGGTCAGTAAAATCAACATGTTCAGTATGATCAGCATGGTCTGTGCGATCAGCATGGTCCGTACGATCAGTATGGTCAGTACGATCAGCATTGTAAAAGACATTTGTGATTTCCAAAACAAGATATAGAAGTCAAAAGAGAACTTTTGACTCAACAATTATTACATGATTATATAATAAGATATTTTTGAAAAATATTTTTAAATGGTTTTACATTATTATTTCTACATTCAGGTAATAATATTTCCATGAAAAGTGTAATGAAATTATTGTTCGTGTACAGAGAACTACCCCCTCATGCAATGATATCATTCTTCATCTCCATTAAAACCTCTCATGATAGGGAATTATAATGGAATAAATATTTTTACATTTTATAAATGTATGATAATTATTATTTATAAATACATCTTGATTTTTTATATTCACATACCACCATGTGTTCCATTTTTTTAAGTACGATAACATCGTTTGTGGAAGTGTGGATTACAGACATAACATAGTGATGCGATAAATTTACACAATAAATGAAATATAGTAAAGATGATTTAAATTTAAAATATGTAAAATAAATAACTTCTATATGATATTAATGTTATAATTATCTTTATAGAAATATGATACATCATTTTTACTATTACATAATCAGACATTGAAAAAGTGATAACGTCATTCATGGATGAGTATGATACCTATTCCTCGACATGATGTGATTCCTTTTAAATAAAAATAATTATATATATATATGTATATATGAATAAATAACATGGTACTTATGGATTATATATAATTCTATAAAAATAAATGTTAGAAACATTCCTTCCATAATCATCATTAAAAAATGATAATGTTACTCATGCCTATGTATGACCTACGATCTCCATGACTAAAACGTTGATTATTTTTTCATAACCATATTTTATGATTTTTCTAAAAGTATAATTTATGTATAAATATGGTAATAATTTCATGATTTTTATTATGTGTATTTTAATTTAATGACTCCTATGTGTATAGTTGATCTTACAGTGTACATTTTCACACAGAAATCGAATATGGTCAAAAAAACTAATGTTAAATTTGTTGATTAATTAATTATTTATGAATTGGTTAAAATATAAATAAAAGTAATTATAAATATGAAATATTTTAACAATAAAGGTATTAATTATCAGAATTTTACTATTCATAGAGATAAATTCACATGTGACAACTGGGACACAGGGTAAGGGATCTCATCTAAATCTCATATCATTGTAAAATTTCATTGATGGTATGAACCTTTATTATTATATATTTTTATATTCAGACTCTTTAATATTATATATCTATATTTAACATATTCTATTGTTATTTAATGTATTTTTAATTTTATTCATACATAGTGCTTATTTTTTTAAATGATAAAATTTTTATAAGACACATTGAATGTTTAAATATTTTATTTTAAAATATTTTATCCATGTTAAATATTCATAATATTAATATACAAATTTATTTGTAATGTAAATTTTATTTATATTATTAATTTATTTCAAATGCATTGAAAATTAATCTTTTTACGTGTTTCATATGAAACATTTGATAAATGACAAAATGAATGTTCAATTCTTAAGGTACATTACGATAATTGATTTTTCACCATTGTGGGCATGGTTTTATATATTTAATTCATTTACAAGAATAAATATTTTGTTAATTGAATGAACTTATTGATTCTTTTTCTGGATTTTGGTATTGAAAATGTTCCTTCAAACTAATGTCGTATTTTTATTGAATATACGATTTTGACTAAAAATTGTTTTCTAATATCCATGAGTGATTTTAATTTTAGTAAAATGATTTTTTAAAATGATAAACTACTTTATTTAATGTTTTGGTTCATGGAAATTAAAAATTCTATTTGTGCCCGGATGAAATCTGGTGAGCTTGTTATATCTTACATGATGGGTGCCCCAAGATAACTCTCCAACGGATAGGGTAATAATAATAATCTCTAGATAATTATATTTAATGTTCATTGTATGGTTATTTCAATCATTAAGTGTTTGGTAATGGAAAAAAGGGATGATGTTCCAAGGTACCTACATGAATTTTCATAAAAATAATATTATTTGAAAAGATAAATTATATTTATTATAGAATGATATTTCCCTTTTACGTAAAATGTTATGTTTTCAAGAAATGGGATTCATGATTTTCCTTTTTTATAAATTTAGTATGAGTTTCATTCTTTTTATATCCCTTACTATGATTTTTTGATCATACCATGTTTTTAATGATTTTTCACAGGACTTATGTATGAGTAAGAGATTTTAATAATACATTTTGATATTATTGAATAGTTTTAATATTGTATATCCTGATTTATTTAACATGTTTTAGATTATGGAAAATATGGATACTATTATGAGGTTTCCACTTTGTATCGTATCATTTTTTATGTATAAGATATGCCATAATTCCCTAAAAATATATTCCTGAAAAAGTCCTCAACATGAGAGAAAGTAAAATTCATGATATAACTCAAGGTTCTAATCTTTTTAAAGGTATTTGAATTTATAATTGACTTCTTTTGAGAACAACCCAAGGTTCCTAAGGATGATATATATCAATTGATTCTCTAAGATGATGTATATGTTCTTACTTATGTTTTTCAGGATTCATTCTCATTCACCATTCTATTATTTTATATCCATCTTAGTATGAATATCATATTACCCTAAATATACTAATATTTTATAATAATTAATGATAAATGATTATTCACCTCTTTCTCATCAAATGAGAAATGAGAATATTGATTTTGTGAATTTATATACTACCATCTCCCAGAAGTGATGTGTTTTTTTCATTTATGCATTACCTATGTGGTAAAAATGCTATATTTAATGAATATATTAAATATCTAATAAATAATATATAAACTATAAAATTTTGTTTCCATCTTCCCCTCATTCTAAAATATATATAAATGTGGATGAAGAACACATTTGTATGTATTAACTACCATTTCCCTGAAGGGATGTATTTCATTTTTCATCACCGCTTTGTAAGAACGATTATATATATATATTTATTATAAATAAATATTATACTTAACAAATGATTAATATTTTTGATATGATGAAACCATGACAGTGTTTAAAATACCATATTCATCATAACAAAACATGCATCGAAAATTAATAACTTTTTAATAGAATGCTCATTTTAATAATAAAATTTATAATAAATTGATTAGTTGAAATTATAACAGAATGACACAAAGTATGTTATTGTTTAATATATTTATATAATATATTCTTATTAAATAATTATTTATTTTACAAGATATTATAATGATTATGATACTTCATGACACTTGTGGTACGGTTTTTTCATATCACTTTTCCAACTTGTGAGACATATAAAATATTTACCAATAATATTTATCATGTGGTGTATAGAGTAAGAATTTTCTATGTTATAAAATTATTTTCATTAAATTAATTGAAATTAGTTCTACATTCTATGCTATATATTTCATTGGGGTATTGACTCAAATGTGACATATGAAGTAGGGTTTTATATTACAATATTTTTTTAATGACTATATATGGTAAATTTCCATTGATAGAAATTATATTAATATTATTTTTAAAAATATAGATATTGTTCATGTTATATTTTTATTCTATAATATTTTACAAAATACTGAAAATTTACTATATTTTTCAATACAAATTATTTATATAATGTTTTAATAGAAAACCACCTTAATCCACATTTGGTCGTCAAAAGTTTTATTTTATATCCATACACATGAATTTTGTTATGTATGTTCATAAATATAGATAAAACATAATAAAAAGTTCATTATAATTAAATTTAAATTTATTTAAAATATATTCATTTAAATATTGTAAAATTAATAAACTCAAAAATATCTTTTATTACATATAAAAAAATTTAAAACAATGTTTTCTTTTATCATATTCAATATGAACCATTTTATCCAAGGTCTTGAATGTTATATTCCTAGAATATATCATTAAGAAATTCAATATAAATTTTCAAGGAAAATAATATTCTCAAAATTCTATGAGTTTTTCTAAAAAAAATATCAAAAGGAATTGATATATTTACATGTTTTAATAGAGGTGTTCGAATTATAATTTATAGGCAGTTTCATCTTTGTTCATATCATTTTGGGATTGTTATAATTCACTACCGATATGATCAAAAGGCAGTTGAATTATTATTTCCCTAGATAGATTACAGTGATTTTGATTTCAAGATGATTGTTTATGATATATTTCTTTCCCTTAGGTTAATAAGGTTATTATGAAACTACTGAGTTAAAAATATATTTTCACGAGGTTATTCAATGATGAATTATTTAAATTTTTAACTATTTAGCTCCCCTTCCTTGGGGTTTAATATGATGAAATGATGAATGATTTTTAGTCTTCTCGAAAACACACATATATTTTTCAACATATGGTGGTTGGGCCTAGAATTATAAGGTCATATATTTAATTCGGAAATGATGGACATCTATAAAGATAATACACATTTGGATTATGAGTTAAGTTGTCTCAGTAAGGGACAGAATCCAATAAAATGGACTTATCCTTGAAATGGACAAGGAAATGAATGAATTAGGATTGATCTTAATATATTTTGATAGAGGAGGTAGTGATCATTTTAAAAGGAAATAAATTTCTATATATTTTCCTATTCCAAATACATATCTCTTTATTATGATATATTATCATAAATTATGCTTTAGTATTTATTATTCCACACACTTATGACTTTTTTTTAGGAAAAATATTTATCACATAATTATGTTTAATGATCTTTGAATTATTTTTAATCATTAATATTTGAAATGGTAATGAAGTTATGTCATTATACATTTATTATTTTCAATTAAGATCATATATTTATATCTATATATTTGACCATTACTGAGCATCAATCTCACCCATTCCTCACCATCATACTTCCCAAGAATATAATGAATATATTATGTATGAAATATATAATAAGGGTTCCATGGGAGGAGATTATTGTTCATGGTTTTGAAGATATTTTAAACAAAATGTAAAATATATATAGTCTCTAAGTATACTAAACATTTACAATGATCAGAAAATTGTTACATTGAAATGTTTTGAATTTTAAATTAAAATTATTTAATATTTATGTATGAAATTATTTGGTCACTTATGGATTACCATGGGAAGGAGAAATAAAATAAGATTGCGTGTTTATATTTTAAATAAGATTAATTGGTCATGAACACTGAGTCTCACTATATTAAAATGCATTTGAAATATCATGCATAAGTAAGAATAATAGGAATCCACATTAGTGATTCTTTTCAAAATTAACATAGGATCATTTAATAAAGGAATGATATTAACAATAGATAATGGTAGTTTCAATATAATAGTTAATCATATGTACTTTAAATAAATTATTATGAATACATGTAAGTTTCATAATGTGAAAATAAAAAAGGAATTATATAAAATTAATTTGATGATTTGAAATGAGGAGGGAGAGAATAAAAGAGTGATTTTGGTTTCATGATGACTATATAAATTAGATAATGAAATTATTTTAATTTCATTGAATGGTAATTACCAATGAATATTAAATCATTTGGATAGAAAATCACCAGTTATGAACTCACAAATACATAATCATATGTAATTGAAATTTTTTTATCAAAAAATTACTACATTAATTAAAAAGTGGAAAAGAATAAACCATTCCATAATATGTATCTTATTAAAGAGTGGGGGACTCTATGAAAATCACATTTTTTCCATTGGAGGGAACTATAGAGGGAGATACAAGGTAAATTTCATCATTAATGCTTTTTGGTGGAGTTTGGTGATAGAATGGTTAGGGGTTATAATCTTTTACTGTTTGAAGAAAGGGGTTTTTTTCATGCCAAATATTTTTAATTAAGGGGAAGAATGGTATCACATTGGGGATAGGTTGGTATGGTGAGATAACTAAATTATTTTCACATATGTTTTTCAGAGATGTTAGTATGACTATCAAAACATTAAAAGGTATTATAGAAGGTATAAATGTCAAATTATTTTTGAAATTTCAATCCCCATTTGATTAACCATTTTAACACTTAATAATAATAATTTAATATTAGTCAATGTAATTATTTTATCAGTAAAAATATCATATGACAATTTTTATATAATATAAACATGATTAATTAAACTCTATGATCCATCGAACAAAATTAAATTTATAATTACAATAATGTTACCTTTTAAATTAACTAATTTAGTGTATAGAAAAAAATTATTGAAGGATTACATTGGAATTGATAGGTTCCATTAATTTATTTAACATAAATTATCAATTAATTTTGTATTAATTTATTTATATATATTAATAAACATAAAATTATTATTTTTATATAAATTAAATATATGTACTTCAAAAATAATAATATTTATAAAATTATATAGTTTGAAAAAAATATTGCTTCACTAATGTATCTAATAATTACATTTGAAAGATAATTTTATAATAAAAATTGAATTTTAAAAAATAATTTCCTTTCATAATTATTATTAAAATGTAAAATTATTTTAATTAAAATCAAATATAAAAGTTGATAGAGAATTATATTTTATTATTACTGTGTGTAACATATAGAAAATCAATTTTTTATAAAATATTGTTTTAATGAATAAAATTATGTTACATGACAACATAAAACATGTATTTAATTTTCGTGATGTAATTATGTTTATTGAAAATTGAATAAGTTTTATATTTCTTTAAATTCTTTCCACTTTTTTTAAGAAAAGAACATTTTAAAAAAATAAATGACCAAAAAAGTTTCATTTTTGGGTAAATATCAATTAATATCATAAAATGTTAAAGTCATTTTTCATGATATAATATGGAATATTTCTATCCCAATACAAATTTTTTAGCAAATAATTTTTTTTATAAACCACTATTTTATTTTCATATATTCAATTTTACAGTATATTTAAAAAATTAATTTTTCACTATTCACCAAAATACAAACTATTAGGTAAAAATACCAAACAAATGTATAGTAATATAAGACTGACATTATTAATTTCATAATTATTATCATTTTCTATAATTATTATCACAATAGATATATATATATATAATATGTGAAAATAAGAAATATAAAAAAATTACTAAAAAAATGTCAATATTGAAATTGAGATAAAATATATAAAACTATTTTGATAAAATATATAAAACCACATAAAACTAAAATAAAAAACTGCCACACAATATTTAAAACTAAAATACAAAATCCACAAAAAAATATTCGTTTTATATTTAAAAATTTGTACATAAAATTATTTATATTATCCAAATTTAATTCTACAAAACCATTTTTATTTTTTTTCTATATAAAAATTAATGAAGTAAATTATATTATATATATATATATGTAATACTATTTATAGTAATATTTTAAAAACCAACATATGTAATATTTTAATATTATAATTTTATTTTATTTTATATTATTCGTTAATTGTAAAAAATTTGCTGATAAAAATACAATTCATCATTATACCAATTGGATATACATATTTTCAGCAGCCATATTTCTAATGATAATATTTCTAGTCAAAAAACATATAGTCATTTATATTTTATTTCTACATATATCCTCTCTAAAATCATTTATTCCATTCACACTTCATAAGTCACAACACTCATTCACATAGTTTTCATTTTAGATCACAGAATATGATTTTCCCTTTAATTTTATTCTGGGTCATTATAGTTTTTCATTTTGTATTTATGATTTTCATCAGAGAATATAATATAGTATATATATACATGGGTCGAATATTATTTTTTTAATAATTCTGTCACTTTATTTTATGAACTACAGTGACATGGTCTTCTATAAATTGAATTCCAATTAGGAATGAATAAGTTCTTAATTATACAAAGTAAAGATATAACTCATGTGAAAAACCTTGGTTGTTTTTTACTATTATAGCATTTCATATTCGAACAGACATTAAATATTACAATCAGTGATAATACAGTCATTGTAAAATTTTCATTAATACTATAAAATTAAATGATATGTGAAATTCCAGCTGACGCAGATAGAAGGAGGGATAACCTAGAAAAGTAGAATCATATCATATGAAGAAAATTTATCTAAGAATTCAAAGGATATATAATAACTAGTATCATTTCTATACCATTCCTAACTGATAATAATCAACTAATTCATGAATTAAACAATTTACAAGATACTTCCAATCTTATCCTCATCATGGGAAAATCCATGTTTTTCAAATAACCACAAGAAAGTGTCGCAATCACACACATTTTCTTCAGGGGGTATGATATCTTAATAAGGTTTTTGTGTATTAGCCATAACATTATAAACATATATATTTTCTTTTAAATAAAAAATGATTATTATAATTTATATTTATTAAAACATTATAAATGATTATATACTGTGGTTGATAAAAATAATAACTTGATACGAACAAATCCAAATCATATTTTTGTTGAATATTTATTGTTTTAATTAGATATATTTTTTTATAAATTTATATTATTTTCTAATAAGAAATATTTTTATAAATATTTCTTATTAAATAAAGTTTATTTAATTATAAATGATAGTGTAGTTTAATGAAGACAGATATTATATTTATAAGGGTGAAATTTATTAATTCCCTTAAAATATAAATTTCAAAATAAATGAGATTTTTTATTTAAAATTTTAATTATTATATTTAAACATTTATTTGGGTTAAATAGATTTTTTTTGATTTATAATATAAAAAATTTGATATTTTTAATTTTTGACATTTTTTAAAGACAATTAAAATTTTTAGAAAAAAATTAAATATTTTTATAAATATATAGTAAGAATTATGAGCTCATTAAATAAAAAAACCGATGTGGTAAATGATATAAATTTAATACACGTAAAAACATATATTCTAGCGTTAAAATATTTTTTATTCTGTAATATTATTTGAGAAAACCTCAAATAATCCTTCATATAATTTAATATATATTTATATAAAAGTAAATTATTTATCATCATGTCCCACTTCATCATCCACAGTGAGGTTATTTTCATATTTTAAGTTCAATTGATTAAATAATATTTTAAATCAATTCAATTTTGTAGAAACCATTTGAAAAATCATTGGAGGGTTTGGGGATTTTATTATTTTATTATATAGAGTCCAAAACCTATGTTTGGAAATTTAAATTTAATCCCCCCTCAATTTTTATAAATAAACTCTTAAAATCCCCCTCTGTTTAACTTAAAAACCCTTTATAATATATTAAATCCATTATCTCACTCTATAAATCCACCAAACATTTTTAATACGTGATTATTTATGTACACTCATTATACTACTAATGTTGTCATTTAATTACCGATTCTAACCATTCTTATAGTGAATAACTATACCTAATTCAATATAATGGAATTTAACAAGATTTTCCCATCCTTCGTTGCTTGGGGACTTCCATGTTGGTAACCCCCAGACCAAAATTTTTGTGTTAATATTGTAGAATTTTTTTCATAAATTTTGGATCAATTTGGAAATTAAAGGAATGTATATGATATTAATTCGGTAGGTTGGATTAAAATTATATATCCCTCAAACACATTTTATTATGGTTTCATCTAATGAGATTCCATGTATCATGAATTATAGGTTATCATAAGTACACTATGTAATGATTCATTGATGGTTAGCCTGAACATATTATTATGATTTAATGTATTATATTGTTGACGCATTCTTGTGTTTCCTTGATGTTATTAATTTATATCATGATTTTTTGTACGTGTTTTTATTATCCCATCATTTATGTCACCACTATATGCATCATGAATCACACTTATTGGTTACATAATGATATACTCTAATTATTCCCCAATGAGGAGTAATATAACACAAAATTCTTATTTATTTCATTATTAATTCACTTATATAATTTTAATATCGATAGAATAAAATTTCATGTTTTGGAGAATTTAAATAATTTAGTTTTACCAATTATTAATGATATTGTTCTGTGTAATAATTTTATGAATGACACTATGACTCATGATTTTCTAGGATTGTCTTATTTTTATCATTTTGTAATCAATCATGAATTATGGTGTATTAAAAATATGGATTTTAAATGTTGGTATCTGAGGAATATTTATAAATTTTATGGAATTAGGATCAGATAACTTTAGTGAAAGACATAAAGATAAAACGTATCATAAGACAAAATCCTTAAATTATAATAATTTATTATATAAGAGGCTTCTATGAAAAATAAGTTTGTTTAGATAATAAAAGTTGATTTGGATCTAGCATAGTTTTACATAAGGAAAATAACCCTAAAAAATTAAAATTGTGTAAAAAATCAATCATATCATAATGCATTAAAAAAAATAGACCTCTCTACAATCTTTGTTTCACACTCTGGGGTGAAATTATTTGAAAACATCACATGATACACACCAACAACAATAAAACAAACCAAAAGTGACTATAAAATATCATGTTAGGAAATAAATCGAGGATAAAATATTTATATATATATCCCAATAAATTAATATGTTAATGATGTATACCATTTATGAGTTATTTCTATATGTTCACAATTTCATGATTTTATGATTATTAGTTTAGTAATTCCCATCCCAAATTTTAGTTTGGTGGATTTATAATATTAGAAATTAAACCAAATAAATAAATTAAATATTATCACAAATATTTCAACACATTATTTCATCTCATGAAAATTTAGTAGTATAATTAACACAAAACCTCAAAATATTGGATTCATGAAAATAATTAATACATAAAATTTGTTAATTGTATTATAATAAGAAGATAACTCGCCCACATTCGAAATTTTTGGGAATAAATTCTATGCAATAATTGTGATACCTAATTTTTTAGAATTCGATGTTATTTAAGGCATGGTATGGATTTAATTTTATATAGAATCAATATATTCTAAGATAATTAAATTACCCTTTCTATGATCAATCACCTTATGATTCTATACAACCGAAGTGAGGTGGAACAATCTCCATTATAATAATCATCTCAATCAAGGATTTTATTTCATAGTTGAAAGAATATATCTTTGAAATTTTTTATTCTATGGAAAAGAAAATCATTGAAGACATACCCCATGAAACAAAGTATATTAATGTGTTTCTTGAATGATTTTCTAGTCCTTTTCCAAATCTTGAGGTTTAGTTCACAATAGTGTAAATACAAGGATACACACCAATTTTCTAGAAGCCATATAGAATAACCTCTAGTAAATATGATTAGATGAAATATATATAAAGGAGAGTATCGTTAAATGGATTATACTTCTATCTTTTTAACGGTGGGGTGAGAAACAATTTTCATCAAGAAGAATTATTGTCTAATGTACCGCTTAAGTAATTATATTGAGAATAACTAGATTCTGATAAAGAAAAAATATCTTCTAACATGGACTACTGATTTATTTGATCTTATATGTAGAGATAAGGACATATTTAATTTGTATATTTAGTTATGATGTTTTTATATAAATAAGAATAAGGTGGCTATAATGATGAAAACTTTTTGTACAATGTATAGGGACTACGATTTCGTTATGATTCCATTTGGAATATCTAATTCTCTAGTTATATTAATGGAATTAAATAAAACAGTATTTAGGGATTTCCTTGATTAATTTGTTAGTGTATTTTCAAAGATATTTTCATATACTCCAAAATAATAGAGGAACATGAGGAGCATTAGAATTCTACAATAAGGACATTAAAATAAAAAAATATTTTTAGAGAATAATAAAACTGATTTTTATATGAAGAATGTAATATTCGCATGGCATGTGATCACAATTATAGAGATACATCAGTATCCATCCAAAAATAGCTATTAAATAATATCCTATACTATCCTCCATTATGTAAATCCATTTTTTACATGGATTATATAAGATTTATCACTAATTTGGAAGAATATTTTCATGATTTTTAATCAAAATAGAGAATATTACTCAACTAAGAGTGATGTTTCGTAGGAATAATTAATCTGGTGAGAACATTAAATTATTAATAAAGTGGGTAGTCTCTAATCTTGTACTAAACATTCTAACCAGTGGTTGTATTTGTGATCTACAGTACTGTATAAATAACTAGATTAGGTTGTTTACTTATGAAAGGTAAAAATATCACGTACTATGCCTCCTACTAATTAATGATCCATGTGAAAAATATACCTTACTCGTGATTTGGAAGTAGATATAGTTATTTTCATATTAACTATTTCAGGACATTGCCTTTATTGGTAAAATTATGAAATATATACTAATCATAAAAGGAAAAATTATATAATCACAAAAATGAAAAAATATTCACTAATGAATGTGATTTAAGATGAAAAATTATTTTGAAAATTTAATCCATTACTATTTGAGGGAGGAAAATCATATAGAATATGATATAAATAGAATGGATCTCGCATGCCTATCCGTTAAGTGGAATCAATGTGATATAATATTCATGGATATTCAGTAGATAATAAAGGGATGAATAAAAGAAACATCATCTAACCTTTCACCAATTACCTATATATCATTCATTATTGAGAGGATCTAATAGGCCCAAAAGGCTGATTAAGATCTACTGGAAAATGTTTAGACAATCTCGATGATAAAAATTTATAAATAAAGAATTTTATGGAATGAAACATGTATTTAGGTCCCATAAAAACAAGAACAGAGTAGGGAACTTACAAATGATGTTTATAAATCATCATTTTAATTATATAAAAGAAAACTCAATGATTTATATGGATATAAAGGAAAACATCAAGTTGGATAACATGAATGTGAAAGTTAAATAATTTATGACTTTATTTATTGTATGAAAATAAGTAATGTATGAATTAAATAAGACTAAATGTACTTCACAACCATTAAACAGAATAGTACAGAAATCAAAAAACATAACGAACAATTTCATAATAGGAACCCCTCAAATATTTGAAAAAAAATAAAAATATACACCCTATATTTTAAAAATTAAATAGAAATGATAGAACAAATATTTCTATATGAAATAAAAAACTATTTAAATATAAAATTTCCACTTATATGAATTGAGTTTCGAACTACCCAAAAACATAGTTGCAATCAGTATGTTTTATTGAGTCTGATAATACTTACATAATTTTTGTGGAATCGTAACCCACACTTATTAATATTAACATAACCATTATAAATAGTAATATGACCAACAAAATGTTAAATTGACTATTTATTTTTCTTATAATAACTTATGAGAACATAATTTTGTTTTCAAGGTGTTATAAAATAAGTTATAGTTTCAAAATTGTTATTTTTTAATATAAATTATGATTTTATTTGAAATTTAATTTTCTTATATTTAAAAAATTATTTGGATAAAATATAGTTCATTTTTTAATTCTATAAATCAATAAATTGTTATAATGAATTTTTTGGATTAATCTGAATTACTCAAATTTATGATGAATAGTGAAATATGGCAATTTTCAATATATATATATACATATTATGTTAAGTAAACTATCCCTATGAAAAATTAATGATGTAAGCACCCATTTTCTGATATCAAATTCTCAAATTACTATTTCGGGTTACATGAATCCAGAATATTAATATTCATGAGCAGAAATATTAAACTAATGATTAAAATAATGGAAAACCCCTCCTCTCCTCCACTATAAATACCACCTCGTCCATTCTTCCTAGAACACCTCTCACAATTTTATAACTGTATAAATATAAAAAACCAATAACAATGATCTTCCCCACATCCAATAGCTTCTGGTATCACAAAAAGGCCAAAACCAAAGGCATTACAGATGATCTCAATGATAAGAGATGATGATGTAAAAATCAACATTCATTTTGTTTCATTTTGGTTTCTATACTTTTTATTTGCTTATACTATCATCCAACCCTTAATCCAATATTAATGGAAGACAAATAATCCTATATAATCTATATTTTATCTATCCTATGGAATAATTTATCAAAATATACTTTATTATCACCATTTTATTCTAAAAAGAAGACCACGGTATGTGCAATGTCTTTTTAACAACAATGTTGATGATGTGTCTTCAATTTCCATTAATTCATTAAATCATGGTTGTAAAGCAGTTTTAATGTTTTAAAAATAATGAAATGTTTTTTATATAACCTATATTACAGTTTGGAATTAACTTTTATGCGTAATATTAATGCTTAATGGTAATACTAATTTGATATTATTAAAGAATCCTCAAAATGATCTAAATGAATATCACTAATGATTTATATAATTATTCTTCCTAAAAAATAAAACCAAAATTATTTATGGAATAATTAAATATTATAAAAACATATTGACACCATTTTATTCAACTTTTTTTGTTTTTTTCATTTGATAATAAAATTATTTACGAAACAACAATGGAAATAATGTAATGCATGCACCTGTAACAATGGAAATAACAAAATATAATATCTAAATGGGTAAACTGTTGTTATAAAATGATCATTAAAGGTGTTATAACATGATTATAATTCTATAAAAAACAAATAACACACTTTTAACCATTCCACTAGTGGTTTAAACAATAATTTTGTAAAATCAACATAAAGCTTGGGAATTCTTAATCAAGGTTCCATACGTTGGCTTAACCTTCTACTTCATTACTTATGGGTTACTGAGATTATTTTTGTATATAGTTTATTTTATATTATTTTATATTATGTTTATTTATAGTTTATAGACATAATAGTTTCATTATATTATTTATCAATTCAATTAGATGATTTTAAAGGACTTTTCTATAATATTCATCTTGTAAAATTCCATTTTTCAAAATTCTAGAAAATATTGTTATACAGTTATCCATGTTTTAGAAATATGTTATAGTTTTTGGGAATTTTTGAGGTTGATGTTTGGGAACTGTATATCCATCCAATTCATTGTGCTTGTGTCATTTGGTCGTCAAATGAATGGTAACATTATGTGTAACTACATTGGTTACACCTTAAAGTAATCATAATGATTATATTGTATGGTAGCCATGAGGGCTACAATTAAATAAGTAGAAGTGATGGTTTCAAAAGAATTATTTGATTCCCCAATATAACATTATCATTATATACATAATCTAAAACTTTTTTAGAAAATGTCATTTTTCATAATGTAATTTCATATCGATGAGAAGTATGTCTTTGGGAAAATGATTTCATTTGTTTATTAGTATTCATGGACAAATGGTTTATTCCATGTTTTTTATATCCCTTACAAAGATTTTTATTCTCATCACAATTTTTTTATCTTTTTTTAAGTTATATGGATGTGTAACATAAATATTTGACTCAACATAAATGTTATGATGCTTTTTTAATGAAATCATGTTGTTTTTTTTCTTTCAAAATAATATGTCTAGGAAGAAATGGATAATGATTTAAGGGTACCCAAATTGATTTATTTTGAGTTTATATTAAAAAGTTATGTACTAACTTTATCAAACTCTAACCAGAAAATATCTTCTGTAATGTAATGAATTGTTATCTAGTGGAAATAAAGATATTATGTTCTTTTTAAGGCCAGGTCTATATTGTCGGTATCAGATCGCAATTTAGATAACATTAAATGTTTGTATGATATTAACATAATACCATAAAATAATTTAGCATATGTTTATGTTACAATTTTATAGGATTTAAATATTACCATGTTGCTTCATGATAGATATGTCTATGTAGAATAGATTTCCACCAATGAAATATGGAAGCTGATGATAGAAGGAATCGAGATGCTGATATCTTTTTGAATCCACAATTAGGATTTGTGGGAATTATAACTAGGCAATTATTGATAATAATAGATTAGATTATATATGAATTAAATGGGGGTGGACTCAATGTAGAATATAAGACAGAGCAATTATAGTAGAATATGTTGATAATGGAACATTTTATGAATAAGACCCTCAAATTTTTAGTGGATCATATAATCTAGTAGAAAATGAATTATGGATTAAAGCCCATGAAAGTATATTAAATGTTATGGGATGTTTATATAATAAATATTTTAGTCTTTTTATTTATTGTTTTTTAGTGAAGCTGATCAGTTTCGGTAAAAGGTCAGTAATATGATGGATAGAGAGGAGATTAAACCCTTAGAGTGGGATGAATATAAAACACAATTCCTTAAAAAAATTTTCCTAAGGTGGTTCTACATAGGATAGAGATGCAATTAGTTGAATAAATAAAAAATAAGGATTATTTTGTGGCCATGTTTGAAGCATACTTCACCCAATTGGGAAGGTATGCTCCAAATGTTATTTAGGATCCTGATGGAAAAAATCAATCGCTTTTCTAAAGGATTGATGCCAATATAAAAATGGTAATTGGCCTCCTGAGAATTCAAAAGTAATGAGAATATATTCTGATGTAATGAGATAGTATAAATAGAATTTTTTGAAGATCACTTGTAGTTTGAAAAAAAGAGAAGAAGAATTACGCATGGAAACTTATGGGTATGAATCAATCAAATAGAACTGCTAGTGAGAATTTTTAGTTCGTAGTTTGTGAAAAGTATGGTAAAAACACCATAGGGAATGTGTTTCCAAAATTGGGAAGTGCATTCGATGTGGTTTATTAGACATATGTCCCGAGATTCTAATAAAAATGATAAAAAGATCAATTATAATAAGAAAACTATAAAGTGTTTTAAATGTGGTAAGATTGTTAAACTTGATCATGCCTGCCAAAAGAAATATATGAATGATGGAAAGTAGAAAAAATATATGGTGAATGGAGTAGTGAGATCTTTTGAATGTATGTCATCATATGTTGGGACATAAAATGAAGTGGCATCAGGTTCTTTGATTGTTTACTCTAAATTTGATAGTAATATGTGATACAGGGTCTAAAAATTCCTTTTTTTGGATAATTTCTCTAGTAAATTGGAATTTTCACCCAAAGAAATGAGACCAAAACATATGGTTAAAACACTCAGGAAAATATGACAGTAAAATGTAATTTTCCGAATTTTTATACTATTACATGTGTAAAGGAATTACCTACAAACGTTGTTGTTTTTTTTCCTTTTTATAGTTCATTGAAATTATTTCTATGGATTGGAATTATATTATCCATTCTATGATAAATTTTAGAGATCAAAAAGTTTTTTTCAGAATCAATTTCTGTTTGTATAAAATAATGAACCCATATAACTGAAATCATATTTGGGATATTATAAACTATAGAAATATTGAAATGAATATTATCTTTCTCATATTTTTTTAAATCATGGGAACTATTTAGAATAATGATATCCCACTTTTGAATGAAAACCTTTTTGTTTATCCTGATGAGTTACCTAGTGTTAAACTTGATCGTGAAGTGGAATTCATAATTTAAATAGATACAAATTATATGTTGATTTCCATTCCCCCTTATCAAATGCCTCAAATAGAACATCTTTAATTTAATAATATGTTGAATGAATTGATTGATAAAGGCTTCATTTATCCTATAAAATCGCTATTGAGAGGTCTCATTTTTTAATTAAAATGAAATTTGGTTTCATGAGAATTTTCATAGATTATAGGAATTTGAATAACATTACTATTATGATTATGTATCATTTACCTAGCATCAATGATTTTTTATCTCCTCTAAATAACTCTGTATTTTTCTGTGATTCACATGATATTCAGGTACCATCAACTACAGTTTTGAAATTCCAACAATAGCTTTTCAAAGTAGATATGATCCTTGGGAATTTTTTATTATTCCATTTGGGTTAAATAATTCACCTTTTTTTAAGGGATCTTTTGAATAAATTATTTCATTAGTTCTTAGATAAGTTTGTGGGTATGTCGATTGATCACATACGGCAAAATTCTAGATGTTAAGAGGAGAATAAATAACATATAAGAGTTATTTTGTAAACCTTAAAAGAAAATAAATAGTTTGGAAAATTCAGAAAGTTTTAATTATGGTTTAAACAAATTTATTTCCATGATCACAATGTTTATTATTATGGCATATGAATTTATCATTATAAAATTTTTTTGGTTGATTATTTACCCATACCCACAAATATTACCAAGATTAATTGTTTTTTGGGTTTTTATGGCTACTAAAAAATGTTTTTGGAAAAAAAGTATGGTTTTCTTGTCAACTAACTAAGATAACTTTACAAAGATTTAAATTCATTTAGAAAAAAGAATGTGATGACTGTTCTCAGAAATTGAAAAGAGGATAGGTGAATGCTCTTCTTCGGACCCTACAATCCATAAATTGTGAGATTGTTATCTATAGTGAGGATTTATTTATGGGAAATTATTTTGTTTTATTGAAAAATGATTATTTAATTTATTATGCATCAATAAAATTAAAAACTAATGAGTTAATATATCCCAATCATGATTTAGAATTATAATCTGTAGTTTTTCTCTTTGAAAATTGGGAGGTATGTATTATTAAAAGATGAATGTTAAATATATATTGTCCAAAGAGGTCCTAAGTATATATTTAGTTGAAATTAATTAAACATGAGTCATAGATTGTGTATTGAATTGTTAAAATATTATGAATTCATGATAAAGTACAATCCATGAATAGAAAAAAATGGTGACGATTTCTTGAGTTGATATCATCAAGCGTTATTAACTATGTTACATGTGGAACTAGACCGTCGGATAAATTATTTAATAAATGTTGAATTGGATTTTGATCGTTCTATAAATTCAGTTGTTTTTCTTCATGATTCAGTGTAGTCATCTTCGATTGACATAATTATGGATGCTCAGGAAGAAGATTGGGAATTATAGAAAAAATTAGAATGGGTTAAAATGAGTTTATTTCTAGAAATTGACAATTGTAAATATTTTGTTCAATGATTTGGAATTATTTTACATGTGCCTTGTGAGTCTCAACTGAAGAAATAATTTTTGTGTGAATTTCAATGTTCTCCATTTTTTGTTCATCATTGCATCACAAAGATGAAGAGATACTTTCAAGAGTATTACTGGTGGGATGGAATGAGAAAAGATATTGTAGATTTTACCATGAAATGTTTGACATGTCAATTGGTAAATCTTCAGGGTATGTTAAGGAAGGATTTTCCTCACCTTTTACCAGTGCTAGATTTGAAATGGAAAAAATTATCTTTAGAATTTTTTTAGGACTTATAATGACATATCCAAGAAACAATGCAATATCTGTTATTATGAACAATAGAATAAATATGCTTATTTCCTCCTTGTGAAAGATACTATTTATTTGGATCAACATTGATGACTATACCTAAAAGTGATAATATAGTTTCAATGATTTCATCTTTCCTTTATATCTTACCGTGATCATAGTTTCACTTCTAAATTTTGTAAAGGCCTTCAGATGTTCTTGGGAAAAGAATTAAATTTAAGTACACCATTTCATCCTCAATAAGAATAACAGTCAAGACATAAATTTCAGACATCAAATTATATACATTGAGTGTGTTTAATTTATTACCTTGGATGTTGGGATCACCATATTTCATTAGTTGAATTATCTTATAGTAATATTTTTCATTCTAGTAAACAGATGGAATCTTTTGAGGAATTATATGGGAATTGGGGTGAACTCCAAAATTTTGGGATGAAGTCATGGAAATGTGGTTGATGAGTCCATTTTTTTTGTGTTAGTGACAGGAAAAGGGAATATGATACCGAAACACTTGATGATAACATATAGAAGGTATAAAAGTTATGAAAAAAATTGCGGAAAGACTTTATTTTGAGGTATGTGGTAATTTTTTTCATAGAATCTCACCCTGGAAATGTGTTTTGTGTTTTTGAAAAAAATGAAAGCTGTGTCTAGGGTTAATTTTACCATATGAAATAATCGAGAAATATGTATTGGTTTCCTATCGGGTACCCGTGCCTCCGAGATTATCTTAGGTACACAACGTTTTTCAAGTTTTGATGTTGAGAATGCATGTGCTAGATTTATCTTATGCTTTTAATCTAGGCCTAGTTCACCTAGAAGAAAACCTTTCTTATAAATAGAAACCTTTTAAAATTATTCATTAAAGAAAACAAGTATCATGGAATATGGTAATCCACCATGAAATAGTTTTTTGAAGAACCTAGATGGTTGAGGAAACAACATTGGAATATGAAAATGCTATGAGGGAATGGTTCAATAACTTGTTTAATAAGTAATTAAAATTTTTAGGATGTAATTTCTATAAGGTGGGAACATTGTATCACCACATGTTTTTAAAAATAAATTTAAATTCTTAAAACATTGAGTCTCTAAGTAATGAAACATTGCATAAATATAAATTTTCTACTTTTATGATTTTAATTTTGAAAAACCGACACACACGGTTGAGATCAATATGTTTTTGGATTCTGATAATACAATCATAAAATTTGATATATACAAACATAATATTATTAATAATAATTTTACTATTATGAATAATAATATTACTAAATGAATAGTAACATCTCTAATTAAATTATTTCTAATAATTTATAAGACTTTGACATATATTTCATGGTGTTATAAAATGAGTTATAGTTTTAAAAAAATTATATTTTGGACTAAAGTATGATTTTGATTTAAAAATTATTTTTCCTATACAAATATTTTCATTTTCATAAAATGGAGTTCAGTTTTGAATTCAATAATACAAAACGTTTTAGGGTAATTTTTTTTGTTAAATTTAAATACTCATAGTTTTGAATAATACTTAAATGTGGTAATTTAATGTATACATACATTAATAGTTAAATAAAATTTTCATTGAATAATGGTGGAAGTAAGATCCCTTGGTTAGAACTCACATGTTATATTTACTATTTTGGGTTAAATGAATCATGATAATTCACAATCTTGACAAAAAATCTTAACCTAATGATTAAAATAATGGAAAACCCCTCCTCTCGTCCAATAGAGATACCATCCCCACCACCCTCTTCCTCTCACAAATCTCTATATTTGATAATTTTTAAATGTATTAGAAATCCCTTTCCCAAAGATCATCCACTTGTCTAAGACCTTATGGTCTCACAAAATGTCCCAAATCAATGGCTTATGTAGGATCTTAATGTGAAGAGATCAAGTGGTAAAAATCAACTTTTATTTGGTTTCATTTTTTTGAATTCTTATTATTTTTTTATATTTTCTTCCCTTATCATTAACTAAGATTTTTAATGATACATTAAAATATATATTCTGGATTTTACCATTTTTATGAAAAAATAATCAACACACTTTCCCTTTTCTCCCTCTTATTTGATAAATAAAAACATCGTTTGTGATGTTTCGATTTACCATGATCATGTCTGATGTGTCTTCAATTTCCTTTACATCCTTTAAAGATGGTTGTTTAACCATTGAAATGGTTGAAAAATATTGTAATGTTTATTATATGAAATCTCTATTTCCATGTAATTAACTTATATGCATAATATTAATGGAATGTGATGAAAAATTGTTTTGGTTATCAAAGAAGTATTAAATGTTCTAAACAAATCTTCCTACAAGTTAATCTAGTGGTTTAACCTCATACCACATAACCCAAATGGTTTTGGGAATAATTGAATATTATTAGAACTTATTATCCCTTTTCATTACACTTCTATATGTTCTCCTTAATTCAATAAGAAAATCATTTACGAACCGACCATTGAAATCATGTAAATCATGCACTAGAAACAATGAAAATAACAAAATATTATTCATATATGGGTCGAATGGTGTTATAAAATGTTCATAAAAGGTGTTGTAAACTATATTATTTTTCTATAAAATATTAATAACACCTTTTTAAACATTATAAATGAGGAATAAACATGTTTTAAGTAAGAAGAACCTGAGGTAAGGGAATTCAAAACCAAATTTCCATTCATTGGGTTATCATTAAAATTCATTAATTATACACAACTATGATTATTTGAGTAATGCATAAAATATATATTATGATGTATTATGTAGAATTATAGTGTATAAAACTATTATTATCATCATATTAATCCTCACATAAATTAAATATATTTTTAAGTGATATAAAATCCTCCTATAAAATTTTGTTTTCTAAAATCCAATTGAAATGTTTTTATATAATTATCCATTCATTAAGATTATGATCTGGTTTTTTGGAATTTTCTGTGATGATAGGTGGTAAATATATATCACTCTAATTCATTGGGTATGTGTATATTGGAGGTCGGTTTTATGGTAACTCCAAGTGTCATTGTGATGGTTAAACTATAAGGTAGTCGTGAGGGTTACATTGTAAGGTATCTGTGAGGGTTACAAATCATAAGGTATCCATGAGGGTTAATATATAAGAAATTGATGTCCAAATATAACATTCTGGTTTAATATATATTATCCAATGCTTTGTGAAAATATCATATTTCACAAAGTAAGTATATATTTGTGAGATGAATTTATTAGTGAAAATGATTTAATATGATTGTATGTATACATGGAATAATGGGTTTTTGCCCTCTTTTTATATCCATTACTATGATTTTTGTGCTCATCAAGTGTTTCTAAATGTTTACCACGTGATACAAGGATATTTAAGAGAAATAAATAAGTCATTTTAAATGTAATGATGAATTTTAAATGAATTCATGTTTCTGTTTTGTGTTAAAAATATATATGATTTAGAATAAATGGATATTGTTACAATTGTATGCAAATTGCATGCTTTGGGTTGATATGAATTACTTATGTCTTAGATTTCAAAAACACTAAACCAAAAATATTTTTTTCTAATGTAAAAGAGTATAATCTAGTATAAAATATATAATTTGTAATGTTTAAGGCTGTATCCTTATAAATACAATCTCTTTGGTAGTCAATCTATTTAAAACCTCATTATATTTTATTACTATTAATGATTATTTTCCCCTAACCAACATTACATGATATAAAAGATGGATTTTGTAATATAAGGTTTTTTATGAGGTTCTAGAGATTTTTTTTCATGAAGTGGACACATAGATGAGTTTTTGTACCATTTTTCATCATTAGATTGATGTTAAGTCATAGAGAACAATTAAAAATCCATAACACATGCTCATAAATTGATCAATTAATTTAAAAATATGTGAAGATTAGCACCATATCTATGAAGATAACACATTTAATAATATAATACATTATAGTATTTAAATGAAACATTATTTTGAGTTGTATGGGAAGATGATTCTCACCCCATCATGTTGGGATGATATTCTATAGAAAATGTTGACCAGAGATGATCATATCCTATAGATGATATTGATTGTTCAAACCATTTAGAATCATTTTATATCCATGGAATGTTGATAGAATAACACTATATATAATCTTAGATGAGTCATAGAGATATATATCACAGAAAAGGTTATCATTTATTTATCATTATGGTAGAAAGTGATGGGGTCTGGGAAGTATGTAAAGATTATTCCTAGATATATTGACTCCTTTGAGATCCTTGAACACATTAGAGTGGTGTACTATCAATTATAACTCCCACCCGACATATCTAGTCTACATGATTTGTTCAATTTAATACTCATGTTGAATTGATGACCATACACTGTACGTTTATTGAATCCAGTGGAGGTACCCATTGGGAAACATACATAACATGAGGAGTAGCTGATGATGATTTTAAATTATAGAGAAAATGTTCAATAAAATAATAAAACAAACATAATAAAATTATAGAGGTAGAACCAACATATTTATAAAACAAAAAGGGAAATAGAAGAGGATATCAAAATTAATAACCATCATCGATTTTATAGTATAAAATGAAATTTTGAGGGTAAAACTTATGATGGGGGAAAATTTAATGACCTAAAATTCTATAATTGGTGTCCATCTATTAAATGTATAAATGTCTAATCATGTCACATAGTTTTACAGTAAATTTTTAGTGCATTTATTATTCTAGACCACTATATAATGTGAGACATAGAATATATATAAACATCAAAACCCTTGATTACAAAGTCATTTTACATGAAAAATTAATACTATTATGTGAAGTGTTATGATAAATCCCAAATGGCATAGAACTATGAATCTATGACATCAACTAATAATATAATTCCCTTTGATTCCAACTTATCAGACCATCAGATTGAGATGATGTCATTTAGATTTTTTACATGACTATGCTCATTAGAAGATTCTATAAATAAAGAATGAGTGAAAATGTTTATAGGAAAATTTAAATTTTATCTGGATCACAACTGAAAATAATTTTTTTAATCCACCTAGAAATGTATCACAACCCAACATTATACCTTTATAGAGAAAAAAGTTGTAATAAGGGGTTATGTTTGTAAACATTATAATTATGGTTTTTATTTCATTTTTATTGAAATAATTATTATATATATTCATCTATATTATGAAAAAATTATTTTTTAAAAATTTATTTTCATTATAATTATATTTTAATAGGATGAAAAAAAATTATATGGATATTATTTTATTCTAGTTGAAATATTTCGTATTGTAAAATAATTTTTTTAAATAAATTATATTTATTATAATGTATTCTTATTTATAAAATATTTGTCAAAATATAATTTATAATACTATTTAATGAATTCTAATGTAACAAATAAATGTATAATAAAATTTTAATTTTCCTAATGATCAATATTTTTTAGTAAATATGTATTTATTTAAATGAATTAATACATAAATCTATAAAAATATTTTTATATAATAAATATCATTTTCGAGATCAATATGTTGACATTAGATAATGGTTAAATTATAATAATTTTTTAAGATTGGAAAATTACTGTGTAAATATTAATTAAAATATATTATATTATATTTATAATGACCACATAAAATCCCAAAAGTGTTTTAAAAAAATATAAACGTAATATCTAATAAAATATATATTTCCACTTTAAAATATGTTTTAATTGTTATTTAATTTTTTTTTGTAATCATTTAATGAATCCTAAAAAAATACACTATATTTTGAGTTTTATAAACCAATTCATTATGAACGTGAATCACTTCAAAATTATCAATAGTATTATATCAAAAATATCAGTCAATGACCATATAAAATATTGAAAACAAGTCAAAATTATAAAAACTTTTGGAATATTAATGACATGTGTTTTAATTGTGACTTTTCTTATCAAAAAGTGTCCAAAATCTATGCATATAAATTAGTGAATAATTCCCCAATATTTTAATATAAATACTAATCTAAACTATAAATCCATAAAACTAAAACCCATTGATGAAAAATTACAAAAACAAGTCCACCTTTAAATCCCTATTATATAGTACCAATTCTATTAATAATCCTTTCTACAACTTTTTGAATTTCCCAATTATTGTAATATATCCCATCCTCCTCATTTCTATTTAACATCCTTTTTTAGATTATACTTTTTTAATTTTATTTTTACATGTTAGAATATGTTTTGAAACTTCCATCATTTAATCCATATCATCTATATGTAATGATATGCTATACTACAGTCTCATTAAACAAGTATACGATTATTACCTCACATATATTATACTATCGAAATTTTCATGTGATTATCTATACCAATCATTTATGTTTTGAATAACTAAACCCATTTGAAATTAATAATATTAAAATACATGTACCTATTACAGGTTGATTTTAGAAGTTTATGCATATAACCCACACATTTTAAACATGGGGTTAAAATTGATGAAATAAATACTTATTTTGTATGGTCTATGTGGGACAAAAAATCATGAAAGTAATATAAAAATGTTTGGTGTGTCAAAAATAATATAGCTCCACAATGCATTGGGTAATGTTTTTATCCCCTGAGATACAAAGTGTGGTGGATGGGAGGTTATTTTAGGAACATAATATTATGTGGTCTTGGTGGTTATCCTTGAGTTATGATTTCAATTTCATGTTTAAAATTGTTCCCACATTCCTATGTTTCTTTGATGTTAGCATCATATATCATGTTTTAATATTCTTGTTTCTGATTCTCACCTCATTTATATCACATGGATTTATTTATTGACTCTAATTAATTTCATTCATCATGTTATGATTTTATTATTCAATTAATAATATTTATATCTCACCACTTTTTTATAAACATCCCTAAAAAATTGATTCTAGTATTAGAAGAAAAATAGAATACGATGACATTTTTTGTATTTTAAATAATATTATTGATCAAATATATTTTTTTTGTAATTTGTTACTAATATCACAAAGGACACGAGGACTCACAAGAAACAAAAAATTTAATGTGTGTATTCTTATGTTATAAATCATGAAATAATGTGTATTAACAAAAATTGTTGTCATATGAACATTTAGATGATGTAATATTCAATGGATTGTAATAACCAGTGGTGTGTAATACAGTGTTTCTAGTTATTTTTTATTAATGTTATATGTTGAATGAATATAATGACCATAGTTAAATTAGAATTTTGAATTATTTATTTACTAAACAATTTAATATACATTGATCAAATAGAATATTAATATAGAGTGTTTTTATTTTTATACATATATTAATTAAAATAATATACCTCTAAAAACATGGTGTGTTTTTTTCTGTCACATTAATAAATTATGACAAGACAATTTTAATGATATAATTTTTTAAAAATACCATGGGGTTTGTAAAAAATTATTTTGACCCCATGTATAGCTTCAAATGATTTAAAACCCCATTCTTCTTAGGGAATACTAGGTAACATATCATTTCCTCACAATATGAAGTGAACAAAAATTAAGTTTCTCCTTTACACATTTGTAAAAATATATATAACTATAATGGAATTACTTTATTGGATTGCAATATTATAGGATTGTGGTCATTTACAAGTGATTCTACCTTGGTTTCTCAATAATATTTTCCTATCATGTAAATTATTAGGGAATCCATGTAAATAGAGACAATCAATTCTATATGTCAAAAAAAATTTAATATAAGAAATTATAACATCATTTTAAATTAATTATATTCTTATAAATAATTATTATAGTGGATAAATATATGTATAAAGAAATAATCAAACATGTAGAACATTTTTTAAATAATTTAATATCTAGTTATTGGGGTTGGGTCTTTCTAATTATAGGTAAATCAGAGTATTTAAAAAATGATATAAATAAAAATCTCATAATTATTATGTGGGTGATTATTATCCTCTATTCTATATCATTCATGGAACACACTTCTATAGTTATTATTTCATAATTGTCCAGTTATAATAGTAATTATGGTTTTTTATCACCATTCATATCCATTAGTTTTGGTAATTGACATGGATAATTTCAGTATTTCCATATATTTTTATAATGAAATTTCACTTTACTTGTAGTTAATTTTTTCTATTTTTCACCATCTCAAATGAACACATAATTTTTCCTTAGAACAACCTACAATATTCCCTCATTTTCCACATATAATTCCAATCATTTTTCCATTAACATGCTCTTCATGTTAATTAATCCATTATTTATAAGGTGTATCTAATTTAAATTATATTCCAACGTCATTGTAGTAGTAATGAAGCATGTTGTCATGAGTTTGTCAACCTTGTGGGAATTTGAATTTATGTTCATTTATTGGATGTCCTTTATTGATATCCATGAATTGGAACATATGTATAGCCATTTAAAAACCCCATATTTTTTGGTTTTGTACAAGTAATTTGGAAAAAATATGTAATAGGTTTTCCTAAGATATGTCAAGAAGGTCCCTAGGTTGTCCCTGATTTATATTAATGAACCTAAATACTGGTTTACAAGCCCATTCCCATATCTGGAGAGACCATTTATCTTGTGATGATAAAAAATAAACTGGTGGGTTTTTGTTAACTTTTTTTAATGTGGGGAATCTAGGTCGATTATTTATTGTCATACCTCAGGACATAGATTGGAATATGGGTGTAGGGAGGCCATTTTTTACTATAAATCCCGTATCATTCCTTAAATTAATACTCTTGATGTGGGATTACGTTGATGTATATTCTGTGGTATTAAATTTTAGAACATATCATACCCTCTACCTTGTTATCCTCCTCATCCCTCAATTAATTATTTTGACTAATGGGTTTCTAGAATGAATGATTCCACTATGGAAAGTGGACACTATTGTAACTTCAATGAATTTTATGTGTGGATCATAAAAGATTCCATAAGAATCTATAAATAATTGGTTTTCACATGTATTACATAATGTATGATGATATTTTTATTTAATTTTGTTTTTAGTTAATTCGTGTTCAATTGAACTTTAAATGATTTAGTGAAATTATGGCCCTTATTTAGCACTGAATTAGGGGTTGAGTTAGGTGTCAAATACAAGATGTTTCTCAGGATATAGAAAAAGATATATTACAAGTTTTTTTTGAATCAGTTATAAAAAATTTTAACATTTTAATAATTATATTTATATATTAATTTGAAGATTCATATTGGTGAGGCATAAACCCGTTGTGTTATAATAGGATATCACAAACATTGGATAAATTTTTTTGACTAGTGGGAAAATATTAGTGATTATATAATATATATATTTTTTATATTTTTAATTTATTTATAGATCACTATAAAAAAGTTTTAGTGATTTTATGTCTAAAATAAAGAATTTGGAGTTGAGGTGGTGCTTGGATGTGCCGATTTAATAATGGTCTGACCAAAAAACTAATTTTTTTAGATATAGGCCTTTCTTTATTTGATAAAATTGTGTTTTAGTTATTTTAGATTCATGTGTATCATTAAATGTAAATTCATTATAAATGCATTTTTCATTGTGTTTCCATAAGGATTGTATATGCCTATGTTGTTCTTATAGTATATATGGATGATTAATTTTCTAAACAATCTTGTTGTGGCCTTGGTCATAAAGGTGCTGGTGGCCTTCTTAATATCCTTTCATGGTGGAAAGTGTTAGTTTTCAAAACAAAAATGACTTCTTATAAACATATATTTATATAAATATGACAATTATGTGATGGATGATTCAAAGAAATATATTTTATTAGGAATGAGTATTGATATTGAATTTCAAAATAGATAATTATTTTTCATAATTTTTGTTGATGGAATTTGGGCTTAAGGAATGGTATTTGTAAATACACATGTGTTTAAATTTATAATAGGTTCTAAAATGGACATTGGAAAAGTATTTATGGGAAATATAGAATACCATATCATGTTTTTATTTTTTTCTATTTCAACATGTGTGGAGAATGTCATTTCATAAACCAAGTGTTCTTTTCATGAACCCCTATCTATGGTTCCTTTAGTGTGTTTTTTAGGATGAAGGATTGTGATTATTTTACAGTGTTTTTACTAAGGTGATTACTGATTTTTTCATGTTGTAAATCAATCCAGATTATAGTTTTAGTCTCAATTAGTGTTTTGATAGGCCTTAAAGTCCCAAAATGTTTCAGTTTTGTTGTACTAGGACCATTAAGAATACTTATTTGATTAATAGTTGGTAATATATGATAATGTACTCTTTAATTATTTTCTTGTATAGACATGTTCTATATTTCTTACTGATGTGACCACCCTAAGTGTGCATTCATGGGCCATGGTTCTTGATAGTGTCCTCCTAAGAACATATATTTTTGAGATAGTGTGACTAAATGTAGCATTCCAGGATATGGTTGGTAATATACTGGTGTGGCTATTGAGGTACTTTGATGAACCTATATGAATGTGTCGGTGTGTTGGATGAACACAAATGAAACTATAAGGACTGGCTAGTACGAAATATGTTTACCTCCATACAATCGTGATGTATGGGTTAGTGGGTTTGATGACATCCCTAGAACATGTGTGTATAGGTTATAGAGTTTCTATGGACCTCCCTACAAGCACAAGGATGGCTCATGATACATGATGATGACATGGCCTCTATGAAAGGCACAAGTTGTTGGATTTGTGCATTACCGAGTTCTCAAAACATGTTCCTACTATAACATTTCTAATGAATGTATATTATATTTATGACCTGACATGGATTTAAAGCTATAGATAAATTAAGAATTTTATGGGTTATGGTCTGTGGTATATCCTTTCATGATTCCAAATCATCTATAATAATATTTTTTACATTTATTTTTTCCAATTAAATGCGTTATAAGAGTGAAATTGCACAATATATATGTATTTCATGAAAATTCAATCGATCAAAACCACACATTGTTTTTTTAATGTATTTTGGATACCTAATCGGTCATTAGAATAACCCATATCATTGTACACAATGTGGGTTCCATTTTTTCTGAGTATATTTATTATTTTCTATCAAGAAATGTGTAATAAGATGGATAAGGAGATACGGTACTTGAAAACTATTAATAGATTCCATAGATATAGTAGGATGAATATGAGTAATATTGGAGTCCATTGTCATATTTTTAGTTCCCATATATCAAGAATTGTCTAGGGTTCTATTTTTTGAAAATAAAATACAGTTTTCAGCTCATGAGGATGCTTGATTTATGTTAGGTGTTAAAATTAAATTTTACAAAATTATATTCTAGGATTTAGTGGATCATTTCTGTGGTAGAATAATATGTAGAGGTTTGTGGGTGTAAACTATATGATTGATTGAATCGTAAATTTCATAATACTATCTATGAAACCCTAAGTCTCTTTTTAGAGAGCATAGGATCCCTATGGCCCTATTGAAAACTCAACGGTATAAAGAAACCTTTAGTATATCATGTAGTTTTCCTGAGGTCATGTGGCTTCCCCCATTTAGGTGAAGTTATGGTGTCCCATGATAGGGATTTACAAAATTTAATTATAGAATATATGGGATGGATAGAATAAGTAGATGTTAAGGTAGGTTATTGGGTATTTAAAGGTATATGAAGCAGATTCTGGACCTATATTGAATCTGTAGAAATTAATTTTTCTATGGAATCTATAAGTTGGGGATTCCAATATATTTTATGAGTGAGGTAGTCATTTGTTCCAATAATCCCAATATAGGATAGATAATACTCGATAATTGTCATTAGGATTATCTGGGAGATACTGAGATCTTCATACATAATGGTAGTGGCATGTTACAAGCATGAAACATGTGTTATGGGAAGGGTTGTTTAAGAAGATAGACATTATGAAATTCTTATCAGACGAAAAAAATAATAATTTAATATATGTTTTAGGTTATATTTTATATGGTTAATATATCACTATGTATAATAGTGGAGTGTTTTATGGACTATTACATTCTTGTTGGCTTCAAATATAAATGAAAATTCTATTTTGTAGAACATCATAATATTGTCCAAAAATTGGAAAAATATTATAAAGCCAACATATTATGGTCTAGAAGTAGTTTTTTCTTTTAATTAATTTTATTCCAAATTAATTTAAAATAGGATTAGATTATTTGAGTAGATGTAGGAAATAATTTTTCAAAATGAATTTCAAAATTGGTTTTGAAATTAATTTTCAATGAAGTTTTTGAGAATTATTTAAATTTTTTATTTTGGAAAAGTAATTCTCTTTTTGTAATCAGACATTCCAAGATTATGATTTTACTAATTTTAGAATTTTTTATTTTTTATAACTATTTTTATTAAATAACCTACCGACACCCACAATAATATGTTGCATATATTTTTTCATTTATATTGGTATAACTGGGATGCTTGATCTGTGTTCCCAACTAGATTGCTATGGTTTTGTGTAAAACCATTGAGTGAGTTTACTGGGTTAGGTAAGATGTGAATTTAATTTATATCATTCTTAATGATAATTTAGTTCCCATATGTGTTATTTTTCTGGATTAATGAATGTTGAAATTGAGAAGGCTAGTGATTTGTTTGTTCAGTTGATAAGTATATCATGGTAGTTTAATATAGTCACTATTGGTAGGCATGGTGTTGATGTTTTCCTTATTATTATTTTTTCTGATCATTGATGTTTGACATGGGGATTGAATATCCAGATTTATTTATAGGTTTTGTGATTGGACTCATGAAATCAATTTTTATAGAATATTGTTATTTTCATATAAGAACTAATGGATGTATTTTTAGTTTTGGTCCAATATTGAGAAAAAATATTTTGTTTTTTCATGGTAAATGATTATTATGGTCGGTAGAAATACTAGTGGAGTCATATTTTAGTGGTTGAGTCTTATATTGAATATAATCATAATTATAATGATGTCTTTGTTGTAATATTTTCAGGATTTATTATTTACAGGTGCAATTGTGAACTGCCTAGATTCTTGTTGGTGGAATTGAGTTGGACTGTATGAAGATTTACATAATTATTCATTGGTTATTGTGTTTTGTGAGGGAGTTATAAGGAAAATATTATAGATTGGAAAAAAAAATTGGTCAGTGATGTGTGTACCATGTGTGGAATGGTCCACAAGTGTGCGGAATGTTGTTAGTGAACAGTTGAAATGAAATTGATTTTTTGATGAGAGAACATTACTATAATGAAAATTCTCATGTTGAGTTGGTTGGATTCAAAGAGTTGTAATCATATTCAAATAATGGTGATATTTATGAGAGAGTCAGATTATAGCATCATCAATGATTAGGGTGGAGAAGAATTATGATAGTGGTAATTTTTTTAACTGAGTGAGGAAATGTAGTGTGTGAATGTTTTTGAAAATATGTGGGTACTTTTACATTTGTAAATTCCTCTTTGAGTAAGTTATTATGTTGGGACCATGTTGTAGTTTTTTAATGAGTGAGGGCCATTTTCTATGTATAAGTTTTGTTTCAGAGGGAATCACATATAATTTCATGTTAAATTGGATAAAATGATTTTGAAAACAAATTGAGAGTTTTAATCATGATATTGTTGATGGGGTTCAAGTGTTGAACCGCACATTTAAAGATGCCTAGAGTGCCCGAGACATCTAATTAGAGTTGCGTTGTGGAAGAATGTTTTTCACATGTAGATGGATTAATACAATTCTGGTATAAATCGATGATACATATTGGTCATATGAAACAAGTTTTATATTTTACATGAATTATCATGGATGTAAAGAATTATTTCTTGGGGGTTTTAAAGACCTTAGAAATTATTAAATTGAAATTCCACAAATAATTTTTTGTTTTTTATTCTGGTTGAAATCTCATTTGAGATATGAACTTTGGAAGGGCCTTTGGAAATTAAAATACAAATAGGTGAATTTTTGGGTTTCAAATGGGGATTGTATGATAATTAGATGGGAACAAGATGACGTTGTAAGGGTGGATATAATTTCTAATAGGCCACCATATTGCTTGTGTGTTGGGTAGTAGGTAGTCTCCCATACATTGACCACTGGTTTGATGATTTTTCAACAAAAAAATCTTTGGTAGATCCCCAAACTAGCCTTAGATATCACATTCACAATGATGGGTTTTTGGATTCTTTTTTTTGATGGGTACCCTTGTTATTTTAATTTTATGGTTCCTCAGGGTATAGGTCGATCCATTGGTGCCGGGTAGCCATTATTTTTTGGAAGCCAATATCTTCCCTTCTCTTATTCATAATTTATGTGGCTGGGGGTAATCATGGGACTTTAAAAGGTATTCAAGGTGAATTCCACTCCCTCCAACCTTCATATTATAATCTATTTACTTATATGAATTTTGGATTGATCGTATGTTTTTTGGGATAGATTATATATCTAGAGCATGGGGAAATTGATTCAAATCAATGTTTTTTTGAGGTTTATATAGTATGTCTCAAAAATGTGTAAATAATCAATTTTTCATATTTTTTCCAATGGTACACAAATAGTTCGATTTTGATTCTTATTTGTGGTGATCAATTTTTCAAATTTCCTTCAATTATGGTGGTAAAATTGGGGATTTTTTTTGTATAGAGTATGTGGTGTATACGGATTTAATCAGAACCAGTTTTTGTTTATTCGAACATTAAGGGAATTCTTGATCAGCCTCCAACAGATTATACCTTATTTTGATAATAGAATAAATTTATTTTATAGTTATTTTGGTAGTTTTTTCAGAAATGATATTTATCATTGGTTTATTGGTTGATGACACAGAACAGATACAGACATTATTGACTATAAGGTGAGTCATGATGATAGTCTTGTCTAGTATAATGTGTTTTAAATAATTATAACTTTTTATATTTTTTTTTTCAATTCAATGTATGAGATAGGGACTCTTTATTGGAGGTTTTTTTCAAGGTCTGAGATAGTGATTTTTAGGTCATCGAATTATAGGGAATGACATTGTTTGAGGTAAGGGGCCTTGGACATAATTTTGAATCACAATGTTTGATTATATTAAATTAATTTTCTTCATTGATAATAAGTAGATGAATAATTTGATGTGTTTTTTTTGAGTAAACATAAGGTTGGGATAATATAAATTTATCATAACAAACAACATATACATATAACATTCTAAATGGTCTAATGATGGTTCCTTGGTCGAACAGGTGTTAGTTACCCTCTTTATAACATTTCATGCTAGAGTGCATTAGCCATAAATAGAAAAATGGTTTTTTAATTGATTGTAATTTTAAAATCATATTGGGTTGATATGGATGTCTAATAGAAATATATGATTTGTGAAATTATTTTTAAAAATGTATTTAAAAATATGAAATTATTTTTCCAATGTGTGTAGAAAAAATTTGGCATAGAGTTGGGTATGAGAAAAGGGATATGTGAAGGCTTTATTAATAGTTTTATAAAGGTTACATTTAACAATATTTTTGGGAAATTTTGAAGCTCACTATGAGGGATTAATTTGGTTTGTTTTGGGATTTCTAGGAGATGCCTTATTTTTTAAAACAATGGGTTCCTTGACAATGCACCATTATAACGATGACTTGTGTGGATTTTTATATGATGATGCATCACGATGCATGTCATGTCTTCCGACTTCAGGTAATTTTTAGTATATTCTACTAGAGAATATATAACAACCTAGGTGAAATACATAAATGGTTATAGATGATCTAAGTGACGTAGTTTAATTTATTCTCATGAGACTAGGTCTGAAGGTAGAAGTGCCATGATGATATGTTATCAAGTTGATGGACGTGCTATGTGATCAGTTTTCTAGTACTCGTGTATACAATTTCATTATGTTTTTTCATCACCATATTATTACATGGATGGGTTGGGGTACTCAATAATGGTCTCACATGGAATTATTCGAAAGGTAGAGAGTGATTTTTCTTGACCCCCCTAGTGCTAATCGGTATGGGAATGTGTGAATAATGGTGACCTCTTGAGAACATTCATGAATGTGTGGATTTGTTTTGTGGCCACCCTAGAGATTGAAGTGATATAATAGTGTTATTGATGGAGATATCTTGAAAACCTATGGGGATGGATCATTGTGTTTGATGACCTCCCGAGAATCTGGGGGTATAAGTGGGGGAGACGTGTTGGAAAAATATGGGTTTCGAGGGATTAGTTGAGGTACATGATGAGGACGTGATGAGTAATAATGGAACAACCCATGGGATATAATAAATACATATTTTATATTTTCTATTCAATTTGATATGGTTAAAATAACGGTAATAAATGGGTTATGATATGAAATGGATTAATTAATGGAGAAAAGTTTTGTATTTTTCATGGTGTGATGTATGGTAGATCATATTGTTGACCTGAAGAAGATATATTTTTTGGTTATTCTATTATATGGTTTTTCGGTGGGTGTGTTCCAAGGAAATGCTAAAAATTTGTGTACGTATTGCATTCACATTCACTAGATCACTATTAGACTATTTTATATTTGAGGCAACATGGATAATTATTAGGATTCTATACTCAGTGCATATCCATGTATTTTTGTTGGGTTTATATGTATCTGGAAATAATACCTTGTATTATCATAGAAAATTGGCACCAAAATGAGATAGAGTCAAGGTATAGTCTATATGGTCATGGAGGTCATCGATATATCATGATGAACATTAGTTTTAGTGGACGACACTAAGAAATATCCATTCCAACATGCATTCTCTTGAAAAGACGCGAGGTGACACTAACCATAAGAGACATCCCAAAGATGTAAAATGATAAAAATAGGTTTCTTGGACATATAATATTAATAAAAAATCGTTTCCCCTAATGAAAAGGAACAATAACTAACATCCATATAGACATCCAAACCAAAAACATGAATAATGTATACAATTATTATAACTCAAATATAAAAACAATAAAATAAAATTTTTATATTGAAAAATAAGATAAACGAACCAAAAATCTAAATACATCATGTCCCAGAAATTACAATTTGGCATAAATTTCAGGTTTCATCCAACCAAACTCCACATTCCATCATCACATTCAAATCTCACATTATTTTGAAGAACCACTAATGTAATAATATATCATTCCCTTAAATATATACCATTATAAAAAAATACAAAAATAATTAAATTTTCCAATAAGGGCATGATTATAACAATAATTATGAACCCCCACCCCCCCCCCAAAGACATACCAGCACATTCCCCTAGAAAAAGAACATGGGAAATTTTTTTACCTGAAATAGTTGAAAAATAAATAATTAGTTTATACAAATCAATAATGAAATCAATGTGAGAGAATATAATACATAATATTACGACATATTATCATGTTTCATAATCATTACCATTTCCACCCAAACACTCAATTTTTGTTTCACACATTTATGATGGATCTTGATCACCTTAATCCATCCCAAATTGAAGATAGTAAATCAATACCACACTCCATTCTACATTAACTAACACATAAATAATTATAAATAATTTAATATCAATTAATTACACATTAAAAGTTAAACATTTGAAAACATTTCACTAAAAAAATTAACTTACAAAAACTCCATTATTTAAAAATGATATTTTTTAAAATCAAAACTGATGTGGTTTCCAGAAAAAACCAATTTTTACCAATTTAAAAAACATAAAAAATTATTTTAGTCTAGAAATCACCAAAAAAATCAATTGAAACTTTATGTACCCTCGGTTTGAGGTATGGGACCCTTGTTTCAGTTTGTTTGTGCTTTTTAATGTGGTTGGATGAAGGTTGGACAATTCTGGGAAAAACTATTAAAGGTGTATAGGTTGTGCAGGGGAGGAAAGTTAGCCCATAGTCTGAACAAACCATGCTGCCAGCCCTAGAAACCGTGCAACCTCAACAGTGGGCTCCACACGGGCGACACATGGTTTTTCAGACTGTGCGGGCAAGCCGTGCAAATTCTATCGGTGAGACAGGGTCAACCACACGGTTGGCACACGGTTTTCCAAACTATGTGGGGTAACCATATGACCACTAAAAGTTTGGGTTTTTTGTCCCATTCCACTTGGGATTTCCCGTTTTCCCTCATTCTTACTCCCTCTATTATCTCACATGGGAGTTCCGGTTTTCATCAGTTGGGGGATCTCCTTAACTCGTTTTGGAGGTAAATCAATGGGGTTTCTTAGTGGATCGAAGGTGGTTCTCCTCAAGTAAGTCCCTCTATTGGTTCATTGAGGGTTTAGTTAGAGTTATTCCTCTACCTCTATTATTTTCCTAGATCTATAAGGGTTGCATGCAGTTTTTTGGGTATGTTTCCTTTGTGAGTTAAAGGTTGAGCTTGTTGATGTTATGGAAAGGGTTTTGAGGTCGTTTTGGGGAGGCGTCCACCCAGTTTAGAGTGTGTTTGGGTGAAGGACTGATTTCTCCAAACCCTAAGAGGTAGGTGGATTATCTCCCAACTCCACTAGGTTGAAATGTGATGTTCATTTACAATTATATTGGTTTCTTTAATTTAATTGTAAGCATGTCATGTGAATTTCGTAGGAAAATAAAATGGGTGATGATTTGGGGGTTTTGGCATGAAATTGGGGTTTTGTTGAAATGAACTCAATAGGTTAATTTTAAATTGGCGATTTTAAAATGGTAATGATTTTGAGCATGAGTATTTATTTCAATAAACGGGTGATATTGACATGTGTTTGGCATGGAAATGATATTTTTTGGTATTGAAAATAACGCATGATTATTGTCGAGGCTTTTGTGAAAATGGGTGATATAATTGGGTGGATGATGTTGGTATGAGGTGGAGTGTACGAGAAAGAGACACTATAAAAATGGAATGGATAGTAGACGGAAGGGCCACCATCAATATCTGGTGGTAAGGAAGCACCACATTAGTGGATTGGTAATGAATGGGTTGGATGGGAAGTGCCACCATGGTTTGTTGTGTGCTTTGTTGGTGATGTTTGTAGATGGGTCTTATTAGTGAAATATGAAAAAGGTAATCGGCTTGTGGCATGGTTGAATTGGATCCCTTGTGTGGAATGGATGATTTGGCTTCCTAGTGTGGCATATTTCACTTATGGCATGTTTGGAGTATAAACAATTTTTTAGCTTGGTTTTCCATTATATAAAATGTTTTATATAAATGTGGTAAAGGTTTTATCCTAGTGGCGTGTGTTTGGAAGTCAGCTGGTAAAATCCAACTGAGTAGTTTTACTCACGATCTGCTTTGGGATATTTGTGTATTTGCAGATTTCGTGTACTGTAACATGGGAAATGGTAAGGCATCACCCTCCTTTAGTAGTGCACTATAATGTTTTAGTGGAGCTTGGAGCATTGGTCTTTGTTTGGATCTGTGGTGGTGTCATGGATCATGGTGTTCATTGTTTAGTTTCTACTTCATACATTGATATTTTGTGGACATGTCTAGTTGAATGGTTTTGGGGTTTATGATGGAATTATTAGTATCACAGGTTTGGGTTTGAAAGTGCATGCATATTTAGTTGTTGGTTAGTGTATTTGGGTTATCTTCTTATGGGAAAATCATTCCTAACTGTTCCTTGAAGCCGTCGGCATTTATCGCCAACATTTGGGTCCATGGGAACCGTGCTTAAGGCCATGTAACCCTCACTCCCTCATAAAGCCAATGATGTAGGGGTGGGGTGTTATAAGTGCTATCAGCTTGTTCAGTCCTTTGGAGTTGATTCTCAGATTTGGAGATGACATTCTTTGTGGTATATTTCTTGAGTCGAGATGGTATCAAGGTGTAGGAATGTAGGAACATTGAATTTATGGCATAAAAGGACATAACTAACCCTTTTATGCAGAACATCAAGTTACCGTGCAGTTGGGTCCAAAAGTGTTTTGGAGACACTTATAGGCATTGGAAATCTCATTGTCGTGGGTGAATCCAATGAGATGTGCCTGGAATATAAGGTAGAAATCACTTCCCTCTAGGATGAATATTTCATCATGCATAATGATTAATAGGATGAATTGAGAAATGGTTTTTCAAATGTGTGAAATTGTGATGTGAATAAATTTGGTATTTTGAAAATGGATTGGTTTACGAAAATGGTGAAACATAAAAAATGTGGATAGTTCAAAAGCCATGTTGTGATAGTGTTGTGTAATGAGATTTGAAATGGGAATTCTTGATGTTTACTGAAGTGAGACTCATGGTTGTTTGTTTTTTGTTAATAGAAATGGCACTGAGTAGGCTTTATAGAGACCAACTGGAAGTGGCCGATGAGAACATGGTTTCACCTGAGCCCCAGGTGAACCTACAGTTAGTCCAGACCATAGTTCATTATTTCCAAGATGTGGGAATTGTGAATTGTTCGGAAGAGACAGAGCATGTTGATTGTGCAGCTCATTTTCTAAATCAAATTCCAACCTTCATTAGGGGTGATTCGGACTTCGAAAGGGCAGAGTCATGGCTATCCAGATTTAACAGAATTTTCAAATTCTTGGGGACGTCGGTTGAGGAGAAAGTAAAGCTAGCAATGCATAAGGTAGAGGAACATTCTCTTTAGTGGTGAGAGTTATTAGTCCAAGTGGGAACAGACCATGGTATGACATGGGAAGGCATTGAAGAAATGTTTAATAAATAATTATACCCATATATATTTTGGATTCTGCAAACAACTGGTTTCTTTAGTTTGAAGCAAGAGCATATGTTTGTGATAGAGTATGCAGTTAATTTTATGAGAACTGTGTCGTTTGAACCTGAGGTGGTTGGTAGCATGTCGTTGAAGGCAAGTATCTTCGAAGCAGGGTTAAGGGAAGAGATACATTCAAAAACAGAAGTGTTGTGTATCAGTGATTGCACAGAGATGGTGAATCAAGCATTGGTGGTTGAGTGGGATAGGTTGAGAACTACAGGTGGAGGTAGCATGGTTGTACCAATGGGGAATATTGGGAACTATAACGTTGGGATTAAGTGGAGGATGGACACTTATTCCAAGGGTGGGAGTATGTCACATAATCTAAAAGTAGGATTGCTAAATATTCATCCAAAGCCACTGAGAAAACCACGATGTTTTTAGTGTTTCTCTATGACACATATCAAATGGTATTGTTGGGAAAAACCTCGATCATGTCACAATTGAAAGAAGATGGGGCATCTTTAGTTCTATTGTAGTAATTCTCTGAGGTCGAGTGTGCGTGGCACTCCTCAGGGATCACAGACGTCATATGCTTCGACAGTACGGGGGGAGAAACATACCCCTCATCAGCAGAGCAGAGTCAATCATGGTGATTCTCGAACACCACAACTCATTAGGAGGGCAATAGAGAGTAGATTGTGGAAACCAAGGCATTGTTCGGAGCCGAGAAGGTCATGGTGGATGATTATTTGTGACTATCCACAGTGTGAGGTACTATTATTTTAAATTATACCTTGATGAAAGTGTTGTTTGATACGGGTCATTCAGACTCATTTATTGCTACATGTGTGGTTGAGTTGCTGGGTTTAAGGGTTGAAATAATGCCTTCGGTTTTGAAACTTCAATCTCTTCTGGGTCGAAGAGAGTGTCGATCCTTCATGTGTAGAGAATGTTGTATCATTTTGGGAAAGGTTGGGATAATTTGGAGTTTCATAGTGCTTGAGATGGATGGGTATGATTTAATCATGTGAATGGATTGGATAGTGGATTTTAAGGCCGAAATCATCGGTAATGTGCTAATAGTGGCTTTTATGACACATGATGGCGTTAAATATTTCTTTAGAGGATAAAGTCATGAAAAAAGGGTGAAATGGGTTTGTTGGCACCAGTAGTGGGCATGTTATCCTATCATTTGGTGGTGGTGTCATTGGAATCAGAATTGGGTGTTGAGAAGAGTGTTCTTCTGGCATTGGTGGATCAGTTCATTAATGTTTTTCTTAAATAATTCTCTGGGTTACCTCCCATAAGAGAAGTGGAGTTTATGATTGATCTCCTTCTGGGGACCAGTCCTATATCACTTCTGTATTACTGAATAGCACCTACTGAATTTTGGAAATTTAATGTCCAGTTGGATGAGTTAGAAAAAAAGTGTTTATCTGGCCTAGAATGTCTCCGTGGGTAGTGCCATATTTTTTTTGAAAAAGGTGGATGGAACATTGAGGCTATGTGTTGATTAATGTAGACTTATCCATGTTACGATAAAGAAAGGATATCCACATCCACGAATTGATGATTTGTTTGAATAGTTGAGGGGAGCCCAGTGGTTTCCAATATCGACCTGAGGTAGGGATATCGTCAATTGTGGGTGAGGAAGGACGATATTCCTAAAACATCGTTCAGATGTCGATATAGCCATTATGAATATGTGGTTATACCCTTCCGTCTAACAATTTTTCCAAAGGTGTTCGTGGAATTGATGAATCGGATATTTTAGAGATATCTGGATTCATTTGTGGTGGTGTTTGTAGATGATACTATGGTGTATTCTAGTATAAGGGTTGTGCATGAGAAGCAATTGGTGACAATGCTGGGGATCACAAGGGATCATCGGTTGTATGAAAAATTGTGAAAGTGTGAATTTTGGATACAAAAAAGTCTGTTTTCTTGGACATGTGATTTCTAAAAGGGGTGTTTTAGTGGATCCAAAAAATGATAGAGGTAGTTATATCATGGAAACCGCTAATGAATGGGTTTGAGGTATGAAGTTTCCTTAGTTGAGCAGGGTATTATCGGCGTTTTGTTCGTGATTTTTCATGTTTGGATTCACCGATGACAACTTTGATAAGAATTAATGTTCCATTCTAGTGGAATGGACAGTGCCAGTAGTGTTTCGAAGAGCTAAAGTGTCTCCTTAAAAAACACCAATCTTGGTTTTACCAGAACCAGGAAAAGGGTACGTGGTTTATTGTGATGCATGAGGATCAGGGTTCAGGTGCCTCTCATGCAGAGGAATAATGTGGTTGTGTATGGATCACGGAAGTTGAGGGTGCATGAGATGAACTACCCAAATCATGATTTTGAATTTGAAGTGGTGGTCCATGATTTGAATGTGTTGTGTAATTTTATCTTAGGTGAGAAATCATTGTATATATAGATCATAAGAGATTGAAGCACATGTTATCACAATGGGATTTGAACATGAGGTAGAGGAGATGGGTGGAATATCTCCAGTTGTTTGATTTTTACTTGATGTACAAAACTAGTAAGGGAAATTCGGTGGTGGATGCATTAAGTAGAAAATTATATACTCATGTGGTGAAACAGGTATTAGAAAAGTGGTCGTTGATGTCAGATATAGCTGACATGTCGTTGGAATGTGGGGACCAGGGCGATAGAGCAGTCTTCATTCTGGTTTTGATGATTCCTAACTTGGTTTTCCTGGTTATAGAAACACGGATATCTGATTCTGAGTATGTGACCCTGAGGCCAAAACTGAATGGTGGGGAGACCATTGAGGGTTGGAAACTGAATGGCGATTTAGTTTTGTGTTTTCGGAATCAGATGGTTGTACCATTTGCTTATCAGGAGGATCATCTTAGGGCGTATCATCATTCCGGGTGGGTTCTTCATCCTCAAATTTAGAAAATGTATAAAGTTTTGAAAGTATAGTTCTGCTAGGCTAGTATGAAAAGATGAGTGTCTGAGTTTGTTTCGATATGCTTGACTTTCTAGCAGTTCAAGGCAGAGCATTAGAGGCTAGTAGGAATGTTGTAGTCTTTACCATTCCCTTTTTTGAAGTAGGAGCAAATAGAGATGTATTTTCTTAGAGGTCTCCCAATAATGGTTAGAAATCATGCTTTCATTTGGGGGATAGTGGATCGGCTAACGATGTCGTCCCATTTATTCCAATTCATGAATCTCATATGGTGGAGGATCTATCCAAAATCTATATTTGGGAAGTGGTAAAGAGGCATGGTGTACTAGTTTCAATCGTATCTTATAGAGATACAATGATTACATCTTGTTTCTGGAAATCCTTACAGAAAACACTTGGAACTATGTTTACTATGAGTACGGCGTGTCACCCTGAGATGAATGGTCAATCCGAGAGGACGATACAAACATTGGATGATATGTTGTGGGCTTGTGTCATGGATTTTAGTGGCTCATGGGAGGATCACTTATTGTTGGTTGAGTTCTCGTTTAGTAACAGTTATCAAGCATCCATACATATGGCCTCATTTGAAGCGTTGTACGGGCAGTGATGTCGTTATCCACTATGCTTGGTGGAAACAGGTGATTCCTCAATGGTTGGAATGAGCCTTGTCTAGGAGACTATGGGGAAGATCAATTTAATCAGGAAGAGAATGGAGACGTCTCAGAGTTTTCAGAAATCGTATGTGGTTCATCATCGACGGCCATTGTCATTTGAGGTGAGTGATCATTTTATCTTGAAGATCTATCATAGGTTGGGACATCGTCGGATTGGGATTCATTGACAGTTATCTCCAAGGAATTTTGGACCTTTTGATATTATTGAGGGGGTTGGTGAGGTGGCTTATCATTTTCCTTTTTCATCTAGGTTCATTTCGGTACACAATGTGTTTCATGTGTCGTATTTGAAAATGTATCAACTGGATTCAGGCCTTGTTATTCAATGGTATCATGTTTGAGCAAGAGTCGGATTCTTCATTGGTGAACATGACAATGCGGGTAGTGGATAGGAAAGAGAATGTCTTGCGGGGTGAAAGCATCAGTCCGATTTGGGTTTTGGGGAAGCATGGCCAGATCCAAGAGGAAACATGGGAAAGTGAGAAAGAGATGGTCAAGCAATGGCCCAAGATATTTCGGAAAAGGGTGGGATCACTTCTTTCTAAGGACAGAACTTCCAATGGTGGAGAGAATGTATAACTCCTAGATTGTGGCATGAGACCCTTGTTTCTATTCGTTAGTGATATTTGAAGAGGTTGGTTGAAGATTGGACAATTCTGGGAAAAACATTTAATGTTTTGGTTGTTGTGCAGGGGCACATAGTCGGTGCACGGTCTGAACAAACTGCCTAGCCAGCCCTGGAAACTATACACCCTTGATTGTGGGCTCCGCACGGGTGGTTCATGGTTTGTCAGACCTTGCTGGCTTACCGAGCGAAGACCCTGGGTGATACTGTGGAAACCGCACAGTTGGCGCACAGTTTTCCAAACCGTTCGGGGTAACCATTTGGCCACTTAATGATTGGGTTTTTATGTCCCGATCATCTCTGGATTTGGAATTTTTCCCACATTCTTCCTCACACTCATGTATCATGTGGGAGTTCCTATTTTCAGACTATGGAGGAGCTCACTAGCTCGTTTTGGAGGCAAATCAAAGGGGTTTCTTGGTAGAACAAAGCTAGTTCTCATCGGGTAAGTCCCTCTTTTGGTTCTTTGAGATTTTGGTTAGGGTAATCCCTCTCCATCTATTAGTTTCCAAAATCTACAAGGGTTTCATGTAGATATAGGGTTTTTATTTCATTGTGTGTTAAAGTTTGAGCTTGTTAGTGTTAGGGAAGGGGTTTTGAGGTGGTTTCGAGGAGGCCTTCACCTGTTTTGGAGTGCATTTGGACGAAGGGTCGATTTCTCCAAACCCTAAGATGTAGGTGGCTTCTCTCTCAAATCCACTAGGTTGAAATGTGATGTTAATTGAAAATTAAATTGATTGCATTAATTTAATTGTATGCATGTCATGTGAATTTTTTCAAAAAAACAAAGGGGTGATGATTTGGGGGGTTTATCATAGAATTAGTGTTTTGTTGATATGGGCTCAGTTGGTTAATTATAAATTGATGATTTTAAATTGGCAGTGATTGTCAGTATGAGTATTTAATTCCATAAATGGGTGATACTGAAATGTGTTTGGCATAGAAATAGTATTTGTTGGTATTGAAAATAATGCATGATTATTGTTTTTGCTTGTGTGAAAATGGGTGGTATCATTGGGTGGAAAATGTTGGGACATGGTGTAGTGGACGAGAAAGTTCAATTATAAAAAGGAGAAGGATAGTGGACGAAAGGGCCACCATCTTTATCTAGTGGACAGAAAGTACTACTTGAGTGGATTGGTAATGAATGGGTAGGATGGGAAGTTCCACCTTGGTTTTTTGTGTGCTTTGTTTGTGATGTTTATAGATGGAGATTGTGAGTGAAATATGAAAATGGTAATCGGCTAGAGGAATGTTTGAATTGGATTCCTTGTGTGGAACGGTTGATTTGGCTTCTAGGTGTGGCATGTTTTGATTATGGAATGTTTTGATTATAAAAAATTGGTAGCATGGTTTTGAATTATATAAAATGTTTTATATAAATGAGGTAATGGATTTATCCTCGTGGTGTGTGTAGGGATGTCAGTTGGATAAATCTTACTGAATAGTTGTACTAACCCTCTACTTTGAAAGTTTGGTACCTTTGTAGATATTGCATACCGTGACATGGGAAAAGATAAGGAATCACCCTCCTTTAGTGGTGCACTGTGATGTTTTGGTGGATTATGGAGCATTGAGTGTGGTGTGGAGTTGTGGTGGTGTTATGGATTTTGGTGTTCGTTGTTTAGTTTCTGCAGTGTACTCTGATATTTTATGAACATTTCTAGTTGAATTTTTTTGGGGTTTGTGGATGAATTGTTAGAATCACATGGATGGGTTTGAAAGTGAATGCATATTTTTTAGATGGTTGGTTGAGTTGGGTTATCTTCTTAATGGAAAATCTTACCCCACTTTTCTATGAGGCCCTCGACATTTATTACCAGCCTTTGGCACCTTGGGAAAGTCGCTCAAGGTCATGTAACCTTCACTGCCTCCTCAAACAAATGAGGTAGGGGCAGGGTGTTACAAAACTCAAATAATATTATAAATGAATCCTATGAATTCAATTATTAGTTCTAGTAGATATGAATAACAAGATACATACCTTCCAATGTATGATGAAAACAAATATCATAACTAAAAAATTATTGATACTAAATGAAACACATTCCCATGGAATAGATCTACTATGATCTCATTACGATTCAAATCATATCACAAAAATCTATCTTGAATAAATTAGACCAATGTATCCAAGAGATAGGATATCAGTATATTTAAGAAGAAGAAGGTTGAACAAGGAGTTAATGAAATTTTTATATCTCAGCCACAAATTGATTTTTCAAATAGCCTTACATGATTAAGGGAATATCTAGGGGACATAATAAATTGTGGGGAGTTTTAGAGCCAAAGAGAGTGAGCTAAAACATGGTAGTTTAGGGTATTAGTCCAATATAATGTACAATTTAAATTTCATTTAATATATGTTTCTGGGTTAGGCCACACTATTTGAAATGTCATGTACTGACACTACACATGTTACTAGGAATCTCATATGAAGTATCATGGTTACTCTACATAATTTGGAATACTATGTCACAAACATGTGATACTAATGTCATAAGGGACCCCCGACCACATGGTGATCATGAAGGGATTGAAAAAATATTTCCCAACATGGAATTTTCCCATTTTCAAAATATTATCACATTACCCTAGAATTCACACAACTTTGATAATCCATTATCCAACTATACCCCATCTCAACGACTAACAAATTCACCTTGAATTATTTCTTAATGATAGTTCATTTTTTTTGTTGACCATGAAAATCCATAAATAATTATGGAACACTTTGAATCATTATAAGAAACATGAAACTCAATCCATGTAAATTTTTAGATAAAAATTCAAAAAAATTTGATAATTTAACCAAAATTGAGGTGTTAAATTGTAATCCAAATTTGTCTTTACATCCTTGTTATGTTTGAGGAAGGTGTTTTTTAAGAGGTTTGGCCACTACTCTAGAATTTCCATTTCACACACACAAATCCCATTAAGAATCTGACCAAACTACAATATAACATATAACAAATAGATTATTTTTTTATACTGGACCCCATATTTCATATAAACATTTCATATTTTCACATGAGTAAAAAACCCATAGAACAATGTTCAACATGGAATAATTGAATCTAAATGTCAGGATCATGGTGGGTTTTCTTTCATTATAATACATGAATATATTATATAGGGAACTAAATCGCAGTAGTAATGTCAAGAAATAAAAAAAATTCACCGTATTCATGTATCTGAAAAGGTCTAATGAGGGGATAATAAAACATTTGTTTCACAGAAAAATTATGATGACCTAGTAGTGGAGAGATTATCAAGAGAATATGATTACCCACAAAAGATGGCAATGGTCAATGATGATTATCCATATAAAACATATAATGAATAATATACTTAAACATGATATATTTTGTAATAGTTAAAACTATAAAAAAATCACATACTAGTCATGATTTATCATTTTAAATTACATATCTCATAAATATCCGTATTCATGTATAATCGATGTGATTATTTCCAAAAACTTTAACAATTTTTACATAATGTTTTTCTATTGATTGTAATTTCATTAACTAGGGAAATATTGATACATATTTATTCATTAATAAATATATATTTTATGATAACTCAAATTATTCATGAAATTATATTATTATTCTAAATATGAGGAAAACATTGGACATACAAACATTGGTTGTTATCGTTTATAGATATCCTCATGATTCATTGATAGGTTTCATGAGACAAAATGGTCAGCCAAATTTGGTGGGTTCTTACCCAGAAACATTTAAATCTATTTTTGGATAGACCTTGATGGAAGATTAATCATCTTCTTAAGACATTTTTTCCAATAATAAGCACTTCAATTACCATGAAAACTGTTATTATTTTAATAAATTGGGTTTTAAGCATGTTATTATATGTAGATTCATTTCATAATTAGATGATTGATTAAAAGGAATATTTTTTTATTTATTTACACTTCCATAATTATTATTTATTATCTAATAATAATTGTCAATCAACATAAATGGCATTTTTGTTTTTTATTTAACCTTTCTGTAACACCCCGAGCTTCCACGATACACTTCTCATTCAATAATGCAATAGCTTGCATTGTACGCAACTTCGAGTTCTAAAACACCACGACTAATCCAAGTAGCCGTTATGAATAGTAATAACCACTTTTTAAAATTATAGAAATTTTATATTTCAAAATGGACTTCATTTTTGGATTCGGAAAATCGAAATTAGCCTATGTTGAATTTTTGGTATTTTTCGGAGAACTTCTAATTTTTATGAGTAGTGAAAAATACTTAAAAACAACTTTTTTAATCAAAATAATTTATAGTGATAAATTATACTATTTAGTGGTTTTAAAGTATAATTAGAATATATTTTTACCATTTTATCCAATGGTGGTCATTATAATTAATTTAACATTGAAATTGGACATAAACAATTGCCAATCTTTTGATATAAATTGTTTCTTAAAAACACGCTATTTGTTGTGACAGCGGGAATTAATTATAAAATTAATTAATGCAACGTATATGTTTGGAATTTTTTAAAATAGACATCATTTTTGAATTCGGAATATCAATTATAGCTTAGGGTGAAATTTTGGCATTGTTCTGAAAATCTTCAATTTTTGATGAATAGTGAAACCACTAAGTGGTAGTTAAATAACTGATTTTTCATTTAAATGAAATATTACCACTTCTGTGATTTGATTTTCAAAAATCCGACATACATGGTTTTCATTAAGAAGTAAAATGTGGTTCAATGAGATTAAAATAATTTTTGGTGAATAGTTACTTTTAAGTTCTTAATCGCGATTAGAGGTAATTAGTGTAGTTTAAGGTAAAAATAATGGTTTAATAATATGATATGAGCTTGACACATGTCCTACCCTCATTGGATGTTCGATGGCCGACCAAAACAATCCATGGGTCAACTTGGGGACCCCATGGAGCCACTTTAGATGGAAAATGGCATAAATACCTTTTATTTAATGTTAAAGTAAAAAAATGACACAAACATGAAATGTTTTACTAAAACAATTTTTACATGGGGTTATAAAAGTCATATTTTTGACTATAAATATTCATTGGAAATCTAAACAGATTTCCGACATCATAGTATTTTTTTTAATTTTTAGACATTAAATAAATTAAATTATTTATGACATCATTATGATGCAGTGATGACCTCATTATTTAACGATTTTAATAAAATGAAAAGATAATGTCAAATCCAAGGCTTACACTTGTCAAAAGACTATTGGATTGGTAGATTTCGAACCCTTATCACCTTATCCATGAATTATATAAGTGTGGGACCTTTAGAATCCGAAAATCATCGTATAATAATGTAAAATTTCCGTACTTTCCAAGAGTGCCCCTCCTCTCCTCTTATAAAAGGCCCCCACCTCTCCCACCTTATTCAAACCTTCATGCCATTTGGCTCGGCCAACCTCCGCCCAAATACTCTCCCAACACCACTCAATTACTCCTAGAAGCCTCACTTTTGGCATAATTCTTCCCAAGGAAGCCTTTGACTCAAATCAAAAAGAGTTACCCGATTTTTAGGTAATGTCTTCTCTAATGTTGTTTTGTTTTATTTAGCTTCTCCAACCCCATAAACTCTTTTTATTCATTTCTTTTGTAACAACACAAGTATCTAAAATATACTAGGGTGTTGTTATGATAGGGATTTGGTTTACACTTACACACACCTACATCTAATGGTTAAAGAACATATTGTTTCTATGGATGGCGAATTTTTGCCTCACGAAACGATGATTGTTCAACACTCATATAACACCTCTAATGGTGGACATTATGATGAAACTATTTTTATATATGATATATATTATGTTTTTGTTTTCCTTATGATTTTGTAATTTTCATTTATGGCATACCTTTATGGTTTCCATTATGGGTTAACGCGATATTTTCATTTTAGGAAGTGCGGACTACCGCCCCCTCAAAGTGATTTGAATCGTTAATACCATATGTGGGATGTATAAAGATGGAGTAAATGGTATTATACACTATATTATACTGGAATTATATTATACCTTTATATAATTATGATTTCATTCCATTAAATACGAAATAGAAATGAAAGTAGCGTTCATGCGTACGTACGGCTTACCGTCTCCATGAACGGTGCATTTCATTTCTTACCTCTAAATGTTACGTAATATTATGAATGAATGTATATACTGGATATATATGATATATATGATATCTACATCATGAATAAAATTCTATATATAATGGATATTTCACCACATGAACAACTTGTAATTATAAAAAGTTTATTGTTGACTCAAGTACCAAAGATCGACAAAACGACCGTTATTAACTTAAATAATTACATAATGTTCATAACATTGTAATAAGTGATATAAAAAGGATAATGAAATTGAAAATGGTTCTTAATAAGGTATATATTAACTCTAGTTTATTATTCAGGAGGTTAAAGAACAATTGAGTCAAGTCGGACACGAGGTAAGGGAATTTCTTAACCCAACTTCCATTCTTTGTGTTAATCTCCTACATTCAAATTATTTCATGATATTATTATGTCCTATTTTGTATTTTTACTTTATTTATGTGTACTTATAGTGAATACAAATAATATATCTATTTTATTTTAAAAATGATCTTTGTAAGGATTTCGTCTCAATCTCCTTTCATTTCGGCATATTTGGTTTTATACACAACTTTCTTTTATATGGTGTATAAACCCCTTTGACTTTTATGTTTATTCAAAAGGTTTTCTTTTATAATTATGAGATTTTTAAAGATTTCAAAAAATAGATATGTCTCTTAAATATATGAAAATCCAGTGCGAATGTATACGTATTTAACGCAAGCTTAAAAATGTTTTCCAAAAACCTGACTCTCGAGTGTAGTAGACAGGAAGGGATTGGGCGTGGACCCATCATGGCCTGTAATTAGTCAAGAAGTCTCAGAATTAGTTATTTTGTTTTCAGAATCTTGCATAATGATTTTAGAAAAGCACTGGTGTATATTTGAACAATTTTAAACGTAAGTATCTTCTAAAAAAATTCATCTGCAGGTCTCATGAGACAAACTAATGTCTTGGCACGAGGCCTTGAAAAAATCTTATTTGTGGTCTTGGCACGAGGCCTTGGCTACGTGGTTATGATAGTATGACATTATGCATTCCATCATTATGAAAGTGGTTATTGATATTTCATGTGATTATTCGACCAGTAGAATATCCATGTGAATAACTGAATGGCATTATCTCATTTTACTTTTGCCATATTATGTTGAAGTTCAAGTTTAAAAGGATTTTGTTTTAGTTATACATTACCTTAAATGTTTATGTTTATTGATGAAAGCTTGTGCTATATTGTTATCCTTACTGAGCATCTGAGCTCACCCCTTTCAATGTTTTAATATTTTCCAGGATGTGAAGAAGTATTTTATGAATGACCTGCAGGGATAGTCAGAAGAGGATATGTGTAACATCCCAGGTAAATAAATAATAAATAATTTTCATATTAATTAATATTTACGAATTAAATATTAATTTTAATTAAAATGGGTTTCTACATTCAATAGCGTACTCGATACGCAACGATGAGTTTCATTGAAATCTTACATTGCACACTAGTAATATAATAATATTATTTTAAATGGTATTTAACATGTAGCCGTTGTAATGGCAGGAATGGATAGAAATAACTAAAATATGATTATATATGTTTTTAAATGTTTTTATATTTACCCAATAAAAGATAAAGGCTTAAAATACGGAAAGAATTCAATTTTAGGCATTTATACCCTAATTTTCACTAAGGGTTCACTTATCACCTTTTGACGGCGAAACGTCATTAAATATAGTTTTTATCAATCTTACAAATTCTATTGGACCAAATATAACTCTTCTTTAGAATTGGGACATCAAAATTTACCTTGTGTAAATTTTTGGTATCTTTCCGATAAAGTTCATTTTTTAATGAATATTGTAAATGTTTTATTTTAATTCAAAACCTCTTTTTGATCTAATTTATTTATATGATTATATTATTATTTGAATTGGTTTTAGAGTGAAATTAAAAAATAATTTTACCATTAAATCCAATAGTGGTCGTTGGAATTAATTTCACTTTGAAATCAGACTTAAACTAGTGTCAATCTTTTGATACATATTGTTTCACAAAAACACGCTATTTGTCATGACAACGGGAATTAATTATTAAATTAATTAATGTGACTTATATGTTTTGAATTTTTCAAAATATAATTCATTTTTGAATTCGGAATATCAAATATAGCTTAGAGTGAATTTTTGGTAATTTTCTAAAAAACTTCAATTTTTAATGAATAGTGAAACCACTAAGTGGTAGTTAAAGAAACTAATTTTTCATTTAAATGAAACTTTGCCACTTTTGTGTTTTGAATTTTAAAAATACGACAGACATGGTTTTCACTAAGAAGTAAAATGTGGTTCAATGAGTTTAAAATAATTTTTTGGTGAATAGTAACTTATAAGTTTTTTAATCGCGATTAGTGATAATTAGTGTAGTTTTAGGTAAAAATTTTTTTTTAATAATATGAGTTGACCTAGAAACATGTCCTACCCTCATTGGATGTGTCATGGCCGACCAAGAAAAGCCATGGGTAATCTTGGGGACCCCATGGAGCCACTTTGGTTGGAAAATGACATAAATACCTTTTATTTAATGTTAATGTAAAAAATGGCACAAACATGATATGTTTTACTAAAACAATTTTTACATGGAGATATACCAGTCAGATTTTTGATTATAAATATTAATTGGAAAGATAATAAGATTTCGTACATCATAGTATTTTTTTAAAATTTTTATACATTAAATAAATTAAATTATTTATGACATAATAATGATGCAGTGGTGACATCATTATTTGACGATTTAAATAAAATGGAAAGATAATGTAAAATCTATGAACTACACAATTAAAAAACTAATTGGATGGGTGTATTTCGAACCCTTATCACCTTATACACTAAATATATCAATGTGGGACCTTTTGAAACCGAAACACATTTTCAAATAATGTAATATTTCTTTACTTTCCAAAAGTGCCCCTCCTCTCCTCTTATAAAAGGCCCCCACCTCTACCACCTATCCCACACTCCCAAAGCCTTTGGCTCGCCCAACACCAGCCCATTTTGTCTCTCCACTTCATTATCTTACTCCTTGAAGCCTCACTTTGGGCAGATGTCTTCCCAAGGAAGCCTTTGATCTCAAACCAAAGGGAGTTACCCGATTTTGAGGTAATGTCTTCACTTGAGTCCTTTTGTATTATTTCGCTTCTCCAACCCCCTAAAATCATTTTATTTATTTCTTTTGTAACAAATCCAGTATATTCTATATACTAGAGTGTTGTTATAAGAAGGATTCGAGCTACACTTACACACACCTTCATCTAATGGTTAAAGAACATACTGTTTCCGTGGATGGTGAATTTATGCCTCCCGAAACGATGATTGTTCAACATTCCTTTAACACCTTCAAAGGTGGCCATTAAGATGTAACTATATTTATATATGATATATAATATGTTTATGTTTTCTTTAAGCTTATGTATTTTTCATTTTGGGCATATTTTTATGGTTTCCATTATGGGTAAACACGATATCTTCATTTAAGAAAGTGCGGACTACCGCCCCCTCAAAGTGATGTGATTCGTTAATGCAATATGTGGGATGTGTAAAGGATGGATTTAAAGTTATTATATATGATGTTATACTGGAATTATAATATACCTCTATATAATTATTATTTCTTTCCATTAAAGTATTAGATAGAAATGAAAGTAGCGTTCATGCGTACGTACGGCTTACCGTCTCCATGAACGGTGCATTTCATTTCTTATCCCCAAATGTAATGTACTATTAAAAGTACATGTATATAATAGATATATATATAATGAATGATATATCAAAATGATGAATATAATTCTGGAATTAAAATATACATACCCTTCATTTAGTTTTAATTCCATTAATATGACAAAGAAATGAAAGTAGTGTTCATGCGTACGTACGGCTTACCGTCTCCATGAACGGTGCATTTCATTTCTTACCTATAAATGATTATGTAATATTATAAATACATGTATATGATGGATATATATGAAATATATGATATCCAAATCAGGAATTTCATTCTGGATATAAAGAACCTTTGACCACACGAACAACACGTAATTGTAAGAAGTCCACTTTCGACTTAAGAACCAAATATCGACAAAACAAACATTATTAACTTAAATGGTTACATAATGTTTATAACATGGCAATAAGTGATATAAAAGGAATAATGAACTTTAAAAAGGTTCTTAATCAAGTATAAATTAACTCAAGTTTATTATTCAGGACGTTAAAGAACGATCGAGTCAAGTCGGACCCAAGGTAAGGGACTTCGTCTCAATCTCCTTTCATTGAGGCATATTTTGTTTTATACACAACATTATTTTATACGGTGTATAAACCCCTTTTACTTTTACTTTTATACAAAAAGAAATCTTTTTCTACGAAACGTTTTACTAAACGATAAAAAGGAATGTTTTTTTAACGTACGTGGTGACAACGACCTTTTCCACCGCCGCGAGTATTATTTGTTCTTTGGCTTCCTCAACAAGCCGTAATGTTTATAAAATAAAACAAATACCATATACACATTTATGTATTTTGGTATTGAGAATGGTTTTTATAATGGATTCTATTATGATATATTGTGATTGAAATGAGGAAATTATATCATTCCTTTATATTGGTTTTATGTTTTATGATTTTATATTGGTACTTGGACATTTGACGGGTGGTTACGTGATAAACCATATGACGGGTGGTGCCGTGAATACCAGGATGGGTGGTTACGTTATAACCTCCAATGCATTGGGTATGGAAGTCAGACATATGGACATTCCATTAAGTATGTATGGAAATTGGCCGTATGGCTATTCCATTTAGTGAGATGTGTGGAAGTCGACCGTATGGTTATTCCACTTAAGTATGTTTATGTCCCAAGTTACCTTTATATATGCTATGTGTTCTTTATATGGGTTTTATGGTAATCTTTTGGTTACAAAAAAGTAAGTAATGATACTTTATTCAGTGAGGAGTTTTTACTACTTTATGATGGTGAAGGTAAGACTTTGTTAGAGTATACATGGTTTACTTGATGTTTGAAAAATTAACAGTTTTCATTCTTTGTGTATCCCTTATTGAGATATTTATGCTCACCCCATGTTTTTTATCGAAATTTTTTTCACAGGACTTAAAGTGGAATAAGGTCAAGGATGGGATCAATGGAATGTCATTCTATATAAGACATGTAACTAGACATGTTTCTTTTTAAGAGTTTTTTATCTTTTATGGAAACTTAGTAGAAGTGTCTACTTTGTAATCTTTTGACATGTAATAGTTATGTTCTAATTCTCTAAAACTCTAAACCTGAAAAGGTCCTCAATGTGAATTATTCATTTAATTCAATATTAAGTAAGGTTTAAGGCTGGGGCCTTATAGTTGGTATCAGAGGTCGGTTAAGAAAACTTTAGGAGTTAGAAAATTGTTAAATTATAAGTTAATTTATTATATGATTGAAATGATATAGCATTTACAGATTACCATGTTGCTTCTCCTAAGATATTTCTGTGTTCAGAATGGTTTTCCGCAGAGGAAACAAAGAAGCTATGTTGGGACGGCATCAGGAGGAAGACAACCTTCCAAATATGAAACCTGAGATGGTCGGAATCGGAACTGAAAAGTTTGTTGCAGTGATGGCACAGTTGACTCAGGCTATAAATGGTGGTGGTATCCATGCACGAGATCAGCCAGATCAACCACAGAGAAACATGTCAGTGGTGGAACACTTCATGAGGAAACATCCCCCATCATTCAGAGGACCATCTGACCCTGTGCAAGCTGAAGGGTGGATTAAATCACTGGAGAAGATTTTTGATGTCATGTGGGTGTTCAGAACATCAAAAGGTTAGTCTTGCTGTTCACCGTTTTGAAGGTGAAGCTGATCAGTGGTGGTCGATGGTGAAAAATATCAGGGATAGTGATGAGATTGAGGATCTTCACTGGGATGAATTCAAAGGTATGTTTCTTGAGAAGTATTTTCCTAAGGTGGTTCGTCTTAGGATGGAAAAACAGTTCCTAAAATTGAGGCAGGAGGATGATTCAGTGGATGCTTATGAAGCAAAGTTCACTCGATGGGAAAGGTATGCTCCGAACTTCATACGAGATCTTGAGAGTAAAATAAACCATTTTTACTCAGGGTTAAAGCCAAATTATCGAAGGGAATTAGCATCTCGTGAGTTCAAAAGTTATGAAAAACTTGTTCGATGTGTGGAGAAGGTGGAAATGGAGTTTGCCGATGATCAGGTGTTCTATGAAAAACAACAGAATAAGAGGTCTAGTTGGTAGGTAAAGGGGAATAATTCATCAAAGAAGCAAGGAGGTAAGAAAACCAAATATCCATCCTGTGAGAAGTGTCGTAAAATGCATCCTGGAGAATGTTTATCCAAGTCTGGTAAGTGCTTTCGGTGTGGTAAGTCTGGTCATATTGCTCGGAACTGTAAAGAAGATGATAAAGTAGGAAATGAAAAGTCAACGGTAAGATGTTTTAAGTGCAATGAGATGGGTCACTATGCAAACGAGTGTCCGACAAAGAGCTTGAGTGATGGGAAGCAGTTAGAATACAAGCAGAAAGGGGTGGTGAAATCCTTTGCAACTACTTCAGCAGATGTCGGGCCATCAAATGAAGTTGTATCAGCTCCAGGGAGATCAGTATTTTTCGATGATTGACTTGAGGTCGGGGTACCATCAGTTGAAAGTAAAAGAAGCATATGATCCGAAGACTACGTTCTGTACTAGATATGGCCATTATGAATTTGTAGTTATGCTTTTTGGGTTAACCAATGCACCTGTTGTATTCATGGACCTTATGAATGGAATTTTCTGTGAGTTCTTGGATATGTTTGTGGTGGTTTTCATTGATGATATTTTGGTGTTTTCTAAATGTAAAGAGGAGCATGAAAGTCATTTAAGGGTTATCTTTCAAACCTTAAAAGAAAAGAAACTATATGGAAAATTCAGCAAGTGTGAGTTTTGGTTACAACAAACTTCTTTCCTGGGTCACATTGTTTCAAAAAATGGTATAAATGTTGATCCTGCTAAAACAAAAGTTGTTGAAGAATGGCCAAGACCTACAAATGTAACCGAGATCCGTAGTTTTCTTTGTTTGGAAGGCTATTACCGAAGGTTTGTTAGAAATTTTTCATGATTATCTATTCAAATGACTAAGCTAACTCGGAAGGGTGTTAAGTTTATCTAGACAAAAGAATGTGATGATTGTTTTCATGAGTTGAAAATAATATTGGTGAATGCTCCAGTTTTGGCACTTCCTTCCAGGAATGGTGAGTTTGTTATATACAGTGATTCTTCATTGAAAGGACTTGGTTGCGTCCTAATGCAGAATGATCAGGAAATTGCTTATGCTTCACGACAGTTGAAAACTCATGAGGTAAATTACCCTACACATGATTTGGAATTAGCTTCTGATGTTTTTTCTTTAAAAATTTGGAGGCATCATTTTTATGGAGTAAAGTGTGAAATATATACCGATCACAAATGTTTAAAGTATATATTCACTCAGAAAGAGTTAAACATGAGACAGATGAGATGGCTAGAATTAATCAAGGATTATGATTGTACAATTAATTACCATTCGGGAAAACCAAATAAAGTGGATGATGCTTTGAGTCAAAAAAGTAATGCTTCATTAGAAATGTTGTGTTTGGAACATGATCCTTTGGTTAAGGATTTGATGATCTTTGGAATAGAAGTTGTTGGTGCAGGAATTCCTTCTGTTTTGTTTCAGGTATCAGTGAGATCTTCTCTATCAGACAGAATCAAGAAAGCACAGAAGCAAGACAGTGAGTTACAAAAAAAGGTAGAGCTGGTTCAGAAAGGTAAGTTGACTGAATTCAACATTGATAATGATTGTGTTTTGAGATTTGGGAAGATATTGTGTGTGCCTTTTGATTCACAGTTGAAGAGAGATTTGTTATGTGAAGCTCATAGTTATCCGTTCTAAGTTCATCCGGGCAGTACTAAGATGTATAGAGATCTGCGGGAGTATTACTGGTGGGAAGGAATGAATAAGGATATTGCTGATTTTACTGTGAAGTGTTTGACATGTCAACAGGTTAAAGTAGAGCGGCAGTTACCGAAAGGGATTCTTCAGCCTTTACAAGTTCCAGAGTGGAAATGGGAGAATATATCCATGGACTTTGTTGTGGGATTACCGAAGACATCTCGAGGTAATAATGCAGTCTGGGTTATTGTTGATCGCTTGACCAAATCTGCTCATTTCCTTGCTATACGAGATACTTTCTCTCTTGATCAACTTTCCCATTTGTATATTAAAGAGATAGTCAGGTTACATGGAGTTCCTATCTCCATTGTATCGGATCGTGATCCCAGGTATACTTCTATCTTTTGGAAAGGCCTTCAGAAGTCGTTGGGTATTGAATTAAATTTTAGTATAGCTTTTCATCCTCAATCAGATGGGTAGTCAGAATGAACAATTCAGACCTTGGAGGATATGCTACGTTCTTTATCTATGGATTTTCAGGGAAGTTGGGACCAACATCTTTCTTTGTTTGAATTTTCATATAATAACAGTTTTCATTCCAGTATACAGATGGCACCATTTCAGGAATTATATGGGAAGCGGTGTCGAACTCCAGCTTTCTGGGATGAAGTGGGTGAAAGGAAGTTGATGGGACCAGAATTGGTAGAAGAGATGGAAGAAAAGGTTCAGTTGATTCAGAAACACATGAGAACAGCTCAGAGCAGGCAGAAGAGTTATGCGGATAACCGGAGGAAGGATATATCTTTCGAGGTAGGTGATCATGTTTTTCTCAAAGTATCACCATGGAAAAGTGTGATGCGATTTGGTAAGAAAGGAAAGCTGAGTCCAAGGTTCATTGGACCATATGAAATTCTGGGGAGAGTTGGATCAGTTTCTTACCGAGTGGCTTTCCCTTCAAGTTTATCTCAGGTACACAATGTTTTTCATGTTTTGATGTTGAGAAAGTACATGACAGATCCATCTCATGTTTTGAGTGCAGAGGTAGTTCAGCTGGAAGAGAACCTATCTTATGAAGAACAACCAGTCCAGATTCTTAACCACAGGGAGCAGGTGTTACGGAATAAGGTGATTCATCAGGTAAAGGTTTTGTGAAAAAACCATGTGATTGAAGAGGCAACGTGGGAATCTGAAAATGCTATGAGGGATAAATACCCCCACTTATTTTGATAAGTGAATAAAAATGCGAGGACGCAATTTCCAAAAGGGGGGAAGGATGTAACATCCCAGGTAAATAAAGAATAAAGAATTTTCATATTAATTATTATTTATGAATTAAATATTAATTTTAATTAAAAGGGGTTTCTACATTCGATAGCGTACTCGATACGCAACAATGAGTTTCATTGAAATCTTACGTTGCTGACTAGTAATATAATAATATTATTTTAAATGGTAGTTAACATGTAGTCGTTGTACTGGCGGGAATGGATAGAAATAACTAAAATATGATTATATATGTTTTTAAATGTTTTTATATTTACCCAATAAAAGATAAAGGCTTAAAATACGGAAAGAATTCAATTTTAGGCATTTATACCCTAATTTTCACTAAGGGTTCACTTATCACCTTTTGACGGCGAACCGTCATTAAATATAGTTTTGATCAATCTTATAAATTCTATTGGACCATATATAACTCTTCTTTAGAATCGAGACATCAAAATTTACCTTGTGTAAATTTTTGGTATCTTTCCGATAAAGTTCATTTTTTTAATGAATATTGTAAATGTTGTATTTTAATTCAAAACCTCTTTTTGATCTAATTTATTTATATGATTAGATTATTATTTGAATTGGTTTTAGAGTGAAATCTGAAAATTTTTTTACCATTAAAATCCAATAGTGGTCGTTGGAATTAATTTCACTTTGAAATCGGACTTAAACTAGTGTCAATCTTTTGATACTTATTATTTCACAAAACACGCTATTTGTCATGACAGCGGGAATTAATTATTAAATTAATTAATGTGACTTATATTTTTTGAATTTTTCAAAATAGACTTCATTTTTGAATTCGGAATATCAAATATAGATTAGGGTGAATTTGAGGTAATTTTCTGAAAAACTTCAATTTTTGATGAATAGTGAAACCACTAAGTGGTAGTTAAAGAAACTGATTTTTCGTTTAAATGAAAATTTGCCACTTTTTTGTTTTGAATTTCAAAAATCCGACATACATGGTTGTCACTAAGAAGTAAAATTTGGTTCAATGAGATTAAAATATTTTTTTGGTGAATAGAAACTTATTAAGTTTTTAATCGCGATTAGTGGTAATTAGTGTAGTTTAAGGTTAAACTAATGTTTTAATAATATGAGATGACCTAGAAACATGTCCTACCCTCATTGGATGTGTCATGTCCGACCAAGATAAGCCATGGGTCAACTTGGGGACCCCATGAAACCACTTTGGTTGGAAAATGACATAAATACCTTTTATTTAATGTTAATGTAAAAAATGGCACAAACATGATATGTTTTACTGAAACAATTTTTAAATGGGGTTATACAAGTAAGATTTTTGATTATAAATAGTCATTGGAAAGATAATAAGATTTAATACATCATAGTATTTTTTTTCTAATTTTTAGACATTAAATAAATTAAATTATATATGACATAATAATGATGCAACGATGACATCATTATTTGACGATTTTAATAAAATGGAAATATAATGTAAAATCTATGAACTAAACATGTCCAAAACTTATTGGATGGGTGGATTTCTAACCCGGATCACCATATCCACGAATTATATCAATGTGAGACCTTTTAAAACCGAAACACATTTTCAAATAAAGTAATATTTCTTTACTTTCCAAAAGTGCCCCTCCTCTCCTCTTATAAAAAGACCCCACCTCTACCACCTTACCCACACACCCAAAGCCTTTGGCTCGGCCAACCCCTGCCCATTTTGTCTCTCCAATTACTTATCTTACTCCTTGAAGCCTCACTTTGGGAAGAAGTCTTCCCAAGGAAGCCTTTTAGCTCAAACCAATGGGAGTTACCCGATTTTGAGGTAATGTCTTCACTTGAGTCCTTTTGTATTATTTTGCTTCTCCAACCCCCTAAACTCTTTTTATTTATTTATTTTGTAACAAATACAGTATCTTCAATATACTAGGATTTTTTTATAAGAAGGATTCAAGCTACACTTACACACACCTTCATTTAATGGTTAAAGAACATACTGTTTCTGTGGATGGTGAATTTATGCCTCCTGAAACGATGATTGTTCAACATTCCTTTAACACCTTCAAAGGTGGCCATTAAGATGTCACTATATTTATATATGATATATAATATGATTATTGTTTCTTTATTCTTCTGTATTTTTCGTTTTGGGCATACCTTTATGGTTTCCATTATCGGTAAACACGATATCTTCATTTAAGGAAGTGCGGACTACCGCCCCCTCAAAGTGATGTGATTCGTTAATGCCATATGTGGGACGTGTAAAGGATGGATTTAAAGTTATTATATATTATGTTATACTGGAATTATAATATACCTCTATATCATTATTATTTCTTTCCATTAAAGTATGAGATAGAAATGAAAGTAGCGTTCATGCGTACGTATGACTTACCGTCTCCATGAACGGTGCATTTCATTTATTATCCCCAAATGTAATGTACTATTAAAAGTACATGTATATAATGGATATATATAATGAATGATATATCTAAATGATGAATATAATTATGGAATTAAAATATACATACCTCTTATTTAGTTTTAATTCCATTAATATGACAAAGAAATGAAAGTAGCGTTCATGCGTACGCACGGCTTACCGTCTCCATGAACGGTACATTTCATTTCTTACATCTAAATGATTATGTAATATTATAAATACATGTATATGCTGGATATATATTATATATATGATATCAAAATTAGTAATGTCATTCTGGATATAAAGAACCTTTGACCACACGAACAACATGTAATTGTAAGAAGTCCACTTTCGACTTAAGAACCAAATATCGACAAAACAAACATTATTATCTTAAATGGTTACATAATGTTTATAACATGGCAATAAGTGATATAAAAGGAATAATGAACTTAAAAAAGGTTCTTAATCATGTAGAAATTAACTCAAGTTTATTATTCAGGACGTTAAAGAACGATCAAGTCAAGTCGGACCCAAGGTAAGGGACTTCGTCTCAATCTCCTTTCATTGAGGCATATTTCATTTTATACATAACATTCTTTTATACGGTGTATAAACCCCATTGTCTTTTACTTTTATACAAAAGGAATCATTTTCTACGAAGCGTTTTACTAAATGAAAAAAAGGAATGTTTTTTAACGTACGCGGTGACAATGACCTTTTCTGCCGCCGTGAGTATTATTTGGTCTTTGGCTTCCTCAACAAGCCGTAATGTTTTTAAAATAAAATAAATACCATATACTCTTTTATGTATTTTGGTATTGAAAATGGTTTTGATAAAGGATTCTATTATAATATATTGTTATTGAAATGTTGAAATGTTATCATTCCTTTATATTGGTTTTATGTTTTATGATTTTATATTGGTACTTGGACATTTGACGAGTGGTTACGTGATAAACCATATGACGGGTGGTGTCGTGAATACCCGGACGGGTGGTTACGTTATAACCTCCAATGAATTGGGTATGGAAGTCATCCGTATGGCTATTCCATTAAGTATGTATGGAAATTGGCCGTATGGATATTCCATTAATTGATATGTGTGGAAGTCGACCGTATGATTATTCCACTTAAGTATGTTTATGTCCCAAGTTACCTTTATATATGCTATGTGTTCTTTATATGGGTTTTATGGTAATCCATTGGTTACAAAAAGGTATGTAATGATACTTTATACAGTGAAGAGTTTTTACTACTTCATGATGGTGAAGGTATTACTTTTTTTGAGTATACATGGTTTACTTGATGTTTGAAAAATTAACAGTTTTCATTCTTTGTGTATCCCTTACTGAGCTATTTATGCTCACCCCAAGTTTTTTTTCGAAATGTTTTTCACAGGACTTAAAGTGGTACAAGGTCAAGGATGGGATCAAGGGAATGTCATGCTATATAAGACATGGAACTAGACATGTTTCTTTTTAAGAGTTTTTTTTCTATTATGTAAACTTAGTAGAAGTGTCTACTTTGTAATCTTTTGAGATGTAATAGTTATGTTCTAATTCTCTAAAACTCTAAACCTGAAAAGATCCTCAATGTGAATTATTCATTTAATTCAATATTAAGTAAGGTTTAAGGCTGGGGCCTTATAATATGTGTGTGGAGTATGAAGACTTTGTTATTAGTTTTTCACTTTATGATGTAATGTAAGACTTATGAATGTATCTAGTGTTTCTAAGGCTACTAAACTAATCGGCCTTTTGAGACTTGATCTTTTGTGATCATGCCAATGTTACGAAGTAATGCACCGACTCTAGGTAGATGGGGTTGGGGCATTACAGTTGGTATCAGAGGTAGTTTAGTACTAATCTTGGAAGCTAGATTTAGATAAACTCTGATTAGAGCACATAGCCCGAAGATAGACTTTGAGGATTAGTATAGAAGAACTTCCTAGAATTTTGGTATTGTAGAGATGTTGTGAGTTTTCCAAGCAATACATCCATGTCTGGATACGAGCAGGTAGAGGCGGCTCTGGCACAGATGTACCTAGGGGTAAAACCCAAAAACACCGCTTTGAGCTAGACTCGAACTGGAACTGGTGCACCACAACGTGCCTTGCTGCACTCTTGGTTACGACACTCCCGGGGGATATGCTTAGGATAATTCTCATTTTCTTTACAAACCACTATGAAGGGATATGAGTATTTACTTCCTCAAAGAAAACATTTCTTTTTATGATTATGGATTATATCCATAAATAGTTCAATTTATGTAAAGTGTTTTACAAATATGGAATTATGTATTTGAATTCATAAACTAATCTAGTTTATGCCATTGTTTAGAAATAGCACCTAGTGGAAGGAATGGAAACCGTATCAATGCACGCACTCCATTTAGGGATTTCCCTCCTACTCAAGATAATTATTGTGGATTTGGAGATACAACTGGTGCTGATCAACTTGTTACCATATTGGGACAACTCACTCAGGTTATGAATAATAACCTTACTCGTATAGAGCACCCTGATCCGCAACGTGGAGGATCAATGTTAGACCGCTTCATGAGGCAACAAACACCAACATTTAATGGGGGTACAAATCCATTAGTAGCTGAGCAATGGATAAACACCTTAGAGAAAATATTCCACACCTTGGGGAGTAGCGAAAGGGAGAAGTTTATCATGGCAGTTTACCGCCTCACTGGAGATGCTGATCAATGGTGGTCATTGATTTAAAATACAAAGGAAGATGAATAAGTATCATGTATCAAATGGAGAGAGTTCAAAGAGATTTTCTTAGAAAAATACTTTCCACATGACCATCGAGTAGATATGGAAAGGCAATTTCTGAGTCTGAGACAAAAGGAGGATAAGAATGTCGCAAAGTATGAGGACAACTTTACAAGGTTGGAGAGGTATGCTGCAGATTATATACGTAACCCAAGAGGTAAGATTGATCGTTTCTTTGATGGGTTAAAACCATTTCTCCGTAGAGCATTAGTATCACAATCTTTCTCAACATACGAAGATATTGTCTCATGTGCTATCAAGACAGAAAAGGAATTCTCTAAGTCTTATGACAACAAAGTAAAGAAAGAGAAGAACAGAACGGTGGAACAAGAGATAGATAAAGGGAAAAAGGGAAAGAAAGATTTTCCATTATGTGATAATTTTGGGAAGAATCGCCCTGGTACTTGCCTAAAAGGAATGGGAGTTTGTTATAAATGTGGAGAAAAAGGTCACCAGGTGCGTGATTGCAAGGGAAAGAAAGAGGCTATCAATGTTGAATGCTATTATTGTAGGGAAATGGGGAATTATTCAAATGAATGTCCTAAGAGTCAGGGAAACTTACCTCATAAAAGTCTAAGGGATCAAGGACAATCTTATATTGTTACTACATTTGATGCAGAATAACTAATGTATTGGTGCTTTTGGACTCATGGATTATATTCTGGTTATTAGAATAATGTGATATATATATAAGGATTTTACTGTAGTACTTGTTGATTTCAGTAAGGTTTTAATATGATGAAGGAAATCATATTTTTAGTATGTGACAATAAGAGAAACATTACTTTGTTTGGGGAATATGATGTTACAATTGATTTTGGAATTTAGAGAGCTTTTAGAAAAGTCTGGACAAAGGTATTTTGGATAACTATAAAGGTTGGAATGGATTAAGTTGAACTTTGGATAGTATTTTTTAAGATTAAAACATTTATGAATATTATTTTTGGAATATTATAATACTATAATTTTAGGAAAAGGAAAACCTGTAGGGTGGGGCATAACCGATCGCGTCGGAAAAAGCTGTCGGAATCAAACCCACAACCATAGTGCGACATGCCTTTATTACCTACCACTAGCCTATAGGAAGTCCCTGGTTATTACAAAATAATTTTACTAATCTAAATGGTATGTGTTAACATTTGGAACCTTATACAATTAGGAAAAGTATAATATTTTTGAGTTCTATTATCTTTTTGAGTGAAAGATGAGTTGAAGGTTGAAAATCTAATTGTCAAGCATAAATATATATATACCTACCTCTTATTCAATGAATAAATTAATTCTTAAACTTTAGTAAAGGGATATTAAAACAAAAAAATGTGTTATCCTAATACCTTATGTCTTGTTGAACTGATGATATTTTAAATCAACATAGATTGATGGCTTTGAGGCCCTCAATTTGACAGTTGATTGTGATTGATGACCTCAATCACTCCCTACAAATATTTACTTTTTTCCTCCAATTATGTGTCTCTAATTGCCACCAATGTTCTCCTAATCGAGATCATAATTGGGTGGTGACTTTTTCATTTCCCTTTCCCTCTTATTAAGGATAAATTTTATTAACCTTATTTCCGATGTGGGTTTTCTACAAAGGTATTTTCTATTTTCAACCTTTTATTTTCAGAGAAAAATTTCAAATTTTGAGGATGCAATTTATTGAAGGAGGGGAGAATGTAACAACCCGAGCTTCCACGATACACTTCTCATTCAATAATGCAATAGCTTTCATTGTACGCAACTTCGAGTTCTAAAACACCGCGACTAATCAAAGTAGCTGTTATGAATAGTAACAACCACTTTTCAAAATTATAGAAATTTTATATTTCAAAATGGACTTCATTTTTGGATTCGGAATATCAAAATTATCCTACGTTGAATTTTTGGTATTTTTCTGAGAACTTCTAATTTTTATGAGTAGTGAAAAATACTTAAAAACAACTTTTTAAATAAAAATAATTTATAGTGATAAATTATACTATTTAGTGGTTTTAAATTATAATTATAATATATTTTTACCATTTTATCCAATGGTGGTCATTAGAATTAATTTAACATTGAAATTGGACATAAACAATTACCAATCTTTTGATATAAATTGTTTCTTAAAAACACGCTATTTGTTGTGACAGTGGGAATTAATTATAAAATTAATTAATGAAACTTATATGTTTGTAATTTTTTAAAATAGACATCATTTTTGAATTCGGAAAATCAATTATAGCTTAGGGTGAAATTTTTGTATTGTTCTGAAAAACTTCAATTTTTGATGAATAGTGAAACCACTAAGTGGTAGTTAAATAACTGATTTTATGTTTAAATAAAATATTACCACTTCTATAATTTGATTTTCAAAAATCCGACATACATGGTTGTCATTACGAAGTAAAATGTGGTTCAATGATATTAAAATAATTTTTGGTGAATAGTAACTTTTAAGTTCTTAATCGCGATTAGAGGTAATTAGTGCAGTTTAAGGTAAAAATAATGTTTTAATAATATGAGATGAGCTTGACACATGTCCTACCCTCATTGGATGTTCCATGTCCGTCCAAGAAAATCCATGTGTCAACTTTTGGACCCCATGGAGCCACATTAGTTGGAAAATGACATAAATACCTTTTATTTAATGTTAAAGTAAAAAAAATGACACAAACATGAAATGTTTTACTAAAACAATTTTTACATGGGGTTATACAAGTCATATTTTTGACTATAAATAGTAATAGGAAATATAAAAATATTTCCTACATCATAGTATTTTTTTTATAATTTGTAGACATTAAATAAATTAAATTATTTATGACATCATTATGATGCAGCGATGACCTCATTATTTAACGATTTTAATAAAATGAAAAGATAATGTAAAATACAAGGCTTAAACTTGTCCAAAGACTATTTGATGGGAAGATTTCGAACCCTAATCAACTTATCCACGAATTATATAAGTGTGTGACCCTTAGAATCCAAAAAGCATTGTATAATAATGTAAAATTTCCTTACTTTCCAAGAGTGCCCCTCCTCTCCTCTTATAAAAGTCCCCCACCTCTCCCACCTTATTCACACCTTCAAGCCATTTGGCTCGGCCAAACTCTGCCCACATACTCTCCCAACATCCCTCACTTACTCCTAGAAGCCTCACTTTGGGAAGAATTCTTCCCAAGGAAGCCTTTGTCTCAAATCAAAAAGAGTTACCCGATTTTTAGGTAATGTCTTCGCTAATGTTGTTTTGTTTTATTTAGCTTCTCCAACCCCTTAAACTCTTTTTTATTCCTTTATTTTGTAACAAAACCAGTATATAAAATATACTAGGATGTTTTTATGATAAGGATTTTGTTTACACTTACACACACCTACATCTAATGGTTAAAGAACATACTGTTTCTATGGATGGCGAATTTTTGTCTCACGAAATGATGATTGTTCAACACTCATATAACACCTCTAATGGTGGCCATTATGATGAAACTATTTTTATATATTATATATATTATGTTTTTGTTTTCCTTATGATTTTTTATTTTTCATTTATGTCATACTTTTATGGTTTCCATTATGGGTAAACGCGATATTTTCATTTTAGGAAGTGCGGACTACCGCCCCCTCAAAGTGATTTGAATCGTTAATACCATATGTGGGATGTATAAAGGATGGAGTAAATGGTATTATACACTGTATTATACTGGAATTATATTATACCTTTATATAATTATGATTTCATTCCATTAAATACGAAATATAAATGAAAGTAGCGTTCATGCGTACGTACGGCTTACCGTCTCCATGAATGGTGCATTTCATTTCTTACCTCTAAATGTTACGTAATATTATGAATGAATGTATATAATGGATATATATGATATATATGATTTATACATAATTAATATAATTCTATATATAATGGATATTTCACCACATGAACAACTTGTAATTATAAGAAGTTTATTGTTCACTCAAGTACCAAAGATCAACAAAACGACCGTTATTAACTTAAATAATTACATAATGTTCATAAAATTGTAATAAGTGATATAAAAAGGATAATGAAATTGAAAATGGTTCTTAATAAGGTAGATATTAACTCTAGTTTATTATTCAGGAGGTTAAAGAACGGTTGAGTCAAGTCGGACACGAGGTAAGGGAATTTCTTAACCCAACTTCCATTCTTTGGGTTAATCTCCTACTATCAAATTATGTCATGATATTATTATGTCCTATTTTGTATTTTCACTTTATTTATGTGTAATTATAGTGAATACACATAATATATCTATTTTATTTTAAAAATGATCTTTGTAAGGATTTCGTCTCAATCTCCTTTCATTGAGGCATATTTGGTTTTACACACAACTTTCTTTTATACGGTGTATAAACCCCTTTGACTTTTATGTTTATTCAAAAGATTTTCTTTTATAATTATGTGATTTTTAAATGATTTCAAAAAAGAGATATGTCTCTTAAATATATGAAAATCTAGTGCAAATGTATACGTATTTAACGCAAGTTTAAATTTTTTTTTACAAAACCCGACTCTCGAGTGTGGTAGACAGGAAGGGATTGGGCGTGGACCCATCATGGCCTATAATTAGTCGAGCAGTCTCAGAATTAGTTATTTTGTTTTCAGAAGTTTGCATAATGTTTTTAGAAAAACACTGGTGTATATTTGATCAATTTTAAACGTAGGTATCTTCTAAAAAAAATTCATCGGCAGGTCTCATGAGACAAACTAGTGTCTTGGCACGAGGCCTTGACAAAATCTTATTTGTGGTCTTGGCATGAGGCCTTGGATATGTGGTTATGATAGTCTGGAATTATGCATTCCATCATTATGAAAGTGGTTATTGATATTGCATGTGATTATTCGACCAGTAGAATATCCATGTGAATAAGTGAATGGCATTATCTCATTTTACTTTTGCCATATTATGCTGAAGTTCAAGTTTAAAAGGCTTTTGTTTTAGTTATACATTACCTTAAATGTTTATGTTTATTGATGAAAACATCCACTATATTGTTATCCTTACTGAGCATCTGAGCTCACCCCTTTCAATGTTTTAATATTTTCCAGGATGTGAAGAAGTATTTTATGAATGACCTGCAAGGATAATCAGAAGAGGATATGAGTGTGGACTATGAAGACTTTGTTATTAGTTTTTCACTTTATGATGTAATGTAAGACTTATGAATGTATCTAGTGTTTCCAAGGCTACTAAACTAATCGGTCTTTCGAGACTTGATCTTTTGTGATCATGCCAATGTTACGCAGTAATGCACCGACTCTGGGTAGCTGGGGTCGGGGCATTACACTTTCCTATTTATTATTAGTTATTTTAGAAATATAATCGCATCATTTAAATTGAATTATTGTTCCTTTTTTTTATTCCATGTCAAATTTTATTATGGATTCATGATAGCTTTGATTATACATATCACTTAGGTATAATTTGAGCCCACCATTATATTGATTCATTTTACTATGATTTGAAGACAAAATAATTGAATAATTTTTCAAGGATAGAGTTCATTTTTTTTGTAATTTATTAAATTTTATATTTTTTCCTAATTTAAAATCATTATCATTTATGAATATGGTTCTCCAAAAAATATACAATGATCATTACTTCAGAAATTGATTCCATATATCTATGTTAATTTAAGAAAACAAACACTATTTCTTGGATATTGGATTTGTGTTCACTATAAAAGAGAGAAGATTTTTTATAAATGGAATATGAAACTATAAGAATTTTATATCAGACAAAAAGTAGGGATATTTAATCAAAAAACCAGACACAAGTACTATTATGTATTTATGTGAGATAAGCATGGAATCATAGAATAAGTAAATTATATCATAAGTTAATGGTGTCAAAAAAATGTAGAAATAATATAATATATGACATAATAAAAATATATTTAGGATCAATTCCAACACAATAATTGTGTAAAATGTCTTATAGTGTACTCCGTTCATTTACCATTCACATATACATAGTGCATATTTTTCCACGATGGATTAGTTTTAGTCTCCAATCCAATAAAGACAATTCATAAAGTCTCTTGGTGGATTGGTATCATTACCAATTCGTATAAACATAATTGAAAATATTATATGGTGGATTGTGTTTACTCACCATTAACATGCATATTATATCATGATATGTTAATCATTACAATATTCAGGGAGGGGTATATAATTTTAGAACCACGGGTCATGTAACATATTATGCTTATTCTAGTTGCGGATGAATCATACATGGAATTTCATTAATTGAAAACATTACCCAATGGATTTGAGGGATATATAATTGTTTTCCCTATAATTGTAGAATAATAATAATTATTTGTTTCATCATTAAATTTATATGATAGGAAAATAAACCATAATAAAAATATAATTTAGGATAAAACCAATGAGAAATTAGTAAGCTTTTGAAATCATAAAAAATGACTAAGAAAATGAGATATTATAACGATTCCCCAGAGGAAAAAGAATTTAATCATAGTGGATGATCATTTTTTAAAATAGAATCTTTTTTTCATGATCACTGAGCTAATATATATGAATATTGATTACAATGATCAAGGAGAATTAATAAAAAATTTAACCATAAATGAGATATTCTTTATTGATCAAAGTATCATTTTTGTAAGGAAAATGAATAATGGGGGAGAAGAGAATTATATCATTACCAGTGGATGATTTAGATTAAATATTTTTTATGGGCATATGGAATATTAATAATATTTAAATACAAAGGGATTAAAAAATATAGAAATTTAATTAAAAACATATAAATAAAATCAAAGACTGAAATCTGAAGCAATCCATTCTTATAATATTTATAATTGAATAGGAATATCGATAATGAAGGGCATTATATCATTAATAATTAGTATATTGATAGATTAATATTTATTGTTAACACATATAAGTGAAATAATATATAAATAAAAGGTGAATATCAACAAAGAAGTACATGAATAAAAAATTTGGTGATGAGAACCCTTGCCATGCTAGGAAGCTTCCTACGGCCTCATAGGACTCTTTTGAACATAATGAAATCCTTTCGAGGGATTTAAAAAGTAATATGGATGGAAAATTAATGATCAATGACTTTGGGGGGGGGGGGTATATGGTTGAATTATTGGGATTGAGTTCTATTTATTTTTGGAAAAGAGGGAATTTTAGATGAAAATCTTGTCTGGAGATGATTTTGAATTGTATCACAAGAGGGCCAGGTGGGATAGTTGTGTTGTGTTAATTATATGTGTAAATTTTAGTGATACAATAACATATAATGTTCCATCCTATAAATGGTATTCAATATTGTTGATGTTTCAAATTAGCATAAAAAATTAATCAACATTACTGTAAAAATTTAAACAATTTTTAATTTCATATACATATTAATCATTGTTATTATATCAAAACAATAATGATAAGAAGGTCATTATTATGACATTTATACCTATTTTATTTTATTTTTTTCAAAATTTAACATAATTAAATCAGTAATCATTATAAAATTATCTTTTTATTCAATCGTTATATTTTATAGAAAATTCATTTTTGTTAATATGGGATATTATAATTATTATGATTTATTGATCGTAAGTAAAATAATTATCCATTAAATGAGTGTTAATTTATAATTTATATTATTATAAAAATCATCTCATTTTCTAAATTTAATTTTGAAAAATTTAATTTATTCAATTAATTATTATTTAGAAATCTACAATTCATTACGAAATAACTATTTTTCAAAATGAAATATCATTTTTCACGGTAACATTAATATTAAAAATAAATAAATTTAAATTATTAAATATTTTAATTTATTTTATTGAAAATAAAATAATCATATAAATTTAAATAATTTCTCTATGTGATAACAAAATTTTGTTTTTATTCATCTAAGTATGGGTGACTTGAGGTAAATAGTTACCCTTAAAATGGTTTCCCAAATCAAAAAGAAATTTGGGATTTCAGGCACATAATTGCTAGTGTATGAAATCAGGTATACATAACCTACACTAGGGTGGGATCCTAGACACACCACACTCACCAAAAATGGTAAGGCTCACTGCTCATCCCATGCATGCCTTCCAGCATACTAATATCATGGATGCATTTGGGCTCACATGTTCACACTTGGACATTAAATCCTTCCCCATGCAATTATTTTCGAGCCATACCTTTATTGGCCTATCTATGAGGATTGTTGGTGAAGATGAAGGCTCTCTTTGGAATAAAACCAAAATATTCTCTAAACAGGTGAATAATATTATATAAAATTGAGATCAGTTAAAAAAATAAAAACACATTCCTTTAGTCAAATTTTTTTATAAATATATAATTCACCAATTTTGTATAAAATGATTTATAATTTAATTCCCCAATTCATATTTCTTATTTTAATTTTGATAGCGAAATATAATGTAATTTTAATTTAAAAAGATTAAAAATAACTTAAAATTGATTAAAAGTGCTTACGGAAAATTATTCTTTAAATTCCATTTTTATTATGGATATATAATTCCTTCAGTTTTAATTGATTATATCATCTTATCGAACTTTTACTCATTCTATATCAACTATTCCACGTTTTTGTTTTGAAATATTCCAAAAATTTGTTTTCCATTTACAAGGAAACCTAGTGGGAGACAATTTTAAATTTTTACGGATATAATGCAATGTGTAATCATGTTCTCATGGTATTTTCATGTTTATAATATGATTTTAATGTGGAAAATATTTATGATTATAGTATCCAAACACTACCTAGCTATTAAATCATTCTGAAAATATTATAGAATAAAAATTTATTATAATATAACTACAACCTCCAGGTTTCTAGACTCTACGTTATTACAAATAACATTTAACAAATATTAAATTAATAAACACAGTTTTCTTTCTTAAATATATAGTTTATAAAAATACCATGCATCATAATAAATTGTGGTGTTACAATAATCATGTTCAAATTAATTGGATTTTACATTTTTTGTAGCTTCTTTTTACGATCATTATAGTTGTTTGGTGATTTTCGTGGACACCAATCTACAGAATATTATTATTGAAATTTCCTATAGGCAACAATAGTGAGTAGAGACATTGGTATATTCTTATATATAAATATTAGAATTGGTTAATTACAATAATAAAAAAAATATTAAATTAAAGAAACATATATATACTTATCTATGAAAAATATTCTTTGAGAATATTTAATAATTATTTTAAGGATGAAATTTCCATATTTATTTAATTTTATTGTGGGAGTGATATAGTTTTAAAAAATAGATATGTTTATAATATACCTAATTAATGTTTTTTCCTTCTCATTTTTTAATATTGATGAATGATTTTATCAAAAATGATATAATTTTGTAACTGAATTCTTATGAAGAGGATATATAAATGGTGAGTTATGGTTATAAAAAAATTATTTTGAGAGCATATATGGAAAAACTATTATCCATTATATTATAATTTCATTGTAGAATTGTTTCTGGAATATAATCATTCTTCTGGAACTTTATTGGCCTAATCTAAAGTTATTGTGATAAACTAACCAATATTTTAATAAGTTATATGAATTAATATCATATGAAATTGTATGTAATAATTTTTTTATAATATATATTCATGATTAAAAAGAGTTCAATAAAAAAAGATATAAAAAATATTGCACCGCATTAATGTTAGAACTATCCAATAGTGCTAAAAAAGTAGAACATGATAAGTACCTTATAAAATAGATGTCAGAATTATAATGATCAAGGAATCTAGAAACTATCCTAAACATATCTGTGTCATATAGTATCACAGATATAATTAGGTTATATGTAATATACTTATTACAAAAGTGATTCTATGTATCTAAAACATTAGTGTATATTGTGGATTCTAATGTATATTAAAAATAATAATAATAATTTATTATTCAAATATTAAGTTATTCCAATAGTAATAGTATTTTCATAAATATGAGGAAACTTTTACTATATAAATATTCAAAATTTTAAATTTTTAAATGGGAACAAGATGATGAAACTCCATGACTACAATATTTTAGGAATTTTCAGATGTGTGTGAAGTAATTTTTAAATTATCCCTTACCCACACTACTAAATATGATAAAAATAATTAATAAATACACATTATAAAAACTAAGTCAAACTAGTATATAAATATATTTAGTTTACATTTTTAGATATTTTAAGCATCACATCATAGAAATAATCACACAATCTCATGAATTGATCATTTTTTTATGATTTAATTCATAAAAAATTTATTTCCTAATACATTTTAAAATGTTACTAGAATAGAAATCTATTATATTTATTAGTTGAAATATTTTAATATTCAAACATATATATTTTTTAGTTAATTAAAACATAATATTATGGATACAACAAATGATCGGTCAGTGAGAATATTCTTTTGAAAATTGCATTAAAGATTTTGAACAGATGAGTATGAGAAAACATAAGAATGATAGATAATATTTTGAAAAATAATTTGTATAAATAAGATGTTACCATGAGACATGATATACAGACAAGTAATCTAAAATTGTAATCATGCCAGGTGAAATAAGATTGTGAGATCTTTTACAGGGGAACATGATATGATGCATGGGTAATATGAAAGGGAACATAAAATTGAAATGTGGTGTTTAAAATAGGGAAATAAATCATTAAATTTTAATTAAACAAAAATATCATGCCTCGGTTTTTTGAAAAAATTATAACACTTTCTGTTTCAAATAGAGAAAATTCAAATGATCAATTTTTTGAAAAAAATATGGTTCTCCATGTTATGATTAAAACAAAATTCACATTATAAATGTTGTGATCAATAAAATACCCACAGGAAAAATTATTATCACATGGGATTAAAATATTTAACCAATGTATTATAGCTTGGTCTAAGACCTTAATCATCATACAATGATTATCGATAAACATTTTCATCTATAATCATGAAAAAATTAATTATTCCAACATCAATTTATTAACCTCTAGAAATAGATGCATGTTTAATGAAATATAATATACTAAACATTATAATGAATCTAAAAAAATATGGTCAATAGTGTCATAAAATCATATCACATGGGAAAGATAAGTATTAAAAAGGAATTTTTACATATATTTCAAACACATTTTTAAAACAATCTGTGATATTTTTAAAGACATGATGAACTATTTTTTTTAAATATCATCAAATCCAAATAATGATACTATATTTATAAAACAAATACATTGATGTTGATAAATAACTATAAAATAATTTTAAAAAAAATAATATTTTAGATGAAATATAAACACTAATGAAATATTTAAATAAACAATTCACTAAACCGTCATATTATGTTATGAAATAATCTTGAGTATCATTCTTAATCCACATTAATGATTTACGAAAACTATGATAGGAATACCTTTATAGTGAGATCATTATCAATGTGTTTTCACTATGTTTTGTTATTTGATCCTTCAAAAAACACTGGGGTTATTTACAAATATCATTCAAGTAAGAAGTTCTTGAAAATCTGGGACACTTATATAATGTTTTTTCCATGGTATTATTATTTTATAGGATTATTTTATTTACATAAATGGGTGTGAATGAATCATAGAGTGTCTGTAGAAAATGAGATACATTTAAGATGATTGATTCCATGAGAATGAATTATATCTAAATTAATTTTTGGATGATAATCACATGGATATGTTTATTGAAATTGATTGTCATGATAAAATATTGTTATTTTCCTTATATTCAATACCCTAATAAGTGTATTACCTATGATTATGATATTTTTTCTTGGTACCTTTTAAAATTAAAAATTCATAGTTTGATTGTCACATAAAAAGTGAGTGCACATGACTTATTATGATGATGGGGGTGGATTCTAATTTATGGTAGTAGATTAAAATCCATTTAGATTAACCAAAAAATAATTCCTTGAGGATACAATGTAATATTCCATAACTTCATTCCTTCTGGATACTAAGGATCATGCCTATGAAAATATGTAAGGATTCCAATAAAATATTCTATATCATTGTGGCTAGTTTTATATTATTACTGAAATTTATATTGATCATATGTTAATAATTTAAAATAAGGTATAAGAATTGATCATATTGGATTTATTACCACATAAGTACTCATTAAATGATTCTTATGAAAGATAAAACATTTATTAATATTTTATAATTCCTTTTATAAACATGTGAACACTTATTATGGATTAATTATGGGGTTCAAACTCATTTTTATTACTCACACCCTAAATAGGAATCCCATTGCTTGTGAGATATCATATATAGGGGTCAATATATAGGAAAAGGGTCATGGTAAATTGTTTCACCATGTTAAATGATGGTGGGGTAGTAAAAGGTCATAGTACATAATATAAAATACTTTTATGTATATTTTTAATTATATTCACTCTATAAATTCTGGATTGTATTGCTGAAGTAGGATCAAGTTTATTTATTGTACAACAAATGTTCCATTTCATATAACATTAAAATAAATAATTATTCACATTTGTTCCCAATTAGTTTTTTCCAATATTATTTATATTAATGGAGAAAAGATATGATATTGATTATATAATCCTCTAACAGAAGGTGTGTAGACACTTGCTGCTAGTTGGCATAACTATGTGTGTATGTATGTGTGCATGAGGCCATGGGCCGATCTACAATTAACTCATTGATTCAGTGTAGTATGTTACAAAACAATATCAAATCACAAATTCCATATTTTTTACCAGCAGAGGAAAATCTAGAAACAAGATATTTTTTATAGGTCTTAGTTAGGGGGATTTGACATGCCTGAAAAGAAAATATAAAATTGTCAACTATTTTATCATTGAATCGATAATTGTAAACGTTTTATGGAATTTGGTTGTATCTATACATCAGGACTAGACACATAAGATCACGTGTAATTTATATACATTTTGGTTTCTATATATTATTAAAAAATTTAATTCTTTAATAATTGAATATTTTTTGGGATGAACCTATATTGATGAAACATTATGTATCTCTATTCCATGTGGTTATTATATATCAATACAATAAATAACTACTTTAACTTAATAATATTTTCACATTATATATATATATATATATATATATGTGTGTGTGTGTGTGTGTGATTCTATCGATTATATTGATTTGGATACCTTGGTCAGTTGTGGGAGGGTTATACCTTTGATTTTAATTATAATCCTATCAAAAGGCTTTGTGTGACCCATAGAGTTATTAGTATATGTCCCAATAACTCCATTTTAAAAAAAAATCCATAATATTTTATATGATACCACCATGAGGTAGACTGATGTAACCTCTATGTTACATGGGTCATGATACTCCACCTCATGATTATTCACCCACTAGACCATCATTATACAAAGGGGGTGAAATAGTGAATGATCATGAACATTCTCTAGTGATATAGGTAGCATGCATACATTTATTAGAAGTCCTTCCACTTGATCCATCCAATGGTGGAAGGGTGATATGGTACATGGTTCACTATTCCATATACTTATAACTCTATCATGACCTATCCTGTCAAGTCACTATCATGCCACATGCTATTGATTGATGGATATACATCATCCAAGGTAAGATATAACATCATTAGGAAACATGATTGAAAGATGGTGAATCCATTAGCATTCAACTATAAGATATTCCAAAATTTAGTGGTATAGGATTGGTTATGTTGTTAGATGATATGGTCTTACCTGGGAGACTATCAGGGGACATTTAATTGAGGAACACCTTCCCTATATTCTCAAACTGAACTGAGTGTTGTATTTCATAGAACATTAATGGGGTCCTAACAGGTATATGTGTTCACTTCTCAATTAATTTATCTAACCTGAATATAACATATCCTTACTAGAAATGGTTATAATATGGTATGGATGATTGACACCAATCATCATCATGATATTGACTGACATGAATTTTTTTTCAACAATACTAATAATCTAGAGTCTTTATGCATGACCCTGACTATCAAGAATGTTCTATAGGAGGGTATTTTAGTTGAGATTTCCCACCATTCATAATGTATATGGGTGGACTATCAATTAAAATTATGATTATCTCTTCTACTTATAAGATTGTGATGACTTGGGACATGAAGTATGTCAATATCCTATAGGTGGTCCAATGTATGATTCATTTAACCCATATAAGAGGAGTCTAAATGTCTAGTAACTATGGAGACGTAATATATTATCCTATTTTTTATAAAGAACCTTGGAAAATGTGTTTGATGTGTGAAGTTGTGTGTCTTCTGTATAAATTTTTCTATTGCTATTTGAGGTTGAGGATCTAAATGGACATAGGAAAGGACTGAGAATAGGCCTAGGTATCCCACTAGGGTCCTCAATATTTGTCATATATGATGAAAGCCTTGTATGTTCATTAACATCACAGACATGGTAATAGAGCTGAGGAAGGCTAGATATATGATGCAGAATCTACCCAAATATATGGTAGTGAAGGACCGTCTACTATTTGAGCCATGGGGATGATAACATGAAAATTTCATATTTCATTATTTCATACTAGTTAATCACATTCCATTAAATATTAACAATGTATTACTAAATTTTACATAACTGTCATATTGTATTCTTTTTTTATTTCCATCAATAGTTAACTAGGAATAAAATTTTACTATCATTAATGATTCCCATATTGTCTCAAGATCATTTCTGGTTATAGGAATCTTTGGGACTTTATTATTTGGGAGATTACATTCTTCTATGTAATTTTTTTGCATAAATTAGATGTCCAATTTTCAAAATGACATTGATTTCTATTGAAGATGGGTATCATTTACCTCACAAAGGGGATACAATTTTGGGGTATTTAGAGTGTTTTGGTTATGATAATGTATTGTGGGACTAGAAATGATCCACATTGGGATGATCGTTACCTAGATATTAGGCTTCTATCTTTTTTGTAGGAATAGTGGATACCACATCCTTGTTTCCCCCAGTTTTGGATCTATATTTTTAGTCATTTATGATCCATTCAATGTAACTCTACAAGATTTATGAGTGAATATTGATTTAGAACTTATTTTATGTGAATAAGACACAAAATATACCCCACTATCTTATGGGTTAGGGTGCGTTAAAAGAGATCAAGTTACCACTATAGGATTTAATGTACAAGAGTTTTGTTAGACTTAGTACAATTGCATGGGGTGTACCTATTTTGATCAATGTAAAGGTTGAAGGTATTCATAGCATCTGTATATATTACCAAATGGTAAAATTTGTGATGGTGAATAATAGGTATTCATTTACTAGAATTGATGACCAAGTTACATAGTTGTGGGGAACCAGAATTTTCTCCATGGTTGTTCTCAAATTGGTCTATCACCAGTCCTAGGAAACAAAGGAGGAAATCCATTTTTTGGAGTCTCTAAGGCATATAAGGGTACTTGTGATGATGTTTTTAGTTATTAATACATCTACACTGATCATGTATATGTTAAATAAGATCTTGCAATGATATCGTGAAAAGTTCCTTAGGGTGTTCATTTGAAGACCTCCTTATATCCTAATTAACCACATATTCACATTCTAGACATCTCAATATAGATCCATATATCCATCAATAAAATATCCTTTAATACAAGATTTCAATGTTATATTTTGGAACATTGGGAAATAAAATATTATTGTATGTGTATTTTAAGGATGTTGTTCCAAAAGACTAGAATAATGTTGAGGTACTGATGTCATCGACTCATCCCATTAATGTTATTAAGATTAATCTTTATTTCATTTAATATGATAAAAAATATTTAATCTTCATCTTATCCTATTTTTTTAGCACTGATAGTTGTATTGATTAAAGTATGACTGATAATATAGTTGTAGTAATTGTGCGAAATAGAATTTCCTCAGTTAAAGATGATTCTATATGAATCTCCAGTGTTAATATATGTTTATCCATGGATTGGATATGTTTTATTCTATAATGAATAAATTTTTTTATGGATGAAGTTGAGAAATATAGAGATTTGATAATATATTAAGGGTTATGTTATCTATGACCCCATGAGTGGAACTATGCTATAGACAATGTTGACCTGAAATATATTGACCACACATTAATGTGTGGTGAAACTATTTTTTCAAGGAGTGGATTAGTTTTAAGTAAAATGTATTATTTTTACTTTTATATATTTTTTTTAGATGTCAAAAATATCTCTATATTATCCCATTGACTCTATCTATCATAATGAATCTGTCTATCATACTAACTTTGTCTATCTTAATGACTTTGTATATTTTACCAACTCTGATTATCATACAGACTCTGACCATTATACTCATAATGTGTATCGTACCCACTTTGTATGATATCTGAATTTTACATTATTCTGTAATGACTAGTAATTTTAATCATACTCATGTAATACTTTTAGAACAGACATTTTTTTTATTCATTTATAAAAAAACACATTTTAGACCAATCGTACTCATGTTATCTTTTTTCATATGTCTATTGTTTTAACAAAAATGGTGTTGTGGAGTTATTTATAATATAATCTAAATGATTTCATGTTTTCTATTTCAATATTATTTTTATAATTCCAGGTGTCCATGTCTCTCTGATTTTTGGGAGAAATATGACCATTGTATAAAATATGATTGTTAGAACCTAAGGCTAATAAATAAGAGCTCATTAGAAGCATAGAAAAAAACTCCAACAACATCCATGTTCTAAAAAGAGGTTTTGTGAGATCTCTATTTCTTTGTACGAAAGCCATGAAAATAAAAAATGGGAACAGATCGATCATTTTTTTGTATTCCAATATGTACATTGTTTTTCTTTGTGTGTCCAATCAGGTGTTAATGATTAAGGGTTGTCGGGGATAGACAGACATTGCAACTGATCTTCGTATCGAGGTCTTTCATGTATTTAAATGACAAAGGATACCATTAGAAGTAAAATGGAGTGCTTTTGGGGATATAAAGACATATGTTCCAATCATCATATAGAGGGATTACTGGTGTTGGAAAGACATACCTATTATCCTTGGTGAATGGATACCCTACTCTTTGGGATAAAAAATTTGTAATATATTTTACTTTTCTGCATCATATTGTAATAGAAATAAAATCCTTTTATTTATTCATTCTAATTGTATTCTTTTGTAATTTACATAATTATAGATTGTACTTTTAGTATTGAATCCATACACTATATTTTAAAATAATTTACACTTTGTTTTAATTTGATATTTCGATTCAATATGAATACAATTATTTCTTAACTTGTGGTATCATAACGATATCATCAATCTGAGAGTCATTATGATCATTTGTTTTCTATAATAAGAGGCTATGTGAATTCTCTTATTTTTTGTTAAGAATATTCTCTAATGGTTATAATAGAAATTGTTAATATAAAATTCACCACATCATTTATTTGTGTCGTTTCATATCAATTTTAATCAAACATTTGTGACTATAAAAACTATAATAACCTATGATATATCGTCACATAGTCTAGCCTCATCATAAGGTAAAGACACTATATAGATAATATATATATGTTATATTTTAATAATTAATATTCTCCAGTAATGGTAAAATGGTACCAATGATATGAGATGCAACATATAGTTATATTAGGAATTTGGTGAATAATATTTAGAGGAACTATGAAGCATAAGGATATTGTTGTCTTATTCGAAGATAAATTTGTTCGAGGAAAAATGGTCACAAAAATTTGACCCATTGGTGTTAAAAAAATATTTAGTAGACTAGGAAATGGTTGTTCAATATAATGACCAAGAGTTTGACGTGATGTAGGAACAACAAGTATGTGGTGACCTGATATGCCGGAAATCATTGAATAATGATGATGTGATCCACATTCATGGAGTTACCAGCTTCAATTAGTTAGGAGATTATGTGAGATATCCATGCCACAATTTTTTTGAACATCATGGAGTGAAATTAATGTTCAAATAATTTATGTGGTAGTTTTCATTTCTATTGAAGAAGAGGGTGCATTGCTAGATTCATATCTGTATTCCATACTTTCTAGAGGATAGTGGTTGAGAAGAAACATCCTAGTTGGTTGATCCAATTATATAAATTTAAAATTTCTCTATTAGGGGATTTCATTATGAGATTTTTGATACGATTACCTTGGACACTAAGGATCAATGATGATTGTTTTATGATTTTCTATTTTCAAATTAATGTTTCACATTGATTAATATTATAACAAGAAAATTCAACCAAATAACTCAAAAAATGTTTCCAAAATGATCCAAAAATACTGTATTATTTCATAGGATTCGATTTGAGTAGTTGTGGTTCTCGATTAGAGTTATGGGTGTGATGTTATGGACTTTTTAAGTAAGGATGCTGAAATTAACCTTCCAAATAAATTTCGTGGAAATGAAAGGAAGTGCAAAAAAGATACCAAATTGTTGTGCCAGAATATTATGCTCCTAAGGTGACATACATTGGTAATTTTCGGTGAATTCCTTGTAAAATTGAAAGGGAATGTGCTTGAATGTTTGGAGATGTGTGCGCAAGATTGGAATCTTTGAGAAAAGCCATTATGAGATCAGTGTGATGTCATGTGGCCCTATACATGTACACCAATCCTAACTATGAATACAGCCATGCAGGGGACCTCTTCCGTGTCTACATGCTTTTGAACTACCACCAAATATTTCTACATATATATAGAAGTTCACCCCCACCCTTCTCCAGGGTGATCTTCTATAGGTCTGTCGCCACTCTTCTGTGTGTATGAATGATCATCTACAATAGAGCTAGGGAATAAAAATCACATTGTATAGATCTATCACAACACATCACGTATTAGTCTACCTTCACAGGAGCCCACATTTCATTGATACTCCCCCAACATATTTTTAGCCTATGTATGGTGCAAGCAAGAATGTCTCTTATGCATAACCATGGCCAGGAACAAACAGTGCAATGACAACCAGTGGTGAATGCACCAATGTCGCATTACCCAATCTTGTGTGCCATTGAACATTATCATAGACAATAATACTAGGAACATGTTCTAATACCTCTCCCTCTATTTCATAATACTGGGGATGAGACCCTGGGGACACTCTTGAGATGACTATAGGGATTCGATCCTAGCTCCCAAGTTCAGTCCTGACACTACCATCACTGACCCCAATGAAATATGTGGAGTTAAACCATGACCATTTCAGGCAAGGTATGTGGCATTTTCGGTTTCACCCTTGCGAGGGAAAAAAATCCATCCCCATAATACCATCATTTGAGATACTCCTTTTATCTCCTTGAAACACCATGGTTTGACATATTCCTCTTTGTTGCATTCACATGTCATGAGTTGATATTCTCATTTCAATTCCCTGAGTACTGTGAGTCAAACCATTCATCAATAATTTACTGAAACGTATTCAGGTGGCTCCTATGTCAAGATGATCTACAATGGGAATCTCTCATGTAAGTCCTACAACATCTATTTCTAGGAATAATCATTATAGTCATCCCTATAACATGACATTAAACTATGATTCTATATAATTCACTACATAAATATAAATTATAGTATACCCTATATGATATAAATAGGTTTCATCTTTCTCTAAATGAGAGATTCTATCTATGTCAAGAATAAAATTCAATTAGTCATCATTACATTACATTAAATGATATATAATCTTATCACAATTTGATAGGATTCCTTAGGTGTCAAGAAAAAGATTCCTCATTTTGCAATTTTAAGAAGACACAAATAATCAACTATCATGATGTTAAACTTAAATCACACCTCATGCAGTGCACGTGGTATTACCTCATGTCTAAAAATGTGGAGGAAATTATATGAAGCTTCCATTCATAAGACCCATTCACAATTTCCATTCCATAGGTGCACCCAAGAAGCATCCATTCATAAGACCCATTCACCTTTTCTACTCCACAGTGACACCCAAGAAGCTTTAATGTCAAATCCCTATCCACTATCACTTCTCTATAGTAGCACCATGAATGCAATAATTCATAATCCCCATTCACTATCATCTCCCCATAGTATCACTCACGCTACTTCAGTGTGTAATCCCCATTCAATGTTTCTAGTCCCTAGAGGCGCCATAGCATCCATACTATAGAAAGCCCTAAATTCCACCTTTATGTGCCCCTAACTATTCATGAGCCTCATACTATAAAACTACAGGGATTTTGATCCCTACATTCTCTATTGGTTAATTTGGAAGCCTCTCTGAGGTTAATCCAAACCAAGGTAAACCCCATGTTCTCTCTCCAAGGGGTTCTAACTCACTGTGTGAAATCTTTTCATTATGGAACACACCTCCATATCCACCTACCTAAAGTGTTCTATAACATTCTAAATCACTTCAAAAATCACCTCACCCTTCTCCTAATGAGATCACATCAAATGATTCCATCTATTTGGACTTCTAAGAATGAGTAATCTCTATCATGTCAAAGGGAATTTATCCAATTATAACCACAATTCCATCTTAAACTAAATATACTTTTATCATTGTCTATTACATAGGGTCCTTATGAAGCCTCTTAGTGGTTCAATCCATGAATCATCCTCTCTAAAAATGTTCTCCGTCGTCCTTACCATATAATGTTAACCTAAATAGGATTCGAAAAAATTGTGGAAGTTCATCCCTGAATTTTTAATAGGGTACATTTGAAGCCTCCTAGAGGTTCAACCCGATCATCCATCCCCATCCCAGTCACTCCCTTGAGTAATTATGTATTTTTCGGATCATGGTTACACATGGAGGTTAAACATCCTTTAGGCCTGAATCCATGTTTATATTCATACAAGTCAACTCCTTAGGTATCTAATATCCTCACCTCGAACTACGTGGACATTGATTCTCAATGACTCATATACATTGGAATCTTCCATGATATTCAATCCTAGTAACCCCTCACACACCATCCATCCTAGTAATTTCATCAGTAATTCCTCCATGTCTATCTTGATTCATACCATGTCGACCACATCTCTGTGAGGTCACACCATACACATCATCACTACTCCTAGAAGCATCTAGGAATCAAACCATGCATATTCTTCTCACAAAACATAACGTCCAAACAAGAGTGATCCTCCTAAGAAGGGTTGTTATCCACGTGTAAGACCCACATCATAAAATCTCTAACAACATGTGTTTTGATCTATGTCCTCTAGACATGTTACTTTAGAATCCTCCCAAATGTTTAAGCCAAAAAATTGTTAAACCATGGTGTCCCACTATGTATGGTCAACTTACCTCATCCACCCTCAGTGGTGTCTAGATCAACCAACATTTTTTGAAACATTATCATTATGAGATACACCACCCTAGGTCCACACTCATTGGGAATTCCAAACCATCCGTCCTTTGTCCCCCTCTTTGGGGTCCACCTCCCTAATCCTCACTCAGAGGTGTCCTAATCATCCTTCAAAGCGTGAAACCTTATCTTTATGAGACACACCACCTTTGGTCAAATCTCATTTGGAATTATGGTTCATCCATATTTTTCTCTCCCCCGTTAGGTAATACCCCCTGATCCACCCTTAATGGTGTAAATATCATTATTCGTAGTTTGAAACATTGTCTTCATGAGACACACCACCCTAGATCCACTATCATTGGGAATTATAATCCTTCCATCTAGTGTCCCACTCTTTGGGGTCCATCTCCCAGATACATCATCAGTGGTGTCCAGATCAACCATAATGGTGTGTAACCATCCCATTATGGGATACACTACTCTATGTACACTCTCATTGGGCTTTATGATCTATCTATCTGGTGTCCCACTATTTTGTGTCCAACTCTCTTATCCTCCATCAGTGATGTCCAAATAATCCTTCATGGTGTGAAACCTTCTCTTCAAGAGGTGTAAAACCCTAGGTTTTCTCTCATTGGATTTTCTGATCAATTAATCTTGGGTCCCATCTTTGACATGCACCTCTATACTCACCCCTCAATGGTGTTCAGATCACACCTCATGTTTTGAAACATTATCTTCATGAGACGCACCACCTGGCATCTTCTCTAATGGGGAATATGGATCCATCCATTTTGTGTCTCTCTATTTGGGGTCCACCTCTATGATCAGACCTTAGTGGTGTCCAGATCATCATTTACACTCTAAAAAAATATGTTTATATGATGCACCACCTTGAGTTCACTCTCATTTGGTGTTCTGATCCATACTTCTGGTGTCCCCCTCTTTGAGGTCCACCTTCCCGATCCGCCCTCATTAGTGTCCAGATCCTCCATCATAGTGTGAAAACTTCTATTCCTGAGACACATCACTATGGATCGTCTCTAATGGGACATTTTTTACCTTCTATTTGGTGTCCCCCGATTTGGTATCCGTCTCTATTATCTACCCTTAGGGGTCTCGAGATTAGTTTTCATGGTGTGATACAATCTCTTCATGAGACACAAAAAATAGGGTCCACATATATTTGGAGTTAAGATCCATACATATATTGTACCAATCTATGAGATACACCTTCCTAGTTTTACCTCAGTGGTTTCCATGTCATCTTTCATGGTTCGAATCCTTCTCTTCATGAGATGCACCACCCGAGTTCTTCTCTCATTGGCAGTTTTTATCCATCCATTCAATGTCCCTCTTTGAGTCCCCCCAACATGATCCCTCCTCACTGGTGTCATGATCATATTTAATGATGTTTATCTTTAACTTCTTGAGAGGAACCACACTGGTTAAACTCTTAATGGTAGTTCTAATCAACCCATCTAGTGTACCCCTATTTAGGGTCCACCTCCCTAATCTTACATTAGTGGTGTTCACACCATCTATCATGATGTAAATCCTTTTCTTCATTTGACACACAACCATACATCCAAATTCATTGGGTGTAATGATCATCCCAGTAGGTAAACATTCCTTGTATTCCCTATAAGTGATGAAATTCATTGATATGACAGTATGAGAAATTTTGATCAACTTCATACCATCTTCGAAATATTTTTATCTTCTGAATGGACTAATTTTAAACATGATATGGATAAATAAATACTCATAAGGCATCAATTAAATGTAATTGTCACCATAATATGCTAAACACATGCCATACCCAATGTTACAATGGAGCGACATAGGAAAAATCATAAGATGTGCCTCTAGCATAAGATATCCGACAACCAATGTGGAATTCCTTAGGATTTTCACCTCTGATAATCCGTATTATGAGGAGGAATATATGTGCTCCAATTTTCCAATGTGCAGACATGCACAGAGATTCCCCAATATGCCTGATGTTACCATACACTCTTACTGAAGGTTTCTTCCTTGTCAAAAACACATTGAATATCATGGGTGAAGCATTTTAATTAATTATAATCCAAGAAGAGATGACACTGGGAATGAGTTTCACAAAAAATGACACAAATCTAAGATGGATACCCAAAATATGTGATGAATTTTTATTAGGAATCCTTGGATCGATGGACCAACTTTCCATCGTCCCATTTTGATAATGGAGGAAACATCTCTAATGAAGTGATAAATACAACCAACCTCTGAAACATGAAAAAATGTATCCATAAGCATGCGTCTCCATGAATATGTGTGCCCTGACTTCCAAAAGAACATAAATAATTACATATCTATGAGTGTCACATGGTGGGTGATATAGGAATGACATTTTCATGTGAGATTTATTATATAATTATGGATCATAGAGAATATAATCAAAAATATATTCATTGATTAAAATTTTGTTTTATTAAAGAATACTAATGGTTTTATGGACACACCGATGGTTGGGAACAATTTACTATCCTAGTATTGAAAAATAATCTAGTTATTGAGTAAATATAATTGAGGATATAAAATGATATTTCATTTTGTACTTCAAGAGAGCTTAAGGATATGAACATTCACGTTTTTCTTTCATGAAATATTAGTAATAATGATTTTATTCAGATTATATAGTATGGGGCTCTTTGTTATGATCCATGTAAATCAAATCTTTGTTGGAACAAGGCTATTGAGGTATTTGTTATAGGGCCCATTTTTTTCTAGGAGACCTCCAACAGGATGGAACAAATTCTTAAGTGGCTGATCAAAACTAAAAGTATGAAAAATTATTTTTCTAATCATTGTAGGAGGAATTTTGATTTTCTTCTATATGATTATTTTTATCTAAGAGTTACAGATTGTTTATGGTACTAATTTTTTATTATGTAAGGGATATTGGAAACACACAAGGTTAGAATCCATAATATAACCAAGGAGGGTGGAATAGTCGACTATCTTCTAGATCATTCTTCTCTCAACTAAGATACAAATAATATGTTTAACATGTCTTAGATTAAGAGGAATTTGTATGATTCCACACATATCATCGAATGTAAGGATTCTGATCTTGAATCTAAAACTTGATACATAAAGTTCAAAAAATAGATTGTATAAGACATCAATAATTGTGTTTTTGGGGATATGGTACCACATTTATAGATTATATTGAATCATAGTAGATCCAAGATGAAATGATGGAATGTTAGGAAAAAATATAGTGTTATTGCCATATGTTTGATGATTAGAAATATTTATAGAACCTATAAAGGATGAAAATTCATTATTTGGGGAATATTTTAACACCATCATTTATTTTTATTTATTTTATTTTTGGATTTTATATATCAATCAATACTATTTTGATTCATCAATATTATGGTTGGTTATGTGTTATGTTTTTAGATAAAGTGTGTGTGGGAATTTATAAAGAACCATACATTACATACATTGTTATTAAATCAGAATTGAAGCATACTTAATACAACCACTACTGGAAATATAATATTTCCCAATGGTTCACAACCATTGGGAAATCCCCTCTAACCGTTGGTATATGATATACCAACGGTTCTGATAACCGTGGGGAAGTAAGCCTTTGGGAAAAGGTTTTCCCAACGGTTTACTGGAAATCGTTGGTATAGGCTCACAAAAGCCACCCTATCCCAACGGTTCTGCCAAACCGTTGGGATAGTTTTCCCCAACGGTTTGGGAGAACCGTTGGGAAATATCAGTTTTGGGATAGTTTTCCCAACGGTTCTCCCCAAACCGTTGGGATATCCCCATGGATGAACTCTTTCCCAACGGTTTAGAACCGTTGGGAAAAGAAATATTTACCAACGGTTCAATGAACCATTGGTAAAAACTTCTTTAGGATTATATGCCAACAGTTTTAAACCGTTGGCATATCCTATGTTGCAAATTGTAGCAGCCTGCAATTTGCACAGCCCATGTCCATCAGGCCCCTCTCCATCAGGCCTCATTTTGACCTCATTTTCAATCCAATTATTGTACCTGCAATAAAATAAAACATACATATACAATTACGAACAAATTCATACACATTTAACATATAATGGATCCTGAAACTATACACATCCATAATTAAATTAGAATTCATAACGTAATTATAAACGTACACAATTCATATAGAATTCAATTTAAAATTTAGATGACAATTATATGTGGAATCCGAAATTCAATTCATAATTTGATCGGTTTTTTCTATACCATATATTTTTACCTCAAATGATGTCCATTTTAAACAAAATACATACACCTGAAGTGATACCAGCCACACCGCACCTCAGATTGAGGCGGGGTTGACTCTTACACGTCACATTTGAACCATGGATCGTTGTGCTAAAGTATCGACACAATCTGAATGCGTTTGGTTGGTTTTCCGTATGCCAGTTGATGTTTTTCACTTAAAATGACGTCCTTTTGAAATAAAAGACGGACACTATGAGTGGTTCCGACCACACCGTGTCTCCAATTGAGGTGGGGTTGATTCGTACACGTCACATATGACCCATGGATCGTTCTCCTAAAGTTTCAATGGAAACCGAATGCGTTTGGTCGGTTTTCCGTATGTACTTAAAATGTTGTCCATTTTAAACAAAAAAGTGACACTTAGACTAATCCTGACCACACCGCGACTCATATTCATCCCGGGTAGGCTCGTACATGTCACATATAACCCATGGATCATTGTGATAAATTATCAAAAGATTCCGAATGCGTTTGGTCAGTTTTGCGTATGCCAGTTGTTCTTTTCATTTATAATCATGTCCATTTTAAACAAAAGAGACAGCGTTAGAGCGGTGTCGGCCACACCGCGTCTCGGATTAAGATGAGGTTGACTTGTACACGTCACATATGACTCATGGATCATTGTGCTAAATTATCGATAGAATCCAAATGCGTTTGGTCATTCTTCTGTATGTCATTTGATGCCTTTCACTTAAAATGACGTCCTTTTGAAACAAAAGACGGACACTTTGAGTGGTGTCAGCCGCACCGCATGTCGGATTGAGGCGGGGATGATTCGTACACGTCAAATATGACCCATGGATTATTCTACTAAAGATTAAACGAAAACCGAATCCGTTTGGTCGTTTTTCCGTATGTACTTAAAATGGTGTCCATTTTAAACAAAAGGGAGCCACTTAGACTTATCCTGGCCACACAGCGACTCAGATTCATACCGGGTTGGCTCATACACGTCCCATATGACCCATGGATTGTTTGGATAAATTATCAACAGATTCGGAATGCGTTTGGTCGGTTTTCCGTATGTCAGTAGATGCTTTTCACTTAAAAATGACGTCCTTTTGAAACAAAAGACGGACACTTTGAGTGGTGCCGACCACACAACATCTCCGGATTGAGCTGAAACCACCTTGAAACATTCTAATTATTATTCGTGACGTGTACGCGCAGACGACACATCAATCGGATGTGTGGTTTGCGTGGTACGACTCAATATTCGTGTTTTAAGTGATGCGCGCCCTTCGTAAACGCGCGTGAGGGAGGTCCAAATGGGCCGAACGAAGTTGGAATGGCCTGAAATCAGACTAAAAATACAAGAGAGTGATTTATGTAGTGGTCGAGCAGACGGCAAGTCAATCGGACGTGCCGTGTGCCCGCGGTGACCGACAACGCAGTTCTGGTGTCATAAACGGCCAAAACGGGCGTCCAACATTCAAATTCATAGCGGACGACCTTAGATTGAGCTGAAACCACCACAAAACATTCTCATTATTATTCGTGATGTGTACGCGCAGACGGCACGTCAATCAAACGTGCAGTTTGCGCGGTACGACTCAATATTCGTATTTTAAGTGATGCGCGCGCTTCGTAAACGCGCGTGAGGGGGGTCCAAACGGGCCGAACGATGTCGGAATGGGATGAAATCAGAAGACAAAAACGGGTGAGTGATTTATGAAGTGGTCGAGCAGACGGCACGTCAATTGGACGTGCCATGTGCCCGCGGTGACCGACAACGCAGTTCTGGTGTCATAAACGGCCAAGACGGGCGTCAAACGGTCAAATTCATAGCGGACAACCTCAGATTGAGATGAATCCACCGTGAAACATTCTAATTATTATTCGTGATGTGTATGCGCAAACGGCACGCCAATCAGACGTGCGGTTTGCGTGGTACGGCTCAATATTCGTGTTTTAAGTGATGCGTGTGCTTCGTAAACGCGCGTGAGGGTGGTCCAAACAGGCCGAACGATTTCGGAATGGCCTGAAATCAGACGAAAAATACGGGTGAGTGATTTATGAAGTGGTTGAGCAGACGACACGTCAATCGGACGTGCCGTGTGCCCGCGGTGACCGACAACGCAGCTCTGGTGTCATAAACGGCCAAAACGGGCGTCAAATGGTCAAATTCATTGCGTACGACCTCGGATTGACCTGAAACCACCGTGCAACATTCTAATTATTATTCGTGACGTGTACGCGTAGACGGAACGTCAATCGGACGTGCGGTTTGCGCGGTACGACTCAATATTCATGTTTTAAGTGATGCGCGCGCTTTGTAAACGCGCGTGAGGGGGGTCCAAACGGGCCGAACGAAGTCGGAATGACCTCAAATCAGACGAAAAATACGAGAGAGTGATTTCTGAAGTGTTCGAGTAGACAGCACGTCAATCGGACGTGTCGTGTGCCTGCGGTGACCGACAACGCAGTTCTGGTGTCATAAACGGCCAAAACGGGCGTCCAACGGTCAAATTCATATCGGACGACCTCATATTGAGTTGAAAACACCGTGAAACATTCAAATTATTATTCGTGACGTGTACGCGCAAACGACACATCAATCGGACGTGCGGTTTGCGCGGTACGACTCAATATTCGTATTTTAAGTGATGCACGCGCTTCGTAAACGCGCGTGAGGGGGGTCCAAACAGGCCGAACGAAGTCGGAATGGCCTGAAATCAGACGACAAATACGGGTGAGTGATTTCTGAAGTGGTCGAGCAGACGACACGTCAATGGGACGTGCCATGTTCCCGCGGTGACCGACAACGCAGTTCTGGTGTCATAAACGGCCTAAACGGGCGTCAAACGGTCAAATTCATAGCGGACGACCTCGGATTGAGCTGAAACCACAGTGAAATATTCTAATTATTATTCGTGACGTGTACGCACAGACGGCACGTCAATCAGACATGCGGTTTGCGCGGTACGGCTCAATATTCGTGTTTTAAGTGATGCGCGCGCTTCGTAAACACGCGTGAGGGTGGTCCAAACGGGCTGAACGATTTTGGAATGGCCTGAAATCAGACGACAAAGACGGGTGAGTGATTTATGAAGTGGTCGAGCAGACGGTACGTCAATTGGACATGCCGTGTGCCCGCGGTGACCGACAACGTAGTTCTGATGTCATAAACGGCCAAAACGGGCGTCAAACAGTCAAATTCATAGCGGACGACCTCAGATTGAGCTTAAACCACCGTGAAACATTCTAATTATTATTCGTGACGTGTACGCGCAGACGACACGTCAATCGGACGTGCGGTTTCCACGGTACGGCTCAATATTCGTGTTTTAAGTGATGTGCGCGATTCGTAAACGCGCGTGAGTGGGGTCCAAACGGGCCGAATGAAGTCGGAATGGACTGAAATCAGACAAAAAATACTGGGGAGTGATTTCTGAAGTGGTCGAGCAGACGGCACGTCAATCGGACGTGCTGTGTGCCCGCAGTGACAGACAACAAAGTTCTGGTGTCATAAACGGCCAAAACGGGCGTCAAACGGTCAAATACATAGCGGACGACCTCGGATTGAGCTGAAACCACCGTGAAACATTCTAATTATTATTCGTGACGTGTATGCGTAGACGGCACGTCAATCGGACGTGCAGTTTGCGCGATACGGCTCAATATTCGTGTTTTAAGTGATGTGCGCGCTTCGTAAACGTGCGTGAGGGGGGTCCAAACTGGCCGAACGAAGTCGGAATGGCCTGAAATCAGACGAAAAATACGGGAGAGTGATTTATGAAGTGTTAAAGCAGACGGCACGTCAATCGGACGTGCCGTGTGCCCGCGGTGACCGACAACGCAGTTCTGGTGTCATAAACGGCCAAAACGGGCGTCCAACGGTCAAATTCATAGCGGACGACTTCAGATTGAGCTGAAACCACAGTGCAACATTCTAATTATTATTCGTGACATGTATGCGTAGACGGCACGTCAATCGGACGTGCGGTTTGCGCGGTACGACTCAATATTCGTATTTTAACTGATGCACGCGCTTCGTAAACGCGCGTGAGGGGGGTCCAAACGGGCCGAACGAAGTCCGAATGACCTGAAATCAGACGAAAAATACGGGTGAGTGATTTATGAAGTGGTCGAGTAGACGGCACGTCAATCGGATGTGTCGTGTGCCCGTGGTGACCGACAATGCAGTTCTGGTGTCATAAACGGCCAAAACGGGCGTCAAACGGTCAAATTCATAGCGGACGACCTCAGATTGAGCTGAAACCACCGTCAAACATTCTAATTATTATTCTTGGCGTGTACGCATAGACGGAACATCAATCGGACGTGTGGTTTGCGTGGTACGGCTCAATATTCGTGTTTTAAGTGATGCGCACGCTTCGTAAACGCGCGTGAGGGGGGTCCAAACGGGCCGAACGAAGTCGAAATGGCCTGAAATCAGACGAAAAATAGGGGAGAGTGATTTCGGAAGTGCTGGAGCAGACGGCATGTCAATCAGACGTGTCGTGTGCCCGCGGTGACCGACAACGCAGTTCTGGTGTCATAAACGGCCAAAACGGGTGTCAAACGGTCAAATTCATAGTGGACGACCTCAGATTGAGCTGAAACCACCGTGAAACATTCTAATTATTATCAGTGACGTGTACGCGCAGACGGAACGTCAATCGGATGTGCGGTTTGCGCGGTACGGCTCAATATTCGTGTTTTGAGTGATGCGTGCGCTTCGTAAATGCGTGTGACGGGGGTCCAAATGGGCCGAACGAAGTCGGAATGGCCTGAAATCAGACGACAAATACGGGAGAGTGATTTATAAAATGGTCGAGTAGACAGCACGTCAATCGGACGTGCCGTGTACCCGCGGTGACCGACAACGCAGTTCTTGTGTCATAAACGGCCAAAACGGGCGTCAAACGGTCAAATTCATAGCGGACGACCTCATATTGAGCTGAAACCACCGTGAAACATTATAATTATTATTTGTGACGTGTACGCATAGACGGCACATCAATCGGACGTGACATTTGCACAATACGGCTCAATATTCGTGTTTTAAGTGATGTGCGCGCTTCGTAAACGCGCGTGAGGGGGGTCCAAATGGGCCGAACGAAGTCGGAATGGCCTGAAATCAGACGAAAAATACGGGAGAGTGATTTCTGAAGCGGTCGAGTAGACGGCACATCAATCGGACGTGCCATGTGCCTGCGGTGATCGACAACGCAGTTCTGGCGTCATAAATGGCCAAAACGGGCGTCCAATGGTCAAATTCATAGCGGACGACCTCAGATTGAGCTGAAACCACCGTGCAACATTCTAATTATTATTTGTGACGTGCAAGCGTAGACGAAACGTCAATCGGACGTGCGGTTTGCGCGGTACGGCTCAATATTCGTATTTTAAGTGATGCACGCACTTCGTAAACGCGTGTGAGGGTGGTCCAAATGGGCCGAACGATTTCGGAATAGCCTGAAATCAGACGAAAAATACGGGTGAGTGATTTATGAAGTGGTCGAGCAGACGGCACGTCAATCGGACGTGCCGTGTGCCCGCGGTGACGGACAACGCAGTTCTGGTGTCATAAACGGCCAAAACGGGCGTGAAACGGTCAAATTCATAGTGTACGACCTCCGATTGAGCTGAAACCACCGTGCAACATTCTAATTATTATTCGTGATGTGTACGCGTAGACGGCACATCAATCGGACATCCGGTTTGCGCGGTACGACTCAATATTCGTATTTTAAGTGATGCACGCGCTTCGTAAACGCGCGTGAGGGGGGTCCAAATGGACCGAACGAAGTCGGAATGGCCTGAAATCAGACGACAAATACGGGTGAGTGATTTCTGAAGTGTTCGAGCAAACGGAACATCAATCGGACGTGTCGTGTGCCGGCGGTGACCGACAACGTAGTTCTGGTGTCATAAATGGCCAAAACGGGCGTCCAATGGTCAAATTCTTAGAGGACGACCTCAGATTGAGCTGAAACCACCGCGAAACATTCTAATTATTATTCTTGATGTGTACGTGCAGACGGAACGTCAATCGGACGTGCGATTTGCGCGGTACGGCTCAATATTCATGTTTTAAGTGATGTGCGTGCTTCGTAAACGCGCGTGAGGGTGGTCCAAACGGGACGAACGATTTCGGAATGGCCTGAAATCATACGACAAATACGGGTGAGTGATTTATGAAGTGTTCGAGTAGACGTCACGTCAATCGGACGTCCCGTGTGCCCGCGGTGACCGACAACGCAGTTCTGGTGTCATAAACGGCCAAAACGGGCGTCAAACGGTCAAATTCATAGAGGACGACCTCGGATTGACCTGAAACCACCGTGAAACATTATAATTATTATTATTGACGTGTACGCGTAGACGGCAAGTCAATCGGACGTGCGGTTTGCGTGGTACGACTCAATATTCGTGTTTTAAGTGATGCGCGCGCTTCGTAAAAGCGCGTGAGGGTGGTCCAAACGGGCTGAACGATTTCGGAATGGCCTGAAATCAGACGACAAATACGAGTGAGTGATTTATGAAGTGGTCGAGCAGAGGGCACGTCAATCGGACATGCCGTGTGCCCGCGGTGACCGACAACGCAGTTCTGGTGTCATAAACGGCCAAAACGGGCGTTAAATGGTCAAATTCATAGCGGACGACCTCGGATTGACCTGAAACCATCGTGAAACATTCTAATTATTATTCGTGACGTGTATGCGCGGACGGAACATCAATCGGATGTGCGGTTTGCGCGGTACGGCTCAATATTCGTGTTTTAAGTGATGCGCACGCTTTGTAAATGCACGTGAGGGTGGTCCCAACCACGCCGCTTCTCTGATTTAGGCGGGGTTGACTTTTACACGTCTCAAATGACCCATGGATCGTTTTCTTAAAGTATCAACACAATCCGAATGCGGTTGGCCGGTTTTCCGTATGCCAGTTGATGTTTTTCACTTAAAATGATGTCCTTTTGAAACAAAAGACATACACTTTGACTTGTTCCGACCACACCGCACCTCGGATTGAGGCAGGGTTTATTCGTACACGTCACATATGACCCATGGATCGTTGTCCTAAAGCATCAACACATTTCGAATGCGTTTGGTCAGTTTTTCGTATGTCACTTTTTTTTCACTAAAAATCTTATGGAAATTCATATAGAATATTTTTATATCATACTTATTATGGATTAGATTTAGTTGATTGTGCTATGAAACATTTCAGTGCTAATGAAATTAAGGAAGGTGGAGGGACTGTCCGGGGGGCTGTTCGGGGGGGCTGTCCGGTGGGTGTCTGGGGGGCTGTCCGGGGACCAAGGAGGAGGGTGGGGGGGCTGTGCGGGGTCTGTCCGGGGGGTGTTTGGGGGTTGTTCAGGGGGTTGTCCGGGGTTGTTTAGGGGGTTGTCCGGGGGTTGTTCAGGGGTTGTTGAGGGGGTTGTCTGGGGTTGTTGAGGGGGCTGTCCGAGGGTGTTTGGGGGGTTGTCCGGGGTCCAAGGGGGAGGGTGGGGGGGGGGTTGTCCGGGGGGCTATCCGGGGTCCAGGGTGGAGGGTGGGAGGCTGTACGGGGGGCTGTGCAGGGGGATGTCCGCGGGGCTGTCCGGGGGTGTTTGGGGGGTGTTCGGGGTCCAAGGGGGAGGGGGGGTTGTCCAGGGTCCAAGAATGAGGGGGGTTGTCCAGGGAGTTCTCAAACACAGTACCACTAAAAGACAACAACATCCATAAAAACAGACAATATATAAAAATAACTCAACTCCAATACTATACTACAAGTCTAGATAAAACCAACAACTAGAATAGATTAAACATCAAATCTCAGTAATATAAGTCAAAAATGTAACAGATCAATATGTCCCACATCAGCATCACTATCACCATCATCCTCATTATCATCACACTCGTCATCATCCTCCTCATCGTCCTCACCCTCCACAGCACCCTCCTCCTCGCCTTCGCCCTCCTCCTCGCCCTCCTCATCTCCCTCCTCTTTCGCATCAGACTCCTCGCCATCATCATCTTCAAGCTGGACATCGGCCTGACCACCACTAGAACTGCCACCTGGTTCACCATATATAGAATGTATCGACGACATGTATTCATCAATCGCTGGGCTGGCCTCTGCTGGAAGTGTTGGACGTAGAACATCAATAAATTTCATAAATGCACTGTTTGCCCTAGCAGACTGTTCTGCCGTCTCTGTGGCCCTTTTCTCAGACTGTTATGCCTATGCCCTAACTTTCTGTAGCTCGGTGGCACTACAACTCGTACCTGAGGTAGGCCAATACCTCGTCGGGGCTATCCTAGGTCGGCAGTGTACTCTGCCAAAATGATCCTCTCCCAACACCTGATGTAAGTGATCAGATGGCCCAAATTTGTCTGCTTCTTGGGCATCGAGGGCCTATAAAGCATCCTATTACAAATATAAATATATTATTAAGTTAAAAAATAGATATTAAAATATAAAATCAACAGATTAAAACTTACAATCTGCTGCTGAGTCGCTTCGTTGACAGCAATTCCATCCTTTTTTCGTCTACTTGAGCAAAACAGTTTTTCTCGAGGCACACATCCTTCAATATTTTGTACTTGCCTCTACAATGACACTGAAAAAAAAAGTTATATAAAAACTTTAGAAAATGATTAAATAATTGAGGAAACAAAAGAAAATATAAGTCGTAAAGAAAAATTATAAACAATTGTCATACCTGCTGCCTCTCATGATCCGGCATCTTCGTGCGTCCTAGTGTATGGAGGTATTTTTTGCATCAATGTTTTTTTTATTTTTTCCAGATGATTCCTAAATAAAATTCGATAATGAAAAGGATAATATTAATGCAAAACGTGAAAGTTATTATTCAAATACCTCAAATGTAATTCCTACCTTAAACTGGGTACTCGTCCAATGAGTAATCATCTGACGATACTGCTCTATAGGACAATCATCCACGACTGGTACCGCCTCTAACTCAGTGCCAACTCTAGCACGCCAGCCAATATACAACTCATGCTTGTAGGCTCTCCAAAGCTCGACTAAATCTTTTAGACATTCCAGTCGTGCACCCTCACCATCATGAAAATTAAATCAAAGCTGAAATCAAAATATTAATTCATATAAATACAAAAATAATTCATGGCATTAAATACAATAGATTTTTTTAAAAGCTCGGAGAGACAGAAGTAGAAGGAAAAGAAGATGGAACAGCTGTATGACCTGATGCTGGCTGGGGAGTTTGAATCATCATGGGATGTGAAAATGATGGGGCAGAAGATGCAGAAGGTAGAGAAAACATGGGAGGCCTAAATACCTCGTGTGTCCCTAACGACACATCGGGATCAGAATGTGGGAAGGTTGAAATGTTAGTGGGAGGGGCATGGTCTATTCGGGCACGCGCAGCTCTATGTCCACCTCTGGTATGAACCCTCCTCGTACCATCGTCCTGAGTACTAGGACCAGTACTAGGATCCTCGTACCACCGGCCTGAGTACAAGGACCAATACTCTTTGCTATGAAAAGTCTCTATCCTTCTCAAAGATAAAGAATGATGCTTCCTATTTATCATTGTTTTATATTCCCTGTAGATAAAAAAATATGAATAGTTTAACAGATATATATGTAAGATATACATATTCAATTTTGTTACCTGATATAGTCATTGAACAAATCACAGTTGAACAAAACTGTGCGATGTGCCATCTCCCACTCTTCATGGATTAATATCTTCAATGTATATGAACCAGGAATTTCTCCTGTTTGAGGAAGTGATGGAAACTAGGTTCAATTTGCTCATATTGTTCTTCTTCATTTCTCATTGGTTTGTTCATTCTTGTAGTAAGATCAAACAAATACATTGAACAGAAATCCATACATTCTTGAGCTAAGTAACCGTTCACGATAGAACCTTCGGGATGATTCTTGTTTCGAACAGAAGACTTTAATGTGAACATTTTTCTTTCAGTTGGATACATCCAACGAAAAGAAACAGGTCCTCCGAGAAGTATTTCAGTTGGAATATGGACAGTCAGATGCAGCATGCTTGTGAAAAATGATGGGGAAATATTTTCTCCAACTCACACAAAATTAATGGGGCATCTGTCAACATTTTTTGCAAGAAATACTTGGACAACTTCTTAGCACAAAGATCTCTAAAAAAATGGCACAACCGAATAACACCCACCCTTACATTATTGGACAAAAGATGACTGATTACTATTGGAATCAACTCATGCAGTAGAACGTGATAATCATGAGTCTTCAAAGATTTTAGCTTCAACTCTCTTCTGTTGACCCATTTAGATATTTTGCTTGAATAGCCATTAGGAACTCTAATAGTCTCTAATACTTCCATTTTTTTTCAGTTGGTGTCATCACATAAGAAGCACATGGAAGTTGCCATTTATTTTCGTTGATACGCACAAGATGCAATTCTGGTCTGATGCCCCAATCCACCAAGTCATGTCGAGATCGTAATCATCTTTTGTCTTCCCCTTGACATTTATAAGAACTGAAAGCAACATTTCACATATATTCTTTTCAATATGCATTACGTCTAAGCAATGATGTAGCAAATTGGTTGACCAATAAGGAAAATCAAAAAAGATACTCCTCTTCCTCCAATTGTAACAGGTTTCTGTGGAAACATTCTTTCTCTATCTAGATTTCATTTGACCCTTCCCGAACGAAAAACGGAAATCTTTCAATTCATTAAGCACATCAGTTCCAGACATACGCTAAGGTGGATCATCTGTCTCTATAGTATTATCAAATCTTCGACGATTCATTCTATATGGATGATCCTTTGGCAAAAATCTTCGATGTCCCATAAAACTGAAACTACATAGATTTTTCAGTCTTCTGGATCGTGTATTCTTCATAAAAACTGGACATGACAGTTTTCCTTCGTGCTCCATCCAGACATCATTGAATAAGCCGGAAAATCATTGATCGTCCACATAAGCGCAGCACGCATCTGAAATATGTCTTTCGTACATGCATCGTATGTGCGCACACCCACATCCCAAAGAAGTTTCAACTCTTTTATTAAAGGTTGAATGTATACATCAATATCAATGCCGGGATCAGAAGGACCAGATATGAGTATACTCATGAAAGTGAAATATTTTTTCATACACAACCATGGGGGAAGATTATAAATTTGTATAAAAACTGGCCATGTGCTGTGTGAAGTAAGCATCTGCCCAAATGGATTAAAATCGTCGCATGAAAGACCCAGCCTCACATTATGCACGTTACCTGCAAATCAGGATGTCGAGCATCAAATCTCTGCCATGCAAATCCATCTGCAGGATGAACCAACTCATCATTAGTCTTCTTCTCTCGGTATCATGCCATCTCATTTTTATTGATATGTCATCAGACATAAAAAGATTCTAGAGTCTGGGGATCAATGGAAAGTGCCACATTACTTTCTATGGAACGCGGATGGTGTTCCATCATATTTTGACTTCCAGTGGGATGTGCCACATTTTATACATTCATTTCGTTCAGCGGTTTCTTCCCAGAATAAACTGAAATCTTTCAGGCAAGCATGAATTTTGTTTCTGGAAAACCCATGTTCTTCAACTAACTTCCATGCCATATAGTGGTTTGAGGGAATATCTGCATCATCTGGAAGTAAATCCTTCAAGAGGGTAAGAATGTAATCTATTTCTATATTAGAAATCCCATACATAGTTTTTCTATGAAACAATCGGATTAAAAATTCCAGCTTTTTCATTTTATCGCATTGTCGATATACTGGAGTCGTGGCAGCATCATTAATTTTTTTCACCCTATCAATATCATCAATTTCACTAGATGCATCAGTTGTCCTCATATCTACATCTTCTTGAGTCGAAATCCTTTCTTTTTCATGATGACGAATAAACAGAAACCGATCATCTAACAAATTCTCCATTCCAGTCATTTCATTTCGATCATCACCAATTTGAGATTTCATTTTCTCCCCATTGTGATACCACACAAAGTAGTTTGCTTGAAAACCATTTTTGGTTATGTGGTAGCTGACTTCTTCACGACTCAACCAAGGTCTACCAACACAATTGGAACATGGGCAGTGTATGCGACCACTATCTGAAGCATTGTGAAATGCAAAAGCTATAAAGCTCTCCAAATTGTTTTGAAAATCGCTGGAGATATGATCGGTTTCATACATCCAACTTCTGTCCATTCTGTAAAAAGAATTCATATAAGTCATTTTGTCATAAACAATTCAATAGGATTGAACTTTAATAGAAAATACATTTATGTAAACGATAAAGGAAGAAAATAATCATGGTATCAACTACACATTTTAAAAAAACATACTAATGTGTTATTGAAAAAATGTAAAACCAACAAGAACTTAATGTGTTATCACATCAGACCATGCCTCATCCAATAACCATATTAGTAGGGTACCCTCGTGGACAGCCCCGCCCACCCCCGTGGACAACCCACCCACCCCCGTGGACACCCCCTACCCCCTAGATAGCCCAACCACCCCCGTGGACAGCCCACCCACCCCCCTCGACACCCCTTCTCCCTATGGACAGTCCCCACCCCCTTGGATAGACCGCCCACCCCCTGGACACCCCTACCCCCTGTGGCCAGCCCACCCACCCCCCCTGGACAGCCCGCCCACCCCTCCTTGACAGCCCGGCCACCCCCGTGGACAGCCCGTCCACCCTTGTGGACAGCCCGCCCACCCCCGTACCCCCCTGGACACCCCGTACCCCCCCCCCCCCCCCGGGATAGCCCCGCCCACCCTCCCAAACAGCACACACCCCCTCCCCTACAACCCCACCACCACCACCTAGACATACCAACCCCCCTGAACACCCCACACACCCCTCCCCCACCAGGACACCCCACTCAGACCCCCAGGACAGCCCACACCCCCTGGACAGCCCCGCCCACCCCCATGGACAGCCTTTCCCACCCCCGTGGACAGCCCCGCCCACCCCCGTGGACAACCCACCCACCCCCGTGGATGCCCCCTACCCCCTAGACAGCCCAACCTCCCCCGTGGACAGCCCACCCACCCCCCTCGACACCCCTTCTCCCTATGGATAGCCCCCACCCCCTTGGATAGCCCACCCACCCCCCTGGACACCCCTACCCCCTGTGGCCAGCCCACCCACCCCCCTAGACAGCCCGCCCACCCCTCCTTGACAACACGACCACCACCGTGGACAGCCTGTCCACCCTTGTGGATAGCCTGCCCACCCCCGTACCCCCTGGACACCCAGTACCCCCCTGGATAGCCCCTCCCACCCTCCCAAACAACCCACACCCCCCTTCCCTGCAACCCCACCACCACCACCTAGACATACCACCCCACCTGGACACCCCACACACCCCTCCCCCACTAGGACACCCCACCCAGATCCCCAGGACAACCCACACCACCAGGACAGCCCGGCCCACCCCCGTGGACACCCCCTACCCCCTAGACAGCCCAACCACCCCCGTGGACAGCCCACCCACCCCCCTCGACACCCCTTCTCCCTATGGACAACCCCCCACCCCCTTGGATAGCCCTCCCACCCCCCTGGACACCACTACCCCCCGTGGCCAGCCCACCCACCCCCCCTGGACAGCCCGCCCACCCCTCCTTGACAGCTCGTCCACCCTCGTGGACAGCCCGTCCACCCTTGTGGACAACCCACCCACCCCCCGTACCCCCTGGACACCCCGTACCCCCCTTGGATAGCCTCGCCCACCCTCCCAAACAGCCCACACCCCCCTCCCATGCAACCCCACCACCACCACCTAGACATACCACCCCCCTAGACACCCCACACACCCCTCCCCCACCAGGACACCCCACCCAGACCCCTAGGACAGCCCACACCCCCTAGACAGCCCCGCCCACCCCCGTTGACAGCCTTTCCCACCCCCGTGGACACCCCCTCCCACCCCTGTGGACAACCCACCCACCCCCGTGGACACCCCCTACCCCCACAATCCATTATCCAAAACATATCAAATTGGTTTGAACACAATCCATAATTCCCACAATCCATTATCCAAAACATGTAAACGTTCACGATAGCCTCCCCCAACTCTGATTTACATGTTTTGAACACTCTCCTTCCAAACATAGAATACAAAAACATTAAATAAGTCTTCACAAACACAAACAATATCCTATTTAGATATTAATTCCAATAATAAATTAAACCACAAACACCTGGAAAAAATCTATTCATTAAAACAACTACAATAATATGGTTGAGATCAAATTTTACCTATTCGTATGGGGGTGTACCTGTTGGGATGGGGGGTGCTGGTGTTCGGATTCGCGAGAGCAGTGGAGTCGGATGGGGTTCGCTAGAGCAGCAGAGCGAATAGATTAGGGCTCTGTCTGAATAGGGAGAGGAGATCGCGATCTGGAATTTGGGGGAATCCTTTGCCAACGATTTATAAAAACCGTTGGCAAAGGCACACATTTCCCAACGGTTCACTAAAACCGTTGGAAAATGTCTGAGTTTAGCACCCCTTTCCCAACGGTTCCAGTGAATCGTTGGGAAAGGGTCCACATTTCCCAACAGTTCCAATGAACCGTTGGGAAATGTCTGAGTTTAGCACCCCTTTCCCAACGGTTCCAGTGAACCGTTTGGAAAGGGTCCACCGAAATTCCCTTTGCCAACAGTTTTGTTAAACCGTTGGCAAAGGCTCACTATACCAATGGTTTAAGTAAAACGTTGGTATTCTACCGTTGGGAAAAGACCAAATTCCAGTAGTGAACATATAACAAAACCATGAAAGGACCGTATAGGTATAGTGTCTTTAGAAACTGGGAAACACAAACAACTGGTTCATAAATCATCTATGTTTTCTCCCATTTATTTCATCATATCTAGAGTCCCTTTGGGAATATTCTACTTAATAACCTTCTTCCAGACCCGGGGAAAAGAAAACATACAAAAGGGTGCGCTCAAATGCTCAGTAAGGGTAAAAAAAAGAAATATCAATAATATCATTATCTTAAGAACATAACATTTCAAAAATCATATCCTGCAAAAGAGATCATAATATAATGACATGGGATCAATCACAATAGTGAAATGTAATCCGAAAAATCGTAACCCAAAACATGAAAATTTTTAGTATACACACATAATCATAGAGAATGATTTCTTAGTAGTCAAGACTTATTTCCAAGACTATCTTAGCAGACAAAGTCCATTTCTGAACCGAGTTCACTCCTCATTTCAGTCTTGTATCACTGAACCAGATAAACCTGCCGTTCTAGCCTTGTCTGTCTCATTAGATATAAATCATTACCCAATGCATTGGAGGGATATATAGGTCCCACACATCTCATAATGATACCATTCTTATGTGTTCCACATGATCATAAATCATACATCATAGCATAACCCATGTAATAAAAATGGGATTCTTAAACATCATTCCATCATAACATAATCCATTTAAGATAAAAGGACATCTAAAAAATAATTAATTCATAAAATAATCAAATAAATGTATAAATATGGATATAAATAGAACCCTATATTATCTTAGATGGAAAATAATTTTGATAAAACACTTGAACTCCATTTTTGATGAAAATATCCTTTCTACATCAAATTTTTTTACTTTCTTAAAATTTCATATAAATTTAAACTAAATGAAGCTTATCAAAAATAAACTTGAAAACTTTTAAATGAAGCTTCATGGAAATAATTTTATAAACATCCATTAATAATTTATAAGTTAAAAAACATTCTTCTCTTACTTTGGCCAAAAAAGTCAAAAAGTACCTCGAATGAAAAACGACAAAATATTCCTTTCATATCTTTTACTAAAAACTCACCGAAGGGTAAAATTGGATTTAAACATTTTTATGAGGATATAAAAAGTATTAAATATTGAGGAAACAAGGATTTGAATGATAAATATTCCCCAGTAAATTCTGAAGTATAAACAATCTCGGATAAAAATTGAGATTGCGAGATTTTACCTTACCTTAGGTCATATTTGCTTCATACATGTCTGAACCTATTGTATAATGATTTAAATAATGTTATTTACTTATTCCAGGATCTTACCCATTGTTATGATATCATATGTGTTCATATTCTTAGCTTATTATTAGTAATATTCCATTTGTACTTGTTATTCGGGTGTTTATTGCTTATTGTTCTTATGTGTGTTTTGCCGAATAAATTCTTATTCTTCTTTTAGGTTATAGATACCTAATTTACAGAATGGTATTAGTGTAAAATATGTCATATTTATTCATTGAATTCATTTATATAATCATTATGAAATGAAGATCATGTAGAACGAGTCACATCACATCGTGGAGACGGTAGGTCGTATGTACACAAGAGTGATGATATTGTTCCCATGATCATGGAATTGTATTTAAGTGTATGTATACTATTTCAGAATCAATATAAATTTACAATAATCATATATATTTATTCTTTACACCATTATACCCATCTATGTAAGGTGGTGGTGTAAAATAGATTACACCACGGCGTGGAGACGGTATTCTGTACGTACGCACGCGCGGTGATTTCGTTTTCCGTAGGATGGATAGATGGTGAAATAGAGTTGTTTTATACTTATAATAACATATCAATATATGAGTGATACTGATGTTATTACTTCTTAATGAAACAACTAAATAAGAAGAAGTAGAAGAAGAAATAAAGTTGAAAGAATCGGCAATGGACATTACCTCTTCTAAGAAGCGCCTCTTCTTAACCTCCTCTTAGGGCACTAAATATGGTCTTTAAAGAATACCAGGACCTATAGGATGTTTCTAGGGAAGTGGATAATGGAAAATTTCAGGGGATGGCCGATCTTTAAGGCTCAAAGTTGTGTGAGGGAGAGAGGGAGGATGTTCCCTTTTATCAGGGAGCAAAGGGGCACCTTTGGAAAAACAAAAAATATTATTTTATTATAAAGTCATATTCGGTTTTTAATAGCATCAAATTAATTTATTTCGATGCTAAGGTAGAAATGGGTCGAAATACTCTCATCCAATAGAATTTAGACAAGTTTAATTTTCTATTTTAACCATATCATTTAGATTAAACATTAAGTTAAATAATTTTACTTTTACCGTGTCTTCTTGTTTTCTTACACTATATGGTTATAAAATTTATTATAAAAAGACAAAAGAACCCCAAGTTGTTTATTATTAGTATATATAACCTTATCTAATTCATTTGGACGAATATTAGTTTTTTAAGAAAAAAATAACAATTAATAATTTAATATTTTTTTTAAAAAACTATTTTATGTCAATTTTGACACTATTTGGTACATGATTTTTGTAAAAATCATAACAACATGATTAGTTCTAAAAAAGTTAATTAAATAAATAATTATATGTCATATTAACCTATAAAATTAGTGTAATTCATAAAAAGTCTCAAATTACATTTATTTGGGTATTTATAATATCAATTATGTTAATATTTCATTAATAAGGTAATTAATGCATCATCATTGTGTCGTAAATAAATTAAATTATTTAAAGTCTAAAAATTATAAATAAACTACCCTTATATAGGAAATAATTTTAGATTTCTAATTAATATTTATAGTCGAATTTATCTTATTTATATCCCAATATTAAAAATAATTTAGTTATTAAACTTTGGTTAAATCTATTTTAACCCTTCTATAAATAAATTAATAATAAATGTCAGAATCTAATACAAGTGGACCTAAATGGTCATAGTTTATTCCTAAGGTTGTTTTTGGTGGAATTACACTTATCCAATATAATTATAACATGTTTTAGGGTAATAATAATATCATTGTTACCCTTAGATACCCTTTTTACTTTTAAACGTGGTAAATAAAAGTAAAAAGTTACTATTAACAAAAAATTATTTTCATCTCATTAAACCAAAATTTAGTCCTTGATATTAACCATGTTTCTTGGATTTTGAAAATTAAACTCACAGAAGTGGTAAAATTATATTTTATGTAAGTTTGCAACAAGCTCATAGGAGGTAGGTAAAAGACGGTGAAAAGTTCAATAAAATTTTTATATATCGAAAATTATTATAAAATGACTCCAATGAATTAAATTGAAATTATATCGGTATTAAGTATAAATTTTCACATAATATAAATTTTAATAAAATAAATAATTATTTAAATAAAAAGTCAGTTTTTTAAATAGTAACCCGGTGATTTCACTATTCATAAAAAATTGAACGTTTTCTGAAAGATACCAAAATTTTACGCTAGGATAATTTCGATATTCCAAATCAAAAATGAAGTCCATTTTGAAAGATAATATTTAAATAATTTCAAAAAGTTGGTACTATTGTTCATTATGGCTGGTTTTAATAATATTTTAATAGCATATCATTGTTTAATGAAACTCGATATTGTGTACGGCGCCAGATATTGAGGAAGGTCGTGATTGCGTGTAAAGTAAGCCAAGCTAGTGTTGTGTGTAGAAAAAGATTCCTTTGATGATTTATATAACATAAAACCAAAACATTTCTCAAAAATATATCAGGTGTTACATTCTACCCCCCTTAAAATGAATTTCTCCCTCGAAATTCGTCACTTTATAACAAAAAAAAGAGGATACATCTCCCTCATCATATCCTTAAGCTCCCATGTAGCTTCTTCTAATTGGTGGTTCCTCCATAAAACTTTCACCAAGCGAGTGGTCTGGTTCCGTAGGGTTTTTTCTATACGATCCAGAATCTCTATCAGATGTTCTTCATAAGAATGATCTTGCTCCAGCGGTACAACTTCTGAGCTGAGTACATGTGAAGGGTCGGGTATGTACTTTCTCATGATAGATACATGGAACACATCATGAAATTGAGAGAGATTCGGTGGATGCGCCAATCGGTAAGATACCTTCCCAACACGATCTAGTATTTTGAATGGACCAATATACATAGGGCTCATATTTCCCTTCTTTCCAAATCTAATTACTATCTTCCAAGGAGATATTCGTAAGAACACCTTATCACCCACTTCAAACTCTAGGTCTTTTCTTCGGTTATCATCATAACTTTTTTGTTGACTCTAAGCTCCTCTAATGTGTTGTTGAATAGATCTGAACTTTTCTTCCATCTCATCAAAAAGATCAGGTCTTAATAGCATTCTTTCCCAAACTACATCCTAGTAAGTTGGAGTTCGGAATTTATTTCCATAGAGAGCTTCATAAGGAGCCATCTGAATACTAGAGTGAAAGATATTATTATAAGAAAATTCCACCAAAGTTAGGTGTTGATCCCATCCACCTTTGAAATCCATAGAGCAAGCTCTTAACATATCTTCTAGAGTTTGGATTGTTCTCTCAGAGTGAACGTCCGTCTGATTATGATAAGCAGTGCTAAAACTCAATTCTATATCCAGAGTATGCTCAAGACTTCACCAAAACATTGAGGTAAACCTTGGATCCCGATCAGATATAATGGAAAGTGGTACTCTATTCAATCTTACCACTTCTTTTACAGATATCCTAGCAATCTGATCCATAGTGAAATCCCCTCTAATATCAATGAAGTGTGCCGACTTTTTAAGACGATCAACTATGACCCAGATAGATTTATTTCCTTTAGATGTTTTTGGAAGTCCGGTGACATAGTCTATAGTGATGTTTTCCCATTTCCATTCGAGTATGGGTAATGGTTGAAACATCCCATTAGACTTATGTCTCTCATCTTTAACTTGCTGAAAAACCAAGCATCTAGAGACATATTCAGCAACATCTCTTTTCCTTCCATCCCACCATAAGTACTCTTTCATGTCCCTATACATCTTCATTCTTCAAAGATGAATAGATAATGAAGAACTATGAGCCTCATCCCTTAGCTCATTCTTTAATTCAAGGATGGGAGGAACACAAACCCGATTTCTGAACATTATTATCCCTTCACAATCAAGGTTGAATTCCGGAACATTTCTCACTTTCTTTTGTAAATCTACATCTTCTTTATATGCCACTTTAATCATCACATGTATAGATGGTTGAAAATTCATTTGGGAAAGATATGATTTTTCCCCTTCCATTATAATTCCATGATCCATCCTTTATAAATCCATAAATATTGGATCTTTTGTGATCCTCATTATGGATAAGCTTCCATGGTCATGTCGACTTAATGCGTCTGCCACCTTGTTTTCTTTCCCAGGGTGGTAATGAATTGAGAATTCATAATCCATAATCAACTCCAACCATATTCTTTGGGGCATATTCATCTCCTTTTGTGTGAAAATATACTTTAATCTTTTATGATCAGTATAAATATCACACCTTTCACCATAAAGATAATTCCTCCATGTCTTTAATGAAAATATTACCGCAGCTAACTCTAAATCATGAGTTAGGTAAATTTTCTCATTGATTTTCAACTTTCATGAGGCATAAGCTATCACCATACCATTTTTCATGAGAACACACCCCGACCCCTTCTTGGATGCATCACTGTAGATCACAAACCTTTCTCCACTATAAGTCAGTGTGAGCACAGGTGCACTGGATAACCTTCTTTTCAACTCCATGAAATTCTCTTCACACTCCTCCATCCAAACGAACTTATCTCTTTTTTGAGTCATCCTGGTGAGTGGATTAGATAATCATGAAAAATCATTCACAAAACGTCGATAATATCCAGCCAAACCAAGAAAATATCGGATCTCAGTTACTGTTGTTGGTCTAGACCATCTTTCAATAACCTCTATTTTTTCTGGATCCACATATATCCCCTATTTTGAGATTATGTGACCAAAAAATGCAACTTTATGAAGCCAAAATTCACACTTGGTAAATTTGGCATAAAGATTACCTTTTCTCAGGGTCTTCAATACAATTCTCAAGTGATCTTTATGTTTTTCCTTTCTCTTTGAATAGACAAGAATATCGTCTATAAAGACTACCAAAAAATGATCTAGATAGTCCCTAAAGACTCTATTCATTAGATCCATGAAGATAACATGGGAATTAGTAAGACCAAACGGAATCACTATAAACAACTGGTATATAAATCATCTACGTTGTCTCAATTTATTTCATCATATCTAGAGTCCATTTTTGCATATTCTACATAATACCCTTCTTCTAGACCTGTGGAATAGAAAACATACAAAAGGGTGATCTCAAATTCTCAGTAAAGGTAAACAAAAGAAATATAAATCATATCATATTCTTAAAAACATAACATTTTGAAAATATTATCCTACAAAAGTGATCATAATATCATGACATGGGATCAATCATAATACTGAAATATAATCCAAATAATAATACCATAAAACAATAATCTTTTCAGAATACATGCATAATCCTAGATAATAATTTCTTAGTAGTCAAGACTTATTTCAAAGACTATCTTAGCGTACAAAGTCCATTTCTGAACCGAGGTCACTCCTCGTTTCAGTCCGGTATCACTGAACCGGAATAACCTGCTGTTCCAGCCATGTAGATCTCATGAGATATAAATCTTTACCCAATGCATTGGATATAGATATAGGTCCAACCCAACTCATAATGATACCATTATTATGTGTGCCACAAGATCATAAATCATACATCATAGCATAAACCATGTAATAAAAATAGGATTCTTAAGCATCATACCATCATAACATAATCCATATAAGATAAAAGGACATCATAAAAAAATTCCATCATAACATAATCAAATCAATGTAAAAATATGGATAGAAACAGAACACTATATTATCTTAGATGGAAAATAATTTTGATAAAACACATGAACTCTATTCTTGAGGAAACTATCCTTTATACTTCAAAAAAAAATTATTTTCAAAACATGTCATATAATTTTAAACTAAAAGAAGTTGATTAAAAACAAACTTGAAAAAATGTAAACCAATATTCATGGAAGTAATTTTCTAAAAATCCATTCATTCCGTATAAGTTAAAAAACATTCATCTCATACTTTGGCCGGAAATGTCAAAAAGTACCTCGTACAAAAAATGACAAAATATTCCTTTAATATCTTTTACTAAAAATAAACCGAAGGGTAATGTTTTATTTAAAAAATAATAGGAGGATATAAATAATATTACATTTTGATGAAACATAGATGTGGATGATAAATATTCCCCAGTTAATTCTGAAGTGTAAACAATATTGGATAAAAGATGAGATTGTGAGATTTTCCCTTACCTAAGGTCCAATTTTATTCGTACGTGTCCAAACCTCCTATATAATAATTTAAATAATGTTATTGACTTATTACAAAATCTTACTCATTTTTATGATATCATATGTGTTCATATTCTTGTTTTCTTATTATTAATATTTCATTGTTACTAGTTATTCGAGTGTTTTCTTCTCTTTGTTCTTATGTGTGTTTTGTCGAATGAATTCTTATTCTTATTTTAAGATATAGATACCTCATTTCCAAAATGTTATTACTATAATATATATCATATTTATTCATTCAATTCATTTATATAATAATTATTCAATGAAGATCATGTAGAACGAATCGCATCACATCGTGGAGACGGTAGGCCGTACGTACGCACGAGGGATGATATCGTTACCATGATTGTGGAATTGTATAAAAGTGTATGTATACTATTTCATAATCAATATTACTTTAAAATAATCATATATAGTTATTTTTTACACCATTATACCCATCCAAGTAAGGTTGTGGTGGAAAATAGATTACACCACGGCGTGGAGACGGTACTCCGTACGTACGCATGTGTGGTGATTTTGTTTTCCGTAGGATGGATAGATGGTGAAATAGGGGTTTTTAATACTTATAATAAAATATCATTATATGAGTGATACTGATTTTATTACTTCATAATGAAAAACTAAAGAAGAATAAGTAGAAGAAGAAATAAAATTGAATGAATCGGTAACGGACATTACCACTTATTTGAAGCGCCTCTTCTTAACCTCTTCTTAGGGAAATAAAGATGGTATTTGAAAAAGACCAGGACCTCTAGGATGTTCCTAGGGAAGTGCAGAAGAGAAATTGGCAGGGTTTGGCCGAGCTTGAAGGCTCAATGTGGTGTGAGGAAGAGAGGGAGGAGGTGCCCTTTTATAAGGGAGGAGAGGGGCCCCTTTGGAAAAACTAAAAATATTATTTTATTATAAAGTCATATTCGGTTTTTAATAGCTCCAAATTGGTTTATTTCGAAGTAAATGTGGGGATGGGTCGAAATCATCTCATCCAATAGAATTTAGACAATTTTAGATTTCTATTTTGACCTTATCATTTAGATTTAACTTTAAGTTAAATAATTTTACTTTTCCGTGTCTTTATGTTTTTTACACTATAAGAATATTAAATTTACTATAACAAGACAAAAGAACCCCAAGTTGTTTATTATTAGTATATATAACCTTATCTAAGTCATTTGGTCGATCCATAGATTTTTAAAAATAAAATAACAATTAATAATATAATATTTGTTTTAAAAACTTTTTTTTGTCAATTTTGACACTATTTGTTACATGATTTTTGTGAAACTCATAACAACAAGATTAGTTCGAAAAAAGTTAATTAAATCAATAATAATATGTCATATTAACCTATAAATTTTTTCTAATTCATATAAAGTCTCAAATTATATTTATTTGGGTATTTATAATACCAATTATGTTAATATTTCTTTAATAAGGTAATTACTCTATCATCATTGTGTCAAAAATAAATTAAATTATTTAAAGTCTAGAAATTATAAATAAACTACCATTATGTATGAAATCGTTTTAGATTACTAATTAATATTTACAGTCGAATTTATATTATGTATAACCCTATATTAAAAATGATTTTGTAATTAAACTTTGGTTTTAACTATTTTAACCCTTCTTTAAATAAATTCATAATAAATGTCATAATCAAATCCATGTGGAACTAAATGGTCATAGTTTATTCCTAAGGTTGTTTTTGGTCGAATTGCACTTATACAATAGAATTAGGACATGTGTTAGGGTAATAATAATATAATTTTCACCCTTAATTACCCTATTAACTTTTAACCGTGGTAAATAAAAGTAAAAAGTTACTATTCACCAAAAATTATTTTCATCTCATTGAACCAAATTTTAGTACATGATATTAACTGTGTCTTTCAGATTTTCTAAATTCCACTCATAGAAATTGTAAAATTATGTTTTATGAAAGATTGAAAAAAGCTCATAGGAGGTAGGTAAAAGACGGTGAAAAGGTCAATAAAATTTTTATATCTCCAAAATTATTATAAAATGACTCTAATGAATTACACTGAACTTATATAGGTATTATGTATCAATATTTACATAAAATAAATTTATATAATATAAATAATTATTTAAATATAACGTCGGTTTTTTAAATAGTAACCCAGTGTTTTCACTATTCATCAAAAATTGATTTTTTTTAGAAAAATACCAAAATTTCACCCTAGGCTAATTTCGATATTCTGAATCCAAAAATGAAGTCCATTTTGAAATATAAAATTTAAAAAAATTCAAAAAGTTGGTATCTCTATTCATAAAGGCTGGTTTCAATAATATTTTAATAGCATGTCATTGTTTAGTGAAACTTGGTATTGCGTACGACACAAGCTACCGAGGAAGGTCGCGATTGCGTGTAAAGAAAGCCAAGCTAGTGTTGTGTGTAGTGAATGATTCCTTTGATGAAGTATATAACATAAAAACAAAACATTTCTCATAAAAATCTCTAGTTTTACAGAATTAAAATGATGTAGAGAAAGGAATGTCTAAAAATATTATAGATGGAAGCCTTCCACCACCCAACCAATGGGATTCCATATTGTCAAAAATTATATCCAAACACCATGGGCTAGCAGTTGGGGTTCCACTAGCCATATGTAAGTGATAGAATGTCCTTAGAATTGCATCCCTTCACATCAGCCTGCCGGTGGCCCATCATAGGCCACCGTGTATGCATTGTCTGGGTTGTATTAAATTCATCCAATGTATTTAAAATCCATATGGTTTCCCACTTTAATAAAAAAATTCTAACCCATATTTCATACATTATAATTTTAAAACTCATCACATGTTATTATAGCTCTCTCTTTTTTCTCCCCTAAATTTATATTGCTTGGAATAATCTGACAAATCTAAAATAGTGGGTTTTTTATAATTATAAAAAAAATTATTACCCTTCTTGATCGATGAAAATAATTATATGAGACACATCTAAATTGTATGTTAATATAATGAAAAATTATTCTTTCAATCATATACCAGAGATAGATCATACTTTTCGAAACCATTGCATGATCAAATTTAGATCTCTTATGAGTTATCTGTGTTTAATTGGTTTGGGTTTATGAATAATATTCATAGAATCCTTTTTAATGGAATATTCATGAAATAAATATTATCTATTGATGGTCCTTTAGTGTATTAAGGGAATATTTTATGGGTCAATGACACCCCCTTTGACCAGATCATGACTCCATCATGATAGGTCGACATGTTTCGGTATGTAATTAATAATTGATCACCCCCATAAATTATTATAATTCAATAGAATGTTAAAACTATTTTCACTTTAGGAAATGAAAAAGATTTAAGTTCATTATAGAATTGGGATTAACTTATTAAATTATTATTGAATTCATAATCTATTCTTGAATAGATAATGGATATACTGAATTTGATATTTATCCTTTGAAAAGCATTATAATTTTTTAAGTCAATGGAATCGTTATTTTATGAGATTCTAGAACCACCATTCATAGTGGGTAATATTTCGTAGTTTTTTAAAACAATTAATCGACCAGAACCATAATTTTCCATCCATATTGTTAGAGCTCATTATCAATGATCATAATACATGGTTCAACCATTTTTATCAGAAAACCCCAATTATATTTATCAAAAACTAGAAAAATGAATCCTAATTCTAATTTTGTTGTCTTATATTCAATTTTTTCTATTTTATGATTCTTTAGTTTACTTATTCATTCTCCATGATTAAGTGTCATCACATGAGGGTCGGTGTTTGTAGCATATGGTATCCATTTATGATTCTTGATGACATGATTATTATTTTTATGATTGTTCTTATGTTTGATTATAATCACATGTACTTATTTATTAAGAAAAATTCAATTCTAAAAATGATATAGTTTTTTTATGCAGTACCTATAATGTGTGTTTAATTACCATTGATGGTTTGAACATAATACTCAAAATATGTAGACGATCATGGTATTATTTTTCCACAGATGGGATGTGTACACAATGTTCAATGATGATGATTGTGGAACCATACACATATTAAGACCATGGTTGTCCTATGTTATTATTGAAACTCAATATCATGAGAAAATATATAAACAAATAAGAAGTTTGAGGTCTTATGGATATTGAGTAACAAGTCCGCATGTTAATGATTTTGAGTAACATAGCTTCTTTTATTATATCTAGCTCATGATCATTTCACACATTTATTGTTATCATAATGTCATGCAGTTGAGATAGGTATGTATTAAGTTAATATTAGAATGGTTACCACATATCTATTTGACATATGACTATTATTATTATATTCACAATTATTATTATACAAGCACACACCTATTATACACATGAAAACTTATTGATGGAACATTTTTGGTATCATACATGGTTTTATTAATCACATAATGTATAGTAATGTCTACATGCTTGGGAAATCTATGTATAGATTTCCAAGATATGGAAGGGGTATTAGTATATATATGTTCCATGGAGAATTAATTTTTGGTGGTACCATAAGGTATGTCATATGATTCTTTAACTTTATTTATTTATTTGACATCACTCTACTTACAGTTGATTTTCTTTCCACACCAGGATCATAATCTTTTATTATTATGAAATATATGAAATTTTATATGACATTACTAGGATTAAATATTAAAAATGGTTTAAACTATATTGTTAAATATTTTATATATATTTCTGGTTAAGGGATCTAATAACGAGGGTATATTCCCCCAAATAATGATATTCATACCCTCATTTCTATTTAGTAGTATGTGACATATGGGGTTGTGAATAAAAGATCATGTGGATCTTCATACTTGATCTGGTGGTTTGTGTCATGGGTTTTTATATGATTAAAATATATAAATTATATTTTCATATCAATATATAAAATATTGACATTGGATTGAAGGGTTGTCATAAATATGGAAGATAATGTTATCTTTGTAAGGGAATGTGGAATATTACTAACATACAAAAATAATATGTGTAAATTAAATAAAAATTTTAATTCCTTATAAATTAAGGATTAATCAAAATAGAATATCATTAATGTGAAATAAAATATATTTTTTAAAAACATATCCATTTTGCGATATTTATGACCTATGAATAGAATATGAGTCATGAAAACCAATTGCATATATAATTAATTTTGATTCAAAATATATAAAAATAGAATAACATAAATGAGTTTATAAAATCACATGTATAATTAAATTATATAATTCAGAAAAAAGACTACATATGCACTATTTTAACATAAAATTGGTGCATAGTGAAAACAATTTCTCAAATAGGGGAATCATTAAAGTGAAAACTTATGTTTTATTCCTAATTTGAAAAAACTGTATCTTATTGTGGAAAAAATTTAAAACTATTAATCACTTATTTCATAACATTTTTATCATAACATTACTATTATAATTTTCCATTTAGTTATTTTTCCTAAATTTTTTAGTTTCTTATAATTTATTTTCATCATTGGATATTTGGGATTATAATAGGTTTACATATTCTTTTAAAAGTAAATGATGATACACCTTTATTAAAACCATTTCAGAATTACTTTATTATATAACCAAATGAAATAGTGGTTTTATAATAAATGAATAAGATATAATTTAATTCCATGGTAGTTCTAGTTAGGTTAATTGGATATCTAATCATTGGTAGGTTTGTTTTACTAATATTGAAGAACAATATGTGATTTATTAATAAAAAAGATAAATTTTACTATATCATTTCAATAACTATAAAAAATATATTATTCCATTATTTAAATTTACTAATAGAGGAATACATTTTTTCATTGTAATCTATGACAAAAACATTAAAATTATTCATATATGTGAAGAAATAGACCCAAATAGGAACATGATCAAATCCATGGGGGATAATGGTTAAGAAGGTGATTCCAGTAGAGAAAAATCCTTGATAAAAACTAGTCAATCTATTCTTTATATTTAATTAAATATTAGAGTAAATTTTTTAGAAAATATATGCAATATTAATGGATTTTATTGAAAAATAAATTCATTTCATTGAGGATGTGATAGTATGAAAAAACACACTAGCGCCATTCCCAAGTTCAACATATTAAAAGAATCTTGAAAATTGATTACATTTTTTTTGAAATTTAATAAATTTTTATATATCATATTAATTGTTAAAATACTTCGTTTGAACCATTTGTGTAATGATATTAGGATAAATGAATCGTGTGGATTATTTTGGTGGGAGTCTGCACATATCAAAAGCAATATTTTATATTTTTGTAATGGTTTGGACAAAGGTGAAAAATGGGTAATCGATAAAATTTATCAAATATTACCATACCAATGATACTAGAGTTATTAATTCGATGTTGGTATGTTATATTCATAAGAGGTATAATAATAATGAAATGAATAGAAATGATAAATGAGAACATGATGGTTTTACATTACTCATTGGATGAACAAACTTGAAATGTGAATTAAGGCATTATGATGTGGTATTGCAAGAATAAACTCACCTCTACTATTTTTATTTCTATTTTTGTGAGTTTTTAGGGTTTATTTCTTCCAAATCTATTAGAAATGGGGTACGTAGAGAAGTTGTGTGTGTATAAATCCTATTATAAGGGAGATGAGGTGAATCTTTATAACAATATCAAAATTAATGTAACCATTAAAAGGATTTGTGTTTTAAATAATGAAATTTAATTGAGTTTGGAAGGGTTTTGGCTGTTAAATCCTTAGTCATAAATTTTCATATATGAATTTTTTACATTTTTAGATATTTAACTTTTATATTTTTTACTTTTACATATTCATATTTTCTTCAAGGTACCTAAAATTTTACTAAAATAAATCTCTATTAATTCATAAAAAATAAAATTGAACATATTATATAATATATATTGAATGATTTATAATTTAAATTACACTTTTAGGACAGTGTTTTATATTTATTTAAAATATTAATTTTAATATATAAGAACATAACACCTAAAAAACATTTATGAAAAGTGTAGTTTTGTGTTAAAAAAAATAAAATAAATTAATCAATTTTGATACATTTAACGACATTAATAATTTTATTAATAATTATATTACATTTATTTGTATTTTAAAAAAATCCAAAATTACTTTGCATCTTTTGGAAACACAAATAAAGTAAACATTTCAAAAATACCGTTCTAGGGTAAAATATTACTTATTTTTCTGAATTATGAATGAAATATATTTTATATCATAAATTATATTTTTAAATAATTTATTATAATATGTATAGATTAATGATTCAAATAATTCTAAATCAATCATGTATTATGAAAATATCAAAAAAATTACAGTGTTTTCAAATACTATATTTTTAACTATTCACAAAAATAGTTATCAATTTAAAATTATTTTTTTACCACTCATTATAGACTTATTTTTTCAAAATTAAGTCAAACATTATTTCAATTTTTTGCAGATCAAATTTTTTTGAATTTATTAATCAGGTTTTTGAATGAAAAATAAAAATATATATATATTCTATTCATGTAAAATGACCTTTAAATTTTTCTTAATATCATTTGATACCAATTTATATTTTTAAAAATAAAATTATAGTTGTTAATATATATTAATATATTAAAATTGATCATGTAAAATATCTAGGATAATAATAAAATGAAAGTAAGATAAATAGATATTTGAGAAAAAATGATGCTTTTTAATAAAAAATTATATGAATTATTTTTCCTTTAATTGTATAAAATTGTACTTGGGTAACATATTTTTATTTGAACACTTTTTTACTATTATTATTATTTTATAGAAAATATTTTTCTAATAAAGAATTTATAATTTTTGTTTTGTGTTTCTTGTGAATGAATATATCAAAGGTAGTAATAATTTATTGGTAAAATATACTCTATAATTTTAGGGTTTTACATTCTACCATGTTAAATATATTATATCCTCTAAATTTTAATTATTTTTCACTAATGAAAATAGATAATTTTACTTATAATATGGACATGGGAATGGATATACTTTATAATTGAATATATAATGTTAACTGTATATATCATGAATATAATAATATTTTTCACAAATGTGAGTCATTAGGAGTTTATAGAGGCATACCTTTTACAAATTCATTATTATGACCCTGTTCACAAACAAAAAATAAATCGAAAAATATTTTTATAATATCCAATAAAATCGTCATAAATTATTTTTGAAATTATTAGTATCTATCATTATAATTATTTTCCAATAACGCCATCATTTTTTATATGATACATTCAGTACATTTGAGACTATTTAGATTAAACCTATAACAAAATTATTTTCGCTTAATTTATCTATTATCATGATCATATTATGTTTTTTAATAGAAAATTATAAGATCCCTCATATTGAATAATAAATAAATTTTCTATTTGGAAATCATATCGCCCATGACTATTACACTAGGGGTATAGATTTTCCTCATTAACATGTATAGAAACATATATTATTTAATACCCAATACCCCCATTTCAGTTTCACTCTTCCGAGGATCATCAATTCTAGACAAAACATCATATTGTAGTATCCTTACATGCATTTCAATGAAATAATAAATATATACTCAATATATTGAAAAATTCATGATATTATACTACACACAGACTTAACTATATGGTTTTAACTAATTTTCTCTTATACTAATTCCTAAATTAATTATCATTGTCCCTAAAATAAACTAATTATTACACTGAAAAAATTATGGAACCCCAAACCCATAATACTATGTTTAGTGTGAAAATCCCATAATTCACTATAAACATATACACTAAATGAGATAACAAAAAAATGAACATATATTTCAACCATTTAAAATTTAATTCTGACAATATTCACACAATCCATGGAATAAAAGGCCTGGTGTCCTTGAATATTGGATTTTTAACAAACATATTATATGATACATGTGAAAATTTCACTACTATCCAACCAAACTAGACTCCCATATATGTTTTAAATAAATTATAAAAGTCATCATAACATTGTAAATGAATTCATATAAATGGGTTGAGAAAATTGTCTTAGTAAAAGTAATAACACTCAATCATTTTCCATCAAAGGGGCAGATCATAAGAATAGGATAAAAGATGATAATGAATAAAATATCAACATCCAAATAACACGGAATAATTATAGTATTCCTTCAGTCATGATGTAAGGGTACTCAATATTGATGACAAACATGTATGATTTCATATGAGTGTGAGATAATATACATGAAAAACTATACAGGAACCATAGTGCATAAAAACTGAACATAATATAGAAATGTGGGTTGTATAATAAAATTGTAAATTATGACATTTTGAGAAAAAAATACCATATATTATATTAGATATAAAAAAATCATGTTTGATAACTGTCACGAACCAAATATGGTCGCCATCCAAACCGGCACCAAACCCAGCCTGTGACATTGACCCGAAGGGCGTTCCCGATCCCCATGGGCTGGCACAAGTGCCCGGGTATCATTTATTTAGGTTTGGGAACGATTTACCCGAATATGAAGTCATAAACCATTAAAAACAATCAATAAACTGAATCTGAAAATTTATTCCAAATGATGTTTAGACAAAAACCAGAACAGAATACATAGGTTTAGAGTCAATACAAAAGGTCCAAATACACAATGGAACAGAAACAAAACAGCCCCATGGACTCCACATGACAAGGGGTCATCACCCCCAAGTCGTCTCCACTACTCCTTCCCAAGGATGAGGACTAACACCCTGAACCGTCAACACCCTTAGCCTTTCCTTTACCTGGGTCAAAAAAAAGGTCTACTTACACCCAAGGGGTGTATGTAGGGTGTGAGCCTAAGACCAATAGGATACCACCCTATGATTCCAAGGTTCATGCAATACAAGGTGAAAAAGCAAGCAGTTTTAATATGCAATTAAAAGCGGTGAAAAATTCCACAAAATGAAACTTTAAATTGAAAACATTTTTCAAGATAAAACTTTCAGAATGATAACACATTTAAATAGGAATATTAGATACTGCATTATAATTCCAAAGACACTCAAAAACAAGGGAAAATACCACAAATCCACTGAGCAACAAAACCGGGAACACCCCTAGGCACTAGATAGTCTCAGGCCCCATGTACCTCGTACCTCAGTGTAATGTAACCATAGTAAAATCCTTTCTCATGCACGAGCCACTAGTAGGGAACATACCCATAACCTAGTGGTCCCCAATCATCATCCACAATGTTTAGTTAGAGTTGTCGTTATCCAAATGCTAAGTGAAACAGGGACAAAACCCATCCGGTCCACTAGCCGTACTAGTACAAATCCACCCCACCTAGGTACCCAGGCTTCCGCATTTGTGCTCAAACAATTTCAGGATTTAACACACATCCATTTTAATTTAAAACACCACTACTGGTCACATACACCAAATACAGTATCTATCTCATTTTATACCACTTAAAACACACAACAAACTCTTTGAATTTGAATAAATCAATTTCACAAAATCTCGTGTAGTTTTGCACACATAACCCCTTAAGAAACCCACTTGTACATGATGTTCACAATTGTAAGTTACCAAAACAGTAAAGGCAGCCCAATAAATATCAATTAAAACAACAAATCAATTTTTGGGCATCCTTATGTTAAACAAGAAGTGTTATCTTTGTAAAACCTTCATTTTCACACAAAAGTGGAACCAAAACATCACTTTCTTTACAAACACAATTAAAACCCATTTTTTTGCAGCAATTACCAAAGGGGATAAACATTATAAACAGTATTTTATGCCTTATTACAGATCAATAAAAACAACTAAGTATTTATAGGGCATCCCCAAATAAACAAACAAAGCACTTCTTTGGAAAACCCCCAATTTCACACCAAATTGGCATTTTAAATTCAATTTCAATGGAAACATCATTAGAACCAATTTTTGTAGAAATAATAAAATTATATAAATCTGAAAATATGATAAATACAGCATGCTAATACACAAATATTGCATAAACATTGGAATCACCTACCAAATCAAATGAAACCATTGAATCCTTTGTGCGAAAACACAAACGCACCACCGCCGCACCTCAAGAAGGGTAGATCAAACATAAAAATAGAAAATTGGACCAAGAAAACCCAAGGTTAAACCTTAGGTTCTAACCCCTACCCACTGGTCATTGTTCACTTCAATAAAAAGGGAGGAAACCCTAAAAAAATAGAATGAAACCCTAATCAATTTGAAAGGGGAAAAGAAATGGACAAACTTACTTGAGAAATCTAGAATGAATCCCAACAATACACTAGTATCTGAAATTTAAAACGGCCAAAACTCAGGGTATGGTCTCACAAGAATTATTAGGTCATTTAGGAATTGGAATGGAGGTAAAAGATTAAGAATATAAGGAGTTATGAAAGGATCAATTTACCTCTCCAAAATCTGGACGATTTCTGAAATCCAGAAAGTTTCGACTATTTTCTCGACTCTAGAGAGCTCCAAATTGTGGGAGGAGGGCATGGGGTCTCGCCTGGTCTTCTTAGGGTCGATAGGGAGGTGGAATCACCGACAAATACATTTTAATGAATAAGATATTAATAAATTAATGAAACAATTTAAAACTGGAAAATGGGCCTTCGGGTTGGCCCAATTCTCAAATAAAAACAAAAATCCCCCATGCTTATGGATTTATAAAGGCCCAAAATTTAAATTTGGAGTTAATATATCAGGGGAGAACAATTAGGAGTTAGAATGAGTCAAAAATATTAAAAATTGAAAAAGTTATAAATGAAACAAAATTTATTTTTAAATCTGGAATTGGGCTCGCAGTTTGGCCCAATACATGAAAACTCACCTATTCTCAATAAAACCTTTGGAAACCACCAAAACAAATAATGAGTGGAAAATAAATTTAAAATAACCCTAGAATAGGTTACGTACGTGACAATTCTCCCCACCTTGAAAACTTTCCGCCCCGGAAAGTCACAGCAAGGTCAAAGCAACAACCAAACCCAACTGAGAAACCAATAGGTACACCCTTGCCAGGTTTCACCCCCAAAGGTCAAAACACCTCCAGTGATCAATGATGGAAGGAATACTGTCACAAACCAAACTTACCCCACTTTCCTGAAACAATAAATTACATTCATGATTTATCCCAAATGAAAACTCCTCAAATACAATCTGAACAATACTCAATCAATTTACCCAAAAAAAACAACAACATTGAACAAGGTTACACTTCCATACTATAACTAAACCATTGGAAACTCTCCAATATCAATGTTTACCCAATGAATATGTAGGTAGGTAGATATCTTCGAATGATAATACCTACTTCCCAGACAAGTCCAAAGAAAAAAAATATGAGTTACTCGTATGAAGAGACACAAATGGGCTCCCCACCATAAGAGACAACTTAAATTGTTTTCCCGAGACAGAATCAAGACACTAATAGTGGGAGGCCCAAACATACTCTCTAGTAAAAGGGATATACTTCCATTAAATGTTTATGAAGGAATATTCATGAGAATCATAGTGGGTCTCCCCACCATATGAACTGACCATCTTAATCGACAAGCATGGGCCGACACAGAAAGACCCAAAAAGAAATCAAAGATTTAGGAAGGGCGCAGGATTAGTCTGCATGGTTTGGGAAACTGTGCACTAACTATGAATATAATTCTTTCTACATGGCTTCCTAGCACACGGCCACTACTGAACGTGCACAAACTATGTGCTCAACCATGTCGAAACCATAGGTTTGAACTATTCCCATCTTTCATACTAAGGATAAGACTTTGTACAAGGGTTTAAATGGCCCTAGGATTTCCCCTGACTACGAGCCAGCTTCTCTCCGAGACCTATGGCTGGAGCTCAAATGATTGAAGCATCTTCGGCCTCGTAGTTAATATTTGGAAACCCACTGAATGAGAATTCTTCTTTTCGGTGCCACCAAAAACTACACCGCAGTCCCAAATAAGTTTTCTAGACATAACACATTCCAAACTCACTTTACCTTATCCTGATATTTTACTGAAACAAGGGCTGAGAAGATACACACACATCACAACTTGTTTCTTCAGGTGAGAAACAATATAAGTAAAGAACACCTACACTCACATTCCTCTAAAATAGATGATTTTGATGTTTTTCCAAGGGAGACATTTTCCCAACATAACAGGGACTCTCAGAGGATTTCACTACTTTCACCTATACAGTCAATCGAGTACATGACATCATAAGGCATCACAAAAAATGACCATTTCAACTGATATAAACAATTCATGGAGAGGGACCTTATACAACATCCCCAAACAACACACAATTCTAGAAAGTGGCCACAATATCCTATCGTGACCATATTTCCCACACCGGTGGTTTAACATGAATTAATGCATCAAAGAAACTTTGAAGAACCCAAAGGTCCTCTTAGACACCATCGAGACACTCATCCACACTTACAACCAAAGAACACTTCCACCTTCGATGAATCATGAAACATTAGAAACTATGGTTTCTTTCAAACTTCCACAATAACTTTACCACTACAAGAGGATCCAAAAAATCAACGAAATGAATGGGTGTAGACTCAATCAACAATGATCGATAAAATATTCCTTATATTGATCAACTGGAGGATTTTCCAATGGCGAAACAATATGGATTGCACTTCAGTTGTGCATTAACCCTTAATGGGGGAATACCTTATCCAATGAGAGAACCCAAGGACCCAACAAATCTGGTCCATTAGTCAAAACATGCCTCAAACCAGATCCAAACACAGGAAGGGAACCACCGTAGAGGCATCCCAAAACATTTTTCAAAAGAGACCACTAATCGTCCCTACAACACAGCTCATCGACCAAACACAAACCCAAAACACAGTTCAGACAGGAGGGGTTCTTGGACTCAAAACATCTCACAACATCAACATTATCAAAAACCCATAATAAAAACTATACCAAACTATTCATCAATACATCATGTTTTTCTTTAAAACTATTTCTTTGAAAACAAACAGTTTTTTAGTAAGAGTATCCACCATTGGTACCCCATGGGCCTCACACATGCATGTTTTTGTGTCACACCGAGCACCCTCCTCATAACCATCCCAGCACTCATCCAGTCATGCCATCAACCATCCATCATCCCATATAACCCCATGCATGTGGTCACTCATGGAAATACCAAAGGGTAAAACAAAAATTCCTTCCACTTTTCAAAAACAAAATGCTCAACCAACCCAACCTTTTTCTCAAAACTGCTAAGAATGAGATCAAAATCCCAATTCAAATCTTACAAAACATTTCATAAAGACACAACAATTTGGAAAAGAACCTACATTCAAGATATTCATATCAATATCAAAACATCTCATCCCATTAAAACACTGTTTTATTATTTAGAAAACTCTATTGGAAACACTTTTCAAAACCAACTTTAATATAGTTCCTTCTTTCAAAAGAGGTGTAAGCACACCATTTTACATTTCAAAACAATTCTGAAAATTCAATTCCTCAATTTCATAAACCGAACCATTCCCTCTTTATTTGAAAATCATTTCATAAAAACTTTACTCTTATTAAAACCAAGTCACCAGAAAACCAAAGTGTCAGGATTTCAAAACTAAAGCACAAAACAATCCGAGAGGAAACTAGTTTCAATGGGTGACGTGGAAATATGGTTGGCAGCCATATTCCAATCACTTCACTGTCACAGAGAGTGTTTTAGGGAATATCCCCAGCTTCACATGGCTTGCCAGGCCCTGCGAGCTTACGGAGACCATTAACCCAACCCTCTTTTCATTTCCCCTAACCATCATTAAAACAAGAAAACCAAAGGACTTAGATAAATCCTGACTTCCCTAGGAAACTTGAATCATGTCATGAGGTGTGGTGATCAAGCACACTACCCATAACTATAATACCAAGTCCCTACAATCCTAACTCCATGATATCCTGACTCTTCCCGAAATAACATGACCCAAAGAGTTAACATGAACCTCCTTTGATACCATTTTGTCACGAACCAAATCTGGTCGCCATCCAAACCGGCACCAAACCCAGCCCGTGACATTGACCCGAAGGGCGTTCCCGATCCCCACGGGCTGGCACAAGTGCCCGAGTATCATTTATTTAGGTTTGGGAACGATTTACCCGAATATGAAGTCATAAACCATTAAAAACAATCAATAAACTGAATCTGAAAATTTATACCAAATAATGTTTAAACAAAAACCAGAACAGAATACATAGGTTTAGAGTCAATACAAAAGGTCCAAAGACACAATGGAACAGAAACAAAACATCCCCATGGACTCCACATGACAAGGGGTCATCACCCCAAAGTCGTCTCCACTACTCCTCCCCAAGGATGAGGACTAACACCCTGAAACGTCAACACCCTTAGCCTTTCCTTTACCTGGGTCAAAAAAAATGGTCTACTTACACCCAAGGGGTGTAAGTAGGGTGTGATCCTAAGCCCAATAGGATACCACCATATGATTCCAAGGTTCATTCAATACAAGGTGAAAAAGCAAGCAGTTTTAATATGCAATTAAAAGCAGTGAAAAATTCCACAAAATGAAACTTTAAATTGAAAACATTTTTCAAGATAAAACATTCAGAATGTTAACACATTTAAATAGGAATATTAGATACTTCATTATAATTCCAAATACACCCAAAAACAAGGGAAAATACCACAAATCCACTGAGCAACAAAACCGGGAACACCCCTAGGCACTAGATAGTCTCAGGCCCCATGTACCTCGTACCTCAGTGTAATGTAACCATAGTAAAATCCTTTCTCGTGCACGAGCCACTAGTAGGGAACATACCCATAACCTAGTGGTCCCCAATCATCATCCACAAAGTTTAGTTAGAGTTGTCGTTATCCAAATGCTAAGTGAAACAGGGACAAAACCCATCCGGTCCACTAGCCGTACTAGTACAAATCCGCCCCACCTAGGTACCCGGGCTTCCCCCTTTGTGCTCAAACAATTTCAGGATTTAACACACATCCATTTTAATTTAAAACACCACTACTGGTCACATACACCAAATACAGTAGCTATCTCATTTTATACCACTTAAAACACACAACAAACTCTTTGAATTTGAATAAATCAATTTCACAAAATCTTGTGTAGTTTTGCACACAAAACCCCTTAAGAAACCCACTTGTACATGATGTTCACAATTGTAAGTTACCAAAACAGTAAAGGCAGCCCAATAAATATCAATTAAAACAACAAATCAATTTTTGGGCATCCTTATGTTAAAAAAGAAGTGTTATCTTTGTAAAACCTTCATTTTCACAAAAAAGTGGAACCAAAACATCACTTTCTTTACAAACACAATTAAAACCCATTTTTTTGCAGCAATTACCAAAGGGGATAAACATTATAAACAGTATTTTATGCCTTATTACATATCAATAAAAACAACAAAGTATTTATAGGGCATCCCCAAATAAACAAACAAAACACTTCTTTGGAAAACCCCCAATTTCACACCAAATTGGCATTTTAAATTCAATTTCAATGGAAACATCATTAGAACCAATTTTTGTAGCAATAATAAAATTATATAAATCTGAAAATATGATAAATACAGCATGCTAATACACAAAGATTGCATCAACATTGGAATCACCTACCAAATCAAATGAAACCATTGAATCCTTTGTGCGAAAACACAAACGCACCACCGCCGCACCTCAAGAAGGGTAGATCAAACCTAAAAATAGAAAATTGGACCAATAAAACCCAAGGTTAAACCTTAGGTTCGAACCCCTACCCACTGGTCGTTGTTCACTTCAATAAAAAGGGAGGAAACCCTAAAAAAAATAGAATGAAACCCTAATCAATTTGAAAGGGGAAAAGAAATGGACAAACTTACTTGAGAAATCTAGAATGAATCTCCCCAAAACACTAGTATCTGAAATTTAAAACGGCCAAAACTCAGGGGATGGTCTCACAAGAATTATTAGGTCATTTAGGAATTGGAATGGAGGTAAAAGATTAAGAATATAAGGAGTTATGAAAGGATCAATTTACCTCTCCAAAATCTAGACGATTTCTGAAATCCAGAAAGTTTCGACTATTTTCGCGACTCTAGAGAGCTCCCAATTGTGGGAGGAGGGCATGGGGTCGCGCCTGGGCTTCTTAGGGTCTATAGGGAGGTGGAATCACCGACAAATACATTTTAATGAATAAGATATTAATAAATTAATGAAACAATTTAAAACTGGAAAATGGGCCTTCGTGTTGGCCCAATTCTCAAATAAAAACAAAAATCACCCATTCTTATGGATTTATAAAGGCCCCAAATTTAAATTTGGGGTTAATAGATCAGGGTAGAACAATTAGGAGTTATAATGAGTCAAAAATATTAAAAATTGAAAAAGTTATAAATGAAACAAAATTTATTTTTAAATCTGGAATTGGGATCGCAGTTTGGCCCAATTCATGAAAACTCACCTATTCTCAATAAAACCTTTGGAAACCACCAAAACAAATCATGAGTGGAAAATAAATTTAAAATAACCCTAGAATAGGTTACGTACGTGACAATAACGTAATAATAAAAAAATTAAATTTATTAAACTAAAAATGGCCACACAAGTGGTGTTGAAAATATTATCATGCTTACTGATGAGATAAAAAATCCCCACAATTCGAATTTTTATCTCTTGAGATATGAATGATTTACTAATGAAATGGAGGGATATTTTATTGGAAGAATCCATCATTTAATAATAATAATAAAATGTGTAGCACTCTAAACGTGTAAACATTTTAACTTCCATCATTTTTTAATTAGCCTATCAAAAAGTGAGTTAGTAATTTTGAAAAAATTACAAAGAATGATGATATATATGTATAAAAACCACCTTTTAAATTATTGGTTTAATCAATTTCAAAAATAATAAGAAATATCCATTACTAAATTCATGATATAAAAAAATATTTTATTTTAATATTAAATACATTGATCATGATTTTTTTATAGATTTACCTTTTAAATTAATATAATTAAAAATAAAACAATTATAATAGAATGTTTTCACGAACATTATTTCAAAATAATATAAAATACGTATAAAATCATCAAAAACACATTCCATTAAATTCAATTTTAAATTTTAAAAAAATTAATTTAAATTAAAACATGTAATTTTAATGAATATAATGAAATTTAGTTTTCATTTAATAATAATTAGGATATCAAATCATTATTAAAACCATTTTTAATCAGATGAATGAAATTTTTTAATGATGAATTTTTTTCATGGTGAATGTAATAGTAAACGACTTTTTATAAAATGTTATAGACCTAATCATATATGTTAAATTCTTTAGTCACATTCAAAATAAATTTTAAAAAAATTAAAAATTATATATAAATGCATTTACTATAGGAAATAATTTTTAATAATTTATTGTCGAAAAAATAATGGTTTGGAAAATTAAATGTGGGGTGAAAGATAAATATATGATCTTCGAATGAAAATCAATTTTAGTTTATTAAAAATAAATTTATTGAAACAAGATTTTAAAGATTTTGAAATATCATTCATTTTATAAGATGTTAAGAAAAAATTACTATTACTCAAAATATATCATATTTTTAATACATGATAGGTGAATATAGGTGGGATGAGTGACCATGGATATGTAAGTAGAATATCATATTTGGAGAGAATGTGATTTATTCTAAACATAATCATATTTTTTATAAAATGATATAAATCAAATTATTTACATAAAAAATAATGTGATATTGATTTATAATATCATCATATAACAGATGAAAACCAACTTGTATATCTATATTCAAAGATGAAAATTGTTTACACTATAAAAAACGTTGAGTCGTGAAATCTCATTATAAATATTATAATATTTGACTGAAATAACTTTAAAGAGAAAACTATATGTGAAATAAATAAAAATAAAATATAATTGTTACAATACATCAATGGGCATCATATACACTACATTTAAAATTTTGGTACATGTTACAGTACGTGTCTCAATAAATGGAAATTTGAGACAAAACACAATTTTTTATTCCAACATACCTGAAAAGACTCTACTGTCAAGTATAATAAAATGAAATATATAATCACTAATTTTAGAACCATATAGTTTGTTATATCTTTATTTAATATTAATGAATAATTAATTACTAAATATTTACTATTTTTTTATTGTTTAATTTCATCATAAAAAGTTTTTAATACTAATTTTATATAGAAGCTTCGTAATGTCAATGTCAATCCCCATTTTTGGATACCATGTTCACCAATTGTAGATTATTTTAGGTTATATAGATATTTATTTATGAGTAATTATAATTTTAAAAATACATTTCATGATAGTTTTAGATATTATTTATTTTATCGATATATACAATGTGATTATTTCAATATTTTATTAAAAATAGACTATGTTAAGTTAATAAAAATTTAAATATAAATATATCCTTTTCAAAAATAGGAAAAAAATATTTTATCATTTATTTATAAAAATACCAATATTTATGTTCCTATTATCATTTATGATTGAAACTTATTTCACTGTTCCCATAATTTTCTACGTCAACCTAAATGCAAATATGTTATATTCCATGGGTGAGTCTGAATAAGAAAGTGATAACATTAAAATAATATCAATATTACATATGTGTAATTGTATTATATTTTTGTTTATATGTGATGAATAGTATTTTTATATGATTTTAATTGAATAATTTTGTAGTTTAGAAATGTAATATGTCGCATCATGGTGGCTGTATTCTACATCTAGTCATGAGTGACGTCCTTGTATTCCAAAAAAATGAATGATGTATGTAATTTTATTTAATTTATATTTTATTAATAGTTTATTTTACATCATGTTAAATAATTTCAGAACCCATTTTAAAAAACCATGTATAGAGATTATGATAAATAAAATATGCCACTTATTATACCGGTAATCTTCATATAACAAAATTTTCACTTTTATTTTAATTTTAGTGATGATGTAATGAAATTATTATATAAAGAATATTAAATTATTTAAATATACTTATGGTACATTTGTAATTATATGAAATTTTTTATATTTTTTTGGATTAGTGGATGAATTTTATATAGTTGAAATAAATGAAAAATGTGTAATTTTCCCCTTAGAAAATTTTAATGAAAAATTTTATTAAGAATTTGATATTTAGTGTTGGGATAATAAAAAAAACTAGGATGTTTGGGGTTTATCGGGGTCTTAATTTATATAATTTTGGTCAAATCTATATGGATTGGTCTTAGAGTAGTGGTGGGGTTACTGTTGTGTCATTTTATAAGGGAGATGATTGTAATTTTCATGATAATCTAAAATGTATTGTAACAATCAAATGTCATGTTAATCCATCTATGTAAAATAATTGAGTGTGTAATGATTAATTTAAATATACCTGTAACCATAATTATGAACCAAATTTCTTAAACATGTATCTTTTTATTTTTCTGTAATATTTTTCAAATTTTCTATTTTATAAGATTGAAATTGATAATTAATATTTTAAAAACTAAATTAATTCAAATGCCTAAAATAAAAATGAAAAATATTATTTTAGATATATATAATTATTATAGATAAAAAATTGTTTTCAAAATTAATATTTTTAATGGTGATAAATCTTATTTTTTATGATGGTACCTATAACATGTTAAAAAAAATTGCAATGAATTAATTTAAATTCTTAAATTTTTTGTTATGATAAATTTCAATGTCGTAATAAATTATTGTATATTATAGGATTAACTATAAATAAAATAAAAGTTATTTTGTTTTAAAAAAAAATAAGACCACATTCCACCTTGTGAACGAATATTATAAATAATAATAACCAAAATTATTTTTATTAGGGTAAAATATTACATGTTCTTCCAAACACATAAAAATTAGTGTTAAAAATTTAATATTTCATTTCAAAATGATTTCCATAAATTTATAAATATATATTTTTGTAATTATAATGGTTTCATATACGTATTCATATAAATATTTAATTTATAACATTTTCAAAATTGTGAATTTATTATAAAAATTAGTATTTTTCAACATCCACCCCAATAGTAAACATATTGAAGATGTTTTAGAAGAATAAAAATATTATAATCATTAAATAATGAAAAAAAATTATGTTCATTTTATAAAATTAAAAATATAAAATTTATGAATTTATTTTTTAATTGATAATAATGAATATAAAGAAAGTCTATTTAAATATAAAATAAAATTTTCAACTGTTCTGAACATTATTTCACCTGAATTTATATTTTCAACTATGTTTCTATATCATTTATGTTTAATAATACATTAAAAAAAGTCACTTTCATTTTTTATAAAAAATTCTAAATCACATTAAAATTCAGTTATTTGTAAAAAAAATATATTATTATGTCCAATAATATAATTATTTATCTTAAAAGTAGTAGAAAAATTGGTAGAGTAACATATTTTTATATAATATTATTTTTCTTAATCTTATAGTATCTATTATAATATTGATTTAATATGTCATGTATCATTTTAGTTCTGGGTCAAAAGTGAAGGAACATATCGAATGTAGAATAATTTTGATAATAAAATATTCAAAATATTTTAGTGTTACCATACTAATGTAATAATACATAGAGTCATAATAAAATTCTAACACATTCAATGAAATGGTCATATAGGCCTGATAGTTATAGCCATACTCAGAAGAATCATTCATATCAAGTGGCATATATAGTTAACAATTATATGTTGGACAAAATGTATGTGGGAGTGTGATTGTGTTAGTTACTTAGAACTAATTACCATGAAATTCATGTCACCCATATAATCTAGCATATTAATTTTTTTAAAACCATAATCATATGTCTATAATTCTTCAAAATTAATTTAATGTGGTAATGTAAATTAGTATTCATGGATAAAAAGTTATCAAAATATCCCCCTTCTTTTAAAATAATTAGATAGTTTTATGATGATATTCTTAATTATTATCATAATGTATTATAACAATATTTTACATGACATTTAATATGTTGTATTTTAGGCAAAATTACAATTTATGGGATGTGACATCGTCTGAATAATTTAAAAATTTGTAAACTCGAACGGATGAGGTTATATGAAATAATATGACTCTATAAATTCTACATTTCATTATTCATTAGATATTATTATCTGTGATCTCATTTAATGACCATTTGACATAATTATTATTATTATGGAATATTGTGAGTAATTTACAAAACAATATTCTGAATAAAAATGATGACATATGTTCATTGTGATCATTGAAGTTTTTTTTCACATGTAGCAATTTATGAATAAATATATAAAGGAAATACTTTTACCTTAAATTTCAATTGAACTTGATATCCTATTCTTTCGATGGAATAAAACTATTGAACTAAACACCATGGCCATGGAATAAAAAATTGTTTTTTTAGATCAAAAATGAAATTTTCACTGATAATATCGGTTGATGGAAGAGGTTTGGACCCTACATGAATAGATATCAGGAAAACAGATTTTATTATACAATGAGAATACATATTCTTGTGTAATCATTTAGACATTAGATTCTACCACCATGGTGTTATTACACTTTTAATGACGATAATGTTGTACATTAGGCTAATTTTTCTTTTACCAATTTTTTTAGGAAGCCTTGAATGTAGAAGTCATTATGTTTTATTTGATCTCAATAAAATATTAATGATAAATTTAATAGATAGAATAAATATTATTCATATCAATAAATATTATTTATTTTAAATTAATTTTTAATATAAATTTATTCAAAATTTAATGAAACTTTTTTATTATAATTTTTTTATATTCATGATAATATTATAATAATTTGTTATTCTATAATATATGAAAATAATATTTAAATATTTATTTATCAATGAATAATATTTATTATTGGAAGTTCACCAAAATACCAAGAAGGTGTTTGGTCCAAGTTTGCAATTATTTTGATAATAATGTGTTGGTTAAATAATAGGAAATAAATACTAATTTATTTATTTTATAAACACATTTGATGATGCATTGTCCTTAACATTCCATGTAATAATAATAATATTCAAGTTATTGTCAAGTGCAATATTAAAAAGATAATATAAAATAATGGACTTATTTGTAGTTATCCTTATTATATCTTGAGGTCTAGATATTGTAATAATTACTGATATTTTATGGCTAATGATTTTTTTAACAAAAAAATATTATTCACATTGAAATATATTCAATGAAGGACCATGTAGAAATTTTATCTCAATCCAAATATATTTCATCCACTTTCTCCTACTCCCATTAAAGGACTAGAAGGAATAACAATACATTTCTCATGAAGCATTTTATTATCACCAACACGAGTTACAATAGATGATCGGTGTCTCCATTCTATAACTCGATGATTGGATAAATATGTTTTTATATATAAGGATCACATGTGGATAACCAGTAATGTGATTCAATAATTGGATCCTCAAAACACAATTATAACATTTAAAGGAAAATTATGATTTATCAACAATATCTATAAATAATTAGTTTTGAATAATGATATAATTCTATGAATTTGATATTTTATAAATTAATATAATAAATGGATAATATCTTTAATAGTCTGATATATTTCATCAATATCCATTGATTTAATTAATTATTAGTGACATTTAATATTATAGTCAAAGTGATTTATTTGTATAGTTTGAAAGATGATGACTTCTCTATAAAAATAATAGGATATTTCTCTCTAATTGGAACCTTCTTTAAGGCCTTGTTGGTAGGATTACTCATTTAAAATAGGTTTAAAACCTATTTTCATCATCATAGTTTTCTTATTTACGTACGTTATATTATCCAATCCATATGATATATTTTAGTCTAGTGACCCAATATCAAGATCTATATGTGGAATGATTCATGTTATCAATTTATATACAGTGATGTACAATTTACAATATGGGATCCTACTGAATATTCAACATTAATTCAATTCATGTTATGATTTGGTACCTAAATCCTTTATTCTCAAAATAATAACCTTAGAAAATACATAATCTATAATACTCCCCTTGGTGAACAAAAAAACATTATTGAATAATCTGACTTTAGATACCGAAAAGGCATAATTTCAAGACACTCATCATAGTGACCCAAAATCATTAGTTACATATTCTTCTATAGGATACCAAAATATAATTGATATGAGATTATCCTATATGAATAAAATCATCCGAGAGTATATATTCTACTTTTGGGGAGAAAATACTTGTGTTGAAATTCCCTTCAGCGAATATATCTTCATGAGGATCCATATATAAAATCCATCTTATTTATGAAATAATATGTTAAATTATGATACATTACATTAGTATTATCTTAAGTTCATTCAAAATAAATCAAATTATAATTTCTTCATTTTCTTTTGTATAATAATTTGGCATGCACCTTAGTAGAAGAACTGTTAAATAACTCTTACTTGGATGACACGAGTTGAGTTGATGATGAAATATATCATAATTTTAAAATAATATATAAATAAATTCTCCATGTTTCACATTATTCATCACACAATGGGATAGATAATTAAAATTAAAATATATGACAATATTTTACTACGTTTTGAGAACATCTTATAGAGTGTAGGCCATGGAGTTCATAAATCATTCGAGAAAAAGTTTTATATTTTTTAAAAACAATAGATTAATCACATCAACATAGAAATTGATTCTATATCTATATAGACACATTAATATTTCAAATTATGGGATTTTAAATGAAAACATGTAATTAAAAATGGGAATATAGATTAATATTCATTTTCTTTTTATGATATATATTGAAAAATAGATTATTTATCAATTCCATTTTCACACTCTTCTTCGTTCACACAATATACTATACTAAAAATAACATCCTCCATTCATGATTATATTTCAATTCCCCAATGCATTGACAAATTTTTTTGTTAGTGAACCCACACTTACACAAAAACATATACATGAATTCATACATAGTTGATTTCACTTGTTTCCCCCAAAATTTCCATATATATGTACTTCCAAAATACCATGAATAGACTCGGGTTTATTTCTGAACCTCATATAATGATCCTGAAAACCTTATTTTTTACTTTTTTTATAAGTTAATAAATTTTCACATGTTTATTTTTAGATGAATCTATTTATGCCCCCATATTTAAATAGGATTTTCCTCCATGGTGACCCTATGTGTAATAACATACTGTCCAATAATTCTCTCCTAGATTAACCCATTATTATTCCCATATAAACACCTGGGCCTCCGAAAAAACATACCTATATCAATTTATAGATAAACCCAATATCATAGGTAGATGTAACAATATTTTTTCACCCATATGAATCTACATGTGTACAAGTACATGAATATACACTCAAATAAAACGATGAATATAAACATGCCCAAATCCATCCCTCTACAAGTGAAAATATTATATGATGTAATTTATAAATATTGGTAACCTTAGTCATTTTTTTCCTATAATATTACCCCATGAATTCATATTGCATCATAATGAATGAACTTATAATGTGAATACCAATAATCTTACTCTCAGACCTTGTGAAATAATCACATACTTCACATTCTCAACATGATATAATATATTAAATCCTTAATATTACCACCCATAGTTACAAAATGGAAGATAATTTTTTTCACACACATCATATAGATCATTTATGTTTTAGAGATGAATAGAATTAGGAAGAAACAATAACATATAATATATTGTTGATTGATAAAATAGAAAACTATATTTTGATTATATATGTTACTAATTCTTCCATTAACACTATACACCATCTCTCATAAACTATATCTTACAAGATATACATATAGTTATGTCCTATGTATACCATTTTTTCATAACCTAGTAATATAGTACAATAAAAATGGATTTCCTCAATATTTATCATGAGAAACCATAAAACTGAAGCAATCATGGAATATAAATGGAATTTATATTATTGAAATAATATGTAATCAACCTAAATATATTATCAAACATAATTTAGGAACCATAATTATCATTGAAAGTAATTTTTAACATTTTTATCATTTATAATAATCTGATATTGATGGAATTCATAATTTCAAACCTCCAAATCCTGATGGTAAATACATTTACCATGAAACTATCATATTATCAAGAGAGGCATACAAGGAATCCCATCATATTATAACTCGATATAATTATTGATTCCTCAGGGGTATATATAATTTCATGCCCCACCAATCACTCAAATTTGTCTAATTAATTCACTCTTGGAGTCAACAAGATAATTCATATAAATAATTAATAAACCACTTGATGGATAAAAACCTAGTTGTGTATAAAATGAAATATGAGGAATTATAGTAAAAAAAATTGTTAATAATCAATAATCAAAAATAATTTCAATACATAAATACATATTCATAAAAGGGTTATGATGATCATAACACATCAATAGAAGTAATGTTTATTTCCCAATAATTTTTTTTATCTTTCTAAAAATTATCTATATTGGAATAACTATATAAAATATTACAATACATTACCCAATAGAAATAAAATAAATCTCATTCTAGGGGAAGATCATCACATTGAAATTATGTAAAATAGTATTTTAAAACTATAAAGATAGAAGAGTATAATACTATATTAATAATGTAATTACAATATCAAAATCAATCATGAAAAAAATTATACTGGAGTAGAAGATCATTTTCTTTTAAGGGAAGAAAATTTTTCAATGTATTTTTGTAGTAGTAATATACATAGAATGAAAACAATGATATAATACAACATAATAACAAAAAAGGAAATAATTTACCAAAATTATGATAATCTATTTGAAATAATAATCATAAATAAATGACTAAAAAATGATTTAACAAAATTCATCAAAAATTAGAAAAACATAATCAATAAAAAATAGAATAATGTAACCTGATTTGTAATTTAATACTAATAAAATTATGGTGTGTGATATAAATAAATCTATTATTTTTAAATTCCCCTTAAAAAGGATTCAACGTTCACAAAATGTATAATTTATCATTATATTTTAATGGAGTCCAAGATAACCATATGACTTTGGGAACAACTAAATCAAAATCCCCACGAATGGGATGACATGAAATCAAACAACATATAACAATATTAAAATGTAATTCATGATAAAATTATCATATGATAATTAAATGCACCACATAAATAAGATTATTAATATAATCTATATCTTCTTTAAATGAGATAATTTAATATGATAACCCTTAATACAATCCTAATTTATTATAAAACTGCCCCAAATATGCTAAATATTTAAATAAAATTTGATAAAATGGTACCAAAGAACTTTAATAATTACTATAACCATTTTTGTTCCTCATTTGTAATAATTATGTCTCTATATACATTATCTATGATTTACCAATTCACAACATCTGGGGTAAATAATCCTTCTCACATTGAACTAATTTCGTAAAAGTCATGTTCTTATCTCTTCACTATTAAAATTACAACAATATTATATCATATATGGTACTAAAATATATGTTACATGATTTTTTAAAAATATATAATTTTTTTGTTTTTTTTTCTAATGAACCATGAAGGTAAATCTGATAAGATCACATATCAGTGATTGTTAATGACAGAGATGAGTTATGTTAATTATGTAGTTAAATGGTGATTTTAATATGATATTGTTTTCAAAATTATATTTTATTATAATGATAAATAATTTCTCACGGTCATCAATGAAATAAATTTATATTATTATTTATGTATGTGGTTAATCAATACCAAACATGAACATTAGGTGATTAATGGGTGATTATAAGATATTTTAATTGTAATATCATAATACCAAAAAGAAAATGATATTATTACATTTTCATTTATATGAAAGAATATAATTATATATTATTGTAAATATAATATAATTTATTTTTATTGATTAATTTGTAAAAAGAGAGCATTTTTATGTAAGTTTTGTATTCTTAAATTATCGAATTTAAAATAATAGTTTTCTGATTTAATCCTCATTTTCGCCTCAAATTTGGAAAAATGAAACCCTTTTTATTAAAGTAATTCAAATATATGTGTTTTATTATTAGTTTCTATATCCAAAAAAATTCAAAAATAACTCTAAAATCATTGATAATGTTTTATAAGTAGAATGTGATTAAGCAATAAATATCACTGTGGAATGTCTATATGGGTTTGTTATCTTAGGCCCATTTCCTGTGCAACTGATAGATGATTGATTCAATTCCCAATCACTATTTTTTCATGGTGATCACAGCTAGTAATATATATTCCCTAGATGTATGCACCTTATAGTATTTATTTAAGGTTGAAATTTCAAGAAAAATATAATATTCATGATTTTAAGAAAACACTAGCATGTCATTATATATATATATTAATATTCTTATAGTTTTGATAGAAAAATTTGTCATATTACTCATATAAAATATAAATTATGAAATTTTGTATAATATTCTTTAGAATGTGGTTATATAAACCATTGAAATGTTTATCTACTGTAATATTAAAACATATAATTATCCTAAATATAATTACTTACCTAGAAAATTGTTTAACCCATTTCATTAATTCTCGCTGCGACTCCCTAGTAACAAAATCTTATATTTGGTTTCAAAACATACATTTTATAAAATTCCTTATTGAAATTTATAAAATGTTAAACATATGAATAATTTAATAAAAACTCAAACATGATTATTTTAAATTTTTATATAACTATGATCTCTTGATTTTTAGATTTTTAGATTTTTAGGTCAGGAAAATAAACAAAAAAAACATATTCTTTTTATGAGGAGTAAAATTTGATCATTTTTATATAGATAATTACTGAAAAAAATTTATACTCAACACCAATACATTATTTCACTCGTTCTTTCTTTATAAATTTTCCATATGTACTTATTTTTTACATAACCTAGGTAAATAGAAACATAATAATTGATGAGCTCAAAATCCTTGTAATGTAAAACATACAACCGGTGAATTCTTCAAGAAATCCTCTCATATATGTTATAAATTGAACAAGTAAACAATTTTTAACTATATTCACCATGAAAAAAATATAATTCTATACCAAGGTAAAATGTTAAATCCTAGAATGAATAATACTAATCTCATATAAATGGTATACATAATTTAATAAGTTGACAACATTTTATTAAGTACTTCTGAGAAGACACTATAAAAATTGTGGGAGTTTTATACACCAAATCTAAACATGTATGGTGTCATAAGACCTATAAATGCACTAATGGTCAATACAATTTTCCACACTCCAATGTATTTTTAACATTCAATGCATTCACTATAGTTGTGAACTTGAAATTTAATTCCCTTTTCATATAGAACATTGATTGAATTAAATCATTTCTCTTTATATTAACAAACATTAGTATTTTCAATAAGAAATAAACCTCTGTTAATAGTGAATCAATATAAAGAATTTATATAATTTTATTTAAACAATTAAATTGTATAACATGGTCACAATCGATCCGTATTAAATATAACAATATCATAGACAACTTTAAAATAATCCTAGTTATGGGAACACAAAATTGTATAATTACAAAAAATTTTAAAAAACAAATATAATATAATATATTCAATTTAAAAATTACCCAATTATAAATATGTATGTTTTTGTTGCAACCTTATAGATAAATAATTATAAGTCCAACTAAGTACACTAATGACAATGTCATAATGAATCTTTAATGTAGTGTATATGACTAAAAAAATGAAATAAAAAAGAATTGAGTAAAATTCATCTATTGGTTTATGATGTTAAAATACATGTCCATAAAAATTTAATAAAATAATTAATTCTAAAATCTACTAGAATCATTTATCCAACATTTATTTAATTATATAATATAAAGATAGTTTTTAAATGAATGAAAATCTTGATACCAAAAATACTAAATATCGTGGAAAAAAATCAGTCAATAGACACTTAAATATTGGCACAATATTTGTATGATAAAAATCATGAATTAAAATGTGTATACACCCTATAAATACATGGGTATTGAATTTATCGTACAAAGGATACATTGTGAAGAAATTTATTATATTTGATTGAATTTTAATTGAGACCAAGAAAACTCATTTGTATATATAAACATTTAAATCAAATACTATTGGAAGATATGGATTTAAATTTGACTTATAATAGCCTGATTATAAGAAAATAAATTTCATGATATCTAAAATAGGTATTATATACACCACATAAATGAAATAATGTGAAAATAGTAAACATATTTAAATAAAATGAACCTGTTACAAAACCCCTTACCACATTCCAGTTCCACAAATTATGAAACAAATATCTTCAATAAAAAATTTAATTATCTTAAACATGTATCCAATACCCTTATTCATAACTATAAAATATTATAAGCCTCATTCATAATCAATATATATATATATATTAAAATGTTTTTAACAATTTTTGAAATTCTCGAGTGTATATAATCTTTACCATATTGAAGTAGTTTTAAAAATACATGTTAGAAACAATTATTTTTCAAAACAAAAATCCCTATTAGGTCATTTAATGTATTGTAATTTGGTATTGATGTTTGATTAAAAATAAATAATATAATTTTATCTCGGTTTTGGTTATAAACCATGATGTTACAATTAATTATAATCATGTTTTTTGAATAATAAAGAATGAATTGTTTTTTCATAATTATTTATTTAAATGTCGATATAAAAAATACTATATAAAATAAATAAATTAATTATTTATATCATAAATCTGTAGTAAATAAGTTCCAATTTTTACCCCTGAATATAATTTACAGTGTTGTTCATGTATATGCATAAACAAACCAAAAACCTAAACCTTCATCGATTAATGGATGATTATATAATTGTTTACTTGTAATTTTTTTAACAAATGATATATAATGATCATATTTTATGATTATTAGAATGAAATATCAGAATATTTATAACTAAAAAATATATTATAATTTATATTATGTCACTAATGATAAAAATGGATATCATTTTCCTTATAGTTTAAACATATTAAGTGATTAAATTAATGCGAATAATTTATTTAGAATAACATTAGTAGACTATCCAATTATTCAAATAAAAACCTAGTTATTTAAAAAATTCATATTGTATCATCATAAAAGTATGCATAGAAATAATAATGGGTGGGGATGAATAGAAAAACTTTCACCTCAATGTTGATCTGTCCCACAAATTCACATGAACAACGAATTTGTTTTAATTTATTAATAAGGTATGTCAATAGAAAATTAAAATAACATAAATATTTTGATATTTTAGTATGTAAATGAAACTAATATAAATACATAAGTATAGATATAATAAATTTGAGTGATGATATTTAATCTAAAAATCTAGGTGATTGATAATACTCACATGTGCAACTTGTTAATTCCTTCGAATTGTCCATTTAAATACAGATAATATGATTTCAAATTTTTTATAGAATATGTAGTAATTTTTATGGTCTTGTATGTTGAGAAAATTATATGATATTCAATGGTAAATAAAAATGCATGGTGTGTATTACTATGGAGGAATTGTTACTGTTATAATGTTTTTACTATGTATTTTGTGGAAGTACCTTTAAAAATTCTGAAAATATGATATAACTATTATACAGTAAATATCACAAAAATTTAAAAAATTAGGGAAAATTAGATAATGGTTCGAAACACACCTCATCCACTATTTTGGATGAATCATTTTTTTGTATTATGACCTCTTATTTTATCTTCCCATCTTTTACACCAATTTATTTTTTCCATGGAAATTTATTTTTAACCATATTAATTAATATTATTTATGTAATTTATTTTTACCCAATTAGCGAATTTGAAACTCATCAAATTATAATTTTGAAATAACATTATATAACAAAATTTAATTCATTTTAAAAAATTAATTTTACTATTATCACACATAACTTTTAAAAACAATTCATAGAAACAAATAAATTTTTAGAATAAATTAAATGTGTTGGACATTTTTATTAAAATTATGAGTTCTCATTACATATTATTATTAATAATCAAATAATAGTGTATGTATTTTTTTGGTAATACCAATTAAAATCTCACCATTAAAATTCTTGATTCATTGAATGGACCAATTTGGTATATTATACTTCCATTTCAATTAAGTTATAAAATTAACTTGCATATGATGTATTTGGTCAGTGAATATATTAAAACTTATAATGTTATTCCTCATATATAAATTTTATGAGTTAATTTTTTTTATAATATCTAGTATATTTTTCAATAATTATTAATATTTACTATCATAAATACTGGAAAATATATTTTCTCAATTTAAAATAAATATTTTTGAAAAAAACAAAAAAAATATTATATTATAATAATATTATCATTCAAATTCCAATAATTATTACTAAATAGTATATTTAAAATTAAAAAATTTATAAATTATTTTTTCAATGAGATCATATAGAATGAAAATCCTTATTTACATGAAAAAATTACAAAATACTATATATTACTGTTATTTTACATCATTTAATAGTAATTTTTGATTTTATAAAGTATTAATATAAGGTTTATTTTATTCATTGTTAATCATATTTTAGTTGAATTAGATATTCTAACATTTTTTAGAACATTATTTTTTAACAGTAACTTATTTTGTTAGTGATGTTATGAAAACTAATTGTATTTATTTAATATTAAATGAAGTATTCCCTTAATATGTATATATTTTTTCTACAAATAATTTAGTAATAATTACTATCCATATATCAATGGATAGAAACTAAAATTTATGATTAAGAAGCTGTATTTAATATGAATATATTTCCATATAATTTATTTAATGTACTCTATTAAGTTTTGGATATAAAATATTTTTGAATAATTTAAATGATGTGATTTATTAAAACTATACAATGTAACATCAATTTGGATCTAGAATCCAAATCTAATAACAATATAAAAACAACCTTTTGGTAATTCATATAAAAATCATAAGGAGAATCTATAGAAGTGTTGGCACAAAAATATTTCAAATTAGACCAATACTCTAATCCTTGATGTTCATATGCACTAACCAACATGGAATATAAATACCATTAAACTAACGACATGTGATTTCTTGCACCTAATTATTGATCATATAGCATTTTATGAATCTATGAATATTTCACCAAGGAAACTATTCCTTTCGGTCACCAAATTATGTTTCCTTTCTCCTATACACCACTTTTAGAACCGTACCAATCCCTTAATAGTGTAATTCTATCAAATCCAAATCCACCTCTAACATCACTGACCCCATGAAAAACTATGAGTCAAGCCACAAATGTTTTGGTCTGTGTTTGATAGTATTGGTATACACAACTATAACCCCCACATTGATATAAAAAATTCATCAAATCATTGTTCTTTTATTGAATTTCTTATATTCATATAGCCTAATATAACATATTAGTTTTACAAATATTATTAAACATGTGGTTCTCATATTATATTCTAAATATTTTATTAGAATATATATTACTCTTAGTTTCTAAAATTCTAGGAGTTATGATTTTCTTGTATGATTCTAAAATCTTCTTATTATATATAATCTCCTCTAATATTTTAAATATAAATTATCATGTGAAACTATTATTTGATTTATAAATAACCCGAGTCACTATTTTCTTCTAGGTTCCCAAATGTCATCTATTTTGTCATATTCCTATTGGATTTCATGAAATCATTCCATTTTTATACACTTTTTGGTTAATAATATTTCTATTACATTAGTTATAGATTTATTTGAACTAGATATAGGATATCATTAAAAATTCATACACTTAATATTGTTAGATACTTTTAACTATTCAGTCCAAAACACATGAAATTAATTTATTTTTATATGGGAATATATGCATAACCGTTGAAGGCACTATTATAGTCCTTATCACATTAACATAAATTATAGGTAATTCCTCATGAAATTTAAAATAAAATTGCATCATTTTATATTGAATTCATATGTATTCATAGGAAACCCATTTATGGGGCCCAATCCCACCATATGAACACTTAATTCATCATTTGACATAATCACAATTTCCCTTTATTTAGGTATAAATTCTACAGTTCCTTCTTGTAAATATTTTGAAAATAAATTTACTGAATTCATGGATTTGTTAAGGTATAGTATAATACATACTTTCAGCCTCCTCTTTATGTAATGTTTTAAATTAATTAATTTCACAAAATGAAAAATTATTATTTTTAGTGTGATGTATTTCACCAGTAAAACCTAAATGTAAAAACGTGTAAGGTACAAAGAATGTATAGGATAAGTTATCCTACACTGCACTTGACCCAAAAAGTGTTTTCAATGTGAAATGATTTTGAAAACCATAGGAATGTGATATTTTCATGTTCAACATGAGAATAAAAAATAGGGGTTATATAAGTCGATTTTTCTGAAATAGTGACATCAAAATTTTTTTCTAAAACTATGTAATACTCTCATCAACTCTTCTATAATATATATACAAAGTATTGTTGAACATTCCCAAAAATTAAATTTAAAATATGAAAATATTAATTTTATTTATTTTAGATTATGATAATGGATCGCTGAAAAATTTATCTAGTAAGAACCACATTAGCGAGCCACTAAAACCAATTATAAAAAATTATAAAAAGAATGTATTCATATATTACCATAATTTAATATAGTATGATTTTTCTCAGAATTTACACAATGGATTGAAATAATAATTTTATTTCATTATGAAATCATTATTAATTCAGTTATTTTATTTTTTATAATATCATTAAATATTTTTTCATTTCACAAATTGATAATAAAAATAATTAGATTTTTCTTCAAATGTTTGCATTCATTAATTTTTTTATGTAATTTTTTATTAATTTAAAATAATATATCTACTTTAAAAAACACAAAAATAATAATAAGTTTATTTCACCAATCATGATCATTTCAAAAAAGTATCACTATGTGAATTGACATTCCATAAATAAAATATTACATTTATTTTCAAATAATATTTTTTCATTCAATTTATCATTAACTATAATCATATGATTATATGAGTGGTCAGATTTTTATACATCTAGTAATCAACAAAAATCCTAAAATAAGTATTAGGATCTATATTTTGAATAATATAAAAACCGATTAAAGTTATCTAGATTTCAACATAAATTAGGTGTATGATTTTTTATTAATGACATTTTCTTACTCCATTTTTCCATTATTGTCTATGCATTTATTATAATTTATCTAATATCATCCATTTTATTATTTTGATCCAATAATTTTAACATATATTATTTATTATTTATTTATTGTTTTATTTTTATCATTATTTAACATTAGAAAAGATAAATACAAAACATATATAGTAAATTATGCTTGAAACCAAAAAATAAAGATTTTATTTATAAATCATAAGAATTTTGAATTTCAGTTTTTATATTTATAAACTAAAAATATAATAATTTTAACTTATATGATGGGTATAAAACCTTATTTAGTGACATATAAGTATTATGAATCATATATTACACTTTAAATTATAATAGTAATTATTTTATTTCAATATTATGTTTTTTGAATTTTCAAATTTCCAAGTTATCCATATACATACAAAAAGTTATGAGCATCAAAAATATATAATGTCATAAGATAATAATTATATCTTTTAAATTTATTTAGGAAAAATAATTTAAACAATTTTTGTTGAATTCTTCCTTATAATACTGATTTCCTTCTATTTTAAGTCTTCATAGGATAAATAAATACTCCCCAATTCAATTAAAAGTTCATATCATTATATTGTTTCAAAAAAATAGAATACGGTAGAAAAAACTACTAACGAATTGATTTAAAAACATATGTCATCATATATAATAATCCTAATTACCATATTAATAATTTTGTTGAGAACAAGTCATCATATTAAAATTTCATATTGATTTTAAAAATGTGTTTTTATTATGTAATATGTTATAAAACATGGGGATCATTTATATGACACATCTAGAATACAAGAGAGATCATAAGAAGTGAAAAATACAATGATAAAATTTGATTGAATTTTTCATGTTTTTATTAAATTTATATTATATCTTTTTCTGATTCAAACCCTATGTAATTTCCATCAAAAATTAAACAAGGTGAATCATACATTATAATATTGAATAAATGTTTCTATTTGGTAATTTTTTTTCTCATTATTATAATAATTATGGGTTGAATCAAGTTCATTTTAAAACCATTATAATTTTTTAGAGACCAGATCCTCGTCTTGTGTGAATACATCATGTAATTAAACTATGATAAAATTCCATTATATGAATTTTTAAGACTATTTATAATATTTATTCCAAATAACATATGAAAAATTTATTGATTATCTATTTTTTTAACTTAACTCATTATTCTTTATCATAGTGTGTTATTTATAAATTTTAATTACAATAGTAATATGATTTTTATATTCTTATATCTTTTTAATATAAACTATAAGTAAAACATTTAATCAAATTCATGTATTATTTAATGTAAAGTGGGGTTTTATGTTAGAATTATTATTATAATAATATGTTATTCTGTATTTAGATATAATTATGTTGATTTAATATATCACGATACATATTTTGATGAATTATTTTAGTTTCATTGGTTATAATAATTTACATGGAACCTTATTCATATTGATTTTATGAAATAAAATTTTTTTTATGTGAAATTTATATTAATAACTGCAATTAATTAGATATCTCATTTTACAATGATGATCAGAAAAAACAAACAATGTATTACCCCATGTAGGTAAAATAGTAATATATATATATATATAAATTAATAATAATTTGAAAAATCCAAAATAGAATAAAATAATAATTTAATAAATATATGATATCGTTGAAATTATAATTATCTTGATTTTCTATATAAATCATATTGATTATGATTACTATTAAAATATAAATATTTTATGAAATATGAAACATATATTGATAAAAAATGATATAATTACATTAATGGTTTCAATGACGTATGTAATGTTATATTTAAGAATGTAACATGACTATAATAAATAATGTCATATGGGACAGCATAACAGACCTGGTTTTTATTCATTGAATCATAATAATATTATTGACAATACTTTTTGGGTGGTTCATTAATATATTTTATTCATATGAGAATTTAAAATCATGAAAATAATATCTAAAAATAAAAATATTAAGTAATTTCATTCTGTATTTGATTTCCGGAATATTCTTTTTAGCGCTAAGGGGAACATTAGGTAGGGTAATTTGATAAACAAATTGTGTCTAGAATATTATTTTAATGCATTGTTTTGTGTAATATTCATTTTCATCCTGATCATTGGGATCATAAAATCATGGGTGTAATTAATTAATTAAATTAAAAAAGTTACTTAAAAAATTATATGATTTATAAATTTATTTCCATTTCTAAATTCCTAAAATTATCTATTTAGTACTCATTAACCCCTCACACTAGGTATTGTCTAAAAAAACTAACTATTATGGGTGATATATATATATATATATATATATTGAAAGATCCTGACCATAATATTTGAAAATTGTGTTCCTCATAGAGTCAATAATGGGTATCATTGAATATATGCACCACATCAAATGCTTATCAGATCAAGGGGTAGGGGTTTGTCTTTACCTTGTCATACTCTAATCGTTATTACTTCTAAGGTAGAGGGATGTACAATTTATTATTGAAAACTAAAATTATGTCTCTGTTATTAATATATATTTTAGTCATAGTATTCATTAATTTTTATTGTCTAACTATGTTAATTTTCATTACAATACTATACAAAATGGATGATGGTTGTATTTTTTTTCATGGATCTTATACCATGTTTCTGCAATGTTACATACCATTTTAATCATTAATTAATGTCAAATAGGAATATTGTGTTTATTTGGATAGGAAATTGGTATGCTCGATGAACTACTCAAATCCAATACCCCAATTAATGTATTTTCGAACAACGTCATAGATCCTAGAATTGATGCTCAATGAATGTTGATGAAATTTTGATGAAAATCACTATGATGAAAAATATTTAGGGAGATTATAAGAAGTGGAATTGATATATATTCATCAACCATACTTGATTATTTTATGAGTGAATAAACACTAGATATTTCCCATTATATGAACAAAAAACATATGAGTATTCTAGACATACAAAATGTATAGTTCAGTAATAGACACCATGTTCCCTTGTACACAATCAACTCTGCCTATTGATATTTATATGATAGGGTACTTTTCTAATTCCACATATCATACACATATACAATGACACAATATGTATTCTATGTAAGAGAAAAAATATGTTCATAAATTCCTTGAGATATTAAATCAGGACTCCAGTAGTCTCACATTCCATATACATCGATTCAAATTTTTGGATTTAATATCAATAAGTTCCATGTAATTAGGTAGAATATTAGAAAACATCTATTTAGGTGTTACTGCATGTGTTTTAATTTTGTGTAGGTCATGTACATTTTCTTTGATGGTTTATTTTCATAAATATTTTCTTAAGGTATATATTTTTGGACCTAAGATTCTATCCAGTTATCCTTCTAACATAGAACCTAATTGTGTACTAGTAATTATAATTATTTTTGAACCTAATGGGAACATTTGCTATATCATTGAAGTTTCTTACCCCATCATCTACAATTTAATATTTGTCCTCTATAGGTTTTTGTAACACCCTTGGATGATACATATCATCTATCAAGGTGTGGTTCACACACAAGAGTTCATTAGAGTTTATGTGGGATTCTAGGATTGGTAAATATGTTTCATAGTGATTTTTACTAATTTTATATTCGATGGGATACCCAGATTTGGATTCCCAACTACATTCCACGAGTTCTATAAATAAATTCATATTATTTTTTTCCTAAATTCTTATATAGTTATGAGATAACTAGTATTATTATTTTTATTTTTATTTTCATGGAATATTATTGGGTATTTTTATAGTCATCCCTATAATGGAATCATTAAAACATTATATCATATGTTGTGGAAAAATAGTATAATGATGATGTTGGTAAAAAATTTATTGGTGTCTCTTATTGGCACCTAGAGGTTATAGAAACATAAAATATTCACATATATGGTGATTTTATTATAAATACATCTTCACCACCTTTAATTTAGTTGGGGTTTCATTAGGTGTATTGGTCATATATATTTGGAATTTCCCATTTTTTATACATTAGTTATTTATTAATGGAAAATAGTGTCTTCTAATTTCACTGTTTAATTTATTATGTTTCTTTTGTATATTATATATTAATTTATACGTTGTAGTGATATGTGTTATCAATAAGTTAATTATTATAAGGCCTCTCATACTGTGTGAAATGAAACATTTGTGCTAACCGTAGATAGTAAAACATTTTGTGGTGGGTTTGGGGTAGACCACTAATCTTACAAACACCTAGGAGGGGTTTTGATGAGCTGAGTTTGGTCAGACTATTACTAGATTGAGGTTTTCATGGAGACAACGATTGGAGTTATATTTCAGTTGATCAAGTGTTTAGAAATATATTGAAATAATATTATGAGTCTAATGTTTTAATTTGTAGAGTTGAAATGAAATGACGTTTTTATAACTAGAGTATCAATTATCACATACATTGATAACCAACATATTTATTTGGTACATTAAAAAGCCTCTTTCAAGTAATGATAATGTAATACGTGAAATCTAAGTAATGTTAATTTTATTTTCCAGTCTATTCAATGTAATCTTTCACAAAATGATTTAATTATATTATCCCATCTAGATAGACAACTGAACAACATAGCATAGATTAGTTGGTGGGATACTAAGGATGGATAATGGAATGTTTTGGAAAATTATTGTACCTATTGATGTTAAAATTTTTGGTGATTAGGCCTCATTCACATGGACTAATTTTGAGTGAATTTCATCAAGAATACACTGAGTATTAAAAAAATTAGCGAGTTAACCTCCTCGTGAATTGAAGGATGTTTTGCATTGTTATGTTCATTCAATTAAAAATGATGATACATATATGTTTAGTGCACTATAATTGTTATTATAATTTATACTTCCTTTTAACATAGAATATTTTCACCTTCAGAAGTCTAAGGACTAGTTTGGGATGGAGTTTTATACATTCCACCTTGTTCAGACACCTACTAAATAGATGGATACGCTAGAATCTAGTTTTATCGATGCATTTAGGATTCCCTAATACACCAGAACCATATACAATAATTATAATATTATAAATCAATTGAAATTATCAAAATAGTTTTTCTCTGAGATCAACTTGATAATATTGTGGTTCATATGATTTTAATATTTATTTGTAGGGTGTAATTTTTAATAATGAATTTTTTTCTAGATTCGTTGATCTCATAATTTACTTCAATATCATTATTTATTAAATAATATTTCATTAATTTATGTTTTATAAAAACATATGTATAGATGTATAATTACGTACTTATCCCTTGTCAATTTCTAACTATGATGGGTCATTAGTTAAATCCATGGTGAAAGAAGATGCCTTAAAAGATAGAACAATTTTTATATGGTCCTGAGGATGTCTCAAAATTGAGGATTTCTCAGTTTTGGACAACTATTGAAAAAAACATATTCATAATGTTGGTGGAATTGGATTTCAGAAATAGAGACCCTTAAATTAGTATCTTCAGGGTTACTCATATTTATTACTCACTAATGATAGAGGATTTTCTATATTGGAGGTTGTTGACAAAATTTCTACCACGAATACATAACATTCCATAAAATAGAGGGATATAATAGATTATATGTATGTCTTGATTATTTGTAGTGATGTGATTTGTAAAATCCTATAAGAGGACCTGGTGGCCCAGTGGGGGAATGTTTGGTTAGAGGACACAATATTCAAATAAATGGAGGATTTTTATGAGGATATCATAATGATAAATTTACACAAATCTACACCCAATATAATAAGTCATGCTCAAAAGGATGGATGATGGGGGACATGGATCGACACATGTTATAAATGGTTTAAAAAAGAAATCCATAACATGGTTCAATTCATGATCTTTGTTTACTCTAAATTGAATCCTATACTAGTATATTATAACATAAACCATTTGTTTTTTTCACAATCAATTTTTTATGATATAGATATCACTTTGGAACCCATTTCAACAAAATATATCAAGATACTCTTACAATGAATGATAAATGTAAATCCTCATTCTTAAACATTACATAATAATGATTTTGGTTAAAAAATTTCATTCTTTCACATTGAGGAGCATTTTAGGTTTATAGTTTTAGAAAATTACACATTAACATTTACATTACAGCACAATTATTAAAATTTAGATTCTTCTAAAATGTCTAAATTTTTTCACAAAATTAAAACAACATAAATAAATAGATTTCATTACATGATAATAAACTTTTTGAATTTTTTCATTGACTTACTCTTCCTTATACAATGTAACAAACATTTCAATAACATGGTATGAGAATAAAAATTTCAATAAGGGATATTGACTAAGGAGTGAAAACATTATCCCAGGAATACATACAAATTAATGAAATCACATTTTTTACCCATAAAACATAAGCTCTTTAAAATACCACAAAAAATCATTCGATTTATGAATAACTCATTGAAATAATAAATTTTAATGTTAACATGTGTCATCCATAACATACAGACAATGTATCTTTCACAGAAACATTGATAATATCCTTTGTGGTTAGGTTTGGAATACCCATAACGGAATATTAACTACATATCTTTAGAGATATCATAATGTTCACCTCTGTCACATTACCCAATGCAACAAATAGATATCACGATATCAACTGCCCAATGTTTATCATGGATCCACCCATATTAATAATAAAATCACATTATCCATTACATAATAATAATACAAGAACAAGCATGAAAGAAAAATAGCATTTCTACATTTCAGTAAAAAGACATAATTTCTTGAAATTGATATAATAAATACATTCACAATATTTTTTTTAATTCCAAAATACCAAAAATAGAATAATGAATTTTATTTACATCTAAAAAAATTAATTCTTTGTAATGGGAAAAAATATCAAATATCGGTTACGGCGATGGGCAGGTCATTGTATCTACAAACATTAAAGACAATCATTATTGTTATTTACTAGAAATCATTGTTAAAAAATATTCCCATTGAATTAAATTAAAATAAAATGGGGATTATTATACACCATGAGAATAAAGGTTATTAATAATATCAATAAATGCCTCAACGAAAGGAGATTGAGGTAGAGTCCCTAACCATGAGTCTGACTCATCCCGTATCATCATGTTGTTCTTGAACAATAAAATTAGATTAATTTATAATTTATTTAGAAGCTTATTTATCTTTATTATTCATTTTAAATAAATTATTACTATTTTATAAAAACTACATAATTATTAATTTTCATATTGGTCAATTTTTCGACATTCGGTACTTCAATTGAAAATGAATTTGTTTTTATGTAAATTGTCCATTTAGTCAAATTTCTATCATCTAAATAATATAAGTATTCATGATTTAATTATAATATATATAGTATATATGTATTTATTATGCCCATAATATTTTTATAAAAGAAATGAAATGCACCGTTCATAGAGACGGTACATCGTACAGACGCATGAGTGCTACATTCATTTCATTTTTTATATTAAAGGAATGAAATCTAAATGACACATAGGTAAATTATAAATCAATTTTAATATCTATGTTATATATTTTACATAATTTCATTTACATCATCCTTTATATGTTCAATTTATTGCATGAACTAGTCATATCACATTGAGTGGGTTGGTGTCTGCACTTCCTCAAATGAAATTATCGTATTTACGCATTATGTAAAGGATAATGGTATGTTGTGAATAAAAATTATTGAATCCTAGATTAAATATATAACATATAATATATATTTATTATCATATTTATTTATTACATTCATGTATGTTATTGTGGTTTAAAGAAGATCATGTAGAATTAATCACATCGCATCGTCGATACGGTAGTCTGTACGTATGCACAAGCGACGATATCATTCACTTAATGGTTAAAATAAATGTAACTAGGTGGTATATTATTTATTCAGAATAATTATAATGTTTAATAAATTATTTACATTCATTATACTAATAATTATACCCATCCATATTAATTCTTGTTGGATAACAAATTATATCACTACACAGATACGGTAAGTCATACATTCGCACACATGGTTATATTGTTTTTGGTAGGATGGATAATGGGAGGTATATAGATGTACCACAATTATAATAACATATCATCATGTATAAGTTACACTATTAATAATATTATTATGAAAATGAAACAAGAAGATAATGTATTAGATTAAAGGAATTTTGAAACAGGTGATAAAACATATACTTTTTTTGAGTATCTCGTTTTCTTATTCAAAAAAGGTATCCATTTGATAAATTTCTTCCCAATATGTGCCCAATAGTTTCATGACCCATTTCCTAGGGCCCATGTCTTGACGACCCCACACCCTCTTTTCAAAGGCCAGGGACTGGAGATTGGCACCTGAAAGGCATATCCCTTAATCTAGGAATGCATTCACTCAAAACCAGTAAACTTAACCAAACCAAGAACATAGAAAGATACAAGCACACGGTATACTATATATTAAACATGGTTTGTAGAGTAATTAATGGATCCAGAATACATGCTCTTCTAGAAATTACAAGTAAAATGGAAAAACAGATCCATTGACTACCCATGAATTATCCAACATGAATGGAATGAATTTCTCTCGTACGGTCATCTCTATGGATCGTCTAGTCTAATTTGCACCTATGAGTATCCTCCAGTCCGTGTACCCTCATCATTGGTCAGTGTTTTCTGTTGTATTCATAATACATAGCAAGGTGAGGGTGAAGCCTATGCAGGGGTGAGTATAACAACATTTTGTAGGGATTCCAAGACCCCCAATGGTCTCTCAAAATCTATAAAGTTTAACAACAAAACAAGACATCAATCTCAAAGAATGAATTAATAGATTTCAACACTACTTAGGTATATTCCCATACATATACCTATGTTATGAATATAAACACACCTCACACATGAGGATGGAATACCACAAAGGTATAAGTACCATATAGGTAACACCACAAAAATATTATTACCAAACATTTACACCACAAAGTAGAAGTACGACACATGTTACACCACGAAGATATAAGTACCATACATGTACACAACAAAGGTAAAGACACATATCACACAAGTATAAGTAAAGGATATAATTACAGATGATCAGTCCCAAAGCTAGATCATCTTATTCTGTCAGGAGGTACAACTGATGATTATTTGGAGTCTGGCCCACATTTGATCGATAGGTACTAACCCTCTCAATGAACCACACATGATTTTACCCACACAGTATTGGTATGCACTGACCCACATAAGATTGATGAGTACTGACCCACATAGGATCTGACCCACACAGGATCAATATGCACAGACCCACATTGGATCGTTGAGCACTGACCCACATAGGATCCGAATGACACAAAATCAGTCCTAACCCACATAGTATAACTTAGTACTAACCTATGTATGATCTGTCTCCTACCTATGCCTCACTACCAGCCACTGGATTCCTGCTAATAGAACATTTGAGAGAACTGATACTCAAGCCATCGGTCATACATCAATCGCAAAAAAGTTCCATGAAGAAGTATACAAATGGTCTGTCACATCATAAGGGCCCCAACTCTATAGACGACACATCAATCGGACGCTCGGTATGTAAGTTATTAGCATTTCCACTCTAAGGGCCCGGTGGGATTCATGTTCGATCCATCCCATCCAAAATAAAACATTATCCAAAACTCAAGTATATTATTCCAAATGGACCACCTCGATCCAAGGATCCCAATTCCGTAGATGGTTCGTCGAACGGAATCTCATTTCTCATGTTATGGCCTAAAATTATCTAGGTCTAGATGGGCCTGGGTTCTGTCCTAACCAGTTTGGCAGACCCAGACTAGGCTGCCCGACCTAGATTGTGTTTTCCCGACCTAGTCCAGGTCTGGCCTGGCTAGGCACGGCCACAGTCCACGTTCGGTCCAACCTTGTTGGGCTCACCCTACTGGCACGTGGGACTACTTGGTGGTACCTCTCGTTGTGATGTGATAGACCAGAATGTTTGTCCAGTCTCCTTTCTGTGGCGCGGATGCACACCGATGCTCCACCTACGGCTGGATAGGTCTTGGCTGCCCTTTTGCCTACACTTCTGCCAAATGGTCTTCTTCTCCTTCTCTGGTAGCGTAGATGCATGCAACCGCTCCACCATGCGGTTGGACGGATGCATACCACCACCCTGCTCCTCTACGATCGATGGGTCGCGGCGTCCTGATCAATTGACGGTGCAGACACGCACAGCCCCACCTCCGTGCATCAGGATGGCATGTCGGCCGATGTCTTTTCACCTTCGCGGCTGATGGGTTGAGGTCTCCTTCAGTGGCGTGGTTGCAACACCACCATCATCGTGACCTGCTTGGAACACATTGATATCAATGTTGTAGAGGGATTTGGCGGTGTTCATTCGGCCCACATCCTCCATGTTAAGTCGGTCTCAGGCGGTTCATGAGTCTCAAAACAATGTGAAATCCACGAAGAAAAAATTATAAACAAATCCCAAACCAGAAATTCGTTGATGATGATGAGAGAAAAGAGATGAATTTGATGAAGTCGTCGAAGTCTGTAACTCCCAGAACAGGCTCCAAAGTCAGTTCCTTGTTCTTGATCTGGAGAACGTTCTTCATTGGATAGTTTCTTCGTTTGGAGGGTGTTTCTCCAAAGGATCTCTTTTTCCAATCATATTCCCTATGACAGGTGTGGTTCTAAATTAATAAGTTGAGAATTAATTTTGTCACATTAATGGGTAGTTTCCATGAGTTAATAAAAAATAACACTTAATAAACATGTTGATTCATTAATTCAGAATAATTGAATCCTATTAATTAAAGTGGAATGTGGTTACACATTTTGTTTAACCGAGTATTTAATTCCCAACATTAAATACTTGACCACCCTTGTGTAGTCCCCACCAACATGATTCAAAAGGTAGGGTTTAAAAATTAAATAAATGTAATTATTTTGTTTTATTATTTTTCTAACCCTCCCACAAGAAATATGAAAAAATAAATTTTACCCTCAACCTACTGTGGTCGAGGAGAAGGTCCCCATAAGCGAATATCAATGATTTGAGTTAAACGGTGACCTCAGATTTCAATTCCATGAAATGGTTCAAAATTTACAAAACTCCACTCACGTGTTTACTGAACGTTTCAGAAAAAAGTTCACAAATTCATTCCGGGCACACCGACCCTCAGAATCATGTGTTGCTACTATTCATAAGCTCGTAATATTATCATATAATTAAAAAAATTACAAGTAAAAATCTAGTTCTTTACAATATCCCCACCTCAGGGCTTTGCTTCCCCAAAATATAGAACACAAACTAGAGAAAAAAGTGGGGGTACTGAGCACAAATATGATCCTCACACTCCCATGAGCTCTCTAATAGGTTCACGTGCAGCAATCGTACATGCATGAGAGGTATCGACATTCCAAGAAGGTCCTGCTCCTATCAATCCTAAAACTCTACTGGAACCTCCCAAAATGTCTCCCCATCATCAATGTCCAGCTCGCCCTAGTCAATTTTTTGCGAAGGATCATGTATGTATCCTATCAGATGTGGTACGTGGAAAACGTCGTACACCCGGTGAAACTGAGGGGGAAGAGATAAGTGGCATGCCACTTCGCCAACTCTACTAAGGACCTGAAAGGGTCCGATGAACCTCAGAGATAACTTGCCACCCCGGACAAATCTCAGCAAACCTCATTGAGGTGAGACCCGTAAAAAGACATGGTTACAATCCTCGAACTCAAGAAGTCTACATATCCTATTAGGATATGATTTCTGATAGCTCTGTGTATTCATCATCTACTCTTGTATGATCTAAACCTTCTCTATGGTCACTCGCACTGTCTTTATTCCCAGGAGTGCTGACTCCCCTCGGACAGTCCAGCACAGAGGTGATCTGCAAGGATGACCGTACAAACCTCGAATGGTGCCATACCAATGGTGGAGTTGTATATTTTTTGAACGCAAACTCCACTAAAGGCAAGTGATCCTCCCAACTGTGGATGAAATATATGTCACAAGCATGAAACAAGTCCTCAAGGGTCTGAAAGGTCCACTCTATATAACAATCCATCTAAGGATGGAAGGTAATGCTCAACTGAAGTTGTGTCCCGAACACCTCCTGCAACCCCTTTTATAGCTGGGAAGTGAAACATGCATCATGATATGAGAAAACCGTTCATGAAGATCCATGAAGTCATACAATCTCTTGTATGTAGAGGCATCTGATGCACTCCGCAGATCCCTTCTCTTTGATAGGTAGGAAGTGGGCCGACCTGGTGAGTTGATCAATGATCACCCGAGATAGAATCATTCCCCTTGTACGTGTGTGGAAGTCCTGTCACAAAATCCCTAGAGATCCCATCCCACTTCTAATCTGGAACCACTAGTGGTTGAACTAGGCCTGCTGGAACCTGATTCTCTACCTTCACTTGCTAAAAAATGAGGCACAATGAGACAAACTCTTCCACTAGTTTCTTCTTTCTCGGTCACTAGTTTTGATGTTGAATGTCCCAGTACGTCTTCTCCAATCCGGGATGAACCTCTAGAGGGGACGTATGGATATCTTTTGATAATTCCTCCCTAGGAACCGTCAGTACCAAATTACGCCCTCTGAATAAAATGACATGCTCCCCACCTTCAGAAAATCTATTTGGTGCTTGTATTGTGGATATATGAGCATGCTGAGCCTCAGAGTTAGTGTCCCCAAGCTGCGCCTCCCTGACTCATTGAAAGAGTGGGGGAGTGACTCTCAGAGACTGAAGATAAGATGCTCCATCTCAATCCATGTAGGATTTCCGAAAGGCCGCTTGCTACTCTATTTCCTCACTCAGGAATTGTATACCAGATCTCATGCTGAGTGCATCTACTACTATGTTCCCCATCCTGGGAGTATAGACTATGTCGAAGTCATAGTCATGGTGGAACTCAAGCTAACGCTGATGTCTCTGGTTCTTGTCCATTAGAGAGAATATATACCTCCGACTCTTGTGATCAGAGTAGACTTTAAAGAGTTTTCCCATCATGTAATGCTGCCACATCTTCAAGGCGAATACCACTGATGATAACTACTGGTCATGGGTAGCATAGTTTTGTTCATGTTGTCATAGCTATCAAGAACCATAGGAAATCACTGCTCTCTCCTGCCTTATGACACATCGATGCCCTGTCCCGGATGCGTCATAGTAGATGACATACCAAACACCCTCCTTCGATATCCTCAATATGGGGAACTCTTCCGTCTATGCCTTAGCGCATGGAAACTATTCTGGAATCTTGGAGAACACACGAAGGGTATACCCTTATTCATCAACATCGATAAGGGTGTCATAGCTCTGGAAAAGATAGGTACAAACCTCCAGTGGTAACTGGCCAAACCCAATAAACTCTACACCTCCGTCACAATCCTAGGTTGCTTCTAATAATTCAAAACCCCATTCATCATTAGATCCTTTGCAACTCTATATTCCAAGATTACGTGTCCCAGAATGTGAAACTCTCTAATCGAGAAAGGTCACTTTGAGAAATTACCATAATGCTAGTGCCCTTGGAGTGTGTTAATAACTATTTGTAGATGAAAGGCATGCTGCTACTCTATTGCTGAGTATATCCAAATGACATCGATGATGACTACTACAAAGAAGTCATGGTATGGTAGGAAGATAATGTTCATGATTCCTGAGAATATTAATGGGGATTTGGTCACACTAAATGGCATAACCATGTACTAATAGTGGCTATACCAACATCTGAATGTCATCATCTACACATCCTCTCCTTGTACCATGATCTTGTGATAGCCTAATATGAGGTCTATATTTGAAAACCATTGTTATCTCTTTAGTTGATCAAAGAGATCATCAATCCTTGGGAGTGGGTACTTATTGTTCATGGTCACCTGGTTCAGGCACTGATAGTCCACACAGAGTCTCAAACTCTCAAATGCCTTCTTGGTGAACAAAATTTGGGCTACCCAAGGAGAAACACTGGGCCTAATGAAGCCCATGCTCTGCAAGTCCTCCAAATATACTAACTTCTCTCGAAACTCTGTGAGAGCCATCGGATATGCTAGTGTAGATATATGTGATATCCTATTGTACATTTCGATGTAAATGTCCACCTCTCTATGAAAAGGTAGACCCGAAACATCATCAAGGAATTCATCAGTGTACTTATCCACCACTACCGGATAGCTCAGTCATTCATAATCAACAGCTTAGAGGGTAAGGCTGGCCAACTGATGTGTGATTTGATGCAGCCTATTCCGGGTATGTCCATCAAGTGCTGAAAAGGTTCCCTTCTTGCCGGTTATGGACAACGTGGTCCCATCCATGTGGACACACCGCACTTTTCTCCTGATATCGTTAATCAGATCACTAACTGTAGAAAAATAATCCATACCCCTGATGACATTGTATGGCCTCGACACTACTACTAGAAGATCCCTACCAAAGATCATACCTCCTTGGGTAAGCTCACACATCCTACACCAGTATGTAATTATCGAATCTTCTTCTGTAATAGTCTCTAGCATTAAGAATAGAGCCAACGACACAACCAGAATCTGTGATCTCCAAACAAGGGTCATGGTAATAAAAGTGTGACTAAAACCTATGGAAATAAGTATTTCTTCTAGGGTGTATTAGACACATATCATACCTCGTATCATCACTACAGCACCATAGTCATTGGACTTAGCTTCTTGGAGCTGAGATCACCCATGTCCACCTACTCCCTGTGGTTGGGGTGGACCACCTGGAGGTGGTGGCGGTATAACCTCAAATCACCTCCCACTGACTGCTGCACGGTCTACTCCACTTACACATCACCCACTTTCATGCAAACCTCATCGATCGAGTATTTGCCTCGGCTAGGTGGTCCTTAGACCATCTTCTGGTCATCCATATGACGGGTCTAACCGTCACGATCCATGTTACCCAGCCCGCCGAATGATTAACATTTCTTGATCCTCGCCTGTACTGCACTGCCTCTAGAGCCCTGCACCACCGACCATGTATCCTGCGATCTACCACCTATAGGATAGGTCTTTTTAGAACTCTACATCATTTTTCTGCTACCAGCAGCCGATGAATATGCAATGTGTTGTCCGGTGTTGGGTCTCGCACCTTGTGACTACCCACCAAGGAAGATCTCTACTAAGAGTGCTCACTCTAACACCCCCACCTACGTTAAAATGCTGGGAGAAACCAATGATGCTCTAATCTCTTATCTAAGACCCTACTCGAAGGTCCAGCTCCTAAAGAAAGATTTTGCACCAATGCAATGGAGTAGCATGAGAGGTCAATGAACCTCGCTGAATACTAAGCCGCAGTAATTCTACCCTGAAGCACGTGGAGAATCTCCAATATACGTATAGAGCATAGGGTCACTGGGATGAACTCTTCCCTTAATAGACTCTCAATGTCTGCCCAGACGAGAGTTACCTCATCATGAATATAGAAAATCATGCCCCACCATCTGCCCCATGTTTCTTAAAGAAGACTTGTGGCAAAGATCACCATGATAGCAGCTTGTGTCCCTACCAATCGAAAAACTCTAACCATGGCCTCCAGCCAATTCATAGTAGCTTGTGGATCCATCTCACCCCATAACCTTGGTGGCCTCTGGCATTGGAACTCATGCAACACGCTCATGTAGCGTGCACCCTCTGATTCTAGGGATTGTTGAATCGACTTCCCAATGGGTAGTGGGGCTGCTGGAACACCACTCGATGGTAGAAATTCATTTAAAGATCCCTCCACCAGAACCTCATCCCTGGGTGGGCTGTCATCACGTACTCTACCCGGAAACCTATATGTATGTCTGTGTGGAGGTATCCTGAAAATAAACAGGTGTTCCATGGTCATTATGTTATACCTAGTGAGATGACTTAAAAAATCTAGTAATAACACTTTTCAAAAACATATACTCAATCAGTTTTTTCATGTACAGAGTCAGAAATCAGAAGTCATGGTTATAACGTATGGATACGTAAACTACCACACCAACACTGGATTCCCCAAACTAAAAGAACACTCATCACACATAACACTATCGACACACAAGAATGATTATATTTTAAGTTCTTTTGTTGAACCAATTCCTCTGATACCAATTTGCCACGACCCGTCCCTCGGGGCCCACTGGAGCAGCCCACAGTGCCGATTGCGGTCAGGTGGCCCAATGTGGTAGGTCTACCCTAGCCGAAACATGGGTGGGATGCCCCCCCTATTTACTCGAACAGTCTAGTAGTCCAGCGTACCATTCGGTCACCCTCCTGGGATGCATTACCACTTGGAGGTCCTGCACGATGCGACATGGACATCCAGAGTGGCCGACCTGTTCTCCTCCCAGTGGAATGTATGTGCATCACTACTCCACCTACGGCTAGTCAGGTGTCGGCTTCCCTCTGACGTCGGTTGTGGCCAAGCGGACATGACCTCCTACTATGGCAGCGCGAACGTGTGCCGATGCTCTGCCACGCGGCCGGTAGGATGCCGACTGCCAGAATGCTTCGTCGCGGCTGACTTGCCGCATCCCCCCACTCAACTGCCGGTGCGATCACACACCACCCAACCTCATTGTGTACGATCAGTGTGCCATCCACTGTCTTCTCAACAATGAAGAAGACGGGCGCAATTTCCATCGATGGAGAGGTTGAAAATCCACCATTATATCGGCCCGTGAAGAACACATTGATAACAAAGTTTCAGAGGGATCGGTACGTGTTCATTCGGCCCACACCCTCCACTATAAGTATGTAGCAGCAGTTTCATGAAGATTTAAACAATGTGAAATCCACAAAGAAAAAATTATAATCAAATCCCAACCTTGATGTTCATTGGTGGTGGCGTGAGGAAGGAGATGAAGTTGATGAAGTCGCCAACGTCCATCCCACATGAAAAACGCACCAATGTTGGTTCTTCATTCTTGATCCGGAGAACGTTGTCATTGGAGAAGTTCTTCATTTGGATTGTTTTTCTCCAAAGGATCTCCTTTTCCAATCGTTTTCCCCTTTAGAGGTGTGGTTTGAAATTAATAAGATAAGATTTAATGTTGGCCCATCAAAGGGGAGATTCGAAGAGTTAATAAAAATAAATTTAAATTAACATGTTGATTCATTAATTCAGAATTAATGAATCCTATTAATTAAAGAAGAATGTGGTTACACATTTTTTGTAACTAGCCATTTAATGCCAATCATTAAATTCCCAACCACCCTCATCAGGTCCCCACATTAATGATTGAACTGGGATGGTTTAAAAATAAAATGAAAGTAATTATTTTATTTTATTATTTGTCTAACCCTCCCACAAAAAATCTGAAAAAACTAACTTCTACCCTCGACCAACTACTATCGAGGTGAAGGTCAACTTAAGTGAATATCGGGGATGCAAGTTCAATGTTGTCCTTGATTTTCAAATTCAAACACTAGTTCAAAACTAAAAAAATGTTTCCCATTCATTTACTGAACGTACCCAAAAAATGTTTAGAAATTCATTTCGGGAAAACCGGGCCTCGGAATCACATGACGTTAATTTTTGATGAAATGTAATATTCCTATATAATTAAAGTAATTCATTGAAAAATCCAGGTCATTACATATAAGAGGAATGGCAGAATTTTGAGAGCATATTTGAGAATAGTTTGGATGAGAAAAGGGTATTTAGAGGTGTGAGTAATTAGGTATATGTGGTGGCATTTTATAATAGGGAGGAGAGGCACATTAAGAATGTTTTGAAATATTATTTTATTAAATAAATATTTTTGAGTTAAAATAGGTCCAAAGTAATATAATTATATGAAAGGATGAGGAAGAGTAAAAATATTCTCATCATATAGGTTTTAGACAAGTTTAAGAAAAAAATTAACCTTATCTTTTATCTTTAACCCATAGTTAAAAACATTATCTTTTACCATGTCTTTTTTTATATTTATAATATATGGTTACTCTAGTTACTATAAAATTATATTTGAACTAAAAGTGGATCGATAATAAAAAAAATATACATTATATAATTCATTTGGATGAATCATATAGTTTTAGGTCTATTATATCATTTAATAATATAGTATTTGTTTTAAAAACTAATTTAAGATAATTTTGACAATATTTAGTAATAAATTTTTGTTAAGTAATAAATGCATGATTCCTTTGAACCGAAGGAATTAAATCCTCCCTCACAGGTCAGTATATACCAAAATATTTGTTGATGACATAAAAATATTGTAATTACATTTAATTTAATATTTATAATATCATTTATTTGTATCATTCATAATGAAGGTAATCACTGAATCATTACTATTTCATGAATAAATTTATTTACTTAATTAATTAATATAATAAATAAAATTCCATTGTATAGAAATATTTTTAGATTTATAATTTCTATATTTATTAAAATAGATAAATTATATAACCCCACATTAAGTTTTTTTAGTAAAAGTGTAGATATTTCTGTTATATTTCTCTTTACATTAAATTTATGATTATAAAATTCCATTTTCAATCCCATGTGAATCATATATACAAAAAGTTCATCGTAAAGATGATCATGGTCAGAAAAATATAATTCAATAGGATTAGGGCAAATTTTAGGGTAGTTTTATATTATTATAATATTATTATATACCCTTATATACATAATTTACCCTTTGACCATGTGAAATAAAAATAATTACTCATTTTACTATTAATAATTTCAAAATTAAAGGTAACATAATTATATAAGTTGTAACTTATAATTAAAAAAAGGAATCAAATTTACCAAATTTGAAAAACAAAATTCATAGAAATTAAATTTAAAATTAATTCATGTTATCAAAACCAAACAATGAGTTTTGATGAAGTGAAAACTATCAAATGGTTGACATTTATTTATGTCCCATTTAAATATGAAATTACATAGAATGACTGAAATTGATTTAAATAATAAAAACATATTCCAATTACACTATAAAAACAATTATAATGAAAATATAACTATATAAATAAATTATATTAAATGACATCTTTGAATTAAAATGCATTATTTTTCAATATTCATTAAAATTGGGATTTTATCAAAAAAATACCAAAATTTCAACCACATAAATTTTGACGTCCCTATATTAAAGAATAAAATTATTTTTTAAAATAGAATATATAAATGTAAAAAACAATAGATTTAATAATGATTCGCCGTCAAAATGTGGTAAAATATCATTTTAAAAATATTATAGTATTTTATTCATAAAATTGTAGTTGTTCTCATTTTAAACCTTTAATTTTCATTTGAAAAAATGAAAAAATAACAAATATTTAAAATCATAATATAGATAATTTTGTTAATTACCACAAATATAATGTCTATGAGTTAAATATCATGTAAAATAAGAGTAATATTATTGTATTATTTTTTAGTATAACTCAATGTATAGTGAAAAAAATGATTTTGGAGAAACCCATTGTTGCCTATCGAGTACGCTATCAGAAAAATTTTCAAATTTAATATAAAATTATAATATAATTAATAAATATTAATTGATTAGAGAAGGCATTATACTATATATATAACTATGATAAAAAATCACCCCCCCCCTTTGGAAAATACATCCTCACAATTGTAATATTTTTCCTAGAAACAACTTTGAAAATCCCACACCAAAAAAAGAGTTAATAAAACAATGACTTAGAAGCATTAAAAGTGAAGTTCAAAGGTCACCTGAGATAACACACTCTAAGATTCCTTGTTGGAGAATGAAAATAAGGATGAGAAATTAACCATCTTATTCTGATTGATATTGATTGAATATTATATTATGAGAATGTTAACAGCCAAAAAAACCACAAACATGGGATGGGTTAAATGGTCATAGATTTCATAATAAGAAAAAAAAGGAAAATGTTTGTGAATGTCCATTTCATTAGTTTTAGGAATTCATTTACAATCTTAACTAACTACCTAAGGTAACATACCTACATGTTAGGCATAGTTTCATCCCTTAATAACTATCAACCAAAAACTCATCTTATCTCCAATAGATTAGTATTCAAGAAAATGTGGTCACACCCGAAGCGCTAGAATGATCTTCGAGGGAATAACATAATCCATGAAAGTTGAACTAATTATTTTTCATATCATTAGACATTAACCAAAAAAAATGGTTAGTATAAGATCAGACAATCTCCATGAAGTATAATCATTTATAAAAATAAATAATACTCTTAATCAGAAAAATCCAACAAAAAATACCCAATGTTCGTAAAAAAACATTCAATAAAAATTTTCCTTATAATAATTCAATGTAATCCAATATAAAATTGAATCCCAAAATTCCAGAGGATTTAATCACTTAGAAATCCAGGATTAATCATAACAATGATATCAAATTAACATCTACTTCTCCTAACGTCTCATATATAAATGTAATTAACCTTATCACATATTCTCCATGATATGTTAATCATTTCCACAAATAATCCAAGTCACCTTATATTCACAATAAAAACATAGATTCTTCCAAAATATAATTCCACCATTTCACCTCAGATGAAATTTTATATTAATCTATTTTCCATTGTCGTATTTTGTCGCAAATGAGAAAACATCTTCCAAAATAACATTGAACAAAACTTCACCAAATAAGATTCCTAAAAAAGGATTTCCATTTGATAAAAATAAAAGATCCAAAAATCATCATATTATTAATACAAAAAAAATAACTAAATAGAATAAGTCATACTAATGAGGGACTTCACACATGCTAGTGTTAGGCGATAAATCCTTGTCGCACTCCAGTTGTAGGTTTTTTATCGGCGGCCTTGTCAGATATGAAGGGTTGTCACCCATTCTATGGGTTGTCATTTTAAAAAACTATATAATTATTATAACATTCCAAACATGAGATAAAATCGTCAGAATAACCATACATAATTTATCCACATTTTTATCTCATGCCTTTCATTTTTTCATCTCAAAATGTAATAATCTATAATTTCTTCATATTAAAGGATTATATAAACCCTATAGGTCCCATAGAACTATATACTCAATCAAAATGACAATTATTCCTCGTTTTTACATAAAATTTGTAAAGGTTACTCATAATACTAATCATTCAATGTAATCACATCATTGATAAATTTAAATATAGGATCATTAATAGATCCAACAGAAATCATCCATTCCAAAAATGTAGACATCTTTATCATCAAACATTCTTCATGATCCATTATTCATGAATTTTCATATTATTGTTTAATACTTATTTCATACAAACAAAATCATGCATAATGTTCTAAAATTCAATAAATTCAAAACATGATCTAATAAATAATCCATACCATTCATATGTCATTTTCAGTTTCCTCATCTTCAATTGGAATAGTATTAGCTATTTCCAAATATATATATTTTAGGGTGCTTCTAATCCAACTCCTTAAAAAAATTTGTCAGAAATATATTTTAACAAAAAAAATCTCCTCACATTTATTACATTAATTTGATAACTCATAATCAACTTCTATCCCTTTCCTAGAGTCAACTAAAATATTCCTTTATCCATGGAAGGTTATTTATTTATGACCTTCATTACCACATATATATCACCTTTCAATCACTTTGAATCATTTTCCTTAGAGTTTCATTATAAATCCATGACACATATGATGTTGAATATATTTAACTTTAGGATTATTAACTGATAATCAATAGGGATTTATTACTTGAAAATTTGATTCCTTAGAAAAATTATGAAGGTTAAAATGGTTAATCATGAATCCAAATAGTATAGTTAGAAAAACCATAAGAGTTCTCAATAAAGATCCCATTACATTCGTTTTCTTATACAAAAAACCACCACTATTTCATTCACATCCATTGTTACATTGTAGCCTACTAGATCCATTAATTTACTAAGCCAACAAAGTCAGAGTGATTATATCATTAAATATATCTTATACTATATTATGAGGTGGTTAAACACTGAGAAATAATTTTTCAGGTTATCTAAAAAGCATTCTGTTTATCTAAAATAACTACAAATCTTCATAATATGCTAATCATCATGGTAATATATATTTTTTATTAATTATTATATAACAAACTAACCTCTAAAGTTATCAAAACCGAACTCTAATACCTCCAATAAGTCCTGAGCCTTAAAAATTACATAATATTGTTTTTTGATCAAAAAATTATTTAATTAACAATAAGGATGTCTTAATGTTTAGAGTTTTAGGGAATTGGGCTATAAATACTAAATTACATCTCAAGAATTACAAAGTAAACACTTATACTCTATCGAATTTATTTAACATCAATAAAATTCCATTAAAAAAACATTTTTATCTAGATAATAATATTTTTGATATAATAATTTTTCTTACCCTTCCTTATACAATGTGATAATAATTTCAGAAACAAGGTATGATCATAAATATCTATGTGAGGTATATAAAAAAAATAAAATAAAACATTAGTCCATGAGTTCATTCAAATCAATGAAATCATACTTTTTACACATAGAACATAATCTCTATAACATAAATCATGAAATCATTATATTTATGAATATATTATAGAAATAAAAAATCATAATGTTAATTTTTGGAATCCATAAGATATATATATTGTATCATTCACAACCATAAGAAGATTTAACCTTCATGGTAACATTTGGAATACCAATCATACTATATTCCCAAAATCACTTAGGAGAAACCTTAATGACAACCTCGGTCACATTTCTCAAGTTAGTAAATAGATGTCATGAGATCACCTACCCTCAATTTATCATTGATCCACCTATATACATAATAAATTCTAACAGCCACAACACAATCATAACACATGAACTAGCATAATGGAAAAAATAACATTTCCACATTGTAGTCCTATGAAATAATTTCAATATATGGATCTAATCCATAAATTTTCAATACCCAAATAACTAAAATGGAAGAAGTGATTTATATTACATTTAAGTAAAAATTAATGAAAACATAGAAATCTAAACATCTAATTTCCGTTACAATGGTGGAGAGTCTTCTTTCACCGCATACGTTAAAATAAAACCTTTTTTTCTTTTAGTAAAACACTTATTTTATTAAAGATTCCCTATTAATGAAATTTAATGTCATAATGGTTTTATTATAAACCATATAAAATAATGTGTTGTATAACATCAAAATGTTTCTAAATGAATGGAGATTGAGACGATGTCCCTTTACTTGAGTTTTACTCATCACATAAGATTGTTATGTTCCTTAAAAGTAAACATAGGCCAATTAATAATTTCTTTTTAAAATTTTAGAAGATTATAATTTATTTAATATCAATTTTTACTAATTTAATAATTTTACATAATTATTTATGTTCATAATGTTCTTTGTTGATATTCGGTACATGAGTCGAAAATGAACTTGTTTTGATGTAACTTGTCCATGTAGTAAAAATTCCATCATCTAGAAAATATTATTATTAATGATTTAAATATCATATATATAAATAATATATTTATTTATTATGTCCATACTATTAGAATTTAATAAATTAAATTCACCATTCTTGGAGACCGTAGGCCATACATACACCTGAATGTTAATTTCATTTCTTTTCCATATTAATGGAATAAAAAATAAATAATATATAGGTATATTTTAAATACAGTATAATATATGTGCTATATATGTTTAATATGTTCATTAACCCAAAATTTTATATGATCCATGTATGTAAGGAATGAATCATATCATATTGAGGGGGTGGTAGTCCACACTTCCAAAAATAAAATTATCATATTTAAACATTATTGAAATCATAAAGGTATGTTGTAAATAAAAAATATTGAAGCAAATAGAAATTATAAATAAAATATATATCATATTTTTTAATTACATTCATGTATATTATTCTGGTTTAATGAAGATCATGTAGAATGAATCACATCTTATCGTGAAGACGGTATGTCGTTCGTATGAAGGAGAGACGATATCATTTAATCTATTATTAAAGGGTATATAATTGGATGATATATTAATATTCAGAATAATTATCTTGTTATATATATTATTTATTTATATTATACTCAAAAGTATTCTTGTCTAAATTATGTCTTATTGAATAACAAATTACACAACGGTATGAAGAGGGTAAGCAGTACATACGCATGAATGGTGATATTGTCATTCGTTCGATGCATAAAGGGAGGCATAAAGATGTCCCATAATTATAATAACATCTCAATAATATGATTATAATATATGTTTTTACATTATTATAAAAAATTTCATATGAAGAGGAAGTATAAAAAGAATAAAAATTCGAAGATGTGATAAAATAATGACGAATTTTTCAAGTATCTTCTTTTGAGTTTCACAAATGGGGTCCTTAAGATGTATATATGAAAAATGTTTGGAATCAAGGAGAAATTTAGGGATTCTGTGAGATTAGTTTAGAATATTTTTGAATGAACCATGGGGCTTTAGTGGTGTGATTATGTGGGAAAAGTTGGTGGCCTATTATAAGACGACGAAGGGGATGTTTTGGAAGGTGTTGAAATTTTATTTTATTAAAAAATAATTTTCTAATACTAATTGATCTAATGTGAAAGAATTTTATGATAAGATATTTATGGGTATAAATACTCTAAAAAATAGGTTCTAAACAAGTGAGGTCCTAAAATTACCTTTATCATTTAGCTTTACACCTTTGTTAAAAAATAACCTCTTACCATGACTTCTTGTATCATTATAAAATATGGTTACTATAGTTACTATAAAATTACAATAGAACCATTAGTGGATAATTAGTTTCATTTTTATAATTATATAAGTCATTATATTGAATCATAGATTTTTTGGAATATTATATTACTTTATAAAATATAATTTTTTTTAATAACTCATTTAGCCCAATTTTAACACTATTGAGTAATTGATTTTTTAAAGACACACATACCTGATTCCTTCACAAAAAGGCATGAAATCATCCATAAAATGTCTATATAATCCAAAATATTCTTAGAAAGAATATAAATTATCAAAATACATTTAATAAAATATTTATAATATTCTTAATGTGAATCATTCATTAATAAGGTAATCGCAACATTGTCATTATGTCAAAAATAAATAAATTTATTTAATTTCTAAAAGATATAAATAAAATAACACGATGTAAGAAATATTTTTTATTAATAAATATGATATATAGTCAATGATATCAATTTAATAAGACCACCATAATTTTTTTTATTATTAAAAAGATACATGTTTTGTGTAATATTTCTCATTACATTAAATTAATTTTTATAACATCCCATTTTCACACTCAAGTGGATCCCAAATGACAAAGATTCGACCTAAGGATTGTTATGTCTAGAAATATCTCATTAATTTGGATTTTACACATTTTATTGTAGATTTTTATTATTATAAGATTAATTTTTTACCATTTTTTAATTGATTTACCCTTTAACCAGGGAAAATAAAAATAATTTCTAAAGTTACTATTTGTAATGTTCAAAAAATAAAGTTTACCTATTTACATAATTATGACCTTTTGATTCCAAGTATTTAATCCATATATTCAATTTCAAAACATATTATTGGATGAGGTTAATTTAATATTAAATCTCGTTGTCAAAACCTGAATGTGGGTTTTTATGAAATAACAACTATCAAAATATTGACATGTGTTTACAACCAATTTAAATGAAAAATTACATTCAGGGACCAAAATTGGATGAAATGATAAAAACATAATTCAATTAAGGTTTAAAAATAATTAAATTGATCATATAACTATATAAAAAAATAGATGAAAATGTATTTTTCAATTAAAATACATTATTTTTCATTATTCATTAAAATATTAATTTTATCAGAAAAAACACCAAAAATTCTACAAAAGTAAATTTTGATGTATTTATTATACAGAATAAGTTTATTATGTCAAATAGAGTATATATAATTAAAAAAACTATATCTAAAATAATTTTTCGAAAAAAAAGTTGTCTAAATGACTTATTAGAAATATTAGATTATTTTATTCTAAAAATTGAATTCATTCTCATTTTAATCATATAATTTTTTTTTGTAAAAATGTAGATCATTTAAAAAGTAAGTAAAATCATAATATTTTTATTTCTATTCATTCTCTCAAATATAATGGAAAGGTGTTATTATCCATTTTAAATAAATACATTATTGTTGTACTATTTTTCAGTAAAACTCAATATTTTGTAAAACTAAAGATTTTGGATAAACCTATTGTTGTGTGTCGAGTATGATATCAAAAAAATCATCTCATTTAACATAATATTAATACCTTATATGTTAATATAAATCGATATGAAAAATTATTAGTCTATAAATACATTTGATTTTACATCGTTTCCTCTTTTGGAAATTGAATCCTATAAATTTTAAAATTTGGCACTGTAACATCATTGAAAATCCAACATCAGAAAAAGAGTCAACAAAAATACCACTTTAAAATAATTAAAGAGAAGTACAAAGGTCACCCGAGATAACACATACTAGGATTCCATAATAGAAAACATTGATATGGAGGAAAAACTATCTACCTTGTTATGATAGAGAGTGATAGAAACCCTTATTTGGGGAAAATTGACAACCCAAAAAACCATAAACATGTGACGCGTTAAACAAACATTGATTTCACAGTAGGAAAAGTAAATGGATAGTGTTTTTGTTATTCATTAATTTTTAGGACGTTGAAGAATTAATTAATGATTTAACTATGAACATATGGAAACATACATATTTTTCATGTTGAGTTTCGTCCTTTAATAAATATCTATCACAAACTAATCTTCTCTCCAAACAATAATTCTTAAAGATAACATTGTCACACATAATGTGCTAAAATAAAAATCTAGGTAATCATATAATCCACATAAGATGAACTATATATTTCCCCTATCTTTAGAGATTATCTAAATACCGTATTGGTTATTACAAGATCAGGTAATCCCCAAAAGGGTAACCCATTATAAAAAAGAAATACTACTCTTAATCTCCAACATTCAACAAACAATATCCAAAGATCATAAAAGACCAGTCAATAAAAAATTTCCTTAAAATTCATCAATGTCATCAAAACTATGATTGAAACCCAAAATTCAGAAGGATTTGATCCCATATTCATCCATGATAAATCTTATCATTTTCCCCAATTAATGTCAACTACTCTTAATGTATCATACTTTAAAATAATTAATCTAATATAATATTATCCATTGAAGGATATTCCTTTATATAAATAATGAAAATCAATATATATCTACAATAAAAAAAATGTTATTCCAAAACAAATTAAAATATTACTCCACCAATGAAATCCAATAGTATTCTATTTTCCTTTGGCATATAGTGTTCCTAGAAGAAAGAATATATTCCAAATTAACATTTATCACCTAATCACGAAACAATTTTCTTAAAATAACGTTATCCATTTGATAAAAATAATTTCACAAAATTGTCTTATTCTTAATCAAAAAATCATATAACTAATGTGAATATGTCATATTAACTGGGTACATCACGTAGAGCAGTGGTCAGTGATAAATTTGTATCGATCTTATGTTGTGGGTTCAATACCCACGAACTTGTCGGACGGGATTGGTTATCACCCAAACTACTGGTTTTTTCTATTTCTAAAACTATATAAAACTTATAACATTACCACCATGACATAAAAAATTCAAAATAACTATAACACAATTTAACCCCAAGTTTATCTCATGCATTTCATTTTGCATATAATAATTTATTAACCAATAATTTCTCAAATATTATGATTATATAAACCTTAAAAAATATTTATAATTGTATCTACAAAAGAAAAGATAATTCTTCATCATCTATAGATAATAAACATAATGGTTACACATACTAGAATTATTTCAATGTAATCCCATAATCAATACATTTTAACATATAATTATCTTTAGATCAAACATCACACTTCAATTTTTAAAATATAGACCTCTTAATCAACCAACATTCATCAAGATACATTATAAATTATTTCCATCATATTCATTAATACTTCATTCCTATAAACATAATCAATTATAACGTCCTACGATTCTATAATGTCAAAACAAGAGCTAAGAAATAACACACACCATTCATATTCCATTTTCAGTTTCCTTATCTTCAATTAGAATAACATTAGTTATTTATTAATATATATTTGTAGGGCCCTACTGGTCCCATTCATGAACCTTCTTTGTCGGTCATATATTTTCACAATGATCATAATTCACATATTTAAAACATTCAATTGATAACTCAGAATGAACTTTTTTCCCTTTCCTGGAGTCAACTAAACTCATAATATATTCATATATGGTTATTTATTTATTACCTTATTTACCACATATATAATATCTTCTCATCCTTCTATAACATTCTCCTAGCTATTTCATTACACATCAATGACATATAAATTGTTTAACTTACATACCTTTAGGATTTTTACCCAAACATTCATAGGGACTTGATTCTCATATATATGATACCTTAAAAATCATTAAGGTTCAGGGGGTCAATCATGACTCTAAGTAGTTTGTTTTGAATAACCACACATGTTCTCACTATATCACTCATTTCATTTGGCTGCTTATTTAGAAAACCTCCAAATTATCATTCATATCCATTGTTACTTTAGTACCTACTAGATCTATCCATTTACTAAAACAAGAATGGTCAGTGTGGGTATATTACTATAATCATCATATAATATCTTAGGCAGAGGGTAAAAAAAAAAATATTCTTATTCAAGTTATGTTAACTCATTCAGTTTATCTAAAATAACTATGACTCTTTCTAATAGAATATCTATTTTAGTTATAAAAAACAAGTCACTAATGTTTAAAAAACATCATAAACTCCAAATATATATAAACCGACCAATGACACCATCATTAATTCCGCAGCCATAAACATTACATAATCATGGTTATTGTTCATGAATTACCATTATTTCACATTAAGGATCTTTTTAGGTTTGTTATTTAAGAGAATTTGGCAATTATTATTAAATTACATCTCAAATTTTACAAACTAGACACTTATATTCTATTAAAATTTTCACAACAATAAAAATCCAAAAAAATATATTATTTTTCATGATAAAAATATTAATTATTTATTCCATCTCTAACACATACTTATACCTTGGAAAAAAAACTTCAAAAACATGGGAGGAGAATAAAAATCTCAGTAAGGGATATAAAATTAGGAAAGAAAAAATTAGTCCACGACTACATAAAAATCAATGAAATTATAGAATTCACTCATAAAACATAGGATCTATTATATAAATCATGAAATAATTATATTTATGAATAGATTATTGAAATTATAATTTATAATGGTAATTTTTGGAATACATAACATACTTAAATAGTAGGTTTCTTTTCCACAGAAGGAGTAAACATCATGGTTATTTTTTGAATTACAATCATAGTTTATTACTTAAATCAAATTGGAGAAAACTTATTCTTTACGTCTTTCATGATACCTACTGAATTAGAGAGCTGTCATAGGCTCACCCTAAATCACATTATCACAGAACCACCTGTATTCATAATCAATGCCCAAGAATCGTAACATAATCATAACCCATGAACACGCATAAAGGAAAAATATCATTTCCACAATGAAAAAATAAAAAATTGTTCCATGATATTGATAAAATCGATCAATTTTAAAAAACATTTTCAATTCCAAAATATAAAAAAGTGAATAAGTGAATTTTTTCCTTTAAAAAAAATTAAATCATTTAGTGGAACCCAATTATTAAATATTGGTTACGGTGATGGAGATGTCGTTGTCACTACATTCATTAAAAAATTCCCTTTTTCCTATTTAGTAAATTGATTATTTAAAAAAATATTCCCTTTCAAGGAAATTAAATTTCCAATAGATTTATTATACACTGTATAAAAAAGGTGGTGTATAACATAAAAATAATCCTCAATGAATGGAGATTGAGATAATGTCCCTTACCCAGATTCTTACTCATCACATATGATCATTATGTTCCTAGACATTAAACATAGGTTAATTTCAAATTTCATTTGAATCCTTTTACTTTTTATTATTCATGTTATATCACTTATTACGTGGTTATAAATATTACATAATTATTTAATTTCATATTGGACATTTTGTCAATATTCAGTACTTGAGTTACAAATGAACATGTTTTGATGTAACTCGTCCATGTAGTCAAAAACCATATTATCTAGAATATTATTAATAATGATAAAAATATTATATAGATATATATATAGTTTAAATGTTTTTATTATGTTCAGAATATTTTGACATAATAAATTAAATGCACCATTCATGGAGACGGTTGTCCATACATACGAACAGATGATACTTTAATTTATTCATTATGTTAATGGATTGAAAACTAAATTATACATATGTAAATTGTAATTTGATTATAATATCAATGTTATATATGTAACATATGTTCATTAACTCTATCCAATATATGCTCTATGTATGGAATGAATGTGTCAAATCACATTGAGGGGGTAGTAGTCCGCACTTCCTGAAATAAAATTATCATATTTACACATTGTGTAATGCATAAAGTTATATTGTAAATAAATAATATAGAATCCTAGAGTATATAAAAATATATTATATATCATATTTGTTAATTTGATTCCTATATATAATCATGTTTTGATGAATATCATGTAGAATGAATCACATCATATCGTGGAGATGGTATGTCATACGTACACAGGAGAGACGATATCATTCAATTATTACTAAAATTCTGTAGAATTGGATGGTATATTAATTATTCATAATAATTATCTAGTTAAATAAATTATTTACATCTTTTATACTCATCATTATACCCATCCAAATTATGCCTTATCGGATAACAAATTACACCACGGTGTGGAGATGGTATGTCTTACATACACACGCATAGTGATATTATTATTCATAGGCAAGATAAAAAAGGTATAAGGGTGTCCCATAATTATAGTAACATCTTAACATTATGGTTATACTGGATATACTAATTTAATATGATAACTACTTAATTAGAGGATGTTGAAGAAGAAATGAATTTTGAAATCGGTGATAAAACAAATACTTCTTTTTCGTGTATCACCTTTTGATTTTTTAAAAAAATGTCTATATGATGGATTTTTTCCAAATGTATGGAATATAGGAGGATTTGAAGGATGTTTGTAGATTATTTGAAATTAATTTTTATTAGCCAAGGGGCATTATATGCGACAATAAATGGGTATTGGTGAGGACTTTTATAAGAGGAAGGAGTAGAACTATATGAAGGTGTTGAAATATTGTTTTATTAGAAATTGATTTTCGATTTATAATAGCTCTAAAATGATATATTTTTAGTATAATATATTTATGGGTCGAAATAAACTCATATAATAGGTTTCAGCCAAGTTAGGTCATAAAATTAACCTTGTCTTTTAGTTCTAACCATTTGTTAAGAAATTATCTATTACCATGTCTTCTGGTATCAATAAAATATATCATCACTATAGTTACTATAAAATTATAATCTAACCAAAAGTGGATAAATAATGAAAATTTTAACATTATAAAAGGGATTTTTCCAATTATTAAATTTTTATAAAAATTATAAATTTTTATATAATCATATTTATTTTCAAAACACCTTTATAGTAATTTTGACACTATTTCATAATTGATTTTGTGTTAAATCCATATAAACTTGATTCCATTAAAAAAAGGAATTAACTCATCCCACAAAAATCCTTGTCATCAAAAAATTCAGTTAAGGAATCAAAATGCTCTAAATGTATATAATTTAATATTTTTAATAGCATTAATTAGAATCATTAATTAATTAGGTAATCACTACATCGTCATTATGTCACAAATAAATTTATTTATTTAATTTCAAAAAATATTAAATAGAATAATATTATTTAGAAAGTATTTTTATATTTATAATTACTATTTATAGTCAAATAGATTAATTACATTACCCTACCATGTTATTTGATTACTAAAAAGGTATATGAATGTTTTATATTTCACATTATATTAAATTAATTATTATAATGTGCCATTTTTATACTCATGTGTCTCCCAAATACCGATGGTACGTCCAAAGGATTATCATGGTTGGAAATATCTTATCTAATAAGATTATGACACATTTTAGTGTAGTTTTATATTATTAAAATTTTAATTTTTTAACCAGTATTTACATGATTAATCTTTTAACCATGGTAAATAAAAATAATTAATGAAATTACAATTTATAATGTCAAAAAATAATAGGTGCTTATTTACATAATTTTTACCTTATGATTAATAATATTTTATCCAATTTTCATATTTAAAAACATATAATTGGATGAAGTTTATTTTATATTAATCATCATTTTCAAAACCAGAAAGTGGGTTTGATATTATAAAAACAATTAAAATATTGAAATGTGTTAATGTCCAATTTAAATATGAAATTACATCCAATAAATAAAATTGGATTAAATGATAAAAAAATAATCCAATTAAACTTTAAAACTAATTTATAGTTAAATGAAACTATATAAATAAATTATATGAAAAGGATGTTTTGATTTTAAATGCTATATTTTTTACTATTAATTAAAATATTGATTTTATTAGAAAAAATACTAGAATTTCAAAAAAGTAAATATTGATGTCCTACTTCAAAAAAAGCTGTTTATTTTGTTAAATAGTATATATAAAAGTTAAAAAACTATATTTAAATGGGTACTTCATTAAAATATTGTAAAAAGACCATTTAAAAATATTCGATTATTTTATTCCTAAAATTGAATTCATTTTAATTTTATGCCTAAAAAATATAGTTGAAAAATTTGTGATAATTTTAAAAAAAATTAAAATCATATTATAGTTAATTTTATTCCTTATTGTGAATAAAATAGGTAGTAGTTATCTACCATTTAAAGTAATAACAATATTATTATATTAATTTTACAATATATCTCAATGTTGTGGACATCGTATGATTTCGGATAAACAAATTGTTGTGTGTCGAGTACAATATCTAAAAAAGAATATAGAATAACATAATAATAATATATTATTCATGATTACTAATATATTTGGAAAGTTATTATTCTGTATATACCTTGGATGTCACATCATTCCCTAATTTTAGAAAATGTTTCCTTGTAATTTTAAAATTTGTCTCACCAACTTCATTGAAAATCCCACATTAGAAAAATATCCAATAAATATCCAAAATCTCTATATGTCTACAATAAAAGCATATAATATTCCAAAATAATATTCATCCATTACCCCTCAAATGAAATCCCATATAATTATATTTTCATTATTCATATAGTATTAAAAAAATATAGAATGTCTTCCAAAATAACAATTATCACTTAATCACAAATTCATTTACCTATACTAAGGATATCGATTTGAGAAAAAATATGTTCAGAAAATAAACTTATTGGTAATATATATAATTATTTAACTAAAGTGATTAAGTAATACTAACATGGGACATCATGTAGGCCAGTGGTAGGTGATAAAGACTTGTCGCATTTCAGTTTTGAGTTTGATACCCACAACATTGTCATACATGAAAGGTTGTCATCATTCCTACGGGTTTTACTTTTTCTAAAATTATATAATTGTTATTAAATTCACAACATGATATTCCAAAAAATAGAAATAACTATAACATAACTTAACATCATGATTATCTCATACCTTTTATTTTTCATCTCAAAATGCAATAACATGTAATTACCTAAAATTTAAGGATTATATAAACCCTAATGATTCTTTATAACTATATCAACACAAGAATAATTCTTCCTTATTTATGTATAATAAAATTAAGGGTTATGCATACAATAAGCCTTCCAATGTAATCCTATAATTAATATAACTTAATCATATCGTCATCCATAGATCCAACATAAGTCTTAAATTCCTAAAATGTATATATCTTAATCATCGAACATTTATTATGATCCTTTATCCATGTTTTTTGAGATTATTCTTTAACTCTTGTTTCCTATAAACAAAATAATTCTTAATTTCATTATATTCAATATCCTAAAAACATGATCTATGAAATAATATTTACCATTTATAGGTCATTTTCAGTATCCTCATCTTCATTTGGAATAGCATTAGGTATTTATAAACATATATTTTTAGGGTTGTGCTGATCCCATTCCTAAACCTTATTTTTCATGCATATATTTTCATAATGAGCATACTCCCCATATTTAAAACATTAAATTGATAACTCCGAATGAACATTATTACAATTCATGGATTCAATAGAACACATTATTTTTTCCATGGAAGGTTATTACATTTTTACCTTCATTACCACATCTATATATTATTCTTGTCCCTTTGTAATATTTTCATATGTGTTTCATTAAAAATCCAAGACACATAAGTTGTTTTTTACATACCTTTATGATTATTTCATGAACTTCGATAAGGATTTGTTTCTCGCATATATGTTGCCTTATAAAATTAACTATGGTTCAAGGGGTCAATCATGACTATAGAAAGTTGGTTTAGAATTACTACAAGAGTTATCACTACAACCCCCATTTTATTTGGTTTCTTATTCAGAAAACAACCACAGTTTCCTTCACATCCAATGTTACTTTGTTGCCTTCTAGATCTATCCATTGACTAAAACCAAAATGGTCAGTGTTAGTATATATGTACAATTATCATATAATATCTTATCAGGAGGGTAAACACTAAGATATACTTATTCATGTTATCTTAAACTCATTCGACATATTTTAAATAACTATTAATTTCTAATATGATACCCATTTTTGTTATATAAACATGTTACATATGCTTAAATGACACCTTAAACAACAAGGTTATCTAATCTGACCTCTGATACGAATTGTAAGGATCCAGCCATAAACATTACATAATCATGATTGTTGATCATGAATTTTCATTCTTTCACATTGAGGATATTTTTAGGTTTATAGTTGTAAAGTTTTATTCCATAACTATTACATTACATCTAAAATATTACAAAGTGACACTTATACTCAATCAAATATTTTTATTACAACAACAAAAATACATAGAAAAGAATTATTTTATTGCTAAAAAAATTACTGAATTCTTCCGTTCTCTTACCCTTACCTATACACTATGAATTTTTTTCCCAAAAAATAGGAAGAGCATAAAAATATCAATAAGGGATATAAAATAACAGAAGAAAACATTAGTCCATGAATACATACAAATCAATGAAATCAAACTTTTTACATATAAATCATAATCACCTAAACATACCTCATTAAATCATTATATTTACGAATAAATAATAGGAATCATATATCATAATTGAAACTTGTGGAATACATAACATACTTATATTATAGCTTTCATAGACTCATAGGGGTTAACCTACATGGTTATGTTTGAGAAACCCATCATAGTATATTCCATATATATCATAGCATAGACATTAATGTTTACCATTCTCACACTACCCAATGAATTAGAGAGATATCATAGGCTCACTCGTCCTTGTTTTATCATGGATCCACTAGTATACATAAGAAATTTCTAAGAACCATAACATAACCATAACACATGAACAATCATAAGACATAATTTCAAGATATTGATATAATCAATCCATTGTGGAAACCATTTTCAATGAAAAAATACCAAAAAGGGAATAAGGGATTTCTTTTTATTTTAAAAAAAAATAATGATTTTAGTGGAATTAAAATATCACATATCGGTAACGGCAACGGAGAGGTCGTTGTCACTGCATATGTTAAAAATTTTCACATGATTTAGTAAAACACTTCATTGAGAAAAGATTCAAATTGAATGAAATTAATAGTCAATGGGGTTTATAATACCCCATATAACTGAAGGTGGTGTATAACATCAAAATATTCCTCAATGAATAATGATTCAGAAAAACTCCCTTACCTTGAGTCTGAATCATCACATATGATCATGATGTTCCTGAATAATAAACATTTTTAAATTAATACATTATTGAGAATTTTTTTCTTGTTAATTATTCTGTTTATATCACTTATTTACATGTTTTATAAATTAAATAATTATTTATGTTCATATCAGTCGTTTTGTCGATATTAGCTACTTGAGTCGAAAATTAGCTTGTTTTGATGTAACATGTCCTTGTAGTCAGAAGTCCATCATCTCCAAAATATAATTATTCATGATTTAAATATCATATATATCTAGTATATATTTATTTATTATGTTTTTAATATTATGTGATAAAAAATGAAATGCACTATCCATGGAGACAAGAGGCCTTATGTACCAATGGATGCTACATTCATTTCATTTTCATATTGTTGGAATGAAATATAAATTATAAAGAATTATATTTTAATTCCAATATAATATACATGTTATATATTTTCAGTAAAATAATTCATTTTATGTTCCATGTATGGAACTAATGAGTCAAATGACATTGATGGAGAGATAGACTGCACATCCTCAAATTAAATTATCATATTTACTCATTATGGAAAGCATAAAGGTATGTAGTAAATAAAAATTAAATGAGAAAAGAGTAAATATAAATATAATATATATCATATTAATTCATTCCATTCACGTATATAATAGTGGTTTAACGAAGATCGCATAAAATGAATCGCATGGCATCTCAGAGATGGTAGGTCATACAAACGCACGGGCAATGATATAATTTAGTTAATGGTTAAACAGTATAGAATTACATGGTGAATTAATTATAAAGAATAATTATCATGTTATATTAATTATTTAAATATATTATTCTCATCATTATACCATTCCAAATTATTTCCTTTTGAATAAAAAATTACACCCTGGTGTTGTGACGGTAAGCTGTATGCATGCATGCATGGTGATATTGTTATTCATAGGATGGATAAAAGAAGGTAAAAGGATTTCCCATAACCATAATAACATAACAAAATGTATAATATACTGGATTTATTACATTATTATCTAAACTACATAGGAATCAGAATTAAAGGAATAAAATCATTTTGATAGAGGTGATAAAACAAATTCCTCTTTTTCTAGTATCTTCATTTGATTTTCAAAAAAGATCTCCTTATAATGGATTTATTCCAAAAGTGTGGCCTATAAGAGAAATTTAGTTATTTTGGGAGTTTAAATTTAAATATTTGGGAATATCCATGGGGCTTTAGAGGTGTTTGTTAATGGGTAAATGTGGTAGCCTTTTATAAGAGGGGAGGGGAACTTTAGGAACATCTCAAGCAATTGTTTTTAGACATGTGTATTTTATGAAATTAACCTAATATTTTAGCTTTAACCCTTAGTTAAAAATACTTACTATTTCAATGTCTTCTTGTATCAATATAATATATGGTTACTATAGTTACAAAAAAATTAAAATGGAACCAACAGTGGATGATTAATGACATTTGATACATTATAAATGTCTGTCGTCCAAATTGTTTATTTTTATGAATATTATAACATTTAATAAAATACTAATTTTTTAGATACCAATTTATGCTAGTTTTGATACTATTTAGTAATTCATTTGTTTGATGTCATAAAAACATGATTCCTTCAAAAAATTAATTAAATCATCCCTAAAAAGTAAATGGAATCCAAAAAAACGTGAAAGGAATTAAAAGTTTATAATTACATTTAAATTAATATTTATATGTTTATATATTCAAATCATTCATTAACATGGTAGCCACATCATCATTATGTCACAAAAAAATATAATAATTAATGTATAAAAATAATAAATAAAATTTCATGATCTTAGAAATATATTAAGATTTATAATGACAGATTGCATTAAAAGAGATCAATAATATAATTGCAGAATATTTTTTTCTGAAACAATATATGTTTTTGTTATATTTCTCATTACTTTTAATGAATTATAATTACATGTTGTTTTCACATCATAGTGGCCCCCAAATGCTAATATATTGACCAAACTATTATCATGGTCATATATATATCTTAAAATATGACTATGACATCTTTTATGGTATTTTTATATAAATAAAATGTTATTTTATTGCCCTTATTTACCAGATTTTCCCATTAACCATGGAAAATAAAAATGTTATTGAAGTTATTATTCATATTTTCCAATAAAAATGTTTACATGTTTACAAGATTTTGTACATATAATTCAAAAAATGGAATCCAATTTTCCAAATTTAAAACAAAGTATTGGTAGAAATTAATTTTAAAACAATTCCCATTGTCAAAACCAAAGTGGGATTTTAAGATGAAATAACCATCCAAAGAATGATATATATTTTATGTTCAATTTAAATGTGAAAAAAATTCCTATGAAAAAAATAAGACTAAATGACAAAAAAATAATCCAATTATACAATAAAACCTATTAAAAAAATTATTACTATGTAAATAAATTTGATGAAATGGAATATTTGAATGAAAATGCAGTATTTTTCACTACTCATAAAATTATGGATTTTATTAAAAAAATACCAAAATTTCATCCTAAGTAAATTTTTATGTCCTACTTCTAAATAAGATGTTTATTTATTAAAACAATCATATTAAATATTCCTAAAAATTGATTTTGAAAATTTTTCTCTATCTAAATTCAGTAAAACGAACTTTTAAAAATATTATTGTTTTTATGCTTAAAATTTGATTCATTCTCATTTCATGCCTCTAAAATTCATAGGATAAATTTATAAATATATAAAAACTATGTAAAATCATAATATGGGTAATTAGGCTCATTCCCACCAAAAAAAAGGCTATGATTTTACTACGATTTAGAATATTGATATTATTATTGTATTATTTTTCAGTATAACTCAATGTTGTGTGTAACGTACAATTTAGGAGAACCCTATTGTTGCATGTTGAGTATGTTATTGAAAAAATCATCCCCTTTAATGTTAAGTTAATATTTATTCCATAAATATTAATCAATATGAAATCTTATTATTCTATACATATGTGGGTGTTATAATAACATTCCCACTATCATCTTGTGTAAAATCTGTACTATTTTTAGTCGATAATGGTTGTAATGGTCATTTATAGAGGTTTAATTAAATCCAGAGAATGTGATACATCATATGTATTAGTTATACGTAGGCAATTCATTGTCCGAAACTACCATTAGAGGTAAATGTGTCATTGAGATGACAAATCATGATTTTACATTATGGTTGACTGTGAGGATTAGTATTGAATAACATGGGCTATGTACAGGAAACATCATATGTTCACCTACTGATATAGGGATTGTCCCATTTTTAAGTTAAACCATCATAAAATAATGTCCATTATGTTTTGGAAGTTTATGTTGAATGTTTTCCTATGTATGTTCATATTATTTAATTTTATAGTGAGGACCACGTCTATCTTGATCTATAACAATGTAGATCCATCATATTTTCTAAAACCTATCAGATAGACTATATGTGTTAAGGGAAATGATGGTGTTGTTGCTAGATCTTTTGAGTAATCTTTTAAAAAGACCCTATGTGATCCTTTAGGTTATTTAGATGCTATATTCTAAAAATAAGAAACAATAATTATTATTGGTTTTTTCTATACCAACATTAATCAAGAGACATTTATGAAAAATAGCCTGTATATAGGATTATTGATCACATGAATATATTTTGTGAAAAAGAGGATTTTTTGAATCAGTATTAGGTTCTTTTATTATTGAATATTGGTTGAAAAAAGTTGATTTTCATGAGATGGAATTTTCTTACGGATGCATATATTATATGTTTTTTGGTGATTACCATTTACATGATGAATTCACTCATTTTTACATGGGAATTTTAATCTTGATCTTCCATATTTTAATATGCACAATATCATTTGTCTTTATAATATACACCCTTGTCAATTCAATATTATATGAAGAGCATACAAAGTATGTTATGAATTTCCTAGACTTCGATTAGAAGAACTAGTTGTATATTACACCCTCAATGATTTAGTTATATAATCTGGAAGAAATATTATTCATACTTTTATCTTAGAGGGTGGAGTATCTATTTACCAAGTAAATATCATTATATTTTTTACATAGGTTCCACCCAAGTGAGACTTCAAATAACATAGTATCGTGGATTGGGAAGGGTACTATGATAGATTTTGGGAATAATTTTTGAGGATTTCACTATCCATGAATACCCTTACATTAATTTTGAAACCATTTATTTATTGTAATATAGTCAATAGTCATACAAGGATCTAAATTAGTGGATGAAGAGTTCTCCAATCATAGTGTTTCAAGAAGATTGAGTCATTTTAGGGTTTTTAGTAAGTACTATAGAGTTGGGCATAATTATTTTTAATACATAGGTTTCTAGTGATTGAATATATGTTTAAATTTTGGAGTCAAAATTAGAATAACAACATCATATATGATTATACAGTGATTATTTTTATTTTTCTCTATAAAGGCATAAATGAAATACATTTTTAGAGGATTTTAGTATATATCAACCATAATTTGTGACTTTAAATATTTTGTACATAAAAATCTCAATGGGAAGAATTTTAATTCATTAGTGTCATTATAAGACTATAGATTTGATATTTTATATACTACATGGAGGAAATAATTGGTCAATGATAACCCACCGAAGATGTCCAATAATAATTTATTATGGATGGAATCTAATTCATTATCCTTTTTGATGTTATACATAGAATATTATGGAGAATTTTATTATCATATTTCATTGATGGTTGACCCTATAATTTTGTAGCATGTGAATGAGTCCAAATGGATAGTCAAAAATTTTGACTTTCTGTATGACCGTATATCCTTATGTGATACAGTAGATGATATTCCTATTGCGGGGAGAATGTCAACTTCTTCTACCCATTGTAAATGGTTTTATTTATGTTTATATAATAGGAATTGTGATTTTTACCAACTACATACATAAATTAACATTGTATAGTGATAAATATGTTCGATGTTCTTATAAATAGTTATTATAGGTTTGTATTTAATAATGTTTTGTTTTGTTTTTTTTATTCCTAACCAATAATGATTTGATTCTTGAAAACTTGTTGTGAGCCATTTTTTCCCAACCACATTAGGTTCAAGAGTGAAATTTGGATTATATACATATTCACTTTTTGAGGGGAACTAAAAATCAATGAGAGGTAATGATTCTATATAGGTAATCATTGGAAAAATAAAAAATTTGAGAACATTAATTCAATTTAGAATCAGGGTTTTGTGGATAGTTTGGGATTATTGTAAATGAGGAAAATAGTTCATGTATATAGGATACACATGTTGATCATCTACCATAGTGATTCATTATTTTCATCCAAACTATTGAATGGTTTTCTATTGGAACACCAGAGTCAATTACTCAAAAATAATTCATTCCTTCATGACACTAATTGAATTTTTCATTATACAATTCTTGTTTTTAGGGATCAATAAAATGATGGATTATTAGACATCAAGAGGAGTTGGTAGAATCACATTATTTTTTTGAGTCACCATAAATTAGTTACTAAAATTGAACTATTAAAATCCAACATATTAGGTCCATTCAGGGAACATGATATATGTAAACTCTTTACTAGAACGAGGTGAAAATGATTTCCCATTTTTCTGAGAGTTAATGTTAGTGATGAAATTGATGTTTTTGGTGATCCTATAGAGGTTTAAAACCAATAATATATATTAGAAGTGAAATAAATTCTGATGAAAAGGTATTTATATTTTTTCGATAGGTACGGTGTTCATAATGGTATATACACAATATTGTTTTTAGATATTTCATCATGGAGGCATGCTATCGTTCATTTTTACCATTCCATTCAATATCTAGTGCAATTTTGTTGTGGTTTTATATTGCATCTAATTTCCCACATTATTAGAGAAGGAGAAAATTTGTACAATATTTTACAAATGATTTATCATGTATATAACCAATAATTTTTTTTACATGGGTGAAACAGAAATTGAAAAACGAAAGTTATTCTTAGAGTACCCATGGTGATCATGGACTAGAAGGGTTTTTTTTTGTTTGAGAATGTGATTTTATATTGGTGTACACTCATTGGATATGTGCGAACCGATTGAAGTGCTCGTGGGATTGAAAGAGATAGAAGTTGGATTAATATCCTCACCATTTTTATATGTGATTCCCTTTTTATGATGAAAATACATTTTAATATAGCATGGATGTTTCTAACCATTAATTATGTTGAAAACCATAGAATATTTTAATTTATATTTAATTTTTAGGTAAATGAGTTATTTTCATTAGTAGGGAATTATGACGCCTTAATAATAATATATAAAAAATATTAAAATATTTTTAGTTAAAACAAATCTATTTGAGAAAATTACTTTTTCTTGAATTTAGAGCATTGAATAGTAAATTATAATTTAGAATAATGACTTACCCTATGGGTGGTGTAATATTTATTTCCAAGAGCTTTCCTGAGATTGACCATCATTAGTCATGTTAATTATTTAAATTATTTAGACGAATGATATAATTTATTAATATATTTTAACATAGATATTTCCAAAAAATTTCTTCAGGGAAATTTTTAACAACTCTAATTAGTGATAATGACCATAAAACTTATATTAATAGTGGGGTGAAAATGTGGTTATCATTGTGAGAATCAAGATGAAATAATTAGACACAAAAATTAAACATGAATTCAGTAATGGATACTAGAGAAAACATGAATCACTTTTGTTATTAAACTTATCATTTTGTATGAACTTTATTTACAATATCAATCTATGTAATTTTTTAATTTTTCATTATATTGGGGTGTATTATTTAAATATAAAAAAATTTAATATTTATAAGTTTTATTTCATATAACTCATTATGATTCATTGTTTATTAATGTTAGCCATTTTTTGATTCCCATGAACAAAGGGTGAAGATTAGATGATCATATTGGTCATCAAAACCACTTTATAATTGTTTTCCACTTATTATTGAATTATATTTAAACAATCACCATTAAAGATGGTCAGATTGATGATGAAATGGAATGTGAGCATCGAATCAATGGAACGGGGAATGAATTCCATGATTAGGTAATATTTAATGATAAAATGGTTATGGTTGGTTATTATAAGGAGAAAAAATACAGAATATTTGTGGATGTAAGTTGTGTGGATATCAAGGTTTTTTAAGACACCGATTAAAATAATTTTTTATTGGAAGAATTAGTATTCCACTATTTAATTCAGGATATGGATAAACAAGTATTTTGGAAATTTTTCGAGTATAGTAAAAATTATTCACTATATTGATCAGGTAATAATTATAATTTATGGGTTATATGAATAATGAATTGATCATGTGATATGTGATAAATCCCCATAAGTCATTCATCATAAAATCCCTGACTTCTTGTGTTTCATGGGAGTTAAGGATTTATGGTTAGTAATTCCTTAATGCCTATGTATATATAATATTTACTATCTTCTAATTATTTAGTAATGGTTTCGATATACCACACAGATTATATATAATATAAACCACCGTTTTAGTACATGTTTTCTTTTAAATAAGTACTATATCGAATTACATGTAATACATGGAACAAAATCCTATAATTATACACCATATATTATAATTTAATGTCAAATAAAAATTTAAACAATATAAATATAGTAATAAATTATAATAGATATATTTTAATATATTTTTATTGTTGAAATTTATTGAGAATAAAATATATAATAAGTGTGATCTAGTTTAAGTCATTCAATATTAAAATTGGTTAATTTTTAATAATTTTTTTTAATGTTTTGTATGGATTTAATTGATTAATTTTTATAGAAATCAATATATGATAAATTAAATCTAAAATAAATTATTAAACAATAATATATATGATTAACAGTTCCTGATGATTAAAAGACCATTTACAATAAATGTGTCTTTATTATATTTAATATTGTTAATAAAATATAAATAAAAAATTTAAAAAATTTCATTTTATAAAAAAACATTATAATTTACTTCATTATATCAAAACTTGTATTAGGTGAATTTTTTGGATGTTTGGGAAATTTTTTATTTTTAGTTGAATAGTGAAAAATAATGATTTTTAAAAAATAGGAACTTTTATGATATCATTATTGAATAGAAATTATTGAAAAAATATATAAAACCTTATTCTCAACAAAGTTAAAATTTACATAGTCAAATAATTCATTTAATTCATATATTTGGAAATCTAAGACCCACACATTACTTTTGGGAACACATTTTTTATTTTATTATAACAATAAATAAATCATTTATTTTCCATTAATTAAGTATTAACAATTATGAATATTTTTTAAATTTATTATAAGTTAATGAAATAATATATAGTTTTATGTAATTCAAAAAGATTACCTTCAGATAATTTTATTACATTTTGTTGGTGTAAATTCATATTTATATTTTAAAAGTCATTTTCTTGAAAATTTATTATTAATTCCATTTTTAATATTCAATCAGAATAAATTTTTACATTACATGAAAATTAATCTTTTAATATGGATTCAATATTTTTAATTAACATAATTTATTTATGTAATATGTTAATTTTCATTTTCAGTGATAATGAATAGTTACCATTGTAAAATTGTATCTCACCGGTAAAAGATAAAATGGGAAAATGAGGGGGACAATTATAGATATATTGTAACACCCCAGGTAAATAATGAATATGAAATTTTCATATTTATCCATATTTGTGAATAAAATATTAATATGACTTTAAAGGGGATTCTATGCTCGATGGCGTACCCAACACGCAACAACGAGTTTCTTGGTAATCTTACGTTGCACTCTAATAATAAAATAATATTAATTCAAATGGTAGTTAACATGTAGTCGTTTTATTGGCGGGAATGGATAGAAATAACTAAAATATGATTATATATGTTTTTTAAATGTTTTTACATCTATCCAATAAAAGCTAAAGGCTTAAAATACGGAAAGAATTCAATTTTAGGCGTATATGCCCTAGTTTTCACTAAAGGTTCACTTATCGCCTTTTAATGGAGAACTGTCATTAAATATAGTTTTGTTCACTCTTAAACATTCTTTTGGACCAAATAAAACTCTTATTAAGAATCGGGATATCAAATTTTACTTTGTGTAATTTTTTGGTATTTTTCCGATAAAGTTCATTTTTTAATGAATAGTGTAAAATTTTGTATTTTAATTCAAAACCTCTTTTTAATCTAATTTATTTATATGATTAGATTATATTTTGAATTGGTTTTAAAGTGAAATTAGAAAATATTTTTACCATTAAATCCAATAGTGGTCGTTGGAATTAATTTCACTTTGAAATCAGACTTAAACTAGTGTCAATCTTTTGATACTTATTGTTTTATAAAAACACGCTATTTGCTCTGAAAGCGGGAATTAATTATTAAATTAATTAATGTGACTAATATGTTTTTAATTTTTTAAAACGGTCTTCATTTTTGAATTCGGAATATAAAATATAGCTCATGGTGAATTTTTGGGATTTTTCTGAAAAAATTCAATTTTTGATGAATAGTGAAACCACTAAGTGGTACTTATAAAAGCTGATTTTCCGTTTAAATGAAATTTTTCCATCATTGTGTTTTGAATTTCAAAAATCCGACATACATGGTTGTCATTAAGAAGTAAAATGTGGTTCAATGAGATTATAATAATTTTTTGATGAATAGTAACTTATTAAGTTCTTAATCGCGATTAGAGGTAATTAGTGTAATTTAAGGTAAAAATGATATTATAAGAATGTGAAAACACCATGACACTTGTCCTAAAACTATTGGGTGAGTCATGGACGACCAAGACAAGCCATGGTCCAACTTGGGGACCCCATGGAGACACTTTGGTTTGGAAATCACATACATAACTTTTTATTTAATGTTAAAATTAAATTGACACAAACATGAGTAGTTTTACTAAAATAATTTTTAAGTAGGGTTACACCGGTCCAAATTTTGATTATAAATAGTAATTGGAAAGATAAAACGATTTCCTACATCATAGTATTTTTTTATAATTTTTAGACATTAAATAAATTAAATTATTTATGACATAATAATGCTGCAGCGATGACATCATTATTTGACGATTTAAATAAAATGGAAAGATAATGTAAAATCTATGAACTACACATGTCCAAAACCAATTAGATGAGTGTATTTCGAAGCCTTATCACCTTATCCACGAATTATATCAATGTGGGACATTTTAAAACCTAAACACATTTTCAAATAAAGTAATATTTCTTACTTTCCAAAAGTGCCCCTCCTCTCCTCTTATAAAAGGCCCCCACCTCTACCTCATTTCACACACTCCTCAAGCCTTTGGCTCGGCCATCCCCTGCCCATTTACTCTCTCCACATCCCTCTCCTCATCCTAGAGTATTCCCTTTGGGAAGAATCCTTTCAAAGTAAGCCTTTAGGCTCAAATCAAAAGGAGTTACACTTTTAAAGGTAATTCATTCTCTCATGTTCATTTGTTTTATTTTGCTTCACCAACCCCCTAAAATCTTTTTATTTATTTCTTTTGTAACAACAAGATTATCTAAAATATACTAGGATGTTGTTATAAGATTTATTCGAGCTACACTCTCACACAACTACATCAAATGGTTAAAGAACATACGGTTTCCGTGGATGGCGAAATTCTGCCTCCCAAAACGATGATTGTTCAATACTCATTAAACACCTTCAAAGGTGGCCATTATGATGACACTATTTTTATATATGATATATAATATGTTTATGTTTTCATTAAGATTCTGTTTTTTTCATTTTGGGCATACCTTTATGGTTTCCATTATGGGTAAACGCGATATCTTCATTTAAGGAAGTGCGGACTACCGCCCCCTCAAAGTGATTTGATTCGTTAAATACCATATGTGGGACGTATAAAGGATGGAACTATGATATTATATATGATATTATACTGGAATTATAATATACCTTTATATAATTATTATTCCATTCTATAAAATACAAAATAGAAATGAAAGTAGCGTTCATGCGTACGTACGGCTTACCGTCTCTATGAACGGTGCATTTCATTTCTTACCTCTAAATGATTATGTAATGTAATAAATGCCTGCATGTACTGGATATATATATGAAATATATTATGTCTACATCATGAATACAATTCTGGGTATAATAAACATTTTTCCACATGAACAACATGTAATTTTAAGAAGTCCACTTTCGACTTAAGAACCAAATATCGGCAAAACAAATATTATTAACTTAAATGATTACATAATGTTTATGACATGGTAATAAGTGATATAAAAGGAATAATGAACTTGAAAAGGGTTCTTAATGAAGTAGAAATTAACTCAAGTTTATTATTCAGGAGATTAAAGAACGATCGAGTCAATTCGGACCCGAGGTAAGGGATCCTACTCCTCTCTTTCTTTTTATGTACACACTTTTATGTCAATCCTTTTAAAGCTCATATTTCTTGTTACTGGGATGATATTTTATATTACACTTACTGTAATTTTTATGTTCATGTGATGAGAGACCCTATTCTCTCTCATCAATCAATTTTGGATGTTTTGAGTGGCGCCGTTAGGCTGCCGAACTTTCGTAAGAGATCTAACCTCTCTCTTTATTTTTACGTAATCTCCTTTATGCCACTTCTTTTAAGCTCCTCTTTGTAATGTTGGGGGATGTTATTTTATATTCCTATTGCTGTACATTTTATTTTAATGTGATGAGATACCCTATTTTATCTCATCAATCCATGTTCGGAAGTTTTATGTGGCGCCATTAGGCTGCCGAGTTTTCGTAAGGGATTTTTCATCTCACTTTTGTTCCCGTGAGATTTATTCTACATTTGACACAAATTACATTGAGTGGTATATTTACTGCAAATTATTCTACTCTTTGTGTAATATTATTTCGTTTATGAGTATTTAAATCAATGTTCTATTGTCCTTCTTTCATGGGGTGTATGTTTTGAAAGATACCCAAGTCAGTAAGTGAACCTTTCACCATCCTCTTTTTTAAAAGACTTCTTTTGTTGGGTCTTTTAATTTACATATTGTTATGTTGGGATATGTTCTCATATATCCTTATTGATGTAAATTTTATGTCTAAGTGATGAGATACACTTTTTATCTCTCATCAACTCATTTTGATGTGATGCTGTTAGGCTGTCAAGGGAGCTTTTTAACCCAATTTCGATTTATTTGGGTTCAACATGTAGTCATTGAATATGTCATCCATTGAATATGTGTGAATGACCTTTTATTGTTGTACACTTAATATCCACTTATATTTGGTGTATTTATATTTTTCACACATATTTTTGAGATTGATTTGTCCTTAATTTAAGGATACTTTCTTTATAAGGGATTTCATCACATTTGACTTTTCCATTAAGGGTTCATTGTTGTTATGCACCAATTCACTCTTATATGGTGTATATACTGTCTTTTGGAGTATTATATCATGAATCCATTTATTCTCATGATATTATAAAGTTCTGACTAAATGTTATTCCTCAATTATTGTATTCAAGTGTCTCTAATTTTGGTAAAACCCCTTTAACCAAAATATCATTTTAAATGTTTTAATTATTTCTTCTTATTAATATCCATGTTTCAAAATGGTTTTAAGGATTTATTTATATGGATATTAATGGTTTAAAATTTTAAGCTTCAAGGTGGTATGGGACACATTGATTCAAAAATCTCTTTATTAAATGTTTTAAATGGTTTTGGAAATGGTTTCTTTTTGAATAGATTCATTATTTCAATATACTAAAATGTTATATTGTGATTGAAATGTGGAAATTTTATGTTTCCTTTATGCATGTTTTATGTGACACATTTATGTTATGGTTCTTGGGCATTGTTATGAAAACGGGTGGTTCCGTGATAAACTAAGGGCGGGTGAGCCCGATATAGCTCTCCAATGCATTGGGTAACGCGAAGGAGTGAAACGTTAAGGTTTCTCCGAAGAGATTTAGGGAATATATTGTGATGGGTATTCCAAACGTAACCAAGAGGGTTACTCCCTAAGTAAGAATTTTATGAATTCCTCAAGTTACCTTTATGTCTTATGTTTTCTATGATTTATTCATGATTTGATATGCCTATGTTTTATTGGTATAGTGTGATTTCATTCTAATGTATATATGAACTCATGTTTCCTTTCCATATTTTTTATAACTATTACTGAGCTTTTTATGCTCATCCCAAGTTTTTGAAATGTTTTTCACAGGTCAAGGGAAAGGTACATGATGTGATGATAGTGTCAAGGATTTGTCAAGAAAGAATCCGTGTTATAATTTAAATATGATTCCGTTGATGGGAAGAATGAATGCTGTCTTTTATGTAACCACTTTGTTTAAATGTGGAATGTAATGCAAGTTTCATGATCCAATTCTCTAAAACTCTAAACCTGAAAAGATCCTCAATGTGTAATCTTGTAATAACTCAAGATTAAGTAAGGTTTTAAGGCTGGGGCCTTATATATATGGATAAAAATTTCCCTAAAAAATATTCTAACTCATTTTATTTGGGTATTAAAACCCTACATTATCCCACATTTTATATTATAGACATTTGTTTCAGAATTAATTGATGATGTAATATATTTAATATTTTAAAAATAAAATAACAAAATTATCAGACACAATCAGATTAAAAATTTTAATGATAAAAATAACATATCAATGATATTACATCATAATATATATTATTAATTTTTTTTTTTAAATTATTGCTTATAGCCTAATTTTATAAAATTATTATACAACGTGAATACAAAGGTTATGCACTCAATTGAAAAATCTAGTATATGATTTTACAAACCTTAAATGCTATAAGGATTGGAATAATAATTTATTTAAAAGAATTTTAAATATAATTCTTATTGATAAGTTAATTTTTAAATGAATATTTTTAAAATCAAAGTTATTATTTATTTTCTAAAATTAAAAACAAATTATAGTCTGAAACATGATAATAAAAATATTGAATCTTATTCAATATTTCAGTAACTTACTAATAATAAATAATAAATATGAATAATAGAAAATATGACGGTTAATGGTGGAAAAATTCAACTTTGTTCTATTTTTTAGAAACTGATAATTTCCAAAATTACATTCATCTGATTTAAATTCTTAATATTTGTTAAACCGCAATTATTTTATCCAACAATATAGGATTTACTTAATCCTTTCTAATGGATCATATGAGTTCAATTTTCACCAAATTATATAAAAAAATACAGATAAAAATTTTAAATACCATTATCTAATATAAATGGCTTGATAATAAACATATATTCAAAATATAGTTAGTTCAATCAAATGGAAGATATCAAAAGAATAGTTAGAAGTCTTAATCTAATACATTAATGTTTATTTATTCTTCCACCTCTATAAAATATATTCAAACATACCAATATAATTTAATTAAAATAATTAATTGAAATAAATCATACTAAATTCCAAGAATAACTATTTATTACCCCACTCCCATTCTTTGGATCTTGAAAACTTTGTGTGACTATTCATATGAACTACCACATCTATGAAGCGATTCATTTTATTTTTAATTTAAAAAAACATTTTTTGTTGTAAATATTGGATTAATTATTATATATGATATTAATTATATAATTATGATGCTATAGTATTTTTATATTACAGAACTTCTTAATCTCCCATCAGTATGAAAATTTTATCGTTCTTCATTTATTCGTATAGACCACCCCTTTCATGAATGATGCATTTTGGTTTTAATTATGATCTTACATTAGAGGTAATATAGTTCGACTTATTGAAAAAATAAGGTATTTATATTCTGAATATTATAATAAAATATTAATTATTTTTCATTTTTTTTATTTTTATATCATTTTAAAAACGAAAATGACATGTTTGTGTGCATGAAGACCTTCACATCATAATAAAAATGATTAATTCTTAATTAAAATGTTATATTGATGGTTTTAATAGTGTAAATAATATAAAAATTAAAAAAAATATTAAAATATTAATATTATGGAGGTGATGAATACATTAAATATATTAATGGAATGAAACCCCCAAATCAAAATATGCATGATAAATAAAACCGTTAACCCCTAAAAAATTGAGTGTAATAAATAATTCAATATAAATGGAAATATGTATTTATGAATTACTATTATCTATAAATACATACAAATATTATTATTGTTAAATATATTAATAACAAGTATAAATTTATTATACACAATTTTGGAATACGTTCAAGGAAAAAGAATAAAAGGTATGTGGTTTTAAAATAATTTTTTTTTATTTTGATCTAATTATGAACAAATATTAATTTATATGGTGAATATATTTATAAATTTAAATATTATACCATGTATCTACCAATAAAAATGTTATTTTTTGTTATGTTTGATGTCAATTCTACCATATCAATTTAAATTTTTAAAATTTCTGTTGATTTTTTTTCGAACGATGTTTTAATTGTTTTTAATGTCTTTTCTAGTGTTTTTATATATTAATAAATACTCGATGAATTATATTATTAATGAATAAATTTATTTTAAATGATAATTTTAAATTAATTTTTCATTTATTTATAATTATTTATATGAAACTTTGAGACATTTTCCGTACAAGTGATTTTAGGTTTTCATTTAAAATACCAACGTTAAATGTTTTTAACGATAATCAAATGAAAAAATTTTGTTTCCATGTTATAAATTATTATTTATAAAATTTCATATAGATGTTTCTATGGTTTTCAAATATAATTCATTTCCCTATATTTTATGTTTTAGTATTCCCTTTAAAAATTATTTAAAAATAAATGATTATTTATTCTTTCATTCATTAAGGAATTATAATATATATATACTATTATTATATATTTATGCCAACTTATATTAATGTTTTTACAAAATTTGGGATATTATCTAATTATTCAATAAAAAATTTGGTTTTTTTATGACTTATGGCCTCTAATCCAATGAATCAAAATTTTAATAAACAATTTCCATTAATTAAATACTTTGGGAGTAGATCATATTTCATGAATCATAAAACAAAAAATAAAGACACATTACACTAATAAACTTAATAAATTATACCATTATATTATATCTGTGATATTAGATGGTATTAGTATAAGTATCCACAAAATAAAAACTATATTATAATTTATAATAAAATAATTTTCCTTTTAAGATTGAAGATACATTTTTTTGTAAAAAATAATAAAATACATTATGTGTTCTAATATAAATATTAATATATATTCAAAAATAAAAATCTTATTTCTTAAATTTAATTTTATATTTAGAATCATTGGGATAAATTTATTTAATAATGAAAATTTTACTTACACAAATCTATATAAGGTGACTCTGATTTATTTCATTTTCAATGATAATGGTCAAAGTGTTGTTCACAATGATTTTTCTTATTAATATATTGAAATTCATATATATATATATATAATTAAATTAATGTAATTAAATTACTGAAACAAATACGAGGTTTTAAAAAATATATAATTATATTAATAAAAATTTTAATTTTAATATATGATAAATTAGGACTAGAACACATAATGGTTAGAATATCTTTTCCCTATTTATAATAATTTTCTATATGTATTTAATTAGATTTTAATAGTTATTTTTCTATTATTTTTAAATTGAATTTGAATAAATAAAGATTAAATATAGGATATTATTATATAAATTTTTAGTTTGTTTTGGTTTTTTAAATATACACGTTAATTTGGTGAAAACTTGTTACTACGATGTAAATAATAAAAATGTAATGTAACAATATAAATGTAAATTACATAAAACATGCATAAAAAGTGATATTTTTGACTAGAGTATCTAGAAAAAATATCATCACATAATATCATATTCTTAATTTTTTAAGGTCATTGACTCTTGAGTAGTGTAATGGTATCATTAAAATAAGAATTTTAATCACAAATTTTTATTTTTCATCACATTTAAAAGTGGATAAATCCTACCCCTCAATGATACATATCCTTATAAATTATTCCTTAAAACCGTATATAATTTTAATCTGCTATATATATCTTTAAAATAAGAAAATTCCTTTTTCTCTAGAAGGTATCATAATATATTGATTTCAATGGATACAGTCTAGAGAAATTTCACGGTCCTAAAAATATTAATACTTCATTGTTAATGATTAATTATTAATATTTCCATCCCAAACATATAATTACCTTAGTAACATAATGACTATAAATAAATTATAATGAAATAATTTGTTAAAAATCGAATGAAATGAATTATTCCTTTTTATCCAATTACTAAAAAAATAATGATGATCATTCATATTTTTAGACTAACCCCTCCAAGAAGAGATGTATTTGAATTCTCCACACCTCATATCTTTTTGGGTAATAAGAATGGAATTAAATACCCAATATCCCTATATAATTCAGCTTCATTTCCAATAAAAATAATTTAATTAAATTGATTATTACGAACATTTAAATTAACCATCATTACCACTCATTGTTTATGAATTTATAATTTTTCACATTACTCCATAGACTACCAACACCATGAAGTAATGTTTCTCACCTCACATCTAGTTAAATTAAAATTAATAAAAAACAATAAAAAATTTTTATCCCTGAAAAATTATTCTTAGTTAAATAATTACAGATTAGAAGGTGTGATATTTTTACAAAAATATATCACATTCGTAATCATAATAATTCATTCATTACCTTTTGTTCATCTAATGGTCTTTCAAAGCACCTACATGAACAATAATATAAAATTAAATCATGGATAACAATATGAAATTAAATAGTAATATTATTAATTATTTTTTAAAATGTAATATCATGATAATAATATTACCATTTAGACATTTAATGGGCAGTATTTATCTAATTATTGAAATATTATCATATATTCTGAAAATTAAAAAAAACCAACATTGATACCATGTGAACATAACATGATGGAATAACATATCATATGCTTATTATTTTATAATTGATTTATATTTTAGTAAATTAAAATATATATTGATGAAAAACATTGTGTTAATTAATGTGTATTGAAATCAACCTAAAAATGCATAAAATAATTAATTACAATAAAATGATGTGAGAAAAATAAGTGATATATATCTAAAAAATTAAAAATATATAATAAAATATTAATTATATAAAAGGTAATATATATTTAACTAGACATATAATGTATATAATCATTATTTTTTATTTAATAAATGATTATTATACATTTGAGTGTCATTTAATTTTTAATGTTTTAGTGAATTAGATTAAAACATGTACAAAAAATAGTATAAATTATAATGTGGACACATTCTGTCAGTATAAAAGTTTCCCAAAATATAAATTTTATAACATTAAACATGATCTAATTTAATTAATATTAATAATAGCTTTCAACATGATTTATTCTTTTCCCTTTACCATCCTAAATCATATTGGAATTTTTTTTAAAAATAGGATGGGAAATAAATTCTATATAAGATACATAAAAAAAGTTATATGTTTTTTAGGATAAATCCATGAAAAAAATGGAAATCATTTTATTAAAAAAAATTAATATTTTCCAAAAAGATAATCATTTTTCTATTAAAATGCTCATTATTTTAAATTCCAAATTATATTGATTTCCAAGAAATATCCTTAGCGATTAAAAAAAATTCATGCTGGTATAATGACATATCATTCTTAGTAATCCCTTAATTTTCCCTTATATACCCCTTATAAATTGAAATAATTTGATATATTACTGGAAACATAATTAACATGGGAGTGTTATCCTTTCTCAATGCGTTGATATTCTATATATTCTATACTTGGGTATAATATTATAAAGATTTACAATAGGATGTAATGGGTCTCATCCTATACTACAAATTATGTCTATGGTGTATATCATATATAAAAAAAATTTATATAGAAATTGTTCACAATAAATTCGTTTAAAATCACATCAAAATATTTTTGATAATATATTATAGATATCAAAGTATATATATTTTTTTTGGAAAGGAATTTTGTATAACAAATTACGAAAAGAATACAAACTTGTGATATCTATGAATAAAATGGATGCACCTAATGGATTGAAAACATCAAATAATGTTTATAGTGGAGGGAAAATGCATTCTCAACATATATGTGAAAACATAACATTCTAATTTCCCTTTTCAAAGATCATAATATATCCCATAAAACACTCATTTTTAAAATCCATTGAAATAATGTCTATAGAGACATAATATTTCCTTTATAGTTATTTTAATACCATAAAAACACCAATAAAATAATTTTTCAAAATATATACAAGGAAGGAATAGAGTTAGAAAATAATTCTATAAATGATTTTTTAATAAAATTTCATTTTCCTTTTTTAAAACACATCACATACGTTTAATATATTCATGAATAAAAAAATCAATGTTAGCTATTTATATTATTGGAAAAAATTTGTTGTTTATTATTCCTCTTATTTTGCTTATTAACAAATTAGATAAAATTACATTACAAATTAATCACTTTCCCATCGTTTGGATGAGTTCATTCAAACTAAAATTGGTAAGTTGAATATGGTGTCCAAGGACTATATTCAATTATATTTTCAATAATAAACAAGAAATAGTTATCATAATTGAATATAAATTACCATTTTAAAAAATCGTGAATGTTGGTTTTGAATAATGATCTATGTTAAAATCCTAGAGTATGTAGGCCTTATGTATAAATGAGAAATACTTCTATTTTCCATTAATCATCATGGATAGAAGAATAATATTATTTTATATATCTATTATGATTATAATATCATAAATAATATTATATATATATAAATATTCTTATATATACAATCCATGTGATGTAGTGGTGAAAAAATAATCACACAGATTCATAGTGGCATTATTCAACAAATAAGAACAAAATATGGTATCATTTTAAAGATAGTGGAAATGTATGATAAAATGAAATATTTTATTTTCAGAAAGATAATTTTCATAAAATTAAAATATTAACAATAATTACGTCATTATTTATAGTCTTGACAGTTGATTATTGGAAGTGAATTTATCAATTTGTGATGAATTCGTCCACCGTACACACAAATTAAGGTTTCGTTTCCCATTTAATGGAACCTGTGAAGGACATTGGTTATAAAATTTATTTTAAAAAATAGAAATATATAGGATATAATAGTGTTATTATATCATCATGGTTGATGAATATTTGGGGGTGGTGGATTAATAAATAAAATAAATATTCTCAGTTAATAATGTTAGCTCCTCTTTGGGCCACATCATCCCGGTTATACCTATAAACATCATAGATTGGCATTTGGATCACAAAAAATCCACTTTGACATGGATATGGGTGTAATGAGAAGATTAGGTATGTAATGTTTTTAATACAAAAGGTCATGTTGTTGTGAGATAAAGAGAAGAGGGTGTGGCCTTTAATAAGTAGGAGAACTTTGCACACATTTAAATCCTAATAATATAATATTTTGCCTATATTTTCCAAAGGAAATGGCTCTAAAATGGAAAATTATCAGGATTTACTTGTTATAAGGTCTAGCATGGGATAGAAAATATATTTTATAATTTTTTTTGTCACAATTAAGCATTAATTTTTTTTAACACCGACTAAACAAGTTTTTACTTTAAGCACGGTAAATTACATAAATGTTTTCACTATTCATTATGAAAAAAACTATGTGATCCATTTTCCATAATATAAATTATATATACTCATTATAATTTTTAGATTTTATGAAATTAAAATTAAATAATTATGAAAATTTATTATAAAGTTAAACTCATAGATGTGGTGAAAATATATTTTTCAACAAGTGTTTTTTTAGGATTATATGATTTTAAATTAAATTCATGACTAATAATCTTAATTATATTAATAAAAATTAACATTTATTTTATTTATTATATATATTTTATGTTAATAATTCATTATTTATTTTTGTCTTACTTTATTAAACTGGTGAAACATTATTAAATAAAAACACTTTCTCTGAAAATGGGGGTTTAAGGCCAAAAATAACATACCCTAAAATTCATTATAAATATGAATCAAATTTAAATGATTCAGAAACCAATTATTAATAGTACATGTTTTATGAAAATAAAACTAAATTTATAGTGATACATTTAAAATAACATATTTATTGAAATGAAATGGTATTTTAATAAAAATCATTTATTTTCAATTTATATTGTTAATTAACCATTATCATAAAAATAACAAAATTTCTCATGATGTAAATTTTTAAATGATAACATCAAAAAATAAATTCATTTTTCCATAAAAATTAGATTATTTTAAAAATACCATTTTAATTAGAAATATTATAAGAAAAAAGTTTAATTAAAAAATATTTCTTTTTGATTTTAATACTACGTAATATATTTATAATGAATATAACTATATAATTCATAAATTTTTATAAAGGAAAGTAATTTATTCACTATTTAATTAGGATGTTACAGTAATACCCCTATTGTAAACTTCATCCTAATAATTTATTCACATATTATACATGTATGTATATCTTTCCCTCATAGAATTTTATATTCCCATGTTGCACATTCAACTATATGGTTTTTATAATAATCCATGACCCAGTGAATTGATGTATTTTGTGATGTGTGAACTATATAGACAATAAAATTAACTAGTCATTCCATATTACTTATATTCTCTTCCAACTGAGCAACATTAGGTTTCAAAGCAAGAGATCAATCTTGCAAGAATTCCTTTAAAAATAAAATATGAAATATGTTGTGTACCTGGGATGAAATCATAGTGAAAGAACCTTGGTAGGCAACCGATCCAAAAATATCAAGGATTTAATATGATATTAAAAACCAAATATTCACCCTTCCATTTTTTCCAAAATGAATTATGATTACCTTTTAGATACTTTGGAAAAGACATAATCACCAACATTGAAAGAAATATCATTATTGATGTCATCAGCATCTGTGTTTTTCATAATCTAAGACCACCTCAAATATTGTGGATTCAAATGAACCTTCTCATCCATTTACTCTACCAAATATTTCCTAATTATCTTCATTTATCAATATTCCTCCCAAAAAAACATATTACTGACAGTTAATTCCATATAATTTCTTAAATAGATCTATCTGTATATTGGAATGAAAGGTTTTATTATAAAAAACTCAACTGAAGAGATTTGTTGATAAATACTTATTTAGTAATCTATTTAAAAATGACAAAGAAAATAATGAAAGTTCTAAATCATATGTTTTGACTATCCATCATATTTTGGATGAAAATACATGCTGAAATTACAATCAATACAAAAAAATTCTTTAGTCCTTCAAAAAAAATATATTTCAACCAAAGACCACTGAATAATACAAAAGAGAGGGTAACTCATTCTAACATGACTATCTACTATATATATAGTCTAGAAACCAAGATCAAAATAATTATATCACCAATGGTATATAAATGTGATGATTTGGTAAATTAATCAATTATTTCCCAATTATATTACATTTGATTTTGGGGTTTTGTACCATTTATTGGAGTATCCAATGATTTGATCTTCTTTTTCTAATTTCTGGAGTTCTTTCAAATAAATTTATGTTTTCAATTCCATTGATATTTTTTCAAATTGGTTGAAAATCCATGAAGATAAACCCTAAAACATGTCTAGTATCCTAGGTATGAGTGTTTGGTTTTATCTTGGTGTGTGAATGGTTATCCAAACCTACATCTGGAAAGAAGAGGGACATATGGTTGACATAGTGTTTAAATTATTGTGTAGGGTAAAATTTCTTCTTTTTAACTGTATTTATTGTTGGTGTATGGTCAGGTACACATTGAGTACTAATCATTTTAACCTACCATGGAGTCCGTAGGAATGGAAATTAAAGATTCATCAATCATAATTAAAATCAAGAAACCCCTAATTAAACCCAAACAACTCCCAACAGAACCTAAATCCAATCCTTATGCTATATGGAATTTTCTATTTCATTTTGGATCTTCAAACATCATTTCATAGTAGATTATGTTTCACACTAATGAGATGATTCTCTTCTGGTGAGTTTATTTATACTTGTTGTTTCATCGCTCAAATTTATTTTATCCCTTTGGATCAGCATATTGGGCTCATATTTTCACAAAGGGATAAAAAATGACATTAACCATAATGTAATGATGGCCCTCCATTTCATAATATCATCAGTATTCAATGCGTAATTGTGAATCATGTGTATTTTCTCTATTATCAAGAGATCCTTATTGATATATATATAGATATCCATCAGCAGGGAAACATTTAGAATTCAATTTTGTTGGATATCAAATTTTTTATGTTGGTTTTTCAATGAATTTAAATTATTTTTTAATTCATTGTTGGTTTATAATTTATAAATTTATGCCTCCTTCAAAAACATGTTCTATAATAATTGATATTTTTTTACTTTAAGAAATTCTCTTTAATATTATTTTAATAAAATTTATCATGGAAATCATCGAAGAGATATAATAATAATCTTAGTCAAATTTTTTAAAAAATAATTATGACATATTTTTGGATTAATCTCATAGAATGATTAAATGATGATTTGTGGAAACTGAGGGAATCAACCCATCATTGTATTCCTAAAATAAAATTAACTGATTAAAATTAAAAGATATAAAGTGTTTGATGTTTTATATGATGATTAAAATAATTGAATTTTTGAAATTTACAGGATACCTAATTGAATAAATATCCCCATCATTTTAAAATATATGATCTACTATGATTGGAAATGGATGATTTATTAGAATTAAAAGATTGTGAAAATATTTTTTTGAAATGAATTAAATCCATTTAACATTATCATAATTCCATTGAATTAATTAGTGTTTTATTTTAGTGAATTAATTTTTTAAAGGACCATTTGTAATTATTATAATGATTTCTCAATAAATGAGTGTATGATTACACTTTGGATTGATTAATTGATGAGATAGTTTTATATTTAAATTGATTATTCTCAACCACTCGGATGGAACATTATGATATTTATCTTATATACTAATCCCTTATTTCAATAGGTTTGATTAATATACACACCATTGATGGTTTTTAAAAAATGAATATTTAAATTGAAGGAAATTAAGGGTAGGAGTGATATATTATTTGAGGGAATGAGACCATGATTGGTTTTGAAAAGGTTCCCAATGGGATCCTTATAACATGATTATCTCACCCACCTCATTTTACTAGACATTGGAACATTGATAGTAAGATGGGATTACAGAGATATATGATCTTTTAGAGGACTCAAACCCCATTTAGTGGACATTTAGTGAACATGAAAGGTTCATGCTACAGATGTGAAACCGTGAAAGAGGGTGTGAAATTATATATTATCCTTGAGACCTCATGATACTATATATAATACCAATGATTATTCATGGTGATATTTTAAGGGATATAATGTGGTGGAATCAATATCATACCTAGGTTGTAGCCATGACCTACATATACATGATCTTGATAAATAAAAGTGTTTATGTTTACTAATTTATAGTACAATTCCAATGATTTGTTTTTATGTTTATTCTTATTGTGGACATTATCTCTATTATACTGACCCTTTTTCAGATTTTGATGTCATGTGTAATTGTTATCCTTTCATGATTATATTTCCTTAACTTATGAAAAAATTTTAATTATTTTTTGGTACATATTTTTTTTTTAAAAGGTGAAATGGAATGTTTTAATGGTTTTGTATTATAAATTGTTTTTAGCTGTTTAAAAAATGTTTTCAAACTAATAATCACATTTTTATATAAATTATATTATGTTAGAATTTCTTACTACCTTTTGAAATAATTTTCCAGATCCTTTAGTGGAATTCCTTTGGGATTTATATCTCACACCCACCTTATGTCATTTGGAGATTTCATTCCATTATGACCGTATAGATTGAGGGCATGAATTTATCCTCTTTTCTGTGTTCAAGTAATGGTGAGAAAGGGTGGGAAGATATGCACATAGTGGGTGTCCATGGAACACTAAGACTGTATTTTTGGAATCTCTTCATTATTAAATGTTTTGTAGAATCTACTTGTACATGCTATGATTATACCGATTTATGTTTATAATATTGTTTCCATTGTATAAATTTTTTCTTTTAATATTTTGTGTTCAAAATCTTTCTCAATGATTATTTTATTAATTCCCAAGCTCTTGTCACCCTTTTATGGAGATCGAGATCACTCTTCATGTTAGTAAAATGTTTTACTAGATAGAAATATAGACGATTCTCTTAGTGGGTTTGATAGAAATTATTTCAATGAAGTGATTTTCATCAAATGAAACCACTATCCTTGAAATACCATATGTTATTTGGGTTGATTACTTGTATAAATGATAAAGATAATGTGTTGGGACTGAACAATTATTTCGTGAGATATTTCTAGATTTCAATCTCCACATGATGATACATGACTAACGTCATATGTGTGAGCACGATGAATTTTTTTAGTAATTAGTTTCCTGATGAAGGATGATGTTTATATTCCTAATGGGACTATAATTTTATTAAATATTAAATTATAATTTTTTTAACTATAATATATGAATGACTGAGGTGGAACTAAGGTTTCATGGTATTGTAAACAATGAGTAATGTGTGTTTCAAATCGAATAATCCATACATAAATAATTGTGAGGTTGGTGTGTGGTATACTAGCCCATATAACCAAGCCATTCATAGTTATAACCTAGTTATAAACTGGATACATTTTATTTTTTCCTCCATGTGACTTAACAAGGTTGAAGTTAGTCAGAATGGTTATAGATGTTGTTTGTTTCAGGGTATAGTTTTGTCATTTCTTCTTTAATCGTTTTCTAATGATTTTAAATCAGTTTTAAATCCACAATATTTTTTATATTTTTATTTGACTGTGTTATTTTTAGAGAAGTAATAAATTATAAAAAGGTGACTTCATAGGGATTTTTTTGAGATATAAATATTATTTTAATAGATACATTTATTATGTGTTACTTTAATTTTTTTTAATTTTGATGGATTTTAAATGAAAATAGATTTGATAATTGGAAAATATAAATAATGATTTTGAATCAATTGATGAATTTCCATTAGATGGTATTAGATTTAAAAAATGTTGATATATTTATAATTTTATATATCATTATTAATGTGATGTGTAATTATTTATAAATGGATTAACCTTTTGGGTTTTAAATTAATGAGAGTTTGATAAAAATAGATTGTGAATTAATTTAAAATAATTTTTCGCTATTTGAGTGTTCATTGATGCATCAGTTGATATTCTTACATTTTATATTGCCCATAAATGTACCCCAAGAACAGGTTCATGAAATGTATAATATAAGGAATCAGATCTGGTCACCGTTAATAACAGTATAAAATACAGGTCATAAAAAGTATAAAAGGGCATTCTCTATACCCATGGGCTGGAATATGTGGCCATGAATCAGTACATCTTGTTTGGGAATGATTTAACTAAGTATGAATTCATAAAACATTAAAAACTGTCAATAATAAGAATATGAAATTTTATTTTCCTAACAAGACCTGATGACAAACAAGAACTGAGTACATGGTTTTAAATAAAGTAAAATAGGTCCAATTAATAATAAAAACATCACCAATCCATCCACAATTTCTCCACATGACAAGGGGTTGTCACCCCCCGAGTCGTCTCCACAACACTGCATCATAGAAGGGGTCTAACAAATCTTACCTCCTTCACCTGAGGCATTGCCTTTACCAGAGTCACACATTACCAAGTATACTTACACCCAACGGGTGTGTGTAGGGTGTGAGACTAATCACAATTGGATACCACCAAATGATACCAAAGAGTAATCAATACAAGGTGAAAAATAAATTAGTTTTAATATGTAGGAAAAGAGATTGAAAATTCCAAGAAATACAGCTTTTATTTTAAAATAGTTTTCAAACTAAATCATTAAAAAACAAAAAATTAATAGAACATGTTATCCACATTAACATATAGCCAAACCCACCCTAAGATAATGTTAAATAAAAAAATCCTACAAGAACGCAAACCAGGAGCACCCCTAGGCACTAGATAGTCTCAGGCCCTATGTACCTCGTACCTCGTTGTAAAGCATCAATCTCACAATCCATTCCCATGAATGAGCACTGTGTAGGGAACATAAACATAACGTAGTGGTCAATAAAAATCATACACATAGTTTAGTTAGAGTTGTTGTTATGCATTTTCTCAGTGAAATAGGGACAATACCCATCCAGATCACTAGACGTACTAGTACATATCCTCCTTCTAAGGTACATGTGTTTTCCCTTTGTGCTCAAACAATTTCTGCATTCCACATAAATCCCTTTGTAATGAAACACTACTATAGGTCACAATAAAAAATAAAGTATCTATTCACACATTATACCACTTAAAGCACACAAAAAATATTAGTATTTTCAATAAAATAGCTTCTCAGAATCTCACATTCTTTTGCACCCTCAACTCCTTGAAATCCCCACATTGCACACCATGTGCAGACTTACAAGTCACCAAAATAGAAATTGAATCCCAAAACCATTTAGTGAAACCAAAATGTCAGTTTATGGGCAGCCCCATAGAATTTAAAAAGTGATATGGTTGTAAAACCCCCATTTTCACACAAATATGGCACTTTATGTTCATATTCTTTACAAACACCATTAAAACAAGTTTTTGAAGAAACAACATAAGGATACAAACATTCAATATACTGTTTCCAGTCCTAATAAAATTAAATAAAATCAAATAAGAAATTATAGTGTATCCACCAAATGAATCGATCTAATATTTCGTTTAAAAACCCTGTTTTCACAAAAAATAGGCTGTAAAAATTCATTCTCTATAAAAAAACATCACAAACCAATTTTCACACCAATAATAAAATGAAATAAACATGAAAATACCATAAATAGTCACAAATAATTCATGCATAATGGAATCACCAAAAAAAATTGTGAAAACTTCGAATCCTTTCTGCGAAAACTCAATCGCATCAGTACTGCACCTCAAGCAGGGTATGTCAAGCCTAAAAAAGAATCTAAAAAGAAGAGAACCCAAGGTTAAACAATAGGCTTGAAACCCTATCCTCTATTAATTTAGGACTCTGAGAAAGAAATAATAATCCTTCTTGGAAAGGGGTGGAACTAAGAGGGAGTGAAAATTACTTGAGGTTTCATGAAGTTCCTCCACCAAATCCCCCTCAAAATGGAGTTCAAATGAAGTTTTTAAGTTATTGTGAGGCTTAAATGGAAGAAATGGTCAATTTTGGACAAAATCTACATGTTTGGTTAAATCCCCGGAAAGAAAATGTGTCATCTAATACATTTTTTAAGACTTGACCATAGGCGCATGGTTTGTGTGCACAGTTTAGAAAACCGTGCAACAAAATCGTGCCCCCACTTTTGTCTCCACAAAACATCTCCAAAAGCCACTATATTTTTTGGGGGATTAGGGGGGAATAAGGGGGATGTTATGATAAAATTTAAGAAATATATGTTCCTTTAATGATGAACTTGATTGTGATAATTTTTTCCACCATAAAAAATTTTCATCCCGTAATGTCGACTAGAGGATTATTCAGAACACCAGAATGTGTACTCATCCTCAACCCATGACTTAAGATCTCAGGTCTCATGTGTATCACTACCATGATACCAACAAACATAGACTAGTGGAAAATACTTAAATTGAAGCACCTTCTCTTGGGAGTCTACTATTTGCACTGGTTGTTAAAAACTGACAAGTCAGTCTCTCTCTCTTGTTCATTCCAACTAAGCACATGGGACTAATACGGGTTATATTTCCCCAACTGGGAGACATGGATAGATGTCAACTGAGATTGCAAAGCCATCATGTTTTCCACCTTTACAATATTCTTTCTAACTTTAAAAGCTCTGACATACCGCATTGTCACCTACCATTTCATTGTAACACCCCAAGCATACATGGGACATTTCCCATTAAATAATGTAGTAGCTTGCGTTGTACACATATTGGAGTTTAAACACACCAAGAACAATAAATGTAGACATTATGAATAGTAATATCTACTTTTTGAATTTTTGTATATTTTATTTTTTAAAATGGACTTCATTTTTGGATTCGGAATATCAAAATTAGTTTATATGTAATTTTTGGTATCTTTCTGAAAACATTCAATTTTTAATTCATAGTGAAAAACACTGCATTATTATTTAAAAATGAAATTTTATTTATGTAATTAGTAATTTTATTTTAAAATATTTTAGGTCAAAATAAAATAATAATACCTATATGTGTTCAATGTTATTCATTGGGGTTGTTTTATAATATATTCATATATATATAATTTTATTGGACTTTTTCGGTCTTTTACCCTCCTTCAAGGAGCATTTGAAAATTAGCATAAATCATAATTTTATAGCTTCTGTAAGTTGAATTTAAAAAATATGAGAGATACGGGTAACATCAAAAAGTAAAATGTGGTACAATAAGATGAAAGTAATTTTTGGTGAATAGTAACTTATGAATATTATTTAACAAGGTTAAAAGTAAATAAGTTAATTAAGGGTAAAAATGATGATACAATTACCCTAACACATGTATTAATTCTATTTGATAAATTTAATTTGACCCAAAACAAGCATAGAGAAAAAATATGACCCCCTTTGGTCTACATGGATTACATTAGGACATTTAATGTTATTTTATTTAAATAAGAGTTAAAAGAGTTAAGTTCAATGTTTAATAACCAAAACATTTTTAATATATAGTTACACACAATATAAATTTTACAGCAAATATTAATTAGAATGATAAAAATATTTCTACATAGTTTTATTTTATTTATTATTTATATACATTAAATAGTTTAATTTATTTATGATGAAATAAGGATGCAGTAATTACCTTTTAATGTAAGGTAAAAATATTTGATATTATAAATATCTAAATAAATGTAATGTGAATCTTTTGAAGAATTCCAATTAGTTTTTTTGGTTAATATGACCTGTTAGGGTTGATGAAAGATTTTTTTCGATGTAATCATGCTGTTATGATTTTCCCAAACTCCAAATACTAAATTGTGTCAAAATTGACATAGTTGAGTTTAAAAAAATATACTATATTATTAATTGTTATAATATTTGTAAAAATATAAGTATTGGAAAAAGGACATAGATAAGGTTATATATATTAATAAATAACCACTTATGGTTTTCTTGGCCTATTATAGTATGTTTATTAACCATATAATAGGAAACTATAAAGAGATGGTAAATGTCAAACTATTTATCTAATAGTTAAATCTAAAAGATAAAGTTAAAATGTTGACCTAAACCTATCTAAAACCTATTTGATGAGAGTTTTTCGACCCATCCCCACATTATCCTCAAAATAAATCCTTTTTTATCCATTATAAATCGAAATATATTTTATTATAAAATAATGTTTCAATCTTTTCCTAATGTGGCCCTCACCTCTCTTAGAAAAGGCTACTTCCCCTTATCTTAATTTCACACCTCCAATGACATTTGTATCAGCCACAACCTACCCTAATATCCATCTAACTTTCATAACAGCAACCTAGATTACATACTTGGATCAGAAAGTCAACAATAGGAACCCTTTTGATCAACTAAAAAGGAATTACCCGAAGAAGAGGTAATAATTTCACCAACCTCTTTCTTGTTCATTTCTTCGTTCACTTCCTCTGTCATTGATTACATACAAAATAATAACTCTAGTACCATATACGTACTGTTATGTTATTATAAATATGGTAAAACCATATTCTTTATTCTATCTATTAAATAAATGAAAAATTCACTTTACATGGGTACGTACGACTTACCGTCTCCATGTCCTGGTGTGGTTTGTTATTGAAAGAAATAATTATATTGGATGGGTATAATGATGAGTATAACTGATGTATATAATTTATATAAAATTTTAATGATTCTTTATATATGATATAACATCCAATTACATAATATTTTACCATCAATATAATGATATTGTTAGTCATGCGTACGTACGGATTACCGTCTCCATGAAAGTGATAAAATTAATTACCAATCATAATCATTCAAAAATAATTTTCATTTTAGGATTACAACTAATATTAATGAAAAGACTATCATTTGGTATATTAATCAAATACATTTTATCCACAAAAAAACATGCCTCGCGTAACCAAATATATAAAGGATAACGAATCAGTTAACACCCAAAATGATGATACTACTGATATAATACTGACAAAGCAATATTAGAGGATCATATATGATATCATATTTATGTATATTGTTATTTTATATTTTAATAACAATGAGTTAACTATTACAGAAGATATTAACATACCCTTGACCAAGGAAAATTTATAGGTAAGTGTTAATTCCAGAATCTCTTCATTATCCAAGGTTGTTTATACGTGAGTATCTACTGGGACATCTTTATCATCCACATCTATGTATCTTAAAAATATTTTTCAAAATATTTTTAATATTTACTATATAATAGGTTAAATTCATTTATACCCTTGTTTTGTTTTTATAAATTGATTAAAATTAAATCTTTTTTTTCATTTTCCAAATAAGGTTCTTTACGTCCTTTTTGAATAAATTATAGAAATAATGTTTTTAAATTATACGGAGGGTGAAACTATTTTCCTCCATAATAAAAACTTTAAAGATTCCCATATTGTATTATAAGAATATTTTTAAAATAAATTTTTTCTTTTACAATTACATGTCTTCTAAATCATTTAAAAAAGGTGATATTTCTCTCAAAAAGTTTTGATTTCATCTTTGTTAACATCCATGATGGATTTTAAACATGTTTGCTGTTGATATATTTTGATACAAAACTTCCAAATTGAATTGAAGGTTTTCTGATATGTTTGGTTATTGATGTGTTTTTTTACATCATTCATGGATTATGGAAAAAGTATCGACATTTCATAAGCAATTATTAATACGAATGTTTATGTTATGTATTAACCTTTTTATATAAAGAATGCATTGGGCTTAGTATGAAATGGGTAGAGCTCGCTAAAAATCCTCAATGCATGGGTTGGCCTTATGAGGAAAACTACAGTCTTGGTACAAGTACTTGAAAAAATTTTATTTGTAGTGTTGGAACAAGACATAGACTATGTGGTTATGAAGTCTGGCATTATGAATTCCCTAATTATGAATATTGATATTGATATTGAATGTGATTATTCAACTAATAGAATATCTATGTGAATAAGTATGTAAAATTATTGGATTTTATATTTTCCATATTATGATGATTTTAATATTTAAAGGACTTTTGTTTGAGTCTTATACATTTACTTAAATGTTTATTCTTATCTATGAATGTTTCATTTATATTGTTATCCTTACTGAGAATCTGAACTCAGCCATTTCTATGTTTTACTTTTTCTAGGATGTGAAGAAGTATTTTATGGTTGACTCATAGGGATAGGATAAAGATATATGTGTTCTCAAAAGGGGAAAAAATGTTAATGATGTTTTTATTTCATGATATAATATAAAACATTTGAATGTATCTAGTACTTCCTAGGATACTAAGATTATCATTCATTTGAGACATTATTCCTCATATCATGCCAATGTTATGTAATAATGTGTCGAATCTTGGTAACTAGGGTCAGGGCGTTACAGTTGGTATTATAGGAAGATTAGTACAAACCTTGGAAGCTAGATTTTGAAAAACTCTTATTTGAGAACATTACCCTAAGATAGAAATTGAGGATTAGTATAGAAGAACATCATAAAATTTTTTCAATGAGGAGATTTTGTGAGTTTTCCATGAAATGCATCCATGTCTAGATACGAGCAGGTAGAGAAAGATCTGGATCAAATGTACCTAAGGGTAAAACCTGAAAACACTGCTTTGAGCTAGACTCAAATTGGAATTGGTGCAAGACATCGGGCCTTGCTACACTTTTGGGTACGACACTCCTGTTGGATATTCTTAGGATAATTAAAATTTTCTTCACAAACCATTACGAAGGATTTATGATTATATATCTCATAAAAAAACATTTTTATGATTATAGATTATATACAGAAAATGTTCAATTTATGTTATGTGTTTTACACGTTCAAAATTTTTATTGTGATTAATAAACTAATCTACTGTATGTCATTGTTTAGAAATGGATCCTAGTTTATGGAATGTAAATTTTATCAATGCACATAATCCATTTAGGTATTTTACTCCTACTCATGATAATTATAGTGGATATGGTGATGCAACTAGTGAGGATCAGATTATCACATTACTGGGAAAACTCACTCAGGTTATGAATATTAACCTTACACATATAGAGCACCCTAATCCACAACATGGATGATCGATTTCATACCGCTTCATTAGGAAAAAAGCACCAAAATTTAATTGGACTACAAATCCATTAGTACATGAGAAAAGGATATGTAACCTCCCAAGTAATTAATGAATAATAGATATTTTTATCTATGTCTATTAATGAACTAGATAGTGTTTTAGAGGCTTAAAATGAAAATAAATCCAATCTTAAGCATGGAATACACTAATATTTTTAAAAGATTGTTTTACTGCCTTTGGATGGAAAACCCTTTTTAAATCTATCTTTTGACAATTTTGTAAACTATGTTTGTCAAAATAAACTTATTATTTATGATTGGGACATCAAAATTTACTTTGTGTGAGTTTTTAATATTTTTCTGACAATGTTCATTTTTTTATGAATAGTTAAAAATACTGCATTTTACATCAAAACTGCTTTTTAATCTAATTTATTTATATAATTAGATTATCTATTGAATTTGTCTTTAGGTGTAATCTGAATATATTTTTTCCATTTAATCCAATGGTGGAAATTGGAATCAATTTTACTTTGAAATTGGACTTAAACTGGTGCCAATCTTTTGATACTTAATGTTTCATAAAAACACGCTATTTGCTCTGATAGCGGGAATTAATTATTAAATTAATTAACGCAATTTATATGTTTTGAATTTTGTAAAATAGACTTCATTTTTGAATTCAGAATATCAAATATAGCTTAGGGTGAAGTTTTGGTATTTTTATGAAAATCTTCAATTTTTGATGAATAGTGAAATCACTAAGTGGTAGTTAAAGAAACTGATTTTCCATTTAAATGAAATTTTGCCACCTTTGTGTTTTCAATTTCAAAAAATCCGACATACATGGTTGTCATTAAGAAGTAAAATGTGGTTCAATGGGATTAAAATAATTTTTTGGTGAATAGTAAATTATTAAGTTTTTAATCGCGATTAGTGGTAATTAGTGTAGTTTAAGGTAAAAATAATGCTTTAATAATATGAAATGGCCTAGACACGGGTCCTAACCTTATTGGATGTGTCATGGCCGACCAATACAATTCATGGGGAAACTTGGGGACCCCATGGAGCCACTTTGGTTGGGAAATGACATAAATAACTTTTTATTTAATGTAAAAGTAAAAATGACACAAACATAATATGTTTTACGAAATTTTTTTTTAAATGGGGTTATACAAGTCTGATTTTTGACTGTAAATATTCATTGGAAAGAGAAAAATATTTCCTACATCATAGTAGTTTTTTTATAATTGTTTGAAATTATATAAATAAATTTATTTACTACATCATAATGATGTAGCGATTACCTCATTAATAAAGGATTAAAAAAAATGAAAAGATAATGTAAATTCTATGACCTAAACATGCCCAAAACCTATTGGATGGGTGGATTTCGAACCCGTATCACCTTATCCTCGAATTATATCAATGTGGGACCATTTAAATCCGAAACCCATTTTAAAATAAAGTAATATTTCTTTACTTTCCAAGAGTGCCCCTCCTCTCCTCTTATAAAGGCCCCCACCTCTACCTCCTTACCCACACCCCCAAAGCCTTTGGCTCGGCCAACCCCTGCCCATTTTGTCTCTCAACATCCCTATATTACTCCTTGAAGCCTCACTTTGGGCATAAGACTTCCCAAGAAAGCCTTTGAGCTCAAACCAAAGAGAGTTACCCGATTTTAAGGTAAAGTATTCACTTGAGTCCGTTTGTTTTATTTTGCTTCTCCACCCCCCTAAAATCTTTTTATTCTTTTATTTTGTAACAACTCCAGTATCCTCAATATACTAGGATGTTTTTATAATAAGGATTCGAGATACACTTACACACACCTACATCTAATGGTTAAAGGACATACTGTTTCCGTGGATGGTGAATTTATGCCTCCCGAAACGATGATTGTTCAACATTCTTTTAACACCTTCAAAGGTGGCCATTAAGATGTAACTATATTTATATATGATATATAATATGTTTATGTTTTCCTTAAGCTTCTGTATTTTTCATTTTGTGCATACCTTTATGGTTTCCATTATTGGTAAACGCGATATCTTCATTTAAGTAATAGCGGACTACTGCCCCCTCAAAGTGATTTGATTCGTTAAATACCATATGTGGGATGTATGAAGGATGGAAATATGATATTATATATGATATTATACTATAATTATAATATACCTTTATATCATTATTATTCCATTCTATAAAATACGAAATAGAAATGAAAGTAGCGTTCATGCGTACGTACGGCTTACCGTCTCCATGAACGGTGCATTCCATTTCTTACCTCTAAATGATTATGTAATATTTTAAATGCACGTATATACTGGATATATATTATATATATGATATATACATCATGATTATAATCCTGGATATAATGGATACATGAACAACTTGTAATTATAAATGGTTTATTTTGAATCAAGTACCATTGATCGTTAAAACGACCATTATTAACTTAAATAATTACATATTTTTCATTACATGGAAATAAGTGATATAAAAGTAATAATGAACTTGAAAAAGGTTCTTAAGAAAGTATAAATTAACTCATGTTTATTATTCAGGGCATTAAAGAACGATCGAGTCAAGTCGGACCCGAGGTATGGGACTTCGTCTAAATCTCCTTTCATTGAGGCATATTTTGTTTTATAAAAAACCTTCTTTTATACAGTGTATAAAACCCTTTGACTTATACGTTTATTCAAAAGGATTATCTTTTATACGAAGTGTTTACTAAATGAAAAAAGGGAATGTTTTTGTCATACGTATGCGGCGACAACGACTTCTCTACTGTCGTGACCGTTATTTGAGTTTCGGCTTCCTCTATAATCCATACCTTATTTTTAAAAGAAAAATAAATACCATGTTTTAATTTTATTTTATTTTGGTATTGAAAATGGTTTTCATAATTTTTTTATATCAATGTGTTGTATTGATATCTTGTGATTGATTGGTGGAAATGTTATGTTTCCTTTATACATGTTTTATGTGATATGATTATGTTGAGGTTCTTGGGCATTATTATAAAGACGAGTAGTTTCGTGATAAACTAAGGGTGGGTGAGCCCGATATAGCTCTCCAATGCATTGGGTAACGTGAAGGAGTGTAACGTTAAGGTTTCTCCGAAGAGATTTATGGAATATACTATGATGGGTATTCCAAACGTAACCAAGAGGGTTACTCCCTACGTAAGAATGTTATGAATGCCTCAAGTTACCTTTATGTCTTATGATTTCTATGATTTATTCATGATTTGATGAGGTATGTTAAAGTTATAATGTTTTATGGGTAAATTATGATCTCATTCATATGTATATATGTACCCATGTTTCCTTTCCATATTTTTATATCCCTTACTGAGCTTTTTATGCTCATCCCACATTTTTGGAAATGTTTTTCACAGGTCAAGGGAAAGGTACATGATATGATGATAGAGTCAAGGAAGTGTCAAGAAAGAATCAATGTTTTATTTTAAATATGTTTCCATTGATGGGAATGAAGAATACTATCTTTATGTAACCACTTTGTTTATATGTGGAATGTAATGAAAGTTTTATGATCTAATTCTCTAAAACTCTAAACCCAAAAAGATCATCAATGTGTAATCTTGTAATAACTCAAGATTAAGTAAGGTTTAAGGTTGGGGCCTTATAGTTGGTTTCAAAGGTCGGTTTAGATAACTTTAGGAGTTAGAATTCTATTAAATTATTATCCAAAAATATTATTTTTGAAATGATATAGCATTTTAAGATTACCATGTTGCTTCATCTAAGACATGTTTTTTCAGAATGGTTTTCCACAGAGGAAACATGGAAGCAGTTCTAGGAAGGCATACAAAAGGAAATAACATTCCGAATCAGCATCATGAGATGGTTGGAATTGGAACTGAACAGTTTTTTGCAGTGATGGCACAGTTGACTCAGGCTATAAATGGTGGTGGTATCCATGCACGAGATCAGCCAGATCAACCGCAGAGGAACATGTCAGTGGTGGAACATTTCATGAGGCAACATCCCCCATCATTCAGAGGATCATCTGACCCTGTGTTAGCTGAAGGGTGGATTAAAGAACTGGAGAAGATTATGGATGTCATGGGGTGTTCGGACAATCAAAAGGTTAGTCTTGCTATTTACCGTTTGGAGGAAGAGGCAGATCAGTGGTGGTTGATGGTTAAAAATATCAGGGACGCTGAGGAGATTGATGCTCTCGACTGGGATGAATTCAATGGTATGTTTCTTAAGAATTATTTTCCTAAGGCTATTTGACTTATGATGGAAAAGAAATTCTTGGAATTGAGGCAAGAGGAAGACTCAGTGGCTACCTATGAAGAAAGGTTCACTCGATTGGCAAGGTATGCTCCAAATTTTATCCGAGACCTTGATAGTAAAATCAATCGTTTTTACTCAATATTAAAGCCAAAATATCGAAGGGAATTGGCTTCTCGTGAGTTTAAAAGTTATGAAAAGCTTGTTCGATGTGCTGAGAAGGTGGAAATGGAGTTTTACGATGACCAAGTGTTCTATAACAACCAGCAGAAGAAGAGACCGAGGTGGCAGTAGAAAGGTAAGAATTCTTCATAAAAGTCTGATGGTAAGAAAACTAAGTTTCTAGTTTGTGATAAATGTGGAAAAAGGCATGCGGTGGAATGTCTTCTGAATTTTGGAAAGTGCTACCGATATGGTAAGATGGGACATAAGGCTCGTGATTGCACTGAAAAAGATCAGGGAGATGGTAAGACCAAATTTGATTTACAGTTAGTGAAATGTTATAAGTGCAATGAGATGGGTCACTATGCAAACGAGTGTCTGAAAAAGAGCTTGACTGATGGGAAGCAGTTAGACTACAAGAAGAAAGGGGTGGTGAAATCTTTTCCAACTACTTCGGTAGACGTCAGGTCATCAAATGATGTTTTATCAGGTACTTTGTTTATTTTTTCAGATTATGCCAGTGTGTTGTTTGATTCGGGGTCTACAAATTCCTTCATCTCTGAAATCTTTTCTATTAAAATGGTAATACCATCTCCAGAAATGACTCCTGAACTTTTGGTAAAATCACCTGGGGCAAATGTTGAGGAAAAAAGAATTTATAAGAATCTTCCTATCCTTATCTGTGGAAAGAACCTACTTGCAAACCTTATTGTTCTACTTCTAGTAGAGTTTGATGTTATCCTGGGTATGTATTGGCTCTCTATTTACCATGCTAAGATTGACTGTAGAGCTAAAGAAGTTTCTTTTTAGAAAGACTTTCAGTTTGTGTACAAGAATGAACCCTTACTGTTGATAACTTATCAAGAGGCCAAGAAACTTGTAAAAGATGGAAATGAATGTTACCTTGCACACATCGTTGAAAATAAAGGAACTGTTCTGATTAATGATGTGCCAGTGGTAAATGAGTATCCTGATGTTTTTCCTGATGATTTGCCTAGAATAATACTAGATCGGGAAGTTGAGTTTACTGTTGACTTAGTTCCTGATGCTAAGCCAATTTCAAAACCCCCTTATCGAATGGCTCAAATTTAACTTTTAGAGTTTAAGGAGAAATTTCATGATTTATTAGAGAAAGGATTCATTCGACCAAGCACATCACCTTGGGGTGATCCTGTTTTATTTGTTAAATAGAAATATGGTTCTATGATACTTTGCATTGATTATAGGGACTTGAATAATATCAATATTAAGAACAAATATCCTTTGCCTCATATCGATGATTTGTTTGATCAGCTCCAGGGAGCTCAGTATTTTTCAAAGATTGACCTGAGATCGGGGTACCATCAGCTGAAGGTAAAGGAAGAAGATGTTCCGAAGACCGCGTTCCATACGAGATATGGCCTATATGAATTTTTAGTAATGCCTTTTGTGCTAACCAATACACCTGCTGTTTTCATGGAATTAATGAATAGAATTTTCCATGAGTTATTGGATAAGATTGTGGTGGTTTTCATTGATGATATTTTGGTGTTTTCTAAAAGTAAAGAGGAGCATGAAAGACATTTAAGGGTTATCTTACAAAACTTAAAATAAAAGAAACTGTACGGAAAATTCAGCAAGTGTGAGTTTTGGTTGCAACAAATTTCTTTCCTTGGTCATATTGTTTCTAAAGATGGGATAACTGTTGATCCTGCAAAAACAAAGGTTGTTGAAGAATGGCCAAGACCCACAAATGTAATCGAGATTCGTAGCTTCCTTGGTTTGGTAGGCTATTACCGAAGGTTTGTTAGAAATTTTTCACGATTATCTAGTCCAATGACTAAGCTAACTCGGAATGATGTTAAGTTTATCTGGACAAAAGAATGTGATGATTGTTTTCAGGAATTGAAAAAAAAGATTGGTGAATGCTCTAGTTTTGGTACTACCTTCCATGAATGGTGAGTTTGTTATATACAATGATGCTTCATTGAATGGACTTGGTTGCGTCCTAATGCAGAATGATCAGGTAATTGCTTATCCTTCACGACAGTTGAAAACTCATGAGGTAAATTACGCTACACATGATTTGAAATTAGCTGCTGTTGTTTTCGCTTTAAAAATTTAGAGGCATCACTTGTATGTAGTAAACTGTGAAATATATACTGATCACAAAAGTTTAAAGTATATATTCACTCAGAAATAATTGAACATGAGACAAAGGAGATGGCTAGAATTAATCAACGATTATGATTGTACAATTCATTACCATCAGGGAAAAACAAATAAAGTGGCTGATGCTTTGAGTCGAAAAAGTAATGCTTCATTAGAAATGTTGCATTTGGAACGTGATCCTTTGGTTAAGGATTTTATGAACTTTGGAATAGAAGTTGTTGGTGCAGGAAGTTCATCTGTTTTGTTTCATGTATCAGTGAGATCATCTCTATCAGATAGAATCAAGCAAGCACAGAAGCAAGACAATGAGTTGCAGAAAAAGGTAGAGCTGGTTCAGAAAGGTAAGTTGCCTGAATTCAACATTGATAATGATTGTTCTTTGAGATTTTGGAAGAGATTGTGTGTGCCTTGTGATTCACAGTTGAAGAGAGAGTTGTTATGTGAAGCTCATAGTTCTCCGTTTTCTGTTCATTCAGGCAGTACTAAGATGTATAGAGATCTTCGGGATTATTACTGGTGGGATGGAATGAAAATAGATATTGCTGACACTACTGTGAAGTGTTTGACTTGTCAACAGGTTAAAGCAGAGCGGCAGTTACCGAAATGGATGCTTCAGCCTCTACGAGTGCCAGAGTGGAAATGGGAGAATATATACATGGACTTTGTTGTGGGATTACCGAAGACATCTCGAGGTAATAATTCAATCTGGGTTATTGTTGATCGCTTGACCAAGTATGCTCATTTCCTTGATATACAAGATAAATTTTCCCTTGATCAACATTTCCATTTGTATCTTAAAAAGGTAGTCAGGTTACATGGAGTTCCTCTCTCCATTGTATCTGACCGTGATCCCATGTTCACTTCTAACTTTTAGAAAGGCCTTCAGAAGTCGTTGGGTACTGAATTAAATTTTAGTACAGCTTTTCATCCTCAATTAGATGGGCAGTCAGAATGAACAATTCAGACCTTGGAGGATATGCTACATGCTTGTTCGATGGATTATCAGGGAAGTTGGGACCAACATCTTTCTTTGGTTGAATTTTTATATAATAACAGTTTTCATTCTAGTATACAGATGGAACCATTTCAGGCATTATATGGAAAGCGGTGTCGAACTCTAGCTTTCTGGGATGAAGTGGGTGAAAGGAAGTTGATGGGACCAGAATTGGTAGAAGAGATGGCAGAAAAAGTTCAGCTGATTCAGAGGCACATGAGAACTGCTCAGAGGAGGCAGAAGTGTTATGCATACAACAGGAGGAAGGATCTATCTTTTGAGGTAGGTGATAATGTTTTTCTCAAAGTATCACCATGGAAAAGTGTGATGTGATTTGGTAAGAAAGGAAAGCTGAGTCCAAGGTTCATTGGACCATATGAAATTCTGGAGAGAGTTGGATCAGTTGCTTACCGGGTGGCTTTACCTCCGAGTTTATCTCAGGTACACAATGTTTTTCACGTTTCAATGTTGAGAAAGTATATGCCAGATCCATCTCGTGTTTTGAGTCCAGAGGTAGTTCAGCTGGAAGAGAACCTATCTTATGAGGAACAACCGGTCTAGATTCTTGACCACAGGGAGAAAGTGTTATGGAATAAGGTGATTCACCAGGTAAAGGTTTTGTGGAAAAACCAAATGATTGAAGAGGCAACATGGGAATCTGAAAATGCAATGAGGGATTAGTACCCCCATTTATTTGATAAGTAAATAAATTGTGGGGAAGCAATTTTCTAAAGGGGGGAAGGATGTAACATCCTATGTAAGTAATGAATAATAGATATTTTTATCTATGTCTATTAATGAACTAGATAGTGTTTTAGAGGCTTAAAATGAAAATAAATCCAATCTTAAGCATGGAATTCACTAATATGTTTATAAGATTGTTTTACTGCCTTTGGATGGAAAACCATTTTTGAATATATCTTTTGACAATATTATAAACTATGTTTGTCAAAATAAACTTACTCTTTATGATTGGGACATCAAAATTTACTTTGTGTGAATTTTTGGTATTTTTCTAACAATGTTCATTTTTTTATGAATAGTGAAAAATACTGCATTTTACATCAAAACTTCTTTTTAATCTAATTTATTTATATGATTAGATTATCTTTTGAATTGGTCTTAAAGTTTTATCTGAATATATTTTTACCATTTAATCTAATGGTGGACATTGGAATCAATTTCACTTTGAAATTGGACTTAAACTGGTGCCAATCTTTTGATACTTATTATTTCATAAAAACACGCTATTTGCTCTGACAGCGGGAATTAATTATTAAATTAATTAATGAAACTTATATGTTTTGAATTTTGTAAAATATACTTCATTTTTTAATTCATAATATCAAATATAGCTTAGGGTGAAGTTTTGGTATTTTTTTGAAAAACTTCAATTTTTGATGAATAGTGAAATCACTAAGTGGTAGTTAAAGAAACTGATTTTCCATTTTAATGAAATTTTGCCATCTTTGTGTTTTGAATTTAAAAAAATCCAACATACATTGTTGTCATTAAGAAGTAAAATGTGGGTCAATGGGATTAAAATAATTTTTTGTTGAATAGTAACTTATTACGTTTTTAATCGCGATTAGTGGTAATTAGTGTAGTTTAAAGTAAAAATAATGCTTTAATAATATGAAATGACCTAGACACATGTCCTATCCTTATTGGATGTGTCATGGACGACCAAGAAAATCCATGGGTCAACTTGGGGACCCCATGGAGCCACATTGGTTGGGAAATGACATAAATTACTTTTTATTTAATGTATAAGTAAAAATGACACAAACATAATATGTTTTACAAAAAAAAATTTTAAATGGGGTTATACAAGTCAGATTTTTGACTACAAATATTCATTGGAAGTCTAAAATAATTTCCTACATCATAGTATTTGTTTTATAATTTTTTTACATTAAATAAATAAATGTATTTATGACATCATAATGATGTAGCGATTACCTCATTAATAAAGGATTTAAATAAAATGAAAAGATAATGTAAAATATATGACCTACACATGTCCAAAACCTATTTGATGGGTTGATTTCGAACACTTACCACCTTATCCTCGTATTATATCAATGTGGGACCATTTAAATCCGAAACTCATTTTTAAATAAAGTAATATTTCTTTACTTTCCAAGAGTGCCCCTCCTCTCCTCTTATAAAAGGCCCCCACCTCTACCACCTTACCCACAATCCCAAAGCCTTTTTCTAGGCCAACCCCTGCCCATTGTGTCTCTAAACATCCGTCTCTTACTCCTTGAATCCTCACTTTGGTCAGAATACTTCCCAATGAAGCCTTTGAGCTCAAATCAAAGAGAGTTACCCGATTTTATGGTAAAGTCTTCACTTGAGTCTGTTCGTTTTATTTTGCTTCTCCAACCCCCTAAACACATTTTATTATTTTCTTTTGTAACAAATCCAGTAACTTCAATATACTAGGATGTTTTTATAAGAATTATTTGAGATACACTTACACACACCTACATCTAATTTTTAAAGGACATACTGTTTCTGTGGATGGTGAATTTATGCCTCCCTAAACGATGATTGTTCAACATTCTTTTAACACCTTAAAAGGTGGCCATTAAGATGTAACTATATTTATATATGATATATAATATGTTTATGTTTTCCTTAAGCTTATGTATTTTTCATTTTGGGCATACCTTTATGGTTTCCATTATGGGTAAACGCGATATCTTCATTTTAGGAATTGCGGACTACCGCCCCCTCAAAGTGATTTGATTCGTTAAATACCATATGTGGGATGTATAAAGGATGGAACTATGATATTATATATGATATTATACTGGAATTATAATATAATTTTATATCATTATGATTACATTCTATAAAATATGAAATAGAAATGAAAGTAGCGTTCATACAAACGTACGGCTTACCGTCTCCATGAACTGTGCATTTCATTTCTTACCTCTACATGATTATGTAATATTATAAAGGCATGTATATACTGGATATATATATGATATATATGATATGTACATCATTATTATAATCCTGGATATAATGGATACATGAACATCATGTAATTATAAAGGGTTTATTTTGACTCAAGTTCCAATGATCGTTAAAACGACCGTTATTAACTTAAATAATTACATAGTGTTCATGACATGGAAATAAGTGATATAAAAGGAATAATGAACTTGAAAAAGGATCTTAAGAAAGTATAAATTAACTCATGTTTATTATTCAGGACATTAAAGAACGATCGAGTCAAGTCGGACCCGAGGTATGGGACTTCGTCTCAATCTCCTTTCATTGAGGCAGATTTTGTTTTATACACAACCTTATTTTATACGGTGTATAAAACCCTTTGACTTTTATGTTTATTTAAAAGGAATCTTTTTTATACGAAGTGTTTACTAAATGAAAAAAGGGAATGTTTTTGTCGTACGTATGCGGCGACAACGACTTCTCCGCCGTCGTGACCGTTATTTGAGTTCCGGCTTACTCTACAAGCCATACCTTCTTTTTAAAAGAAAAATAAATACCATGTATTAATTTTCTTTTATTTGGGTATTGAAAATGATTTTCATAATGGTTTTATATCAATTTGTTGTATTGATATCTTGTGATTGAAAGGTGGAAATGTTATTTTTCCTTTATGGATGTTTTATGTGATACGATTATGTTGAGGTTCTTGGGCATTATTATGAAGACGAGTGGTTCTGTGATAAACTAAGGGCGGGTGACCCCGATATAGCTCTCCAATGCATTGGGTAACGTGAAGGAGTGTATCGTTAAGGTTTCTCCTAAGAGATTTAGGGAATATAATGTGATGGGTATTCCAAACGTAACCAAGAGGGTTACTCCCTACGTAAGATTGTTATAAATGCCTCAAGTTACCTTTATGTCTTATGATTTCTAGGATTTATTCATGATTTGATGAGGTATGTTAAAGTTCTTATGTTTTATGGGTAAAGTATTATCTCATTCTTATATATATATGTACCCATGTTTCCTTTCCATATTTTTATATCCCTTACTGAGCTTTTTATGCTCATCCCCATGTTTTTTGAAATGTTTTTCATAGGTCAAGGGAAAGGTACATGATATGATGATAGTGTCAAGGAAGTGTCAAGAAAGAATCCATGTTTTATTTTAAATATGTTTCCAATGATGGGAATGAAGAATACTATCTTTATGTAACCACTTTGTTTATATATGGAATGTAATGCATGTTTTATGATCTAATTCTCTAAAACTCTAAACCCAAAAAGATCCTCAATGTGTAATCTTGTAATAACTCAAGATTATGTAAGGTTTAAGGCTGGGGCTTTATAGGATAAGTTCTTTAGAAAAAATACTTCATGCTTTGGGGAGTAGAAAAAGAGAAAAATTTGTCCTGATAGTTTATCCCCTCACAGGGTATGCAGATCAAAAGTGGCCATTAATACAAAACACAAAGGAAGAAAAAGAAGTATCGAAAATGAAATGTAAGGAGATTAAAGATATTTTCTTAGAAAAATACTTTCATCGTGGCCATTTTGGTGGATATAGATAGAAAATTTCTGAGTCTAAGGAAAAAAGGAGGATGAGAATGTGGAAAAATATTAGGCTAACATTATAAGGCTATCAGGTCATGAAATAGATTATATATGTATCCCAAATAGTAATATTGATTGGTTCTTTGATGGGTTAAATCTGTTTCTCCATCAAGCGATTGTCTCACAATCCTTCTCATCGTACAAAGATATTTTTTCATGCGCTATCAAGACATACAATGAATTCACTACGTCTTATGACATTAAATAATTGAAAGAGAACAAGGGATCTATTGAACATTCAATAAATGGAAATAAGTGGAAGAAGGGAATAGTTGAATATCCATCACGTGGTAAATGTGGGAAGAAACACCCCGGTACTCACTAGAAGAGAATCAGAATCTGTTACGCATGTGGGGAAAAGGCCACTATAATCATGATTATAAGGGGAAGAAAGAGGTTGTCAATGTTGAATGCTATTATTGTAGAGAAAAGGGGCATTAGGAAAATGAATGCCTTAAGAGCCAAGGGAACATAACTCAGAAAAGTCCAAGGGGAAAGTCTAAGCATAAGTGATAACTACTACAGAGTTTCGAGCTCCGAATGATGTGGTGGAAAGTAATTTAATGGTTTAATCATGATTATAAAATTGTTTATTTGATTATGGATCATCGCACTGTTTCATATCGTTTCATTTTTCAATGAAAATTAGATATTTTCAATTTGGCATAACAAGGGAGTTTTTAGTTAAAACTCCTAAGGGAAGTATCATCGGAGCAATGTTTTGTGAATTAGTTCCCAATAGGGAATATAAATATTATTTATATAATGATCTGATTGTCATAACCATGATTGAATTTGAAATAATCCTCGGAATGGATTGGATTTCAGACCATGATGTGAAAATTTATTTTAAGAAGTTGGAGGTTCCAATTTTTGATAATGATAATAAGTACATTATCTTTAGTGTAGAAACATAACCAACTAATTCTTATCACAATCCAACCCTATTAGCTCTACTAAATTCAATTATTGGGGAGGAAGAGAATGAGAAAACTATCGGTGAGGAAAAGAATGTTCGAATAGAGGATGTACCTATTGAGCAATAATATTTTTGATGTGTTTTGAAGGGATTTACCTAGACATCATCCATAATGAGAAATTTTGTTCTCCATTGATTTAATTCCTTATTAAAGGACTATAATAGAGACCCATTATAGAATTTCCATTGTGGAATAATTGGAACTAAAGAAAAAACTAGAATAATTGATTAATAAGTTATTTATTCACCCAAGTGTTTCTCCCTGGGGATCCCCTGTTCTTTTTGGTAAGACGAATGATGGATCTATGAGGTTGTGCATTGACTACAGGGAGATCAACACTGTAAAAATAAAGAACAAGTATCCCCTACCTCACATTGATGAATTATTCGACCAACATCATAGAGATACATATATTTAAAATGTTGACCTTCAATCGGGATATCATCAGTTTTCTGTGATGAAGGAATAAACTCCGAAAACAGCATTTCAAACCAGGTACGAGCATTATGAGTTTATAGTAATGCCTTTTGGATTGACTATTTCACCCTATCTCACCTTAGATCTAATGAATAGAGTTTCAAATAATAACATAATGAATTTGATGCGGTATTTGTTGATGATATCTTGGTATACTCAAAAATCTATGAAGATAATAAAATCACTTGCGTGCTATTTTAAAAAACCTTAGAAGAAATGAATTATATGGGAAGTTTAATAAGTCTGAATTTTGGCTTCAAGAATTTTTTTTGGGGCCATATTTTATCTTTGGGTAGAATCTATGTTGATCCTTTAAAAACCTAGGTAATCCATGAAAGGCCAACATTGATGAGTATAACTGAGGTACATAGTTTTATTGGTTTATTAAGATATTATCGATGTTCCGTCCAGAATTTTTTCTGGTTCGCTATCCTAGTAACCAATTTCACACGTAAAGGGGTTAAATTTTTTTGGAAAAAAGAGTGTAAATAATGTTTTTGAATAACTAATGAAAATATTAGTCAATGTTCCTATCTTGACTCTACCATCAGAGAACAATGAGTTTGTAATTTATAGTGATGCTTAAAAGAAAGGACTTGGTTGTGTCCTCATGCAGCATTATAGAGTTATTTTCAATGCATCACGATAGATAAAAATTAATGAGAAAAACAATCACACTCATGATCATGATTTAGAAATTATAATCTTTGCTCTGAAATTATAGATACACTATCTCTATGTTGAATAATTTGAGATTTATACTGAAGACAATAGTTTGAAGTATATTTTATCACAAAAAAAATAACTCAACATGAGGAGAAGGTGATGGCTTGAACTACTCAAGGATTATGATTACATAATAAACTACCACCCACGGAAGGAAAATAAGATGGAAGACGCTTTGAGCATAATGGTTCATGATGTTTTGAACAAGACGAGAGTTGAAATGGATCCAATATACACAAATCTAGAAAAGATGGATATGGGAAAACCCATGAAAGGTGAAACATAAATTCTTTTTTAAATGGATTACAAATCATCTTTACTATAAAGGATAAAAATTTCTCAGACTGATGATGAAGAATTTCAAAATAAAATTAATTTTTTGAATGATGATAGATTAATCGACTTTTTATATGAAGGTGGAATTTTAAAATTAGGGTAGAGACATTGTGTTCTCAATATAACTAATCTAAAAAGTTAATTGTGGGATGATACTCATCACTCCATTTTCTCTATACACCCTGGTAGCACTAATATGTATAGATATTTGAAAGAACATTTTTTATGGGACAACATGAAGAGAGATATTTATGATTTTGTGTTGAGATGTATTTTTTTCCAACAAGAGAAAGCTGGAAGAAAACATCCTAGGGGAGTCATGCAACCTCTTCCGATACCAGAATGGAAGTGTAATGATATTATGATGGACTTTTTCATTTGACTACTGATGACTCTTAGATAAAATGATGCAAAATGGGCTATTTTTGATCATCTTACCAAGTCATAACATTTTAATGCTATAATAGAATATTTAAAACTTGAATGTTTAACAAGACTATATATTAATCAGGTTTTAATACCTCATGGAGCACCCCAATCTATTGTTTATGATCGTTATCCCAATTTTACATCAAGATTCTTGAAAATTATTCTGAATGCCCTAGATACTGAACTCTGTTTGAGCACTGCCTACCACCCTCAAACCGATGGACAATCAGAATGATCTATTCAAACCATAGAAGACATGTTGAGATCTTACTCACGTGACTTTCATGGTATGTGAGATCAATATTTACCTCTGGTAGAATTTTCCTATAACAATATCTTCCATTCAAGTATTCAGATGTCTCCATAAAAAGCATTATACGGATTGAGATGTCTCAAACCAACTTGTTGGGATTTTTATGATGAATGAAAACTCATAGGCCCAGAACATTTTGAGGAAACAATGGAGAAAGTGAAGATTATATAAATCCACATCCAAGAAGCACAATGTAGAAAAATGAGCAATGAGGATTACCAAAGGAAGGATTTTAAATTTCATGTAGGAGGCTATGTTTTCATGATGGTATATACATGGAAGTATGTTATACATTTCGGTAAGAAGGGTAAATTGAGTCCCAGGTACATCAGACATTTAAAAATTCTAGAATGAATTGGAGTTGTAGCTTATCGTTTGGAAATGCCTCCATGTCTCTCAAATGTTCATGATGTGTTCCACATATCACTATTGAGAAAATACATTCCTAGCCCCACACATTTACTCACCTATGAGAAAATTTAACTGGAACATGATCTGTCTTATTGTGAAGAGCCTGTAAAAATTCATGATACTAGAGAACAAGGGCAGAGAAACCGGATGACTTGTCAGGTAAAAGTTCTATGTAGAAACCATAAGATGGAAGTGGCAACATGGGAAACCAAGTAACTTATGATGAATAACCCCCCGATTATTTTTATTCTAAAATATTTTTGAAATGTTGAGGACGAAATTATTTTATGGAGGGGAGAATGTAAGACCACAAGCTTCCATATTTTGTTTCCCTTTCTATAATGTAGTAGCTTGTGGTGTATGCAAATTGGAGTTTTAACACACCATGACCAATTAAATTCGTCATTATGAATATTAATACCCATTTTTGTAAAAAAAATTAAATTTTATTATTCAAAATAGAGCTCATTTTTTGATTTGGAATATCAAAATTATCTTAGGGTGATTTTTTGGTATTTTTATGAAAACGTTCAATTTTTTAAGAACAGTGAAAAAAACTACGTCATTGTTTAAAAATGACTTTCTATTTAAGTAATTAGTTTTTTTATTTTAATTTATTTTAAGTAAAAATAGATACATAATACCTATATATGTTCAATGGAATTAATTAGAGCCATTTTATAATAAGTTTAGATATTTAAAATTTTATTAATCTTTTTACCGTCTTTTAACTACTTTTTAGGAGAATTTGAAAATTTTAATAAAACAAAATTTTGCTGCTTCTGTGAGTTGAATTTCAAAAATCTAAGAGACACTGTTAACATCTATAGGTAAAATTTGGTTCAATAAGATAAAAATATTTTTTGGTTAATAGTTACTTATGACATCTATTTACTACAGTTAAATGTAAAGAGGTTAATTATGAGTAAAACTAAAATTATAATTAACCTAACACATGTCTTAATTATATTGGATAATTTTAATTTGACAAAAAAACCATAGGAATAAAATAATAACCCCTTTGGTCTACTTGGATTATATTAGGGAATTTATTATTATTTTATTTAATGAAGAGTAAAATGAGTTAAATTCAATGTTTAGTAACTAATTTTTTTTAATATAGGGTTTCACAAAATATAAATCCAACTTTAAATATTCATTATAAAGATAAAAATATTTTCTTCATAATGGTATTTTATTTATAATTTTTATTCATTAAATAATTTAATTTATTTATGACACAATGATTAGAGAGTAATTACCTTATTAAGGAATGATTTAAATAATTGAAATTCAAAAAATCCAAATAAATGTAATATGAGACTTTTGAGGAATTGAACTAAATTTATAGGATAAAATGACATGTTAGGGTTCATTAAATATTTTTTTCAAAGTAATCAGGCTATTATTATTTTCATAAAAACAATATACAAAATAGTGTAAAAATATACAAAATTGAGTTTTTAAAACAAATACTATATTATTAGTTGATATAATATTACCAAAAATCTATGGTTCATAAAAAGGATATAGATAAGGTTATATATATTAATAATGAACCACATGGGGTTTGTTTGGCTTGTTATAGTATGTTTATTAAACATATAATATAAAAATACAAAGAGACATGGTAAATATCAAACTATTTAACTAAGAGTTAAATATATAAGATAAGGTTAATATGGTGACCTAAACCTATGTAAAACATATTGGTTGTGATTTTCTCGTCCCATACCATCCTTATCCTTTAAATAAATTATTTTTGAGCGATTATAAACCGAAAATGATTTCATAATATAATTACATTTAATGATTTTCATAAAGTGACCCTCACCTCTCTAATAAAAGGGAACTTCCCCTTCTATTAATTTTACACATCCAAAGCCATTTGGCTCAACCGAACCCTAACCAAATATCCTACCAACTTCTATCAAATCAACATATAGTCCTTACTTGTATCATAAATCCTACCCCGGAGCCCTTTTGATCAACCCAAAAGGAAATACCCGAAGAAAATGTAATAATATCACCATCCTCTTTCAAGTTCTTTTCTTCTTCTGCATCCTCTTTCATTGATTTCATACATAAATAATAACTCAAGTACCTTTTACATACTATGATGTTATTATAAATATGGTACAAACATATTCGTTATTCTATACTTTCTTTAAATGATAATTTCACTATAGTTGTGTACGAATTGCTTATCGTCTCCATGTCATGGTGTAGTTTGTTATTGAAAAACATCATTATTTTAGAAGGGTATAAGAATGAGAATAAATAATCTAAATAATAAATATAACATGTTAATGATTCTGTATATGTGATTCAACATACAGTTACATACCACCATCAGTATAATGATATTGTCTCTTGTGCATACGTACAGATTAAATTCTCCACGAACGCGATGACATTAATTCCCCATCATAATCATTCAAGAATAATTTCCATTTTATGATTAACAATAAGGTATATGAACATAATATAATTCTGTATTTGAATCAAATACATCTTATCCATACCAAAAATTTATTATGTCATCAATCATATAAAGGAAAACAAATTAGTTAACACCCAAAATGATGATACTACTGAAATATTATTAACAATGCAGTATTAGAAGACCATTTATGATATCATATTTATGTATATAGTTCATGTATAATTTAATAACAATTATTTAACTGTTATACATCATTTTAATGTACCATCGAAAAATTAAAAGTATAAGGTAAGGTTTAATTCCACAATCTAATCATTATCCAAGGATATTTATACGTGAGTATCCACTGGGACCACTTTATCATCCACATATGTGTTTCTTAAAAGTATATTTCCAAACATTTTTACTATTTCCTAGAAAATATTTTAAATTCAGTTATACACTTTATTTTCTTTATATTATATTTTTATAAAGGGATCTTTCTGTTGTTTTCCAAATAAGGTCATTTACGACCTTTTCAACAAAATTAAGGAAAGAAAGTTTTTAAACTTATAAGGTGAGTGCATATATTTTCCACCATTATAGCACCATCTATGATTCACATACAATTTTATAAAATTATTTTCAAAATATATGTCTTATTTAATAATTACATGACATCCAAATTATTTCAAAATAGAAAAATAAATATCTCTCAAAAAGAAATGAATTTATCTATGTTTACATCCGTGATGGATTTTAATCTAGTTTGAAGATGATTTGTTATGATAAAAATATTCCATATTGTATATATAGTTTTGTGATATTTTGGATGGAGGATGTGTTACTTTTACACCATTCATGGTTTTTGGATAATTTATTGACATTTCGTAGGCTATTTTCAATACGAATTTTTATGTTATGTTTAATCATTTTCCTATAAGGAATGCATTGGAATTAGTAAGTAATGGGTGTAGCCCACTATATCTTCTCGATGCATCGGTAGGTCTCATGAGTCAAAATAGTGTCTTGGCATAAGGCCTTGAAAAAATATTATCTGTATTCTTGGCACAATGCCTTGACTATGTGCTTACGAAGTCTGGCATTATGCATTCTATCATTATAAAAGTGGATATTGATATTGCATGTGATTATTCGACTAGTAGAATATCTATGTGAATTAGTAGATTTAATAATTTTATTTTATCTTTTCCATATTATGTTGATGTTTATGATAAAAGTATTATTTTTTAGTCTAATAAATTCCCTGAAATGTTTATGCTTATTTATGAAATTTTCCGCTATATTGTTATCCTTACAGAGCATCTGAACTCACCCCTTTCTATGTTTTATTTTCCCCAGGATGTGAAGTAGTATTTATGGATTACCTATAGGGATAGTATAATGATATAAGTGTGTTAAAAAGGGGTCTAAATGTTGTTGAAGTTTTTATTTCATGATGTCATGTATAAAATATGAATGTATCTAGTACATCCAAGGCTACTATACTGATCGGTCTTTCAGGACATGATTCCTTGTATAATGCCAATGTTATGTAATAATGCACCGAATCTAGGTAACAAGGGTTTTGGCATTTCATTCAATCCCAATCAATGGTGGCCCAGACGAGCGACCACTTTCAAGAATACCCTATTACTCATGGAAAATTAAATTTCTTGACGCCTATGGTCAGAATATGATTTAGGGAGACTCTGAGATATGAATAAATGTTTCCTTATTAACTTAACCTTCTCTCGCATCTCCTACACTAGACTCGGTCCCATTAGTGATGTCTCACCTACCTCATCCAAACACATGGGGGACCTACTAAGAAGACTATAGATCACATCCAAAAGAGAAATTCAAATCAATGATTGGTAACTATTGTTATAATCAAACTCAAAAAATCTCAAATGGATATTCCAAAAACCTCTAAATTCTAGAACACAATCACGAAGCTTGTCCTCAAAAATATTATTCACCCACTATATTTTGACATACGAATGAGAATCGTATTCCATGATCATTTTAATATTATACCCCAAGAACTTATAATGTCCTTACAAAAATTGAGAAGTGAAGTGGGGGTTTCTATCTGAAACAACTATAGAGAACACACCATGGAGTCTCACCACCTCATGAAGATAAAAATGGCCCAACTCTTCCACATTAGTTATATCCTTGATCGGAAAGAAGTGGGATGATTTAGTCATACAATCAATCACCACACAAATAGAATTCATACCCCAGCACAGATGAGGTATTCCAAAAATAAAGTATATGGAAACATAGTCGCACTTCTCTGTATGAATGGGTAACAGATGGAGAAAATGGGAGGGCCTTTGATGCTCTTCTTTCCCCTACTGGGATGTGTTGCACCTCGAGAAAATGTCTGATATGTCTCATTTCATACCTGCCACTAGAAATGTCGATGGAAATCATAATAAATCTTGGTGGCACCTGTATGGAAATCCCACTAAGACTAATGGATATCATCATTCACCACCTTCTGCAGAGATAACAACACTACTGAAAAAACCCCTGAAGTAAGAGATTCCCTCGTGAGACTACGAACAATCATAGGAAATCTCCCCACAATGAATAAACTACCTCAATAGCTAAAAAATCTCATCATTTCTCATTCCCACAAAATCAACTCCAAAAGAGGTGTCAACTAAATGCTCTACCTGAATAAACCAAAACTTTTCTCACTGGTATCCACATACATATGAAACAATAGCCCCAGAAAAGTCCACTCAACACTAGACATCCTTAGATCCTGCACTAGAACACATATTCTCAAGGAATCAATCTCCACATTACCCTTGCCTGGGGTATAGAAAATTTCCAACCCAAACCCCTACAAGTCCTCGGTCTAACAACACTGCCACAAGTTGAGTTCCTTAGGAGAAAAGATATAGGCCAATATTTTGTGAACTGAGAACACCACAAACTTCTCCCCAAGGAGATAGTGATGCCATTTCATCAAATCATGCTTCAAATCTTCTAACTTTCTATCATAGGTCAGGTAATTCTATTCATGTGTTCTGAGTAGGTGATAACCATATGCCACCATCTGATCATCCTTCATTATCATGCACCCAAGACCCATACTGGATGTTTCGCAATAAACAACATACCCCTTACCAACCTCAAGAAAAACAAAATATGAGTGGTAGTCAACCACCACTTATACTCCTTGAAGGATTCATGACACTCTGGTCCGCATAAAAACATCACCATTTCGAGTTGAGCGTAGTAATCAGTGATTCATGCTAAGATAAATCTGGAACGAATCGACTGTAATAACCAGTCATGCCAAAGAAACTTCTAATCTCGAACACATAATCGGTTTCTCCCATGACATTACCGAACTGATTGTAACGACCCGAAATTTTGAATAAATATTATTTCCTAATTTTATGTGTTATTTTATTTTATTTTTATACTCAAAAAAAAATGTTTCATTTGATAACATGAGTATAATGAGACTGTTGGTTTTTAACTATTATTTGACCATTGGTCAATATGACCGCTGGAAACTAAATGTTTTGATTACTGTCTCTAAATACAAGAAATCTTGGTTAATTAATATAGAAAGAAGATTCGATGGCCTCACCCAGTAGTCTTGGACCGATCGAAGCCCATCTAACAGAACTTGGGAAGGAGGTAGCACCACTGGGCTTTGCTCTGGACCAAACCCAAGCTGAACTTCATCGTGTGAAGCTAGAACGGGATCGCCTTCACTAAAAGTTCAAACTGATAGAAATTACGACTCGTGCGATGTTGGCCGAGCCTCCCTCGGATTCTATCACCTTATCACACCTTACACTTAGGTCCTATGCTGGTGTTATTAGGGGCTATATAAGGAGACCGTAATTGCCTTGTGTAATCCTTTAGTTTAAATAAAAATTTGGATTTCTTCTTATGATGAAGTTTATGAATTTTCAAATGTCCAGATAAATATAGTATGCATATTTTTGATGAATTTTAGAGAAATGATATTTTAAAAATGTTTATTTAAACCTTAAATAAATAAAAATGTGTAATGATTTTCAAAAAATGGTCTTCTACAATTATGTTCACTACGAAATTTCGAGTCTAATAAAATCAACTTGATTTTTGATGAATAGTAAATTATGAATAGTGATTTTACGCTTAGGAATAGTAATGTGACCAAATGGATTAGTAATCTCACTTAAAGAAAGTATTAATATAATCTAGGCACCTTGATTAAGTAATGTGATTTAATAAAATGGTTAAATAACGGTTTCATAAATTATTATTCAAGTATTAGTTTTTTTCGAGTGAATAGTGTTTTTTAATTAAAAATTTAATTAAAAATATTTAGAAAATTATTTTTATAAAACGGATTTCATTTTTGAACTCAGAGCACCGATATTATGCTATGGTAATTTTTGGGGTTTTTTCTGAAAAAAATGAATTCTCGGTGAATAGTGGTTTTATTTAAAAATTAAATTAAAAATATTTAGAAAATTATTTTTATAAAATGGAGTTCATATTTGTAATCAGAGCATTGATATTTGGTTAAGGTGAAATTTTGGGATTATTCTGAGAAAGTTGAATTTTCGATGAATAGTGAAAATACAGTTTTTAAGTTACGGGTGTCTAATGACTTCATTAAATGATGTATTAAGTATGTAATCAATATGGTCGACTTATGAATAGTAAGATAAGGTATGAGGTGTCCCAAGTGGCCAATACCATGGGAAAATACCATGGGCAAGCCCATGGTTTTTCCAAAACCTCTAATGAGGTGTCCCTTGGCCATTAATGCTTTGTCCCCTCACTTTCCCTATAAATACCAAGCCATCCTCTCATCCATTCAACCCCCCACTCTCCCCCAACGAATTTCTGGTCTCATTACCTCCCAAGGAGTCCTCCCATGGTGCCCCCAATCCCTCAAGGTCCCAACCTTTGAGTTTTAAGAGTTATGTTTTAAGGTAAGGGATCCAACCTCTCTCTTTCATTTCAAGTAATCTCTTTTATGTCATTCCTTTTATGCTACATGTTATTATGTTGGAGGATGTTATTTTATACTCCTCTTACTGACCTTTCTATGCTCATATGATGAGAGATCCCCTCTTACTCTCATTATTTCTTTTTATGAAGTTTTAAGTGGCGCCGTTAGGCTGCCGAAATTTTTGTAACGGATTCTTTCTCCCTTCTCATTTTTCAAGATCTATTTTCATGTAAAGTATTTCAAGTTCCTTTTTGTTATTTTGGGGTATGATCTCTAAATTTATCATACTTATCTTTTATGATCATATGATGAGAGAACCCATTTGATCTCATCAATTCAGTATTTTTATGTTTTAAGTGGCGCCGTTAGGCTGCCGAAATTTTAAGTGGTTCTTCACCATTCTTGTTTTAAAGTTCTACTTTCATGTCAATTCTTTCAAGTTCCTTTTTGTTATTTTGGGGTATGATCTCTAAATTTATCATACTGATATTTTATGATCATATGATGAGAGACCCCATTTGATCTCTTCAATTCAGTATTTTGAAGTTTTAAGTGGCGCCGTTAGGCTGCCGAATTTTTAAGTGGTTCTTCACCCTTCTCGTTTTGAAGTTCTACTTTCATGTCAATTCTTTCAAGTTCCTTTTTGTTATGTTGGGGTATAATATCTATATATATCATACTATACTCTTATGATTCATATGATGAGAGACCCCATTTGATCTCTTCAATTCAGTATTTTGAAGTTTTAAGTGGCGCCGTTAGGCTGCCGAATTTTTAAGTGGTTCTTCGCCCTTCTCGTTTTGAAGTTCTACATTCATGTCATGTCTTTAAAGTTCCTTTTTAATTATGTTGGGGAATTATCTCTATATCTATCATACTTAACTCTTATGTTCACATGATGAGAGACCCTATTTGATCTTTTCAAATCATTTTTTTGAAGTTTAAGTAACGTCGTTAGGCTGCCGAACTTTCATAGGAGAAATCTAATTTTTGTCTTCCTTCCATGTTTTTAATTTCAAATGGTATGTCCTTGAAATTTCATTACCATGATCATGTATCCTTCTTATTCTGTCCATATACTGTTTTATGGGTCATTTATGAATGTTTGACCCATTTTCCCTCTATTTTAATGTCTTCTAAAACCTCGTAACATAGCCGTTATGCTGCAGAATTTCCGTCTCAAAATGTCTCTCTCCTTTTCTAAAGTTCTTTTATATTATTAAGTGAATAATCAAAGCTCTTTCTTCTAAAGGATTATTCACATATATACCAAAATTTTCTATTTTACATTCTGGGATTTACATACATGAGACCCACCTTCCTTTTCTGTTGGTTTTAAAGTGACGTAAAGATCATGTCTTTAAAGCAGTTTTTAAAATGTTGTGATTATGAAATGAAACCCATTTATTTTATGCTATATGGGTTATATATGAAATGTTTGATGATGATATATGTGGCTCACATGATAATAAAGGAAAATTTAAGGGTTCACCCTGATAGCGCTCCAATGCATTGGGTAAAGACTTAATCTCTAGAGATGACCATTTTTAACGACGCCTTGGTAAATAACCTTGGTAATTTTTAATGACACCTTGGGGATGGACCTTGGTGAAACGAAATGATTGTAAATATTAAATGTTGAAGCCACATCTTCATGTTATGAAAAATGTTATTTTTATTATGAAATGCCTCATGATTTCTTTCTCATACCTTAAAGTTCTTTTCATGTCCTTATTGAAGTATCTCAAGTTCACATGTAGAATGTTCATCTTGTTTCTCTTACTGGGCCTTTCGGTCACCCTTTCTTTTTATGTATGTCCCCAGGTTATGAGATGCAGTAATGAACCTAGGATGAACATAAGGAGAATCCTTTCAAGTGTTTAAGAAGAATGTTTTATGTTGTTTTCTTGTATTATGTTCCTATTTTCCAAGACACTAAACCTTAAAGATCCTCAGTTTTGTGTAATGTAATGAAAGTTTATGTTATAAAAAAGCGGGATGCAATAGTTGGTATCAAAGGATGGTTTAGTTATTTGTGGAAATTAGGATATGAAAACTCTAGGAAGAACCCTATAGAAAAGTTAAAAAAATAGGAAATCTTCCTGGTATTTTGGTGAGTATTGAGTAAGGGGTTGCCAAGCAAATACATCCCTGTCTGGATACGAGCAGGTAGAGGTGGCTTTGGCACAGATGTACATAGGGGTAAAACCCGAAAACCCCGCTTTGAGCTAGACTTGAACGGGAACTGGTACACGACAACGGGCCTTGCTTCACTCTTGGTTACGACACTCCCAGGGGATATGCTTTGGTAAATTCATAAGATTAGTATGAACAATTGTTAAAGGAACAAAGATAAAATAAAATAAAGATTCACATAAGAATATATGATCATGGATAACCTAGATGGGAACCTATGGGATCACAAGTTAGGGTATACTTTTCTTCTACAAGTTATCCTTATATGCTTTCAGTTCCTTTTCATGATTATTTGCTAAGTACTTAAGCCCCTAATTATGCTTTCTCTTCATAGTTAATGGTGGGAAATGGATGAACATGTCTAAACAACCAATGTGATAGGAAATGCGATGATTGTCGTATTAATATGACAGGGATGATTAGGGGATTAAAATATGATTATTATTTTGGAAGATGTTCACTATTTTGGGGACCCTATATAATCGAGGTAAATAGATTACTACGGTATTTTCATTGAAGAGTAGGGTTGGCTTATATTTTGAAGAATCGATGAATTTAATGTGGAATTATAGTAATTTAGGTTACTTATGGAAATTATTAACCTATCTTGGGGTAAATATGTTTAGGTTAGTTATTTTTTTATATGATGTTAGGAGTGGTTGATGTTGTTTGGAGATGAATGATAAAGTTTACCTTGGAAGACTATGTTATCAAATCCTTCTTGTATTTGGGTTTCAATCTTAGTTTGGTTTATTTTGAGGATTTTTAAGGACAGTTATTTATGGAATGGACTATGATGAACTTTGGGTAGTACCATGGAACATTGAAGATTTAAAAGTAGTTTCCATTCCTATGGGATTATTTCTTTTTGAAGAGTTGTTTTACCTTACCCTTTCTATTTTTGGGATAATGTTTAAAGATAGAAGAAATAGATAGTTAATCTTTTGTGGATTATGAAGATGATTCTTGTGTTTTGATGAGACCAAGTAGTTTTGAATGCTCATAATTTGAAGAAAAGATTAGTTTTGGGTAGAAACATATTAAAGGATGAAACTCTACATGAATATAGGTATATTTTCTTATGTTTTTGTTTTATGTTGTAAATGAATTCCTAAAAATTATGAAAAGAAACGTGAAACAAAAACGTTGTTGGTTTACGTTTCCTACTTGGTAATCAAAGACCGTTTACACACATCATAAGTTTGGGATTTTCTTATGGTTAACGTTCTCCTAATAATGTTCTCTATCACTCTCCCCCAGAAATTGACCCTTTGTTTTTCTTCCATGTCCATGTTTTCCTCCATGGAATCCTAGTATGGGTTAACTCAGGTGACCTTTGTACTTCCCTTTCTTTCTTTTAAAGTAATAGCTTTACTGACTCCTTTTCCGATGTGGGACTTTCAATGAAGTTTCAAAACCCAATTTTAAAAAAATTGCGAGGACGCAATTTCTTAAGGGGGGGAGATTGTAACGACCCGAAATTTTGAATAAATCTTATTTCCTAATTTTATGCGTTATTTTATTTTATTTTTATACTCAACAAAAATGTTTCATTTGATAACATGAGTATAATGAGACTGTTGGGTTTTGACTATTATTTGACCATTGGTCAATATGACCGCTGGAAACTAAATGTTTTGATTACTGTCTCTAAATACAATAAATCCTGGTTAATTAATATAGAAAGAAGATTCGATGGCCTCACCCAGTAGTCTTGGACCGATCGAAGCCCATCTAACAGAACTTTGGAAGGAGGTAGCACCACTGGGATTTGCTCTGGACCAAACCCAAGCTGAACTTCATCGTGTGAAGCTAGAACGGGATCGCCTTCACGAGAAGTTCAAACTGATAGAAATTACGACTCGTGCGATGTTGGCCGAGCCTCCCTCGGATTCTCTCACCTTAGCACACCTTACACTTAGGTCCTATGCTGGTGTGATAAGGGGCTATATAAGGAGACCGTAATTGCCTTGTGTAATCCTTTAGTTTAAATAAAAATTTAGATTTCTTCTTATGATGAAGTTTATGAATTTTCAAATGTCCAGATAAATATAGTATGCATATTTTTGATGAATTTTAGAGAAATGATATTTTAAAAATGTTTATGTAAACCTTAAATAAATAAAAATGTGTAATAATTTTCAAAAAATGGTCTTCTACAATTATGTTCACTACGAAATTTTGAGTCTAATAAGATCAATTTGATTTTTGATGAATAGTAAATTATGAATAGTGATTTTACGCTTAGGATTAGTAATGTGACCAAATGGATTAGTAATCTCACTTAAAGAAAGTATTAATATTATCTAGGCACCTTGATTAAGTAATGTGATTCAATAAAATGGTTAAATAAAGGTTTCATAAATTATTATTCATGTATTAGTTTTTTTCGGGTGAATAGTGTTTTTTAAATAAAAATTTAATTAAAAATATTTAGAAAATTATTTTTATAAAACGGATTTCATTTTTGAACTCAGAGCACCGATATTATGCTATGGTAATTTTTCGGGTTTTTTCTGAAAAAAATGAATTTTCGGTGAATAGTGTTTTTATTTAAAAATTAAATTAAAAATATTTAGAAAATTATTTTTATAAAATGGAGTTCATATTTGTAATCAGAGCATTGATATTTGGTTAAGGTGAAATTTTGGGATTATTCTGAGAAAGTTGAATTTTCGATGAATAGTGAAAATACAGTTTTTAAGTTATGGGTGTCTAATGACATCATTAAATGATGTATTAAGTATGTAATCAATATGGTCGACTTATGAATAGTAAGATAAGGTATGAGGTGTACCAAGTGGCCAATACCATGGGAAAATACCATGGGCAAGCCCATGGTTTTGCCAAAACCACTAATGAGGTGTCCCTTGGCCATTAATGCCTTGTCCCCTCACTTTCCCTATAAATACCAAGCCATCCTCTCATCCATTAAACTCCCCACTCTCCCCCAACGAAGTTCTGGTCTCATTACCTCCCAAGGAGTCCTCCCATGGTGCCCCCAAGCCCTCAAGGTCCCAACCTTTGAGTTTTAAGAGTTATGTTTTAAGGTAAGGGATCCGACCTCTCTCTTTCATTTCAAGTAATCTCTTTTATGTCATTCCTTTTATACTACATGTTATTATGTTGGAGGATGTTCTTTTATACTCCTCTTACATCCCTTTCTATTTTCATATAATTATAGATCCCCTCTTACTCTCATTATTTCGTTTTATGATGTTTTAAGTGGCGCCGTTAGGCTGCCGAAATTTTTGTAACGGATTCATTCTCCCTTCTCATTTTTCAAGATCTATTTTTATGTAAAGTATTTCAAGTTCCTTTTTGTTATGTTGGGGTATGATATCTAAATTTATCATACTGATATTTTATTATCATATGATGAGAGACCCCATTTGATCACTTTAATTCAGTATTTTGAAGTTTTAAGTGACGTCGTTAGGCTGCCGAAATTTTAAGTGGTTCTTCACCCTTCTCGTTTTGAAGTTCTACTTTCATGTCAATTCTTTCAAGTTACTTTTTGTTATGTTGGGGTATGATCTCTAAATTTATCATACTGATCTTTTATGATCATATGATTAGAGACCCCATTTGATCTCTTCAATTTAGTATTTTGATGTTTTAAGTGGCGCCGTTAGGCTGCCGAATTTTTAAGTGGTTCTTCACCCTTCTCGTTTTGAAGTTCTACTTTCATGTCAATTCTTTCAAGTTCCTTTTTGTTATGTTGGGGTATGATCTCTATATCTATCATACTGTACTATTATGATTCATATGATGAGAGACCCCATTTGATCTCTTCAATTCAGTATTTTGATGTTTTAAGTGGCGCTGTTAGGCTGCCGAATTTTTAAGTGGTTCTTCACCTTTCTCATTTTGAAGTTATACTTTAATGTCATGTCTTTCAAGTTCCTTTTTAATTATGTTGGGGAATTATCTCTATATCTATCATACTTAAATCTTATGTTCACATGATTAGAGACCCTATTTGATCTTTTCAAATCATTTTGTTGAAGTTTAAGTAACGTCGTTAGGCTGCCGAACTTTCATAGGAGAAATCTAATTTTTGTCTTCCTTCCATGTTTTTCATTTCAAATGGTATGTCCTTGAAATTTCATTACCATGATCATTTATCCTTCTTATTCTGTCCATATACTGTTTTATGGGTCATTTATGAATGTTTGACCGATTTTCCCTCTCTTTTTAATGTCTTCTAAAACCTTGTAACATAGCCGTTATGCTGCAGAATTTCCGTCTGAAAATGACTCTCTCCTTTTCTAAAGTTCTTTTATATTATTAAGTGAATAATCAAAGCTCTTTCTTATAAAGGGGTATTCACATATATACCAAAATGTTCTATTTTAAATTCTGGGATTTACATACATGAGACCCACCTTCCTTTTCTGTGGGTTTTAAAGTGACATAAAGATCATGTCTTTAAAGCAGTTTTTAAAATGTTGTGATTATGAAATGAAACCCATTTATTTTATGATATATGGGTTATTTATGAAATTTTTGATGATGATATATGTGGCTCATATGATAATAAAGGCAAATTTAAGGGTGCGCCCTGATAGCGCTCCAATGCATTGGGTAAAGACTTAATCTCTAGAGATGACCATTTTTAACGACGCCTTGGTGAATAACTTTGGTAATTTTTAATGACACCTTGGGGATGGACCTTGGTGAAACGAAATGATTGTCAATATTAAATGTTGCAGCCACATCTTCAAGTTATGAAAAATGTTATTTTTATTATGAAATGCCTCATGATTTCTTTCTCATGCCTTAAAGTTATTTTCATGTCCTTATTGAAGTATCTCAAGTTCACATGTAGAATGTTCATCTAGTTTCTCTTACTGGGCCTTTCGCTCACCCTTTCTTTTGATGTATATCCCCAGGTTATGAGATGCAGTAATGAACCTAGGATGAACATAAGGAGAAGCCTTTCAAGTGTTTAAGAATAATGTTTTATGTTGTTTTCATGTATTATGTTCCTAGTCTCCAAGACACTAAACCTTAAAGATCCTCAGTTTTGTGTAATGTAATGAATGTTTATGTAATAAAAAGGCGGGATGCTATACTGATCATCTCCAGATCCACTAAAACCATGTTATCTAAGTTCACATGCCCCAAAACATTAACACCCTAATAAAAAATGTAACACCCTGAGATTTTATAAGATATATTCTTTTTAATTTCTTTCATATCATCTATTGTACGCTACACCAAGATTATCTTGCTCTATACGCAACACCGTATTACCTTGCAGTATATGCAACACTATTCTTGGATTGTGTTACACACAATTTCAAGTTCATTTGATAGTAGTTATTCTATACAACATTGAGTGTATATATATATATATTCAATGTATAAATGAAATATGGTTGGATTCTATTATACACAACAACAAAGTAGTCTTGCACTACCTGCATCCCTGACTTGGCTCGCATTACACGCAATCACGGCCTTCCTAGATAGCGTGTGTAGTACGCAATACTGAGTTTCACTAAACAATGATATATTGTTATAATATTATTATGGACTAGCTGTTATGAATAGTATTAACTACATGTTGAATTTTATAACATTATTATTCATCTTACACATTTTCTAAAACATGTTATGAGAACAAAATAATTTTTTTTGAGTAAAATACCAGGAAAGTTCAGTCAGAGATAAGCCTATGAAAATTTATTAATAAAGAAAGAAAACATCAACCAAGTACAGCATGGGAGAAAAGATAACTACAGATCATAAAAATCACACCCATCACCACATACACTATATCATCTATTTTCTGCAGTAGCAATTTCCCACTCAGATAATTCATAATGTTTGAGGGCCTTAGCATATTTCCTTCTTAGATTCTACTTTTCCAGAGACAAAATTCCTTTGAAGACAACATAGCACCACTTTCCTTCACAATATAAGATCTATTAGGCACCAACCTTGGATGATAAGAGTAGTCTTTTCTCGACCTCTGCCGTGGTGGGGCAGTCATATCATCCTCATTCCAAGACATCTTCTTCCCCACACCCTGAACCACATCACTATAAGGCATTTGAATGATACCATTCACATTTTCATTGCCACTATCAGAAATGTCATCCCACGTTCTCAGGATTTTCACTTCATGAAACTGCAATCCCTGCTCTTGCTGATCTTGATTATTATACTCAATCATGGGAAGACATTGTGACTACTCCCAAACATCCTTCATAACAGTATTCCCAATTGCCGCACCCTCATGGGAGAGATCATCCTGCAATCGGACCCTCTCCGGCCTTATATCATCATCCTCTTCTTGAATCAATTCCAAAAAATGATTACCAGTTGAGACCATTATTGACATCCCTCCAGCAATATTCTCCTACCTGCCCACTGCTCAACACATGCATCCGCTTCCCTTATATTAGAAATAGATGCATCCAGCTGCTACTCATTCATAGGCTCCTTCTTCCAGTCATAGGAGTCCCGATTTTCTATTTACATTGGAATACCAAGATCATGCATTAGATGTTCAAAAACATGCCTCCCAGTCGGGTCTTTTGGCCACTCCATCACCTCCTTCTTATTACCACAAATAAAATTAAATAGATTAAATAAGGATAAATCAAGTTGATAATGTTTAAAATTAATTCCAAACATGTATAAATTTTATTGGTTGATGAGATGACAACCCTATCTCATCTAATCTTCTGATTTGAGTCATTTGTTGAGGTTTTTAAGTGAAGATGAATTTGTTATAAATTAATATTTCTTTTGTTACCGAAGGTGCCCCTCTCCTCCCTTATAAAAAGGGAACCCCTTCCCTCTTCTTTTCACACCCTTTTGAGACTTGAGGATCGACCAACCCTGGAAAATTCTTCTTCTCAACCTCTCTAGTATTATAATAGAGGTTCTAGTCATCTCAAAAGACCAACTCTAGTTCCCTAAGAAGAAGTTTAAAGGAGGTGCGTCGAGGAAGAGGTAATCTCTTCTACAGACTCTTAAAAGATTATTTCTTCTTCTACTTACTCTTATTCAGTTGTTTTATTATAAAGTAATAACATAAGTATTACTTATATACTGATATGTTATTATAAATATGAAACAACCCTATTTCAACTTCTACCCATCCTATAGAAAAATGATATCACCACGCGTGCGTACTTATGGAATACCGTCTCCACGCTGTGGTGTAATCTGTTTTCCAACACCACCTTACCATGATGGATATAATGGTGTAAAAAATTACTATATATAATTATTTTAACATCATACTTTTTCTATGATATTATATCATCCACTACAATTCCAGTCAACAAATATGGAAATGATATCATCTCTCGTGCGTACGTTCCAATTACCGTCTCGAAGTCACGATTAGATTCATTTTCCATGTTAGAAATTAAAGAAATATTATAAAGTATATATAATAAGTAATAATGAAATATGTGATATATTAATGATACAGAATTTATTTATATGTTATTTACTTACATCTATTAAATTTAATAAGGAAACGAAAACAACGTTCATGCATACGTACGACCTACCGTCTCCATGAACAGTGTATTTCTTTCCATTTATTGATCTATTATATATATATATATATGAATATTCTGAATATATATAATATATAAATCATTTTTTATATTTTGGAATTAATTAATCATGATCTATGTATTCATATAAATAATTTCAATTCAAAACATGGATGATAAATGAAATTATTTTACCAAAAACGGTGCTTTAACATGGAATTGACAAATGAACGGATAATATAAGTTCATAAGTTATTAATATATGATATCATAAATATAATTATGGTTCTGTTACAAGTTAATAATATGTTTAAACCGACTATATAGGAGTCTCATATAGATTCTTATGAAATTGGACAAATGGTAAGGGATAATTATTCCAATCTCATTCTTATCTGAGATTGTTCATTCGTATGTATTTATTGGGGTTATGTTTATTATCCATGTCCATGTGTTCTGAAAATGTATTCATAAAATGTTTACTTTTCTACCATATATGTTTAAAGTCATTTTACCCCATTTATCTTTTACCACATCGTATGGAAGGAATCATTCTTTTGTTTACCATATGAGGTTCTTTTTGACTTTTCTGAGAAAATTACGAGGAGAATGTTTTTTAACTTATATGGCATGAACGGATTCTTATGGTATCATAAAGCCTTATTTACATGATGATTTATGTACAATATTTCATTGTTTTTTTCATCAGAATCCTTTATTGTAAAATTGCATGTCATTTTGTGAAAAGAAAAATATTTTGAAGACGAACGTATATTTTCCTCAAGAATTCATTTCAAGTGTTTTATCAAAACCATTTTACATATAAGATGAAATTATTTCATATGTGTATGTTTCCAGTATAATGCCTCTATTATTTACATGGTTTTATTTTTTTTATGATGAAGTCAGATCCATTTTTTTATATGGATTATGTTTTGATGGGATGATGTTTATGAAACCCAGTTTATTCATTGGGTTATTATGAATGATGTGTGTTTCTTTTGTGGCACACGAAATAATAATTTAATTTTGAGATGGGTGGGACCTATATCTCCCTCCAATGCATTGGGTAAAGATTTAAATCTCATGAGATTGAAATGGATATAACGGAATGTTAATCTGGTTCAGTGATACAGGACTGGAACGAGGAGTGAATGCGGTTCAGTAAGGGACTTTGTCCACTAAGATGGTCTTGGCAACAATGCATTGGATACTATGAAAATCATAACACGTTCTTAATGGTTTCCACAATTACATGATTTATTCCCATGCTATTTTACCATGATTGATAATCCATTATAATCTATGCCTTACGTACTGCCATATTTTATGTCATTGCTCATGATTTTGATGTTTAAACATTATGTTTTTAAGTTCAAATTTATATGGTTTGTTTTATTTTCTCTATGCTTACCCTTACTGAGAATATGAGAACACCCTTTATATGTTTTATTTTCCCAAGGATATAAAAAAAGGTTTTAGGTATGAAAACAAAAGGGGGAGATCTTTATGGGAGATGATGAAGATCTTTCACAACGATTAGAAGATTTTGTTCCGAGTTTCCAAAGACACTAAACTATTACGATCTGTGAGTGTTGGTTTTTTTATGTATTAAATACTCCACATAAGTAATATAATGTCCATGTACGTCAATCTTTGGGTCTCTACAGTTGGTATAAGAGGAACGGTTTAGTTAACCTTTGGAAAGTAGGATGCGAAAACATTAGTGATATTCCAAGAGATATTTCAATAGTATGTCTAGGGATGTCCCTAAGATTAAGTATAAGTATAGGTTATAGTCTTAGAATTATGGTAATGATAATATAATTAAACTTTATATGTTAGATATTGAATGTACTCCCCCTTGATTATGTTGTTTTTCTAGTACGAGTTTTTCCTCTCATACTACTCCTTTTGGGATTTAAGAAATGGAAGGAAACAAGAGTATTCATGTTAATGTAGAATATGATGGGCAATGGAATTATATTATTTATGAGTAACCAAATGAAACGGTATTTGGATTTCCAAAAATAATTATTATTCCAAATCAGCAATCTCATAATATGATCAATAATCTCAACTTTGGTAAGTTTCCTAACTCATCTAATAAGAGAAAGATGGAGTTTCATGGTGATCATATAGGAAAGAAAGTTCAATTTCCCTCATGTAAATCATGTGGGAAGAGGAATCAAGGAGAATTTTTCAAAGGAACTAGAAGATGCTTTGGGTGTGGAAAATAAGGACAAAAATCTAGTACGCTCAATGGAAAATTATTTGTTAACACCATGGACAAGGATAATGACATTGCTACGACATCAAAAATGATTAAATGTTTTAAATGTTGAATATATGGGCATTATAAAAACCAATGCCCTCTGGGAAAATCTCATAAAGAGAATCATCATGGTCCTATGGGAAGTATTTATGTTGACGATGATGAAGAAAATACAAATGATATGTGAGATGAATGAATTGTTCAAGATCGGTCAATGGTTTAAGAAGGTAGTGGAATGGTTACATGTTTATCAAGAGTAATGTTGTTTATGTAATCTCATTGTACTATGGAATAAAGATACATCTATGGATTGTTACACTATTGTTTTTCCTTATGTTTTTGAAAGTATATGTTGAATGGTACTGTTAACCACGAAACATTTTTCAGATATTTTTGGAAAGCACCTAATATGTGAATAAAGAAGGGATAAGGAGATAATGAAATGTTTGATATTAATAATGAGCTCGTGACTGTTATAAGGAAAAAGTGATATAATGGTTTGAGTATATAGAATTTTTGGGATTTTGGTATGTGGAAAGAGTTACCTTTGGACAGCATTCATGATTTCACAATTGTTCTATGATAATTTATGTTTCATGACAATACATGATTAAGGTATTAACATGTTTGAATGTGATCAACAAGATATATCTTATATATGAGGGATAAATGATGGTATTCACGTGCTTGTTATGTGAAATTTCAAGAAATCGTTTTCTTTATACTATGAGATTGTACAGATGTATTTTGAATAAGCCTAAAGATTGGAATTAATTAAGTTAGACATAATAAAGTATTGTTTAAGGCTAGAAATTTTTTTGATATTGTTGATGGAATGTTATAATAGTGTAGTATAAGAAAATGTACAACATGAAGTACATGTAACAACCTGTCACGTCGGACAAGGCTATGGGAATCGAACCCACAACCGATGTGCGACATTCCTTTATTGCCTACCACTGGCCTACATGAAGTCCCGGGTTATTAGAGACTAGTTTTATTTTATTGAGCGATATGATAGATGAAGTATAAGTTCATTTTTGGAATCATATAAGATTAACCTCACCATAGATGGACTTATGTATATTTGATAACTTTTTCGAACAGATGGAATGACCCATCGTTCTATCATATGATTTGCTAACACATCATGAATAACAAATTCAACTTTATTTCATTAAGATATGAAGTGGAAATTGTTTAAGGCACGAACAGTAGTTAGATTGTACCAAAATCATGTAAGTATTTGTTTTAATTCATCAACTTTAGGGAAATGATCTTGAAAACCAAAAATGTTGTCCTAGTGCCCTCATATCCGATGAATCAGATGGTACCTTAGATCATCACAAATTTATGGTTTTGTGATTGTTGGATTTTTCATAGCCATGTCCTATACCACTATTCATCAGAACTTGATGGTGAGATTTCTATTCCATATCCATATTTTCACCTGTGTTATCCTATGTCTAAACCTAATGATTAGTTAATTTGGGTAACCGTTATGTTTCATACATTAGTTTTTAAAGATAGGTTTTGGTATTCGTTTTTATGATGTGGGTTTCTATGAAACAAACATTAAAGTAGTAAACCATTTATAGCCTCGACGAATGTCAAGGGCGAAATTCATTTTAAGGGGGGTAGAATGTAAAACCGTAAGATTTTATAAGATATATTGGTTTTAATTTATTTCATATCTTCTGCTTTATGGTACACCAAGATTATCATGCGCTATACGCAACACCGTATTAGCTTGCAGTATTGCAACACTATTCTTGGATTGTGTTACACTCAATTTCAAGTTCATTTGATAGTAGTTATTCTACACAACATTTAGTGTATATATAAATATATATTAAATTTATAAATTAATATTTTTTTGGATTCTATTATACACAACAAAAAAGGAGTCTTTCACTACATGCATCCCTAAATTGGGTCGCATTACATGCAATCACAACCATCCTCGATAGCATGTGTAGTAAGAAATTCCAAGTTTCACTAAACAATGATATATTGTTATGATAATAATATGTACTAGGATTTATGAATAATATAAACTAAATTTTGAATTTTATAAAATTATTATTCATCTTACACATTTTCTAATAATGTTATGAGAACAAAATAAAATTTTCTGGTAAAAAAAGTATTTTAAAAAAAATGCAGTTTTTCCACCTTTTGAGGGTGCACCCACTTTAAATATAGTTTTTGATGGGTTTATTAGTTCAATTTGACAAATTTAAATTCTTTTTTGGAATCATGATATAAAAATTTACTTTGGATAAAATTTTCTTATTATTCTGATAACTTTCATATTTTAATGTATAGTAAAAACACTCTATATTTTAATTAAACACAACTGTTTTCATCGCAATAATTTATATAGTTAGATTATAATATTGAATGGTTTTAAAGTGTAAATTTAATATATTTTTACCATTTAATATAACTTCTGTCATTAGAATTAATTGTACATTGAATTAATAGGTAAAATCATTTCAATCTTTTGCAATGTTTTAACTTTTAAAACTCATTTTATTAACAACGAGATTAATTTTAAATTAATTTCTGCAACTTATGTGATTTGAATACTGAAATATGGATACCATATTTGGAATCAGTAGGTCCAAATTATGTTAATAGACTACGTTTTATTTTTGGGAACTATGAATAGTAACTACGATAAATTTAATTTACCATAGTTAAAGGTAAATAGGGTAATTGAGGGTAAATATAATATTATAAAATTACCCTAACACTAGTCTTAATATAATTGGATGATTATATTTAGTCCTATTTCATATTTTGTTCGTAATGGAATCCATTAGAACCCACTTGTATTTGATTATGACCTTTAGTTTTTTTATCTAAAAGAAAGTTAAAATTGTCTCATTCAAACTCTAATAATTAAAGTATTTATAATATAAGGTTATATAGAATATAAATTGGGTTATAATTACTAATTTTTAAGATAAAATGGTTTTCATTATCATGGTAATTTATTTGTAATTTTTAACTATTATTTAATTACCTTATTATCTTACACATTAATAATGCAGAAATTATTTATTTAGTGAAAAATTCATAATATAGTTTTTATTGAAACAGTAATGCATAACAAAAGACCCAAAAATCCAACAAAAACATAATGGTAGTGTATATATAAACCCTTATCATCCACTGGCCTAATTGTGGACCATTTGAATCCTTATAAAGGTGATTAAGACAATTATATTATTTTATTTTAAATGATTCCAAAGTTGCCACCTTCAAAATTAATAAATATAACAATTTACATGTTGTGATTTTAAGATGATAAATTAGATTAAATGTATTATTATGAAGGATATGAAATTTTTCTTCATCATTGGATTTTATTTTCAATTTATATGCAACAAATAAGTATATTAACTAATTATATAAAAATTATGTACTAATTATTTTATTAAGAGATATACCAAATAAATGGTTTTAAAAATATTAAAATAAATATTATATAAACTATTTAATGGGCTCCAAGAAATTTGTAGACAAATTTGACATGTTAGAAATCTATTAAATTATTTTTATAGAGTATATCTTTTGTTTTAATTTTATTTAAATTAATATAAATGAATACTATCAAAATTGACATTATTGTTATTTTATAAAAATAAAATATTATAAAATTGTTTAAAAATCACAAAAATATTTAAAAAATATAAATTGAAATTTATATGTTCTAAAATTTTATAAATTATACAATTATGGACAATTCACAACACATAAGTAATTATTTATAAAAATTTATAAATTTGAATCTTATTACTAAAAATAAAATTAAATAGATTAAATAAGGATATATCAAGTTGATAATGTTTAAAAAAAATTCCCAACATGTCTAAATTTTATTGGATGGTGATAATACAACCCTATCTCATCTAATCTTCAGATTTGATTCATTTGTGGAGGTTTTTAAGTGAAGTTTAATTTATTATAAATTAATATTTCTTATGTTACCAAAGGTGCCCCTATCTTCCCTTATAAGGAGGGCACCTCTTCCTTCTTCTCTTCACACCCTTTTGAGATTTTAAGCACGGACAAAACCTAAGAATTCCTCTTATTATCCACTATAGTTATATCATAGAGGTTTTGGTCTTCTCAAAAGACCAACTCTAGTTCCCTAAGAAGAGGATTAAATGAGGTGCGTCGAGGAAGAGGTAATCTCTTCTACCGACTCTTTCAAGTTTCTTTCTTCTTCTACATACTCTTATTTAGTTGTTTCATTATAAATTAATAACATCAGTATAAATTATATACTGACATGTTTATATAAATATTAAACAACCCTATTTCACATTCTACCCATCCTACGGAAAATGAAATCACCGCGCTTGCATACTTACAGAATACCGTCTCCACGCAGTGGTGTAATCTGCTTTCCACCACCTCCTTACATGGATGGATATAATGGTATAATGAATAACAGTAAATTATTATTATAACATCATACTGATTCTATGATATTATATCATCCACTCCAATTCCATTCATCAGACATGGGAGTGATATCATCGCTCCTGCATACGTATGGATTACCGTCTCCACGATGCGATGAGATTCATTTTCAATGTTAACAATTAAAGAATGATTATAAAGTATATATAATAAGTAATCATGAAATATATGAAATATTAATGATAATGAATTTATGTATATGTTATTTACTTACATCTATTAAATTTAATATGGGAATGAAAACAACGTTCATGCGTACATACGACCTACCGTCTCCATGAACGGTGTATTTCATTCCATTTATCGATCTATTCTATATATGTATATTCTGAATATATATTATATATAAATCATGTTTTATATTATGGAATAAATTAATCATGGTCTACGTAACTATATTAATAATTACAAGTCAAAACACAGACAATAAATGAAGCGATTTTACCCAAAACGCTGCTTTAACATGGAATTGACAAATGAACAGATAATATAAAGTCATAAGTGAATAATATATGATATAATAAATATTATTATGGTTCTATTACAGGTTAATAATATTTTTAAACCCACTATACAGGAGTCTTGGACACATATGGAAAAAATTGGACAAATGTTAAGGGATAATTATTCCAATCTTATTTCTATCCGTGATTGTTCATTCGTAAGTATTTACTGGGGTTATGTTTATTATCCATGTCCATATGAACTCAAATTTTTTTCATAAAATGTTTACTTTTCGTCCATGTATGTTTAAAGTCATTTTTACCCCTTTTTACTTTTACCACATCATATGGAATGAATCTTTCTTTTGTTTACCATAGGATGTGCTTTTTGACTTTTCCGACAAATGTACGAGGAGATTGTTTTTTAACTTATACAAAATGAACAGATTCTTACGGTTTCCTAAATAATTAATTCCATGAAGATTCTTGTAGAAGATTTAAGGATTATTTTCAACAAAATCATTTCTTTTAAAATTGCATGTCATTTTGTGAAAAGAAAATGATTTTGAAGAAGACAGGATATTTTCCTCAAGAATTCATTTCAAGTGTTTTATCAAAACCATTTTCCATATAAGATGAAATTATTTCATATGTGTATGTTTCAAGTATAATTTCCCTATTATTTTCATGGTTTAGTTTTTATTATGATGAAATGGTATCCATTTTGTTATATGGATAATGTTATGATGGGATGATTTTTATGAAACCCATTAATTTGTTGGGTTATTATTAATGATGTATGTTTATTTTGTGGCACACGAAAGAATGATTTTATTATGAGATGGGTTGGACCTATATATTCCTCCAATGAATTGGGTAAAGATTTATATCTCATGTGATAGACATGGCTGGAACGTCAAGTTAATCTGGTTCAGTGATACAGGACTGGAACGAGGAGTGAACTCGGTTCAGTAAGGGACTTTGTCCACTAAGAGGGTCTTGGAAGCAATGCCTTGGCTACTATGGAAATCATAACATGTGCTTAATGGTTTCCAAAATTACATGCTTTATTCCCATGCTATTTTATCAGGATTGATGATCCATTATTATCTATTCCTTATGTACTTCCATGTTTTATGTCATTGCTCAAGATTTTGATGTTTAAACATTATGTCTTAATGTTCAAATGTATATTGTTTGATTTCTTTTCTCCATGCTTAACATTACTAAGAATTTGAGCTCACACTTTATTTGATTTCTTTTCCCCAGGTTATAAAGTAAGTTTTTAGGTAAGAATACTAAAGGGGAAGATCATTATGGGAGATGTTGAAGATCTTTCACAATGATTAGAAGATTTTGTTCTGAGTTTCCAAAGACACTAAACTATTACGATCCTTGAGTGTTGGTTTTTGTTATATATTAAGTACTCCACATAAGTAATGTAATGTCCATGTACATCAAGATTTGGGTCGCTATAGTTGGTATCAAATGAAAGGTTCAGTTAATATTTGGAAACTAGGATGCGAAAACATTAGTGATATTCCAAGGGATATTTCTAAGATATGTCTAGGGATGTTCCTAAGGTTAAGCATAAGTATAGGTTATAATCTCAGAGTTACGGTAACGATAATATAATTAAACTTAATATGTTAGAGATTGAATGTACTCCCCCTTGATTTTGTTGTTTTTCTAGTACGAGTTTTGCCTCTCATACTAATCTTTTTGGGTTTTAAGAAATGGAAGGAAACAAGTGGATTCATGTTAATAGAGAATATGATGGGAAATGGAATGATATTATTTGTGAGAAACCAAATGAAATGGGATTTGGATTTCCAAAAAACGTTTTTATGCCAAATCAGCAATCTCATAATATGATAAATAATCTCAACATTGGTAAGTTTCCTGACTCATCTAATAAGAGAAAGATGGAGTTTCATAATGATCATAGAGGAAAGAAGGTTCAATTTCCCTCATGTAAATCATGTGGTAAGAGGCATCTAAGATAATGTTTCAAAGGAACTGGATGATGCTTTGGGTATGGAAAATAAATACACAAATCTAGTCTGTGTAAAGGAAAAGTTTCAGTTAACACCATGGACAAGGATAATGGTATTGCTACGACATGAACAATGATTAGATGTTTTAAATGTGGAATGTATGGAATATATGGAATTATTCAAACCAATCCCCTAAGGAAAAATATCATGAAGAGAATCAACATGGTCGTATGGGTAGTATTTATATTGATGATGATGAAGAGACTACAAATGATATGTGAGATGAAAGAATTGTTCAAGATCTGTCTATGGTTTAAGAAGGTAGTGGAATGATTACATTTTTATCAAGAGTAATGTTGTATAAGTAATCTCAAGGTACTATGGAATACAGAGACATATAAGGATTGTTACACTATTGTTTTTCCTTATGTTATTGAATGTATATGTTGAATGGTACTAGTGACCATGAAAGGTTATTCTGATATTTATGGAAAGCTTCTAATATGTGCATCAGGAAGGGATAAAAATATAATGAAACGTTTGATGGTATTAATAATCTCATGACTGATATAAGGACTAAGTGATATCATGGTTTGAGTATATAGAATTTTTGGGATTTTGGTATGTGGAATGAGTTACCTTTTGACAGCATTCATGAGTTCACTATGGTTCTATGATAATTTATGTTTCAAAAGAATACATGATTAAGGTATTCAAATGTTTGGAATGCGATAAACATGATATATCATATATATGGGGGATAAATGATGGTATTCACGTGCTTGTTTTGTGACATTTCATGTAATCCTTTTCTTTATACTATGATATTGGACAGATTTATTTTGAATAAGCCTAAATATTTGAATGAATTAAGTTAGACATAAGATATTATTGTATAAGGTTAGATATTATTTCAATATTATTGAAGGAATGTTATAATAGTGTAGTTTAAGAAAAGGGACAACATACAGAACATGCAACAACCCGTCGCGTCAGACAAGGATGTGGGAATTGAGCCCACAACTGTTGTGGGAAGGCTTTTATCACCTACCACTAGCCTACATGGTGTCTCTAGTTAGTAGAAACTAGTTTTATTTTATTAAGCGGTATGATAGATGATGTATAAGTTCATTTTTTGAATCATATACGATTATCCTAATCATAGATGGACTTATGTAAATTTGATAGCATTTTCTAACATATGGAATGACCCATCGTTCTATCACATGATTTGCTAACACTTCACAAATAACAAATTCAACATCATTTCTTTAAGAGATGAAGTGGAAATTTTTCAAGGTACGAACAATAGTGAGATTGTTCCAAAATCATGTAAGTATTTATTTTAATTCATCAACTATAGGGAAATGATATTGAAAACAAAAAATTTTGTCCTAGTGCCCTCATATCCGATGAATCAGATTGTACCTTATATCATCAAAAATTTATGGCTTTGTGATTGATTTATTTTTCATATCCATGTCCTCTACCACTCTTCATCAGAACATGATGGTTATATTTATCTTCTATATCCATATTTTCCCCAATTTTATCCTATGTGGAAACCAAGTGATTAGTTAATTTGGGTAACCATTATGTTTCATACTTTAGTTTTTAAAGATATGTTTTTGTATTAATTTTTACGATGTGGGTTTGTATGAAAGAAACTTTCAAGTAGTAAACCATTTATAACCTCGACGGATTTCGAGGGTGAAATTCATTTTAAGGGGGGTAGAATGTAACACCTTGAGATTTTATAAGATATATTCTTTTTAATTTATTTCTTATCTTCTGCTATATGCTACACCAATATTATCTTTCACTATACGCAACACCTTATTAGCTTGCAATGTACGAAACACTATTCTTGGATTGTGTTACACACAATTTGAAGTTCGTTTGATAATAGTTATTATACGCTACATTGAGTGTGTATATATATATATATATTCAATGTATAAATAAAATATGGTTGGATTCTATTATACACAATAACAAAAGATTCTTTCACTACACGTATCCCTGACATGGCTCACATTACACACAATCACGACCTTCCTTGATAGTGTGTGTAGTACGCAATATCGAGTTTCACTAAACAATGATATATTGTAATAATAATATTATGGACTAGCCGCTATTAATAGTATTAAATAAATTTTTTATTTTATATCATTATTATTGATCTTACACATTTTCTAAACCATTTTATGAGAACAAAAAAAAATCGGGTAAATTATGTTTTTTATAAAAAATTCCTTTTTGCCACCTTTTGATGGAGCACCCACTTTAAATCTAGTTAATGAAGAGTTTATAAGTTTAATTTGAAAAAATAAAACTCTTATTTGGAATGAAGATATAAAAATTCACTTTGGATAAAATTTTCATATTATTATGATTACTTTCATATTTTAATGATAGTAAAAACACGCTATATTTTAATTAAAAAAAACTTTTTTCATCTCTATAATTTATATGGTAAGATTATAATATTGAGTGTTTTTAATGTATAAATAGAATATATTTTTACCATTTAATATAACATATCTCATTATCATTGATTTTACATTGAATTCATAGGTAAAATCATTTCAATCTTTTGTAATGTTTTAACTTTTAAAACATGTTTTATTAACAATGAGATTAATTTTAAATTAATTTATGCAACTTCTGTGATTTGAATTAAGAAATATGGATTCAATATTTGGAATCAGTAGGTCCAAATTATACTAATATGCTACTTTTTATTTTTGGGCACTATGAATAGTAACTACGATAAATTTTATTTACCATAGTTAAAGATAAATCCGGTAATTGAGGGTAAATATAATATTATAAAATTACCCTAAAACTTGTCTTAATTTAATTGGATGATTATATTTAGTCCTATTTTATATTTTAGTCTAAATGGAATCCATTAGAACCCACTTGTATTTTATTATGACCTTTATTTTATTTTATTAAAGGAAAGTGAAATATGTATCACTCAAACTTTAATAATTAAAGTAATTTTAATATAAGTTTATACAGAATATAAATTCGGTTATAAATACTCATTTGAAAGGTAAATTTTTTTTCTTTATCATGGTTATTTATTTGTAATTTTTAAGTGTTTTTTATTACCTTATTATCTTATACATTAATGATGAAAAAATTATTTATTTAGTGAAAAATCAATAATATAGTATTTATTGAAATAGTAATGCATATAAAAAGGCACAAAAATATGAAAAAAAATTAATGGTAGTGTATATATAAACCAAAATCATCCACTGGACGAATGTTTGACCATTTGGATCTATATTAAGGCAATTATGACACTTATTTTATTTTATTTTAAATGATTCCAAAGTTGTCACCTTTATAATTTAATAAATATAACAATTTACATGTTGTGATTTTAAGATGATAAATTTGAGTAAAAGTATTATTATGAAATATATGAGATTTATTTTAATCATAGGATTTTAGTTTAAATTTTATTGCAGTAATTATGTATATTAAATAATTATACAGAAATGATGTAATAATTATTTTATTGAGAGATATACCAAATAAATGGTTTTAATGATATTAAAATAAATATTATATAAACTATTTAATGTTCTCAACGAATTTTCTAGACAAATTTGACATGTTAGGAATATATTAAATATTTTTTATAGAATATATCCTCTATTTGGATTTTATTGAAATTAAAATAATTGAATAGTATCAGAATTGACATTGTTGTTATTTTATAAAAAGAACATATTATAAAATTGTTTAAAAATCATAAAAATATTTAAAAATTATGAATTGAAATTTATATGTTCTAAAATGTCATAAATTATCCAATTATGGACAATTAAAACACATAAGTATATATTTTTAACAATTAAAAAATTAGAATCTTATTACGACTAATAAAAATAAATAGTTTAAATAAGGATAAATCAAGTTGACAATGTTTAAAATTTATACCCAACATGTCTAAATATTATTGGATGATGATAATGCAACCCTATATCATCTAAGATTTGTATTTGAGTCATTTTTTGTGGTTTTTAAGTGATTTTTAATTTATTATAAATTAATATTTCTTATGTTACCAAAGGTGCCCCTCTCCTCCCTTATAAAAAGGGCACCCCTTCCCTCTTCTCTTCCCACCCTTTTGAGCCTTGAAGCTCGGAAAAACCCTACCAATTAATCTTCTCATCCTCTATAGTTATATCATAGAGGTTTTGGTATTCTCAAAATACCAACTCTAGTGACCTAAGAAGATATTTAAAGGAGGTCGGATGAGGAAGAGGTAATGTCTTCTACCTACTCTTTCAAGTTTCTTTCTTCTTCTACTTACTCTTATTTAGTTGTTTTATTATAAAGTAATTACATATGTATTAATTATATACTGATATGTTATTATAAATATGAAACAACACTACTTCACCATCCACACATCCTACGGAAAACGAAATCATCGTCGTGCATACATACGGAATATCGTCTCCACATTGTGGTGTAATCTGTTTTCCACCAACACCTTACTTGGATGGATATAATGGTGTAAATAATAACTATATATGATTATTATAACATCATACTTATTCTAAGATATTATATCATCCAATCCAATTCCATTCAACAAATATGGGAACGATATCATCACTCGTGTGTATGTATGGATTACCGTCTGCACGACGCTATGAGATTCATTTTACACGTTAACAATTTAAGAATGATTATAAAGTATATATAATAATTAATCATGAAATATATGAAATATTAATGATACTTAATTTATGTATATGTTATTTACTTACATCAATTGAATTTAATAAGGATACAAAAATATCGCTCATGCATACGTACGGCCTACCGTCTCCATGAATGATGTATTTCTTTCTATTTATCGATCTATTATATATATATGTATATTAGGAATATATATTATATATAAATCCTGATTTGTATTATGGAATTAAGTAATCATGATCTATGTAATCATATTAATAATTACAAGTAAAAATACGGATGATAAATGAAATGATTTTACAAAAAACGCTACTTTAACATGGAATTAACAAATGAATGGATAATATAAAGTCATAAGTGAATAATATATGATATCATAAATAATATTATGGTTCTGTTACGAGTTAAGAATATGTTTAAACCCACTATAAAGGAGACTCAGACACATATAGAAAAAATTGGACATAAGGCAAGGGATATTTATTCCAATCTCATTCTAATTCGAGATTGTTTATTCCTAAGAATTTTCTGGAGTTAAGTTTATTATATATTTCTATATGTTATCAAAATGTTTCATAAAATGTTTAATTTTCATCCATGTATATTTAAATTCATTTTTAACCCTTTTTACTTTTACCACATCGTATGGAAGGAATCTTTCTTTTGTTTTCTATACGAGGTGCTTTTTGGATTTTCCGATAAAAGTACGAGGAGAATGTTTTTTTAACTTATACAGAATGAACAGATTCTTATGGTTTCATAAAGCCTTATTCATATGAATATTTATGTAAAATATGTCATGATTATATTCAAAAAAATCCATTGTTTTAAAATTTAATGTCATTTTTTGAAATGAAAATGATTATGAAGAATAAAGGATATTTTCCTCAAGAATTCATTTCAAGTGTTTAATCAAAACCGTTTTCCATCTAAGATGAAATTATTTCACATGTGTATGTATCAAGTATAATGTCCCTACTATTTACATGGAATGATTTTTATTATTATGAAATGGTATCCATTTTTTTATATGGATTATGTTATGATGTGATGTTGTTTATGAAACCCATTTTATTTGTTGGGTTATTATGAATGATGTATGTTTATTTTGTGGCACATGAAAGATTGATTTCATTATGAGATGGGTGGGACCTATATCTCCATCAAATGCATTGGGAAAAGATTTATATCACATGATATAGACATGGATGGAATGACAAGTTAATCTGGTTCAGTGATACAGGACTAGAATGATGAGTGAACTCGGTTCAGTAACGGACTTTGTCCACAAAGATGGTCTTGGTAGCAATGCCTTGGCTACTATGGAAATTATAACATTTGCAAAATATTTTCCACAATTACATGATTTATTCACATGATATTTTATCATGATGGATGATCCATTATTATCTATGCCTTACGTACTGCCATGTTTTATGTCATTGATCATGATTTTGATGTTTAAACATTATGTTTTTATGTTCAAATGTATATTGTTTGTTTTATTTTTTCCATTCTTAACCTTACTGAGCATTTGAGCTCACCCTTTATATATTTTCTTTTCCCCAAGATATCAACAATGGTTTTTGGTAAGAAAACAAAAGCGGAAGATCTTTATGGGAGATGATGAAGATATTTCACAATGATTAGAAAATTTTGTTCTGAGTTTCCAAAGACACTAAACTATTACGCTCCTTGTGTGTTGATATTTTTTATATATTATGTACTCCGTATAAGTAATGTAATGTCCATTTACATCATGATTTTTGTCTCTATAGTTGGTATCAGAGGAAAGGATTAGGTAACCTTTGGAAACTAGGATGCAAAAACATTAGTGATATTCCAAGAGATATTTATAAGGTATGTCAAGGGATTCCCCTAAGCTTTAGTGTAAGTACAATTTATAGACTTAGAATTATAGTAAGAATCATATAAATAAACATAAGATGTTAGAGATTTAATGTACTCCCCCTTGATTATGTTGTTTTTCTAGTACAAGTTTTTCCTCTCATACTATTCTTTTTAGGTTTTCCGAAATGTGAGGAAATAGGAGGATTCATGTTAATGGAGAATATGATGGGCAATGGAATGATATTAATTATGAGAAACCAAATGAAATGGGATTTGGATGTCCAGACATCGTTATTATGCCAAATCAGCAATATCATAATATGATCAATAATTTCAACATTGGTATGATTCCTGACTAATCTAATAAGATAAACATGGATTTTTATGATGATCATAGTGGAAAGAAAGATCAATTTCACTCATGTAAATCATGTGGGTAGAGGAATCAAGGAGAATGTTTCAAAAAAACTGGGAGATTCTTTGGGTGTGGAAAATAAGTACACAAAGCCAGTATGTGTAATGGAAAAGGTTCAGTTAACACCATGGACAAGGATAATAGTATTGATACAACATCAACAACGATTAAATTTTTTAAATGTGGAATGTATGGGCATTATGCAAACCAATTCCCTAAGGTAAAATTTCATGAAGAGAATCAACATGGTCGTATGAGTAGTATTTATTTTGATGATGATGACGAGACTACAAATGATATGGGAGATGAAATAATTCTTCAAGATCAGTCAATGGTTTAAGATGGTAGTGGAATGACTACATGTTTATCAAGAGTAATGTTGTATAAGTAATCTCATGGTACTATAGAATAAAGATACACCTAAGGATTGTTACACAATTGTTTTTCCTTATGTTTTTGAAAGTATATGTTGAATGGTACTGGTAACCATGAATGTTTATTCAGATATTTTTTGAAAGCACCTAATATGTGCCTAAAGAATGGATAAGGAGATAATGAAATGTTTGATAGTATTAATGAGCCCATGACTGATATAAGGACAAATTGATATCATGGTTTGAGTATATAGAATTTTTGGGATTTCGGTATGTTGAAAGTGATACCTTTTGAAAAATTTCATGATTTCACTTTGGTTCTATGATAATTTATGTTTCAAGAGAATACATGATTATGGTATTCACATGTTTGGGATGTGATCAACAAGATATATCTTATATATGGGGGATAAATAATGGTATTAATTTGCTTGTTATGTGACATTTCAAGTAATCGTTTTCTTTATACCATGAGATTGGACAGATGTATTTTGAATAAGCTTAAAGATTTGAATGAATTATGTTAGACATAAGATAGTATTGTTTAAGGCTAGATCTTTTTTCTATATTATTGATGAATGATATAATAGTTTAGTTTAAGAAAAGGGACTACATGCATAACAGAAATGAACCCATCGCGTCGAACAAGGCTGTGGGAATCGAACCCACAACCGAAGTGCGACATGCCTTTATCACCTACCACTAGACTATATGAAGTCCCTTGTTAGTAGAAACTAGTTTTATTTTGTTAAGAAGTATGATAGATTAAGTATAAGTTCATTTTTGAAATCATATACCATTAACCTCACCATAGATGTACTTATGTATATTTGATAACTTTTCCTAACAAATGGAATGACCCATCATCCTATCACATGATCTGCTAACACTTCACAAATAACAAATTCAACTTCATTTCTTTAATAGATGAAGTGGAAATTTTTAAGGCACGAACAATAGTGATATTGTACCAAAATCATGTACGTATTTCTTTTAATTCATCAACTTTAGGGAAATAATCTTGAAAACAAAAAATGTTTTCCTAGTGCCCTCATATCCGATGAATCAGATGGTACCTTAGATCATCACAAATTTATGGCTTTGTGAATGTTGTATTTTTCATATCCATTTCCTCTACCACACTTCATCAGAACTTGATGGTTAGATTTCTCTTCCATATCCATATTTCCACCTCTGTTATCCTATGTGGAAATCCAGTGATTAGTTAATTTGGGTAACCATTATGTTTCATACTATATTTTTTAAAGAGAAGTTTTGGTATTCATTTTTACGATGTGGGTTTCTATGAAAGAAACATTCAAGTAGTAAACCATTTATAACCCAAACGAATTTCAAGGGGGAAATTCATTTTAATGGTGGTAGAATGTATCAACCTAACATTTTATAAGATATGTTCTTTTTAATTTTTTTCATATATTCGGATGTATGCTACACCAAGATTATTTGGCGCTATAAACAACACCATATTAGCATGCAGTATATGAAACACTATTCATGGATTCTATTACACACAATTTAAAGATCGTTTGATAGTAGTTATTCTATGAAACATTTATTATATATATATATATATATTAAATGTATAAATGAAATATGGTTGTATTATGTTATACGCAACAATAAAGGTGTCTTTTACTACATGTATCCTGGACTTGGCTCGTATTACACGTAATCACGACCTTCCTCGATAGCGTGTGTAGTACGCAATACCGAAGTTCACTAAAATACGATATATTGTAATAATATTATTATGGATTAGCCGTTATGAATATTATTTACTAAAATTAAAATTTTATACCATTATTATTCATCTTACACATTTTCTAAAACATTTTATGGGAACAAAATAATTTTTTTGGGTAAAATAAGTATTTTTCAAAAAATGCATTTTTGCCGCATTTTGATGGAGCACCCACTTTAAATCTAGTTTCTGATGGGTTTATAAGTTCAATTTGACATAATAAAATTCTTTATTGAAATAAGTATATAAAAATTTACTTTGGATAAATTTTTCATATTATTCTGACAACTTTCATATTTTAATGAATAGTAAAAGCACGCTACATTTTAATTAAAAACAAATTTTTTCATCGCATTAATTTATATGTTTAAATTAGAATATTGAGTTGTTTTAAAGTATAAATAGAATATAGTTTTCAATTTAATATAATTTATGTCATTATCATTGATTTTACATTGAATTCATATGTAGAATCATTTCAATCTTTTGCAATGTTTTAACTTTTAAAACTCGTTTTATTAACAATGAGATTAATTTTAAATTAGTTTCTGCAAATTATTTGATTTTAATTAGGAAATATAGATTCCATATTTGTAATCAGTTGGTTCACATTATATTAATAGGCTACTTCTTATTTTTGGGCACTATGAATTGTAACTACGGTAAATTTTATTTACCATAGTTAAAGGTAAATCGAGTAATTGAGGGTAAATATAATATTATAAAATTACCTTAAAAATTGTCTTAATATAATCTGATGAATATATTACGTCCTATGGAATATTTTGGTTAAATGGAATCCATTATAACAGACTAGTATTTGATTATGACCTCTAGTTTATTTTATTAAAAGAAAAGTTAAATATGTCTCCCTCAATATTTAATAATTAATGTATTTTCAATATAATGTTATACAGAATATAAATTCGGTTATAAATACTCATTTGAAAGATAAAATGTTTTCCTTTATCATGGTAATTTATTTGTAATTTTTTAGTGTTATTAAGTTACCTTATTATCTTATACATTAATGATGTAAAAATTATTTATTTAGTGAAAAATCAATAATATAATTTTTAATGAAATTGTAATGCATATAAAAAGGCAAAAAAATCTGAAAACAAATTTAATGGAAGTGTATATATAAAACCTAATCATCCAATGGTGGAATTTTTTACCATTTGGATCCATATAATGGAGATTATGACACTTATATTATTTTATTTTAAATGATTCGAAAGTTGTCACCGTCATATTTTAATAAATATAACAATTTACATGTTGTTATTTTTTAGATGATAAATTAGAGTAAAAGTATTATTAAGAAATATATGAGATATATCTTCATCATAGGATTTTAGTTTAATTTTTTGTGAAAACAATATGTATATTAAATAATTATACAGAAATGATGTACTAATTATTTTATTAAGAGATTTACCAAATAAATGGTTTTAAAAATATTAAAATAAATATTATATAGACTATTTTATGTGATCCACTAATTTTCTAGGCAAATATGACATTATCGGAATCTATTAAATATTTTTTATAGAATATATTCTCTGTTTAGATTTTATTTAAATAAAAATAAATGAATAGTATCAAAATTGACACTATTGTTATTTTATAAAAATAACATATTATAAAATTTTTTAAAAATAAAAAAAACATTTAAAAATTATAAATTAAAATTTATATGTTCTAAAATGTCATATATTATCCAATTATGCACAATTCAAAACACATAAGTAATTATTTATAACAATTTAAAAATTAAAATCTTATTAACACAAATAAAATTAAATAGATGAAATAAGGATAAATCAAGTTGATAATGTTTAATATAAATTCCCATCATGTCTAAATTTTATTGGTTGATGATAATACAACCCTATCTCATTTATTCTTTGTATTTGAGTCATTTTAGTCGATTTTAAGTGAATTTGAATTTATTATAAATTAATATTTCTTATGTTACCAAAGGTGCCCCTCACATCTCTTATAAAAAGAGAACCCCTTCCCTCTTCCCTTCACACCCATTTGAGCCTTGAATCTTGGAAAAACCCTGAAAATTACACTTCTCATCCTCTTTAGTTATATCATAGTGGTTATGGTCTTCTCAAAAGACCAACTCTAGTGCCCTAAGGAGAAGTTTAAAGGAGGTGCGTCGAGGAAGAGGTAATCTCTTCTACCGACTCTTTCAAGTTTCTCTCTTCTTCTACTTCCTCTTCATTAGTTGTTTCATTATAAAGTAATAGCATCAGTATTAATTATTTACTGATATGTTATTATAAATATGAACCAACCCTATTTCACCTTCTACCCATCCTACGGAAAACGAAATCACCGCGCGTGCGTACGTACAAAATACCATCTCCACGCTGCGGTGTAATCTGTTTTCCACCTCCACCTTACTTGGATGGATATAATGGTGTAATGAATAAAAATATAATATTATTATAAAATCATACTGATTCTAAGATAATATATCATCCACTCCAATTTCATTCAATAAATATGGGAACGATATCATCGCTCGTGCGTACGTACGGATTACCGTCTCCATGACGCGATGAGATTCATTTTCCATGTTAACAATTCAAGAATGATTATAAATATATATAATAATTAATCATAAAATATATTAAATATTAATGATACTGAATTTATTTATATGCTATTTACTTACATCTATTAAATTTAATAAGGAAACGAAAACAACGTTCACGCGTACGTACGGCCTACCATCTCCATGAACGGTGTATTTGATTCCATTTATCTATCTATTATATATATGTATATTCTGAATATATATTATATACAAATCATTTTTTATATTATGTAATTAATTAATCATGATTTATGTAATCATATGAATAATTACAAGTCGAAACACGGACGATAAATGAAACGATTTTACCCGAAACGCTGCTTTAACATGGAATTGACAAATGAACGGATAATATAAAGACATAAGTGAATAATATATGATATCATAAATATTATTATGGTTCATATAAAAGTTAATAATATGTTTAAACCCACTATAAAAGTGTCTCAGACACATACGGAGAAAATTGGACAAAAGGTAAGGGATAATTATTCCAATCTCATTCTTACCCGAGACTGTTTATTCATAAGTATTTACTGGGGTTATGTTTTTTATCCACATCCATATGTTCTCAAAAGGTTTCCATAAAATGTTTAATTTTATTCCATGTATCTTTAAATTCATTTTTACCCCTTTTTACTTTTACCACATCGTATGGAAGGAATCTTTCTTTTGTTTACCATATGAGGTGCTTTTTGACTTTTTCGACAAAAGTACAAGGAGATTGTTTTTTAACTTATAAGGAATGACCGAATTATTAGGGTTTTATAAAACCTTATTTCCATGAAGCTTCCGGTACAATATTTCAGGATTATTTTCAAAAAAAAATCCATTCTTTTATAATTTCATGTCATTTTGTGAAAAGAAAATGATTTTGAAGAAGGAAGGATATTTTCTTCAAGAATTAATTTTTAGTGTTTTATCAAAACCATTTTCCTTCTAAGATGAAATTATGTCATGTGTGTATGTTTCAGGTATAATTTCTCTATTATTTACATGGTTTGATTTTTATTATGTTGAAATGGTATACATTTTATTATATGGTTTAGGTTATGATGGGATGATGTTTATGAAACCCATTTTATTCGTTGGGTTATTTTGAATGATGTATGTTTATTTTCTGGCACATGAAAGAATGATTTCATTATGAGATAGGTGAGACCAATATCTCCCTCCAACGCATTGGGTAAGGATTTATATCTCATGAGATAGACATGGCTGGAATGACAAGTTAATCAAGTTTAGTGATATAGGACTGGAACGAGGAGTGAACTCGGTTCAGTAAGGGTCTTTGTCCACTAAGATGTCCTTAGATGAAATTCCTTGGCTACTATGGAATCATAACATGTGTTTAATGGTTTCCACTATTACATTCTTTATTCCTATGCTATTTTATCATGATTGGCTATCCATTATGATCTATGCCTTACGTACTTCCATGTTCTATGTCATTGCTTAAGATTTTGATTTTTAATCATTATGTTTTTATGTTCAAATGTATATGGTTTGTTTTATTTTACCCATGCTTACCCTTACTGAGCATTTGAGCTCACCGTTTATATGTTTTCTTTTCCCCAGGATTTAAAGAAAGGTTTTAGGTAAGAATACAAAAGGGGATGATCTTTATGGGAGATGATGAAGATCTTTCACAATGATTAGAAGATTTTGTTCTGAGTTTCTAAATACACTAAACAAATATGATCCTTTCGTGTTGTTTTTTTATGTGTTAAGTACTATTTATATGTAATGTAATTTCCATGTATATAAAGCTTTGGGTATCTACATTTGGTATTAGAGGAATGGTTAGTTAACATTTGGAAACTAGGATGCGAAAACATTAGTGATATTCCAAGAGATATTTATAAGGTTTGTCTAGGTATATCCCTAAGGTTAAGTATAAGTATAGGTTATACTCTTAGAATTACGGTAATGATCATATAATTAAACATAAGATGTTAGCGCTTGAAATTACTCCCCCTTGATTATGTTGTTTTTCTTGTACGTGTTTTTCTGCTCATACTATTCTTTTTAGGTTTTAAGAAATTGCGGGAAACATGAGGATTAATGTTAATGGAGAATATGTTGGGCAATGGAATGATATTATTTATGAGCATCCAAATGAAATGGGATTTTGATGTCCAAATATCGTTATTATTCCAAATCATAATTCTCATAATATGATCAATTATCTCAACTTTGGTAACTTTCTGAGTCATCTAATAAGAGAAAGATGGAGTTTCTTGATGATCATAGAGGAAATAAAGTTCACTTTACCTCATGTAAATCATGTGGGAAGAGGCATCAAGGAGAGTGGTTCAAAGGAACTGGAAGATGATTTGGGTGTGGAAAATAAGGACACAAAGCCAGTACGTGTAAAGGAAAAGGTTCAGTTAACACCATGGACAAGAATAATGGTATTGCTACGACATCAACAACAATTAAATGTTTTAAATGTAAAATGTATGGGCATTATGCAAACCAATTCCCTAATGGAAAATCTTTTGAAGAGAATCATCATTGTCGTATTGGTAGTATTTATATTGATGATGATGAAGCGACTACAAATGATATATGAGATGAAAGAATTGTTCAAGATCGGTCAAATGTTTAAGAAGGTAGTGGAATGATTACATGTTTATCAAGAGCAATGTTATCTATGTAATATCATGGTACTATGGAATAAAGAGACATATAAGGATTGTTACACTATTGTTTTTCCTTATGTTTTTGAAATTATATGTTGAATGGTACTACTAACCATGAAATGTTATTCAGATATTTATGGAAAGCACCTAATATGTGCATAAAGATAGGATAATGAGATAATGAAATGTTTGATAGTATTATTGAGATCATGACTGATATAAAGACAATGTGATATCATAATTTGAGTATATAGAATTTTTTGGATTTTGGAATGTGGAAAGAGTTACCTTTTGACAACATTCATGATTTCTCTATGGTTCTATGATAATTTATGTTTCAAGAGAATACATGATTAAGGTATTCACATGTTTGGAATGTGATCAACAAGATATATCTTATATATGGGGGATAAATTATGGTATTCACATTCTTGTTATGTGACATTGTAAGTAGTCGTTTTCTTTATACTATTAGATTGGAGAGATGTATTATGAATAAACCTAATGATTGAAATGAATTATGTCAGACAAAAGATAGTATTGTTTAAGGCTAGAACATTTTTCGATATTACCGTTAGAATGTTATAATAGTGTAGTTTAATAAAGCAGACAACATGAAGAACATGCAACAACCCATCGCGTCAGACATGTCTGTGGGAATTAAACCCAAAACCGAAGTGTGATAGGCCTTTTTCACCTACCACTGGCCTACAGGAAGTACCTAGTTTATAGAAACTAGTTTTATTTTATTAAGCAGTATGATAGATGAAGTATAATTTCATTTTTGGAATCATATACGATTAACCTCACCATAGATGGACTTATGTATATTTGATAACTTTTTCTAACAGAAGGAATGACCCATCATTCTATCACATGATCTACGAACAATTCACGAATAACACATTAAACATCATTTTTTTAATAGATTAATTGGAAGTAGTTCAAGGAACAAAAAATGGTGAGGTTGTACCAAAATCATGTAAGTATTTCTTTTAATTCATCAACTTTAGGAAAATGATCTTGAAAACCAAATTTTTTTTCCTAGTGCCCTCATATCCGATGAATCAGATGGTACCTTTGATCATCAAAAATTTATGGCTCTGTGATTATTCTCTTTTTTATACCCATTTCCTCTACCAATCTTCATCAGAACTTGAGGATTAGATTTCTATTCCATATCCATATTTCTACCTATATTATCATATGTGGAAACGTAGTGATTAGTTAATTTGGGTAAATATTATGTTTTATAATTTAGTTTTTAAAGATAATTTTTTGTATTCATTTTTACGATGTGGGTTTCTATGAAAAAAACATTCATGTAGTAAACCAATTATAACCCTGATGAATTTTGAGGGCAAAATTCATTTTATGGGGGGTAGAATGTAACACCCTGAGATTTTATAAGATATATATTTTTTAATTTCTTTCATATATTCGACTATATGAAACACAATTTTTATCTTGCACTATACGCTACACCGTATTAGCTTTCAGTATACACAACACTATTCTTGGATTGTGTTACACACAATTTCATGTTCGTTTGATAGTAGTTATTCTATGCAACATTGAGTGTATATATATATATATTCAATGTATAAATGAAACATGGTTGGATTCTGTTATACGCAAAAACAAAGGAGTCTTTAACCACATGCATCCCTAACTTGGCTCACATTACATGCATCCCTAACTTGGCTCTCATTACACGCAATCACGACCTTCCTCGATAGCGTGTGTAGTACACAATACCGAGTTCACTAAACAACGATATATTGTAATAATATTATTATGGACTAGCCTTTTTGAATATAATTAACTAAATTTTGAATTTTATAACATCATTATTCATCTTCCACATTTTCTTAAACATTTTATGAGAAAAAACAATTGTTTCCTATAAAATAAGTATTTTTCAAAAAATGCAGTTTTTCCGCCTTTGGATGGAGCACCCACTTTAAATATAGTTTTTAATGGGTTTATAAGTCAAATTTGAGAAAATAAAATTCTTCTTTTGAATCAGGATATAAAAATTTACTTTGGATAAATTTTTCATATTATTGCGATAACATTCATATTTTAATAAATATTAAAAACACGATATATTTTAGTTAAAAATAACTTATTTCCTTGCAATAATTTATATGGTCAGATTATAATATCTATTGGTTTAAAAGTATAAATAGAATATATTTTTACCATTTAATATAACTTATGTCATTATCATTGATTTTATATTTAATTCATAGGTAAAATCAATTCAATCTTTTGCAATGTTTTAACTTTTAAAATTCATTTTGTTAACAATGAGATTAATTTTAAATTAATTTCTGCAACTTCTGTGATTTGAATTAGGAAATAGGGATTCCATATTTGGAATATTTAGGTCCAAATTATTTTAATAGGATAAATATTATTTTTGGGTACTATGAATAGTAACTACGGTAAACATTATTTAACATAGTTAAAGAAAAATCAGGTAATTAAGGGTAAATATAATATTATAAAATTACCCTAACAGTTGTCTTAATATAACTGGATGATTATATTTTGTCCTATGGCATATTTTGGTTGAAATTGAATCCATTAGAACCCACTTGTATTTGATTATGACATTTCATTTATTTTATTAAAAGGAAAGTGAAATATGTCTCACTCAAACATTAATAATTAAAGTATTTTTAATATAAGATTATACAGAATATAAAGTTGGTTATAAATACTCATTTTAAAGATAAATATTTTTATTTATCGTGGTAATTTATTTATAATTATTATGTTTTTTTTAATTAACTTATTATCTTATACATTAATGACGCATAAATTATTTATTTAGTGGAAAATCAATAATATAGTATTTTTTGAAATAGTAATGCATATCAAAAGGCCCAAAAATCTGAACAAAACATAATGATAGTGTATATAAAAACCATAATCATCCACTGGCCGAATTTTTGATGATTTGGATCCTTATAAAGGCGATTATGACACTTATATTATTTTATTTTAAATGATTCCAATGATGTCAACTTCATAATTTAATAAATATAACGATTTCCGTGTTGTGATTTTAAGATGATAAATTCGAGTAAAATTATTATTTTGAAAGCTATGAGATTTATCTTCATCATAGTATATTATTTTTAATATTTATCTAAATAATATGTATATTAAATAATTATACAAAAATGATGTACTAATTATTTTATTAAGAGATATACCAAATAAATGGTTTTAAAAATATTAAAAAAATATTATATAAATTATTTAATGTTCTCCACGATTTTTATAGACAAATGTAACATGTTATAAATATATTAAATATTTTTTATAGAATATATCCTCTATTTTGATTTTATTTAAATTAAAATAAATGAATATTGTCAAAATTGACACCATTGTTATTTTATAAAAATAACATATTATAAAATTGTTTAAAAAATCACAAAAATATTTAAAAATTATAAATTAAAATTTATATGTTCTAAAATGTCATAAATTATCCAATTATTTAAAATTAACAACATATAAATAATTATTTATAACAATTTAAAATTTAGAATCTTATTACGACAAATAAAATTAAATAGATTAAATAAGGATAAATCATGTTAATAATGTTTAGAATAATTTCCAACATGTCTAAAATTTATTGTTTGACACGAATACAACCCTATATCATCTATTCTTCAGATTTGAGTTATTTTAGGATGTTTTTAAGTGATGTTGAAATTATTAAAAATTAATATTTCTTTTTTTACCAAAGGTGCCCCTCTCATCCCTTATAAAAAGGGCACACCTTCCCTCTTCTCTTCACGCCATTTTGAGCCTTGAAGCTTGGACAAACTCTACCAATTACTCTTATAATCCTCTCTAGTTTTACCATAGAGGTTACTGTCTTCTCAAAAGACTAACTCTAGTGCCCTAGGAAGAAGTTTAAAGGTGGTGCGTCGAGGAAGAGGTAATCTCTTATACCGACTCATTCAAGTTTCTTTCTTCTTCTACTTCCTCTTCTTTAGTTGTTCCATTATAAAGTAATAACATAAGTATTAATTATATACTTATATGTAATTATAAATATGAAACACCCTATTTCACCTTCTACCCATCCTACAGAAAATGAAATCACCGCGCGTGCGTACGTACAGAATACCGTCTCCACACTATGGTGTAATCTGTTTTCCACCACCACCTTACATGGATGGATATAATGGTGTAAAGAATAACAATATATAATTATTATAACATCATACTAATTCTATGATATTATATCATCCACTCCAATTTAATTCAACAAATATGGGAAAGATATCATCGCACGAGCGTACGTACGGATTACCGTCTCCACGACGCGATGAGATTCATTTTCCATGTTAACAATTCAAGAATTCTTATAAAGTATATATAATAAGTAATCATGAAATAGTTGATATATTAATGATACTGAATTTATGTATATGTTATTTAATTACATCTATTAAATTTAATAAGGAAACGAAAACAACGTTCATGCGTACGTACGGCCTACCGTCTCCATGAACGGTGTATTTATTTCCATTTATCGATCAATTATATATATGTATATTCTGAATATATATTATATAGAAATCATGGTTTATATTATGGAATTATTTAATCATTATCTATGTAATAATATGAATAATTAAAAGTCAAAACACAGATGATAAATGAAATGATTTTACCCAAAACACTGCTTTAACATGGAATTGACAAATGAATGGATAATATAAACTCCTAAGTGAATAATATATTATATCATAAATATTATTATGGTTCTATTACAAGTTAATAATATGTTTAAACCGACTATATAGGAGTCTCAGACACATATGGAAGAAATTGGACAAAAGGTAAGAGATAATTATTCCTATCTAATTCCTATCTGAGATTGTTTATTCTTAGGTATTTACTGGGGTAATGTTTATTATACATGTCCATATGTTCTCAAAATGTTTTCATAAAATGTTAAATTTTCGTCCATGTATGTTTAATGTAATTTTTACCCTTTTTTACTTTTACCACATAGTATGAGAGAATCTTTATTTTGTTTACCATAAGAGAATCTTTTTGACTTTTCTGACAAATGTACGAGGAGAATGTTTTTTTAAATTATACGGAATGAATGGATTCATATAGTTTCATAAAGCCTTATTTCCATGAGTCTTCCTGTACAAGATTTCATTATTATTTTCAAAAAAATACTTTCTTTTAAAATTTCATGTCATTTTTTGAAAGGAAAATGATTTTGAAGAAGAAATGATATTTCCTCAAGATTTCATTTCAACTGTTTTATCAAAACCATTTCCCATCTATGATGAAATTATTTCATATGTGTATATTTCAAGTAAAATTTCTCTATTATTTACATGGTTTTATTTTTCTTATGATGAAATGGTATCCATTTTATTATATGGATTATGTTATGATGGGATGTTGTTTATGAAACCCATTTTATTTGTTGGGTTATTATGAATGATGTATGTTTATTTTGTGGAACACGAAAGAATGATTTCATTATGAAATGGGTGGGACCTATATCTCCCTCCAATAAATTTGGTAATGATTTATATCTCATGAGGTAGAAATGGATGGAACGACATTTTAATCTGGTTCAGTGATACAGGACTGGAACGAGGAGTGAACTCGGTTCAGTAAGGGACTTTGTCCACTAAGATGGTCTTGACCGCAATGTCTTGGATATTATTGGAATCAAAACATGTTCTTAATGGTTTCCAAAATTACATTCTTTATTCTCATGATATTGTATTATGATTGATGATCCATTATGATCTATTTCTTACGTACTGCCATGTTTTATGTCATTGCTTAAGCTTTTGATGTCTAAACATTATGTTTTTAAGTTCAAATGTATATGGTTTGTTTTATTTTCTCAATGCTTACCCTTACTTAGAATTTAAGCTCACATATTATATGTTTTATTTTCCATAGGATATAAAGAAAGGTTTTAGGTAAGAAAACAAAAGGGGAATATATTTATGGGAGATGTTGAAGATCTTTCACAACGATTAGAAGATTTTGTTCTGAGTTTCCAAAGACACTAAACTATGATATTCCTTGAGTGTTGGTTTTTGTTATGTAATAAGTACTCCACATAAGTAATGTAATGCCCATGTACATCATTCATTGGGTATCTAGAAAAAAGGTTCACTTTTACATCCTTCCATGGAGGTGTTGTTCCCGCAAGTGCCCAAAAAATCCCGATGTGATGTTAGTGTTCCTTATCAGCTCTATAGTATATTATAATTTCATCCACAAACACCACAATGTTGGAGTCAAGTTACTGTAGGAACATCATGTTCATGAGTTCCAGAATGACTATTGGATCATTGGTCAATCCGAAGGGCATGGACAAGTACTCAAAGTGGTAGTATTTTCTCCAGAAGGCTGTCTTCGAGATATCTGCCTCTCTCACCCTGAGTTTAAGGTATCCCAAACACAAGTCTATTTTTGAGAACCAATAAGTCCCCTTAAAATAATCTAACAAATCATCAATTCTAGGAAAATGTTATTTGTTCTTCGTTACAAATTTATTCAGCTTTGGTAGTCATTACACAACCGGAGGGATTCACCAGCCTTTTTCGCGAACAACATAGGAGCAGCCCAAGGAGAGACACTCGAGTGAATGAATCCTTTGTATTCCAAGACATCCACCTGTATAATTAATTACATAATCTTGGTAGGGTCCATGAGATAGGAAGGAAGAGATATCAGATGTGTTCCTGGTGTCAGATCAATTGAGAACACCACATCCCACTCTGGGGGAAAACCTAAAAAATCATCTGGGAATACATTAGAAAATTAATTCACATCATTAGGTAGTGAACTTTTATAGAAAATACAATTTTCCTCTAGAACGATCAATGTTAATTGAATGATAATACTACCCAACTCTGGGAGTAGTGGTCCTATGCGACCTGACCGATGATCCCAATCTCCACGAATGACCTGACAACACCCATCAAGTGCAGTGAAACTCACTTGATTCTTATAGATATAAATCTATGCATGAAAGTGTACTAGAAAATCCATGCCATTTATCATTTCAAAAAAAAAACCCACATCTAAGACCATGAGATCCCACAACTTCTCAACCCCTGACATGGAAAGTGCACATGACGGGAACCTAAGACCATGCTCCTTCATTCCCAGCAGCATCACCAACTCCATCACAAAGGACAACAACTCAGTTGGTAAGAAAAACTTGTACACAAAATAGGATGAAATGAACGTAACAGAGGCAATAGAATTATAATCAGAAGTATCTATTGAATATGGGATCAAAAAAGTACCTCGAACTATCGACGGTCCTGCCTCTGATCCTGTTGGTGCGTGATCCACCGCATAGAGATGCCTGGTCTCTTACTGAGTACGACTGTTAGTCTATGTTTGTTCCATGAACTAGATCATCCTAGAATATGTCCCATCCCTACCACAAAACCACCAAATCTGGATCCCCCAGTCCTCAACGACTCAGTGTTTGATGGAACTCCTCTTGAAGCCACTAACCCTTCCCCACATGGAAGTGGATGTACCACCCTGTAGAAGCGCGTAAAATGACCCATACCTCCACATTGGTGATAGGGATTTAGAGGATGTGGGAATTCTGATTATATGTGCCCTTTCATCCCGCACTGGTGGCACATGACCATTCTCGAATCAGAATGCACAAATGAAAAATGCATATAAGAGTGCCCTAAACATCCACCTCATTTCTTCACATGTTCCTCCGTCTTCCTTTTCTTCTCTACAGATCTACCACTACTCGTTACATATATTATCTTTGTGAAACTAGCCATGAATTTATTTTCATTATCCACCATACATGCCCGGTCAATGATCTCAGTATAGGTCCTCATATTTAATGAGAAAATGTGGGAGTGAATCTCATGTTGCAAGCCTATCTCAAACCACAGGACTTTGCTAGTTCATTCAAGAATATTTCATGAGCATACCAAACTAGCTAAGTAAATGGTTTTTGTACGTATTGATTCAATGATTCCCTTGAACATGGCACATGAACACTCGAGACCATTCATAAGACAACACATCAGGGTAGTACTTTTCATTGAAGATGGCCTTGAAGTCTCCCTAGTGAATCTTATAATTCTTCTCAATTATAAGTACTGATTCCCACCACATGTGGCTGGGACCCTATAATAGAAAGGTGGAACATTTCTCCCTGATCTCGTTGGGTGTATCCCGGAACTCAAACATGCTCTCTATATACTCGATCCATTACATTGCTTCATGGGGTTTCATACTTCCTCACAAGGTGGGAGGCTTAATTTTCAGGAACTCCTGGGAATGTCATTTCTAGGACTAGTTGCATTCTCTCTAAAAATAGATGGAATAGGATATGGTACCTATCATAGATCGTGGAAAACCCATACCATGGCCTTAATTAACCTCTGATCAATTGGTGTGGGAGAACCCTCTTCGGCTTCCTCCCATTGGCGCATAGGATCTTTCTAGGGAGGCATGTTTCTACAACATGAAATAGACACAAAAACAATTGTAAATACCACAATTCTGAAAAATATAATCAAATACATCAAATATAAATAATCTAATCACATTACAGTAATAAAAGAAACAACTACTCCACCCCCGCCTGATGTCCATGTGTGGTCTACAACACATACGTCTCACCTAGAAACGAAGCCAATCAAACAATTCAACATCCCCTAGTGACTCAAGGTCTCCCATGAGGGTTGTGGGCCAAGAGCACTACTCATGAACAAAACTATGTGCCCCGACAGTCCAAGATCCTTTATATCCTGACTCATCCAAAAAAATATAAGCCCCAAAAATTGTCCTCTTTTGATTCCATTTTTTCATGTACCAGATCTATTCACCACTAATACAGGCACAAAATCTAGACCATGACTTTTCCCAAATGGAGATCGCTATCCCCATGGGATGGCAGAAGTGCTTGGGTATCAATAAATATGGGTTGGGAATGATTTACCTGAGTATGAAAGCAAAAAACATTAAAAACAATCAATAATAAGAATATGAAATTTCAATGCCAAATAAGACTTAAAAAATCAATAACTTAATACATGGTTTTAAATAATGTACAAGAGGTCAAAATAATAATTAAAACGACATAAATTCATCCATAATGACTTCACATGACATGGGGTCGTCACCCCCGAGCCATCTCCACCACATCGCAGTGTAGGAGGGGTCAAACAACATGAACCGCCATTACCAGAGTCAAAAATAACAAACAATATTTACACCCAAGGGGTGTAAGTAGGGTGATATCCTAAGTACATTAGGATTACACCCATTGATTCTAATTAATATATAATACAATGAGAAATATAAGAATGTTTTAACATGTAACGAAATGTAATGATAAATTCCAAGAAATACAACTTTTATTTGAAAATAGTATTCAAATTAAAATAATATGACTGGTAAAACATTTAAATAGGAAATTAACAAAATAGTAATGTATATCCGAAAACACTGTAACAAATCGTTAAATACCACAAATCCAATGAACACCAACATCAGGAACACCCCTATGAACTATATAGTTTGAGGTCCTATGTACTGCATACCTCGGTGTAAAGAATCAATGTCACAATCATTTCCCATGCATGAACCACTAGTGGAGAATATACCCAAAACCTATTGGTCCCCAAACATCTTCCACATTTTTTATTTTGAATGATAGTTAACCATTTTTCACTAAAACAGGTACAAAACCCATCCAGATCATGAGTTGTACTAGTACATATCCGCCGACCTAGGTACTCAGGCTTCCCCCTTTGTGCTCAAACATTTTTAGCATGGCACATAAATCCCTTTACATATAAAAAACCAATAATGGTCACCTAAAAATATTACAATATTAATTCTCACATTGTACCACTTAAAACATAGAACTGAATATTTTGATTTTCCAAAAAATAGCTTCTCAAAATCTCACATTGTTCTCCACCCAAAACTCCTTTAAAACCCCACTTTTCCCACCACGTACATACTTAAAAGTAATCAACAAATAAATGTAAGCCCAAATACTTTCAATTAAACAAAAAAACCAATTTTTTTGGCAGCCTCATTTGATTTAAGGAGTGAAATCATTGTAAAACCTTTACTTTCACACAAACGTGGCACTTAATGTTTATATTCTTCACAAAAACCAATAAAATAAATTTTCACAGTAACGACCAAAGGAGAAAAACATTCAAAATATTATTTTCATCCATGAAAAATTTTCAATAAAATCAACTGATCAATTATAGGGTACCACACAAATGAAACAAAAGAAAATTTTATTGAACCACTCCCCCTAATATGACCTAAAAATGGCACTAAAAATTAAATTTTCGTTACTAACACCTCTTGAACCAATTTAGACACCAATATAAAAATCAAATAATCATAAAAATCCCATTAACAAAGAATTAAAGACATAATTATTGGGTACACAATTTAATCACCTAACAAATATGTTAAAACCATGAATCCTTTGTGTGAAAACTAAACCACACCACCGATGCACCTCAAGGAGGGTAGATCAGTCCCAAAAATATATTATTGGACTAAGAAAATAGAAGGTTAATCCCTAGGTTAGAATCCATTCCTTTTGTTATTTAGGACTTCAGGAAAAAAGGAAGGAAATATAAGGAAAGGGATGAAACTAAGAGGGAGAGACACTAACATGGGGTTGTGTGAAGTTCCTCCACTGAATACCCCTTCAAAATGAAGTTTGAATGACTGTTTTAAGTTCTTGGGTGGCCTCCATGGTTGAAATTGTAGAATGGGGGAAGAAAAGTCCGATTTTGGATAAACCCAGTAATAGAAAAGGAATCATTTAACACATTTTTTATGACCATGTCATAGGCGCACAATTTGTGTGCACAGTTTGGAAAACTGTGAAACTAAACTGATCCCCCTGCTATATCCCATAGAAACATCTCCTAAATACACTAAACATGAGGTGGGGTTTGGGGGACACAGGGGGGAATTTTTGGATAAAATGTATGAAATATATGTACCATTAATGAATAAATATTTTGTGACATAGAATGTTCATCCATCCGTCTAATTTTTAGAGTTATTCTTCTCATTTTATAGAAGTGGGGTCTCTCATTCTTAACTATACCTAGAATAAATATATTTTAGTGGAGACAAATCCATTCTAGACATTGAACCTCATCCACTACTTTAAGGATTCTAAAAAACCATTTTATAAGGGAAAACAATGTTATAATTAGGATTTAATGTGTCTTGAAGAAGTTGATGATGTTTTTTATTATCTCAAAACTCTAAATGCTCTGAAGGATATGTCTATCAAAAACTTATCTAAGGAAATTGGCCATGGGTGGAGGGAAATATGGATTCCCTCATTTCTGAATAAAACAATGTTCTTATAAATCATAATGGAACTCATCGTTCTGTGTATGTTTACATAGGATGTGAAAAAATAGATTGTTTCTGATTTCATGGGTTTTCATCAAGATGATATATGAGTTGTGGATTATGCTAAGATATTCCCACATTGATAATGTTTCATATCGATTCATGTTAATGATGACTTCATTTATGACATATATTTTAAAAAGTGTATTCAAACATATATTTTAACATCCATGCCTTTGAAAAGGATGATAACGTATATTGTGAAAGTCAATTGGGATTTTTATCTTAAGTAGAGGTAGTGAAAGTACTTGAAAGAAACAATGAATATTTTGAAGACAATAATGGATATCATTCTCTAAAAAACGTGTCCTACCATGGGTTTTAATTTTGGAGAATTTGGACATTCTAAGAGGTTGTGTTTGAATAATTTAATATTTTTTTAACAATGTAGTTTTTTGGGACACCATAATAGTTTATGTAAGTTGGATGACCTGAAATAGAATTTTTTGTCTATATCATTAGATCATCTCTATGGGGAAGCATATACTTTATGATAACATGGATCTTTTCATTGACCTCAATGTGATTATATTCACATGGTGTATATGCTGTAGATTTTCGGTGATGGTTAATGTTTATCCAGCACCTTCTTTCTAACATTAAGTTGGAAAATAGAAGAGTTTTTACACATTATGGATTGTTTATTTTTGGAATCCATTTATTTTGATATATTTCTTATTTATATCTTATAGAAATTTGTTAGTGTGATATGTGGAATGATGTTGTAATTATGGTTTCCCTTTCTTGATATATTTATGTTTTTTCCTTATGGATATGAATACATGGATTCATCGAATTTTTCTAGAAATGTTGGTTTATCGATGTTCGATGTTCTCAAAAAAATTAGTGTAATATTGATATGATAAACCATGAATGGTTTTTTTATTAAATTCTCATTGGGGTTATATTTTTTATACCATCATCGATAGAACTCAATTTTGACTATTTTTGTGATATCCCTTAGGAGATTATAGTGTCATATTTTGAACTGAACTAGTTGTTTGATCTCTTTCCTATTGTACATTGATATGAAATTGGGATATACTATATAGAATACAATAATGTGGATTTTTTTATGGAACTAGAACCCATAGGTGTCGAAGTTGGATTTGGTGAGATCATTGAGAGGTGAGGATTGATTTTGAAAATCATTTTTTACTATTGAGCACTAACCCACTGTAGACATCCTTATTAGTTCATACAATATCTTCTGGATATCTGATATTATATTTTTCATTGTGGTTGGTTTGTTATGTCTCTTCATTAGGAAAAAGAGACATTATTTTCATATGTAAAACCATTTATAGGAATCATAAAATATTAGGGAGACCAATGATTTTTATAATTTTATTTGATTTGGAGACATATAATGATCATTGTGTGTTGATCTAGGGGATATGTGAATGTTTTTGGAAAAAATGAGTCTCTAGTCTGGACAACTGATGGCTCAACTCAAAAGTTGAGTTATGGAGTTCTTATTGTGTAATATTGTTTTATATTTTGGAAGATATTATTTCTATGGACAAAAATACCTATGTTATAGAGTAGGAATCATTGGCCCACTTATATTAGGAGTTTTGTCCTACTTATTTGCATATCCAATTATTAGATAACTTCATGGGGGTTTTATGATTTTTTATAGTATTTTTGAATGTTTTAGGGGAAATTCCAAGATGATTCATGGTTTCAAAGAACATTCAGCTAATGTGTGATGAATTTATAGTAACCTAGGAAGGTGTTTATGATTTTATATTTTATTTTTCTTAATTATCCATCCCTGGAACCCATGAGGAAGCGGGTCTTATTTTTTGAACATGATTACATTGACATCATATCCTAACTAAGAAGCTCTTCCATTGGCTTTGTTTAGGGCTCATGGTTAGCCACATGAGTAATACTAATTGTGTGACCAAACACAATTAACAATCCAACCTAAAATTTATGCCCCAAAATATTAATTAACCTCTAGTATCCCAAAAAATTAACACCAAAACCACCCACAAACCTAAAACCGATCCTTTGGAATTTGGGAACTATATTGATCCAATTTAGATCTCGAATACTCATTTCATGGCTTGTCAAAGTACCAATTGAAGAGGGGATCCCTTTATAGTGTGGTCCTCTCACCTTTTTATTCAATATCTCTTATTATTTTGATTTCTTCTTCGTATTGGATATGATGTCCTTGTGATTCATTTGATATTCCATGATTGATGTGTAACTATAAATCATTGATATTTTATGTATTCCCTCAATATACTTCTTCCTAGATCCAATGATCACTTTCTAAGGTGAAACATTTAAAATTAATTTTGATTGGATTCCAAATATTCAATGCATGTGTTTCTATTATTTAATTTAATTTTTTTATTCACCGTTGTAAGATAATTTATAGATTTTTTACTCTTTCCAACACATATTAAATAAATTTTATCATGAATTCTTAAATGAAAAATTCTTTGATCATATTCTAAATAAATTTATCATTTAATTAATTTAATGGATATAATATTGACCTATATAACATTAATTTTAATAATTTAATTTCATGTGTTATGCATTTATTTTTAGATATCATTCAATGTTTTTTTGGGATATTTAGGACATGGGAATGAGATTTCATTTATAAAATTAAATTCTAAAATTGAAATGAAATCTGATGAAATATTTTATGTTTTCCAAAGAGTTAAAAATTCATTAATTTGTTAAATTACAAAAAGATCTATTTGATTGAATTTACCTTTGTCTTGAAATCTGTTTCTCATGGGTGATATTTAATTGAAAATTTATTAAATTATAAATAATATGTAAACTAGTGTGTCTAAAATTATTTAAACCATTTACAATTTCAATACATCCAATTAATAAATTAGTGTTGCATTAAAATATATGAGAGTTTTAATGGAATGTTTGGCATTATCGTAATGATTTAAGAAAGGAATTAGGTATGATTACCCTTTTGAAAGATGAATTATATAAAATGATTTCAATGGATGTGGATTATTATTAATAGCCCAGTTGGATATTTATAGAAATTATCTCAACTAATAATCATTTATTCTAGCTTGATGGATTATTGTACATAACTTTTTTGTGTTTTAAAATGGGGTTGTTTACAATGAGAGAGCATGGGTGAGAGTGATATGTGATTTGAAGGAATTATTTGATGATTTATTTTCATTTGTATCCATATGTGATCCTCATATCATCCTGATAATCTCAATCACCTCTTTTTTCTAGACTTGGAATCATGTATTGATGTATGGGATAGACAAGATATATACTTCATTAGCATAATCAAACCCCATCTAGTTGTTCTATTGAGATCTCGAAATATTCATGATATATACATATGGCTAAGAAAGAGGGTGTATGTGGATCTGTTATTCTTGAGACATCGTGACACTATATGAATGCCTATAAATTAGTGAGGATTATTTTTTTCTTTGATATTCTAGGGTGGGTTCACTATGATACCAATGTTGTACCAATGACAGTTATATACACAATCTTGAGACATGGTAGTGTACATTGTATCTATTTGGCACTAGAGTTTCCTTGCATGATTTACCTATTTATTGATACTATGAATTTTTAATATATTATATTTAATATTTTTGATATTATTTTATCATGTACATATTTTCATATTTTCATGAATATATAACCTTATAGAGTTTAACATGTTTTAAAAATATTTCAGAAAATTATCTGTTTTCAAACGTTGAAATGTTATGTTGGACATTTTTGGTTCGGTATATGTTATATTAATGATTAAAACCATATTTTGAGAATAATGCTCATACACGTTTTAATATTGTCCTAATTTATCATATTTTACATAATTTATGACGAAAATGCATAGAATAATTTTTAGAATCCTACTGGGATCTATATCTCGCTACTATAATGTACTAATTGTAGTTTCTTTAACTTTATGATATTATATATGGTTCTAACATATACTTCTTCCATTGTGGGTTAGAGTTATTTTGGCCAAGGATAGGTGACATGGGATATTATTGGTGGGAATATACCACTAGAATATTGGTTTTTCTTAGCTCTTTTTATATTAGTTTTTATAGTATATCTATGTAAAAAATATGAGTATAATAATTTATGTATCTAATATAGTTACCATAATGTACGTTTTTTAATAGTAATATTTTATTTGATAAATAATTCCTAAGGTTATTTAATTATTCTGAGGAGCTTGCCAACATCCTGTGGAGATCAAGAACACTATACTGTTAATTGGAGAATTGGATCAGGTAATGGTATATATTGTACTCTTGGTTGGTAATTACAACCCAAATATTATTTATACCATATTATATCCTTGGATATCGCACTATTAAATATGTTGAAATATTATCTACATTACACTCTAGTACAATTTTTTGAAGGATTCCATTCTGTAATTATCTTTCTTCCTGAAATTTTAGACAATTAAAAATGTTAATTGTAAAGTTTGTAATATATCATTTTATTTCATCCCACTAATAATAGCCATCAGGATCTATAAACATCATAATTCTATTAGTAATATTTACAACATTGTACTATGAGCTATAATAAATATTTTTCACTTCAACTTGCTATCATAAAGAAAAAATATTCTCTTTAACATTCGAAGAAACAAAATTTTAAACATTATGTTTAGGTATCCTTCCATTATTAACATATTATTAATTTTCTACTAAAACATGATAATTATTCTATGTTTTCCTAATTATTTATAATTGAAAAAATTTAATTACACTAGAAAAAAATAAGGAATATTCATTAATTCCATAAATATATGCAAGATGTAATCAAATCATAATCCAAAGGGTCGTGTTAAAAATGTATCATAGTTAAATTAGGTTTTAATTTACTGACTTGTAGAATCAATAACATTGGTTTCCTTTCCATGTTGTTAGTTAATCATGTATTAATAACCCTTTATAAGTTCTAGTAATATTATCTGCCTCATGTTTCACTCCATTTATGTAAACAAATATATAAAACATATACGATCAATGTTTATTTAACACATTACTCCAAATAAATTATACTACAAAATTTTTAAAGGATAACACTACATAATTTAATTCTTGATCATATGTACGTAATTTTAACTCTTTTGGTTTCAATTGCAATGTATCATATGTAATTTCTTGATCATTCTGCATCTAGTTCCTACCAAGTCCCTTCCCAATGAAGTATCATTGTATATGAAAAAAATCGACATTTTTAAAGGCATGGTCCCAATCTGTACCGTTGAAAAAATATATATTTCATGAGAATAATAATGATATTATTTAATTCAATGGAATTTAATTATTTTTCAAGTGAACATAGTCAATGTGGTAAACAACAGAGAAGCAATTTCAAAAAATATCTTGTAATAACCCACTAATAAAAAAACACTAAATATATAAGACATTTGTTTGTTTTTTACATTAAATAACACATTATTTTTTATAATGGTCATAATTTATTCAATCAATAGAGAAAATATGTCCATGTAAAGGAAGTTTTTTCATCCAAATTTACAATTACTAACCATTTAATATAGTTTCATTTCACTTATTGATTTAATAATAATTGTAAGGAATTTTTTATATTCTTCTTGAGATTTATAATATAATAACATATCATCAATAAAAATAAATAATAAATATCCAAAAAATCATGGAAAAACCTATTCATTTGGCCCTTAAATTCAGTTGGTGCACTACATGTCCCAAAATGAATTTAATGAAAATCAAAATGAAATATCTATTATGTATAATTTAAAAAAAAATATATTATTCCATAAATTACAAATGATTTTAATCATAACCAAGATAATTATTATTTAAATGTTGTGGTCCCTAGAGAAAATTAAAACATTCTTTCAATATGAGTAAAATTATATATATTTTCAATAGTTATGTTTTTCAACTCCCTATAATTAATTCAAATACTCACGTGACCACCTTTATTATTAGGAACCCAAATATGAAAATGTCATGGAAACATTAAAGATTGATTGAAATCATTATATAGGAAATATTGGAATTTATTTTTCATGTCAAACTACTCTACAGTGACAATAGATAAGTGGGGTTTAAAATATGATTACTATTTGACAAAAAATATTTAGATAATACATTAACATGATATGTAATTACATTAGTAAAATCATCCATAAAAAAATCCATAAATTCATTCACCTCTGGGACATCACAATGATTAACTGTTTATATAATTTCAATAGCATGACCAAGATATCATTCACTACCATATTTAATAAAATTCTCATCAACGTGATATGTTAAAATAAGTATGAAATCATTAAATAAAATATCATGTGATATTTAATATGTGATATCCTAATAAAATAATAGGGAATCCATACCTAAATGATATCAAAATCTATTTTGTTCATTTAAAAAAGAAATGAATTAATGTCCATCCCACTAATATATATAATAGGATTCCATTAAGATATATATTCATCAACACATCCATCAAGTGGTTTCAACAAAATTTATATCTTCTAATCACGTGGTTACACTACAATTAATCTAGATAATTTAATAGAAATGATGGAATACAATGATGAAGAGTCAATATTAGTATTGGAAAAATTCAAATTAACATGTAACATATATTTCACCACTTCATTTGATGTTCCAACAATAATCATTGTAATAGAAAATGAAAATTCTAATCTTTTTCCCTTTTTGATCATGATGATTTGAATCCTACATAACTAACTTCACTCACATGCTATCATAATTCCACTTCTCATTTAAATAATTTATCATAACATTGGAACTTCATCAGTCATATACTCATATTCAAATTCTTCTATATTTATATCCAAATATTACAAGTAACACTTCCCATATATTAGATGAAATTCCCTATAATTATTTTCCCCACACATATCATATAATGTGAACATTTTTTTCCTACCTTACAATTTCATTGTTGTATTATTACCCACTCCCATCCATGCACAATTTTTTCTACACATATCTTCTTAAGGAACATAAGTGTAAAAAAATCCTTCTCAACATTCTCCCACAATGAAAACATTTCTCCAAACTATTAAAACATATTGATTCATGATCTCTTCCTATATTGTTTTCAAACCATATGGATATATATTAATTTTATAATCAATTTGTTAAATAAATGTTATTTCAATCCTAAAAAACAATGTTAAATTTACATCATTTAATTCCTCCAAATATTCTTCTTTTTTTCTAAATTCTAGGAATTCATTCTTTATAATGGGTCGAATACATATAGGGAAATAATTTTTAAATAATAAATTCATAAATTCATACTATTCAATGCAATAAATGTAATAAATATCATTAGTATTTTTATCCAAATAACACAATAAATCATCTTCATCATCAAAATGAAAAATAAAAAGGGCTTCCATTTGGAATTCTAAACAACCCTTTAATTAAAATATTTTTATGGTGCATTGATTCATCCATCAACAGCCATTGGATCATAAGATCAACTGAATGTTAGAGGATTTTGTGACATAAAATTCTCTACAATAATCGTGTTCATCTATGAATTATTTGTATTTTTTATAGCAGGAATACAAAATATATTTATAACCTTTTTCAACTATTCCATCATAGAAAACATCCTTCTTCCATTTCCAATCAACATAGAATGATTATTTGGAAGGACACATTCCTCACGGTGAATTCCTACTAAATCATCCTTACATCCTCTACCAAATACAATTTTGAATAGAAATTTTAAGATAATTAATCAGGGTAACTTTTATATTATAGGTAATTTTAATATATCTGCAAATTATAGTCTTTTAATAGTTTACTATTAATATTATCTTAAACTCAGATGTTGTCAAATAATATCCTATCATACAAACTATAAGGACTTCACTATACATGTTTTTGAAACATGATTTTTATTCCATGAATGAATTCTCTTAAATTATAGGATCTTAATAATTTTAAAGTATTAGAGTACTTGTTCATAACTCATACATAATTAAAATATATATTAAAATTTTGTTTCATATGATCAATTTTAATTTTTCTAATAATATAAAACTTTTTAAAAAACATGCTTTTTCATAATAAGTAATTATAAATTTCAACTATAATTCTTCTTTTCCCATAACAATCCCCAAACCTTGTTAAAATATTTTTAAAATAAATTGAATGATGTAAAAAATCCCAGTCAGTGATATGAAAATAAGATATATATTAGTCCAATTAAGAAAATGAAGCCATATAATAAAAATATCTTCAAAACATCCCTTTGTACATAATAGTTCATCATTTTTCCTTCAAAAATATCACTATCAAACCATATAAAATTAAATTATTACCATGAATACTCATTAGAATGCATTGAAAAGTATAGTGGGTGTGGTTGGAAGTAATATTCATTGAACCCCTATAGACTATATACAGAAACATTAGAAATTAGAATTAAAATATGATCGAATTTAAATATAATTATCTAGATAACAAAATCAGTAAGAAATAAATTGAATATCTATCAATGTTTACTTGTACAATAGCTATATCGGGGTGAAAAAAGGACCTATAAAGTGGGTTAAAAATTTATAAGAAAAATATTAATGGACAAGGACATGAATAATACATTAAAATCATTCCCTTTTCACCATAAATCCATTAAATAACACTTTTTAACCAACATGAACAACTCTTATGGATATAAAACAACAGTTTTATTTTAAATCCCCATTTCCAATAAAAAATACAATAAAAATGGAAAGATTTTTTTTCGTTGAATAAAATGTGGAATAGTTTCATGTAATCTAGATTTGAAATAATGGATTTTTTTTTGGAAAATTAACCATGGCGGTACACATTAAAATATATCATTCATTTTTTCTTTTATAAATAAAGTAAAATATTTTGTAAAATATTTTATTTTTTAAAACATTTGAAATAAAGTAAAAAGGTTCATAAAATATAAATCATGAAAAAGTAATATCCATATAAAAACATATATAATATAATTTGAAAAATATTCAAAAGGGAGGAAATATGACAAATAAATCATTAAAATCATTTTTTAAAAGAAATATCTAACCTTGAATCAGACTCATCACATACTATCTTCATCGTACTAAATTATATAATTTTGTTAAATAGTTACTTTAATATAAATATTTTTCATTTGTCTAATTTATATTTACATTACTAACTTAAATTTTATATTAATTTTGTTGACAATTATGTTTATATTTGATGTTTTGATGAAGGTTGACTCAAATATCCAAAATGAATTTGGAATGTTGACAATGGTGAAATATATAATTTTCCAATCTATTATAAAATACTGATATTGAAAAACTTATTGTATTTATAAATCAATTATACTTTTAAAATCAATCATTAAAATTGGTTAGGAATAATTAAAAAATATATCCTCATGAAGATGTTATGTTTTAATGCATCCATAGTGATTCCATTGTCAATAATAAATATGTAAATAGGTTATCTATTATTTTATATACAAATAATGATTGTAGTAACATATATAAAATATTATTAATTTAAAAAAATTTATATATTTCATTCATGTTATTATCATGACCCGTCCTCGGGGCCCGTTCCATGACTACCCCAAGCCTAACTTCCATATGACAGGGGATGGCGACTAGCACCAAAGTCATCAATCCCTAAGGTGGGAAGGAATTTCTTTTATGAATGTAAAAAACACAACATAGTACGCAACTAAATAAAACACTTAGTAAATACTGTATACAATAATTAAGTGCTGAAAGGAAAGGGGCCAGAAATACAAGCCTAATAGTAAGCAGAGTACAACTAAAAAACTAGTAGAACTGCAGTAAAGTAAAACAGCAGCTACTGAGTCGTCCTCCAGAAATCCCACATGAAAGGTGGGTATAGGTGGCCTCCTCAGCTCCTCAGGCCCAACCGTCTGCTCCATGTATGTCTCCCCAAGTGGTCCTCCTCTAGATACTGTCCAGCTCCACAAGTCACCATCTCGATCAATGTTGTTCGTCATCTGCATCCAACACAACGTAGTGTGGGAATAACCCATACAGGGGTGAGTATACAATACTCAGTAGGGACCCCGAGACCCCTGAAGGTCTCCTAGAATCAATGAAGGATAAACCACAAAAGGATAGATACAATCACGAAGTATCAATAGAATCTACTTAGGTATATTCCAATACATATAACAAAGATAACAATCTCAATTCAACTCCAACTCTCGAGCCCAATCGCAACCCAGTCCACATAGGAAGTAAAGTCAATCACATCAATGATTATGATTGAAAGTCAAGACTCAACTCACACATGTATACAACTCACGAAGAGGGGTGTAGATGATTAGATTCAGCCTCTGAATCATCTCCTTTGTCGAACCCATGTAGGATCCTAGTACAAAAGTCGTCGCTGCCAAACCCATGTAGCATCCAAGTACAATAATCATCACTGCTGAACCCACAGAGGATCCAAGTACAGTAGTCATCACTACCGAACCCACGGAGGATCCATGTACAGTGGTCATCGCTATTGAACCCATGGAGGATCCAAATACATTAGTCATCATCGTCTAACCCACATAGGATCCCAGTATGGTAGTCGTCACCGTCGCATCCAGCTCTAGGGTTCTCGCACGCAGCACAATCAATTCCGGGAGGGTCTACTCCTCGAGCCAAGGGGTCGATAAATCAACTATCACGAAGTCCAAGGTCAATGTATCCTGATGTTCCGTCTCGTCAAAATGAACCCAACGCAACAGACGACGAGTCAATCGGACACCCAGTCTGAGAGATATTGTCTTTTCCATTTCAGGGGCTCGGTTGGAAATACTCTCGTTCCAAACCCGGTCAATTCCCAAATTCATCCAAAACGCACTTAGAGTATCGCAAAAGAACGACCTCGGCCCGACCCGAGGTATGCGGTGCGGCCCGCGCAATGGCATGGCCAGACAACTGGGCCGATGCGAGGGGGGGCACTTCTCGAACCGGGGCGCTGAGCGGTGCTGCCCTCCAGTCCAGCCTATTGAATCTGGCAGGTCTTCCTGGCGCAGGCGACATTCAGTTGCAGACTGCGATCCCTCCATAGTGGATCCCTTGACAGAAGTGGATCCTTCTACACGGTTGGCCGATGAGCCAACCGGTTCTTCCACCGATGCGGCCTGCCCTGTGTGGGCCACGGTTCTCCACATCACGTCGCTGAGAGGCATCGTGGTTCCAACAGCCTGGCCGGCTCTGACCAGCTGGTTCTTCTTCAGCCGAGCGGCATGCAGTTGCGGGTCGCGGTTCTTCCGCACAAGGCCGATGCACAACCGCCACTTTCGCTAACCATCTCCTCTATTCCCTACCGCCTCCCTTTGAGAATTTTAAAAAACAACAGAGGGTCATTGGGCCATGTTTGTTTGGCCCACACCCTCTAAATTAGGAAGTTATAATTAGCCATAGACAATCATTTCTATTCAACAAAACTAAGCTATAATTAATTCGATTTAATTTATACAAACATCCTATATCGAATTCATGATCGGAGCATGACAACAAGTGATGGAAGGAAAGCGTCATGGAGGTCGGGCATCATAGAACGATGTTGTAGACAGTGATCATCATGAGCGGTGTCTTCTCCCTTGATGCAAAGAAGAAGAAAGGATGAAGGCGTTCCTCACAATCTTGTTCCGGTCGATGAGATGATATCATTCCTCATGTTCTTTGTTGGTGAGGGAGGAACCCCTCCTCCAAATTATCCAGTGGTTTTCCCCTCCCAAAATATTTTCCATGGACAATATTTTATTAAAGCTTCCTTATTTTAATATTTTCCATGCAATTCAAAATGTTTCAAAATGAGCAGTGCCAATTAATTAATAAGTCATTAATCTAATTGTCTTGGTAATCTTAACGAGAGGGAGGTGGAGAGATCACAAATTAATTAAGGGAAGAGTTGTCAAATTAATTAAAGGGGAGTTAATGTGGAGTTTAAGGGAGTTGAAAGGTTAGTGGTTCATGATGGACCTACCTCACATTAGCAACTCATGGGAGGTTATGTGGGTGTGGTCCCCACCTATATCATCCCGTTGTTGGATATAAGTAAGAGCATTAAATAAAATTTTGTACTAAAATTTTATTTATTTTATTCTAAATCCTCAAAAATTAACTCTCAACCCGCATAAAACACAACTGCGGTAAATGTCCCCTTAAGTGATTATCGGCGCTCTGAGTTCATCGGTGTCCTCAGATTTCAATTCCGAGCACTGGTTCAAAAGACTATAAAACCTATACATACGTTTACTGAACGTAGCCGAACAAAACTTCATAAATTTATTCCGGGCACACCGGGCCTCGTAATCAATTGCCGTTAGAATCCACATACTCGTAAAATTCAATTTAATTAAGAAAAAAACATCCTTGAAATTTTCGCATCTTTAAATTAATCTCACCTCATAGCTTTACGTCCCTTTAAGGCTACAACACACACTAGGGAACCAAATTGGGGTACTGAACACACATTTGAGCCTCCCACTCCCATGTGCTCTCTTGGAGGTTCCCTTGCTACCAGTGAATGCGCACTAGAGGAATCAACCTTCCACGTAGGACCAGCTCCTGTCAATCCTCAATCTCCACCGAGACCTCTGTGAATGTCACCCCATCATAGATTTCCAGATCCCCATGGCCGATGATGTGGGACGGGTCATGCACGTATCTCCTTAGTTGGGATACGTGGAAGACGTCATAAACCAGGTGCAACTGAGGTGGAAGGGCTAGGCGATAAGCCACCTCGCCTACTCTGATGAGGACCTAGAAAGGTCCGATGAAGCACATAGATTACTTTACGCCCCAGCCAAATCTCCATAGACCTTGTCGAGGTGAGACCTGTAGGAAAACATGGTCGCCATCCTCGAACTCCAGTGGTATCCGTCTCCTATAAGAAAAGGACTTCTGTCTGCTCTATGCTGTCTTCATCCGCTCTTGGGTGATCTACAACTTCTCCATCATAGCATGAACTATCTCTAGTCCTACAAGTGCTAACTCCCCTGGGACATTTCAGCACAGAGGTGATTTTTAAGGTCGGCCATACAGTGCCTCGTAAGGGGCCATCCTGATGGTGGAGTGGTAGCTGTTGTTGTACGAAAAATCCACCAAGGGTACCTAATCCTCCAAGCTGTGACCAAAGTCGAGGACACATGCACGAAGCATGTCCTCGAGAGTCAGTATGGTCCTCTCAGTCTGGCCGTCCATTTGAGGATGAAAGGTGGTGCTCAGACATAGCTGCGTCCAAAATGCCTCTTGTAACCCCTTACAACGCCAGGAAGTGAATTGAGCATCTTGATCGGAAATGATAGAATATGGAACACCATGAAGTCATACGATCTTCTGAATGTAGAGGCATACCAATCTCTCGACTGAGCCTGGATCGTTGATTGGTAAGAAGCGGGATGACTTGGTGAGTCGGTCTACAATCACCCAGATAGAGTCGTGTCCACTAGATCTACGTGGAATCCCTATCATGAAATCCATACATATCTCGTCCCACTTCTACTCGGTGACCTATATGGGTTGTACCAAGCCTCTTGGTACATGGTACTCCGCCTTGACTTGATGACAAGTGAGGCATCGTGAAACAAACTCTTCTATAGTCTTCTTCATACCCTGCCGCCAATGCTATCGTCTGTGGTCCTAATACATCTTTTCCACTCTTGGATTTACCGCTAGAGGGGAAGTGTGTAACTCCCTCAGCACCTCCTCCTTTAATGAGACCGGTACCATGGTACATCCCCTGAATAGGATGACGTGCTCTCCTCCTTTATAAAATCCATATGGTGCCTTTCCTGAGGATATCTGAGCACGTCGTGTCTCAAAGTCAACGTCCCCACGATGTTCCTCCGTGACTAGCTGAATAAGTTGAGGAGTGACTGTGAAAGACTGAAGAAAGGCTGCTCCATCAATATCACCAAAGGATATCTGCAACGCGACTAGCTGCTCTATCACCTCTCCTAGTAGCTGAATGCCTGATCTTCAGCTGAGAGTATTGGCTTCAACGTTCCCCTTCCCAGGATTATAGACAATCTCAAAGTCATAATCCTAAAGGAACATGAGCCATCAATGTTGTCTCAGGTTCAGGTCCTTCTACGAGAAGATGTACCTGAGAATCTGGTCGTCAGAGTAGACAATAATGTGCTCGCCCATCAGATAGTGCCTCCACATATTAAAGGCGAAGACCACTGCTGCAAACTACAAGTCATGGGTATCATGGTTCTAATCGTGATGTCTAAACCACCGTGAACCTTAGGTGATCACTGCTCATTCTTGCATCAGGACACACCCGAGTCCGGTCCCTGATGCGTCGCAGAAAACTACATACCCTATGCCCTCCTCTGGTAGCCTCAAGATGGGCGCACTGGTCAATCTCTGTCTCAGCTCTTGAAAGCTCTGCTGAAAACTATCTGACCACACGAAGGGTTTCCCCTTCTTCATAACATCAGAAAGCGGTGCTACAACTCTGGTGAAATCTGGAAAAAATATCCGATAGTAACCATCCATACCTAGGAAACTCCGCACCTCTGTCACGCTGCTGGGTGGCTCCCAAGAAAGTACTTCCTTGGTATTCACTGGATCCACTGCAACTCCAGCCTCCAAGATGATGTGTCCCATGAAGTGAACCTCTCGAATCAATAACTGGCACATTGAGAGCTTACCATAAATCTGGAGCTCTCGGAGTGTATCTAGTACAACCCGTAAGTGGTAGACGTGATCCTCCTCAGTAGTCGAGTAAATCAGTATTTAGTCTATGAAAACTACAACAAATCGATCGAGTTAAGGCTGAATGATACTGTTTATGAGACTCATGAACACTGATGGAACGTTAGTTACGCCGAAGGGCATAACCAAGAACTCGTAGTGGCCATACCGACACCTGAAGGCCGTCTTCGGTACATCCTCGTCTCGAACTATGAGTTGGGGATAACCTAGCCTTAAGTCTATCTTATTGAACCATCATGCTCCCTTGAGCTGATCAAATAGGTCATCAATCCTCGAGAGTGGGTACTTGTTCTTCATGGTCACCTAATTCAGGAGGAGCCATCCGATATGCTGGAGTAGATATCGGTGTTGTCGCGGGATATTGGCATATGTAGAAGTCTACCTCTCAGCGAGCAAGTAGTCCTATATTGTCGTTAGGAAAAACATCCGCATACTGATCCTCCATAATAGGAAAACTCATACTCTGTGGATCAACTTCTCGAATAATGAGACTAGACAACTGATGTGTGATCGGTAGCCCTCTCCATTGTGTAAATCCATCATGCGCTGCGATGGATATTTTCTTACCAGTGAAGGTGAACCTGCTCCCATCCGTGCGGACATACTGCACTTTGTGCCTAATACAATTGATCTATGCATAGACTGTAGACAACGATTTCATACCTAATATGACGTCGTAAGGACTTGACGCCACTACAAGAGGATCCCAGCTGAAGCTCTTTCCTGCTAGAGTAAGCTCACACGCCCAGAACCAGTGCCTAATAATCAAGTATGCTCCCATAGGAGCTTCTAGTAGTAAGGATCGATCAAACGGCTCCGTCAGAATCTCCGAGCTCCAAAAAAGGGCAGTAACAATAAAAGAATAACTCACACATGTTTCTATAAGAACTGCATCAAGGGTAGAGTAGACACAGATAGTACCTCAAATAATCTCAGGTGCACCATGGTTGTAGGCCTCGACTGCCTGGAGCTGAGACCGCCTCTGTCTTCAGACTCATTATGGTCGGGGTGGTCCTCTTGTTGGTGGTGGTGGTAGAGCATTGAAACGTCATCCACCAACCGCTGCTCATCCAACTCCACTGCCTCGTCCACCTACTCCCGACAGACCACCACTGTCGAACCTCTACCTCTGCCTGGGAGGTCCATCTACTTTCCACTGCTCGCCTGCATGGTGGGTAGGTAAGTCACGAGCCATGTGGCCCTACCCGCCGCATGCATAGCACTGCCTGCCCCTCATATGGCTGGCTCTATTTCGTGTGCCCCTTACATCTAAACCAGTATCTTGTGGTCACCCACCTGATGGCCTGGTCCGCTTGGACCTCTGCGACATCTGTCTACTGCCAGCTGCAGACGACTCCTCTATGTGTCGCACTGTGGTGGTTCTATCTATTAAAGATTTCTCAGTGAGGAAGCTCTCCACTAGAAGGGATCTCTCCAATACCCCCGCCTGCGTTGGGACGCTGAGGGGAATCGTCGAAGCCCTGATCTCATGACTCAGCCCCTGCTCGATGGTCCAGTAACTAAATAATGGGTCTCGTACCATGTCCATGGAGTAGCGTGAGAGGTCAGTGAACCTCTCTGAGTACTGAGCTATTGTCATTCAGCCCTGATACAGATGAAGTAATTCCTGAATACGCTCTGCATGAAGGGTGGTTTGAACAAACTATGAGAAGAAGAGACTCTCAAAGTCTGTCTAAGGTAAAATGTCTTTTCATGCCTCTAGAGCATCAAGATCCAACATCTACCTACTTTTACGTGTAGGAGACTAATGACAAGGATCACCATAAGGTCAGATGGTGTCTCTACCAATTTGAAAAATCAAACGATATCCTCCAACCAATCCTCGACTACCTGAGGGTCTGTCTCTCCGCGGAACCTGGGTGGCTTCTATCACTGAAACTCATGCAACGCACTCAGGCTGCGTGAACTCTCTACTATTGGGGTTGGTGGTATCTGTGGCCCAGCGGGTAGGGGTACCGCTAGTGCCTCCGCTGTAATGGGGCCCTGCACAGAGGCCTCGTCGCTCAGTGGGCTACCATCTCACACGTAACTCGGAACCCTAGTTGGCTGCCTTCGTGGGGCCATCTTGAAAAGAAACAGGAGCACCATGGTCAAAACAGTACACCTGGTGAGCTAACACAATGTAATCACAAAGAAAACTTTTCAAAGGAAACACACACACAAATAGTGTTTCATGCCCTGAGTTAGAAATACGAGGTTAGGGTCCTGGTGTATGGATATGTCGGCCGTCGCACCAACACTAGACTCCCTGGACTGAAAACCACATTCAATAATCTATACACTATTAGTTTACAGAAAGAATGATCAGTGTCCTAAGTTCTGTGGTAGAACCGACTCCTCTGATACCCATTTTTCATGACCCAACCTCGAGGCATGTGCCGTGACTACACCAAGCCCGCCTTCCATAGGCCAAGGGATGACGACTAGCACCAAAGGAGTAAATCTCTATGCTGGGAAGGCATTGACATTATGAATGTAAAAAAACACAAAAGAGTACACAACTGAAGAAAAAAAAATGTAAATACTATTTACCTAAAGTATGTGCTGATGGGAAAGGGGGTCAGAAATACAAGCCCAACAGTAAGTACAATAAAACTGAAATACAAGTACAACTGTAGTAAAGTAAAACAACTGCTATTGAGTCATCCTCTAGGAATTCCACCTGAAGGGTGGGTATATATGGCCTCCTTAGAACCTCAAGCCTGATCGTCTACTCTGTGTACATCTTGCCAAATGGTCCACCTCCGGATACCGTCCAGCTCCACAAGTCTCCACCTCGATCAATGTTGTCTGTTGTCTGCATCCAACACAACGTTTCTTGGGCATAGCCCATGCATGGATGAGAATATGATACTCAGTAGGGACCCCAAGCCCCCCGAAGGTCTCCTAGAATCCACGAAGGATAAACCAAAAAATGAAAGATACAACCACAAAGTATCAACCAACTATACTTAGGTATATGCCCATACATATACCTAAGTTAACAATCTCAGTTTGGATCTAACTCTCGAGCCCAAGAAAAACCCAATCCACACAGGAAGTGAAGTCAATCACATTTATGATAATGATTTAAAGTCAAGAATCATCTCACATCGGTATAAAACTGAAGAATTCGAGTGGAGATTATTATATGTAGCCACTATATCATCTTCTCTGCCGAACCCATGTAGGATCCTAGTATAGAAGTCGTCACTATTGAACCCACGGAGGATCCAAGTACAGTAATCATCACTGCCGAAGCCACGGAGTATCCATGTACAATAGTCATCACTACCAAACCCAAGGAGGATCCAAGTACATTATTAATCACTGGTAAACCTATGGAGGATCCAAGTACAGTATTCATCGTCATCGAACCCACAGAGGATCCCAGTACGGTAGTCGTCGTAGTCGCAGCCAGCTCTTGGGTTCTCGCACACAGCCCGCTCTATTCCAGGACGGTCTGATCCTCAAGCCAAGGGGTTGATATGTCAACTATCACAATGTCTAGAGTCGATGTATCCACAAGTTCCATCTCATCAAAAGGAACCAAACGTAACAGACGGTGCACCAATCAGATGCCCGGTCTGAGAGATATTAGCTTTTCCGTTCTAGGGGCCAGGTTGAAAATATGCTCGTTCCAATCCTGGCGGGTTTCCATAGTCTCCCAAAACACAGTTAGAGTATCAAAAAAGTATTTCATCGTCGTAAGGTTCCCAGTGCCACAGACGGTGCGTCGATCGGACACACGGTCATGATGTTATTCACATTTAAGTGGAAGGGGTCCGGCCCGTCATGTCCGGTGGGCTGGCGGGTCGTTCTGTCCTTACCTGGATGGTCCGACTTAGAGAAGGGATCAGGATGGCCCAAAAATGCACGGACTAGTCTGGTGGGGCTCAATCTGATCCCTGGTAGGCTTCCTGGTTGGCGCGGCCCGTGGCTCGGCCAGCATGTCGGGCCGGTGCGTGGGGGGGGGGGGGGGGGGCGACTTCTCGAACTGGCAGTGCCGCCCTCCTTTCTGGTCGGTCGACACCGGCCAGTCATCTCGGCATGAGTGGCCCGTGATCCCTCCTCTTCATTACCCATGAGTACCGCAGCTCCTTCTGCTTGGCTGGCCAATGATCCGGCTAGTTCTTCCGTCGTTGGGGCCCGCCCTGTGCGGGCCGTGGTTCTTTGTAGTGCGGCGCTGAGAGGCGTCGTGGTTCCAACAGACCGGCCCGCTAAGGCCGGCTGGTTTTTCATTGTCCGGCCGGCCCGTAGTTCCATGCCGCGGTTCTTCCACACGCGGTCGGAACGCGGCCGCCACCTTCACTCTCTGCCACCTCTGTTCACCACCGACTCCCTTTGAAAATTTTAAAAAAACAATGGAGGGTCATCGGGCCGTGTTCGTTTCACCCACGCCCTCCGTGATAGACGTTAACAATTGTCCATAGATAATCATTCGCATTCAACAAGAACAAAGGTATAACTTATTCGAATTAAATTATACAAACACCCTACCTCAAATTCAAGAGCGGATCACGTCAACGAGTCGCGGAATACAAGAATCACGGAGGTCGGGCATTGCGGAACGTTGTCGAAGATGGTGTTCCTCATGAGCGGTGTATTCTACCTTGAAGTGAAAAAAAGAAAGGATGAAGGCGTTCCGCACAATATTTTTCTGGTAGATGAGAGGATATCATTCCTCATGTTCTTCACTGGTGGGGGAGGAAGCTCTCCTCCAAATTCTCCAGAGTTTTTCCCCACCCAAAATATTTTCCAAGACCAATATTTTAATAAAGCATCCTCATTTCAATATTTTCCATGCAATTCAAATTGTTTCAAAATGAGATGTGGCAATTAATTAATGAATTCATTAATCTAATTCTGTTGGAAAACATAATGAGAGGTTGGTGGAGAGATCAAAAATTAATTAAGGGGAGGGTTTTCAAATTAATTATGTGGGAATTAATGGGGGGGTTTCAGGGAGTTAAAAGGTTTGGGGTTCGTGTGGGAACCACCTCACATTATCCTCTCATTGGAGGTTATGTGGGTGTGGGCCCCACCTATAACTTCCCCTTGTTAAATATAACTAACAACATTAAATAAAATTGTGTACTACAATTTTATTTATTTTATTCTAAATCCCCAAAAATAAATTCTCAACCCGTATAAGACGCAACTGTGGTAAAGGTCCCCTTATGCGATTACCGGCGATACAAGTTCATCGGTGCCCTATGAATACAATTCTGAGCAATGGCTCAAAAGATAGAAAAACATTCACATTTTTTTACTGAACATACCCAAACAAAACTTTAAAAATTGATTCCAGGCCCACCGGGGCACAGAATCAGGTGCTGTCAGAAACCACCGACTCATAAAATTCCTTGGAATTAAGAAAAACATTTCCTTGAAATTTATGTGTCTTTAAATTAATCCAACCACAGGGATTTTTGTCCTTATAAAAGTACAACACACACTAGGGAAACAAATGGGGGTACTGAACATGCATCTGATCCTCCCGCTCCATTGTTCTCTCTTGGAGGTTCCCTTGCTGCCAGCGAATGCACACCAGAGGAATCGACCGTCCACATAGGACCCGCTCCTGTAAATCCTTGATCTTCATCGGGACCTCCTCAAATGTCGCCCCTTAATTGATGTCTAGCTCCCAATGGTCGATGATTTTGGACGGGTCGTGAAAGTATATCCTCATCTTAGATACAGGGTAGACGTCATGAACCCGATGGATCTAAGGTGGAAGTGACAGGAAGTAACCCACCTCACCTACTCTGCTAAGGACTCGGAATGGTCCGATGAAGTGTAGAGATAACTTTCTGCCCCGACCAAATCTCTATAGACCTCGTCAAGGTGAGACCCATAGGAAAACTTGGTTGCCATCCTCGAACTCTAGTGGTCTCTGTATCCTATCAGCATAGGACTTATTTGTGCTCTGTTCAGTCTTCATCTTCTCCAAGATGATCTGCAACTTCTCCATCGTAGCCTAAACTATCTCTGGTCTTACATGTGCTGATTCCCCTGGGTCAGTCTAGCATAGTGGATATCTTCAAGGTATTCCATACATTGCCTCATAAGGGGCCATCCCGATTGTGGAGTGGAAGCTATTCTTGTATGCAAACTCCACCAAGGGTAGGTGATCCTCCCAACTGTGACCAAAGTCGATGAAACTTTCATGGAGCATGTCCTCGAGAGTCTGTATGGTCCTCTCAGTCTGACTGTCCGTCGGAGAATGAAAGTCGGTGCTTAGACATAGCTGAGTCCCAAAATACTCTTGTAACCCCTTCAAAATCCAGGAATTGAATCAAGCATATTGATCAGAAATGATAGGCGATATCACACCATGAAGTCGTACGATCTATCGAATGTAGAGGCGTCACAATCTATCGACTAAGCCCTTCTCTCTGATCGGTTGGAAGTGGGCCGAATTGGTGAGTCAGTCTATGATCACCCAGATAGAGTCGCGTCCTCTAGATGTACATGGAAGAACCGTCACTAAATCCATATATATCCCTTCCCACTTCTACTATGGGATGTCTAAGGGCAGTACCAAGCATTCTGGTACCTGGAGCTCTGCCTTCACTTGATGACAAGCGAGCCATCATGAAACAAACATTGATACAACCTTCTTCATACCCAGCCACCAGTGCTGTCATCTGAGGTCCTGATACATGTTCTCCACTCCTGGATTTACCGCTAGAGGGGAAATGTGGAACTCTCTCAGCACCTCCTCCTGTAATGGGACTAGTTCCATGGTACATGCCCTGAAGAGGATAACGTGCTCCCCTACTTTATAAAATCCATCAGGTTCCTGTCTTGAGGATATTAGAGTACGTCGCGTCTCACAGTCAATGTCCCCATGTTGTTCCTCCCTGAATCGCTGAAGAAGGGGAAGAGTGACTGTGAGAGACTGAATAAAGGCTACCACATCAGTATCCACAAAGGATATCTGCAATGTGGATTGTTTCTTCGTCTCCTCTCCTATCAGTTAAGTGTCTGATCTCCTTCTGATAGCATCAACTACAATGTTCCCCTTCCCAGGAGTATAGACTATCTCAAATTCATATTCATGGAAGAACTTGAGCCATCGTCGTTGTCTCAGGTTCAATTCCTTCTACGAGAGTATGTACTAGAGACTCTGTTGGTCAGATTAGATTGTAAACTGCTCGCCCATCAGATAGTGCCACCACATCTTCAAGGTGAAGACCACTGCTGCTAACTCTAGGTCATGGGTTGCATAGTTCTGCTCGTGTTGTCTCAATTTCCGTGAACCATAAGAGATCACAGCTTGGTCCTGCATCAGGACTCACCTGAGTCTGCTCCCTAATGCATCACAGTAAACTACATACCCTACACCCTCCTCTGGTAGCCTCAAGATGTGTGCACTGGTCAATCTCTGTTTGAGCTCATAAATGCTCGGCTGACAACTATCTGACCACACGAAGGGCTTCCTCTTCTTTGTCAATGCTGAAAGCGGTGGTTCAACTCTAGAGAAATTTGGCACAAATATCTAATAGTAACTACTGAGACCTAGGAAACTCTGCACATCTGTCACGCTCCTGGGTGGCTCCCAAGCAAGTACTTCCTCCATCATTGCTGGATCCACTGCAACTCCAGCCTCTGAGATGGCGTGTCCTAAGAAGTGAACCTTTCGAATCCATAACTAGAACATCGAGAGAATACCATAAATCTGGGGCTATCTGAGTGTATCCGGTACAACCCGCAAGTGGTAGGCGTGCTCCTCCTCAGTATTCAAGTAAATCGGTTTGTCATTGATGAAAACTATGAAAAATCGATCGAGGTAAGGCTGGAATAACCCCATCATGAAACACATGAACAATGCTGGAGCATTGGTTATTCCAAAGAAAATAACAAAGAACTTATAGTGGCCATACCGAGACATGGAGGTCGTCTTCTGCACATCCTCGTCTCGATCTCTGAGCTGGTGATAGCCTGGCCTGATGTCTATCTTCGAGAACAATCGTGCTCCCTTGAGATGATCAAAGAGGTATTCAATACTCTGGAGTGGGTACTTGTTCTTCACAATCACCTAATCCAGGCGACGGTAGTCGAAACACAGTGGTAAGCTCCCATCCGCCTTCTTAGAGAAAAAAATCGGAGAAGCCCAGGGTGAAACACTGGGTCCGAATAATCCCTTCCCCTATAAGACCTCCAACTGTGCCTACAGCTCACGAACCTCTATGGGAGCCATCTGATATGTTATATTAGATATCAGTGTTGTTTCGAGGTATGGTCTATGTAGAATTCTACCTTTCTGTGAGAAGGTAGTCCTGGAATGTTGTCACGAAAAGCATACGCATGCTGATCCACCAAAACAGGAAAACTCGTACATCGTAGATCAACTACACCAAGGATGAGACTAGCCAACTGATTTGTGATCAGTAGCCCTCTCCTCTACGTAAGTCCATCCTGTGCTGCAATGGCTCCCTTCTCACCGGTGAAGGTGAAACTGCTCCCATCCGTGCGGACACCCCTCACTTTGCACCTAATACAATCAATCTGTGCATGGATTGTAGACAACCAGTCCATATCCAAGATGACGTTGTAAGGCCTCGACGCTGCTACAAGAAAATCCCAGCCAAATCACTCGCCTACTAGAGTAATCTCACACTACCATCACCTGTGCATAATCGTCGTGTCTACTCCCGTAGGAGTTTCTAGAATTAAGTAATGAGCCAACGGCTCTGTCGGAATTTCTGATCAATGAATAAGGGCAGGAGAAATAATAGAATAAGTCAAACATGTTTCTATAAGAACTGAAGAAAGGGTAGAGAAGACACAGATAGTACCTTGAATCATCTTAGGTACACCGTGGTTGTAGGCCTCAACATCCTGGAGCTGAGCCCGCCTCTTTCCACCTGCTCAATGTGGTCAGGGGTGGTCCTCAGGGTGGTGGCGATGGTAGAGCCTTGAAACGTCGTTCACCCCCCGCTACTCGGCCAGCTCTTCTGCCTTATCTGCCTGCTCCTGACAGACCAGCACTGTCAAACCTATGCCTCTTCTTGGGAGGTCCCTCTACTATCTGATGTTTTCCTGCATGGCGGGTCAGGCAGTCACGAGCCATGTGGCCCTGCCTGCCGCATTCATATCACCGCCTACCCCTCGTAATGCCAGATCTATTTTATGTGCCCCGTACATCCGAACCAGTATCCTGTGGTCTCCCACCTGATGGCCCGGTCCACTTGGACCTCTGCGTCATCTGTATGCTGCCAACTACAGAAGACTCCGCTAAATGTCGCCATGTGGTGGGTCTCTTTACTGGAGACTGCTCAACGAGGAAGTTCTCCACTATAAGGGCTCTCTCAAGTTCCCCCGCATGTGTCAGGATGCTGATCGGAATCATCAAAGCCCTAATCTCATCACTCAGTCCTTGATCAATGGCGTGGACTCTAAATAATTGGTCTCATACCATGTCTGTGGAGTAGTGTGAGAGGTCGGTGAACCTCTCTGAGTACTAAGCTACATTCATGCTCCCAATATGTAGACGAAATAACTCCTGAATCCGGAACACACAAAGGGTGGATGAAACAAGCTCTGACCGGAAGAGATTCTCAAAGTCTGTCCAAAGTAAAGATTCTTCATCATGCACCTGGAGCATCAAGCTCCACCATCTACCTGCTTCCGCGTGCAGCAAACTCATAGAAATGATCACCATAAGGTCGGATGGCATCCCTACCAATCTGAAAACTCTAACGACAGCCTCCAGCCAATCCTCGGCTACCTGAGGGTCGGTCACTTCACAGAACCTGGGTGACCTCTGTCGGTGAAACACGTTCAATGCACTTAGGAGGTGTGCACTCTCTTCTACTAGGGATGGTGGTATCAGTGGCCAACCGGGGAATGGTAAATATGGTGCCTCCACTGTGATGGGTCCCTACACTAAGGCCTCGTCGCTCGGTGGGCTACCATCTCACACGTAACTCGGATCCCTAGCTAGCTGCCTTTGTGGGGCCATCCTGAAAAGAGAAAGGTGCACCACAGTCAAAATAGTATACCAGTTGAGCTTCCACAAAGTAATCTCAAAGAAAAAATTCCAAAGGAAACACACAATCAACATGTTATTTTGTGCACTGAGTCAAAAAATCAAAGTACAGGGTCCTAGTGTATGGATACGTCGGCCGCCGCACCATCACTGGACTCCCTGGACTGAAAACCACACTCAATACTCTTAACACTATTTTCTTCATAGAGAGAATGATTAGAGTCCTGAGTTCTGTGGTAGAACCGAATCCTATGACACTAATTTTCCATGACCCATCCTCAGGGCCCATGTTGTGACTACCCCAAACCCTCCTTCCATAGGCTAGGGGATGATGACTAGCACCAAAGGTGTAAATCCCTATGTTGGGAAGGAATTGCATTTATGAAAGTAAACAAAAATCAAAAGAGTACGCAACCGAAGAAAACTCAATGTAAATATTGCATACAAAAAGTAAGTGCTGAAAGGAAAGGGGGCAGGAAATAAAATCCAAACAGTAAGTACATTACAACTGAAAAACTAGTACAACTGCGGTAGGGTAAAATAGAAGCTAATGAGTTGTCCTCCGGTAATCCCACCTGAAGGGTGGGTATAGATGGCCTCCTCATCACCTCAAGCTTGACCATCTGCTCCATGTACGTCTCTCCAAGTATTCCACCTATGGAAACCATCCCGCTCCGCATGTCTCCACCTCGATCAGTGTTGTCCATCGTCTGTATCCAACACAACATTGTACAAGAATATCCCATGTAGGGGTGAGTATACGATACTCAGTAGGGACCCCGAGATCCCTGAAGGTCTCCTAGAATCCACGAAGGATAACCCAAAAATGGAAACATACAATCACGAAGTATCAACCAACTATACTTATGTATATTCCCATATATATATATATATCTATGTTAACAATCTCAGTTCAGCTCCAACTCTTGATCCCAAGCACAACCCATCCCACAGAAGATGTAAAGTCAATCACATCGATGATAATGAATGAAATTCAAGACTCAGGTCAAACAGGTATAGAACTCATGAAGAGGGTTGGAGATGATTAGATGTAGCATCTGAATCATCTCCTCTTCCAGACACATATAGGATCCTAGTACAGAAGTCGTCAGTGCCGAATCGACGGAGGATCCAAGTACAATAATGATCACTGACGAACCCATGGACGATCCATGTACAGTATGCATCACTACCGAAACCACGAAGGATCCAAGTATAGTAGTCTTCACTACCGAACCCACAGAGGATCCAATTACAATAGTCATCGTCGTCGAACCCATGGAGGATCCCAATACGATAGTATTCGCAGTTGTAGCCTGCTCTTGGATTCCCGCAAACATCACTCTCGATTCCAGGAGGGTCCACTTCTCAAGCCAAGGGGTCGATAAATCAACTATCACGATGTACAGAGTTTATGTACCCCAAATTTCCGTCTTGTCAAAAGGAATCCAACACGATAGATAGTGCGTCAATCAGACACCTGATCTAAGAGATATTGGATTTTTTGTTCAAGGGGCCTGATTGGATATATTCTCGTTCCAAACTTGGCCATTTTTTACAGTTGTCAAAAACTCACTTAGAGTATCGCAAAAGGACCAAATCGTTATAAGGTTCCTAGTGCCACAAACAACACATTGATCAGACGCATGGTCATGAAGTTATTCACATTTCTCTGAAACGGGCCCACCCCTTCAAGCACGGTGGGATTGCGGGTCGGCCTGTCCTAGCTCAATAGGTCCGACCCATCAAGGGGTTGGACGAGACCGAAAATGCATGGCCCAGTCTGGTGGAGGATCAGACCGACCCTTGGCAGGCGGCCCGGGAGGCACGGCCTGCGATGGGCTGCGGCTTGGCTAGTAAGTCAAGCCAGTGCGGGGTGGGGGGGGGGGGGGAACTTCTCGAACTGGCGGCGCTGCCCTCTTGTCTGGCAGGTCGAAGCCGGCCAGTCTTCCCAGCAAGAGCAGCCCATAGTTGTAGGTCACGATCCCTTCGCCGCAGCGCCCAAGTGCGTTGTGGCTCCTTCCACCCGGACGACTGATGAGCCGGCCAGTTCTTCCGCCGAAGCAGCCCGCCCTGTGCGGGCTACAGTGTGGTGCCAAGAGGCACCACAGTTCCAACTGCCCAGCTGGTTATGGCCAACTGGTTCTTCTTCGGTCGTGTGCCCCATGGTTTCAGGACACGGTTCCTCCACATGCGGTCGTCGTGCGGCCACTGCCTTTTCCCGCCACCGTCTCTGTTTTCCACCGCCTCTCTTTGCGAATTAAAAGAAAAACAATGGAGATTCATTGGTCCGTGTTCGTTTGGCCCGCGCCCTCCGCGTTAGGTGTTAACAATTGGCAATAGAAAATAAGTCAAATTTAACAAGAACGAAGGTATAATTTATCCAAATTAAATTATACAAACACCCTGTCATGAATTCATGAGTGGAGCACATCAATGAGTCGCAGAAGACATGCATCGTAGAAGTCGGGTGTCGCAAAACATTGTCGTAGACGGCGTTCATTATGAGCAGTGTCTTCTCCCTTGAAGTGAAGAAGAAGAAAGGATAAATGAATTCCTCAAAATCTTGTTCTGGTCTATGAGAGGATATCATTCCTCGTGTTCTTCATTAGTTGGGGAGGAAGCTCTCCTCCAAATTCTCCAGATGTCTTCCCCACCCAAAATATTTTCCAAGGATAATATTTTAATAAGTCTTCCTCATTTTAATATTTTCTATGAAATTAAAATTGTTTCAAAATGAGATGTGGTAATTAATTAATGAAATCATTAATCTAATTTTGATGGAAAACTTAATGAGAGAGAGGTGGAGATATCAGAAATTAATTAAGGGGAGAGTTGTCAAATTAATTAAGGGGTAATTAGTGGGGAGTTTAAGGGAGTTGAAAGGTTAGGGCTTCGTGTGGTCCCATCCTCACATTATCCTCTAATGGGAGGTTATGTGGGTGTGGTACCCACCTATAAATTACCCTTGTAGGATATAACGAACAACATAAAATAAAATTGAGTACTACAATTTTATTTATTTTATTCTAAATCCCCAAAAATTGACTCTCAACACACATAAAACACAACTTTAGTAAAGGTCCCCTTAAGCGATTACTAGCACCGCGAGTTCATCAGTGTCCTCAGATTTCAATTCCGAGCACCGGTTCAAAAGATATATAAAACTCGCACTTACGTTTACTGAACTTTCCCGAAAAAAACTTCAGAAATTGATTCCGGGCATAATGAGCCTCGGAATCGGGTGTCGTTAGAAACCACAGACTCCTAAAAATCCAAAAGCCTCATGTAACCCCTTCCAATGCCAGGAATTGAATCGAGAATATCGATAAGATATGATAGACGATGGCACACCATGAAATCGTACGATCTACCGAATGTAGAGGCATACTAATCTATCGACTGATCCTAGATCTCTGATTGGTATGAAGTGGGCTGACTTGGTGAGTTGGCATACGATCACCCAGATAGAGTCGTGTCCTATGGATTTACATGGAAGCACTGTCACGAAATGCACAGATATCACATCCCACTTCTACTCTGGGACCTCTAAGGGTTGTACAAAGCCTGCTGGTACCTGGTGCTCTGCCTTCAATTGATGACATGTGAGGCATCGTGAAACAAACTCTACTATAGCCTTCTTCATACCCGGCCACCAGTGCTGTCGTCTGAGGTCATGATACATATTCGCCACTCCTGGATTTACCGTTAGAGGGGAAGTGTGGAACTCCCTCAGAACCTCCTCCTGTAATGTGACTGGTACCATAGTACGTCCCCTGAAGAGGATGATGGGATCCCCTCCTTCAGAAAATCCATCAGCTGCCTCTCTTGAGGATATTTGAGGACGTTGTGTCTCAAAGTCAACGTCCCCACGATGTTGCTCCCTGACATGATGAAGAAGTGGAGGAGTGACTGTGAAAGACTGGAGAAAGGTTGCTCCATCAATATCCACAAAGGATATCTGCAATGCGGCAAGCTGCTCCATCACCTCTCCTAGAAGCTGAATGGTTGATCTTCTGCTGAGAGAATCAGCTACAAAATTCCCCTTCCTAAGAGTATAGACTATCTCAAAGTCATTTTCCTGGAGGAACTCGAGCCATGGACGTTGTCTCAGGTTCACGTCCTTCTATGAGAAGTTGTACTAGAGACTCTGGTGGTTAGAGTAGACTGTAAAGCGCTCACCCATCAGATAGTGCCACCACATCTTCAAGGTGAAGACCACTGCTGCAAACTCTAGGTCATGGGTATCATAGTTCTTCTTGTGATGTCTCTACTACCGTTAACCATAGGCGATCACTACTCGCTCCTACATCAGGACACACCCGATTCTGGTCCCGGATGCGTCACAGGAAACTACATACCCTACGCCATGTTCCAGTAGCCTCAAGATGGGTGCTCTGTTCAATCTCTGTCACATATCCTGAAAGCCCTACTGACAACTATCTAACCACACGAAGGGATTCCACTTCTTCATCAAAGTAGAAAGATCTTCTGAAAATCTAGAGAAATATGGCATAAATCTTCGATAGTAACTAGAAAGACCTAGGAAACTCTGCACCTCTTTCATACTTTTTGGTGGCTCCCAAGAATGTACTTCCTCGATCTTCACTGGATCCACTGAAACTCTAGCCTCTGAGATGACGTGTCCTAAGAAGTGAACCTCTCGAATCCAGAATAGGAACTTCAAGAGCTTACCAAAGATCTGGTACTCTCAGAGTGTATCCAGTACAACCTGCAAGTTGTAGGCATGCTCCTCCCTAGTAGTCTAGTAAATCAGTATGTCTTCAATGAAAACTACAACAAATCAATCAAGGTAAGGCTATAGGATCCTGTTCATAAGACTCATGAACACTGCTGGAGCGTTGGTTATGCCGAAGAGAATATCCAAGAACACGTAGGGGCCATACCAACACTTGAAGGCCATCTTCTGCACTTCCTCGTCTCGAACACCAAGCTGGTGATAACCTGCCCTGAGGTCTATCTTTGAAAACCATTGTGATCCCTTGAGCTGATAAAATAAGTCGTCAATTCTCGAGAGTGGGTACTTTTTCTTCACGATCACCTTATTCGGGAGACGATAGTCGACACATAGTCGTAAGATACCATCTGCCTTCTGGGAGAACAGAATCAGAGAAGCGCAGGGTGAAACAGTGGGTCAGATTAATCACTTCCCCTGTAAGTCCTCCAGTTGTGCATGCAGCTCACGTAGCTCAGTGGAAGCCATCCGACATGCTGTAGTAGATATCGTTGTTGTCCCGGTGTACAGGTCTATGTGAAAGTCTACCTCTCTATGAGTAGGCAGTCATAGAACATCACTAGAAAAAACATCGGCATACTAATCCATGACAATAGGAAAACTTGGACTTCGCACATCAACTACTCCAAGGATGAGACTATCCAACTGATGTGTGATAGGCATCTGTGTCCTCTATGTAAGTCCATCCCATGCTGCAATGGCTCTGTTCTTTCCAATGAAGCTGAACCTGCTCCCATCCGTGTGGACACACTGCACTTTGAGCCTAATACAGTCTATTTGTGCATGGACTGTAGACAACCAGTCCATACCCATGATGATTTCATAAGGCATTGACGTCACTAAAAGAAGATATCAACTGAAGCACCCTCCTCCTAAAGTAAGCTCACACTGCCGACACCAGTGCATAATCGTCGATTCTACTCCCATATGAGTTTCTAGCTGTAAGTATCAAGCCAACAGATCTTTCTTAATCTCCGAGATCTGAACAAGGGTATCGGAAATAAAATAATAACTTTTACTTTTTTCTATAAGAACTACTAAAAGGATGGAGTAGACACAAATAGTACCTCAAATCATCTCAGGTGCGCCGTGGTCGTAGGCCTCGACTTCCTGGAGCTGAACCCGCCTCTATCCAACATCTCCTAGTGGTCGGGGTGGTCCTCCTGGTGGTGGTGGTGGTAGAGCCTTTAAATGTCATCCAGCACCCGCTGCTTGGCCAACTCCTCTGCCTCATATGCTTGCTCCTGATGAACCACCACTGTCAAACCTCTACCTCCGTGTGGGAGGTCCCTCTATTGTCTACTACTCGCCTGTAGGGCAGGTAGGGCTATCACGAGCCATGTGGCCCTACCTGCTGCATACATAGCACTGCCTTCCCCTCATATGGGTGGCTCTGTTTCGTGTGCCACGTACATCTGAACCAGTATCCTGTGGTCTCCCACCTGATTGCCAGGTATGCTTGGACCTCTTTGACATCTGTCTACTACTAGCTGTAGAAGACTCTGCTATGTGTCGCCCTGTGGTTGGTCTCTCTACTAGAGACTGCTCAGTGAGGAATATCTCCACTAGAAGGGCTTTCTCCAGTACCCCAGCTTGCTTCGGGATGCTGAGGGGAATCTTCAAAGCCCTGATCTCATGACTCAGTCCCTTATCGAATGTCTGATCCCTAATGAATGGGTCTCGTACCATGTTCATGGAGTAGTGTGAGAGGTCGGTGAACCTCGCTGAGTACTGAGCTACTGTCATGCAGCCTTTCTGCAGATGAAGTAACTCCTGAATCTGCACCGCATGAAGGGTGGCTGAAACAAACTCCGAGTAGAAGAGACTCTCGATGTTTTTCCAAAGTAAAGATTCCTCGTCATGAACCTAGAGCATCAGGCTCTACCACCATCTACATACTTCCACGTACAGGAGACTCACTGAAAGGATCACCATAAGGTTGGATGGTGTCCCTACCAAACTGAAAACTCTAACGACATCCTCCAGCCAATCCTTGGATGCCTGAGGGTCTATCTCTCCGTGGAACCTGGGTGGCCTCTATCGCTGAAACTCGTGCAACGCACTCAGCCGGCGTGCACTCTCTACTGTTAGGGCTGGTGGTATCGGTGGCCCAACGGGTAGTGGTACCACTAGTGCCTCCGCTATGATGGGGCCCTACACCGACGCCTCATCGCTCGGTGGGCTACGATCTCACAGGTAACTCGGAACCCTAGATGGCTGCCTTCGTGGGGCCATCCTAAAAAGAAACAGGTGCACCATGGTCAAAACAATATACCTGGTGAGCTGACACAAATTAATCACAAGGAATACTTTTCAAAGGAAACACACACACAATCAGTGTTTTCGTTCACTAAGTCGGAAATCAGAGGTCAGGGTCATGGTGTATGGATACGTCGGCCGCCACACCAACACTGGACTACCTGGATTGAAAACCACAATCAATGCTCTTAACAATATTGCTTCACAAAAATAATGACCAGAGTCTTGAGTTTTGTGGTAGAACCGACTCCTATTATACCAATTTGTCAAGACCCATCATCGGGCCCGTGCCCTGACTTCCACAAGCCCGCCTTCCATAGGCCAGGGGCTGGCGACTAGCACCAAAGGCGTAAATCCCTAAGCTGGGAAGGCATTGACTTTATGAAAGTAAAAAAACACAACAGAGTACACAACTAAAAAAAACACTATGTAAATACTGTATACATAATGTAAGTGCTAAAAGGAATTGGGGTCGGAAATACAATCCCAACAGTAAGTACAGTAAAACTCAAAAACTAGTACAACTGTGGTAATGTAAAACAGCTGGTACTGAGTCGTCCTCTGGGAATCCCAGCTGAAGGGTGGGTACAGATGGCCTCCATAGCACCTCAGGCCTGACCGTCTGCTCCGTGTACGTCTCGCCAAGTGGTCCGCCTCCTGATACCGTCCAGCTCCACAAGTCTCCACCCCGATCAGTGTTTTCCATCATCTTCATCCAACATAACATTGTGCGGGCATAGCCTGTGTAGGGGTGAGTATACGATACTCAATAGGGACCTCAGACCCCCAAAGGTCTCCTAGAATCCACAAAGGATAAACCACAAAAGGAAAGATTCAATCACATAGTATCAGCCAACTCTACATAGGTATATGCCCATACATATATCTAAGTTAACAATCTCAGTTCGGCTCCAAATCTCAAGCCCAAGAACAACCCCATCCACACAGGAAGTAAATTCAATCACATCTATGATAATGATTGAATGTCAAGACCCAGCTCACATAGGTATAAAACTCATAAATAGAGGTGGAGATGATTAAATGTAGCCTCTGAATCATCTTATCTACCAATCCCACATAGGATCCTAGTACAAAAGTCTTCGCTGCTGAACCCACGAAGGATCCATGTACAATAATCATCACTTCCAAACCCACGGAGGATCCAAGTACAGTAGACATCATTGCCAAACCCACGGAGGATCCAAGTATAGAAGTCATCGTTGTCGAACCCACGAAGGATCAAAGTACAGTATTCATCATCGTCAAACCCATAGAGGATCCCAGTACGGTAGTTGTCGTAGTCACAACCAGCTCTAGGGTTCCTGCACACAACACGCTCGATTCCGGGAGGGTCCACTGCTCGAGCCAAGGGGTCGATACATCAACTATCAAGAAGTCCAGAGTCGATGTGCCCTGAAGTTATGTCTCATCAAAAAGAACCCAACGGGATAAACAACGCGTCAATCAGATGCTCGGTCTGAGAGATATTGACCTTTCCCTTCCAGTGGCCCGGTTGTTAATACGCTCATTCCAAAACTAGTTGTTTTCCAAATAATTAAAAATCTAATATAGAGTATCACAAAAGGACCGGATCATCGTAAGGTTTCTAGTGCCGCATACGGTCCATCAATTAGACGTATGGTCGTGATGTTATTCACATTTTAGTGAAACGTGGCCGACCCGTCAAGCCCGGTGGGCTGGCGGGTCGGCCCGTCCTGGCTTGGGAGGTCTGACCCAGCTAAGGGATCGGCCTGGACAAAAAATGTGTGGCTCGGTCTGGTGGGCCTCGGCCAAATCCGTGGCAGGGTGCCCTACTGGCATGGTCCGCGGCTCATCCAGCCGGCTATTCTGGTGTGGGAAGGGGGGCACTTATCGAACTAGCGGCACCGCACCCCAGTCCGTCCGGCCGAAGATGGTCAGTCTTCCCGGCTTGAGCGGGCCACAGTTTCAGGCTGTGATCCCTCCACCGCAGCGCCCACGAGAATCACGGCTCCTTACGCCAGGTCGTCCGATGAACCGACCAGTTCATTCACCGATGCGTCCCACACTATACGGGCCGCGGTTCTCCGTAGCGCGGCCATGAGAGGCACCGTGGTTCCAACATCCCGACCCACTACGACCGGATGGTTCTTCTTCGGCCAACCAGCCTGTGGTTGGGGGTCGAGGTTCTTCCGCACACTGTCGGCGCGCATCCACCACCTTCGCTCGCCACCGCCTCCGTTCACCACTGCCTCCCTTTGCGAATTAAAAAAACAACGGAGGGTCATCGGGTCGTGTTCGTTCCACCCGCTCCCTCTACGTTAGGTGGTAACAATTGGCCATAGACAATCATTAACATTCAACAAGAATGAAGGAATAATTTATTCAAATTAAATTATACAAACACCATACCACAAATTCAAGAGAGGAGCACGTCAACGCGTCGTAGAAGACAAGAGTCGCAGTGGTCGGGCATCATGGAACGTTGACATAGACGACATTCCTCACAAGTGGTGTCTTCTCCATTGATGCGAAGAAGAATAAAGGATGAAGGTGTTCCTCACAATCTTATTCCGCTCGACGAGAGGATATCATTCCTCATGTTCTTCGTTGGTGAGGGAGGAAGATCTCCTTCAAATTCTCCAGAGGTTTTCCCCACCCATAATATTTTCCAAGGCTAATATTTTAATAAAGCTTCCTCATTTTAATATTTTCCATGCAATTCAAATTGTTTGAAAATGAGATGTTCTAACTAATTAATGAAGTCATTAATCTAATAGTGTTGGAAAACATAATGAGAGGGAGGTAGAGAGATCAAAAATTAATTATGGGGAGGGTCGTCAAATTAATTAAGGCAGAATTAATGGTGAGTTTAAGGGAATTGAAAGGATAGGGGTTCATATGGGACCCACCTCACATTATCCTCCCATGGGAGGTTATGTTGGTGTGGGACCCACCTATAACTTCCCCTTGTTGGATATAACTAACAACTTTAATTAAAATTGTGTACTATAATTTTATTTATTTTATTTTAAATCCCCAAAAATAAACACTCAACCCTCATAAAACACAACTGCAGTAAAGGTCCCCTTAAGCAATTACCGGTGCTGCGATTTCATCGAGTTCCTCATATTTCAATTACGATAACCTATTCAAAAGATAGAAAAACCTGCACATACATTTACTGAACATACCTGAACAAATACTCATAAATTGATTTCGAGCACACCGGGGCTCGGAATTAGGTGCCGTCAGAAACCGCAGACTCAAAAAATCCCAAATAATTAATAAACATTTTCCTTGAAATTTTTGGGTCATTACATTACTCCCACATCAGGGCATTACAACCTCGTAAATCTAAAACACACACTAGGGAAACATATGGTGGTACTGAACACGCATCTGAGTCTCCCCCTCCCATGTGCTCTCCTAGAGGTTCCCTTGTTGCCAGCAAATGTGCACCTGAGGAATCAACTGTCTACGTAGGTCATGCACCTGCCGATCCTCGATCTCCACAGAGACCTCCGTGAATGTCTCCCCATCATCTATGTCTAGATCCCATGGGTCGATGATGTGGTACGCGTCATGCACATATCTCCTCAGCTAAGATACGTGGAAGACGTCATGCAATTGGTGCAACTGAGGTGGAAGGGCCAGGATGTAATCCACCTCACCTACTTTTCAGAGTACCTGGGACGGTCCGATGAAGTGCATAGATAACTTGCCGCCCTAGAAAAATCTCCATAGGCCTCATCGAGGTGAGACCCATAAGAAAATGTGGTCGCCATCCTCGAACTACAGTGGTCTCTGTCTCCTATCATCATAGGACTTCTGGCTGCAGTGTGCAGTCTCCATCTGCTCCTGGATGATCTGCACCATCTCCGTCGTAGCCTGAACCATCTCTGGTCCTACATGTGATGAATCCCCTGGGTCAGTCTAGCATAGAGGAGATCTTCAAGGTCAACCGTACAATGCCTCATAAGGGGCCATACCGATAGTGGAGTGGTAGCGTTTTTTGTACGCAAACTCCACCAAGGTTAGGTGATCCTCACATTTGAGACCAAATTCAAGGACACATGCATGGAGCATTTCATTAAGAGTTTGTATGGTCCTCTCAGTCTGACCGTCCGTCTGAGGATGAAAGGCGGTGCTTAGATGTAGCTGCGTCCCAAAAGCCTCATGTAACCCCTTGTTATGCCAGGAAGTGAATTGAGCATCTCGATCAGAAATGACAGACGATGACAAACCATGAAGTCATACAATCTCTCAAATGTCGAGGTGTCCCAATATCTCGACTGAGCCCTTCTCTATGATTGGTAGGAATTGGGCCGACTTGGTGAGTCGGTATACGATCACCCAGATAGATTTTTGTCCTTTGGATGTACATTCAAGCCCCGTCAAGAAATCCATTGATATCCCGTCCAACTTCCACTCTGGGACCTCAAAGGGTTATACCAAGCCTACTGGTACCTGGTGCTCCGCCTTCACTTTCTGACAAGTGAGGCATCGTGAAACATACTATCCTACAACCTTCTTCATACCCAGCCACCAGTGCGGTTGTCTGAGATCCTGATACATCTTCGACACTCCGGGATTTATCCCTAGAGGGGAATTGTGGAAATACCTTAGCACCTCCTCCTATAATGTGACTGGAACCATGGTACGTCCCCTGAAGAGGATTACGTGCTCCCCTCCTTGATAAAATCCATCAGGTTCATGTCTTGAGTATATCTGAGAACGTCGAGTCTCACAATAAATGGCCCCACACTGTTCCTCCCTGACTCGCTGAAGAAGTGGAGGAGTGACTATGAGAGACTGAAAAAAGTTTGTCCATCAACATCCATAAAGGATATCTACAACACGGCTAGCTTCACTGTCTCCTCTCCTAGAAGCTGAATGACCGATCTCCTACAGAGAGCATCAGCTACAACTTTTCCCTTCCTAGGAGTATACACTATCTCAAATTCATATACCTGGAAGAACTCAATCCATCGCCACTATCTCAGGTTCAGGTCCTTCTGTGAGAGGATGTACCTAAGACTCTGGTGGTCATAGAAGACTATAAAGCGCTCTCCCATCAGATAGTGCCCCCACATCATCAAAGTAAAGACCACTACTGCTAACTCCAGATCATAGGTTGTGCATTTCTACTCGTGATGTCTCAACTGCTGTGAACCATAAGAAATCACTAATCACTACATCATCTAGACACACCCGAGTCTGGTACCTAATGCGTCGCAGTAAAATACATACCCTATTCCCTCCTCTGGTAGCCTCGAGATGGGCGCAATGGTCAGTCTTTGTCTCAACTCCTGAAATCTCTGTTGACAACTATCTGACCACATGAATGGTTTCCCCTTCTTCATCAAAGCTAAAACTCGTGCAGCAACTCTAGAAAAATCTGGCACAAATCTCTGATAGTAACCAGCGAGACGTAGGAAACTCTTCACCTATGTCATGCTCTTGGGTGGATCCAAAGCATGTACTACCTCGATCATCTCTAGATCCACTGCAACTCCAGCCTCAAAGATGACGTGTCCCAAGAATTGAACCTATCGAATCCTGTATGGGCACTTTGAGAGCTTACCATAAATTGTTTGCTCTCTAAGTGTATCTTGTACAAACAACAAGTGGTAGGCATGATCCTCCTCAGTAGTCAAGTAAATCAGTATGTTGTCGATGAAAACTATGACAAAAGGATAGAGGTATGGCTCAAGATCTTGTTCATGAAACTCATGAACAATGATAGAGAGTTTTCTGTGCTGAAAGGGCATAACAAAGAACTTGTAGTGGCCATACTGAATCCTGAAGGCTGTCATCTTCACATCCTTGTCTCAAACAGTGAGCTGGTTATAGCCTAGCCAGAGGTCAATCTTCGAGAACCATCGTGCACCCTTGAGCTAATCAAAGAGGTCGTTAATCCTAGGGAGTGGGTACTTGTTCTTCACGGTCACCTGATTCAGGCGACGGTAGTCGACACAGAGGCATAAACTCTCATCTGCCTTATTAACAAACAAAATTAGAGATGACCAGGGTGAAACAATGGGTCGGATGAATGCCTTCCCCTGTAAGTCCTCCAGTTGTGCCCGCAGCTCATGAAGCTCAATGGGATCCATCCGATATGTTGGAGTAGATATAAATGATGTCTCGGGGTAAGGCCTATTTAGAAGTCTACCATTCTGTGAGGAGGTAGTCCTGGAACATCATCACGAAAAACATTATCATACAGATCCACCACAATATGAAAACTCGGACTATGCACATCAACTGCTCCAAGGATGAGACTAGCCAACTGATGTGTGATCGGTATCCCTCTCCTCTGCGTAAGTCCATCCTGTTCTGTAATGTCTCCCCTCTCACCGGTGAAGGTGAACCTACTCCCATCCATGCAGACACACCACAATATGCGCCTAATATAGTCGATCTGTGCATGGAATGTAGAAATCCAGTCCATTCCCAAGAAGAGGTCGTAATACCTCGACGCTTCTACAAAAAGATCCCATCCAAAGCTCTCGCCTCCTAGAGTAAGCTCACACTACCGGAACTAGTGTATAATCATCAAGTCTGCTCCCGTAAGAGTTTCTAGTGGTAAGGACTGAGCCAACAGCCCCGTCGGAATCTACGAGCTCCGAACAAGGGCAGATGAAACATAATAATAACTCGCACATGTTTCTATATGATCTAAAGAAAGGGTGGAGTAGATACAAATAATACCATGAATCATCTCAGGTGCAACGTGGTCATATGCCTTGACTGCCTAAAGCTGAGCCCACCTCTATCTACCAACTCCCTGTGGTCAGGGTGGTCCTCCTGGTGGTGGCAGTGGTAGCGCCTTGAAACGTCATCCACCACCCACGGCTCGGCCATCTCCTTTGCCCCGTCCTCCTGCTCTTGATTGACCACCACTGTCGAACCTATGCCTTTACCAGGGAGGTCCCTCTACTATCCATTGCTCACATGAATGGCGGGTCAGGCAATCACGAGCCATGTGGCCCTACACACTGCATGCATATCACGGCCTACACCTCATATGGATGGTATGTTTCATGTGCCCCATACATCTGAACCAGTTTCCTGTGGTCCCCCACCTGATGGCTAGGTCCGCTAGGACCTCTACGAAATCTGTCTACTACTGGCTGTCGAATACTCCGCTACATGTCGCCCTGTGTTGGGTATCTCTACTGGAGACTGATCAGCGAGAAATATCTCCACTATAAGGGCTTCCTCAAGTACCCCCACCTACGTCGGGATGCTGATGGGAATTTTCAAAGCCCTGATCTCATTACTCAGTCCCTTATCGATGGTCCGGGCTCTAAAGAATGAGTCTCGTACCGTGTCCCTAATGTAGTGTGAGAGGTTGGTGAACCTCACCAACTACTGAGCTACTACCATGTGGCCCTACTGAAAATGAAGTATCTCCTGAATTTTCATTGCACGAAGGGTGGCTGGAAAAATCTTCAAGAAGAAGAGACTCTAGATGTCTGTCTAAAGTAAAGATGCCTCTTCATGCACCCAGAGAATCAGGCTCCTCAATATACCTGCTGTCGTGTGTAGGAGACTCGCGGAAAGTACCAACTTAAGGTCAACTGATGTCCCTACCAATCTGAAATCTCTAACGACAGTCTCCAACCATTCCTCGGCAGCCTGAGGGTCCATCTCTCCGTGGAACCTGGACAGCCTCTGTCACTGAAACTCGTGAAACACACTCATGGGGCATACACTCTTTACTACTAGGGCGGGCAGTATCCGTAGCCAACTGGGTAGTGGTACCGATGGTGCCTCCGCTGTGATGGGGCCCTGCACCGAGGCCTCTTTGCTCAGTGGGCTACCATCTTGAACGTAACTCAAAATCCTTGATGGATGCCTTAATGGGGCCATCCTGAAAAATAAAACAGGTAAAACATGGTCAAAACAGTATACATGGTGAGCTTCCATAAAGTAATCACAAAGAAAACATTTCAAAGGAAACACACACGCATTAAGTGATTTCGTGTAATGAGTCGGAAATCAGAGGTCAGGGTCCTGGTATATGGATACGTCGGCCGCCGCACCAACACTGGACACCCCGGACTGAAAACCACACTCAATACTCTTAACACTATTGATTCACAGAAATAATGATAAGAGTCATGAGTTCTGCGGTAGAATCGACTTCTCTGATTCCAATTTTCCATGACCTGTCCTTAGGGCCCATGCCGTGACTACCCCAAACCTGGCTTCCATAGGCCAGGGGATGGAGACTAGCACCGAAGTCGTAAATCCCTAACCTGTGAAGGAATTTCCTTTATGAAAGTAAAAAAAACAATAGAGTATGGAACTGAAAAAAAACACAAAGTAAATATTTTATACCAAAAGTAAGTGTAGAAAAGAATGGGGGCCAGAAATACAAGCCCAACAGTAAGTACTGTACAACTGAAAAACTAGTACAACTATGGTAAAGTAAAACACCAGCTACTGATTCGTCCTCTGGGAATCCCATCTGAAGGGTTTTTACATATGGCCACCTCAGCCCCTCAGGCCCGAACGTATTCTCTGTGTACGTCTTTCCACGTGTTCCTCCTCTAGATATCGTCCAGCTCTACAAGTCTCCACCTCGATCAGTGTTGTCCATCGTCTGCATCCAACACAATGTTGTGCCCGTATATCTAGTGTAGGGGTGAGTATGCGATACTCAGTAGGGACCCCGAGACCCCTGAAGGTCTCCTATAATCCACTAAGGATAAACCACAAATGGAAACATACAATTAGGAAGTATCAACCAACTCTACATAGGTATATTCCCATACATATACCTAAGTTAACAATCTCATTTCAGCTCCAACTCTCGAGCCTAAGCACATCCCAGTCCACACAGGAAGTAAAGTCAATCACATCAATGATAATGATTGAAATTAAAGACTTAGCTCACACAGGTATACAACTAATGAAGAGGGGTGGAGGAGATCAGATAAGCCTCTGAAACATCTCCTCAACTGAACCCACAATGGATCTTAGTACAGAAGTCATCAATGCCGAATCCAGAGAGGATCCAAGTACAGTAATCATTGATGCCCAACCCACGGAGGATCCAAGTACAGTTGTCATCACTGTGGAACCCACAGAGGATCCAAGTATATTAGTCATCGATGTCGAACCCACAGAGGATCCATGTACAGTGGTCATCATCGTCGAACCCATGGAGGATCCCAGTACGGCAGTCGTTGCAGTCGCAGCCTACTCTAGGGTTCCCACACACAGTACGCTATATTCCAGGAGGGTCCACTTCTCGAGACAAGGGGTCGATACATCATCTATCATGATTTCCAAAGTTGATGTATCCCAACGTTTTTTCTGGTAAAAAGGAATCCAAGTCGACAGATGGCGTGTCAATCAGATGCCCGGTCTAAGAGATATTGGCCTTTTCATTCTACAGTCCCTGTTGGAAATACGCTCATTCCAAACCCGACCATTTTCCAAAGTTGTCCAAAACTCACATAGAGTATCGAAAAAGGACCACCTCATTGTAAGGGTCCCAGTTCCAAAGACGGCGTGTCGATCGGACACACAGTCGTGAAGTTATTCACAACTAAGTGAAATGGGACCTGCCCATCAAGCCCGTAGGGATGGAGGGTCGGCCCGTCCTAGCTCGGTGGATCCAACCAAGCTCAGGGGTCAGCCCAACCCAAAAATGTGCGGCCCAGTAGGGTGGGTCTTGGCCCGACCCCTAGAAAGCGGCGTTGCCCACGCAAGGGTGCGACCCGACAGGCACGGCCCGCGGCGGGCCGTGGCTCGGCCAGATGGTCGAGCCAGTGTGGGGGGGTGGACAACGTCTCGAACTGGCAGCGCTTCCCTCAGGTATGGCCAGCCGAAGCTGGTCGGTCTTCCCGACATGAGCATCCCGCGGTTGCAGGCCGCCATCCCTCAGTCGCGGTGCCCATGAGCGTTGCGGCTCCTTCTGCTCGGCCTACCGACGAGCCGACTAATTCATCCACTGAAGAGGCCCACCTTATGCAGGACGTGGTTTTCCGCAGCGCGACACCGAGAGGCGCCAAAGTTCTAATAGCCCGGTTGGTTTTGGCCGACCTGTTCTTCTTCGTCCGAGTGGCCCATGGTTGGGGGCTGCAGTTCTTCCGCACGCGGCCAGCACGTCGCCGCCGCCTTCGCTCATCGCCAACTTCGTTCACCACCGCCTCCCTTTGCGAATTAAAAGAAAAACAATGGAGGGTCATCGGGTTGTGTTCGTTCGGCCCATGCCCTCTGCGTTAGGCGGTAACAATTGGCGATATGCAATAATTCACATTCAACAAGAACGAAGGTATAATTTATTTCAATTAAATTATACAAACACCCTACCTCCAATTCAAGAGTGGAGCACGTCAACGAGTCACAGAAGATAAGCATCGCAGAGGTTGGGTGTCGTGGAAAGTTGTCGTAGATAACGTTCCTCACGAGGGGTGTCTTCTCCCTTGATGCGAAGAAGAAGAAAGGATAAAGCAATTCCTCACAATCTTATTCCAGTCGATGAGAGGATATCATTCCTCGTGTTCTTCATTGGTGAGGTTGGAAGCCCTCCTCCAAATTCTCCAGAGGTTTTCGGCACCCAAAATAGTTTCCAAGGACAATATTTTAATAAGGCTTCCTCATTTTAATATTTTCCATGCAATTCAAATTGTTTCAAAATGAGATGTGGCAATTAATTAATAACGTCATTAATCTAATTGTGATGGAAATCTTAATGAGAGGGAGTGGAGAGATAACAAATTAATTAAGGGGAGAGTTTTCAAATTAATTAAGGGGGAATTAATTGGGAGTTTAAGGGAGTTGAAAGGTTAGGGGTTCATGTGGGCCCCACCTGACATTATCCTCTAATGGGAGGTTATGTGGGTGTGGGTTCCACCTATAAATTCACTTTGTAGGATATAACTAACAACATTTAATAAAATTGAGTACTACAATTTTATATATTTTATTCTAAATCCCCAAAAATTAAATCTTAACACGCATAAAACGCAACTTCGGTAAAGGTCCCCTTAAGAGATTACCGGTGATGCGAGTTCATCGGTGTCCTCAGATTTCAATTCCGAGCATCGGTTCAAAATATATAAAAACCCGCACGTACGTTTACTGAAATTACCCGAACAAAACTTCAGAAATTGATTACGGGCTCACCGGGTCTCAGAATCAAGTGCCTTTAGAAACCGCAGACTCGTAAAATTTCATAGAATTAAGAAAAAAATTTCTTGAAATTTCTGGGTCATTACAGATATGTTTTTTGGTAAAAAAAATCACCTCATTCATGGAGGTGGGACTTCACATATATGGAAGAATGAAATTATTATTTTTTTAGTGAGTTGAATGGTAAGAAATATAATTTTACGTTATATTTTATTAAATATAATTATTTCATTACAATTATATATAACTTTAAATTTCATATTTATAAAAATTATTTATAGGTGATTATGGAATCAAAATCATCCTCGATTCATGGGGTGGGAGGCTGTCATAAAAACAAATAATGGGTTCGTATCCCATTTGATAGAGGATAAAATGGATTTAGGTGACAAAAATAAATAATAATATATCATTGTGTGGTATATAATATTTTTAGTATATTATCTATGTTCATGATGAATTTATAGAGGTTTAAGATGAAAAAATACTCCACAAAGGTTGATACATTTCATCATACCACCTCTTTAAAATAATAACTAATTTTATCATCAATTTGATTTATAATAATACCATGGATACTAGTGTATAGTAGGATAATGTATAAATATATTTCATTAAGTTCTGGAAGATACAAATGTCTTTTATTGTGTTGAAAGGATATTATATTTGGAAGCCTCTTATAATTGTTTGAGAGAACACAAATGGAAATATTTAAAAATAAAATGTCAAACCAAAAAATTTCACATAAAACAAAATTAAAATTAAAAATACTGAATACATTGAAGATATAATATTGAAATAAGTCCATAAAATATATTTTATAAAACTTTTTACTTCATTTTTAATGAAAATATTTATCTTTTAACGGCAGATATACATGTTTTTACCTTCACCATAGTAAATGTTTTTTAGTATTTTCAATTTTTATAGTGAAGATTAATTAACTAAACATGATTATACAATTTAGATAACGATAATTTAAATTATATAATTAATTTTAAGAAATTAAAAAAAATGAAATAATTTAATATATATTTGATCCCCCAATTTTGATGGAAAAAAAGATTGTCAATAAACCAATTTGATCAGGCATAATATGATTGTATATTTAAAATGAAATTATTTTTTATTAAAATCAAAATTATTTTTGAATAAATATAAATAATGATTAATTATGATAGTTGAAACCAAAGGAAATATATAATTTAACTGTTAATATATTTAATTATTTTAATGATGTTATATTTTTACAAAAAAATACAATTATTCACAAATGACTAAAAATAATATTTTTTAAAAAATGATAAAATTTGTCGATATGTTAATTTTTTAATGATTATTAAATATATATAATTTATTTTCTAAAACTATAATTATATAATTTTGACATTAATAATTCAAATAAAAACCTTACATTATATGGATTTAACTATACCTATTTCAATTTTTATTTAAAAGTTTCTTAAAAATTTTATGACAAATTTAATATTATAATTAAAAAATATTAATAAACATGAAATTTATTTGTTGTATCGTTAATTGTATTGTTAAATAATTTATATTATTAAAGTTATCCAATATTATATTATGATATTTATGTTTTCTATATTGTAAGGTACAATGCACTATACTATACATGGAAACTTGTAATTTTATTTCAGGACTCAAATACTTTCCTTGGGAAAATAACAATCCTATATGAATATATTTAATAAATAACATTTCATTATAACATTTGATTTTTTAAAATATTTCCACACTCTATACCATGAAATAATTTTTTGATTAAATTTTTCTTTCATTATGTATATATTGAATCAAAAAATTATAATTATATTATCAATAATCTCAATATCTTATAATTGGATTGTGCCTCCTTATCTATGTTTTTAGTACTCAGAAATTTTCTATTTACATTATTAGAGAAAAAACATATTTCCCATTATCCAAATATTTCAGAATATTCGATTTAAAATAATTTTTTCTTAATGTTTTTAGTGATGTGGGTTTTTAATAATATAATTTTGACATATTAAAATTTCATTTCATTTCCTTGAAATCTAGATTTTCGACTCTATATCAAATTTTATCATTTTCTATTTTACATTTCTACATCCCAATTTTGGAATTTATTTCAATGAAATTGAATACAAAGATTTAATTTTACAATATTTTATTTTTAATTGGAAAACTAAATTATGTCTTTTAAAAATTATATTTAGAAATTTATTTCCATTAAATTAATTTTTTAAAAATAAATTTATATATTCTATTTATAAATAATCCTTTTGGTGATCATGTTTTATAGAATCAATTGATAATAGTTGTTAAAATAATTTTTGTACTACCACTATAAAATATTATGAAATCCCATTTTTTCGCTAGGGTTATTTTGTTACGATGATTGATTTGATTTTTAAGTATTAAAAATATGAATATATGATGATGTGTGGGGTTATATTTCACATTATAATGTATTTTTATCAGTTTATATATCATGATACAAATAAGTGTAAAAATACATGAAATTTTTCACATTTTAAATGGTGGAAATACTTGGATTTGATCATATGGATTTCATAGGTCAATATTTTTTCCAATCCATTAAAATTATAGTTACTTACAGGTTATTACAAAGTTTTATGATTTCCTATGTCCTAAAGATATTATTTATTTCTAAATTATCATTTTTTGTTCTATTTATAAGTATATATTAAATGATATTGGTGATCCTTCATTATTATTGTAACACCCCAAGCTTCTATGGTACGTTTCTCTTTGAATAATGCAATAGCGTGTGTTGTACGCAACATCAAATTCTAACACACCACAACAGATAAAACTAGCCATTATGAATAGTAATCGCTACTTTTTGAAATTATATATATTTTATATTTCAAAATGGACTTCATTTTTGGATTCAGAAAATCGAAATTATCCTAAGATGAATTTTTGGTATTTTTATGAGAACTTCCAATTTTTATGAATAATGAAAAATACTTAAAAACAACTTTTTTAATAAAAATAATTTATAGTGATAAATTATATTATTGAGTGGTTTTAAAATATAATTAGAATATATTTTTACCATTTTATCCAATGGTGTCCATTAGAATTAATTTCACGTTGAAATTGGACCTAAACAATTGTCAATCTTTTGATATATATTGTTTCATAAAAACACTCTATTTGTTGTGACAACGGGAATTAATTATAAAATTAATTTATACAACTTATATGTTTGGAATTTTGTAAAATAGAAATCATTTTTTTATTTTGAATATCAATTATTGCTTTGGTGGAAATTTTGGCATTGTTCTGAAAAACTTCAATTTTTTATGAATAGTGAAACTACTAAGTGGTAGTTAAAAAACTGAATTTTTCATAAAACTTCATTTTACCGCTTCTGTGATTGGAATTTAGAAAATCCGAGAGACATGGTTAATATCAAGGAGTAAAATGTGGTTCAATGAGATAAAAATAATTTTTGGTGAATAATAACTTTTTTACTTTTATTTACCGCCGTTAAAAGTAAATAGGGAAATTAAGGGTAAAAATGATATTAATATTACCCTAACACGTGTCCTAATTCTATTGGAGAAGTTTATCCCGACCAAAAACAACCCTAAGAAAAAAATATTATCATTTATGTCCACTTGGATTAGATTAGGACATTTATTATTATTTAATTCAAAGAAGAGTTAAAATAGTTAAAATCAAAGTTTATATACTAAAATATTTTTAATATAGGGTTATACATAAGATAAATGAGATTGTAAATATTCATTAGAAATATAATAAGATTTCCCACATAATAATATTTTATTTATAATATTTATACATTAAATAATTTTATTTATTTATGACACAATGATGATGCAATAATTACCTAATTTATGAAAAATTAAAATAATTGATATTGTAAATACCCAAATAAATATAATTTTAGACTTATAATGAATTAAATTAATATTATATGATAATATGATGTATTAGTATTTATTTAATTGAATTTTATCAAAGTAATAATTCTATTATGAGTTTCACAAAAATCAACTATTGAATAGTGTCAAAATTGACATAAAAGAGTTTTTAAAACAAATATTATATTATTAATTGACATTAAATTCATAAAAATCTAAGGATCGGCCAAGAGACTTATATCATGAAAGGTGTATCATTAATGGACCACTTGGGGGTCTCTTGGAGGTATATAGTATGTTTATTAACTATATAATATAAAAATACAACGATACATTATAAAAGTGAAACTAATTAACTAAGAGTTAATACTTAAAGATAAGGTTAGTATAATGACCCAAACTTGTCTAAATTCTTTTTTTGAGTGGTTTTTGACCTATACCCACCTTAACATTTAAATAATCTAATTTGGAGCCATTATAAACCGAATTTGAATTTATTATAAAATAATATTTCTAGCTTTTTCAAAGGTGCCCCTCACCCCTCTTATAAAAGGGCACTCCTCCTTCTCATTTCTTCACACCTTCAAAACATTTTGGTTCGGGAAGCCTCTGCCCAAATACTCTCCGAACATCCATAACTACAACATATTGGACTTAGTTTGATCAGAATGCCAACCCAAGGAGCCCTTTTGATCAAATCCAAAGGAAGAACCCGAAGAAGAAGTAATGATTTCACCACCCTTTTCCAAGTTCCTTTCTTCTTCCACTTCTTCTTCCTTTGTTGGTACCGTTGTAAAATAAAAACTCCAGTATCATATATATAATATGATGTTATTATAAATATGGTACAACCATATTCAGTATTCTATCCATCCTTTGAATAACATGTCACCATACATGCGTATGTACGGCTTACCGTCTCCACGTCGTGGTGTAATTGTTATTCAATAAATTATTATTTGGATGGGTATAATAATGATGTGTAAATCATTTAAATAATAAATGTAACATGATAATTATTCTGTATATATGATATACCATACAATTATATATTATTTTAATATCAAAAGAATGATATTGTCGCTCGTGCGTACGTACGGACTACCGTCTCCACGAACGCGATGATATTTATTCTCCATCGTATCCATTCAAGTATAATTCTCATTTTATGTTTAATAATAGTATTTAAGGACTTGATATCATTATGGATATGAATAAGATACAAACTATCCCTGAAAAACATGGCTTACGTAACAAAACATATAAAAGAAAACGAGTCAGTTAACACCCGAAACAACGATAAATCTAAGATATTATTAAAAAAGCAATGTTAAAACATCATATATGATATCATATTAATGTATATGATTATTGTATAATTTAATAACAATTATTTCACCATTATACAGGCGGTCAACCTACCCTAACCAAGGAAAAGTACAAGGTAAGGGTTTATTTCCCAATCTCTTCATTATCCATGGTTGTTTATACCTAATAATCTACTGGGATCTCTTTATCATCCACATCCATGTTTCTTAAAAATGTATTTCAAAATATTCTTAATATTTTACAGAATATGGTTTAATGTCATTTATACCCTTTTTTGTCTTTTTATAAGAAGTTATAAAGGAATCTTTCTGTCGTTTTCCAAACAAGGTGCTTTTTAACCTTTTCGACAGAATTAAGGTAAGAATGTTTTTTTAACTTATACGTCCGATGCGGATATTTTCCGCTGTTATAAAATCGTCGAAGCTTACCTTACAAGCTTATAAGAATATTTTCAAAGAAAATGTTTTATTTTATAAATATATGACTCTTAAATGATTTCAAAATGGAAAGTGATATTTCTCTAAAAAGAGTTTGTATTTCATCTATGTCAACATCTTTTGATGGATTTTAAGCTTATTTGAAGTTGATTTATTATGATACAAAACTTCTATATTGTATTGAAGGTTTTGAGATATGTTTGACTATGGATGTGTTATTTTTATACCATTCATTATTTATGGATGATGTTTTTACATTTCGTATTCTAGTTTTAATACGAATGTTTTTGTTATGTTTAAACCTTTTCATATGGGAATGCATTGGACTTAATATGTGACGGGTGGAGCCCGCTATAGCTCCTTGATGCATAGGTAGGTCTAATGAGACAAACTAGTGTATTGGAACAAGGCCTTGGAAAAATATTATTTGTAGTCATGGCACGAGGCCTTGGCTATGTGGTTATGATAGTCTGGCATTATGCATTCCATCATTATGAAAGTGGTTATTGATATTGCATTGATTATTAAATTAGTAGAATATCCATGTGAATAAGTAAATGGAAACATTTCATTTTATCTTTTCGATACTATGTTGAAGTTCATGTTTAAAAGGCTTTTGTTTTAAGTTATACAATGCCTTAAATGTTTATTCTTATTTATGAAAGTTTCTGCTATATTGTTATCCTTACTGGGCATTTGGTCTCATCCCTTTTCTATGTTTTATTTTTCCCAGGATGTGAAGAAATAATTTATGATTGACCTGCAGGGATAGTATGTGGGGATATGAGTGTGGAATATGGAGACTACGTTGTTGTAGTAGTTTTTCACTTTTTGATGTAATGTAAAACATTATAAATATATCTAGTGTTTCCAAGGCTACTAAACCAATCAGTCTTTCGAGATTTGATCTTTCTTGTGATCATGCCAATGTTATATAATAATGAACCGACTCTAGGTAGCTGTGGTCAGGGCATTACAGTTGGTATCAGAGGAAGGTGAGTACAAACCTTGGAATCCAGATTTAGATAAACTTTGATTAGAGCACGTAGACCTAAGATGAACTTTGAGGATTAGTATATAATAACATCCTAGAATTTTTGTATTGTAGAGATTTTTTGATTTTTCCGGGCAATACATCCCTGTCTGGATATGAGCAGGTAGAGGCGGCTCTAGCACAATTGTACCTTGGGGTAAAACAAAAAAAAACCCTTTTGAGCTATACTCGAACAGGAACTGGTGCACGACAACGGGCCTTGCTTCACTCTTGGTTACGACACTCCCAAGGTATATGCTTAGGATAACTCTCATTTTCATTACAAATCATTATGAAGGGTTTATTAGTATATAATTACTCAAAGAAAACATTTTTATGATTATGGATTATATCCATAAATAGTTCAATTTATGTTAAGTGTTTTATAAGTGTGAGATTATATATTTTGATTCATAAATTGATCCAGTTTATGAAATTGTTTAGAAATGGTGCCTAGTGGAAGAAATGGAAACCATATCAATGCACGCACTCCGTGTAGGGATTTCCCTCCTACTCAAGATAATTATAGTGGAGCTGGTGATGCAACTGGTGCCGATTAGCTAATCACCATACTGGGACATCTCACTCAGGTTATGAACAATAACCTTACCCGTATGGAGCAGCCTGATCCGCAGCATGGAGGATCAATGTTAGATCGATTCATGAGGCAACAACCATCAACGTTCAATGAGAGTACAAATCCATTAGTAACTGAGCAATGGATAAATTCCCTAGAGAACATATTTCAGGCTTTGGGGAGTAGTGAAAGGGAAAAAGTTATCATGGCAGTTTAACATCTCATTGGAGATGCTGATCAATGGTGGTCATTGATTCAAAATATGAAGGAAGATGATGAAGTATCTAAAATGGAATGGAGGGAGTTCAAAGATCTTTTTTTAGAAAAATACTTTCCTCACGACCACCAAGCAGATATGGAAAGGCAATTTTTGAGTCTAAGACAAAAGGAGGATGAGAATATCGTAATGTACGAGGCTAACTTTACAAGGTTAGAAATGTATGCTGGAGATTATATACGTAACCCAAGAAGTAAGATTGATCATGTCTTTGATGGGTTAAAACCATTTCTCGGTCGAGAATTACTCTCAAAATCCTTCTCATCGTACGAAGACATTGTCTCATGTGCTATCAAGACTGAAAAGGAATTCTCTAAGTCTTATGACTTTAAAGGAAAGCAAGAGAAGAAGAGATATGCTGATCAATATAGGAATGGAAATAATGGGAAGAAGGGAAAGGTTGAATATCCTTCCTGTGGTAAATGTGGGAAGAAACACCCCGGTACTTGCTAGAAGGGAACAGGAGTCTGTTACAAGTGTGGTGAAAAAGGCCACCAAGCTCGTGATTTTAAGGGGAAGAAGGAAGCTACCAATGTTCAGTGCTACAATTGGAGGGAGATGGGGAATTATGAAAATGAATTTCCTAAGCGTCAAGAGAACTTACCTCAGAAAATGCCAAGGGATAAAGGCAAAGCTTATGCTATCACTACTACTGAGGTAGAAGCTACGAAAGACGTGGTGGCAGGTAATTTAATGGTTTCCTCTAGTTTAGCAAATTCATTATTTGATTCTGGATCATCGCATTATTACATATCTTCATTGTTTGCTAAGAATATTAGATATTTTCAATTTGATTTAACAAGGGAGTTGTCAGTTAAAACTCCTAAGGGAAGTATCATTGCAACAATGTTTTGTGAATCAGTTCCCATTAGAGCACATAAATGTTCTTTATCTGCTGATTTCATCGTCATACCTATGATTGAGTTTGATATAATCCTTGGTATGGATTGGCTTTCGGACTATGATGCGAGGATTTATTGTAAGAAGAAGGAGGTTACGATTTTTGATGACGATGATAAGGAACACCTTATCTTTAGAGCATAATCGTCACCACCTAATTCTTATCTAGATCCACCCCCAGTGGCTCAACTATATTCAATTATTGGGGAGGAAGAGAAATAAATTACAATGGGTGCGGAAAGGATTGTTCAAATAGAGGATGTACCTATTATGAAATAATATGTAGATGTATTTCCGGATGATTTACCTGGACATCCTCCAGAACGATAACTTGAGTTTTCCATTGATTTAATTCCTGGATCAAGGCCTATATCAAAGACCCCTTATAGAATGGCCACTGTATAATTAGTTGAACTAAATAAAAAACTTGAGGAATTGAGTAATAAGAGAATTATTCGCCCTAGTGTTTCTCCAAGGGGAGCCCCTGTTCTTTTTGTTAAAAATAAAGATGGATCTATGAGGTTATGTATCGACTACAGGGAGATCAATTATATAACAATAAAGAACAAGTATCCCCTACCTCGAATTGATGATTTATTTGACCAACTGCATGGATCTCAATACTTTTAAAAGATTGACCTTTGATCTGGATACCATCAGTTGTGTGTGAAGAAAGAAGACATTCCGAAGACAACATTTTGAACCAGGTACGGGCATTACGAGTTTACTGTAATGTATTTTGGATTGACTAATGCACCCTCTGTATTCATGGATCTGATGAATAGAGTTTTCAAGTAGTATCTCGATGAATTTGTGGTGGTATTTATTAATGATATCTTGGAATACTCCAAAAGCTACGAAGATCATGAAAATCACTTGCGCATTATCCTAAAGACTCCGAGAAGACATGAATTATATGGAAAGTATAGCAAGTGTGAATTCAAACTTCAGGAGATTTCTTTTCTTGGCCATATTGTCTCTAAAGATGGAATCTCTGTTGATCCTTCTAAGACCAAGGCAATCCAAGAATGTATAGCACCGACGAGTATAACTAAGGTACGTAGTTTTATTGGTTTAGCAGGTTATTATCGACGTTTCATCCAGAATTTTTCCCGATTGGCTAACCCATTAACGAAGCTCACATGTAAAGGGGTTAAATTTGTTTGGACAAAAGAGTGTGAAGAATGTTTCGAAGAACTAAATAGATGATTCTTAAATGCTCTTATATTGACTCTACCATCGGGGAATGATGGGTTCGTTATTTATTGTGATTAATCGAAGAATGGACTTGGTTGTGTCCTTATGCAGAATGATAGAGTTATTGCCTATGCATCACGACAGTTGAAAATTCATGAACAAAAATATACTACTCATGATCTCGAGTTAGCAGTTATGATCTTTGCTTTGATGATATGGAGGAACTACCTCAATGGTGAAAAATGTGATATTTATACTGATCACAAGAGTTTGAAGTGTATTTTCTCAAAAAAAGAACTCAACATGAGGCAAAAAAGATGGCTTGAATTACTCAAGGATTATGATTGTATGATACACTACCACCATGGGAAATAAAAAAAGGTGGAAGATGCTTTGAGTAGATAAGACCATGGAGTTTTGAACGTGATGAGAATTCAAAGGGATCTAATTTTTATGGATCTAGTGAAGATGGACATGGGAATAACCAGGGAAGGTGAAACATGAATGCTTTTTCAAATGGTTGCCAAACCATATTTACTTGAAAGGATTAAGAGTTCTCAGACCGATGATGAAGAATTTAAAAAGAAGATTAAAGCTATAAATGATGGGAGAATGAGAGACTTTGTGTGTGAAGAAAGAATTTTGAAATTCGGGAAGAGACTTTGTGTTCTCGATACACCTGATCTTAAAAGGGAATTGTTGGATGATGCTCATAGTTCCAATTTCCCTATACACCCTGGGAGCACCAAAATGTATAGATATTTGAAGGAACATTTTTTGTTGGAAAACATGAAGAGGGAGATTTCTGATTTTGTGTCAAGATGTATGGTTTGTCAATAAGTGAAAGCTGGAAGGCAACAGCCTGGAGGAGTCATGCAACCTCTTCCCATACCAGAGTGGAAATGGGACAATATTACGATGGACTTTGTCATGGGGCTACCAAAGACACCTAGAAGGAAATATGCAATATGGGTTATTGTTGATCTTCTTACCAAGTCATCACATTTTCATGCTATAAGAGAAGATCTACCACTGGAACGTCTAGTAAGACTATATATTAATGAAGTTATGAGACTTCATGGAGTACCCCTATCGATTGTTTCTGATCGTGATCCCTATTTTACTTCAAGATTCTGGAAGAGTCTTCAGAAATTTCTAGATACTGAACTTCATTTGAGCACTGCCTACCACCCTCAGACAGATGAACAATCAGAATGAACTATTCAAACCTTAGAAGACATGTTGAGATCCTGCTCACATGACTTTCAGGGTATGTGGGATCAGTATTTACCTTTGGTAGAGTTTTTTTATAATAATAGCTTCCATTCGAGTATTCAGATGGCACCATATGAAGCGTTATACAGAAACAGATGTCGCACACCAACCTATTGGGATGACGTTGGCAAAAAAAAACTTGTAGGCCTAGAACTGGTGGAGGAAATGATGGAAAAGGTAAAGGTAATCCAAAATCACATCAAAGAAGCTCAATGTAGGAAAAAGAGCTATGCCGATAATCGAAGGAAGGATTTGGAATTTCAAGTCGATGATCATGTTTTCCTGAAGGTATCTCCATGGAAGGGTGTCATACATTTTGGTAAGAAAGGTAAATTGAGTCCCAGGTATGTCGGACCATTCGAAATTCTAGAACGAATTGGGGCTGTAGCTCACTGATTGGAAATGCCGCCAAGTCTCTCCAAAGTTCACGATGTGTTCCACATATCTCTATTGAGGAAATACATGCCTAACCCAATGCATGTACTCACCTATGAGAAATTAGAACCGGAACCCGATCTGTCTTATTGCGAAGAGCCCATCAGGATTCTTGATACGAGAGAACAAGTACTGAGAAACCGGACGACGCGTCCCTTAAAAGTCTTGTGGAGAAACCATAAGATGGAAGAGGCAATGTGGGAACCCGAGGAACTTATGATGAAGAACCACCCGAGTCTTTTGATGCAATAATATTCTATAAATTTCGAGGATGAAATTATTTGATGGAGAGTAGAATGTAACACCCCAAGCTTCTTCGGTACGCTTCACTTTGAATAATGCGATAGCGTGTACTGTATGCAACATCGAGTTCTAACACACCACTACCAATCAAACTAGCCATTTTGAATAGTAATACCTACTATTTGAAATTAGATATATTTTATATTTCAAAATGGACTTCATTTTTGGATTTGGAATATCGAAATTATCCTAAGATGAATTTTTGGTATTTTTCTGAGAACTTCCAATTTTTATGAATAGTGAAAAATACTTATAAACAACTTTTTTAATCAAAATAATGTATAGTGATAAATTATATGATTGAGTTGTTTTAAAGTATTATTAGAATATATTTTTACGATTTTATGCAATGGTGTCCATTAGAATTAATTTCACTTTGAAATTGGACCTAAACAATTGTCAATATTCTGATATATATTGTTTCTTAAAAACACGCAATTTGTTGTGACAGCGGGAATTAATTATAAAATTAATTAATACAACTTATATGTTTGTAATTTTGTAAAATAGGCATCATTTTTTTAATTTGGAATATCAAGTATAGCTTAGGGGGAAATTTTGGCATTGTTCTGAAAAACTTCAATTTTTGATGAATAGTGAAACTACTAAGTGGTAGTTAAAAAACTAAATTTTTCATAAAACTTAATTTTTCTGATTCTGTGATTGAAATTTCGAAAATCCAAGAGACATGGTTAATATCAATGAGTAAAATGTGGTTCAATGAGATAAAAATAATTTTTGGTGAATAGTAACTTTTTACTTTTATTTACCACGATTAAAAGTAAATAGGGCAATTAAGGGTAAAAATGATATTAATATTACCCTAACACATGTCATACTTCTATTGGAAAAGTTAATATCGACCAAAAAAAATATTAGGTTTAAAATATTATTATTTATGTCTACATGGATTAGATTAGGACATTTATTATTATTTAATTCAAAGAAGAGTTAAAAGAGTTAAAATCAAAGTTTATTTAATAAAACATTTATAATATAGGGCTATACATAAGATAAATTGGATTGTAAATATTAATTAAAAAGATAATAATATTTCCTATATAATGATATTTTATTTATAATTGTAATACATTAAATAATTTAATTTATTTATGACACAATGATGATGAAGTAATTACCTAATTAATGAAAAATTAAAATAATAGATATAGTAAATACCCAAATAAATATAATTTGAGACTTTTAATGAATTAAACTAATTTTATACGATAATATGATATTTTATTATTGATTTAATCGACTTTTCACGAAGTAATAATTCTTTTATGAGTTTCACAAAAATCAACTATTGAATAGTGTCAAAATTGACATAAAAGATATTTTAAAACAAATATTATATTATTAATTGACATTAAATTCCTAAAAATATAAGGTTAGACCAAGATACATATATCATGATAGGTGTATCATTAATGGACCACTTGGGGGTCTCTTGGAGGTATATAGTATGTTTATTAAGCATATAATATAAAAATACAAAGAGACATTGTAAAAGTAAAACTAATTAACTAAGAGTTAATACTTAAAGATAAGGTTAGTATAATGATCCAAACCTGTCTAAATTCTATTTTTTGAGTGGTTTTCAACCTATCCCCACCTTAACATTTAATAATCCACTTTGTAGCCATTAGAAACGGAATTTGAATTTATTATAAAATAATATTCATAGCTTTTCCAAAGGTGCCCCTCACCCCTCTTATAAAAGGGCACTCCTCCTTCTCATTTATTCAAAACTTCAAAGCCTTTTGGTTAAGACAAATTCTTCCCAAATACTCTCCCAACTTCCCTCAATACAACTTAGAGGCCTTATTTTGATCATAAATCCACCCTAAGGAGCCCTTTTGATCAAATCAAAAGGAAGAACCCGAAGAAGAGGTAATGATTTCACCACCCTTTTCCAAGTTCATTTCTTCTTCCACTTCTTCTTACCTTGTTGTTACCATTCTAAAATAATAAATCCAGTATAATATATATACTGTGATGTTATTAAAAATATGTTACAACCATATTTAGTATTCTATACATCCTTTGAATAACATGTCACCATACGTGCGTACGTACGACTTGCCGTCCCCACGTTGTGGTGTAATTGTAATTCAATAAATTATTATTGGGATGGATATAATAATGAAGTGTAATTCATGTAAATAATAAATTTAACATTATAATGATTCTGTATATATGATATACCATCCAATTATGTATTATTTTAATATCGAAAGAATGATATTGTCGCTTGTGTGTACGTACGGACTACCGTCTCCACGAACGCGATGAGACTCATTCTCCATCATATCCATTCAAGTATAATTCTAATTTGATGATTAATAATAGTATTTAAGGACTTGATATCATTATGTATATGAATAATATACAACCTATCCATGAATAAAATGGCTTACATAACAAAACATATAAAAGAAAACGAGTCAGTTAACACCCGAAACAACAATAAATCTAAGATATTATTAACAAAGAAATGTTAAAAGATCATATATGATATCATATTAGTGTATATGATTATTATATAATTTAATAACAATTATATCACCATTATACAGGAGGTTAACCTACCCCAACCAAGGAAAAGTACAAGTTAAGGGATTATTTCGCAATCTCTTCATTATCTGAGGTTGTTTATACGCAATAATCTACTGGGATCTCTTTATCATCCACATCCATGTTTCTTAAAAATGTATTTCAAAATATTTTTACTATATTACAGAATATGGTTTAAAGTCATTTATACCTTTGTTTGACTTTTTATAAGAAGTTATAAAGGAATCATTCTGTCGTTTTCCAAACAAGGTGCTTTTTAACCTTTTCGATAGAATTAAGGTAAGAATGATTTTTTAACTTATACGGCCGGTGCGGCTATTTTCTACCGTTATAAAATCATCGAAGCTTCCCCTACAAGGTTATAATAATATTTTCAATGAAAATGTTTTATTTTATAAATATATGACTCTTAAATGATTTCAAAATGGAAAGAGATAATTCTCTAAAAAGAGTTTGGATTTAATCTATGTCAACATCCTTTGATGGATCTTTTGATTATTTGAAGATGATTTATTATGATACAAATCTTCTATATTATATTGAAGGTTTTGTGATATGTTTGACTGTGGATTTGTTATTTTTATACCATTAATGGTTTATCGATAATGTATTTACATTTCGTATGCTAGTTTTAATACGAATGTTTATGTTACATTTAAACCTTTTCATATGGGAATGCATTGGAGTTAATATGTGACGGGTGGAGCTCATTATAGCTCCTCGATGCATCGGTAGGTCTCATGAGACAAACTAGTGCCTTGGCACAAGGCCTAGGAAAAATATTATTTTTAGTAATGGCACGAGGGCTTGGCTATGTGGTTATGATAGTGTGGCATTATGCATTCAATCATTATGAAATTGGTTATTGATATTGCATGTGATTATTCGATTAGTAGAATATCCATGTGAATAAGTAAATGGCAACATTTCATTTTATCTTTTCCATACTATGTTGAAGTTCAAGTTTAAAAGGAATTTTTTAAAGTTATACATTGCCTTAAATGTTTATTCTTATTTATGAAAGTTTCCGCTATATTGTTATCCTTACTGGGCATTTGAGCTCACCATTTTTCTATGTTTTATTTTTCCCAGGATGTGAAGAAGTAATTTATGAATTACCTGCAAGGATATTATGTGGGGATATGAGTGTGGAATATGGAGACTATGTTGTTGTAGTAGTTTTTCACTTTTGGATGTAATGTAAAACATTATGAATATATCTAGTGTTTCCAAGGCTACTAAACCAATTGGTATTTCTAGATTTGATCTTTCTTGTGATCATGCCAATGTTATGTAATAATGCACCGACTCAAGGTAAATGGGGTCGGGGCGTTACAAGTATTATGTAACATATCAAGGATCCCCCATGATTAATTATATTTAATGATTTTTAATTTTTATTCCGTGCCATTTTTTCTGCTATTTCTCCATTATTCTTTTTTACCAACATTTAAGGATCTATCCATTCTGATGTGTCGATATGTTTACCATATAGATATTTTGAGCTCACCCTTTTATTATTATTTAATTCTGAATGATTTGAAGATGGGTATTACATTTAAACTGTTTCAATGGGGTTTTAAATATGATTTATTATGACACATTATTAAATACTATTGAATAATATGTTTTAAAGTAGCTAATCATCAAGGACACTATGCATATTTTTCTACAGTTTGTGTGACAACTTATATGTCTGACTATTTATTAATAGAATATAATGATATAATTGTTTTTATGTGTGTTTAATAAAAACAATTTATATTGGAGGGGTTTATAGATATTTTAGATATTATTCTTCCAAACCTTTGTTAAACCCCATTGGAAATGTATAACAGATAAGTATAGGTAAAAGATAACATAATGAAATTTTGATAAAGTATTCTTTTAAAACATTTTATTTAAAATTAAATACTTATAAAGATATTAAAATTTGTTATAGGATCTTTCATCAATGAACTATTGGGTATTATCCTCGACTTATTCAGATTATGGATTAACTCAATTGTCACATGATGTATATAAAAGAGACTTCACAACAAACATATTTTGAACAGTCATAGGGGATTATATATGATTAATTTTCATTGCATGTATATACCATTGTTAGTATGTCAATATTTTTCTTTAGGGAACATAATATAATGATTCTATAAGAAGCCTTTTCAAAAGATATGGGATTAATAAGATAGTTTATTCATATAATTTATGAGTTATTTCACCATAACTATAAGTTTTTCCTATTGAATATTATTAACAAAGTAAAAAAATAACCTTAATCAATGTAATGGATGTTAAATCGTGGAAAAAATATAAAAAATAATGAGAATGAAAATTTGAAAATTTTCACAATGAAAATATTTATTGCATAATAGACAATGTAATTTATTTTATATATTATTAATAAACTATTGCAACCCTGAATAAATGTTTTAATTGAGTTAGATCACAATAAAATTATTTAAGTTTAATCTTTAAATGAAGTCATTCATTTGATAATTTCCCCATAAAAAATTTCTTATACTAATAAACATATTTTTATAAACATATTAATGAGATGGAATATATTTTATCCACTCTTTAGTGATGGTAACATGGTACGACTATATTAGATTTCTATGGTGATGGAAGTAATTTTGATCAATAGTGGACTCACACATTTAATTTAAAAGAAGAGTAAATATACTATATTGAGTAATATTTTTTAGGAAATTATTTTTCATCATGAAAATTCATCGTACACTACACATCATGATATAGAATGAATTAATTGAGTAAAAATAGATAGTGGATTTTTTTCAATGGGAATATTAAGGTAGAATTCATAAGGATTGTGAGGTATGCCTATATTTATACATCCCAATATTAATGAAACATCCATTATTTTAGTGTTGGATTAAAACCATTTCCTCAATGGGAATTTTACATAAGAGAATTTTGAATATATAAACATTTTTTATTATGTAAATTAAATTTAGATATGTAACTTGAATAACTACTTCATTTTTATTATATTAAAATAAAGGCGGATTATCATGTCGGATCTACAAATTCAAAACAATGGGGTAAAAGTTCCAACAAACAATTTGATGAAGAGGTGGGGGGAAGGACCTAAATAATATTCTCCATGGACATGATGTTTAATTTATAAGTGGTAGAGCAATAAATGTTTCATACAACAATCAATGTAAACTAAAAATCCCTTTAGAATAATAGAGGAGATAATAACCATGATTAATGATCCACATATACTACAATGCATCATGTTCAAAGAGCTTTGTAATTATAAAAAAAATACCCTAACACTGTATATATTTATGATTATAATCACAAACAAACACCTAAAAAAAGTGACATTGGATGATGAAATGAAATCTCTACTACTGATGTAGATCACGATGATGATGTGGTGGCTGTTACATTCTTCCTCCAATCCTGATCTTTATGTGTTTTATAGAATATGGTTCTTCAGATTAAATTATATGAAAAAAAATTATTAATATTGTCTATTCACCATATAAATCATTGTAGTTTAATGTATTTTTACTGACACAATATGTTTAAAATTAAAATTTCTAGAATTTTAATATTAATATAATATAAATTAATATAATGGATTGAGAGTTTCTGTGACTTTGAAGACACCATACAAAATAATCAACTATAAAATAAATCAAAAAATATTTAATTTTTTTTATTTAATGGGATCCTAAATCCAATAAATATATTAAAAATATATAGGATAACATAGGTAAAAAATTAAAAAGTGGAGTGAGATATAAATTCTATTAATGTAATAATAATTATAATGAAGCGAAGCATATGATCCAAAAATTGAATCGTGATAACATAAAAGGCAAGGATCACGAATAATAAAATAGATGAGAAAATTAGTCATATAGAATAATAGAATAATGAAACTATTTGAATGTGTAAGAAATATATAACATGGAATAATCCTAATTTTAGGTTATCCAAAAAGACCACATTCCATGGTGGGATGCATCTATTGTGGATTAGGTTCACTAAATAATCCCATACATGACATCTAATGAGACAACAACAATACCCAATGCATTAGATTTCTATATGGGTGAACCCATAAAAATTATAATCATTATTTGTGATAATAAATGAAATAAATCTATAGTAATAATAATATGAATTTTATATTCAATAAAATTGGTTGCCAAATGATTCCTCATATCTTAAGAATTAATCATAGAAGTAATTGGGTTGCATTTGGGAAAAGGAATTTTAGACCAAATGTCAGCATAAATGGGATAATAAGATATAAATATATATAATTGAAATATTTAAAATTTTATGAATCATTATATAACATTAAATGTATAGAAAATGTTTTTTATATGGAGGATAGTCATATAAAAATAAAAGGCAATATTTAGAGATATCCCTTACCTTATGATCCAGAATTGTATTTCACGTGACATAAAAATCCTTAATAATCTAATTAAATTCATTAACTATGTATTTTAGAGAATTTTACACCATTAATTTGGTTAAAATATTTTTATCTTTCTTTATAAGGACCATATGAATTATACCAAAGTAATATTTTGGATGTTCTATGTGATATTGTTAAATGGTTCTTTTATTGGATCACATATGGAAAATTATTTATATTAATTTCGAATTTTGATTATTTTTTTTATGTGAAATGAAATAAAATTAATGTTCATATAAAATTATAATTGTCTATAATACCCATATATGTTATAATAATTAGATTATTCTTTTGGTAACAATGCTATGGTTAAATAGTTAGTTTATTTAGGATGTTTTATCGACTATGTTGAACTCTGTTTTTTTGTATTTAATTTAATAATTATTAAAATGTTAAATAACATTAAATAGATTGTATCATTCTCATTATATTAATATATAACCATAAATATATTTTTACAACAATCATTGAAGGTGGTTTTGAAAAATGAATCATGTAGTTCTTGAAGGTGGTAAACCAACCAAATTAGAAACAAAACATTCTTCTGAACAATAATAAGAAGCGATTTATGGGGATGAATATCTCAAAAACACAATAAAATTAAAAAATATTTATGATACTAGAGTTGTTTTGGAATTTTGTATTTAGGATGTTAGGTGAATATATAATAATAAATCAGTTTAAATGATGAAAATAGATAATTATACATCTGAAATTATTGCTTCTTGATATACTGTTTAGGGCCCACGAAATATGTATTTTGGTTGGAGAATAAGAACAATGAAAATATAGTGTGTATATTTTAGGTCATTGGGTAGAAAATGGGTGATCTAAAAGGCATATATGGTTTTGGGGGAGGGGTTATGAAGGGTGTTATTTAAAATTGGAGGAAAATGGTATTTTTATTTTTACATACATTACATAATTATTTTTCGTCAAAAATATCAATATTATTGATTTATTAATATATATAAAGTATATGGAGAATGTGAGTTTTAATTAATGGGTTATTATATCATCTATGACTCATTAATTCATATATTTATCTTATAATTTAAAATACATTAATTTATAGTACTCCACTATTCAGCAGAAATTCTACTAATAAAAAATAAGAAATTTCAAACTAAAAAACATCCAAAAAAGATGGATTAAAAAATAAACCATTTTTGTTAATTTTTTTCGATGTTATATTATATATTTACTTTTTTAAATATAATTGTTGTTAATTTTAAAAAAAATCATTGATATTATTTGAAATATAGAGACCTTATGAATAATTATTTATAGTAAAATTAAATAAACATTTAATTATAATAAAACTAAATATTAATTTTTAAAGACAAAATATGAATTATTTTGCTATTATAAATCATTATATTTACTGAAATAACAAAAATAATCTAAATATTTTTTTTTTAAATTTACAAAACTTTGTTTTTTAATTTTAAATAATTTATTAACTTGGATGATTATATTAACATTCAATATTTTCATTTTAGAAGTCATCGAAATAATTATTTTTATCCTAATATGTGATGATATTATTCTAATTGTTATGTTATTATTATTAATGATAAGATAAATATTACAAAGATCATGTTACACTTCTAATAATCATATTTGTAATGGAAATTTTAGATCCCAACATTCTATAAATACAAATAATTTCATTAGTTATTAATTAAATTATTTTTAATCTCATAGTAATATATAATTTTTATCATAAAAAATTATTATTTAATTACTAATATTATTAATTTTTTTATATTGTATTTATGTTTATTCTAGTGGATCGATGATATCATCATATTCATATTTTAGTTATCTAATATTATATTTTTTATTCCCTCATAATATTCTAAATTCTCATATCCATTAAATATTTTAAAAATTTATTATTAAAAATTAAATAATAATTTGTTTTAGGTTTTCACATGTGGTGAAGATGAATTATATAAAATTACATTAGTATATATGACACGATTTTACATTGATAATGGAAACTTCATTGATAAGAATTTGGGTTATTACATTATTACCCCCATAAGAAATTCTGCACTTGATATCTCATTTAACATAATAAAGTAAAAATATGAGAGGGGTGTTTTTCATCATATATTCCTCCAGTCCCAATATAACTTCCTCATAAATAATGTTTCTAAATAGTAATCTTTATATGTGATCTCTCTTATTGCACAAAACATTCTCCCTAAAATTCAATAATTTTAAAAGATACTACCCATAAGAAATACAATTTTGTAGGTATAACTAATATATATTTAGTATATCTGGGGGATATTAAATGTATGTAATCATGACCAATTAATTGAAAGATTTATTTATGTGGAAAAAATTTTATTTGAATGCTATATGATAGGATATAACTAAAATGAAATTCTGAATATCAAAAAGGATCAATATATATGGGAAATACATTTCCCTTTGTTCAAAATTTCATGACTACCTTTGTTAGATATACATTGTTGAAATATTTACATCCAACCTCAAACTGAAGATCATGTTTACTATTGTTAGTATAATTCTTCTGAAAATATTGAGAATCCCAAGTCAGCTGATAAATGATCATGACATTTTCTATAATTTTCTCGAACATTGTTGTTCTATGTATCATTGTTTCACCAAATTCATCCCATTATGTTACACCACAAGATTATATATTATATTTAATTTAAATAAAAATGGGGTCTTCTATTTCTTGTGGTACATGAAACTATAAGAAATTAAATGAAGAAATATTTCAAGTGTGTACAACACCGAACACCATTAATAACTAACAATGTAAAAATATTATTTAAATATGATTATTGTATCATATGCATTTAATTATAGGGAATGAAAAATATTATATAAATTATGAATTAAAAATATAATTTATTTGAAATGAAAATTTATTGATAAATTCTAAATAAATAAGAATTCAATATTTATTAACGATATTACATTCAATTAACAAGAATTATCAATTAATAATTATTTTTATTTATTTTTGTGAAATAATTTTATATTTAATTTTCAGAAAATATAAAAAATTTATTTTATAAAATGAAAATATTTCTGGAAATAAAAATAAATATATAGTTACTATGAAACCTCGGTAATTTTTAAAAAAATAATTACTTTCTTGTGAAAATTTTAAAATATTGATTTTTGATAAAAATAACATTTACATGAAATATTAACCTAATGTAAAATTAGTTTTTATTTTAATATGATTTTTATGTTAATTAATTTAACATTTTTATATTTAGTAAAATTAATTAATTTTGAAACATCATTATATTGATTATAATGACCTTTTATATATATGTTTTAAAAAATAGTTCTTAGAATACTATTTTAGATATCATAATGTTTCTTCATTTTATATATTAAAAATAAACTCTAATGAATAATGATATTAATAAAATGTATAAATTATATGTCATACAATATTAATTTAAATCCATATCATGATTTTTATGATTTATAGTGTTAATATGAAATGAACTTATTCTTATAAAATGAATTTCTAGAAAACTAGTTTTTCGACAAATAGGGGGGTTATTTGAAATTAAATTCTACCAAATCTGAAAATAAAATTTAACAAAATATATTAAATATTTATTAAAATATTAATTAATATTATATATTATTAGAAACATAATTTATTTTCTTAATTATTATCAGTGAAATTAACAAATATTTACTATGATTAATGTTTAAATGGGGTTGAAAAAGATATATATGTTTCTGTTAAAAAAATATTTTACACCCAAATAGAAAATTTCTTTTATATTTTTGATTTAATTTTATTGATAAGATGACCAATCCATATAATATATCTCAATTTATTTTAGGTTATTCTCTGTCAGCGCATTTATGTGGCTGTATTGATGGATATTTTGGATTCTCACTTTTTACTCAATTTTTTTTATAATAAAAAAATTATTACATTTGTGAGGAGTTCTCAATTGATTTTATTATTATTGGATTAGTTACCTGAAATAAAAAATGTATTACAATGGTGAAAACTAATATTGAATGCATAAAAAATTTAACGGATTAAATAAAAAAGTGTTTAAAAAATAATTATTTTTAATGAGGTGAAGGTGTGAATCGACCTATCCTTTCATAAGATAAATTAGTTATAAATTTTAATTTCACGTGGGTTGAATAAGGATTCCAATTACAGAATGGATTGTGTTATTTTAAAAATTACACTAAATATTTTTTTTGGGGACTTCCTCCCATCCATTATTCCCACCTATTATACCATTAAGAATGATTAATACCATAAAATTTCCCTCTCAAATGACAATATATTCATTCTAGAGATACTGTTCTTCCAAATATACCAACTGTGTGGGTTTTAAGTGTATATCTAAAGCATTTTTCTCTAAGGGAAGGTAATCATAATATGGACGATATTTTTTTCTATATTATTTTATAAAACATCTGTCATGGGTTAAAAATTCCAATACAACAACACCAACATCTTTCAAATATTTATAAATTATTATGTTAATTTAATAACCTATATATATATATATAGTATTCCATAGATTGGGAATCATAATTTTTGATCGTGTGTGTGGTGGTTCACCACCATATGAACTGATGTGACTAATTTTCCATCAAAAACATTAAAAAGTGTATATTATGTTTTATTTTAAACATATGTATAGTATTTATCATATAATTTTACATTTTGAATATTAATATAACCATTATATTCTTACATACTATTCGATGTTTAATATTACAACGTCAGTCATGTGTATGTCAAACTACAGTCTCAATAATTTATGTTATTTAATTTTTTACTTACTATTTACATATAAGGTAAAAAAAAGTTAAATTTGAAAAATATATTCGATATTTATGAATGAAAGTGATTACTAATAATTAATATATCACCATATCCATTACCCTTGGATCCATTAGGGAAATTATAATGTAGATTGTCAGTACGTTTGACCTACTATCTCTATGATGTGATGTGAACCATTCTCAATGATAAAATTTATATATAGATTATAAAAATGTATAAAATAAAAAAATATATTTATAAAATTAATGTAATTTTTTATATAGTTTTACTATATAATAATCTAATGAATTGGAACTTTCACATTAAAACATGGACGAGAAGACATTTAAGCTAAGAAACTAATTAATAGTAAAAATGATGGAAAATTAATCAATGAGTAAGAAGATGTTATAGAAGGATCATTTGTGATTTTTTAATTAATAATACAGTTATGGTATAAGTCTTTATAATTTTTGATACAACTATACAAGATGATAAATACTGGTTAACTAAAAAGAAGTGTGAGGTGAAGGATTTATTCTGAATTTTCACTCCTTGAGGAATATTTTATTGTTATGAAACTAAATTTTTTATATGGTTTATATATTGATAATTTCACATATAAATTCAAGACTACTTCATAATTAAGAAAATATAAATTTTCAAATAAAATTATTTATTTTAAGTGTATTTTCATGGAAAATTGCTATTTTGTTATCAATTACAATACTTAATCTATATTAACTGGGTAGTATTACTTCATTATTATATTTGATATTATTAGATTTTCTGTGAAAAGAAATTTTATTATCTTATGTTGATTTAACAATAAATTATGTAGATTTAAAACGTATTAAAATAATCAATTAATTGTTTTATACATCCTTCAAACTTATGATCATTGTAGGATTTCTTGTCAGAGATAATATTTTTTTGGATATATATCATGTTGTAAACCTATATTAATTTATGTATTGTATCTATTTCCCCATTTTCAGGTTATATTATAAATCTAATAATAGTAATTTAATTTCATGTTTGACTTTTTAATTCCATTCATGGGGTATATTATAGAGATCTTAATAATTTATAATAGAATTATGATCCAATATCTTTTAGATCGGGATAATTTATAAGTGAATTACAATTGAAGGAAATTATATTATAACTATCTAATAAAACAATTTAATTTCTTTATCCTATGGTATATTATTAATATTTTAGGGTTCAGTTCATTGTTTCCATTATTGGTAATTATAATGATTGAGAAAATAACTTTAATAAAATCTGACTTCATTTCTATCTTTTATCGATAATACAATCTTACCAAAATATATGTTTTCTAAAAATACCATGAAAAATGATTTAATATTATTTTATAGAAAATCCCTTTAATTGGATATTTAAAACAAATTAAATGAAATGTACCTAAAATTTCCTGAATAATTGTTATTTTTATTGAAAATAATTGATAGGAATTACTATTTTTAATATAAATAACATGAACAGAACCATCCTCGACTGTGACAAAAAATATCATTGAAGTATCTAATTAATTAATAATTTGTTATTTTTAGAGAAATTATTCCTGTAATACTTTGTATATTTTATGTTATAAAGTAATATTGGAATGGTTATATTATGATTGAATTATTTTAAAGATATATTTATGTCATTTCTATTCATCAATGAATAAAACCTAGTATTTTACAAATACTCCACTAGAGATATGATTCAATGATACCATGGTTTTTCTTTCTTTGTATGATAAACTATTTGTTTGACTAGAGAATGTACTAGAATTCTATTTATACTATTATTGATTGTAATCATTTACAATCAAATAAATATTAAACTTTTTATCATTGTAAAATACATTTCCCTAAATCTATAAACAATTTCATAGCGCTATTATCATTACTTAAATGATATGTAATTTCTACTTATATTTTTATATATAAATTATATGATTTTCTATGGGAGTTTTTATATTTCATATTATTTATTAAATCATAAATTTTTTTATAAGGAATATTTTTAATGGAGTAAGTAAAACAATGGATTTATTAAGAACATGTGAGAAATTTTATTGTGGGTGAGGCCTGGTTATAGGTTGATGCTCAATAGACTAGTAGAATAATGAGATTAATAAGCTCGAGAGACTAATATAAATTGGATTCCTGGAATTACCTACACATTAGCTAATATTTATTCGCTCAATGACAGGAATATAAAGATATAATGATGATTTAGATCATGAAATCCAATAATTTTGAATTTCCATTATTATGATTTCCATTATAGTTATCCATGATAATATTGAATTGATATTATCCGTGGATGTGTTTTTTCTGATGTTATTAATTAAATATAATTTGATTTCTATTATTTACTATACCATATTGATTATTCCTTATATATTTGTGATAGTCATGCTATTGACAATATGGGTGTTCTGATATTTACAATGAAATTTCGATTATGCAATAATGATCATTATTTATTTACAGAAGATATATTATGCTATATATAATCCTTAATGATCATTTAAAATCACCCTTATATTTATTACTTGATTATGAAAACCCAAAAGTGTACTCTGAGCAATATAAAAGGACATGATAGAGAGAATAATTATATTCTCATTAAAAATAATGGTGAAATTAGGATATTCAAATATAATATTAGAAGCATGTACTATTTATTTTACCTATACTAATAAAATATTCTGTCCCATGTGATATGATTGACAGAATCTAAGGAAACTATAATAGTATAACAACTGATAAAAGTATACTAGTTTCGAGGAATCTGTAGTATTGATAGCTTGAGGTTTAGTAGATTCATTTGAAACATGATTTAGGAAAACATAGATTAGGGAATATTGCCATATTAATAACATTTAGAAAATGAATAAGTATAAGATAATGTCCATAATTCATTATAATATAGAGACTATATGGTTTTTAGGAAATAAATCCCTGTCTAGATACTAAACATGGATGTTACATTTCCATGGATGCATATAGTTGTAGTAAACTACAAATGTTTTTAATGACTTTACCTTTGAAATAATTTTGGTGCATAGTGAGTGTAACATAACTACGCACATCATTTGACACTCATGAGGAATATAACATGGTTATGTAAAATTTTCTCTCAAAAACATTATGATATATTAATGAATCTAAATTATAGATAAATACAATATACAATAGTGATATGTGATTAAAAAGTATAAATTAGGAAGATGTGACTAATTTCAATCATATGTTTAAAATCATAGATACTCTTTTTTTGTTTTAGATGATAGAAATAAAAGCAGAATAAGAGTATTTTGGAAGAAGGTCATAGAAAAATAAGCCTTCAAAAATGTATGATTTCTGAAAAAATTATTCATTTAGTAATTCCATTAAATTTTATAAAAAGATGATTAAATGCAATTATAACAATTATGGGTAATGTGATCATTGATTTTAATTCAAATAATATTATATTATTTTTTGGAATCATGTGAACTATTAGAATTTTATTTTACTTTTTAACAAATATAAATTCATTCTGAAAATCATTATTTAGGGTAATACATGATATTGTGGTGGAAATTTATTAAAGGGTGAAATTCTACTTTACATGTAAGTATAATTAATAATTTTCTTATTATACATAGTAAATGAAAACGTAAATAGTTTTAAGGGATATTGAAGTAATAAATGTTAATCATTTTCAATATATTTATGGGATATTATTTAATAAAAACATGGTATAACATTATCTAATAAATGAATCTTCTATATAAATCCATATTTTTAATTCCCACTAATGTTATCCATTATTGAATCTTAGTTTTGTTTTTTCTGAACACCTTCTAAATACAGATTTCATATTATACGAGGTAGTATTATTAATAACTTTTTGAAGTGGTTTAAAAAAAAATTCCAATATCAAACCCTATATTTATAACTGCATATTCAAATTAAAAATTGTAAAAAAAACATAATGAAGTACATCATCAAAGTACTCTGTATGCATCATAAGGAATACCCAATAATCCCCTTCAACAAGTGGATAACATATCCACAGGTCACCTCTATCAACACAGTATAGTCTAAAAGATTAATATCATCCATGAATTCTATTTGTCACTATCCATTTCCCACAATGTTGCATAAAGAATTAAAAATTAATTACATAAGGCTAATGGAAATAATGAGATATAAATCCTCTCAGGGACTCACTTGTTGTTCCATATTTAAAATAATAACAATTTTCCATTAATAATTTCAATATATATAAAATTAATGGAATTTTATTTTTCATATTTAAGAAGAAATAATTAATTTATTTTAGACATGTGGATAATATATAAAATCCATTTTAAACTATTATTAAAAGAATATTTTATATAAATTATTTTATAGATATTAGTTTTCATGTATAAAGTAGTTCATTAACAAATGAAATATTTTAAATATAAAAAAACTCAATAACTATGGTCAAAATCCCCATGGTAATTTAGTTTATTATATAATATGATCCTCACAAATATCATATTGATCAATGCCCTAGCCAGGTGTGAGTAGGAAAATAAATCCAAATAGGGTAACACATCAAGGGTAGTCTACAAACCAACATGGGTTGTAATTACATGTTGTATGGGTGAAGATGTTTTAATTAAAGTTTTCATCATTAATCCATTACTACCGAGTCATGGTACAATCATTATTAACCAAATTGCATCAAATTAAAAATACTAATATGTGATTTAAAATAATAAAAAAAATTGGAAACTATTTATTTCAAAAAAATTCACAATAAGATTTCCCAATTTCAATTTCAACACAGTTTTGAATTTTAAAAACAAATATAAGGGTACATTGATATCATCTATTTAAATTAATTTTCAAATGTAATAAATCTCTCATGACACTTCAACAAATCGTTGATCAAGAAAATTTCAAAATCAATCCATCAATTTTCATAAACCCTCCCTTTAATTTCTAAACCAAATAAACTATGGTATTTTTTCTATTTAGATTCCCATTTAAAATAAAAGATGAAATAATCTGAAATACATTTTTTTTAAATCATTTAAAAACTCCATTCAATTTAATCTTACAGTTCATGTTTTCAGCCATATGAAAAACAATTATGGAACAACCTAACTATAAATAAATATCTAGATAGAAACACCCATTATAGGATACTCCGATGAAGAAAAAAGTCTTGAAAAATTTCAAAACACAACATAGAATAATTATCCATGAAATAAAGAATATATCCATAGATTGTTTGGTGATAAATTAATGTATACAGAAATGAGAAATAGAATAATGAATAAAACTATTCAATAAGATATCCACTTACATAGAGAGATGAAACACAACAACCACAAAAATTTGTAGATGACCGATGTGATTATGATGAGTTTGATGTATTCAAAATGACCCCTAAAATATTATAGATTGAGAGTGGAGAGCAATATAACCAATTTAAATAAAAATCAAACATGAATGAGACTTGAAAAAAAAATCATGATAATTACATGTCACGTATTCCATGAAGGATGATAACCCTTATAACTGTGTCACCATTTAATTAAAAGATATATTTTCCCCTACATGTCATGAATTCCATATATATGTTGTGTTACCATTCACAAAATACAAAATCTTCAACACATTTTACTAGCAAAAAATCCACAGGATATAACCTAATTTCACAACATGTGTTTTCCTAGAATAAATACAAAACCCAGATTATGCAACAAAATCCCAAAACCACAAACCAAAGGATAAAGAATTCCTTATGAAATGTAACATGTCGTAAAAACAAAATATATAACAACATTCTATCATCACAAATCCTTTCAATATGTTTTGAAATTATAGATATTAAGACACTACTCATTAATAAGTTCTACATTCTTCCATGCCTCTTGCAAACCAATACCATGATATCAGAGCTCACCTACAAAAGGAATCATCCTCCCATGAATAACCATTTTATAAAAATAAAAAATCATGATTGGATGGTCTATAATTGTATATCAGACTCAACATCTAGATCCATAAAAAGTAATATATGGAAGGTATATAATGAAAATTTTGAATCTATAATACAAGGAACACATTATGTAACAAAATCAATTATGGTGGAAGTTTAAAAAAATAAACATTTTCCACCACATCACTGACCAAAAAATACCAACAGAAAGGGGATAAATACTCTCATTCTTCTTAAAGTGATACATGGAAAAAATTAAGATAAAATCTCAAAAAAACATGGTCACCTTCTGAAAACTCCAATAGTCACCAATGATAGTAATCATATGTTTTGTACCTGATGTTTACTTTTTTCATTCCTTAATAAACCAAATTAATAATTTCTATATTATTTTGGGGAATGATTAGAAAAATTTAATAAATATTACTATTTACTAATAAACACAATGTATATTTTCAAACTTTTCCATAAAAGGCATCAAAAAGCATTTTCTGATTTATGGACAAATAATTATTTTTATAAAAAAATTAAAATTATCCGAACTGGACATCCTAAGCCACCAAAATCAATGACACATATATAATTCACATCCTCTAGAATATGTATAGATATATCTATCTTGACTTCCACCTACGGATGATATTCATTACAAAAACCAACATGAGAATCCAATGCATCCTAGAGGCCTCTCTAAATGACATAATTAAAATGTTTGTCACTCAAAGAGCGTACAGAAAAGGGAACTCCATTAAAATGAATAATCCATTTAAAATATATATTCCACTTCTAATCAATAGTAAAACTAAATAGAATGGTTATGAAGTGACATAAATTATTCCACTAATCGGTCACAACACATATTGAAATCGTTCCATGATGGGTAGGTGGAAAACCAATATGAATGTATATTGAGAACTCATCTCAGTTCCATTGTAGGACAACAAGAGGATGAAGAAAACCCAAAGGTCCTTCGAGCTCAGCATTAGTGTAATTTCAAGCATAATAACATGACAAAATTTCTATGATATCATGGTACTTAACCGACAACCCGAATCATCACCTCCTTTCATAGAATATGATTTTGGTTCCATAGTGCACTTAACACTAAGAATTATTGAAATAAAAAGTCACAATTATTCACAAATAAAAAGTAAAAACAAATGGATTGTAAATTCATAGGTTTCCCACATATGAAAACATAAACATCCCAGTATTATCTCTACCACATAGAGAGTCCCCAATTCAATAGAAATCATTATCAGGATATTTTTCTTGAAGAATCATCTCGATAAGTGTTGAGAGAACCTAAAAACATTCCTTTAAAATTTTTCCCTCTTCCTCCCAAAAACCTATATTCAACTATGAAGAAATATCCATCATGTTCTAATATTTTGATAATTCCCACATGGATTGGGTTATAATTTTCCTACTTAATGATTTGAAATATTTGTTACCATTAGCTGGTGTTTCAGACATATAAAGATAAAAATACATCATGTGATCCACTAAATCCCAATATATGATATTCAAATATTTTTTCATACAATATAAAATATAAGATTTTTTTTCTGAAAAAATAGTAAAGGATTCCGTAAAAAGGTAGTTTATTTTGGGAGATAGTTATTGAAAATAAACCCTTGGGAGTTGTTCCATGGGATTATATGTATAAGGTTGATCTTATGATTATAAAGATGCATAATCCATTTTAGTTTTAAAATGAGTCATGATAAATTTTATTCCGTTTATTTTGGGAGATAGTTATCGAAATGAAACCCTTAGGATTTGTCTGATTTTTTAGTCATTTATTTGAGGAATAATAACTTTATAATATTGGACAATATTTTATATGTATTTATTACATTTTTTGTAATATATGATCCTTAATTTTGATAAAATTATTATTAACTAATTATTTTAAATCATTTGATATTAATGTTTTTTATTTCATTACATTAAGAATAAAAAATCAACATGAATTGTAAAAATATAGAATAAGAGATGAAATTTTGTTTGAAATTTTTTAGTCGATGAAATTTTACAATTCATATATGAGATTTTTTTATCCTATTTTTTATGGTAAATGCAACACTGAAATATAAGAATATGATTTTCTGTCTAAAATTGTATTCCTTTTTTATAAATAACTGGTCACTTATCTCATTACAATGTGGTATAACGTTATCTCATAAAAGTATATTCTTTGAAAATATATATTTTATGTTCCTAGATAAATTTATAAACTTGCAAAATTTATTATTATTTATTCCCAATGAACTTGTCTGTTCACTTTAAAAAATTTATGAGTATGTTTTATTAATTCATTATATGGTTTGGGATATCAACTATGGAACATTCAAATATCAAATAGTTGATTCCTTAGCGTAAGTTTGCATTGTGAAGAAATATTTATCTAAAGGTGAGGAGAGGGAAAGAGACCATTATTTTACATTATATTAAAATCAATTAAATTGAATAACATTGATATAATGTTGTAAATGATTCCCTTATTTTGTAAACAAAGAACATCATGTTCTACAATGTATTTGACATGGAACACTTCATTTAAATAGAAATATATATATAATTAATTTATAACTATTTTTACTAAGATATTTAAGTAGTTAGTATGAATAATATTATCTAGTTAATGAAATATATAAATACTTCTTAAAAAATAGAAATTTATATATAGATTAATAATAACTATGCACTTATATTTTAATAATGGTATTTTATTCTAGGAAAAATATGTTTCCTTGATACATTATTTTTATATAATTTGTGTTATTGAATATTATGATAATTTTATAAACATTAAGAAATTATATTTTATTAAATTAACATCATATTAAAATAATTATATCAATATCATAATTTGGTGAAATTTGTTGGATTTATCTAAAAATAATGGTTTTCAAGTGAATAGAATTAAATCATATTTTTTTGTAAACCAATCATTTATTTTAAAAAGTTTACTCATTAAAATGTTTCCATATTAGTTTAATATTTTTTTATTGTAACCCAAGTATTAATTTCATAGATTTAATTCAATTAATTAAATTAAAACCATATTGCTACTGTAGTTTATAATATTTTTTGTAGGATTCAATGAATTTTTTTGGATAAATATTCTAAATCATATAATGTAAAATCCCAAGAATTTATGTTGTTACTAATTATTATTTTTATATATTATTAATTATTTTAAAAAAATAATGTTTTATTTATTACAGTCTTAAATATTTTATGTATTATATATTTATAAATATCCTGATATTGTGTTTTTATATTCATTAAATAATTTTATTTTATTAAAATTTGATTAAATATATATATTTCATCACAGAAATATACTTTTACATACGTCATGTTTTTATGTTGTGTGTTTAGGAGACATGTATATTTAATAAAAATCATTTTGTATATAAATAAAAATTAACTTTTTTATCAATAGTTATAATTTATATAGTTTGTTGGTCATGCTGGTTTTTATTTTATTGATTCCTCTATTTGATATACGAAAATTATTTTATTAAAATAATTTTTTGGAATTTTTAATTTTAAATATTTATTATCCTTGATCTTGATGTAATATTATTATTTGTGTGATAATACTATAACATTTATTCTTAAATGTTATAAAATTATTTTATGTCACAACCCATCCTCGGGGCCCGTGCCGTCACTACCCCAAGCCCGCTTTCCATTGGCCAGGGGCTGGAGACTAGCACCAAGGCATAATTCCCAGTAAAAATGGAAGGCATTGCGTTTGTAAAGCAAAAAACACCATAGAGAAAACATGCTGAAGTAAACATAAGTAAAAACTTGGTACAAAAGTAAGTGCGGAAAAGTAAGTGGTCCAGAATACAAACCCAAACTGAAAGTAAAGTATGACTGAAAAAGGGAGTACAACAACTGAAAAATAAAGCCGCAGCCTCAAGACGTCCAATGGATGTCCCACCTGAAGGGTGGGTACAGATAGCCTCCACAGCTCCTCGGGTCCAGCCGTCTGCTCCGAGTACGCCCCGCCCTAGGGTCCACCTCTATGTACCGACATCTCCGCAAGCCTCAACCACGATCAGTGCCGTCCGTTGTCTACAACCAACACAACGTAGTGCGGGCATAGCCCATGTAGGGGTGAGTATAAGCTACCCAGTAGAGACCCTGAGACCCCCGAAGGTCTCCCAGGATCCCAAAGGATAATCCACAAAGGAAAGATACAAACACGAAGTAATATTCTGCACTTCTTAGGTATATTCCCATACATATACCTAAGTCATCAATTCTCGTTCGACTCCAACATCCGAGCCCATGTACAACCCAGTCCACACAAGAAAACACAACCCATTCCACATAGGAAAGAAAAACGTAATCCACACAGGATATCAAGTCAAACTTATTGAAGATAAGGATTGAATTGAAGATTCAGCTCACATAGGTATACTTATCCATATGACGATAGAGATGATCAGATATAGCCACTGATTCATCTATGTCGTCAGACCCACATAGGATCGATAGGTACTAACCCCCGCAATGACTCACACAGGATCGATAGGTAACTAACCCCCGCAATGACCCACACAGGATCAGACCCACACAAGATCTGTACGCGCTAGCCCACACAGGACCGCTGAGCGTTGACCCACACAAGATCGGTAGCACTTATCCACGTAGGATCGCTCAGTGCTGTAATCGTTGCCATCGAATCCACAGAGGATTTCTGTACAGTCGTCATCGTCGTCGCAGTCGTAGCCAGCTCTAGGGTTCCCGCACACAGCAAGCTCGTTCGTGAGGGTCCACTCCACGAGATGAAGGGCATATACATCATCTGACACATAGTCCGAGTTTATGTATTCAAAAGTTCTGTATCGTCAACAGGAACTCAATGTCACAGACGGCACGTCATTTGGACGCCCGGTCTGAGAGTTATTGGCTTTTTCGTCCTAGGGGATCAGTTGAGTTTTAAGTCAAAACCAACCAGACCGTACTCCAACTGCGTCCAAACGTCGATCGAAGTAATACAAAAGTTTAATCTCACTAAGAGGAATCCAAAAAATTCTACATCACATCAATCGGACGTCCGGAGCTCATGTTATAAGCATTTCCGCTCCGAGGGCCCGATTGGTTTCGTGTACGAACCAACCCGGCCGAACCCAAAGTACTCTGAAACCTTGAGTGTAATTTACCAAAATGACCGTCTCGATCCCAGGATCTCTACGCAACTAACGATGCGTCGATCGGAGGTCCGTAACCCATGTAATGGGTAACAGACCGAAAAAGTCTGGTATTAGGGGGTTCGGGCCCGGTCTGACCCGACCCTGTACCCCCTGGGTCGGCCCAAACTGGGTCGACCCGACCCGGGTCCGGGTCCGGCCCGCTTGGGTGCGGCCCGGCCTGGCGGTCCGGTCCGGCGGCTCGGCCGTTTCGGCCGAGCAGGGCGTGGTGGCACGCTGCCCCTGCTAGTATGTAACCGCGACCCCATGGGGGGCCGCTCCCTGTCCACGGATGCGGCCGAGCACCACGTCCCACCTCCCTCGGTCTTGTGCGATCGCGAGACCAGTGGCCTGTCGCCGCGGTTGCAGCCATGTCATCCCTTCCCAGAGGCGCGTCGGGCGCCGCTGCCTCCTGGCAGCCGGCCGATATCGGCCGCCGCCTCTTGCCGCCTGCACGCCGGCGGAACGTTCCGCGGACCACCAAACGGGCTCCGGTGGTCATATTTTCCTGCCGTCTTCGCCAACGGCCCTTCCGGGACCGGTTCTTCACTGCAAAGACCTCACAACGCCTGTGCGGCCTGCTTCATCGTCACCCGCCGATCCTCACACCAAGAATGAAGAGACGGTGGGTTCGGACTTGTTCGTTGGTCTGCACCCACCGCGTTAGCGGTTTAAAAAAAAGCTTCTGACAAATTTAAACATATGCCGAGGGTATAAATCACAAAGATTTAATTGAATCAATACCCCTACCTCATCGAATACGTTGAGTGAGGGTTTGTCGTGGAAAAGCACATTGCAGAAGAAGGCGTCGCGGAAGGGGGATCGTCACATCGCTGAGAAGGAACGTCACGGAAGAAGCATCACAGAAGAAGTGTTGTTGGCATCACGGTACACGGCATCACATAGTCGATCTCCGAGGATTTGGCATTCTTCATTGGAGATCGGTGCGTTCTTCGCGTTCTTCATGTTTATTCGTCGAAGAAGAAGGCTTTTCTCCAAATCCTCTCCACGCAACAGGTTCCCACCTAAATAAAATAAGTGTTGTCTTATTTTATTAACCCTCAAACCAAATCTTTAAAATTCAAAAAGATAAGAAACGATCAATTAATTGAGGAGTTTAAAATAGCCCAATTAATGAGACGTTTAATATCCAGATTAAATGCAAGAGTTGACTTCATTAAAAAGGGGGGTGTAGGTGCGCTACTTAAGAAAAAAATAAACGGTGGGGCTCGTGTGGCCCCCAACTCAAAAATATCCTACCAAGTGGTTAGGATATTATGGGTCCCACATCATCCACTTAACATAGGTTAGGCGACTTAAAATAAAATAAATTGGTCGCACCATTTTATTTTATTCATTTACATAACCCGAAAAATTTAAAAACCAAAACCGAGAAAACGCAACTCCATAAAAGGTGTTTCTAAGCATATATCGGCACTGTGACTCTATGAGTGCCCTCAGAATTCAATTCTGAGCACCGGTTCAAATGTTAGAAAAACCCGCTCGTTCGTTCACTGAACGTACCCGAGCTAAACATCGGAAAAAGATTTCGGGCACACCGGGCCTCAGAATCAGGTGCCGTCAAAAACTGCATTCTTGTAAAATTCCCAAGAAAATTAAGAAAAAATAAATAAATTTCCTTGAATTTTACGGGTCTTTACATTTTATGGTAATTTGTTTTTGATAATAACAAAATTTAAAATTTAAGGATCCAATAGAAATTAAAATTACATGAAAATGACTCTAAAAATATACAGTAATCAGTAAAATTATTTTTATATTTTTATATGCTACCAGTTGTAAATTTTTCTACATTTTTATTTTGGGGTTTTTAAAACAAAAATATATTCCATTTAGGCTAACTAGTCTTTACATATCAACCTTGGAGATTGAACACACCTAGGCTATACTCGACTACCTAGTGTGAGCTATCCAAGACTATAGAGCTCTGAGGCATAGCTGCAGCCAATACCATCCACTTATAGGTATGGTGGGGCACAAATAGGGAGCATAATGTCTGATTTATGCCTACATGGGACAATTTATAATTCTCATTTTTTATCATTTGAATTTCATGGTCCTTATTATATCAGAGAGGAGAATAATTTATGATTTTTATAACAAATAATTTTAAAGTATTAATAAATGTGTTAAAAATCTATTATATTATATCCATTGGATAAATTTTTTAAATACATTTTATTATCCTATCATCTTTGTTATTGTGACGCCTCCAATCATCATGTATTCACCAGTCCACCTCCCTCATGAAAAGGCTACCATAATTCTTGACCTTCCTATCCTCCTTCTACTAGAATCAATCTTAATAGAATAAACCATTAAATATTACCCGGGCTCATTTACGATTCCAAATGATTTGAACCATAGACCTTCGGATCTACCTAATGTATGTCTTCAACCAAGACAACCTCCACCGAGCCTCAACCACTAATGGTGATTTGAGGTTTTTCATGGAATCATGATGATCCTACAATCCAGTAGAAAATATGTATAATATTTTCATATGAATTAATTATCAAGTATCTTTTTGAATTAAATAATGTTGATTTTTTATTCAAACCCCTCGATTTTTTGAGATAATAAAATATGAATATATTATTGAAATAAATACAATATATGAACATTATTACTAGTAGGAACGAACATCAAAACCCCTATCTTACCTATAAATAATCTTAAGAAATATTTTTATATTTAATAATTGTCATTCACATGGCCAACCCCACATTACTCCTTACAAAATCCCTGCCATGACATCCCATCAAATTTCTCTCACTATTTTCGTAGGTTCAAATTCACAATGAAGGAAAAATGCATTCAATACGATGTCCAAATTCTGTGAGGTATGGATATATATATATATATATATTATTTTCAATTTTAATTTCAAAAATGGGTATAAATTCAATTTTCTAATTGAATACACTAAACGAGTCAAGGAATGGATGTATATTTAAATTTATATGCCATTTTCAATTTCATGTTCTTCAAGAATATTAAAATGTGTACTATAATATGTGCCCATTATAATTAGGAAATTATTTTTCAAATTAATACTTATGTTAATTATATTTTTTATAGGAAAGTATTAAAAAGAATTCAAATTATTATTTTATAATTTAATATTTTCTTTGATAATGAGAGTATTCTTGCTTCCAGAGTTTTGTATATGTTATGTGTGTATATATATATATAAATAAATATATACATAATTAATTTTTATTAAATTATTTCAAAAAAATAATATTTCATATTCATGAAAATTTACATTGAAGATAAGAGATGATATATATCATTTTGATATTTTTCAAATTATTCATGAATGATATGTTTTATTTTCAAATTTTACTTATTAGAAAATATATTTGAATTATATAATTTTGAATTTAGATAATTGATATGATAAATAAACACTATATATTTATTATTTTAGAATAATTTAAATTTTAAATTATTATTATATTATTTTATGGGTTCATACATTTTTTCCATTAAATTCTTAATAAAATTAATTAAAAAAATGAAAATTTAAAATATTTATTCAAGACATAGTTTTAAAAGGAAAATGATTTCAAATTTTGTCTTATTTAATGAAAATTAATTTAATGGGAATATGAATACAATTTTAAGTAATGGTTTTTTTGTTAACATTCTATGTGTTTATGTGTAGTTTAAATTTCATGATATTTGGTTGTAATAAATTTTAAATGAGATTTATTTTGAATGTTCATATTTATATATATATTTATAAAAATATATGTTTGTAAATGTGATAATGAATATTTGTATTTACTATAAAAAAGTGAATATATATATATAAAGGAAAGATCACAATTTTTTTCTAAAAAAATTGGAACTTGGACATTGTACACATAAAAGGTATATGGCTAGTGAAAAATACCAATGGAAATTGGGTAGGCCAAGACAACCTTCATTTATTGTTGCCCCTTTTTTTTGAAATGAAAACATTTCATGTTATTTTATAGAAAATCACAAGATTATTTTAGTACAATAATTAAATTTCCCAAGCATATATATTTTCATAAAGTACTATAATTCCTAAAAATGTGTAATTATATGAAATGGATTTTTAGAAATTTTATACTATGCCTTTTAATATATATTATAATTTCTTCTATCGCATAAATATTTTCAAAGGAAATTTCAATGTAATGTTTTCAAAGGGTTTTGAAATAATTTTCAAAGGATTTTTCAAAAAAATATTATATATTTTAAAGTATATTCAAAATTTTATTTTCAAAATTATAATTATTTTAGAAGGATTATTAATTTTTTATCCAAAGCACTGTATTTTCAAAAGTACATTCAAATGAATTTTCAATGGTATTTCAAAAGGTATATGATTTTTGAAATATATTTTTAGCTGGATCATTTAAAACATCTTAGGAGAAAATTCCACTCACCCAATGATTTTATGAAATGTTTTCAGGGTCATTTAGGGGATTCATGGAGTTTTTATTCAATAAATAGATAACATGAGAGAATTTAAATTGACGCCTTATTATTTATTATATCAAATTTATATTTTGTATGAGTGTTTTTTTATCTAAATCCCCAAATAAAAAAGATCCTCATATGTAAATGATTGTATATTTTTTAGTTACCTATTCAAAAAAATATAAATCACTTTTTTATTAGATCTTTCACTGCGTTTATGGGGCTTCACAGTTGGTATCAATGGAGATATTTATATAAAATTGAAAATTATGATGTTTGATTAAAAATACAATCTGTTTTATTTATATTATTTTTGTAAAACTTTTGTTTCCTAACCATTCATTTTTTCATAATTCTAAGAGTAAGAAATCTAAATTTGATCTCCAAAAATGTTAAATGACCATTGAGAATATAAAATTCGAGTGACACTATATTTCGACATTCTAAAAATGGTTATTTATAATTTTCTATAAGTAATATGAACAAATTTTGAGGATGAAATTTTATTTATGTATAAAAGAATGTAACAACCCACAAATTTATGCTATTAATATATTTTATTAAATATAATTATATTATTATTATTTAAGAATAATTTATATTTCAATATAAACAATGTTATTTTAATTTTATATTTTTCATATAAGTTAGGTAAATTATATTTATATTATTTAATAGATATATTTTCTTAAAATAAGATCAAATATTTATATATATACATTTCATCAATTAAAATCACTTTTTTATTCTTCATGTTTTAATATATACTATTTTTATTAAATCATTAAATTATAAAAAATTAACTTTTTATATTACTTGTATTCAATTATTTAACAACATTTATAATTTATATATTATATAGGTCAAAATGGTTATTATTTTAATGAATCATTATATTTATATATAAAATTTAGGTTTCTACAATCCTTTTTTGTGAATTAGTTATTATGAAATATTTATTAGTATTGTTCTAGATGTAATATTTTTATTTGAATGACAATAATAGAACCTCGATTTTTAGATGTTATAATTATTTTTTGCAATTTCCTTCTGAAAGTAACCAATTTGATATTTTAAGGATTTATAAAAAAACAAAATCAATAAAAATTGATATCAATAATAATTAGTAATTTCCAAAGTAATTTTATATTTCTATAATTCACTCAATCAAAATATTTTTACTTTTTTATTTTAGTGATTAAAACAAAAAAATACGCCATATAAGAAAACTAACATTACCAGCTCCATCTCAGAGTGGGAACAAACAGTTGGAAATTTTAACCATCTGGTTAGAGCCCACCATAACTAGATATGATGGAGGCATATTTACTCCCAATTCTAGGCCATGTATAGGTATGGTGTGTCACAATCCACAAATATTGTGTAGGCTTTACACCAATATGGGCCAATCGATAACGCATGTTATCGGTTTTTTACTTCAAATGCTAAATTTTAGGTTATATTAGAGAAGAGAAACATTAATGTATTTTATGTGGTACTGTTATTAAGTTATTTTTCACCTTGATAAGAAAAAACTATTTATATCGTAGTGGTTGGATACATTGGTCACAGTCGGTCAATCACCCTAATCACATTCTTCCTCACAAATCATTTAACCCTCAATTATTCACCTATCATTTTCATTTATTCCAAGCCATTAAAAATTCATCCTCTTCAAATCCACCATCCAATGAAATCCATCAACATTGTATCAAATTTATAATATTACCATACCCCACTACATTTTTTCAAGGGAGTCGAGACACCAAACAACAAATCGGCCATTTAAATGCCTTCAAGCCAAACTACCTACACCGAGATCCATCTTCCAATGGTTATTTGATCCTTCTCCAGGAATCTCGATGAGTCTAACATCTAGAATGAAGTTCTAAAAAATTTAATAAGATATAAAAATTAATCCTTTTTCATATTAAATTGTGATTATTTTTAATTCGAAATCAACAAATATTTGAGATTAATGAACAAAAAAATAGATTGTAAATTAATTGTATTCATGAATATTGTTACTAAGATAGTGGGAAAGGAATTTGATACCCTCCATATTCACTAGGATTTATCCAAACCTATACATGTATATATAATCTTATATATTCACATTGAAAATCCCTCTTCATTCATTGAATAGACTGAGCCTATCCTTCTAATAATTTTTTTCTCCTTATTTCCACTGTTTCAAAATCACCATATATGATAATTACCCTCAATTTGGTTTACAATAATAATGAGGATGTGGCGTACTGATATATATATATATATATATTAAATTTTAAAAAAAAAATTAAAACAGTTTTACATTATATGTTTTAATTCAAAAAATTGTTCCATTCAAGGAATTGATTTATATATAAATATATATATTGTATTCAATATTATGTTATTAATGCACATATATATACTTTTAATATTTGGTAATTTTAATTAATAATTATTTATTCAAATTAATACAGATGATAAATATATTTTGAGCATATGAAGTTGTTATACAAATTTCAAATTAATATTTTATGTTACTATGTTTTATGTGAGAAATAGAGCACTCAAAAAAAAATTATGAGTTTTATTCATTTAATCGGTGTTAATATATATATATAAACACAATTTGTTATTAGTGAATGATTCATAATAACTAAAATTTCATATACCTAAAAATTCCCCTCAAATCTATATTGGGATCTTGCTCAAATGGAAATTTTTAAAATTATGTAGCTATTAAATGTTTTATTTATAAAAATTACATATTATAATATTATGATTATTATATATTTTTTTAGGTTTATGATGACTTTATTAAAGAAAAATTATATATATATTATTTATTGGGAATAGTAATTTACAATTGATATTAATTTATATTAAGGGAGCATACAATTACACTATTAAATTTTATGTATAAAATCAATTAATAAAATGAATACATAATATATTTATTCAAGGTTCAGTTTTAAATAATAAAATATATAAATTTAAGGTCTATTTAAATAAAATTTATTCCATGAGACATTGAATACCTTTTTAATACATTGATGTTAATTGAGATTCCATGCATTTATGGAAGGACTAAATTTCATGAGATGTAGTTGTACCAAATTTAAAAATCTATATTTTTCATGAATGCTCATATTTATATACATATTTATATATATTTGTTTATATAAATTTAATAACACAATATAATATTTTTAAAGAAAATACTCAAGAAAATATATATATATATATGTTCAATATCATGATACGTTAGATAAAATTGGTAGTAGGACATTGTAAATGTTAAATAGATATAGGTAATGTACTCATCCCTATGTAAATTTGGTAGGATTATAAGGGCTTCAATCTTCCAAGTGGTTCTATATTTTTATTTTCAAAATATTTCATATTATATTATAAAAAATCACTGGATTATTTAAATAATAATGTTATATTTCATTATCGTATATCTTTTCAAAAAAATTACTATGTTTTCAATAGTTTATGTTTTTAAATTTGTTTATAGAATAATAAAAATTGAATATATATTTAAATGTATTATAATATTTTCAATGGAGTAATAATTTTCAATGAAAAATTAATAAGAATGTTTTCAATGGATTTTCGATTGAGTAGTAAAAATGATTTTATATATATAATAGTATATTTTAAATTATAAATATTCTTTATAGAATTTTAATGTATTTTCTAATGCCACTTATTTTTATATGTTTTATAAAAATTAATTGCAGATGTGTTTTCAAAAGGTATATAGTTATTCAAATAAGAGTTTTCACTAGATTTTAAAAACCAATTACTGGGAAATGTTTCTCAAATTATGTTTTTAGAAAAAAATTAATGATATTTAGAGGATTCAGAGGTTTTATCTTCAATAAAGAGAAACCATGAGAAGATGTCAATAATTTAATTTTTTTTATATTTATTTAAATATTATAACTTGTATTAGTGATAAATATAATAGAAATCATAGAATAGAAATGGTCAAATAAGAAAATGAGTGAATATTGTTTAGTAACTTTTTATTTATAAAAAATAGACATCATTTTTTTTGTATCTGATAGTACGATTATGGGGATTCATATATAATGTATGACCATATTCAGTAGTTGAAATAACCCCTAATAAAGAATAATTTAAATTTAAATTATATGATATATATTTATATTTATAATGGTTTACATTAATCAAACTGTTATTACTAGCCATGTAGTTAATATGAGATCAACATATTATTGAAAAATGAATTTCATGACTACATGATTTTGAAATGTCTATGGGTTCTATTTTAAAATAATTCAACCAATTCTAGGAATTGAATGTCATATAATTGAATACATAATTAGAGTCAGAATAATAATTATTACTGATCAATTTAAAATTTATTTAATTTCAATATTGATAGAAAAGACAACAAAACATATATATTGTGATTATAGATCAGAATGGCTATTGAGATTTACATTCACTTGTGTGGAAAATAATTTTCCAGAAAAATAGAATTTTTATTTATTAAATTTAATTTAATTATTTGAATTTTTTTTCCCAAATTACGATATATGTCTCATTTTATTTTTTTCCCAAAGAATAAATTTGCTTCTTTAGAAATTTAGTTACAATGGTGAAAACTAAAATAGTACAAGTAAATAATGATTAGGGATATTGGATTAACATTTTTAAAACATGTTACATTATATGTGGTGGAGGATTGGATCCACATAAAATCACTCCAATCTATTATATCTAAATTTGGGAGACCCAAGGAGTGGGATTTACTACACATTGTTGACTAGATTTAGTCATTTAATCAAATTTTAGTCATCCTTAATTATAAAACCGCACTCCATCCACACTATTATTCACACCACCATATCCATTTCAATGATATAGAACATGGAAAAATAACCCCACAATAATAATGTAAGCATTATTGAGAATATGTATTTCAAAAATATGATCCCTAGTATCCTTTAAATGATATAAAAATGAGGTTTCTCTATGATAAGTTGAAAATATGAATGAATTTTATTTATTGCATTTTTCTTCAACAACCATTAATTAAGTATTAAAAAGTTCTAAATAAGAAAATTTTTATCTACTATATAATGTGATGTAATTATGTAAATGATATAACTTATATATATTTCCTAGTCCATTTAAGGGGAAATGAAATCATGTGCACGGAAGACTACCACCACATGAACTAATGTGACAAATTTTAAATCAACACCTCTCGAATTTGGATATAAAGAATTATTTAATTTATTTAAATAATAATTTATATTATAATTATACTTATGGAATATTAATAAATCTTATACCTTCTTAATTTACATTACAATGATTATAAGATAATATTTCTCATGTATACGATCAACTCCATGTCACTAATCGATGATATTAGTTTTTCATTTAAAAAACATGGAATTTAATTTTGATAAATATATTGAATATATGTGAAATACATGAGACGATATTTTTTTGGAATATAATATTTCACCAAATTCATTGTCATTTCAACCTTTGATGAAATGTCTTTGTACCTTGTGCATATGTTTGATCTAATGTCTCCATAATGCAATGTGATATGTTCTCCATATTAATTTTTAAATAATTATATATATATATTTATCAAATGAAAAAATTATATTTATATAATTAATATAATTATATAGACGATATGAAAAAATATTATAATGAACCATATGTTTCACTATAAAACATTAATGCAAAAACAAGGGAGTTAACCGCTAAAATAATAGTAATAAAGAATTATTTTTAACGAGTGAGAAATATGATGTTTATAATGATAAAATATTATTATATATAAAATAATATTTTCATGATATAATATAGAAATTTTTTTAAAACCACAAAACATGATTTATGTGTTTATTCAAGTATAATAAATTTTCAGGTTAGATATTTTCTCTCAATTTTCTTTCATTAAGGCATATTGTAATGTTGTTCACAGAATTGATTTTATATAGTGTATATATATAAAATATAACATATAAAATCATTAAACCTTAATTATTCCTATTATTTTAACTTTTATTTTAAATTATTTCATACAAGTTGATTTTATGTGAGAATTAACATGTTGTAATGGATTTTTTTCTCAAATTATTTTCATTGGGTTATATTCGCAATTCACTATCTATAATGTTATCTTGTTATTTGTTTAATTACATTAAATTATATTGGTTTTCAAATAAACATGTTTTATATGGGCATACATTGGACACATCTAGTAAATTCATTAATTAATTGCCACATAAATATTACTTTCATTGCAATTGATTCTTATCTCATATTATGTTCATTGGAAAATATATCATTTTAAACAGCTATATTTTCTTATGTTTTGTATCTATGTCCACATTGAAAATATATATTGTTATTATATTTTTATTAACATGATTTATTGTTTTATTTTATGTTATTCCTTTATTGGTTTTTATTTCCCCAATGACACAAAATTTACAATAGATTTAAGTATTAATCCAATTATAATTTATATTTTTTATACAAGAATTTCCACAAAATAAATGTTTTTATTATATAACAAATGAACATAATTTTCTTATCATATTTTTATTAATTATTTTATCATGTAATAGTAACATTTTTTTCTCTTTAGTACCTGTAATGAATAATTATTTTTATATAAATCCCATTTTTATTTCTCTCTACTATAAAAAACTCTTTTAATAAAAATCCATGTTTTTAAAATGATTTAATATTAAATTTTGAAGACATTTTTACTATAATTTTATAATTTAAATGTAATTTGTATCTACAATTTTTTTAAATGTAATTTTTTTACTTATCACATAAAAATGTGAATAGAATCATTAATTTAAAATACAGTTCATGAATAAAACAATCTATCTTCTTGAAAAATCCTTCCATTAAAGCTTCATTTACAATTTAAGAAGTTTATTTAATGAAAATTTATTCTTAATATTATTTCAATTTGGATTTTTTAAATTTTATTCAAAGGGAATGTATTATTTTTATCAAGAATGTTTTTAAAAAACATTATATTGTATTTCTATGCATAAAAAACAACCACTATTTATTTATATGTAATCCACTAAAGATAGTTTGGAATTATAATAAATTCAGTATTTCTATGTATTGTTTCCCTTGTGGATGAAAATAAGAATTTTTGACATTTACATTATTGTAGCCTTAAACATGCACATCTAGATCAGACATTGAAAACCAAAAAATTATAATTGTAGAATTAATAATGTTGAATGTGACTCAGTTTTCTCCAACCAAAACATTAGTAATCAAAAGTAAATATTTGATCACATGCATTATATATTACTATTAAGGATTGTAGTTTAATTGAAATATTTAAAAGTCTTAATTTCATGGATTAATAAAAAACATGTTCACAATGATGATCACCTTTTATAACTATGTGCATCTCTTATAATTCTATATTTTTCTAGCCTCATCATCATCCCTTCGTACCCCTGGTATAAATATTCTGTTTAACCTAAATCATTATAACCTGTTGAAATTGAAACATAAGAAGGGTGAAATCAAATAGTCACAATGTGTAAAAATTTAAATATTTTATTTTCATAAATTAAATAAGAAAAACATAATATTTTTATGACACAATCATCGTGAAAGATTATAAAATAATAATACCTATACACATCCCTACCTATATCACGTAGCATGAAAACATTGCATAAGGATTAGAAAAATGATTGAGCCCTTAGAATCAATAATATTGATCCAAATGGTGTAAATAATGATTAATAGAAAAATTATACACCCATATAATTAATTGATAATATATATATATATATATATATAAAAATTATATTATCATCACTTCATAAATATAGAATATTCACTATAGTTAACTTCCATCTTCAACTTACCCAATGCATTGGAGGTATATATCTGACCCTCCCATCCTCGGTTCATCCTAGAAAAACCCATCCATTGATAATAAGTTAACCACTCATACATAGTATAAAATGGAATTAGTTTTTCTTGGTGTTGGGATTGTATTGTCTCAATAACACACTATAAATCTTATTGATTTTGATGCTCATAAATACCACTGTTTTTTTACTAATGATATATCTTTAAGAGTATTTCAAGTAATTTATATAATTTATAATATTTATTTTTTAATAATATGGTAGAATATTATTCGAGTAAAATATTAATGAATGTGTTCAGAAATGTCATAACCATGCTTTAGAAACACTATTCATACCGTACGTTGAATAACGTACCTTAAAAAAACCCTATGCTTGTATTAAAACTTATGATCAATGATCAGCGTTTTTAGTTAATCAAATATAAGTGGAAGAAAATTTACGCATAAAGAAACTTACAATTTTATGAATCCTTATGTTTGACAAAGTGGAACGGTATGATTAAATAACCGTACATAAGTATGATATCTTATGTTATAGAAACAAATGTATAGATCATCAACCTAACATTTTTGATCAACCATATGTGGTAATCATTACATTCAAAGATTTAACTCTACGTAGTTAGACCCTACATTTTTTTCATTTAAAAAAGAATCCTTTACATTTAAATTCATCATCAAATATTGGGATTTTTTTTAGCAGAGTTATTTGCAATGGTACTGACAGAATATCAAGCTGATTTAAAGTTAATTTTTCATATGAATCAAAGGTTTATTTATTGATTCAATGAATCATAATAAGTGGTTAACTTCTCTCATATTCTTCTGGGATGTTATGACTACTCTAATCTTAATCAATAATTTGAATTTTTATGATTTATTGGATGATATTCTTGGATCTCGAATTAAAATATAGGCCCTATGCATTACATATTATATTGGTTTATTTATTATATATATGTGTGTGAATGATATAATGAAGAATATATATTGAGATATATATTGAGCCCTATATTATTGAAAATATTCACGATTGAAATTATATTCTTGTGAATATTTTTATATATCTACTGCAACAACCAATCAGACTATGTTTTTCTACAGAAGACGCTATAGTTGAGATATACGTATTCAAAATTTAGTATTTTATATAATTCATCCACTACTATTTGTTTCTATGAATATTTCAAATAACTATTGAAACATCATCGATTTAGAACATATCTAGCATGAACAAAATATTTTTTCTAAAGACGAAGAACTGTCAACCATTAGTTCATGTTGAACTGTTTAGTTCAACCAGAACCCGTTTAAAAAATATATTTTTGTTTAGGGTTTCAACTACGCATACTCAGTTTTAGTAGAAAAGTAGCTTCTCGATCTATGTTGTCATTTCTTGACTCTCTATTATATAAATATATGTCTATGTTTTTAGTCCTATTTGTGAAGGTGTCAACTACCTGCAATCAGTTGTTGATTTCTCTTATGATATGAAGACATGAAAAGTGAAATTCACCAAACTCATAGAGAATGTAATTGGTGGAGTGGACTTGGGGATCTCTATTCCATGAACCACTATGAACACTCATCTTCAATATTTCTCTTTTTATCCACTGTTCAAATATAAGTCCCCAGCCTTAAACCATACATAATCTTGATTTATCACAAGATTACATGTTGAGGAGGATATTTTCAGGTTTAGAGTTTTAGAGAATTAGATCATGAAACTTGCATTACATTCCACATTTAAAAAAAGTGGTTACATAAAAGACAATAATTATTCTTCCCATCAACAGAAACATATTGAAAATAAAACATGGATTCTTTCTTGACACATCCTTGACACTATCATAACATCATGTACCTTTCCCTTGACCTGTGAAAAACATTTCAAAAACTTGGGATGAGAATAAAAAGCTCTGTAAGGGTTATAAAAAATATGGAAAGGAAACATGAGTTCATATATACATAAGAATGAAATCATACTTTACCCATAAAACAAATGCACTTTAACATACCTCATCAAACCATGAATAAATCATAGAAATCATAAGACATAAAGGTAACTTGAGGCATTCATAACATTCTTACGTAGGGAGTAACCCTCTTGGTTATGTTTGGAAAACCCATCACAGTATATTCCCTAAATCTCTTCGGAGAAACCTTAACGTTTCACTCCTTCGCGTTACCCAATTCATTGGAGAGCTATATCGGGCTCAACTGCCCTTAGTTTATCACGGGACCACCCGTTTTCATAACAATGCCCAAGAACCATAACATAAACGTATCACATAAAACATGCATAAAGGAAACAAAACATTTCCACATTTCAATCACAATATTACATTTTAGTATTTTGAAATAATGAATCCATACAAAAAGAAACCATTTCCAAAACCATTTAAAACATTTAATAAGGATAATTTTGAATCAAAGTGTCCCATACCACCTTGAAGATTTTAACATTTTAAACCATTAATATCCATATAAATAAATCCTTAAACCCATTTTGAAAACATGGATATTAATAAGAACAAATCATTAAAACATTTAAAGCGATATTTTGGTTAAAGGGTTTTTACCAAAATTAGAGACACTTGAATACAATAATTGAGGAATAACATTTAATCAGAACTTTATAATATCATGATAATAAATGGATTCAGGATGTAATATTCCAAAGGACAGTATATACACCATATAAGAGTGAATTGGTGCATAACAACAATGAATTCTCAATATGGGTGTAAAATGTGATGATATCCCTTATAAAGAAGGTATCCTTAAGTTAAGGATAAAGCAATCTCAAAATTATGTGTGAAAAATATAAATACACCCAATATAATTGGATATTAAGTGTAAAACAATAAAAGGTAATTCACACATATTCAAAGGATGACATATTCAATAACTACATGTTGAACCCAAAGAAATCGAAATTGGGTTAAAACGTTCCCTTGGTAAAATTCGACAGCCTAAACGGCGTCACTTCAAAAATTCAGAAAATGAGTTGATGAGAGATAAAAGGGAATCTCATCACTTGGACATAAAATTTACATCAATCAGGATATAGAAGAACATATCCCAACATAATAGTATGTGAATTAAAAGACATAACAGACAAAGTCTTTTAAAATGAGGAGGGTGAAAGGTTCCCTTACCGACATGGGTATCTTTCAAAACATACACCTCATAAAAGAAGGAAAATAAAACATTGATGTAAATACTCATAAAAGAAAGTATATTACAAAACGAGTAAAATAATGGGCAGTACATACACCACTCAAAGGAAATTGTGGCAAATGTAGCATAAATCTCACGGGTATAAAAGTGAGATGAAAAATCCCTTAGGAAAATTCGGCAGCCTAACGGTGCCACTCAAAACATCCAAAATGGATTGATGAGAGGAAATAGGGTCTCTCATCATATGAACTTAATAAGTATGGTAGGAGTAATATAAAAGAACATCCCAATCATATGAAATATGAGCTTAAAAGGAATGACATAAAAGAGTGTACTTAAAAAGAAAGAGAGGTGTAGGATCCCTTACCTCGGGTCTAACTTGACTCGATCGTTCTTTAACGTCCTGAATAATAAACTTGAGTTAATTTATACTTTCTTATGAACCTTCTTAAAGTTCATTATTCCTTTTATATCACTTATTTCAATGTTATAAACATTATGTAATCATTTAAGTAAATAATGTTTGTTCTTTCAATATTTGGTTCTTTAGTCGAAAATGGACTTCTTACATTTACATGTTGTTTGTGTGGTCAAAGTTTCATTATATACAGAATGATATTCATGATTTGGATATCATATATATCACATATATCCAGAATATACATGTATTTATAATATTACATAATCATTCAGAGGTAAGAAATGAAATGCACCGTTCATGGAGACGGTAAGCCGTACGTACGCATGAACGCTACTTTCATTTCTATCTCATAATTTAATGGAAAGAAACAATAATGATATAGAGGTATATTATAATTCCAGTATAAAATCATATATAATAACTTTAAATCCATCCTTTATACGTCCCACGTATGGCATTAACGAATCAAATCACTTTGAGGGGGCGGTAGTCCGCACTTCCTAAAATGAAATTATCGTGTTTACCCATAATGGAAACAATAATGGTATGAAATAAATGAAAAATAAATAAGATTAAGGAAATAATAAACATATTATATATCATATATAAAAATAGTGACATCATAATGGCCACCTTTGAAGGTGTTAAATGTGTATTGAACAATCATCGTTTCGGGAGGTAGAATTTCGCCATCCACGGAAACCGTATGTTCTTTAACCATTTGATGTAGTTGTGTGAGATTTTAGCTAGAATAAATCTTATAACAACATCCTAGTATATTGAAGATACTTTTGTTGTTACAAAATAAGTAAATAAAAAGAGTTTAGGGGGTTGGAGAAGCAAAATAAAACAAATGAACATGAGAGAATGAATTACCTTTAAAAGTGTAACTCCTATTGATTTGAGCCTAAAGGCTTCCATTGAAAGGATTCTGCCCAAAGGGAATCCTCTAGGATGAGGAGAGGGATGTGGAGAGAGTAAATGGGGATGGTATGGCCGAGCCAAAGGATTGAGGAGTGTGTGAAATGAGGTATAGGTGGGGGCCTTTTATAAGAGGAGAGGATGGGCACTTTTGGAAATCATGAAACTATTATTTTATTTTCAACATTGTTTCGAATTTCTAAGGTCCCACATTGATATATTTCAAATATAAGACGATAAGGCTTCGAAATATTCACATCCAATAGTTTTTGGACAATTGTAGGTTTTAGATATTACATTATCTTTCTATTTTATTTAAATTGTTAAATAATGAGGTCATCGTTGCATCATCATGATGTCGTAATTAAAATAATTTATTTAATATCTAAAAATTATAAAAAAAATACTATGATGTAGGAAATATTTTTAGATTTCTAATGAATATTTATAGTCAAAATCTGGACTTGTGTAACCCCACTTAAAAACTGTTTTAGTAAAACAACTCATGTTTGTGTCAATTTAATTTTAACATTAAATACATATATATTAATGTCATTTTACAACCAAAGTGGCTCCATGGGGTCCCCAAGATGACCCATGGGTTGTCTTGGTCGTCCATGAATCATCCAATAGGAGTAGGACAAGTGTCATGGTGTTTTCATATTTTTATAATATCATTTTTACCTTAAATTAAACTAATTACCTCTAATCGCGATTAATGAAAAAAAGTTACTATTCACCAAAAAATTATTTTCATCCCATTGAACCACATTTTACATAATAATGACAACCATGTATGTCGGATTTTCAAAATTCAATACACATTAGTGGTAAACTTTCATTTAACTGAAAAATCAGTTTGCTTGATTACCACTTAGTGGTTTCACTATTCATAAAAAATTGGAGTTTTTCAGAAAATTACCAAAAATTCACCCTAAGCTATATTTGATATTCCGAATTCAAAAATGATGTCTATATTACCTAATTCAAATAATATAAGTATAATTAATTAATTTAATAATTAACTCCCACTGTCAAAACAAATAGCGTGTTTTTAAGAAACAATAAGTATCAAAATATTGATAGTAGTTTAAGTCCGATTTAAAAGTGAAATTAATTCCAACGACCACTATTGGATTTAATGGTAAAAATATTTTCTAATTTCACTTTAAAACCAATTCAAATGATTATCTAATCATATAAATAAATTAGATTAAAAAGAGGTTTTGAATTAAAACACAACATTTTACACTATTCATTAAAAAATGAACTTTATCGGAAAAATACCAAAAAATTACACAAAGTAAAAAATTTGATGTCCTGATTCTAAAGAAGAGTTTTATTTGGTCCAAAATAATGTATAAGAGTGATCGAAACTATATTTAATGACAGTTCTCCATCAAAAGGCGATAAGTGAACCTTTAGTGAAAACTAGGGCATATACGCCTAAAATTGAATTCTTTCCGTATTTTAAGCCTCTATCCTTTATTGGATAAATGTAAAAACATTTAAGAACATATATAATCATATTTTAGTTATTTCTATCCATTCCTGCCAATACAACGGCTACATGTTAACTACCATTTTAAATAATATTATTTTATTATTAGAGTGAAACATAAGATTCCCAAGCAACTCGTTGTTGCGTGTTGGGTACGCCATCGAGCATAGCGTCCCCTTTAAAGTCATATTAATATTTTATTCACAAATATGGATAAATATAAAAATTTCATATTCTTTATTTACCTGGGGTGTTACATCCTTCCCCCCCCTTTTGGGAATTGCGTCCTCGCAATTTCAAAGTTGGGCATGGAAACATCCTTGAAAGTCCCACATCGGAACAAGAGTCGGTAAAACAATCACTTTAAAATAAAGAAAGATAAGTACAGAGGTCACCCAAGTTATCCCATACTAGGATTACATGTAGGAAAAAATGGACATGGAGGAGAAAACATAGGGTCATGTTCTGATGGAGAGTGATAGAAAACATGTTTAGGAGAAAGTTATCAATAAGAAAATCACAAACTTTTGATGGGTTAAATGGTATTCGATTCCCCAGTAGGAAAAGTTAATAGATAGAATTTTTTTTAAGTTACTTTTTGTTGAGGAATTTATTCATAAGGAAACATAATCACTTATCATGTTGACTTTCAACTTTTACTAGATTCTTTAGTCAAACTCATATTTTTTTCCAAAAGGTGAGTATTTAGGGAGACTTTTTCGCATTAAGAGTACTATAATCAACTTCTAGAGAATCACCTAGTCCACCAAAGATAAATATATACTTCCCATATCTTTAGACCTTAACCAAAACCAAAACCAAAAAGGTTAGTACAAGGTCAGATAATCCAGAAAAGGATAACCCTTTAAAAAGAAAATCTATGCTTAATCTCTAAAATTTGTCCAACAAAACCCAAAGTTCAAAGAGGAACACCCGATAAACAATTTTTCCATAAAATTCTTCAAAGTAAACCAATATAAGATTGAAATCCAAATATTTTAAGGATTTAGTCACATAGTCTTCCAAGTTAAATTGTAACATTTATCTCCAAACAACATCAGTTGCTCCTAAAGTCTCGTATTGAAAAGTAATTAACCTAATCACATATACTCCATGATAGGTTAATCATTTTCATAAATAACCCAAAATCAACTTACTCTTAATTCATAAAATCATATAATTAGAAAGAATCAGTCAAACTAACTAGGGACTTCACGTAGTCCAGTAGTAGGCGATAAATACCAGTCGCACTTTGGTTGTGGGTTCGATTCCCGCAGCTTTGTCTGACGTGACGGGTAGTCACACGGTCTGTGTGTTGTCCTTTTTCCAATACTATATAATTCTCAAATCATTCCCCAAAAAGGGATAAAATCATCAAAAATGATCATTACATATTTTAACCTCAATTTTAACTCAGGCCTTTCATTTTCCAGCACATCATATAATAACCCATAATTACCTCAAAAGTAAGTATCATATAAACTCTAATGGTTACCTTTATAATTATTACCTGAACTTCCACATCGATTTGTCATCTCGTACATGATGCATTAAAGATCATACCAAGGTTCAATTGGTTGATCATGACTCCTTGATAGTTGGTTTAGGACAACCACGAGTTTCCTCATTGAATCCTCTATTTTTTCTAGTATCTTAATCACAGAACCACCACAGTTTCCTTCAAACCTGTTGTCTCTTTGGGGCCTGCTAGATCCATCCATTCACTAAAAAAAGAAATGTCAGTGTGAGTATATCAACAAAACCATCATGTACTAATGGGGAAGGGAAACACTAAGATACACTTACTCTTTCACTTTATCTAAAACAAGGACTCTTTCTGAAATTCTAGCCATTATGGTAATGCCACTTATGATTAAAGAATACCCTAACCTCTAAAGTTATCTAAACCAACCTTTGATACCAACTATAAGGCCCCAGCCTTAAACCTTACATAATCTTGAGTTATCACAAGATTACACGTTGATGATCTTTTCAGGTTTAGAGTTTTAGAGAATTAGATCATGAAAATTTCATTACATTCCACATTTAAACAAAGTGGTTACATAAAAGACAGTATTAATTATTCCCATCAACGGAAACATATTGAAAATAAAACATGGATTCTTTCTTGACACATCCTCAACACTATCATCACATCATGTACCTTTCCCTTGACCTGTGAAAAACATTTCAAAAACTTGGGACGAGCATAAAAATCTCAGTAAGGGTTATAAAAAATATGGAAAGGAAACATGAGTTCATATATACATAAGAATGAAATCATACTTTACCCATAAAACAAAGGCATATTAACATACCTCATCAAACCATGAATAAATCATAGAAATCATAAGACATAAAGGTAACTTGAGGAATTCATAACATTCTTACGTAGGGAGTAACCCTCTTGGTTACATTTGGAATACCCATCACAGTATATTCCTTATATCTCTTCGGATAATCCTTAACGTTTCACTCCTTCGCGTTACCCAATGCATTGGAGAGCTATATCGGGTTCACCCGCCCTTAGTTTATCACGGAACCACCCGTTTTCATAACAATGACCTAGAACCATAACATAAACGTATCACATAAAACATGCATAAAGGAAAGAAAAAATTTCCACATTTCAATCACAATATTACATTTTAGTATTTTGAAATAATAAATCCATACAAAAAGAAACCATTTCCAAAACCATTTAAAACATTTAATAAGGAGAATTTTGAATCAATGTGTCCCATACCACCTTGAAGCTTTTAACATTTTAAAACATTAATATCCATATAAATAAATCCTTAAAACCATTTTGAAAACATGTATATTAATAAGAACAAATCATTAAAACATTTAAAGCAATATTTTGGTTAAAGGGTTTTTACCAAAATTAGAGACACTTGAATACAATAATTGAGGAATAACATTTAATCAGAACTTTATAATATCATGAGAATAAATGGATTCATGATATAATATTCCAAATGACAGTATATACACCATATAAGAGTGAATTGGTGCATAACAATAATGAAGTCTCAATAGGGATGTAAAATGTGATGAAATCCCTTATAAAGAAGGTGTCCTTAAGTTAAGGATAAATCAATCTCAAAAATTATGTGTGACAAATATAAATACACCCAATATAATTGGATATTTAGTGTAAAACAATAAAAGGTCATTCACACATATTCAAAGGATGACATATTCAATAACTACATGTTGAACCCAAAGAAATCGAAATTGGGTTAAAACGTTCCCTTGGTAAAATTCGACAGCCTAAACGGCGTCACTTCAAAAATTCAGAAAATGAGTTGATGAGAGATAAAAGGGAATCTCATCACTTGGACATAAAATTTACATAAATCATGATATAGAAGAAGATATCCCATCATAATAGTATGTGAATTAAAATACATAACAAACGAAGTCTTTTAAAATGAGGAGGGTGAAAGGTTCCCTTACCGACATGGGTATCTTTCAAAACATACACCTCGCAAAAGAAGGAAAATGAAACATTGATGTAAATACTCATAAAAGAAAGTATATTACAAAATGATTAAAATAATGGGCAGTACATACACCACTCAAAGGAAATTGTGGCAAATGTAGCATAAATCTCACGGGAATAAAAGTGAGATAAAAAATCCCTTACGAAAATTCGGCAGCCTAACGACGCCACTCAAAACTTCCAAAATGGATTGATGAGAGGAAATAGGGTCTCTCATAATATGAACATAATAATTACAGTAGGAGTAATATAAAATAACATCCCAATCATAGGAAATATGAGCTTAAAAGGAATGACATAAATGAGCGTACTTAAAAAGAAAGAGAGGTGTTGGATCCCTTACCTCGGGTCCGACTTGACTCGATCGTTCTTTAACATCTTGAATAATAAACTTGAGTTAATTTCTACATTCTTATGAAACATCTTAAATTTAATTATTCCTTTTATATCCCTTATTTCAATGTTATAAACATTATGTAATCATTTAAGTTAATAATGTTTTTTCTTTCAATATTTGGTTCTTTAGTCGAAAATGTACTTCTTACAATTACATGTTGTTTGTGTGGTCAAAGGTTCATTATATCTAGAATGATATTCATGATTTGGATATCATATATATCATATATATCCTCCATATACATGTATTTATAATATTACATAATCATTTAGAGGTAAGAAATGAAATGCACCGTTCATGGAGACGGTAAGCCGTACATACGCATGAACGCTACTTTCATTTCTATCTCATACTTTAATTGAAAGAAAAAATAATGATATAGAGGTATATTATAATTCCAGTATAACATAATATATAATAACTTTAAATCCATCCTCTATACGTCCCACGTATGGCATTAATGAATCAAATCACTTTGAGGGGGCGGTAGTCCGCACTTCCTAAAATGAAATTATCATGTTTACCCATAATGGAAACAATAATGGTATGCCATAAATGAAAAATACAGAAGCTTAAGGAAATAAAAAACATATTATATATCATATATAAAAATAGTGACATCATAATGGACCCCTTTGAAGGTGTTAAATGAGTATTGAACAATCATCGTTTCGGGAGGTAGAATTTCACCATCCACAGAAACCGTATGTTCTTTAACCATTTGATGTAGTTGTGTGACAGTGAAGCTCGAATAAATCTTATAAAAACATCCTAGTATGTTGAAGATACTGTGTTTTCTACAAAAGAAGTAAATAAAAAGAGTTTAGGGGGTTGGAGAAGCAAAATAAAACAAATGAACATGAGAGAATGAATTACCTTTAAAAGTGTAACTCCTTTTGATTTGAGCCTAAAGGCTTCCTTTGAAAGGATTCTGCCCAAAGGGAATCCTCTAGGATGAGGAGAGGGATTTGGAGAGAGTAAATGGGCAGGGTATGGCCGAGCCAAAGTCTTGAGGAGTGTGTGAAATGAGGTAGAGGTGGGGGCCTTTTCAAAGAGGAGAGGAGGGGAACTTTTGGAAATCATGAAACTATTATTTTATTTTCAAAAGTGTTTCGAATTTCTAAAGTCCAAAATTGATATATTTCGATGATAAGATGATAAGGCTTCAAAATATTCCAATCCAATAGTTTTTGGACAAGTGTAGGTTTTAGATATTACATTATCTTTTCATTTTATTTAAATCGTTAAATAATGAGGTCATCATTGCATCATCATGATGTCTTAATTAAATTAATTTATTTAATATCTAAAAATTATAAAAAAATATTATGATGTAGGAAATCATTTTAGATTTCTAATTAATATTTATAGTCAAAATTCAGACTTGTGTACCTCCAATTAAAAACTGTTTTAGTAAAACAACTCATGTTTGTGTCAATTTAATTTTAACATTAAATAAATATATATTAATGTCATTTTCCAAACAAAGTGGCTCCATGGGGTCCCCAAGTTGACCCATGGGTTTTCTTGGTCGGACATGACTCATCCAATAGGAGTAGGACAAGTGTCATGGTGTTTTCATATTTTTATAATATCATTTTTACCTTAAATTACACTAATTACCTCTAATCGCGATTAATGAAAAAAAATTACTATTCACCAAAAAAAATTATTTTCATCCCATTGAACCGAATTTTACATTATAATGACAACAATTTATGTCGGATTTTCAAAATTCAATACACGTTATTGGTAAAATTTCATTTAACTAAAAAATCAGTTTGCTTGATTACCACTTAGTTGTTTCACTATTCATCAAAAATTGGAGTTTTTCAGAAAATTACCAAAAATTCACCCTAAGCTATATTTGATATTCCGAATTCAAAAATGATGTTTATATTACCTAATTCAAAGAATATAAGTATAATTAATTAATTTAATAATTAACTCCCGCTGTCAAAACAAATAGCGTGTTTTTAAGAAACAATAATTATCAAAAGATTGATACTAGTTTAAGTCCGATTTAAAAGTGAAATTATTTTCAATGACCACTATTGGATTTAATGGTAAAAATATTTTCTAATTTCACTTTAAAACCAATTCAAAAGATTATTTAATCATATAAATAAATTAGATTAAAAATAGGTTTTGAATTAAAACACAACATTTTACATTATTCATTAAAAAATGTACTTTATCGGAAAAATACCAAAAAATTACACAAAGTAAAAATTTGATGTCCCGATTCTAAAGAAGAGTTTTATTTGGTCCAAAAGAATGTATAAGTGTGATCAAAACTATATTTAATGACAGTTCTCCATCAAAAGGCGATAAGTGAACCTTTAGTGAAAACTAGGGCATATACGCCTAAAATTGGATTCTTTCCGTATTTTAAGCCTCTATCCTTTATTGGATAAATGTAAAAACATTTAAGAACATATATAATCATATTTTAGTTATTTATATCCATTCCCACCAATACAACAGCTACATGTTAACTACCATTTAAAATAATATTATTTTATTATTAGAGTGCAACGTAAGATTCCCAAGAAACTCGTTGTTGCGTGTTGGGTACGCCATTGAGCATAGAGTCCCCTTTAAAGTCATATTAATATTTTATTCAAAAATATGGATAAATATGAAAATATCATATTCTTTATTTACTTGGGGTGTTACATCAAAATTTCATATAGAATATAAACAATGCATATTTGCATAATCAAAAATCTACATCATTATGATGAATTAAAAAAGAATTTTAGAAGACCCAATTTACAGCCCTCTTGTGTATATTTTTATATTTGGACATAAGAATTTTGATTAAAAGAGAGATTCAGGAAAAGGCTATAATAAGGTTAAAGTATAAGGTCTATACAAAGAAGGAAATGACTGATCAAAGAGAAGGAATGTGATTGGATCAACCTCCTTATTTTAATGGTAAAAAATATATAAACTGTAAATCAAAAATGATTTTATATATGAGGAATCCAGGAATCAATATCTACCCTAATATCATTACTCCTTAGATAATTCTTGAAAACCATGCAACATTGACTGCAACTACATAGGCTATGTGTGACAAAAATTAAAAATCTATAAATTATATTATTTTTGTTCATGGACCTATGGAATTCAACTATGTATCAAAATTTTATACTTCATATCAATTATGGAAAACCATTTAATTTTCTTATGAAGGAATAGGCAATGTAAGACAAATGAGTTCTGAAACAGCGAAACAAAAATTTGATACATTCAGTATTCCTGATAGAGAAAGTATCACTCAGATGAATGGAAGGCATTGAGTGATTATAAATAATATTATAGATTTAGGTGATCATATCAAACAATCATCTCAAGACTTGAATTTATTGATCGTACATACAACTAAATGGAATGGTATATCATCTACAATTCGATAAGCATCACTTGTCAAAAATATGATCATGTGAGAATTAATTGTGACAGATATGATGTATAAAAATGAAATGAAAAATGAATCTGAAGATCATAATGGCTTAGTGAAATATGTTAATACATAACTAATGATAAAATATCAGAAGAAATGAAAAAAATAAGTTAGAGGATAATGAAATTTAGATTCATTTGATTCTTAAATGGAAATGGCTGAATTAGATAATAAATTTAGAATTATTTTTAAGATGAAAAGATGTTTTATAAATACTTTAAAAGTGAAGATAAAGAATATAGGGGATTTAGATGTTATGAATTCATGGAATTAGATCATATAAGAAATTTAAGTACCCATTTAAAAGGAGAAATATGGAAGACATAAAAGATATAACAGAAAAATGATGACTTTGAACATAAAGGAAAAATCGAAAATAATGATACTTGGAGTGTTTCTGATGACTCTCGTAGCTCAACAAAATATGATTCAGAAAATAAAAAATCAAATATGAAATAAAATGTGTGTTTCATGGAATAAGAAGATATGATACAAACATATTTTTCATCTAATTTTAATTTTATTCCAAATTATTCAGATAACAAATTAGGATTCCTACTTCAAAATTCTAGAAGGAAAATATAAGTCTTTATTAAAGAAACAAAAATTGTTAAAAATTATTCACAATGTAATTTGAGGAGAACAGATTCCTTACTAAAAAACCCTCAAGAGTTAATTGAAAATTTTAATTCATCTACAACAAACTGTTATTATTATGAAAATAATATTACTAAATTACCAGATGAAGTAGAATCATATAAATGTACTACTATCTTCATTAAAAAAGTAGAAAAATTTCTAAATAAAATTCATGGTAAAATGTTATTATATTGAAAATCCTTTTTTATAGTAAATAGAGATGAAAATTTATATTATAAAAGAATTATTTTTTTCGCAACTCAAAAACTGTTACTTGTAATTTTTTTTTGTAACAAAATAAAAAATAGAAAAACATTTATTTACGAAGTTCTAAAATTAGTGGAATTTAAAAGGATTTAATTTTAAATATCTTATCTGAAGTAAATATGATTTATCAAAATACAATTTAAATATGGATTCCTATATATTTTCTAGCTAACACTACCAGACCTAAAAGGATTTGGGTACCAAAACAAACACCTACTTAAATTTCCACTAAAGGAAATAGGTAACAAAAAATTGAAATGATATATGGTATATGGATAGTGTATTCTCCTGGAATTTGAGTGGAAACTCATCAAATGTCAATACAATGACTCAACTATTTAAGTTTCTAGTATCATTTAGAGATACTGCAAAAGGATAGATAATGGGAATTGGAACTATTGGAGATCCAAAAACAGCCTCAATCAACTATGTAATATATGTAGAAGGGATATACCAAAACCTAAAAGGTATCTCTCAACTCTATGATGATGGATATTATGTTGATTTTTCAAAAAATACTTGTTCTATTTTTAAAGACAAACTACACAAGTTTATAGGACCATGAACTGATAATGTTTATACATTGGATTTAAATTCTGCGCAAAAATAGAAATTGAATATTTTAACTACTAAGATTAATGTGTCTTGGATATGAAATAGAAGGCTTGGTCATTGTAAATTTTATGCATTACATAAATTACATATGATACCAGTAGTTTTTGATTTACCAATTCTTATGGTTGACAGTGATAGATTTTGGGATTTCGCCGAAATTGGAAAGAAACATAAATCTTTCTTCAAATCTATTAACAAAATTCCTACATCAAAACGTTTAGAACATATTCACATGGTACTATTTGGACCATGAATAGTATAAATATTGGCTGGATAATTATATTTATATTTTGTAGTTGATGACAACTCTATATTTACTTGGATTAAAAATCTAAATCTCAAAAGTGATAATATTACCATTTTTTATTGTTTTTGAAAAAAAATTTAAAATGAAAATTGTTTTAAGATAATGTAATTATGAACTAATAATGGTGGAGCATTTGATAATCATGAATTCAATGTCTTTTTTCAAATCTAGGTATTAAACAAACATTATCTGCACCTAGAAAACCTCAAAAAAATATGATTTTTTTATGAAAAAATAGAACTATTAAGGAAAGTCTAGGACCATACCAAATGAATACATCCTATATAGTTACATATGGGATGAAGTTATAATCATAGCCCGATATATCATGAATAGAGTTTTAATATTTCCAATATTAAAAAAGTCACCTTTTGAAATTTGGAATAATAGAAAACCTGTGGTTTTGTACTTTAAATTTTTTAGGTTGTAAGGTGTAAATCATGAACAGTAAGGATAATCATAGTAAGTTAGATCCAAAACATAATACATAAATAATTTAAGGAAATTCTACTACCTATATTTCTTGTAGAGTGTTTAATAAAAAGTTACGTATGGTTGAATAATCTGTTCATGTGATGTTTAAGGAAACATGACCTTTTATTAAAGAGAAAGATCAAACTAACGCAACTACAGAAACTTCTAACAACATTATAGTTGAAAACATGAAAATTTATTTTTAAATTAACATAAATAAAATTTAGTCTAGTTCATAAGATGATGATAATGATAAAACTAAAGGTCTTTTACATAGAAAGTCTAGAACCTTAATGAATCATCCTTTTGAAACACTAATCGGAGACATAGAAATAAGAATTTGAAATGAAAAAAAATACCGAAATCCACTTTCATTTTTCTACCCTTCTATCTAAAATAGAGCCTATATCTCTTGAAGAGGCCTAAGAAGATGATATTTGGATGTCAGCAATGAAAGATGAGCTATACCAATTCAAAATGAATGATGTTTGGGAATTAATTAAAACACCATAAAATTATCTAGTTATAGGAACTAAGTGGGTCCTTATAAATGAATATGATGTACAAGGGATTAAATCTAGAAAAAATGCCAGATTATTAGATAAATGATAAAATGTAGAAGAATGTATAGATTATGATGAATACTTTTCCATTGTATCAATATTAGAATCAATTGGAGATATTGTACCTTATTTATCTCATATGACCATTAAATTATTTTATATGGATGTTAAATTAGCATTTTTTACGGGATATTTAGAGGAAGAATTGTATGATTAATAACTTCATGTTTCTAAAATCTCTCAAAAACTAGATTCAATTTTTAAACATTCTAATGCTCTATATATACATAAAAATATCATTAATCTTGGTATGAATGACTAATTACTTTTATTTTGAAATATTTATTTACTAATGGAATAATAAATCCAAATCATTTTATGAAGGCCATTTTTCTTAATATACTATTTTATCTAATATATTTTGATGATTTTATTTTTGGATCAACCAATAAATAACATTGTAAATATTTTTTAGAACAAATCCAAAATGAATTTTAAAAGATTGTGATTGGATAATTGAACCTCATTTTACTACATCAAATTTATCAATAAGATTATAGAAATTTCTTAAACAAATGTAAATATATTTCTAATTTATTTAAATTTTTTTATCTTGAGAAAAACAAGAAATATACAACTATTGGGTTTACCATTATAAAACATGATTTAGATGAAGCTAGAAAACTAGTTTACAACAAGGTATATAGAGGTATAATTTGTAGCATATTATATTTCAATGCTGTCAGACCTGATATTATGTTTTATGTATTTTTATTTGCATGAATTCAAACAAATTCTTATGAATCTCATCATATAGATATAAATTTTTTTAGATGTTTAAAGAGAACTACATTTCAATAACTTCATTATATAATTTTTTTTAATTTTTTTCTAATATCGTATTCTGATGCTGATTTTGGAGGCTGTATATTTGATATAAAAATTACCTCAAGAACCTATAACTTTTTAGTAAAATCATTAGTATCATGGTCATGTAATAAATGACACTCAGTTTCCCTATCTACATCCGAGGTAGAATATGTATCTGTAGGTAGTTTTTGTGCACCTATATTGAGGATAAATAACACACTGATGGACACTAGATTAAATTTTAATCAAACACCTATTTTGAGTGGTAATATAATTTATATATTTATTTCAAAAAAAAACAATTAGTCACTCATGAACTATGCATATTAATATCATTCATCATTTTCTAAGGAATTGTGTTCTTGAAAACGATATATATATATATATAGAATTTGTAAATTCTGAATATCATCTTGCTAATATCTTTTCTAAACTGGTTCACACTATATGTTTTTATTTTATAAGGACATTTTAGGTTTATTTAATTTTGAAAAATGATAAGTTTTTAATAATATTAATTTTAAATATTAATCGTATTTTATTTACTTGATTATTCCATATTATTTCTGTTAAGAATATTTATTGATTAAATTAAATCCGATTTGTTTTAATTGTTTCCCTGTACATTTTAGTAATTTTATTTTATTCTTGAATTTATTCATGCCATGTGTTTTTATAAATTTTAATTATTATCTTTTGTAATGACAAGGGAAACAGGGGACTGTCTAAAACGTTTTGAATATCAAACCTTCTAGACTCTCTAACCCTTGTCAAATACTAAATCCCTTATTTTCATTTATCTACCAATATTTACCTATGTTATATTTTGAAATCCTAAAAATCCAAAAACCTCAGAGCTTTAATTTCTCAGAAATGACGAAAATTAATATAATCGAATAAGGAAAATCCAATGACCTGAAGCATCAGAAAATATTTGAAATAATGATTCTATGATAAAATTTATTTTATTTCAAATTGCTCTGTCAGAAAAAAAAATAATACTAAAAAAAGAGCTAGCGATTTACCGATTGGAATCTATGTGCAATGAGGAGAATATAGTATTCCTTTATGGGGTAGAACTGTAATATTTATGTACCTGTGATCAGTTCAGTTTTTTTGATTCTGAAGAAATATTTTTTAGAAGAATAGTATATAAAGTCTTTTTAGTTTCATTGATTGATATTTCTCAAATATTGAACATTCATCATGAGGTATTATTTCATTTCAATCTATGATCTATCAGAGATAATGACTATATGTTTTAAGACTTTATTCCTTATCTATATGGTTTAACAAATATTAGAGAAATTTTTTTCAAGGATCTAGGGGAAAACTATAAAATCATAGTTAAGTGTATTAAGACAGAATTTTATACTGGAGTGGCTGATATAGAGAATATTCTATATAAAAAAATTTATTTCATGTTTTTTAATTAGAGAAATACATATGAATTTACCAAGGTATTTATTTTGGTATTTTAATTACTGTTGTCTACCAGATGCTAGGATGACTTTTTATCCTTATGGAAGTATAATCTCTCCATTTTTTCAAATTAATGATTTGTAACTATATTCTAGAATCAAATTTCATCATAGTAGTGTAATCATTTTGTTAATATTGAGGAAATTTGGATTTAATTGGAGTATAATCAAAGTAAAACACATTCCATTTTTTGTAGATGGCTAACAATGATAAGGATTGTTTTATCGTTGCATTAAAAGATCAACTGGTAATGAAGGAATTGGTAAAACTAGAGGTAAAAGACCATCCAAACCTACCCAATGAAAATTTAGTCTATTTGAAGAAGAATAATAAGAATATTAAGAAGTGTATATTCAAGAATAATTGGTTGTAAACTGTGAAAAATAGTAGATCAAACTCTTGTAGAACTAATGTTGGGTTCAGGTGAGGATACCAAGTTAGTACATTTAGAAGAAACTATCCTATAGGAAGATATACATGTCAAATTCTGTATTAGTAATCATTGAATATTGATTTACCAGTTGTCTTGGATAAAGAACCACCTAGTTAAGAATAAAAACATTTTATCAGAACTGAAAATTTGGAAAATAAAGTTGTTAATAATTTATATTTCTCTATTTCACATCATGTTGACGAAAGAAAAAAAAATCAAAAACTGAATACAAAATAGATGTTCTTGATAGTATGTCTTGTTTAAGTGAAAAAATAAATTGAAACCCATGTGGATAAGAAAATGGAAAAATCTTGTTCCAGATCTCTAGAAATTGTGGCAGTTGGTCAATCACAACATCCAGATTAAAGGATATCTAATTCCCTATTAAATTTGTTTGAGAAGCTTGTGATGAAGTTTAATAAGTCTCAGGAAGAGAATTTCAGAATTAAAAAAGATATGGGAGTTGCAAAAAAAGTTACAACATCTTAATGAACATTCTGTTTTTGAGAAGTAATTTGATACTTTCAAGAGATATATTCTGAATGAAGTTTGATATATAAAGTCTAATTTTGTTTCTATGTAAAAATTAGCTGATGTAATGTTGTATTTGGGGACTCAATTTTAATCATGAAAATTTTGTATTGGTTAGACCAATACATATAACTCTTCTCTTACAACCTGTCTATATCTGATTTGAAGATTTTGTGCAATAACCTCTTTCATGGTAGATATAAATGATCATTTTAGAAATATTCTATTCAATTTTATCCCTCTATCAATTCTGCTGGACAATCAGAAATTTCATGTTGACCATATGACATAGAATGAACGAGGATTCAGATTTATACTGAAAAAATTCCCAGAAACGTTAGATCAAATTATGCCACAATATGAGACTTTTCAAGACTTATTTAAATTAAATCTCATTTTGAATTTTCATATCAGTTTAGATTCTAGAATTTTAATTATGAAATTGGCCGATAGTCTAAAAAATAAGTTGATGTTACTGATGGCAGAGTTGAAAGATATGATTGAAGCTGCTCAAAATCATTAGTACCTTATCCAAGAAAACTGCTACACAATCTTTCATAACCAAACCATTTCAGTTTACTAAACATCTCTCCCAGTCCAACTGAATATTGTATTTATAATATTTTTGATAAATTAATCTTTTAATTTTTAATGTTTTTTATGTTATTTCATATTTTCTAAGTTTCTATCTAGATGCCAAAAATCTTGTCTTATTTATTAAAATAGTTTATTATAACATTAAATTATATATTTGGGAAAAATAATCATGTTTTTTCATTTTCAACACATTCTTTTTGATCTCACAAAAGGGTGAGAAAATTGGATAAACACAACATTTCTTTTCATTTATGTTTATCAGAATAATTTGGTAAAATAAAATTTTGAACTATTTTATTTTCTATTGTTAGAAAAATTTTAATTTATATTTTTAATTTTATTTTTTTTGTGATCATAAAAAATGGGGAGATTGTTAGGATTGTCTTGTATCAATAGTACTCTTTAAATACTATTGATTATGATGTTCATAAACACCCTTGTTTGGTTTACTAATGATATTTCCATATTTTTATTTCAATAAATTAATATTCATTATATTACATATTTTGGAATTATATTCATGCTTATTATTTTCATGGAATATTCATTAATGTATTATGAATTCTCCTAGTCGTATTTGGGGAATACTATTCATATTGTACATTGAAGAACTTAAGATAAGTATAGGACCCTATTTTTGAATTTTACCTTCCACAGAATGATCTATGCATATGGTTAATCTACCCTAAAATGATAGAATTATATAGATAATGACCATTATGTCTGGATGAAATCATTCATTTGAAAAATAGAAAAATTATTGTTAAATAACCCTACAAAACAATGGAACCTTACGTTTGAGTAATAGTTGTATGGATCATCAACCGTGCATTTTTTATCAACCTTATATTGTCTACCATATGTTTGGAGATTGAACACAATATACATGGACCATAAATTTGGTATTTTTTCTTTTTATAAAGTAATAATATGTTTGAATTTTCATTATCATATTATTGAATATACATTTATTCAGTGTATAATGTAACAGTCTTTATAGAATATCAAGACAATTTGATGCTCATTTTTCAAATGATTCAAATAATGAAATGATTGATTAAATGAATTATAATTAGTGGGTAAATTCCCTCGTATTATTAAGAGATGTTACAACAACTATAAACTGTCTTAGTAATTTGAATTCAAATTATTTCATAGGCAATTTTCAGGAATCTGAAATTAAAATATAGGCTCACTTATTTACACATTATATTTTTGTATTTACTCTATATTTGTGTGTGTATGATTAAATTAAGAATATATATTGAGATATATATTCGTAGATATTATAACACCCCGATCCCAATTACCCAGAGTTGGTGCATTATTACATAACATATGCATGATATAAGGAATAATGTCCCAAAAGGCTGATTAGTTTAGTATCCTTATAAGATGTAGATAAATTCATATGTTTTACATTTCATCCTGAAATAAAATCATCAAAAACATTTTATCCCCTTTTGATCACACTTATATATTTATCCTATTCCTGCAGGTCAACCATAAAATTTTTCTTCACATCCAGGAAAAAATAAAACATTGAAAGGGGTGAGATCAGATTCTCAGTAAGGATAATAATATAGGGGAAGCATTTATAATTATTCATAACACTTAAAGGCAATATATAAAACAAAAAAAATCCCTTAAATATAAATATTAGCATAATATTACAAAGATAAATTTAAATAATTCCATTTACTTATTCACATGGATATTATACTAATCTAATAATCCATTTTAATATCAATAAACAATTTCATATTGATGGAATTCATAATACCAAACATCATAACCACATATTCATTACCTTGTTCCAAGACAACGAATAAGACTTTTTCAATTCCTTGATCCAAGAAACTTGTTTGTCACATGAGACCTACCAATGAATCGAGGCGCTATAACAGGCTCCACCCTTCACTTACTATGTTTACTGCATTCCACATATGAAAAGGTTTAAACATAACATAAACATTCTTTTTAAAAAATCATATAAAAAGTCATTAATTAATCCATAAACCATGAATTGTGTAAAAATAACACATCCACATTCAAAAATATCACAAACATTCAATGCAATATTTATGATTCTTATGATAATAAATTAACTTCAAACAATATTAAAATCAATCAAGGATTTTTATATAGATGATATAAAAACTTTTTAAGAGAAATATTTCTCCCTATTTCGAAATCATTTAAAAGTCATGTAATTATGAAAGAAAAACTTTATTTTGAAAATATTCTTATTATCATGTAAGGAATTATTCGAAGGGGTTATAACAATGAAAAATAGATTCACCCCCAATATATGTTAAGAAAAACATTCTTTTCTTCATTTGGTTGAAAAGGTCCTAAACAACCATGTTTGGAAAACGGCGCAATGATTACACTATAAATTTTTTATAAAATGAAAAAAATGATATAAATTACATTAACCTATAGTTTAGTAAATATTAAAAATATTTTGAAATATTTATTTAAGAAACATAGATGTAGATGATATAGAGGTCCCGGAAGATACTCACGTGTAAACAACCTCTGATAATGAAGAGATGATGGAATTAACCCTTAAATTGTACTTTCACTTTGTAAGGGTTAAATTAAAATCATGTATAATAGTTAAATAATTGTTATTAAATTATAAAATAACTATATACATAACTATGATATCATATATGGTCCTTTAATACAGCTTTGATAATAATATTTCAGTAGTATAATCTTTTCAGGTGTTAACTTATTCGTTTTCCATTATATGATTAGTTATGTAAGCCATGATTGTTATATATAAGATGTATTTGATTAATATAAATATTGATATTATGTTCATATACTTTATTATTAATCATAAAATGAAAATTATTCTTGAATGGTTACAAGGGGAAAGAATCTGATCGCATTCGCGGAGACGGTAATCTGTACGTACTCATGAGCGACAATATCATTATATTGTTGGTGATATCAAATGTAATTTAATGGTATTTCATATATAAAGAATAATTATCATGTTATATTTATTAATTACATTGATTATACTCATTAATATATCCATAAAAAATAATTAAGTGTTTGAATAACAAACCACACCATGACGTGGAGACAATAAGTCGTACGTATGCACGTATGGTGACATTGTCATTTATAGGATGAGTAGACTAAAGAATACGGTTTTACCCTATTTATAATAACATCCCACTATTTATATGGTACTGGGGTTATTATTTTGGTTTGTAATCAAATATATAAGAAGGGGAAGAATAAAAGAACATGAATGTGGGTGGTGAAATTATTACATATTCTTAGGGTATTTTCATTTGAGTTGATCCAAAGGGAAACATAGGTTTGCTTTCTGATTAAAATAAAGACTCTAGGTTGATGTGAGGGATTTTGGATGGATATTTGGGTAGGTTTTTCTGATCCAAATGGATTTGGAGTTATAAAATTAAGAGAAGGGGATGTACCATTTTATAAAATAGGTGCAGGTCACGTTAAGAAATGTTTGAAATATTATTTTATAATAAAATCAAATTCAGTTTATAATGGATAAAAAATAAATTTTTTGAGGATAATATGGGGAAGAGTAGAAAATATCACAACTAATAGGATTCAGACAAGTTTAGGTCACCATATTAACCAATTCATTTATATTTAACTCTTAGTTATGTAGTTTGACATTTACCATGCATCTTGGTAATTTTTATATAATATGGTTAATAAATATAATATAATAAGAATAGATAACCCCAAGTTGTTAATTTTAAATATATATAACCTTATATAATTCTTTTGCAAAACAATTAAATTTTAGAAATGTTATATCAATTAATAATATATTATTTGTTTTCAAAACTCAATTATGCCAATTTTGACACTATTTAGTATTTCGTTTTTGTGAAAATCATAACAACATGATTAGTTCGAAAAAAATTATTTAGTCAACCCTAACATGTGCTATTAACATATAAAATTAGAATAATTCATTAAAAGTCTCAAATTAGATTTATTTGGAAATTAAAAACATCAAATATTTTAATCATTCATTATTAAGTTAATTACTGCATCATCATTGTGTTCTAAATAAATTAAATTATTAAATGTTTAAAAATTATAAATAAAATTAAATTATGTAGGAAATATTTTTATATTTATAATTAATATTGATTGTCGAAATTATATCGTGTTTAGCCTTATATATTAAAATGGTTTTGTTATTAATCATTGAATTTAACTCTTTTAAATCGTCATTAACTAAAATAATAATAAATGTCCTAATCTAATCCAAGTGATCCAAAGGGGGTCATATTTTTTCGTAAGGTTTTTTTGGATGAATGAAACTCATCCAATAGAATTTTTATGGCTGTTAGGGTAACTATAATATCTTTTTTACCCTTAATTACCCTATTTTCCCATAACCATGGTAAATAAAAAGTAAAAGATACAATCCATCAAAAATTAATTTCATATTATTGAACCATATTTTACTTACTGATGTTAATCGTGACTCTATAATATTTGAAATTAAATTCATACGGGCAGTAAAAATATGTTTTATTCCAATTTTCAAATGCTCACAGTTGTTGGCTAAAAGATGGGAAAAAGTTCAATTAAATTTTATATTTCTAAATTTATTATAAAATGAATCAAATCTATTAAATTGAATATATATAGGTATTATGAATCTATTTTGACCTAAAATATATTAATATAAAATAACTAATTACATAAATAAAATGTCGGTTTTAAATAATAATGTAGTGTTTCTCACGATTCATAAAAAACATAATATTTTTATAAATATACCAAAAATTCACCATAAGCTAATTTTGATATTCCGAATCGAAAAATGAAGTCCACTTTAAAAAATAAATTTTATAAAATTTCAAAAATTTGGTATTACTTTTCATAATGGCTACTTTGATTGGTCATTGTGTTTTAAAACTCCATGTTGTGTACAATGCGAGCTACTGCATTATTCAGAGTGAAACATACCTTGGAACCTTGGGGTGTTACATATATATTATGATACCTATTCAATATTGTATATATATTCTTATGAATATATTTTACAAATATACTACAATAAATGACCAGACACTGTTTTTCTATAGAATATGCTATAATAGAGATATAAGTATTCAAAATTTACTATTTTCTATAAGTCACCATTTTCTATTCATTTGTAATTTTAGTTCAAATATCTATTAAAACTGAATCACTCTGGAAGTTTTTTTATTGATGAATTTATTTTTTTAATGAAGAAGAACAATCTGACATTAGTTTTTGTTCAATTGTAAAGTTCAACTGAAACCCTTTATAATAAATATATTTTTATTGTGAGTTTTAAATACTCATACTCAGTTGTGTTGGAGTATGAGATTCTTGATCTAAGATATGGTTTATCAGTTCTCTATTATATTAATAGAATACTCTATTTCTAGACGTATTTTTAATGGTTTCAAATGCATGCACTCAATTATGGATTGGTTTAATGATATAATGACTTGACTAATAAAATTCACCAAAATCGCAGAGAGAGTGACTGGTAGAGTGGACTAATGGATCTTTATACCCTGAACCACTATAAACAGCCATCTTCTATATTTTATTTTTTTTCCGATGCACATAATTACATAAAGTAGATAATCACTTTTTACCTGTATAATCATTAGTCGAGATTAAAAGGAAAGATTGTAAAAGAATATTAATAGATACAATTCACCCCCCCCCTTTTGTGTTTAATTTTATATTCCAAACTAACACTTGTTTTATAATAGTAAAAAAATAATTATAAAAAATTATCCAAAAATCATATCCTGAATAATGTATATTGATAAATTATTTCATCAAAAACACAATAAAAAAACATATTTGAATTTTATAACACAATTAACCCATGAAAAATAAACAGGTACTAAAAAAATCTCATTGAAACATGATTATGATGTGGAAAAGAAATCAAGTTTTTTATAATCTCTTCAAATAATGATTAACTGATGGAAAATAGTTGTTTAATAAGAATAACATTTTAAAAAAAGATTATCCATCAAAAGTTAGATGGGTTACATATAAATATCATTGAAAAAATGATTAATATATAGAAAAGAACTATGTTCCATAAAATTTACTTAGAAAAACATTATAGTTCATCTAGAGAAATAATGAGGAAAATATAAATAAATTTTTTCAAAATTAGACCATGTTTAAAAATAAGGGTTATTTATTTTTATTCATATAAGTACCATTAAAACTTCATAATTTTTTTGAAATTCATTTCTTTTTGAAAATATTTTCTTAGAAACAAAAAAATCTAAAATTTTTATATAACAAAATTCCATCTATGGTATAATTAGAATGATATAAATGGTACATAAAGTAACATAATGATCATGATATCCTAAATATCAAATCATTTTTTAAATCAAAAAATAAATATACTTTTGAATTTTTTTTGAAATACATGGAAGATAGTGACCCATATAAATAATGGATAGAAATTTAATTTCAAATCCATTTTAAATGAGGTAATTCTGAATTTAATATGCCTCAAGGAAATGACATATTTTTATATAATAAGATTTTTTTTGAATTCCATATGAGAGGGAACAAATAATCTTTTAAAAGAAAAATACTTGATCAGTTTCACTTAGAATTGAATATCTTGATATTTTATCAATTAATAGCAGTGGAAATATAAATTAAATATGTGATAAAATTCAATACAAAGGGTGAATAAAATATATTTGGTTCATGAAAACTATGTTTTATTTTTTCCTCCAAAATAATATTGATCATATGCAATTTTAAAAGAATTCATTTTATACCATAAATCATCATAACATTGGTAACTCATAAATGGTTTTTCCCATGAATTAATATATTGATATAAAACAGTGAATTTTGATAAAAAATGAGTTTCATGATAAAAGAATACCAAAATAACAGAATATAAAACACATAAATAATATTTTTACTAAACATAAACATATGTCCAAAATAATTGAATTTGCGATGATTAGGACATATAATTATCATATCACTACTATGAGAGTTAATAAATAGAAAGGTTATGTGTAAAAAATTTAAATCCACTAATAAATATTTTATATATATAACAAAACAAATTACATTCCAATTCACTCATAATCATATCATAATATAGTCTATTAGGTAGACTTATAACCCAATATAATGATATTGAGTTGAAAATATGAATACGACTTAGTAATATCCAATCCAATCCCCGTAGATAATTTAAATTAAATAGGAATCTATAGTAAAATTATTTATAAAGGATTCATGATAATAGATGTAAATGGGGTTTTATATACCAAACAATATAAATAAGTGTCAAATATAATATTTTTCACACAGAAATAAATTGTGAGACAAGAAATAAGATTAAATCGAGTTCCTATATTACACTATGTACTTTAAATAATTTATAATAAGCTTATAGAAATTATATTATTTCATAACTAAATTTTAATTATTTAATAACATATTATTATATAAGTATTTTTACTTATTTTTAATGAAATATTTAAATACTAATTCTTTAATTTCCTCATCGGGTGTATTGAGAATGTTCGGTACATTATTTAAAAATTGCTTTAGGGTGTTGAATTTGGACCAAGAGGTATTTATTTCAACATATCCAAAATAATAATCATCATGTAATTATCATAATGTTTGATAAATTATACTTTTATATATAATTAGGAAAAATTGTTATGTAAAATTAACAACATTATTTTTACAGAGAAAGTACGTCATACATTCAAATGACAAATGATTCCATCATTCAATGACCATTATGAAAAAAAAATATTTTTTAAATTTAAATATTGTTAAAAATAAAAAAAAGAATATTATTTCATTAAATATACTTATATAAATAATTCTATTAATGTGGTTATGAAGAAATAAATATAATTCTTCAGGGCGGTGGTAGTCCAAATGTACACAAATGATATTATAATTTCTCTGTGTAAGAAAAAAGGATGTACATGTTTACATAATGCTTAATGTTCCATTAATATCATTATTATGTAATTTATATCACCTATTTGTATTAAAATTATACATATTACAATCCATGTAAATTGTTTGTGAAAAATAAATCACATCGCTTCATGAGGCGGTAGTCCTCGGTACACACAGTCGAGGTTATTGTAACCCCTATAGAATGGAAATAAAAAATGTGAAGGTGAAATAATAAATAAATAACAATATATATTTTACAAATATTATATATATAATTTATATTAGTCATTAAAATAATAATTTAGAGGAGATAATGGATTTAAATGTAAATGGTTGGCGAGACTATAGTCCGACGTATAGACGAATAGTAACTTATTATCCCTTTTGATGGAATGTGAGATGGATTTCAATTATTACTTTAATATAATTAAATATAATTAAATATAATATAAATTAATTATTACATGTGAATAATTTAAAAATATTTAATGGAGATTGATGAAGATATAAAACAATCGTCTATATTACTTTTACATGTTCTCATACCACATCATTAGGTTTGTAACTAATGTACAAAAAGAATTTATTTTAATCCAGAAAAATATTTGTGGATTAAGATAAAAATGTTATTAAGTTATTTTGGATGTTATATTTTTCTCCAATTTTTGTGTGTGATGAAGATTTGAGGTTTTTTGTACTTTTGTAATTGATATAGGTGGCATAGAAGATAATGTTGAAATGAAAAATTTGTGACCACTATTTCTATTGAAAAAATACTCAAAATGTATAATAATGAATTATTTTACATGATAAGGTCCAAATATATACATATAATATATTTTATAATCTTATTAATGTTATTTTTACCATTATTATCTAATTTTAGACCATAATAAACATGATTTCACCTTAACAATGTTAATTTATATATTAGCTTTCATGTATTCATTATCGACAAAATGTATGTGGGAATTATTAGATAATATAAATTATTATTATTCCAAATATTTAATTCATTTGATCAAATTCAAATTATAGAATCGGAAAATTTTGGTTTGATAATAGTCCCACTAAGGTGATGAAATTGATAGTTTTCAAGAAGTGTACTATCAAAGGAAAAGATGATTTTATATTATCTCAATGGATAATAATAACTATTATTTTAATTTGGATTAATAATTAATGAATAATAATAAATATATTTAATTATCCAAATTATAAATTATGGATTAAATTATATTTTTTAAATTGATAAACATTATCCATTTAAAATAGTTTTGATAAAAATAACATTTTAGACCTAAAAACAAATTTAATTTAACTTCCTATATGAAGTTGATTCCAAACCCAAAATGTGGAATAAAAAATAATTATTCTAAATTAAATCACATTTGAAAAATTAATTAACTTCGAAATTGTGTAATGAATTTATATATCAAGACAATTTTACCAAAATAAATTTTTTTACTATTCGCTGAAAAAACTACAACTTCCATAAATCTAAAACTGTCACCCAATTTAATTTTTAAATAAAAATATATATATTTAATTTTACCATATTATTTTTATATTGTTTTTTAAGAAATTGATTATTACATCATTAAAATCAATAAAAATATTTTTTATGAAATTAATTTTTTGAAGAATGAAATTACTTCACTAAAAAGACTGATTAATTATTTATTAAAAATTAATAAATAATTTATATTTAGTTAGATATATATATATATTCATCATATATAAGTTAACAACATTCATACCCACTAATTTAATGATAATTTCATAATTTTTATTTATATAAATGATTTTTTATGATCAGTGTCCTTATATAATACACAATCAAACATTGTTTTCATTTCATAAATATTAAGGTGTACATCCTCCACCACTATAAATATTGTGTGTCTTAAAAATTATGATTCTTTTTCATTAATAAATTTTTGGCCTTTATAAAATAATTTTTTCTAAAACCTAGAACATAAAAGTGTAATATAATATCCAATAGATAAGAGAGAAGAGAAATATGAAGGTCATCTAAAACAATTCATCATTTGTTTCCAAAAATGAGAACAGAAGTGGGATGTCAAGATTATAACATTGATGAAAATCATATTTCACATATAATGATATTGAGTGAAATATATCATTTATGAATAAAATTGAATTATCATTATAATGTTAACAATTATAACACCATATACTACTAAGGTCTGATGAAGGCCATCCATGTCATCCGAAATTAGGGTAATGTAAGAAAAATGTTTCAATATACTTTTCATATTGTTTTTGAATTTTATTTATATGTAATATATGAGAAAAATGAAATATAATTACTTAGTGAGTATAATTTCTCCCTTTTCACAATTTACACCATAATATCATCTTTTTCTTTAAATGTGGGATATTCAAAAAATATTTTCCATTAAAAAAGAACTAATATAAAAATATAAAGACCATGTTACCATAAAATGGATAATATAATATTATACCTAACTTTTCACATTAACCAAAACCAAAATTGTTACAACATTATGTATAATTCCTATAATTAATATATATACATATCGTTATTCTCCAAAATTGATGAATAATAACCAAAGATCAAACTAAATCTTTTAAAACCAGATATTCTAAATAAACTCAAAAATGGATTCAAAGAAATTGAGATTATATATATCCTTGATAATAAGTACCTACAAGGTTATATTTTATTATTAATTTATCCTCCCACAAAATTTCATAATCCACCAAGATATCTAGAGCATTTATTTCATAGGAACTATAACTGCCCCAAATCTTCACTAACATATCTAGTATTGAAAACGCTAATATTAAATTTTTGGCTTTAAAACCAATTATGGGGGCCCAATTTTATCTATCTAAATAAAAAAACATCAGTTGATAATATTGGATCACTTATATTCTCATGGATCATTTTGGAATAGTGTTTTAGAGAATTAATACTAACTCTTCAAATCAAGGATACATCGACAATTGGTTCATAAAAAGAAATATTATATAAAACTATATCTGTGACTAAATATTCTACATTTTTACATCATTATATTCCATATTATAAACACATTGTCATAATTCATTTAGCCAAAAATGATTTTATTCTAGGGAAACTGAAACATATAAAAGGTTTTCTCAAATTCATAGTAACAATATTTGAAATAATTAATAATTTAATGCCATGAGAGAGAATAATAATTAAATAAGGGTGTGGTCAAATATTCAAATTTCACAATTATATCTTAGAAATATTTATACCCAATAATATCATATCATCAAACATAATACCAAATCATTGGTATTTACAAAAGGGAAAAAATAATATGAATCAATTATCAGAAGCGATGTGATATCTATATTGGTAAATAAATCCTAATAAGCCCATAAAAACCATATGTAATATATATTGGTATCATTGAATCTTTCACCACATTCATTATTAAGAATGGAATAACCAATATATATGACATCTATTACAATCATACCCAATACATTTGTGGGATATAATAAAATCACCTTTTATTACTTAATCACCAAACCAACCATCCATGCATAATAACAAGACCACCCATCTTTGGATTATAATGAAAGAAGATGTACATTGTCTATAATTTAACCACACAAAATTATAAAAAATAACTTTAGCATTATCATGAATATGTTATATAGAGAATTCATTTCATCATAAACACACTCAAACATCCTTTAATTATTCCATAAATTGATTAATACATGGAAAATAAAATGGTTTCATTACAATCTATGTGAAAAATAGTTATCCATTCAAAAAATAAACTAGTTCCATAAATAGGTCATCAAAACATGATTAACCAATAGAAAAAAATTGTTTACATAACAATCTCATTGAAAAATGATGAACCAATATAAATGAAATCAGTTATTCAACATTCTATTCAAAACATAATTTTTCTATCGAAATGAAATTCTTCCATTAAAATTACACTGATAATATTAATCCATATTAAAAGTAGCGTATTGTATCATTAAAAACACATATCAATATAATATTAAGCATCATTATGTGTTGTTGATGTAAATGAGTAGAAATATAATTAAAAGATAAATAAAAACATTTGTGTCGAAAATCATTTTTTTTAAAAAAAATTATAAACAACAAATTCTCAAAAAATTTCCAAAAAATATCATTGAAACACCCTTGGAATAATATAAAATAACACTCATCGAATTCAATGGAAATTATAATTGGAATATTTTATCATGTTAATAATGTTAAAAATTAACATTATTCTCAAAAATAAAATAAAAATAGTGTCCAAAGTGACCCATTAGGAAAATTGATAGAAATATAATTTTAAAAACATATAGAATAAGGTTAAAGAAAACGGAAAATTGATTTTGTAAATCATTTATTTTTATATATGATTATTCTTAAATATTGTTTTGAAACATGTAAGTGGAAGATAAATATACATAATATTGATAAAACATATACGATGGATATGACAAACAAGATACATTTTTGATCATTCGTCATTTTATAAAGATGGAAATTAAAAATAAATTTTATAAAAATATCATAACCACATTAGAATAAAAATTATTTTTATTGATTAATATAATATAATATTTTTTTTTTCTTCTAAAATAAACATGATCATAAACAATTCTGAAATAATGGAGTTTTTAACAAAAAACATTTTCCACATTTGTAATTCATTAATAGTTTTCCCCAATAAAGAACGACATAAAATTAATAATTACATGTCATTAAAATAAAGACATACATGATTTTTCATGCCAAAAATTTTAGTACATACACCACTTAAATATGATAGTTTCATTTTGTAGGGATACACTGTACTGAATGTAATTTAGCATGATTAACCATTCTAAAAATCATATTACTAAACTTAGAGCCAATAAAGTAGAATATTTTCTATAAAAAATATAAATCCATATGAAACAAGTTAATATATAGAATAAAATTTCTTGATCACTTAACATATAATATCATAATGGATTCAGGGAAGACTATTTGTTACCCCAAAAAATTAGGGTAACAAACTCTTTACTATTTGGTAACAATCATGTAAATCACTTTGGATAAATTTATTCTAATTGAAAATTAAAATATAATTATTTTTAAAAGATTCATGTTAATACTAGTAAACAGGGTTGTATATAAATTAAAAATATATATTTCTTGTCAACATATTATATGTATCAAAGAAATAAAAAGGTCTGTTGAAAAAAATGCTTACCTCTAGTCCATACATTCCTTGTATGCCCCTTATCTTCAGTATAATAATAAAATTTAAATTTATTTTTTTAATTAAATATACATTCCTAGTATATTAAATAATAAATAATGAATTTATTATATTTTTTGGAATATAATACATAATAATGAAAAACGTTAAGTCCACATTGGGTGTTTTGTGGATGTCAGGTTGATTGTTTGGAAATGACTTCAGTGTGTTGAACATGGTTAAATATAACATTATTTTAATATCATAATAATATTAATAAATCTATAATTATAATATTTACTCTTCAATTGTACTTTTATAACCAATCATGTAAATTAGTTATCAAATATGAACTATATTACTATCATAGAGATAGTTGGTTGTATATATGTATGATTAATGTTTCAGGTTATCAATGATCATTATAGAATAAAAGAATGTATTATTTTATCTTTTAATAATTTTAATAATATCATAAATAAAAGAATTGTTTTCTAAATATACATATTCACACACACACAGATATATATATATATTATTACTATTATGTGGTGATGAAAAATAATAGCATTACTATGTGGGGCCTATCATCCACACAAACATGAACATTATTTACATTTTACAGTGTAAGAAATATAATGTTATATTATATTTTAATAAAAATAAATATACTTTTTTTATAATTATTGTGCAACTTATTCTAGATATATTCAATAAATTTTTCCATTTTTCATTCAATTTGAATAGTTATTGAAAAATGAATAATATCGCTTCACAATGATGTAGTCTGGTAAACACACATGAAATGTTATCATATCCACCATGAAATAGAATGTACATTGTTTATGTGAAATTATTTCTTAAAAAGAATAAATATATCAATATTATAATATTTTTACATTAAAAATATCAATACAATAAGTTGTGAGGTGTGATGATGGAAAAAAATCACATTAGTTAATGAGGGAACATACCTCTATGAACTTGAATGTTGAATTATTAACCCATTTTATATATTTGGATTTGGATTTTCGTCATTACATTAATAGAATAAAATATTTTTATACTTTTGATACATTTATTTTCAAATTATCATATTTTATGAAGATATTATCTATATTGAAGACGAATTAAAATCAAAACACTTTGTTATGAATTTATCTCCACCTGAACTACCACATTATGAATATATGTAATGTTATCCGAAAATATATTTATACCCAATATAGGTTTATAGGATTTGATTATTATATTTTGTATATTATTTGAGAGATAAATGGGTAATAAAAATGGTATTATTTTGTTAATAAGAGAGGAGAGGAGGTGGACTTTTTTAAGTGAGATGAGTGGCACCCTTTTTTGTAGAAATTACATAACCTAAATTTCCACATGGAAAATGTCCACCATGGACTATCAATAATAATTTTACATATTAAAGACATAAATGGACTTATAATAGTTTTTATAAATGTTTTTAAGACATTTTCCGTTAATATTTTCTATTTAACCCTTGGTAAACCAGTTTTTACTTTGTCCTCAATAATTTATTTTTTATTCATTCATAGTTAATTACATTAAAAAAATAATTTGACATAACTATATAATATGTTGTATGCATATTACAAAAATGGTATCTATTTTACCAATTTTAATTCAAATATATTCAAATTTTTAATATAAAATTTGTCCCATAGAGGTGATGAAAAAGTAGGTTATCAATAAGTGTAGTTTTCAATGAAACAATGATTTTATATTAGCTCTATGATAATTAATAAAAATTTTAAGAGTATAAATTAATAAATTTGATGTATAATATATAAATTTCATTAGAAACAATAATTATTATGTATTACCATAAATAATTACAAAGGATAGAAATTACACATTTTTAAATATTATTAAGAAAAATAACATTTCTGAACCAAAAAAATGTTATATTAATATACAATATAATGTTGACTAAAAAATAGAAAAAAATTATACATATTTAATTTAAATTATATAAATAAATTAAGATGATCTTTAATTTTTATTTTAAATATAATAAATGATATTATTATAAATTTTTTTACTTTTATCTATTCACAGAATAATCAATATTTTTTTAAAAAAATCATAATTTCCCAAAAATTAAATTATTATATTTTAATAGGAAAAGTGAAATTTATTTTATCATATACAATTAAAAAAATATCGAAAAAAATATGGTGATATTTTTTCATGAAAATTAATGTGAAAGAATTTTCAAGACAACATGTTTTTGTGTACTAACATTACATTTCCAAAAAACCTGATTGATTTCTTAATAAAAATATATAAATAATTTATATTTAGTAATAAATAAATATATCTATATGTATTTCCAAATGATGTTATTTTGATTCATACACAAAAATTTAATATATAGGTTGTAACAGTTATATAGAACAAATTTCATTTGAGATCAGTGGTGTGTGTGGAATACACTATCGAATATTGTTTTTTCATAAAAAATAATTGGGTATTAGACACTATATTTAATTTTTTTTAACAATTTAATTTAATGTAATATTCACTTTATTTTTATCAATATACATAATGTTTAAAATAAATATCGATATTACATATTTTGGATATGATTATTACCTAAAATAGTATATTTGTTCTAAATAAAATGTTTTATTTAGAATGTCATATGATTAACATGTGAAATTTTGATATCCTATATTCATTATATAATACATATTGTCATCGATAAAAAATATTTTTCATGAATTGAATAAATTTGTTGATATTACTGGAATGTGTTTGACAAGAATTTTTTGGTGGTCTTCGTTACAGATTGCATCTAGATGAATCTATTTTCTGAAAGGAAACTCAGTTAGACCGCCATATTTAAATGTGTCTCTAGTTTATACCTAAAAATTAGATAAAATAATATATAACTAGGTGTTTATGGTAATGGTATAATTATTCATGGGATCATTATTTATAATACTTAACTATTTCTATCATTAACATATATTTATAATTATTGATGATATTATTGCATTGATATTATCCATGGATGTATTTTATGCTGAAGATATTTATTAAAAGAAATTTCTATTTAGTTATTTACCTAACCAGTAATATTATTCTTTATATAATCATGATTGTTATGTTATTACGAAAATAACATTTTTTAACAAAATTTACATTTCCATAAAGAGTATTCCTTATTTATTTTCATTAAATAATCATTATAGATTCCACTATTTATAACTCTTGATGATTGTTTGAAAAAAATACATTTTTTAACATTTCTAGAAATCCTTGAAGATTAAAATGCAACGTTTTAATGTATATTCTATATGGAATAATTATTAAAATTAAAAACAATTAGGTTGTAATTTTTTGCTCAAATGTAATATGGGAATCATGTATGTATTTCATTTACTAAGAATATTAAACTATTGTGCCCTTTAGGATATAAATTCTTATATCAAGAACCAATGAAATTAAGTATCCACTAGCTCCATACTACAATGGATGGGGAAATTTCACAACACATTTTTCTGCATTTCATCCCATAAAGGGTTCCACACAAATGCATTAGGATCCAATAGTATAAATGTTTAATATATGAGAACTAGACTAGAGGAAGATGGTAATCCCACCACCATTAATGAACATCATGAATTCATGCATCATTTATTCATGTTTCAGGATATAAAACTCATTTTTAAATCAGTTTTGGAGAGATAAGATATTTCAATTTTTAACATAGATTCCATAGTTTGTTGGTGACTTTTCAATTACATTGACGTAAACAGTAGATCTAGGTCAGATATATTCAATTATCTTTTTTCCTTGATGCCTCACCACTTTTATGATTTATATACATACATTTTTATCAATTGTTAATCCATTTTGAATGAAATGATATGAAGATCTATTATATGTAAATACACTAAAACCCATATCCCAAAATTTATAATGGAGGTATTTGGAAGAACAATTATAATTTAAAAAATAATGTCTTTAAATTTTGATGTAAAAATTGGTAATGGTTGAGTCATCAAAATATATTTTTTCCATTTAGATTTAACTTTCTCACATAGTAGGCATGTCGATGAATAATTAATGATCACATTTTTCAAATTGCCAATACAATAGTGCTCTCATAGATATTGATACATTTTTCATGCTCTCTTGGTGAATAGAGAAGTTTGAGCTATGTGAATCATTGCACAACTCTTACTTTATCTCATGATTTTATTGTACACATAGTTGTGAGAAATGTTTATCAACATCTTTATAAATTTTAACACTGAGAATTTTCATTATATAAACAAAAACATTCTACATAATTTTCAAAAATTATCACTTTCAATCCATTTTCTTCAATATAATGGGTGGTTAGGAAATCATTTGAGAAATAATTTATGGTGTTTCTTCCCTTTTCATTGCCATTTCTATCAACAGAATGTATAAGGGGAATGATTCCTTCTTAAATATCATCGGTGATTTTATTTCTATATCATTTTTATATAGATAATATTTCACATTATTTTCATTCCCTTGATGTATGTGGATTGAGAAACTATTATAATTTCTCATCTCAAACTATCTTTATTAATCCATTTTGATGTCTATTATTGTGAATATATATTTGAGGATCATATGATCTATATATATATATATATTTCGAACATCTCTTCCAAAATAAATTGCTTCATGAAATTCAATGAATATATTAATACATCCTACTTAAAATCCTGAATTAGATTGTTCTACTAATAAATATTTCACGATTACAATGTGTAGAAAATCCTTTTATAATTTTTCATAAACATGCATCCTAGACATTCATTAAAGTGTGACATTGTATAACGTGCAGTTCCACATTTGTGGGTATCATGATTAATGGTGTAGTAATATGACTCTTTTTTAATTTCATGAAACACACATTATATTTTGTAGTTTAAAAAACCCATATCCCCTTCAGAGTTATCATTAGTTGTGGGTATTAGTAAAACAAGATAATTCCCGTAAATCATTATTAACAACCAACATTTCTAAGGTAAGTGTGGATATCAATTACATATAATTGTTGGAGATACTCCTTCATTGTCTTTGTTATATAATGGTATACATATATCCTCATGGATAGTGGTAACATATCTTATGAATGATACTTTCTCCACAAAAAACTCATATTTACTATATATTTCATATAGATTAACCATTTTCAATAATTTTTTCATAATAATAAAATTCTTTCCATTATCCTCATTACATTCAGGTTATATAACAATATCGCCTATATATACTATGACAACTACTTCAATGTAATATCTTAATAGTACATTCATTGGTTATAGAAGGGTTTATAAAGATTTATGTTTTACTATAAGATTTATTTTGTACCCTTACTTACCATACCTCATATGGTCAACAATTTTATGAATGAATCACCTCTTCACCTTTAATTAGTGTCATCCTTACAAATATTAATCATAGAGAAGTACATGGCCTCAAATTGATGAATGAAAATAATTAATATATTAAAGAGTATTCATTTTATTCATTTTTATATTTTTAATATCTTGATAAATAATATAAAGGTACATTAACACATCCGTCTTCTTGATGATGAGGATCGATGCATCCCAAAGTAAAGCATTGATGGATATAAAATCTCTTTCTATAATCAATGGAAATAACTTCATTATATTTCTAAACCGATGCATTTTCAATGAGGGGACATTGAAATATATCGAGATCTTGGTATTAATTTAATTGTTCTATTAACCTATAAATCACGATGAAGTCAAGATAACTCTTATTTGAATACATTACTATAATCGATAACAGTGTGGATATCAAAATGAATGAGTATATCCTTTATTTCAATAATTTAATATAGATATGATTGTACACGTGGATATAATATTCACACATGAGATAACTTTTCAAAATTTGATTTAACCTCCACCATATAATTATATAGAATCATAGAATGTCATAGTATTGGATGATTAATCTCACTCTGACAATAATTGATGTTATATTTATATAATGATTGTTAATAAATTCCCAATATTACAAAAAATTTCACTAAATGTAGTATGAAATGATTTACATGGAGGACTAATAAAAACGTTTATCCATTAGGGTTTAATTATTAGTTTGGGATAAAATAAATTATCCATATTCTATTCTCACATATTACTCAACCAACATGTTTGAGGTGTTATTTTTTATATTTATACCATAAATTAAATATTTTACGGAATTCATATAAATAAAATAAAATAATAAATTCACTATTAATTACTGAATGACTAGTATTCCATTCTCTACCCAAATTTTTGGTTCAACCACTATGGTTGTGGTAAAATTTGATGTTCTCTTATATATTATCATTAGAATATTTTTTCAATACTTGTCTCCAAAAACAGTTTCTATAGGGAATTGGTTTACCAAATTCATATGTTCCATGTAGTTGAATCATGGTAGCACGTGATTATTTTTGATATAGATCATAATTTATTCCATCAAGGTAGTGGGATTTATTTTTCCTTATTTCACATTGAATAGCCTAATGCCCCTCTATTATATATTTTATAAATATCACAGTTCTATTTATATTATCCTTGTGATAATTCTTCCCTAGCCTTTAGCTCATGGGATGTTCGGTTTTATTTCTTCCATGATATTTATCGATATATCAACCTGGATAAAACATGATTTCATATTTTTTAGGTCATTAATCATTACTCCATTAATAGTCTCGAATTTCCATGTCAACCTTGAAGGAAAAAAATGAAAAATTTATTTTCTCTATCCAATTCATGAATCACTACCAGTTTTGGAAGATCCGTATTTAATGAAATATAGGAATATTGATATTTAAATTCATTGTTGATTAAAATCATAAAAGATTAATATAAAATACTATTGATTTTTTTCCCGTATTCCTGAACAAAATCATCTTTAATTTTTTTCAGTTTGAGGGACTCCATATCAATTTTAATATGATGATTTTTGGGAATATATGTATTGGAAAATCTTTTTTTCGAATACATCCCATTTCATGGAATATTTTTCCTCTTTGTACTTCATGTTCCTGATAATTTTAAACCACGATTAATTTTACCCTTTAAATGGAATTAAATCATTATAAAAATACCATATGTATAAAGGTATAAGACATTGAATATATTTTCAAATAAAATAATCCATTGTATCTTAATGAGGGGATCAAAAGATCCAGTTAAATTCAGACTGAATTTCATATATTGGACTCTAATGCAAAATTACCTTTCTTATAAGATAAAGGGTGTTCCAAATGATTCATATGATTCTTTGTAACATGAGTCATAAAATACAATACATTTAAGAAATTATAATATTTGACTACCATAATGTTAGTATGATTATTTCACTACTAGAAGTTCGGGCTATAGCCACGGTTCTAAACCGTGGCTATAGTCCCTCAAACCGTGGCTATAGGTAATAGCCACGTTTCCTAAAACCATGGCTAAGTTTGGCGTGGCTATAGGCCTAGACCTATAGCCACGGTTCCAAACCGTGGCTTTAACACTATATCCAAGGTTGCAACCGTGGCTATAGGTATAGAGCCACGGTTCAATCCGTGGCTGTATACCTATAGCCACTGTTAAAGCCATGGCTATACGAAAGGCCTGACAGACATAATTTCCATGGTTTATAACCGTGGCATTATGTCTATAGCCACAGTTAATAACCGTGGTAATAAACCAATAGCCAACCGTGGCTATAGGGTGTCCAAATCCAAAACCCCCCAACCCCCTCGACACCCCCCGGACACCCCCTCGACACCCCATGGACACCCACCTGGACACCCCCTGCCACCCCCTGCCACCCCCTGACAGTCCCCCCTACCACCCCTGCTAGTCCCCCTTGCAACCCCCTACCAGTCCCCCTGCCCCCTTCCACCCCCTGCTAGTCCCCCCTGCCCCCCTGGTAGTCCCCCCCCTGCCACCCCCTGCTTGTCCCCCTGCCACCCCCCCTGCCCCTACTTGTCCCTTGCCACCCCCCTGCTTGTCCCCCTGCCATCCGCCCCTGCTTGTCCCCCTGCCAGCCCCCCTGCCCCCTGCCAGCCCCCTGCCCCTGCTTGTCCCCGTGTCAGCCCCCCCTGCTTGTCCCCCTGCCAGCCCCCCCACCCCCTGCCACCCCCTGCCCCCTCCTTGTCCCCCGGCCAGCCCCCCTGCCCCTGCTTGTCCCCCCGCCCCCCCTGCCCCCTGCTTGTCCCCCTGCTAGCCCCCTTCCCCTGCCAGCCCCCAGCCCCCCTGCCCCTTGCCAGTCCCCCCTGCCTGGACACCACTCCCCCCTGCCTGGACACCCATCCCCCTGCTTGTCCCCCCTTGCCACCCCCCTGCCAGTCCCCCCCCCCCGCCCCTGCCACCCCTGCTAGTCCCCCCCTGCCCCTGCAAGTCCCCGCTGCCCCCTGGTAGTCCCCCCTTCCACCCCCCTGCTGGTCCCCCTGCCAGCCCCCTGCCCCCTGCTTGTCCCCCTGCCATCCCCCCCTGCTTGTCCCCTGCCAGCCCCCCCTTCCCCCTTCTTATCCCCCTGTGAGCCCCCCCTGCCCCCTGCTTGTCCCCCTGCCACCCCCCATGCCCCCTGCTTGTCCCCCTACCAGGCCCCCCAGTCCCCTGCTTGTCCCCCTGCCCCCTGCTTGTCCCCCTAGCAACCCCCCTGCCCCTGATTGTCCCCCTTCCAGCCCCCCTGCAAGTCCCCCCCCCCCCGCCAGCCCCCCTGCCCCCTGCTTGTCCCCCTGCCAGCACCCCCTGCTTGTCCCCCTGCCAGCCCCCCTGCCCCCTGCCAGCCCCCCCTGCCCCCTGCTTGTCCCCCTACCAGCCCCCCTGCCCCCTGCCATCCCCCCTGCCCCCTGCTAGTCCCCCTACCCCCTGATCTGATAACCAAGTTTATCGGATCTGATAACCAGAACATCTTCATCATTTCCAGATTCAGGTTTAACATGTACCAATTCACCAATTCTGACATGTTTAGCAGCATGAGATAAGACAAGAACAGACTGAACTACATCAGATTTAAAAACCATGTTTAGCACCCCTCCCCCCTACTGGACACCCCCCTTCCTGGACAGCACCCCCCCCTCCCTGGACAGCACCCCCTCCCCCCCTGGACACTGGACTCCCCCTTCTGGACACTGGACCCCTGCTGGACACTGGACCCCTACTCCCCCCCACCCCTACCAGCCCCCTTGTACCCCTTCTGGACACAGGACTCCCCCCTGGAAACTAGTTCTTGGGATTCCCAAATCATATTTACCCCTATTTGACACTGGAATCCCCCTGCATATTTACCCCTGCTAGACACTGGACCCTTGTTGGACACTGGCCCCATACTATAGGTTCTTAGTAGGACCACCCCATACTATAGGTTCTTAGTAGGACTTGGGAAACACTTGAAACAAAATTCAGAAGTAGCTATATATGAGTAATCTAGGAAAACATATATATAATCAGTCTCGAAAATAAAACAGAATAAACTATAAAATGTTTATGGAAATAAAATAAAACATATTTGAAATTGGAAAACATTACCAGAAAAACTGTTTATCAACTAAACAAACTGCTTGGTGAAATCATGGTCACACATGCTCATCCTCAGATAAAATCTTCTTGCATTTCATTTAGTAATGCATTAAACAAATCATTGGAATTATGATTTGAAATAGAGTTACCAGATTTTATAGCACCGTGCTCACTATCTATAGGTGGTGAAATAGTTATACTTGGTGCCTGTGAAGTATCTGTGGGATGTTTTATGATATTTTCCAGATCTAGACAGCACTGCATTTTCTCTATAGAGACATTCATAACCTGCATGGGCTTAGGTTTCTATACAGCCCTCTTTCACCCCCTTGTAACCCCCTGGACAACCCCCTTGAATAGCCCCCTGCTGGACAGCCCCTCCCCCCTGCTAGATAGCCCCTCCCCCTGCCTGGACACCCTTTCCCCCTGCTGGACACCCCTCCCCCTACTGGACATCCCTCCCCCTGCTGGACACCCCCCCCTGTAGGACAGCCCCTCCCCCCTATGGGACAACCCTCCCCATGATGGACAACCCTCCCCCTGCTGGACACCCCTCCCCCTGCCGGATAGCCCGTGGAAGCCCGCCCCCCTTTCTGATAGCCCGCCCCGCTGCCGGACAGCCCACCCCCCTGCCGGACAGCATTCCCCCCCTACTAGATAGCCCCGGACCCTGCCTGGACAGCCCTCCCCCCTACTGGACAACCCTCCCCCTGCTGGATAGTCCTCCCCCCTGCTGGACATCCCTCCCCCTGCTGGACATCCCTCCCCCCACCAGCCCCCCCCGCCACCCCCAACCCCAGCTCCCCCAACCCCAGCCCCCCAACCCCAGCCCCCCCCCCCCCCACCGGCCCCCAGCTGCACCAGCCCCCAGCCCCACCCCCACCCCCCAACCCCAGCCCCCCCCCCCCCCACGCAGCCCCTTGCCCCCACAGCCCCCTGCCCCCACCAGCCCCATGCCTCCTACCAGTCCCCCCTTCCAATCCCCCCCTCCACCCTACCAGGCACCCTTCCAGTCCCCTGCTAGTCCCCCTACCCCTGGACACCACCTGGACCCCCTAAAATAAGAGATTTGGAAAAAGAATTTAGATGAGGGCTTCAAATGTTAAGGGGTCTGCTTTAATTTGTTAGAATTGTGTGAGGTTTGGAATGGTTTTAAATTGGGATTCCTGGTGGAAAATGTAGAGTTGGTGGCTTAGAAGTTGAGAGGTGGGTAGGCCTCTTTGGTGGTCAAGTTGTGGATGGGATGCCTAGGTGGAATGAAAAATGGTGGGGGACTGGGAAGGAGTTCATAGTGGCTAAATTGAATTGGGAGCTTGGAATTGTAGTAGGGCTTGTGTTTGGATTTTTTAGTTAGAGTGGAAATGTCCCTGGAATAGCTGGTTTTATTTTGGTGGGATGGACATGGGATTTTTATAGTGCATCGAAAAATAGTCACTAGAAGGGCTTGTTTTGGTGTTAAATTCAGTCAAACGGCTGTGGGAACCATCATGGAAGAAACTACCAAATACAGGGCCAAATCACGGTGTGACCGCGGCGGGACCGTGGCGTGACCGCCTCAGGGTGTCATCCTGGAGGAGTAACCGCCGCAAGGTGTCATCCTGGAGCAGGGCCAAATCATGGCGTGACCGCGGCGTGACCGTGGCGTGACCGCGGCGTGACTGCGGCGTGACCACCACGGGGTGTCATCCTGGAGGAGTAACCGCCACAGGGTGTCGTCCTGAAGTAGGGCCAAATCACGGCGTGACTGCGGCGTGACCACGGTGTGACCGCCGCAGGGTGTCGTCCTGGAGGAGTAACCACCACAGGGTGTCATCCTTGATCAGGGCCAAATCACGGCGTGACTGCGGCGTGACCGCGGTGTGACTGCGGCGTGACCGCGGCATGACCGCGGCGTGACCGCAGCGTGACCACAACATGTTGTCCCGGTTCAACGACATCTGTAGGGAAACATCTTCCACTTAGTTTCAAATAGGATGATATGGATGGCATGAGAGGATGTTTTCTCAGAAGATTTAAAGAAATGGATTCTAATCTATGATGACTAGAGGATTGGATGACCCCTGATATGCCTAATTCGGTGAGGTTTGGAGATCTAGAAATGTGTTGGAATACCTAGAGGAATAAAATATGCCAAACAATTCCAAACCAATGTTTTCAGTTGAATTGAGCCTTTGTACAACCTGCTATGCATGTTTTGTGGAAAGATGGATGAGAGGCAGCTCTGAGAGGAGGTATAGTTTAGGAATGAGGAAATATGTAAAATTATAGAGCTAACAATTCAATGTTTCTCTAAGGAGGAGTAATCGCCGCAGGGTGTCGTCCGGGAGCAGGGCCAAATCACGGTGTGACCGAGGCGTGACAGCCCCCCCCCCAGACCCTGGACACCCCTGCCAGTCCCCCCCCAGACCCTGGACACCCCTCCCCCCTGGATGGACAACCCCTCCCCATGTTGGACACCCCTCCCCCTGCTGGACACCCCTGGCCCCTGCCCCCTGCCCCCTGCCCCCTGCCCCTTCCCCTTGCCCCCTGCCCCCTGCCCACCTGCCCCCCTGCCCCCTGCCCCCTTCCCCTACCCCCCTGCCCCCTGTCTGGTTTAAGGAATCCACTATGAGAGTAACTGAAGGAGATCACAAATTAATTCCTTCAAAATTAATGGAACTAACAGATGGGGGGAGGGGTCTCTCATAGTGGATTCCTTAAACCAAACGGGTTCTAAGAGATCACAAATCAATTCTATGAAAATTGATGGAACTAATTGAGAGAGAGGGAGAAACTCTCTCATAGTGGATTCCTTGAACCAAAGGGGGTCTAAGATATCACAAATGATTTCCTTGAAAATTAATAGAACTGGAAGGGGGGGAGAGAGTTACCGAAACACCGGGTAAATGAGAGTTCTTTTCACGTATCTCCACACTTATTTCATGAAGGTAAAAAGATTCCTCCCACAAGACGGGCATGAAACATACTCCTGCCACAATAGTAAAATTCCACACATCAAAATTATCAAAACTACATGATCAACCCAATCATCTTATTATCTAAAACCACATCACGTACCGTCTTTGTATTTCACATTCTGCAACCTTGTAGTAAGTTGAATGATGTATACCTCACGAAATCAATGTCCTGATCCAGCGCTTCAATTAGAATCTCGTCCCCAAGCCCATCCACAAGAAGTGCCCCGACATTAGTGCCAGCTTCGATCACCAACTCATCCCTGAAACCAAGCTACTTGACTCACACCCAATTGAAGAAACCCAGATGAGTTGCAGGTCATGATATTGTTCTGTAATTACCTATGAATCATGTTGGGGAATTGAAGATTATGGATTGCAGCGAAGTTCAGAGAATTGCCTTCCAAAAATTCAAATAGCCTCCTTGAAGCATGTACCCTGCTACATTTCTCTTCACTAGAGGGAAGACCTTGAAGAATCATGGCGGCATCAGTGTCTTTTAGGGTTTCAAGGTCCTTGTAGGGTTCATCGCCTCGTACAGACACCACCAATCATGTCCCTGAGAAAAATTATATATATATATATATCATTGATTTTATCTCTTTAATGCATCATTGATGGAAGGGAAAATTAGTTCTTACAGAATCTGTATCATCTACTGGAGGAAGATCTCTTAAAAGGATTGAATCCACAGTTTCCACATCCTAAATCAACACAAGTTTTAATTTTTTCAAAAAACATGTAGAATATATATTTATTAACTTGTATAAATGGTACTCTTGAAATCATTTTTGAACACATTTTCTAATACATTTTTGGAAAATAAAAATACAAAATATTTGCACATATCGAACGCACCCTTATGACCCCCCTAATTTTCCCCATTCAATAATGAAATAGAAACTAACCTTCAATGGCATGCCAACAACAACCTTTACTGCTAAAGACTTGTAAAGATGAGCCGACATATGTCACAGTTAATGAAGGAATACCAGTAAAAACAAGGAGCAATAAATCAACATACAAGATGGATAAATTCTCATTTAACCAGAAAAAAAATCAGATGGTGGTGAGAGATAATTTGAACATCCATGAAGGTCTCATACATCTATTGTTTTCCTTAATCACCAGAATTTAACTAGAATACATACTACCCCCAGCTCCACTCCCCGCCCCCAGAGTAAATGGGAAGGGGGGGAAAACATAATAACTGTGTTTCGTGTTGAAAAACATTTTCTATTTTCATTTTTCAAACAAGTATTAAAAACATGTTAGAAAATATTTTGGATAATAGGGAAAAACAAGGGCACACGGAATTTAATTCTCCTTTCATTTTAATTTTATGATAAACATAAAAACACGATTTTTCTCTAGTTTCAATCCAGTGGCCAACTATCACCTTCAATTGTTCCAACGAAACAGACATTATAACAGAGCCATCACGGTGAAGCACACCCCTATAATCCACCTCTTCACCCTGCAAAGAAGTTTGTAGAATCTTCAGTATCACAGGAGGAATGAATCATTAATTGGAGTAGTGGTATGGAGAAACTGCCCCCTGCCCCCTGCCCCCCCTGCCCCCCTCCATCCTACACCCTACCCCCTGCCCCCTGCCCCCCTCCACCCAGCCCCTTAGCCTGCACAACACCCCCTGCACCCCCCTGCACCCTCCCTGCCCCCTGCCCACCTGCACCCTCCCCCCTGCCCCTGCCCCCTACCCCCTACCCCCTGCCCCCCTCCACCCTGCCCCCCCTGCACCCCTCCACCGAGCCCCCTGCTACCCCCAGCCCAGATGCACCAGCCCCCTGCCACCCCCCAGCCCCATGCCCCCCTCCACCCTGCCCCCCTGCACCCCTCCACCCAGCCCCCTGCTACCCCCATCCCAGCTGCACCAGCCCCCTGCCACCCCCCATCCCACCTGCATCACCCCCCTCACAGCCCACCTGCACCAGCCCCCAACCGCAACCCCCTGCCCCAGCTCCCCCAGCCACCTGCTACCCCCAGCAGCCCTGCCACCCCCCTCCCACCTCCACCCCCCCACAGCCCCCACCTGCAACAGCCCCCAACCCCAGCCCCCAACTGCACCAGCCCCCCCAGCCCCTTGCCACCCCCATCCCACCTCCACCCCCACCCCGCAGCCCACCTGCACCAGCCCCCAACCCCAACCCCTAGCTGCACCACCCCCCCCCCCCACATCCGCCTGCCACCCCCAGCCCACCAGCACTAGTCCCCCCCCCTACAGCCCACCTGCACCAGCCCCCAACCCCAGCCCCCAGCTGCACCAGCCCCCCCCCAGCCCCCTGCTACCCCAGCCCACCTACACCAGTCCCCCCCTAATGTCTATGTGTTTTAGTTTACCATGAAAAACTAAAATATTGGAAAAATAAATGGTTTGACTATTAGAATAAACATTTATAAAGGAATTGAAGAGGATAAGTTTAGAAGATGCACCTTTCATCCATATGGATTATAACTGGTGCCTGTGAAGTATCTGTGGGATGTTTTATGATATTTTCCAAATCTGGACAACACTTCATTTTCTCTATAGAGACATTCATAACCTGCATGGGCTTAGGTTCCTGGACAGCCCTCTTGCACCCCCTTGAAACCCCCTGGATAGCCCCCTTGAACACCCCCCTGCACCACCCATGCCCCCCTTAGCCCCCCATGCCCCCCCCTGCACCCCACTGGACAGCCCCCATGCCCCAACTGACAGCCCCACTAGACACCCCTGTGAAGTATTTGTGGTTTGGTTGATGCTAACTATACAGGTTAGTATTCATTCTCATTCCCAATAAGATATGGTAAATATTAATGATATTGATCAAAAAAAATGTAATTGGATGCATGGAACTCGTCATACATTACCAATCCAAAAATACAATTTACATCAAAAGTGAGTCTCAATATCAGTATCATCAGAATCATGATAACCCACATCCACACCTCCTATAGAAACACCATCACCACCTCTCACACCACCAACATCATCATCGACATCGGCATCTGCATTCGAACTGGCACCAGCACCGAGTCCAGCACTAGGTCCGGCTCTGGCTCCAACAGAATAATCTACATTAGTAGAATTCATCGACATCAAAAATGCATCAACCGTTGCAGCTGCTTCTGGTAGAAGTGTAGAAAAAGGGAAAACATAACCATCATCATATTTGCAGTTATCGCCTGTTCTGATTTTTGACTTTCTTCTTTGATTGCGGAATTCATTTGTTCCACTGTGACAAAACCAGAACCAGTACCCGAAGAAACGTTAGTAGACCAGTATCGAGATGATACAATCTTCTTCCCAGGTTGACAACACACTCTACCCTGATGCTCATATCCTAATACCTGATGTAGATGATCATTTGGGCCCAAATTGTCAGGTTCTTTTTCTTCCAATGCATCTAAAGCATCTTGTTGATTGATATATAAAATAAATTAAAATGATAAAATAATATAAGGAATAAAATTCATTAAAAATCAAAGAAATTGAAATATACTTACAATCGCCTTCTCGGTGTCGGGATTTGGCACAATACCATCTTTCTTTTTCCGGCTTGTACAAAACAAAGATGAGGGAGGAACGCGACCCTCAATATTCAATGCCTTTTTCTGGAAAAAAACAAAGAAATAAATCAAAATTGGAAGTTAAAAAAATAACACAAAACAATGCTAAATATTTTAAATGTTAAATTACCTACGTCTTCTCATGATCTGGTAATGAAGTGTGTCCGCGAGTACAAATGTGTTTCATTGCACTCTTGTTTTTTTATTTCTATTTGATTTCTCCTATAAACAAATAATTATATAAATTCATTAAAATAAATAAAACAAGTAATTTAAAATCGTTTTTAAATAAATAAATGAATATATATATTTTTAACAAACACCTTAAACGATGAACTCTTCTAATAGTTTATCATCTCTTTATATTGTGATATTAGGCAATCTTGAATCACCGGTACTTCTTCAAGCTCTGTACCAACTCTCTTTTTCCACCCAAGATATAAATCATACTTGTAGTCTCACCACATTTCACCTAAATCCATTATCCTTGCAGCCTTTGCATTTTTTCCATCGGGAAAATTATATCGAAGCTACAATAGACATAATATTTGTTAAGAAAATATTATAAATTTATATATATATAAAAGGTGATTAACATTACATACCCAAATCTCTGCCTAGGATTTTTCCTTTATTTGTTGTCCAACTACATTCCAACTTATCGGTCAAACCAGAATGATATTTCTGTTTCTAGCAAGTGTTCCCATATAACTTTTACATTCTGTGCCATTTTTATTAATTATATCATTGTCCTCATTGTAATCAACTATAATTTGCGTGTTCTGATTCCAAACCTCACACATTTTTGTGCGGCCACGTCGTCTGGTAGAGGCTGGAGCTAATCATGAAACCAAAATAAATGAAAATAATATATATGAATTTATCATTAATCAGTAACAGTAATGTTTAAACAAATACTAATAGATGGGGGATCTGTTGACCCCTGAAGTGCTACATCTGGAGGGGGGGCAGCCTCCATGGTAGGTGAGATATCTACAGGAGTACTATGTATAAGAGATGCAAAGTGTACTGATGGAGGTAGAAAATCCAAATGAGGCTACCCTCTTAGTGGATCATGTTAAAGAGTATTAGAAAACATATTTTGATGGTGATTTTCATAGATTGACTGAAATAATGCTTAATAATTCCAATATTAATTGAGTAGGCCAGGTGGTTGTCTTTATCACACCAACACAAGACGTCCAATCATACTTTTTCCTATTTTTATAAGGTTTCACTGATGATGAGGCGAATTTTTAGGCTCTCATTACTGGTCATAAGTTATCAGATGATATTTATTTCCCCCAAATGGATATGAAGGGAGAATCCAAGTTATCCCTCAAATATATAAATGGTGACCACATTGTTATGATGAAAGAGCTCATGTCCCTACTGGATCACACCCACCAACTAATAGTACAATTCCCTTCTATGATGGAGGTGAATAAAATTCCCATGTTATAGAATGGTTGAGCTGAACACTTGAAAAGTTTAGCCACATTCTTATATGATCCTGAAAATGATGATTTGATCATCCATGTGGCCTATCCAATGGTCATTGTCCCCATTCCATTTGAGATTATGATAACAAGAACCTAAACCAATATGTGAGTCATCCTCTGGTCTTTTCTACCCCTCAAAAAAACAATCCATAGGTGTTGTCAGATTATTTTTTTCGCAACATACACCAAAATATATGGAAAACTATTCATCACTTGAGAGAAAAATTATTACCCTATGATGAGTATCCAAGTCATGTTAAGGTAACAGAAGGGATACAATGCCAAATTGACATGGTAGATCTTCTATCTACACAAAATTCATATAAATAATGTGGATTCCTTCAATGTGCATGACTTATCCAAGTCATGTTAAGGTAACAGAAGGGATTCAATGCCAAATTGACACGGTATATCTTCTAGCTACAAAAAATCCATAGAAATAATGTGGATTCCTTCAATGTGGATGCTTTAGTCTGTTAAAAAGCATGAGACGATTGATTGTGGATGACTGATCTTGTGTTCATATCAGTGGATTGGGTGGACACTAAGAGATACCTTTCACCATGATCCCCAACCAGTATAGCCCGCCAGAATTGGTATCATCAAATGCGATAGCTTTAGGATAGATTAAATAAAATAATTCTACCCACAATCTACGATATTCCCAACAAAATAAAGGCTCGACCGACTATCACTCGCATCGGGAAAGAAGAGGGTAGGATATTGAGGGACTTTTGTTTAAAGTATCTGAAAATGTAAATCCAGGCTCCCTCTTATGTAATTTTAGTTGTCATTTGAGGAAATTTCTAAAATAGAACAACCATATTTGGAAGTTGATGATTTAGGTAAAAACAAATGATGCACACAGACCATGTTAAGAAAAAACTCTAATGAGTATTAAGGGAAGAAACAATAATAGCATCCATTATAGATTGAGAGAAACATGATCCAGTAGGGTTGGGGAATTTCAAACCCAACATTCGAGGTCAATAAACCAGGTCCAAAATTTTGTGAAAGTGGAATGAAAAAACCCACCATCATGGATAAGGGATTTATTCACATTAGTAACATCCAAATTAGTGAAATCAGACTTCTACCAATCTGGGGAAAAACTAAAAAATAAATCTCCCACTATTTCATCATTTTCTGTGATCTAGTACCCTCACTATGAATGCATACAACTGAACTGTCTGGTTTTTTTCTTTCAGATTACCATCTTCTAAATGGATTTTATATAATTAGTGAACATTTGTAAAATACGTTTTAGAGGGTATATAAAAGGTATCTATCTCAAATATATTGAGATAATGTCTGCAATGGATTAGGCATTAGTGATTGCCAATAATATTTCCCAATTGACCCTATAATACACTAGGCCAATTTGGAGGAGGAATTAGAGGAGGGAGTTTCAATTAAAAATATGGTACACACTTAAATTATAGAAGTAGGTGTGTATAACTAGAACGAGATACTCTTTTTAAATCTAGGTGTTCCCTCAACCACAACGCCCTTACCTCCACCAAAGGCATCAAACAAGGAAAAGGGTAAGGTTAATATTCTTCCTTACCTTATTCCTAAAGAGGTTGAACCCATTTTAAATAAAGACATATTTTATAAACAAGAGTAAGAGGTGAAATAATTTGGGAGACCATATGAATAAATTCTTCAAGAAATACTTCTTATTGGATATTTTCTAGAAGAAGATCCTTATATAAAACTCCTAGATGGAATACCTCAACAAATATGGGTCAATATATCGACCAAAGTGGATTTGTAGCATCTTCAAAATATGGAATACCAACCATCAATATTAATGGATTCAATAGTAAAAGATCATGAATTAACTCAATTTTATGTAAAACTAGAACAGGACCAGACACATCTTCATTAGAATTCCCTTATAGGGAACCCATGGTAGAATCTTGCTATGCCGGCACTTATGGCCCTACCAGCATCTACACCTATTCATGATTTGAACCATCTAGAAATAGCTGAGGGATCATGAACACTATCGAGTCAAAAATGGATTGATTAGAATTCATAGAGGAATGGAACGTGATAATAAAATTAGAGAAGATGCTTTACCTCATATGGGTAGATTTGAATCTTCCCCCTATAAACATTAGGAACCCAACATTTTAATTTTTAATGGCATAGGAAAACTGTAGAAACATTTGATTCATTTCGTCTCTCATTATGACACCAAGATGGGGAAACCTAAAAAATAGGTTGTAGTGAAACTGAAGTGATAAAAAATGGAATGATAAAGATACTGACAATGAGGTTGTCGAGAAGAGGAGAGTTCGTCGGAGGAGGAGATTCCATCGAGAGCTGGGGAGTTGCAGTCGTCCGGAGGAGGGGAGTCCGTCAGGAGGAGTGGAGTCCATCGGGGGAGGATGGGAGTCCGTCGGGGGAGGAGGGGAGTCCTTCGAGGGAGGAGGGGAGTTCTTCGGGGTCGTTCAGAGGAGGGGAGTCCGTCGGGGGAGGCGCGGTCGTCCGGGGAGGAGAGGTCGTCGGGAGGAGGGGAGTGCGTCTGGGGAGGAGGGGAATCCGTCGGCGCCGCGGGAGGCGCTGTTATCTGGGGAGGGGGGATGCGTGGTCGTCCGGGGAGGGGAGTGCGTCGGGGGAGGGGATTGAGTCGGGGAGGGTTCCGTAGGAGTGAGTCCGAGGAGGGGGGAGGCATGGCGAGGAGGCGTCAGGGAGGAGGGCGCGACGACGAGGAGGGAACGACGAGGAGGGAGCGGTGAGGAGGGTGCGGTGAAGAGGGCGCGGTGCGGAGGAGGTGTTGGCGTGGAGGCATCGGGGAGGGGGAGGGCGCGGTGAGGAGGAGGAATCGCGAGGGGGAGGAGAAGAGCCCGATGGGTTTGAAAAAAAAAACAGGGCAGCCAGATATAGCCACAGATGGAATAATTAACCGTGGAAGTATAAAAGATATAGCCACGGACCTATAAAATCGTGGCTATACGTCCGTGGCTATAGCTCATATTTGTAGTAGTTTTTGTGAAATAATCATTTTTTCAATCACACTTATTGTTGGCATAGTTACTCCAACTTCTGACCATTATCAATAATAGTTGAATGAAGATTGAGAATAATTTATCTAATACACATAAAATTGGAAATATTGAACCAATAAAGAATAACTTAAAAATTAAAAGTATTTTTTATCATATATGTATCTAGGATTCAGTATATGTAATCCATATAAATTTTCCTATTATTTTTTTTAACTAATATATCTCTTTAATTTCAAGATAATGGTTCATAAAAAGTTTTTTAATTTTCCAATGAACATCACCCTATGAGAGATAATCTAGGAATGATTTAAGGGATCATTCACCATTCCTAAGATGATGGTAGATGTATACCCGAAAAAAAATTCAATGTAATTACCCTAGATTAAAATATGGTAAAACTGTGTCAACATTAAGTATATCAGAAATGATATATTTTATAGGAAACCACCTACTCTATATATGTCAAAAATTATATGAATTATTTTCCTAATTAAATTATATATAAATAGGGATATCACTAATGTATTATAGTCTTATTTACACAAAATAACTATACCATCATGTGAAAAATTCTATAGGGGAAAATCATTTATGAATACTATTACATAAATTTTCATATAAGTATTCTTTAAATACAACCAAATTATTAATTGGCCTTGAGTCATTATAAGACATTGTATATAAAACACATATACAAATCTAAATCATGGTATATTTATTTGTTTCACCATAATGAGATCTTAAACCCCTTAAATCATTTAAAATAGTGTAGGATAACCTTGGGAATACATAATGGAATGAGGCGATCTCTATATTACAGTAAGGGAATAAACATTTTAACAAAGGATATCATATATACCAAAAGTAATAAAATGTTAAAATAAATGGAAAGTCTAATTAATTATCATTTATATAAATAACATAAATATAATTAAATTATAAGATCATAGACACTTTTGAATGTTTCAACAATATATAATATGAAATAATCATAAGTCACAGCTTACTAAAAAGACCTCATAAAATAAAGGACAAGTCCCTATCACGTATTTGGTTCATTCTATAATCAAATAAATAATGTCTCATGAGATAACAATTATCGAATCCATTGGTATAAGTTATGGATGAAAAAATAAAAACACATAAATAATTATGTGAGACACAAAATGAAATCAATAATAATGTGTATGCATAATAAATACCCATTGAATGAATTGGGATTCATAATCATCCATCGTATAATAAAAACTAAACATGGAATGATGTGGGTAAAATTTGTGAAATGGACATTAGACATGTATTTCCCTATAAAAAAGAAGAAAAAAGCTTGGTATATATGGAATAAATATATATATTAATTATTATAATTAAATTAAATTAAATTAAAATTTAATTTAATTTAGAGAGAGAATAGTCATAACTCAATGAAAATTGTTGTTTTTGAATTATCCATTATATTATGTTCCATAATTATTATTATGTGGTGCATAATTTTTCTGTACAATTAAATAATATTACATAATTATTGAATTAATGCCCTTTTCTATGTGAAATTGATTTAATATAATTTTAGTATATTCATATATAAACATTTTATTAATATATAAGGAGTTATTTAGTGGTTCAAATGGAATTAATTTCCTAGAAATAATGCTGGATCACTTTTAGATAAATAATTATGTTCATTTCATGTGGATCTACAATTATTTTTGTGAACTAAATTTGTAATAATTTATGTTTACAAATAAAAATGGAGAAAAATAAAAATATGTTTTTCTATTTGTTGATTATTCTATTTTTAAAATTTCTATGGTAAAATGGTTAGTTCATTTATGACGTTCTACCAACCTCCCCAAAATAGAATTTTTTATTTAATTAAATACTTTGTGAAATATTTTAAAACATAAAAATTCCATAAAATAAATATTGTTATAATATTAAGCAAAACAAATATTTTTTAAACCATACTTGAAAGAGTTATTTAAAAATGAAGTAAGTTGTTCTTAGAGGCCATCGACCGCCTATATTTTAATGAACTGATTCTTTTTTAGAAAAAGAGAAATTATTGTAAAATATAAATATACCATTAAAAAAATAAAATATAGTTATGATAATGTATTCATTATTTAATGTTATATGATGGAGATGAGTAGAAAGAAGAAGTATGAATGAATTTTATATTTGTTAGTAGAGAATAATACCTCTTAAATGTTGTCTCCTTTAAATACCCTACAAGTGACATTAACATTGTATTTTGGTGATAAAAGAACCCCTAAGACATGATAGAGAGGATAAATAAGGGAATTGGTAATATATTTTGTATTATTTATTGGTGATTGGATATAAATTTAAGGGGTTGAGATGTGTGATATTTATAAGTGGAGGAGATGTGAATTTTTTATTATTATATTCAATAGTTTAATATTTTGGATCAAAAATATAAATAACATTAAATATTGGTACTATTTATAGTAAATGGGTTAGATGAGTTCAAACTAATGGTTAAATAATGTTTCCATGGGTAATTATTTTTTTATTTATATTATAATGTAAAATATTTCAGTTTACTATAATTCACTATACCAAAAAACTATAAAATATTCAAAAAATAGAAAAAATTCCCATTTTCATTTTTTTTGATTCCTTTAAAAATAAATTAAAGTAAATTTAACACATAATTATTCCCTAAACATGTGTAATTTAATTTAATAATGGAATACTCATTTATTTAATAAATAAAAATTATAATAATTTTTAACAAATTTTTGCACTTTTTAAAATAACATAAGGAATGAAAAGAATATCATATCATTGTAATAAAAGATAATAATAATTTATAATGCCATTTTATGATTAAAATTATTTTTATATCCTTATATTTTTTATAAAAAATAAAATTAATAATATATGTTTTACAAAAATACAAATATATATTATACTATTATTATATTTTTTTACTCATGCCGTGATATAAAGTTTCCATATTTTCAATTTATGAGATATCATAATACTAATTTCAAACAAAATAGGTGAGGATAAAATTCTAATGGTTATTTGAATATTCTTAATGGATATATTTTTAATACAATGGTCATGTTACTTTTCAAAAGGTCATAATTGTAATTTTCATATATGATCCATAATTTCTATAAATTCCTCAAATTTAATTCATTATTCATTCAATATAATTTTAATCAAGGTTATACATATTGTTATTTTGAAACTCAATATTTTTGTACTATCATTATATTTTATTTCAATTGTTTTGTTGATTTTTATAATTATTCTAACGGATCCAGCATATCCAAAATTTCATATATTTGTAATATAATTAATTATTTTATACCCCTTTTGGTATTTTAAATTTTTATAGCCGTTTTTATTTTAATATGGTATATTAAAATTATTTTAATAATATTTTTCTAGTTTAATCATGTGGCTTGTGTAAATTATATAGTATTATACTAATATGTATGATACCATTGTATTTTTTAATGGGAAATTTATTTAAAAAAATTATAGCTCATTACACTATTTATTATAATAGAAGTAAGCTTATTGATGGAATCTAGGATTTTTAACTCCTTTATAATCATCATTTATGGGAAGGTATTTCATGAAAACTTAATTTCTAGACCCATGGTTTAATTTATGTGTTAGGGTGTAATAATTTTTTATCATTAGATAGAGAACATTTCAGTTGTAAGGATTAGAAGACCACATTTTATATCCTAAATCCTCAAATTATCATGTAGCATTGCAACTATGACCCTAGACATACTTTAGAAAAATATACATTTATATAGATCCCAATACCTACCAATGAAATAAATATATATAAAATTATTTTGGAGGATTTCAAAATTGACAACATTCTAATTTTATGTTAAACTTAAAATGTATTTTCAGATGAACTATTTGATCATATAATAGAGAGTGGGGATTTGTTTTCAAATAATACCACACCAATATCGAGGACTATATCAATATGTCCATATATAATAGTAACTAATGAATTAATATAATTATTTAATTAACATAAATAGTATGTAGGTATGGTAATTCGGTACATGAGTGTTTTACCATATAGTGAAGGAGTCCTCATTGCATAAAATATTGATGGATTAATGATTCACTTCATTGATTTTCATGATGATGATAAAATAATAATTATAAAAAATTGTCCTCTACTCATTATCAATGTTCCATTTGATAAACTCTATGGTCTTCAATAATTCACCATTATTGACCACCGATCATGATATCGTCAGTTAAGTGTAAAAAGTGACTATATTTATATGAATTGTTTTCATATAAGGATTATTCCATGTGAATTAATAGTGATTCTTCTTGAAGTTATATATGTACCCACTATCATCATAGATATTAAGGATATATTCTATAGATAATACTATTATAAACATGTTATTGACTTTATAAATGAAAATTTGACATTTTCATAGAGTATTTTAGATAAGAATGATAATGTGATATTTTAAAAGGATTGTGTACTGGGGAACTACAATCTAAGATAAGAAAGCATGAATTATGGTTGTATAATGTACAAGTATTGGCTTATTAAATTTCCTCCATGGGTAAAAATTTATATCATTAATGTAATAATGTTTAATATAAATAGATGAAACAAACCATAGTAACTGACATCCATAGTTCTCTTTGGATAACATGATATTATATTATAGTTGTGTTTAATTACTCATCTCTATAAAATCAAGTAATCATGTTAACATGTATAGGGGTAATGTTCCGTTATATATAGGAATGTCATTAAATTTTCGAGGTATGGAATAATAATTTTATCATAGCCCTTGAACCTTCATAACCCAACAATGGTGAAGGGTTTTTAATGATTATTATTTATTTAAAAAATACACATGTAGTATCCTCATGAAAAATGATAATGAAATTAATAATAAATCTAATTAATAAAATCTTAATCTGAAAAAATACTCAACATAATATTTATTGTTAGAATCATCAATTTCAAAATTATGTAAATTATGGTATATATTAGATAGTTAAAATTGTAATATATATACCCTAACCAAAAATATCTGAAATACATATTCCCAAAGAAATAGATAAACATGAAATAATAGAGATGGTTATATTGGTAAATAGATTATGAATACTCAATATAATAGAATAAGGGGATATAAAACTAATTGGATGATACCCTTATCATGAATGCTCCTTAACCTTTTCTGTGATGATGATGGTTGAAGACTCAATACTCATAGAATAGTTTAAAATTAATCTTGATGTCCTATGAGAATGGGAGAAATACCATATCCCACATATTATTGATCAACCAAACAGTGATTTGAGGACACAATATCTCCAAAAATATGACATGAAAGTATAGAAATATATAGTGGGAATTCATTAATTTATGTTAAATAATGTAGGAGATATAGTGTTAGGTACCTAAATATGTTCCACATTTCAATGTGAACATATTAGGGAAATTTTTTATGATACTTAAATAGAATACTTCTATATTCATCCTTAAATCATGAATATGTATATAAATATTTATAAAATCTTCTATTAGGATGACATGATGAATGCGATTTATGAATATGACACCCGATGCTTGATTTTCATATAATATAAAGATGAATGATATATGTATAAGTGTATATTACAAAAATTATGAATACCAGTATAGAAATTGGAAATCATTACATGTGATTTTTTACTATGGATATTTTAGACTTCTCATGTTCATTATTCCATTTGGGTTGTAGTTGATCTCTTTACAATGTTATAAAATTTAATTTCTACCATAGAATATTTATGACCTGGCTAGTACTACATGATATACATAAGGTAAATACTAATGATTCATTGAATACCAATCTCTATTATACCGGATAGGGATATGAGGGTTACCTCACAGTTATTGGGAGTGTTTATAATGATTTAGAGACTTTTTGGTGTTTTATCACTTACTATCACATAATAAATATTGATAATCTAGATGAATACTCTAATTATTTATGATATGTTGATAGAAGATTAAATTCAAATACATGTACATTAGGTTAAATACATCCTCAAAATAATATTATCTTGAAAAATATAGTCAATTATTGCATTGAAATATAACCACAATATCCTCAATATTTTCTGTAATTTAGGACTCCATCATACTAAGATGGAGCTGGATAGATGATACTAATGGTACTAGATGATTTCTATAAAAATATAGAGATGGTTCATATTATCTGTCAATATATTAAAAAATATCAAAGACACAATTATAGTTATGAAAATAATCATTGATAAATTCTAGAGGATGAAGATTGAGTCAAATTTCTAAATACCCAATAACCTCAAACATAAATATGACATCTTAACATATGAATATTTATTACAGAACATAATGGTCCATTCCAAATCGTTTTAGTATAGTGAATTTCGGAAAATTGAATAAAAAAACAAAACCATATGTGACATACATTATATCCCAGTATTTTTTTCAAAACTATTACCCTCATTAGACTTATCATATCAAAAACAATTTGATTGTAACCTGGGTAAAAGAAACATAGGAAAGGGTGATCTCAGATGTTCGCAGAACGGGACATGGGCCAAAAATTTGGGCCTACGACCCATGTAATGGGATAAATTCCCACTGAGCCTTCGAGATGTGTAATGGGTCTCCCTCTACCTAATTAAAGAGGTCTTTTCTTTACTTTAATAATAAATGAGGCTTTGGCCCCAACATTTAACAAATAAATTGTAATATATTTTTTTATACATAAACATTTTATTAATACCTATGTACTTCAATGAACATTTTAGTACTATCATAATTTAATTGGTTCACTCTCTCAACCATCGTAGTATTCCTAGTTCACTCCCAATTTTATTGTAGTGGATAGTGTCCCTTACAGAACATGTTTCCCTCCCCATTCAATTCGTCCATATCTAAATAAATATAAATATTTACCAAATGAATTATTGGGAGATATAGTTCACGAGAATCACATAATAAAAATAATAAATACATGTTTTATATAAACATGAAAAACTTAACATATTAGAACCATTGTAATAAAATGGGTTTTATAAATATTTCATCATAACATAACCATAATATAATGAATAGGATCTATAATCACTTGATCATTTCATCAAATCATATTCAAGAGAAAAAGATGAAGGATGAAAAATTATTAATTCATTCTTAACATATAACAATTATAAAATGAATAATAATGTTGTAAATGTATCGCATACCCCAAACACATTTGTAACAACAAAGGATGTCATCTTATATGAAAACTGTTTTTTTATAAAAATCACTTGGAATTTTTCTTGAGGAAAATAACATTTCATTCAAAATTACCATTTTAATTATCAAAATTCATCAAATATTTTTGAAATAAATTACAATGAAAATAAAATTGGAAAATTATAATGTGGTATTCAAGGATAATAATGGTAATAATTTTAGAAATTTATACACTTACCATATATAAAAAAAATATTCCTTTCACATTTTTGATAAAATAAAAAAAATAATTATTTATAAAATGAAATTTTGATTTCCTTTAGACAAAAAATTTAAAAATAATAATGTGTAAAATTTTCCATTCTTAAAGTAATATTAAAATATTAATAAAAATGTTGAATTTTTATAAAACATTGATATAGATGAAAACTAAATTTCAACTAAAGTGTGAAATAATGTCATTGTTTTCAATAAAAACATTCTATTAATCTCATTAAAAAAAATAAAATATAATTAAGGAAAAACTGTTTTCATCATAAATAAATTGTAGTATAAAATACCTGGGGGATATATCCTACTATATCATCACTGAAATTGTAATCTTGAATGATGCTGATAAATAATGATATTGTATTATAAAATGTGTAACACATTGGTAACACTTAATTATAAGACCCATGAAAGAATAACATTAGAATGAACCTATAATATCTTGATGATAAATTTATTTATTTAATTACCTATCAAAGGTCCTTTATATTCAACTCATTATAGAGGACAGATCTGTAACATAACATATGTTGAAATAAAGTCAAATTGAGAAAAACACCCCTTAACCTATGTCTCAACATCCTTCATGAAGGTTAAAAACACCATCTATAATAAAAATAACATTATTATATATATTTTAAATAAATATATATATATATATATATTTATAAAACATCTTATATTAAATACTAATTTCTTTTTACTACACATTTATCAATAATTACACATTAAAGATACTTTTTAGGCAATATCTACCTTGGTATTCATGTTTGTTTTGACTTTTTATTTTAAATTTCTTCACAAATTGATAATATATAAACAATATTTTTAATTTGACCCCTGATGTAAATATCATATAAATATTCTTTTAAAATTTATTTAGTGTAATACATAATGTTTTTAGATAGAAAACATAATATGTTTGTTATAGTGATGATACAATATACGTATGCATGAAAAATGATTATATGTTCATGAATGATTGAAAAAGGAAGGAGAATAATATATTACCAGTGTAGAATCATTTTTATGTAATATATCACATATTTTCATTCATATCATTGTCAGTACCTTCAATTGGATGCATGAACGAAACACATTGCTTCATGAGGTGAAATTCCTCCAAAAACATGAGTGACATTATCTTATTACAATAGAATTTAATGTAAAAAGGTATATACAATAGAATAATTGCAAATGTATAAAAATATCAAAAATACAATATATAAAAATTTAATTCATCTTTATATCCATCCATTGGAGGTGGTGATGGAAAATAAATAATAATGGTTTCAGAGTTTGTAGTCAATTGTACACACGAAGAACATTTTCATATCCAATTTGAACGAGTTGTAGATGGTAGTAGGTCATTCACATAAAGTCGCATAATCGATGTATATTTAATTTTTTTTGTTAATATATATTTATATATATATTATAATATAAAGTTAGTATGAATAATAAGTAAAATAAAACACTCGGTAAGGAATGATATCTCTTTTTCAGAAAACATTGTTTCATTTTCACCATAAGCATTTCTAGTTTTTCATTATGACCATTATCATTATAAATTGATTATGATATGGAAAAAATGATTTTATTTTGGAATTTATTGGCTGAACTAGTGGGTTTTTAATGTGTAGTGAGGAATTGGGAGGGGTTTTCCTTCAATAAGAGAGGTAGGTGGCACACTTATAATCTTTTAAAGAAAAAGGTGTACCCACAACCTTCACATTTCATAAGGATCCGAAATAGATAATTCTCGTGAAATTTAAAATAAATGTTTTATTTTTTTCTATAAAATTGGTGTTTGATACAAATTTTTTAATTTTTAAACCCAATTCTTATTAGTTTAAATTCATTGTAAACCAATTATTAAATTAACAACAATAAATATTTTTTATAATTTTTACAATTCATTATAGTATCAAAATAATTTGATCATATTAGATAATATTAAATAATAAAATTAAAAATATGGAATAAATATATACAATTTCCATTAATATATTTGTAAAATTGATTTTCAAAAGTAATCTCATTGATGAAGGGTGAAAATTGTTTTCCAAAGATAAAATGAAAAAATGTTTGAAACATTTTTTTATCAATATTCAAAATGAATGTAACATCCTGTTACCATTTTATGAAGTATGCCCTTAAACTCGTCTTTTTTTCTCCACTTTTATAATTGGATGGACACCTTTAATGGTGAATTCATATTTTTTTGTACTTTCATCTTTAACAAGTAGTTCTACAGGATGTAAGAATATTTCACATTGTCAGGTAGGGTTACAAATTGTGTAACTACAGATGGGTACATGCTATGAAAGGGGATTAATTCTATGAAACTAACATGTTGTAAAAGTGTATTTCACAATGTTATTTCTTTAAATAAATGATTTTAAATTCAAGGTGATGATTTTTGTAGAAAATTTGTTCAAAGTGGATTTCACAACACATAACTATATTTCATGTCAGGAAACAACCTGTGTCTAGTTATCAGAAATGTTGAGTGAAGGTTTTTTGGGCATCCTTCCCCAAACCACATGGCTCTTGAAGCTGAAATCATCACATAAAATTATCAGAGACATCAGACCTCTTATATTGATCTATTCAGTGTTGGATCTTTGTTGCAGTTAAGATGCGTCTCTTTGGGTATGCGAACATTATTCATCATCATTTCTTTTGATCATGGAATCTCATTTAGGAGGTGTATCTCTATAAATTAGGTTAAGTTAGATGTTATTTATTATTTTCTCCAAGATCCTTTCTTTGATATTTTCCAAAGGACATTTTCTTCATCGATCATGGTGCGACATGCATTTGTTTTTGAGTTATTTGGGTTTCCACTACACATTGGGCCTTTGTCATAAAAATTGAATTAATATTGACTTATATTTGATTCTAGGGTCGTCCTTGACAATGTTGGGTCTCATTGATTTTGGATGTTGTTACATAAATTCCAGACCAAAGCTTTGGGATATGTGGTTCAGTCTCTAGCCTAAGATAATGGATCTTATTATTCTTCTATACAAACTGATTAATAATGAAATATTTACATGATTGTTTTATGTGTGTTGAAAGCGGTTTCCAATGAAGTATGTATTTTCATTGATTATTTATTAATGGAATTTAATGGTTTTCAAAGAAATGAAATGAATTTTGAAAAGGGTACATGGGTTATCTTAGGTACTTAGGTCTATGTTTTCGCATGGGGCCATCATTCATTATTTTGTGATTATCAAGGATGTCTGTGTTGGTATTTCCTATGTTTCCTAGGTATGTTTTTTATGGGACCAATATTGTCATTCTTTGAAGGTTTACTAATGAGTTATTACATTTTTCTTGTGGCATGTTGTTCTATGAACTAGTTTTTCCACTTAATTATTATGGTATGAGTTGTCAGTATCATGGATCTCTAGTATTCCATGGTGTTGTGATACATGTTCTCCTGGTTTGCTTCTTTTCTTTCTTAGTTATCCTTAATAAGAATTTTTTCTCTTGATAAAAATTATATGGATAAGTGGGTATGAAATTCAAATGCATGATTTTTTTAGAACAACAGAAAAATTTAAATGTTCATCATGTTCACAATAAAAATTGTATACTACTAATCAGGTCATGATATTAAATAAAATTTGAATACAAAAAATGTCATAGAAAGGCATGTTATGGAACACATAGGTGGGATCCTACTAAGCCTATTTTCTCACACCCTATACACCTCTTCTGCGGTGTGTATACCTTTATATGTCTTCCAATAGTAGGAATGGATTCCACCACTATGTGGATGTGAGTTTTGTATCAAATGGCAGGGTACATGCAGGTGTGATGTTGGGAGTTTTTCATGACATCGTATGGAGTAGCTAACTTGCTAGGCTCCATTGTAGTTGGACATGATTTTTGAAGATTTCACCTATTTTTATTACTTTCCATTTCCTCTATTTCCTTACAATTGTGACGTATATATATCTTGTTCATTTTTCATTGTTCCTTCTTGTTTATTAGATATATATTTCTTTTGTTTTTTTGGATTCTGAGAAATCGTTCTCCCAGGTTCGTTGTTCGATGCTTCAGTTCTTGTCACCATCTTGTTGGGATTGGAAACAACCATCATTTAGGTAATAGAATAGGTCTGGTGCCAGGTTTAAGGGAATCATGGGTCAGTTATTATAATTTTTTACCAAATAGTGTTTTCCCTCAAGAGTATTTATCTCGGGACATATGATAGGTTAGAGATAGAATTTTTTAGGCTTGAGAGGTATGTTAAGATAAGTGTTTACCCATATCTTTTAATTATGCGAATCACGTTTCTAATGGATGGTGGCATGTGTGTCTTCAGTGTTTAGTTTTTTAATTAAATATCATTTTCTGGGTTTTTGGTTTTCATGTTTGAATTGATATTTTTTTCTTTTTTTGATCATTCATATGTTTCCATGTGCAGAATTATGCTGTTGAGATATATTCAATTAGTTCCTCAGGAGGGTGAAGCATATTCCTCTCAAAGGAACCCACATATAGATCATAATATCATCATGAATATTTTACAGGTAGTCTATTTTTTCAATCCAGATGTTCCTAAAATTGAGAACACAATTCTAGTGGTACTACCAAAAGATTGGGAAGAAATAGATCAATCATTGGAGTTATTCTCTGAAAAACCATCGTTAATTAATGGAACGATAAAACCTCAATTGGTGGAGGATTGGTTGGATAGGATCCATCAAATCATCAACTTTCTAGATACACAATAGAATATCATGCTAATGTGTGCAACGTTCATACATAAGGCATCTGGAAAGTGGTGGTGGGATTCAATGATCGAAGAAAAGAGAGAAGTGGAATTCGATTGGAAGGTATTAAAAGGAATTTTATTCAAATTTTTAAATTCATTAAGGTTGGTTACATTCCTAGTGTTCTATTATTTTCAATAGGGGGAGAATTTTTAGTCATAGTACAGTAATCATTTACTGGATCATGTCTTTTTTCCAAATCTCATGATGATTGACCGCATAAATGATCATAAGAACCAGCAGGGTTTCCACAAGATATCATATTTCTTGTGTTTATGTTGAAACTCCCGACATATGAAGAGATAGTAAAAATATATTTGATGGAATAAATGAATATGTTATTAAATTTTATATTTACCACCTTTTCTCTTATATGAGGTGGTAGCTTCAGTGGAAAAAATTAAAAGAAGGGGAAGTGGAAAGATCATCACAGGAGTATGTGATGTGGGTTTCAGTAGTGTGCTTCCTTTGTACCATATGTTACAGTGAGTATTTTTCCACTAACATGTTATCAGTATGGCCCTAGTAGAGACACAAGTTCTTTGATGCACTACTGTGCATTAGGAATTTTTACATGGTTTAATATCTATAAAATGGTTTTTGTGGATGGGTTTTGCATGGATTTCTAAAATTTTATGTTCTTGAATAAGTTTTTTCAGTTACAAGATGAAGATGTAGTATATCTAAGAATTTTGGAGTCTGAAAATGGAATTGGAGGCTTTTGGACCCTTTTCCACTGACTAAGCCGGATTGGAGTCACCAAGATCAAGCACCGAGACATGAAGGACTCATGTTTTAAAGAATTTAAAAGCTAATGGAAACCTGTAAGACCATCACATGGTTATCCAAACTGTTTTCAAACTGTGTTGGAGAAGATCCCATTAACAAAGAGGTCTGCACGGTTGGCCCACAACTTAACAAAACCATGAGGCCGTTTAGAGAAACCAAACAATATGGGCACATATGGATAGAGACATCCACACAGTTGGCGCACAGATTACCCAAAATGTTTGGCTCATCTAGTAAAAATGGGAGGACTTAGAATTTGAGATAGATACTTCTGCATTGTTGGTGCACAACCTAGCAAACTGTGCGCTGAATACCATGCAGACCATTGCAGCCTTCTCAATCTAGCATTTCACTTTTTCACCTAATTTGTGACCTAGGGTTCCTCTTTCTACATGCTTTGGAAAACTGGAGAAAATTCTTTTCTGACTGAGAAGAACCTGAGGGGGTGAGCCTGTATAAGGATAGGATTTAAGATAGTAGAAGAGTGGGGCTAGGAACTATGTTTTTTGTGAGAGTAAGGTTTTGAAGCACTTGTTCTCTGTATTATTAATGTGGTTATGAATCGTCTATTTTTATTGTAATGAACTATATTATTAATTTTAGTAAGTTTATTGTCATTTTCATCATGATTAGCTAACCCACCCTTGTGTTGGGGCTAGGAAAAACGAGGGTTCGATAGAACTAGTTTCTCTATTCTCATGTTTGGGCATCGTCTCAGACCTTATTCTCCCGTCTTCCCCGTATTATATACCTGGATACTCAATATCAGACCAAGAATGAAGTTTCTATTTATCTTTGTTATAATTATGATAAGGACATTCATGACCATTGGATATAATTTTTTTATAGAGGGAGGTTCGTAATTTAAGAGTCTGTAAAAATAAATTTCTACACCACGATATTTATTTCTACTGACGTAATCAGAACTCACCAGTCCAAGGGAGTTCTGACACAATTGAATCCCAGAAATGTGGGTTATTCTGATCAAAACAACACAATAGGAAATAAGTTTTAATGTCCCATATTAATGTCTACCCCAACACATTTTTATCATTATCCGTTAAAATCCAGTTTCATGTAATCATTGGTTTAGAAGTTAATTACTAGTGAGTTAGAGAAGGATAGTCTATTAGTTCTCTTTTATAATCCACCGATATGAACAAACAAATTGTATTTAAATTTATCATCTTCACTTGAGTAGTTTCAATTCCATATAAATAAACACTGACATGGTTTCCTTGTGAACTGACCCCGTACATTCACACTATACTGGTTACAAGTTTGAAGAATTAATTTGGCATTAAAAAAACATTACAAATGAACCATCCGTTTTTGGTGTTGTTGGCAGGGAATCAGTCATTTTTGTTAATTGAATAGGAGTTATTGAGTGAAAAAATTAAAAATTTCTTAAAATTCATTTCTCCAACTGATTTTCATTTTTCATTATTTTTTCCATTTTATGATGGGTGTGTTGTTTGTGTTATACATTCCCATAGGTATATGAGTGGTCGGGTCACTCTTTCCCATATTGTTGTGACTTCAGAGTTACACCTGATAGATCCATAAATCTAAATAACTTTGTATAGGCGACATCGTGCATTTATGTGGGATAAAAATATAAATGATCTAGTGGCACATCAAGAAGAAGAATCGGGGGATGTCCAATGAGATGGGAAACCGTTCATTATTGAAGGAAATCCACCACAGGTTGTCATGGAACAGCAGCATCCGAATCCACTGGGGGCATATATGGAATATCTACAGAGGAACCAATAGATGCCAGTAGCTCAATTTGTGCCAGGGTTTTTAGCATCCACAGTTGAGGCAATATATTCGGTGGGAGCAGCCTCCCTATTTTCCATAGAATCAGTAGGCTTATTATCCTCTGTAGCACCAATAATTCATTCCCTAAGAACCACAGGAACTGATGCCTCTATTCCATACTCATATGGAATATTTATTAACCTTCATTCAAGGAAAAGACACTGGAATAGTAATACCACTAGTGCAGGCCCAACATTTTCAGATCTATCCAGTGATAATACAGTTAATTCAAAAAACATTTCAGCTCGGTGGCTTGCCATGTGAAGACCCAAATGCTCACTAATCCATCTCTTGGGAGATATGTGACACTTTCCGGTACCACAGAGTATTCGAGGATTCCATCCTCCTTATGTTGTTTCCATTATCATTAAGGGATAAAGTCAAGTACTGGATAAACGTGTTACCTCAGAGATCTATTCTTACATGAGAGGCATTGTACGAAGCCTTTTTATTGGAATACTTCCCTCCCTCAAAGACATGAAACTTAAGGAAGTAAATTCATAACTTCTAAAAACGTGACTCAGAATCATTATATATGTTGTGTGAATGATTTAAGGAGATTCTGAGGAAATTCCTACACCACATGCTTCCATTGTGGTTGCAATACTAGACATTCTACGGAGGTCTAACAACTGATAAAAAGTTCATGGTTTATGTAGCTACTTGAGGGAAAATAATGAGGATGTACCTTGAAGAGATTTATGTAGAGTCAGAAGACATGTTATATAGTAGTTTTTATGGCATTATGAAAGGGTCACTCAGACAAGGGGAATGCATAATAAAGATTCCACCACCATGCTTGCGGCTTAACTTGATTCCATATCAATGAAGATCGATTCTCTGAATCTAAAACATCTATCTGAAGTTCTAGTTGTCAGTCAACCAGCATATCGAGATTTTGGTAACAACAATGCAATGGGCGAGTTCCATGGGGAAAGTACAAGAGCGTCTAACAGTGAGGTAAATAATGTTTCACAAAACAGAGGACCAAACAACTACCCTCAATACCAAAACATGGGGTGAAAGGAAACTCAAAATATTGGTTGGGGGTAGCAACATCTAAATCCTCCTCCATAACCACAAATACCACCTAGTTACGGTCAACTACAGTTTCTGAATCATTATCTGATGTATTAATAAGGTTACTAATTTTAGAAAGGATTATATTAGTAGAAAGGGTATCAAAACCATCGTCTTGCTCAACCATTGTGACAGTCACCTCTCCAACATGAATCCCAAAAACCTCATTAGGAATATCCCAAAAGGATGGATGAAATGAGGTTTAAATTTATAAGTACAATTGAAACATGATTTCAAAACCATGAGGCATCAATTAGAAGCGTCACAAACTAGATTGGGTTTCTTGACAATTAGCTCTCTCACAGACTACACAATACACTACCAAGAAATACTAAGAAAATCCTTGGGATGAGGCTACTGTTGTTATTTTACATAGTGAGAAGGAGATGACGTTGAAGGTAACTATGAGTTAGGGTGCTACACCATCAAAGAAGTCCATATTCTCCTCGGGTGGAGAGGTCACAGTTGAGGAATCTTCCCCAAAACATGAGCTGGATAAAGAACTGGAAGTCCCCTAGGATAAGGTAAAAGAAGTGGTTAAAGAGTATGAACCTCCATTTGTATTTCTAGTAAGGATGAAACAACAGATGTTGGAACAACAATTTTCTATGTTCATGGAAGTCTTCCAGAAGCTTCACATAAAAATTCTCTTTGAAGAGGAATTGATTAAAATTCCCACAAATACGATGTTCATGAAAGATATCCTTTAACATAAAAGGAATATGGAAGACTTGGGCACCATTCCCCTGATAAAGGAATGCTCAGCGGTAGTCCAACACACTCTCCATCATAATATTAAGTATACATGTATCATTACAAGCCCATGAAATATCGGACCATGAGAGTATTGAAAATACCATTGTGATTTGGGGGAGAGTGTTAATTTAATTCCCATTAGAGTATTCAAGATGTTAGGGTTGAATGATCTCATGACAACTCATGTGGCACTCCAACTAGATGAACGTTCTATTAAAATCCATAGGGGGCTGTTGGAAGATGTGTTGGTCAGTCTGTGGAAATTAATTCTGCCAGCAGATTTCAATATATTTTACATGGAAGAAGGCCAAGTGGCATCATTGAATCTTGGATGACCGTTTCAACATGTCAGGAAGGTTTTGATTGATATGCACCAAGACAAGCTAATTTTCTATGTCGGCGATGAGAAGGATAACAACAACATCCTCAAGGTGGTGAAACATGTTTCTATGATGGAGAAAGAGGATTTTGTTTCCTTGAAAAAAAAAACGGCTGACTTTTTTGTAATAGAGGAAGATGATATGCAATATTATTCAGTCAGCAATGAACCCAATCTGGAGGAAGACTAGCTTGACGAAAACCAGGAGGAATTAAGCTTTATTGTAAGCCAAGGTGGCCATTACTGGTAGAGGGTAGTCATTCTATATTTATTAGAGTGGGCTGAGTTCAAACTGATCATACGTTCCATTCTCAAGGCTCTGCAACTCGAGATGAAACCTCTCACTTCCTCGTTGAAATATTACTATTTGGGAGAGGAACATACACTTCCAGTGATCCTAAATGCCTCACTACCAAAATATCAAGAAGAGGCTCTTATGTATGTCCTCTAAAGGTAGAAACATGCCATTGGCCGGATGGTCACTGACCATAAGGGTATAAGCCCCATAGTCTACACCCACAAGGTACTAAAAGAGGAAGGGTCCAAAGACCCTCACCAACAAAAATGAATTCTGAACCCCCCCCCCCAGAAAAAAGTGCTCAAGAAGGAGGTGATCAAATTACTCGTTGTGGGAATTATATACCCCATCTCTGACAGCCCATGGCTGACTCCTCTTTAGGTGGGGACTAAAATGGGAGGCATCACAGTAGTGACCAATAAAAATAATGGGCTCATCCCGACCCGCACAATTACAGGATTGTGGGTTTGTTTCAATTAAAGGGTGTCTAATCATGCTACCAAGAAATATCATTTCCCTATTCTATTCATGAATCCAATTCTAGATAGATTGGCAGTGCATGATTTTTACAATCTCTTAGATGGTTATTCTGGATATAACCAATTCTCTATTTCCTCAGAGGATCAAGAAAAGAGTACCATTACTTGTCCTTATAGAGCATTATCCTACCACCAATTGTCATTTAGGATGTGAAATTCTCCATCAACCTTTCATAGGTTCATGTTATCCATATTTCATGATATGGTGCAGCAGATTCTAGAAGTTTTCGTGGATGGATTCTCGGTATATGGGAAGTCATTTAATACATGCTTGATGAATCTGGAGCTGGTTCTTTAACGATGTGAGCATACAAATATGGTTCTAAATTGGGAGACATTCCTTTTTATGGTGAAACACATAATCATATTAGGAAATAGGATCTCGATGAAAGGAATTGAGGTACATCTGGAAAAAATTGACGTTATCTCATTGCTACCCATTCCCACATCAGTCCGAGGAATTCGTAGCTTTTGGGGAATGCAGATTTTTATCAAAAATTTTCCCATGTATTCTCCATGATAACTTATCCCTTAACCAATTTATTGTCCAAGGATGTAGTTTTTGAGTTTGATGAGAAATGTATCGCAGCCTTCCAAATTATGAAGGAAAAACTGTGCCCCGCACATGTAATGATCACTCCGAATTGGGAGGAGCAGTTTGAACTTATGTGCAATGCAAGTGATTATGAATTGGGGACAATGCTTGGATAGTGGCAGAACCATATTTTCATACTGATATATTATGCCAACCCATGCATTAAATGAAGTGCATCTTAATTACACCACCACAGAGAAATAAATGAAAGTCATGGTTTGTGAATTTTAAAGATTTCGCTTTTACTATGTGCTTTCTAATGTTTTAGTCTACTCGGATCATGACACTCATAAGTATTTGCGGAACAAGAGGGATTCCAAACAAAAGATCATCCTTTCTGTGATCCTCCTCCTTGAGTTTATTTTGGTGATTAAGGATAATAAGGGCAGCGATAATGTGGTGGATGATCATCTCTCCTGACTGGAACTACCCCATTTATAGATAGAAGAATACTTAGAGATTAGGGAAGAATTCCACAATGAGTAGATATTTTCCATTGGAGTAACACCTCATACATTGTTCAACAACCTTTCAAATTACATAGCCACAGGAGTTGTCCACCTAGAATTATAATTTCAGCAGAAGAAGCATTTTCTCTCTAATGAAAAGATGTATTTCTTGGTATACCCCCTGGTATTATGAAGATGTGGAGATGGGGTAATCCATCGTTGTGTCACAGATGAAGAGATTCAACGTATTTGAGAATTTTTTCACTCTTCTCTGGTATGAGGACATCTTGGTTTAGATAAAACTGTAGAAAAGGTATTATAATCAGGATTCATCCAGCCGACCATGCATTAGGACACTCTTCATTTTTTCTCCTACTGTTATTAGTTCCAATGATTGGGAAATGTGGGAAGTAGTGTCGAGATTCCACAAGACATGATACTTGAGGATGAAGTTTTTGACATGTGGAGAAGAGACTTCATGGGTCTGTTTCCCCCATCCTTTGGGCACATGTATATTCTGGTATGTGTCTATTATGTTTCCAAGTGGGTAGAAGCTTTGGAAATGACTCATAATACAACTAAGGTCATCGTCACTTTTTTAAAGAAATATATTTTTATTTAGTTTGGGATCCTACGTGTGTTGATTAGAAACCACATTATACATTTTGACATCACTCTCATGAAAAATGTGCTCTTAAAGTATATGTTAAAGTACATCCAAGGGACAGAAAACCACCATCAATCTAATGGTTATGTGGAGGTGTCCAAATGTGAGTTAAAGAAAACATTGGTGAAAACAGTGGGTGAATTAATAATGGATTGGTCCAAGAAATTAGATGATGCGTTATGGGCCTACCAGACAGCCTTCAAACCACCGATGGGTATGTCACCTTTCTGGTTAATGTAAGGGAATCCCTACCAATTGCCAGCTGAGATAGAGCACAAGACTTATTGGGCTATCAGGGCCCATAAATATGATCTCAAGTATGCGGTATAAAAGAATAAATTGTAGTTTACTGAGCATGATGAGATATGGTGGGAGGCCAATGAGAATGTGAAACTTTATAAGAAGAAGACGAAGGTGGTCCATGACCTCATGACCTCCCAGAAATCCTTCTAGGTAGGTGATAAAGTCATAAAATTTAATTCTAATCTGATTTTTTTTCCTGGTAAGCTGATGTCCCAATGGTCAGGACCCTATACGGTGATTACGATTTTCCGACATGGAATAATGGAAGTGGTTGGCACCGATGATCGAGCATTCAATTCAATTGGAATTGCCTGAAGAATTACATTATCATGGAAGGAATGGTGGGAATAGTGTCCATCATGCAATTGGGGTAGCTCAAGGCCCAGATACGTTGAGCATGAGACTTTAAATGTAGCACTCACCAGGAGGTAACCCGACATTCTGATGAAAAAAAATTGTTCAAAAGATTTTTAATTTTGACTGTTCATATGACTCTATGATAGTGTTCTTTTCTTTCCCTACTGTAGTTTTTTCATTTTATTGATTCACATATCTGGATCATGTATCTCACTAGCAGGGGATTTCATATGTTCTTTGCTTGCCACTTTTCAGATCTTCGGGCTCTCACACACCACCTATTTTCCACACTTGACTGACATTTATGCGAGCTGTTCACGTTTTCACTGTTTTCTATTCTTTAATTTTTTCCCTCCCATTTAATTATTCCTTGACCACCCTTCTCTACTCTATTAACTTCATGAGGGAATTCGCTCAGTTCTTAGAGTGGGAGAGGATGACCTTAATTGTAATCCTTATTTTACTGATTGCTTTCCCAAGTAGATATGGTAGCATGTTTTCTTAGATGTGTCTAAAGGGTTGTTATATATTTCATGGATTATATCAGTATGATAAAAAGGAATTTGGGAAATTTTATCTGAAAATGGCTCATATGTCCCGAATTTCAAATATTTTTTGTGATGTTATTGAACCATTTAATACATGAAAGATAATATTTATCCTTTCATGTAGAAAAAAAATTATTTGAAATGATTTTAGTGATGATGTAAATAGAATTATGGAACCCCTTAAAATGGAACTCAAATTGTTTATAAGGAGAGGTGAGGTTTTGGGAATTTTTGTTTCCGCACTAGTGGATATTACACAGACTTAATTCCATGAACTCTTGACTTGATAAAACAATCTCATCATGTGTTGACTTGAGAAAATTGGGAAAAATTTTATGCTAGTATCTCACCTCACTACAGTGAAAAATATATTGAGATATGCATAGGCATACCCATTAATTTTGATGACATTTCATAATGTTCCAAATAATTCAAGTCAACGAGGGTGTGTGAGCTATAAAAGTGATAGCCTACCGATTGGTGACAACAAAACCCAAGATTAACTAATCTGAGTGTATAAAGAGATGAAAATAGAGGTTGGAAATTTCTTTAAATGAAGAAGGGAAAACCCAATTTTATGAAAGATTGATTTTTGACTGAATGGTTCATTATTTTGGATTAAGCATACATTTTTAGATAACCACATAGACATGGAGAACAATGAAGTATGACTGCTGTAATTTTTAATGGTGATTAGTTAAAAGTTTATATTCACCTAATTGATTTAATCTGTAATGTTTTTACCTATCTCTTTAGTAACTTCTGGAAAATGACTATTTATGCCTTTGTGTGAGGAAAAACCAAGAATTAAGTGTGGGGGATTTTGATGCACTACTATGCATAAGGCATTTCCACTATGTTTAATATATTCAAAATGGTTTTTATGGATGCATTTCTCATGGATTTCACAACTTAGATGTTCCTCAATAGGTTTTCACTCACCAGATGATGAATAAGGATGTCCATGTATTTTTGGGGGTTTAAAAGGAAAATGGGGGCTTTTAGACCCTTTTCCCGTGACTATTATGGATTTGATTCACCCAGATCAAGAAACTATACATGAAGGATATGCGATTTAAAAAATTTTAGAGAGAAAGGGAACCTATACTATTGAGGCACGAGTATCCACACCATGGTCAAACCATGCAGGAGAAGAATCCATTGACACATATGTCTGCATGGTTGGCGCACAACTTACCAAAATAGTGTGTTCCTTCATATAAATCGTGCGTGACATGCACATATGGATAGAGATATCTGCATGGTTGGCACATGGCATACCCAAATCGTGTGCCCATATAGGTAAATCTTGATTCCATAAGGATTTGAGATAGAGACTTCTGGATGGTTGGCGCAAGGCCTACTAAACTGTGCGCCCAAAACCGTGCAGACCACTACAACCTTAAATTTTTTTTTGGGATTTTGATTCTTGTATTATTTGTTGAAATGATCTCTTTGGTGATTTTTAGTAAGATTAATAACATGTTTATCATGGGTAGCTAAACCCCCATTGTGTTGGGTTTGGAAAAAATGTGGGTTCTTTTAAACTGCTTTCTCTATTATTGTGTTTGTTCATCGTCTCTCTCCTAATTATCTAAACATCTCTTTATTATTTCACTAGTAACCCCATATCAGACCAAGAATAGAGTTTTCCAGGATCTTTGGGAGAATGAAAACAAGAATACTCTCGATCATTGGATATACATGTCATTTATAAAAGGTGGTTCCTAAATTTAGAGTCATTAGAAATCAATTTCTAGACCAATGGATTGATTTATACCGACTTAATCATTACTCACCAGACCATGGGAGTTCTAAAAAAATGTAACATAGAAATGTGGGTAATTATTAACAACACAAAACAATAGGTAATAACATTAAACGTCCCACATAAATGTCCCTCCCCATCACATTTTTATCCTTATCCATTAAAATCCATTTTTATGTAATCTTTGATTTTGAAGTAAATTCTTCGTGAGTTAGAGAAGGACAAAAAATTATAACTCTATCAAGATCCATCAGTATGAACCAATAAATCAAATTCATATTCAGAATCTTCAATTGTGCAATTTAAAATCAAGAGACATAAACCCTAACATGGTTTCCCGGCGGAGCGACCCTGTATATGCACACTGCTAGTTACAAGTTAGGGAAATTAATTTGGTGGTGAAAAAAAAAACACTTTAGACAAACAAAACTCTATTGTTTTTCTCGTATTATTGTGATGATGTAAAACATATAAGGACATGTTGCTCCCTTGCAAAAATTCTATCGGTTAATTAATTCACCATGATATGGTCAATGGTCATCAACACTAAAGGATACTGCAGTGCAGTAATAATAATTAATGACTATAGGGCTCTAGCTATAGGCCTCAAGAGTAAAACATTATAACATATAAGATGAGTGTATAGTAGATGTCTATGTAGGTATTTCAACTATTAGTGGTAATATCCTTATGGTATCTTTATTCGAATATTTTCTATTCGATGGTAGTTCCTCCCACTCTATTATATTTAATCGTTTTTTGAAATTTTTAAACATCCAAAACAATTTATGTCCTTCAAAATAGGGTTAAATACAACTCATGGGAAGAGGAAAGAGTAGGGGTTTCAATGTAGTTATTATTCAATAATGATGGCTGATATAGAGTTGGTATGAGGTCTTCTCAATCTTGATATTTATTTGTTTGAATTCACCATCTATATGGATTTGCTTGTTGCTCAAAAAGGATTTGTTTGTTGTTATTGTTAGTGTGTTTTATTTTTTAATATTTATGTGATCTATCATGTGTCTCATTGGGAGTGTGGCCGTATATCTAGTTGTCTTGGACCTTCCATCCCAAATGTCAAGAGTTTGATATTTTCTATTTCATTTTATCCGGATGATGTTTCATGTATTGACGATTTACCAATATTGTTTTAGTCATTCATGGTTTTTCCCATATGATTTCTCATTTTTCCTCTATAGAGAGGTATAATTTACAATTGAAAAATTGAAAAGTATTCAGGAAATATTGATACATTTTTACTTTATATCATCATCATATCTAAAAAATCTCATGATTCAATTGGACTACCACTTAAGAAAAGGTTTCATTTTCCCAATCATTTTCCCTTGGGGATCCCCTATGCTCTTTTCTATGAAAGAAGATGGTTCACTTTTGTTTTTTGTTAAATAATAGATATTAAACTGGGTAATAGATTAGAAAACATATCATATGACTCATGTAGATGATCTGTTTGATCAGTTAAAGGGGAAAAGTGGTTCTCAAATATTCATCATTGGTAGGGTTATCATCAACTAAGACTTCAAGAGTCTAACTTACTGAATATTTCATTCCGAATCTCATATGGACATTATGAATATCTAGTAATAGATTTTGGTATGACTATTTCTCCACATGTTTTTATGGCATTGATTAATTGGATTTTACATCAACATTTGAACATTGGTTTAGTAGTGTTCATGGATGTTATTTTGGTTTATTCGAAATTTGAACATGATCATGATACCAAACTGATTATGGTTTTGGAAATTATGAGAAGTCATAATTTATATAGAAATATTTTAAAATTTAGTTTTTTTATTTCAAGAAGTGATGTTCATGGGGCACATAATTTATGGGCATGAATTTTTAGTTGATCTAAAGAAGGTAGCTTTTGTTTTTTCATGGAGATAGCCATGAAATATATTTGAGATTCAAATCATCCAAGGTCTACCTGGATAATGATGATGGATTTTCAAGGACATATCTATGTTGGTGTCACCATTGACCAATATTATGTGGAAATCATTGAATTTTAGTAGGATGTGAAGTTTGTATATAATTTTTTGAAATGAAAATACATATGACATCTAATCCCGTTCTATCCTTACCTGATTCTCATAATGGATATGTGGTGTTTTACAATGCTTCTGGTTTTAGTTTGGGTTGTGTACATATACAAGATGACCATGTGGTAGCTTAATACCCCTGTCAACTTGAACCACATGAAAATAATTACCCAACACATGATTTAGATATTTATTCAGTTATGTATGTTCTTAAATTTTGGCAGCACTGTCATTTTGGTGAGACGATCAAGGTCTTTTCTAATCATAAAATTGTGAGCTATATATTTTCACCAAAAGACATGAATCTCATGATGAGGTTATGGGTATAATTATTTAATACATTTTAATTAAGTAATTTCTACACAATATAGAGGTACATGTCTTTGTAGATGCACTTAGTAGGAAAATAGCATCATGATCTATTATTGAATCAAAGGAGGAGTGGAACCTTATGGATATTTTCACTCAGTTTCACCTGGATTCCCAATAGGGTGTTTAATGTATGGTTTTTAATAGTGTTCAATTATCATTATCACTCATGTACTATATTCTTTAGAGTCAGCAACCTAATGATGAGATTAAAAAGAATCAAGAGAGCATTTATTCTGTCAAGACTATTTCTGGTTGGCATTTTTCATCAAATAGTATGCTTCACTTTGGGAAGAAAGTTGTCTCCCAATATTTGTGATATGTTTTTTCTAGTATTAGTTTCAAATCTAGTCATGTTATATCCATTAAGGCACTATGGATATGTATTATGATAGGAAACAACAGTTGTGGTGTCTGGGTATGAAGCATGACATTGTGGAGTTTTTGTCTCATTGCTAAAACTTGAAATAGAAACAGGTAATTCTCGGGAATACTTCTAGTTAATAGTTGCCTCTTCCATAGACAATTTGGGGTTTGGATGTGCTTTATCATGTATTTTTTGGAGGATAATAAATGTATATGTTAGGGAGAAATTCTATCTGGGTTGTTATTTATTAGTTGAAAAATCGTCTCATTTTTTACTAATCAAGGATACAACTAATTTTGATGATATGGGTAAGATGTATGTATGAGATATTATGTGGATAAAAGGGAGTCCTTTTTGCAATTTTTTATAATGATATTAGGTTTACCATGAGGATCATCTCAGGACATGAAGAGAAAATGGAAACTCATATCCAGTTGATCACAAAATACCATGGATAGAGAGATTCTCAAATGGGGCATGTGATATATATTCTAGAGTACATGATTTTTGTCTATCTCTTGGATTTTAGAGGATCATCGAATAACAATATAGAACTATTTGAGTTTTTTACAAAAAAAATTAACAATCATCGATAAAAATGGATACCTTCTTGGAATTTTATGGCTTCTCGTATAGATAAATTATATGTTGGGGTGAGGATGGTGAAGTATCTCTCATTAGATCATGTCTGGTTCATGAGATTTCAAAAAAAAGATTCAAGTTGTACCTCGACATATGCTTATATCTGATAGAGAAAAAATTAATATGTGGATTAGTGGAGTTGACCTTTGGACTCCTCTATATGTGACTGGGTTTTCTTGAATATGTCTCATCATTTGGGTCACCAACAGCTTGGAAAGGAAGGAATATTGGCTGCAAGATATATTTGACCATTTTTGTCACTGATCGACTCAGATAGGTTGCATATAAGTTATTATTTAATATTTATTTGGAAGTTGTCCGTTATATTTTTCACATGTCTCCGCTCATGAAATACCATATTGGTCCTAGTAACATTCTGAGTTTTGGATGAAATGGATCTCGAATTATATGTATTTATTCTAGGGAAACATGTTGAGATCGTTGGTTCTCATGTGAAATTCATGCATGTGAAGTCGATTCTATTGGTCATAATTAAAAAGTTATAAGGATTATATTTTTCAGGAGACATAGGAACATGAGTCATTGATATGGGAGTAGTGGGCTCATTTTTTCCCAAGGATTTCATCATCCATATGACTAAAAGAGGATTAAATGACTTTATAGTGGTGAGTTTTTGACAACATGTAACCATTTTATCAGGTACACCCTTAACCATTTTCATGGAATTCATCGCATTTGGTATAGTGAAGAAAACTATAATGGTGAAGTTATATATTTTTGGGACTATCAACATTAACCATCCTTTTCGGCTGGATGCAGGAGGATTTCATGGTGTATAACTTAGTTACACATAGTGTAACAGCTATTGGGTACATGTCATAAATGGGTATTCATGCTGGGAATGTTACATGTCGTGAAATGGGATTTCACGTCATGACATCTTTAAATAATGGATATTTAATTTGAGGTGATGAGTTTTTTTGGAATATTTGTATACCGCATATTTTATAACATGTAAATATATTACATGTCATGAAATGGATCAATATAATTTTTAAAATGGCTGAGTGTCAATTTTTTTGTGGATCTATCTCCATTAAAATAAGCTCTCAGACTAAAACCCACCCTATATAGTTTTTAATGACATCGCTCCTCTTATATTTATCTGTTCGGTATCAGATCCTCATTTCAGCTACTCTGTGTCTTTCTATATATGGAACTTTTCATTTCTTGATTTATTTTTTTTTCATAGTATTTCACTTGGATGGAATATTGAGATATTTTGGGTAAATGTGGATGTTCCTACTTATCTTTTCCGAGATTTTTTGTTCGATATAATTCAAGAGGTTTTTTTCTTCATGGGTCATCGTGCAGAAGGGTTATTATTTGTGTTAATTAGGTTTCCAATATTCCACCAACCCCTTTTATTCAAAACTGTATCAATATTAATGTGAATTTTTTTCTAGGGCCTTCATTGAAATGATTTGTTAAAAAGAGGAAAATGGATACATTGGTTACATAGGTGGAAGGTTTATCATGCATCCATTATTATATAATTTTTTATTATTAAAGAGATTTGTTTTGATTATCTCCCCTTTTTCCAAGGCCTATTGTTCTTGGGGACTGATATTAACATTTTTGGGGGGTTTACTGATGGATTATTGCCCTAATTCCTAGGATTGTTGTTCTTGGATCTTGTTTGTGCACATGACTATTATTGTACACATAGTCTACTGCCTAGACCATTAGTATTCCATGGTGTAGAGATACCTATAATTATGGTATGCATTTATTGGATTTTTTAGTAATCCATGATAGTCATGTTTTTTATTTCTAAAATTTATATGGAAAATGTTCTTTGAAATTGATATACCTACATTTGTTTAAAACTATGGAATATAAAGAAATTATTATCATTTATTCTAAAAAAATTATTAACTACTTATTATTCAATGATTTTACTTAAAATGAGAATACATGAATTTTTATACATATGCATGTTATGGAACACCTATGTGTGATCATAATGAGCCTATTATCTCACACCATACACACATATTTTGTGGTGTGTATACCATTGATTGTTTGGAATTATAGGGAATGTCAAGGTGTCATTGTGAGGTAGCGAGGGTCATCTTAGCAAGTTGAGTAGCTGAGGGAGGGATGGTAGGATTTTTCCATACGATCATTTGGGGTAGCTTTTTAGCATGGGTCATTTTCATGTGGAATTTTCCATTGTAGATTTTTTCTATTTTTGTTGATGTATATTTCTGTTTTTTCCATACTGTTGTGGCATATATATTTCCTATTCATCTTCTTTTGTTACTTATTTTTACTATATATATTCCATGTGGTTTTGTATTTCGAGAGAATAAATTCCATATGCTTATTTTTTCAATTCCCGGGTGATTGTTTCAGCTCATAGGGATTGGGAATGCAAATCCCGTTTTTGACGGAATATGTCAATACTGGATTAGAGGGAGTCCTAGGCATGTTTGTTACACTAAAAATGTATTAAATGATCTACATTGTAATACTAAATATATAATTAAAAAAATTTACTTTTAAATTTATTATAAATTAAAAAATGGAACCATAAAAATTCATTTAAGTGATTATGAATTTTTCATAAAATATAGTATTTTCACTATTCATAATTTAATTAATAGTTTCAGAAAAAATAACAAAAATAAAGCCTTCGGTAATTTTCACATGATGATTTAAAAAATTATTTGTGACTTTATCAACTTTTATATTGTGTAAAATAAAAATATTATTGTTCAAAAAATAAATTAATAGAAATGCAGTTTCTAAAATATAATGTTTGCAAAACATATAAAAACATTACAAAAAATTAATAACAGTTTGATCATTATAAAATATTTACAAAAAATATTAAAAAATTATATTTAAAATGTTGTTTTTACTATTAATATCACTACGTATAATGGTAAGGTAATCATAGTCCTGGTTAAATATTAACATTTCTCATGTTTTTTTGAAACTTGATATTGTCTGTAACAAAAGACTTCAATGAAATATAATTTATTCCAAAATATATATTTTATAAAATATAATATAATATCATTATTACCCTTAAATAGAAATTTTCCATTAACATTATGTAAATTTTATAATAATATAAATGGACAGTTATGCATCACAATTAATACATGATCGTACATTGAATCCGCAAATTGGTGGTTTCTTCAAAAAAAAAAACATGACCATGGTAGTGGTATTGTTTCATAGAATATTATATATTTGATCTAGGATATCCAATTGTTGTTCTCCATAATAAAAATATTTCTTCAGTTTTATGAACTCCGATTTTAGTACATCTTAAATGTCAGTTTTTTAATTATTCGTGGAAGAAAAATGGATGACACTATGAACATGTGGGAGGTTAAGTTGAAGATCCAACTAATTGGCTACCATCCCTATAAGACCATCAAATTTTAAGGGACTACTATACCTAGGTAATTTTTTCCCTTCATTACAATTTCATTACCATTTTTTGGACAATTAATTAAAAACAAATTTTCACAACCATAAAATAACATATCATTATGGTGATTGTCAGTATAAATTTTAAACCAACTCTGAGTTTACTCAATGTGATATTGAATAACTATATTTTTTATACCATTTCATTACATATCTAATGTGCCATTATAATTCTCTCTCCACTTATATTCAACCACATTGGATACATACACATCATTCAATATATTGATTTATAAAGAGCCTTTTAAATTCATGAGTGAAATCAATTTCTTTATAAAAACATAACCTGATGATGGTCTTCATCCAAACAACAAATAAAATTAAAAGTAAAAAATATCAAAATATCCTCTAGTGAAATAATTTTTCCCTAGGAATAACAATTTTTTAGGATGATATGAACTGCAAAAACTCAACACTATATGAAGAGCATAGAGAAGATATCACTATAACATTGTTGGAAACTCATATCCAAAACATATGCAATTTAGTTTGGTACTGCATTAAATAAAAACACTTACATAAAGTATATACTATAATGTTTTTCAAGAATAATTATTCTTTTATTGATATTATTTATGAAAATTTTAATGAAAATTTACAACAATGAATATCAAATTATTGACTTTTTAAATTTTTGGAAATTTGATAACTAGATGCACTGTGTTGTTTTATAATTTCTATTATTGTATATGAAAAAATTGTAATATAATATCATAAATTTTTGCCTCATTATTAAAATTATAACATGGAAAGTGTTAAGATAAAAAATATATGATATCTCTGATTATTCCACTACACCAAACATAATATTTAAAATATATAAGACTCATTGTACATTTAGGATGAATATAGAATTATTTTTTAGAGGATATGCCTTATGCCAAAATGACCAAATAAAAATTATTATTAAACGAATGTTTAGATGATTATAAAATAAGGGATAATATTAAAATATTTTTAATGAAATGAAATAAGAGTAGGGTGGAGGACTTTGAATAAGGAAATGTCTTTATTTATAACAATGATGGTCTAGCCATCTGAAATCGTGTTTTCCTGTCGATAAACATGTGTGATGATATAGTATATATTAATAAGAGAACGGTTTCATTCCATTCAATGGGTTATAATTGGCCAATAAAGATGATTTATGCCATTCATGATCACTTGTAAGATTGTTATCGATTCACATTCAATCTACAGGTCATTCCTTCCATAGATCTTGGTAATGACAATAGCATGTATCAAACTCAGCATCTCAACTTCAAGGGAGGTTGAAATGCCACCTTATCGCATGCATCATCCTAGTATATAACTAAAGTGATTCCTGAAGATAGTACATCACCATGTAGGTCCTAGATTTCTCTTGGAGGAACCATCAAAATTTAATGTGATCCATCTAGGGTGGGGCGATCTCCAAAACACCTATAGAGTGTGATTCCGTAGACATAAATTGTTGTTAATCCTTAGATGTCCCATGATGCCAATGTATCTCATAGTGTTGTGTCAATAACCCTTTTCTATCAAGGCATCTTCATGTATGGAAATGATGATCTTCATCTGACATGAATTTTGATCAAGTGAGTAATTGTTTTGAATAATTGCATTTTGATCATAAGAGATCATCTGGTGGAGCTCAAAAACCTTAGAAAAGAATAGGTTTTGGATTTATTAACATCCATACATTTCATCACATTTTTTTAATTGAGAATTTATGGAATCATGAATCGACCATCTGTAGTAAAAATTGCTAAGAATGTAGTTTCAAAGAGAAGGAATAATAGAAAAATAGATTAAGAGTTAGTTAGCATCTTCTCTGTGTTGATTATATATTTCAAACATTGAGCATAGTTGGATTCCAAAATATTCGAGGAAAATTAGAGTAGTAACTCTGTTATGAACAAGAAACCAATGATATTGAATCTCAAAGGAATTTTCCACAGTTAGTTGAAATGATTTAACCAGCTGTAATTGTTCTTAGAGTTATAGGAATAATGACTGTAGAAATTATTTGAGTTAATCCTACCATTTTGACCAGGTATCAAGTTCCTAAATCATTAGTGTAAGTGAAAGAGTAGTTTTCAATGATAATAAAAATTGTATATGGGATCTGATCAGGTTTAGAGTTTAAAAGATACCTGATAGTGCAGTTGGTATTATTATGAATTTGATCGAGAGATATCATAAAATTAAAGGTGTGACAGTATAGTTATCTTACTAAAATTTCACAGATGAGTCTCTGGAGACCATCCATCTATAATAATTCACAATATTGGTGATGGAATGTTTGATGGAAGTCCAGTTGTATGAATGAATGAAACATTTCTAAACTTTTATTGGGGATCTATATCTACCTTTTTGTGTTACTTTAATAATCACTTGGATAAATGGATGACCATTCAATTCATCAATGTAGTATTTATCCCCTTCCATCATGATTTCTATATCTATCATTTTACAATCTAAAAAAATAGTCTACCCTGACCCTCTCCCTAGATAGTCTATCAGGATCCATTCCACTCAATGCATTGACCACCTTGTTCTCTTTCCAAGGGTTGTAGTGTATTCAGTAGTAATGTTATTTAATCATCCCTAACTATCTTCAATGGTGTCTATTCAACTCCATTAATCTGAATATACAATTTAAACTATTTTGATAGGTATATTTATCAAAAATTATTCCATGAAGGCCATTTAACTATACATTTAATGAAAAAATTACCATAGCTATCTCAAAATCACTAGTTCAGGAAATTTCATAGGAACTGTAAATTTTCATTGAGAATAAGTGAAAATCGTTCACTTCTCAATAATTATTCTTTTTAATCAAGTCTTGAATGAACCACAATAGATTTAAAATTGTTATATACTTCATGGGAACGTATAAAAAGGTGTTGTGACTAATATCGTCTTTAGTTCCTTTATTGTTTCATACATTCATTTATCCAGAGGAACATGGATCCCTTCCGTGTTATATTTTTGTGTGTAATAGATAGTCTTAAAAAATTCACCATAATATAGTTATAATATATATCAATATCAATAAATGTGAATATATTATTCACCATGATTATTATGGTCCAATAATGAATAGTCAACATCATTAATATATCTACTGATAAACCCTCTCTCGAGATTTTATGTACAAAAAAATTAATACATTCATATCGAAAACTCGATTTATTTAATTTTTTATATATTTTATCCTTAAATAGTTTATTTTTTATAATTTTATAGTGATATCCATGCTAATCTTTACTCATTTAATATATAATAATTTGAACTATAATGATGACAAAAAATGATCCATGTAATATTAAAAATCTTTATTCATTTAATCCATGATGAAAGAGGTTGTATTAGAAATACCCTAAAGAATAAATATATATTCATATTCATTATATATTTTTTTGAATGATTTTATATTTATATTCCCCACCCTGAACCTCAGTTTAGGATATAATTAATTATGTTAAATCATGATAAAGTATTGATATCCCCAACACTGATAAATTTAGTCATCAATACAGTTAGATGATACTTGTTCTTGAGTGTGATTATGTTTGAATTGTGATAATCATTTCATGTTACCATATATCCTTCATTATTTCATAAAAATAGAACAATTACACTTCAAGGTAACACACAAAGTCAAATGAATCACTCATCATGGTTCTCTTAGAGTTTCATATTCAATTCCTATAATTAAATCAAAGCAATTCTATAGGAAGTTTTTTAAATTTGTGATTCACATTGTATAATTTATGTTAAAAATCTACATAAGGATTTATTTTATGACTAAGAAACATTTCTATAAAGACATAAATAAATTAACACTCAATATTAATATCATTGATGATTATTTTCTCCTTAGCCATCAGAAAAAACACCCCTTCTATGTGGGAATGAAGACCAATTCAATCGATAGATATCCATCAACTACCATTACTTAGAATCACCTAGATAATTGATCACAGATTGGTTTGAACTTTAAAATTTGACCACATCCCATAGTAACTAATTTGGGATTTATATTGATAAAGCCAATCCATTCTTATGATAATATAAAATTTGATCGGAGGGTGAATGATATGGTTTTTAGGAAGCATATTTTAATGGAATTCAATCATATAGAGAAAGTAAACATTGCATGTGATAATCATAAAATTATGATTTATCACTAATAATTATATATATTCAAATTTGGAATCATAATATCATTAGAAAAAACATTACATATGAAGTAATCTTTTAGCTGCATTCAAATAAGTAATTTGTAGCTGTAGATAATACAGTTGGTGGTCCTTTCATCATGTTGTTATTTCACCCCTTGTAAAAAATATTAAACACAAAATATTTCCCTATGTCTCACACCGTAATAAGTTGATTATGTAAACCATTATTATTATCCTTTTGAAATGGTGGATTTATAGAATATTTTACGCACTCCATGAATTTTAAATTTTATAGTTTGGGTAGGGCATTTTGTAGGGATTTCTTTTCATTTTCATTGTTATTTGAATATTTATCATCACATTTTAAATTATTCATTTATGAACTTTCTTTCCTAAAATAAATAGTTTTCTATACCTATGATGAACATCTCATCCTTGATTCCTTCTATATATCAATACTTAAGGAATGATCATCTTCTTATCTCCATGTTTTTAGAGTATTATTTGATATTCATATTCCATTTCATGTAAAAACCACATGATTTGTAACACCCCAGGTAAATAAAGAATATAAAATTTTCATATTTATCCATATTTGTGAATAAAATATTAAAAATTACTTTAAAGGGAACACTATGCTCGATGTCATACCCAATACACAAAAACGAGTTTCTTTGAAACGTTGCAATCTAATAATAAAATAATATTATTTTAAATGGTAGTTAACGCCTAGCCGTTGTAATGGCTGGAATGAACAAGACTAACTAAAAAATAATTATATATGTTATTCAAATATTTTTACTTTTATCCAATAAAAATTAGTGTCTTAAAATGCAAATGAATCCAATTTTAAGCATAACTCTTCGAATATTCTTTAAAAGGTCGATTAACCGCCTTTTGATGCAGATCCATTTTTAAATATACTTTTGACAATTTTATATGTTTTATTTGAAAAAATAAATTCCTTTTTTAGAATTCTGACATCAAAATTTACTTTGTGTTAATTTTTGTTAATTTTGTGATAAAGATCATTTTTATTGAAAATGATGCATTTTAATTCAAAACCTCATTTTAATATGATTTATTTATATGGATAGATTATATTTTTAATTGATATTAAAGTGTATTTAGAATATATATTTACCATTTAATCCAATGGTGGTCATTGGAATTAATTTCACTTTGAAATTGGACTTAAACTAGTGTCAATCTTTTAATAGATATTGTTTCTTAAAAACACTCAATTTGTTTTGATAGTGGGAAGTAATTATTAAATTAATTAATGAAACTTATATGTTTTTAATTTTGTAAAATAGACATCGTTTTTGAATTTGAAATATCAAATATATCTTAGGGTCATTTTTGGAATTTGTCTGAAAAATTTCAATTTTGGATGAATAGAGAAACCACTAAGTAGTAATTAAAGAAATCGATTTTTCGTTTAAATGAAACTTTGACACTTCTATGATTTGATTTTCAATAATCCGACATACATGGTTTTCATTAATAAGTAAAATGTGGTTCAATGAGATGAAAATAATTTTTGGTGAATAGTAACTTTTATGTTTTATTAATCACGATTAAAAGTAATTAGTGTAATTTAAGGTAAAAATAATTTTTTAACAATATGAAATGACCTAGAAACATGTATTCACCTCATTGGATGTGTCATGTGTGACCAAGACAATCCATGGGTCAACTTGGGGACCCCATGGAGCCACATTGGTAGGTAAATGACATGAATAACTTTTTATTTAATGTTAAAATAAAAATTTCACAAACATGAGTTGTTTTACTAAAAAAAATTTTAAATGGGGTTATACAAGTCATAATTTTGAATATAAATATTCATTAGAAATCTAAAAAGATTTCCTACATCTTGATATTTGTTTTATAATTTTTAGACATTTCATAAATTAAATTAGTTATGACACCATGATGATGCAGCGATTACCTCATTATTTAACGATTTAAATAAAATGAAACGATAATGTAAAATATAAGACCTACACATGTCAAAAACCTATTTTATGGGTGGATTTTGAACTCATATCACCTTATCCTAGAAATATATAATTTTGGGTCCTTTAAAATCCGAAAATAATTTTATAATAAATTATCCTTTTATAACATTCAAAGAGTACCCCTCCTCTCCTCTTATAAAAGGCCCCCTCCTCTACCACCTTTCCCACATCTCTCAAGCCTTTGGCTCGTCCAAAACCTACCCATTTTGTCTCTCCACATCTCTCTTTTACTCTTAGAAGCCTCAATATGTAAAAAAGTCTTCCCAAGGATGCCTTTGAGTTCAAATCAAAAAGAGTTACCGGTTTTAAAGGTAATTTCTTCCATAGTATTCTTTTGTTATATTTTGCTTCTCCAACCACCTAAACTCGTTTTATTTAATTATTTTTTAACAACAACAGTATATTAAATATACTAGGATGTTTTTATGAGGAGTATTAGAGCTACACTAACACACACCTCCGTCTAATGGTTAAAGAACATACTGTTTCTGTGGATGGGGAATTACTGCCTCACGAAACGATGCTTGTTCTATCTTCTCATACCACCTCTCATGGTGGACATCATGATGGAACTATATTTATTTATGATATATATTATATTTATTTCTTCTCTATGCTTCTTTATTTTATATTTAATACAAACCTTTATGCTTTGCATGTTGTGCAAATGTGATAATTTCATTTTAGGAAGTGTGGACGACCGCCCCCTCAAGTGATATGACTCGTTAATGCAATACATGGAATGTATAAAGAATTAAATTGATAAAATTATGTGATATATAAAACATATATATTATAATGGAATTATAATATATAAATATATCTCATCTAGTTTTAATTCCATTAATGTGCCAAAGAAATGAAAGTAGCGTTCGTGCGTACGTACGACTTACCGTCTCCATAAACGGTACATTTCATTTCTTATCTCCAAATGTTATGTACTATTATAAGTACATATATATAATGAATATATATGTCATATATTAAATATAAATTATGGATATAATTCTGGATTTTATAATATATATATATCTCTTTTAACTTTAATTCTATTAATATGACAAAAAATGAAAGTAGCTTTCATGCTTACGTACGACCTACAGTCTCCATGAACAGTGCTTTTAATTTTTTATCTCCAAATGTTATGGAATAGTACAAAATTAATATATACTGGATATATAAGATATTTAAAATATTTATACTATTATGGAGATGATGTACCTATAACTATATGGAAAATTCTTTCCCAACAAGTTCAATTTTTACTCATGTACCGAACATCGACAAAAACATCTGATATGAACTCACTTTATTAACCAATTATTATAACATTATAATATGTGATATTAAATGAATAATAATATTTAAAGAAGGTCCTTATGAAATTATAAATTGACCAAATTTTATTATTCAGGAGATAAAAGAACGATCGAGTCATGTCGGACACGAGGTAAGGGATCATACCCCTCTCTTTCTTTTTAAGTACACTGTTTGATGTCATTCGTTTTAAGCTCAACATTCTTATGATTGGGATGTTATTTTATATTAATCTTACTGTACTTTTTATGTTCATATTATGAGAGACCCTATTTTCTCTCATCAATCCATTTTGGATGTTTTGATTGGCGTCGTTATGCTGTCGAATTTTCGCAAGAGATCTAACCTCTCTCTTTCTTTTTAAGTACTATCCTTTATGTCACTTCTTTTATGCTCCTATTTTTTATGTTTGGGGATGTTCTTTTATATTCCTCTTTCTCTATATTTTATGTTAATATGATGAGAGAACCTATTTGATCTCATCAATCCATTTTTGTATGTTTTATGTGGCGTCGTTAGGCTGCCGAGTTTTCGTAAGGGATTTTTCATCTCACTTTTATTCCCATGAGATTTATGCTACATTTTCCACCATTTCCTTTGAGTGTTATATGTACTGCCCATTATTCTACTCTTTTTTTAATATACATTCGTTTATGAGTATTTACATGAATGTTGTATTGTACTTCTTTCATGGGGTGTATGTTTCGAAAGATACCCAAGTCAGTAAGGGAACCATTCACCCTCCTCTTTTTAAAAGTCTTCTTTTGTTGGGTCTTTTAATTTACATATTGTAATGTTGGGATATGTCCTTATATATCCTTATTGATGTAAATTTTATGTCCAAGTGAGGAGATGCCATTTTATCTCTCATCAACTCATTTTCTGAATTATGAAGTGACGCCGTTAGGCTGTCGAATTTTTGCAAGGGAACTTCTTAAACCAATTTTGATTCATTGGGATAAAATTGTACTCCTTGAATATGTCATTCTATGAATATGTGTGAATGACCTATGATTGTATCAAACTTAATATCCACTTATATTTTGTGTATTAATTTGTCACACATAATTATGTAATTGATTTATCCTTAATCCAAGGATACCGTCTTTGTAAGGGATTTCGTCTCAATCTCCTTTCATTGAGGAATATTTTGTTCTAATATAAGGCTTTAATTTATACAGTGTATAAACCCCTTGGACTTTTAATTTTATACAAAAGGAATCTTTTTCTACGAATCATTTTACAAAATGAAAAAAAGGAATGTTTCTTTTAACGTATGTCGTGACAATGAACTTTTCCGCCACCACGAGTATTATTTGGACTTTGGCTTTCTCAAAAAGCTGTAAAGTTTTTAAAATGAAATAAATACAATATAATCTTTTATGTATTTTGGTATTGAAAATGATTTTTATAATGGATTTTTTATTTCAATATATTTAAGTGATATATTGTGATCAATGTGTGGAAATGTTTTCTTTGCATTATATTTGTTTTTTATCTTCCGATTTTATAATGGTACTTGGACATTTGACTGGTGGTTATGTGACAAACCATATGATGGGTGGTGCTGTGAATACTAGGATGGGTGGTTATATTATAACCTCCAATTCATTGGGTATGGAAGTTGGCTATATAGCTATTCCATTAAGTGATACGTGTGGAAGTCGACCATATGGTTATTCCATTTAAGTATGTTTATGTCCCAATTTACCTTTATATGTTATGTGTTCATTATATGGGTTTTTATGGCAATATTTTGGTTCAAAAAGGGGTAAGTAATGATCTTTTATTCAGTGAATTTTTTTTGACTACTTCATAATGTTGAAAAGTATTACATTGATAAAGTATTCTTGGTTTACTTGTTGTTTTGAAAAACTAACAGTTTTCCTTCTTTGTGTATCCTTGACTGGGCTTTTTATGGTCATCCCAAGTTTTTGAAATGTTTTCCACAGGACATAAAGAGGAATAGGGTCAATGATGGGATCAAGGAAATACATGCTATCTAAAACATGGAAGTAGACATGTTTCTTTTTAAGAGTTTTTATTTTATGGAAACATAGTAGAAGTGTATACTTTGTAATCTTTGAGATGTAATAGTTATGTCCTAATTATCTAAAACTCTAAACCTGAAAATATCCTAAATGTGAATAATTTATTTAATTCAATAATAAATAATGTTTAAGGCCGAGGCCTTATAGTTGGTATCAAAGTTCGGTTTAGATAACTTTAGAGGTACGATTATTCTATAAGCATAAGTGACATTACAATAATGTCTAGGATTTCAGAAAGAGTCAAAGTTTTTAGATAAAGTGAATGAGTAAGTATATCTTAGTGTTTATCTTCCTCATTAGTACATGATGATTTTGTCGATATACAGACACTTACATTTCTGTTTTTAGTAAATCGATGGATCTAGCCGGCACCAAAGTGACAATGGGTTTGATGGAAACTATGGTGGATCTCTGATTAAGAGACTGGATGAAATGGGGGATTCAAAAAGGAATCTCGTGGTTGTGCTAAACCAACTATCAAGGAGTCATGATCAACCACTTGAACCTTGGTGAGTTCTCTAATGCATCATGTACGAGATGACCAACTCGATGTGGAGGTTCAGGTAATAATTATAAAGGTAACCATTAGGGTTTATATGATCCCTACTTTTTAGGTAATTATGGGTTACTCTATGATATGATGGAAAATGAAAGGCAAGAGATAAACTTGAGGTTAAAATATGTTATGATCATTTTTTATGATTTTATCTTGTTTTTAGGAATGTTTTAAGAATTATATAGTTTTGGAAAAAGGACAACACGTAGACCGTGTGACAACCCATCACGTCGGACAAATCTGTGGGAATAGAACCCACGACCAAAGTGCGACTGGTATTTATCTCCTACCACTGGACTACGTGAAGTCCCTAGTTAGTTTGACTAATTATTTTTAGTTAGATGATTTTAGGAATCAATAGTAAGTTTATTTTGGGTTATCTATGAAAATGATTAACCTATCATGGAGGATATGTGATTAGGTTAATTACTTTTCAATATGATACTTTAAGAGAAACTAATGTTATTTGGAGATAAATGTTAATTATTACCTTGGAAGACAATGTGAATAAATCCTTCAAATATTTGGGTTTCAATCTTAGTTTGGTTTACTTTGAACAATTTTATGGACAAATTGTTTATTAAATGGTCTTTGTTGAACTTTGAGTATTGTTTGACATATTTTGGGGATTAAGAATATTTTTTTTTATATAAAGGATTATCCTTTTGGGTATTATCTGATCTCATACTAACCTTTTTTTCTTTAGTTTTGGTTATGGTCTAAACACATGGGAAGTATATATTTCTCTTTTTTGGATTAGGTGATTCTCTAGAAGTTGATTATAGCTCTCTTAATGTAAACAAGTCATCCTAAATACTCATCTTTTGGAGAAAATATGAGTTCGTCCAAGAAATATAGTAAAATTTGAAAGTCAACATGACAAGTAAGTATGTTTCATTATTTTTTAGTTACGCTCATAAATAAATTCCTCAATGAAAAGTAACATAAAAACAAAAAAGTTTTCTGTTAATGTTTCCTACCGTGGAATGAAATACCATTTAACCCATCACATGTTTGTGATTTTCTGGTGGTTAAATTTCTCCTAAACATTTCTTCTATCACTCTACCTCGAACCATTAACCATTTTTTTCTCCTACATGTCCATGTTTTCTTACATGGAATCCTAGTGTGGGTTAACTCGGGTGACCTTTGTACTTCTCTTTCTTTATTTTAATGTGATAGTTTTACTGACTCTTGTTCCGATTTGGGATTTTCAAAGAAGTTTCCAAGCACAATTTTTAAAATTACAAGGATGCAATTCCCAAATGGGGGGAAGGATGTAACACACCAGGTAAATAAAGAATATGAAAATTTCATATTTTTCCATATTTGTGAATAAAATATTAATATTACTTTAAAGGGAACACTATGCTCGATGGCGTACGCAATACGAAACAACGAGTTTCTTTGAAATCTTATGTTTCACTCTAATAATAAAATAATATTATTTTAAATGGTAGTTAACGACTAGACGTTGTAATGGATGGAATGAACAGAACTAACTACAAAATTATTATATATGTTTTTCAAATATTTTTAATTTTATTCAATAAATTTTAGAGGCTTAAAATGAAAATGAATCCAATTTTAAGCATAAATCATCAAATATTCTTTAAAAGTTCAATTAACCGTCTTTTGATAGAGAACCCTTTATAATTATACTTTTGACAATTTTATATGTTTTATTTGACAATATAAAATCCTTCTTTATAATCTGGACATCAAAATTTACTTTGTGTAAATTTTGGTTATTTTTCTGATAAAGATCATTTTTATTGAAAATGTTGCATTTTAATTCAAAACCTCATTATAATCTGATTTATTTATATGGATAGATTATATTTTTTTATTGAGATTCAATTGTACATATAATATATTTTTAATATTTAATCCAATGGTGTTCATTGGAATTAATTTCAATTTGAAATTGGACTTAAACTAGTGTCAATCTTTTAATAGATAGTGTTTCTTAAAAACACGCTATTTGATTTGACAGTGGGAATTAATTATTAAATTAATTAATGAAACTTATATATTTTGAATTTTGTAAATTATAAATCATTTTTTAATTCAGAATATCAAATATATCTTTGGGTGAATTTTCTGTATTTTTCTGAAAAACAGCAATTTTTGATGAATAGTGAAACCACTAAGTGGTAATTAAAGAAACGGATTTTTCGTTTAAAATAAAGATTGTCACTTCTGTGATTTGATTTTCAAAAATCTGACATACATGGTTTTCATTAAGAATTAAAATGAGGTTCAATGAGATTAAAATAATTTTTTGTGAATAGTAACTTTTATGTTTTATTAATCGCGATTAAAGATAATTAGTGTAATTTAAGGTAAAAATAATTTTTTAATATTATGAAATGACCTAGAAACATGTCCTACCATACTTTTATGTGTCATGGCCGACCAAGAAAATCCATGGGTCAACTTGGGAACCCCATTGAGCCACTGTGGTAGGAAAATGACATAAATAACTTTTTATTTAAAGTTAAAATAAAAATGTCACAAACATGAGTGGTTTTACTAAAAAAATTTTTAAATCGGGTTGTAAAAGTCATATTTTTGAATATAAATATTCATTAGAAATAAAAAATTATTTCCTACATCATGATAGTTTTTATTTATAATTTTTATACATTAAATAAATTAAATTTTTTATGATACCATGGTGATGCAGTGATTACCTCATTATTTAACAATTTAAATAAAATGAAACGATAATGTAAAATCTAAGACCTAAAAATGTCAAAAACCTATTGGATGGGTGGATTTGAAACTCTTATCACCTTAACCTAGAAATATATAATTTTGGGAACTTTGAAATCTGAAATGCATTTTATAATAAAGTAAACTTTTATAACTTTCCACGAGTTCCCTTCCTCTCCACTTATAAAAGGCCCCCACCTCTACCACCAAAACCACAACTCTCAAGAATTTGGCTCGGCCAACCCCTGACAATTTTGTCTCTCCAAATCGTTCTATTACTCTTAGAAGCCTAACTTTGGGCTGAAGGTTTCCAAAGAATGCCTTTGAGCTCAAATCAAGAAGAGTTACCCGTTTTAAAGGCAATGTCTTCCATAGTGTTCTTTTTTTTTATTTTGCTTCTCCAACCCACTAAACTCTTTTTATTTATTTCATTTTAACATCAAAAATATCTTAAATATACTAGAATGTTGTAATGAGGAGGATTTGATCTACACTAACACACACCTTCGTATAATGGTTAAAAACATACTATTTCTGTGGATGGCGAATTACTGCCTCACGAAATGATGGTTGTTCTATCTTCTCATACCACCTCTAATGGTGGCCATAATGATGGAAATATATTTATTTATGATATATATTATATATATTTCCTCTATATTCTTTTGTATTTTATATTTAATACATTCTTTTATGCTTTACATGTTGTGAAAATGCGATAATTTCATTTGAGGAAGTGTGGACTACCGCCCCCTCAAGTGATGTGACTTGTTAATGCAATACATGGAATGTATAAAGAATTAAATTGACGAACTTCTCTGATATATATAACATATATATTATAATGTAATTATAATATATATATATATATATTTATGTCTCATCTAGTTTTAATTCCATTAATGTGCCAAAGAAATGAAAGTAGCGTTCATGCGTACGTACGGATTACCGTCTCCATGAACGGTACATTTCATTTCTTATCTCCAAATGTTATGTACTATTATAAGTACATATATATAATGGATATATATGTCATATATTACATCTAAATGATTTATATAATTCCGGAATTATAATATATATATCTCTCTTTTAACTTCAATTCCATTAATATGACAAAAAAATGAATGTAGCGTTCATGCGTACATACAACCTACCATCTCCATGAACGGTGCTTTTACTTTTTTATCTCCAAATGATATGGAATAATAAAAAATGAATATATACTGGATATATATGATATTTAAAACCTTAATACTATTATGGAGATGATGTACCTATAACTACATAGAAAATTATTTTCCATCAAGTTCAATTTTTTACTCATGTACCGAACATCGACAAAAACGTCTGATATGAACTCACATTATTAACCAATTATTATAAAATTATAATATCTAATATGAAATGAATAATAATATTTAAATTAGGTCCTTAAGAAATTATAAATTGACCAAATTTTATTATTCTGGAGATTAAAGAACGATTGAGTCATGTCGGACACGAGGTAAGGGATCCTACCCCTCTCTTTCTTTTTAAGTACACTCTTTTATGTCATTCTTTTCAAGATCATATTTCTTATGATTGGGTTGTTATTTTGTATTAGACTTACTGTAAATTTTAGTTTCATATAATGAGAGACCTATTTTCTCTCATCAATCAATTTTGGAAGTTTTGATTGGCATCCTTAGGTTGCCGAATTTTCGTAAGAGATCCAACCTCTCTCTTTATTTTTAAGTACTCTACTTTATGTCACTTTTTTCAAGCTTCTACTTGTTATGATGGGGGATGTTGTTTTATATTCCTATTTTTTTACATTTTATGTTAAAATGATTAGAGACCCTATTTGATCTCATCAATCCATTTTTGGATGTTTTAAGTGGCACCATTAGGCTGCCAAGTTTTCGTAAGGGATTTTTCATCTCACTTTTATTCCAGTGAGATTTATGCTACATTTTCCACCATTTCCTTTGAGTGGTATATGTAATTTCCATTATTATACTATTTGTGTAATATAATTTCATTTATCAGCATTTACATCAATGTTGTATTGTCCTTCTTTCATGGGGTGTATGTTTCAAAAGATACCCAAGTCAGTAAGGGAACCTTTCACCCTCCACTTCTTAAAAGACTTATTTTGTTGGGTCTTTTAATTTACATATTGTAATTTTGGGATATGTTATTATATATCCATATTGATGTAAATTTTATTTCCTAGTTATCATATACCCTTTTATCTCTCATCTACTCATTTTCTGAATTTTGAAGTGACGTCGTTAGGCTATCGAATTTATGCAAGGGAACTTCTTAAACCAATTTTGATTCTTTGGGATAAACATATACTCCTTGAATATGTCGTTATATGAATATGTGTGAATGAACACTTATTGTCTTCCACTTAATATTCACTTATATCTGGTGTATTCGTTTGTCACACATAATAATGTAATTTATTTATCCTTAATCCAAGGATAACGTCTTTGTAAGGGACTTCGTCTCAATCTTCTATCATTGAGGAATATTTGGTTATAATACAAGGATTTCATTTATACAGTGTTTAAAACCCTTTGACTTTTATTTTTATACAAAAGGAATCTTTTTCTACCAATCATTTTACAAAATGACAAAAAGGAATGTTTCTTTTAACGTACGTGGTGTCAACGACCATTTCTGCCGCCACGAGTATTTTTTGGTCTTTGGCTTCCTCAACTAGTAGTAATGTTTTTCAAATGAAATAAATACCATATACTCTTTTATGTATTTTTCTATTGAAAATGGTTTTTATAATGAATTTTTTATGTCAATATATTTAAGTTATATATTGTGATCAAAGTGTGGAAATGTTTTCATTCCATTATATTTGTTTTTTGTCTTATGATTTTATAATGGTACATGGACATTTGACGGGTGGTTATGTGATAAAACATATGATGGGTGGTGCCGTGAATACCAGGATGGGTGGTTACATTATAACCTCCAATTCATTGGGTATGGATGTTGGCCATATGGCTATTCCATTAAGTGATATGTGTGGAAGTCAACCATATAGTTATTCCATTAAAGTATGTTTATGTCCAGAGTTACCTTTATATGTTATGTGTTCTTTATATGGGTTTTTATGGTAATCTTTTGGTTATAAAAGGGTTAAGTAATGATCTTTTATTCAGTGAATAGTTTTTTTACTACTTCATAAAGGTGAAATGTATTACTTTGATAAAGCATTCTTGGTTTACTTGTTGTTTTGAAAAACAAAAAGTTTTCCTTCTTTGTGTATCCTTTATTGGGATTTTTATGCTCATCCCATGTTTTTGAAATGTTTTCCACAGGACTCAATGATGAATAGGGTCAAGTATGGGATCAAGGAAAGACATTGTTTCTAAAACATGGAACTAGACCTGTTTCTTTTTAAGAGTTTTTGTATTATGGAAACTTAGTAGAAGTGTATACTTTGTAATCATTGACATGTAATAGTTATGTCCCAATTCTCTAATAATCTAAACCATATAATATCATCAATTTGAATTATTCATGTAATTCAATAATAAGTAATGTTTAATTCCGGGGCCTTATAGTTGGTATGAAAGGTCGGTTTAGATAACTGTAGAGGTTAGGATATTCTATAAGCATAAGTGATATTACCATAATGGCTAGGATTTCAGAAAGAGTCACTATTTTTAGATAAAGTGAATGAGTAAGTATATCTTAGTGTTTATCTTCCTCATTAGTACATGATTATTGTTTTGATATACGCACACTGACAATTATGCTTTTGGTAATTTTTTACTACTTTCATATTTTGATAAATAATGAAAAATAATAATTTTTAATTAAATACAACTTTTTTAATCGATATAATATACAATGATAAATTATAAATTTGAGTGGTATTAAAGTATTATTAAATTATATTTTTATCCTTTAATATAATATAATTCACTGGATATAATTTAACATTTAAATTGTACATAAACACATGTCAATCTTTTGATAGTTTTTACTTCTTAAAAACTCACTTTCTGGTTTTAACGACGAGAATTAATTTTAAATTAATTAATAAAACATATATTATTTTAATTTGGTAAAATTGAAATCATTTTTTAAATTTTTTATAAAAAATTATCTTTGGGTGAATATTTGGTAATTTTCCGAAAACATTAAATTTTTTTTGAATAGTGAAAACACAGTGTTGAAGACAAAAATTGAATTTTTTATTTTAATAATTATTATTAAGTAAAAAATTTTCTATAATTAAAATAGGTAAATAATAAATATATTAGAATAATTTAATTCTTTGGAGTAATTTTATAATAATCTTAGACATATAATACATCATTGAACTATTTTAATGTCTTTTACCCACATTTTAGGAAAATTTTCAAATTTGCATAAATTGTAATATTATAGTTTCTATAAATGGAATTTGAAAATTTTGAAAGACATGGTTGTCATCATAATGTAAAATTTTATTAAATATAATGAAAATAATTGTTGTTGAATTGTAACATTGGAATTTTATTTAACACGGTTAAAAGTAAATAGGGTAATTAAAGGTAAAAATGATATTATAATTACCCCAACTCTTGTCATAATACAATTGTATAGGTTCATTTCGACAAAAATCATACATCGGAAAAAAAATATGATTCTTTTTTATCTCCTTGGATTATATTACAAAATTTATTATATTTTATTAATGAAGTGTAAGATGTGTTAAATTAAAATTGTATTAAATAAACCATTTTTAATATAGAGTTATACATAAGATACATATGACTATAAGTATTCATTAGAAATATGATAATAATTTCTAAATCATGGTATTTTATTTATAATTTTTATACAACAAATAATGAAATTTATTTATGAAATAATGATGATGTCGTAATTAACTTATTAGTGAAAGATTAAATTAATTAATTTTTTAAATATCAAATTAAATATAAATTGAAACTTTTTATGGAATCCAAAAATTTTATAGTCGAATATTAAATGTTAGGGTTTCATTCAATTAATTTTGTTTTATGGTATTATGTTGTGATGACATTAACAAAAAACTAAATAGTGTTAAAATTTACATAAATGAGTTTTTAAAACAAATACTATTTTATTTAATGACATAATATTTCTAAAAATCTAATATTTAGGAAAAAAATATATAATTATAGATATATATTAAATTAACCACTTGATGTTCTATTGTAATTTTATAGTATGTTTGTTAACCGCGTAGTATAACAATACAAGAATATGTGGTAAAAGTCAACCTATTTAATTAAGAGTGAAATCAAAAAGATAAGGATAATATCATGACCAAAACTAGTCTAAAGCCTATTGCGTGAGTAGAATTAAATCCATACTCACATTATCCTTGAGAAAAATCTATTTGGAGCTATCAGATCCCAAAAATAAATTTATAATAAATTAATATTACAATGTTTTCAAAAAGTACCCCACACCTGTCCTATAAAAGGGAACCTCCCCTACCATTAAATTCACACCTACAATGAAATTTGACTCAGCCAAACCCTACTCAAATATCTTCCCAGCTACCCTAAATTCATCACAGATTCCATACATGAAATAGAAATCCAACCTATGTAGCCATTTAGTTAAAAGAAAGAGGAAGAACCCAAAGATGAGGTAATTATTTCCTCACCTCTATCAAAGTTCTCTTCTTCTTCTTCCACTTCCATTTTCTTTGATATTTACACTAAAAATAATAACTCCAGTACCTTCTACATAATGTGATTATATTATAAATATGGTAAAACTATATTCATTATTCTATCTATCCAACATAAAAATGTCATCAAACATGCATACCTACGACTAACCGCCCCCACACCATGTTGTACTTTTTTAAAACACTACATTATTTGGATGGGTTTAATAATGATTATAATTAATTTAAATAAATAATTTTACATTATAATGATTATGTATATATAATATACCATCCAATTAAACTCGTTTTTACCATTGATAGAATTATATTGTCACGCGTGCGTAAGTACGGTTTACGGTCTCCACGAGGTGATATGATTCGTCTTAAACGATCTCCATTCAAGAATTTTTATAAATATATTTTTATAAATTAAGTATGAAATATATGAAATAATATTTCTACTAGAATAATATATATTTATATAGATAAATATTTTTATTTTACTTACTTCTATTCTATATAATAAGAAAACAGAAACAACATTTATGCGTACGTACGCACTATCGTCTACATGAACAGTGATTCCATTTCATATATCAATCTATTGTAAATATTTATATTCAGAATATATATGATAAAAAATAATGTTTTATATTATTTAAGTATTTAAATCATGATATATATGATATGATCATGAATTGCATGTTAAAACACATAAGATAAGGAAAAAAATTATTACCTGAAATGTTACTTTAACATTGAAATTATGATAAAATGGGTAGTATAAAGTCACAAATGAATCATATATGATCTCATAAATATTAATAAAGAATTTTTATAATTTAATAACATACTATGGTCATTATAACGGAGGTCAAAGAAAACCTTGACTGAAAAAAAGTACAAGATAAGGGTTATTTCCTCAGTCTATTTATTATTGAGATTGTTTATATGTATGAATCTACTGAGAAATATTTAACATTTATGGACATGTTTCATTATTATTTTTTTAAAAATAAATCATTTAATATTTTATGGATGGAACGCTTTCGCTGGATCATCCTTTTAAATTTTTTTAATGATTTATTTATCTAAATCTATTTAATTAATGATCAGGATTTCAAATTGATTTTAAGGATTTATTTATGCGAACATGATGGTCATAAAGTGTTAATTTCATTGAAATGTTTCAAATTGTTAAGGGACACATTGCTTAAAAATACCCTTCAAATGAAAATTTTTATAAATTTTGCGATAGTTAAATGATTTCATGGAAAAGGGTATTTCTCTCAAATATTTTTAATGATTATTTTCAACTTTTTCAACATCCTCTATTGGATATTATTCTAGATTGAGGTTGATTTGTTATAATACAGTCTTCTATATTGTATAGAATGAGTTTTGATATATTTGAATATGGATGTGATATCTTAATACCATTCATGGTTTATTGTTAATGTATTGACATTTCATAAGCTAGTTTTAATATGAATGTTTACATTATGTTTCAACCTTTTTCATATGATAAATAAATTGGAATTAATAAGTGATGTGTGGGGCCCACTATAGCCCGATGATGTGTTGATAGGTTTCATGAGACAATGTAGTATCTAGGCATAAGGCCTTGACAAATTTTTATTTTCAGTCTTAGCACAAGGCCAAGAAAATGTGGTTATGATTTCCGACATTAAGCATTCCTCATTGTGAAATTATTTATTAAATGTGATTATTTTACTAGTTGAATATTCTTGTGCATGTTTATATGGTGATGTTTGATTTATTTTTTCCATATTATGTTTCATTTTATGTTTAAATGGTATCTTTTTATTAAGCATATTTCTTTAAAAGTTTATGGCTTACGCTAAATTATGAACTATTATAGAGAATATGAGCTCCCAATTTCTTGTGTTTTGTATTCCCAAGATTCAAATAAGTGTACTATGATTGATATGTAGGGTTAAGTTTGGTGAATAATGGAATTATAAAAGGATTATTTATGTTGTGTTTTATTTCTTAATGTGTAATGTAATGTTCACGTATATAATCTATATTCCATGATAGTTAAACCAATTGGTTATTCGGGACTTGATTCCTTGTAATCATGGAAATTTTATATAATAATGCTCCATATCAGGGATTATGGGGTCAGTCCATTACAGTTATAAACATTGTATGTTTAGTAACAACCTTGGAAATATATTGAGACAAACTCTGATTAGAATACATTACGCTAAGATAGTGTTTGAAGATTATTATAGAAGAAAATTTAAAAAAATTAATGTAGATATAATGTGGGTTTTCTAAAAAATTAAACCATGTATGGATACTACGCATGGACGTGGTTCTGGAACAAATGTACCTATGAGTGAAAAGATGACAAGGCATTTGATGCTTGACGCGAGGATCCCGATACATTAAAACGAGCCTTACTGCTCATTGGGATTAACACTCTTGGGAGATATACGTAGGGTAATTCACATTTTTTACAAATCATTATGAGGATTTATGAGTAAATATTTCTGCAATGAAACCATTTCACTGATTATGTGACTAGATGTGTAAAAATAATTGATCAATGATGATAATTTTTGGTGTTATTGGATTATATATTATGATATGATCTAACCTAGATTATGTCTTCATTTAGAAATGGCTCCCAAAAGAAGTTATAATAATAACATCAATACACATGACCCATAGAGTAAGAAGGTCCATATCATTAATTGTAAAAATACAAAATTTTTAAGGGAAATAGCCTCCCATGTATTCTCATCATTTGAGGAAATATTATAACATGTAAATATTATAAGTAAATAATTATCTATATACTATTGGTTTGAAGGGAAGCCAAATAAGAAAAGTATGGAAAAGATAAAGTTATATAATGGGAAGAAAAGAGAGAATGATTTTTCCATATGTGATAATGTTAGAAAGTATCACCAGTTAAAATGCATGAAAATATTGGTTGTTTGTTATATGTGTTGAGAGAAGTGTCACCAGGAAAGGGGATGCAACAGGAATAAGGAAAAGATTAATATTAACTGTTTCAACTATCGTGAAATGGAGAAATACACAAAATAATGTCCTATGAAACAAGGAAATATAACATAGAAGAGTCAAAAAGGTCAAGGTTATGCATAGCTATAACTACAGTCGACATGGAAAAATTAATGTATTTGTGGTTTTGTATTGAATAATAATGTCATTTGAGTGTTGTATCAATGATGTACCTATTATGTGAATTATGGAAATTAAAAGGATTTTACTATGTTAATAATTCATTGAGGATTGAAGATTATACACTACTAAGAAAGGTGAATCAATAAAAAGTAATAATTTTTTGAAAATTCATGGTTTTGGGAAAGATTATCCCTAATTAGGTCATGATACTGAGATAATTGATTTGGATAGAGTAAATTTGGTATTATTGACACCATTTTATCAAATTAATGGTTTGTTTAAAAAGTGGTTCATACCATCATTATTGGAAGTTGTCAATATTTTTTAACTTAAGGATTATATTAATTATTCTATGTTTTACATAAGGAATTAGGAAGAATGAATGCATTCAGTATGGTTTTCAGGTAATTTAATTTATTATTATGTTTTAAGAGAATACACGACGTATGTATTCACATGTATATTATGGGACCAACCTTATAAAAATTGGACTATGAGTTTGGAAAGAAATATTGTGGATAGGATTAAAGGTTTGTATGGATTATGTTTTAGATTGGATTCTATTTTTTAAGGTTAAATAATTTCTTAAGATTATTTTTGTATTATTATAAAAAGGAGAACCTGGAGGTCGGGTGATAACCCGACGCGTTCGGAAAGGCTATGAGACTTTAACATGGAACCCGAAGGGTGGAAAGGTTTTATCACCTACCACTAGCCTACATGATGTCCTTATTTGTATGATTTAGTTTTTTTTAAATTAAATGATCAATGATATATAAAATCATTTTTTTAAACCATATATGATTAGGTATAATAGAATATTTTTGAGTTCTATTATATTTGAGAGGGAAATTGGAGTTTGTTGTAGAAATTAGTTAGTGGATGGAACAATATTTGTCAAGTATTGAATTATTTATTTTTAAATAAATTAATTCATAAACATTGGTTAAAGGATTTTAAACCCAAAACTATGTTATCCTAATACCTCATGTTTTGTTAATCCCTTGATATTTTAAATCATTATAGACTTATGGACTTCAGAACATCATTTTTCCATTTATGGTTCAATTTTTTGTGATTGATAAAATCAACAAAACCCTATAAAAATTTACCTTTTCCCTCCAATTATGTGCAAATATTTTCAACCAGCGTTCTAATATTCAAAACCCTAATTTCGTGGTGACTTTTTCATTTCCTTTTCCCTCTTATTAAGAATAATTTTATTAACCATATTTCTAATGTGGGTTTTCAAAAAAGGTATTTTCAATTTTCTCCCTGTTATTTTGGAAGAAAAATTTCATATTGTGAGGACACAGTTTGTTGAAGGAGGGTTAAATATAACACCACAAGTCATCATAGTATATTATCTCTTTAAAACAATTCAATAGCTTGTGCTACATGCAACAGAAAGTTCAAGTGCATCATGACCTATCAAATTGGCCATTTTAAAAAGTATTTATGAATAATATAAACCTTATTTTGAATTTTTTATATATCCTATATATTTTTACCATTAATATTTATTTTGTTTCTTAGACATAATATAACGAAAACATCAATTTTTCAGATAAAATATGTATTTTTTCAAAAAAATGTAGTTTTTCCACCATTTAATAGAGAACCCTTTTAAAATCTTATATTTGAAATTTTTTATAATAAATTTAAGGATATAAAATTATTTTTTAGAATTCGGGCATAAAAATTTTCTTTGGATAAAGTTTTGGTACTTTTCTGACAAAATTCATATTATGATGAATAGTGAAAATACTTCATTTTAATTAAAAACAACTTTTTAATCAAAAATAATTTATTGTGTTAAATTATACATTTTAGTTGTTTTAATGTATCAGTAGATTATATTTTTATTATTTACTATAATTTATGTTTTTTAATGTTATTTCACATTTAAATTGTATATAATCACATGCTAATATTTTGTTAGTTTTTAGTTCCTAAAAAACCGCATTCTTGTTTTGACGACAGAAATTAATATGAAATTAATTATTCAAAATTCTAGGTATTTAATATTATTAAATTTCTAACGTTTTTTAATTTTCATTATCAAAATTATATTTGGGTGAATTTTTTGTTTTATTCATAAAACATTCAATTTTTGATTAATAGTTAAAAACACTACATTGTAAATAAAAACCGACTCTTTTATATCAATAATATATTTTAAATAAAAATTTATCTTAATGTTAATATATATACATAATATATATATCCGTCAAATTTAATTCATTGGAGCCATTTTATAATAATATTTTACATATATCATTTTATTGAATTTTTTTTGACGTCTCTTACACACCTTCTAGGAACAATGGTAAATTTGGATAAAATTTAATTTTACCTCTTCTGTAAATTAAATTTCAAAAATCCTATAGACATGGTTTTCATTATAATGTAAAATTTGATTCAATGTGATGAAAATAATTTTTTGAGAAATATAACTTTTGATATTTATTTACCATGATTAAATGTTAATAGAGTTATTAAAAGTAAAAATGATATTATAATTATACATATAGATGTTCTAATTCTATTGGATACACTTATTTCGACCAAAATCAACCTTAGGAAAAAAATATAATCCTTTTTGATCAACTTGGAATTGATTAGGAAACGTATTATATTTTATTTAAAGAAAGGTTAAAAGTGATAAATTCAAATTTTATTAACTAAACCATTTTTTATATAGAGTTATACATATGATAAAATAGACTATAAATATTCATTAAATTAAAATAATATTTCTTAAATAGAGGTATTTTGTTTATAATTTTTAGAAATTTAATAATTATATTTATTTTTGACATAATGATGATATATTAATTACCTTATTAATGAACGATTAAATAATTGATTTTATGAATATCAAAATAAATTTTAATTGAGACATTTGAGTATAAAAATGAATTTTATAGGTCAATATTTTTTTTAGGGTTGATTAAATGTATTTTTCTGATGTAATTAGGTTGCGATGACTTTAAAAAAATACTATATAGTATCAAAGATGACATAAATGAGTTTTCAAAACATAAACTATTTTAGTTAATGAAATAATATTTCTAAAAATCTATGATTCTCATAAACGACTTATATAATGATAGGCATTTCATTAATGAACCACTTTAGGTAAATGATAAACTATTTAACTAAGTGTTAAATCAAAATGATAAAGTTAATATGATGACCTAATCATGTATAAAACATATTGGTTGAGAGGATTTATACCCTTACACAACTTAGACATGAAACAAATAAATTTTAAGCTATTATAAACAAAAAATTATATAATAATAAATTAATATTTCAAGATTTTCCTAACGTTCCCATCACCTCTCTTATAAAAGGGCACCGCATCTTATCTTAAATTCACACCTACAAATCCATCTGGATCTACCAACCCCTACTCCAATATCCTTCCAAAAAACTTCACTTCATCCTAGATGGATTACAATGATTAGAAAGGCAACCTATGTGGAAATTGTGTTCAAATAAATAGGAAGAACATAAAGAAGAGATAATTATTTCACCACATCTTTCAAAGTTCGTTTCTTATTCTTCAGTTCCCTATTTTTTGTTATTTAAATTTTAGAATAATAAATACATTACCATCTATATAATAATATTTTATTATAAATTTTTTAAATATATTTTCATTATTCTATCTATCCTCTATATAATAAAGTCACCATACGTGTGTACGTACGGCTTACCATCTCCACGTCGGGGTGTAGTTCGTTATTTAACACTACATTATAAGGATGGTTATGATAATGATTATAATTAATTTAAATAAATAAAATAATATGGTAATTATTCCATATATATAACATAATATCCAATTATAAATAGTTTTTCCATCAATAGAATGATTTTGTTTCTCCTATGTACGTATGGCTTACCGTCTGCACGATATGATGAGATTCAACATCAACGATCAATATTTAAGAATTTTGATATTAATATATATATTTATGAAGTATGAGATATATGAAATAATATTGGTACTATAATATTATATATTTATGTGGATAAATATATGTCGTTTACATACTTCCATACTATACGATAAGAATACAAAACAACGTTAATGCGTATGTACAGACTACCAGCTTCTTAAATGGTGCTTCCATATTATTTATCCCAATTTTAAAAATATTTATATTCTGAATATATATTATATATTAACAATTTTTTATCTTATGAAGTTATTAAAATCATTATCTATGTTATACGATTAAGAATACAAAGTTAAAACACGTATGATAAAGAATGCGATTATTACCTGAAATTTTACTTTAACACTAAAGTTATTATTAAATTGTATTATAAATTAATAAATGAATCATATATGATATAATTAATATTAATATGGTTCTGGTATAATTCATTAACATACCATGGTCATTATATATGAGGTTAAACGTACCCTCGTCTAAAGGAAAATACAAGGTAAGGGTTATTTCCTCAATGTCATTATTATCTGAGATTGTTTATCTGTAAGAATATACTGGGAAATATTTATCATATCTGTCATTATTTCATTATGATTTTTAAAAACATGAATCCATTAAGGTTTTATTGAAGGGTCTCTTTATCTATATCATCATTTTAAATGTTTTAATGATTTTTTTCTAAATCATTTTAATTAATGTCCGTGTTTTTTAAATGGTATTAATGATTTATTTATGTGCACATGATTATTTTAAAGTGTTATTTTATTTTAAAATTTTCCAATAGTTATGATAAAATTTCATTTAAAAATATATTTTAAATTAATTCCTTTATATATTTTCCATCTTTTAAAAGATTTCATTAATATGGGTATTTATATAAAAAAACATTATTGATTATTTTCTACTATCCCAACATCCTTTATTAGATAATATTATTGATTGAGTATTATTCACTATAATACAATATTACATATTGTATTGATATTTTTATGATATGTTTGAGTTTGAATGTGCTATTTGTTTTTACCATTCATGGTTGATGGTTAAAATATTGACATTTCATATTCTTGTTTGTGAGTACGATTGTTTATATTATGTTTCACTCTTTTTCATAGGAGGAATGAATAGGATTTAGAAAGTAATTGGTGGGGACCACTATAGCCCCTCAATGCATCATTAGGTCGCATGAGAGAAATTAGTATCTTGGCACAAGGCCTTGAAAAAAATGTTATTTTTATTCTTAGAATGATCCCTTGACTATGTGGTTATGATTTCTGACATTATACAGTCCCTCGTTATGAATTTAGTTAATAAATGTGATTATTAGAATAATAGAATATTAATATACATGTTTATATTGTAATGTTAGATTGATTTTTTATATATTATGTTCATGTTTAGGTTTAAAAGTCTTTTGTTTTTATTACACATCTTTACATAATAGTTTATAGCTTCCTCTATATTATTAGCCCTTACTGAGCATCTAAGGTCACCCCTTTCTAATGTTTTGTTTTCCCAAGAATACATGATGTGTATTATGATTGATATGAAGGGTTAAGTTTGGGGAATAGTGTAATTATCAATGGATTATTTGTGTTGTGATTTATGATTGAATGTGTGTTGTAACGTTCATGTATGTAATTTATTTTCCAAGACTTTTAAACAGATCTGTCCATCGAGACATGATTCCAGGTAATCAACCCAACGTTATGTAATAATATAACTGCTCTCGAGTTTTCAGGTTGGGTAATTACATAATACCTTTAATAATTGTCGTGAAAATGTAATCCTATAAAAGGATGATCTCAGATTCACTGTAAGGGTAAACGATAAAGATATCAAAATAACATAATCATAAGGGTATTATCACATGAGAATAAAATTTAAACAACTGTACAGTACATATCATAGTTCAAAAAATTTATTCATGACATAAATATTGGAAATTCCTATGGCTTGAATCAGAATAGAATCAATGAACATGAACATGAAGAATAAAAAATTGACATAGGTCATTTATTTTTGTCATACATTAAGAAATGAAAATTATTTACATAGTAGTTCGAGGATCATTTACAATAATATCATTGTAGAATTGGGTAAAACCATAATCTATCACAGTAGTCAAGTATAACTCTTATGTATATCATAGTGTACAAATTCCCTTACTGAACTGTGTTCACTCCACATTCTATCAATTTTCATCACATGAGATATCAATATCAACCAAAAAAATTAGAGGGAGATATAGGTCCCACAGAATACATAATTGTAATAATTCATATGAATTTCATAGGATCATAAAACCATAATCATAACTGAAATCACAAATTGAAATTTGTTTTAAATATATTTAATCATAATATAATTGTGAAAAAATGAAATTATTTTCATAATCATTTCATCATTTCATAAAAAAACAATGGAAAAATAAGAAATACTTATAAATATTATTTAATAATAAAGATAAAACAATGAATGAAAAATTTGGATTTTTATCCTTGGATAATATTCCCAATTCATTATATTTAACATAAGAGGATGTCATCCTAGTTGAAAAATTGTTTTGAAAATAATACAACATGTAACATGAATTGAGGAAAGTATCCTCTATTTGAAACTCATCTCTTTGAAATAAAAAATGATATTATATGTTATAAATAGTTTTATTTTGATGATAAATTGAAAACATATACCAGAGGCTTTAAATAGACTAGTTTTAAGTACATTTATAAATTTTGTTCATTTAATATGGATTAAAATAACAATTCCTTATGAAATTTTGATTAAATAAAAACTCAAATAAAATAGAAAAAGGCAAAAATAATAAATTTAAAAATAAAATTGTAAATATTAAAAACATGGGAAAAATTTATTTTAAAAAATAAGTTTGGGAATGAAAATTCTTTTCCCCAAACATTATTTGAAAATACAAACATGGAATAAAACAGGATTTCAAATGAATATAGAACTAAAGTTGAATTTATTAGGAAATGCATTATTTTGAACACTCAAGTGCATAATGATATTAATATAAATAGAAAAACTGTATTATTACAAAATAACTTGTATAATATAAAATGATAGAGAGATATATTCAAAGATTCCCTCATTTTATGAAAAATAAATTCCAATCATGATATATTATGATATTGTATCATATACCCCATTCAAAATTTCGTTACATTGATTCAAAACACCCATGAATTAATAAAATTAAATGAATCTTAATATATCATGAAAATAAATAAATTCATGATATTAAATTTCAAATGGAAAGTAAAGAAATTTCAATGAAAAATATAGCTGCAAAACATAATATATATATGATCAAATGAAAATTAATAAAAAATCCCATACCTTAAGTATCATATTAATTTATATAGATTCAAAACATTTTTATAAAAAAATATATTTTTATTATATTTTTATTAATGAAAATTAATTAAATATTACATAAAATATTTTATTTACTTTTGATGTTTTGCTAAGTATTTATTAACAATCCCATTTTGATGATATATTTCAATCTATAATATCTTTGTTTTTCATGTCAGTTTTGAATTGTTATATATTTAGGCCTCCTAATTTTTAATGAAATAATATTCAGAATATTCATTACCACGGTATTATTTTAATATTATATATAAACATTAATGTTAGATATATAAAATTTAATACATCTTTCATGGGGATGGTAGGCTATACAAACACTTGAATACTGATTCCATTATAAAAAAAGGATTGAAATAAATAAAGTTAAACAATATATAACTTTTAATTATTCCTTTTAATTTTATATATATCAAATTTTATCCCTAAGAATTCTATAATAAGTTCCATTCACAGTGCGAATGAATCACATTTCATTACAAGGTGGTAGTCTATTTTACACAAGTGCAATGTTGTCAAATTATGAAAAACATTAATGTAAGATGGTATATGTGATATAATAATTCAAAAAGTTCTATAATATAATAAATATAATAGATAAAAATCTGATATATCATTAAATCCATCCATTATAGGTGGGGATGGAAAATGAATTACATTTTTTCACGAGGTGATTATCGTCTCTACACACGAAATATAATTTTCATTCCCATTTCATAATGGTAGAAATGATTGTAGGTAAAAATGAACATTAAAAACATAACAATATGAAATATTATGAAGTTATTATTTTAGAATGGTAATTTAATAATTGAATAAGGGGGAGGAACAAATTAATTAAAATGCTCAGTTATAAACATTACCACATTTTGAAACATGATCATTTGGTTTTCAAAAAAAACCACCCTAGGAAATATTCTTAACCTAAAAAAGTTTAAATTTTGAATGGATTGAATTATAGTAGTTAAATAGGTAGGTATAGGCTGAAAAAAACGAATTATGATATTTGAATAGGAAAGGAGAGTGTGTGACCTTATATAAAATGATGAGTCAAACACATATAATCTTTGATAATAATGTTTAATGATGTTTTTGAGAAGAAATAAGAACTTAAAATGAACCATAATTGAATAATTAGACATAAAAAAGTATAAATATTTCTATTCAATCGATTTCCTATGCGATTTATTCAATATTAACCAATTATTTTCATTTAACGCCTTAAAATAACCATTTTTAAATTAATTTTGGTAAATATTTTTTTATTGTTCTACAATTAATTATGGTATACAATTCAATTTACCGTATTATATTATTTAAACTACAAGTATTTAAAATATTTAAACCCCTAAAAATACATCTCATTAAAAGGGAAATTTAAATTTATATTTTATCCCACATTCTAGGAAAGAAAGAAATTTTCCATTGAGAAAGTTTTCAAATGATTAAACAGATTATATGCCAAAAATTACTATGATCATGGATCATATGACCTAAAATGGATTAATAAATATATTATTGAACTAATTTTACTTTTTATATAAATTTTAATAAATGTATCTTTATTGATTCATTAAACTAATAGGTAGTTCAAAAAACCAGTAATTTTCGTTATTTATTGGAAAAATAACTATTTTAGAAAAATCAAAAAAATATATCATTTGGATAAATTTTTAATGAAGATCTAAAAAATGATGATTATTTAATAAAATTCATATTCTAAAAATTTAATAAAATTACTTCTTTATTCTACACAACTGAAATAAAACACAATTTTCTTGGGAATATATTTTTTCCAAAACAAGTAATGAAAATAAATAATTATTTACATTATATCAATTTTTTTATTATAAATAAGCATTAAATACAATTTTTAAAATGGTTTTTATTCATTTTTCTATGATTAATATCAAGGTAATAAATATGTATTTATAATTTTAATTGTTTTTTGTGGCTCCATAAAAATCTATGTCGGGAGTAACTAACGATATTAGTAAAATTTTATTTATTAAACAATATTTCAAATAATATCATGGGGTTATAATGGATTTGAATTGTATATCAGCCTGAATGATTGTCGTGATATTTTGAAATAAGGTGAAGATGAACCCATTGGTCCATATTTTTTTCATAACCTCGATCATGATAGAGAAAGAGAACATCATTTTTTAGACTCACCATACCCCTCCAAAAAGTTTGGTTGGTTTCATATATCAATATTCAAAAAATACAAACAATACCCATCATGTAACATCATTCCCCTCCTTATTGGATTTATAAGGAATAAGGATCGTACATTCCATTATGTTACATACCAATGGCACAAATATTTGGAAATATATTTTAAGGGCTTTATTACCAAGTGGGGGATGATTTTTCCTTTGAAAATAACATAACCCACAAAACAAGACACAACCAAATTACCCACTATATATTGAATGATATCAATGAAAGATAACTCAATGCCATAAATTTACATAAATAGGATACTACACATGTTTAAAGATATATAAGGAAACTAAACAACCACGTACATAAAGAAAGACTACAAGTCCATCAAAACTCAAATACTAAAACAAATTTTAATAGGCAACTTTGTCCATGATCCCACTCCACTAAACAATCTATTTATAACTATGTTCCTTTAGAAAATGTGATTAATTACATTATCATTTTTCCTGATACATGATATCTAAAAAATCACCCATGTTCCCAAGACGGGGTGGAAAATGAAACTAATTAGGCATTCCCAAATTGAATTTCATACTCACACCACTATAGTAGAACATGTTATAAAATTAATATAAATAAATTTATATTAATATATATAAAACAATTTATATCATAAAATAAAAAAAATTCCCATATCAAAATAGTTTTTCAATAAAATCCATTTCCCTAGTGAGTGAAACAAAAAATTTATTTAAAACCATTTTAAAAGATCCATTTTGGAATAATCATTCTATTCCACATATTCGTATATCCAACTATGCATTTTACATGGACCACCCTATACTCAGGTGTGGTTATACATCCTTTCACTAAGATATTATAAAATAAAGCATTTTGATGGGTGAGATATTTGAACATTCTATAACCCAATAATAATGGGGGAGAATCATTTCCCCTACCCTTGCTAAGCACACATGAACACACATAATGATATTAAAAAACACAATTTCCAAAACAACATATTATTCAATTTAAATAAAACATACTTTTATTGAAATCCATTCAATCAAAATTTTCTCCTTATTTTAATAATACAATAAATTTTTCCAATGAAATATAGATTCATCTATTTTCTAATATTCCAGAAAATCCCAATTTTAAAAGGAAAATTTTATAATCATGAAAAAAATAACTTTACAAAAATTCAATTCCCGCAATTCTCCAAATTATCATAAAATTAGCTTTTCAATAGAGAAAATAACTATAATTTCATAAAAAATTTAATTTATAAACAATGAATTTGAGAATAGAGAATTATATTCTAATTATTGGAGTAATGATTGAGGCCACCAAACACATATTTTACAGGGAAAATGAACATTTACATTGAAAAAGTCTTTGAAACGTAGTTGAATCATTTAAAAGACACATTAAATCTTTTACCCTAACATTAAAAAATCCCAAACTAGTCATATTTATCAATAAAAATGTCATATATATCCATCGAGTACATATACCATTGAAAATAAATAAAGGGAAGTATAGATATATAGAAATCTATGAAAAACTACCAAGAACAAAGACTTACCACAAGAATCTATCTTAACCGCATCTAGACAAGTCTTCGTATAACTTCAATATCGATAGAATAAGCATATAATGGATTCAGTGGATAAAATATCATGAAATGGTGGTTTTGAGAAAAACCAAGGGAGTTAGAGGTGAAAACCTGTTAGATCCACAATTTAAGGTTATACCATTAAAATCCCAAATGGTATGTCGTATTATTATGAATGCCATATGCTAACTATGTTCCATCCACTGTCTCATGGGTAAACCCAGAATTGATAACAATTATAGTTATAAAATCATGTTCCAACCATAAAAAATCCCATGTTCTCTGAATTATAGTTTATCCTTGGTGGCCACATGGTTTGAAACAACTCCACACCAAAAAATTCACCTTCCCCTTAGCCTTCGTCTAATTTTTTAATGATTTATGTTATAGTTTTATAGTTTCCAAAACAATGAAAAAATTGTGTAGCAATAAAAAATCTGTAGAAAATCATAAAATAGTTCCCAAACCCTCTCAATAATAACTCATACACTTTATATGCCTAAAATAAAAAATTAAGTGTTAATTACATGAAATAGTGGTGTGTCATTCTTCAAATCGTTGGACATTCTATCTCTGGAATATAGATTAACATGGTTCCCCTGAATAAGCCTTAATAATTTAACTTTCATTTTTTTTCTCTCATTCTTATGTATCTTTTTATATCAGATCATGTTTCAAGAAAACCCACAATAGACCAATGCTCATTCCATACAAGACATTATCTTGCCTATAAAAAATAGAGACAAGAACATGAACTAATGAAGGAACCAAATCTAGGTCACCATGATCCCATCAAATAACATGTTATGTATTAGGATGATACTATTTCATTGAAGATACCAGAAACTAATTTTTCAGTGTAATAAAATATGGTGGAAAATCCAACTGACTTACCTCCTAGACAAATAATTCCAGTATCCCAAAGAACCAGTGTATCAAATAGATGATATTCCCTTCATCCCAAAATGACCATTCCCAAGAAATGAATATAACCTCCATAATAAATGATAACTCAACTTGAATGAAAATAGCCAAATATGAGGATCAATATAATATATTTCATGACTCTATTTCATCTCCATCCTTTTTCCCAATCAACTGTTTCTTCTCCATTGTCTCTTAAACAAGGAAATACCAAACTAGTGATGTATCACCTTTTACCTCCCCAAAAAAGTGGGTAAAGCCAAGGAAATACTAAAAATTCTCTAATTGGTTCCGCATAAATCAATGAATTATAGTTTTTAAGGGATGTCAACTAAAAATAAATGATCTTCCCATGATCCACTATAATCTTTTACACAATCCCATTGCATGCCTTCAATCATTTGTATCGTCCTTTTATATTGTCTATCTGTATAAAGATGATTCACTATAATAATTTTCAATTTAATCCCATGGTAATTCTAGATGGATTTCAAAAAATAATAGGTAAATATGGGATATCTTTCTGAAAATATAGAAACTGATACTGCATTACTCTTCAATAATTATTTAATATAAATTCTTACAAGTCATCCACCATATGATATTAATGATTTGAGATAAAATGACTATACATTAAGAGCTGATAAACTATCAACCATATGAAATCATTTTTTAGACCCTTTATTGAGATACCAATTACAAGATCCATTGTTATTTTCAACCATTTCAAAATAAATATTTGTAAATAATGCAACATACATTATGGTCATTTATTATCATACTTAACATACTAAAAAGTAATGCATCTCTAACAATACTCTGCAACGTTCTTTTTTTATACTGCTATAAAAAAAATCATTCATAACCTTATACATTTTCTATATTACTAGATGAAAAATCCATCTTTAATGCTGGTCACCTTGAATTAGTTTTTCTTTATAATCCTTATATATAACCATCCTCTTTCAAAAAAACATCTATAAACTATCATCTATCTTCAATCCCTCAATGGTCTCCCAGAATTGTGTTTTAATCTCATTGAAACACATTCTCAATTTGATTTCTAAACCACTTTATCAATATCAATCAAATCAAGAACAATTAAACTTTTTTGAAAATAATAACAACACCTCGATCTTCACATACAATGTGCCTGTCGACTTAGACCAGCAGAGTCATGAATATATCTAAAGATTCTTATTTCAAATTGGAATATGAATTTATACATAATAAATCTATGACATAATTTCTTTTACTTTGTATATACATCATGTAAAATTATAACATATGGAGATACTCCATCAATCTTATCTATATCAAGTTCTAATTCCTATGTGATACAATATGTCTCTTATTCCTATTATTTTTTAAAACCATAATTTTTCTCAAAATAGGTAATGATGTCATGTCTTCAAATCAGGGACTACAACTAATGACTCAAAATAAATTATCTAGTGGGTTTTATTGTGTCTGCATAATTTTTGTGATCCATAAGCAACAACATGATCTCTATTCTTGAAAACAAAACCTAGTCCTAATCCTAAAAAATCACAAACAAACCACATACCATTTTCATTATTCTAGATGTCTCAAAATTGGTTCTTATGTAAAGTGAATTTTAAACACTAAAATAGAATTTTGACATTATGTGTTCCATTGGAATGGAACAATATTCATTGTCAAAGAGTTTACAAGTGAAGGAAGTCATGAGAAGTCCTGAAAAAAGTTTCAGTAATTACTAGTTAGAGGAAAAATGTGTATCTCAAATACATTATTTTGAGGTTCCCATAACATAGAATAATATATCTTTATGGGATAAATTGATAATTTCCTTTCAGAAATTACATGTACAAGGAAAAATTCATATTGTCTGCGAAAATTACACTTTAATAATTTTTAGTACAACTGTTCATCTCTCATGATTTTAATAACTATCACCAAGTGTTGTGCATAGACATAGATTGTACTTTAATAGACCAATATATCATCTATAAATTCCTAAAAACAATCTTGATATCATTGAAATATATTATTCATCAATTGTATGAATACCAATGGTGAATTTGTAAGACTAAAAGTCTAAAATACATATTCTTAATGGCCATATATTCTTCTGAAAGTTATCTTCAGAATTTCGTGCTTTGAAAGCCTCAATTGGTTATATACTGGAAACAAGATAATCAATGAGAACCACTGATATAACCTAAAATTATTGAACATATCATCGATTCATGATAGTGGATATTAATTCATTATCATAACACGGTTATGATTATGACAATATAAACACTACCTTATTGTTTAATCCACCATTTTCCAAAACTATACTAGTGCTACCCATGTAGATTTATTAGGCTGAATGATCCCATTTAATTCCATCAATGTCAAAGTCAATGGTACAAACTGGTATAATATCATTCCAACTTGGGGTTCCAACCATCCTAATTCACTAGAATTTACCTTCCAGTCATCTGTAAAGGGACGATCGACACCATCATAAATCATAAAACTCACCTTTTAGGAATAACAGTTAATGTGATCTGATAATATCACCAGAAAATCCATACCCATGAATATATTTTAGATGACCAACTTGATCATATAGATATACTATATGAACCCATCTTCTTCTACAGTGATATAACATGCTCGACATATAACGGTTCGACATTCTCTTCAACACAAATGAGTTTTAATATTTCACATATAATGATTTATATAAACAGTTAAACCCAACAAATCAATTGAAAAAGAACCTATAAATGAATGGTATGCACCAGTATCAAAAGAAACATCCATTAGTGAAAAATTAAAAAAAATCATACATCTTACAGTTGATGATCAACCATAATTAATTGTTCAACACCATATAACTACTTTCTCAATAACCACTATTACTTATTCCACATTTTACATTTCCCTACCTGATGAGTCATTATCTTTCGGTAATCACCATGGATAGATATGTTATTCTAATGAGATGAATTATTTTTTCCTCAACCCATATTACCAAACATAGCCTATAAAATATGAGAATAGTGATGAACACACAACCATGGAGCTCTACGACAAAAGGGATGATGATACTCCTGATTTAAATTATGGAAGGACATAGGTGGTTTATTATATTTTCTCTTCATGTGGTTGATTGATCCATATTAAATAAAAGCATCCCATCACTATGGTCTTGGGGTAGATTGAATAATATATTCATTTGATTCACATCCATAATCCCACTATTGAAACTTGTGTCCCTCCCCTACTAGATCCCAGCATTGGAGTCTCCACAAATTTTCTATTTTCCAACATACCCACCCTTTCCATAACTCATGAAATTTCCCTTTTAGTCATCATTTATGTATTCACCATCTCGGTATAATCAGTAACACAGAGAAACAAATTATTTGAGAAAATCAACATCCTCACACCCAATTCACTAATTCATATCATAAAGGATACAATAGCTACAAATTCATGTGAATAGAGGAATAAATTCATGAATTTAACCACATAATATATAATAGAAGTATTTTTATGCTTCAAGATTTTAAATTTTTTTGTTCTACGAATTCTTAACGAGCAAGGAGAGAGTTTATTGTGGAAAAATCTCCCAAATCCTCCCCAGAAAGACCCTATTGAACTTTTTCATGAATATATAAATCACACCAATGAAATGAAATATCCTCTAGTATATAAATATTGGTAATAAAATTTGACTCTACTGGTATGACAATAAAACTAATGATATCAGTCATTCTATTCATCCACACCGCTATCTTCTTTGGTTCTGAATCACCCTGAAAGATGGGTGGATTCAGCTTTTGGAACAAGATAGAGTTATCCACTTTCTTGGGTTCATCCCTCATATTCCTTATGACCACATCCTCAAACGTTTGAAAATAGTCTAAACCATTTGTTGGTATACATGTTCATTTGGTGAAACCACATTCTCTGTAGATTCTTCCAGTTGGTTCGTACAATGCATTATGGGTTCTATTTTCTATATATACTTCCAATATGATATGTCCCATACAATATCAACTAAAGTAATAATAATTTTTAATTATACCAAATCATAATATATCACATTGAGATTTTCCAAAAGTTGTCATTTTTCACCGTCAAGTATTTTTTCGAAACACATATTGGTTCTCAAAATAAAACCATTTACAAATATCCAAAATAATTCTCCTTTCAAAATAACTCCTCTGAAAAATAATTTTTTGTATTTTAAATGAACACATTTTCCCTAAGAGTATATCATAACTCAAAATAATATATATACTCTTATTGGGAATTCATTCCTCAATAATTTATGTCATACTCATCTCATTGGATAAATTAATAAAAATGTGTTCTCAATTCTGGTGGTAACATGATATTAAACATAAAAATGATTACTATATATTTTAATTATGTACATTTCAAGCCCATGAAATCCATATCCTTTAAAAAAAACCCAGACTGTGGTATAAACTATAATTAATTCCAAATCAAAAAACAATATAGCTGATGGATAAATTTTAGTTAGGAGCTGAACAAATTGATACCACATGTAACATCCCACCGATCTTCAATAAATTAAGAAGATATAAGGATATTATATGCCCTTATGTTACATCCTCAAGGTGCCAATGTCTAGATATAAATTCCAAGGGGTTCATTATGAAGTGGGGAACAATTTCCCCTTAGAGAATAACACAACACACCAATGATGACTTAAGAAGATAACCCACATTATGATGTAGGATATAAATGAATGAAAACTAAAAAAATATGACTCATATCAAAATCACACTACACAAGAGTACCATATTGGATAGTTACTAAAGAGAAAAGAATGTAGTGGAAGACTATAAGACCAAAACAACTCAAACTCAACCAAAACTACAATGATCCAACATGCTCTATGCTCCAACTCCAAAAAACATTCCATATATCACTATGAACCACTAGAAACGTGTTATAATTTTCCATTTACAATGTTTCGATACATGATATTTACTCAAACATAATGTATAGAAAGAGGTGTGAGTAATGAAACTAAATCAGATTTCCCCAAATGAATTTTTTACTCATGCTACTAGGATAGAACATGTTAAAAAATTTATATTAAAAAATTATATAAATAAATTCAAAACATCTAATATCAGAATACAAAATAATTTCCTCATTGAAATACTATTCTATCAAAAACCATTTTTCCAAATAAACCGCCAAATAATTTATTAAAACCATTTAAAAAGTTCGTTTTTCCTAACCATTCCATTCCACCACTCCACACATCCCACCATGCATGAAAACTAATCATTCCCATAATTAAGAGGGGTTAGTCATCCATTCACTAAGTCATCAAGTAATTAATAATTTTTACGGGGGGATCCTTAACCCTTATGAATCCCACTAATGATGGGTTGGACTCTTTATCATTATTTGACTCAAATCCACATGAACAAACAACATTTTTCCTCAAAAAATATTTCATATCAACTGTTTCGATCATTTCAATTAAACTTTAATTTTAATATAATCCTTTAAAACAAACAATTTAAATATAGATTATTAAAATCATCCTTTTATGGAATAAAATTTTTTCACTATTGAACCAAATTCCAAAAAATAATCATTTAAATATAAACATTTTAAGATCATAAATCCCATGAACTATTAAAAAAACTCACATTTTAAAAAAATTCCATAACTATCATAATAGAGTTTTTCCAAGAAGAAATTATGATCAATTTTAAAATAAGTTTTCAATAAAAAAAATCTATTTGGAACTAATCCTTCAAATTCTAAATAGGGGAGTTGATAAAAAACACCCCTTCCTCGGATTTTATAGAGAATATGTATAATGAAACTTAAAATGATAATGAAACCAGGTTGAACATCAAAAAGACCATCGATAGATATCATCCCTCGACATCATAAAATCTAAAACTAGTCATATTTTGTATCAATTACCTTAAATATATCCATTGTGGTTATAGATCTATGATGCTAAGTGATTGGGAGAAGATGATTTAAGGTAAACCAACCAAAATTACAATGAACATAGAATAACTGTAGGAATCTATGTTCGACTCACTAAGATAATCCTTTGAATCATCTCTGTATCAATGTGATATTCCTCTACTACCTCTGGGAATTGATAATCTCGAACTATAACCAATTTTTTCAAAGAATAAAGAAGTCAGTTGTGAAACCATGTATGATAAAAAATTTATGGATCCAATTTTCATTCCACATATGGTTTTTTGCATGGTTTGGTAAACAATGAACTAACCATATGCCACACTTTTTTTCATTGATGTACATCACATGATTTACATGTAATGTTAGAAAACCATGCACCAAAAATGAAAAATTCCACTATCTCAAAAAATGTACGGTTTCTCTAAGGCAGTCCTATAGTTTATAAAAATTGTGTGTTTGTCCGAGAACATTCCCCTTAGACTCTATCTCATTGTGCATAGTTTCCAATCAGATTTAAAAGGTTTCCCCAAACCGCACATGTGTAGAAAATTCCCAAAACACCCCAAAATTTTTCCAAACCCTCCCAAATCCTATCCCAAATATTTTATATACTATACAAAAATTAATGACATGTTACTTATTTGAAACTAGGGGTTCTACACATCACATGTAATGATCTCCGGATATATGAAATTGGAAGACAACCATGCATATGAGTAAAATTCCATGGAGGTCGTGGATTCATGTGATAATGTTATAATAAAAAATACAACTAATCTTATCAACTTTATATAGAGGAATGATATATATTACTACATTACAACGGAACATGGATAAGTAAGAAGACAAATATAACCTCAGAGGTTTTTATATGAGTAATAAAATTTATATGAAAAAGTTATTTAGGGGAGGGAGAATTTGATGTAACAAAATATTAGTAAATATATTTTAGTAATTAAATAATGTTTGAGTTGAATTTATAACAAAAATTAATGAATTAAATCAAAATTTAGGTTTCCATAATTAGATTATTAAATATTACCATTATATTAATGATTCAAAGATTTTTTGTATCACTAAATTTAAATACATTAAAAAAACTGTGATAATTTATAATTATAATAATGTAATTTTATTATGAGAGCTAATCATTTTTAAAGATTTTTTTTTGAAATATGTAAATGTATTCAAAAAATAATTATTTCTCAATTTAAATTTTTTTAGATTGCTTAAGTAGATTTATTATTTATAATCAGCCTATCTAATTTATCTAAAAAAACCATATATATTTTTTCATGAAAATTATATTTCTATGATTAGTGTTTGTTATACTAATACTAGTGAAGCTATAATTTATGGATAATTTTTTATTATATCATGTTATTTTAATAAACTAAATTAAATAAGTTAAAATAAATTAATATCAGTAATATTATTTTTAAAAATAGTAATATTTATATTTACATACATTTAATATGTAATCATTAATAAAAAATATTAAGAACATAAAATCATTCAAACCAATGTTTTATAAAATAAAATATTCCAAAATATATAATAATTTATCATAAGGTAAATTTTGTTATTTATATTATTTATTTTAGATTATATTGAGATTAAATTTTCTGTTTTGATAAAAAAAATTAATGGATATGTTTCCTTATGTTTTTAGTAACATATATGTTAATTCAGTAGAAACTAGTTACCATATTAAAAAATATAAAATTTAAATATATAAGGGTAAATATTATAGGACATGTTTAAATTGTGCATGTGAATTTATTCCTAATTATTTATTTAACCAAAAAATCCAAAAACACTAGCGTTATTATATTTTGAATTCATTTAATATTTTATAATGTAGTTGTATAGTTGAACAGAAAGTGTTATTCATAAAATTTCAATGTTCTTAAACTCTAAAATTGGAAAAACATAACCATCTCAAGGTTACACATATCATTTGTAATATACTTTAAAACATATGAATTATCTTATAATAAAATTTTATTTCAAATGATATAGATCATAGTAACAAAAAAATTTCACAATTCATTCTTTTATACGGAGTCCATTAAAAAGGTGTGTCAAGCATAAATGTGAGTATAACTTAAACATTCAAATATTCAACAATTTTAATCCAAAAAAAACAATAAAATGTTTATATAATGACCTCATCATCAATATTATACTGATGTGTTATTATATTTATATCAAAACCATAATATAATCCAATATCTTCAAATTATAAAACAAAACAACATTGATCAAGTGATTGTGCATACTACCACCTCCACATAGAGACATATTCTATTTTTACCACCTCGTCTCATCACATTTTATAATGAAACAATTATACGATATATTTGAAATTTATGATATAATTTTTTTATGATTATTAATATTATAATCCAGTATTATTTTATATTATATAATGGTAATTGAAAATTTTAACTATGAGTTCTGAGGACTATCGCCACCACAATGTATCATTTCCCATTTTTATCTTGTTTCATTATTTTCTATATATGTCTCTTAAAATATAATTCAAATAAAAAAATATATAAAAAATATCTTTATACATATTTAATAATATTATTATTCCAATGAAAACATCACTTATAACCCTCAACATGTAGAGATTGTGATATGGTCATGTTTAGGCCAATCAAATAATCTATTTGAAATATTCTATAAAACAGTATCATGGATGAAAATAAGAAGATAACATGTAATTTTAGTATATATTAGTAATATGATTATGTAATTTTATATTTTTCAAATTTCATTGTTTTATATTTAATATATTATTAAAATAACACTATTGATTGATAAAATTAAAAAAACAAGTTACATTGATTACCCATTCATTAAATTAGACTAGTAAAATAATAATAACATCATAAGAAAATATTAATTATCTATTATAAAAAGTTATATATTTTAGGAACCATATTTTTAGTGTCAATGATTAGTTATAAAAATTTACATCATAGATGTTTTCAGATAAAATTAATATTACTATGAACTAATGGTATTAATAATACATACATATGTAATATATTCATATTAAATAATAACTGATGATGTATATAAATGGTAGCAAATTTTAATATTGTTAATAAAATTAATATGAATGTATTTAAATTTTCTATGAGGAGGTTTGAGCATACTCAACTAATAAGGAATAATTTAATTGGGTTTTCATGACTCAAATAACATTATGAGACAAAAGAAGACAAATCTAAATTAATTATTTTAGGAATACCATTTTATTGATTTTAATGATGTTATTATGTATTTCAACCTTTGTTTGAAGGAAATTACGATTCAATTCAATGTCTTATTCATTAATGAATTTATTTTTTCATTGGAAAGAAATATTTGTGAATAATTCCAATCTATTTTGAATGAAATTTTCTTTTATACCAATGTTTTTAATTCATTCCAATATCTTGAATTACATATTGATATATGAAATTATTTTTATCATAATGAATCTCATATTTCCCTTTATTAAATTTTAAAAAATTCTTCTTTTATCATTTCAATGATTAAAATATTTAATTAAGGGATATTGAAAAAGAAAAATGACCCTTTCTTTTCATGATCATATGATTTTTAACACCCCTTTGTTCTGTGAAATATTATATTTTCAATGAACTTTAAAATATTTTATTTTCTTATATTCCATGATGTAATTATAGTATCTTTTCCGTACCCAAAACACCATGTTTAAATGAAAGGTGACATACTAAAAAAATATTATGATTTAAAATTAATGATTTAACCTAGCCGTTAAAATAAAAGGTATGAATACGATTGAATAAATTATTAAACTATAGGACATATAAATTCATAAAAAATGAATTATTTGGTGACAACTTAATGATAAATTAATATAAAAACTTATTTATAAAATGAAATATTTTTATGAAAAAATATTTTAATGATAAAAATGTGGTTTCTCCCAATAATTTTAAAAAAATAATATTTGAATTAATTTAATAAATGATATATATAATTTATTTTTTAAAATTACTATCATGCATATTGTGTGTTTTGAAGATAAAAGATAATAATTAATCTAATTTTCCTCATAAAACTATTTTTTATGAAAAACGATTATTTATCATTTTGTAATCTTTTTATAAAATTACTAATATTAAATTTTTGAATATTTATATTAACTTTTAAACATTATATTTTAAATTAATCTTTCCAAATTATCTTTGAATTTTATTTGTTTTATTCTGTATTGTTAATTTTTTTAATTAATAATAAAAAACTTGTTTTTATTTGGAACTATCATTTTATTTAAAAAAGATAAAAACATAAATTTAGAATTAATATGTGTTTTAAAGTAACATTAGTTCTATTATATGTCTATTAATTCAATTATAATCATCTTTATCATTTTTACTATTATTTTTTATATAAAAAAAATTTAATCTTAAGATATTTTCCACATTGGAGAACTTATTTCCCCTCACAACTATGGGATTAATTTTAAATTAATATTTTCACTTATATGAATATATATTCAATAAATATATTCCAAATTATTAATAATAATAACTTATATTATCTAATAATGTTGACTAATAATTTTGATCATAATAAATAGTAGAAACAGTAAAAAATTACCAAAACTATGTTAGAAATGGGTTTACCATGGGTAAATCTAAAATGATAAGGATTAAATGTAAACCAAAATTTTTCAAAAACCCATTGATCCGAATATATAATACCTTTTGAACCATATTGTTCTATAATGAACATTATTAGAGCCATTGGGTATATAAAAAACATGGTTACAACTTTTATATTTACAAGACTACAACGATGCATGTAACCTTATTTTTAAAAGGGAACGAGTATCTTCTCCACTTCACACATCCAAAACACATAGGTTCATCCAATAAATAACCAAATTAATTCATCTATTACATTATATAATCCTATATGAATTATTTTATTTTGATAAATCTAACCTATGTAGCATTTTGGTGAAAACCAAAAGATGTTCTTTGAAAAAGTGTTATCGTCAGCATTTTGGTATTTTTTTATTTTTTCTCAAAATACATAAGTTAATATTAATATTGGCTTATATAATATAAATATTATATTAAATATAATTATATGTTATTATATCAATGACATAACCAAAATATTTCACCTTTTCTATCAAAATGGATAAGAAATCACCATTCTTGTGTATGGCGTACTACCATGTCACCAAGTTATTATATTTATTTTCTGTCACCTATTATAATAAAAGGATATAAATATGGATTTAATATATATATATATAAAACAAATTTAAGATATTATTTTACATTGGGAATTGTAATACCACATCGACCTTCTTACCAACCATCCTTTTTTAATAATATAATGTAGGTTATGTGTACAATAGATTACTACCTCACCAAATGATGTGATATGTTATTAATTTTCATTTGATTTAAATTTTTATAAGAATATATTGGATAAATATATATGATATTGGGAAAATATATATAGTTATGTATATAATATATCACATATACTTCAATACGTTCCATGTAATGGGAATATGATAATGTCGCTCATGTGTATGGTAGAATACCATCTCATGAACCAATGTGGTTTGTTATTCAAATACATAATAAATGTAATTAAAAAATGATGTGATTAAATTAAATCATGTATTATATTAAGAAAATTATTTAATGGTAGTTTATTATATTCCTTTTATTCATTTCATTCATTAAAAAAATCAAAACATTGTTCATTTGAACATACCTCCTACCATCTCCATAAATGAAGTTTTTAATTTTATTTTGATATCATTTATAGAATAATATAAATATATGTATTGAATATATATAATATTTATTTCATGGTTGACATATTTCATATTATATAACCGTGATCAATTTAATAGTAATTAATAATAATAATCATAACCATACATGATAACCCCAAAAGTTATTACCTAAAGTGTAATTTTAACAAATAATTTTTTATAAAGAGTTAATGAAAAAACATTAGTAAATCATATGTTATATGATACTTTCTATTATAGTTATTTAATATATTTATAATAAACATAATTTTTGAATATAGTATGTTTTAACGTGTATGAAGGTAGTCAATACTTAGGGATGGGGATTTTCATTTAACTATTTACATCTGTGAGACACATTCTATATTATACACCTATTTATTTTATGTGGTGTATAAAAATCCCTTCAGTAAATATTAATATTATTATCCTTAAAATTATTTTGATTAAAAATTCTATTTGAGGATCACTATTGGTGATTAATATTTATATGGTTCAAAATTGGAATGGGATTTTTATCTAAATTTTACTTTTTTGAGATATATGTTGTGTTATGCACCTATTTTATTTTATGGAGGTGTCTATGCATCCCCATTAACATGAAATATATTGAATTAACATAATTATTAGAATATATTTTGTCTCGTTAAATTTTATTCACTAGTGGGTTTATGAATTAACAGTTCCAAATGTGGTAGGGGTTTGACTGTACAATATCCTCAATTAATGGGAGTATTTATTCGTACCAATATAACTACAAAATTTTATTACCTAGATATCAATAAACTCAAATACATTCCACCAATATATTTATTTCTTGAAAATAAATTTTTCCCTTCCATCTCCTCCATTTATGTAATCAAGTAATCAAAATAATGTTTTTATAAAAATGTTTTATTTATTTCTCAATTCTATCAAAAATATTTAGCCTTACAAAGTCTTTTTTGTTAAAATGCTTTTAAATATGTGTCTATAATTATCAAAAATAATTTGTTAAAATTTATTTTACTTTTATTTTTATTATTAAAAAATGATTTTAATGGAATCACCATGTCATTTCCGAAACAATGTGTATTTAGATTTTACCAAAAATGGGAATGCAAGAATTTTTTTTAACATGTATGATATAATAATTATTCTCATCCCTAACTACCAACCCCTTGTTTTTAATGAATCCATTATACATTGTATTTTTTTTAAATTAATTGTTTTTAATAAATGTAATATTATTTATATGTTTTAAGAAAAATTTATTTTCTAGAATGGTCATTTGAATACATAAATTATTTAATTGATATTTAGATATCCATTTATATGTTTCAATCATCATTTTCATTGAATAAGATTTCAAGAATGTCTTCTGACTATTTATTTCTAAAACATTATTTTTAATCAAATTTTAATTTTCTCATTAAATCTTTAATATGATCGGTGATGGTTTCTTATATGTTTAAAAAATTATTTTAATGAAAATTATTTCAAGAATCGTTAAGGATGTTTTAGTTTTAAAAAATCATTTTTATAAATATGTCATTTTACTGAAGATTTTTTTAATTGATTTTAATTATTTCTTAATATGTTTACTAAGTTAATTTTGAAGAAAATTATTTTAAATTTTTTTAATACATTGAATTTTTTTCAATGTATAATGTATTTTTCCCGATAAAATGGTTCAGGTGATATTTAAAAATCATTTTCATCCTGACATAATATCCAATGATGTTACATATTATTTAATAAGGATACAATCCAATGCTTCTATTCTTATTATATTTATGGATAGAAAGAATTTATGGGGATATGATGTTTTAGAATCTAGTTTCATTTACATAGGTTATAAGATGATAACTTTTTTAGGAAGAAATCTACATTCCCTAGCCAACGTTTTCATTAAATAACAAAATTATTATGAAAAAAATTATTTTCAACTGGTTATGAAATGATGATTGTTTTTTGTAACCCATTAAATTTCATGTTTTTTATGAGGATTTTTTCATGATTTTGGCAGAACACAAATGTAACATTTCCATTATGAAGTTCGGTATATTTATAGGAAGAAATTGGTGGGACCTATATCTACATAAAATGAATAATTTTATAATTGATATATATTTGAGGGTAGTTGTTATGGAGTGGAGTGTAAAAATAGGTTTGTAAGGGACTCTATCCACAACGTTAGTCTTCATAGTTGACTATGAATACTTTGAAGGTTTATGGAAAGAACCAATTATATTATAATAGTTTTTGAAAATGAGCCTTGACTTCTATGGGAATAATTTTGAATAACTATTTTTATTCAATATTTCCTCGTCTTTTGTAATATATTCCTATCATGGATTATATTAATTTGTTTCATTATTATTCATCTCTTATGGTCTGATAATATTTTTATAAAAAGTAATTTAAAATTATTGCTATAAAGGGTATGGTTTTCATAGGTTTTTTTTCATATCATCATAACCCTATGCTCATTATATATATATATGTATTTCCCTTGTTTTTCAATACCGATCATCTGATCATATAATTTAATATGTTTCCATTTCCCATTTTATGATGAAATAATTAATGTATTTTATTTAAATAAATATTACTAATTTTAATGATCATTGAGGAGAACATTTATTTTATTTCAATAAATTAGATTACAGAAAACCCTGTATCAAAACGCAAAAAACCATTAAATTAAAAATAAATTTATTTTTGTATTATATTTTTTATTCATCTTAATATTGTAATATATATGTACTACATGTTTGGGTATTGATATTTGGTATCTTATGATTGTTTTAGTAATCCTTTGTATGATACGATGAAATAAAATTAGTGATCTCTATAGGGATATCGATAATTATATTTCTTGGGTATTTCTAATGATATCTCTAATGATGATTTAATTTCTTGGAAAATGTTCTGTAATTTTTTTAATAAATAGAGTTAGTGGTTTCCAAACACTTTCGTGCTTACCAGGACAATATAATCATTTTGGAACTCGAATGGTGGAACCTTGTGGTAATACATCTAAAAGGTGTATATATCCAAACATTGTGGTTTACTGGTTCTTGAAAATAGGCCCCTTAACAAAACATATTTGACACCCCCATGGGATGTGCTTTGGGAATTATAATACTCTTTTTAAACCATCAGAAGGAATTAAAATGAAGATAAATGTGAATTACTTTATTCCAGCCTAATGATTAATAGATTTAATAGAAGGTTTCATTATTTAGTCATCTTGTCCAGTAGATGTATCCTCAAACACATATAATTACTTGATTTTATGCATTTTAGAGCATCATATTATAGGCCAATGATCCCAAAGTCTACTATTATAGAAAACTAGGTACAGAAAACTGAAAACATTGGACAAAATAACAAATTTCCTTATTTAATAATCATTATTATATCCAAAAATCCATTGTTCTAAAACATCCTCATAGGATAATTAGATGATAACATAAAAAATTGGATGAGCTATAAGTCCTAGTACGGGAATAATCATAATAATGATGATTACCACATGAGTTAGAAGGAATAACATAATAATATAAAATGCATGGAAAATGATTGAAAATATGGAATAATAAAATATAAAACTTGGGATCATATTAACATGGGTTCATAGTAATGTTAATTAAACATAAAACATGACATTAGCATGGGTCAATTGTCATTGCACATAGACGTTCAATTGTCAATGCTAACCGCCAAGACTGTTGTACAACGAGCATGGGTCAAGGTTAACCACCATTACAATTGAACATTACATCTAATGAAAATAATATTTACCCAGTTCATTGGTGAACTATCGAGTATCACCTATCATAACATGTTCATGAATATATTTTCCAAAGAAATAATAATATTTAATCAATCATACATTATCATAAGGGTACCTTTGGAATAAAATGGGTATCATAATCAAGTCCAAGAGAATAATAACTTAGAGTATCATACAAGATTTTGTGAAAAAAACAAATTAAAACATACATGGAAATTCACGTGGGAAAATAGGCATATATCATTACAAGTTATTTAAATCATAATTCATTTAATTTGAGATGATTTTTTATTAAATATTTCAAATAGAAAAAGTTTAGGTGGTTTTATGGATAATACTAAAGAGAATTTAAAACAGAAAATGGATTAATATATTATATTAAACCATAACTGAACCAATAATGATTTCATAAAAAATAATTATTTTATAAAACAAATTTGGAATAAAATAGTTTATAGAGTGCACATAAAATTAGGTAAGAATTAAGGATGTTCTCATCCAATGGGCTAGCTTATCAGTAGAAATTGAGAAAGGAAACACATAAAAATATGTATATACTAAGAAGATAATGATGAATGGATATTGATACAGAAGTTTGGAACATATAAACATAATTTATCTAATTTAAATTAAAATACAATATAACTCTAATTGTTTAAAAACATTAATGGAGTAACCTGAAATAATAATGGAGATTAAGTTAGAATCACTTACCTTTTGTCTGATTGTGTTTTTACTTGATCATAATGTTCGGGATAATCAAATTAAATTCATTAATTAATAATTCAAGAAAAAATTATATAATTAATAGATATTTTATATCCTTATCATGTTCATATATTGCCTTTTTTATGGGCTAAGAGGTCCAATCTCATTGTTTCGGAGCTTTTGATTCACTGGTTTTTAGGATTAGTTTACTTGTATACATGTATAGAAAATTATATAAATGAGGATAAATATCCAGAATTTATGTTATATTTTATTAGAGAATATATTTAATATTACATTTTTATAAAATTCATTTTGTTATTTTGAGGGAATACGAATCATTATATTTATATTTAATGATAACAATTTTTTTAATTGGTGGTTTTTTTATCATAGTGAAAATATATTTCTTTTCAAATTAATATGATGTGTAAAAAAAATTAAAAAACCATAAATATGGAGTAATACTTATTTTATAGTCTAGATCAACCATTATAATGTTTTTAGGACCATAATTGTAGATGTTAAAAAAAATTCAAAACTCCTCGTCCTTGAATGTGATGAATTAACACATATTAGATGGCGTTTTAATTTCTAGGATAAAAGTATTGTGAAATGTTTATAAGGATGAAAAATTATATTATAAAAACAAAATTACAATACATGTAATGTATTGGAGTTATCATATATTTTGTATGATGAAATGAGAAAATAAAAATAAAAATAAAGGAACATGATATTAAAATATAATAAAAGAAACGAGGAATTTATATCTTGAATATTTCATACTAGATAGCCTATTTATGGGAGTGTTTATGTCGTTTTGATTAGCCTACAATCTCTTTGATGTGGGAGATGGGCATAGGGAATGATTTTATCAGAATTAAAATGAGGAAATCAGATTGAGAGTTTTGAGGAGATGAGGCTAAGAGAGGTGGTATTTGTAGTTGAGTTGATGAGGGGTTTCCCAGTATTTTAATCATTAGTTTTATATTTCATTAAATAGAAATAATATTAATGATTTTTGGGACAACAAATACTAAAGAGATCATGTGAGTTTTAAACACTAGTGATTTATATCATCCATGACTCAAACATGATGACAAATCATATATTTACCGTGTAATGAAAATTATCTGATTTTACTATTCACAAAATTCAAATATTTAATAAAAATCCCAATAATTAACTCTAACCACTTATATATGGGCAGAATCCAATATTGAACACAATTTTAAAAAATAATTTTCTAAATATGACAAATAAAAATTTCAATTAAAATCATAATTTATGTTAAAAAAATAATTTCGAATGTTATAAATGATTTTTTAAATCTATGAAAAATTAACTATGGTCTCAAAAAACTAGCTTATGATAATAATAAATAAAAATAATAATTTAAGAATTATTTTTATGAAAATAAATTTTATTTTAATTTATTACATTATTCATAAAATTATAATAAAATATACATGAACTATAAAGTTACAAACACTTAATTAAAAAAATTTAAAAATTTTATTTACCTATACTATTTTTTAGTTACATCATATTAAAACTTATAAAATGGATAAATGTTATTTCTTCTTGAATTGGGGAGGATACAATTAAATTGGCAAGTATAGTACAAAAAAGGGTTACCTTACTATTCCAAATGTCAAGTTACAATTTAATTGGTACATATTCCTTAACTTCTAGTGATACCATTTATTTATCTCATTTTTCATTTATAAGGTTTTCATTGTGTTCTATATGTAATATTCTATGAATATCCTATAAGTAATAATTTTTATAATGGAATTCCATTGAATAAAGATTGATTAGTTACATTCTTCTACCCTTATGAAATTTCACCCTTGAAATTTGGTTTTACATTTTTTGTTAAAAATAAGGGCGTGTATATTCCTTACATTTCTTAATACAATTTCCATGTTCCATGTTCGTACTTATTGTTCTACAAAATTACACTAAAAAGGTGAGTATTCTATTTAGGTAGAACATTATATTTATGATCCAAGATACTCACTGGCTAGTCCTCGTAAAAAATATCATTCTACAACTGTACCACCTATGAAGTAAATAGATGTGAAGAATCTAGTATGTAATTCATTAAGAGGGATATGTCTAAGACATGGTGTACTTTATACATGTTAGGTTGTATTTTTATTTCATATTCCATAATACTAACATGATCATGAATCAATAAGGGGCTGATGAACCTTGTAGTTATCGTTCCTTTCTTCCCAATCCTCGTGACATTCTTTCATGGTGATATTAAAAGAAATACCATGTCTCTATATCTGTACTCAAGGACCAATCCACTATTTCCAGAATAACTCATTTATGAACATTGGGGATCCTATATGTTTTTTTAATGTTTTTATACTTCTCCACCATTTCATTGACTATTAAGGGGGGCACAACTTACAGTCACCGACTTCATCAATGAAAATTTATGTTCATCACCTATTCTTATAAAGGGATTCATATGTTGCTATTCAGTTTTTGGAGTGGAAAATGTTTCTCTAAGTGAATTAGACTAGTTGATGACATTGGTCCCAACATCCTTTGAAGTCCATATAACATTCTCTCAACATATCTCCCACTGTATGAATCTTTTTCTTATATTGGCCATTTTTTTAGGGATGATAGGTTGTGCTAATGTTCAACTCAGTTCATAGAGATGGGTTGATATTTTTTCTAGAACATTGAGTTGAATCTAGTATCTAAATAAAATACAATAGATAATAGTAATCATTAAATGTATAGCACCTTATTTATATATATCCGTTCAAGTTTATCTAAAAAGAGGTCTTCATGAATTGGGATAAATAGAGTTTTCTCTGTAATATGATCCATAATAAACCATATTACATTGTTTCCTCTGGATGTATTTATAAGTTTAGTGAAAAAGGCAATGGTGATCTTGTCCCAAAACGTAGTTGGTATTCATAGTAGTTTAATAATCCCATTATAAATTTTTATTTCATCATTAACTTAATTTTCATACCGAAATCATTGATGTATATTCACCAATATCATTCTTTATATTGTCCCACCAAAAGTCCTCTAAGAGATCTTGAAACATCTTTGTGCTCCCTAGGGGATTAGAGAAGGTTGAGCTATTTTCATTATTCCTAAGATCCTTCATTATCATTGGATATGATAGTAAAACATATTTATGATCCAAATCATACAAATCCTTTCTTTTCAATCATTAACTTACAATATTTTATATTTCTTATAGCTTCAACCATTTTCTAAAATTCAACAACATTTCTTTGAGCATTCTCTATTCTCTATCTAAGTGATTATTGATAAATAATTTGAGAAATTATTGATGATATTCCATCCTTAATGATTGCCACGTTCAACTTATTTAAATATATAAATATTGGATCCTTTTAAATTTTCATCATGGATAAAGATGTCAGATCCCTTATATTTAGAGCATCTTCCATCTTATTTGCCTTATCAAGATTTTAATGGATTGAGAAGTCATAATTATTGATGATCTATAATAATATTTGATGGTTAATATTAATATCTTTATATGTGAATATATATTTGAAACTATTTTCATTAGTATATATATCACACTTCTCCCCCTAGAGATATGGTTGCAATATTTTCAACGAAAAGATCGCATTTTCTAACTCCAGATAATGTGAAGGATAGTTTTTCTCAAGTATTTTAAATTGTCTTGAGGGGTAGGATAACATAATATAATTTTTCATCATCACAGCTCTTGTGCCCTTATTTTAAGAATCACTATACAAAACAATGAATCATCCACTTCTCATGGTGGTGAGTTTTGGTGCAGTGATAAGACTCTTTTGGAGATTCTAAAAGGATTTATCCAATTCTTGAGTCCATGAAAACATCAACCACTTCCATGTCCGCTATTTCAATAGATTTTAAAATTTTGAAAAGTTAATCACCAATCATTAGTAATACCATGATAGAACACAGATTCTATGGATCCCTATAACAGATGCTGTCTAGGGCCATTATTTGATTGCCTTTGACTTGGAAGGAACTATATATATATATATATATATCCCTTTTATGGTGATAACATTCCCCTTGAATGATAATTCTTCCATCCGAAACTCACATTAAATATACAGTTAATTATGTTTCTCAATTCAGAAATTATGCAATACATTATTCAAATGCTCCTCATGAACATCCTTGCTCATTGAGAATATGACAATATCATCGTAAAGACTAATTTTTTTTCAATTTAAACTGTAAAGAATGTAGTCATTAAATCCATGAATATTTATAGATTATTATTTAGTATGAAGGGTAACACTATGATCTCATAGTGATCATACTTCATTCAAAAGGCTATTTTGGGAATATCTTATTTTCTCACCTGTTATGGGTGATATCCCGACCAAATGTCTACATTATATAAATAAATGGCCCCACATACTTTATCGAACAATCCATTTATCTGAGGAAATAGATACATGATCTTGATAGTGATATTATTGAGCTAACAAGAATCAATGCCGTGGAAAATTTATCCATCCTTATTCTTAACTAGGAGTACTGTTGAACCACATGGGGAAGCAATCAGACATATAAAAACCTTCCTTAAATTCTCCAGTAACATGTTCATCATCTCTTCGATCTCAATAGTGGAAATTTAATAATATTTATTTGATATAGGTAGGGATCTATGAATATTCTCAATTGAGAAATTTACCATTGAATATATATTAACATAGATAAGTTCTTCAGGGAATACATAAGTGTAATCCAAAAGGATAGAAATATATTCAAGAAGTATCATATCCATTGTCTCATTAATTTGGGAAAGTTATGATTTCTCAAAAGGCAACATTATCCATACTTGCGATGATGACACTGAAGGCAATTGATCTTCCTCATTACACTTGTATGGAATTAGAAGATTCTTCTGAATTTTAAGAGTGGTCTCTTTTTTCCAAAATATAATGTTTTCATTGTATAAATATATCCAATTCATGACCAAGATAACATCAAAATACACAAAACAATGTTTTATAATTATTTTCTGTGAGGTTAAGTCCACAAGTATTAACTGGGGAGGAGTTATATATTTTGGACGTAATAATTTCCCCCTTTTCTGTTCTCATAGATAAATCAATCTCTAAATTTTGAGGTGGTTTTTGAATAGTTCTATTAAACATGCATGATATGAAATAACATGAAACACCATAATATAATAGTAAGTTTTATATTCATGAATGAATAACTAGAATACCTATCACCACATAATTTTTTGTCTCTTCCTCAAAATTACTGATATAATAAGCCCTTCTTTGTTTCCTTGGATGGTTTTATTGATTTCCTCTAAAATCCCATGGATTAGAGAATTTTTTTGCTTAATTCCCTTGTGCTGTGCATTTGAAAATTACACTATAGGCTAAACATTGATCTAATCAATCATTTCTGCTTCATCAAATATAAGAATTATTCATATCCCTTCACTAGTTTATAGACACATGTATAACATCCCAGGTTAATAAAGAATATGAAATTATCAGATTTATTAATATTTGTGAATAAAATGTTAATATTACTTTAAAGGGAATTCTATGTTCGATGTCACACCCAATACAAAACACCAGGATTCATTGAAATCATACATTGCACACTAATAATAAAATAATATTAATTTAAATGGAAATTAATGCCTAGCCATTTTAATGGAGGGAATGAATAGAACTATCTAAAAATTAATTGTATATGTTTTTTAAATATTTTAAAAATTACCTAATAAATGATAGAGGCTTAATATGAGAATGAATCCAATTTTAAGCATAAATATTCTAATATTCTTTAAAAGGTATATTAACCACCTTTTTAGGGTGAAACCTTTTTAAAAATACTTTTTTTCCAATTTTATATGTTATATTTGACAAAATAAAATCATTATTTAGAACCGGGACATCAAAATTTACTTTGTGTAATTTGTTTTCCAATAATGTTCATTTTTTAATGAATAAAGAAAATGTTTTATTTTAATTGAAATCATCCTTTTAATATAATTTATTTATATGGTTAGATTATTTTTTTTACTTGGGTTTAAAGTGTAGTTAAAATATATTTTTACCATTTAATCCAATGGTGGTCATTGGAAATAATTTTACATTGAAATTGGACATAAACCAGTGGAAATCTTTTGATAGATATTATTTCCTAAAAACATGCTATTTGTTTTGACATGGAGAATTAATTAAAAAATTAATTATTGAAATTTATATGTTTTAAATTTGGTAAAATGTACATCATTTTTTAATTTTTAATATCAAATTTACTTTGGATAAATTGTTAGAATTTTTCTGACAAATGTTCATTTTTAACGAATAGTGGAAAATACTGCATTTTACATCAAAACTGCTTTTTCATCTAATTTAATTATATAGTTAGATTGACCATTTAATTGGTTTTAAAGTTTAATTGAATTATATTTTTTAAATTAATACAATTGTATTCATTTAATGTAATCTCTCTTTTCAATTGGATGTAAAACATGTCAATATTTTGATAAATTTTACTTCTTAAAAACCAACCTTTGGTTGTGAAACGATAATTATTTTTAAATTAATTACTACAATTTTTGTGTTTGTAATTTGGTAAAATCTATTATATATTTGTAATCATATGTTCCAAATTATTTAATTAAGACTCTTGTTTTTTGAAATTATAAATAGTAACGATGATAATTATCTTTAATTACCGTGATTAATTAGTAATCGGGTAGTTATGCGTAAGAAAATAATATAATAATAATATAAAATGACCCCAAAATTGTCTAATTCCTCTTGTTTGAGTCATGGTCGACCATGGGTGGGTTTTACCAAACACGACGAACCATGGAGTCACATGGGTGTGATAGTGACATTAATGACATTATTTTTAAAAAGGAAGATAAATACAACAAAGGTTTATATATCCTATGTAAACCAATTTTAATTTTGTTTTCATAAATGATCCCTTAGAATATAAATTTTCATTGGAATGATAAAAATATTTCCTACATCATGATATTTTTTATAAGTTTTAGACAATAAATAAATAAATTTATTTATAACACCATGATGATGCAGTTATTACCTAATTAATGAACGATTTAAATAAAATGAAAAGATAAGGTAAAATATAAGATATAAACTTGTCAGAAACCTATTTTATGGGTGGATTTAGAACCCTTATCACCTTATCCTGAAAATATATCATTGTGGTACCTTCAAAATCTGAAAACCATTTTATAGTAAAGTAACATTTCCAGGCATTCCCAAAGTGACCCTCCTACCTCTTATAAAAGTCCCCCACCTCTACCCATTACCCACACCTCTCAAGCCCTTGGCATGTACATCCTCTGTTCATATTCTCTCTACACATCCATCTATTACTCCTAGAAGCCTCACATTGGATAGAAGTCTTTCCAAGGAAGCCTTTTTCTCAAATTAAAAACTGTTACCCGATATAGAGGTAATGTCTTTTCTTGAGTTTATTTCTTTTAGTTTACTTCATCACTCACCAATATCTTCTTCTTTTTTGATCCCAAAATAACACCAGTATAATCAATATACAAGGATGTTTTTATGATAAGGATTCTACCTAAACTTACACACACCTCTGTCTAAGGGTAAAAGAATGCACTGTTTCTGTGGGTGGCGATGTACTGCCTCACGAAACGATGAATGTTCAATATTCTTTTAACACCATTCATGGTTCCCATTAAAACTTCAGTATTTTTATATATGATATACATATTATATTTATTTCCACTCAATTCATCTGTTTATTATATTTAAAACATACCTTTATTCTTTTTCATGTTGTGGAAATGCGATAATTTCATATGAGGAAGTATGGACAACCGCCCCCTAAAGTGATGTGACTCATTGACGCCAAACATGTAATTTATAAATCGTTCATTAATTAGGTAATAACTGCATCATTCATAATATGTTTTATTGCATGTGGTGTATTGTGTACTTACATTTGATACATATTATCATGATTCTATTTATATTCATGGTATTATGTGATTCATCTTGTTCTTATTGTCTTTTGGTCATATGACTCAATTTATTACAATGAGGTAAGGGGTTTTTATCTCACTTTATATTCATGTGAGATTCATTATATAATTTCCACTATATCCTTTGAGTGGTGTATGTACTGCCCATTATTCTACTCTTTGAGTAATATAAATCCATTTATGGTTTTTTAAATCAACTTTGTATGATCCTTCTTTCATGGTGGGAATGTTTCGTAGGTTACCAAATCGGTAAGGGAACCTCTCACCCTCTTTTTTAAAGTCTTCTTTTTATTATGTCTCTTAATTCACATCTTGTTATGTTGGGATATGTTCATATATATTTTTATTTCTTTTAATATTATTTCCATGTGATTATATACCATTTTTTCTCTCATCAACATGTTTTCTGAAATTTTATGTGACGCCGTTAGGCTACCTATTTTTTGTAAGGGAACTTCTTAGTCATATTTCAATTCTTTCGGTTAAACCTCTACTTCATGATTATATCATGCAATGAATATGTGTGAATTTCCTATTATTATTTTACACTTAATATCCAATTATATTGGGTGTATTAATTTTTTTCACACATAATTATTTCATTGATTTATCCTTAATCTAAGGATACCATCTTTGTAAGGTACTTCATCTCAATCTCCTTTCATTGAGGCATCCTTTGATTTATACACGACGTTATTTTATACGGTGTATAAAACCCTTTTTACTTTTCATTTCATTCATATGGAATCTTTTCTCTATGAATCATTTTACTAAATGACAAAAAGAAATGATTCTTCTTTTTACGTAAGCGGTGACAATGACCTTTTCCACTGCCGCGATTATTATTTGACCTTTGGATTCATTAACAAGCTATAATGTTTTTAAAAGGAAAATAAATACCATATAATATTTTAATGTATTTTGGTATTGAAATGGTTTCTTGAATGGATTTTTTATTTCAATATCATAAAATGATATACTGTTATAACTATGTGGGAACATTATCTTTCTTTTATGCTTAAGTTATGTGTTATGAATCTTCGCCATTGTTACATATATGGATCGTTCCATGATAAACCTAGGGTGGGTGAGCCTGGGATAGCTCTCCAATTCATTGGTAAATGTGAATAATGTAAACGTTAATGTTTCTCCTAAGAGATTTAGGGAAAATACTATGATGGGTATTTCAAATGTTACTCCCTTTGTAGCTTTGATAGCTACAATGTAAGTATGTTTTGTATGCCTTAAGTTACCATTATGATATATGATTTTTATTAGTATTTCATAAATATTTTTATTTCATGAGGTATGTTAAAAATCTTAAGGTATGTATATATTGATGATCTAATGTTTTCTTTAATTGTGTATCCCTTATGAAGCTTTTTTTTCAAATCCCATGTTTTTGAAATGTTTTTCATAGGGCATAAAGTGGAATAGGGTCATGGATGGGATCATGGAAATGTCATTCTGTCTAAAACAAGGAACTAGACACGAATCTTTTGTTCAATAATTTTTATTTTGTGGAAAAATGGAAACTGGTTTGATGTGTCTACTTTGTAGTCATTGATATGTAATAGGTATGTCCTAATTCTCTGAAACTATAAACCTGATAAGATCCTCAATGTGAATTATTCATTTAATTCATGATTATGTATTATTTTAAGGTTGGGTCCTTATTGTTGGTATCATTGGTCAGTTTAGATAACTTTAGAGGTTAGGGTATTCTTTAAGAACAAGTGACATTACCATAATGGTAAGGATTTTATAAAGAGTCATAGTTATATTTATAAAGTGAATGAGTTTAAGATAACATGAATAAATATATCTTAGTATTTACCCTCCTCATAAGATATTATATAATTATTTTACTGATATGATCACACTATCTTTTTTGGTTTTAGTAAATGGATGGATCTACCACGCACCAAAGTAATAGTTAATGTGGAGAAAACTATAATAGTTTTCTAAATGATCAACTGAATGATATGGGAGCTGCAATGAGAACTCCTATGGTTATTCTCAACTAACTATTTGGAGTCATGATTGACCACCTTGAACTTAGTTATTTTTATAAGGCATCATATATGTGAGAAACAAGTCCCTACAGATGTTCAGGTAATAATCATAAAGGTCAGAATGTTCAAAAACCTATGTGTTAATGATGTGGAAAGAAACACATAGGAAAATGTTTCAAAGGGAGAGAATGATTCTATAGATGTGTAAATGAAGGTCTTAAATCAAGAACCTTCCATGGAAAAAGGAAGCATCTTTTTGACTCTAGGAAAGGTAAAGAAGTTCTTTTTGAATGATCAATTGAAGGTTTTAAATGTGGTGTGCATGGTCATTATGAAAACACATGTCCTATGAAGATGATTCAGTAATGGGATCAACAAGATCGTACAAATATTCATTAACCAGTACTTAATTCCATTCTGATTGAGGATGAAGAAATTGACAATGAAGAATGAAAGGTATGGATTATTTCGTAACATATGTTTTCCAATTATTGAAATATTAGGATATGATTCATGATTTTGTTTGTAGGATGAATGTATTTCAGAATAAGTTGGAAAGGAATGATCAATGGATCATGAAGAATGTTGAATGAGTAAGAAGTTGAAATATAATGGATTCAAGAGTTATGATAGATTTTAGGATGGTGAAATGCTTAAAATTATTAAGGATCTTTTGATTATGAGATTACATTAGAATACTTTTTATAATATGTGTAACCCTGAATTTTGATATATGAAAATTTTATTCAATGAATAATTATCTTTTCTTTTGTGGATATAGTTATAAAGAACCATTTTTGTTTATATGATCCTTGAATTTGAGGCAATTACTTATTAATACATTTTGGGATGCAAAATGAAAGTTATTAGATAACATTTGTGGTTAAAATATGTTATGGTAATTTTTGATGAATTTATCACTTTTTGGGAATGTTATAAAATTATGTAGTTTTTGAAAAGGGACAACACACAAACCGTGTGACAACCTGTCATGTCAGACGAAGATGAGGGAATCAAACCCACATCCAAAGTGCGACAGGTATTCATCACCTACCAATGGACTACATAAAAGCACTGTTTTGTATGACTAATTATTCTTAGTTATATGATATTATGAATCCAAAATAAGATGATTTTGGGTTATCTATGGAAATGATTAACCTATCATGGAGGATATGTGATTAGGTTAATTAATTTTCTTTATGAGACATTAAGATTAATTGATGCTATTTGGAGATAAATATTATGATTTACCTTGAATGACTATGTGATTTAATCATTCAATGATTTGGGTTTCAATCTTATTTTTGATTACATTGAAGAAATTTATGAATAATTGTTTATTCAATGGTCTTTTTTGAACATTGGGTACTTTTTGTTGAATTTTGGAGATTAAGAGTAGTATTACTTTTTTAAAGGATTATCCTTTTGGGGATTATCTGATCTTGTACTAACAATTCTGGTTTTGGTTATGGTCTATAATCATGAGAAATATATACTTCATCTTCTTCAGATTAGGGGATTCTCAAGAAGTTTTTTGTAGAGCTCTTAATGTGGACAAGTCATCTTAAATTCTCATCTATTAAAGAAAATATGTGTTTGTGTATAACATATAGTAAGGGATGAAAGAGAACATGACAAGTAAATATGTTTCCTTGTGATTTAGTTAAGATCATAAATAAATTCCTCAATGAAAAGTATCATAAAACAAAAATGTTGTCTTATAACTTTTCCTAGAGGGGAATCAAATACTGTTTTACCCATCATAAGATTGTGATTTTCTGGTGGTTAAATTTCTCCTAAACATTTTTTCTATCACTCTCCATCCAAACTTGATGGTTTTTTTTCTCCTCAAAATCCATGTTTTCATGGAATCCTACTATCTGTTTTCTCGGGTGACCTTTGTACTATTCATTATATCCTTTAAAGTGATAGTTTAATTTAATTCTCTTCCGATGTGGGGCTTTAAATGAAGTTTCCGAGACCAATTTTAAAATTTTGTAGATGCGATTCCCAAATGAGTGGAAGGATGTAACCTCCCAAGTAAATAAAAAATATGAAATTTTCATATTTATTAATATTTGTGAATAAAATTTTAATATTACTTCAAAAATAATTCTATGTTCGATGGCGTACCGAATACACAACAAAGAGTTTATTTCCAATATTACGTTGCACAAAAATAATATAATACTATTATTTAAAATTTTAGTTAACGAATAGCCGTTGTAATGGCGGGAATGAACATAACTAACTAAAAAATTATTATATGTGTTTGTTATATAATTTAACAATTAACCAATAAATGATAGAGGCTTAAAATGCAAATGAATTAAATTTTAAGCATAAATATTCTAAAATTCTTTAAAAGGTGGATTAACCACCTTTTGATGGTGAACCCTTTTTAAAACTACTTTTTGTAAATTTTATATGTTATATTGGACAAAATTAAATCCTTCTTTAGAATCAGGACGTCAAATATTACTCTGTGTAATTTTTTGTTATTCTTCCGATAAAGTTCATTTTTTATTGAATAGTGAAAATGTTGTATTTTAATTCAAAACCTCCATTTAATATAATATATTTATATTGATAGATTATCTTTTTAATTTGTATTAAAGTTTAGTTAAAATATATTTTTACCATTTAATCCAATGGTGGTCATTGGAATTAATTTTAGTTTGACATTCGACATAAGCAAGTGTCAATCTTTTGATAAATATTTTTTCCTAAAAACATTCTATTTATTTTGACAGTGGGAAATAATTATAAAATTAATTAATGAAACTTCTAACTTTTTAATTTGGGAAAATGGAAATAATTTTTTAATTTTTAATTTCAATTTTACTTTGGATGAATTTTTTTTTCTGACAAATGTTTATTTTTAATGAATAGTGAAAAATTCTGTATTTTACTTCAAAACTAATTTTTCATCTAATTTAATTATATAGTTAGATTTTAATTTTAATTGGTTTTAAATTATCATTGAATTATGTTTTTTATGTTAATTCAACTATTTCCATTGTAGTAATTTCACATTTCAATTGGATGTAAAAACATGTCAATCTTTTGATTAATTTTACATCTTAAAAACTCCTCTTTGGATGTGACAATGGGAATTAATTTTAAATTAATTATAGAAATTTCTTTTATTAGAATGTGTTAAAATGGATTCCATATTTTTAATCAAAAGTTCATAATTATGTAATTAAGATTCTTTTGTTTTTAGACATTATTAATAGTAACGATGGTAATTATCATTAATTATCGTGATTAATTAGTAATCGGGTAGTTAGGGGTAATAAAATAAAATCATAAAAATATAAAATGAACCAAAATATGTCCAAATCCTCTTGTTTGAGTCATTTAAAACCATGGGATTCATTTTAACAAACATGAGGGCCCATGGAGTCACATGGGTGTGATAGTGACATTTATGACATTATTTGTATAAAAAAAGAGAAATATAATAATGGGTTATATAACCTAAGTAAAACAATTTTAATTTTGTTTACATAAATTATCTCTTACACAATAAAAATACATTGGAAATATAATAATATTTCCTACATAATGATATTTATTTTATAATTTTTAGACGTTAAATAAATAAATTTATTAATGACACCATGCTGATGTAGTGATTACAACATTAATGATCAATTTAAATAAAATGAAAATATATGATAAAATCTAAGCCTAAAACTTGTCCAAAACCAATTGGATGGGTTTATTTTATACCCTTATCACCATATCCTCAAAATATATCATTGTGGTACCTTTAAAATCCGAAATTCATTTTATAATAAAGTAACATTTCAAGACTTTCCAAAAGTGACCATCCCCCTGTTATAAAAGGCCCCCACATCTACCCTCTTACCCACACCTCTAAACCCCTTGTCTCGTCCAACCTCTACTCATATTATCTCTCAAAATCCATCTATTACTCCTAGAATCCTCACATAGTACAGAAGTCTTTCAAAGGAAGCCATTGACTCAAATGAAAAGGGTTACGTGATTTAGAAGTAATGTCTTCTCTCAAGATTCATTATTTTATTTTCCTTCTTCAATGACCACTATATTCTTATTATTTGATCCTGAAATAACACCATTATCCTCAATATACTAGGATTTTGTTATGATAAACATTTTACCTGAACTTACACACACCTTCGCCTAATGGTTAAAGAACATACTATTTTTGTGGGTTATAAATTGTTGCCTCACAAAACGATGATTGTTCAATCTTATTTTAACACCTTTCATGGTGTCCATTAAGATTTCACTATATTTATATAAGATACATATTATATTTTTTTCCTCTCAATTATTTGGTATTTTATATTTAAAAAGAACCCTTATTATTTTCATGTTGTGCAAATGCGATAATTTCATATGAGGAACTGCGGACAACCGCACCCTCAAGTGATGTGACTCGTTCATGCCAAAAATGGAATTTATAAATAATTTAATTAATGAAGTTATTTTACCAATATAACATATATATTATACTCTATTTATAATATATGTATGTCTAATTTAGTTTTTAAGTCCATTAATATCACAAAAAAATGATAGTAGTGTTCATGCGTATGTACGACCTACCGTCTCCATGAGCGGTACATTTAATTTCATATCTCCAAACATTATGTAATATTATTAAATACAAATATATTGGATATATATGACATTTAAATCATGAAAACCATTCTAGAGATGATGTACTTATAACTACATGGACAATTCTCTTCAAGAAAGTTCATTGTTGACTCATGTAGCAAACATCGCCAAAACGGATGATATGAACTCACATAATTAAATAATTATTATAAAATGATAATATGTGATATGAATTGAATAAAAAACTTTAAATGATGTCCTTAGGAAATTTGTAATTGAACAAAGTTTCTTATTCAAGAATATAAAGAAATGAACAAGGAAAGTCGAACTTGAGGTACGGGGATTTCTTATCTCACTTTTAATTCCATGAGATTTCCATTGTTTTCCAATTATTTAATGCATGTGGTATATTGTGTACTTCCATTTGATATATATTATCATGATTCTATTTAAATTCATTGTATTATGTTATTTATTTGGTTCTTATTATATTTTGGTCATATGACTCGATTTTTTACAATGAGGTAAGGGGTTTTATCTCACTTTTTATTCCCAGGAGATTCATGCTATATTTGACACTATCTCCTTTGAGTGGTGTATATACTTCCCATTATTCTACTTTTTGAGTAATATAAATCCATTTATGGGTATTTTCATCAACATTGTATGGTCTTTATTTCATGGGGTGTATGTTTCATAGGTTACCAAATTGGTCAGGGAACCTTTCACCCTCTTCTATTTAAAAGGATTGTTTTTGTTATGGGTTTTAATTCACATCTTCTTGTGTTGGGATATGTTCTTCAATATCCTTATTTCTATAAATATTATGTCCAGGTGATTAGATACCCTTTTTTCTCTCATCAACTCATTTTCTGAAATTTATGTGATGCTGTTAGGATACAGAATTTTTGTAAGGGAACATCATAATATTATTTCAATTCATTGGGTAAAACTATACTTCTAGATTATGTCATGATATGAATATGTGTAAATGAAATATGATTGTTTTACACATAATATAAAATTATATTGCGTTTATTTATTTTTTTCACACATAATTATGTCATTGATTTATCCTTAATCTAAGGATATTATTTTTATAAGGGACTTAGTCTCAATCTAAATTCATTGAGGAATCCTCTGATTTATACATGACTTTCTTTTATATGGTGTATAAAACCCTTTTTATTTTTCATTTCATTCAATGGTAATATTTTCTCAATGAATCGTTTTACTAAATGAAAAAAAGAAATGTTTATTTTTTTACGTAAGCTGTGACAATGACCTTTTCCGCCAACGTGAGTATTATTTGACCTTTGGAATCCTTAACAAACCGTAATGTATTTAAAAGGAAAATAAATACCATATAACATTTTTTTGTATTTTGGTATTTAAAATGATTTTTACAATGGATTTTTTATTTCAATATCATAAAATATTATATTGTTATTTCAATGTGGGAACATTATCTTTCCTTTATTCTTAAGTTATGTATTATAATTCTTGGACATTGTTAAATATACAGGTGTTTATGTGATAGTGCTATAGAGGGTGGGCCCAAGATATCTCTAAAATACATTGGTTAATGTAATGGAGGTAAACGTTAATGATTCTATAAAGGGGTTTTGGGAATATACTATGATGGTTATTCCATATGTGACTCCCTATGTAGCTGTGATAGCTATAATGAGAGCATGTTAAGTATGACTTATGTTACCTTTATGATTTATGATTTCGATGTGTATTTCAAAAATATTATGATTTTATGAGGTTTGTTAAAAAGATTATGTTTTGTATATATTGATGATCTAATGTTTTCTTTCTTTGTGTATCCCTTATTGAGCTTTTTATGCTCATCCCATGTTTTTGAAATGTTTTTCACAGGACATAAAGTGGAATATAGTCCATGATGGGATCAAGAAAATGTCATGATGTCTAAAACATGGATCTAGACATTACCCTTATGTTCAAGAGTTTTAATTTTGTGAAAAAAAATTGAAACTGAGTAGATGTGTCTACTTTGTAATCGTTGAGATGTAATAGTTATTTCCTAACTATCTAAAACTATAAACCTGAAAATATCCTTAATGTGAATTATTCATTAAATTCATGATTATGTAATGTTTTAAGGCTGGATCCTTATAACATTTCCCATTCGACTATATTTGACGCAATTCCTTGTCCCCTTTAGACAGTTTCCAGGATGACACTTCCCACAATTTTGAGATGTCAAATTTTCAAAATTATTTTCACTCTGGGAGTTATTTTACCGTACCATCCATATTAGACTCCATTTTATTCTATTTTTCAACAGTTCCATGTGACCATTTAGAGTCTCAAGTTTACATTTCATCCTTGAGGGAACAATAAAAAATATCCTCATTATTTTTGATTTCTGAAATTGCCAACAATTTTTGTAGACTCGGTTTAGACATCTAAAGATGTAATCCACCTTGTTATCTATATTCATAACAATGTAGTAGGTGTATATTTCATGAATTGTAAGGTTTCCTTGATACATCTCATCAGACACCTCTTTATTCTTCTTATTTACAAGGAACTATATTTTCATCTTTGGATGGAGGGTTTTTTAAAACTATTTATTAAAAAACCATTTCATGAATTCCTCCCAATCCATTGAATCAATTTCCTATTTGGAATTCATATATTTATTCATTTTCTATAACTGATCATCTTCCACATCAAAATTATAGATCATAAGTACAAATTTCGCATCTTCTGAGCACTGGAGGACAAAGAATATATTTTCAATGGAGTTAATCCACTGTTCTGTAAGGAGGGGATCTAAAGATCCACTAAAAATTAGTGGACTTTTCCACATTTAGGTTTTGACAAAAACATGATCTTTAAGTGGATAATGAGGGTGTTTCACATGATTCATGTTATTATTTATATCTTGATCTTGTTTAACAAGTACTGTTATAATGTATTGAGCACCGGTACCCATCATACCAAGAATATCATTATGGTAATCATCACATTTCATATCAGATTGATTGTTTGAACATGTTTTCTATTTCCAACCATTAACATAAAAAATAATTTACAATTATATGTATTGAATACATAGTTATAAATAAAAAATGTAATGATTAAACATAAAATGATAAAAAATTAATGTACAAGATTATCCTAACATTTAATTCCAAAGGATTCAAAATAGGCTACCCATGATCTGTTTTATCACAATTATTCTTATGGGATTTTTTGTTCCCTAAATAATGGTTTATTCTATGCTAATGAATTTACTAGAGAATATCCTCAAAAAGTGTAAAACCATGAGTGTAGTAAGGCCTATTATTTTCTACTCTTTCTCATTAGAGTATTGATCAAAGAAGTGTTTCTGGGTTTTACCGCAAGATACACATGTTCCAGGGCCATTTCTACTTCTTCATAACCATATAGGGATGTATTTTTTTGATAACCCACTTACTCTATACTTACCAAAATTGAGGGATGTTTTCTTATACATAGTCATTTCCCTATGGTTCGTAATAAAGTGTTCCATTTATAATATCCAATAATAACTATACCATTTTCTGATACCTACTATAGAGGCCCTATCAAGTTACATATATAATTACATGATTTTAAGAGTATTATAACATCATATTACAAAAAAATGATTGTAAATTATAATATCTTGGAAGACAAGTTACATAAAACAATCAACATGAGACAAAATAAAACACATATTTATTTAATATTCGTAAAAAGATCCTATGATTCATTGTAATCATACATCTTCATAGGATAACATGATGATTACATAAACAAAAGGATGAGATATTTTTCCTAATAAGTGAATGAATATAGGAATAATTCTTTTCAAATGGTTAAAAAGCATGAAATAATGCTATTGAAAGGCAAGAAACATGATTGAATAAATATAATAAGAACACATAAAACATGGTATCATATAAACATGAAATCATGTTATGATGGAAGAAATTTAAAAAATGACTATTGCATGACTGAAAATTCATTGGACATAAAAAGAGAATGAGTCCTGGATGACTTCCAAAATCGGTGCACGTGGAGAACGAGTCAAGGCTAACCATCAAGACCATTTCACATCAAATATCATGATAATAAACATTACCCAATGTATTTTAGAACTATATAGGTTCCAAAATGTTAAAATTTAAATGATTTTGTTTTCCACATAATGAATCCCGCATAGTCAATCATTATTAAACATAAGGGTACCCATGGAAAAACATGTGTATCATAATAATGTCATAAAGCAATATAACATGGTGAATTATAAAACTATTAATTAAAGAAACGAATTAAAAAATACATGAACATTCATAAGAGAAAATAGGCATATATTAGGCTTTGTGATGTCAAATAGTATTATTAATATGTAAGATGAGTATTTAATAATTTTTTTCATTAAAACATTTTAGCACATTTTTATGGAAAATACTTAAGAGCATTTAAAATAGGAAAGAGAATATTTTTTAATATAAATCCATAAGTAAACATAGATTATTTTAATAATAAAAAGTTTAATTAAATATAAATAACAGTGGCAAAAAAATGATAGAGTGCACTTGAAATTGGGTATGAATTCCATAAGTTCCCTTAAAATGGGCCTTCTTTTCATGAAAGAATTTAATAGGAAACCTCTTAAAATATGTATATATCCAAAGGAGAATGATTAATTCATATTGATAGATTAGTTTGGAATATATAAATATAATTTATAATATGTACATAAAAATAAATTATTACATCATTTGAGTAAAAATAAATATATATCAAATTGACAGAATAATCGAGATTTAAATATAATCTCTTAAATTATGTCTGAAGTTCTTCTTTACATGATCATAATATCCAAGATGAAAAAATTAGAATCATTAATTAAAACGTCTAGAAACGCTTATATATTTAATTTACTTATTATAACCTTATCAACACCATTCATATACTTTTTTATGGGTTAAGAGATTCAATTTCATTGTTTGTGAGAATTTGTTTCTTTGGTTTTCATGATGTGCTTACTAATATACGTGCACATATAATCTTGTAAGATTTTGATGTTTCACATAATTGATTTTATATGTTATTAGATATCATCTAGATGATTTCATGGTAATTAAAATTAATTTTATTTATAAAGAAGATGAATTATTATATAAAACATTAATAATAACCGGTTTTCTTAATTGGTGGATTTTCATCACAACAAACACATTTGTAATTATTAATTAATATAATATGTTTACTATAATACATATCATTACGCAAGACAGAATAAATATATCACATTCTGGTACAATCTTAAAAATGGATTCATTCAATTAATTCAAAACGATAAAAGAAATTGAAAACCCTTCATCCTTGAATGTGATTAATTAACAGATCTCAGATGACACTTTCATTTCTAGTATAAATGGAGGAGAAAGAATATAGGAGGACGAATTATACCATGACCATAAAAAAATTATGAAACATGTAAGGTAATATAGTTCTCATAGAATTTAGATGACAATATGGGAGGATATTAATATATACAAAGGAACATGAAATTAAAATAAAAGAAAATAAAAGAGGAATTTAACTATTGAATATATTTTCCTCGCGAGCCTCTTCAGGGGAGACTTTTTTCTCTTTTTAGGAGAACACGATGTCCTGGAATTGATAGAGGGTATTTATGAGAGATTTTATCAGAATTTGGACTTATATCAAGGATAGTGAGGTGTGAGGAGATAAGGTAAATAGGGGTGGTATTTATAGTGGTTGAGAGGGAGAGTGGTTCACATTACTTTAATCATTAGTTTAAATCTTTTTCTCATTAAAATTAATAATACTGATTCATGTGACCAAATATAGTAAATAGAACATGTTATTTCTAACCACTAGGCATTTACATCATTCATGACTCAAGCATGATGTATATATTTATATATTTTTCATTTATCATAAATTATAGTATTTTACTATTCATCCAAAATTCATGTTTTTCAAAAAAATTCTAATTATTTTCCCTAGACATTTTTTGATCTATTTAATACATAAATTAACACATTTTTAAAAAAAAATTAATTTTTTTTAAATGTAATTTATTAAAATTAAAATCATAATTTACTAGAAAAATAAAACATTTAATGTTAAAACTACTTTCCCAGCACTTTAAAAAATTTACAATGTACTCATGAAATTATCATATGATCATAAGAAAACAAAATAATAAAATATGTCTTTATATTATGAAAATAAATTTTCTTTTAATTTCCTAAATTAATAATAAAATTGTAATTATACATAAAATAAATATAAATATACCAATACCTAATTAATAATTTTCAAAATTTTAATTACTTATACTAGGATATAATTTTTTAATATTGACACTTAAAAGATGGATAAATTTTATTTATAATTTCATTGTTATTGTTAATATTGCATTGAATGGTTTAGTATTCATAAGGTTCACATTACTATTATAAAGGTCACGTTTCTATTTTATTGGAATTTGTTCTTTAACATTAGAGATAGCTTTTATTTGAATTATTATTCATTTATATAGTTTTAATGTTGTTATGTAAGAAATGTTATGTGATTATACTATAATAAATATATATCAGAAGGAAATTCTATAGATAAAACAATGGTTTACTACATTCTTTAAATGATTTTACATGATTATGTTCTTTAAAATTATAATTGCAATTTCTCACACATCACAATTTTGTTTTTTAATGGAGGTAACAAGGGGTAACTAGATTATTGTTTAATGTTATAGAAAATTTGATGTTGATAATCAAAATTGGATGATTACTGGAGTGATTGATATTAGGATTATTACAGAAATATATTTTTAATAAAATTCACATTATTTAACTCTCTTAGTAACAATATATGATAATTGTATTTTTCTTTGAGAGATCGGTTGGTGAATACCATGGTGTAAATAATATACAGTTTCATATAAGTCATAAATGTGGGATGAAAGACAATTGAGAATTACACTAAAGAATAAGAGGATGTGTTATTTTATGTGTAAAATGGAACATAGTATGAAATTTATATGACCAAATGAAATGTCCAAAAAAATAAATGGAATGTATTATTCGTCACCCAAATTTATTATCAATGGATGAATGATTTAATTGTTGAAAATATTCAATTTATGATAATTAATTTTATATAGGGAAAAATCATTAATAAAAAAATATTTGTGAGTAATAGTTATACTACTAATGATGATGACATTGGGAAAGACAAATAAAAAATATAAAAAATTTAAATTATATTACTTATGTTAAATATTATACGAATAATTTAATTGAGGTCGATGAATTTCAAGACATGATTAATACTGAATATTATAGGAAACCCCAATGATGGAATAAATAATGAAACCAAGTTAATTGGTTAATAATTATGTGGTATGACTGATGTTTTTTTGACATTCTATAATTTTGTAATATAAATTGTGAATTATATAAGTGTTTTTTAGTATAAATATTCAATAAGAATTTTTATGATTATTTGGATTGGTACTGACGAACTATAAAATTAATTAATGTTAATAGAAAATTTTTTAGTAAATCCAATGATTAAGGGATATAATACTTGACATCTTCCGAATGTCGATATAATGGTGTTGGGATAATGGGATGATGGATTTGAATAATAGAAATTGTATAAGATTTCTGAAATTTTCACTAATAATTATTCATGGATGATGTGGTTAATTATATCATTGATAGGTTTTTCATAATTTTGGTGTTAATGGAATGTATTTAATAAAACATTTTTTCATTCAAGGAAAGATGAAGTATTCATTTTTTTCATTATGGTTTTATGGTAACTCTAATTATTACTATGTTTTCTGAGAATATAAGATTAATATATTCACATATTTTATATATACCCTTAATAACTAATTTATGTTCTTATGTGATTAATGAAATGTTCATTTCAAAAAATTTGTGAAAATATTTATAATTTTAGGGGATATCAATTTTGTTCCGAAATAGAGGATCCTTAAATTTAAATAACAATTAAATGGATTAAATTATATAGTTGATGTTAATTAGATATATTTTAAATGAAATTTTATTTTTGATAATAACATGTGAAAGAATGTATGACATAAAATTATTTTATGGATATTATGATACAATACATTTCTAAAAATTAAAAAAATTGTCTTCATTTCTAAAAGAAATAGGTGATGTGTGAATTGAACAAATCATAAAAAAATTATGTGTTTGTGTTTATAAAATGGAATGACTGTTGTATATATACCATCACGTGATAATTCCCCAAATTTTGGAAAACATTCTTTACCTGAAATTTTATCGTATTTACATCATTTTTATGATATTAATCACCATTTCATGAAACATTATTTTATGATTTTATGGTTGTTGATTTCTACATGATCATTGACATTGATTTGATCAATTATCTCTACCACAGTCCAAAATTATTTAGAAATTTTAATTTTCTTCCATGTTTAAATCATTACATAGAATCCAAGTTATCTTATTTGGGAACCATGAATGTTTTTTCAATATTACCTTCAAACATGCCATTCTATATTTTCAGGAAGGAGTTTAACTAATCATTATAATGATGTGGTTTTATCACTAATGTTTTTTAAATTTTCAATAAAAATGAAATATTCAAATTACAGTGATGTAATTTATTAAGGTGATAGAATGTAATCCCCTAGGATCTTTTAATATATATTTTTTCCATTAAATTTATTATTTTTGATGTTTTTCCATACATAAAACACTGATTATAGCAAACATTATACTGAAAAATGAATTTAAATGAATCTCGCATACTATAAAAATATTATTATTTAATATGATAGTTATCAAATGGGATTTATAATGGTTTGTATGAATAAAATTAGATAAATATGAAAACACATGTTTAAACATGTATATATAATGAATTATCTGGTGACCTTTAAATTATAAATGAATAAAAAAATATTAAGATATAAGAGAAATATTTTCTTAAAAAATAATTTTATGTTTAAAAACACATTTTCCCTGAAATAATTTTAGAAAATAACATTTAGTGAAATGTATTAATGAAATATATATGTTATGTGTACAATAAACTATTTATGACCCAAGTTAATATTTTTATATACAATATATAATAATTAATATTATTATTCTCGTAAAAAAATATTTCTTTGAAAATAATTTAACCCCAATTTTTTATACTTATTTTCAAATTATTTTCATCAAATTAATGAAAATTTATTTGATAAAATGATCAAAATTGTTAATAATATTATTTCAATATTATCACTTAGATATTTTCTGTGATTTTTTGATAAAGTAATTTTTTTAGGACTACGGAAAAATATTACATTTTCTTAAAAATTTCCTTTTATTTTAAATCATTAAAAAACATAAAAAGTGTTTTACAGGGGGTTTTAAATTAAATTATTTTAATAAAATGTCTCATAGTCAAATTAATGTAATTGGAATAAATTTCATATTGAATATTGATATAAAATGTTATTAATCATTTCATGGTTCTATCATTGTAAAAATACATTCTCATCACGACTATATGACAATTTTTAAATTATAATTTTCTATAAATAATAACTGAATTTGGTTAAATTTATTCCTTATAAGTAATTATAAGAATATATATTATATAATAAGTCCATATTAAAATTTTTACATTGATAAGTAGTGAATACAAAATGATTTATTTTTCAATTTTAAAGATAAAATTGGTTCACTAGGGTTTAAAATAACATAAAAAAGTTCAAATGTGATCAAAGACATTTAAAAAATCTATTTTATTTCCATATATATGAATTATAAGAACTTAGTATTTTTACTCGTCTATTGTTTATCTTTTTGTCTTGTGAAAAAAACTCTTACACCTTTCTATTTTAAAAAATTATAAGAGTGTCGCTCACCTCATTCCCCCACTTGTACCCTCATCACACATATGATAACCTTTGGTACATCTAATCCATACCCATATAACTTAATTAATTACCTCCTATATTACTATATTCCTTTTTTACAAAATACTACTTATTAACCCTTTTGATAAAAATGGAAGAAGAATTCTGATGAATAGGTAACATCCCTAACCGATTCTTTTTTTACTTCTTCCTCCATATCCTCAAATTCATTTCATAACATGATGATATGATACAATAATTATATTAAATAAAATTTTATGTTATTATGTTTATTTTGTAACCTAAATTAGTATGCACTACATTCAAATGGGATTCAAAATCATCCTTCCTGTTTGCAGTGGACAACCTGTTCGAGAACTGATGTTTTTTGTTTTCCATAACAATCTATCATGGTTGGATATAATGATTAATTTACTATGTATATATGATATTTATTATATTATTAAACATTTATAACCGGAATTATATTTCTACCTTCTTAACACTCAACCCATTGGAATAATATAATGTCACTCATGTGTACGGTGGACTACTGCCTCACTAAAAGATATATAGTAATTTTTTCATGGATGGTATTAAGGTTATATATATATATATGTGAGACTGGTAAAATATTTATAATTATTTTATTATTATTTCCATATACCTCTAGACATTCCATTTCATAAGAGTACGATGAAATTTCTCATGTGTATTGTAGAAAATCATCTTACGATTCCAATCAATTCATTATTCAAATAATAAATACATTGATGGAAATAAGGAAAGTATTTAATAAAATCATGTTGAATAAATAACATAATAATTAATATTTACTTTCAATATTTTATTTACCATTATTTAATTTCATGAATTGAGAAAATGGAAAACGCGTTCATATATACAAGCAATATATTGCCTCAAGGGATAAAGTATTTTATTATATATATATATATATGTGTCTGTTTTATTGATTACTATAAACTAATATTTACTAAATATAGATGATTTTTATTTAATTTTTATCATTATAGAGATGATGTTACCATGATCGACATATGAGGACTAAATATAACGAATCAAAACATTCAGAAAATAAAATGCATTTTATTACACGAAACATGATTTTAATAAGAAAGTATTGAAAAATGCATTATAAAAGCTATTAATTTAATGATATAATTTTAGGAATATATTTTTATTGTTATTTAACAGATTTTAAAATATAAAAAAATTTATTAATATTAAATTCAAACTTGTGCGATGATATTTGGGACTTAATGTATCTAATTTCCATCTAAATTTTTACTTCTATGAGCCACATTCCACGTTACCCAACTATTTTTTTTATGTTGTGTAGATATCAACCTTTAATTTACTATATGATGCATATAAAAAAAATTAATTGAATTTATATTTATCCAATTGAGGATCTCCCTTTCCTATGGTATACAATTTAAATTAATCCTACATATTAAGGGACTATTGTCTCAATTTTCCTTCTTTATGACAAATGATTTGTTAAAAATCTATCTTATATTATAATGTTTATATACAAAAACAATTACATATAATATCATGATTTAATTTAATTATCATGATATATTATGTTTAATTTAACATCATTATTTCAAAGGTTATATGATTCAATGTTACCTATATTTTAAGGGTCTCACGATACAATCTCGTCATTTATTTAGGTTGTTTATTTTTATGACTCTGATGATTAAGTCATACGATCTATCTCTCAATAAATAGAAAAAATTATTCACTATTTTTTAATATAGAATACATGTTTCTTGTTCACATTCCTTTATTTATTTAATTATGATTTCAAAATAACGTTTTTAGGAAAAACCCTCATTATTTGTCTCTTTTGTCAAATATCTATTTTCCAGTATTGTAATTTTTTTCAAAATGTTTTCAATAATATATTTAAATATATCAAAACTGTTTTTTAAATAAAATATCATTAATTGATTTAATATTTTAAAAATATAACAAATATTTATATCATTTACCAAACAACGCCCACTTAGTATTTAACAATAATTTCAATGAAATCATTGTTTTATCATTTATGAAATCAATGGTATTTCAAAAATAATGACTAAATAATTTTTATAAAATATTCATTAATATGTTTTAGAATATAATTCCAGTGAAATTAATTGGAATTTTTTTAAATAATTGTTGGTCTTAAAAACTGATTTTCACCAAAATATTATTTCCTTCAATTAACTTGTTATTTCATATTTAAATCAAACATTAAAATAATGGATAAATATTTTAATATAAAATGAATATTTAAATATTTTTTAAATTTTCTATAATAAAAGTTGATTTTAAATGAATGGTTATTTTAATCAGGGAATTTTTGAAATTGGTTTAAATGATTACATTATATTTTTTGATGTTTAGTTTCATAGAAAATGATTTCCAAAATGATTTATCAATTTATAATTATAAAATTTGATTTTTAATGAATTTTTAGTTTCCCCAATAAATGATTGATACAATTTTTATAGCATTCTTTATATGATTCCTAAGACATTTTTAATGAAAATTATTTTTAAAATGTTTTATATTTTGACATATTGGTTTCAAAGGGAAAATATAAATATCCACCTGATATTATCCAACTGTTTTTGAAAAATTAATTTCAATATAATATAACACCCTTTGATGATAATTATGTAATACCGGGAATATTGTCCAAGGATGTAATTCATAATATTTTTAAGGATGGTTCATTTTTATTATCACTAGATGATTAAGAATCTAATTTACTTTCCACGGGTTATACCAATATAAAAATCTTATGATACTTTCTTTATCCTATAAGGATAATACTTTGATGTAATCATTAATTTATTATGAAAATTATTCCATTTACGTTGGTTGTGTTGTAATGGAATTTTTAATAAACCAATTTCTATTTATGACATCTGATATGGTGAAATTATTACGATATTGTGAAATACATATATATATTGTTGATTATGTGATAATGGTTTTGTTATAATAAAAATATTTTTAAGACCTATATCTACCTCCAATTCATTGGGAAAATAATTATATCGAATGGGATTAACATGAAAAGAATGGAGAGTAAACCAAATTCTTTATGGTAGTATATCTACTATGGTAGTCCTAGGATTGAACCATGACTACTATGTTGGTTTTTATAGTGACCCCATTCCACTACAAAGGATTTTGAAATGATAATTTTCAATTAAAGAAATAATCTTATATTATTATAGTATGCCACAATTCCATATATTATGTCAATATTATGCTATTATGTAATATTTTTTATATTAATTATGATTTAACTTTTATGAAGGACCAATATTTATTCAATGAATCATGATTTTGTTCGTCAATATGCATGTATTTTTTTAATATATTATTCTTAAATTCTCATAACATTGTGGTCAAATTGAATTTATGCAATTTCTATTGTATACCATTATAATGAATATGAGATAACACATTGTTATCATAGGTTTCTTGGGTTATGAATGACAGTTTCATATTGGGTGTAATGATTAAGAATACTAAATGGGAACAAATATAAAGGGAAACATTGAATATATTTAAACAAATATAAATATAGCGTACCTAGTTATGAAGGAACTAAACCAGTACAATCCCTAGGTGCATGTTCATGAACTATATTGAAAATACTTATAAAAGTTGTAATATATATATATATATTATATTTTGGGGGATTCTAAATTTAAATACCCGCATATCAGTTTTAATAATTCTTTATTTTATTTAGATGTCAAATTTTCTATATTTTTTCATTAAAGGGTTTAATAAGTTATCATATCAATTGAAGAAAAAAAAATTATTGTAAATTGAAAGTCAAATAATTTCAAATTTTTATTTGAAAATATTTTTCCAATGATGAAATGTTATATAAATTACCATATTTGTTACCTTTTAAAATACTCTTTCTTGTATATCTTGTCTTTAAAATTAATGGATAATGATTTATAAACACCATTTTATGTGATACCATTTGAAAATGTCATAAAATATATATTAATATAATTTTTTCAATATGAAAATATTTATATTTGATTATTATGATTCCCTCATATGTATGGATAATGATGGGTGGTGCCTATATCAGCCAATAATTTATTGGTTATAGGTATTCAAATAATTATATAAGTAAGAATTAATATACATGGGTTTGATCAAACCAAACGGTTTGACATACTTGAATTTTACCAAAACATATTTATTGGAAAACACAAACATTTTATAATAATGTTTCTTTATTTATATTCATGTGTCTTTTATATTAAATGGAATTTTTTTAATGTTTTCCAAAATAATAATTCTATTAATTTTCCTAAAAATATTATATTTCTTTAAATTAAGATTTCATATTCATTTTATTTTCTTTTGATTCATTATTTAGATACCTTTATATTGGTATAATTATGTTCTCCAACATTCCATAATTCTGAGTAAAGTGTTATGATTGTCAGATTTGATTCAATGATCTATTTAATAGAAATTTCCCAATTATTAATGATCGATTCCATATTTATGATATATCAATTATATCATATTGACATGTTTCTCTTAATTATATTTTTATCTCATCCCTTGTGTATTTTTTCATTACAATGGATTTGATTATGATAATTTCATGATAACTGTTTTGAAGGCGGTTTATCACTGAGTGGTTATGATGATATGTTGTTAATAATTTTATGGTATGTTATTTATGTTGCTAATCATAAAAGGCGCTACTCTTTATGTTCTTTGATTTTTTTAGTTTTTAATATTTTGAATGTTTTTTCAGTTAAAATAATAATATAAAATATTTCATTTATCATGAATCAACTCATTTAAGATTTCTTAGTGAACAGAAAATGATGATTATATTAATATGTATGAAATTAAAAAATATTTATGTTTTAATGATGTTATTATTTTACACTGGAATACTACATTTTATATATTTATAAATCAAATTTTCATGTTTATTGACTATATAACACATTAATTTATTATTTATTGTTCCATATGTGTTATAAATTATAGATTCATGATATCTCTTCCTGTAAAAAATTCCTTACATGTCATCTCTTCTTAATTTTTTGTATGAATCATTGAATGATTTTAAAGTGCAATTAGAATTCTGGAATGAATATAATTTGATAGTTTTATGTTTCCAATGTAAAATGTAAATTATTTTGTATATAATGTCCCCTATGATAATAAAACTATATAGTAATTTAGAATATTATCTCCCCTTACATGTTAAAATTTATTATATCTGACTATAGAATCTTATTTCCATGAGTCTGGGCTGACATAGTTAGGATAATATAATTTTTAGAAGGAACATTGGGAGGTAGATAATAATAGAACATATATAACATGTGTATTACTATAAACCTATTAAATGATAAAAAAAATTCACAGTTTTATTATTTTAGGGAACAATATAAATTATAATTTATTATAATTATGTTTTTTTTAATTTTTATGATATGTAATATTTTAAGAAGAATGTTAAAAGAATTGATATATATATATATATATATACTATATGTAGGGATTTTCCTCCAGTTGAATTCAAACAAACTATATTTCTTGAAAGGAGGAATATCACTTTATTGTTTAAGTTGAAAAAACTTATAACCAAAAACCTGGCACATATGAAACAGCGAGTTACCTCACAACAAGATGAATTGAAAATGGGAAACATCATTAATTATAAATATCCATACATTAATGAAACTTATAATACATTTATTGATGAATGATTGATCATATTAATTGATCAAATATTACATTATTTGAGAAATAATTAATGTGAAAAGGATAATTTGGTAGTCCATTATTTAATTTCAGATACTAGTCAACAATTCCAATTAATTCAAAATATACAATATAATGAATGGATAAATATTATTATTTTGAATATTGTTTGGGAAATCATTTTGAAAAAAAAGTGAAGACCCTTAAAGTGATAATGATAACAATTAGATAATTTAAGATAGTAGGATATGAATAATGTTTCCTAGAATTTAGAAAACACTAAAATATAAACAAGGTATTCTATAAAATATTTAAATTATATTAGATGTGAAATTATACAATTCTCATATTGAATTATTCCATTACACTGAATGGGGTAGTAAATAAATAGATTTCATTATATTATTATGTGATATCAAGTAACATTTCGATGGATAATAAATTATAGAAGACATATATTTTCAATGAAAATCAAGAGAAGATGTGAGATATTAAACACCAAGTAATATAAAATAACTAATATAAAAATATAGAAAGGACATAACTTCCATCATGTGAAAATTTGGAGAGAAACACCAAAATAATTATATTAATGGAACATTAAACATTCTCAGGAATAAAGAAAAACTCTATAAAGCTTAAAATTGTGATGGAACGATGGAAACCACCAATATATAATATTTTGAGGATTTGGATTTCGGAAAATAGTGGAACAAATTCCATCATCATCATGGGAATTTACACCATATAAGGATGAGATAGATTTTCTGGTAATAGAAAATTAATACAACTAAATTTGATACTACTTATGCTTAGATATTTACTAAAAAATCATGACTTATTTCAATTTATTTCTACCCAATCTATTATAATTTACATGGATTATGAACCATCCATTGAAAATCATAGGAAGGAGTTTCAAATAAATATAGGGAATATTAATTTTTTGATAATGGAAATATATTAAGAAATAAAAAATAATATATATAGATATTCCGTAGTTCTAAACATAGTTTTCATACCGTTTTTTAAATCTACAAAAGAATGTTTTTTAGTGAATAGACACATAATTAATAGTAGATAATGAATTAAATAATCAAATTTTTATTTTTTAACATTATTTTGAATTATTAATATATAGTTGAAAGTAGTATATGGATGCATATAATGTTTTATGAATTAATATATTACTTTATCATGTATTTGTTTATTTATATTGAGTATTATCATATCTTTTGATATTGATTTTTTAATATTGGCGAGATTAAATTTAATCCCACTGTGGATTTTATAATCCATTAATTTTTTATTTACTTACTTTTAGCAAGAAATATTATCCTTTGTTATTCAAAATTATAGTTACAATTATAAACTAAATCATTCAATTAACAGAATATTGAATATAATAAGAAATAAGTATTCATTTATAAATTTGTCATATATTTCCTAATATATGGTTGATTATTAATTGATTATATAAAATATATAAATTAGAAATGATAATTTGATATTCCATTTTCAATTATATATTTTATAAGGATAAAAACATGATTTTAGGAAGATTTATGGTATGTCTACAAAAATATCAAAATATATTGATTCAAATATCATAAGAAATATTAACTAATGATTCGTATAAATAAAATTATAATACATATCTATATTAATTACTATGTATAAAGACACAAATTTTGATGATGATATTTATTAAGGGTTAAAAATGTTACACCCTAATTTTTTTTGTGTTTTTTAAATGGTTAATACATTTAAAAAAAATTAAAATGTGTCACAACATATTATAATTACAAAAAATTAAATAATAATTAAATATAATGATATTAATAAATTATAACTATTACATTTTAATATTTTTTTGACTTATGAAATTTAATTGTTATAAAATAAATACTTAATGTGATACCATTAAAACAACTCAATGTTAAACGAGATATTTCCAAATTTATTATTACTATTTTTTGTATATTATATTCATAATTTTTAAAATAATTAATAGATTGAATAATAAATTAAAAATCACTTATAAATATATTTGATATATGATATAGAGTACTTGATGTATAAAAAATTTATATAAAATATGGTTACCTTGAAATTTAATATTTTCAGGTCAAATATAAATTAAAATATTTTATAATTTGAATTTATTTAAATGAACTATATTTATAAAATAATAATGTCAAAATAAGCATACATTGAATTATTGGGATTATTTTGAAATGTGAAATTATTAAGGGAATAGTAAATGCACTAAATTACATGTACTTTAATATTTAAAAAATATATGATATAATAATAAATTAGAAATATATAAAATATTATCCCTGGCAAATAATCCGTTTATGAGGAAAAATGACTTTAAAATTATTATTTTGAATTTGGAAAATCATGATAGACTTCATTGAAAATGTATAATATTTTAATCTAGTAAAATAATCATCCTTTTAATTTAAATAAATATTAACAATTACTTATTTTCCATTTAAAATACAAAGAAATTTATAAATCACCTAAAATTTTTCCATATATCAGTAAATTTCTGTATGATTAGTTGGATGCATGTTTTGTTGTTAAAAATATTTACATAAATAATTCAAAAGTTCAACAGAAAAAAGTTCCCAATCTATATTAAATACATAAATATGAATTTATTTATACTATTATGTTACATTAATTAATATAACAATTAATTAAAAAAAAATTTGTTTATCTTTATATTTTTATTAAGTTAGAATTCATTATTAGTAAATGAATAGTTACCATGAAAAAGTCTTTTCACCACTATAAATGATATAAAAGGCTATTGAGATTATTAATCTATTAGATAAAGAATCAAATATTTCTAAAACCAGTATAAAGTTAATTTTATCAGTGGATTTTGACCTAAAATTATCTTATATTGTAATCTTTATCCATTTTCCCCCATTCCTTGATATTTTCATGTCATTTATATTATATAATTCATATAAAAATTTGCACCCTTGTTCAGTCTATAATTTCTCATAATTATAAAAATGATAAATGTACAATATGTGTGGTTCATTATAATTATAAGTATTATTAAAAAAACTATATTTATTTAGGTAATTATTTTAAATTTTGTATTATTGTTTTGTTTTAAAAATATATATTTGAGCATCGACACAAAGCACACACTAGAAATTGAAAAATGCATTAATTATTTTTAAAACCTATAAAATTTATATTTTTAGATGAATTATTATGTTCCAATTATTTTATTGAAATAGGAGAAGGATATATAATTATTAATATATTTATATTCTAAATTCACCGTTATCATAATGTATAAACATCCAATTATATGAATATTCATGAAAATTAATATAAGGATAATTTTTGTTACAAATAAATTATAAATTTATTTAATATTAGTAAAAATATTTAAATAAAACAAGTGTGATGGGTAATGGACTAACGATCCATCAATAATCAATTTTTAGGGACATTTAATTTTTAATATTACATGTAACACCCATACTGATTTAATATTTGTTAGAAGCCATTTATTTTACACTGTAAAGGGGAAACATTTATCATTTAAAAAGGAACATATAATTCAATTTTGACTATTTATTTTATAAAAAAACATCATTAAACATCCAATATTTCTATACAAGGCCACTGGTGTGACAATAAAAATAACTTCCAATGTAATGAAGTTCACTCAAATGGAGTATTTCAAACATCAGTTATAAGTCATAGACAAATCATTGGAATTGTATTTATTTTCCAAAAACCATAAAATAATTTCAAATCACACTAATATAACAATAAAATATTCTTTACTTCAATCAATTTTTATTATTAGTATAAAAATATTTTTTAAATATCAATTAAATCATATGGAAAAAAAATTCATTCGTTTGAACATTTAGAATACTTCCACCACTAAGGGATGGATTTGTTTTCACCACCACATCATATCGGTGGTTATAAAGATTTAATTAATGAATATAAATTATATCAATGATATAATTAAGATTATACAATTAAAATATTTTATCTATCTTCTTATTCATCATTCTGTTCAATAATGGATCTGCCATTTATGTGTATATTAAGAATACATCATCCATGAAAAAAAAATTATGTTTTCCATTACTCTATCAAATGGTTTTTCAGAAGAGTGGATTTAACTAAAAATTAATATATATATTAAATTATTCTTTTAACACCAATGGTTTCATGTATGTAACAAATTATTTATGTTATTCATGTATTTAATGAGTTTTTGATAAATTTTGGAGGGTTTTTAATACTTTTGGAATGTTTGTGATTTTTTGTAATTGTTCTTTGTTTGAGAACGATTTTTGGAGACAATGTTGTTCCCATTAGAAACTATGCACAATGATAGATGGGATAATTGGTATGTGCGTGGTTTTTACAAGTGAAGGGAAATCCCATGAAAAATCATGAAAAGTGGGATATAGGACATATTCACGGTTGACATATTGTTTTTCTTACCATTGGTGCCAACCATGTGAGGTACTCCTTTTAGAAATGGCTAGTTCCAGGTTATCACAAGGTTTTCCTAACAATGTGACTAAATATGAACTGTTTAAAATTTATTTCCTTAAAAGTGGATCTGGATACAAATTATCTATAAACCCATATTTTTATATTTTGTGTCTAACTCATGATTTATTCCTCCTAAAGTATGTCTATGATTTCCCTATATATATAGAAGAGATCCAAAGGAATTTCAGGGTGGGATCATTCATGATTCCCATTGTAAGTCACCATTTGTTGTAGTATGTATTATAATTACTCATCATCCATTTCTCAGATTCTTATATACATTCCACTGTAGATATATCTATATTTCTTTGATTCCAATAATATTGATATTTTCCTTTGTGAATGTTATAAGATGTGGTCTAAGGCAGGTTTCTAGAGACTCAACCACGTTTTGTTGGCGTTTTAGTTCCATTTTTCATTTTCTTATTAATTCATAAGTTAAAAGGCCTCACTATCATTTCCTCTTATATAAACATGAAGGATATGTTAAAAAATAGGTTATATTCATCAAATTTATTAGTATTGTTTTCCTTTCTCGATGAAATCATTCATTGGTGAAATTTAAGAATTTGTAGAAATAGAGGATTTTTGTGGAATGTTAATGTTGTAATTTAATTTTAATATTACAGTATTAATTTTTTTGTAGGGTATTGATGCATTGAAAATTGGTTTCAAATATAATGATGTTTTTATTGAAATGGTTTCACCATGGTTTTTTAGGATTTTATATTAAATGATTATGCATAAGATGAATGGGACGAACATTAGTAATGAAGTAAAACTATAAAAGTGATGAGTTATGTATGTGATGTTCCACTACCAATGAAAACCATCTAGATTTTTCTTTTGAGAGTGTGTTTTTGGCTATGTGAAATTGAAAAGATTATTACAATATTAACTGGATAAATTATTTAAGGACATGTTTGGTAACATTCTATGAAAAAATGTATTTGGTTTGGAAAACTATTTTGGTATGGAAATTATTTTACCATTTTTATAAAACTATCACAATGTGTTTTACATATTTTATTTTGTGTAAATGCAATAACATGTTCTATCCTAGTGGTGTGAGAAGGGAATTCATTAAGGGAAAACCTACCTAACTTAATTACATACTATTTCTAATAAAGATATGTTATTTTGATGATATTTTTTATTGGGTTATAGGTAATGATAAAGCACCATACTTCTTTAATGAATCATTGTGATACTCGAAGATAGAGTTGGAGTTAGATCATGGAGATATGTTTGGACTCATTGTTTTTATTCAATATTACCCATTATTTAAATTGATATTAGTGGTCTCTATTTTCGTACTTTTTTATAGTTTCGTTTTGATATCAATGGTATTACAATTAGTTGTTCTACATTGTTGTCACGAAGCATATTGTGGTTGGTTTATGGAAATTGTGGATATTGTTTTTTTACATTGAAAGGGATAAAATTTTCCCAATTTTATGGAATCACACTTAATTTTTCTCTTTCTATTAGGGTATTAGTGATGTTCCCTAAGGGAAAGTAGCAATTCCACCTCGACACAATCTAATTATGTGGGGTGGGATATTAAAAGTGGTATCAGCTTATTCATTTGTTAACATAAATATATTGTGGTTTTCATAAATCTTTTGTTATCATTTGTAAATGTATAGGGATTTACAATACTTTTTGATTTATCCATTTATTTGGGATGGGGGAAATGAGTTGGATTATGAGGACATGAAATTTATTGAAAAAAGACACACCTAACCATTTTGTGTTTATCATCATGTTACCAGGGATATTGGTACATTAATTTTTTGGACACACGTATATGAATGTTAATTTCAATTAAATTGGTTTATAATATGATAGAAGCAAGGATTAGATTTATAAATGACATCTTACTAGAAATGAAATTTTATATTGAGTAATGATATATTATTTGGTGAAAAAATAGTGATTTTGGAAAAAGTGGTGTAATTGTTTTAAAATATCACATTTTGAAAATGGAATGATATGGGTATTTTGAAAATAAAATAATTTACCAATTTGTGGTGAAATTAATAAATTTTGAAATAATTTTAGTAATATATGATTTTGTAGAATTTAATATTTTTTTGCCTTATGTTTCTTATGAGTGATACCTATTTTGTCTATTTAGTTTTAATAATTAGACATGAAATGAAAAGATGAAACCAAGTATAATTGGATACTAAGAATATGGTTTATACTAATCCATATGTGAAACAACATTTGGTTCATAGAATGGACAATAATTTTCAAGCTATGTATAGAGGTAATTGAATGGACGAACCAAAAAAAGAGGATCTTTCTTTTCTATTCAAGTTGAAACATCCACCACTAGTTGGGTGTGATTTCAAACTAGAAATGGTAATGTTGTGGGTGAATATGATGATTCAAATAATTTACCTAATTGGATCAAAAATAGAGATTAATTTCCAATTGGATATTTATATTTTATAGGATATTGTCCGGTAGTGGGGGGATTTACCCATTCATGCTAAATGGGACCAAATATCACATATGAGGACTTTAAAGAAATTTTCAACAATCAATTCATTCCTAAAATGTTTAGGTTATCATGAATGAAGTAAATATTCATCTTGATGTAGGATAAACACTCAGGGATTGAGTATTTGGATAAATTAATGAATAAATTTATCTTATCACACTATGATGTTGGAAGTACGTCCTTGAAGGCACATAATTATCAATCAGGTATAAGGAGACCATTTCAGGAAACAATATATGTTTCATTGGTTATCTCAACAATAGAAGGTTTGTGAATCAAAAGATATTATCCATCAGGATACCAGTAGTGGAAAAGAATAAAACTTATTTACAGGTGCTTTATGAAAATGGAGCATGGAGTTGGATGAGTATCATGGGGTTATGTTTGGGTTATTTGAGTTTTTTTATCATTTTATTCTACTATGTGCTAATATATTTGTAGTCTCTATAGTATTACTATTTGTGGTTCTATTTTCATATCAATGTTATTATGTTGAGTTTTTTTAAATTTTGATCATGGATCATATAGTGGTTTTCTTATTAAGTAATTTGTTATTCTTATTTTATTTAAAATGGTAAAACCATAACCCAATTGTACTGAATCCCTTGGCATTTATTTCTATCATTGGGAGTATAAATAATGTTGTCTAAGGACATGTAACAATTATTCCTCGATTCAATACAATGTGGAGTGGTGATATTCTACAATTTTGATTATATATAATAAACCAATATCTTATAAGCTTTATTATCACCCTTTATTAAAATGAAATGTGACCCCTACATATTTGAAATATGTTTCCCTTATGAAAGGCTTAATTAAAATTTAAAAACCAAAATATATTTTTGGATAAAAAATATTAATTAATATATGAATTTTATATATAGAAAAGTATATTAATTTTCATGGTGAAGAATCCATAACCAGTGTTCATAGACCAGATCTTCAGAATCAAAAAACGCTTTAGAAATAAATATTTTTGAAAAATATTGTGTTTAAAAAATTAAATAACTAATTAATGAATTTTATCAAAAATGGGTTATAAATTTATATTTTTACAAATAATAATATTTAATATAAATTTATCTATCCTAATTTCATAACATGTTCGTCCAAACTGGAATCAAACCTAATGGTTTTTAATCTTAAATTTTTGTCCTTCAGATTTGATTCAAATTATACACAAAAATTAGTATTTATATTGTGTATATAATTCCTCAATAAAAAAATATATATCATGAATAAATTCATACTCAAGGTATTTGTATATTAATTATCATCGTATTTTATTAAACATGTATTATATATTAAATTTATTAAGACATTTTTCAATAAAGCATTATTTTAAATTATTAAAACCATTGTTACTTAATATAAAAATATTTATAAATGATGGAATATTTATTATATAATTACATGAAATACTAATAATGTAAATTTTCATCTAGTTCTGATATAATGGTATTGAAGGGATTCTATTTATTATATTTCATAAAATTTATATTGTACATTCATTTCAAATGTTTAAAAATAATGGGTTTCAATGATTATTTGTTGAGAATATTTTTTTTACATGATATATTCCATTCGTTATTATGATTACCTTACTTGTTTATATGAGTTTTATAATAATATTATATTATAATTATTTTCATAATTTTATTTTTTAAATGAAAATCATACAAAAATAATAGAATTGATTTCCTGATTTCAAATAGAATTTGTAGTGTCCATGTTGAGGATTGTTTTTTTATTATTTTGACATCCATTTTATTATTATGTGACACATTACGAAGATGACTTATGATTCCATCAATATAATTCTCCTGACGTATTATGATCATGATATTTTAGTGGCTATGAAAAATTAAAAATTCAGATACTTGATTATATATATATATATTGATTTATAATAAATATTGATTTTTTTATCTTATTTTATTTATTTTATATGGGTTGATTTGGACATATGTAACTGTGGTGAAGCGATTGTTATATACCCTTGATATATTAGTAAATAAGATAACAGAAATAATCATGTGGTATTTGATATACTATATTCTTATTTATATATGAATTCAGAGATTAGATGCCTTCATGATATGTATGACATCATGGTTGATATTGATTAAAAATATATTATATTAAATTTTAAGTGGAATTGATGGTTTACATTATATTTATATCATTATCCATCCCTTAATTTCTAATTGTCTTTCTTGTCATTTGGTAACTATATTTTCATCTATGAGTATATTTTTTACTCGTGTCTATTAAATATATCACAAATTTACTAATTATTTACTCTTCAATATTGGTTTTTCAATATATATTAAATATTTTCGCTATATAATTTTTTTCTCATATCATATGAGCTCATCCAATAATGGCTGTTTCATTCTCCATGATATAATTTGGTGAACATTAAATAATTTCAATGATTAATAATGTTTTTTATAAGATAATTATATGTTATATTTTAATGATTTTAATATAAAATTGATATAATCAATATATATCCAATCTCCCATGACAATGTTTTGGTCTTATAGGATGTGATATATTATGTCATATAACAATTATTGAAATGTAACCATTTCATAAATGGTAAAATAGATGGATATTTAATATTTATACTCCAAACACCATCTATGTCTCCACCCTCAAACATCATGTCATAAAAATGACTGATTGGTCTGTGAGAACCATGGTGGACATGGTGTTGATAGATCTTTGTGCAACCGAATGTTGATAATAGTCAGAAATTATTTTTTTGTGATAGGTTATTGGGGGAAACACTTCACCTAATTATTTTAGGTCATTTTTTATGTGCATCATTGGGTGATTATATTAATAATTCTTAGTTTTTTTCACTTGTTACTCCTTTTTTTAGTGTTTATCACATAAATAATTTTTCATGGTATTCTAATATTACTTTTCATAATTATTATATTTATTGGAGGTGTAAATTATATTATTTTTCACTAGTTTATGGCCTATATTATTTTTGATATTCCAACTCAGTGTAGGTAATGAACCGTAGGTCTATAAAAGATAGGATTTTCTAGGAACAATCAACTTATCGCTTCCTAAGAGGGGTATCGATTGGAAAATGAGTTAATTTGTGTTCATGGGATATATTTAGTAATATGGATTATATGGTTGTTGTGGGTAATCTATAATTTTATATATTATGGTTAATATAGGTAATTTATAATTTTATTGAATATAATATTTTATACTCATATAATAATTTACCAGAATAATATAGCTATTGATATAGTTGGTAAAAATTGAAGTGGTTCTATTATTGAGTATATATATGATGTAATATGAAATTTTGTAAAGTGTTATAGTTTATCCATATTATGAAAATTTATTGATGATTGGTATAAAGTAAGAATATATAGTAATTTCCATTGACCAAACTAATTCTAAACATAAGTAAAAATGGCCTTAGTGGAATCGACTTTGGAAGAAGATCCATGTCTTCAAAGTCACTATGAAATCCATAATAAACAATCACCACAAAAAACTACATTAACTACATATACCACCCTTATATCTTAGATTTATTCTATTGAGGGGGTTTATATTGATTTTAGGAGGCTAAAAGTATTTAATTATTAATATAATAAATGATATTTAGAAAATAATTTCTTAATATTAGTTTCTATAATATATGTTTTTTATATATAATATTTTTAATAAAAAATTTTGTTGGATAATTTTTATTCGTTATATTCATAAAAATATAATAATTATTTTCATTAAAAAATTTTGATAAAATTAGGTGAATTATATTTTTAGTAGAAATACAAAATAAATCATTTAATAATAAAAATGACATTGTAAAAATGGATTTTTTATAGTTTTTGTAAATTTATTCATAATAATAAAATTTGGATATATTAAAAATTATTAAAAATAAATATATTTTATAAATATTAATAAAATATAAATAATGCTGATATATTTTTAATGACCTCATAATCGTTTAGAAAAAATAAATTTCTTGATAAAAAAATTCTTATTCTTTTTTTAAGAAATAAATATTGAATTTAAAATTAATCTCAATAATATTGAATTGATTAATTTGATAAAATTGATAAAAATGTAGTAATTATGTTGTTAAAATATATTAATAAGGTTAATATTCATAGAGTAAATTGTGTTTTCAAGATAATATATGATTGTACATGGTAAGGGGTAAAATAATGTAAAATGATTAAATTATGGTGTAATGAAAAAAATTTTCCAATTACATTATCTCCAATCATTTTTATGGTACATTTAATTACTCCTATATACTATTTTTTTTCGTTTTGAGACACATCCAATGAATAACGACATTTCTCGTACATTAATGATTTTTTATTTGTTCAAATGCCACCCCAACTCACCTCTATGGGTGTAATTTTAAACACATCTATCAACACACATTTACATAATATTCCACATAATTAAATATTAAAAATTTCCCATAAAATATAATTTCGTATTTTTATAACGGTTATTCATACTAAGGATTTTGAAATACTTTATTTCAAAGATGGCCTTTAAGAGAATATTTTTGCCTTTAATGTAAGTGATATATTATTCTAACATAATTGATTGACTTAATTATCCATCAATTCATAAATATTATTCAAAATAATACTAGTAATTAAATTATGTCATTACAATTATAAAACATTGATATTAAAATAATATAATAGCACTTTCTTACTAATTATTTCATTATAACATGTTCTTGTTTGGATAGTTTTACCACCTATATAGATGATTTTATAACACATCAGCCATTAATACATATTAAGAAAAAATACATGAAATTTTTGATGAAAATGTTGACATAACATGTTTTCAAACTAATTGGAAGGTAATAGAGTTATTAAAGTTTGTCAATAAATTTAATTTTTTATTAAGTTAATTTTCCAAAAAAAATGAAATTTTATAATTAGAATATCATCCATCCCTATAAATTCTATGAAATTATCATATATAATTATAAATATTAAAAATAAATCTATATAATACCTATTACTATTCTAGATTTAACGAAAACAAAAGTATGAAGAAAGAACCAAAACCCTTATACCGAATAAATCATCAAAAAAAATATTATTAACATAGAAATATTAATATTATAAATAAATAATTACTGACTATGTAGTATGAATTTTTAAATGAATGACATTTCATGAGCCACGTTTTTCAGTCTATAGTCTATATATCATCATATATGTTAAATTCAACATATGTGATCACATACAATAAACACCTATGGTAATAAAATGAAAAGTATATTTTGGGGGTCTTCTCATGATCATATTCCTTTTATAAAAAACTCTTTGAAACATATAATAAAGGGATGATCTCATATAGTTCCCTTAGAATTGGAGCTTTAGTAAATAAACACTAATACACTTTGGGAAAACCTCATGTAGAGAAAAATTGAGATAACACCCGGATTTTCCATAATGTCCAAAAACAACAATGCATGTGAATTCATGGTCAAAAAATTATAAAACATACATTGAGTGTTTTTAAATAATTATATTTATCAATAAAATTCTATATTTATCACATATTTCGACAAACACATAAAAAAATAGAATGGAAAAACATATAGCTACATCAATTTTCATATTATAATCATCCATAAAATGTGTTAAATTGATATTATTATTAACACAAAGAATATATGATGAAATTATTATTCTTAAAAATTGATTCCCAATTTTGTCAATTTATTTAGATGTTCCATATAATCATCATTGTAAATTTTTAGCAGGTGTTTATCATAAATTCTACCACACAAATAAAGAATCTATATCTTTACATTCCCAAATTGTCAGAACCAAGGAAATTATAATTAAAATGTATTATGGTGGGATAACATGGATTTTCAAAAATAAAATTAAAAATAATAGCTTCTTCTCACTAATAACTATTTATTCCCCTTTGATAAGTCAATTTTCATTGTATTTCTAATGTATATGATTTATATTTACTCATCATTTGATCCATAGGATGTCATTTTATAATCCACCATAGTAGTATGGGTATTCCTTTGACCATTTCTCATCTTTCTCATTCTTTCATCAGAGGATGGTAAACCATTCATACAATGTTTTATATTAGTTCTAGTTATTTAACAGTTTTCACATATTTTGATATTCATGTCATCATTTATAGAATTATTCTCTTCAACTGTATCATTTTCAAATATCACCAAACTTGTTAATCTTGTATTATAATATTATGAATATTACATTATTTAGTTTTCCAATGACAATTGGTTAGGGAATATAATGAAACATCCTTTACTGATGTTCTCATATTATCTAAGGTTCACTCTTTACTATAAAATTCCTCACAAATTTTATTCTTTTCACATTTAGATTATGATAAATATCAGTTGGTGGGATAAAATTTAATATCTCATCATTGTGACATTATTTACTTCCTATTCCCAAGTCACCAATTTAAAATCCAAATTTTCATTGTGATTAATGTTCTAATGATGTTTGTGTCACTATGTTTTATTTCTATTAATATAATATCATCTTCAAAAAAATATCCAACATAATTTATGTCTCATTTATATAAGTTACATATTATAAATATAGGAATAATCATTATGAGCGAACACTTCCCATAATAATCAGTATCCTATAAACATTGTTAATTTAGACTAATAATAGTTCTGTTATGAAGCTTGTGGTATTTTCATTGATTTTTTTTATTCTTCTTATAATGAATTGTTCTTAATGATTTAGAATTCTCTTCTCTTTTGGAATATTCTTTCCAATTTTCTATTTTGGTCTATCTAGATTCTTTCATTTCTCGTCGGTATATATAGTTCATAAATAATAATAATTTAATGATATTAATTAAGTATAAAAAAAATTAATTTCTCTAGTATATTCCCCTCAATACCCTTTGATAGTTCTCCCTTATGATAAAAAACATTTCTAATATTTTATTTCATCTTCTTCAACTCAACTTTCACTAAATGACACACGTCATTTGCATTATATAATTTTACCACATCCCCATAATGTCTTTATTCATGACTCGACACCATCTTCAAATTTTAAACCATCATCTACTTATTTTTTTAATTAATGGATGATGTTTCATTATTTTTGATTTCTTCTCATCAATGTTAATTTCAATGTGATTCATTTAGTTTTATTTCCATCTGAATTACATTTCACACATAATATTTTATCACATTAAAATGTGTTCATTTTTACTAATATTTTTTTATTCTCTGATATGATCTTATAAATTTCATTCTTATTTTTTTCATTTTGTTCATGAGTTTTCTGTTTTCCATAATTATTTTAGGAATATTTTCAAGCATAACCCATTCTATTTTTAATACCTCAATAAATTAATCACATTAAAATGATTATTTTAGTTCTTTATTGTTATTTATAACTCAAAAAAAATATATCAGAAGATCATTCATATTGTAACTCAATACATGCTGATGAACATTCCTCCATTTAATTACACATCATACATACTTTCTTGGATTTAAACATATCCTAATTAATCTTTATGTACCTTTTCTATGACTTCATATCTTTTTAATCAAAGATATTATTAATAACCTTCTTGTTTTTAAAATTATCTGAAAAATGACCACTAATTTGTAAAATCAAATATTTGAGTGGTTATTTTACTTTTCCATTGAAACTATCTATTATATTTAATCTTATAAAAACTTTCACCATTTTATTTAATAGTTTTTCTATTTCCACATACATAGAATCACTTTATTGTAGTGATTCTTTGTTTCTAGATTTACCTTTCATCTTGTCCCTAGATTCCATATCATATATTTCCTTCGTCCTGAAAGTCATTAATTTTATTATTTAATATGACATGGAGATATTATTATGTTCATACAATAATATATTATATATGTATTCTAAATATGAATCATTCAGAAAAAATCTTTGATACAAATTTGTCATTAGTTTCTTCTCAACTGAATAATAATCCATCTTCTCAAATGAATTGAGGATTCTACTAACATTATCATTTACTATTTTAAACAAGTAATAAATAATTTAATCCTCACCAATTTTTATAAAGTCATATCATATTTTAAAAAATTACAAATTATATTTAATGACATCATGATTTCCTTTATATTTTATCACAAATATCATTATAGTTCTGGAGACCCAAAACATTATTGGAGAAATATTTTATAAAACCAAAACAAGTTCAATTTTTCACCTATCTGTTAATCACCAAGTTTGTATTATCATAAAATTACAATGGATAATTATCATCATATGATATATATACTATGATGGTTGATTATCTAACATTATTTTCATGTGATAAGAGATTTATTATCAGAGGCTAGGACACTATTTAATGATACATTAGACAACTAAAGATTGTGAAACATAATTTAGTTAATAATGACAATACATATCATATTTAATATACGTGATGATATATTAACAAAAAATAGTATGTGGGATATCTTTTGGCCTAATGTTTCATTTACTAACAATAATCCAGGCAATAAGTTCTGGTGAAGGTATGATGCCTTTAATAATAATTTTTTTGATTGATGAAAAGATCATATATTTTTAAGACTTATGTCATTGAAGATACATTGTTAAATACATGATAAAGAATAAAGATACCAATTAATTTTTTGGTAATTGAATGAATGGGTGTTATGAAATTAATGAAATATATATATTAGTTTATGGTGAGATTTTATGTCAAGGAAACACATTATTTCTTGAGATGTTAAAATAAGTTGATGTAAATAGTATTTTAATTTTACATGAGTAATGGTTATCATGGGATTTTCAGTTTTATAAATTGTTTATAAAATAATTTTAATGTGGATTATATAAAAATATATCCATACCATGTCATCCTTCATTTCTATTGCTAAATTAATCTTATAAGACAAAATGTTCGACCTCATGGGAGATCCTGCGAAAGAATTCTCGCATTATAGTGTATTTGGGATGTACTATGAGTTTGGACCATAGGTGTGCATGATTGCAGATGAGTGGGAAGGTTTATATTCTTGGAGGTCATGAAAAATAATGAATTCACACATGTTCTAGTGTGATGAAGTCCATGGTGGCATGAGTTTAATTTGTGATGGGTGTCAATCCTCATAGCTGGCACAATAGAATAAAAAGAATGATTATTTTTATAAAAAAAATTCATTTACATATGAAACCAATGTGAGAAAAAACTAGTCATGGTAACACATCATCCTTCATATAAACATATTTATAAAAAATAAGTCTCTTCATCCAGCTAATATAGAATGGTCAATCAATGATATGATCGCCCTCCTCCTACCACATTGAAAGGATTATTCTTGTCCAAGTTATATAACATTTTCATGTATTGAAAAATTATTTCCTCATCAAATGTATTTATCAAAATGCATAATTCAAAATAAATATGTAAAATATCATCTCATAATACCATAGAAATTTCGAAACTAATGATGAAAATGTACTTATAGAATGGACAAAAATGATTTTACTAAAACCCGATCCATGATTCCACCATTGATGATGATGTGTAATTGGGAAAAAAGGTGATAATGAAATGAGGTATGTTCATGAAGAGGGAATATGTATTTACTGACATTTTGATTATTGTGACCATATAAAAAATGGGTTTAAATTTGATGAAATAATAATAGATAGAATATACAATCCTCTTGGTTGAATTTGATAATGATATTTGGTTCATTAAGACCTATAATGAATATGGGAAAGAATGTATGTGAATATACACAATGAAGAATTAAGAAGATGTATGACATGGGTCCTTAAAATGAAGAAGCCTAAAGTCATTTTTTATCAATGCAATGACACCAGATGCCCAAAATCAATGACAATTTTGAATGATTTCATAATGAATGTAGTTTTTGATATAGTTATGATTAGTTTCACTCATCATATAGAATTTTTACATGAATGGTGACAAGAGAAAGACCTTTCCACTAGAGACGAATATGGAAACACTCAAACTCTTTATGTGATTTAAATGAGACTCACTATAAGATGGAAATACACAATTTAAAGATATTTCAAATAACCAAGATATAAATACCCATTATTCATTAGTGTATTTCAAATGACTAATGTAAATACATATTAATAATTTAGTTATAAACATGTGTACAATTAGAAAAATAAAAGTGTTTATTCATAAAAAATTTAAATGAATGACTTAAAATGAGTAATTAATTTGGTTTTTTATCATTGAATTATTGAGATAGCATGATAAATATTTTTTATAATAAAAATATTTGTATTAATTTGATGTGGATTTTTTGGAAAACATTTCCATATTATCTTAACATAGTGATACATTAATGTATCAAGAAGAAATATATCGAGGTTGCGACTTAACCAGAAAGAACAATGATTTTCTTGAGCAGTTTTCTAATAAACCAACTCATCAAATATATGTGATTAAAGCTATTTTTGAAAGACCAATTTACTAAAAAGTATCTTCAAGAATAAACATGCAATATATATTCCTCGAGATCTTGGAAAATGATCATCAAATGATTTTTCTATAGTGGATCAATCCATCTGAAGAAGAAGGAAAAACTGGGGTGTTTTACTAGTTTCTCTAAAATTTTCCATTATGGGGTGGTTTAATGACTGATAAGAGAATAAGGTGTCATTGTGTGGTATAACCTATTGGATATAGCTGATTAATGTTTTGGGGTTTAACTTTATTATAATTGAGGTGGTATATAGAATTACTATTTATTAACACCTTCATATATGGTGAAGAATCTATGGTGTGGGGAATAATCGACCAGACAATGAGTAGTTACTTTTACCAAAAATTATAATACATTTTCTTATGTTCCAATAAATTTTATTAATTATTCTTTGAAATTTTTATAAGAACAATATGAGTGGATCACATATTTATTCAACCACAATGTTTTAAATGAAAAGAGATATTTTAATAAATAAAATGGGGTTCACTAATAAAAACCACCTCCTAGTGACGCCACACTGATTCGGGTTATTAAATATTAAGTAAAATAAATATAAATTACTTTCTTATGTGGATGAATAAAATAACAAAATATATTATAGAGGATGTAATAGGGTATTCAATAAACTGTAAATCATATTTAAGAGTTTATTTTTCCTCAATATTTATTTCATTAATTAATATTATTTATTTTCTATGAATTTTATTCTCTGATTTCTATCATCAGGCTCTTAATAGAAATTATATTTTTTAATTCCTTTTGTCCAGAGTAATTTCATTTTATTACCAAAATAATATTCTTTGACTGATTTCTAACTTTTAAAAAATATGATTATTATGAATAATTCTTATTATCTATGTTAGATATTTTTTATCCATAACAATATTATACTTGTATAAACTATTTTAATTTTAGGAAAAAAATTAAATAAGTAATTACTTCCATATGTATATCATTTTTCATTAATTCAATTAAAAAAAATGTTTAAATAATTTAATTAATGTGGATTTTTTTTAATTGTTAAAAAAATTAGTTAAATTTCATAACATCACCATAATAGTTTGTATATACTACTACACATTCCATATAAAGTACCTTTATTTTTTTATAGTTCCATTCATATATAAATTATTATTTAAATCGTTTTCCAAAATCATTTTTTTCATTTAAAAATAAATTTGAATGTTTATTATAACAACATTTTTTTCAATTTAATTAAAATGGAATGAAAATATGTCTATTGATTGCTCTTCAATTTTTATCTATATAAGTTAAATATCAATAATATCTAGAGTTATGATTCACTTATCTCCACCAGGTTACCTATCTTCTTTGCTTTGAATATTTTTTCTTATTGATTATTGGGTATTATTCGTTATAACATGTTATTTTATGTTATATGATACCAACTGAATCTTTTTTCTATATCTTTATCATCCCATGGGATAATAAAGATTTTATGTATGATTTATTTCATGATTAAAACTTATTTAGGGTTTATAATTATGTTATGTGTTTTAGTATAATTTTAAATTTTTTTAATTAATTAGGTTAAACATTATATGTAATGAGATAAAAAATATATGCATGGACTTGATAGGGATAGATATGCATATAATTTAGTTCATATACATGATGGAAATATCTAGGATCATAATTTTATGTGTCAACATGATGCAGTTATTTATGATCCCAATGTTATGTGTATAGATTTTTTAGTTAGTAGTGATAAGATTGTTATGATTTCACAGGCTATTGTTTTTTCCACATTCGATAATTATGTATTCATGGATCATAATGATTTTCAAATATAAAAAATTTAATTTATATGTTTTATGTTTTTATATCATCTCAAGTGATTCAATCATATGGAACAATGATATTATTTCATTATTATGATATTTATCCTATATTAATGTTTATACAATTTATTATACCTATGATAAAGTCTTCATGAATTGTGTATATTTTTTTCAGATAATATGATTTTGATATCACACTTTTTTATGATTAATATTTAATTATCCAAATATATAATGGAATAAGTGTAAAAAATCATTTATGATGTATTTTATAAATGTTTTTTAAGATTCTTTTTACCCCATGATCCCACAAACGTGGATCTGGTTCCCATTAACAAATAATTTTCATAAGTGATTTGATAAAATATCCATAAACATTAATAACACATTTTATAATAAAAGTAATGAAATAATTGAATTACATATATTTCCTTGACCATTTAGATTTATAGGTATAAATTAATAGGTTAAACAATTAACTAAAAATATCCATAACTTTCTAATTTTATGATATATTTTTTTCAATATAGAGGAAACTAGTTAATCAATAATATGTCATCACAATATCCAAAAAAACTAAGAGATATTATATAATGTTAGGATTATGATGTGCAATATTATTCATCATATCCTAGGAAAATTGTTTAATGAGAAGGGGTGGGTTAAAATGTTTTCTAATGGAATAAATACAACTGATCAATAAAAGGAATAAACATTATTTAAATTTATGGTTAGATTAGATGAATAATTAAAAGGCCATCATGGAATGAAAATAGAATAAAAATATATCAATGTATACAAAATGGAATAAAAATATTTCAGGGATTTAAAAATGTTCTACTTAGTGATGAAATTCATATTTGTTGATATCTAATTCCATTCCACAATCCAAGACATAAATATCCTTTACAACAAGAAGTTTATGTTCAGGACAAGTTCCTTGGAAATATTACGTTATGGGATAATATACAATAAAATAAACAAACTATAGTTCTTTATATGACTTAAAAATTCATTTTGTTTCAATATAAATTCAAGGAACTCCCATATCAAGATTTATTCAGAAGTATTTTTCATATGATATATTAATATATTGATACATATTTAATTTTAAAATAATAGACTATATTAGAATAAAAACATTTGAAACAACAAAACTTTTACATGGATATAATATAAGGAAAACATTCATTTTAGGAAGACATAATCAAATATATATATATATACATTTTAGAATATGATTTGTATGATGTATTGATCAATGAGTATATAGATATGTCAATACTAGAATAATGGGATCATTGGTTTTCCGAAAAATAAGGCTAATGATTATAAAAGAACATAAAAAATACTTGAGAATAATTTTTAATAGTTCACTATGTGGTAAGAATGAATGTTTCTAGAAAAAATTACAGTAAACCAAATATTAAAATACATTTATTGAAATATACCCAAATTATATTATATATGTTAAATATAATTATCATAACCAAATGAATGAATATTGTGTCTTCAGGAAACCATTCCACTGATGAAATAACCCAATCAACTACCAATAGAATAAAAGAATGTGATTTTATTTATAATTATATGAAATATAGGAATTATATAAAAAATTAATGTTTAGTAATTATGACATACAAAGAAGAAATGGTTGACCAAACATGTTAAGACTCAATGATTTTGAATTGAGAGCATGAAAACCCTTAAGACAAAAGAATTTTTAGAATAAAATCACATTAAATGACATGATTTCCTTTCAAACATGAAATATCATTAATAATGAATGAATCACACTATGTACTATTAATGATGTATTATATGAACCATTCCAAATAAAAAAAATGATAATAATAATAATACATGATTATATGATACTTATAGACAATAGGCCTCTACTCTGTATTATTGTAAACTCAACTATGATATAACAATCCTTTAGAAGACCATAATATTATTAATAACATATAACATAATAATAATTTAAACACACTACCCTTTTATAATTATTTTTTATCTTATATTAAAAATATATTAAACTATTATAGTGTTTATTAATTATAAATTTTTAAAATAGTTAGTAAAAAATCTTGTACACACATAATAAAGATTGGATCGAATCTCACAAATTGGTTTTCGTTGATCATTTCTAGATCACTAAAGATATATTAAAATCATTTATAAATTATTTCATAATTTCATTTATATATAATGGAAACACATGAATACATCATGTTAAAAGAAAATCAAAATGAAATATTTTTTGATGTGTTTAATAATATAAATGTTATATATTAAGCATTTTCCAAAATGATAACAATAAAATTATATAATTGTTAAAAAGATAATTATATATTGTGACGTGTTATTTTTGTTACCTTAACTTTTATAATCATTTATGAAATGACCATTTTAACACTATTTACATAGGTGGTTAAATCGGTCAAAATGGAAACATATTATAATGAATAAATGTATAAGAAAATGTCTTTAGATAATGATTATTTGACTATTATAGAATATTCAATTCACTGAGAATCTATCAAATCCAAAAAAATAATATATATTATAAATTAAAAGTAGTTATCCACCCAAAATCATAATTTAAATGACATTAAATTAAATTTTATATTGTTTAGGTTTGAAATAAAAAATATTGGATATCGTAATTTCTTTTACTAAAATAATTAGGTATTTTTTAAATGAGACTCAATAATTTCATAAAACTAAACCCTTCATAGATAACAAATAAATTTCATTATTAAAAATAAAACATTTCAAAAACAATTTTTAACACTATTTGAATGGAATATTGACGAAAATATGATTTTGGTTTATAGGCTATACAAATGATTTTATCATAGAAAAATTTCCTAAATCGTGATCATTGTATGAAAATGATACTGATGGGAAGTAACCATGGGTGAGTGACCATGCTCCATGAAGAATTAAAATCCCTAAATTATAATTAATTCAATTAACAAACATTACATAGATTCTTATTCATACCCAATTCTGTATAAACTAAGGTTAAATCTATTAGGTTGACCAAATTTCCCCCAAATTCCACTAGTTAGAAAATAATACTATGTAGGTTCAAAATATGATAATACATATCCGGTTTAGATACATACTTTTAATAATCATTATAAAAAATAGGATAACATCTCCAATATAAAATCATTCCATATGTCTTATCTATTTCTAAAATTTGAAAAATGGATCAAAAAATATTCTGAGACCACTGATCTCCATATAAGATAATTATCATTTATCTGGAATAATAAAAAAACTAATCCATAATCCTTAAAAGAAAAAAACATTAATTTAATTTAATTGAAATCATAATCTGACAATGGGACATCTTTTTAAATTTATTTATTCATGTAATCAACCTTAATGGTGACATATTTTTTAACTTAATCAATTATTTTCATCAACTTTATTAAATAAAAATGGTTGTATCCAATGGGTTCCTTATTTTTCAATAAATCATTTAATAATCCAATAAGATATTTAAAATAACACACTAATTATGATGTATTCTATGAAAATTAAGGGAATTTATAAAATAGTTATAAATCAATGTACATTCATGTAATACTTCTTCAAAATGAATTCTTTCAATTCATCATTTTAAAAATGGATAATAACATACATGATTTCAGAAATAACACCATTATTATTTTAAATCATCACAAAAATAATGAAATATAAACTATTATTATTCATCCAAGAATATCGACCACTAAAACAAGTTTATATTCTATTAAAACATGTTTTGATAAAATTTCATCTAAATATCTACTTTTTCAAATTTATCATATGATCATGATATAATATATCATATATATAAATACTTAATATTTGTGTTATAAATCAATAATATTATAATATAATGATATATTCATTAGAATTAATTGGTTAAATTCCAATATTTAATGATTTATGCAATACATTTGAGTCAAACATATTTTCCCCCAATAATATGAAATGAATAAGATAACTAGTAAGAGGGCTCCATAGAATTGAAATAGTGTACTTGAGGCACATTTATTTCACCACCAAACAGAATTGAAAAAATAAAATATAATGAAGTGGACAAAAAGAGACACTAATATTTGAACCTGGAAACACAATTCTCATATAACTAACTATAAATCATCATTAACTGAATCAAATGTTTGATATAAGAATCACAACATGGTGATCCCTAAAAAATGATTAGAAGAAGAAAAATCACAGATGCATGAAGTGGATTCTATGTTCCATGATCACAAAAAACTAACCTCTATGATCCATGTAGTTACTTCCAATATGAAATAACAAAAATACTTTAGTAATGATATATATCATAGAGAACCAATGATTTAATTAATGAAAAAACTTCCCATGAATTTCGGAAAAACTGAGAATTGGTAAAAATAGAAAAAATATCATTACATTTGGAATAAAGAATAAATATGAACATTAAATCATTCCATTATGAATGTGAATTGATGGAGTTACCATACATGAGATATATAATGGTCATTTATCCATTTCAAAATTTTGAAACAAAATATATTACATCAACTATGAATTGATGATAGGTTCTATGGTTTAATGGAATTGTACAAAACAAGTATCATGACCTAACGAATCCTATTCTATTTGTGGTTGATTGGGAGGATAATTGGAGATAAATATTTGATATATAATTCTAGGATATTATTTATTGTCATTTCACCATGATGGTTGATGACAACCACCCTCATGTTGTGGTCAAGGACTCTTTACACCCTAATGTAAAAAAACACGTTTAACCCATCAAAAAATAACAATGATCATAAATCCAAACATCAAAAATTTTGAACATAGAAATAAAATGAAAACAAAAGCACCTTCCTAAAATAAAATGTTATTATTTTATAATTCTCCCCATCGTAGATGGTTTATTTCACTATTAAGCTTCATGGGAATAATTTGATGAATAAAAAAGAAGAGAGGTAAACAAATCTAGAAAAAACAATGAACATGAAACATTAAATGGATCCATATTAAAATAAAATTTGTTAGGAATAATACATAGGGAATTTAAAAAAACCAATGAAGAGGATACGACAAAAAGTCTATAATTATTAAAAAAATTAAACCATAAAATTTTCCAACAACTATCAACTACTCAATAATTAATATCAAACCATAAAAATAGAAATCAACCAAGACTGCCGCACATATGAAACCATCATACATAATTTGATAAATTAATATAATTCTTGAAAATACTAAATTTGTTTATTAAAAACAACCCAAAAATGAAGCATGTGACAAAAAGAGTGAAATTAGAAATCATTTTTTAAAAGACCTAAACAATAGAAATATAGTTTATCCATAGGCCATCTAAGAGTAAACTTTGACCACATTATATGATCAAAATATTTCATACATTCCAATAAAAAATAATATCATTACTTACAGTAACTCATTTTCACACCAACACATCCCCATTATATACTATGTTAATCAATCAAAAATTATTTTTAAACCAATATATGGTCTATGTAAACTTGTTTAAAGAGAAAAAAATATCATGACACAATAATTTCCCAATAAACTACAACAAAATTGAGAAATGTAAAAATGTTCATGTAATTTTATGGACACATAAGGATCATTTATAAGGGATCCAACAACATCTAAACAATAAATTATTATTTCCTTTCACAACATACATCATTACATGTGGAATATTCTTCCTCAACAAAAGATAAAATAATATTATTTCCCTAAGTGTGTATGTCTCACCAATATGAATTATCATTTAAGAGAAATAAAAAACATTTTACATGTGAATTTTGGTATTGATGGTATACCCATAATATTGAATTTTATTACTATCAAATATTATCTAACACATCTCATTTAGAAATTGAAAATTCAAAATTATGAAATTTGAATATTTTATATCATGAAATAATATTATTACATCAAGGAGATTGAATATAAAAACTGTAATAAGAAAGAAATATTTATCACTGAAAAAATTAAGGCAAAAATATAAAAAAATCCTTATGTCATAAGTTCAACCAGAAGAATAGAATTAAATCATGGAAAACTAAAATAGTCTTCACAAAAAAAATAATATCAATAATTAATGAATCAAAAATAACACATACTAGAACATACTAATTTATGTTATGTTTTTACACTATGGTCTATGGATATAGATGGATATGTTATACATTTTCAAATTACATTGTGTTCATAGCAGAATATGACCCTTGACCATGTTGAGGTGAAGAGATAACCAGACTGAACATCTACATGTGACACATTTTACCACAAACACTATTTCATTTATGTGCCTTCATAAATGTCTTTATTTTATGGAATCCTTTTGATAATTTTATGAAAAAATTTATATTTTATTCTAAAGAGTAAACCTTGAACAAAATGAAATTTAATTTCATTATAAATGTGGTCTAACATGAGACTCTAAATTTTTCAATTTCTAGAGCTTCCTATAACACATATAGGGATAAGATAAATTCCCAATTCCTATGATGCATCTACTATGTCCTCAATATCATTGAATGAATGCATTAATAATTCATTTTAATTTTAGATGAAGAGAGGAAACACCACCTATGAATAATATGAAAAAATATTCAAATAATACACCATCGTGTTAATTTTTTTCGATGTCTCGATGAGTTGTATACCACACCAAATAAATAAAAATATGTGTGTAATCTAATACCTATTTATCTTCTTAATATAGAATGTAAAATCCCATATCATTCACTAACATTACTATGTTGCAAATGAGATCCTAAATGAATCATTTACCAAATTCTACCAAAGATTAGTCATATTTTATCATATCATTCGTTACCACCCTCAACTAATCTCATTAATATATCATGTGCATGAATGTCATGAATCTAACTGTAACTCCCCGAACCCAGTTACCCAGACTCGGTGCATTATTTTAAAACATTGGCATGATTACAAAGAATCAAGTCACAAAGGACCAATCTGTTTAGAAGTCTTGTAAAATATATTACATATATGAATGTTACATTGCACATTAATACATGCAAAACAACATAAATAATCTTTATGAATGCCATTATTTCATTGGATTAACCATGCATATCAATCAAGTTAAAATTCTTGGAATCCTAGAATAAATAAAACATAGAAAGGGTGAGTTCAAACGCAAAGTAAGGGTAAGAAATACAACAGAAACTTTCATAAATAAGCATAATCATTTTTAAGGCATTGTAAAAGTAAAACAAAATTTATTTAAACATGAACTTTAGCATAATATGGAAAAAATAAAATGAAATAATGCCATTTACTTATTCATATGGATATTCTACTAGTAGAATAATCACATGCAACATCACTAACCACTTTCATAATGACGGAATGCATAATTCCAGACTGTCATAACCACATAGCGAAGGCCTCGTGCCAAGACTACAAATAATATTTTTCCCTGGCCTTGTGTCAAGACACTAGTTTGTCTCATTAGACCTACCGATGCATCGAGGAGCTATAGCGGGCTCCACCCATCAGAAATTAATTCCAATGCATTCCCATATAAAAAGGATTAAACATAACATAAACATTCGTATTAAAACTAGCATATGAAATGTCAATACTTTCTCTATAAAACATGAATGGTATAAAAATAACACATCGACGGTCAAACATATCAAAAAACCTTCAATATAATATGGAAGTTTTGTATCATAATAAATCAACTTCAAATAATCTTAAAATCCATCAAAGGATGTTGACATAGATGAAATCAAAACTATTTGAGAGAAATATCACTTTTTTTGAAATCATTTAAAAGTCACACATTTATAAATAGAGTAATTTAAAAGTGATTTTTGAATCAAAGTGTCCCATACCACTTTGAAAGTTTTGAAAATAAATATCATTTCAAAAAATTAATGTCCATATAAATAAATCCTTAAAATGATTTTGAAAACATGGAAATTAATTAAAAATATTTATAAAGATAAATCTTTTAAACATTTAAAATTCTGATCTTGATAAATAGTACCTTTAAAAAATTCTTAAAATATTCATTTTAAAATCATTTAAAGGTCACATAATTATTAAATAAAACATTTACACCGAAAATATTCTTATAAGATTGTAAGGGAATCTTTGAAGATTTTATAACAGCGGAAAATAGACGCACCCGCCGTATATGTTAAAAACATTCTTACCTTAATTATGTCCAAAAGGTTAAAAAGAACCTTGTTTGGAAAACGACAGAAATATTCCTTTATAAACCAACTATAAAAGTGAACAGGGGTATTAATGACTTTGACCCATATTCTAGTGAATATTAAAAAAATGTTTTGAAAAACATTTTTAAGAAACATGGATGTGGAAGATAACAAGATCCCAATAGATTATTACATATAAACAACCTCGGATAATGAAGATATTGTGAAATTAACCCTTACATTATACTTTTACTTGGTTGAGGGTAAGTTAACCTCTTTTATAATGTTGAAATCATTGTTATTAAATTATACAATAATCATATACATTAATATGATATCATATATGATATTTTAACATTGATTTGTTAGTAATATCTTATAATTATCGTCGTTTCAGGTGTTAACTTACTCATTTTATTGTATATGTTTTGTTATGAAAGTCATGTTTTTAATGGATATGTTTTATCTTAATCATATCCAGAATGATATCAAGACCTTATATACTATTATTAATCATCAAATGATAATTAAACTTGAATGGATACGATGGAGAATGAATCTCATCGCGTTCGTGGAGACGGTAGTCCGTACGTACACACGAGCAACATTATAATTATATTGACATTAAAACAATATATAATTGAATGGTATATCATATATAAAGAATCATTATCATGTTATATTTATTATTTACATGAATTAGACATCCTTATTATACCCATCCAAATAAAAATCTATTGGATAACAATTACACCACGACTTGGAGACGGTAAGCCGTATATACGCACGTATGATGACATGTCATTCAAAAGATGGATAGAATACAGAATATGGTTCTACCATATTTATAATAATATTACAGTATATATTAGATACTGGAGTAATTATTTTAGAATGGAAATAAAAAATAAAGAAGAATTTGACGAAGAAATGAATTTGAAAAGGGTGGTGAAAACATTACCTCTTCTTCGGGTTCTTCCTTTTCATTTGATCAAAAGGGCTCCATAGGATAGCTTTATGATCAAACTAATGCCTCTAGGATGTATTGGGGGAAGTTTATAGAGTATTTGGGCAGGGTTTAGCCGAACCCAAAGGCTTTGAAGGTGTGAATTATTGATAAGGGGGAGTACCCTTTTATAAGAGGGGTGGGGGCAACTTTAAAAAAGCTAGAAATATTTCTTTATAATAAATTCATATTCAGTTTATAATGTCTACAAAGTGAATTATTTAAATTTTGAGTTGGGTATGGGTCGAAAACCACTCAACCAATAGAATTTATACAGGTTTGGGTCACTATATTTACCTTATATTTAAGTACAAACTCTTAGTTAATTAGTTTCACTTTTACAATGTCTCTTTGTATTTTTATATTATATGGTTATTAAACATACTATATACATCAATAGACCACCAAGTGTCCCATTAATGATACACCTATCAGGATATAATTCTCTTGGACGAACCTTAGTTTTTTAGGAATTTAATATCAATTAATAATATAATATTTGTTTTAAAAACTCTTTTATGTCAATTTTGACACTATTCAATAATTGATTTTTTTGAAAATCATAACAGAATGATTACTTAGAAAAAAAGATAATTAATTCAATAATAACATGTAATATTGACCTATAAAATTATTTGTATTTATAAAAAGTCTCAAATTACATTTATTTTTGTATTTATAATATCTATTATTCTAATTATTCATTAATTAGGTAATTACTGCATCACCATTCTGTCATAAAAAATTAAATTATATAATGTCTAAAAATTATAAATAAACTACCATTACTTAGTAATTCTTTTTATTTTTCTAATGAATATTCATAGTCGAAAATCCAACATATATAACCCTATGTAAAAATTGTTTTGCTAAAAGATATATGCTTGTGTCATTTTTGTATTCATTTTAACTTAATTAAAATAAAGTGTCCCTATCACTTACATGTGGCTCCATGGGGTCCCAAAATCGATCCAATGATGCCCATGGTCGGACATGTATCAAAAAATAAGGTTAGGAAATGTTTTAGGGTAATTATTTATTATTATAATATTATTTTTAACCCTTATTTACCGGATTTACTTTTTAACCATGGTAAAAAAATATTTACCGAAGTAATTTTTCAAAATGTCTAAAAATAAAAGTTACCTATTTACACAATTTGGAAATATATATTCTAAATATGGAATCTATTTTTCCAAATTCAAATCACAGGAGTGGCAGAAATTAATTTAAAATTATTTCCCGCTGTCAAAATAAAAAGCGTGTTTTTAAGATATAATAACTATCAAAAGATTGATACCTATTTAGTTGGATTTAATTGTGAAATTATGTCCAATGAAAAAAATTGTATTAAATGTTAAATATATATTCTAAATATACTTTAAAACCACTCAAATTAATAATTTTTCACTATTAATTTTTTTTATTAAAAATGTTGTTTTTAATTAAAATTTAACAATTTTCTCTATTAATCAAAATATAAAAGTTATCTAAAAAGTACCAAAATTTCACCATAGGCAAAATTCGATAATCTGAATCCAAAAATGAAGTCCATTTTGAGAGATAAAATTTATAAAATTTTAAAAATTAGGAATTACTATTCATAACGGCTAGTTTGATTGGTTTTAGTGTGTGTTAGAACTCAATGTTGCGTACAACACACGCTATTGCATTATTCAAAGAGAAGAGTACTGTAGATGCTTGGGGTGTTACATTCTCCTCTCCTTAAAATAATTTCATCCTCATAATTTCTTGAATACTACTGCATGAAAAGACTCGGGTGGTTCTTCATCATAAGTTCCTCAGGTTCCCACATTGCCTCTTCTATCTTATGGTTTCTCCACAAGAATTTTACCAGACGAGTCGTCCGGTTTCTCAGTAATTGTTCTCTCATATCAAGAATCTTGACGGGCTCTTCGCAATTAGACAGATCATGTTCCAGTTCTAATTCCTCATAGGTGAGTACATGCATTGGGTCAGGCATGTATTTCTTCAACAGAGATACGTGGAACACATCGTGAACTTTGGAGAGACTTGGCGGCATTGCCAATAGATAAGCTACAACCCCAATTGGTTCTAGAATTTTGAAAGGTCCAATGTACCTGGGACTCAATTTACCTTTCTTACCAAAACTTATGACTCCCTTACAGGGAGATACCTTCAAGAAAACATGATCACCGACTTGAAATTCCAAATCCTTCCTTCGATTATCAGCATATCTCTTCTACATACTTTGAGCTGATTTGATATGGTTTTGGATTACCTTATCCTTTTACATCGTTTCTTGCACCAGTTTTGGGCCTACAAGTTTTCTTTCACCAATGTCATCCCAATAGGATGGTGTGAGACATCACTTTCCATATAACGCTTCATATGGTGCCATATTAATACTCTAATGGAATCTATTGTTATAGGAAAATTATACCAGAGGTAAATATTAATCCCACATGCCCTGAAAGTCAAGTGAGCAGGATCTCACCATGTCTTCTATGATTTGAATTGTTCATTCTGATTGACCATTTGTTTGAGGGTGGTAGGCAGTGCTCAAATGAAGTTCAGTATCCAAGTATTTCTGAAGAATTTTCCAGAATCGTGACATAAAATGGGGATCACGTTCAGAAATAATCGATAGGGGTACACCACGAAGTCTCACAACTTCATTAATTTATATTCTTGCTAGACGTTCCAGTGGTTATCTTCTATTATAGTATGAAAATGTGCTGACTTGGTAAGACGATCAACAATAACCCGTATTGCATCATTCCTTATAGGAGTATTTGGTAGTCCCAAGACAAAGTCCATCGTAATATTGTCCCATTTCCACTCCGGTATGGGAAGAGGTTGCATGACTCCTCCAGGCTGTTGCCTTCCAACTATCACTTATTGACAAACCATACATCTTGACACAAAATCAGAAATCTCCCTCTTCATGTTTTCCCAAAAAAAATGTTCCTTCATATCTCTATACATTTTGGTGCTCCCATGCTGTAAAGATAAATTGGAACTATGATCATCATCCAACAATTCCCTTTTTAGATCAGGTATATCGGGAACACAAAGCCTCTTCCCAAATTTCAAAATTCCTTCTTCATACACAAAGTCTATAAATCTCCCATCATTCACAAATGTAATATTTTTTTGAAATTCATCATCATCGGTATGAGAACTCTTAATCATTTCTAGTAAAGATGGTTTGACAACCATTTGAAAAAGATTTGATGCTCCACCTTCCCTGGTTATTCCCATGTCCATATTCACATGATCCATGAAAATTGGATCCCTTTCAATTATCATATTGTTCAAAACTCCATGGACTTTTCTTCTCAAAGCATCTGCCACCTTGTTTTCTTTCCCCGGGTGGTAGAGTACTGTACAATCATAATCCTTGAGTAATTCAAGCCATCTCCTTTTCCTCATGTTGAGTTCTTTTTGTGAGAAAATATACTTCAAACTCTTATGATCAGTATAAATCTCACATTTTTCACCATAGAGGTAGTGCCTCCATATCATCAAAGAAAATATCACAGCTGCTAACTCAAGCTCATGAGTAGGATATTTTTGTTCATGAATTTTCAACTATCGTGATGCATAGACAATAACCCTATCATTCTGTATAAGGACACAACCAAGTCCTTTCTTCGATGCATCACTATAAATAACGAACCCATCATTCCTTGATGGTAGAGTAAATATAAGAACATTGACTAATATTTTCTTCAGTTCTTAGAAACATTCTTCACACTCTGTTTTACAAAGAAATTTAACCCCTTTACATGTGAGCATTATTAATGGGATAGCCAATCGGGCAAAATTCTGGACGAAACGTCGATAATAACCTCCCAAACCAATAAAACTGTGTACCTCAGTTATACTCGTAGGTGCCTGGCCATTCATGGATTTCCTTGGTCTTAGAAGGATCAATAGATATTCCATCTTTAGAGACAATATGTCCATGAAAAAAAATCTTTTGAAACCAGAATTCACACTTGCTGAACATCCCATATAATTCAAGTCTTCTCAGAGTCTTCAAGATAATGCACAATTGATTTTCATGATCTTCATAGATTTTGGAGTATACCAAGATATCATCAATAAATACCACCACAAATTCATCAAGATATTCCTTTAAAACTCTATTTGTCAGATCCATGAATACAGAGGGTGCATTAGTCAATCCAAAAGGCATTACTGTAAACTCGTAATGCCTGTACATAGTTCGAAATACTGTCTTCAGAATTTCTTCCTTATGTCCACACAACTGATGGTATCCAGATCGAAGGTCAATCTTTGAAAAGTATTGAGATCCATGCAGTTGGTCAAATAAATCATCAATGCGAGGTAGGGGATACTTGTTCTATATAATTATAACATTGATCTCCCTGTAGTCGATACATAACCTCATAGATCCATCTTTCTTTTTAACAAAAATAACAGGGGCTCCACATCAAGAAACACTAGGGCGAATAAATCCCTTATTACTCAATTCCTCTATTTGTTTCCTTAGGTCAACTAATTATACAGTGGAAATTGTATTAGGGGTCTTCGATATATTAAATCAATGGAAAACTCATCTTCTTGTTCTAGAGGATGTCCAGGTAGATCGTTCGGAAACACATCTACATATTCTTTCACAATAGGTACATCCTCTATTTGAGCATTCTTTTCCTCACCCATAGTCATTTCATTCTCTTCCTCCCTAATAATTGAATTTAGTTGAGCTACTAGGGGTGGATCTAGATAAGAATTAGGTGGTGACGATTTTTCTCTAAAGATAAGGTGTTCCTTATCATCATCATCAAAAATTGTAACCTCCATCTTTCAATAAATCTTCGCATCATAGTCCAAAATCCAATCCATACCAGGGATTATATCAAACTCAATCATAGGTATGACGATGAGATCAGTGGATAAAGAACATTTATGTTCTCTAATGGGTATTATTTCACAAAACTTTGTTGTAATGATAATTCCCTTAGGAGTTTTAACTGACAACTCACATGTTAACTCAAATTGGAAATATCTAATTTTCGTAGCAAACTGGGAAGATATGAAACAATTTGATGATCCAGAATCAAATATTACACTTGCTAAACTTGAGGAAACCATTAAATTACCTGCCACCACGTCTTTTGGAGCTTCTACCTCAGCATTAGTGATAGCATAATCTTTTCCTTGATCCCTTGGCCTTTTCTAATATAAGTTCCCTTGACGCTTAGGAAATACATTTTCATAATTTCCCATCTCCCTGAAATTGTAGTGTCAAACATCATTAGCTTCCTTCTTCCCCTTGCAATCACAAGCATGGTGGCCTTTTTCACCACACATGTAACAGACTCTCGTTCCTTTTAAGCAAGTACCAGGCTGATTCTTCCGACATTTACTACAGGATGGATATTCAACTATTCCCTTCTTCTGTTTATTTCCATCCCAGATTGATCAATAGATATCTTCTTCTATTTCTTTTCTTTAAAGTCATATAACATAGAGAATTCTTTTTCTGTCTTGATAGCATATGAGACAATGTCTTCGTACGACGAGAAGGATTGTGAGACTACTGCTCGACAAGGAAATGGTTTTAACCCATCAAAGAAATGATCAATCTTACTTCTTGGGTTACATATATAATCTCCATCATACCTTGCTAACCTTGTAAAGTTAGCCTCATACTTTGCGACATTCTCATCCTCCTTTTGTCTCAGACACAAAAATTCTCTTTCCATATCTGCTCGATGGTCACGAGGAAAGTATTTTTCTAAAAAAGATATTTGATCTCATTCCATTCCATATTTGATACTTCACCATCTTCCTTCATGTTTTTAATCAATTACCACCATTGATTAGCATCTCTAGTGAGGTGGTAAACTACCATGATAACTTTTTCCCTTTCACTAAGTCCCAAAGCCTGAAATATTTTCTCTAGGGAACTTACCCATTACTCAGATACTAATGGATTTTTATCCCATTGAACATTGGTGGTTTTTTCCTCATGAAGCGATCTATCATTAATCCTCCACGCTGCGGATCAGGGTGCTCTATACAGGTAAGGTTGTTATTCATAACCTAAGTGAGTTTTCCCAGTATGCTGATTAGCTGATCGGCACCAATTGCATCACCGAATCCTATATAATTATCTTGATCAGGAGGGAAATCCCTACATGGAGTGTGTGCATTGATACAGTTTCCATTTCTTCCACTAGGTGCCATTTCTAAACAATGGCATAAACTAGATCAGTTTATGAATCAAAATACATAATTCCATACTTATAAAACACTTAACAAAAATTGAACAATTTATGGATATAATCCATAATAATAAAAATGTTTTCTTTGAGGAAGTATATACTCACATACCCTTCATAATGATTTGAAAAGAAAAAGAGAGTTATCATAAGAATATCCCCCAGGAGTGTCGTAAACATGAGTGCAGTAAGGCCCATTTTCATGCACTAGTTCTGGTTCGAGTCCAGCTCAAAGCGGTGTTTTTGGGTTTTACCCCTAGGTACATCTGTGCTAGAGCCGTCTCTACCTTCTCTTATCTAGACATGGATGTATTTCTCAGAAAACTCACAAAATCTATACAATACCAAAATTCTAGGAAGTTCTTCTATACTAATCCTCAAAGTCCATCTTAAATCTATGTGCTCTAATCAAGGTTTATCTAAATCTAGCTTCCAAGGTTTGTACTAAACTTTCTCTGATACCAACTATAACGCCCCAACCCCAGTTACCCAGAGTCATTGTATTATTACATGACATTGGCATGATCATAAGAAATCAGGCCCCGAAGGACCGATCAGTTTAGTAGTCTTGGAAAATAGATTACATACATGAATGTTACATTTCACATTAAGACATAAAAAACAACATAAATAATATTTATGAATGCCATTTTTCCCTTGACATAAACCTGCATATCAATCACAATACACTTCTTGGAATCCTGGAAAAAATAAAACATAGAAAGGGGTGAGTTCAAATGCTCAGTAAGGGAAAGAAATACAGTGGGAACATTCATAAATAAGCATAAACATTTTAAAGGCATTGTATAACTAAAACAAAATTCTTTTAAACATGAACTTCAGCATAATATGGTAAAAATAAAATAAAATAATGCATTAACTTATTGACATGAATATTCTACTAGTCTAATAATTACATGCAATATCACTAACCACTTTCATAAGGATGGAATGCATAATGCTAGACTATCATAACCACATAGACAAGGTCGCGTGCCAAGACTACAAATAAGTTTTTTCCAAGGCCTTTTTCCATGACACTAGTTTGTCTCATGAGACCTACCGATGCATCGAGGATCTATAGAGGGATCCACCCATAACATATTAAGTCCAATGCATTCCCATATGAAATGGTTTAAACATAACATAAACATTTGTATTAAAACTAGCATACTAAATGTGAATACTTTCTTTATAAACCATGAATGGTATAAAAATAACACATCCACAGTCAAACATATCACAAAACCTTCAATACAATATGGAAGCTTTGTATCATAATAAATCAACTTCAAATAATTTTAAAATCCATCAAATCATGTTGACATAGATGAAATGAAAACTATTTGAGAGAAATATAACTTTTTTTTTGAAATCAATTAAAAGTCACACATTTATAAAGGAAGTAATTTAAAATAGATTTTTGAATCAAAGTGTCCCATACCACTTTGAAACTTTTGAGAAGAAATATCATTTAAAAATATTAATGTCCTTATAAATAAATCCTTAAAATCATTTTGAAAACATGTAAATTAATTAAAAATATTTAGAAAGATAAATCTTTAAAACATTTAAATTCAGATATTGATAAAGAGTACCTTTCAAAAAATCATAAAATATTAATTTTGAAATCATTTAAAGGTCACATAATTATAAAATAAAACATTTACTTTGAAAATATTCTTATAATCTTGTAAGGGAAGCTTCGAAGATTTTATAATAGTGGAAAATAGCCGCACCCACCGTATAAGTTAATAAAAACATTATTAACATAATTATGTCGAAAAGGATAAAAAGGACCTTGTTTGGAAAATGACGGAAAGATTCATTTATAAACCACTTATAAAAGTCAACAAGGTAATAAATGAATTTAACCCATATTCTAGTGAATAGTTAAAAATTGTTTTGAAATACATTTTTAAGAAACATGGATGTGGATGATAACGCGATCCCAGTAGATTATTACGTATAAACAACCTCAGATAACGAAGAGATAGTGAAATAAACCCTTCCTTGTAATTATCCTTGGTTGAGGGTAGGATAAACTCCAGTATAATGGTTAAATAATTGTTATTAAATTAAAAATAATCATATATATTAATATGATATCATATATGATCTTTTAACATTGATTTGTTAGTAATATCTTAGAATTATCGTCGTTTCGGGTGTTAACTTACTCAGTTTCTTTTATATGTTTTGTTATGTAAGCCGTGTTTTTCATGGATAGGTTGTATATTAATCATATAAAAAATGATATCAAGTCCTTAGATACTATTGTTAATAATCAAATGAGAATTGTACTTTAATGGATATGATGGGTAATGAATCTCATCGCGTTCGTGGAGACGATAGTCCGTACGTACGCACGAGCAACATTATCATTATTTTGATAATAAAATAATATATAAGTGTTTGGTATATCATATATAAAGAATCATTATCATGTTATATTTATTATTTACATTAATTACACATCATTATTATACCCATCCAAATAATAATTTATTGAATAACAATTACACCACGACGTGGAGACGATAATTCATACGTACGCACGCATGGTGACATGTCATTCAAAAGATGGATAGAATACTGAATATGGTTGTACAATATTTATAATAATATTACAATATATAGGAGATACTGGATTCGTTATTTTAGAAAGGAAATAAAAAATAAAGAAGAAGTTAAAGAAGAAAAGAATTTGAAAAAGGGTGGTGAAAACATTACCTCTTCCTCAGGTTCTTCCTTTTGATTTGATAAAAAGGGATACATAGGTTGGCATTCGAATTAAAAAAAAGGCCTCTAGGATGTATTGGTGGAAGTTGAGATAGTATTTGGTCAGGGTATGGCCGAAACAAAAGGCTTTTAAGGTTTTAATTAATGAGATGGGAGAGTACCCTTTTTAAGATGTGTGAGGGGAACCTTTGGAAAAGCTAGAAATATTATTTTATAATAAATTCATATTCGGTTTATAATGGATAAAAAGTAGATTATTTAATGTTTAAGGTGGGTATGGGTCGCAAACCACTCATCCAATATAATTTATATAGGTTTGGGACACTATATTAACCTTATCTTTAAGTATTAACTCTTACTTAATTAGTTTCACTTTTACAATGTCTCTTTGTATTTTTATATTATATGGTTAATAAACATACTATATACATCAAAGAGACCTCCAAGTGGTCCATTAATGATACACCTATCATGATATAAGTATCTTGGCCTAACCTTTGATTTTTAGGAATTTAATATCAATTAATAATATAATATTTTTTTAAAAACTCTTTTTTGTCAATTTTGACACTACTCAATAATTGATTTTTGTGAAAATCATAACAGAATGATTACTTCTAAAAAAGACAATTAAGTCAATACTAACATGTAATATTATCCTAGAAAATTATTGGTATTTATAAAAAGTCTCAAATTACATTTATTTGGGTATTTATAATATTAATTATTCTAATTTTTCATTAATTAGGTAATTACTGCATCACCATTGTGTCATAAATAAATTAAATTATATAATGTTTAAAAATTATAAATAAACTACCATTATGTAGGAAATATTTTTAGATTTCAAATTAATATTTATAGTCAACAATCCAACATATATAACCCTATGTAAAAATTGTTTTTTCTAAAAGATATATGCTTGTGTCATTTTTGTATTCATCTTAACTTAATTAAAATAAAGTGTCCCTATCACTTACAAGTGGCTCCATGGGGACCCAAAATCGACACGAAGATGTCCATGGTCGGAAATGTATCATCTAATAAGGTTAGGACACGTTTTAGGGTAATTTGTTATTATTATAATATTATTTTTTAAGCCTTATTTACCGGATTTACCCTTTAACCATGGTAAAAAAATATTTACCGAAGTAATTATTCAAAATGTCTAAAAATAAATGTTACCTATTATACACAATTTGGAAATCCTGATTACAAATATGGAATTGATTTTTCCAAATTCAAAACATAGAAGTGGCAGAAATTAATTTAAAATTAATTCCCTCTGTCAAAACAAAAAGCATGATTTTAAGATATAATAACTATCAAAAGATTGATACTTGTTTATGTTTGGTTTAATTGTGAAATTTTGTCTAATGACCAAAATTGTATTAAATGGTAAAAATATATTCTAAATAAACTTTCAAACCACTAAAATTCATAATTTATCACTATTAATTATTTTGATTAAAAAAGTTGTTTTTAATTAAAATTTAGTAATTTTCATTATTCATTAAAATTTTAAAGTTATTCGAAAAGTACCAAAATTTCACCTTAGGCTAAATTACATACTACGAATCCAAAAATGAATTACATTTTGAGAGATAAAATTTTTAAAATTTTAAAAAGTAGGTATTTCTATTCATAACAGCTAGTTTGATTGGTTGTGGTGTGTGTTAGAACTCGATGTTGCATACAACACACTTTATTGCATCATTCAAAGAGAAGCGTACTGTAAAAGCTTGGGGTGTTACACTAACCATGATAGATTATTGATGCGTAATCTCAAAAAATCTATTCTCAAACCAATTAAAATATTTCATTTATTCATTAGAATGTTTTCATCCAAAAAATTTTCACAAATTCATTATTAGTAATACATAGACATGACTATTAAATCATGGTATGAGGGAGAGAATTAGAGATTTTATTATAGAGCATATATAGAACCTGTTCTAGGAGAATCTAGTTCATCTAATGTGTATATTAAATTATAAAAACGTTTTAATTACTGTAAAAATATAAATCTATCAAAATAAAGATAATAAATCAATCACACATGACATGAGAGAAAACATAAAACAGACATAAATCATAATATTGATCAGAAAATAAATCATAAATTAGAAAATACATAACCCAGAAACAGAGGTATTAAGTTTGATTTTAGAATAAAATTCAATATTTTTATAAACCATGGTTATATAAGATGTAAAATCTAAAAGAAAATATATTTTTTAATAGGTTATTACACTCATATGAGAAATTTTAACGAAAAAAGCATTATCAATGAAATATTTCAAAAACCATATTTAAAAATATGTTTCATAAGACATATTTATGGATAAAAGTATTAATATTTTTAATATTGTCACGACTCGTCTTCTAGGGCCCATGAAGTGACTACCCAAAACCCACCTTCCATAGGCCAGGGGATCGTGACTAGCACCAATGGCATAAATACCAAAAACTGGGAAGGCATTTCCATTATAAAATATAACTCACACAAAAAAGTACGAGCAAGAAGTAAAACACTATGAAAAATTGTATACAAAGGAGTGAATAAATGTAAAAGGGGTTGGAAATACAAGTGAAACTTTAATGTACAAGTACAATGGAAACAAAAGTACAACTAAAGAAAAGTAAAGCAGCTACTGGTTTGTCCTATGGGGTTTCTACCTAATGGGTAGGCACAGATGGAATCCTCAGCACTCCATGTTTGTCAGTCTCCTCCTTGAACTGACTCGTTGTAAGGTCCACCTCTAGGTACTTTCCAGTCCTGCTACTCTGATCCTCAGTCAGTGATGTCCATCGTCTGTAACCAACACAACGAGTTACAAGCATAGCCCGTGCAGGGGTGAGTATAATAATACTCAATAGGATCCCTGAGAAGATAAAGGTCTGACAAAATCAAACAAGGATAAACCACATAGTATGAAATCAACAGATAACCCTGATTAATTATATTCCCATAAATATACCTATGTTATCAGGTAATCCATCTCAATATTGAGATAAACTCAAAATTTACTTATTCAGCTCAACCAGGATTTTTATTCACATTATCGAAACCACGACTACTAGAGAACTCCTCCTCTGTCGAGTACAGTGGGAATTCCGCAAACTACCAGGCACTTCCCGCTAACCTTGTTCTGCTAAGGTACTCATTTTGTCGAGTACTATGGGTCTGCTTCAAACTACCTGACACCCCTCCGTTATTGGTCTTCCGCCAATTACCAAGCGCTCCGCCAAATACCATGTAGAGGTACTCCTCATGTATTTTACCATGGGTTTGTCGCCAACTACTAGGCGCTCCTTCGCCAGGGGTCTGCCGCCAACTACCAGGAACTCCCCACATTGTTAGTCAAATAACTCTGAGTCAAAAAGGTAAACCAATCATCAGAGGGTCTCAACGCAACATACGGTGTGTCAATCATATGCCCAATTTTTGAGTTGTAATATTTTTAATCATAGGGGCCCGATTGGATTCGTGTATGATCCAACATGACTATATATCAACATTACCCCGAACTCTAGTGGGGTACTCTAAAATGGACTGTTACGTTCCATGAATACCAGTACCTTTAACGGTTCATGAAACGGATGTTTGGTGCCAAAGATATGGCTAGAGGAAGTAACAATCAATAGTGGGAATGGGCGCGGTCCGACCCGGTCGGACCGACTCAGCCCAACCCAAACTAGGCCAACTCGGTCTGGGATGACCTGGTTAGACCCACTATGTTAGACGCGGCCTGTTGGGCATGTCATCCCGCTAGGTTCATCCCAGTCTTCTTGGACAGGCCTAGGGGACGGCGAGGGTGGATTGACCCGGAGGCCGCCACGTGGGTGGCTTTGCTAGGTGGTCGGGGCCGGTTCGACCAGCACCACGTGGAGCGTAGCTCGGGCGGCTCGGCCTAGAAAGCTGATTTGGTTCATCCAGCGACACCGTGAAGGATGATGTGTGCCGACTTAGGTGTCCGGTATGGCTTGCCCAGTTCAGCCCGGAGCCGGGGCGTGGGCAGGCTGCGTGGGATGTCAGGCATGGCACGAGTAGGCTGTGTGGGGTGTGGTCTGGCCAGCGGGGCACTGAGCAGGGTGCCGGCATGCCGCTCTATGCTTGGGCAGGCCGGAAGGGCACCAGGCAGGGCACGGGTAGGCAGACGGGGTGCACGAGCAGCCCAAGGGCAGGCAGTGGGCAGGGCGCGGGCAGGCCAGGGGGGCACGCGGGAAGCATGCCGGTAGGCCAGCGGGTCGCAGGCAGTGCACTGGCTCGACCAGAGGTGGAAAAGGATGCTAGGGTGTTGTGCAGTTCATGGAGGATGCGGGTAGCACATCATGGGTTGTTGTCATCTTTGTCTCCTCATCTTTGTTATGTCTCCATACCGAAGGACGCCCGAAGATGGAAAATCGACGGAGGATGTTGGTCCATGTTAGGTTGGCAGCACCCTCCGCGTTAAGGGAAGAATCAATTGGATCATCAATATAAGAAGTTTATCATTAACACATCCACAACAAACCCTTTATATCTGACGAATAAGATAAGAAAATGTACAACATCATCAAGTAATAGACCCCCTACTTGGATTGTCGGGCGTCGACGATGAGGTCGCGAGAAGAAGACGTATAAGATCTTTGTTTGTCCCGTTAACCAAGAACTTCAAAAATCATGTTGCGTCAGCTCATTGACGATGCTCCACATCGGTACACGTCTAAGGAAGAAGTTGAAGAAGGTCATCATTCGTCATTCTTCGTTGGAGAAGACGTAATCCTCCAGGTTTTGGGATGGATTCACTATGTAACACCCCTGTTAAAGTTAGACATAAAAAAGCTAAATGTTACTTCTCATGTACACAAGGTGCACCATTCTTTTCGGGAGCCTATCTGAATAGAACTCCGTAGTTAAGCATGCTTGTGCTAAAGTATTAATCTGGATGTGTGATCTTCTGGGGAGTTTCCCATGGGGTGTGTGAGTGAGGAAAAACCACACTAAAAACATTTGTTTGCCTATGGAAAAAGTCATTAGTCTGATAAGAGACCCTAGTGAGTAATAGCCAATGGTTTTGTTGGGAAGGAACCCAAGGTATTAAAGGAGACCCATGGGGTCATATGATAAGGTTAAAGGCCCGAGGAGGCGGGTCGTGACAAATGGAATCAGAGCCAATACTCAGCCGGAAGTGCTTAGGCACTGCCTGGGATTGAGGATTGGGGTCCACAACAAGGGCATTATGGTTTAATGAGGTGGATATTTTAACACCCCTGGAAAAAGTGAGACATAAAAAGATAAATGTTATTACCCATGTCAACAAGGTGATCGTTTTTTTCAGGAGCTTATCTGATTAGAACTCCACAGTTAAGCATGCTTGTCCTGATGTAGTAATCAGGATAGGTGACCTTATGGTATGTTTCCCTGGGTGTGTGTGAGTGAAGAAAAAACCAACTAAAAGATCATGTGTTGGCATGTGGGGAAATTCATTAGTCTGATAAATGACCCTTGTGAGTAATATCCAATGGTGTGCTGGGTATGTAACCAAGGTATTTCAAGAGACCCATGGGGTCATATGGCAAGGTTCAAGGCTCAGGGTGGCAAGTTGTGACTAATATCACATGGTATGATGAAAAAAACCACTATAACAAGGTATCCCAAATCCAATAATCATTTTAAATAAAAAATATTTTAGCACAACATGATTCCAAACCCAATATTATATTTAAAACATTTTCCTTTGATAAATCTAAGAAATCTCTATCTCTTTTCCAAAAAAACAGGGTTTTAATATTATTAATGTTAACATATAAAAACCAATAATGGATATAAAATTAAATTAAAAAAATACATATAAGGAATTTTAGATACACATAGATCTTACAAATGATTTTGTTAGCCATGTGACAATAGTTAGAAGTCCATTGATATTCTGTTATTGAAGGTTACATTATCTATTATTGGTTTTACAAATAGTGAGATGTGGTGTGAGAACATATGAATTATCACATGGTATGATGAAAAAAATAACAATAACTAGGTATCCCAAATCCAATAATCATTTTAAATACAAAATATTTTAGAACAACTAGATTCCAAACCCAATTTTGAATTTTAAACGTTTTCCTTTGATAAATCTAATAAATCGATATCTATTTTACAAAAAAATAGGGTTTTAATATTATTAATGTAAACATATGAAAACAAAAAATGGATATAAAATAGAACAAAAAAATTTATATAAGGAATATTAGATATCCATAGATTTTTTATATGGTTTGGTTAACCATTTGACAATAGTAAGAAGCCCATTAATATTCTTCTATGGAAGGTTATATTATATTTTCTTGGTTTTACAAATTGTAAAATGTGGTGTGAGACCATATCAGTTATCTCTATATACCAATATAATCAAATGAATCTAGAATTCATAACACCAAAAGGATAAACTCAAATAAAAATTAATTAAAATCCAATGTTCTAAAAAATTACTGGATTTGACTCGAATATTAGACATTCTCACTATTGGAAACCATTGAAAGACAATAATTGTATCAGATTGATTATGAGAAATAACCTCTCATGTCAGAATACTTGAAATCTGAAAAAAAGACCACTAACATATCATATATGCTATAATATAATGTAAAGAACCTCATTTGATACAATTGTTTTCTAACAAGACAAAATTACCATCGAATAATATCTCTCAATTCACTTCTTCACTAGTCCGAAGGGAATTCCTAGTCCCCCTGCTCCGGTGAAAATAAACATACATGAGAAATATTGAAATAGGAAAATTCCAACCAATCTACAACAAAATAAATATATAAAAAAATGAATGAAATCAATATATAAACTATGGGATCTATAATATAAGGATACAATTTATAGGATAATATATCCAATGATTATAAAAACTAAAAATATAAGAATATACCAAACCACCATCCTCATAATTTGTATACAAGGCAACACTCCTCACAACACCATCAATTTTGGACCACAATGATATTCAAATATATAATCTGTTGATGATCCTAAAACAAATTAATATATAGGCATGATATAAAATTTCATTACACTATCACCCTATTATACAATTCATATGACAATAAAATTGAACTCCAAGATGATGTTTTAAATCAACAATACCTGATATGTTTTAAAATTGACATTATGTAATAAAAGTATTAGTATTTCCCCTAAAAAAGTCATTTTAAAAAACCAAATCTTTTTGTAGTAAAATAATAATATAATTTATCATATTTGAAATATATTGATTTTTAGTTTCCAATATTTTTAAATTTAGATTAATTATTATCATCAGAACAACTAATGGTCGTGGTGAAAATGTTGTAGTATTTAAAATTTCAAATTATATTAAATTAAACAGCGAATGATGTAATAGTTTATATATATATATATATATCTATATTTTATAAATAACCCACAATTATGTAGTTATGGTAATGTTATTAAATTCATGATCAATTTAATTTGGAATTCTATACATTAAGAACGAACATCAAGAACATTTCTACCACTATAACATCTCTGGTATTTATAGAAAAATATATTTCCAAATCTAATAATATATATGAGTATGATATTAATTTTACTTTAAATGGGAATCATTTTTCGATAGATTATGTGACATGCAACAATGATCTTCTCTGAAATCTTACGGTGCCCACAACATTGAGGTATAATAAAAAATAATTAAATGTTATTATTATTATTTTAAATGGTTTTAAACACCTAGATGTTATTTTGGAGGGATGCACATAACAAAATAAAATATTATTACACTTTTATGTGTTTTTTTACATTTATCAAAAAAATATTAAAGGATTTAAATGAGAATGAATCCAATTTTATCCATAAAATAGTCTAATATTTTTAATGCTCCTTTTAACTGCCTTTTCATCAAAAAAATTATGAAATTTTTTTCACCATTATATGTTCCATTTTAAAAAATTACCATCTTATTTGAAATCATAACATTAAAATTTACTTTTGATTATGTTTAAGTATTTCCTAATAGAAATATTATTTAATGAATGTTGAAGAATACAGCATTTTAACCCAAAACTACATTTTCTTCTAATTTATTTATATAGTTAGATTTTTCTTTTAATTAAAATTAATGTGTAATTATATTCAGATTTTACAATTAAATAAAATTTTCAACATTGGATGTAATTTAACATTGAAATTTTATATAAAAATATGTCAATATTTTGATGTTTATTACATTTAAAAACCCAATTTTCTCGTTTTGACAAAAGAAATTAATTTATAATTATTTTTTGAAAATTTGGTGTTTTAAATGTTAAAAAATTGATTCTATATTTGGAATCATAAGTTAAAAATTATTTTAACATGTCCCTTTTGTTTTTAGATATTATGAATTGTATCATTAGGAATTAATTTTATTTACTATATGGTTAAAGGTTATATAATGAATAGAAGGTTAACAAAACAATATTATAATAATATTAAACAATAATAACATGTTTCCTAATTCTTTTTTATGAGCTATTTATGACTATGATCACCCTTGGATGATTTTAAGACCCCATGTAGCCACATGGGTGTGATAATGACATTGTATAATGAATAATATATTCTAAAGAGAAAACATAACATAAACACGATTCTTTTGACTATAATGATTTCAACGTGGGGTAATATAACTTATCTATTTTACTATAAAAAGTATTTAGAAATATAAAAATATTTATTACATCATGGTATTATATTTAAAATTTTTACATTAAATAAATAAATTTATTTAAGACACAAAGATGATCCGGTGATTAATTTATTAATGAAATATTTAGATAAATGATATTATAAATGTTATAAAAAATGTGATTTTAATATTTTTCACCCTTACAAAAAATTTCTGGAATATTATGACATGTTATAATTATTTTAATTTTGTTTTTTAATGAATCACGTTTTTTGGACTTTAACGAAATCAATTACTAAATAGTGTCAAAATTTAGATAAATGATTTTTAAAAAAAATACCTTTTCATAAATTGATATAATATTTTTAAATATATTGATTATGCCAAATAAGTTATATAATGTAAAAAATTTCACTAATGATCCACATGAGGATCTACTGGGGTTTTATAGTTACCATATTAACCATATAGTGTAAAAATACAAGAAGACATGGTTAGAGTTATTTTATTAAACTAAGGGTTAATGTCATGGGATAAGGTTAAATTTGTGATGTAAATTTGTATAAAACCTATTTATTGTGAGTAATTAGACCCATATTCATATTGTCCTATAATAATATCAAATTGGAACTATTATAATTTTAAAATCAATTTATAATTAAATAATATTTCATTACTTTCCTAAAGTTCCCCACCTCCGTCTTATAAAAGACACCAATTATACCCCACTACTCACACCTATGAAGCCCTTTGGATTGTCCAAAATCTAATAAAATAATTCCCCAACATCCATCCATTCTTACTAGAAGCCTTATCTTCGGAATAAGGAAACTCAAGAAAGTGTTTTGGATCTAATCAAAAAGAGCTACCCGATTTAGAGGTAACATCTTCTGTAAAGATCATTTCATTTTTTTTGTTTCTATAATCTACTAACCTCTAATTATTCAATTATATAAAAAAATTATAATAAATATAATAGGATCATTTTATACTATAGTTTTTACATAAACATTTATACACCTCAATCAAATTAAATAGAATATATTGTTTCTATGTCCGTAAATCTAATGCCTCACGAAATAATGATTGTCCAATTTTCTCGTAACACCTATCAAGGTGGAAATAATTATGGGAAGTTATTTATATATGATATATATTATTTTTATATTTACCTTATGGTTCTGTAATTTTTATTTAGAACAAACCATTATGTGTTCCATGTTTTTAAAATATGATAATTTAATTTGAGGAAGTGTGGACTTCCACCCCATCAAAGCGATGTGATTCGTTCCACCATTAAATGGAAAATATAATGGATGGTTTTATTAAACCTACAATACATTAAAAAATAAATATAATACTTTTATTATTATATACATTTATACCATTTGATTATTATTAATTTAATTTGACTAAAAAATGAATCTAGTGTTAATGCGTACGTACGATCTATCATCTCCACGAATGGTTCATTCCATTTAATTTATAAACAAATTATGGATATTATAAATACATATATAATGGGTTTATTTTAAACTTAATTCATAAATAATATTTTTTAAGATGATAGAATTTTTACTACATGTACAATTTACATCAAAACATGTTCATTTTTGACTCGATAACCCAATATAGACCAAACATATAATATGAAATTAAATATTTATGTAATTAATATAACATGGTTTTTTATAGGTACACATGGCTGAATATTTGGGGGGGTGAATCAAGGTATAGAGATTAAAATTGATTTCCTTATGGATCTGATTCATTGTAAAAAACCCAATTCTGTCTTCCCCATTTAGCTATACAGGATCAAATATGAAATCTTGAATAGGACATAATGAATTTCAAATGGTTCACAATCACTAGGCTACACCGAAGGTGCATACAACAATTATGTGCCAATGTAAAAAATTAAATAGGTCTCACTACCAATAATTAGTATATTGTTCAATCAATATCCTATAATCCTAGGATCTCTTCTTTTACAAGGTCTAGTTTCTACTAACTGCATTCCCAAGGGTCACTCCCTTTGACTCTTTCTCTAGAAAACTACCTATTAAAAGGTTCACTATCTTTCTGTTCCTTTTCTCACTTTTATTGAATAATAATCCACTCACTGTTTGTCGACATATAGTTCAAACATAGTTTACGAACATGTAGGTCCCTTTATCTTCATGAATTCATGCATCCTTCATATTAGGTAGATGCTCTATTGATGTTTCTTTTTCATCAGCATATGAAATCCACCTTCCTAGTTACTTCTATGTACCGGAAAACACTTTATAAAACTGATTTCACTATATTGCATGTTTTCTTGGTCAAATCACAAATCACCTTGTTCCTCCTTGTACATTGTACCAGGTATGATAGGAAGAGCACCTCTTATTCATACCGGTTCCGATTATTTGGAAATCCCTTTATCCATGGACTACCTCCACGTACCGGGTACCCAAGCATCCTCTTCAAATCACAATATGTCCTCAAACTTTTCCCTATTGGTATACTACCTTCACAAACTACTTGTGTACCACACCATATTTTTCTTAATACCGAATTCCTTTAGGATAATGTTTTCTACAAAAACCATTAGGGGGATTTATTCGGAGTGAACCACTACATCCATCATAGAATTATCCCTTTTTAAAGTCATTAGGAAATTTCCATATTCTCTAAGAAATTAGTTTTTCTTTAATTATATTTAATATCTCTTACAATCAGTTAGATTATCACTTCTTATATAGAGAAAGATATCTTTAAAATACAAAAATCTAGCATTTAAGAAATCATTAATTTTTCACAGCCTCCACTATATATAGATCCTCCAGTTGTGAACCACACCCATTCAATGAATCATTTTTCCATGGAGGTCCTTGTAAATCCTTTTCCCCAATGCGGCCAATCTCCTCTGCCAATAGAAATATATGCACGTAACACATGGTATTCCAACGCAAACCATTTTAGGATTTTCAATCAACTCATTCTTATTATTCCCAATAGTAGTAAGTGATTAAAATGGAATAATAAACTTGAGAAAGGTTCTCGTGAAATTATAAAATATCCATCATTTATTACTCATGAATATAACGTTTTTACGTGACATTTCAGACTCAATGTAAGGACTTCATCTCAATATCATTTCATTGAATAATATATTATTTTATATATTCCCTTCTTTATACGATGTTTAATAAACAAATTTTTATTTAATTTCATTCAAAAAAATCTATTTTTTATAATGTATTTTAATAAATATCAAAATGGAATGTTTTTAACATATTCAGCTATAATGAATTCTCCTCTCCCTTAAACTCTATTTGATATCTGGCTTCTTCTATAACCCTTAATGTTTTTAAAAGTAAAAGGAATCACTTATTCCCTTTCTTGTGTTTTTTTATTAAAAATGGTTTTTAATTTAGATATACTATTTCAATATCCAGAAATGATCTCCTATGATTGAAAATGATATATTATGAGTGAATTGTTGATAATTTCAATATTTATGTGTTATGATTATATAACGCTATTTGGATATTTTATGGGTGGTTATGTGATAAACCATTTATGGGTGGTTATGTGATAACCCAATGATGAGTGGTTCTTTGATAAACCTTGGAAGAGTGGTTACATTATAACCAATAATGCATTGGGTATGGAAGTCGGTCGTATGGATATTGTATTTAGTGATATTTGTGGATGTCAACCATATGGTTATTCTGTTTATGTATGATCACAACCCAAGCTACCTTTATATGATATAGGTTGTTTTATAATTTTTTTCTTAATATTGTAGTTACTAAAGACTATGAAATGAGATTATATCTATTGAAGATTATTTACTACTTCATAAATGTGGAATGTCTTTTTATATGATAATGTATTCATGGTTTTCATGTTTCCAGAAGACTATCATTTTCTTTATTTATGTATCCCATACTGAGCTTTTTATCCTCATCGAATGATTTGGAATTTTTTCACTAGACTTAAAGAAGAATATGGGCATGGATGGGATCATTGAAATGTAATGATGTTATAAAATGAATAGATAACATGTTTCATTTTAATGATTTGTTATGTTTTATGAAAAAATATAAAATAAGTAGATGTGTCAACATGTAATATTTAAGTTGTTATGTATGAGTTTTGACCTAATTTTCAGAATCTCTACAGATGAAAATATCCACAATATATAGTAAATTTAACTTATTGAATTATCTCATGATTAAGTAATGTTTAAGGATGGGGACTTATAACTACCATCAGATAGTGGAAATTAAATATTAATAATATGTTCGTAAAATTACACCCATGTACCAGTAGAAACATTATTTATCATAATAGTAATTATTAAGCTCACACCAACCAACAATTATTTTTTATTGTGAAAATGAGCCAACAAATAAATTGGTAATATTATAAAACCACTCCCAAAATGTATTTCTAGATTTACTCAGTCTGGGACACATTCAATTTTCATTTATTCATCATAAATTATCTTTCATTGAAACTATTCCTAACATTATATCATATATTATAAAAATGAACAAAACTAATACAAATTGAAACTTTAATAGAATCTATGTCCAGTGCACACTATCTAATTTCCCAAAGCGGAATATTTGAGTAGAACCTCCACTATAAATATTTATTTAATTTATTTGGATGCTTTATATACTATTCATTGAATTTTATTAGAAAATCAATCTACTTTGATCATCGATATTTCATCTTTCATGTGTGAAATGAACATTTTTTTAAGTATTTTTGCACTTACATAACACTATTAATAGATATACAAGATGTCGAAAATTAATTAACCCAATTTCCTCTTTATTCTATAATTAATATCTCATAAAAAACACATTATTTCAATAATGTTATTAAAAATTCCAATACCATAGAAAATTCTCCAGTGAATACGTGATTCATCAATCAAAACAATCCCCAGTGTTATTGAAATGTATTAATCATTCTTATCTTGGGAAGATAATAATATAAAAGGAAAATAAAAAATATCAGCATCATCATATAAAATAATAATTATAAAATGTTTTTTAATGGTTCATTGATTTTTTTAGAATTGTATTCTTATACATTCATAAGAACATTTTTTTCTAATACCGTTTTGTCTGATTTGATTCAACTAATGGGTTGGTAATATTCTATATATTCCTCTTAGGATCCATTACCTAAAGTCATCATGATTTTATCCAATATATGTCTGATGGATATTTTTTTGACGGAGTCAATCCGTTTTCTTTTTTGGAACACAGATAATTACATATCAAAATATATCTTCATAAAGCTATTAAAACCTTTTCAATTAAAAAAATAATACAAATTATTTATTCATGAAAACATAAAACGCCTATGTATAGTAATTTCATGACTTTAATTATGATTGGATAAATTTTTGCAACATCCAAATAATTTTTTTCTAGAAAATTGTTATATGTCTGATAACATTGGAATCGTATTTTTTAATGAAATGATTCTATTTTATCAAAAATTAAATACTCAAATCACGCCTTCTAATTTTTTTTTCATATTAAACAGAGTTGTGAATTTTTAATTTTTATAGATTTTATAAAAAAACCTTTATCTTTGTCATCATAAATGACTCCATACATTAAATAAAATAATACGCATAAACATAATTTTTTGTGTCTTATAATATATAGTTTTACATCCTAATAGTTAGAATATGGTGTTCTATGACTATAGATCTATGTTCGATGATACATTTATACATACCTTCCCTCGTATGAACATAGTAATTTAGAAATCAATTTTCCTAGAAAACACTTATTTCTATCATCTTGAACATTATTCATTATATCAATCATATATATTCACCGAAAATCATCTTTTCAATGGTCTACATATTGTTCACTTCATTAAAAAGGCTTCATCCAAAAATTTATAATTCTGAAAACATTTTCTGTATTTGATTATGGTAGTGTGATCATCTATTTCGGGTGTTGATTATTTTTTTAAATCGTCTTGGAAACCTTCTAAAAATGATTCTAATTTAAACATGGATCATGAAATTTCTTATGATAGTAGAATCATTTTGAACATCATAGATCCTTATTACACCTCAAATGTATCCTAACATTGTTCAGGTAAGCATTCCTAAACTCCTCCACCTCATGAAATAAAAATATTTATTAACAAAATTCCCAAAATCCTCCTCTATTATATTATAATTTTTTTAAAAAAAATATGTGTTATTTAATAAATAAAACAAGTAAGAAATGTTTCCAAAGGATCGTTAATATTTGATTTTTTATTTGTTTTCATCATTGTGACATTGTTAATTTTTAACAACTCAAATGTGTTACAAATTATTTTTTAAAAATTTTATCAAATAAAAATAATTTTAATTTAATATATCGTATCAAAAAACAACTAGTTCATGGAATATTTTTAACTTATTTCATCCCCAAAATGAAATACAATATTTTTCATGAAGAGATAAACACCAACTCACTATTTCAATATAATATTTCCTCACCCGAATTTCACATTAACAATGGATTCAGATTTATTTTTGATAGCGTTTAACTATTTCTTATTTATTTTTACATACACTACCAATTTTAAAATTAAATGAATATTATGGTAGACAAATCTATAGAAATTTTATCTTGACTGTTATGGAGTATGCATTAGTATTTATATCTTTAATTCATTAAATCATTGTCCGAACATATATCTACATATAAGATCAGCAATTTTTTAATTTATATACATTTAATCAAGAGAAACATATCCAATATCAATATTCTTCTTAATTATTTGATTCATAATATCATCAAGATTTTATCCTGAATAATGTAAATGAGTTTTATAGAGAAGAATGGAACGTTTTGTACCACATAGAATCTGTAATTCTATTATAACTTTAATTCTGAAATATTCCAACTAAACATTCATCCATATTATTTTATTACAACCAATGGTAGAAGAAATATATTCTTATTAATTTATAATCATTAATTGGTAGAATTATATCGTACTCTACAATATGAAACAATATTCTCCCATGAATGGTTTTTATCTAGATATTGATTTTCAATCATTACAACATCAAAATCAATCTGCATCAGTGTAACAAATAATCGTAATGTCATAAAATATTTTATAAAATATACCAAATAATTATATATTATATTCATAATAGAGTTTTCCACTAGCTTATAGTATATTTGATTCCATTGATAGTCTGATAACTTGCCCATAGTGTAGCAATAAGATCAATATATGGGAAAGAATCATTATGTACTGAAATGCTTCCTATTACCATCATAATGTATTTACCATTCATATTTTACCAAAAATATTCTTTTCATTTTATCGTGAAAATGATGTGGGAGTAGATACTTAATTTGAGCTTCACATAACATTTTTTATCAACTCCTTATAATAATTTTCCAATTAGAAAATGCTACATCATTCCATTTTTGTCATGTAATCCAAGAAATATTGTTAATTCTCTGATAACAATATTTTTTTAATATTTGTTCATTTTTTAGTGATCAATTAATAAGTTTTATTTATATCTCCTAAAAAATAATATTTTCAATATAAACATTGAAAAAATTGTTCGCCTTTTTGTCTCGATAAAATACAAATTTATTTCCAAATCATTCTTCAAAAAAATTCATAGTCATTATGAAACTATAATTTTTATAGAACCATACCCAAGGATAGTATTTCAATAAATAAAAATATATAATTATCTAAAATAGCATTTTTCTAAACATGTCATGTATGATTCCAATAGAACACTAAATGACAACCCCTTCCTCAATCAATTTGTGTAAAAATTTTATTATTCATCTAAAAGAAAAACATTACAATACCTATGTATAGGGAGAAAAATATCATTATTATATTTTATAATCTCCAAATATAAGAAAATTTTATTTCAAAAAATGAACTTCAATATGAGAGTAAACATTAGAAACATATCAATCTTTATTTCTGAAATATCTCAATTTTATGTTAGCATATTTTTAATGAAATCTATTTTATACGAAAAAATATCCATGGAATGTCATGGTACTAGATACCATGTATCAATTTTCATAATCTAATTTAACTTTTCATTCATCACATTTTTCCACTCATTATATCTAATTTCCTATTAAACTAACTTCCGTTTCTCCTATGAGAAAATTTTTGTCTTATTCTATAATATTAATATTATTCTTGTCTATACAAGAGAATTCCAACATCCCATAATATTTTTGAACTAAACTAGCTTGTTTAATGAATGATATTTTTGTGATTCTATTTTATTTTCACTTTTTTTTCACATGATTCATTTAACTCATATTGTACATGTATCTTCTAATTCAAATAATCCCATTTATTATTTTTGTTTGATGATTTTGGGTTATCCTATATAAAAACTCCATCAACACTCGGTATGGATGTGGGATTATAAATAAAATTCAAATCATAAGAATACATAAATATTTTTTTATTAGATGAGTTTTTTTATCCTCATTATTTAGTTTAATTTATTTTAATTGTACCGTATCAATTTTCATTAAATATTCCAATAAATTCATTTTTAACATTACTATGATTGAATTCATAAAAAGGAAATAATTATTATGAGGTCTTTTTTATATATAATATATAAAATGGGTTCATTTCAGATTCCATTCACAAAATCCATCTTGTTTGTAATTGAATAAGAGTAATATCTTCTAATCTATAGAAAAGCATAGAATTTGTAAAAGTATGAAACACACTTTTTAACATTTAAACTATGATTAATTTCTTCCATTGCACTGCACAATTTTTTTGGAGTTTATGGGGATGTATATTTATGGTTGATTGAATTATTATTAATATAGGATTCAAAATAGTTATTTAGGCACTCCATTGAATTATTATTTCGAATTTTTACTATTGAAACAACCATTTAACATTTAACTATCATGATGAATTATTGGAACAACTCCTCATACATTGATTAATGTACAAGTAAATTTTTGGGGATTTATAAATCATCAACCTATAAATATCAGTGTGAACAAGAGAATTCATTTTTTTGAAATGATTTATACAAAATCAAATTTTAGAATAGCAGTTCTACATTTAAGTCATATTGTTTCAAATTACTGATCATTAATATTAAATTGTGGGTTTTTCTCATATCATATTTGTTATAAATATTACTAATATTTTTTTTGTTCATTATTCCCATTTCATTTATTAACAAACATATTTTCACCCTTAGTATATAATTAATATGGAATACAAGGATCTCTAATCTTGAGTGGACTTTTTCTAGTTCTTTCCCTCATAGATATAATGTTTCTAACATTTTGAACATTAATGGTACAAAAAAACATTCAAAAGATTATTTACTTATACTCATTCCAAGGTTTGAAAAAAACAATTAAATTCTGTTTGAGTGTATCGACATATAATATATCTTAATATTTTACTATTTGACCTATAATCTCAGCTATTCCTTGTTTTCCTTTGATTTTTATATATCTTATACCACTAAAGGTAACTAATCCATGCTCTAAATATTCTATATAATTCAAAATTTTAATTTACCAATTATTTGTAGTAAGAGAGGATTTTTTGAGTCCTTGGGTTCATCTTAATTTAATATTACAGATCTATTTAAATAATTAAATAACTTTTAACATCATTTTTATTTCTGGTGTCCACATATTTTCAGGCATGATAACCATTTCCTCGAATTGTTGTTATACATTGATTAACAATGTGACCTGATTAGTGACATAATCCATGAAAATCACAAATGAAATAAAAATACATTATAAATTAATATATATTTTTAATGGTATTTCCATTAATTATGCAAGAAACATTTATTGTAGATCTTTTTTATTATATTTATTTAAAATTTCTGAATCTATAATCCACGTATCCTATACTAGAGCATGTGTGTCACATTGGATCATGCACGACTACTGTAACATCCCAAGTATTTAATTAATAATAAGACATTATTATATATTTCTATTTATGAATTAGATAGGGTTTTAAAGGATTAAAATGAGAATAAATCCATTCTTTAGCATGGAATACACTAATATTTTTAAAAGATTGGTTTACCGCCTACTAATGGAGAACCATTTTTAATAAATATTTTGAAAATTTTATAAGATCTATTTGTCAAAATAAACATATTTTTTATTATTGAGACATTGAAATTTACATTGGATAATTTTTTGGAATTTTTCTGACAATGTTCATTTTTTAATGAATAGTGAAAATACTGCATTTTACATCAAAACTGCTTTTTCATCTAATTTAATTATATGGTTAGATTATCTTTTTAATTGGGTTTAAAGTTTAATTAGAATATATTTCTTCCATTTAATACAATGGTTTTCATTAGTATTAATGTCACTTTAGAATTGGGCATAAACAAGTGCCAAACTTTTCATAGATATTGTTTCTAAAAAACATGCTATTTGTTTTGACAACGGGAATTATTTTTAAATTAATTATTGAAATTTCTGTGTTTGGAATTTGGTAAAATGGATTACATATTTGGAATCATAAGTTCCGAATTATGTAATCAATACTCTTTTGTTTTTGGACATTATGAATAGTAATGATGGTAATTATCATTAATTATTTTGATTAAATAGTAATCTGGTAGTTAAGGATAATAAAATAATATCATAATAATAGAAAATGATCCCAAAATGTGTCCTAATACTACTGGTTGTGTCATGGACGACCATGGGATGCCTTGTGCCAATCATGGGGACCCCATGGAATCACTTTTGTGTGATAATGACTTTTTATCTTTTTATTTTTAAAAAAAATTAAATATAACAAAGAATGTATCACCTGAGTAAAACATTTTTAATTTTTTCAACATAAATGATCTATTGGACTATAAATAGTCATTTTAATTCTAAAATGATTTCCTACATCATATTGTTTTATAATTTATAGATATTAAATAAATTAAATTATTTATGACATCATGATGATGCAGTGATTACTTCATTAATAAACGATTTAAATAAAATTAATAGAAAATGTAAAATCCAAGACTTACACTTTTAAAAGACGTATTGGATGAGTATATTTCGAAAATTTATTACCTTATCATCGAAATACATCAATTTTGGACCTTTAAAATCCGAAACTCATTTGAAAATAAAGTAACATTCTATAACTTTCCAAGAGTGCCCCTCCTCTCCTCTTATAAAAGGCCCCCACCTCTACTTCCATACCCACACTTATCAAGCCTTTTTCTTGGCCAAGACCTTCTCTATTTAACTCTCCACATCCCTCTCTTAATCCTAGAATCCTTACCTTAGGCAAACAGCTCTTCATGAAAACATTTTGCTTCTAACCAAGAGGAGTTACCCGATTTAAAGGTAAAGACTCCCCTAATGTTCTTTTGTTTTGTTTTTCTTCTCAAACACCCTAAACACTTTTTATTCAATTATTTTGTAACAAAACCAGTATTTTTAATATAATAGGATGTTTTTATAATAATTATTCTAGCTACACATACACAAACCTACATCTAATGGTTAAAGAACGCGCTGTTTCCGTTGATGGCGAATTTATGCCTCACAAAACGATGATTGTTCAATATTATTATAACACCTTAAAAGGTGGCCATTAAGATGTAACTATATTTATATATGATATATAATATGTTTATGTTTTCCTTAATCTTCTTTATTTTCCATTTATGTCATACCTTTATGGCTTCCATTATGGGTATACACGATATCTTCATTTTAGGAAATGCGGACTACCGCCCCCTCAAAGTGATTTGAATCATTAATACCATATGTGGGATGTATAAAGGATGGAATTAATGATATTATATTTTAATTATAATATACCTTTATATCATTATGATTCCATTCGAGAAAATACGAAAAAGAAATGAAAGTAGCGTTCATGCGTACGTATAGCTTATGGTCTCCATGAACGGTGCATTTCATTTGTTGCCACTAACTGTTATGTAATATTGTAAATTCATGTATATACTAGATATATATGAAATATATTATATCTAAATCATGAATATAATTCTGGATATAATGGATATTTTACCACATGAACAACTTGTAATTATAAAGAGTTTATTTTTGACTCAAGTAACAATGATCAACAAAACGCCCATTATTAACATAAATAATTACATAGTGTTCATAACATGGTAATAAGTGACATAAAAGGAATAATGAACATGGAAAAGGTTCTTAATCAAGTATAAATTAACTCATGTTTATTATTTAGGATGTTAAAGAATGATCGAGTCAAGTCGGACCCGAGGTAAGGGACTTTGTCTCAATCTCCTTTCATTGAGGCATATTTTATACTATACACAACTCTCTTTTATACGGTGTGTAAACCCATTTTACATTTATGTCTAGTCAAAATGAATCTTTTTTTATATGAAGTGTTTTACTAAACGACAAAAGGAATGTTTTTTTGATGTACGTATGTGGTGACAACGAATTCTCCACCACCGTGACCATTATTTGAGTTTCGGCTTCCTCTACAAGCCATAACCTAACATTTTTTAAAAATAAAAAATAAATACCTTGTATTAATTTTCTTTTATTTTGCTATTGAAAATGGTTTTAATAATTTTTTTATTATATCATTGTGTTGTATTGATATCTTGTGATTGAAATGTGGAAATGATATGTTTCCTTTATGCATGTTTTATGTGATACGATTATGTTATGGTTATTGGGAATTGTTATGAAGACAGGTGGTTTCGTGATAAACTAAGGGCGGGTGAGCCCGATATAGCTCTCCAATGCATTGGGTAACGTGAAGGGGATAAAGGTTAAGGTTTCTCCGAAGAGATTTAGGGAATATACTGTGATGGGTATTTCAAATGTAAACATTAGGGTTACTCCCTACATAATAATGTTATGAATGCCTCAAGTTACCTTTATGTCTTATGATTTTTATGATTTATTCATGATTTTATGAGGTATGTTAAAATGATTATGTTTTATGAGTGAAGTATGATTTCATACATGGACTAATGTTTTCATTTCGTACTTTTATATCCCTTACTATGCTTTTTATGCTCATCCCATGTTTTTGAAATGTTTTTCACAGGTCAAGGGAAAGGTACATGATGTGATGATAGTGTCAAGGAAGAGTCAAGAAAGAATCCATGTCTTATTTTAAAACTGTTTCTGTTCATGGGGAAAATGAGTAATACCTTTTATATAACCACTTTGTTTAAATGTGGAATGTAATGCAAGATTTATGATCTATTTCTCTAGAACTCTAACCCTGAAAAGATCCTGAACGTGTATTCATGAAGTAACTAAAGATTAAGTAATGTTTAAGGCTGGGTCCTTATAGTTGGTATCAAAGGGAGGTTTAGATAATTTTGGGAGTTATAATTCTATTAAATAATTATCCAAAAATATTTTTTATGGTAAAATTGAAATGATATAGCATTTGAAGATTATCATGTTGCTTTATCTAAGACATGTTTGTTCAGAATGGTTTTTTGCAGAGGAAACAGAGAAGCAGTGCTAGGAAGGCAAACAGAAGGAAATGACCTTCTGAATCAGCATCCTGTGATGGTCAGAATTGAAACTGAACAGTTTGTTGTAGTGAGGGCGCAGTTGACTCAAGCGATAAATGGTGGTGGTATCCATGCACGAGACCAGCCAGATCAACCGCAGAAGAACTTGTCAGTGGTGGAAAATTTCATGAGGCAACAGCCCCCATCATTCAGAGGATCATCTGACCTTGTGCTTTCTGAAGGGTGGATTAAAGAACTAGAGAAGATTTTTGATGTCATGGGGTGTTCAGAAAATCAAAAGGTTAGTCTTGCTATTTACCGTTTGGAGGGTGAAGCAGATCAGTGGTGGGCGTTGGTTAAAAATATCAGGGACGCTGATGAGATTGATGATCTCGACTGGGATGAATTCAAAGGTATGTTTCATGAGAAGTATTTTCCTAAGGCTGTTCGAGTTAGGATGAAAAAAAAATTCCTAGAATTGAGGCAAATAGAAGACTTAGTGGCTGCCTATGAAGAAAGGTTCACTCGATAGGCAAAGTATGCTCCAAATTTTATCCAAGACCATGACAGTAAAATCAATCATTTTTACTCAGGATTAAAGCCAAAATATCGAAGGGCATTAGCTTCTCACGAGTTCAAGAGTTATGAAAATATTTTTCGATGTGCTGAGAAGGTGGAAATGGAGTTTGCCGATGATCAAGTGTTCTATAACAACCAGTGGAAGAAGAGACCGAGGTGGTTGGAGAAAGGAAAGAATTCTTCAAAAAGGTCTGACCGTAAGAAATCTTAGTTTCTAGTTTGTGATAAATGTAGTAAAAGGTATGCTGGGGAATGTATTCTAAATTTTGGAAAGTGCTACTGATGTGGTAAGATGGGACATAAGGCTCGTGATTGCACTGAAAAATATCACGGTGATGGTAAGACCAAATTTGATTTATATTTAGTGAAATGTTTTATGTGCAATGAGATGGGTCACTATGAAAACGAGTTTCCGAAAAAGAGGTCGAGTGATGGGAAGCATTTATACTACAAGCAGAAAGGGGTGGTGAAATCCTTTGCAACTACTTCAGCAGATGTCAGGCCATCAAATGAAGTTGTATCAGGTACTTTGTTTGTTTTGTCATATTATGCCAGTGTGTTGTCTGATTCAAGGTCTACACATTCCTTTATCTCTGAAAACGTTTCTAGTAAAATTAGAATACCATGTCAAGAAATGACTCCTAAACATTTGGTAAAAACACATAGGGTAAATGTTGAGGAAAAAAGAATTTATAAGAATCTTCTTATCCTTATCAGTGTAAAGAACCTACTTGCAAAACTTATTATTTTACCTCTAGTAGAGTTTGATGTTATCCTGGGTATGGACTGGCTCTCTATTTACCATGCTAAGTTAGACTGTAGAGCTAAAGAAGTTTCTTTTCAGAAATACTTTCAGTTTGTGTACAAGAATGAACCCTTACTGTTGATAACATATCAAGAGGCCGAGAAACTAGTAAAATATGGAAATGAATTTTACCTTGCACATATCATTGAAAACAAGGGAACAATTCAGATTAATGACGTGCTAGTGGTAAATGAGTATCCTGATGTCTTTCATGATGTGTTTCCTGGAATAATACTAGATCAAGAAGTTGAATTTACCGTTGACTTAGTTCCTGATTCTAAGCCAATTTCAAAACCCCCTTATCGAATGGCTCAAATTGAACTTTTAGAGTTAAAGGAGCAATTGCAAGATTTATTAGAGAAAGGTTTCATTCGACCAAGCACATCACCATGGAGTTCTCCTATTTTATTTGTTAAAAAGAAATATGGTTCAATGTGACTTTTCATTGATTATATTGCATTAAATAACATAACTATTAAGAACAAATATCCTTTGCATCATATCGATGATTTTTTTATCAGCTCCAGGTAGCTCAGTATTTTACAAATATTGACCTGAGATCATGGTACCATCAGTTGAAGGTAAAGGATGCAGATATTCCTAAGACTGTGTTTCGTACAAGATATGGACATTATGAATTTTTAGTAATGGCTTTTGGGCTAACCAATGCACCAGCTGTATTCATGGACCTTATGAATCTAATTCTCCATGAGCTCTTGGATAAGTATTTGGTTTTTTTCATTGATGATATTTTGGTGTTTTCTAAAAGTAAAACAAACCATGAAAGACATTTAAGGGTTATTTTTTAAACCTTCAAAGAAAAGAAATTGTATGGGAAATTCAGGAAGTGTGAGTTCTGATTGCAACAAATTTCTTTCCTGGGCCATATTGTTTCTAAATATGGGATAACTGTTGATCCTTCAAAAACAAAGGTTGTTGATAAATGGACAAGACCCACAAATGTAACTGAGATTCGTAGCTTCTTTGGTTTGGTAGGCTACTACCAAACCATTGTTAGAAATTTTTCATGGTTATCTAGTCCAATGACTAAGCTAACTCAGATAGGTGTTACGTTTATCTGGACAAAAGAATGTGATGATTGTTTTCAGGAACTGAAAAGAAGATTGGTGAATGCTCTAGTTTTGGAACTACCTTCTAGTAATGAGGAGTTTGTTATCTATAGTGATGCTTCATTGAATTTACTTGGTTGTATCCTAATGCAGAATGACCAGGTAATTTCTTATTCTTTACGTTAGTTGAAAACAAATGAGGTAAATTACGCTACACATGATTTGGAATTAGCTGCTATTGTTTTTTCTTTAAAAATTTGGAGGCATCATTTGAATGGAGTAAAGTGTGAAATATATACCGATCACAAAAGTTTAAAGTATATATTCACTCATAAAGAATTGAACATCAGACAGAGGAGATGGATGGATTTAATCAAGGATTACGATTGTACAATTTATTACCATCCGGGAAAAGAAAATAAAGTGGCAAATGCTTTGAGTCGAAAAAGTAATGCTTTATTAACAATGTTGTGTTGGGAACGTGATCCCTTGTTTAAGGATTTGATGCAATTTTCATATAAGTTGTTGGTGTAGGATGTTCTTTTGTTTTGTTTCAGGTATCAATGAAATCTTTTCTATCAGACAAAATTTAGCAACCACAGAAGCAAGATAGTGAGTTGCATAAAAGGGTAGAGCTGGTTCTGAAGGGTAAGTTTCCTGAATTCAACATTGATAATGATTGTGTTTTGAGATTTGGGAAGAGATTGTGTGTGCCTTGTGATTCATAGTTGAAGAGAGAGTTGTTATGTGAAGCTCATAGTTCTCCATTTTTAGCATATCTAGGAAGAACTAAGATGTATCGAGATCATCGAGAGTATTACTAGTGGGACGAAATGAAAAGAGATAGTGCTGATTTTACTGTGATGTGCTTGACTTGTCAATAGGTTAAAGAAGAGTGAATGTTACCTAAAGGGATGCTTCAGCCTTTACCAGTGCTAGAGTGGAAATGGGAGAATATATCCATGGACTTCGTTGTGGGGTTGCCGAAGACACCTCGAGGTAATAATGCAATCTGGGTTATAGTTGATCGCTTGAATAAATCTGCTCATTTCCTACCTATTCAAGATACTTTTTCCCTAGATCAACTTTTCCATTTGTATCTTAAAGAGATAGTCTGGTAACATGGAGTTCCTCTCTCTATTGTATTTGACCGTGATCCAAGGTTTACTTCTAACTTTTGGAAAGGCCTTCAAAAGTCATTGGGTACTGAATTAAATTTTAGTACGACTTTTCATCTTCAATCAGGTGGGTAGACAGAACGAATGATTCAGACTTTGGAGGATATGATACGTTCTTGTTTGATGGAATATCATGGATGTTGGGACCGACATCTTTCTTTGGTTGAGTATTCTTATAATAACAGTTTTCATTCTAGTATACAGATGGCACCATTTGAGGCATTATATGGGAAGCATTGTCAAACTCTAGCATTTTGGGATGAAGTAGGTGGAAGAAAGTTTATGGGACCAGAATTGGTATAAGAGTTGGCATAAAAAGTTCCAATGATACAGAAATACATGAGAACAGCTCAGAGTAGGCAGAAGAGTTTTGCGGACAACAAGAGGAAAGATCTCTCTTTTGAGGTAGGTGATCATGTTTTTCTCAAAGTTTTACCGTGGAAAAGTGTGATGCGATTTGGTAAGAAAGGAAAGCTGAGTCCAAGGTTCATTGGACCATATGAAATTCTGGAGAGAGTTGGATCAGTTACAAACTGAGTGGCTTTACCTTTTAGTTTATCTCAGGTACACAATGTTTTTCAAGTTTCAATGTTAAGGAAGTATATGCCAGATCCATCTCATGTTTTGAGTCTAGAGGTAGTTCAACTGGAAGAGAATATATATTATGAGAAAAAACCGGTCCAAATTCTTCACCACAGGGAGAAAGTGTTGCGCAATAAGGTAATTCATCATGTAAAGGTTTTGTGGAAAAACCACATGATTGAAGAGGCAACATGGGAATTTGAAAATGCAATGACGGATAAATACCCCCACTTATTCAATAAGTAAATAAATTGCAAGGACGTAATATTATAAAGGGGGGAAGGATGTATCGTCCCATGTAATTAATGAATAATAATAAAAATATTATCTATGTCTATTTATGAATTAGATAGTGTTTTAGAGGCTTAAAATGAGAATAAATCCAATCGTAAGCATGGAATACACTAATATTTTTAAAAGATTGGTTTACCGCCTTCTGATGGAAAACCATTTTAAATATATATTTTTATTATTTTATAAGCTCTATTTGTCAAAATAAACTTATTTTATATGATTGGGACATTGAAATTTACTTTGGATAATTTTTTGATATTTTTCTGACAATGTTCATTTTTTAATGAATAGTGAAAAATACTGCATTTTACATCAAAACTGCTTTTTCATCTAATTTAATTATATGGATAGATTATCTTGTTAATTTTTTTAAAGAGTAATTCGAATATATTTTTATCATTTATTCCAATTATGGTCATTAGGATTAATTTGACTTTGTAATTGGGCATAAACAAGTGCCAAACATTTCATAGGTATTGTTTCTAAAAAACCTGCTATATGTTTTGACAATGGGAATTATTTTTAAATTAAATATTGAAATTTATGTGTTTGGAATTTGGTAAAATTTATTACATATTTGGAATCATAATGTCCAAATTATGTAATCAATACTCTTGTTTTTGGACTTTATGAATCGTAACAATGATAATTATCTTTAATTATCTTGATTAATTAGTAATCGGGTAGTTAAGGATAATAAAATAATATCACAATAATAACAAATAAACACAAAATGTGTCCTAATGCTACTTGTTGTGTCATGTACGACCATGGGATTCCTTGTTCCAATCTTGGGGACTCCATGGAATCAATTTTGTGTGATAATGACTTTTTATCGTTTTATTTTTTAAGAAAGTTAAATATAACAAAGAATGTATCACCTGAGTAAAACATTTTTAATTTTTCCTACATAGATGATATATTGGACTATAAATAGTCGTTGGAAAGATAAAAATATTTCCTACATCATAGTATTTGTTTTATAATTTTTAGACAACAAAAAAATTAAATTATTTATGAAATCATGATGATGAAGTGATTACGTCATTGAAAAACTATTTAAATAAAATGAAAGGATAATGTAAAATCTAAGACATACACTTGTCAAAGACCTATTGGATGAGTATATTTCGAACAATTATCATATTATCCTATAAATACATCAATGTGGGACCTTTAAATTCTGAAACTCATTTGAAAATACAATAACATTTTATACCTTTCCAAGAGTGCCCCTCCTCTCCTCTTATAAAAGGCCCCCACCTATACCTCCTTACCCACCCTTATAAAGAATTTGGCTCAGTCAATACCTGATCATTTTATCTCTCCAAATCCCTCTCTTAAGCATAGAAGCCTTGCCTTTGGATGGAATCTCTTCAAGAAAACTGTTTGGTTCTAACCAATATGAGTTACCCGATTTAAAGGTAATGAATTCTCTAATGTTCTTTTGTTTTATTTTGCTTCTCCAAACCCATAAACTCTTTTTATTCATTTATTTTGTAACAAAAACAGTAAGTTAAATATACTAGGATGTTTTTATAAGAATAATTAGAGCTACACTTACACAAACCTAATCTAATGGTTCAAGAACATACTGTTTCCGGGGATGGTGAATTTCTGCCTCACGAAAGGATGATTGTTCAATATTATTATAACAACTTCAAAAGTGCCAATTAAGATTTCACTATATTTATATATGATATATAATATGTTTATGTTTTCCTTAATATTCTGTATTTTTCATTTATGGCATACCTTTATGGCTTCCATTATGGATATACGCGATATCTTCATTTTAGGAAGTGCGGACTACCACCCCCTCAAAGTGATTTGATTCGTTAATTCCATATGTGGGAAGTATATAGGATGGAATTAATGATATTATATATGATATTATACAAGAATTATAATATACCTTTATATCATTATGATTCCATTCCATAAAATATGAAATATAAATGAAAGTAGCGTTCATGTGTACGTACGGCCGTCTCCATGAACGGTGCATTTCATTTCTTACCTCTAAATGTTATGTAATATTGTAAATGCATGTATATAATGGATATATATGACTTATATTATATATAAATCATCAATATAATTCTGGATATAATGGATATTTTACCACATGAACAACTTGTAATTATACAGAGTTTATTTTTGACTCAAGTACTAATGATCATCAAAACGACCATTATTAACTTAAATAATTACATAGTGTTCATAACATGGTAATAAGTGATATTAAAAGAATAATGAACTGGAAAAAGGTTCTTATGAAAGTAGAAATTAACTCAAGTTTATCATCAAGGACTTTAAAGAATGATCGAGTCAAGTCGGACCTGAGGTAAGGGACTTCGTCTCAATCTCCTTTCGTTGAGGCATATTTTATAATATACACAACTTTCTTTTATACGGTGTATAAACCCCTTTGACTTTTATGTCTAGTCAAAAGTAATTTTTTTTATACGAAGTATTTTACTAAATGAAAAAAGGAAATTTATTTTGTCGTACATATGTGGCGACAAAGACTTCTCCACCGCCATGACCATTATTTGAGTTTCGACTTCCTCTACAAGCCATTACCTAACCTTTTTTTAAAATGAAAAATAAATACCACGTATTACCGTTCTTTTATTTTGGTATTGAAACTAGTTTTTATAATGTTTTTAGTATATCAATGTGTTGTATTGATATCTTGTGACTGAAATGTGGAAATGATATGTTTTCTTTATTCATGTTTTATATGATACAATTATGTTATGGTTCTTGGGAATTTTTATGAATACGGGTGGTTCTGTGATAAACTAAGGGAAGGTGAGCCCGATATAGCTCTCCAATGCATTGGGTAACGCGAAGGAGTTAAACATTAAGGTTTCTCCGAAGAGATTTAGGGAATATACTGTGATGGGTATTCCAAATGTAACCATGAGGGTTACTCCCTACATAAGACTATTATGAATGCCTCAAGTTACCTTTATATATTATGATTTCTATGATTTATTAATGATTTGATGAGGTATGTTAAAATGCTTATGTTTTATGAGTGAATTATTATTTCATACATGGACTAATGTTATAATTTCTTACTTTTATATCCCTTATTGAGCTTTTTATGATCATCCCATATTTTTGAAATGCTTTTCACAGGTCAAGGGAATGGTACATGATTTGATGATAGTTTCAAGGAAGTGTCAAGAAAGAATCCATGTTTTATTTTAAAACTGCTTCCATTGATGGAAAAAATGAGTACTATCTTTTATGTAACCACTTTGTTTAAATGTGGAATGTAATGCATGATTTATGATCTAATTCCCGAAATCCCTAAACTTGAAAAGATCCTCAACATGTATTCTTGAAGTAACTCCTGATTAAGTAATGTTTAAGGCCGAGGCATTATAACTACCCATATGATAGTGGCTTCTGACTATAGTTGTTGGTATAAAGGTTCCACAATGGAGAGACAATGCCCTTATATCAGAGTGTCACAAAAAAATTGATAAAAACAGACAGCAGATGAAAAATATTCATGTAAACACAATATTGACTGGACCACTAACCTACCATATAGGAAGCACATAAAACAAATGTAATAATAGTAATATAATGATGTGAAATAACTAAGAAATAGAATAATAATAAAAAGTAATGAAATGAAATATTAGATACATGATGATATAATGGTATTATAATATATATAGAGGATAAACATTGAACATTCATACCCAACATTCCAGGTAGAAATAGGAAAAAGAAAAAATATTACCCCCTAAAATCTCAAGAAAGTCCTCAATCATCTGATCTAGATCTCTAGACTATATGTAAATCATTATATGAATCTATAGTATGGGGGTTGCCTTTATCCATTCTTATAAACAGGTAATCTACTCAGGTTAATAATTTTGGCCCAAGTAGGGTGTGAGAAAAATACCAACAGGCCACCACTAATGATGTCTAAAAGTAATAAATGATGTTTGAATAAGAAATAAGTGTTCATATATAATTGGATAATAAGAAATTATATGAATAAATAACATCCATATCGAGTTCTTATAGGACACCTGGATGACTTCTCATGCTTGAGCATAGGCAGGAATGATTCATAATCTGTTTCCATATATATATATATTTATAGTAAATATATATTGTATAGTTTAATATTTAATCTACCTATATATATTATGTATGTTCATATGTTAGTAGGAAGATACCCGGTTAATTTGTTCCAGCTGGATCAGGGTTTAACTTAGTCATCCATAAACTGTCCAAATGACCCAATAAGATCAAAAAGGGCACAATTCCTATATTTCATAATTAATGTGAGACTTGAATCTCAATTCATGAGATTATGGGTGAGTATTCATGTCAACACCGGGTGAAAGGAACTTGGTGTGTCAGTCCCACCATCCAAATAATTCAATATTGTGACACGTCATTACTCAAAACCTGATGTAAGAGAGAGTGAAGAAACATGCTCAATAAGCCCCATAACGATTGTTGGTCCTCAAATATCAATGGTGTAATTAAATTAATAATAATAACTACTGTGAGTCACCTTTAATGAATTACAATCATCGAGACACAATATAATATGGGGCATTAAAATTCACATTTATTAATTATATATCAAGAGGTGTGGCCATGAAACCAATTTAATTATTCCAATTAATTAATTTAAACAAGTAAATATATTTTGATGAAATATGTTAAATGTGTATCAACTATTAAAAAATTAAATTCAAGGAAAATCAATTCCAATGTTAAACCAAGAAATTAGGAAGTATTATCATCAATTTTGATGTAACCTACAAGGTGAAACTATATTAAATTAGCATCCACGAACTTAAGAGTTTTTCTTCAAAAAAGGAAATCACGTAATAAAATTGGAAAATTAACTAATAATCCATGATGAAATAATATAATGGGCATTATTCATGTAATTAATTAATTAAGATGGTAATTTAATGCGGGCACACACAATGGTTTACCATGATCTATGTTGGAATCATCCATTCACAAAAAATATTATCCTTAATAGTCATAAAACATGTGTGTATCAATTTAAAGAGATAAAATAAATTTTACGGTGACATGTGGAGATATAAGGAGTACGAAAAAAACATCGATACGAGAAGAACTCAACATCTTTGGAAAATAAAAATACAACCTAACTTTATTTCATCATTAAATAATCTTCCAAAATGTGTTCCATATTCAATGTAGATAAGAAAAAAATAATGTTCCAATGATATGAAAATATAGAAAATGATATTTCACTCAAATAGTGTAATGGACATGAAGAAAATTCATGAATAAAAGGAAAATGACTCAACAGAAAATCTCCAACTATACGAATCTTGAGAAAGTACATGAATTGGTGTTCATATCTTGGAGATATTAAAATACATAGTATAATATGATGGAGAAACACCGGAGGAAGGGACCAAGACTCAGCCTTTGGAAATGAAATGGTAAAGGCTAGTGTCTAATATTATGTACATTATAGATATTTTAGTAAATTCACCAAAAGAAAAAGTGAACATAGTTTGGATACTTTGTTTTGCCAACATGATTGCAGATAGTTCTCCATTTACTATCTAAAGAGGGAAACTGCATGGTTGAGGTCCACATTTAACACATCCATGCACAAACTATGAAGAAACACACTATCAATAATATATATAATCTATCTTATTCAGGTACCACTAGTAACATGGTAGAACAAAAATTATGCATCCCCTACTACTAAAACAATTCCCCAAATGGATAACCCAATAGTTTTTACTAACCAGGTGACAACCATGCTTTAACAGTGTAGTTTAACACAAACCCCATTTTTGGGAATCTATGATTTGAAAAAGACATGGATATTCCTAGGACCTTTCATAGGATGCAGATTATGTCCACCATGATATATAATAGGTTTTAATGGAAAAACATTGAGTTCTAAATTTCATGAATAAACGGGTCGTTGAAACCTCACTAATTAAAGCAATATATCCTAAGATGGACAACAGGGGTAAAGAGTTATCATCAACAAAATAGTCTATTCATGAAGATTCTATATTTTCCACCCTCTCTGATGTACCATCATGTACTCAATCGTGCAACCATATCTCCCATACCAAATGAACTGATCATCCTTGATTTTTCTTCACATATTGATCCACAATACATATTATCTACTCCATGAAAGAAGAATCGAAATATTGTTTTAACACATAAAAATAAAAGGCATGTGGTGATTCTGGATAATCCCTTAGATGTTGAGATATATGAATGATATCATGCATATAAAGTAATCTATGAGGTTTTTCTATATGGTAAACCACTTTTTTGATTCATTTTAAAACATTGAAGTGTCTAATGAAATTAGATGATATATTACAAAAACTTCAAATTTATCAATGGCCAAACCTAGGTGATACATGTAAGAAACACTGATCTCTACCCACAATATCAAGATGTATTTAGTGCCAATTAGCATATTAGACATGTCTTGTCAAGCCTTAAACATTAATTTTATAACAAACTACATGTCATATGTTGTCTCCTGAATGAGAAATGCTCCCAAAAATGATGCATCCCTTACCTTTAACCAGCATAGAGCTGAACATGGTGTACTACCATAGAAAGAATCCTAAGGATCCATCTTGATGGCAACCTGAAATATTTTATTATTTTAGAACTTGATGAGGGCTATATATTTCATCCAAGAACCCCCAAAATCTTGGATACATGCCTGAAGTATGTCCTCTAATAGGTGAATCATATATGTTGTGTGTCTATTGATCTTATGGTGATAGAATGTGATAAGATTCATGTTTATATCTAATGAATTTTACAGCCACTACTGGAAATAGTATTTAATTCAATAATCCCTAAAAAAATTATATTATAAAGAGATCTAGGATGACATTTATCATCCATAGTGTATACCCTCCCTAACTCTTCAATAGAGATAGTCTCTTTAAAAGGTATGTAGTATGATACCATTATCAAATGATCAATTAAAAACAATACATCATCATTTTCATAAGGTGATCTTGGTAAAACAGTCCTGAGATCAATATATTAATTTTCCCACAACCACTAGGGAGTTTAAAACAACTATAAATGTCTTACCAGTGAAAGATGTTCTTCATCGACCTTCAAATATATTCAACACTAGGTGATAAATCTATAAATGTCTCATTTCACACAACACCACTAAAACTAGATATAAAGTCTTTAAACATATTGGTTCCACAATAATGGGCTACCAAAAATGTGGAATGAAATTCCCACATTAGCTCCTCCTTAATTTATGTAAGGACTTATACATAACCATGACGACATAAAGGCTTATCCCATCAACATCCAACAAGAGGGTGAATCAATATACAAGATACATTCACCTATGTCTATGAAAATACAATCAAATATTTCTATAATCTCACCCATTCCAAAAATGGTAGATAACTCTACTTTGGATATGTGGATATTCTTCCAATGAACAACCCAAAACTAAACATTCATATCTAAAAATGGCCTTGATTTTCCACTTATCAAAAGACTACCAAAATAGATCTAGCTATGCATTCTAGATCTATAAATCAGCTATATTATTTCCATTTCTAAGAATGTTAAAATAATTTAAATAACATTACTCTAGTCATTAAACCCACATAGACTTCCTTAGACATAGATCACCCAATGTAATGATTTACTTGAGGATTTTTTGATCAGTGAATACAATAAAATTCTCTTGATGTAGATATTGTCTCCAGCATCATATAGAATGAACTATAAATGTGAACATGAGTTCATGAATAGGGTTATTCTTCCCATGAGGCCCCAAATAATAAGACCCATATGAAATAACCCATTCATCCTAAATTAGAAATACTATCATCTTGATAACAGAAAAATCACTGTAAAAATTATTGCTCATACTAGAAAAAGATGAACTAAGATTAATTAGGAGATCAAGATTCCGTACAACAACTAAAATGATTCTTTACAGGATTCCAACTACAAAAATTTCACACCCTTGTTCCATAATCTCGTATTTGGTTCTATAATGTGTGAGAAATCATGGATGAATAGTCTTTAATATCCATACATCCTGAAGAAACTCTATATGTAATGGACATTATCAGAAATTTCCTAGTATAATAATATTGTGACATTATCTATGTACATAAAAACTCCTTATTCTAAGATGATATGACCTAATAAGTGGGATTTGTTGATTTATAAGTGAAATTTAATTATCTAAACATAAATCCAATCATCCTGAAATATTTTCAACATGATATGATGGTGGTTTGAAAGGACTTTTCCTGAGCATCAACAAACTAATATTTCATCCACAATGACTACCAAAAAATGAATAAAAATAATGTTTTCAAACATGATTCATTAAATTAGTGATAATAGTATTTTTTTCATGAGACTGAACAACATAACCATGTTCCCATAGAGCCCATACAATCTCCTAAAAGATATGTAATGTATCCATAATGAACTAACACAATCCTCATGATATCCAAGCCTAAAAACCAAAAATGAAAAAACATAGTGTCCTTTGAGATGATCTAATAGCTCATATTTTCTAGATAGTGGATCTCGGTTTTATTATTAATCAGATTCAACCATTTGTAATCCACACAATGACTACAGGTACCGTTTGACTTCTGGGTTGGGAGGACTAGTGAAACCCATAAAAGAAGTTTCGGGGCATATAAATCCTTTAGCTTCCATAAATGAAAATATTTATCGAGCTATAAAATCTCCATAGGATCCATCGTATAAGGAGGAATGGTCACTGGTACTGTTCTGGGAACTACCATAATAATAACATCATCCTCTCTTACTAGGGGGAGCCAAGAGAAATCATGAGGGAACAAATAAATGAAACACTTATCTACATGAAGGAAAAAAGTGGATCATTTCCACAGATTATCAAAGACGATATTGGGAATATGTGATTTCATGATACCCATCCATTTCTCTTTGGGTGTATCATTAGTCACATGAACATCAAAATATACAATATAAACATTCATACCATCCCTAGTGATGTAAAAATCACCAACCAAATATAGAATTAAATATGGTCTTCATAGGAAAGTAACCATTCCATCCCAATAATTGAATCATATCATATCATGTCGAGGAGGAATATATCCCATATAAATATATATCCACATATCTAAGGTGGAAAAATAATAATGGTGAACTCTCTCAAAGCAGACACCAAACAGGGTATCAAACTTCATCATACCAACAACATGTTCTATCTTGTGGCATAGACTCTCCATGTATTCCTCATATATAAATGATTGTTATGGACCTATTTAAGATAATGTAGACACTAATTTTGAGACTATATGAGTAGTTCTTCAGACTAAATAAGTTAAGGAACTCTGCTCCTCCAACATAGGTTAAACTACATTTAACATTCCTATACAATGGCTTAGACAAAAAATATGAATTTCCTAAAAAAGGAAATCTTCAGGTACTACGAATTATTATTTTTATTACATCTACCTAAACCAAAAACTCTGCCTGAGTGGCCATTTCTATTCTAGTTTCATACCTAGATAGATGCTTTTAGCCCCACTTCAGATGGTTGGGTAGTTAAGTTCTTCACACAAAAGGTAGTTATAGAAATATCCTATAGATGTGATAAAAATTTCTCATTATTTCACATCCTCTTCTATACGAATGATAATATAAACACTGGGGTTTGTATATCCTGGCGTACCACAATGCTGGAATATCATAAAACTATAATTATAAGTTGCATTACTACTGTTACCTCAATTATTATTCTCAAAGAGAAACATTTAGCCCTGGGATGAAACACAGAAATTCAAAAGTTCCAAAAATCCCATAATTTCACTATTGTAATCCCTCATATTCAAAGTTTTAATAATGTCATAGTCGAAAATCAAAGAAATATACTACAACTTGAAAACATTGAAGAGTATCTATATTTGTAACCGTATATGGGATCACTAGTGGATGAAGGACCACCACCTCAGTTCAATGTATATCACAACCATTAGGGAATAAGACTAGAGGACATCATTAGTAAAGATTCTGTTTTTCATGACGCACTAATCGTAATAATATTTTACATTCAAATGATAGAAGATAGATAAATAAGATAGTTGGTTATCCTTCCATCAAAAAAATCACATATCTATTTCTGTTCGCAAATATATGAACATGTGATGGAAAAACACCATAAATTTCGTAATAACACTACATGAATTCCATTATCCAATACTATGTCTGGGTTCTAGTCTATTTCATATTTTATACATATAAGAAGACCAAATAATTCTAACATTTATATTTTTTTTCGTAATACACATTTTAGTATTTAAATCACATTAAAATGTAGAATTATATGGTTCATCATTTCATATTTATAAGGTCTCATACACCACATGAACAAAAATATTGTTTCCACATAATCTATACCATAATACATTCTTTCTAATTAAACCAATGTTTCCTTGATAAAATTACCAAACATGCCATCATAAGTTTAACAATTTAACCTATTACAGAAAATGCTATTAGGATCAGGAAGACACATTAATTGTTAATAAATTTTTATCAATATGAAATGAAGTGTTTTCACATGTCACTGTATTGTAATTTGGAACTAACCACTTAAAACAGAAAAATGTAGGTTGAAGATAAATGTGGAATTGGAAAATGCATGGAATTTTACACCTATTGTGGCTATAATTATGTATGTAATTATACACCCTCATTTAATTGGTCCCTTATAAAATAAATTTCATTTCAAAAATACTGAGAAGAATAACATCACAAGACATGTGCATCAACCAATGTTGATGTCATATCAACCACAATAGGCATAGAAAATAAATACAATAACCCATAAAAGGTAATGTGAGTTACCCATGTACCTGGGTTTGCTATACCCATTAATAGGGTCATTACCAAATCTCATTAAATAAATTCATCCTATCTAATACACATACCCTGAGACAAAGTAAAAGTAGGGTAATATTCAAAATTGTGACATCCTAACCTCGCATACACTTAACCCATTCATTAGCTCATGGGTCACATGGCCTCTAGGGTTCATTATCATACATTAGAGGCTACTAACTAGAAATTACTATGTATAAGTGGTTCATTAGAGTGATTATTCACTCATATCTAAGTGGAAAGAAAAATAAGAATAATAAAAAAAACAAAAGTGCAAGATTATATATGGATGCAGAATAAGGACGGGACTAATAACCAAATGTAGTAGAAGCACATACTATAATTGTAATAATAATTAACCATAGAAATTTAAATAACTGGACAACTGAATAATAATATAATAAATGGTGATTGATACATATCATGATGTCATGAAATGGTGATATAAAAAATGGGCATGTTGGAAAAAACATATAAAAAATTATATTGAAAAATAAAAAATGTAAAAACCAACTACTTGACAATAATATCGAGAAAAATCTCATACCTCTTCTCCCATGATCCTTACTATTTGTAAATCATATCAAGAATATGTACTAGATTTCATTCCATTATCATGTCTTAAAGATAACTAATCTAGTTGGGTAAAATCGGTTGTGTGTGTAGGGAGTGAGATTGAATCCGAGTATTCCATAACCATTGGGGTCTATAAGTAATCCAAGTGTTGTACATAGCCATGAAGTCTACATAAATAATTTAATAATAAATATTATCAGAAATAAATAAATAACATCCATTACAAGGTCATCTATGACATCTGGCATACTTCACATGATTTTAGGTGTGTCATAATGAGTCTCAACGGTAACCCATCAGATAGTGAATATATATATATAATATATTTATTTACTGAATCCTCCTATATTCACTATGTACATACGGACATACATAGTCATATACCTTGAAAATATGCAATGGATGAGCTAGGGAATAACATAGAAATCCACAACACGTCAAAATGAGCCTATAAGTTCAAAAATGGGTAATACCTACATTTCACGATGAATACGAGCTATGATGATCATAACATGATTATATGGGTGATTTATCATGTCAACACCTTAATCCAGTGACAAGGCTGGTCATTCCCACATTCCAAACAGTGTCACTGGTATAGGATGTCATGCTCAGCACTTAACATATATGATAGTGAAATATCCTTCTAAAAAATTCCATTAAAGATCATCCCACATCAAGTATAAATGGATTAATCATAATAATATTGATATTCCTAATTAATAACTTATAAAGCCTTATAATCATCGAAACCCCATATAAAAAAGTGTGTTACAATTCCAATATAGTAATTATATATCAAGAGGTGTGTCCATCCCGATGATTTAAATCATTTAATAATGGAATGCCATCTTGAAACAAGTCATTCAATATATATATTCTATTTAATCATTCAAGGAAGTAGAAATCCATTCCAAGGTTCAACTAAGACAAAGGAGGTTATATTATAAATTAGGAAACATCCTATAAGGGAAAATTAACTTATATTATAAGGTCATAGGAGGTGATTTGGAAACTAAAAATTCATATATAATAGTTGAAAAATACACTTAAAATCCACGATGAATACTTATATTGTGTTCCAATCATTTTATGAATTATTTATAAAGGTAATTTCTAGACGACATAACCACGGGGTGGCCATGATCGAGGTTTTCATCCTCTGTTTTTTAAATCAATGCTCTTTAGGTGTAATGAAAGAAGCTTGTATCAATTTAACCAGAAATAATTTATTTTATGGTAATGAATGACAATGATCGTTGTGTATCACAACATAGTGGATATAAAAACGAGTCAACATTGAAGTAAAACATCATGGCTAGAAACCATATATCCTTTAGGGAATCCTATACCAAAAATGGCTTTATAATCGATGTATATTAGATGAAATGAAAAAAATGGACCAAAGACAAAAAAATGGAATCTATGATTATACATAAATATCCTAGAGGATATAAATTGAAACCATTAATTTATGGAAGAGGACATGAGAAAATAGATCAAGATATATAGTTATTCTTACAGAACATGATTCTCTATCCGTATTGAGGAGATATAAAAATACTAAAAAATAATGAGGGGGAATATGGGAGGAAGAACAAAATCCTTGACCACTGAAAATGAATGAGAAAATATGGTTTTAGATAATAGGTTCATTAATGAAATGTTAGTAAATTCAACAAAAAAAACTAGGGTGCACATTTTTTCATCAATGTTTGGAAAAGCCATGAAAAAACCATGCCCCCTTTACAATCCAAATAGGAACCCCTCATTGTTATGGTGAAGGGTTTTCCCTAAATGTGAAAAACTCATAGAGAATCCTATTATTAAGAATATATGAATTCTATAATTTTCCTGAGCATTTGGTCACATGGATGAAGACAATCAGCGTGGCCACAACTGCTCAAAAATTCACCTTCATTGTTACCTCATAAGGTTTATAATAACCATGAAACACAATATTTGGACCAATTTTCTAGAAATATAGTATCCAAAGAAGCACTGGAATATCCTAAGACATTTATGAGGTTGTATTTCAATTTAAAAAATAAGTAAATATTAATTGGTATAGAAAATAAATCATCCATACCATTATGAAATGAAAGTTCATTACATGATTCTCCCAAATTATCTATGCCTATTTGATTGGTGATACATTCTATGCCAACTGTTATATTCATTGGGACCATATATTCACTAAAAAAATAATATTTATGTAATATTTATCCTATAACGACATATGATATTTCCATGTGTAATATTTTCATAGTATTGTAGCATTTTTACATTTTTCTCCCTAGTGTGGGAAACATTCAAACAATGGTTATTTTCATCTTCTGTTATTGTCATGATTTTTTATCCCACATTATAAATATCTATTTTCCCAATATAAATTATAACATATTCATTGTAAAAAATATTAGCTAAACCGTTATGTTTCATTGGTATTGTTTCATCTTAAATATTGGAATGATTTATCTAAGAAACATGTGATATTTAAGCTTTTATAATTTAACCCATGTTAAAAATGTTATCATTTTATTTCAAAATATTAAACCAATGAAATATTAATTTCGTTTCATAATAATCATTTTTTTTAGAATCATGTTTCATAATAAGCTCTTATGAAATCATTCCTTGTTCTCCAATATTTAGTTTTAGATTCTAAAAATCCTCAATGTAAAAATCATCATTTTTAAAATGATATTCCTTTCCAAAAAACATATTCTCAATAACTTTTTCTTTACTCCATATTTTTTCATATGTTGTTTGTATTGATCCTGATATGAAACATGATTTTATTTCTTATTATATATTAGTTAGTTTTTTTTCACCTTACCCTTCTCCAGTATAAGAGGATACATCATTCCATGCATTATTAGACAAATAATCTCATGATTTCTGATGATTCAAATTATAAACAACATTAATGAGAATAAATATATTCCACATTCATAGTCAATATACACCATCTTTCACGTGATTTTTATGTTACTTATTGTGGAATTCTTATAATTCATGGAATTTTTGCTCAACTTCTTTAATTCATGATTTATATAATAAAAATAATTATATTCTCAAACATTATTCTTTGTATAGTTCGTAGAAAATTTCCCAATTCCTCCGCATTGAAAAATTTTCTATTGGCGTTTTCTTCCAAATATTAATCTACATCTCTTGTAATTTTCTGAGGTAATTTACATGTTTTTTTCATTATTTTCATCATCATCATTATCATTCAAAATTATAATGTAATCCCAATTTTGATAAAAATTATATATTTTTCAATCTCAAATAATTAAATCAATTTCATCCATCATAATAATTTTTAAAAAATTATAATTCCTCATTGTAAATAAAATATGAATATTATTTAATACCTCATAATATTAAGCATATTTATTATCAATAGAATAGTTTTTAAAATAAAACCTTAAAAAAATGTATCATGAGTTTCATAAAAATTATAAAATCATCTTATACCACATTGAATAAAATGATGTTGAAAAACATCATCCAATAAGGTTGTATACTCATCATATATGTCTATATATCATGTACTAATATGTTCAATAATTTAATTCTTTATTTCAAGAATTTATTATTTCACATTGATAATTACCTAAATTATACATTTAAGGTTTTCCCATGATTGTTTACCTATCCTGAGATACATCCCAATCATAAAAACGTATTATTTGAATGATATAAAAATTTAATTTCTTTTCTTCACATAAGCCTTAATAATTTCATTTTCAATTAATTTAATAGGAGAGTCATTCTAAAACTGTGTTATCCCAAAATCCACTATATCTGTTTCCCAAAAACTAAGATACAAAATAAAAAAAATTCATTTTTTATAACACTGCTAATTTTTAATATCAATGGTGGAAAAACCAATACTTTCTATGGAGATTAAATTTTCCATGATAAATAAATGTATGGGGGAATTTCTCATACAAAGAGAAAACATTACTTTAGGAACGTTGGAACTGCTGAGTTGGATTTGTGATGGGGATGAATAATTGGACAACATTTATAATTACAGTTTATCTAAATTATACCGCTCTACATTTTTAGAGTTTTTATTAATAATTTTTTTTATGAAAAACGTACAAGAATGTGATTTAAAGAATGTAATACAAGGAATTCATGATTTACAATGTTTTAACTTAGTGAGAGAACTTATAAAATATCCTTGGGGACACACATTGTTCCATTTGATTTCACGGTTACTAATCTTGAAATATTCTATATCCAACACTCATATCACTCATTCAATATCTAGAAATGAATTATTATACTAAAATTATCTATTTATAATGTATTTATATTAAAAATTGAGCCAACATAAATGATGTGAATTTTCATGAAATATCACTCAAAATGTATTTCTAGATTTCCTTGGTATAGTACAAATTCATTTTACAAATATATTAATAAATTAGTTCCTCATTAAAATTGAAAATTTATTTATGACATTCATATATTTTAATGAACAAAACTAAGATGCCTCAAAACCTTATCAACAACTATTTTTGATAAAAAAATTTCTCTAAAATAAAAAATTATATGGTTTCTCAATTATAAATATCTAATCAATTTATCTAACTGGTTCCACTCTTTTACAAACAATTTTATTTGAAAACTAAAACAACTCACTACATAACATTGTCAGATTTTAAATATGATATTAAATATTTTCAACAATGGGTGTAAACTGAGTCCTTGATTTTATATATTCCATTAGTGGAACGATGAAGAAATATGTTTTCTTAACATATTATAATAAAATTCCACAAAATATTCTTAATTATTTTAGGTCAATCTTGATCATTCTTAAAGCTACAAAAATTATCCAGCTTCTAGAATGTTTTCCATAATTTCATGTCCTTAGCTTTTAGGACGTTATTTGACCTTATTTATTCCAAAATAATAAAAATTCAAATAAAAAATAAATCATCACAATATCATCATATTGAAAATGAAAAATAAAAATTATATAATGCTTCTAATAAACATTAACTAAAATGGTTTGTCTAATACATCCATAATAACAACATCCTTATTTTTTTATCTTTTCATTCTTCTTTATTACAATATTCAATAACTAGTGTGTAAGAAACATTCATCCATATCTCTAATAAGTGTTCCTCTTGTGATATATTTATTTCTCTATGATGATATTTTTTCTGATGGATCATCGTCTAAAAGTCTCAATCTATTATATTTCCCTGATTTTTTTGCATCATAACATGTAATCATCAATCTTCATACAATTGAAAAAAAATCTTTTCCCTTTGACTAAATCATAAAAACTCTCAATCTGAAAAAATGGTGATGCCATTGTTTGATAAACTAAATTAATTGAAATTTGTTGAATATATTTTAAAAAAATATATAAAAATATACAAAAACAAGTATTCTATATTAGAAAATAATATTTTTAAACAATCCTACCCTCCACATTTTTATTTTGGAAAATAAAATACATTAATTTTTAAATTTTAAATGTTTTCATAATTATACAAATATGATCATTTAATTTTATTATATACTAGTACCTCAACCGTGAAAATGAACGGGACTATTCACATTCCGATTAAATTATAAAGTTTTCATCATTTAAAAAAATATTATTGTCAAATATTTCGAGAAAAACAGATGAAAATAACAGTACGAATACAGTATGTAATCAATAGAGAATGAATAATAAAAATTGGAAAATGAAATTGGGATGTGAGGAATGAAAATATATAAATTGATTGTTGATTTGAAATAAATGATTAATAAATATGAAAGTACGACTTTGGTTGTAGGTATGAAATACTACAAAAAAACTGGAAATATACAAAATGCATTTTCTAGTGGTACATAGTACAGAATATGCAGTGAGTTTCATAATAGAATTAATAGCTGGTTTAAGTAGTGCATTATAGTATGAAAACAGATACAATAACCACAGTTTTTGAGTCCTATAATTTTTCCCTTCAAACTCCACCCATCATTATCAATATGTGCAACTCCCCCTGTATTCCACTCATTGCATTCATGATTTCTGAACATTATAGATGATCTGAACACTGTACAAGGTACAGAAATGAATAGAGAGAGTAGCATATCAAATATAAAATACTGCAATAACCTACATTTCTGGTTTTAGTTACTCTTGAGGTGTCTTGGGTGATGTGCATTCCATTGTAAACATCCATAATATCGATATTCCTAGAGACGGATGAAGAGTTTTAATTAGTATGAAATGGTAAAATGAAAACTGAGAACCAAAACTGAATTTTTATTCCAATGAATAACAAAAATATTTATATTGTAAAATGTATTTATAACTGGACAAGTCTTTTATTGAAACAAACATGTAGTTTTGATCCTAGTAGCCAATTTTCCATAAATTATCAATGAAACCACATTCATAAAATTATAATAATCAATGATATTTCATAGTTACAAATGAAAAATTTACCTTAAAAAAATCAAACAAAAGCTATGAATACAAATTCGAATTCAACTCAATACAATAGTTGGAACTTCCATACCTGTAAAGATAACAACAGTCACTAGGTTCTTATTGGATCTTGTAAGATATTTTAGGTATTCAGTCAAAAAATGACCAAGAGAATAAATTAAAGAAAGTAAAGTAGCCAAATATAGTGGTCTGTTTTCAAGGTTGAATGCACACATGAAATCGAGTGTGCAAGTCAGAAGAGTCCAGACTCCAAAAGTCCATACATGAACCTCAGTCAGTACAACGAATAATCGAAATCAAATAATTATTGAAAGTGTTAGGTCATGAAATGTTTTATGTGAAATTGGAAAAACAAATACAAGAAAAATTGAGGTTAATCATTAATACAACTGAGGTATAATTATTTTTTTCACATCTTTGTACTTGTTTTCTTCCCCAACCTAGAGAACATGATAAAAATAGATTTTCTATTCAATTTTATTTTATTTATAGAACCAGAGACAAACAAATGATACATGTTAATAGTTGAACACATAATTAAAAAAATGATACATGCTAGAAGTGAAAAACAGTTGATACATCCTATCAGTTAGAAAAATAATATTTTATAGCTTGAATACTAGAAAAATTTCAGGTGCAGTGGTATTTTCCCTGACACAAGATATACTAATAATATAAATATAGAAAATGAGAAGTATAATACATTTTAAATGAATTGTATGTTCTCTATCTAATGTAATATGTATTTTACTACAATTTTAATTCTGACAACAATAATGAAAATATTATGAATAGTGAATATGTATGGTTACATTATGATTGCAACATCAGATTATTTTCGATTTTTTCAGTTTTACCTGGTTATATCTCCCCTTGGTATGATGTGTAGTTCAGAAATATGACTAGTCGTAGCGACGTAGTCTAGAGAGGTCTTTTAACTATGTTGCAGACCATCCTCACTATCAAAATAATGTGACAGATTGTTTTACATAGAGGATGTTTTTAGATGAAATAGAACCTAGAAAATAAATTAGTTGACCAACACTTCCGGAAAAAATAACTATTCATAATTCTATATCTTTAATAGCATACTGGGAATGTTGTGTGATTTTTCTACAGAGGACCAACACTTATGGATGTTGGTTGACAGTAATGTTAATCAGTACAAAAATTAATATTAGCTGAGAAAAAAGAACCAGGGAATGTTGTTCAGTGTACATTATATCCTCATTAGAAAGGAAAAATAATGAAGAAAAATTCTGATGTTTACCTATTGTCGTATGAGAACAACAAATGATATTTGTTTTAATAATATAAATATAGTAAATAAAACTGAAAAAATATGCATTTTCTACTCCAATGATGTAGTGAATATAAAATACAATGATGAAAAAAACATCTACCTGAATAGATGAAATATTTGTAGTTGTAAGATATCCAATTTCACTATTGTAGACGACCCCTAAACATCCATCACTTTAATTTTTCAACAGCACCTGTGTAAAATGAATATTACAATAATGTGGCATATGGGTTCTAGTAAATATAAATTAAAAAGGTAAAATTAGATCCTCTTTTTGGTCATTGTTAATTCTTGTGAAGATTCACTAAAATGATTATCCTATATACTAAGGTTAAAAATAATTGTTGTTATCTATATTTTATAGGGTTATTAATTCAATTTATTTATTTTCAATATATAGTTACCTAAAATACATATAGATCAATCTTTTTTATCCAACTAATTTCAGGATAAGTACCCATAGAGGAGTCATTTTTGGTTTCCAGGTATTGTGTTAGTTTGTTGGCATAATCTCTATATACGTTGTAGTTAATTTGTAACCTCTATAAAAAAATACAGAAACATAGTTGTTAATTATAACATTTCAATCAAATGAAGTTAGAAGAGAAACATACTAACATCTCATCCTCTAAAAAAATTCTGTTGTTTTGGTTGGCAGTCACAATTATAGTGTATGAAAGGTAAATATGTCATCATTTTAAAATAAATTAAAAACCATTTGAGAAATATTAAAACATAATGCTGGCTTCTTCTACTGAAATAGTATCATATGTTAAAAGAAATAATCAAACTCAAGACTATGCAGGGAAAACATATACTTGTGTTAAAAACATGCAGTAAACATGTCTTGAATGATCATAGAATTTCAAAAAATTTATTGGTTATGAAATGTTCCTATTATGTGTGGTTCTAGATCCTATTTCTGAAAAATTTCATAAAAATAAGTGATTTAAAAAATAAATATTGAATTAGTACCATTGTGAATGGAAACATAAAAAGAATAGTTTGAAACAAAGAAAACATTATGGTCCCTTTGTTGCAATTGACACCCCAAGTTATACTACTTTTATGTCCCTATCATTCAAGGATTAAATGAATATTAAAATGAAGTGGTATTTTTTCAATTAAATTACAATGGAAAAGGTAAAAATAATAGTAACTAGTTATGGTAAATGGTAATACTTACTCATGAAGATTCACTACTATAATGATCAGATATTATAAGGATAAAAAGTATTTTTTAATGTGTGTTTATTTATTTTAATAATGTAATTTATGAAATTATCTGTCATTAATAGTTAGTTGGTTGTAGAATGAACAAATTTTGTTTCCATATTGTACTGAATAATCAACTTCAAAACCTTCCAACACATTTATCTGCACAATATATTGTTTAAAAATAAGAATAAATAGAGAAAAAAACTAATGTAGAAGAGGGTTTTAGAAGTGAAAAACCCAAGGATAAATGTTGGAATGGCATACCTAACATGATTTTTCATAATGAAAGATGTTGGGTCTTGCATTGTGTCAATTCTATTTTACAGGACCCAATATTCTCTATGTTTGAAATGTCAACCCATGACCCATTACGTTGGATACATATTGGTAAACATCTAGAACATAAATGACCAAATCCAACCAACAAAGTGACACAATCTACATGTTTTTAGAACTGTATAATTATTTTCAGATTTTTTTACTACACATAATTAGGTCATAGACCATAATATTAAAAAACATAATATTTCATAATCATTTAATATTAATCATATTGAAAAATAATAATCATAGAAAACTGAATAAAAAATGGGAGAATATGGTTTAATGGAAGAACAAAATAAATTGAGAAATGAGCATTACTGTACTTGTAAATGGTTCTAGTGAAGACTGTACATGTGAAAATCTGCAGTGCGGTTGATCCAACGCCCCATCTTTTTATCCCAGTTCCCTTATTCCAACACCCTGCTGGAGGTCCCTTAAAATACGAAATAAAAATATTCATGATTTTAGTTTTCCAGGTCATCTACCACTTTATATAGAATACCTATTAGAATATTAGATGGTGTAGGAGCCAGATGCGGAGAAGCCGGATGCAGAGGAGTTGGATGCAAATGAGCCGGACACGGAGGATCCATACATGGAGGATCTGTGCAGTGTGGTTGATCCTGAGCCCCATCTTTTTTCTCCCAGTTCCCTTATTCAAGCTCCCCACTGGAGTTCCATGAAAACACAAAATCAGACTCTTCATTATTTTAGTTTTTCAGGGCATCTACCTATCTAAATACAATACCTGTTAGCCACTCTAAATTAGAAATCAATGAACCCATCCTAATGTTCTATTCAATGTATGTATAGTTAACAAAAAAGTGATGAAAATCTATTTATATCCATGAAAAATAGATAACTGATGGTAGTTATTATAGGCCACAAGACTATAATGGATCGAGGAGGCTGAATAAAGTGAAACATTAGGTTATATTTGACCAATATAGAAAATAATACATTAGAAGGATATTATTCCAAACCATGAATTCACAAAACTAAGTAGAGAGCCATCCCACTTTCCCAAACATGAACAACATGATTTAATCAAGTGCAATGTGAGATGAAACTCTCAAACAAATAATCAGTTTGGTAAATTGAATAAAATTACATAAAAAGAAGTACAACATTTCCATGTAAATACATCAACTAAAATGACTTTTTCCCCATATTCTCAAATAAATAGAATCCATATATTAGAAACCAGAAAAAGGAAAAAATAACAATAATTCTACATAGGATTTTACGTATAAAACAACTTTCAAAACAAATAGAGGTGGTGGCTAGCAATAGATTTTGAGAGAAGATTGAAAACATATAATTTTGCATCAAACCCAGTCATCAAGACTGGATGTCACTGGATCAAGGAACATGATTAAATAAATCGCAATGATAGATGAAAATATTAAACAAATAATCTTTTTGGTAAATTGAATAAGATTACATACAATGAAGTCCAGAATTTCCATGTAAATATGTCAACTGAAATCCCATTTTCCCCATATCCTGAAATAAATAGAATCCAGATATCAAAAACATGAAAAATAAATCATAGTAATTCTACATATTAATTTACACATAAAACCACTTAAAAAGAAACTAGAGGTTGTGCCCAGCCTTATATTTTGAGAGAATCTTGAAAACAGATAATTTTACATCAAACCCAGTCAACCAGACTTGATGTCACTGCATCAACTTGTGAAATGGACAATGAGAATGCCCAAAAACATAATTTCCTATAAAAAGTAATTCCTTTGAAAGAATAATCATAAATTAATCAAGGGGATTACCATTTGGCACTATTATGGGGATAAATTTCACGTTTGAGGATGCATCAGAGAAAAATGAAAACTTGTCTTGAAGTAATATAGGTTATGGGAAAACTCTATATTAGGAGATGATGGATAAGTCCAATGTGGTATAGAGGGAATAGAGTTGTAGGATGGATGAAAGTAAAATTCCCATAAAGAGATGGCTACTTTACATTTCGTATGAGGGCATGTGGAAGCAGTAAAAATGTTATGGGTTTCATAACAACAACCGACTGAAATCGCAAGTTGGAGATTCCGATGTAGGGAATGTAGGATACAATAGTAATAATTCAGTTGGTACCTTAGCATTACCTGATGGAAATCACAAATCAATTGAGCCATAGACGTTGGAGCTGAGGACGGAGGATCTGAAAATGGAGGAGTTGAAGAATGATGATACAAAGACAGAGGAGATGAGGGAAAATGAGCCGATGGTGAGGGAGGTGAAGGAGGATCATGCAGAGTCAGAGTCGAGCACATGGAAATGATTTTGGCTGAATTGAGCGATTGAACGGAGTTCTGTTGAAGCCCTAGGCCCAAACGGAAGAGCAGGTAAACATAGCAATGCGAATGGAAGGCTTGGAGCTCAGAGAACTCGTGTCAGCAGAACAGACTGAGATTTTGGGGGTATTTGGGGGAAGCTGTTTTTTTTCTAGTGACATGGCTATTTGTGGAGGTTTCAAGTATGGCTGGAGGAACCCAACTTTAGTATATATAGTATATTTTAATAAAAAAAATTAAAAAATATACTTAAAAATTAGTAAATATAGTGATTCATCTACTACCCTTATGTATCACACTTGGGAATTGTTTATATATATATTTTTTTTAGGAAAGATGCTTGTGATTTTCTGTATACTTTTATCACTATATGGTGATATTTTTTACCATACCTCACCTTATAGAAAATCCAAAAATTATAACTCCATATTCTTAAATATTTTTTTATTAATTATATATACTTATTATTAGTATTTATAAAACACATTCTTTTATTTATATATGTTATTTGTTCTATTTTTGGAGGAATTCATAAAAATCATCTTCATTATAATGATGTTATTCTAGAAATAAATGTGTAGTATCCAAGATATATTTCATGTAGCATGGAACCTGTTAACTAACTAATTGTACTTATAAATTGATCATGAAATTTTTCATGATATATGGAACATCGATAATAGTATTTCATTGAAAAGATTAAGGAATGTTTCCTAACATGGTTAAGGAGAATTCTCTTAACCAATATTTGCTAAATTAAATATAATTCATAAAACCTTTTAGTAAATAATTCTCAACTATTTTTCAAAATCATCCTAAACAAAATTACGATTTCAAAGAATACTAAACACTTGAAAAGAAACCCTATATACTATTAAATATTTATATTGAAGAGATCAAAATATTATTCCATAGATGATTTTATCAATGTTATCATTTAAAATAATCCAAGAAAATCATTATTCTATATAATTATTGAATATTAAAAAAATTGATATGTTAAACATAGTCATGGATGATATAATATCAACATGCTAGAATATAAAAATCAATTAACCTTTCCCAAATTCCAAGTCTTACCCTATATTTTACTAACAGAGGCGGAATCCCAAAGGTAGACCTTTTTCGCACCTATGGAAACTGGTTGCATTATAATATTGAACTAATGTGAATCTTTACCACCAATTCTCACCTAAGAACACAATTATACACATTAAATTAAAATATATGTATTTTAGAAATAAAATTATAACATATATCAAATCATATAATCATGTTTGGAAAATGAATCATAAATATTTCTCACACCTTCAATAAAAACATTGGAAGATTTCCCATTATTTATCATGACAATTAAATTCAATTTTTAAGTGTTAAATATGACATATAATATTAGTTATTTAATTTAGTTCATCACTATAAAATAGAAATATTATTTCATTAATTCAATTCAATTATTCACACTCCTAATGATCAATTATTTATAATAACCCAATTAAATTCATCAATTCTAGTTCACATAAAGGGACATGTAATGTAGGTTTTCATATTTCTAATAAAACATTAAATTATCCATTGAAGCATTTCAAATTAATCACTGATTACCAAGACATTAAATTGAATTCAATTATTTTTTTTATTTCTAAATCATGTCAAATTATAGAAATATATATTTCAAATATTCATATAAATTCATTGTTTAATGATGGGATAAAAACACAAATGATTTATAAATTCACACTATTTTCATTATTTTCGAAACCATCCTGATACGCATCTAAATGGAAAATATCAAGGTCAAAATATGTATATCAATAAAAAATCACCTTCCATTTAAAATATTTTTCATATAAATTCATTACAATATCACCATTTCTCTATTTTATAAAAAATATCATGAAATCATATATCATTGATTAGAAATAAGTTATTTGATGAATGAGTCATAAATATTTTAATGTCGATATGAAAATAATAGAAATAATATATTAAATTATAAAGGGATATTATCATGTCACAAACTTTGGAATAAAATAATATTTTATAAAATCATATAGAATGAACATGATGAAAAGGAAGAGGGATACATAGTAGAAAAGTGTGCAATTGAGGCACTTATATTTCACCAATTTACTGAAACAAAATCACAACCAATAATTATGAGGCCACTAACATAACAAATTAGAGATCATATAATATAAATTCACACATAAAAACCTAAAAAACATAAAATTTTAAATTAATATGTGGTTATAAATAGCTCACGTTGATGATTACCAATAAAGAACCAAAATAAAGAAAACCCTATAGTATAATGAATAGGGATCCATTCCCCAAGATCGTGGTACACCGTCTTCTAATTCCCATTAGTTTCTTGTAATAATAAGAGACAATAAAAAGTATTGAGGAACTTTGCTTCCACAAATGAACCTTTAATTCCCAAAAATATTCCATATAAACATAACAAAATAAATGATTAGACCGATGAAAATGGAATCAATTAGTTTAATGGGTGGATAAAAAGAAAATATGATCATTAAATACTATAATAAATATAAAACATAGGTGAAGTAAACATCATTAGAAAATAATATGGTTATTAAACTATTTAAATACTGCAACCCTCACCAAACACCCCCACACATGTCCTGTTGTCGTGACCTTGAATCACAATCACAATGTCAGGGAAAATTTACACATAAATTACAATACATTTTAAATACAAACACAGAAAAATTATTTAATAAAAAATAATTTCTAAATGAAAATTATTATATCAAATTTTAAATCATAATTAGTTATATATTTTTAGACTGTGATAGAAATAAGATACAATAGAAAACTATATATCCCCTATCTTTATATTAAATATATTATTATACATCAATATGATAATATAATTTGTATAGAATACATTTTAACTATGTCCCGCATATTCTTTCATAGAGGATATTCCTCGAGACATGTCAGTATTATTACATTTTCACATAAAATGGAGAAATGGAAAACATTGGGATGGGATGGTCAAATGATCGGAATGGGAAACATAAAACAAATACAATATTGATATAAACATGGTATAAATAATATGGTATATGATTTCCCCTGATAAAAACAAATTGATTTAGTGATAAAATATTGAACTATAGATTTTTAGCATTGACACGAATAAAGGTGGAAATATCTCCTCAATCCATAGCATACTAAATGAAAAGGACATATAATTTCACATACAAACCCATTGATAATTGATGTTTTTTTCATACATTTTTATGAAAATTCTATTAGATAAACAATACTGACGAACAAAGGGGATTATTTTCTCTCAATACAGAGATTGTCGTATACCACATTAAATATTCAATACCTTCCATGATCTTCATCAAACTATACTCCTCTCAATTCAAAAAAATATTCATCTATCATCATAACCTATGTGATTTGGGAAAATAATATATGTGAAATTAATTTCTCAATAGGGGTAAATATATGTATAAAACAATTAATTTATTCCTGGATCAAGATATGAGCATGTGGGTATGAATATATAAACAAAATTTAGAAGCTTAAAATAAGAATATTCGTCACCACCAATTAATGGAATAGAAATTATGAAACATGGAGTATTGTTTTATCATAGGAATGAGTCCTAAGAATCAACCATGTGAATCCTTATAGTTTCAATATTGGTAAAATGAATCTTTACCACCCTAATAAATCATAATAAAATGTATTTATATCATCAATCATCAACATTATAACTTGTTTCGATCCCAGGACTGAAATAATTATTTCTAAGATAAATCACTATGTGAAAACCTCTGCTCACTCCCCCTTCATTATCAAAAAGGAAAAAGAAACATTACATAATCCTTTGGAGCTCTTTATTGGAACACTAATTGTAATGTATATATCAAGATTAATTGGGATTGTCTCTGATTTCCAATAGTAAAATGTATATTATGCTCACCGAGGGTTTTATGGTTGAATCCACAAAATATGTTATATCAGTTCCTCTATTAAAATATTATGGGATTAGACTATTCATATAACATTTATTGGGAACACTAGTTCATCATAAAAAAAATTCCAAGTACCATTCTTGGAAAAAAATTATTATCCCTCATCTTTCAATCATAAAAATAATCAATGTTATTTCATTGATAAATTATTTAATGTAAAATAAATTTTTTCCTTAATAGTCTTATAATCTATCCAAAAAATTGAAAAAGGATGGTGGTAATAGATCATTATAAATTGGGTTGTCAATAATGTCAATGGTTTCTTAAAATAGATGAATAAGAACACCATTAAATTATTGTTAAATAAATTCTTTCAGAAAATAATTATTTCACATTGTGTAACATTAATTGTTACACCCCAAGCTTCCACAGTACATTTCCCTTGGAATAATTCAGTAGCTTGCATTGTATTCAACATGGAGTTTTAGCACACCACAACCAATCAAAGTTTCTGTTATGAATAGAAATACCCACTTTTTAAAATTTTATAAATTTTATTTTTCAAAATGGACTTATGTTTTAGATTCGGAATATCAAAATTATTTTAGGGTGATATTTTGGTATTTTCCTGAAAACAGTCAATTTTTAATGAATAGTGAAAAACACTGTGTTATTGTTTAAAACCAAATTTTTATTTATGTAATTAGTTATTTAATTTTAATTTATTTGAGGTCATAAAAGATACGTAAAAACTATGTATATTTAATGAAATTTATTTGAGTCATTTTATAATAAGTTTAGAAATATAAAATTTTATTGAACTTTTTACCTTCTTTTACCCATCTTCTAGGAGCATTTGAAAATATTCATAAAACATAATTTTACTGCTTATATGAGTTTAATTTTAAAAATCATAGGGACTCAGTTAAAATCACTACGTAATTTGTGGTTCAATAAGATGGAAATATTTTTTTGTGAATTGTAACTTTTGTCTTTTATTTACCACGGTCAAAAAGAAAATAGAATAATTAATGGTAAAAATGATATTATAATAACACTAAAAGTTGTACTAATTTTATTGGATAAGTGTAATTTGACCGAAAACCACAATAAAATAAAATATTACCCCCTCTGGTCCACTTGAATTTTATTAGGATAGTTATTATTATTTTATTTAATGACGAGTTCAAAGAGTTAAATTCAACATTCAACAACTAAACCGTTTTTAATAATGGGTTACAGACAATATAAATTAGAATATAAATATTCAATGTAAAGATAAAAATATTTCCTACATTATTATATTATGTTTATAAAATTTAGAAATTAAATAATTTATTTTATTTTTGGCACAATGATGATGCAGTAACTGTGTTATTAATGAAAGATTAAAATAATTCATATTATAAATACCCAAATAAATGTAATTTGACACTTTTGATGAATTAAAAAAAATTAAAATGTTAATAAGACCTGTTGGGATTGATTAAATAATTTTTTTCAGTGTAATCACGATGTTATGATTTTCACAGAAACCAAATACTAAATAGATTTAAAATGAACATAATTGAGTTTTTAAAACTAATACTATATTAGTAATTGATATAATATTCATAAAAATCAATGGTTTGGAAAAAAGACATAGAAAATGTAATATTATTAATGAACCTCTTTTGGTTCTTTTGTATTTTTATAGTATGTTTATTAACAATATAATATTAAAATAGAAAGAGGCATGGTAAATGTCAAACGATTTAACTATGAGTTAAATCTAAAAGATAATGTTAATATGGTAGAATAAACCTATCTAAAACCAATTAGTAGAGAGGTTTTAGTCACAACCCAACCTTATCCTCAAAATAAATCATTTTTATCCAATAGAAACTGAAAATGATTTAATTATAAAATAATATTTCAATCTTTTCCTAATGTGACTCTCACCTCTCTTATAAAAGGGAAATTACCCTTCTATTAATTTTACACCACCAAAGACATTTGGCTCACCTTAACCTATCCCAAATATCCTCCCAACTTCTTTTAAATATACATATGGTTCTTACATTGATCATAAAGACAACCTAAGGAGCCATTTTGATCAACTCAAAAGGAAACACCTGAAGAAGATGTAAAAATTTCACAACCCTCTATCAAGTCCTTTTCTTCTACCACTTAATATATCATTGATTACATACCAAAATAATAAATCTAGTGCCTTCTACGTACTAGGATGTTATTATGAAAATGGTATAGCCTTATTTGTTATTTTATCCATCGTATAAATGACAACGTCACCATACGTTTGTACATACGACTTACTATCTCCATGTTGTGGTGTAGTTTATTATTGAAAGACATCATTATCTGGGATGGGTATAATAATCAGTAAAAATGATGTAAATAATAAATATAACATATTAATTATTCTCTATATATGATATAACATCCAATTACATAATATTTTACCATCAATATAATGATATTGTCGCTCGTGCGTACTTACAGATTACTATCTCCACGAACACGATGAGATTCATTCCCAATCGTAGTCAGTCTAGAATAATATTTATTTTAAGATTTAAATTAATTATTATGAACATAATATCATTATTTATTTGAATCAAATACATCCTATCCATAATAAACATGGATTACGTAACCAAGGATATAAAGGATAACGAATTAGTTAACACCTAAATCGATTATACTACTGAAATATTATTCACAAAGCAATATTAAAGGATCATATATGATAACATATTTATATATATGGTTTTTTTATAATTTAATAACAATGATTTAACTATTATACAGGAGGTTAACGTACTTTATACTATGTATAGGTACTATGTATGGTTTAATTTCACATTCTCTTCATTATCCAATGTTTTTTATATGTGAGTTTCTACTGGGACATCTTTATCATCCACATTCATGTTTTTTAATAATATATTGCAAAGCATTTTTACTATTTCCTAGACTATATGTTAACCTCATTTATACCCTTTTTTAATTTTTATAAAATGTTTATAATGTAATATTTCAGTTGTCTTCCAAATAATGTTTTTACAACCTTTTCGACAAAACTTATGAAAGAATTTTTTATCCTTTACAGAAGGTTATGCTATTTTACGCCGTTATCAAACCTTTGATACTTCCCTTACATGATTATACTATTTTTTCAAAATAAATGTTTCCTATTATAATTAAACGAATTATAAATTTATTTAAAATAGATAGAGTTAATTCTCTCAAAATGTTTTGATTTTATCTACATCAACATCCTTGATAGATTTTTAAACTTATTCAAAGTTTATTATTATGATTCAAATCATCCATATTTTATTGAAGGATTTGTGATATTTTTTATTGTGGATCTGTTATTTATAAACAATTCATGTTTTATAGATAATATATTGACATTTCATCTACTAGTTTTAAAATAAATGTTTATGTTATGTTTAAAACATTTCATATGAGGAATGAATTGGACATAGTAAGTGATGAGGGGAGCCCATTATAGCTCCTCGATGAATCGGTAGGTCTCATGAGATAGACTAGTTTCTTGGAACAATACCTTGAAAAAATATTCTTTGTAGTTTTGGCACGAGGCCATGACTATATGGTTATGAAATCTAGCATTATGCATTCCATCATTATGAATGTAGCTATTGATATTGCATGTGATTATTCGAGTAGTAGAATATCCATGTGAATAAGTAAATTGAATTTTTTTATTTTTATTTTTTCCATATTATACTGATTTTTTTGTTTAAAAGGATTTGTATTTATTCTTATATATTTCCTTGAATGTTTATGTTTATTTATGAATGTTTTCGCTATATTGTTATACATAATAAGAATTTGTACTCACCCCCTTCAATGTTTTATTTTTCCCTGGATGTTAAGAAGTATTTTACGGTTGACATGCAGGGATAGGCTAGGAATATATCTATTATCAAAAAGGGGGAAAATGTTTTTGATGTTTTTATTTCATCATATAATGTTAAACTTATGAATGTATCTAATACTTACATGTTTACTAAACTGATCTGTCTTTCGGGACACGATTCATGGTATCATGCCAAAGTTATGAAAAAATGCACTGACTCTAGGTAACTGGGGTTGGTTCATTACAATTTGTATCAGAGAAAGTTTAGTACCATCCTTGGCAGCTAGATTTAAAAAAGCTCTGATTTGATAACATTACCATAAGATTGAATTTAAGGATTATTAAAGAATAACTTCCTAGATTTTTGGTAATTAATGGACTTTTGAGTATTCCTATAAATACATCCCTGTCATGATACAAGTAGGTAGAGGTGGATTTAGCACATTTGTACCTAAGGGGTAAAACCCGAAAACACCACTTTGATCTACACTCGAATGAGAAATGGTTCACGACAACATGTCGTACTACACTCTTGGCTACCACACTCATAAGGGATATGCTTTGGATAATAATCATTTTCTCTACAAACCATTTTGATGGATTTATGTGTATATACCTCTTCAAGGAAAACATTTTTAACATTAGAGATTATATCCATATACTTTTCAATTTATGTTAAGTGTTTTACATGTTTTTAATTATGTATTGTGACTCATAAACTAATATAGTGTATGCAATTTTTTAGAAATGGAGCCTAGTAGATGGAATGGAAACCGTATCAATGCAAGTAATACATGTAGGGATTTCCCTCCAACTCAAGATAATTATAGTGGATCTGGTGATGAAACTAGTGTTGATAATCTTATCACCATACTGGTACAACTCTTCTAGTTATGATGAATAACCTTACCCATATGGAGCACCCTGATCCACATCTTAGATGATAAATATTAGACTGATTATTGAGCCAAAAACCACAAAAATTCAATTGGAGTACAAATCCATTACTATCTAAGAAATAGATATGTTCATTAGAGAAAATATTTCATGCTTTGGGGAGTAACGAAAGAGAAAAATTTGTCATGAATGTTTATAACCACACAGGAGATGAAGATCAATGGTGTTCATTAATCCAAAAAACAAAATATGATGAAGAAGTATCAAACATGGAATGAAGGGAGTTAAAAAGATTTTCATAGAAAAATACATTCCTCGTAACCATCGAGGAGTTATGGAAAGAAAATATCTGAGTCTGAGGAAAAAGGATGATGAGAATGTAGAAAAGTATGAGTCTAACTTTACATGGTTAGAAAGGCAGGAAACAGATTATATACATAACTCAATGGGTAATATTGATCGATTCATTGATGGGTGAAAAACATTTATCCGGTAAGCATTAGTCTCACAATACTTCTTATCGTATGAAGATATTGTATTAACCACTATCAAGACAAAAAAGTAATTCTCTACGTTTTAAGACTTAAAACAAGGAAATAGAAAAATATATATGTTGAACACTCTGGAAATAGAAATAAGGTGAAGAAGGTAAAAGATTAATATCCATCCTATGGTAAATGTTAGAAGAAACACCGTAGTAATTACCTGAAGGGAATGGGATTCTATTACATGTGTGATGAAAAAGGATACCAAGCTCATGATTTCAAGAAGAAGAAAAAGGATGCTAATGTTGAATTCTACAATTGTAGAGAAATGCGGCATTATGGAAATGAATGTCCTAAGGGCCAAAGGAACTTAACTCTGAAAATTCCAAGGGAGAAATTCTATTCTTATGCCATCACTATAGCTAAGGATGATGCTCTGAATGACATGGTGGAAGGTAATTTAATGGGTTCCTAAAGTTTTTCCAATGAATTATTTTATTCTGGATCATCTCATTGTTTCACATCTTCCGAGATTGCTAAAGAAATTAGATATTATAAATTTTACTTAACATGGGAGTTTTCATTCGAAAAATATAAGGGAAGTATCATCACAACAAATTATTTTGAATCAGTTCCTATTTTGGAATATAAATGTTCATTATATGAGGATCTAATATTCAAACCGATGATTGTATTTTGATATAATCCTTATAATGGATTGGATTTCCGAAAATGATGCAAATATTTATTGTAATAAGAAGAAGGTTATAATTTTCAAGGATGATAAGGAGTACCTTGTCTTTAGAGTAGAATTGTAACCACCTGATTCTCATATAGATCATCCACCAATAGATCTACTAATTTCAATTATTGGAGAGGAAGAGAATTAAATAAATATGGGTGAGGAAATGAATACTCGAATAGAGGACATGCTAATTGTGCAATAATTTGTTGATGCCTTTCTCAAGGATTTACTAGGACAATATCCAGAATTGAAAAATGAGTTTTTCAAGGATTTAATTTTAGGCTCATGGCCCATATCGAAGACCCCTTATAGAATGGACACAATGGAATTAGTGGAACTAAAGTAACAAATAGAGGAATTTATTAATAAGCGATTTATTCTCACTTGTGTTTCTCCAGGGGGTTCCCCTTTTCATTTTGTTAAGACGAAAGATGGATCTATGAAGTTGTACATTGACTATAGAGAGATAAATGTTAAAAAATTAAAGAACAAGCATCCCCTAAATCACATTATTGATTTATTAGACCAATTTCAAGGAGCAGAATATTTTTCAATGATTATCTTTCGAGCAAGATATCATAAGTTGTGTGTGAAGAAGCAAGACATTTCGAAAATAGTATTTCAAACCAGGTATGGGAATTACGAGATTACAATAATGCTTTCTGGATTGACTAATGCCCCCTCTGTCTTCATGGATCGAATAAGTAGAGTTTTCAAGTAATATATTAAAGGAATTTTAGTGGTATTTATTGATGATATATTGGTATACTAAAAAAGATATGAAGATCATGAAAATTACTTTTGCTATATTATAAAAACCCTCAGATGATATAAATTATATGGGAACATTAGCATGTGTAAATTCATGGTTCAATAGATTCCTTTTCTTGGAAATATTGTATATAAGGATGGAATTTTTTTGATCCTTAAAAGACAAAAGAAAATCAATGAATGGCCAGCACTGATGAGTATAACTTAGGTATGCAGTTCTATTGGTTTATCAGGTTATTATCGACGTTTTATCCAGAATTTTTCCCTGTTGGCTAACCCATTAACCAAGATCAGACATAAAAGGGATAAATTTGTTTGTAAAAAAGAGTGGGAAGAATTTTTTTATTGAATCAAGAGAATATTATTCAATTCTACTATCTTGACTCCACCATGAGGGAACGATGAGTTTTTTGTGTATAGTGAAGCTTCAAAAAAAGGACTTGGTTGTGTCCTCATGCAGAATGATAGAGATATTTCCTATGCATAACTAGAGCTAAAACTTTATGAGTTAAACTATCCCACTCATTATATTTAGTTAGTATCTGTAATTGCTTCTATTAAAATCTTGTGAAACTACATCTATGGTGAAAGATGTGAGATTTATAAAGATCATGAAAGTTTGAAGTATATTTTCTCACAAAAAGAACTCAACATGAGGGAAAGGAGATGGCTAGAACTACTCCAGGATTATGATAGCACTATACACTACAACTCAGAGAAGTAAAATATGGTGGAAGATGTTATGAGAAGAAAGGATCATGGAGTTTTTAACAAAATGAGAGTTGAAAAGGATCTTTTATACAAGGATCTAGTAAAGATGAATATGGGAAAAACCAAGGAAGGAGAAACATCATTGCTTTTTTAAATAGTTGGAAAACCATATTTTGTAGAAAGGTTAAAAATTTCACAGACTTATGATGATGAATTTCAAAATAAAAATAAAGTTGTGAGCTATGGGAGATTTATTGACATCATATACGAAGATGGAATTTTGAAATTTGGGAAGAGACTTTGTGTTCCCGATATACTTGTTCTAAAAAGAAAATTTTTGGAAGATACTCATAACTCTAATTTCTATACAAACCATGGTAGTACTAAGATGTACAGAGACTTGAAATAACATTTTTGGTGGGACAACATGAAGAGAGAGATTTCTGATTTTGTGGTGAGATTTATGGTTTTCCAACAATTGAAAGCAGAAAAACAACATCCTAGAGGAGTTATGCAACCTCTTCCCATACCTGAGTGGAAATGGGGTAATATTATGTTGGATTTTGTCATGGTACTACCAATGAATACTATAGGAAATGATGTAATATGGGTCATTGTTGATTTTCTTACCAAGTCATCAAATTTTCTTACTATAAGTGAAGATTTAACGCATGGACATTTAACAAGACTATATATTAATGAAATTTTAAGACTTCATGGAGTACCACTATTGATTGTTTCTAATCATGATCCATTTTTAACATCAAGATTATAGAAAAATTATACGATAGACCTAGATACTGAACATCATTTGAGCACTACCTACCACCCTCAAATTGATGGACAATCAGAACGGACTATTATAACATTAGAATACATGTTGAGGTCTTTCTCACATGACTTTCAAGGTATGTGGGATCAATATTTACCTCTAGTATAATTTTCTTATAACAATTTCTTCCTTTCAAGTATTTTTATTACACCATATGAAGCATTATATGGAAAGATATATCGCACACCAAGCTTCCATGATATGTTTCCCTTTGAATAACGCAGTAGCTTGTGTTGTACGTAACTTTGAGTTTTAACACACCACGACCAATAAAAGTGTCCATTATGAATAGTAATACCCATTTTTGAAAATTTAATAAATTTTCATTTTCAAAATGGACTTAATTTTTGGATTTGGAATATCAAAATTATAGGGTAAATTTTTGATACTTTTTGGAAAACTTTCAATTTTTTATGAATCAGGAAAAACACTACTATATAGTTTAAAACCGACTATTTATTTAAGTAATTATTTTTTTTATTTTATTTAATTATATGTAAAAATAGATACATGATACCTATAAATCTTCAATGTAATTCATTGGAGTCATTTTATAATAAGTATCCAAACATAATGTTTTATTGAACTTTTTACCGTATTTTACCCACCTCCTAGGAGTATTTGAAAATATACGCAAATCATAATTTTAACACATCTATTTGTTGAATTAAAAAAATATGAGAGGAAATGATAACATAAATATGTAAAATTTTGTTCAATATGATGCAAATAAGTTTCTTTTATTAGAAACTTTTGACTTTTATTTACCATAACTAAATGAAAATAGGGTAATTAAGGGTAAAAATGATATTATAATTACCATATGACATGTCCTATTTCTATTAGATAAATTTAATTCTAAAAATAACAACATTATAATTAAAATATGACCCCCTTTAGTTCACTTGGATTAGAATAGGGCATTTATAATTATTTTATTTAATGAATAGTTAAAAGAATTAAATTCATAGTCAAAAAACTAAACCATATTTAATATTGGGTTACAAAAAATATAAATTCATCTATAAATATTCATTAGAAAGATAAATAGATTTCATAAATAATTTTATTTAATTTATAATTTTTATACATAATATAATTTAATTTATTTATGACACACGGTTGATGCATTAATTACTTTATTAATGAAAGATTAAAATAATTGATAATATAAATATAAAAATAAATATTATTTGTGTCTTCTGATGAATTACACTAATTTTATAAATTAATAAAACATGTTAGGGTTCATTAAATAATTTTTTTCTATGTAATATGGCTGTTAGTATTTTCAGAAAATCTAAATACTAAATAGTGTCAAAATTATCATAATTCAGTTTTTTAAAAAAATACAATATTATTAATTGATATATTATTCCTAAAAATATATAATTCAGAAAAAAAGACATAGAAAAGATTACTTATATTAATAATAAACTACTTGGGGTTCACTTGGGTTGTTATAGTTTGTTTATAAACCATATAATATAAAAATACAAAGAGACATGGTATATGTAAAACTATTTAACTAAGAGTTAAATCTTAATGAAACGGTTAATATAGTGACCTAAACTGGTCTAAAACCTATTGGTCATGCTTTTTTCAACCCATACGTACCTTAGCCTCGAAAAAAATCATTTTGGAACCATTATAAACTAAAAATTATTGTATTATAAAATAATATTTTCATCTTTTTCAAAAGTGACCCTCACCTCTCTTATAGAAAGACACTTCCCCTTCTTTTAATTTCACACCTCCAAATAGATATTTAATGGCCAATACCTTCCCAAATATCCTCCCAAGATTTATCAAATTAACCTAGAGACATTACATGGATCATAAATCCGACCTATGGATCCATTTTGATCAACTCAAAAGGAAACACCCGAAAAAGAGGTAATAATCTCACCACCCTCTTTCATTCTCTTTTCATCTACCACTTCTTATTTCATTGATTAAATAATAAAATAATAACTCCAATACCTTCTAGATAATGTGATGTTATTATAAATATTATACATCATATTTTTTATTCTATCTATCCTATAAATGACACAGTCAACATACATACATATGTACGTCTTACCGTCTCCACATCTTGGTGTAGTTATTTGTTCTAAAACTTCATTATTTTGGATGGGTATAATAAATATTATAACTGATGTAAATAATAAATATAAAATTTTATTGATTTATTATATATGATATACCATCCAATTATTTACGATTTCACCATCAATATAAGGATATTGTCGCTCAAGCATACGTACGGATTACCGTCCACGAACGCAATGAGATTCAATCCCCATCGTAATCATTAAATAATAATTTTAATTTTTTTGATAAAAAATAATGTTTATGAACATAATATAATTCTATATATGAATCAAATAAATACTATCCATATCAAACATGGCATACATAACCAATCATATAAAGGAATACAGATCAGTTAACACTAGAAACAATTTTACTACTAAAGTATTTTTTAGAAAGCAACATTAGAGGATCATATACAATATCATATTTTTTTATATAGTTCTTGTATAATTAAAAAAAATTATTTAACTATTATACAAGAGGCTAACTTACCCTCGGCCCAAGAAATGTACAAGGTAAGGGTTAAATCCATAATCTCTTCATTATTCGATATTGTTTATATGTGAGTATCTACTGAGACCTCTTTATTATCCACATCCGTGTTTCGAAAAACTATATTTCAAATTTTTTTACTATTTTTCTAGGATATAGGTGAAAGTCATTTATACCCTTTTATGATATTTTTTTAAATTTTTATAAATAATATTTTCGTCATTTTCCAAACAGGGTCCTTTACGGCTTTTTCGAAAAAAATTTTTAATGAAAGTTTTTTTAACTTATACGTAGTGTGTGGATATTTTATGCCTTTAAAACCCCTTAGAATATTCCATTATAAGATTATTAGAATATTTTCAAAATAATTTTTTTTATAGTTACATTACTTATAAATTATTTTAAAATAGAAACAGATATCTCTTTCCTAAAGTTTTGATTTCATCTATGTCAACATCCTCGATGAATTATAAACTTGTTTGAAGTTGATTTATTATGATTAAAATCTTCAATATTTTATAAAACGTTTTGTGATATGTTTGATTGTGGATATGTTATTTTTAATCCATTCATGGTTTATGGATAAAATATTGATATTTGGTAAGCTTTTTTTTATATGAATGTTTCTGTTATGTTTAAACCTTTTCAAATGAGAATTTCATTAGACTTAGTAAATGATGGGTGGAACCCACTATTGCTTCTAGATGCATCGGTAGGTCTCATTAGACAAACTACTGTCTTGGCATAAGGCCTTGAAAAAAATAATATTTTTAGTCATGGAGCAAGGCCTTGACTATATGGTTATGAAGTCTGGAATTATGCAATCCATCATTATGAAAGTGGCTATTGGTATTTAATGTGATTATTCAACTAGAAGAATATCCATGTAAATAAGTAAAATACTTTTTTTTTGATTTTTCGTTTTCATATTATGATCATTTTTATGTTTAATAGGCTTTTGTTTTAGTCTTATAACTTTTATTAAATGTTTGTGTTTATTTAGGAATGTTTCCTATATATTGTTATCCTTACTGAGCATATGAGCTCACCCTTTTCGATGTTTTATTTTTCCAAGGATGTGAATGAAGTATTTAATTGAGTAATTGTAAGGATAAGCTAAGGATATAATTGAGATAAAAAGGGGAAAATGTTTTTGAAATTTTTATTTCATGATGTAATGTAAAAAATATTAATGTATATAGAACATTAAAGGCTTCTAAACTGATCGGTCTTTTGGGACATGATATTTTTTATCATGCCAATGTTATGTAATAATGCACCAAATCTAGGTAAATGGGGTTGAGGTGTTACATCAATTGATTTCATGATAAATGGAAAATGATTTTGAATGATAATCAGAAGAAATATGATTTTGAAATATCAATTCCATTTTGAAAATTGACATATTAAATTGAAGAAATAATCAAACATTATAGAAGCAATTTTCTATGAAAAACATTATAACATAAAAATGAATTTTTTAAAATAATGAGTGTTCACGATGGTGGGAAAAACCATTTATGATTTATGTGTTAAGAAAACTTATTTTAAAATATATTTTAAATGGGTTCTATAGGACTCATTTGTAAACATTAAAAAAATTTACGATATTTTAATATAATTTCAATGATCATGAAAAATAACATTAGGATGTTATTATTTTATAAACCATTAACCTTTGAAAACATTTATAAAACATTGATGTGGAAGAGATATATCCTTTATATAAATTAAAGACACATGACCAGATAACTTATAGAAAACATTCTTGTCATGACCTACATTCTTCAAGATGTGGTAAGGAAAAAAAATTGTACAACATTCCTCCATCAAGATGAAGGACATATAATGACCTGGGAGTCCCTACATCAATAGGCCCTATAGTGGTTACAAGAACAAATGGTGTAGAATATAACATCGTTATTGATTTAATTACACCTTTTTTGTATGTTTTTAACATGTTTTGGAGATACGATGGTAAATCCCAAACAACTCCAAACACCAAAAGTGAAATTGAATCCAAAACCCACTCCCACATGTATGTTCAAAAGTAAACTGAATCAATGTACAATGGAAACTACCTTGTAAAATACCAAAAGAAAAGTGTCTCAACAACAATAGAAACTAATCCAGAAGCATGAGTTACTAAATTCTGGTATGGCCCACAAATTCCTCCTAGAAACCTAAAAACAGCTTTATATAGGTAGGGTGAGCACACAAGTATACTTAGTAGAAAAATTAATCTTACCCATCCAATACTGGGGGAAATATTCTAATTACCCATTGAAAAAATAGAAGAACCTAAAAGAACCTACCTATGATGACTAACAATCCCAGCCTCAACAAGGAACACTCACCAAATAAGACAAGTCATGTAATGTAATAGTATATGCACATCAATATTTAGGTACCCTGCTCCACTTTTCCACTTGTTGATTGAACTTCCCTAATGGATAACATCTTGAAACTACTACTCCTCCCATATATAGTCTCATTTCCAAAAACTTACCACACACACCTGGGCCACAACCACACAACGTCATTCCTACATACACCTAGGCCACAACAACCACACCTCTCTCCTGAAAACAACTATGACTCATTTTGACGACATATGGTAAATCAATTCTTCCTTGGAAACACATAAGCCTCTCAAAGAAAATAAACCCTCACCAAAGTATCTTGTAGTAATGTAAGCCTTAAACCATTACAACATTCATAGTTATCCACATTCAATTTATTTATTATCGAGTTCACTCTAATTGATTTTAGCATCACCGTGCAACTACCAACCATAACCATATCAAATCAACAAGTAAAAAAAATGCAGTCCCACTACACAAACCCCCAATATTCATAAACACCAATTAATTCGTTTTGCACAACCAATCTTCAAAATTAGAAAGTAGAAATGTTCTCTCACATCCTAGCTCCCAACCCCACAACCCAACAACTACCAAATTCCATTCAAAGTCATATAAATTCATAACCACTTCATAGTCCCACTACCAAATGTCGCTCTATGGCCATAACATATAATAGTAGTATAACTACCTACTAGTTCATCTGTTCCACATTCTATGAATTTATTGATCTGAGATGCCAACTCACAACCACTACCACCAATGCATAGAGCCCACAATAACAACCTTTAACCCTATCCCAACTAAAACCTATTAGCATACCCTTATCTCAGAATCCATTATCATTCACATCCTTGTACCCACAACCGTGCTCCCAACAGTACAAACACACATCTCTCACAATGTTTGAAAACTCTACAAAACACGACACATAGCCTCAACTATCAACATTGTCTGTATACATTAAGATTTTGTAAGAAACGGTTCTTTAATTTTAATAGACTTTATCCAAGATGATCAAATAACATGTTTAATATTGTGAAATTATTTTATTTAATGAATTATAGGTTATTAAGTAGATTTAATGTTACAATCATTGTTCAAGATCCTAAAAAACATAAAACATAAGAAGTGCGCAAACAAAGACACTAAATGACTAATATTTTTAGAAGGAATATATCAATGATAATCATAAAAAAAATATAATATAACAAATAAAATAAGAAATCAATATCAAACCAATCAATTCATTTTATATTATTTACTCATGGAATATTTTGATCAACTACAGTTCTTATCTATTTTTTGTTTTTAAGAAACTTCACTCCCATTTCTCATATGTGTTCCTCATCATACCCACCCTGCATGATGCACAATTATAGGGAAAAAATACCTACATAGAATAACAATGGATTGAACATCCCCTATTAGCCATGAATTGTGGATCATGTGAGTCACTGGAATGATATTCAGGAAAACTATACGAGAGGGGATCTGCGACAAGTGCATGACTTGTCTAAGGAGGAAGGGTCTACATGCACAATGGGAAGTGAAAAGTAATAACGAATGAAGCGATCTCAGTTTATAAAAGTGTGAGCTCTTAAAAATTAGGGAGACGACTAAAAAGTACTTGATAACCAGATCATGTTTTTACCACAGATATTGGGGGTTACGTGGCTGGAGGGACGTTATGAGATACAGGGAATTTAATAATTACCCTAGAAAATAGTGGAAACATCCCAATGCATCATTATGAGTTGATAGGTTACCATTTAATGGAGAAACACATAACTAACGAGAAACTCGAAAAACATGGAAAACTAGAAATGGTTCACTGATGGGTGAGTCACTATCACTGAGCCACCGATGATTAAGATACCAATGAGACCTACCAATTTTGAGCCACCAACGTTGTGATACCAATGAAAAAGTTTATTAAAAAACTAACCTACAGCTTCCACGACCTACTGAATCCCTGACCTACCAACACAGATGACCTTGACTCACTGACATCAAATCTGTCGATCTACCGATGTGGAAACACTTTGAATCTCAAAAATTGATTCTACTAACTCACCGATGCAGATTATCCTTACACACTGAGGCTGATGCCCCTAACTCCCTGATGCTAACACCCATGACTCATCGATGTTGATGCACTTATATGCAAACACACTGACATTCCAACACAATAACATTGCAAAAAATATATAAATTTGGGAAACTTCTGAGTGGAGCCACAATTGCCTCTTAAACAACCTAATAACTGAAATTTATCAATGGAATGGATGTGGTAAATCAAGGTTATTAAATCATATACCTCAAAATCAATTATCAAACTCTATAATTTCAAAACTAACCAAGAATAAAATAAGAGGTCGATTAAAAATCTCTTAAGATACCTATCAGGAGTAAAACACCTTGTGTAGTTTTAAAAAAGGATAGAAAAACATTAAATATAAGGACACATCCTTGAATTATATCTTTTGAAAAATTGTGAAACACTAAGACCCACAAATTCCCCAAATAATCAAACATACACCATGATCATGTTTTCCAAAAATATGGATTAGGGATATACTTCCTCCTTATTAAGATACTAACCTCTTTGGGTGACCCTAACTCACCCACTTTGGATTAATCACATCAACATTAATGATTCATGATTAGGTATTAGGTTCTCTCCTTCCCATGATCATGACTTTTCAAAAAAAAAATCATAGAACATGGAAACAACTTATCATGCAACATGTAGGGTCAAACATTACATCATATGCAAGGCATATGTAAAACACATATGAAACACTCAGAACAACTATTAGTACTGGGAAAATATCTATTATTATCAGTCCTGGGTACTCATATCATGGCCATCGTGACTCCAAAACACACAAACCACATGTATGGTCCCTCTAGGAAGCACTATCTTCTCATAATCCCCAATTATTACAGGTCTCACTATGAACGTTGCATCATCCTTGATATCCAACTCTCCCCATTCAAGTACAAGGGAGTGATCTTGTAGATACCAATGGAGTTGAGAAAAATAAAGGATGGCATGGATATTCTCTAATTGTTGTGGAAAAACCAACGGATAGTCCACCATGTCAAATCGTCCCAACACATCGATAGGTCAGATGAACCTAGAAGAATGTATGATTCAACTTCCAAACCTCCACTGTCCACGCCGAGGGGATGCCTTTAATAATATTTGGTCCCCAACCTCAAACTCCATGTTCCCTCTCCTATGATCGACATTCAACTTTTTCTAGTCCTGATCCTCCTTCATCATCTCAAGTTCAATCTAATCCTGCTCTGCAATAGCACCATTCCATGAAGGCATACTTACCCTAACACTATCTAGCACACTGTTGGGAGAAAAGGTCTTCTATTCAATTCTTAGAATGGTTCCCTTCCAATGGTATAGTGGTAGATATTGTTGTATGAAAACTCTATTAGGTAAAACTCTCATACCCATGATCCTATAATGTCCATGACACATTCATACAATATGTCCTCCAACGTCTAGATGGTGTTCTCTGTCTACCCATCCATTTGTGGGTGAAATGTGGTGCTAAGGTGTAACAGGGTGGCAAAATCAGACTACAATCCCATCCAAACTTGTGACTTAAACATTTCATCTCGATCTGAGTCAATGGATCTTGTAATTACATGGAGCCACACCACCTCATCCACATTCCTCTTTTCCATGTCATCCACTACACTCGACATTGTGATTTCCATGAAATGAGCCAGGTTTGTCAACCGGTCCACGACTACCCAACTATAACACATGCTCCCTGACCTCACGGAATACCTGGGAGAAAATCCATCGAGTTTTTATCCGACATGACAATTGAAAAATACACGGGCTACAGAGGACCTCTAGGAACATGGTGCTTGTACATCACCTACTATATAACTAGACATCGTTCCATAAACACTACCATTTCATGCTTCACCCAGGGCCACCAAAACTATTACTCGAGCCTGCTTACATAATAGATACTCTTGGATTCACTTCCAGTGGTGTGATATATAACTCATGGAAAATCCATTACACATTACCACTTGGACAATCCACTTCCCATAGAGCAACATATGATTCAGACTATCCTCTGACCATCCTTCCAGAGCATTCCCCTGAACAATGTGTTCACGCATCACATCATCCTCTTAGTCTCCCCACTGAGATTCCTCTACGTATCTCACCAAGGAACAATATGATGTCATATAAAGAATATTTCCTCTTTGAATGTCCTCCCACACATTTAGACGCAAAGAAGACAACTCCTCCATCACCCTCCAAGAATTTGTGTATTTCCAAACTACCTTCATCTACAACTTATCGATCATGGAATCATCCACCATGTTCCCCATACATAGTGTGTATGTGAACTTTATGTCGTAATCATGGAGAAAATCCATCCATCAATGCTGCCGCATGTTCATCTCTCGCTGAGATATGATATACATCATGCTCATTTGATCAATGAAGACCATAAATTGCTCCCTAATGAGGTAATAATGCTACAACATCATCCCAAACACAAACGCTGAAAACTATTGATCATGGTTGGAATAATTACATTCAAGGGAATTTAATTTCATATGGCCATAAGAGAATAATCCTTTATAATTCATGAGTAACCATCCCAATAATAGGCCTGAAGTGTTATACAATTCCACAAAAATTACCCCTTCCTCTGGAATCTTATCCCCTAGGGAACTGAACAACATCCCATTTACATAGTTTAATGATTCCTGTCACTAATCACTCCATACAAAGTCCTAGATTTTTCTATTCAAAGGATTCAAAGGAATTTAAATTTATGAGAAGTTAGGATTTGATCCTTCTTGACCTAATAAACTATGAAGCTCCACCACATTCATGGGTGGTACACCCAATAAAAAATTTCGTCAACCTTTGACAAGTCCACCCCTTTCCCATTCTGAGACACTACGTGTCTGATGAATGAACCTGTTAAATCCCAAACATTCACATAGAAAAACATCTATAGAGATGGTGGTGTTCAAGTATCTCCAAAATAGTCCTTAGATTCCCGATGTTCTACTCCTATGACATTGAGTATATCAGGATATCGTCGATGAACACAATGACGAAACAGTCTCGGTACTCATAAAAAACCGAGTTCATGAAGCCCATGAAACTTTCTGGTGTATTTATTACACTAAATGGAATGACCACGAACATAGAGTTATCATTCCTTCACCAGAATGAAGTTATTTTTATGTCAGCCTCCATTACCCACAACTACTGGTATCCATAGCGTATGTAAATCTTAGGGAACTGTGCTTCCCCATTTAACTAGTAAGATAGATCTTTGATCATTGTAAGGGGTAATTATTCATGGTGATCACCTAAATTCGTCTTCGGTAGTATTTGAACAGTGTTAAGACACTATCTGAATATTTTGAGAACATGATTGGAGCACCCCATGATGACACACAACGATGGATAAAATAATTCTTCAACCAGTTATCAACAAGAATTTGCAACACCTGTAACTCAGATGGCCAAATCTAATAATAATCCATCTAAATTAGAGGATTAATAGGTTTAAATTCTATCCCGTACTCAATGTCACATTAAGGGGGTAGAGTCATAACCTCGTCTTGGAACACATACAAAAATCACAAACAACCCAGAGATCTACCACAATCTCTATATCTTTTAATCCCAACGAAAGCTCAGCTGTCTAAGAAATAAGAGAGATCACACACTAGCTTCCCACCATTATACTCCTCTAACCAACGAAAGCTACATGTAATCCACCCATATTAGAGAACAAAAACCTTATTTGTAAGAAGTTGATAACAGTATGCATAGAAAACCATTAGTAGATTCCTACGATGAAATCTTATGGCTATATCTTTCGGGTAAGAATAACCCCACTGGATTGATGTGTCCCCAACATCACTCTACATACTTGACAAACATCATACAGACTTGTCTGACCTCCGACTGGCATACTCATCACTATGGTCCTTGAAAGGATCTATATTTTTTGTCCCAGATTTTGGGCTAGACTGGGTTCAAAAAAGGCGTATGAGGCTCTAGAATTAAACAAATCATCTGACATTGTATAAAAACTTAAGTCATACCTCTAACAACCTCTGACCCTACTAGAAAATCTACCTCTGCGGCGTGCAACAACCCTGACCCAGCTCATCTACCTCTTGGCTGCCGACTATCTCCCCGACCATTCCATAGTCGAGGTCCCTGAGGAGTACCCTAATGTCTGCCTCCCTTGGCTCCATCTACCCTTGGTGGTGTGGCACCTCACTGCCCCTACTATAGGATGGGCATGTCTGGATACTCCTACTACAGAGGAGGGCACTGAGCCAACCCACCAACAATGTACGATGCTCAAACTAGGACCTAGTTCTAATGATGTTGATGACCTATATATATAAAGCCCATTTGTTCCAGGCCCATGAGTCAAGGGTGGGGAAATTGATATTCGAACTAGAGTTGTCGAGGCCTACCTCCTTCTGGATGAAACATAGAATCCAGACACTGGAGACCTACAGTTTACAACTTTCCCCATTGACGAACTCGTCAAGCTCTACTCTTTTGGAATTCCTCCCCACAAGTGAATCAGTTCACTACTTAATCATTCCTCTGATCCTCTAAATAAGTCATTAGAGTAAATAGAGTGAAAACATGATGATGGGAGGGTTTGAGTGACTCCTCTATGTTTGTCCATCATGACTCCTCATTCAAGAAGATATCTGGTGGAAAGAGTAAGAGATCATTGAACATGATCCCCAATTCCCTCACTCACAGAAACCCCTAATGGAGTAATAATATCTCATCACTCTTATAATCCTTTATCTTGGAAAAAATGAATTCCTATTGGAACTCTCTTTCAAGGTTATACTAGGAGACCTCAGTTTCGTTCCTCTCTAAGAGGTAAAGCATCCACCACTAATGCGTGGATCCCCTCATCTGGATCACCACCCGAGGAACCTAATACTCTGTCAGAGCATTAATAAAGAGAATTTAATGACCAACTCCTAAAATCAACCTTTCATTTCGATGTCAGATTTTCTACCCTCATACCACCCAAGAGTTTACCGTTGGAAGGTGAAAATCATATTCAACCACTGGTTGTCATCTTCCTCTTGATTGGCTCTGCACTAATCAACCAGGTCAACCGCTTAAGCATAAACTACTCTTACCACCTGGGGATGATGCCCGAGTGACATAGGTGAAAAAAATTAACATGGAATATCTAAGACTGAGTAGTGAAGAATATATCACTAATTTAATTAACTATACATTACCATTATATTCCAAAGACACCCATTTCACACAAGAGAAAAAGTCATTATGATTCATGTACATTTACTATGGTCTCTACCCTGAAATCATCGTATCCTCATATGATGCTCAGTAGGTCTAGATTACATGCATCAGACCATAGGGGGACCTAAAATCCCATGTCTTAGACGGTATTCCCTATCATATTTTCTGTGAAAAGATTTCCGAACACCGTTTCCCTACCGTCCCATGCAATCCACACTATTCCTAACATCGAAATCCACCTTATCTCTTAATCTACCAAAACTAAACCATTATTATGATACCATTTATCACAAACATCCTTATTTAATAAAAGGGAAGGAATAAAAATCTACCAGACCCTTCCTTCTTAACGATGAAGGATATATAATGAAGCTCATGTCCCACATTCAATAGACCCTGACGTGGAGACTAGAAATAAGGGTATATAATCTTACATACAAATGGAAGTCATTACCAATTTTTTAACAAGATCTAGAGATTAGATGGTATACCCTATATAAATTTAAATACAAAAATTAAATGTGAAGACAAAATCCATTCCCACGTTATTGTTCAAAAGTAAATTTGATACAATGTACATTGGAGACTCCATTGTAATGTACCAAGAGAATATAGTCTAAGAAGCAATAGAAACTAATTTTGATGCTTGCGCTACGAAATCCTAACACATACCACAAGGTATTCCTAGAAACTAGAAAATAGATTTTCATATAAGGGTGAGCACACATGTATACTGAGTAGGGAAACTAATGATAACCATGGAAAATTGGGGGAAACAACCTAATTCTCATATGAGAAAACATTAGAACCTCAAACTACCTTACAAGGAGTACTAACCACCCTTTCCTTATTGGGGCACACTCAGAAAATAATTCATGTTATGTAACCTAACTATATATGAAAATCAATATTTGGGAACCCCGCACCACTTACCCACTGGGTGAATACTCTTACCTAATAGCTAACATCTTGACACTACCACATCTCCCATATAATGTCCCACTTCCACAACCCACTTAGAAACATCTTGGAGTCAACCACACATAGTCTCTCCCATAGTAACCTGGGCCACAACAACCACACCTCTCGCCAAAAGACACTTGGGATACATACAGAAGACACTTGGGAAAACAATATGGTCCCCAAAACACCAAGGCCTCTTATCTACAAAAAAATATTCTCTTGATGAATATTGGACATTGGTAAGACTCAGGCCATTATATCCTGACATGATACGCTTGAGAGTTAAGATCCCATAAGAGGGTGTCCGAAAAAAAGGTAGTAACCATCCATTAATCCACCCACTCAGATGTTCGGAAGGTCATCCTCCCCCATTAAATGGATTTTTTTGGTATATAGTGCTTAAAAATGGTGGGTGAATATAGAAATAACATGAAAATAAAATATATATACATATAACACATCCTAACCTATGGGTTTCCAACAGGAAACCATCCCACACAAACAACCTTTTCTTCCACCCCTATATCCACTCCCTGCCACAATAAAAAAAATCCTGACCACATTTTATTTAACCATTTGCCATTTATTCTATTAGGGGTGCACTAGAATTTATTCAAGCATTACCAGAAAACTAAAAACCCTACTCATATCAAAAAAACAATTAAAACCAGACCTATTGTCCCACTTCATGATCCCCTAATCATTCTAGACATATTTTCATTTTGTTCCCACAACCATTCTTCAATATTACACTTCACAATCCTTCGTTGACAACCCCTCTCCACAACCCCAATTCCAAACAACTCCCAAATCTAGTACCACAGAATATAAATTCATAACCACACTTCATTCCCACTATCCAACATCGCTTCGAGACTAAAACACAAAAAATGGCATTTCAGCTACCTAAAAGATCATCCATTATACAATCATTCAGTATATCAGACCCAGAATCAAACTCACCGACTGTACCACCCACAAACAAAATCCATATTTACTATGATTTTACCCTGCCCCTCTAAAAACTCATACCACACCCTTATCACAGAGTCCATGTAACACCGGATGATTTCATAAAAGTTTATATCATTAATGTAATTCAATTGCATGATCTACACGAAACACCATGTTCGAGCGCACCACAACTTACCAAACTAGAATTTCAGAAATGTGGTTATGAATAGTATTAACTGAATTTTGAATAATACATATAATTTTAGCATCCATATTTTCTATTTTATAGATATAACATGAGAACAAATTCAATTTATCTTATAAAAGATGTATTTTTCAAAAAATGAAATTTTATTTCCAGTTAATGGGGAACCCTTTTTAAATTCAATATTTGACAATTTTATATATAAAAATTGAAAAAATGAACATAGACTTTAGAAGCGTGTCATAAAAATTATGTTTGGAAATTTTTTTGGTGTTTTTCTGTTAAATTTCATATTTTGATCAATAGTGAATGATAATAACTTTTAATTGAAAATCACTTTTCAATCAAAATAATTTATAGAATTAAATTATAAATTTGAAGGGTTTTAAAGTAAAATTTTATTATATTATTATAATTTAATCCAATTCTGATCATTGTATGTAATATCCCATTTAAATCGGAAATAATCATATATCAATATTTTGATATATTTTATATCTGAATATCCCACTTTCTGGTTTTGACAACGGGAATTAATTTTATATTAATTAATGAAACATCTTTGTTTCGAATTTGAAAAAATAGAAATCATTTTTGAATATTCAATATCAAAATTTTCATTGGGTGAACAGTTGGTATTTTACTTAAAACGTTCAATTTTTTATGAATAGTGAAAAACACTATGTTATTGTTTAAAACTGACTGTTTATTTAAATAATTATTATTTTTATTTAAATTAATTTTATATTCTAAAAAGATACATAATTATAATTTTAGTCCAATTTAATTAAATGTAGTAGTTTTATAATAATATTTGATATATAAAATTTTATTAAACATTTTAACTCCTTTTACCCACTTTCTATGAAAATTTTCAAATTAGCATAAAAGTTGCTTTTACTACTTCTATAAATTAAATTTAAAAAATCCAAGAGACACAGTTAGAAATAGAAAGTAAAATGTTTTTCAATAAGATGAAAATAATATTTTTTGAATAGTAACTTTTGAATATTATTTTCCACGGTTAATAGTAAATAGAGTAATTAAACATAAAAATGATATTATAATTACCTAAAACAATTCATAATTCAATTGGATAAGTGTATTTAGGACAAAATAAACCTTAGGAAAAAAATATAATTCCCTTTGATCCACGTGGATTAGATTAGGACATTTATTATTATATTATTTATAGAAGAGTTAAAAGTGTTAAATTCAAATTTTAATAACTACATTTTTTTAATATATGGTTATACATAAGATAATTTCGACTAATAAAAATATGTCAAAAAAATAATGATATTTCCTACATCATGGTATTTTATTTTTAATTTCTAGACATTCAATAATTAAATTTATATATGACACATTGATGATGTAGTAATTACCTTATTAATAAATGATTTAAATAACTGACATTATAAAATAAAAAAAATATAAATTTAGACTTTTGATGCCATCCAAAAATATTCTAGTTGAATATGAGATTATATGGTTGATTTAATTTATTTATTTCTATTTTATCATGATTTTTGGAATTTCACAAAAACCAAAAACAATATAGGGTCAAAATTGACATAAATGAGTTTTTAAATAAAATACTATAATTTTAGATGATATAATATTCTTAAAAATATAGGGTTCAATGAAAGGACTTATATAATGATATATAAGTCATTAATGAATTGTTTGAGGTTCTCTTGACATTTTATTGTATGTTTATTAAAAATTTAATATAAAAATACAACAAGACATGGTAAAAGTTAAACCATTTAACAAATAGTTAAATCTAAATGATAATGTTAATATGGTGACCTAACCTTGTATATAACATATCAGTTGAGATGTTTCCAACCCATACCCACCATATCCTTAAAATAAATCCATTTTGACTCATTATAATCTGAAAATGATTTCATAATAAAATAATATTTCCATATTTTCATAAAGTGACCCTCAATGCTCTAATAAATGGGTACATACCCTTCAATTAAATTCACATATCCGAAGAATTTTTGATCTGCCAAACCATGCTAATATATCCTCCAAAATACACTCACATACACCTAGATTCCTTACATTGAAGATAATTCCCTCCTATAGATACCTTTTGATCAAATAAAAATGAAGAACCTGAAGATGACGTAATTATTTCATCACATGTTTCAATGTTCTTTTCTACTTCTACTTCCTCTTTCTCTATTGTTTCAATAACGAAATCATAACCCTGGTACCTTATACACACTATAGTGTTATTATAAAAATGTAACAATAATATTCATTTCTTATATACATCTTATGAATGAAAGAGTAACCATACGTCCGTACATAAGGCTTACCATTTCCACGTAGTGGTGTATTTTGTTATTCGACACTTCATTATCTTGATGGATATAATAATGAGTATAATTGATGAAAATAATAAATATATTTTGTTAATTATTATTTATATGTAATATAACATCCACTTATATACTATTTCCACACTAATAGAATTATATTTGCGCTCGTGTGTACGTACGAATTATCATCTCCACGAACGCAATGAGATTCATTCCCCTTCATAACCATTAAAAAATAATTTTGAAATGATGATTAAAAAAATAATGTTTACAAATTTAGTATACTTCTGGATATGAATCCAATACATCTTATCCATAACAAACATGACTTATGTAACAAATCATATAAATGAAAATGAATCCGTTAACACCTGAAACAATGATACTACGGAAATATCATTAACAAATAAATGTTATGAAGATCATATATGATATCTTATTTATGTATATGGTTCTTATATAATTTAATAAGAATGATTTAATGATTATAAATGAGGTTAACATTCAACTGACTAAGGAAAAGTACACTGTATGGATAAATTTTAAAATCTCTTTATTTATGTAAGGTTGTTTATTGGTAGGTATATACTAGGAAATTTTTATCATTAACATATGTATTTCATAAAAAGTTATTTCAATACATTTTTACTATTTACTCAACTATGTCTTAATTTTATTTATACACACGTTTGACTTATTTATAAATTGTTTTGAAAGAAATCCTTTGATCTATTTTGAAACAAGGTACATTATGCCTTTTTTGAAAAATTAAGGTAAAAATATATTTTACCATATATGGAGGGTGCGGCTATTTTCTGCTACTATAACACCATACAATCTTCTCTTAAAAGATTATAAGAATAATTTACAATTAAATGTTGTCTTTAATAATTACTTGAATTTTAAATTATTTCAAAATAGATATATATATATTTTACTCAAATGGTATTTATTTCATCTATGTCAACATCTTTTGATGGATTATACACCTATTTGAAGTTGATTTATTATGACAAAATCATCAATATTTTATATGATGTTTTTGTGATATTTTTGAATGTGGATATGGTTTTGTTATACTATTCATGGTTTATGGTTAATGTATTAACATCTCATATGATAGTTTTAATATGAATGTTTTTATTATGTTTCAATCTTTCCATAAGGGGAATTAATTGGAAATAGTAAGTGACGGGTGGAACCCGATATAGCACCTTAATGCATTGGACAATCTCATGAGACAAACTACTATATGAGAAAAAGTCCTTCAAAAAATATTACTTGTATTCTTGGAATGAGTAATTGACTATGGGTTTGTGATGACCCTCATTATGCATTCTATAATTATGAAATTAGCTATTTATATTACATGTGATTATTCGACTAGTTGAAATTCCATGTGAATACATAAATGGAATTATTTGATTTATATTATTTATATTATGATGAAGTTTAAGACAAAATGGATTTTGTTTTAATCTTATACATTTCCTCAACATTTTATTCTTATTTATTATATATTCTACTATAATGGTATCCTTAGTGAGAATCTAATCACACTCCTTTCTATGTTTTATTTTTCCCAGGACTCAAAGAAATAAATTATCACTAACTTGAAGGGATAATCTAAAGGATATGAGGGTTTTAAATGGTGACATAGTGTTATTTTTTAATTTCATAATGTAATGTAAAGTTCACATATGTAATCTATTTTCTAAGACTCTTAAACATATTGGTCTTTCGGAGCATGATTCCTTGTAATCATGCCAATGTATTAAAATAATGCACCATCTCTGGGCTTATGGGGTTAGGGAATTACAGATGGTATCAGAGAATGTTTAGAAATAGCATTTGAAACTAGGTTTCGAAAAACTCTGATTAGATAACAATACCCTAAGATAAACATAGAGGATTATTATAGAAGAACGTCCCTAAATTCGTGTAATGTAGATATTATGTGGTTTTTCGAGGAAATACATATCTTTATGGATACTAAAAGTGGATGTGGTTCTAGTAAAAATGTATTTAGGAGTGAAAACTCTGACAAGGTGTTTCGGGCATGAATCTGGGTATCCTGGAACACAAAAGGGAGCCTTATCATGCACCTGTTTTGACACTCCAGAGAGATATGCTTAGGATAATACACATATTATTTATAAATCATTATGAAGGATTTATGAGTAAGTATGTCTGTAATTAAACCATTTTTTTATTTAGATACTTGATCTATGATAATATTAAATTATTATTGAGAGTATTTCTAGTTTTTGGATTATAAATTATGATATGATCTGACCTAGTGTATGTCGTCATTTAGAAATGGAAGATAGTTGAAGGAATGATAACTCCAACAGTACGAATGATCCAAAAAGTAATGAGGATCATATCATTCATGGTATTAAGCCAACATTTATAAGTGAAATGGTCTCCAATGTATTCTTATCATATAATGAAATAGTATCATGAGTTAATAAAGTAAAAATATAATTTTATTATTCCAATGTATTAGAAGGGATGAAAGAGAAGAAGGTGATGGAAGTGGAAAAGGTTGATAAAGGGATGAAGGGAATGTAGTATTTTCTCATATGTGATAACTATAGAAGGAGTAACCTTGGTAAATGCATAAAGGTAACGGGAGTTTGTTATAATTGTTAAAAAAGAGACCATGTTTGTGATTTCAAGGGTATGAAAAAGGATTCAAATGTATAATGCTTCATCTGCAATAAGTTGGAAAAATACCTAAATCAATGTCTAAATCATCAACGTATATACAAAATGATGTTCTTAGATAATTATCAAGATATGATACCACATGAAATTTAAGAGGATTGACTAGTTCTGTTATGTTATTATTATAGAATTGTGTCATTTGAGTGTTATATCAACGATGTAGTGGTTAGATGAATTTTAGAAATAAATAATGATTGTACTACAATATTATTTCATTAAGGATTTGAGATTATATGTTTATAAGAAAAGTGACTCAATAGAAAGTTAATTTTTTGGAAAATACCTGGTTGAAAGAAAGTTAAACCTTATTATGGTTTTTAAACTTAAGTATTGATTTTAGAATATAATATGATTTCTTTGGATATATTATATTTTATATTATTTACATTCTTGTAACAAATTAATGGATTGTAAATTTCCATAATTGTTGGAGGCTAGAACATTTTTGTATTTTAGGAGTATATCCAGTATTCTATGTCTTAATGAGGGAATGAGGTAGTATATACCTATTCAAATATTGTTTTATGGTAATTGTGTTTATTTCTATATCATAAGAGAATACATGTTGAAGGTACTCACATGTATGTTATGTGACCTTCCTTCTTAATTTTGGACTGTGAGTTTAGAATGAATTATTTAAGATAAGTCTAATGGTTGGAATGGATTATGCTAGATGTTGGATACTATTGTATATGTTTAAAAATATTCATTATATTATTTTTGGATTTTGATAAGAAGGAAAACCTGGAGGTCTGGCAATAACATGTCACGTTTGAAAAGGCTGTGAGACTTATAACCGAAACTGATGGGGGACAAGGATGAAACACCTACCAATAGCATATGATATTTCCTAGTTTCTATAATACATGTTTTTTTAAATGGAATGAAATATGAACTATATATTCATTTATTGACACGCTATTGGATTATGTTAAATTGAATATTTTTGTGTTATATTATCTTTTGGAATGAATATGGAGTTCTTAGATGAAATTAATTAATAGATGGAACACCACATGTCAGGTTATTTTTCTTATTATATAAAGAAATTAGTACTTAAAATTTTGGGAAAGGATCTAAAAACAAAAAATGTGTTATCCCAATACATTATGTTTTTTGAACAAATTATACATTAATCATCATATATTGATTGATTTTTGGCCCTTAATTTTAGATTTATTGATCCCTTTTTTCTCATTGAAGATCTCAATAACTCCATATAAATATTTATGTTTTTCCTCAAATTTTGTGTCTGTAATTGCACCCAATGATCTAATATTTGAAACCCTATTTTGGTGGTGACTTATTCATTTCCCTTTCCCTCTTTTTATGACTTAATTTCATTCACCATATTTCTGATTCGAGGTTTCCACAAAGATATTTTTTTTAATCCATTTATTTCCAAATAAAAATATGAAACTGTGATGATGAAATTTATTTGAGGGGAAAATGTAACACCCCATGATTTAATAGTAAGGAATCTCTTTAAAGTAATTAAATAGCTTGTGATACATGCGACACTGAGTTCAATCGCACCACGACTTACCAATATAGAAATTAAAAAAGTGGGTATGAATAGTATTAACTGTATTTAGAATACACCATATAATTTTAATATCCAAATTATGTGATTCATAGTTATATAATAGAACAAATTCAATTTTTCAGGTAAAAGATCTATTTTTAAAAAACTATAATTTTAACACCTGTAAATGGTGAACCCCTTTTCAAAATAATATTATAAGCTTTTATATATTTCATTTGACAATAAAAACTTATTATTTTGAATTAGGTCTTACTAATTCAGTTTTGATAAATATTTGGTGTTTTTTATGACATTCATATTTTGATGAATAGTGAAAGATACTAAATTTTAATTGAAATTTTTTTTTTAATAAAAATAATTTATAGTGTTAAGTTATACATTTGAATGGTTTTGAAGTATAATTAGATTATTTTATTATCATTTAATTCAATTTTGTTCACTAGATGTAATTTGAGATTTAGATTAGACATAAACACATATCAATCTTTTAATAGTTTTTATTTCTCAAAAAAACATTTTCTATTTTTGACAACAATAATTAATTTTAAATAAATTAGTGCAACATATATGTACAAAAATTGGTAAACTATAAATTATTTTTTAAATTGGAATATCAATATTAACTTTGGGTTAATTTTTGGTACTTTTCTGATAACCTTCAATTTTTGATGAATAGAGCAAAAAACATGCATCATTGTTTAAAACCTACTTTTTATTTAAATAACTATTATTTTAATCTAAGTTTATTTTAATTTCAAAATGGATATATTATACCTATATTAGTCCAATTTAATTAATTTGATTCATTTTATAATAAGATTAAATATATGAAATTTTATTTGACTTTTTAACGTCTTTTACCCACCTTCTAGGCACATTTTAAAATTTGCATAAAACATAAATTTTCTGCTTCTATGAATTGAATTTCAAAAATCTGAGAGACACAATTGTCATCAGTATGTAAAATTTGGATCAATAAGATAAAATAATTTTTGGTGGATAGTTTCTTTTGAATTTTATTTACCACGGTTAAATTTAAATAGGGTAATTAAAGGTAAAAATGATATTATAAATACCCTAAAACATATCCATATTATATGGGATAAGTTTATTTTGGTCAAAATCAACAATTGGAATAAAGTTTTATCTATTTGGAATATATTAAGAAATTTATTATTATATTATTTAAACAATTGTTAAAAGTGTAAAATTCAAATTTTAATAAATAATAAAATTAATATAGGGTTATACATAAGATAATTCAATTATAAATATTAATTATTAATATAAAATTATATCCTACATAGTTGTATTTTATTCAATATTTTTAGAGATTAAATTAATAATTTTATATATAAGACAATGGGGATACAGTAATTACCTTATTAACAAATGATCAAAATAATTGATATTATAAATAACAAAATAAATGTAAATTGAGACTTTTTATGTCATACACTAATTTTATTTTTTAATATGATATGTTAGGGTTGATTTAATGTATTTGTTATGATATAATCATATTATTTTGACTATAAAAAACGAAATACTAAAATAGTGTAAAAATTTACCTAAATGAGTTTTTAAAACAAATGGTGTATCATTAGATGATATAATATTTATAAAAAATATGGTTTATCCAATGGACTTATATAATGATATATGTGTAATTAATGAACCATTTGAGACTCTTTTTTCATTTTATAATATGTATATTATCAATTTCATATAAAATGAAAAAAAGACATGGTAAAAGTTCAAATATTTAACATATAGTTATATATAAATGATAAGTATAATATGATGACCTATTCTTGCCTAAAACATATTCATTTATATTTTTTTTACCTATACCAACCTTATATTAAAAATAAATCTAATTGGGGCCCTTATAAATAGGAAATAATTTATAATAAAATACTATTTAAATCATTTCCTAATGTTACGCTCAAATCTCTTATAAAAGGGTAATTATCCTTCTATGTAATTCACACATCCAAAGCCTTTTGGATCCGCCAATACCTACTCAAAAACCTCCCAACTACCCTAAATTGAACTAGATTCCATAAATTAATCAGATAGCCATCCAATGGAGCCCTTTGGATCAATTCAAAAGGAAGCACCCGAAGAAAAGGTCATTATTTCATCACCTCTTTCAATGTTCTTTTCTTCTTACAATTCCTCTTTCTTTATTGTTTCCAATAAAATTTAATAACCCAAGTACCTTATACATACTATGATGTTATTATAAATCTTATACAACCATATTCATTATTCTATCCATCCTATGAGTGATAAAGTAACCATATGTGTGTACCTATAAATTACCGTCTCCACATCGTGGTGTAGTTTTTTATTCAACACATAATAATTTGAATGCGTATAATAAGGAGTATAATTGATGTAAATAATAAATATAATATGTTAATAATTCATTATATTTAATATATAATCCATGTATATGAAATTTCACCATCAACATAATAAATATTGTCACTCGTGCATAAATATGAATTACTCTCTCCATGAACGTGATTATATTCATTACCATCATAACAATTCCAGAATAATTTTCATTTGATGATTAAAAAAAATTATGATTAATAACATAATATAATTGTAGATATGAACAATATACTTCCTAACCAAAACAAACATGACATATGTAACAAAACTATAAAGGAAACAAAATTAGTTAACTCTAGAAAATAATGATTCTACTTAAATATCATAAACAAATAAATATTATAAATATCATATATGATATCATATTTATGTATTTTGTACTTGTGTAATTTAATAACAATTATTTAACTAATATACAAGAGGTTAACAAACCCATGACTAAGGAAAAGTCAAAGCTAAGGGTTAATTTTTCAAGATCTTTATTTATCCAAGGATGTTTATAAGTAAGTATCTACAGGGACCTCTTTATCATCCACATATATGTTTCTTAAAAATTTATTTCAAAACATTTTTACTATTTATAATACTATGTGTTAAAGTAATTTATACCAACATTTAACTTTAAAAAAAATGGTTTGAATGGAATCATTCCATCGATTTCCAAAAAAGGTACAATATGACCTTTTCAACCGATAAAGGTGTGAATGATTTTTATCGTATTTTGTGGGTGTGGCTATTTTCCACTGTTATAACACCTTCGAAGCATCCCTTAAAAGCTAATAAAAATAATTTCAAAATAGTTTTTTTCTTTTCTAATTATGATACTTTTAAATGATTTCAAAATAAAATGATATATTTCTCTCTAATTTTTTTTATTTCATCTATGTCAGCATTATTTGATGGATGTTACACTTGTTCAATGTAAATTAATTATGATACAATCTTCAATATTTTATTGAATGTTTTGTTATAATTTTTGATTTTGGATGTGTTATTTTTATATCATTCATGGTTTTTGGTTAAATTATTTAAATTTTGAAATCCAGTTTTAATAATAATGATTATGTAATGTTTCAACCTTTTCATATAAAGAATACATTGAACATAGTAAGTGATGGGTGGAGCTCGCTATAACTCCTCAATGCATCTATACATATTATGAGACAAAATTGTGTCTTTTCACAAGGCTATGAAAAAATCTTATTTTTTGTCTTGGCAAGAGGCCTTGACTATAAGGTTATGATGTCCAAAATTATGCATTCCATCCTTATCAAATTAGTTTTTGACATTAAAGGTGATTATTAGACATGTAAAATATCCAATTTAATATTTAAATGGAATTATTTGATTTATATTTTCCATATTATTTCGAAGTTCAATTTTAAATGTCTTGTGTTTTAGTCATATGCATTGCCTTAATTTTTTATGCCTATTTGTGATTGTTTCTACTATATTGTGATCCTTAATGAGCATCTGAGCTCACGCATTCCTATTTTTTATTTTCCCAAGTTTCCAAAAAGAATATTATGAATGAATATATGGGTTAAGATAAGGGATTTGAGTGTTTTGAAAGGAGACACAATATTATTTTTATATTTCATAATTTAATATGATCCTTATATATATATTATCTATTTTCCATTACTGCTAAACCGATCAGTATGTCGGGACATGATTCCTTATAATCATGATAATCTATTCAAATAATGCACTGGCTCTGGGCTTCTCAGGTTGGGGTATTACAGTCCACAACGATTCCCAACCATTTACTACAGTCGTGATCCCAATAAGAGTCCCACATAACTCTCAAAAGGATACAAAACTCCATAGAACATAGCACTCTACCACACCTATCAACAAGATGTGTATACATTCATATTTAAAAAGTATAGGTACTTTAATACTACTATATTATAATTGGGGTGATCATAGAGTAGGCTTAATCTTGGGGAATTCAATTATTTAAACAAATATATGTGATTAAGCCTATGTAATTATAACTTCATTGTTCATGTATGTCACAAAAATAAAACATCACTAGCATTCAATCAATGACCTCAAACATACACGATTTTTCTAAGACATATATCCATAGAAACTACAATAGAATCAATTAAAATAAATAAATATTGAGATCAACATCAATCCACTCCTTGAATGTAATATTTTTTACTCATGTTATCTTTTGATCAAATCTAGTTCTTTTCAATTTCTTTTTTTAATGAAATTTGTCATTCATTCCTCACTAGAGATTATTTTCCTACCCAACTATCTTTATCTAAAATTAATGGAAATAAAAATAAATCCATTCATGGATGATAAAAGAATAGATTTTCCTCCATGCGCCAAGACTAGGGGATCGTGCGTGTCTCATGGAAGATCTTCAAGAAATATAAATATGAGGGGCTCAACCACATACGCCCGACATGTCTGGGGATGAAGGATCTAGAAGCACCATGGGAAACAAAAAGGAGGATGGAAATAAGAGATCACTATTTCTGAAAGGGTTTCATCCAAAAAAATAGAGGCATTTTTAATGTACTTGGAAACAAAATAATTGATTGACCATGCGGCATAGTAGCTATGAAGATGGTGGGATCTTATGAGATATGGGGAATTTAATAATTCCCCTCCAAAATAGTGGAGATTTCCTAGCACACCATTGGGAGTTGATAGGCTTCCATTTCATGGAGATAAACACATGACATGGGTGAAACACGAAAAACTAGGATAAATTAGAAATGGGTAACCGATGGGTGAGTCCACTATGCTGAGCCACCAACTGGTGAGCTACGAACGCATCCTACAGCTATTGATCCATTGATGCTGATTAACTGATGAATTGAACTTATGATTCCATGACCTACTGACACCATGAAATTCAAATACCACAACCTATCGACACCCTAAACTACCGATACTAATTCTCTTGAGTCACAAATACTGATTTCCTCAATCTACCTATGTCGAAACCCTTTGATTCACTCACAATATTTCCACGGACAAACCGATACTGACCCCCTGACTCATCGATTCCAACACACATGATTCACTGATGCCGACTCCCCTGACTCACCGTGTAACACACCAACCCCAATTATCAAAAGTCAGTTCATTAATATATAATATTGGAATGATCCCATGGGATAATATCCCTAAATACTGATCAATTTAGTATCCTTATAAGTACTACATAAATACATAAGTTTTACATTACATATAAAAGGGAAAAAAACAACATTTCCTCCATCGAACACATTCATATCCCTTAGACTATCCCCGTAGGTCAGTCATAATATAATATTTCACATCCTGGGTAAAATAGAACCTAGAAACAGGTGTACTGAGGTTCTCATTAAGGAATACAATATAAAGTAATCATACATAAATAAGCATAAAAATTTAATTCAATGCATAAGACTAAAACATAATACTTTTAAATGTAAAAATTAGTATAATATGAAAATGATAAATCAAATAATTCCATTTACTTAGTCACATTTATATTCAACTAGTCGAATAATCACATGTAATATCAATATCCAATTTCATAATGATGGAATGCATAATTATAGACTTCATAACCACTTAGTCAAGGCCTCGTTCAAATAATAGAAAAAAAAATTTCATCAAGTCCTCGTGCTAAGATAGTAGTTTGTCTCTTGAGACCAATTGAAGCATCACGAAGCTCTAGCATGCTCCACCTATCACTTACTAAGTCCAATGTGTTCCTCATATGAAATTTTTAAACATAACCTAAACATTCATATTAAATCTAGCATACGAAATGTCGAAACATTATCCCTAAACCATGAATAATATCAACATAACACATCAATATTAAAATATATCATAATAACTTCAATAAAATATGGATGATTTTATCAAAATAATTCAACTACAAACAAGTTTAAAATCCATCAAAGGATGTTGACATAATTAAAATCAAAACTATTTGATATAAATATGTATTTATATTTTTAATTAATTTAAACATCACATATTTATAAAATAAAACCTTTATTTTGAAAATATTCTTATAATTGTGTGAGGGATGTTATGAAGGTGTTATAAAGGGGGAAAATAGTGGCCCCTCTATATAAGATAAGAAAACATTCTTTCTTTAATATTGTCGAATGTTCTTAAAGTAAATTTTGTGGAAAATGACAGAAATATTATATTATAAACATTTCATGAAAATTAAAACAAGGGTATAAATGACTATAACCAAAGTCTAGGAAATAGTAAAAATATTTTGAAATAAATTTTTAAGAAACAAAGATGTGGCTGACAAAGAGGTCCTACTAGATACTTACATATAAACAGCATCATATAATGAAAGGATTGTAGAATTAACCCTTACCTTGTAACATTCATTGATATAAGGTTTTATAACCACTTGAATAATATTTAAATCATTGTTATTAAATTTTAAAATAACCAAATACATAAATATGATATAATATACAATCTTTAATTATTTCTTTGTCCATAATATTTCAGTAGTATCATTGTTTTGTATATTAACTGATTCATTTTCATTTAAATATTTTGTCCTGTAAGTAATGGTTGTTATTGATATGATGTATTAAATTCATTTCCAAAATGAAATTACATTCATAAAAATTAATTTTAACCATAAAAGAAAAATTATTCCAGAATGGTTATGATGGGGAATGAATTTCATCGTGTTCATGGAGGCAGTAATCCGTACGTACACATGAGCAACAATATAATTCAATTGAACATAAAATCATATTAAATTGAAGGTTATATCATATATACAGTATTATTAACATGATATTTTTATTATTTACATCAGTTATACTCATTATTAAACCCATCCAAATAATGGAGTGTTTGAATAACAAACTACACCACGAAGTGGAGACAACAAGTCGTACGTACACATGTATGGTAACTTGTAATTTATTGGGAGGATAGAATAAGGAATATGATTGTACCATATTTATAATAAAATAACAGTATGTATATTTTACTAGATTTATAATTGTGGAATGGAAACAACAAAGAAAGAGGAAGTGTATGACGAAAAGAACATAGAAAGAGGTGGTGAAATTATTATCTCTTCTTCAGGTTTTTCCTTTTGAGTTGATCAAAAGGGCTCCTTAAGATTGATTTTTGATCAATGTATGGCTTCTAGGTTGAAGTGAGGGGTTTTGAGAGGATATTTTAGTAGGGTTTGTCGATTCCAAATGGCTTGGGAGGTATTTTGTTTAGGGAATGTGAAGTAACTTTTTATAGGGGAGGTAAGGATCACTTTAGGTAATGCTCGAAATATTATTTTATAATACAAGCATATTCTGTTTATAATGACTCAAAAATGATTTATTTGAAGTATAATATGGGGATGGGTCAAAACAATATCCCCTAATAAACATTATCCATTATATTTAACTCTTAGTTAAATTTTTTATCTTTTTTCCTTGAATTATTAAATTATTATAATAAATTGTTAATAAACAAACTATAAAAATATAAGAGAACCCCAAGTTGTTAATTATTAATATATATAACCTTATGTATTTCCCTTTTCCAATCCATATACTTTTAGGAATATTATATCAATTAATAATATAGTTTTGTTTTAAGAACTCATTTATGTCAATTTTGACACTATTTGGTATTTGATTTTTTTAAAGTCCTGACAAGTGGATTACATTGAATAATATTTATTTAATCCACCCTAACATGTAATATTAACATTGAAAATTTATTTAATTCCTCATAAATCTAAATTTAAATTTATTTGGATATTTATAATATCAATTATTTAAATATTTCATTCATAAGGTAATTAATTCATCATCATTCTGCCATTATTACATTTAATTATATAATATATAAAAATTATAAATAAAATACCATTATGTAGGAAATAATTTTATCCTTATAATTAATATTTTTAGTATAATTTTACTTATGTATATCCCTAGATTAAAATTGTTTTTATTATGAAAATTTGAACTTTACACCTTTATCTCTTCTTTAAATAAAATAATAATAAATGTATTAATCTAATCCAAGGTGAACAAAAGGATAATATTTTATAACTAAGGTTAATTTTGGACGAAATACATTTATCAAATTGAATTAGGAAATGTGTCACTGTAATTATAATATCATTTTTACGTTTAATTACCCTATTTACTTTTAACTGTAGTTAATAAAAGTCAAAAGATACTCTTCAACAAAAATTATTTTCATTTTTTTGAATGTAATTTTACTTATTTATGTCAACATTGTCTCTCAGAATTTATAAAATCAATTCATAAGAGTGATAAAATATCATTCTATGCAAATTTGAAAATGTGCCAAGAATGTAGGTAAAAGACTGTAAAAAGATCCATAAAATTTTATATATCAAATATTAATTTAAAATGAATCCAATGAATTAAATTGAATATATATAGGTATTATGTATCTATTTTTACCTAATATAAATTTAAATAAAATAATTTATTATTTAAATAAAAAGACAGTTTTAAATAATTACGTAGTGTTTTTCACTATTCATCAAAAATTGAATGTTTCCTGAAAAATACCAAAAATTCGACCTAGGAAAATTTAGATATTCCGAACTCATAAATGAAGTCTATTTGGAAGAATAAAATTTATAAAATTTGAAAAATTTGGTATTACTATTAGTAATGGCTAGTTTGATTGGACGTGGTGTGTTAAAACTCTAAGTTGCATACAACGCACGATATTGTACTATTCAAAGGGAAATGTATCATAGAAGATTGGGGAGTTACATAATTATCTCTTTCAAATAATTTTTTCCTCGAAATTTCTAAAATACCATTTTACAAAATGATTTGGGTGGTTCTTCATCATAATTTCCTCTTGTTCCCACTTTTCCTCTAACAACTTTTTATTTCTCCATATTATTTTACCAGACAATTCGTCCGATTTTCAGCACTTGTTCTCTGGTATCAAGAATCTTGATAGGCTCTTCATAATAAGACAGACCTGGTTTCATTTCTATTTCTTTTTATGTGACTATATTCATTGGGTCGGGTATGTATTTTCTTAACAGTGATACGTTGAACACATCAAGATCTTTGGAAATAATTTAAGGCATTTCTCAATGGTAATCTAAAAATCCAATTCATTATATAATTTCGAAAGGTTTGATGTACCTAAGACTCAATTTACTTTTATTACTGAATCGTATAACAGCTTTCCATGGAGATAACTTCCAGAAAACATGATCTCCCACTTAAAATTCCAAATCCTTCCCTTGGTTATCGGCATTGATCTTTTTCCAACTTTGAGCTTCTTGGATTTGGATTTCGATAACCTTCACCTTTTCCATTGTTTCCACAGCAAGATATGGGTATATGAAGTTTTCCTTCACCAACAACATTACATCATGTTATTGTGCGACATCTCATTCCATATAATGCTTTATGTAGTTCCATATGAATACACGAATAGAATATATTATTATAGGAAAACTATATTAAAGGTTATTACTGATCCCACATACCCTGAAAATCAAGTGAGAAAGATCTCATCATATCTTCTAAGGTTTGAATAGTCTGTTCTGATTGTCCATGAGTACGAGGGTGGTAGGCCATGCTCAGAGGAAGTACAGTATCCAAGGCCTTTTGATGAATTTTCCAAAATCATTTTGTAATGTAGGGATCATGATTAAAAACAATCAATGGAGGTACTCCATGAAGTCAAACAACATCATTAATATATAATCTTGGTAAACATTCATGTGGAAGATCTTCTCTAATAGTGAGGAAATGTGATGAATTGAAAAGATGATAAAAAATGACCCATATTGCATCATTCCTTCTAGGAGTATTTTGAACTCCCTAACAAAATCCATCATAATATCATCTCATTTCCACTCAGGTATGTGAATTGGTTGCTTGAATCCTATAGGATGTTGTCTTCCAGCCTTAACCTATTTTCAAACCATACATCATGACACATAATCAATAATCTACCATTTCATGTTGTCCCACAAAAAAATTTCCTTCAAATCTCTATACATCTTAGTGTTTCCATGGTGTATAGAGAAATTGGAGATATGAGCATCATCCAATATTTAATTTATTTAGATCATGCATATCTGTAACCCAAAGTATCTTCTTAAATTTCAATATTCCATCTTCACATATAATGTCTATCCATCTCCCCTCATTCAGATCTTTAATTTTCATTTGAAACTCCTCACTATGAGTCTAATAAGTTTTTATCCATTATGGTAAAGATGTATTGGAAACAATTTGAAATGTTATCGATGTTTCACCTTCAATAATTATTAAAATTTTAATATTTACTAGATCCATCAACATAGGATCCCTTTAAACTCTTATCTTGATAAAACAACCATGATCTTTTCTTCTTAGAGCATCTTCTACATTATATGCCTTCCTTGGGTTGTAGTGTATAGTGCAATCATAATCCTTGTTTATTTCAATCCATATCCATTGCCTCATGTTGTTTTCTTTTAGTGATAAAATATACTTCAAACTCTTGTGATCAGTATATATGACAGATTTTTCACCAAATAGATAGTGTTTCTATATCGTCAAAGAAAATATTATATCTTCTAAATCAAGATAATTAGTGCTATAATATTGTTCATTGATTTTTAGTTTTTTTGATTCATAGGAAATATGCATGTGGACACAAGAATGTCCATTCATTGAATCATCACTATAAATAACAAACTGAACATTACCCAATAGTAGAGTCATTATAGGATTGACTATAAATAATCATAATTAAACATATTTGACTTTAATAATTATTACATTAATAAAAATTAGTTGTCATGATTTGAGATCATTAAAACTAGAGAAGGCCAAAAATTTATAATGAAAATTCTTTTCTTCCAGTCAGTAAATTGGATAACATGATCATAACCCTTCTTGAGAATGATGGTTTCTGGATTAAATATTCCTTGAATACATGAAAATAATAATCCATATTGGAATTCCTATTCATTCCACCACATATATATATATCAAGTGTCTTAGGTCCACATCATCCAATAAGAGTTATGAATATTATATGTTCACATCATATTGAAAAGTGGGTATACAAATATAACTATAATTGAATAAAAAGGTTACAATACATCAAGATAAAAAATGTTAATGGTTTATATTGTAGGATGTTATAAAAACATATATGATTATAATAATGGGTAGAATATTCTAAATATATATGAAATAAGTTTAAGGAATGTGAATAATATAATGAACTAAAATTGATTCATAAAAATTAGTAGTATGAGGGAATATATTTTTCCACTAGCCAATGAAAAATGGAAAATGATTAGGACTGTAAATCCTATTAAGTACTAGGATTAGATAATTCATTGGATAATAAATATGTATAACACCATGAAATGAAACATTGTGAATAAAATATATTATATCTTGACGAATAAAAATTGAGACAATGAAAATCCAAAGAATATAAAATATTTTAAATGAAACTCTTTGGAATAGGGATAGTAAAATTAACTTAAAAAATCCATAATTGAAATATTATTTGGGATATAATATCCTTATATAGATATATAGGTATGAAATATATAAAATTAGGAGTATTAATGAAGTATTTCCCTCAATAAAGTGAAATTGAGAAGAAAAGAAGAAATCCTTTGAAATATTAGATCTAAAATCCCCTGATAATGTTGACATGAAATTGGAAATTTAATATCACAAAATATAAGAAAATCATGATATAAATATAATAATTTTTTCTTATGTATACTATATAAATTATATCATTTTGTTTAACATTATCATATCTTTAGTAATAGAAATGTTTACTAAAACCCTTTCGTTTAGTCCCCATATCCATGAAAAAAATATTACATCAAGTAATATAAACATATTTATCTTAACCAATTAATTCATAACCATAAGATACCATGTTTATACATAGTCACTATAGAAATGAATTGTCCAAATGAATTCTCATGAATTTCCACACTTAATGATTGTAGTTTTTATTATTTATACTAATATTAAAAGTGTAATGTTATTGATTATTGTTATTAATAATTCATAATTACTTGGTCATATAATATGATAGAACTACTAATTTATTATATTCCGAAACAAATATCAATTATTTTCATTTTATTTTAAAACTGGGACGACGAAATTAATTATGATCAGGCTTTGGTGATTCTAAGGGAACAATAATAATATTCAAAATTAATGGAAAAAATGATGACATATATTAACAAAAAAGTATTAATTTACACTATATTAAACTAGTATCTATGTTCTCAATGTCATCCTTGACTTAAATTCCATGTATTGTTCAATTCAGTGGTTATAGTGACCCATATATGAATATACCCAGATTTAATGAATAATTATGTGATGGCTTATTAGTAATATTATTAAAGTAGAGGCATTATAATATTATTCAATGTTAAATACTTTGAAATAAAATAATTTTAATTAATTAGGAAGGCATAAATTTTTATATAAATTCATTTCTTGTATCATTGCGACCATTTTCCTCTTCATTTTTTATTTTAAATGATTAGGTTAATGATGAGCATTATTTATCATATAAATGAAATGTTTTCTAGTTTTCCATAAAAGTTCATTAATGATAAAATAATATTAAAATTTAATCTTTAGTAGAATCATTAGTACAAAAATATTAAGGTGGAGGAGGAATAAGAAATGTGTTACACTATTGAGGTAGTAATCCACACAACACATGAACAATGGTTTTAGTATTATTAATTGGTTATAAATATGAATAAGAAATGATAATAATATTAACATATTTTAATTAAAATATATTAAAGATAAAATATGATTATATTATTGTAAATAAAAAATTAATATATGATAATTAATATTAAAAACAATGTAATTGATAATACTAACGTTAGTGAGGTTAATTTTCAAAGAATGTCTCATTAAATTTGAATCAATTAGGCTATATATGAGTGAATAAAGGTTTATTTTCAAGGAATAAGGATATAAGGATAGTGAAATAAATAATGATCATGAAGGATTTCAAATTTAATCCATGTCATGATGTGGTAATGAGGATAAAATTTTATAATTTATAGAATGTTTTGATTTCAAAACACCATTACATATTTCAACAATTCCATGAAACTATTCATGTGTAAATGATAAACAATGGGATTTTTTTGAAACACATGTATTAGATGATCCATAGCTCATCCAATAATTTCAAACAATGTTATGATAATATTTAGGTGTTTTACAAAATGTTAAACTCAATTTATCACTTCTAGATTTATTTTGGTTGTTAATTTCTACAGATTTTATTAATTTTCTTAAAAGAGAAAAATATATAACATTTTACATAATTTTATACATCTGATTTAATATTTGAAAATATTTTAAATATGTATAATTTTCAATGGTGTGGTACTTACAAAATAAAATAAATAAACTTAATCATAAAAAATGTTTTCTTAAAAAATAATTTTATTATGCATTATATTGATATATAATATAAGACAATCAAATTTAATAATTTGAATGTTGAAAATATATTAATAATGAATTGAATAAAATTTATTAGGCATACATGAAAAAATATTCATGTAAATGATACATGATTTAATTAGAAGAGATAAAAAATATTTTATATTAAAGTAATATTTAATTGGTTATTAACATGCTTTCTATTGGGTTTTTATATTCATTTAATAATAAAAATGAATAAATCTTATAAAAAATTCATTTTTTTAATTTATAATGTTTTCATATCATCAAGTTTATGTTTATAAAATTATAATATAATGGAGATTTTAATTTTCATAAATTTGACATTTTATTAATAAAAATAAAACATTCTTTAAAATGGAAAAAAATGAACAGTAAGTAAATCATGATTTTACGAATTACAAAATTATTTTATTTTATATTAATTAAAAATTTATAAATTTCATAATATTAGTTTTTAAATAAAATCTAATAATATAATGAAAAACAATTTGTGTTAAAAAATTAACATTTGAATTATTTACTATTATTTTTAAAATGTCTTTTCATCAATCAACTGAATTTATCTTATATAATTAATTCTATTAGAAATAATTTTCCATATTTAATATTATTATTGATATAAAATTTTTTAACTCATAAATGTATATATTTTATAAATTTCTTTCTATACATTTAAATAATATATATATAATCATTTTTTAAAAATTATTTGAATATTATTCTTAATAAAATAAGTCCTTATTCTATTTAAATAGATTTTCCATTATTTTGATATGAGTATTAATTCTGGATAAATTGATCGTTGGATTTTAACGATTATACATAAATATTTTCATTTTATCTTAATATTCAACACATTCATTTAAATCAAATTTTTTTTGTTGAGAATTATATATTCAAAATTAACATATTAATAGGATATAAAGTATTATAATTTCATTGTTTTTTGAATGTTGATTGATTATAAGGAGTTTTTTTACCATCCATGTCTCCCTCAATTCCTTGATAGAGAAGGTACAAGTTATGGTCGAAATAAAAGTCACCAGGTTTCCATTCCCCAGGTGACTCCCTCATGTAGGCATCTATTCCAATTTATAATTGTCAATTCATTTTAATGGTATACCATGACCACCCCAAGACAATTTTCATTTATATTATTTCACATAAATAAATAAAAAAATTATTTATCTTCCAAGAACATCACATCATTCCAAAATTAGAAATAATAAAACAATGATAAAACTTTTCATATAAAATTGAAGAAAAAAATTAATATATAAGTTTGGGATTTTATTTGTGATGTTTTTTGGTCGATATAATAATAATCCCTCCATTCGTGAGACAATATGTATTCTTTTGAAGAATTTTATTTAAAATTTTTAACTTTTTCTTAGCATCACTATTACAATTACTATTAATTTATTAACTTCATTAATTAAAAATAATGAAAAAATAAAAATATTTACTTTTATGTAAATAGTTTTTTTTGTTTTTATACAATTAAAAAAAATTATGAAATAAATTTTTATGGGTTTCAACTGTTAATTTTATAAAAAATATAAATGATGGGTAATTGTTTAAAGAAATTTCTGTGTTTAATGATTAATATTTTAGGTAAAGCATTATATTTTCAAAGATAATAATTTTTTTGAAATATTTTTTTTATATTGGGGAAAATAAAATTTAGGTGGTAGTCAATGCAAGGAAAAAATAATTTTCAAAATCAATACAATTAAATGGAAAAAAATATATAATAAACAATTATTATAGAATGATTTAAGGCTTGTCCTATATATTATCGACCAAGGGTTTATAAAATAAATGAATATTTGATAATTAATATTTAATATCACCTAAATTTATATTTTATTTATTAAAGTGTTTTGATATCATCAATAAAACCCTTACATAATGAAAAAACCATAAAACTTATTTTTCAAACAAATTGAGCTTTTCAACTAAAAGAAACCATTTTTATAGAAAATCAAATATTTAATTTTAAGATAGTATTACATTTTTATGTCATCAATTAATGTACTTATTTTCAAATAAACGATCTAAAATTTATAAATTCAATCACTGAATAGAATCAAAAAATGAAAGTCTATTTTTTTGTAATATGATATTATCAAATATTAGTTTCTATCATAATTTTTTAATATCATTTTAAAAAAAATTGTGTTAACAAATTATTAATATAATAACTAATTTATCATTATTATTGATTTTTTTATTAAAATAGAAATGCATATCTCACAAAAAGAATGTTTTGGAAAAAAATTCTAAATAATTAATGATCTTATAAATCATTTTTAGTAATCAATTTAATATCAATAATATTTAATGAATAACTTATTTTCAAATACTGAATTATTTAATAAATTGGTTAACCATTTTCATTCCTATTAACTAAATAAATAATTTTTTAATGTTTATAAAAAATATATATATATTCTACCTAAGTATATTAATATTTCAAATGTGATTCATTTTTCATATAGATCAGTCTATAAAAAAAAGAAATGTTAATAGGTAATTTTATATTGAAATATTATGGTGTTATATATAATGGATAATTTAAGGTTGAATTGTATTTCTATAAGTACACATACACTTTATATAATGGTAGAGTGTCCTATTTTTGTGTTGTAATGTTTACATATGGGGAATTATCGAAAACATATGCATATCATTATTGGTGTTTCTCAATTAGTCTCAATAATGGATCTTTTATATTAATTTATTTTCATAAAAATTATAAGAGGTCATTAATTAAATTATAATTCGTTAAACCAGATTATTATATGTTGAAATTAAGGTTACTGTTTCTAATTCATCAATAACTTGAATTTTAATATTCATATGATTTTTTTCTGATAATTTTTTTTATTTATAATCAGGTTACTCATTTTGTTTTTAGTAAATGAATGGTTGTTGGAGGATCCACTTAAACAATATAAGATGGAAATATGTGTATTTATTTAAAGAAAACCCACTATTCATTTGATATAGTGTATAAAATATCATTGATATTTTTTATTAGTTTTACAATTATATCATATAATATATGTATCTCTTCAACCCACAAAATAATTATAAACTCACAATTTATTCCAGTTTGATACATAGTCAACCATTATATAGTAGATAATTTTATTCACAAATTATAGTGAAATTAATCAAAATTATGAAGACATTATTTTCAATTCATCAGTACATGTATCATATAATGGTAATTTTGGAAATTTTTCATTTAATAGGTGAACTGAAAGAATGATAGATATTTTTCCAGAACATGAGATGAAAAGAAGAAATTAACTCCATAGAATATGTTGAATTTATGAAACAAATATTCTATATTTATTTTCATTAAATAAATTTCGTCAAAATAGAGTAAGAATTACTTGAGATAAAGATAATGGAGAATTAATATATTATAACATATAAATGAAAATTCTTGAATGTGTCAAAGTACACATACGTTTTATATAACTATTCTAATGGAAAACGATATATATTCATTAAGTGAAAAAATATGTTTCCCTTAAATGATTTATTTATAGGAGGTATTATATTCTAAAATTTAATTTTATGATGTGTAATAAATTTTAATATATAAATGTGAAAATAACATCATTATATATGTTTTTGGAAAAATAAAATATAAAACTATATTCAAGGAACGTTACGTAAAAAAGATCACTGAGGAATGATTATATAACTCCCTATACATCAAAAACATGTATTATGGAACCCAAGATAATATATAAATAGAATATGTTAATGATTAATATGTGATGTAGAAGGAAACCAATATTATTATATTCGGTTATTTATTAAGATTTCTGTTAAAAAAATTGATAGAATGATTTTCATCACAATCCACCAATAATATTTTGTTCATCAATAATTAATAATTTTTCAATTATAGAAATAAATTCCCCAATCGAACGGTATATGTTGTAACACACCATTAACAACCATGAAAACTAAGATAGAAAGGAATATAATGTTAAATCAATTCAACTGAGGTGGATAATAATTATAATTCAGTTAATGGTAAACTCATTATACACAAGAGAACTATAAACAACATAATCTATTATGGTTCATCACATCTTTTAAATCTTTAATGTTTTCCCTAAATTTTGAGTCACCACCTAAAAAATTGGATTATGTATTAATAGTGTAAAAAACCCAATATCATTATGATTTTATCTAATATGTATAAATCTTCTATTATTGAGTTTTTCATAATGGTACATCCAATATAACTAGTTATTCATCCAATGATATAATTTGATTTGAAGTTAGAGATGAATTGGACCTCCCTTCATAGAGATCAAATCAATTGTAAGATTTTTTTAATCTAAATTTTATATAAGATATTTTAAAGATCATATATAAATTAAATTTATTTTATTAATTATTATTTAAAAGTAGTTCATTTAAATGGGTATAGAAACAATGTTATGAAAGATATAAATATTGAATGGATGGGGAGGAACTCAACAGTAGGTATATAACAATGTTGTTTGGAATATGACGATATGTCTCATGATGATTCTCATTGTCTAGAAACTAATATTATGGTTGATAATTGAGTTGAAATCATATCTTGATCTATTACAATATCAATGAATCCTTATATAATAGAACCTATTAGGTTTCTAGAAAAGAACTAGGAATATCATCATAATTTATTTATTGGAATTATTTTCCAATGTCCTAATTTATATGTTACTCATATCCTTTCTTATTAGAAGATAGAAGGGTTAATAAATCATTATCTTTATAATATAGTTCCTAACAATGTAATTTTCATGAAGGCATTAGATAAACTCTATATTGAGGATTTGTTAGATCAATATAGAGGGACCCTTTACTTATCTCTATTGCATCATTGATATGAATATCACAGACTAATGATGATGAGTGTTTCTATTCCAAATAAACAGTTTTATAAATGATATATACACTATTAATTCGAATAGATTCCATTTATATATATTAATTACATTAATATAATTATGGATTGGAAAATTTGAAACTATAGATATTTCCGGATTATTTTTGATAGTAAATAATATTGATATTCTAAAATAATAATATATATAATATTAACATTATTAAAATTTAGATATTTTTCTAATTAGATTTTAATAAGTTTAAATATTCCATGTTCTCTAAATATTATCCATATATTCATAAATTATGCTTCTTGGGTCATGTCATCACAACTTCTTTTATTTTAATAAATTTTAGAAAATAAGGGTTATCAAAAAATTTCCCAAACCATATATATATTACAATGAACCATATAATTCATATATTGGATAAATAATATCTATTTTTTTTGAATTTATAACTACAATAAAATATGTGGAACATGTTTTCATATAAGGGATTCATTATTATATATTTAGAATAATGTGAAGGTAACATGTATGTGATTTAAAATTGGTTGTTCGTTACTTATGTACTCTTAGTATGATGTAGTTGAGAAGGATTTTGTTATATACTGACTCTTATATGAAGGTAATGGTATTCTTAATTATTAAAAAATTTATATTGGTAAATTATTAATTTCATTAATTTATGATTTGTGAGAAAAGTTTCCTAAAGGAAGATATTGAAATAATAGCCTTAATTTTTCATTATTTAGTTTGGGACATTATATTTATTGTTAAAATATTGATATATAAAATAATCATAGTTACCTATTTTAAATAATTATAAAAATCCTTTTAAAAATTTAAAAACGAATCTGAATAGAAAAAATAAATGAATGTGGTTAATATAAAATTTTTATCCTAGGGTGAAAGGTATATTACATGTCAATAAATGTAGAATTGTCCATTCATCTGAGTCAATGATAATGATTTAATGGTATCTAATATTCATGATTACTCAACGAATATACTGGAAAAAATAGTGGATGGGATGAAATTGAATATTTTAATCTTAGTTTTTTATATATGTATTGGTTATTAATGAACAAAATGATGATGTAGAGATATAAATGAGTGCAGAAAATGTTTATATGTTCAATCATGGAAGATATGGGGTTATATAATTTGTCACCCAAATATGTATCCCATCCATGATAGATATTCTTAATGACCCATTGGATGATGAGAATTTATTAAATTTCACTATTCAATTAGTAATTATATTGTTTTTGAAGAATATAATGGATATTTCTTATAGAAAACATTAAAACGATTATATTGTATATAAATTGAGGCTTTTTCATCAAAAAAATCAAATCTATTTAACATAATTATAAAAATATAAATATATTATAATCTATAATAATAAAGAAATTTGATAAAATCATCATATACATCGATATAGGTCATCTGATTACAAATAATGTAATATATTACATATATTTATAGGTAAATAAACATACAAAGTCACCATATTTTATATATATTTTATTGAGTTTCTCATTTTTAAATGATCTATGATTTACGTAAATGATGTCATAAAGATTCATTGAGTATCAAATAAAATTTTATATAACCAGGATATATGGTTGAAATTAATGTTCTAGTGGGGACTTCAATCAATATTCGATATATTTTAGATCTTTATTCGGACATAATATCCAAATATAACGGTTAATCTAAAAATAAAATTATAAATTTCTATAAAATGGTATGATATTTTCTATTTGATTTAAATGTTATTGGGTATTGATATCCTCATGTTGTTGACTTATCATATAAAAATAGTTTCTACTCAAGCATTTAAATTGAATTAAAAAATATTATTTTAAGTATAGATTAAAATATAAACATTTAGGGTAGATGTTGGTTATATAATGTTATAGGGACCTATTATTTTACCTAAAATGATATACATCGTTCAAAAAATTTTATGTAATATAAATGTAGATAAATTTTAGTAAATTATATACATATTGATAATTTTTTATGATATTTTGAGTGTTAGGTTAGTGACAATATTTAACATAAAATTTCAATATAGAAATAGTTGTTAATATTAAAGAGGATGTGAATATCGAACCAAATATTCCACAATATATATAAGTATTGTGCTTCTGTTTTCACTAATACTATTCCCCTTGTGCATCTTTTGAACATCATAGAACTTTAATATTATCTCTATGTGTCCATTATGATGATGTAGATAGAAGACCCATCACATGTACAAAATTCAGAAGTTTAATAATTTTTAACAATATCTCAGACAAGAATTTAAAAGTTGAGGTCATTGATCATTAAGAAAGTGTTCCTTGATAAAAGAATAGTCATTATTGTAATGTAGTAATGGTAAAATATATGTTTTCAGAATCATGGGATCTATAAGATGTAATGAGATAAAAATCAAGATCATTTATTTTCATCTAAGTAATAAAACTTTGACAAAAATATTATTTATATGCTATATGACAATGTATCACCCCTTATATTTTATTAAAACGATTTATGTAATGAACAATATTTATTAGATAAATTTTTTTACATGTTCCATCAAATTAAAATGAAAAATGACATAATTGATGAAGATAAATATTATAACATAAAATAAATGAAATTAATAATTATATATGAATCATAATTATGAAAAATTCTAAATGGGTAGATCCACATGTAAAAAAAACCACTTAAAAGTTGAAATTATGACAATAATTATCTTATATGAATATATTAATATCAAAAATACATTTGAAAAAATATAAAAAATTATTTGTTTTTTAAAAATTATGTTAAAATTAATGGGAGAGTGAGATGAATTATTTTTTTGAATAATGTAAGGTAACCTATATTAAAGTAATGTGACTGTTCTATATATGCACATTAGTAAAATAATTTTTATTATACTATAATTGGGAATATTTGGTTATATTACTTATAATTCCCATTGAAATATATCATTATTTGATATAATATAGAAAAAATAGATAGATCATATACATAGTAGTAATATTGTTTAATAGTAATATTAAATAAAAAAAGTTATCATATAGAATTTGATATGATGTCTATAAAAAGAAGTAAAAATTATGGTCCATATATAGAAAAAATTGGATAACTGTTTTTGGTAGAAGAGTTCTATATGATTCTTATTTATCAAATCATTTGAAGGATGCATATTTAATAGAGATTTTCTTTGACGAATCCCATGAGGTTTTATAAATTTTTTTCTTCAGTAGACTCATCTAAGGGAGAAGTTAAATCACTTGGAAATAATTACGAGCTCAATGCATGTAGAATTTCATGCCCTAAAAGAATACATTTCATATATCAACCACTTTTATAATGTAATTTTATTGAAATGCTTTTTATTTCAATGATAGGATGGAATCAATGTGAAATTATAAATGTATGAATTTAATTTTAAAAATATGAATTGTTTTTATAAAAAAAATATTATTGGTGTGGTTATACAATTTACATCAATATAAAATTATTAATTTCTCTTAATTTTTTTAATTAAATATATTCATGAAAATAATATTAAAATATTTTTAAAAATACATGGATATGATTATGTGGATATTTCTTGTAAATAATTTGGTGAAAATCATATCAATTTAAAAATGGTCAATTTTGAAAAATTGTTTAATCTTTATATTGGGTATTTTAATCTTAATAAATAAAATAGATCACTTTTAAATAATAGTTTTATCGAAATGTATTTTATTTATAGATTATAAAATAATAACTATCATGTAATTATTTTATTGTATGAAATGATAATAAATTCTATTTTGTTCTAAAAATATTAATAATGTTTACTTATAAATATTTCGATATTATATTTCAAAATTATTTTTTAAAAATTATAATTTTTTTAAATAGAGGATTTTATATATAGAATTATTATATTAATAATTGATAATTTGTTCAATATATTTTTTTAAAAAATTACCGTGGTATATATTTTTATTCTTAAGTAATAGCTAAAATGTTGTAAAGTGGGATAAATTAAAGAGTAATTTTATAAATATATCATTATATGTCTCTAAAATTTATATATTAGGTGACGAGGGACCCATATATATTATATTCCCAAATAATATCCCCTTGACTTATATAATGAAAATCCTCACATATTAATGCATGAATAATCAAAGAAACCTCACTCATTCCCCCATATAGAAAGGCCTCTCGAGAACCCACCATAATAAGACACTATATTTTATTTTATTATTGAAAAAAATGTTATTTTTCTATGAATAATGTTATAATATTTTTAAATTATAGCAAAAAATGTCCTAAAGCATTTATTTTGAACACTTTATTTAAGAGAATATTTGAATCATCGATTAATGTGTTATCATCCTCTTAATAATTTATCATATAAATATTTATTCACGATATTTGAAATAATTTTTATCATTATATTAAAATGTTATTTGTAGAATAAATCCTATATAGTAGTGATAATTTAGTAATACAAAAAAATTACTCAATCAATTGTTATAATATATTTTGGAATTATTCAATTTTACTACCAATAAAAATGTTGTTTAAACACTTCCATCATCAATTAATAATAAATATAAAATTATTTAATTATTTTACAATTAAAATTAATTAATTATGTGTTCAAAATTAAGCAATGGAAATACATATAATTATATTTATCAATTAATTAAACACCTTTTATTGATTAATAATTCAATAAAAATTCAATTTATATAAATTTATTACAAACCATATCTCTATCATCTATGATATAATCTTGGAACTATGAAATTATATCAAAACACAAGGCCTTCGGGCCACCCCAAGGCCTTAGGGCCACATGAATGCAGGCCCCAAACACACTACAAAAAAGGAGCATCCCCAGATGAGGATTCAGAGCAGGTGCACTGACTAGAGCAGTGCCAAATGTATTGTCAGAATGAGAGGGTATGTCTATTCCATCAGTACCAGCCTATCCTTGCACAAGAAGCCAAGCCAGACAGTATTGGAAAGGTGGAGAGCTACTATTAAGATACAGATGATGGGGAGAGGCAGTTCTTTGTAGATAGTCTGGTTGAATTCCCTAAGACTTTCGAGTCATGTGATCTCTTTAGCATATATGCCATGTAATATCTAAGCCTAGGGGACTTGTAAGGGTTCCCCCTCATCCCTTGAAAGGGGTTTATCATAAATCAATAAAAATGAATGCCTTCGGGTGATTCAGTTCAGGTCGGGTATTAAGTAAAATTAATTTTATTAAAAATTATTTTCTATAATAATAATAAATTTATATATATTAAAGAATAATTCATAAGATATATAACCAAATAGATACCGATAATAAGAGATTTTTTATTGAATATATCATCTATTAATTGAGTTTTACTACTTCTTTTTTAACTAGAATATTTTAGAATTTATTTATTCCAAATATATATTATATCACATTTTAGATTCCCTTTTATTTTTGAAAATAAAAATTTAACTAAATAATAAAATTAATTATTTGTTTCTTATTTAATTAAAAAAATTAAATTTCATAGAATATTTTCCATCTTCTATATTTCCTACTTCTCTTCTATATATGAGTTTTGGTTATAGAAAATATTTTATTTTCCTAATTGATTAATTAAATAAGTGTTCTATTTTAAATCCCCATTAATTTTCATTAAATTCAATGAAAATAATTTTTATCACATTTATCAGTGGTGATAATATTAATAACTATTAAAAATTCATAAAAAGTATTTTACTCCAGATATGAATATTTATACCATCATATCCACATTTATTCAAAATTGAAATTGTTTCCTATGATGGTTAATTTTTTTACATTTACATTAAAAATATTATAAAATGGTATTATTTTAAACTTTTAAATGATTTTTAATGTTTCATATAACTTCATGTTTATGATAATGTTACCAAATTATGATGAAAATTGTTTTCATGATTCTTCATTATCGTTTATCACTGTCTCTATAAGTTCAATACTCAAATAAATTATGATTCGTGTATCACCATCAAATAAATATTTTGATATAACTCATTTGAGTGATTTAATTTTTTTATATCACTCAATAAAATATATGATTTTTTACAAGGTGATACAATACTTTAATGTTATATATCCAATTTTATTTTAATTAATTTATGGTTACTTGATATATGAATAGATTAAATTTAAATAATAATAAATTGTGCATCATTTTTTGAAGTGGTGTCATTGAATTATATATCCATCCAATGTAGTGGGTAAATATTTTTACCAAATTAACTAATGATTATCTATCTTGGAATGATTCATTTATACATGTATATGATTTTTTCCATGGATATTATATATCTAGGTTTGTTCTCAATTTTATTCATTTAAATTATTTCGTTATAAATATTCCATGTTTATTAATTTTCAATAGTCTTGCATGTTTCACATTTATATGAAATGTTTCTAGAAATCATGATAATAATGAAATGTTCTACATTTCTATGTATTGGGGTATGTTGTGTTTTCATGTCTTAAAATCATTTTATATTACTCCATCCTATTATTCAATTAATTAGGTATTTCTCTAATGTTATTATGTACCTAAAATATTATTTTATAATAGTTCTTGCTTCCTAACATTTTTAAATAATTTCCATTACTAACTATTAGTTGATACAATTTATAAATGATTATATCATCCTTAAAAACATATATCATAAAACATACCTAGATTTAAATGTTGTGTGATTAATGATTTATGGAATATGAGGTATTATTAAATCTTAATATGGTAATGCTTCTAATATCTAATGATGACAATCTCTTGGTTTTTTCAGAATGTTTATATTTTTTTATAAATATCTTTTATTAATGAAAATTCATTTAAAATATATTTATGATGTGTATTTATCACATCTTTTTATTATGATACATTTTAATTCAATTTTAATAATAAATAATTTAGGTGATTTGTAATAAACAAATCCTTAATTGTTCAAGTAATTTACCTAAATTTATTATAAATACATATTTATTATTTTAAATATTCCCAGTATATATATATAATTCATTAAAAGTTTCATATATATATATAGTAATATTCATAATATAATTTAAAAAATTGTGATATAGTCAAAAATATATTTTAACCAATGTTATTTAATATTTATTTGTATAATAACACTCAAGAAGTCATTAATAAATTAGGTGAGTGATCATTCCTAGTTAAAAAAATATATTTCTATCATATATATATTGAATAAAAATAAAAATACCCATCAATAAGAGTTATTTTTCTAAATATTGGATGACTTGTATAAGAGTTTGATCTAGGAGGAATTGAGTTATAATGGTTCATAATACATAATAGTGGAAAGTGTCTTTAACTGTAGTAATTATATGTAATATGTGATGTAAAGATGAAAACATTAACTACCCAAATAAATATGAATTCTAATTAAAAATAATTGTGACTATTGAAATTGTAAAATATTCATTTTGAACCATCTAATATATATGAAATGATTAATACATTCATTGAAAATAAATTCTACTGTAGTCATTGTTGAATGTCTATGTCATCATAATAGTCACCCAATATATATTTCATTTTTAGATTACAAATGAAAAAAATAAACCACTATATTTTCGTGGTATCTAATATAAATAGTCAACCACTACACTAAAATAATATCAATAATGTGTTGATAATATTCACAATGATTTAGTTAATAGAACAAAATATATGGTCTCAGGATAATCCTTTTTTATAATTACATTTTCATGATGATAATAAAATATAAAAAATATTTATATTACGATTGTTATATAAAAATAGAATAAATTTACTCATTTTCATGATTCCATTAATTAGTGGCTATAAATATATAATTAATTAATTAAATTATTCAAAATTAAAATATAACATCATGAGTTTAAATTAGTAGATATTTATAAATGATTTATATGAGGTATATAATGTCTCATTCAATGTATGTTTTCTAAGTGACCATTATTCTATGAATGTATTCAAATTATTTATAGGTATTGAAAAAATTGGTGGTTATGAATCAAAATATTTTTTATTTTGATATTGATCATTTTATTCATTGATATTCACACACACACACAGACATATATTTATATATTTATGTATGTCTAATTCATAGTTAACAATAAGATGAATGAATTTGAAAATTAAATAACTTTTAACCTTAGTAAATTTATGATTTTTTACTACAATATGTTGTGTTCATTTTATATAACTATATTTATGATTCAAATTGGATATCTCAACTATCTTATCTATATTTGTAAAATTATTATTTAAATTCCGTGGGAAAATTTTATTATTATTAACAAATGGGGGTGTTAAAATAATAATGTAATTCTACCATTATTAAAATTATATTTTTGGAAGTATTATTTCCTAACACACTGGGAAAATAATAAGTGTCTAAATTAAATCTACATAATTAGTATTTTTTTAAAGGAATCAGTTTGCCATTAATCTATTAAAGGGAATTAGTCAAAATATAATGATTAGTAAATTTATGCTCATGCATAAGCACATATAAATGTAAATTAATTAATAGATGGGGAGATATATCTCAATTTTATAAATCGATCATGGGTTGTTTCTTTGGTTATATTGATTTATAATACAAATATTATTGTAAAAATATATATATGAATCGAAACTATAATAAATTTCAATGTAAATTTTAAATTATCATTATATAATTTTATATGAGATTGTCTCTTTATTCTAATAAATATTATATATTATAGTTGTTAATGTTTAATTAATGGTTAATGAAATTTAGATATTAAAAAATGAGTATCTCTATATATCATTTGAAAAAAATACATATATTATGGATTATAACTTAAAATTAAATTATTATTATTACAATTTCTATATTGATAAATAACTATCAAAAGTGTTTATATGTATCTTATATTGTAATTGTTTGATAATCATTCATTCATTTCATGATAGTTTTTTTCTAGAAAAAAATAATTTTGTTGATTTGAATGGTGGTAATATCATGTGGAATATTTTATATTGTAATGACTGATGATCATGGACCTCTGATTCAAATATTATTTTTTTACTAGAAACTAATTTCCTATACTAGTGGTTTCAATAAATATATTTATGTTTTTCATACAAAACAAAAATATATAATAAAGTTAGATGATTAAAGTTTTAAAAAATGAAAATAATTTTCCTATCAGATTAGAAAAACACTATTACTAGAACGAGGTAGAGGGAGATTATTCATTGATATTACTAACAATATATGTAATTATGAAACTATATTTCAACTCTCTCTCATGTTGTACCCATGATCCAATTATCATTTTCTATTAAGAACAATATTATATATATATATATTTATGTAATTGTCAATTATAAGAATTTTGGAATGTAATTAATGAAAATTTTAATTTCATATTCAATAAAATTAAAGGAATAATTTTTTTGATTGTAATATGTGCCATTTCATAAAGGTGTGTCACTTTGGTTATTTATATATGAAATTAAATTCTTTTTTTCCATGGAAAACTCATGTCTTTATAAATGTATTTTCTATAAACATGATTGGATGTATATAACAAAATTCTTTATATTTCAATGTTTTTCTAAAGGTATTGTAATCGTCAAATAACCTATTGGTATCCTTATAGTTTATAATTTTTGGTGAATAAGGACATAATTGATTTGATGAATGTGAAATGAAAACATAATATTAATTCTCTTCCAAGGTGTATATACATAATTCATTTAATATAGATATTTTAAATATTATATTTTGTTTTGAAAAAAAATATATATTGAGGATAATTAATGATTATGTTATGATACTAAATACAAACATTCGATCAAAAAATTAGCTAATCGATGTAGACTATAATATGCATCCCAATTAGTTATTGTTTATTTTATGTAAAATTCATTCAATTTTAATGTGATAATTTGAATATTTACATAGTAATTATTTTTAAATTCCATATTGAATCAAATAACTTATAAAATGATAATAACTCAACACTCTACTATTATCCCATGTAGACAATGATGGAATTATAAAACATTAATTCAACACAACTTATATATCATTACATTAAGAACATAACATTTGGATACATAACTTTGAGAAACACCTTATAATGCATTCTTTAGTTTTATATCCAAAATAATGTAAGTAGTAATTACATTAATGATTGTAGATGCTTGACATGTACTAAATCTAAAAAACATAACGAGGAAATTAAAATATTGAAACAATAATTTATTTACAAAATATAACTTCTCAACACCATTATATTTTTATATAACAATGATAACCTTGTATGTTATTTATTTTTCAAATATATAATAAAAATGGAAATATTATTATATTTACGTATACTATTTTTAATTAAAACATGAATCTTTGATAATGTGTACCAAAATAATGAATCAAAATTGTGGTAAATAATTTAAATTGTTGATCCTCAATGTACTTATATTATTTATTTATTTTCCTTTTGTATATTTACATATAAATCATGTTAACAATTTTATCTCATGAATGTTGAGTTTTTTATTTTTTATACAACCATTTAAGGATTATTGATAATCATTTATAATAGTATCATAAAATGACTGAACACAAGGTTTTTCATTAATATAATGAAGAATATTTATAAAATATCATCACACGTCTTCAAATATATAATATTTTTGAATCTTAATAAACCCACCCTCCCTAGAAAAGTGCAAGAAACATATACTTTAAAATAGACAATCATACCATGTGAGATTACTGACGATAAATATCATATATTTCAAGTTAATTAATCATTTCATATCATAATAATCATTAGGGAACACAAATAAAAAGTATTGGTGTTATTTGGGACATGAAACATAAAAATCTAATTTGGTAACATGTGTGTACATTCCATCACAATAACTCCCATATATAATTCTCTTCATTTATATACGTCCTCATAACCCATGGAATGGAAACATATGTAATGGGATATCCAAAATTCACAAAATGGGTAATCATGTGTTATATATATCGATAACAACTATAGTAATAAAAGAAAAAAATTGGTATTAATTAAAATGAAATAAACACAAAGTTTTATTTCGAATTCATACATAATCCAACAATGAAATATAAATAAAAATCATGGAATAAATTGTGGGGATAACATATTGAATGAGAAATAATAATACAAGATCATTGTGAAACATTATGAAAAAATAATAATCATAAAAAAGTAGTTCCTTTGTCAAGGAGAAAAACCCATAATTTTAATAAGAATTAAATAAATATGGAAGCATTAGTATTGGAATAATAAATTAGTCCAACATAATACATCAATCCTGACAATTTTGAACAAAAATCCATTATGACCAAAGTGATAAATATATGGTCATAATAATATGATATTATATTGATTAATATTGAAAATAAAATTTATATTATGTCATGGATATTTACTAATAAATTCATCAATTAGTATTTCTGAGATAACAACCCTTGTACATTAATTGGTGTTTAATTTCTACAAACATTTCCTTGGTATTAGTCATTTCACTCAAATTACCATGGCCTTGAGATAACCTCTCAACTTCCCTTGGGATAACCCAATGTATTAACATCACTAATTAATTGGACGTCGATAAAATTCATGGATGAAAAATAACATAATGGTAACAAAACATATTATAAAAAACAACATATAATGTTCCATTATTTCATTATAACTTAATTATCCCATGGGAATGAAAATGATTTTGAGAAATCTTATATAATAATTTGTCTTCATTATCCATGATGTAAATAATGGAAGATGATATCATAATAATATATATCAAGTGTAACATAATAAACCTTAATGTATGATGACATAGAAGAAAAACTTTAATAGTTCATTTCATAATCCCTCTAGAGTTGGATGTTAGATAGTATCAATAGATATAATCCCATGTGTAACACAATGAAGATCAAAACATACTGAAAATGATGAAATTACTACATAAGAAACCTCATAATCAATTAATAAAGGTTGGTTTTATAATAATACCATTTACCATAGTTCTTTTAATTAAATTCAATGGATAATGACATAATTGTTAACACATATATATGATTATTGGATAAATCACATTGAAAGGGAATACTGAATAACAATTTTTAGATATTCATCAAATTAATATTATTTTTCCAAAAATTGATATAATCTCTTTATTTTAAATCATACATTAAATTAATATTTAAAAAATTAATTGTTTTTTTAAAAAAATAAAAACATTACATTAATTTTATAAAAACATTCGCTAAGAAGGCATAATAACACTAAATACTCATTTTAAATTACACAAGCATTTAAAATACTTTTTAGAAAAAATTATATTTTAAAACAAATTTAATTTTGAATTATATAATGATATTTTAATTTTAATTAAAAATTATAATAATTATAATCATTTGAGAAATAATTTTTGAAAAAGTACTAGAGGATTTGTAATAACTAATTTTGATATGATGAATGAATATGTTCAAAATGAAATGCAGAAAGGGATTATGTTCAAGATGAATCATGTATATAATGTTAAAAAAAATTAAAAAACTATATTAAATATGATATTCCAAGTAAGTTATTACCCTAACAAATTATTGAGGTATGGATATAGATATTAACAACAAGAACACAAATATATTGGATGCTGATTCTCTTTTAAAAGGAATATTATTTTTTAGTAACACTTACAAGAATGACATAAGGTAAACTACATTACATGGTAAGGAAAATTGATACAGGAAATGAAAATAATCATTAGTAACTATAGGGAACGAAAAAATATTAGGTTGAATATTTTTATTTTACAAATATTTCCATCATATTAAAAATAATTCATAACATTATCTATTATAAAAATAACATAGAATTTTTCACTATGTACTTACAATTAAAATCAAAACCAATGAAAGGATATTACATAAGATACATATTTGAATTCATTAAATATCATTATAAATATACTAAAAATAAATCCATGTAATTTATTATCAAAATTACATAAAATTGGTGAATACAAATCACATCTCAGTGAACTATAACTATGGTGAAAAAAACCATTCCCTTATAAGAAACATTGAATAAAGTGATTTTTCATCATGTTTAATAAACAATATAATCATAATTCCTTATTCAAAAACATTATTAAAAAATTTTAACGTATACAATCACTATTTATAATCATTCACTACCCATGGGATTTCATGTTAAAGAATATTTAACCATTTGATGTTAGTAATTATTATTGTTTCATACATTTTTTGTAATAGCATCATTGAGACCCTTTATTTGATAACAATTTCAGGATTAAATATTTATAAAATATATTTAAATCATATTTTTTATGATTTATCTATATTTATGTTCACTTGATCTAATTTATGGGAATGATTAAAGGGAAAGGAATACATAATTATTGTTTTTAACATTATTTATATTAACAGATTACATTTTAATGAGAATTTTTTATGTAATTGTTTAAGATACATTTTAATGATATATATTTCATGATGATAACTTGTATGTTAATAATATATATTTTATAACGATCCATGTAATTGTTTTGGTGAAAAATGATGATTTTTGCTCCATCGAAGCACAAAGAGAAATGTACACACATAAGAAATTACTATTTTATATTTAATTAAAATATTTTTGAAATTTATTTGGAATTTAAAAATATTAATAATGTATTTAATATTGTATTTAATCATCAAATACACCATTTGAATTGTACAGGTAAGGAAGATTTTTAAAAAAATGATCACTGGAGGGGGATATAGTCCTTACATAACTGTAATTCCCTGACCCTAGAAGCCCAAAGTCCACACATTGTTACATATCATTAGCAGGATCACAAAAGATCTTGTCTCGAAATACCGATTAGTTTAGTAGCCTTGGAAGTATAGATACATTAATAAGGATTACAGTATATCAAAAAATAGAAAACTACAACAACATTGTTTCCATAGAAAACACTGAGATCCCATGTTCTATCCCTACAGGTCATTCATAATATATTTCCTTGCATCCTGGGAAAAGTAAAACATAGAAATGGGTGAGTTCAGATGCTCAGTGAGGATAACAATATCACAGAAACATTAATAAATAAGAATAAATATTTAAGGCAATGTATAAAACTAAAACAAAATCATTTTTAACTTAAAATTCATCATAATATGGAAAATATAAATCAAAATAATTCCATTTACTTACACACATGAATATTATACTAGTCGAATAATCACATGCAATATCAATAGCTACTTTCATAATGATGTAATGCCTAATGCCAGCCATTAGAAACACATAGTCAAGGCCTCGTTCCAAGACTACAAATATTTTGTCAAGGTCTTGTGACATGACACTAATTTGTCTCATTAGGCCTACCAATGCACCGAGGAGCTATAGTGGGCTCCACTAGACACTTACTAAATCCAATGTATTCCTCATATGAAAAGGTTTAATTATAACATAAACATTTGTATTAAAACGAGCATACAAAATATCAATACATTATCCATAAACCATGACTGAAATAAAAATAACACATCCAAATTCAAACATATCACAAAACCTTCAATACAATATGATTTGTTTGTGTCATAAAAAATCAACATTAAATAAGCTGAAAATCCATCAAAGGGTGTTGACATAGATGAAATCAAATCCTTTTTTAAAGAAATATCTCATTCTATTTTGAAATCATTTATGATTCACATAATCATAAAGAAAAATTTTATTTTGAAAACATTCTTATGATATTGTAAGGTATGTTTCGACGATGTTATAACAGCAGAAAATAGTTGCACCCGCCGTATATGTTAAAAAAATATTCTTACCTTAATTTTGTCGAAAAGGTCATAAGGTACATTGTTTGGAAAATGCTGGAATGATTCCTTTCAAACCATTTTATATAATTTCAAATCAGGGTATAAATGAATTTATCCCATAGTATAGTAAATAGTAAAAAAAATTGGGAATAAATTTTTAAGAAACATGGATGTTGATGATAAAGATGTCCCAATAGATACTTACATAAAAAACAACCTCAAACAATAAAGATATTATGAAATTAACCTTTACCTAGTACTTTTCCATGGTAGAGGTTAGGTTAATACCTTTTATAATGGTTAAATAATTTTTATTAAATTATTAATCAATCATATACATTAATATGATATCATATATGATATTTTAATATAATATTTTAGTATTATCGTCGTTTTGGGGCTTAACTGAATCATTTTCCTTTATCTACATTAATACCTATGTAATGTTTGTTAAGGATAAGATGTATCTTATTCATATTCAGAATGATATTAAGTCTATAAACATTATTTTTAATCATATAATGTAACATAGTCTTGAATGGATTCGATGTGGAATGAATAACATCGTGTTCATGGAGACAGTAATCCGTACGTACGCACGAGCGAAAATATCATTCTTTTGATATTAAAATCATATATAATTTGATGGTATATCATATATACAGAATAATTATCATGTTATATTTATTATTTAAATAATTTATACATCATTATTATACCCATTCGAATAGTAATGTATTGAGTAACAACTACACCACGACGTGGAGATGGTAAGTCATTCGTACGCACGTATGGTGACATGTCATTATAAGGATGGATCGAAAAATGAATATGGTTGTACCTATTTTAATAATAACATTATTTTATATAGAATATGTTGGAGTTATTATTTTAGAATGGGAACAACAATGAAGGAAGAAGTCAATGAAGAAAAAAAACATGAAAGTGGTGGTGAGATATTTACCTATTCTTCAGTTTCTTCCTTTTGAATTGATCAAAAGTGCACCATGTGATGGATTTATGACGAATGTAATGCCTTTAGGATGCAGGGGGGACAATTTAGAGGGTATTTTTACTGTTTTTTGAATATCCAAATGGCTTTGAATGTGTTTTATTAGAGAGAAGGGGAAGTTCCCTTTTATAAGAGGGGTGAGGGTCACCATAGGAAATGCTTGAAATATTATTTTATAATAAAATAATTTTGGATTTATAAGGGCTAAAAAATTAATTATTAATAGGATATGGTGGGTATGTGTCTAAAACATTGCAACAAATATGTTTTAGATAGGTTTGGGTCACTATATTAACCTTATCTTTTATATTTAACTCTTAGTAAAATAGTCTAACATTTACAATGTCTCTTTGAATTTTTATATTATATAGTAAATAAGCTTACTATAAACATTATATATAATTCTAAGAGGATCATTAATGATACAAATATTATTATATAATACTTTTGGATGATCTCTATATTTTTACGATTATTATATAAACCAATAATATTGTATTGGTTTTAAAAACACATTTATGTCAATTTTACCATTATTTAATAATCGATTTTTTTAAAGTCCTAAATACATTATTACATAAAAATAAATACATTATCTAAACCATAACATGTCATATTAAACTAGAAAATTAGTGTAATTTATTAAATGTTTCAAATTAGATTTATTGGGACATTTATAATATGAATTATTTTAATCTTTCATTAATACGGAAATTACTGCATCATCATTGTGTCATAAAAAAATTATTATTTAATGTATAAAATTATTAATAATATACCATTATTTAGAAAATATTTTTATGCTTCTATTGAATATTTATAGAAGAATTTATATTATGTGTACCCCTATATTAAAAACGGTTTAGGTATTAAACATTGAATTTAACTCTTTTAACTCTTCTTTAAATAAAATCATAATAAATCTCATAATGTAGTCCAAGTGGATTAAAAAGGTTCATATTTTATTCCTAAGGTTATTTTGGTCTAATTATACATATCCAATAGAATTAGGACATGTTCTAGGGGAATAATAATATCATTTTTACCCAGTAATTACCGTATTTACTTTTAACCGTTGTTAGTAAAAGTAAAAATTTACTATTCACAAAAACTTATTTTCATCTTATTGAACCACATTTTACTTACTAATATCAACTGTGTCACTAGGAATTTTGAAATTCAAGTCACAGGAGTAGTAAAAAAATTTTATATGTAATTCTTCTAGGAGGTGGGTAAAAGACAATAAGAAGTTCAATAGAATTTTCATATATCCAAATTTACTATAAACTGACTCCAATGAATTACAATGAACTTATATAGGTATTATGTATCTTTTATAAACTCAAATAAATTTAAATTAAATAAATATTTATTTAAATAAAAATTCAGTTTTAAACTATAACTCAGTGTTTTTCACTATTCATCAATACTAGAGATTTTTCAGAAAAAATACATAAATGTAGAGACCCGAAGCTTGACGTACATTGACATTACATTAATTTTGCGGAATACTTAGTACATAACAAAAACACACACACAAGGATCGTAATAGTTTAGTGTCTTTGGAAACTCGGACTATAATCTTCTAATCGTGGTGAAAGATCTTCAAAATCTCCCATAAAGATCTTCCTCCTTTTTTTTACCTAAAACCTTTCTTTATATCCTGGGGAAAAGAAAACATAAAAGGGTGAGCTCAAATGCTCAGTAAGGGTAAACAAAATAAATATCAATCACATCATATTCATAAGAACATAGCATTTTGGAAATCATAACCTGCAAAAGAGAGCATAATTTCATAATCATGGGATAAATCATGGCAGTGAAAAAGTAATCCCAATAATCATAACATAAAACATGAAACTTTGTGGCATACACACATAATCATAGAGAATCATTTCTTGTTAGTCAAGACTAATTGCCAAGACTATCTTAGTGGACAAAGTCCCTTTCTGAATCGAGTAACCCACGTTTCAGTCCTGTTTCACTGAACCGGTATAACCTACCGTTCCAGCCCTGTCTATCTCATGAGATATAAAATCATTACCCAATGCATTGGAGGGATATATAGGTCCCACCCATCTTATAATGAATCCTTTCTTATGTTTGCCACATAATCATAAAACATACATCATCGCATAACACATGTAACAAAAATGGGATTCTTGAAACATCATGACATCATAAATCAATTCATATAAGATAAAGGAATTCATAAACATAATTCCATCACAACATAGTCAAATCAATGTAAACATATGGATAGAAACAGAACCCTTTATTATCTTATATGGAAAATAATTTTGATAAAACACTTGAAATGAATTCTTGAGGAAAATATCCTTTCTTTTTCAAAATCAATTTCTTTTCACAAAACATCATGCAATTTTAAAAGAAAGAGATTTTATTGAAAATAGTCATGAAATATTTTAGAGGAATCTTCATGAAAATAAGGCTTCATAAAACAGTAGAAATCCGTTCGTGCCGTATAAGTTTAAAAAAAACATTCTTCGTACTTTTGTCGGAAAAGTCAAAAAGTACCTCGTATGAAAAACGACAAAAGATTCCTTTCATACGTATTACTAAAAACTCACCGAAGGGTAAAAATGGATTTAAACAATTTTAGGTGGATGGAAATAATATTACATATTGAGTAAACATGGATGTGGATGATAAAATACACCCCAGTAAATACTTACGAATAAATAATCTCGGATAAAAATGAGATTGTGATATTTCCCTTACCTTATGTCCGACTTGCTTTGTAAGTGTCCGAACCTCCTGTATAATGATTTAAATCATGTTATTGACTTATTACAGAATCATATCCATTTTTGTGATATCATATATGGTTCACTTATGACATTATATTACCTGTTCTTTTGTAAATTCCATGTTAAAGAAGCGTTTTGGGTAAAATCGTTTCATTTATCGTAGGTGTTTTGACTTGTTGTTCTTGACATCATTATTACTTATATCATGATTTACTTACTTCCAGAATATAAAATATGATTTATATATCATATATATTCAGTATATATATATATATATAATAGATAGATAAATAAAATGAAAAACACCGTTCATGGAGACGGTAGTCCGTACGTACGCATGAACGCTGTTTTTCTTTCCTTATTGTATTGAAATGGAAGTAAGTAGATGACATACATATGTATATACATAAATCCAGTAGCTTTATAATGTCATATATTTCATTATTATTTCTTATATATACATTATAATCATTCTTAAATGGTTAACATGGAGAATGAATCTCATCGCGTCGTGGAGACGGTAGTCCGTACGTACGCACGAGCGGTGATATCATTTCTATAAATATTGAATTGGAGTGGAGTGGATTATACAATATATCAGAATCAATATGATGTTGTAATAACTATGTATAGTTATTCTTTACACCATTATACCCATCCATGTAAGGTGGTGGTGGAAAATAGATTACACCACGGCGTGGAGACGGTATTCCGTACGTACGCACGCGCGGTGATTTCTTTTTCCGTAGGATGGATAAATGGTGAAATAGGGTTGTTTCATACTTATAATAACATATCAGTATATGAGTGATACTGATGTTATTACTTCATAATGAAACAACCTATGAAGAAGAAGTGGAAGAAGAAATAAAGATGAAAGAATTGGTAACAGTAATTACCTCTTCTTTGAAGTGCCTCTTTGAGACCTCCTCTTAGGGCACTAAAATTGGTCTTTGAGGAAGACCAGAACCTATAGGATGTTTCTAGGGAAGTGGAGAAGAGATTTTGGCAGGGGTTGGCCGAGCTTGGGTGCTCAAATTGGTGTGAGGAGGAGGGGGAGGAGGTGTCCTTTTATAAGGGAGGAGAGGGGCACCTTAGGAATACCTCAAAATATTATTTTATATTAATTTCAAAATCGGTTTATAATGGTTCCAAAGGGTCTTATTTCGAAGCTAAAGTGGTAATGGGTCGAAATCCTATCAACCAATAGGATTTAGACAAGTTTAGGTTATTATTTTAACCTTATCAATTAGATTTAACTCTAAGTTAAATAATTTAACTTTTACCGTGTCTTTTTGTTTTCTTACACTATATGGTTAATACACTTACTATAACATGCCAAAAGAACCTCAAATTGTTTATTATTAATATATATATCCTTATCTAAGTCATTTGTCCGAACCATAGATTTTTAGGAATAAAATAACAATTAATAATATAATATTTGATTTAAAAACTATTTTGTGTCAATTTTGACACTATTTGATATATGATTTTTGTGAAAGTCATAACAGAATTATATGTTCGAACCAAGTTTATCAAATCAACACTAATATATCTTAGTAACCTATAAAATTATTGTAGTTCATAAAAATTCTCAAATTATATTTATTTGAGAATTTATAACATCAATTATGTCAATATTTCATTAATAAGATAATTACTACATCATCGTTGTGTCATACATAAATTAAATTATTTAATATCTAAAAATTACAAATAAAATAACATTATGTAGGAAATATTTTTAGCTTTCTAATGAATATTTATAGTCTAATTTATCTTATATATAACCCCATATTAAAAATGTTTTAGTAAATAAACTTTGATTTTAACTCTTTTAACCCTTCTTTAAATAAATTAATAATAAATGTCCTAATCTAATCCAAGTGGGCCTAAATGGTCATATTTTATTCCTAAGTTTGTTTTTGGTCGAATTACACTTATCCAATAGAATTAGGACATGTGTTATGGTAATAATAATATCATCTTTACCCTTAATTACCCTATTTACTTTTAACCGTGGTAAAAAAGTAAAAAGTTACTATTCACCAAAAATTATTTTCATCTCATTGAACCACATTTTAGTCCTTGATATTAACCGTGTCTCTCGGATTTTTGAAATTCCATTCACAGAAGCGGTAAAATTAAGTTTTATGCAAAATTCAGTTTTTAACCTACCACTTAGTGGTTTCACTATTCATCAAAAATTGAAAGTTTTCAGAAAAATACCAAAAATTAGGCCTAAGATATATTTGATATTATGAACTCAAAAATGATGTCTATTTTACTAAATTCAAAACATATCAGTTGCATTAACTAATTTAAAAATTAATTCTCGTCGTCAAAACAAATAGCGTATTTTTAAGAGATAATAAATATCAAAAGATTGACACTAGTTTATAACTGGTTTAAATGTGAAATTACATCCAATGACCAACATTGTATTAAATTGTAAAAATATATTCTAAATATACTTTAAAACCACTCAAATTAATAATTTATCACTATTAATTATTTCGATTGAAAAAGTTGTTTTTAATTAAAATTTAGTAATTTTCACTATTCATCAAAATATGAAAGTTATCCGAAAATCACCAAAATTTTAACCTAAGCTAATTTCGATATTCCGAATCCATAAATGATGTCCATTTTGAAAAATAAAATTTACAAAATTTCAAAATGTGGTTATTACTATTCATAACGCCTAGTTTTAATAATATCTTAATAGCATATCGTTGTTTAGCGAAACATGGTGTTGCGTACAACACACGCTATCGTGGAAGGTCGCGATTGCGTGTAATGGAAGGAAAGTCAAGGATGCGTGTTGTGAAAGCTTCTTTTGGTGTAGCGTACAACACAAGACATTAATGAAATTAAAAAGAATATTTTTCATAAAATTTCGGGGTGTTACATTCTACCCCCCTTAAAATGAATTTCACCCTCGAAATTCGTCGGGGTTATAAATGGTTTACTATTCGAAAGTTTCTTTAATAGAAACCCACATCGTAAAAAGGAATACCAAAACCAATCTTTAAAAACAAAAGTATGAAACGTAACGGTTACCCAAATAAACTAATCACTGGGTTTCCACATAGGTGAAAATATGGATATGGAAGAGAAATCTAACCATCATGTTCTGATAGAGAGTGGTAGAGAACATGGCTATGGAAAATCCAGCAATCACAAAGCCATAAATTTGTGACGATCTAGGGTACCATCTGATTCATCGGATATAAGGGCACCAGGACAACATTTTTGGTTTTCAAGATCATTTCCCTAAAGTTGAAAATTTGAATTAGAATAAATACTTACTTTATTTTGGTACAATCTCATCTGTTGTTCGTGCCTTGAACAATTTCCACTTCATCTCTTAAATAAATGAATTTGAATTTGTTATTCGTGAAGTGTTAGCAGATCATGTGATAAAATGATGGGTCATTCCATCTATCTCAAACAAAAGGTTAGAAAAAATTATATACATAAGTCGATCTATAGTGAGATTAATCATATATGGTTCCTAAAATGGACTTATACTTCATATATCATACTGCTTAATATAATAAAACTAGTTTATACTAAACAGGGACTTCCTGTAGGCCATTGGTAGGCCATAAAGGCCAGTTGCACTTCGGTTGTGGGTTCGATTCCCACAGCCTTGTCCGACGCGATGGGCTATCGCCCGTCCTGTAGGTTGTCCTTTTTCTAAAACTATATTACTATAACATCCCATCAATAATACTAACTTATTTCCAACATAATCTATTCCAATCTTTAAGCTTATCCATAATACTGCAGTCCACTCTCATAACATAGTGAAAACGATTACTAGAGATTTAATACCATCGTTGATCCCCATATATCATAAGATATGTTTTGTTGGTCACATTCCAAACATTCAAAGTCCTTAATCATGTATTCTCTTGAATACCCATTGAACCTTAGTGAAAACATGAATGCAGTTAAAAGTGAACTCTTTCCACATACCAAAATCCAAAAATTCTATATACTCAAACCATGATATCACTTAGTCCTTATATCAATCATGAGCTCATGAATACAATCAAACATCTCATTATCTTCTTATTCCTTCATTATGAACATATCATCTACTTTCCGAAATTATCTGAATAACCTTTCATGTTTAATGGTACCATTAATCATACACATTCGAAACATAAGGAAAGACAACAGTGTAACAATCCTTAGATGTCTCTTTATTCCATAGTACCATGAGATTACTTATACAACATTACACTTGATAAACATGTAATAATTCCACTACCTTCTTAATCCATTGACCAATCTTCAGCAATTCTTTCATCTCACATATCATTTGTAGTCTCTTCATCATCATCAACATAAATATTACCCATATGACCATACTGATTCTCTTCATGAGACTTTACCTTAAGGGATTAGTTTGCATAATGCCCGTACATTCCACATTTAAAACATTTAACCATTTTTGATGTCGTAGCAATACCATTATCCTCATCCATGGTGTTAAATGAACCCTTTCCTTTGCACTTACTGGCTTTATGTCCTTCTTTTCCACACCCAAAGCATCTTCCAGTTCCTTTGAAACATTCTCCTTGATGCCTCTTCCCACATGATTTACATAGGGGAAATTGAACTTTCTTTTCTCTATGATCATCATGAAACTCCATCTTTCTCTTATTAGCCGAGTCAGGAAACTTACCAAATTTTACTTTATTGATCATATTATGAGATTGCTGATTCGGCATAATAATGATGTTTGGACTTCCAAATCCCGTTTCATTTGGTTTCTCATGAAGAAAATCATTCCATTGTCCGTCATATCCTCCATTATCATGAATCTTCATGTTTCCAGCCATTTTCTAAAACCCAAAAAGAATAGTGTGAGAGGCAAAAATCAAGCTAGGGAAAACAACATAGTAAAGGGGGAGCACCCTCAATATCTAACATCTTAGGTTAAATTCTAAGATCGTTACCGTAGTTTTAGGACTATATCCTATACGTATACTTATCCTTAGGGACATCCCTAGACATACCTTAGAAATATCTCTAGGAATCTCACTAACGTTTTCGCATCCTAGTTTCCAAAGGTTGACTAAACCTTTCCTCTGATACCAACTGTAGAGACCCGAAGCTTGACGTACATTCACATTACATTACTTTTGCGGAATACTTAGTACATAACAAAAACACACACACAAGGATCGTAATAGTTTAGTGTCTTTGGAAACTCAGACTATAATCTTCTAATCGTGGTGAAAGATCTTCAAAATCTCCCATAAAGATCTTCCTCCTTTTTTTTTACCTAAAACCTTTCTTTATATCCTGGGGAAGAGAAAACATAAAAGGGTGAGCTCAAATGCTCAGTAAGGGTAAACAAAATAAATATCAATCACATCATATTCATAAGAACATAGAATTTTGGAAATCATAACCTGCAAAAGAGAGCATAATTTCATAATCATGGGATAAATCATGGCAGTGAAAAAGTAATCCCAATAATCATAACTTAAAACATGAAACTTTGTGGCATACACACATAATCATAGAGAATCATTTCTTGTTAGTCAAGACTAATTGACAAGACTATCTTAGTGGACAAAGTCCCTTTCTGAATCGAGTAACCCTCGTTTCAGTCCTGTTTCACTGAACCGGTATAACCTACCGTTCCAGCCCTGTCTATCTCATGAGATATAAAATCATTACCCAATGCATTGGAGGGAGATATAGGTCCCACCCATCTTATAATGAATCCTTTCTTATGTGTGCCACATAATCATAAAACATACATCATTGCATAACACATGTAACAAAAATGGGGTTCTTGAAACATCATGACATCATAAATCAATTCATATAAGATAAAGGAATTCATAAACATAATTCCATCACAACATAGTCAAATCAATGTAAAAATATGGATAGAAACAGAACCCTTTATTATCTTAGATGGGAAATAATTTTGATAAAACACTTGAAATGAATTCTTGAGGAAAATATCCTTTCTTCTTCAAAATCAATTTCTTTTCACAAAACATCATGCAATTTTAAAAGAAAGAGATTTTATTGAAAATAGTAATGAAATATTTTAGAGGAAGCTTCATGAAAATAAGGCTTCATAAAACAGTAGAAATCCGTTCGTGCCGTATAAGTTAAAAAAAACATTCTTCGTACTTTTGTCGGAAAAGTCAAAAAGTACCTCGTACGAAAAACGACAAAAGATTCCTTTCATACGTATTACTAAAAACTCACCGAAGGGTAAAAATGGATTTAAACAATTTTAGGTGGATGGAAATAATATTACATATTGAGTAAACATGGATGTGGATGATAAAATACACCCCAGTAAATACTTACGAATAAACAATCTCGGATAAAAATGAGATTGTGATATTTCCCTTACCTTATGTCCGACTTGCTTTGTAAGTGTCCGAACCTCCTGTATAATGATTTAAATCATGTTATTGACTTATTACAGAATCATATTCATTGTTATGATATCATATATGGTTCACTTATGACATTATATTACCCGTTCTTTTGTAAATTCCATGTTAAAGAAGCGTTTTGGGTAAAATCGTTTCATTTATCGTAGGTGTTTTGACTTGTTGTTCTTGACATCATTATTACTTATATCATGATTTACTTACTTCCAGAATATAAAATATGATTTATATATCATATATATTCAGTATATATATATATATAATAGATAGATAAATAAAATGAAAAACACCGTTCATGGAGACGGTAGTCCGTACGTACGCATGAACGCTGTTTTTCTTTCCTTATTGTCTTGAAATGGAAGTAAGTAGATGACATACATATGTATATACATAAATCCAGTAGCTTTATAATGTCATATATTTCATTATTATTTCTTATATATACATTATAATCATTCTTAAATGGTTAACATGGAGAATGAATCTCATCGCGTCGTGGAGACGGTAGTCCGTACGTACGCACGAGCGATGATATCATTTCTATAAATATTGAATTGAATTGGAGTGGATTATACAATATATCAGAATCAATATGATGTTGTAATAACTATGTATAGTTATTCTTTACACCATTATACCCATCCATGTAAGGTAGTGGTGGAAAATAGATTACACCACGGCGTGGAGACGGTATTCCGTACGTACGCACGCGCGGTGATTTCTTTTTCCGTAGGATGGATAAATGGTGAAATAGGGTTGTTTCATACTTATAATAACATATCAGTATATGAGTGATACTTATGTTATTACTTCATAATGAAACAACCTAAGAAGAAGAAGTGGAAGAAGAAATAAAGATGAAAGAATTGGTAACGGTAATTACCTCTTCTTTGAAGTGCCTCTTTGAGACCTCCTCTTAGGGCACTAAAATTGGTCTTTGAGGAATACCAGAACCTATAGGATGTTTCTAGGGAAGTGGAGAAGAGATTTTGGCAGGGGTTGGCCGAGCTTGGGTGCTCAAATTGGTGTGAGGAGGAGGGGGAGGAGGTGTCCTTTTATAAGGGAGGAGAGGGGCACCTTAGGAATACCTCAAAATATTATTTTATATTAATGTCAAAATCGGTATATAATGGTTCCAAAGGGTCTTATTTCGAAGCTAAAGTGGTAATGGGTCTAAATCCTATAAACAAATAGGATTTAGACAAGTTTAGGTTATTATTTTAACCTTATCAATTAGATTTAACTCTAAGTTAAATAATTTAACTTTTACCGTGTCTTTTTGTTTTCTTACACTATATGGTTAATACACTTACTATAAAATGCCAAAAGAACCCCAAATTGTTTATTATTAATATATATATATCCTTATCTAAGTCATTTGGCCGAACCATAGATTTTTAGGAATAAAATAACAATTAATAATATAATATTTGATTTAAAAACTATTTTGTGTCAATTTTGACGCTATTTGATATATGATTTTTGTGAAAGTCATAACAGAATTATATGTTCGAACCAAGTTTATCAAATCAACACTAATATATCATAGTAACCTAAAAAATTATTGTAATTCATAAAAATTCTCAAATTATATTTATTTGGGAATTTATAACATCAATTATGTCAATATTTCATTAATAAGATAATTACTGCATCATCGTTGTGTCATACATAAATTAAATTATTTAATATCTAAAAATTACAAATAAAATAACATTATGTAGGAAATATTTTTAGCTTTCTAATTAATATTTATAGTCTAATTTATCATATATATAACCCCATATTAAAAATGTTTTAGTAAATAAACTTTGATTTTAACTCTTTTAACCCTTCTTTAAATAAATTAATAATAAATGTCCTAATCTAATCCAAGTGGGCCTAAATGGTCATATTTTATTTCTAAGTTTGTTTTTGGTCGAATTACACTTATCCAATAGAATTATGACATGTGTTAGGGTAATGATAATATCATCTTTACCCTTAATTACCCTATTTACTTTTAACCGTGGAAAAAAAAGTAAAAAGTTACTATTCACCAAAAATTATTTTCATCTCATTGAACCACATTTTAGTCCTTGATATTAACCGTGTCTCTCGGATTTTCGAAATTCCATTCACAGAAGCGGTAAAATTATGTTTTATGCAAAATTCAGTTTTTAACCTACCACTTAGTGGTTTCACTATTCATCAAAAATTGAAAGTTTTCAGAAAAATACCAAAAATTAGGCCTAAGCTATATTTGATATTATGAACTCAAAAATGATGTCTATTTTACCAAATTCAAAACATATCAGTTGCATTAACTAATTTAAAAATTAATTCTCGTCGTCAAAACAAATAGCGTATTTTTAAGAGATAATAAATATCAAAAGATTGACACTAGTTTATAACTGGTTTAAATGTGAAATTACATCCAATGACCAACATTGTATTAAATTGTAAAAATATATTCTAAATATACTTTAAAACCACTCCAATTAATAATTTATCACTATTAATTATTTCGATTGAAAAAGTTGTTTTTAATTAAAATTTAGTAATTTTCACTATTCATCAAAATATGAAAGTTATCCGAAAATCACCAAAATTTCAACCTAAGCTAATTTCGATATTCCGAATCCATAAATGATGTCCATTTTGAAAAATAAAATTTACAAAATTTCAAAAAGTGGTTATTACTATTCATAACGCCTAGTTTTAATAATATCTTAATAGCATATCGTTGTTTAGCGAAACATGGTGTTGCGTACAACACACGCTATCGTGGAAGGTCGTGATTGCGTGTAATGGAAGGAAAGTCAAGGATGCGTGTTGTGAAAGATTCTTTGGTGTAGCGTACAACACAAGACATTAATGAAATTAAAAAGAATATTTTTCATAAAATTTCGGGGTGTTACAATAAAAATATACCCTAAGCTAATTTCGATACTCCTAATGAAAAAATGAAATCCATTTTGAAAGATAAAATTTATAAAATTTCAAGAAGTGGCTATTACTATTTATAACGGCTAATTTGATAGGTTGTGGTGTGTTAGAACTCAATGTTGCAAACAACACACGCTATTGTATTATTCAAAGAGAAGTGTACCATAGAAGCTTGGGGTATTGCATTCTCCCCTCCTTTAAATAATTTCTTTCTTGAAATTTATAGAATATTACTGAATAAAAGCAATCTGGTGGTTCTTCATCATAAGTTACTTGGATTCCCACATTGCCTCTTCTATCTTAGGGTTTCTTCATAGAACTTTTACCAGATCAGTCATCTGGTTTCTCAGAACTTGTTCTCTTCTATCAAGAACATTGAAAGGTTCTTCGAAATAAGATATATTGGGTTCTAGTTCTAATTCCACATATGTGAGTAAATGTGTTGGTTCTGGTATGTATTTTCTCAACAGTGATACGTGGAACACATCGTGAACTTTTAAGAGACCTGGCGGCATTGGCAAATGGTAATCTACAACCTTATTTCGTTCTAGAATTTTGAAAGGTTTGATTTTCCTGCGAGTTAATTTTCCCTTCTTACTGAAACACATAACACCATTCCATAGAGATACCTTCATGAAAACAGGATCTCCAACCTGAAATTCCAAATACCTCCTTCGGTTATCGGCATAGATCTTCTTCCTACATTGAGCTGCTTCGATTTGGTTTTGGATTACCTTCACCATTTCTATCATTTCCTCGGCATGTTTTGGGTTTTCAGTTTTCTTTCTCCATCATCATACGAAAAGTTTGGTGTGAGACATCTCTTTCTATATAATGTTTCATATGGTTCTATCTGAATACCTGAATGAAAGCTATTTTTATAGGAAAATTAGACAAGAGGTAAATATTTATCCCATATCCATTTAATGTCATGTGAGAATGATCTCAACAAGTCTTTTAAGGCTTTAATAGTCCGTTCTTATTGACCATCAGTTTGGGGGTGGTAGGCAGTGCTCAAACAAAGATCAGTATCCATGGCTTTTTGAAGACTTTTTTTAGAATCTTGATATAAAATGTGGATCACGATCAAAAATATTTGATAGGTTTAAACCATAAATTCTCACAACCTCATTAATATATAGTATTGTTAGACGTTCACGTGGTAAATCTTCTCTCATACTACGAAAATGTGCTGACTTTGTACGATCATCAACAATGACACATATTGCATCGTTCCTTCTAGGATTCTGTGGTAGTCCCATGACAAAGTCCATTGTAATATTATGCCATTTCCACTAAGGTATGGGAGGAGGTTTTATGAATCCTCCAGGATATAGCCTCCTTGATTTCACTTGTTGATAAACCATACATCTTGACACAAAATCATCAATCTCCCTCTTCATGTTGTCCCAACAAAAATATTCCTTCAAATCTATATACATCATTGTGATACCAAGGTGTATAAAGAAATTGTAACTACTAGCATCATCCAACAATTTTCATTTTAGATCGGGTATATCAAGAACACAATGTCTCTTCCAAAATTTCAAAATTCCATCTTCATGCACAAAGTCACTCAATATCCCATCATTCACAGCTTTGATATTCTTTTAAAAGTATTCATCATTGGTCTAAGAACTCTTTATCCATTCTAGTAAAGAGTATTTTGCATCCCTTTGAAAATGTATTGATGTTTCACTTTCCATGGTTATCCACATGTCAAACATTACTAGATCCTTGTATATAGGATCCTTTTCAACTATCATCTCGTTCAGAACTCCATTATCCTTTCTACTCAAAGCATCTTCCACCTTATTTTCCTTCCCTTGGTGGTAGTGTATAGTTCAATCATAATCTCTAAGTAGTTCTAGCAATCGTCTTTTCCTCATGTTGAGTTCATTCTATGAGAAAAAATATATATAACTCTTATAATTGATATATAACTCACATTTTTCACCATAGAGATAATGTATCCATATCATAAGTGAAAATATTACCACTGCTAACTCAAGATATTGAGTAGGATAGTTTTTCTCCTGAATTTTTAGATGTCGTGATGCATGGGAAATAACTCTATCATTCTGCATAAGGACACAACCAAGTCCTTTCTTTAATGCATCACTATAAATAACAAACCCATCATTCCCCGATGGTAGAGTAAAGATATTATAATTGACTAATATTTTCCAAAATTCTTCAAAACATTATTCACACACTTATGTCCAGACAAATTTAACCCCATTACGTGTGAGTTTGGTTAATGGGTTAGCCAATCAGGCAAAATTCTGTAAGAAATGCTGATAATAACCTACAAAACCAATAAAACTGTGTACCTCAGTTATACTCATCGGTGCATGCCATCCTTAGATTGCTCTTATCTTATAATTATCAACATAGACTCCATCCTTGGAGATAAAATGGCCAAGAAAAGAAATCTCTTAAAGTCAGAATTCACACTTTCTAAACATCCATATAATTCATGTCTTCTCATAGTCTCTAGAGTAAGGCGCAAGTATTTTTCATGATCATCATATCTTTTTTAGTATACCATGATAAAATCAATAAATACCACTACAATGTCATCTATACATTCCTAGAAAACACTATTAATTAGATCCATGAAGTATGAGGGTGCATTAGTTAATTTAAAAGGCATTTATATAATCTCATAATGCCAGTACCTAGTTCAAAATGATGTTTTCAGAATGTCTTACTTCTTCACACACAACTGATGATATCCAGATCGAAGGTCAATCTTTGAAAATTATTGAGCTCCATGAAGTTGGTGGAATAAATCATCAATGCATGTAAATGGATACTGGTTCTTTATTGTTATAGCATTGGTCTCCCTGTATTCAATGCACAACGAAATAGATCCATCTTTCTTATTTACAAAAAAAATTAGGGCTCCCTAGGGAGAAACATTTAGGAGAATAAACCAATTTTTACTCAGTTCCTCTAGTTGTTTCTTTAGTTCCACTAATTATATAGTGGACATTCTATAAGTGTACTTCGATATGGGACTTGATCCAGGAATTATGTAAATGGAAATCTCAATTTCTCGTTTGGGAGGATGTCCAGGTAAATCTTCTAGAAACACATCAACATATTCTTGCACAATAGGTACATCCTCTATATGAAAATTATTTTCCTCGCCCACAATTATTTTATTCTCTTCCTCCCCAATAATTGAATTTAGTGGAGCTACTGGGGGTGGATATCGATAAGAATCAGGTGGTGATGATTCTCCTCTAAAGATAAGGTGTTATTAATCATCATCATCAAAAATTGTAACCTCCTTCTTATTACAATAAAGGTTGTCATAATGGGCCAAAATCCATTCAATACCGAGGATTATATCAAATTCAATCATCGATATGATGATGTGATCAACAGATAAATAACTTTTATATGGATTACTGGTAATACATTCACAAATATTTGTTGCAATGATACTTCTACTATGAGTTATGACTGACAACTCCCTTGTTAAGTGAATTTGGAAATATCTAATTTTCTTTTCAAACTGGGAAGATATGAAACAATGTGATGATCCAAATTCAAATAAATCATTTCCGAACATGAGGAAACTGTTAAATTACCTTCCACCACATCTTTCAGAGCATCAGCCTCAGTAGTAGTAATAGTATAAGCTTGGCCTTGATCCCTTGGATGTTTTTGAGGTATGTTTTCCTGATGCATAGGAAATTTATTTTCATTATGACTCTTTTTTCTAAAATTGTAACATTCAATATTAATAGCCTTTTTCTTCCCATTGCAATCATGAGCTTAGTGGACCTTTTTACCACACTTGTAACAGACTCCCATTCCATTCAAACAAGTACCAGGGTGTTTCTTCTCACATTTACTGCAGGATAGATATTCAACTTTTCAATTCATCCCCTTATTTTAATTTCTAGAGTGTTCTGTAGATCTCTTCTTCTCTTTCTTTGCTTTAAAGTCATAATCCATAGAGAATTCTTTTTTAGTCTTGATAACACATGAGACAATATCTTCATATGATGAGAAGGACTATGAGACTAATTCTCGATAGAGAAATGGTTTTAAACCATAAAATAAATGATCAATATTACTTAATGGGGTATGTATATAATCTATAGTATTACTTTATAACCATGTAATGTTAGCTTCATACTTTGTGACATTCTCATGTTACTTTTGCTTCTGACTCAGAAATTGTCTTTCCATATCCATTTGATTGTAATGAGGAAAGTATTTTTCTATGAAAATTTCATTAAACACCCTCCATTCCATATTTGATAATTCATCATCATCATTTGTGTATTGAATCAATGACCACCATTTATTAGCATCTCCAGTAAGGTTGTAAAATGCCCTGAAAAAAATTTCCCTTTCACTACTCCCAAGAAAATGAAATATTTTCACTCGGGAATTTATCCATTGCTCTGCTACTAGTGGATTTGTACCCCCATTGAATGTTTGTGGTTGTTTCCTCATGAATCGATCTAACATTGATCCTCCTTTCCAAGGATTAGGGTGCTTCATATAGGTATGGTTATTATTCATAACCTAAGTGAGTTGTCCCAATATGGGGATTAGCTGATCAACACTAGTTTCATCACCTACTCCACTATAATTATTTTGAGTATAAGGTAAATCCCTACATAGAGTGCATTCATTGATACAGTTTCTATTCCTTTAACTAGGTTCCATTTCTAAACAATGGAATGCACTAGATTTGTTTATGAATAGCAATACATAAATCCAAACATTTAAAACACATAACATAAATTGAATAGTTTATGGATATAATATATAATAATAATATAAAATTATTTGAGGAAGTATATAGTCATAAACCCTTCATAATGGTTTGTAATGAAAATGAGAATTATGATAAGAATATTATCTCGGAGTGTCATAACCAAGAGTGTAGTAAGGCCCATTGTGGTTCACCAGTTCCCGTTCGAGTCTGACTCCAAACAGTGCTTTTGGGTTTTACTCCTAGGTACATCTGTGCCTGAGCCACCTTGACCTGCTTATATCCAGACATGGATATATTCCATGGAAAACTCACAGAATCTCTCCAATACCAAAATTCTAGGAAGTTCTTCTATACTAATCCTCAAAGGATATCATAGAGCTATGTGCTCTAATCAGAGTTTATCTAAATATTGTTTCTAAGGTTTGTACTAAACTTCATCTAATACATACTGTAATGCCTTGACCCTAGAAGCCCAGATTTGATGCATTATTAAGTATCATTGGCATGATCACAAAAGATCATGTCTTGAATGACCAATTAGGTTAGTAGACATGGAAGTACTAGAAACATTTATGAGGTTTAAATTACATCATAAAATGGAAAATTACGACAACATTGTTTCCATAGACAACAATGAGATCCCATGGACTATCCCTGTAGGTCAGTCATAATATAAATCTTCAAATCCTGGTAAAAATAAGACATAGAAATGGGTTATCTAAGATGCTCAGTAAGGAAAACAATATAGAAGAAACTTTCATAAATAAGAATAAATATTTAAGGAATGTATAAAAATAAATCATAATACTTTTCAAAATAAACTTCATCATAATATGGAAAATTTAAATAAATCTAATTCCATTTACTTACTCACATGGTTATTATATAAGTCGAATAATCACCTTCAATATCAATAAATGCTTTTATAATGATGGAATGCATAAGGTAATATTTCATAACCACATAGTCAAGGCCGTGTTCCATGACTACAAATAATATTTTTTTCAATTCCTTTTTCCAAGATTGTAGATTGTCTCATGAGACCTACTGTTGCATCGAGGAGTTATAGCAGGCTCCATCTGTCACATACTAAGTCCAATGCATTCCTAATATCAAAAGGTATGAACATAACATAAACATTCATATTAAAACAAGAATATGAAATTTCTATAATTTATCAATAAACCATGAAAGGTATAAAAATAACACATCCTTTATCAAACATATCACAAAACCATCAATACAATATGGATGGTTGTATCATAATAATTCAACATAAAATAAGCTTAAAATCCATCAATGAATGTTGACATAGATAAAATCAAAACCTTTTTTAGAGAAATATTTCTTTCTATTGTGAAATCATTTAAGAGTCACATAATTATAAATAAAAAATTTATTTTAAAAATATTTTTATAATCGTGTAAGGGATGATTCAATGATTTTATAACAGGAGATATTATATTCACAAACCGTATAAGTTAAAAAACATTCATACATTAATTTTATCGAAAAGGTCATAAGTTACCTTTTTTTGAAAATGATGAAAAGAATAAATTCAATCAATTTTATAAAAATTCAAACAATGGTATAAACGTCTTTAACATATATTCTATAAAATAGTAAAAAAATTTGAGATACATTTTTAAGAAACAAGGATGTGGATGATAAAGAGTTCCTAGTAAATACTAACATAAAAACAACCTTAGATAATAAGAAGATTGTGAAATTAACCCTTACCTTGTACTTTACTTTGGTCTAGGGTAGTTTAAACTCCTATATAATGGTGAAATAATTGTTATTAAATTATATATGAGTCATATAAATTAATATGGTATCATATATGATGTTTTAATATAATATTTTAGTATTATCGTTTTTTCTGGTGTTGACTGATTCGTTTTCCTTGATATGATTTGTTATGTATGTAATGTATGTTATGGATAGGATGTATCTTATTCATATTAAGAATGATATTAAGTCTCTCAACATTATTTTAAATCATCTAATGAAAAATAGTCTTGAATGGATACAATGGGGAATGAATCTCATCATGTTTGTGGAGACAGTAATCTGTACGTACGCATGAGTGAATATATCATTCATTTGATATTAAAATAATATATAATTGGATGGTATATCATATATACAGAATCATTATCATGTTATATTTATTATTTACATCATTTAAAATTCATTATTATACCCATCTAAATAGTAATGTATTGAGTAACAACTACCCCACGACGTGGAAACGGTAATCCGTACATACGCACGTATGGTGACATGTCATTCAAAGTATGTATTGAATATTGAATATGGTTTTACCATATTTATAATAACATAAAAGTATATATAATATACAGGGGTTATTATTTTATAATGGAAAAAACAATGAGTTAAGAAGTGTATGATGAAAAAAACATGAAAGAGTTGGTGAGATATTTACCTCTTCTTTGGGCTCTTCATTTTAATTTGATCGAAAGGGTGCTTAGGATGGATTTATGAATAAATGAAGGCATATAGGATGAAGTGAGGACAGTTGAGAGGGTGTTTGGGTAGGTTTTGGTAGATCCAAAGGGCTATCATGGTGTGAATTATAGAGAAGGGGAAGTTCCCTTTTATAAGAGGGGTGAGGGCACCATTGGAAAAGCTTGAAATATTATTTTATAAAAAACTCATTTTTTGTTTTCAAATGGATAAAAATTGAATTATTCCAAGGATAAGTTGGTAAAGGTTTGAAAAACTCTCAAAAAATAGGTTTTAGAAATGTTTGGGTCACTATATTAACCTTATCTTTTAGATTTAACACTTGGTTAAAGAGTTTGACATTTACCATGTCTCTTTGAATTTTTCTATTATGTTGTTAACAAACATACTATAAAATTCTGAGAGAAACCCAAGTGTTTAATTAATGCTACACCAATCATTATATATGTATTTTGGAAGAACATTAAATTTATAGTATTATTTTATCATCCAATAAAATTGTATATGTTTTAAAAATTCATTTATAACAATTTTAACATTATTTAATAATTGATTTTTTTAAAGTCTTAAAGACATTATTAATTCAAAATAAATACATTTAATCAACCCTAACATGTCATATTATCCTATAAAAATATTGTAATTAATTAAAAGTCTCATATTATATTTATTTGGATATTAATAATATTAATAATTTTAATCATTCATTAATACGATAATTACTGCATCATTATTGTGTCATAAATAAATTTATTTATTTAATTTCTAAAATTATAAATAAAATACCATCAGGTATGAATTATTTTTAGCTTTCTAATGAAAATTTATATTCTAATTTATATTTTTTGTAACCCTATATTTAAAATGGTTTTGTTGTTAAACATTGAATTTAACTCTTTTAACTCTTCTTTAAATAAAATAATAATAAATGTCTAACCTAATACAGGTGGACCAAAGAGTTTCATAATTTATTCCTAATGTTTTTTATCAAATTATACTTATCCAATCAAATTGGTAAATTTTTTAGGGTAATAATAATATCATTTTTACCATTAATAACCCAATTTACTTTTAAACGTGGTATGTAAAAGTAAAAAAGTTACTATTCACCAAAAATTAATTTCATCTTATTGAAAAACATTTTACTTACTAGTATAAACGATGTATCTCAGATTTTTTAAATTCAACCTAAAGAAGCAGTAAAATTATTTTTTATGTAAATTTCAAAATGCTCCTAGGAGGTGGGTAAAAGAAGATAAAAAGTTCAATAAAATTTTTATATTTCTAAAAAAATTATAAACTGAATCCAATGAATTAAATTGAATGTATATAATTATTATGTATATATTTAAACCTAAAATAAATATAAATAAAATATATATTTGTTTAAAAAAAATTGGTTTTAAACTATAACTCATTGTTTTTCACTATTCATCAAAAATTGAATGTTTTCAGAAAAATACCAAAAAATCACCCTATAATTTTGATACTTTGAATCGGAAAATGAAGTCCATTTTGAAAGATAAAATTTATAAAATTTCAAAAAGTGGGTATTACTATTCATAACGGCTAGTTTGATTGGTTTTGGTGTGTAAGAACTTTATGTTTCGTATAACACACACTATTTTATTATTCAAAGTGAAGAGTACTATGGAAACTTGGGGTGTTAGAGTAACATAGACGATGATTTTATTTTTTCAAATGGTTTAGTAGAAAATATTTATTAGACCTTAAATCATTATAATTACAAAAATATTCAGAAATTACACACATATTATTATTTTTAAATGCTATAATAGACATTGTGGTTGAAAAAGAAAACAAAAGATATAGAAATGAGAAGGAGTGAGTTTGGAGTTTTACCATACTCAATAGAATAAATACTTGGAATATGTGATTAGGATTTTAAGTTATAGTCTGATGGGATGATTAGAACCTATAATATCTTTATATAAAACATTGTAATTTATTTTTATATAGTTTTTTATTGAAATATATATTTTTTACTGTATGTAAGGGGGGGTGCAAGTCTCATTTTATAGGTGAGGAGAGTCACACTTCTATAAAAAAAATAATGTTATATTATTTTAATGTAACTCAAATTTTTTAAGCTCAAAAAGAAGAAAATAATTTATATGGGATATTTTTTCATGAAAAAATCCCAAAACACCAATTTGTATGCATGTTTGAACATTATTCAACTCATTTATTATAACACCTGTGATTTTTGGAAATGATTTTTTTCAAAAAATAATAATAATCTATTTGATATTTTTCTATAAATATAAAAACATGTATATATTTCTTTACATATTAAACTAATTTCATATTTCATACAATAAATACTAAGTGTAGCTTTCATTAGATAAACACCTTGTTTATTAAAAACATCACCTTATATTAATATATTTTTATTCATTTGTATGTTTTTCAAGTACACATTGGAATAGTGCATATGAATTTGATTAGTTAAATTAGGAAAATATATGGTTTATATATGTATATAAAATTAATTCTCTCATGATCTGTTATTTAAAAATTAAATGAAATCGTATTTGAGAACAAGGAAAATAAAAATTGGAAAATTTATTTTTATAGGCACAAAATGGTTTTAAATAAATGAATTAAATTAATTATTTTATTGGATTATATTTATTAAATTTATATATTAAATACTAAATTCCATTTTTATCAATCAACTTATTTTGATTCTATATAATATATAAGAATAATGATTATTTTACACATAGGAACAATTTTTTTCTTCAAAAAAGCATTTTTATCAACATTTTCACAGTTACGTTTAAAATTAAATTTTTCCATATAAAAAAATTAATTTTTAAAAATTATATTATTTTTTAGAAATAATTATGAAAAATATATAGGATTGATGTTTTAATTTGTTTTAAAGAGATACATTTTATGATAAATATTCCCAAATAATCTTTCTTCTAATGGAATAACTTTTGTATCATTTAATAACATCGAAATTATTTTAATATGGTTTTAAATTTTAAATTAGTTCAATTATATATACTTTTCCAATAAATATGATTTCAATGAATTTAATAATTAATTTCAATATTTAAATTATGTAATCTTAATTATCATTTTTCTTTGGAAGATAGTTTTTATATCGCATCTTCAACGTTAATTTTAAATTAATATTTTCCACATAACTAACTATAAATGGGAAAAATATATTAATTTAAGGAATCATTTTTATCATTTTTATCTGATAAGATAATTTTTTTAACATAATAAATATAAAAAATTAAAAAATAATTACAATGTTGATTTTGTAAATAGGTTAACATGGGGATAAAATAAAAATAGATGGGAAAAAATGATCTAAATTATATCAAACACCCATTATATTGAAATATTTCAACTATATCATCTATAAGGTTCTATACTGTACTATTTATTATCATTTTAGAATAGTGTAAATGTGGGTCTACATTTTTAAAAAACAATTAAAGGTGTTCAACTAAGCCCACATATAAAAGGCATCCCACTCGCATCCCCTATTCATAGATCGAAACCCCAATTTTTCGATGGTGTCCTACCAAAATTCACTCCTTACATACCTCCCATAAATAATTTTTTTGTTGGAAAACCTCTTTAATAGTATTATACTATAATCCTAAATAAAATCTTTGAATATGATGAAAAATTTTCAATCGTTCAGTTTTTATTATTTATACATCCACAACTATTGTTAATTAAAAAATATTACAAATTAAATAAAAGTATTGACCATAAATTTTTATGCCATTTTTTTCATTTGAAAACCTATATGCACATTTTCATTTATCCAATTGGATATAAATTGATGATTCAAGAATATATATGACAGAGACTTCACAAAATGATGTGATTGTTTTTATAATTTAAATTACAAGTGGATGAAAATAAGGATTGATTAAATAAATTTATTTTATATTTGTAAAATAAGAATTTTTTAGTTATTATTATGTCACATATAACTTTATCATTTCCATTTTCTAGGAATGCGATGATGCATCTCATTTGTTTCGAAAACTATCACCTAAAGAAGTGATGTGATTCGTTCATTATATATGATCTATATATAATAAAATATGGATAGATTAAAAAAATAATATGTTATATATATTTCATATGATATTTTAATTTATTATTTAATATTAATTCATTTAACGAATCAAGAAAATTTAATTGACATTCGTACATACATAGTTCTTACCATCTCTAGGAATAGGTTTTTCATTTTACATCACATAAATTATAGGATTACAATAAATACATATGGACTGAATATATTTAATATTTATAAAATGATCAATAAAAATTAGATCATGGAACTGATATAAATGTAATAGGAAAAAATATAAAGAATCAATATATTCATGAAAAATAATGAAAATTTTACCCAAAATGTGACATTAACATTGAAGTGTTAATAAAATGATAATAAAAAGTATTATTTAATAATTTATGGTTGAATATTAATATGTATGGTTTGTCAATATATATTTAGATAACATAAACCTATTATTAATGATATTATAAGATGTATAAATGAAAATAGAGATATTTGGTATGGAATTTCATTTATATCATTTAATTATGGGAGACATTTACAAATTAAATGTATGTCTCTTTCTTATTGTGTTTATACATCCACATGGATCATATCTATGATTAATATAATTATCTTAACTACTTTTAGTGATTAATTTTATGTTATTTTTTATTTTTTATTAGGATTCAAAACAACACTAAAGAGGTGAGTTATTTTTTACTCAATTTCATTATTTTGAACATATGTTACATTATGAACTACTCTTATTTTATGAATTATACAAATATTCCCTATGAAATTAATTATAATTTATTTATTTATTCAAATTATATTATATTTTTTATTTATTTTTTTCTATTATGAGGATTTTCATTTAATATTATAAAATTGGTAGTTATTTTATGATAAATTGATATTAATTATCCAGATTTTTTATGTTAATGCAGCCCAAGTCAAAATCATATGATCCACATTTCAAGAAGCTCATGGATTTCCATATCCTCTATTTATATTATTATAAAAAATTGTTTCAATATATTTTCTTATATTTATATACGTAATAGTTCAAATGGTTTATCTTAAGAGATATCATCTTCATCTCTATCTTTGGTAAAAAAAACATTTCTTCCATCAAAAAACATGTATTAAAAAATATCAAAAAAAAATTTCAACAAAAAAAAGATTTTTTATTATCATATTTATCCATGAAAATATTTAAAATAATTTTTTTAATGAAATACTCTTGTAATATTACAAATTGTTATCATTTATGTTTTACTGAAATGTGAGAGGAAACATAGTTTTAAAATGTTGGTATTGAAAATAATTATATATCATCAAGATAATATAATTGTTTATAAATATTATATTATAAGAATCAATTTTATTTTAAAATAAAATATTTTCCAACATTTTAAAAAAAATTACATTTAAAATGTTACATTCGAAATGAAAAAAAAATCACCAAATAAATATTTTCAATTATCTTTAAAAATTCTTTATATGATTCTATGGTTATTTAAAAATAATATAATTTCAAAATATATTATGTTTGAAAAAGAGTTTTCAAAGTGAAATATATATTTTCTCCCTGAAATGAAACACCCCAAGATTTCATAGTGTGTTATTTCTTCAAAATAATTCAATAACTTGCACTACACGCAACACCGAGTTTAATCACACCATGACTTAAAAAAAAGCCATTCAAAAGAGGTTATGAATAGTATTATCTAAATTTTAAACATTATATAATGCTTTTAATTTTAGAATCCATATTATGAGTTTCTTAGATATAATGAAAGAACAAATTCATTTTCAGTATTTCACTTTTATCAACTTTTAATAGTGAACCCTTTTTAGATACAATATTTTAAACTTTTTGACTAAATGGGGACATCAAAAATTTAAAATGAAACATCCCAAGCTTTCACGGTACGCTAGCGTGTGTTGTACACAACACCGAATTCTAACACCAATCAAACTAGCCATTATGAATAGTAATACCTAATTTTTGAAGTTATATATATTTTATATTTCAAAATGGACTTCATTTTTGGATTCGGAATATCGAATTTAGCCTAAGGTGAAATTTTGGTACTTTTCGGAAAACTTTCATATTTTGATGAATAGTGAAAATTACAAATTTTAATTAAAAACAACTTTTTTAATCAAAATAATTAATAGTGATAAATTGTGAATTTGAGTGGTTTTAAAGTATACTTAGAATATATTTTTACCATTTAATATAATGTTGGTCATTGTTCATAATTTTACAATTAAACCAAACATAAACAAGTGTCAATCTTTTGATAGTTATTATCTCTTAAAAACACGCTTTTTGTTTTGACAGCGGGAATTAATTTTAAATTAATTTCTGCCACTTCTGTGTTTTGAATTTAGAAAAATGGATTCAATATTTGGAATAAAGATGTTCAAATTGTGTAAATAGGTAACTTTTATTTTTAGACATTTTGAATAATTACTGCGGTAAATATTTTATTTACCATGGTTAAGGGTAAATCCGGTAAATAAGGGTTAAAAAATAATATTATAATAATACTAAATTACCCTAAAACGTGTCTTAAACCTATTGGTTGATACATGGTCGACCATGGACATCTTTGGGTCTATTTGGGGACCCCATGGATCCACTTGTAAGTGATAATGACACTTTATTTTAATTAAGTTAAAATGAATACAAAAATGACACAAGCATATATCTTTTAGGAAGAAAATTGTTACATAGGGTTATATATGTTGGATTTTAGATTATAAATATACATTAGAAAGATAAAAAGATTTCCTACACAATTATATTTTATTTATAATTTTTATACATTAAATAAGTTATTTTATTTATGACACAATGATGATGAGTAATTACTATAATAGTGAAAAATTAAAATAATTGATATTATAAATACCCAAATTAATATAATATGAAACTTTTAATGAATTAAACTAATTTTCTAGGATAATATTATATATTAGGATTGATTTAATTTACTTTTTTCGAAGTAATCAATCTGTTATGAGTTTCAAAAAAATCAACTATTGAATAGTGTCAAAATTGACATAAAAGAGTTCTTAAAACAAATATTATATTATTAATTGATATTAAATTCCTAAAAATCTAAGGTTCGGCCAAGAGACTTATATCATGATAGTTTCATAATTAATGGACCACTTGGGGGTATCTTGGATGTATGTAGTAATTTTATTAACCATATTATATAAAAATACAAAGAGACATTGTAAAAGTGAAACTAATTAACTTAGAGTTAATACTTAAAGATAAGGTTAATATAAGTACCCAAACCTGTCTAAATTATATTGGTTGAGTTGTTCTCGACCCATCCCCACCTTAACCTTTGAATAATCAACTTTGGATCCATTAGAAACCGAATATGAATTTATTATAAATTAATATTTCTAGCTTTTCCAAAGGTGCCCCTCACCCCTCTTATAAAAGGGCACTCCTCCTTCTCATTTCTTCACACCTTAAAAGCCTTTTGGTTCGGCCAAACAATGCCCAAATACTCTACCAACTTCCCTCACTACAACCTAGGGGCCTTATTTTGATCATAAAGCCAACCTAAGGAGCCCTTTTGATCAAATCAAAAGGAAGAACCCGAAGAAGAGGTAATGATTTCACCACCCTTTTCTAAGTTCATTTCTTCTTCCACTTCTTCTTCCTTTGTTGTTACCATTATAAAATAATAAATACAGTATCATATATATACTGTAATGTTATTATAAATATGGTACAACCATATTCAGTATTCTATCCACCCTTTGAATAACATGTCACCATACGTGCGTACGTACGGCTTACCGTCTCCACGTCGTGGTGTAATTGTTATTCAATATAATATTATTTGGATGGGTATAATAATGATGTGTAACTCATGTAAATAATAAATATAACATGTTAATGATTCTGTATATATGATATACCATCCATTTATATATTATTTTAATATCAAAAGAATGATATTGTCGCTCGTGCGTACATACGGACTACCGTCTCCACGAACGCGATGAGGTTCATTCTCCATCGTATCCATTCAAGTATAATTATCATTTGATGATTTAAAAAATGATGTATAAGGACTTGATATCATTCTGGATATGAATAATATAAATCCTATCCTTTACAAACATGTCTTACGTAACAAAACATATAAAAGAAAACAAGTAAGTTAACACCCGAAACAACGATAATACTAAGATATTATTATCAAATCAATATTAAAAGATCATATATGATATCATATTAATGTATATGATTATTGTATAATTTAATAACAATTATTTCACCATTATACAGGAGGTTAACCTACCCCAACCAAGGAAAAGTACAAGGTAAGGATTTATTTCGCAATCTCTTCATTATCCGAGATTGTTTATACATAATTATCTACTGGGACCTTGTTATCATCCACATCCATGTTTCTTCAAAATGTATTTCAAAACATTTCTAATATTTAAAAGAATATGGGTTAAAGTCATTTATACCCTTGTTTGACTTTTTATAAGAGGTTTATAAGGGAATCTTTCCGTCTTTTTCCAAACAAGGTGCTTTTTAACCTTTTCGACAGAATTAAGATAAGAATGTTTTTTAACTTATACGTCGGGTGCAGTTATTTTCCGCCATTATAAAATCGTCAAAGCTTCCCTTACAATATTATAAGAACATTTTCAAGAAAATGTTTTATTTTATATGGATCTTAAATGATTTCAAAAATAAAAAGAGATATTTCTCTAAAAAGTGTTTTGATTTCATCAATGTCAACATCCTTTGACGGATTCTAAGCTTATTTGAAGTTGATTTATTATGATACAAAACTTCCATATTGTAATAAAGTTTTGTGATATGTTTGACTGTGGATGTGCCATTTATATAGCATTCATGGTTTATGAGTAAAGTATTGACATTTCGTATGCTAGTTCCAATAAGAATGTTTATGTTATATTTCAACCTTTACTTCATATGAATGTGTTGGACAAGTATGTTCCAGGTTGGGGACTGGTTAAAGTAAGCCCTCCAGGTTGGGGACTGGTAAAAGTAAGCCCTCCAGGTTAGGAAATGGTAAAAGTAAGCCCTCCGGTTTGGTATCCAGTTATTAGAAGGACTCCGGGTTGGTGTCCGGTTATTAGTGGCACTCCGGGTTGGTGTCCGGTTATTAGAGGCACTCCGGGTTGGGTTCCGGTTACAGTTAGCCCCAAGGTCTTGGGATGAGGCCTTGAAAAAGAAATTAAAGTTCAACATTATGCATTCCATTATTATGAAAGTGGTTATTGATTTTGCATGTGATTATTCGATTAGTAGAATAACCATGTGAATAAGTAAATGGCATTATTTCATTTTATTTATGCCATACTATGTTAAATGTTCAAGTTTAAAAGGCTTTTGTTTTAGTTATACATTGCCTTAAATGTTTATTCTTATTTATGAAAGTTTCCGCTATATTGTTATCCTTACTAGGCATTTGAGCTCACCCCTTCTCTATGTTTTATTATTCCCAGGAAGTGAAGAAGTAAATTATGAATGACCTGCAGGGATATTATGTGGGGATATGAGTGTGGATTATGGAGACAATATGTTTTTGTAGTAGTTTTTCATTTTATGATGTAATGAAAGACTTATGAATATATCTAGTGTTTCCAAGACTACTAAACCAATCGGTCTTTCGAGATTTGATCTTTCTTGTGATCATACCAATGTTATGTAATAATGCACCGACTCTGGGTAACTAGGGTTGGGGCGTTACAGTTGGTATCAGAGGAAGTTTAGTACAAACCTTGGAAGCTAGATTTAGATAAACACTGATTAGAGCACGTAGACCTAAGATGAACTTTGAGGATTAGTTTAGAAGAACTTCCTAGAATTTTGGTATTGTAGAGATTTTGTGAGTTTTCCGAGTAATACATCCCTGTCTGTATACGAGCAGGTAGAGGCGGCTCTGGCACATATGTATGTATGGGTAAAACCTAAAAACACCGCTTTGAGCTAGACTCGAACGGGAACTGGTGCACGACAACGGGCCTTGCTGCACTCTTGGTTACGACACTCCCGAGGGATATGCTTAGGATAACTCTCATTTTATTTACAAATTATTATGAAGGGTGTATGAGTATATATACTTCCTCAAAGAAAACATTTTTATGATTATGGATTATATCCATAAATAGTTCAATTTATGTTAAGTGTTTTATAAGTATGGGATTATGTATTTTGATTCATAAACTGATCTAGTGTATGCCATTGTTTAGAAATGGCGCCCAGTAGAAGGAATGAGAACTCCAGAAATGCACATGATCCAAAGAGAAGGAAGGATCATATCTTTCATGGTCTTAAGATAGAATTTATAAGAGAAATAGTCTCCCATGTATTATCATCATATGAAGAAATAATATCATGTGTTGATAAGATAAGTAAAGAGTTTACTGAGTCCTATGGCTTTGAAGGGAAGCAAGAGATGAAAAGGATGGAAGAGAGAAAGATGGATAAAGGGAAGAGGGAAAAGAAGAATTTTCCCATATGTGGAAACTGTGGAAAGAAACACCCTGGAACTTGCCAGAAAGGAATGGGAGTTTGTTATAAGTGTGGAGGAAAAGGGCACAAAGTACATGACTGCAAGTGTAAGAAAATGGTTTCAAATGTACAATGCTTCATTTACAAGGAGTTTGGACACTACGCGAACCAATGTCCCAGTCATCAGACTATGCCGCAAATGATGCTATTGGATAATAATCAAGTTATGATACTGCCACAGATGAAGACGAATGATTAGAGTTCTTATGTTGATTATGTCAATTGAGTTTTGTATCAACAATGTACTTGTTATAATAATTTTGGAGTATATAAGGATTGTACTGTAGTACTATTTCATTAATGACTTGAGATTGTTTGGAACAAAGAAAAGTGACTCAATAGTAGGATAAATTTTTGGAAAATATATGGTTTAGAGAATGATAAACCATAATATAGTTCTGATACCGAGGTAGTGATTTTAGAATAATACATGATTGATTTGGATAAATTATATTGGATATTCTTGACTACCTTGAAGCTGATTAATGATTTGTATATTCCATCATTATTGGGGTTTAAAACATTTTTGGATTGATGAAGTATTTCCAGCATTCTATATGGAATAAGGGATCATGAATGTAACCAATAAGTATTATGGTAATTTAGTATGTTTCAGTGTTTTAAAAGAATACATGATGAAGGTATTCATATGCTATTACGGGGTAAAAAGGATCTACATTAAGTTTACCTTCCTTATAAATATTGGACTGTGAGTTTGGACAGAAGTATTTTGGATAAATTCTAGTTTGAGATTAATTTTTGATTACCATAAAAGGACAACCCAGAGGTCGGGCGGTAACCCGTCGCGACCGGCAAGGCCGCAAGACTTGAACCCGCAACCGAAGGGCGACAAGGGTGTTTCACCTACCACTATCCCACGAGATGTCCTGGATTAAATAAAGTAGTTTTTTAAAAGATATGGTAGATGAATTATAAATTCTTTTATTTTGGAACCCTCTATGAATAGTATAAATAGAATTTTTTTTACGAGTGAAAGATGAGTTTTTGGTAGAAATTTATTAATGGATAAAACTCTAATTATAAAGTAAGTATATCTCCTTATGATCTTAGCCAATCTCATAAATAAATTCCTCATCATTAAGAAAAGGAACATAGAAAAAAATGTTGTCCTAGATGGTACCTTAAATCATCACTAATTTATGGCTTTTGGATTGTTGGCCTTTTCATAGCCATGTTCTCTACCACTCTCCATCAGATAATTGATGGTTAGATTTTTCTTCCATATCCATATTTTCGTACACGGAACCCTAGTATGTGTTATTTTCGGTAATCATCATACTTTCCACTCTTTATTTTTAAATAGAGGCCTCATTAATTCATTTTTCGTTGTGGGATTTCAACTAAGATATTTTGAAACGTAAATAATGTGTTATCCCAATACCCTATGTTTTGTTGAACCAATGGTATTTCAAATCATCATAGATTGATGAATTTAAGGACCTCAATTTTATACTTGTTTGTGATTGATGACCTCAATCACTACCTATAAATATTTACGTTTTTCCTCTAATTATATGTCTCTAATTGCCACCAATGTTCTCCTAATCGAGATCATAATTTGGTGGTGACCCTTTCATTTCTCTTTTCCTCATATTAAGACTAAATTTTAGTAACCCAGTTTTTGATTTGGGTTTTCCCACAAATATATTTTCTATTTTCACCCTTTTATTTTCGAAGAACAATTTCAAATTGCGAGGACACAATTTATTGAAGGAGGGGAGAATGTAACACCCCAAGATTTCATAGTGTGTTATTTCTTCAAAATAATTCAATAACTTGCACTACATGCAAAACCGAGTTCAATCACACCATGACTTAAAAAAAAGCCATTCAAAAGAGATTATGAATAGTATTATCTAAATTTTAAACTTTATATAATCCTTATAATTTTAGAATCCATATTATGAGTTTCTTAGATATAATGCAAGAACAAATTCATTTTCAGTATTGCACTTTTATCAACTTTTAATAGTGAAACCTTTTTAAATACAATATTTTAAACTTTTTGACTAAATGGGGACATCAAAAATTTAAAATGAAACATCCCAAGCTTCCACGGTACGCTAGCGTGTGTTGTACGCAACACCGAATTCTAACACCAATCAAACTAGCCATTATGAATAGTAATACCTACTTTTTGAAGTTATATATATTTTATATTTCAAAATGGACATCATTTTTGGATTCGGAATATCGAATTTAGCCTCAGGTGAAATTTTGGTACTTTTCGGATAACTTTCATATTTTGATGAATAGTGAAAATTACTAAATTTTAATTAAAAACAACTTTTTTAATCAAAATAATTAATAGTGATAAATTGCGAATTTGAGTGTTTTAAAGTATATTTAGAATATATTTTTACCAATTAATATAATGTTGGTCATTGGACATAATTTTACAATTAAACCAAACATAAACAAGTGTCAATCTTTTGATAGTTATTATCTCTTAAAAACACGCTTTTTGTTTTGACAGCGGGAATTAATTTTAAATTAATTTCTGCCACTTATGTGTTTTGAATTTAGAAAAATGGATTCCATATTTGGAATCAGGATGTTCAAATTGTGTAAATAGGTAACTTTTATTTTTAGACATTTTGAATAATTACTGCGGTAAATATTTTATTTACCATGGTTAAGGGTAAATCCAGTAAATAAGGATTAAAAAATAATATTATAATAATACTAAATTACCCTAAAACGTGTCTTAACCCTATTGGTTGATACATGGTCGACCATGGACATCTTTGGGTCGATTTTGGGACCCCATGGATCCACTTGTAAGTGATAATGACACTTTATTTTAATTAAGTTAAAATGATTACAAAAATGACACAAGCATATATCTTTTAGAAAAACAATTGTTACATAGGGTTATATATGTTGGATTTTAGATTATAAATATTAATTAGAAAGCTAAAAAGATTTCCTACACAATTATATTTTATTTATAATTTTTAGACATTAAATAATTTATTTTATTTATTACACAATGATGATGCAGTAATTACTATAATAGTGAAAAATTAAAATAATTGATATTATAAATACCCAAATAAATATAATATGAAACTTTTAATGAATTGAAATAATTTTCTAGGATAATATGATATATTAGGATTGATTTAATTTACTTTGTTCGAAGTAATAAATCTTTTATGAGTTTCATAAAAATCAACTATTGAATAGTGTCAAAATTGACATAAAAGAGTTATTAAAACAAATATTATATTATTAATTGATATTAAATTCCTAAAAATCTAAGGTTCGGCTAAGAGACTTATATCATGATAGGTTCATCATTAATGGACCACTTGGGGGTCTCTTGGATATATGTAGTAATTTTATTAACCATATTATATAAAAATACAAAGAGACATTGTAAAAGTGAAACTAATTAACATAGAGTTAATACTTAAAGATAAGGTTAATATAAGTACCAAAACCTGTCTAAATTCTATTGGTTTAGATTTTTTCGACCAATAACTACCTTAACCATTGAATAATAAACTATGGATCCATTAGAAACCGAATATGAATTTATTATAAATTAATATTTCTAACTTTTCCAAAGGTTTCCCTCACCTCTCTTATAAAAGGGCACTCCTCCTTCTCATTTCTTCACACCTTAAAAGCCTTTTGGTTCGGCCAAACTCTGCCCAAATACTCTCCCAAATTCCCTCACTACAACCTAGGGGCCTTAGTTTGATCATAAATCCAACCTAAGGAGCCCTTTTGTTCAAATCAAAAGGAAGAACCCGAAGAAGAGGTAATGATTTCACCACCCTTTTCTAAGTTCATTTCTTCTTCCACTTCTTCTTCCTTTGTTGTTACCATTCTAAAATAATAAATCCAGTATCATATATATACTGTGATGTTATTATAAATATGGTACAACCATATTCAGTATTCTATCCACCCTTTGAATAACATGTCACTATACGTGCGTACGTACGGCTTACCGTCTCCACGTCGTGGTGTAATTGTTATTCAATATAATATTATTTGGATGGGTATAATAATGATGTGTAACTCATGTAAATAATAAATATAACATGTTAATGATTCTGTATATATGATATATCATCCATTTATATATTATTTTAATATCAAAAGAATGATATTGTCGCTCGTGCGTACATACGGACTACCGTCTCCACGAACGCGATGAGATTCATTCTCCATTGTATCCATTCAAGTATAATTATCATTTGATGATTTAAAAAATGATGTTTAAGGACTTGATATCATTCTGGATATGAATAATATAAAACCTATCCTTTACAAACATGTCTTACGTAACAAAACATATAAAAGAAAACAAGTAAGTTAACACCCGAAACAACAATAATACTAAGATATTATTATCGAATCAATATTAAAAGATCATATATGATATCATATTAATGTATATGATTATTGTATAATTTAATAACAATTATTTCACCATTATACAGGAGGTTAACCTACCCTAACCAAGGAAAAATACAAGGTAAGGATTTATTTCGCAATCTCTTCATTATCCGAGATTGTTTATACATAATTATCTACTAGGACCTTGTTATCATCCACGTCCATGTTTCTTGAAGATGTATTTCAAATCATTTCTAGTATTTAAAAGAATATGGGTTAAAGTCATTTATACCCTTTTTTGACTTTTTATAAGAGGTTTATAAGGGAATCTTTCTGTCGTTTTCCAAACAAGGTGCTTTTTATCCTTTTCGACAGAATTAAGATAAGAATGTTTTTTCAACTTATACGGCGGGTGCGGTTATTTTCCGCCGTTATAAAATCGTCAAAGCTTCCCTTACAAGCTTATAAGAACATTTTCAAGAAAATGTTTTATTTTATATGGCTCTTAAAAGATTTCAAAAATAGAAAGAGATATTTCTCTAAAAAGTGTTTTGATTTCATCTATGTCAACATCCTTTGACGGATTCTACGCTTATTTGAAGTTGATTTATTATGATACAGAACTTCCATATTGTAATAATGTTTTCTGATATGTTTTACTGTGGATGTGCCATTTATATAGCATTCATGGTTTATGAGTAAATTATTGACATTTCGTATGCTAGTTCCCATAAGAATGTTTATATTATATTTCAACCCTTACTTCATATGAATGTGTTGGACAAGTATGTTCCAGGTTGGGGACTGGTTAAAGTAAGCCCTCCAGGTTGGGGACTGGTAAAAGTAAGCCCTCCAAGTTAGGGACTGGTAAAAGTAAGCCCTCCGGTTTGGTCTCCGGTTATTAGAAGGACTCCGGGTTGGTGTCCGGTTATTAGAGGCACTCCGGGTTGGTGTCCGGTTATTAGAGGCACTCCGGGTTGGGTTCCTGTTACAGTTAGCCCCAAGGTCTTGGGATGAGGCCTTGACAAAGAAATTAAAGTTCAGCATTATGCATTCCATCATTATGAAAGTGGTTATTGATTTTGCATGTGATTATTCGATTAGTAGAATAGCTATGTGAATAAGTAAATGGAATTATTTCATTTTATTTATGCCATACTATGTTAAATGTTCAAGTTTAAAAGGCTTTTGTTTTAGTTATACATTGCCTTAAATGTTTATTCTTATTTATGAAAGTTTCCGCTATATTGTTATCCTTACTGGGCATTTGAGCTCACCCCTTTTCTATGTTTTATTTTTCCCAGGAAGTGGAGAAGTAAATTATGAATGACCTGCAGGGATATTATGTGGGGATATGAGTGTGGATTATGGAGACAATATGTTTTTGTAGTAGTTTTTCATTTTATGATGTAATGTAAGACTTATGAATGTATCTACTGTTTCCAAGACTACTAAACCAATCGGTCTTTCGAGATTTGATCTTTCTTGTGATCATACCAATGTTATGTAATAATGCACCGACTCTGGGTAACTGGGGTCGGGGCGTTACATGAAATTTATAAATTTATCGAAGCGATTACATTATAACAATTAATATTTTTTTCAATGATATTTTTTTTGAAAATATTTTATTAATTTTTTGTTTTCGATATTTATTTTAAAAATGGAAAGGTTAAATTTCTCATGGATATTTATAAATTATATTAAAATATAAATTTTTATTTTTTGAACGTTATTTCAATTATGAATTATGTACAGAATTATTAATGTATTAAAATTATTTTTTTCATATTGAAAGGGTTATATTATGTACAAAATGTTCAATGTGAGATTTCAAAATAGTTTTAATCATATGAAAATTTTTATTGATGTTATTTAGAATTTAATGGGGTTATAATCAAATGATACCATTATTATTGTTTATCTAAATGTTTTATTTTTATGTTGTATTGATGCTAATTAAGGTTGCTTCTTTTTTCCTTGTGATATAATATGATGAATGGATGAAATTATTATGAATGATTATTCTCATCCCGTAGTGAAGATATTATCAAATATGTATGAAACCCATTTAAACTAATGGGTTTGGTTATGATGAAAATATTATTATCTTACAGAACAAGTATGTAGTATTTTCATTTTATGATGTATTTGGACTATAATTCCATCCAATACAATGGTTAAATTATTGGATATTAAGAGATAAAAAGGAATGTAATGAGGAGTTGACGTAGTTTAGTAAGGCATTGTGTCCACTATTATAGTACATGGAATGGAGATTGACTACAATACTAGTTTAAGAAGTGAACCAATTCTACTATGATATCCTTGAAAATGATCCATGACTAATATAGAGATGATTTTTATGTTCATATATCTATGATACAATTCTATTATTTATTCCATTTTTATGAAATAATGGTAAATTTTCTCTATTTATAATTGGATTCATGTATTGTTAATGGACATGATTCCAGTGATGACTCATATTTATGATCAATAATATTTATCGTATTCTTATCAAACTTTATTCTCATGTTCTCATGTTCTCAACCTCATTATATGTTGACATCTCCCATGTTTACCCTTAATTATCATCTAATTTCACCTTATCTTACATTAAACTTACACATGTTATGATGAAATATTTCATGTAGGATATGTCAATGAAGGGTCCTCTTTATGAAGAACATTGTGGGATATAAATTGTCTCACTTCATGACTAATTATTTTGATTCCATATTTCTCAAGACAATAGTCCAAAAAAATTATATTGTGTATAAAAATGTTATGTAATTAAATTAAATTAATTAATAAGTAATAATTATGAATGAGATGTTTTTATCATAATGGTTCTAAAAATAGAATGATGTAGTGAAAATTAAAGAAATTGGTTTAGAAAAATAGTGTGATATCAGTATGGATATGTTGAATGATATTTCTATGGATATGTTTTTAAAGTTTAAAAATTCATTATTAACCATCATGAATTATTTATATAATGACCAAAAATAACATTGTTTAACCCTAATATTACATATGTTTTAAAAAAGGTGTCATGATTTAGACACCACATAAGTGATTTTTCATTATTATGTTTTTCACATAACGAATATTGTAAAAAAATCTATCAATTTTCGTTTTATTAAATGGTGGGAAACAAAATTAATTTTATTAACATAGAATATGATAGTAAGTGTGCTTATGAGCCTACAAATGGGATGATGACATGAGTGATGGATATTGTGATTACTCAAAATCATTTTCTTTGATATATTTTAAAAAAAAGGCATATAAAAAAATCTCAATCACCACAAATAAAAATGGATAGAGTTACATCCTATTTTGGGTGCTAGATTATCATGAATAAATAAGATTCAAATTACACATTATAACGAATTTGAAAATAATCACCTATGTGTATTTTTAAGGGGGATAGAAAATTTTATTATTGTGTATAATTAGTACAATGTAACGTCTAAGAAAGAATTTAATTATTAACTAACACAGTGGATGAGAATAATTCTACCACAAAAAATTCATTGAGATTTGATTGTTTTATATGAGGAATCGATGGTAAATATGAAAATAGATGTCGTATGAGGGAATTATCTTAATAAAAATCATCACCGTTTTATGAGTTACAGTTATTCATCTAATGGTGGAGTGAATAAAATTAAAATATAAAATTTATGACCATTTCTATTAGTTTTTTTGTTAAAACTAATTGGAATTAGGAAATTGGGGTTGATGACTATTAATTTATATTTCATATTTCAAATTTTATGAAATACGTATTGAGAAATAATATTATGATACCTGATAATAGGATTATTAATTCAGTAGAATGATTTATGATTTCGTATATTTGAATTAAATAATTATATTATACGAATCATAAGAAATATATTTATTGTTCATTATAAATATTTCGTTACATATTATCATGAATATTTTTAACAGTTCTAATAAACTGAAAGACTTATTTCATCAGAAATGAGATATTTTAAAGAAAACTCATGATTAGGGGAAAATATCCATTATCATTTTCCTAATGATGAGATAATAATGTAGTGACATAGAGAGGATTGATGTGAATAATGTAAATTGGATAGAATTGAGGACAATGAAATATAATAATTATTTTTGAAAAATTGGTTCATTATTTCATGGATAGTTTATAGTGTATTGTTTTATTTAATGAAAATGTTCAATAATATGTGTTGTATTGAATGAATGTGGATGTTTTTATAATTTCATTAATGTTTAATATTAGTTTTGGTCATTGACATTTTTTATTTAAATATATGACTACTTTATTCATATATTTTGTATGTTACATTAATAAGCACTTCATGTTGTTTGGGGGAATAATGAAAAGATTATTTTCATAACTTAGTGACCTTATTTATAAATTATATGACTTCAATTTTTTATAAATGGAGGATAACTAAGAATCATTTTTAATTAAATAGATTATGATAAACGTTGGATGAAATTTGATAAGAGTTGTTAAAAATTCGTTTTAATATAATAATTAGAGAATAAGGAATGTATTATCATTATTTTATATCTCATATGTTACACTATGTATTAAAGAAAACCCCAAATTATTTTCAACAAAAAATTTTAGATATGGAAATTGAACATTGACCATCCAAAGGATTATACTAGGATTAAGTAATTGAATCATATAATGTATGCATTGCATCTTTTAAAAGTTACACAATATTATGAAATTGATATTGAAATGCAATGTGGTATTATTACCATCATTTCTAATGATAGCAATGTACTTGTTCTTGGATGTTTGGTTTATTTTTCTGTCATTTTTTATTTTAACATGATCATTCAATTTCTTATAATGATTGATCTCTATCAACCTCTATATTTATTTGGAAATCATGCTTTTCCATCGTGTCCAAATCATTACATCTCACCCATGTTATCCTATTTTGAAACATAGGTTATATTGTACCTGATGAAAATCACATATCACTTTCTCAATTTACATATGTAATTTTTAGTGTCATTTATAATTTTGTGGGTTCCCATAATGTAATTTAAAATGTTAAAACCATTAAAAAATGAACAACTTCAAATTTGATGAAAGAATTTATTTATAGGGGTCGAATATAACCCCCATATGTATGGTGAAATTATTTTAATTAAAATATAATTTTTTTATAACATGTATTATATAAAACATCATGATTAGTTTGAGTTACAAACAACACTGAGTTTATTATTCATTACATGCATCCATGACTACAGTTTGTGTCACATGTGACACTGAGTTTAAACAAAACATGACATCCAATGAAATTATTATTACCCAATATTATTTTTCTCACCTACCCATTAGATTGGTGTGTATGAATAGGATTAAAATTATTATTTTGTTATTAGGATTAAAATTCTATATAAAATAAATTATTTATTCAATAATTTATTATAATGAAAAATGAATGAAATTGGAGGAAGTTAATTTTTTAGAAGAATTATTTGTATGCGTAAAAATGTGTTTAATATTATAATATTTTTAAAATAAATTTTTGTGAATTAATTAATAAATTTATTTATTTTATTTTCAGTAAATTTTTTAATATTTATTTTATAGGTGTTCCAAACATTTGATAATCATTAAACAATTTATATACTTAATGAATTATTTTTATAATAACCAGTTGGATAAAAAAATTAAACAATTTTTTAAAAAATATATATTTTTTGAAATATATATTTACAAAAAAAACATAATTGTTGAAATTATAATTCTAAAATATTCATGGATTAAATAGTTTAGCATTTTATGAAAAGATAAATTTAAAAATGAATAATGATTCCTTATATTTTCTATTAAGGATTTGCATATAATTTAATTAATTTTAAAAATTATAAAACATTAAAATTGTATATAGGGTAAAATTACTATATTTAATAACAATATATATCATTGGAATCATTTTCATTTATATTATATAATAATTTCTACATTATTTTTCACCATAATGAATATTAAAAAAAATTAATTACCTCGGTTGAAGTCAAAACAGGTTTAGAATGGGTTAATCTATAAAGATAAGGAATATAAAGAAATTGTAACAGGTAAAAACCCCATTATCTGGAAAGATTTAGCCATTATATTCTCTATAATTTAATTATGGACCATTTTGGTTCCATGGAGAGTTTCAAAATAATTATTAAACATTTTTCTTTTCAAAAATTACACATGTGACACAAACCTCATGTATAAAAGGCCACACAACTCATCACCTATATAGACCTCCAAAACCAATTGGATTTTAAAATACCAACTAATTTCCATTCCTTAAATCTTACCATCATAATATTTCCATTAGTTTCATTAGGAATACTTCCATTGAAGTTATGACATGTCAACCAGTAGATTCCCTCTAAAAAGGATAAAATTATTAATCATGAGTTTTTTAATTTTCTATTAACAAAATATTATTATTTTCTATATATGAAATATAAATATCTAAAAAATATCTAGATATTATTATTTTCTTTTAATAACCTATATCCATCGCATGTTCTATCAAAATGGATAAGAATGATATTTAATGTGTTCGAAAGTCTATCACCATTCGAATCGTAGTAAAGTGTTTCTCATTTATATTTTACATGGATGCTAATTATATTTATTAAATAATGTTATATAATCTTGTAAACATATTAATTATTTTTTAATTAATATATAATATAAATATTTTGACTTCATATTCTCTAGGAGTATGATAACATTCTTGTTTGTACAGTGGTCACCCACTTTTCCAAGTAATGTGATTCTTTCTTCATGTATTTTTTTCACTTAGTGTAATAATGAAATATTTGAATAAAGATATGTTATATATTTTATAAAAAATTTATTCACTAATGTTAAAAAATTATTTTCCCTTATTTATTTAAATCTTTTGAAAAATGGAAATAATGTTCATGCCTACATATAACCTATAGTCTCCATAAACGATGTATTTATTTTTGTATATCTAACTTATTTAGATTACTTAAAATAAAAATAAGTGGAATATATTACATAATTATAATAAATTTCTCATTATTTAGATGATGAAACCATGATAAATTTTATAGTAATGAAAATAAAAAATCCAAACATACAAGAAAAATAATGTAAATATTGCCCGAAATATAACTTTAACATGGAATTATTATTCAACTCGTAATAATAGGTCTTTATAAATAATATATGTTATAATATTTATAAGTATAATTATTTATTATATTTATATCAATCATATCATTATTGTAGAGAATGATTTAATGTGTGTGAATTTAGCTAATTCTAATGGTAAGGGTTTTTTAATCATTCCGTTATCTCTAGTAGATATAGAGAAATTCAATACTCATTATATTTATGTGGTGTATATACTTCCCCTACAAAAATATATATCCTGAAAATCAATAGTACTTATATTATTAGTTTCAATTGATTGTGGACTTTATTTAGGATTATAAATCATGTTATTATTAATGTTGTAATATATTTTATTCTCGATTTGACTTCTTTGGGACATACATTTTGTTTTTTTACCAATCATCTTTTATATGAGGTATATATGTAATTTTGAGAATTATTTTAAGGAATTAATTTATTATCATGGTATTATATATTTAATATGATGGAATTATATCATGGGGATTTAAATTCAATGAAACAAATCTGGTAAGGGTTTTATCATACATTCTCATCATTTATTGAGATTTTTTATGTCATTGATTAATATGTTTAAATATCACTATCTTTATCTTAATAAACTCATGACTATTATTCTCTATTATTTTTATGGGATTTTATGTTTTCCCTTTATTTTAATCTATTTATATACTCATGATATTAACCGAATTTGTTTATGAAAAATCATCTATATCTCTCTATTCAGTGTAAACCCAATTTTTAAACCAAACCCATGTTAAAAAAACAATTTAAAAAAGGATTAGACAATAACAAAAGGAATAAGTAAATATATTTTTAAACGTTTTATAATGTTTATGAATAATGTTGATTGGAATATTCATGTCAATTTCCAAATAATACATATTTTTTATTGTGAAAGGATTAATTTTTTTTAACATGTACATCAGGAACATGATTTTATTCTATCATAATATTATTCATTTTTTAAAAGATTTCATTATATGTTTTATATTCACATTTAATGTAAAAGGATTTCCAATATGTTTCTTTTATTTATAGTTTTTGAAATTTAACTAAAAAATATAAATAATATATTTACTATAAGTTTTCTTAATGATCTTTAAAGTTCCATGTATAAGTTTTTAGGGTTATTTGCAATAAAAATGATTTTAAAAATGTATCTATACAATTTATTTTAGATTTAAATCATCATTTTGACCAATAAATTTTATAAATAATTTTTAATGAATCCATTATAAGATTCAATTTATATTTTCAACAAATTAATTTTCCAAATCTTATAACGAGTACAAAGTTTGATATAGATACATTAAACATTGAAATGATATTTTCCTCATGAAATATTTCAAATTATATTTTAATGATACTTTAATAGTTCACAGATTATTTTGAAATACATATATTTTAAAAAACCTATATGTTTAAAAATGTTTTTTCCATGTGAGAAGAATATTTTCATCAATTAATATTGACCATTATAAGTAAAAATAATATTACATAAGTTATGGAGTTAATTTATGTAATGTATTATTTACATGGGATATAATAAAATTATAGTATTTTTATTATTTCTCTGAATATACTATGTTAATAAAGGCATGATTTTTCCCCACTACAATTTTCATGGATAATACTATTATTAAATGATAAAAACACAATGAAATATATTTATTCTCCCAATATTTTTTAGTGATATAGTGATTATGAAACCAAATTTTTTTATATGTTCTGATATAATGAATGTTTTATAATCTTTTGTCACACATATGTTTGAATTTATTTTTTTTTGATCGGTGGGAACAATATCTATCACTATTTCATAGGTTAATACATTATATCATATGTGATAAAAATGATTATAATGTTCAGTTGTGAATGTTATGTAAGGTAATATCCCTAATATGATAGACTTGGGAGTGATCTCAGACTACTACGATGGTTTAGGGAGTAAACCCATTAAATAGTAATATCATTGGAAATGATCATTGACTACCAAGGAAATGATTTTCATTTCTTATGTGAATTAATAAAATATATCTCTTACTCCAATGTTATGTTATCAGGGAATATTTTCTTTGATTCCATTGTCATTCTGGTCTTATAATCATCCATGATTAATTTAATTACCCATGTTTATGATTTATAATATATATGGTATGGTCTTCAAATGTTATTATCATATTCATATAAAATTATTCCCATGATTTGTTGATATATAAATTTTTTGAGAGATATTACCTGGGTGAACCTGGACAGAAAATATAAATATATAAAGGAAACAATATATGACAACAATTATAAATAAACAACCATTTCAGCTCAATGCATGTCTAAAATCAACAGTGTATTCAAGTGAAAATTGATCAATGCAGCCTCATGCATGTCAAATAAATATCCAGTTCACAACCGAAGATAAATATCAAGTCTTATCCTCAATCCACACCCAGCATAGCAGGAAAAACTTTTAAAATTGAGGTCCATCCCGATGCATGCCTAGGCATATCAAAGTAGAGCAGAAAACACCCATTCTTTCATACACTAAAGGATCACCATGCCTTTGATATTCCTTAAGACCCATCACAGAAGCAAAAATAGTACAACATGACTGGTGAAACACAACATCGATAGAAAAACCAGAAAAATCCATCAAGAAAGAGACACATTGCCTCCATCCCTGCTAAAAACTCACTTTCCCATGTCTAAAATGGGAGATTCTTCATGATCCCTTTTAAGAAAAGTATTATGATCATCAAGGGTAGGATCAAATCAATAAAATTAACCTCCATTGATGCCCTTATTTTCAATACCATCAACAACTGAATTGGATTCCCTATAAATATGAGTGATTATATGATTCATAAAGAATGGAGTAACCAAGAATTTTCACTAACGATTAGTGAGATTCCAAACAAAAAGAGAGGGTCCCATCCAAATGGCATATAATACCATGGTAGAATCACTATCAAACCATAAATTATTGTATCTGTGATCCTTGGATTTTCCCACCTCGACAATGATTCCTTGAATTTTAGCTTTAAGAGAAGAAGCAAGACCACAAGAACCATGAAAACAACCATCTACATCCCCTTTAGGATTCTTGAAAATAGCACAATATCTAGAAGGCGCATAATTACGTCTAGAAGATCCATCAAAATTGACTTTTATCCATATGACAAAATCATCCCTCTTTAATTCATCCAAGGATCCACGCGGAGGCCTAATGTACATCTTGATACCAATCTGGTTCAAAATGAACAAGTCACACACCGAGATGAAGCAATAATGCTTTTTTGGTGTTCTTTCCTCACACAAAAGAGAAATAATGGAGGAAATGAAACCACTAATAGAAAAATCCCAACTATCACGAATTACTTTATTATAAGAAGAACAAAAGATATTTAGAAGCACCATAACAACCATCCAAAATAGACCCAACTGTTGTGGAGAATTCACAATTGAATGTAAGCCTTGTAGAAAATCCTAGACTCAAGACACACAAGGGACAAATATTTCCACGATATAAAAAAACTACCAAAAGGATGAAGAAGTAACACTTCAAATAAAAAATGGTCAATATCTTCTCAGTTTTGGTAGAAAATCACACACGAATAATAAAGAGAGATAACACATTCTTGAAGAAAACAATCTGTAGGAATCTTCTAGTGAGCCAGTCTCTAGGGTAAAATAGACTGATAAGGCCATATAAAGTTCATGTGTAACTCACTCACCCACTTAAAATCAGTGTTGCATGATAAAGAATGTCTGTAAAATTTTATATTTTATAAAAATCCATTGATAGTAGGTTTTCAAACCCATAAATTTGCTCTATAAGAAAAATAGTAGTCTCAAATAGTGTTGAAAATTTGATTTTGGAGATTGTCTATACAATCTCATTGTTCATTAATCATGGAATCCAGTTCCACATCAAGATAATCACTAGTATGATCCTCTACATGGTGAAAACCAACCCATTTGTCCTTCCAAAATTATAAAGATAAAATCGTTGAAACAAGCCACTTGGCATGAGAATCAATAGTAGAGAATGTGGATTTAAAAGTAGGTCAAATAGAAGAATCCAGGTGATTAAAAGAACCCTTTTTAAATATACCCGTGATTTTATTTATAAAGAAGAAAAGAGACACAAAATTACAATTGACGAACCTCCAAATAAATGATGTCTAAAAGGAATCATTGAATAGAGAAAGGTTTTTTATACCAAGACATGCCGCATCACAAGGTTTTTGCACAATTTTCCCATATAAATATGGCTAATATCCTCTCTAGAATGAAACCACTCCATATGAAATTTTTTATAGATACATACATTCTCTTGATGAGTTTGACTGGCCACATATAAAACATGATGGAACAAGAAAAAATATAGATAATCATAGCCTTGACGAGGAAAACATGACCCACCATTGAGAGTGATGTGCCCTACCAGTTTGCAAGATACCTTCTGATTTTACTATGAATATCATAAAAATAACATGCTTTTGGCCTCCCTCAAAACATTTGAACACCCAAATATGTAAATGGAAGTGATACCTCATGAATTCCCAATTCTCAAACAATGTCTATATTCCTAGAGGTGGATAAATTCTTACAAAAGTAGACGAAATATTTATTCCAAATGATTTATTGTCCTGAGTATTTTTCATTACATAAAAGGGCTCATTTGATGTTCTTAATATTACTCTTATCCCCTCGAGTAAAGAGAATAATATCTTCAAAATACAAAAAATGAGTAGAAGTGACCAAATGACTTCCAGAACAAATATAATTTAGTTTCCCATTTCCATCCATAATTAAAATAATATTCTAAGATAAACCTCTACAACAGATATAATGATAGCAGAAATAGGGTACCCTTGCCCGACCTCTCTCGAACCGAAAACAAATTTCTCAGGAGAACCATTAATAAGAACAGAGATGCGAGCTGACTCAAAAATTATTTCGACCCATTTGATGAAAACATCAATAAAACAAAATTAGGGACGTACCATAAAAATTAAATTCATGTTTATAGTATCAAATGCATTCCTGACATCATGTCTGAGAGAAATATTACCACCCCTTGTGGATTTCATAAGAACATTTACACACTCTTAAGTATTATTTAGTAAATCCTAAATAGACCACGATTTTATGAATCTAAACTGATTAGGAGAAGTAATTTTTCTTGAAATAAATGATAACTTCATGGCCAAGATTTTGAGAATAATTTTAATGATTTTCATAACCATGGAAACTAGCCCAAAAAAGGTGAATCTCAATGGCATTTTTCACCTTTGCCATGAGAACTAGGAAATGAGCATTCAACCCTTGAGGATGAGTTCCACCTTTTAAAATCTGAGAAACCAACCAGAAAACATCAACATGAATAATATCCTAGTAATTTTGGAAGAAAAAATTGATGAAACCATAAAGACTAGGGGATATATCAAGGTTAATACTAAAGACTGCTTCAATGATTTCAATGTCCAAGGGAATATATGTAAGCATTGATTATCCTCTTGGTTAATAGCATTTGGAATAATATATCCCACATGATTAGTAGGTGGGACTGTACCATTGAAGACATCATTAAAGTAAGAAACATCATGCTCTGAAAGATCATTCCTATTGTCAAAAACGGTATTCCCATTTCTTATAACAGAGAGAGGCCTCAAAAATTTCCTAATTCTATACAAGTTGTTAAATAATTTATAATTTCTATCACTATATCTTAGCCCATTTACACTAAAAAATTCCCTGTTTCAAACAATCATTGAAATTAAACAATTTATTAAGATTGTAAACAAGATGATATTACCCCATGAAATCATAGGAGAAATCATTAGAAGAGTTATGCTCTTGCAGGTGTTGAATAGATTCCCCAAGTGAAAAAAATTTCAAAGTCAAGAGAACTAAAATAGCTGTTAATCCATAACATCAGAGCTCCTTTAAGAAATTGGCACTTGAAAACTCAAGACAATTCATTCTCAATACCATTCCATGAATCTCAGCTCTATTTAACAATTTTCATAAATTCATGATGTTTGAACCAAGATTTATTAAATAAAAAAGGCAGAGGGTCTTAGGATCCTTGCCCACAAGATCAAAAAAATTGTGATGATGATCATAATTAATTCTAGAGAGATTAATATGGGAAATGGGTCCCCAGAAATAAATATGAGATTCATTAATAAAGTACAAGTCAATTCTTCTTAAAACAACTCTGTCCAAAACATTCTTGTACTAAGTGTACTTAGCCCCAACAAGGTTAAATTCAATCAACCCATTATCATCAATGCATGATTTGAAGTCTCTTGAAGAGATGAAGTTATCCATGGACTAAATTTTCTCATTAGATCACATGATGGAATTGAAGTCTCCATTAATGGTATATAGTCCATTGATGGTAGTATTTATAGATACCATGTCCAGCAATGAGTTCTTTTGATCCTGATATCGATTATAGGCATAAATAAAAGAGCAGAAATGCTGAAGATAATGAAAACTATAAGAACATGTGACATGTTTTTCACTATTAGTATTAGAGAAATATCAGTTTTGGAACAATGAGTTAGAACCCATATTCTCCAAACTTTTAATATATGACTGTTAAAATCCACAAGATGAAATCACATCATTTCAAAATTAAAAATACTATGAGAAAAAACCCTTTTAGGATCAAACATACCAGTAATAAAAGGATTAAATATTTTAATGAAGAGACAAAGGGACCTCATAGATTCATGGTTTTCCCTTCTAATGAAATTCCATAACAAAAGCATAATTTAAATCTATGACCGGGATGAAGTCCACCTTTTTTAACCCCTATATTTTTCTTAATTCATGATAAAGTAGCCCTTATAACCTTTCACATAGGACTGGGATCTCCTTGTAAGAGATCATATATATATAAAGTGATTATTTTTCCTTTTCTAAATGGATTCAAGGGACTAATATCAAGAATTTCAGTCAGACCACAGGAGTATGGTGGATACCCAACATTCAGTAAATCAGCATTACCCTTGGATGAATAATAAGAAACAGTCTCAAAAAATTATATTTCAATAGTATCAATGGTTAATACATGATCCTAGATCATTACTTTCTGTATTACAAAAACTATTTTCAGAGAAGTAGGAACATCAATCCCCACATCCTTTAATGCAAAACCAACATTGCATGAACCAGAATCTTTGATTTTAACAGATTGTACTTCAACAGTATCAACAGTTGAAACATGAGCCTTAATCATCTCATCATGCATTACAGAAAATGTATTGTATGATACTGGAACACCAATATCTACTTCTTATAATGTATATCCTGCATTGTATGAAATAGGATCCTTAATTTGGATCTCTTGAATAGTAGTAAAACCCCTGTATGAATCCCCTATGACCGGAGCTGAAGCATTAATAGGTGCAAGTGTAATCAAAACCAAATCTGTAATTATTGGAGTATTGTTAGCAGGGAGATGCCATTATTTTCCATATAAAGAAACCAGAATCTCATAAATACTATCCTCAATGTCATCTCTTAAAAAAATTTCAACCAACTCATTTTCCATGGAATCATGACCAATCTGAGAAAGAGGCTTGGAATATCAGGAATGTTATGTTGTGTGATACATTTTCATCTATTAGGATGTAATTATTTTGTATCAGAAGTTGGTTTCATTACATTTATCCCTTTTAAACAATTAACTATTTGGACTTTTACGATGTAAAAAAATGGTTTAATTATGTAATTTATTTTTTTGAATGGAATTATTTTTATAATTTTTTTATAATTTTAAAAAAATGATTACAAACATAGAATGAAATTTTTTGATAGAATATATTTAAGTGATAATAAAAATTTATTAAATAAGATATTTATAACACATTAAAAATAGTCTCAATGTTTGACATGATATATGTTAAAATTGTAAAATGTTTTTTTGGAAAATTAAATTAAATATTTAGACATATATATTTATAATTATTTAATAATTATTATATATTAAAATTTAATTGAAAAAACATTTTATATTATTATATAACATTAATGTTATGGAAGTAATAGAATTTGTAAAAATGTTAATTTTATGTATTTACTTAAAAAAAAATATTGCTAGAAAAATATATATTATTCATCTTATACAAATATAGAAATTCATAATCAAAAAGTTAAATTCAATTTATCATATCCAAACTATTGAATTTAGTAATTTAAATATTACATTATGAAAAAAATTTAATGAAATTAATTTTTATAGGAAAATTAATATTACAAATATCAACTATTGAAATTATTATTTTCATTATAATTAATAAATAAATTAGTTTTATTATATTATATATATCAATAAAACATTTAATCATTATATAAACATAATAAAAATAATATAGTGGACAAAATATTCATTGTGGAATTAAAATAATTTTTTTTAAAATAAAACATTTATGCCAAAAATTATTACATATGTTTTGTAGAAAAAATATTAATATTTAATCAATGAATTTATATTGAATATTATCATTTATTTTCATTTTAAATATATATATTAATCCATTAATTTATATTTATATAATACAACATTACGAATGCATGTTAACAATCAAATTTAATTATTTATAATATTCCCATTATAAAATGCATTGCATGTTCGATTAAGATCAATGATGCATTCAGATGATGGTACACAAAATATTATCTTAATAATGAAAAATATATACATAATTATCTGGGTTTACATTCTATCCAATAAAATAAATATCATCATTTGTATTTTAATTTATCATATAATGTAAATAGATGATTATATGCTGATTTTAGTCTTTAATCTTCATATAATTTTTACAAAAATTATAACATTATATACATGGGTTGCATCAAAAAAACTCATTTCATGTTTGAGTATAATGACCCTATTAATTTATTTAACCTCAATAAAGTGTACTTGTTTATACTGTTTTTAATGGATGATTATATGATAGAATATTATATCCACTGTGACTTTATTATTGTGGAAATTTTTATAGAACTAGAATCCAATTAGGCATCTTCAAATATGATCTGGTGGATATGACTTCCCTTTTAAAAATAAAGTCATTGAAGATAGTCATTTGATTGGATTTACACTGTTCTATTGTCTTATTATATTTATGTTATTGGTTCCCATATATAATCTTTTTTGAGCACTATTAGGTATAATTCCCTTACTGCTAATGGTTAAAGCATTTCATTATAGGCAGTTCATTACAATGAAAATTACCATTATCAATATCATTTTATCTCAAATATATATAAATTTGACAAGCATTTACCTAATGGATTAAAATATCATACATGATCCTTTAACAAATTCTAAATTGTGGTTTCCCCTATGATACTTCTAACATTAATGGATTGTGGGAAGTTGAATCTTATTTCATCAATAAAATTTTTATGATGAATATCCATGAAAATACGTCTTTATTATGTGGCGTTTTTATATATTTATGTCATCTTAAATATATATTTATATATCAACATATAAATTTTGTAATAACCACTAGATCCCCACATCAGCTCTTATGATGATTGATTGTTCATTTGGATAATCACTACAACATCACTAATATCCATCTTTGACAATGTTTGTTCGCAAATAAACAAACACATAATTAATGAAATGATATGGTACTGGAATACTAACATAATATATTTATAAAAGTCATCTATAAACTATTGAATGAGTATTTTATAAATTAAAATAAATACATATCCTATAAATCTCAATATATAAATTCTAATACTCAATGGAACCAGTCCTATTAAATTCTGTAACAAAAATAATTATATATTATATCATCATAAAAAAATCTTCCTAATGTGTTATAAATTTCATGTCAATCATCTAGTAATTTCCCCAATGAAGGAAAACCAGGTTTGAAATTAGACCTCATTATAATGTTCTAAGGGAATATTGTGGTAACACACAACTAGCCTATTTAGAGAGGGATGAATATATACTATAGGATAAATCCACTATGTTTTGTCTATAAAGTTATTTATCTTATATGAAACAATAAAATATAATGATTAAGAAAACATTATGAGTTTAACCTTTTATGAAAATATCAGTAGAGTTTTCACAAATTTTTTTTCAATATAATACTAATAAATTAATAAAATAATACAATGAAATAAATAATTAATTTCCAAAAAATAAATAATCCATTTTTGATGCCATATTATTATCCCTATGTCCTCTTTCATAGGACCAATTATAAAAACTCTTATGTAAAATAGGATGTGATTCCAATTCAGGTAACATGTGAGAAAATTTCATAAGATTCCCATTTAATAGAAATTAAACATCATAATGAAAATGATGATCGAGGAAAAAAATATTATAATTTAATTGGAAGAGATATATAAAAAATTATTTTACAAAATTTGTATATAATACAATATTATTATACCCCACATGGTTTCAGATATGTTATACTCGTTATCGTAACATGTGCAGTGGAATGAAAATAAAGGGGTGATCTCTAAGTCATGGCATATGTAAATTTAAGAGTTAATAATTAATAAAAAAATGTAGGAATATGATAATCATTTGGTTTTTAGAGTATATTCATGTTAAATAATGGTCACATTTCATAATCATACCTATTGAAACATGGATAATAAAGTATAATTTATAGTGTAAGGATCTGATCATTATATAATGCATGGGTCAAAAAAACGTGATAACATTGTAAATAATAATATTATAGAACAAATATAATAATGGAAAATCAATTACTTTATCAAACCTCACTATGAAGATAGTAATAACCAAAGGAATAATTCTCATATCTTGGATTAGGGCATAAATCCTCAGAATTCCATAATACATGGGTTATAAAATATCTGAACATCAATGAATATCCAATAATGAAAGAATAACATAATAATTAGGTTATAACATAAGACTATGAAATAAATATAATCATATACATCATATATAAATGTTGACCTTGCCTATTTTGATAATCTAAATTGTGTTTTAATATGTTTTGATAATCAAATGTATTTTTTAAATTATGTCATCTTACTATTGAGTTGAAAAATATATCCAAATAATTATTGGAATATGTTAATCAATGTTTATCTATGTTGATACACAATACTAACTCTCTCTGGATATTGAATAGTTAAGTAATATGTTTTTGAGTCACTCATACAGACCTACCGATACACAGTAACTGATATAGACATAGTCTACCATTAACCAAAGATCGCTGATAGAAAGAGTCTACTGTTATACCAAGTCTACCGATACAAACAGATAGCTACCGATATGAATTCTACTAATACAGATAGATAGACCAACCAATATGAAGTCTACAGATTCAGACAGGCAGACCTATCAATGTGTAGTCTACCGATACAGACAGACAGACCTACATGTATAAAGTCTACTGATACAGACAAACATACCTACTGATACAAGTCTTCCAACATAGACAGAGCCACCGATACAAGAAGCTACCAATATAGATGAGCTACTGATAGAAGGATCTACCGATAGAAGGAGCTACCGATAGAAGGAGCTAACGATTCATGTGAGCTACTATTACAGAGAATAACAGTTACTGGTGCAAGACCTATTGTTACACGTCCACTGCTACAAGTTCACTAATACAAAGAGCTACTGATGAAAACCAGTCACTATATCTCTAAAATCTATTTATATTTGTTTATTGATAAATTGTCATATTAGATGTTTTTAATGAATCTTCTGTTAATTAATGATAGTTGATGGAATTCCATGAAACTGTACCACTTACATGTTAAAATATAATCATTCCCATTTCCCGAGTTGAAGTTATATATAAAAGGGAACCTCAAACTATTAAAGGGAGATGGATCAGTCTTTCCATTCACATAAAAAATATACACAAGGACATACATGCATAAATGATAAAGGAAGAATAAATTCTAAATCTGTAGAACCTGATCAATCGTGGAGTAAACAGGTTCAACGATTTCACATACAGTCAACCTGATCATGCTGATCATCATAGACCTGGTAGTCAAATAAAAAAATAACACTCTGTTTTTCATGAATAAAACTAAAGATGGACTAAAATATTCATATACATCAATCCACTGAGTCCATAGCTTCACTCAAAACACATAGAGCATTATAAAATCATCTATATTTTTTAGCTCTATTATGTTTCATTTACATACATTTTGAGCAGTGTATGTGCTCTGTATTTTTAGCCACACACAGTCTCCTGTGCTGAACTAGAGGATTTCCAAATCCTCACTCAATATATATATTACTCTCTTGTATCCCACTGTGGATATTGGAAGAGGTCATGTGTGACCTGGAAATCCTGTAAGCTGTTGTTATTTTTTGATTTCCCATGTAGAACTGTTGTAGAGGTCTTCGACTTGAATAGTCTGAGTACTTTTGTAAAACCCGATCTAGGGTGTGGATCAATGTTTATATATAAAATTTTTGAGAGGACTATGTCTTAGCTTGAGACTAAACCATTTGGTTAAAAATGATGTGCCCGTTAATTTTTGTTAAAACTATATTGAATATTCCACTCCTATGTACTTTAAATATAAATCTGTTTAAAAGTAACTATGATAGTTGAACTAGAAAGTGTTGGTATTTACTGTAAACCAGTAGGTTAGTTTCAAAATCTAATTTGATCTACATATTAGACTAACTAAGAACTAATCAATCTCTTGAGAACCTAACTAAACCTTTACTGTACAATAAATTCACTACAGTTTATCTTTTTATTTAATTGGGGTATTTTTAAAATGAAATTTTTAAACAGAATTGTTTTTTGGAACTTAATTCACCCCCTCTTGAGTGTCCACTATGACCAACACTTCATATCAGAGGACGTTTTTAAAAGTTTTTCAAAACACTCTATTTGTGAAATTGTTTTTAACTGTGATTTTAGTTGTATCTTAATGATCTCAAAATTTCGGTTCTTGCTAAATTTTTATCACATTCAATATATTAGCTAAATTTTAATTTTTTATAATATACTAGAAGGTTCACCTACCAACCCTCCACCCTTCTATAATGGTGTTAATTATGCCTAATGGAAACAAAAATGAAAATTCATTTAGAATGTATGGATTTTGATATCTGGACAGCAATAGAGACTCAATATAAGATTCCAGAAACTAAAAGAACTACATGGGATGAACCTAAAAATGTTGCATACAATAATAATTGTAAATCAATGAATGCTATGTATTATTATTTAGGAGATGAAGAATTATAATCTAATATCTTATTGTAAAACTGCTTATAATATCTTGGATACTTTGGCTATTTCCCATGAGGGATCAACCAATGTAAAGGAAATGAGATTTAATACCTACACTATTCACAATGATAAATTTAAAATGAGGCTAGATAAACCTATTTCTGACATGTATCTCAAGTTCAACAAAATACTAAATACAATGAGATCAAATGGAAAAGTTGTTCCTACAAAAGAGAAAATCAAGAGGATACTAAGATATCTTACAGACATATAGAGAGGCACATCAGTTTAAATTATAGAATCTTGTGACATTTGTTCTTTTCTTCTCACGAAACTCATTGGTAAATTAATGATTTATGGAGAAGAACTGAAAGTAATAAATGAAGAAGATGATGAACCATGGAAGAAGTCAGATGCTTTCAAAACATCTACTTAAAAGCATAAGGACAGAGCGAAAATTAAAATTGAAAGTGATAGTTCATTCTGTGAAGAGAGTGCATCAGACAGTGATGCTAAAATGGATCAGATAGCCCAACCATTCAAGAAGATTTATTGAAAAAAAAAGTTTTCCATAAAACCAAGATATAAGGGAAAGTATGATAATAAAGTTAATTAGAAGAAGGATTGGAAAAGAACTGATAAAAGTGATGACATAGTCTTTTATGAATGCATGAGGAAAGGACATGTGAAATCTGACTGTCTAAAATTAAAGTACAAGAAGAAATATGAGTACAATGACAAAAAATATAAGAAAGCTATGAACGCAACATGGAGTGCTTCAGAAGACAACACATATGATTCTGAGGCTTCTGATTCTAAAAAGAATCATGCCAACATGTGTTTTATGACTAAAACATTGGAGGTACCAATCTCCCCTATGATGAATTATTATTATTCTGGTAATGAAAGTGGTTCAGATAGTGATAAAAATATGTCTACATCTGAATTATTTGAAAACTGTAATATGATATAGGATACCTGCAATGAGATAAAAGACATGTATACAATCTTATTTTAATATCATGTTATAACTTGCACTGTAAAATCTGCACTAGATGTTGAAAAGGAAAAGAATGCTCAGCTATTAAAATAAATACTGAACTGAAACTATATAATGTGCAACTCAAGAAAGATTTGTAAAAAATTACTAATGGAAAGAATACTCTTACACAAATTATACGCAAACAAGTAGAACCTAAGTATACCACTGGGTTAGGATATCAACCTGGAAAGAAAAAAATCACAAAAAATAGATTTTTTCCAAAAAATGGACAGTTTGCTGCTAGTTCAAATTATAGAAATTTTTGTGTCACAACTAGTTATTCACATAGTTATAGATCAAAATAAGACTATATTTTAAAATCTTTTTAATCTTTTGATTTTTTGAAAACCATTAGAAAAATATGGGTACCAAAAGCTTTTCTTGCTAACCTGTCTGGACCCATGAAAATCTGGGTACCAAAATAATATTCTGTCTAAACCTATTTTGTAGGAAACCTACTTAAAAAGTTCATGAAGGAAGAAATCATACTTGGATAGCGTATGTTTAAGACATATGATTAGTTGCACAAGGATATAGTCAAGTGAAAGGAAGAGACTATGAAAAAACCTTTGCACCGGTAGCTAGATTATAAGTTATTAGGATTTTACTTCCCTATGCTGGTCATCTGAATTTCAAGTTATAAAAAATGGATGTTAAAAGTGATTTTCTAAATGTTTTTATAATTGAAGATGTTTTTTTAATAACAACCAGGATTTACTAATCCTCACTTTCCAAACCGATTTTAAAGCATTCTAATGCTTTATATGGTTTAAAACAAAACCCACAAGCTTGGTATGATTGACATAGTAGTTTTCTTATTTCAATGGGTTTTTAAATGGATTGTTGATCCTACTCTCTTTATTAAAATAATTTCTAAATATGTTTTGATAGTACAAATCTATGTTGATGATATTATTTTTATAGATTCTAAAAATGGTTTTTGTATTGAATTTTCAAAGAATATGCAAAATGAATTAGAAATGTGTTTAATGGGAGAACTCAAATATTTTCTTGGAATTAAAGTTTTTCAAAATGAAAATGGTATTATCTTAAATCAATGTAAATATTAAAAGGATCATTTAAGATGTTTTGGTTTGGATAGTAGTAAGGGTAATGACGCACCCATGAGTATCACTTCTAAGTTGGATACTGGTGAAACTCGAAAACCAGTGGATTAAACCGACTATAGACTTATGATAGGAAGTCTGCTCTATCTTACTACTAGTCGGCCAGATATTTTGTGTAGTGTGTGTATATTTGAATGATTTAAGGCTAATCCAAAAGTGTCACACTTGATTTATGTTAAATAAATTTTCAAACATCTTAAACATACTACTAACATAGGATTATTTTCTCCAAAAGAAAAGTCATTCAATTTAATAAGATATTTTGATGCTGACTTTTCAGGTTACAAGATAGATAGAAAGATAACTTCTAGAACATGTCATATTGTAGGTAAGTCCTTGATATCTTGGTGTATTAAAAAGAAGAATTCTATTGCATTTTCTACTATTGAAGCAGAATATATTGCTGCTGATAGTTGTTTTGCACAAATTCTTGGACAAAACATATATTATTGAACTAGGGATATCAGTTTAGACATGTATCTATAAACTTTGATACCACTAGTGTGGTCAATATCTCTAAGAATCCTATATCTCACTCTTGGACCAAACACATTGATGTAAGGAACAACTTTTTGAGAGATCATTACCAAAATGGTGATACTACTCTTGAATTTATAGGTACTGTATTTCAATTAGCTTACATATTCACAAAGCCTTTATGTTTATATAGGCAAAGTTACATTATACATGTGTTAGGAATGATAGATTTTGTAGAACTGAATCCTCACCATTATCCAAATCCTCAATGTTAGCCAAATCCTCACCATTAGCCAAATCCTCCCTTTTAGCCAAATCCTCACTGTTAGACAAATCCTCACCATTAGAAATATTTTCACCATTATCCAAATCCTCACCGTTAGAAAAATCCTCACAGTTAGAGAAATCCCCACCATTAGCCCAATCCTCACCGTTATCCAAGTCCTCACGTTTATCCAAATCCTCACCGTTAGCCAAATCCTAACCATTATCCAAATCCTCATTGTTAGCCAAATCCTCACCGTTTTTCAGATCCTAAACACTATAAACACCTCACCGCTAGAAAACCTCACCACTAAGAGACCTCACCGATAGATAAACCCCACCGTCAGGGTTCTCACCAGTAATTGTCACTAATATGTCATGCGCTGTCTGATTTTAAAAACTCTTATTGTTTTCAATATGATTATTTTTATTACATTTCGATTCGTAAATGATAAAAACTATGCCTTAGTCCCATTTCAATCCACCACAAACTCTCTTCTCTTCATTCATCACTTATCGAACCCCCGAATTATGCGTAACCCTAAGTTCATCGATTAGAGATGTCAAGAAAAATCTCTCGTTAGTCCGGGATGATAGTGATGCACTAACTGTGAAGAAAAAAACAGGACCTGAAGGTAGGGGTAGTGAATGTAGAAGAAGTTCGTGGAAGCTTGCAGTGAACCCGCATTTTCATAATAGAGATTTTGTAATTGAAAAGGAACTCAGGGAGGAATGGATCATGCCTAGAAAGTCTTTGTTTCTATGAGTTTTGGAGGAATAGGGATGGCTAGATTGTTTTGAAAATAATAATGGACCTCATTATCTGAATGTGGTTAAGTATTTTTATGATTTTGTTCATTTTTAGAAATCTGAAGAAGAAAATAGAATGGTTTCATTAGTTAATGGAAAGAAAATTTATTCTTCTTTTGTTGAATGGGATAAATGTCTAAAAGTCCCCAAGTTGGTGTATTTGGGTATACCTCGAAGACAATACCTCTTAAAAGTGACATTGTTGACTATGAGGTTGCATTGGGAGAGCTCACTGGTAGTGGCAAACAAAGAAAGGTAGTGGATACTAAGATGGATGGAGAAAATCAGATGTTTTTAAAATTCAACCATCTTGGGCTACGTCCAAGAAGAGGGGAATTTGAAAATCTGGGATACCAAAACATATATTTGTTGAATATTCTATGTCATAGTGTCAAGGTAAATATGTTTAGTCTGTTGATGATCCAAATTGAGGATATGAACAAGCATAAGTCAAAATACAATGCTATATTCTTTGCAAAGTTGATTTCAGTAATGATCAAGGTGAAACGAGTAGCTGAGTCTCAGGATGAGACAGTAGTTGTGAGAAACAATTTTTTCATCATAAGGAAAATCTGTATGTATATTAAGGTCAGCTAGAAACCATAGAGAAGGGAATGTTTTATTGATGGTGAGAAGGTGTATAATAAGTTCAATCCTGTTGATAATCCTAGTAGGCCAAGAGACATAAGAAATCCAGGTCTAGGACCTAATGAACAGGAACCTCAGTATAGTGATGATTTTGATGAGGAGGATACCTCTGTAGCTGATGGAAGGGATCCAGACTTTCCTCCATGTCGATTTTCTGAAGTTGTATTATCTATACTGGAAATTGTGTTGGGAGTAACGGATATAAAATCAACTATTGTTTCGGAATACTAGATGTCTATAGAGAATGAGGCAGAAGTATATGAAAATAGAGAACATGTTTTTGATCGTTCAGATTAGTGTATTTTATGATTAATTCCACTGATTGGGAATTATACTAATCATAAAGAGGATGTGTTGGTTGAGATGGCAGAACCTGCCCTTATTCCTAATGAGAATACTATTGCTGAAATGGATATATTTGGGGAGGATTTTTTTGGGGAAGACCTGCCTACTCAGGCTTCCATTGATTTACATGTTCAGGTGAATGCACATATTGAGCTGTGATAGGAGAAGAGCTGGGATAGTCTTCTACCAGTCACTCTATAGACTATGCTTCCTTGGCCCAAGTGGTGACTACCAATCGAGATATAGAGAAAATAGTTCATTATTTTATGAGAGAGGCCACTGCTACTCAGAAGGAGGTAAAGGAAAAATTGGATTACTATTTTCAAAGGGTCTACACTAAACATCAGTTGAACAATCATTTCAAGCTTCTGTTAAAGAACATGAAACTACCTCTAGACACTCAATAATTCAAAGAATAAGTAAACAATATCAAGGAGTTAAATCCTAATCTAGAAAAGTTTATATAGAACAATGATGGCATTATCAATGCTATGGAAAGATGAGGAGGAATCATTATGGACTTTAGGAATATGTTTCTCCCATTTTTGCATATAGAGAGTACTCCTATGATTGTACCTCCAGCTCTGCCTGCCTCTACTCATTCTGCCTCCATTCCTCAAATGACACCAGTTCAAGCAATCAGAAGTCTCTCTCCTATGATCACCCAGAGGGATCCACATTATCGTCCAGGCACTGTATCAGCAGGTCAACCTCCTCTGATTATCACTATTTCCCAATCCTCCACCTTCATCTACCCAGCCCGAATCCTCTTCCGATTCCAAGGGAAAATCCAAATCTCATGCTGAGGAGGTGGATTGACTAGTGGCTAGGACATTTGATAGGAATCACTTGTAATATTTTTGCATCAATTTTTTATTTTTATATCTTTTTTCTTTTCCCTAAGAAATATATATGATCTTATTATCTTTTACCTTCTGTTACTTCACTATTCCATTATTTACTACTTTTTCCTAATCACAATGGGGGAGAAAAATGAGAATAAAATATTCTACCTCTGGTAATCTTGTTTTATAACTATACCTCTAATACAATGGTTTCATACCTATGGTAAATTTTCATGTAATAATTTATTCTCTGATACATTTGAAAATGTTATTACTCACATTGAGAAATGAGACCCAATTTGTTTTATACTGATATATTAAATATTATTTTTGATTATAATGCCATAATATGTGATTATAAAAAAGGAGATGATTGTTGAACTTTCCTGTTTTGATAATCTCAATTATGTTTTAATATGTTTTGATAATCCTATCTATATGTTAAATTATGTCATCCTACTATTGAGTTGAAAAATATATCAAAACAATCATCGGAATATGTTAATCAATGTTTATCTATGTTTATACATAATACTAACTCACACTGGAAATGATTTTCATAGAACAAATAAGTATTAAGTTTTTGATTCACTAATACATACCTACCAATACATAATCACTGATATAGACATATTCTACCGATAACCAAAGATCACAGATAGATAAAGTTTACTATTATATTATGTCTACCGATACAGACAGACAGCTACCGATATGAATTCTACCAATACAGACAGACAGACCTATCGATATAAAGTCTACCGATAGAGACTAACAGTCCTACTGAAATGAAGTCTACCGATACAGACAGATAGACCTACCGAAATGAAGTCTACCGATAAAGACAGACAGACCTACTGATACAAGTATACAGACACAGATAGAGCCATCGATACAAGTATCTACCGATATAGATGAACTACTGACTGAAGGATCTACCTATAGAAGGAGATACTGATAGAAGGATCTACTGATTCATGCAAGCTACTATTAAAGATACTAAAAGTTACTGATGCAAGACCTATCATTACAGGTCGACCACTACAAGCTCACTGATACAAAGAGCTACTATTGAAAACTAGCCACTACATATCTAAACTCTATTTCAATTTATTTATTGAGAAATTCTCATATTATATGTTTTTAATAATTCCGATATAAATTAATGATTGTTGTTGGTATGTCAGGAAACCGTACCTTATACCTGTAAAAAGGTAATCATTCTCATTGTCAGAGATTATGATATATATAAAAGGAAACCTCAATCTACAAAAGGGAAATGGACCAGTCATTCCATGCACATAAAAAATATACACAAGGACTTAAATGAATTTTAGACCAGGGAGGGATACATTCTGAATATGTAGAACCTGCTCATTCAATGAGTAAAGAGCTTTAATGATTTCACCTACAGTCAACCTGATAGAGCTGATAAACATGGACCTGGAAGTCAAATAAAAAAACGACACACTGTTTTTCATGAATAAAACCAGAGAAGGACTCAAAGCATCATCTGCATCAATCCAATGAGTCCATAGCTTCACTCAAAACACATATAGCATTATAAACACATCTCAATCTGTTTATCTCTGTTGTGTTTCATTTACTTACATTTTGAGCAGTGTGTGGGCTCTGTATTTTTAGGAACACACTATCTCCTGTGCTGAACTGGTGGATTTTTAAATCCTCACTCAATCTTTGTCTTACCCTCTTGTATCCCACTGTGGATAGTGGTGGAGGTCATGTGTGACCTGGACAGCCTGTGAGCGGTTGTTATTTTTTGATTTCCCACAAAGAATTGTGGTAGAGGTCTGAGGCCATAAAAATTGTGAGTACTGTAGTAAACCCTGATCCAGGGTTTGGATCAAAGTTTATATATAAACTGTTTGAGAGGACTCAGTCTCAGCTTGATACTGAACCTCTTGGTTAAAACTGTTGTGCATGTATATTTTAGTTAAAACTAAATTAAATATTCCACTTCTAATTACTTTAAATATAAATCTATTTTAAATTAAATCTAATATTTGAACTAGAAAGTGTTTGTTTTTTATTGTAAACTAGTAGGTTAGTTTCAAATGATAATATACTCTTCAGATTAGACTAAATGAGAACCAATAAATCTCTTGAGAACCTAACTGAACCTTTACTGTATTACAAATTCACTACAGTTTAGCTTGTTATTTAATTAGGGGATTTTTAATAAAAATATTTTAAACATAAATTGTTTTTTGAACTCAATTCACCCCCCTTTTGAGTATCCTCTCTGACAAATAGTCAAGGTTTCCCATAAAATCATTCATAATAATATAGTTTTGGTATAACAACTCTTTTACCTTTTTTTTCATTGTCTTATAACGATCATATCGATGAGATTGGTCTAACCACCAATTTACCCTTGGTTTTTGGATAACCTCCTTTTTAACCTTTTGAAATCTTGTGATATTAAAATCACCAATTTCTTAGAGATTAATATAATTAAAGTCCATACTTCCATATAATGTAGACAATATATACCTATTCCACCATCTTGTAACCAAAATTTCTAGGGACTACAGAGTATATATTCATGAAAATCATGTTTTGAATATTTATCAATTACTATACCATAATATAACCAAGTATAAACATCTACTATATTATTCATTTCATTTTACCTTAAGGAATGGAAACATATGAACTGAAGGAATACGAATGTTATGTAATAGAAATATTATCAATATTGCATTAAAATCTTGATCATTATCATTAGAAAAATTATACGAATATGATAAATGACTTATTAAAAAGCATAAATGATATGTTTTGTCTATATGGAATTATAAAAGGCCCAATTAACTCAAATGATCAAACTTGTACCCAGGAATAAGAATATCAAATCGAAAGAAATTATTCATGATCCCAAAAATATATCAATGGAACATAACATAGAAAATATGAATATTTTTTAAAATAAAATAATTTTTAACACACAATCTATATCATGTACACATATAAACTTATTATCGTATCATATAAAGGAACTATGATAAAAAAATAACTATAGAGAGATTTCACATTAAATAGTAACTCACTAAAACCAATTTTTCAATTAAACTAATTAATATCGGTTAATACTTCATCTATTGATTCTTCACTTTATAATAAAATAAAATTTACCCTTCACTGATGTAAACTACTAATACATGCATGTATTTTTACAGTAGAAGATATATTTTGTTAATGAATGCACTAGATGGCTTTAGAAGATCAAACCCATATTTGGGTATAATCATACAGACAAATTCTGAGGGTTTTAGAGGTTATAAACTATATAATGGATTTATTAAACACAAATTATCATAGGTATTTATTTTAGAAAAACCATGTCTAGTAATTATCAGACCTCAACTTTCATTGGTATTTATCTGGACTAAATACACAGTAGGATTTATCAAAACCAAACCATCAAATAATGTTCATCCATACACATGTTAGGTGAACCAATATAAATTAACACATTTATATCATTTTCTTAGTGGATTAAGCATTATTGATCATAAATATTCACAAAAAATATAGAACTATAGGTTTGATGACACTAAAAATTAGCTATATAAATAATATATTTTAAAACACATTTAAATATTTCATTATAACCACCAAACTATAAAAAAAAATTATAAAAAATGGACAAATAATAAACAACATTAAATAGTTTGGAAGAAAAATATAACAAATGTGTGATCTCAATCACACATGATGGGAAAAATATTTTTAAATAATAATAGTTGGATTATTATCATTAGTGAAAAAAATATGATTTGAGAAATATCTAATCAAAATTTCATGGAATCATATCTGACAATCATAAAAATTGATTGAGTAAAAAGGGTCATGGAATAGGAAAAGAATAAAAATAAAAATTCCTAAAATCATTGTCATTGAAGAATTGAAAATCTATATTTAATCATAATGTATGAAAATAGAATATTATTATAACATGGCCCATTATAATAATTTCTCATTACATGGAAACATGGAACATTGTAGATATGTGGAAGAAGTAGAAGAATATGAAATCCTTGTGAACAAATATAACATTATCCCTCAATAAATTATGAATATAATCATGTATTTTTACAACAAATATTTCAAAATATGCATTAATGCCAACTATTTAGATACTGAAAAAATCTCAGTATGAAATGAAAACTGATTTTGGACCAATTTAATTAATAATTCCCTCAATGGATTATGATGTAAGTAACAATTACATATCCCAACACCGAAATATAAAATCATATGTTTTTAAAATTAAATAATAATATAACCATTAGAAGATAAAATTAGAATATAAAATTAAAATAATTACATTTTAACACTTTAAATTGATAGGTAGTTTAAAATGTATTTCTTTGAATAAACCTTTTTTAAATAAAGATATTAAATATCGATATAATATATTTAATTTATCATAGATAAATAATTAAAAGATTCTTTAATATTTAGATTTATAATAAAATATTTAAACATTATTTTTTTGTTAAATATGATGAACAATGATTTATAATAAAGGTGAAATTTTGTTATATGATAAATCCAATATTTTTAATATATTTTAATTTAAAATTTTACAATATTAATTTTAGAATATTAATTTTTGAAAAATAATATAACATATGATTCCATCATGTCATGATTATGTAATTAGGAAATTATGTAACGTTTTTGAAATAATTAATTACACTTTCATATTGAAATGCACAGGTTTTAAAAACTTATAAATATTTAGAAATTATTATTATATAACCAGTACCATGTACTGAATTGCAATATTTAATTGATTAATGTTATATATATAGTCTAAAATTATACTATTTGACTTCTAGTATCAATTTATAAATCAATTGTTAATCATTTAATGAATATATATATAATTTTTAAATAAAAGAAATTATGATTGTTCATTTTTTACAAAATATTTCTCATTCTATGTTTGGATTTTAGATGACTTGAGGGATACATAAAATATGCATTTTTTGTAATAATTGAAATTATTCCTTGGATATCGAATACATTTATAAATATAGTGTACATATAAACTATATGATAGAAAATAATTTGTCTAAAAATAATGTTTTACACATTACATTTAATACTGTTAATATTAATTTTTCATACATATATAAATTTTATTTGATTATATTGATTTAATATTCAAAGTAACTATGTAAATTTTTTTATAATGTGCATGAAGTTTTATATATTAAAATTATATTACCCTGTAAATAATTATTTACCATGTAAATAATTGAAAAAATGACTAAATTAAAAGTTTTATATGTGAGGGATATAAAAAAATATATGAAAGTGAATAGTTAAGTGATTCTAAACATTATTTATCCCCATATCATTATTATTCATTTTATGGTTTTTTTATGAGAAACATGTACTCTAATTTCATTATGATTGAAGAGCCTAAAACCTAACCATCAAAACAAAAATATACAGAATCATCTTTTTATGGGCCTAGATCCCAAAAGCCTTTTCCTATTTTATAAATTATTTTTGGTTATTCGTGGAGGTGGTTTTAAAGAAATTATTTAGATTATGTGAAAATCGGAGGTGACACAACCAAACATTGCATCACAATATTGTGGGGTGATAACTTCTATCACAATTTAGGTTGATGTGGAAAAGTGGATATGGATGTAGAGTAGGGCACTAGGAGAGGGAATTTGGGAATACATCATTTTCGATCATCGTTATATTGGAGAGGTATGATATGGTGTAGGAAATTCTTTGGTAGTCAAGTGTAATGATGTGGTGTGAAGAGTCTATAGAATAATGAATTATTAAGATAGTTCCAAATCATGGGGTTTGGTAATAAATGGGTTTTGAGCAATTATGTAGCCTTTTTATAGGAAAAGGTGTGTTATCGAGTAGTTCATAATGCTTATCTGTGATCCCCAGTCCATTTTTAGAGGATTTTCCTAATTTTTCTTAGATAAGGATCTAACTAGGGTGGGCTATAGTGTGGTCCATCATATTGTTCAATTTATTAAACTATTTCAATATGTTCTTTTTCAAAGTCCATTTCTGTCACTAAATCTATATATATTAATAGTCCCCTTCAAACCAAGTTTCTTCCCACTCATTCCAATAAATCCTTATAATTCATTAAGTGTCTTCAAATGAATTAGAGTCCCCCTTTTCATTAGGACCAAGACCTAGTTTCTAATGAAGAATATATAAAAATACAGAAAATGTTCTAGTTAAATGGGTCTCAACTTTATTAATAGATCCATATAATATAATCCTATTTTATTTCCCAATGTTATGGTGGGTTCTCTCTATCATTTTGTGGGAATTTTCCTCATCAATTTTTGGTGTTTTTTATAGTGATGAATCATGGTAGGGATGCATTTTCTTTTGGGATATTTGATTGGTGATCTAAGATGCTTATATATTCTCACATAATGAAATTTGATTATATTGAGGCATGGGATTCATTAAATCACTTTTTTTATATGAAATTATTAATTTATCATGATTAAACATCTTATGATGGGTTTTAATTTAAATTCATAGGGATTTAACAAGATAAATAGTTAAAAATTATAGTGTCATTTTCCACCCATTGTTTCTAGTTATTAACTTTTTATTTATGTATTTTACGTATATAAAGTAATTTTGTTATTTTGGGGATCTTTCAGAAGATTTTTTCATCTTTTCATGGTATTCATGGAGGTGAGAGGTTTTTGTAATGGATTATAGAATCCATGCATCACATTCTAGAAAACCATTCAACTGAAATAGTGGATACTAGGTAGGTTCTTGCATAGTATCTTAGTTTGTCCAAACAATGTTTTCAGTAAGTTGATTCCATAAAAAATGGGATAAAGGGGTTTATTAGGGTTGAAAAATTAGTTTTCTAACAGAATGACAGACCATGTGAGAGGTTTTTAGAGGCAATGGCTTGTGTGTGGCTAGCACACATCATTCGTAATCATGCACCATAACTGTTCACCATTAAAATATATATATAAAAATTGATATTCTCAATTATATTACCCACATAATTTATTTTTATCACATAATAAATCCACAAAAATATATCCACTTATTGTAAAAGTAGGATAGATTCTTCCACATGTTCAGTGAGCGATCAGTTTTCCATTTTTTGTGTGTTGGAGCATTATATTCCTTGGTAACGACTATTTATTTATGGGTTCCCTTAGTTTGAATTTTCCACTCTCTTGAAATCAAGGATCTAATATATTGTGGAAATATACAATTAATGTAAAGCCAATCATGTGTAGATATGTTTTTTTGGTTTAAAGGTAAAATATATAAGGATATTTTAAGGAGTTTCATGTAGGTATGCTGAAGAACTTTTGTCCATCCTCATTTTATGTGTACTTCAAATTGTTTTTGGATTCAATATTGTCTCCTATAATTATAATATGAGAGATTAATTTCAAATATGATGAATTGTGTGACAAACATTGAGAAAATTATTTGAATTGTTTTAAAGAATCTCTCATTAGTGATGCTATGTGTAATTGTAGAATTTGGTAGTTTATGTAAAGTGGAATTGGAAACATTATTTTAAAATGGTTATCCAGTTTTGATTAATTTATTATTTATTGGATTTTTTTTAATAAAAGTAATTTTTTATTGAAATGGTTGATAAATTGGGTTGGCATGATAATTGTAAAACATGGTCGGTGTGTGTTCATTTGGATGATGTAAACATAGATAAGGGGTATGTTCCATTGTCATACAATGACATAAACTAGTAAAAGGGGTTTGTTTCATTGGTACACATGATATATTGTCACCATTTCATTAAATAATAGATCAAATAGATATGACTCATGCATTTAGAACTATCAATTGAGCATACATGTGTAGGAGTGTTTGGATCATGTATTATGTGTTCCAGATGAAATATGAAATGGTTTAAAGACCTGTTTGGTTATATTCCGTATAAAACTAATTTAGTTTAGAAGATTGTTCTATTTTTTATTTTTTGTCTTTTATATAATATATTTTAAATTAATGTTATCATTTTAATATAAATGTTCTAAAATATTATATCCTAGATGCATGAGTTGGGAGATCATTGCAGATATCTTAATATGTTTCATAAAAACATATTTCATGGGAACTATTGTGAATTTTCAGTTGTTTTATATCAAGATACATATATAAAAAATGTATCAAATTTATTTAGGGATTCATTATAATACCATGGGAATGGATTATGGGTTTGGATCATGGTGCATGTCTGGATATTTGGATGTTATTTCATTTGTGTCTTTGGGTTTTATTGGTTGTTGGTTTTCACTCTGTAATATGATATTGTTGGGTAATGATTGTTTCTCATTTAGTTTTCTTAAATTACTCTCATGTATCATATAGTGTTTTTTCTTTTATGGTGATATTTTTTGGGTTTTTTTATTTTCAACGTGAAAAATACCCTCCGAAAATTTATGATGGCCTTGGAATTCATTTCCTCCACTTTGTGTCGTGGAAAAGTCACTGATTACCTAGTAGCACACCCATCACTTCTCAATTCAATGAGGGTGGTCGGTATGTTACATAATCACTTTTTTCTCTTTGATATTATTATAATGGTAATCCTATAGATTTTATTGATTTTGTGATACCTATGATATATATGTTAGTATTTTATTAGGCTTGGGTTTTCTTCATTCATTAAATGGAAGAATCTAACGAATTTAATGTGAGATTTAATTGGGGGTCTAATTTAATTAAAAATGATTGTTTGATAAATATAGTGAACGTTTTTATTATAAGGTTTTTAAATTGATATTAATTTAATATCGAGTTAATTTTGTTCATCCCTGAGATATTGGGAATCACTAATCACATGGATATATAATAATCCTTAGTGGTAATGATATTTAAAAGGAATATAAATGAATGGTTCATCCTTATAGATCTGAAATGATGTAAAATACATGAAATTATATTTAAATATTTTTATTTTATTTTTTAAATAAATCCTTAGGGTGGTCCTAGTTGAAACTTATTAATAAAGAATTGCACTACAAAAGTGGGAATAAAATATGTGTTCTTTAAAAATAATTATTAGTTTCTTAGATTTCCAATTGTTTATTAAATATATAATCCACATGCTTGGAGTTGTGAGGGAATGTTTTCATGTGATGGTTGTATGCCATGTTCTAAGGCATATCCACCAATTTTTTCTATTAAAATATTCTACCATCAGGATGAGAAGAATGTGAGACACACTATGTGATGTGATATAATCCCAAGATTGTTGGGAAAGGGATATCTGAGGATATATATGAATTGAGGTATGAGGTTATGGGATTAGTTGAAACATGTGATGGTTATATTATTGTTTATTTTCATATTTTTCTTTGTAATGTCACCAAATATCATATAATTTTTAATGGTAGTCTTACTGATTCTTGTGAATAATCTAGATGCTTTCTTGGTAGTGAATCTGTTCAATGGAATATGGTTATGTCTCCTGATTCATCAACATTAATTCCCCACTATTTGAGTAATATATGTGTGATTTTATGTAACTATTTAATGGGGGTGTGTTGTTTTTTCCTAGTGTATGAGGAATTTTTTAATGATTAATGATTTATAATAATTTATATAACCCATGGGTTTTGTTCTATTGGATTAAAAATTATATTACCTTGAGAATCTATCGAGTTAGTATAGATTATTTATAGATTACATGTAATTCCCAATAATGAAGATTTAATTGTGTAACATTGAATAATGTTTTATTAATAGTTCAGTAATTAGCTAGAAAAAAATAAATATTTAAATTACTAAAATAGAAAAAATTTATTCTTATAATATTTTTTGCTCATTTAGGTTGACTAGATCATACCGATGGATGTTGGATGTCTGAGTGTCGATATATTTATTTAGGGATAGGAATATACTATTCACAAGTTTAGTTTTGTTCTATATTATATATTATATGTTTTATGACTTTATACACTACTATAACCTTGATGGTTGTAATATTTTACCCCATTGGACTCAAGAGGGTGTTTTCCCCAACATCACAGAGTATGGATAGATAGATAACTATCCAAAAGGGTCACACTCTTTTCCCTTGTAATTTTAGGTGATGGTATGAATAGTGGATTATTATCCCATATATTCATGTAGAATAATATAATGAAAATTTATATTTTCACAAACATTTATCTGTAGATATAGTTTCGATATTATTATTATTATAAGAATGATGTTTGTCGGAATTACATCTCATGGTACATTACATGGTGTATGGGTTGTGATGGCTTGATGTATAATACGAGAGGTATTATATACATCCGATGGGATATGGTGGATCTTGTGAAATACTTGGTTATCATATGGATATTTGGATAAAATTATGCGACACATTAACATTATGTTTTTATACCTAATCTATGATTCTGGGGGATGTATTATTTTAGAGATAGATGGATCAGGATGTATGAATTTTGAGAATAAAAGAAAGAATTATATAAATTTATAATGGCGTAACAATGTTTTATTTATTCAATAGATTACTATCATTGATGTTACATGGGGATATGTATCCATTGTGAGGTAGGAAACATTGTATATGTTTTTAGGTGTTGGGTTAGTTTGAATTTGTTCATTATGAATTAGCATGATTTTTTTCATTGAATGAAGTGGCTCTAAGGAGGGTCTAACTAAGTATACAATTGTTTTCAGCCCTTATATATGAAGTAATATTTAGGTTACAAAGGGAATTATTGATATCTGGATGTGTATTAATAGAATGTGGTTTTCTAGATGATTTTTTGTGTTTCGTAAATATTTATTTATTTTCCATTATTTTATAGTTACTTTCATTAATGTGGTTTTAGTATTATATGACATTAAATGTATGTGAATGGGTATTATTTTATCTTTTTGAAAATGTTATTATTTTCTTATATTCCATATATATATCTTTCTCACATTCTATTAGTGGGTGACACCTCCCATTAATATGTATGATATACCCTCAGTGATTGTCGATGACACAAGGCTTACTGTTGGTGGGACACATGAAGTCCCCATCTCCAGTATCTCAATGAATTAAAGGGTGGAATACACATTATGGGGGATGAGATCATGAAGGAGCCTAATCATTATGATCCCTTGCATCACAGAGGTATATTCATTTTGAAATCAAGGTTTATATCCCTTAAATGTGGCCAATTAAATGTTTATTGGGTTATTGAGGAAGCTCAAGGGTGTTTTTGGGGTTTAAGAAATTAATGAAATAAAATATGGTCCATTTTATTTTTGTAAAATAGTTTCCACATGATTAGTGAATACTGTGTGAGGCGGGAATCCAATTAGTGCAACATGGACCCCCTGGATAGTTGCACCTCACATAGATGGTGCATGGATTTTCAGACCATGTTAATTGGAACCACCATATATAGTGAAATAGCATATGGTTAGAGATCGACTTATCAGGCTACGTGATATTACTATATAACTATGTGACTTAGAACTAACTTGGGAAAAGGTAAGTTCATGATTAGCACGTGGTTTCAAAATTGTGCGGATAAACTATGCACCCTTTAAAAACTGACAATTTTTTGTTTTCTTTTAAGGATTTATGTTTCTAACTGTAATTTTTCACATTGTTATTCATACTTTTTCCCTTGTGATGAACACAAACGAAATATTCCTCCCAAGGATCAATCTCCTTCGATTCAATGATGTTTAGAGTGTAGTAAGATTTAAATTGAAGCTTATAATGTGTCTAATCCTTCTCTTGGTTCACTTTTAAGGATAAGGGTTTGTATATTTTTTTCATCTTCAAATTAATCCCCAAAACCCTCATTTTCTAGTGGATTATTTTTTAGGTATTTAAGGGGAGATAGAATCTTGATCTATGACTAAGGTTAAGGGTGTATCCATTATCAGATTCAATGTAGATGGTCTACAAATTATATCCCTTGTTTTTTTGTAAGTATTTTTGTGTTTTTGTATGATATTTCATCCCACGTGATTTTAATTTGTTAATATTTGGAATATTTGATTAAATGGTTGGTAAAAAGATTAATTTAACCCCTCTTGATCACAATGGGATGCGTTGAGGTAGACATGACTGATTTAGGGCTATAGATGGGGTGTACCAAAATTCCCATGCATGGAATACAGAAATTTAAAGTAATAATAATAATGAGGTAGATTCCATTATGAACTATGTGATATTTTAGTATGACTCAAATGAGAATATTATTGGTAATTTCTAGAATTGGATAATGGAGTAAGGTATTTTTTTTATTAATAAGAAATATTTTGATGTTGTAAAGTGATTATTCTATGTGACAAATGAAATGTATTTGTTATTCATAAGACATTTGATGAATATGAGATGATTAACATATTAAAAGGGGTACATAGTTGTGAATTGACAAATTATGTGAAATGGGTTAATTAATGGAAGTTTTATAATATTATTTATGAGTTAATGCATGTCACCAACCCCTATCATATGAGTAGGCACACTGAAGGTCATGTTGGGACCCATCATGGGGCACCATTTAAGTGGATCCCTGGTCTAGGATGTGAAAATTTTGTATCATAGATATTCATTATAAAGCCATACTATATTGGAATAGAATACATGAGATATTCAATTTTTAGGGTCTAGGAAATGAGCTCCTTCTTAAGAATATCTATCCCATGTATGAGGGAAAACTCAAAGAACTAAGGATAAAAATCGTTATTCTTAATGCATGTTTTTATGGTTAAATTATATTTCACCATTGGTTGGTTCCCTTGTTATGTGATGTAACTAATTAATGGTATTTTTCCATGAATAGAACTTCATGATTTTGTGCATTCATGCATCATTTTAGGAATATATGGAAATAGTTGGAAGCAATCATGATAGAAACACATGTGATTAGTGTTCAGGATATAATGTGTATAATGAATTTCAATTCCATGAAAATTTGTAGAATATTGTTCTAAATAAATATTCTCAAATAGATATATTAAAATTTATTAAATAATGGTCTAATAATTACTTTCAATTTAAGAGTGTAAATGAGAAAACATTTCGACAAAAACAAGTCTTGAAATGAAAATTGTGCTTAAGAGGAAATATTTTAGTTGTAATGCCGGAAAAGGTGTCCAACAAAAGGCATGTTACTATATATGTTGTTTTACCCAATGTTGATCATGGACCACAATAAAAATTGACAATAGTATTTCTACATATGTAATTATGTCCTATATGATAGTTTATGCACAATCATTTTTTATGTCTAATGGATAGCATTATTTTGTGAAAAATCATGATGTTTTATGTTATGTTCTATATACCTCGTGTTTGGAATTATAGAGAAATTACACAATGATGATGTGTGCTGGTTGGTAAACAAGAGGATATCACTGAGAATTCCCCTACGGGGAGTTAGTAACACCATATATTCATGATGATAGAGGGGAAATTTAGTTCTATGATAATTTAACTCATATCAAGAAAATGATTCAACGTGATCTAGGGTAGGTTGTGTTGAATATGTTTGAAGTGACTAGGTAGTTTTAGCTACTTCACACTCAATATTTTATTGTAGAGGTTGGACATAGAGAAGAATTGTTTTTGATTTATTCCACCTATATTTTTTTTGGCCACCTAGAGGTACATCTTAAAAAGTTATTTGAAATGGTATCTTACTTGTTGCACGGACATGAAATTTTTTTGTAGTGAATATTAGTTCATACTTAGGTGGTAGAGGGTAAGTTTTGGAAAGACTTCCAAGAAATAATTCCAGAGAAATTTCATATATACACCTAGATATAGAGGAAGGCTTCAAAGATTACAAATTTGGATTAGGGGACAATGACGGTGATGGATTGTGAGAGTTTCTTCACTGACCCATAATGCTTCGTTCCAGCATTGGAAGGATATGAGGATGATACATATGTACATTTAAGTGATGGTATGAGAAATGATATTATGTCCAAAGATAATACCATCAATTTAAATTGGTTTTATAATGTGATAGATAATTCCCCTATTTCAGATGAAAATATATATTAGGCTCCACGTGGTGGAAATGTACCCTCAATTGGATGATCTAGTGGTATATTTTTTGATATTTGGATAAACCAATTCAAGAGGTATCACAACTTCAGTTGCTATAAGGGAAGTTAGAAAAAAGATCCAACCACTCAATGTAGTAATCATGTTTTTTTCTGTCAGTGCAGAATGAATTGACATATGCATGTTCAGTGTCCCCGACCACCTGTTGGGTACCGAGCATGCAATGGGATTAGTCATGTCAAAATTTTCTGTTTAAATACTTGATAATGGGAATATATGTAAGAATTATTTTGATTCCATGTGCAAGATGGCGGTCAGTTATCACATATCAGGAAGGTTGTTGGAGCTTGACTGGTCATACTGATAGAGGTGGAGGCTGTGGTACTTAGGGTAAAGATCATCCATATTATCACAGTAGTGATGTTATAGGAACTCAAACCATGTCTTGCGGAAAATGGGTAGGTCATCTTCATGAAGTTCAACCTAACACTAGATGTGGTGTGGGTAGACCATTGACTGTCTGACGTACAATTTCGGTAGCTTTTATGCTTTATATTTCTTCATTTCATAATTGTTCTTCTCATTCAATCATTTATTATCATTTTGTGGTTTTGTTAGTCATGGTGGTGAATTGTATATGATGGGTTCTTCCGATTGAAATAATGATATAGAAGAGGGTGAATAAAAAATATCCAACAACATATGGGGGAGATCTTGGGTTTGCTGGGTGAAATTTTCAATTAGATTTGTTTTTATTGAGATTTTAGGTTTCAATTTTATATTAAAAATTTATTGGTTTGTGTTATACCAGTCCAATATAAATATTTTCTGTTTCACGGTTACACTGACATAAATTGTGGGATAATATTATGTCCACAAGGGTGAATGGGTCATTCGATCATGGTTTGAATGTTTAGATTCAATTAATTTGGTATAAATCATAACCCAAGTGGCATGTCATTTTCTAGATGATGAGGGAGTATAGAAACATGTATTTCATCCAGTGGTGGTTCAGTTACAGGATGTGTTTCTTGAGAACATTTCAGGGCAGCTACCCAATAGGGAATTTGATTTCAGGATTTCTTGCTTATTGGTGAAGAACCAGTTCTGAATCATATATAAGAATAGAATGAAAATAACTCTAGGAATATAATATTCAGTCGAAGTTATTTGAGAATAAAGGATATACTCATATGCATACATAATCATGGGGATCTTTTGTTCTATTTTGTGAGAATGATGATGGATCATTATAGTTATTTGTCGATTATTGGATGTTTAATTTTATGTAATTAAATAATAGTCTCCGTCTTCCATGGATAGATGAAATATTTGACCAGTAGATAGGTGGTTCAGCTTTCTCAATGATTGATCTAATGCCAGGATAGCATTATATGAAGGTGATATCTAATGATGTGTGACATACATCTTTTATGAGAAGTTACAGGTTGTATGATTTTGTTTTGATGTTATTTGTGTTACCGAATATGTGACTTTTGTTCATGGATTTATTGAATCGAATATTCGACACATATCAAGACCAGTTTATATTTATCTCTGTTGATGAAATCATACTGTACTCTAAAACTCATAATGTTCAAACAAAATATCTTAACACCATCCCAAGTACACTAAAGGAGAATATTCTATATACAAAGCTATCAAAATTTCTTTTCTATATTTATAGGGTATTTTTCAAAATTCAAATTACATTAGAGGAATGTGTTTTATTGGATTCATAAAAATTGAAGGTTGTCATATCTTAGGAGTAGTCCATGAATGTTTCTTATATCCATATTTTTATGAGATTTTTAGGCTATTTCCAATGTTAATAAAATACTTATCATATTTTGAACCATCCCGTTGAGGTTTTTATAAGAATACAATCATGTTTTATTGGTTTGTGGCATGTGACAATTCATTCCAATTATTAATAAAGATGTTGACTACCCCACCAATTATTATCATAACCGATTCAGGGAAAGGTTATATCATGTTTTTTGATGTGTCTAGAATGGGATTCGGGGAAGTTTTGATGCTTGTTGATCTGATTTTGTCTTATGGGACATTAATTTTGTGGAATTATGAAATTATTTATCCGGATAATGACCTTTAATTATCTACAATGGTTTATTCATTGAATTGTTTCCAAAATTAACTTTTTGGGGAGTGATTTACGATGTATAGTGATCATCAAATCCAAAAATACATATTATAAAATAATTATTTGAATCTATGGAAGTTAATATGGGTCATTTATTAAATGAATTTTGAGTATTTTTTGGTGTAAACACTAGGAATGTGTAATAGTGTTGCAGATTCGTTGATATGGATGAATCAAAATCAGAAAGATCAGTAATCTTGACCAAAGTGGAGCATGATGGTGTTGTTCACAAAGATGTATTTGGATGAGACGGATGCCCAATAACATATTATCCATGTATCATTGTCAGTTGATTCTGTGCTATGATATAGATCAAGGAGAAACAACATGAGGATTTAGAATGACCAGATTTGAGGGAAATTCATAAAGGTGAAGAGTCAACTCCGGGTGGGAATGTTTGTGAAGATGGGTTATTTTTTGTTCGTTGATGGTTTATTATTACAATGGGTATGTGAGAGGATTTGTTTCCTGATTTTCATACATATAAATGGAATGTTCATCATGGATTGACCAAAATGAATATCGATGTTTGTTGATAATATTAGTATCCAAGGATGAGGAAAGAGGTTCTATGTTTTGAGGCATGATGCCTTACATGTCAACATAGGAAGGCGGAACATCAGTGGCGGATGGGTTTGTTACATCCTTTTACAAATCCAAAATGGATCTAGGATTACATGATAATGTATTTCATAGTGGGTATTCTGAGGACACGTTTGAAGAATGATGTGATATGGGTAGTCATTGATCGGTCGACTATGGTGGATCATTTATTACAGATTTGAAAGACCATAACTGAAAACTAGTTTTTGAGATATACATTAAACATATATAAATGATTCATAAGGCGTAACGTACTATAGCTCCGATCATGATCTATGTTTGACATTGTTATTTTAGAAAGGTATAGAGAAAGTTCTTGGAATGTTGGTATTTTTTACCCCAGATTTCCACCTTCACACGGATGAGCGGTTGGAGCATACCATTCAGGTACTAGAGTAAATTTTTAGGGATTTTTTTTTTGATTTTTTGGTGAAATGTGGGAGTGGAATTTTTTTCCTGTTGAGTTTTCCAATAATAAAAGATACCATGGTATGATTCAGATGACCCACTTTTGAGGTTCTATATTGTAGATCATGTATATATCTATTGAATTGGATGGGTGATATGGAATCCACATTGTTGTAAATGAGTCTCATTTTTATGGAATTCGAAAAAATTATAATGATTTTGAAACATATTGTAATGCATCAGATTAGGAAGAAGTTGTATGATGATGGGAGCTATAGACCTCCTGAGTTTTGAGAGGTTTATCATGTGTTTCTATCGGTTATGAAAAGATTAAATCACCATATAATTTAGAAATAGTGAGTGTTGTCACCTTGTTATATGGGGAAGTTCGAAATTGTTTAGATGATTGGACCAGTGGGGTACTAATTATTTCCCCCTCTGTAATATAGTTCCATGCATGATGATTTTAATGTTTCAAAATTTTGGATGAATCACCCTAGACCATTTCATGTGGTTTTTGTTGAGGATATTGATCTTGAGGCTGATGTTTTATTTAGGATCATCTGGTTCATATCATGGATCGTATTGACAATTTCAAGGTAAGAATGATAGTGAATTTGGTTTTAGTTTTGTGGAAGCATGGTAGTGTTCTGGAAGAAAATTCTTAAATATAATCGAACATGTGGGCCAAATGGAAATGTCTCCCTTATTTACAAGATCCATGATTCATAGAAACTAGACATAACGATGATTTATTTTAATGTGGAGTGGATATTATATCCGATACATTTTAATGGTATGTTCTTGTTTAAATCATGGTTTCAAAACCATATATTTTGAAAATTAAATTATTAATCAGTTCTTGACAAATAAAGAGGGTGTTATGGTTTTTTTGTAAATGAATGAAATAAAATCCTAGGCACTATATACATGTATCATTGATGACAGTTTGTTAGTGCCCGCCGTGTGAGGTGGGAATCCAAACAGTGTGATGTAGATCGCTTTTGATAGTGTCATCTCGAATAGTTGGTGCATGGTTTGTCAAAACTTTTGAGATTCCAATGCATCCATGGGACATGGACCTCTTTGGACAATGTCATATCCCATAGTGGGTACATAGTTTTCAAATCCATGAGATATTCCCAGGTACCCATGTGATGTGGAACCCACTTAGAAATGGGAAGTCACACTGTTGGTGCATGGTTTGGAAAACCATGATGGAATATCGCATGCCCTTTAGAATGTGAGAATTTAAAATTTTCAACCTCAATATTCTATGTTTATTAGCAGATATTTACCGCTTATTGTCTCATCCAGCCTTAGTGATGGTCCTAATCATTAGATAACTCCAAATGATCAATCTCCATCAATTCAATGATGTTTGTATCTACATTGGTTAAAAAGATAAGCTTTATATGAGCCTAATATATCGCATTCTTCTATATTCTAATATTGGGCTTGTGAATTCATTTATCTTATTAGAAATCCCTAAAAAAATCTTTTTATGGTGGATCACAGGTTAGGGCTTGAAAGGGTTATTAAATCTATAACTAAAGATAAGTATATTGGTGTGTTCATCATCAGATTAGAGATAGGTGGTCTACAATTTATATCCTATCATTTTTTATTGATTTGTGCATATGTCGTAATGATATTTCATCCCTCATGATATATAATGGTTGAATATTGTAATACTTTGTTGAATGGTTGGTTAAATGATGATCTAAGCACATCATTGTATACAATTATATAGACTGAGGCTCCAAAGTATGTGTAAGTTTTTTTTTGAAAAGTTCAACCATTGTTAGGTATGGATGATGAAAAAATTCTTTATATATAGTAATCGATCCACATAGGTCATATTATAAAAATTGTAATTCCTAGCCCATGGAATATGTGATGGAGATGAATTTATAAATTAAAACATTATAACTGATTAAATTGAAACAATTTTTTAAATTTCTCAGGTATATATTGTAAACTAATGAAACCTGAGTTTTCTATTGTTTAACATTCGATTTATTTATTATGTCCATGAAATATCTTTCTTGAAATGATATTTTTTAGAAACCATTTGTGGTGTCCAACTATGTTGTACTGACACACTTATTAGGCAGTCGTTTGTTACCCTAGATTCACAGGTGGTAGAAAGTTAGGACAATGGAAAATTCCCTACGCTAGGGAGTTAAATTGGGATTGGGATTTGAGTATATAATTATCTAGAATTGGATTATGGACCAATATTTTGTATTTGGAATATTGCCTTTATTTTTTGTTTCTATTATTTTTAGCATTAATTGTATTACATGACATTTTAATGATTGGGTCTTGGTTTTCACCCTATTTGGGAAGTGATTTGGAATGCATGATTGTGGTTTATTTATTCTTGTTTCATTTATTTCATATGTTATTTATATTTTTCATACTATATTATAGAGGGTATAGACTCCCCATGTGACTTGTAATACCATTGATTCTAGTCAGAAACTTCAATAATATTGGAAGGCCTTCCTGAGGACATGTGATGAATTATCTCAGGCCACCTATTTAATGGATCAAAGGATGGGGAGCTTCTACTGTCAACAACATAGGTTTAATGATATGGTAGAGTATGGAGTTAGGAATATGTAAGAATGAAAGGGATTATTGGAAAATGGATTCATCTATTTTCATTATGTTTTTTAAATAATGGAGACAAGATCACACCATGGTATTTATGGCCCCTATGATCTGATGCATAAACCCTTATGTTAAATGATCCTTATAAATGATTGTATATTAGATATGAGGTAAGGACCTAGAAAATGAACATGCATTGTTCTTATTTGATAATTTTATTCCAATGGGTAGACCATGGGAATTGTTTAAACAATTTAAATTATAAAATATAATTTATTAATGTAATGTATTTCATATTCATGGACTTTGAGTGTCTAACAATTTGTTGTCAATATAGGAATGACTCCAAGTTGATGTACTAATGACATTTATAGTGAATATGTTATTTATGATATGAAAATAGATTGATATAGATTATATATTGACATAGATGAATAATAGGAGATGGAACTCTGATATTTTATTGTATGATAATGTAGACGATTGAGGGGTCCAATTCAGACTTAGTGAAGAAAAGATTTATTGATGATGGTGGAGATAAATTACTGTTTGATCCATGCTGTAAGGGACAAATTGTTTTCATTGGTTTTGACAATGTAATTTGTAGTAGTGAGGCACTGGTGGGTATTTATATTAATGTATGGCATGGAGTTGGTTTTATTCTGGGGTGATTTCACATACTTGTTACAAGATTGTTTTATTGAATTGACCAAGAAAACGGCTAGAAATCAGTAGATTATTAACCATTGATATGAGAGTTCTATCATGTTGGATTTGAGATATGTTTTAGTAACCTTATTCAATGTTCTTAAAACATGATTCAAGATGATGAATCCATGATGAGGATTTTGGTGGATAATGTATATCTAGATTTCTAGGGCAAAGTCACCCCATTTTTGTGTCATCTTATCTTGAGGAATTGGTGAGTCCGAGGCTATTCATCTAATTTCAAAATATATCGGTAAATTATAAGAGTGATGTAATGAATATTACAAGTTATGAATAGATCTGGTCTAGAGTACACAATTTCATAAATAGATAAAAATTTGGTCCTCTAGGGATTGGATCCAACCTTCATCTTCTAATTGTTTTACGCGTGGAGAGTCATATACATATTCCAAGGGAAGTGATGCATGTTTTTCATGTCTAGGTTGTAGTCATAAATTATTAGAGTTATCATCATTTTGGAATACTCCGAAGTCCCCATGTGTTCTATTTCTGGTTACTCTATTGTGGTTGTATCTAATAAGGAAGAATTAGTAGGGTGTCTACGTTTGGGATCAGTAGATTAGATATTGGGTCAGAAGGGGATAACCCTATGATTATCCTCCTCCTAAGATATAGTATTGTAGTGGTGGAGGTAATATTCAATGGGTCTAGTGAGTCCATGTATAATATTTTGGTTAGATACATTCTTTTGAATTTATAGTGTGAGGAGAGATATATGTCATTCAAGGTACTATTTTACAGCTTTATACATGGGTGTATGATTTGATTAATTTTCGAACTATCCATTTCATCATACCACATTACCTTTTCCATCCACTGTTTATTAATTTAGAGATGGATAAATGTTATATTTAAAATGACTAATCTAGATGGGGGTCGTGATGAATTTTATGCAGTATAGAAATATTTTGATCAATTGATGAGGTATTACCAATCATGGGGAGGCATAGTTTGTTTACATATAAATCCATACCACATCATCTTTGGAACAAAATGGTTGTATTCCATACTATATATTTTGTATTACATTAGTGGTATGGTTGTATTCTATTATGGTGAAGGAGTTTATGTAGTGTTTTATGGATATCGATACCCTAAGAATGGTCATTAGATTTTTATTCCCTTTGAATCCTTGATGGATGAGCTGATGCGGAGTTATTATGAGGTTAAACAATTGGTTCTTCCAACTAATGTTGAAGAGTACCTTGATGTAAGTCTTATGACAGTTTTTGTGTAAGCCCCTCAACTGAAGATATTTTATAGAATCAATTATTAGTGAATAATTTTTTTAAACATGATTTCTATGTATATGATTATTTAAATTGAGTTTTCAGAGTTACATGTAAAACATGATGATCTATTACAGAAGATATTTATTCTTCTAAGTGTATGACCCTAGGGTGCACTATTTTTGATTGTGATTAAGGATAATGGAATTATTCTTATTTGAATAAATTATCATATCTTAAAAAATGTAATGAGGATCAAATAGTATTTTATTTCATGGATTGATGATTAATTTTATTTTTTGAAATGAACAATATTGTTTTCAATTATTGATCTATGATGAGGATATCATTATACACATGAGAAAGATGAGGATGTTCCAAATAAAACATTTTGATGTCATTTTGAATATTATGAGTTGATTATGATGTTTTTTAATATGAAGATTGATCTAGTCGTGTTCATAATATTGATGAATGCAATGTTTAGGGAGTTCATGTATATGACTATAGTGGACCTCATTAATGATACAATTTTTTCAACTTGTGTCTAATGAATAAAATGAAAAAATTATACGTTCAATTTTTAGAATTCTTCGTCATCAACTACTATTTGGGATGTTTTTTAATTTTTGAGTTCTAGAATGATTATTTTTTTTCAGGGGGAATAGAGTGTTCCCGATACGATTAGTTGTTTATCCATAAAAAATAGTCATAGTTAGCAGATTGTAACATCCAAAAATTGTAGAATATATGAATATTTTACTTTGTATTAGAAGGTAATAAGGTAGGTATATTGATGGTTTTCTATTAGGATTCTGGTAAATTGAAATATTTCACAATAAATACTTAGGAATTATTATGGATTGACTATTTTTTGTATATTAATGAGTACCATAAATAGAGTTGGTTAGTGCTCTGGATTTTCATCTTCCAGAAGAGAGAATTATGCTTGGATTTTTTATTCATCATTAATTTTTTGGGTTGTGACCTGATGATGTATAGTTTATTCACTATTTATCTATCCTAGTAGTCCCATGCCTATTAGAATAACTATTCCACCCACTATTTCATGATGTAAGTTGCAATGTTTTTATAGGTTTTTTGGGTGTATTACCTCATCGATGTGAAATTCTTGTGTTTTACCAAAACTAATTTTATGTGGTATGACTTATTATAGTGGGGAATAATCATGTGAGAATGATAATTGATGGAATTAATAAATGATTAAGATTCAATGATTTTGGAGAAACATTGAAAGTGAAATTATTAAGCTACTTTATTGATAAGGTTGTCACGTTTTTTTGTTTTATAATAATTTATGTTTTACGAGAGAGTGATGTAAGGATTTTCAGTGATGAATATTATAATGGGTGAGGTAGGAGTATGAATTTTTCCATTTAATATGATAGTATAGTAGAAATTAGGTATGTAACTCTGGGATTTATAGATAGTATACATAAAGGTGGAGGTGTAAGGTGTCCGAGATGTTATTGGTCATGTACCAAATGATTAGTATGGGGATAGACAACACCATGTTTCAATCATGAGATGATTTTATTTCCAATGTAAATGAAAGGTATTGTTTTCAATGAGTTTTATGTATCACCCATAGTGGTACATCATCGTGTGAAAAATATTTATTTGGCACTGAGATGTTAGTTTTAGTGGGTATGATAGAAGAGATTTGTTGTAGAGATTTTTTCTTAATATTGGGCTTTCCCTAAAGTGAAGCTCAAGGTTCACGTTCAAAATGGTTTTTAGGGAAGATATATATTACTCAATGTATGTGGTTGAAATATCGATGGAATTAATTACTAGTATATATTGATCATAGTGATGACTGGATGGTATGTGGTTTATAGATCATATTTTAAAAAGATAACATTATTTTATAATGGATAATGAGTGGATATGAGTAGAGGTTTTTTCGTGGAAGTACCCGTAGTAGGTGGTGAGGCACCATAGACACCCAAGGGTGATCATATCTAATGAAAATCAATTTTCGACAAAAAATAGTGGGGAGATTTATACATAATTCAGTCTGGTAACAATTTTCCTATACAAATACATTTAATCTGCAGATAGACGGTCAACTAAAGTGGAAAATTTAGAATATTCAAATAATTTTTCATTATTATGTCATTTAAATGGGATATATTTGGACAAGAAAAAATCATTTTTTAGTGTTTTATTTTAAAAAAATTATTTTTCATACATATATTAGTATGGAACAGTTTTTAATTTTTAATACCAACCATACTATTCATTATTTTAATGGATTGGGGACAAAGGGTAAGTAATTATCATTATATTATAGATATAGTATAAGATAGAGAGTGAACATGTGATACATGAGAAGATTAAATTTCCACATTATATTTATAAATATGATTCTAATAATAGGGGGATACCTCTTGGGTTTTATGTTGGAGATCATATATTTTGAAAGCTTATACACATCATGGGATTTTAAAGCGTGTTCAGGGGAGTAAAATTTCTCCCTAGTTGGTCAGACTTTTGAATATTTATCTTGGTTTTCGTACATGATGTATAAAACTTATCATCCCAACAATTCGTGGTAGGATATATTATGTCATTAATGTCCACAACCTCTCTATTATCTTCATGACTATTCTCACATCATTAATAAGGTAGATATTAATTTTGATGATGATGCAACATTCGGGGAACGCCTTATGGAGATAAAATACCTCTAGGATAAGGCTTTTCATTGGTGTTCATTTACAATGGTTCCTGTATTGTGGCCAGAAAATAACATTGAGAAAATACCATGTAATTTTTTTATAGAAATTCTATTAGTACGCTATGTTTTATTCTATTTAACTCTTCTATTATGTAACAATTTTTTGTATGTTAATGTATTCATGGATTATGAAATGGTTTTATATTTTTAATGTGTGTTTCTAATGTTTCACTCATTTGAGGGAAATATTTCCTGGGATAGTGTTTTGTAGTTGTTTTTTATGATTTCTTGTCTTCAGAGTGGTTTTATTATTGGGTGGTTGAGATATTTTTATTGTATGATTAATTGAAAGGTGTATCAAGGGGTGGTTACATAAAAAGAACCTTTATCAATCCTTATCTAATTGATGGGTTATAAATTATACATTTTGAGAATGGTTTGAGAGGTTTATTATCTAAGAAAATCGACAATGATTGCCATTGTGATAGATAATTTAGGGCATTTCAGGTTCCATGACGTGGTTTTAAAAAAATTATAAATAAAATGGGAAAATGGAATGAGGAACTAAAAAAAATTGATATCTATAATGTGGAGTCATGTGCTGTTACATATTGACCCTAGCTTGGTTCTAGTGGATCCTTCATAATCATGGGGTCCAGATAGATGGGATTCTTGTATACTACATTTTTTAGCATGGATGTGTCTTGGATGTAGGATATGTTGTAGGTCCTAGATTTTTTGTAGAGTGTTTTAGGGTGGAGAAAGGATTCTACAATGTAGAAATATTCACGATACATATAAATAATGGTGTAACCATGAAATTGTGGTTAGGCTAAGATGTATATTCTATGCTGGAAAAGGAATGTTTTAGTATAGTTCATAAGTATGTGTGTCCCTAGATCCATTTTTACCGAATATTATTCTCATTTCTTAGAGGAAGAATTTAATAAGGTGGTTGATATTTTTTTCCTTGAGTTCCAATATAAAATACCACATTTAATAGATTTTACATCTTTTTCCTATATTATTAGTCAATATATAAATACCCCTATTCCCATCAAATCTCTTGTGCACATTATTTTTCTGATCAATCACTAGCAGCCCAAGAGTGTCTTTCGAATTATCTACATCCCCCATTTTATATGGATCAAGAATTTCGTTACCTAGATCAATTCAAATAAATTATAAGTACATTATACAATTATTTATCCCATGATTTAGCATTGTTTGACCTTCTTTCCTCTAAATTCATCTGGCCATGTTTTGGAAATTCATATACATTGTTATAATTTTGATTTAGTGGTAGTTTTTTGTTGTGGTTGTGGTGGGGAATCCCAGTTGGGATGTCATCTCTAAACGAATAAGTGGTTGAGGATCCACAATTTGGATCCATTCAGATATAAGGAACATTGATTCCATTTAGGTGGTTGATTCCCAAAAACCCCAAATTTGTTTTAAATCATAATGAAATAATTATTTATCTTATTTGGATAGTATTTCAATTAACCAAAAAATTATAGATCCTGATTACTAATGACATCCTATAGTGATCGATTTCAGTTCTTTGATACTAGGAGAACTATTTGTCTCTTTACTTGAATGATTGTGTATTATCTGTGATACTATTGTAATCAACTTTTTATTATGGGGTTTGTATATTTATATCAATGTAAAATGATATTTAATATAATCTCAGAAGTTTTTTTGAATAAAGAAAAAAAGGAAATATTTATTAAGTTAGGTGTAACTTTTAAATCAACAGAGATCAAATTGATGAAAATTAAATGATTAATTGAGGTTGTTATTCCAAGAGTTAAAGGATTTTATTATTAAGAATAAACTATAATTATTTTAATGATATTGACAATGAAAAATATTTTAATTAATTTTTTCCCTTATATATTAATAATGCTATAAATTTATATAAGTTCTATTAAAATATATTTTAGTTGGAAGTTATAGCTAAAGATTTAGGTTTCCTATAGTTGGATACTATTAATTAAGAATTTTTTAACTCCATAATTATAAAAACTAGACTATGTGACATGGGTTATTTTATATTGGAACTCGAGGGAATACATTTCAACCCCATTATTTAATTCTTCCTCTAAGAAATAAGAAGAATATTTGATAAAAATGGATCTAGGGCCACAACATACTTATGATATACACTACTACACTCCTTTCCGAACATGGAATCTACATCATAGCCTAACCACAATTGTGTAGTTACACCATTATTTAGATGTAAATTAAAAATTTCTACATTTTATAATCCCATCTTCACACTAAAACACTCAAAAAAAATCTAGGACCTACAACACATCCTATATCCAAGACACTTCCATGCGCAAAAATGAAGTATACATGAATACCCTCTATGTGGACCCCATGATTATGAAGGATCCACTAGCACCAATCTAGGCTCAATATGTAATAGCACATGCCTCCACATTGTAGATATGAAATGTTTTTCAGTTCCTCAATCCATTTTCCCATTTTCATTACTATTTCCTTAAACCCACTTCATGGAACCCACAACACCCTAAATTAACCATCACAAAGGCTATCAGTATCGATTTACATAGATAACATACCTCTCAAACCATTCTATTAATGTATAATTTATAACCAATAAATTAGAGAAGGAATGATAAATGTGTGTTCTAATTAACCACCCATTGATACACCTCTCATGAATCATACAACACAAATATCTCAACCACCACATAATCAGACCACTAAGTAATAATGAAATTATAAAAAAACAATTACAAAACACTATCCTAGGGAATATTTCCCTCAAATGAGTTCAATATGTCCACCATTCACTAAAATTTCAATCCATTTCTTAATCCATGAATACTTTAACTTACAAAAAAATTGGTACATAATAGAAGAGTTGAATAGAAAACAATAGAGCGTACTAATAGAATTTCCATAACAAAATTACTTGGTATCTGCTCCATGATAATCTCAAACCACAATACAAGAACAATTGTAAAATAACACCAATGAAAAGCCTTATCCTAGAGGTATTTTATCTCAATAAGGTGTTTCCCGAATGATCCATCATCATCCAAATCAACATCTCCTTAGTTAATGATGTGAGACTAATCATGAAGATAATAAAGAAGCAGTGCACATTAATGACATCATGTATTCAACCATGAATTTGGGAAAGGTAAATTTGATACAACATGTTGGAAACACAAGAGAAAAAATCAAAACACCCACCTAATAGGGAGAAATATTACTCACCTGAACAAGCTTTAAAATCCCATTATGTTTACTAAGTATTAAAAATATATGATCTCCATCATAAAACGCTAGAGGTCTCCCCCTATCATTAGAATCATATTTAGGATGATAATGTGGAACTTTCATCCTCTCATGTATCAAATGTTCCATCTCTGTCATATACTATAACTATTATATAATGAGAATTACTGACGCTTTCTCCCCAATCCAGTAAAATAGTGAATAATATGGTTGGTATTAAAAATTAAAAATAGTTACATACTAATATATGTTTGAAAATTAATTTTTTTTATGAAAAATATAAAAAAATTATGTGTCTTGTCTAAATATATCCTATTTCTATGACATAGGAAAGAAAAATTATTTGAATAGTCTACATTTTCTACATTAGTTGACCGTCTATCTGCAGATTAAATTCATTTCTCTAGGAAAATTGTTACCAAATTGAATTATGTATAAATATCCCCACTATTTTTGTCAAAAAATGATTTTCCTTAGATGTGATCACCATTGGGAGTCTATGGTGCCTCACCACCTAATATAGGTACTTCCACAACAAAACCTCTACTCATATCGACTCATTAACCATTATAAAATAAAGTTATTTCGCCAAAATATTCATTATAAACCACATACCATCCAATCATCACTGTTATCAATGTATACTAGTAATTAATTGCATTTTTATTTGAAGACACTTATATTGATTAATATATATCTTCCAGAAAAAACCATTTTGAACGTGAACCTCAAGCTTAACATTGTAAAAATCCAAAAATTAGGACAAAACTCTACAACTAATATCTTCTATAATATCCCCTAAAACTAACCTCTTAGTGCCAAATAAAAAATTTTCACACGATTATGTACTACTATGGGTGATATAAGAAACTCATGGAAAAATATCTCTTGCATTTAGATTGGAAAAAAATAATCCAATGATTAAAACATGGTGTGGTATAACCTCATACCAATCATTAGGTACAAGACCAATAATATCTCAGACACTCTAGACCTCCACATCTATGTATACTATCTATAAATTCCATAGTTACATCCCTATTGTCTACTAACCTATCATATTAAATGGACTATCTCATACTCCGTCCTTACCCATTACAAATTTGTTACTAAAAATACTTCCATCACTCTCCTGGAAAATGTATATTTTTTGTAAAACAGAACAACATGAAATCCTTATCAATAAAATAGCTGCATAATTTCACATTCAATGTGTATTAAAAATCATTGAATCTTAATCATATATTAATTTCCTCAACTATAATTCTCAAATTTTTATGCGCCAAAATGATAAGACATACCACATACTATTATTTTTGGTAGAAAACTAAAATTTCACATAGAAGTGGTAATACCCCCCAAACACATAGAAAAACATTGAAACGTCCATCTTGAGATCATTGAATGAATAGTTATTCTAATAGGTATGGGACTACTAGGATAGATATATAATGAATAACATGTAACTCATTTGGACACAACCAAAAATATACATGTGGAGTCAATAAAAACACCAAGCATAATTCTCTCTTCTGGGAGATGAAAATCCGGAGCACTAACCAACTCTCCTTCCGGTACCTAATATTTTACAAAAAGTAGTCAATCCATAAAAATTCCTAATTCATTATAGTTAAATATTTCAATTTACCTGAATCCTTATAAAATTCTCCAATAAACCTCCCTTATTATGATTTAATACCAAGTAAACTATTAATATATACTACAATTCCGGTAGGTACCAATGTGATGACTATTATTATTCTTTCTGGATCAAAAACTAATCCTCTCTGGAACACTCTATTCCCCATGAAAGAAAAATAAACATCCTAGAACTCAAAATATTTTAACATCCCAAATAACTGTTGAGGATGAAGATTTCTAAAAATTGATCGTATAGGTTTCTTATTGTATTCCTCATACACGAGATGAAAAAATGGTATCATTAATGAGGTCCATTATGATCATATACATAAAATACCTAAACATTGCATTCATCAAACTTATGAACACAACTAGATCACTAATCACATCTAACAACATATCAATCAACTCATAATTTTTATAATGAAATTGAAATGATTTATTAGAAACATCCTCCTCTTTCACATGTATATAACGATATCCTCATCGTAGATCTATTATTGATAACATTATTTATCATTTCAGCTGATAAAATTAATCATTAATACATGAAATAATATATTGTTTGAACCTCATTACATTTTTTAAATATGATAATTTATTCAAAGAAGAATAATTCCATCTTCCACAATCACAAACAAATCTAGTCAACCCTAGGGTGATACACATAGAAGAATATAACTCTTCTGTAATATATCATCATGTTTTATGTGTAGCTCTCAAAACTCAATTTAAATAATCATATACAAAAAAATCCTGATTTAAAAAACTTATCACTGCTACTTGATTCCAATAAAATATCTTCAGTTGAGGGGTTTACACAAAAACCTCCATAGGACTTACATCAAGGTTATATTCAAAATTAGTTTCAAGAACCATTGGTAGAACCTCAAAATAACTCTGCATCAGCTCAACCATCAAGGATGCAAAGGGAAGAACACTCAAATGACCCATCTCAGGGTATATATAGACATAAAAAACAAAATAAACTCCATCACCATCATAGAATACTACCATCCCACTAAAGTAATTCAAAATAGGTTGTATGGAATACAACTAATCCATTCAAATGATGATGTGGTATGGTGGTATTTGTAAACAAAATATGCCTCCCCAATATTGCTAATACTTCATCAATAAGATGAATATATTTTCATACTGCATAAAATTCATCATGACCCCCATCTAGAATAGTATTTTTAAATGGAACATAGAGGCATCTGTAAATTAATACCCAGTGGATGGAAAAGGTATTGTGGTATGATGAAATGGGTTGTTATAAAAGCAATCAAATCATACACCATTTAGAAAAATGGAAAATAATACCTTGAAGGACATATATCTCTCATTACAATAGAAATTCTAATGAATTAATCTAACCAAAAATTATACATGGACTCACTATCCCCAAAGAATACCACCTCCACCAAAACACTATTATCTCATAGGAGGAGGAGAATCTCAGGTTTATCACCTTCCGACCCAATCTCCAATCTACTGATCCTAAAAGGAGACACCCTACTGATTCTTCCTTATTAGATACAACCATAATAGAGTAACAAGATATGGAACACTTGGGGACATTAGTGTACTCATAATGGATGAGAACTCTTATCATTTATTTGTACAACCTAGACATGGAAATCATCCATCAGTTCCCTTGGAATATGTCTAAGACCCTACACCCTCAAATCAATTAGAAGATGATGATTTGAATCAACCCCCAGCGGACCAAATTTTTATCTGTTTATGAAATTGTGTACTCTGGACCAGATCTATTCCTGACTAGTAATATTCATTACATCACTCTCATAATTTCTTCATTTATTTAGAAATCTTATGAATATATTATGATCTCACTAACACATCAAGATAAGACGACACAAAAATGGGGTGACATGGCACTAGAAATCTTGATAAAAAGTATCCTTCAAAATCCTCCTAATGGATTAATCATCTTGAAACATTTTTGAAGAACATAGTAGAATGTTACTAAAAAAATATCTCATATCCAACTTGATAGTACTCTCATATCAAAGGATAATAATATACTATTGTCTAGACGTTTTCTTGGTCAATGAATAAAAAAAATCTTGTATCAAGTATGAATTACCCCAGAAGAAATCCAACTCAATGCCTTCCATGAATATAAATACCCACCAATGACTCACTTCTGAAAATTATATTGTCAGAACAAATGAAAACCATTTCTCCCTTAGATGATGGATCAAACTGCAATTTATCTCAACCTTCATCAATAAATCTTCTTTCACTATGTCTGAATTGGACCCCTCAACCTTCTACATTATCATACACGAAAATATCAGTGTTTTGTCCCATATTATTCATCTATTTTAATATATTATATATACATCTATTATCACATCCTAAAGAACATATTATATATAAATTTCATGAGTACATCATATTTGTTCCATGCCTATATTGAGAACAAATTGTTAGACACTTAACGTCCAGGAATATGAAATAAATTACATTAGTAATTATATTTTATAAAATCAATAGTATAAAATATTCCCATGGTCTACCCATCAGAATCACAGTCTCAAAGAAGAATGATCCATGTTAATTTTATAGGTCCTTACATCATATCTAATATCAAATCATTTAGATGTATCATTAATCATAAGGGATTATGAATCAGATCATAGGGGGGCTAAATACCATGCTGTCATCTAGTCTCCATTATTTAAAACACTTAATAAAAATAGATAAATCCATTTTCCAACAATCCCTTTCACTCTTACCTATTCCAAACTCAATACTCTACCTTATCATTAAACCTATTTCGTTGACAGTAGAAGGTCCCCATCCTAGGATCCATTAAATAGGTGGCCTGATATGAATCATCACATGACCTCAGGAAGGCCTTCACATATTATTGAGGTTTATAAATAGAATCAATGGTATAACAAGTCACATGGGGAGACTATACCCTCTATAATAGAGTAATAAAAAAATAAATAACGTATTAAATAAATGAAACAATAATCAATAAACCATAATCATGCATTCTAAATCACTTCCCAAATAGGTTACAAACCAAGACCAAATCACAAATATGTCGTGTCATATTAATAGTGCTAAAAATAATGGTAACCCAAAAATAAATGAAATCTTCTAAATCCAATAGATTGGTCCATACTTTAATTATATATCATCTTACAATCGAATCCCAAGCCCAATTTAACTCCCTAGTGTAGGGAATTTTCCCTTGTCCTACACTGCAACCACCTATGAATCAAGGGTACCAAACAGATGCCTAATAAGTGTGTGATTACAACATAGTTGGACACCACAAATGGTGTCTAAAAACATCAAGCATAGAAAGATAGTTCATGGAAGTAATAAATAAATCAATAATTAAACAAAACAAAACTCAAGTTCCATTAGTTTCCAATATAAACCTGATCTATTTTAAGAATTGTTTCAATTTCTTCTGTTATAATGTTTTCATTTATAAATTCTTCTCCATCACATATTCCAAGGGATAGGCATTACATTTTTTATAATATGACCTATGCTAATCGATTACTATATGTAAGGAATCTCTTCATCTTCCATACCTAAATATGGATGAACATTTCAGAAGCAAAACATTACACATACCTTGGAGCCTCAATCCATGTAGTTACATACAATGATGTGTTTAGATCATCATTTAACCGACCATTTTAAAAAATTTACAATATTCAACAAATAAATATAGTAAGGGATGAAATATCATAACCACATGTACACAAATCTAAAAAAGGATGGGATATAAATTTTAGACCACCTACCTATAATCTGATGATGAATAAACCCGAATACTTATCTTTAGTGATAGATTTAATAACCCCTTCAATCCTCAACTATGAACCCCCATACAAAGTGTTTTTTAGGGATTTATAATAAGATAAATGAATTCATAAGACCGAAATTCGAATATATAAGAATGGGATTGATTAGGCTCACCCAAAGCTTCTATTTTCATCCAACGTCGATACAAACATCATTGAATTGAAGGAGATTGATCATTTGGAGTAATCTAAAGATTAGGTTCATCTTAAAGGCCTGATGAGACAATACGGGGATAAATATCTACTAATAAACATATAATCCTGAGGTGGGAAATTGTAAATTCTCACTTTATAAAGGGCATGCGGTATTGCTGCATGGTTTTCCAAACCATGCACTAAGAGTGTGACTTCCCATATCTATGTGGGTTCCACATCAGATGGGTACCTGGGAATATCACATGGATTGGAAAACTATGTACCAACTATGGGATATGACATTGTCCAAGGAGGTCCACGTCCCATGGATGCATGGGAATGTCAAAAGGGTTGACAAACCAAGCACCAACTATACAAGGTGCCACTATCAAAAGGGATCTACATCACACTGTTTGGATTCCCACCTCACACGGTGGGCACTAATAGACTTTCATCCATGAAACATGTACATAGTGGCTAGGATTTACTTTCATTCATGTCCTAAACCCAGATAAAACCCTCATTATTCATCAAGCACTAATTAATAATTTAATTTTCAAAATATAAGGCATTAAAACCATGATTTAAACAAGAACATACCATTAAAATGTATGCAATATACCATCGACTCCACATTTAAATAAATATTCTTCATGTATAGTTTCTATGAATCATGGATCTTTTAAATTATTGATACATTTCCCTTAGTCCCTCATGTCCGATTCTATTTAATAATTTTCTTCCAGAACATTACCATGCTTCCACAAAACTAAAACCAAATGCACTATCATTCTTAACATGAACATGTCAATACACTCCATGATATGAAACTAATGATCCTCAAAAGAAACATCAGCCTCAAGATCAATATCCTCAACAAAAACCACATGATATGAGCTAGGTTGATTCTACTAAAATTTTGAAACATTAAAATCATCATGTGTGGCCCTATATTGTAGTAAGAGAAACAATCAGTACCCCACTTGTCCAATCCTCCCCATAATTACGAACTTCCCCATATAACTAGTTGAAAACATTCACAATATTTAATTATATGGTGAGACAACCTTTGCATCACCAATATAAACACATGATAACCCACTAAAAACTAAGGACGTCTATAAATCTTATCATCATAAAACTTCTTCCGGATCTGATGCATTAAAATATGTTTCAAAATCATTAGAATTTGTTCTAAAGCCAACAGAATAAGACTCAGTTACAACTACATGAATTCTATATCACCCATCAAATTCAAAAGATATATACATGTTCTACCATATAGAACCTCAATGTGGGCTAGATGAATCATACCATGGTGACTATTATTATTTGAAAACTAAATAGGATCAAAATTCCAATCCAATATTTCACCAAAATATCTGAAAACCCCTAAACGTGTCCTCTAGTACCAGAATGGTATGCTCCAACTGCTCTTCTGTGTGCAGGTGGAAATCTGGGTAAAAAATACCTGCATTCCAAGCACCCTCTGTAGACCATGCCAAAAGTATAATTTCAAACAGGGATCATGATCGGAAACTATTGTAGGTTAAACCCTAGGAAGCATTTCTATATGATTAATTTATAGCTCAGCAACCTGTTTTCAGTTATGGTCTCCCAAATTGGAAATTAATGATCCACTATAGTCGACCAATCAATGTCTACCCATATCACAACATTTTTCAATGGTTTCCATAGAAAACACACTATGAAATACATTATCATGTAATCTTACATCCTTTATGGAATGAGAAGAGGATGTAACAAACTAATCAGCCCATGATGTTCAGCCTTCCCATGTTGACATGTAAGGAATCTTTCCATAAAACATGGGACCTCTTTCATCATCCATGGACACTAATATTATCAACAAACATTGAAGTTGATTTTGGTAAATCCAAGATGAAAATTCCATTCATATGCATGAAAATCAATAAACAATGCCTCTCACATACCCATTGGAATAATAAACCATCAACGAACACAAAAGATCCCATCTTTACAAACATTCCCACCAAGAGTTGACTCTTCACCTTTAAGACATTCCATTATATCCAGTCATTCTAAATTCTCATATTGTTCCTTCGTGTTCTATATCATAGCATGGAATCACTGCCAATGAAACATGGTTAATATGTCATTGGGAATCCTTCTCATCCAAATAACTTTGTAAACAACACCACCATCATCCACTTTGATCTAGATTACTGATCTTCATGATACTATGAGAACACTTCGTCACTTTACTTGAATGATGGTGTATTATCTATGATAGTATGGTAATCAACTACTTATTATGGGGTTAGTATATTTATTTCAACATAAAATGGTATGTAATATAATCTTTGAATTTTTTTTGTCTAAAGAGAAAAAATGGAAAATTTATTAAGTCAGGTGTTCCTTTTAATTAAATAGAGATCAAATTGATGAAAATTAAATTAATAATTGAAGTTTATATTCAATTATTTAATGAAATTTATTATTAATATTAATCTATAATTATTTTAATGATATTGAGAATAAAAATTATGTTAATTAAATATTGTTCCTTATAGATTAATAATGCTATAAATTTCTATAAGGTGTGTCAAAAATAATTTTAGTTGGAAGTTACAGCTAATGATTTAGTTTTCCTATAGTTGGTTCCTATGAATTATTAATATTTTAACTAAATACTAAAAAAAATACTATTGTTAAATCTAGGTCTTTCAAATCTATAGTTCTATTTCATATAAATGCCGAATTCCTTAATTTTTTGTTTGTAATAACATGTTTTATCTGAAGGTTATATATCATATTATATATCCTTGAATAACCTATGGAATATTTTTCTTGGTTTTTTAAAATTTGGATTCATTAGATTCTTGCCTTACTATGTGATGTGATTTGATTCGAGAATGGATGATGAAAAAGGTGTAGAGATTCTCGATTTTGTTGTATCATTTGAAACATATTTTGGATATATTTTTTTCAATATACACATGGGTTTGGGGGATGAAAATATAGATAATGTAATTACATGAAACTAATCAAACTCAATGTTTTTACTAATATTGATGATTTATAGATAATGAATCTATTAATTAGTCAACATTCATGACGTTTATTTATTCTTCACTCTTTTCCCCATAGTGTGATATTCCAAGTAGATCATAGTTGTATATTGTTTATGGTAGCATAAAGTATCTTTTTCATGTATCTAGAGTATTTTATGTTTTGATATGTTTTTAAAAAATACAGGTAAAATGGTGTTGGTGTTGCTAGAATTAATATAAGGTGAAATTGATAAATTTTAGATTCATTTTGGATTAATACATGGGAGAACGCTCTACAATGTGATTGTTGTTGAAAAGTGTTACATGGAATTATGTTTTAAATTATTGTATAATTAATTAATTTACTAACTGTAATTTAATAAAATTAAATAAATAATTTAATATAAATCATATAAATTATTTGGTGCTTATAGGATATATATTCCAAACTAATTGAAGTATTGTATTTACGTGTTGGTAGCTATATTTGAATCGAGGTATTGGTTATTACAATTTCATTTTAGTGGTCTATATTATATATTTTATGTTTTGTGGATTAATATGCTACCACACCCATGTCTTTTTGGGTGACTAACAGAAATTAGACTCTAGGACTGCATTTTCCCCTACATTATATGAATAATTACCCTCTCTTCTCCAATTTATTTTATTTCTAGATTATGAACATTTATGAAAGGTGGTTATTCACAAAATATATGATTTTAGAGGTGTGTAATGGATTTCAGTTTAGAGGGAAGATTCTCAAACCACAACAGTTCATTACATTTTCTTTTTCAACATCTTCCCACACTATTCATCCCTCAAATAATAATTACTACATTTTCATGTAAATATTAAAATTTAATATTAGTAATATAAAATCATTTATAAATCCCTTTTCTCATCACAACTTATTAATTTTAATTTAACTATTATCTTAATAATTGGAGCTAACCTATTCTGTGGATATTTAGTTTTTATTTTCCATTACCTTCTTCAATGATGATCTTAAAACTACAATTATTGTTTAATAATATAATCAAAAGTATATGATACGTTATTTTATTTCCCCACACGAATATATTCACATAATATTGAATAAAATGAATAAAATTTTATACGGTTGGAGAAACCCAATAAATAATCTATCCATTTATCAAGAATTTCTTCATTAAATGAAACATCCATAGGTTAGAAAACTGAAAGTAATAATTGAGAATTAATACATATATAATATAATGAATAACATTTTATTCAACTTATAGTGTTTCATTATAAATTTATAAGAGAATATATAATAATACACAATTAATCTGACCATGGAATGAATGCTCCTAAGAAAATGAAATTGGAAATTATAACTAACGAGAACTCATATAAATGAATGTGAGAAAATTATAATAAATATATTATAAGTTTAAAAGGATATAATTTAATTATTTCATGAATATAATCTGAATATCCCTGACAATTAATTGAATGTGAATAACAGATCTAGAAATAATTTAATGGATCTCTCTAAACTACAATATTTCTCTTTGGTAAAGATTCACATCTCGTTAGCTCATTTTATCTTTGAATTATTCATATATACTTATCCAATATTATCTATATATGTCCCAAATATATATATATATATATATATCTTGATTAATATTTAATTGAATAAAAATTCATGTTTTATAAAGGTTACCTTCTCAATTACTCTTGATTAAAAAACTCGATTAAAGTGAACTTTTCTATTACCAACCTATTTAAAAGTACACATCATAAAATATTTTATCGATTTTACATATTCTAAATTCAGTCATTTTATCATTTAATTATTTTCAGTCCATTTATGGTATTATTGATGTAATTATTCACTTATCCTCTCTCAAAATTACTTATTATTTTGCATTATATTTTTCTAATCTTCCCCAATTTTTAAATTTCCTTACCATTACTTTTCATGTGTTAAATTTTATTGGGAAAATATATAAATGATATATTATTATTTATTAATTATTAACATAAATTAATTTTTTAAATACCTTATTTTAGTGACACAACTTTGATAAACCTTTTTGTTATCCCATTTGACATGACTACAAAATCCATTCCATTCCATGAGTAACCCTTATGATAATTCCTTGTGATTGATTTGTTTATGTGGAGCACATATAAATGTATATGTTATTATGGGTGTTCTATGATAACACTCTTATTATTTTCATAATTTTTAGTCAAATTATTTTGTATTTATGGGATTAGGGAGTACGCTTTTTCCATTATCGTACTATGTCCACCATGTGATGTTATATGGTTTGTTATCCTTGAATCATGATTATGTCATGATATATGATTCAACCACAATCATTTATATTCATGAGCATATGATTATTTGGTAAAAATTTTCTACCTTTATTTATTTATTCATGATCCATTCCTTTTATGAAGTCATTTTATTCATTTATACTCAATCTATTTGATTCATTTCCATATTTACCCCCTAATTGAGATTTTTAGTTCCCCCCATTTTTTTCATGTATTTCTCAGGTTATCCTATGAAGTTATCAAATCTCAAAGGATGATTATATATATCACTATCGGCATTAGTAATAATATTTTCTATTCTATTATTAGATCATATTATTATGTACATAATCATTCTATGACAATATACTTTTTAATACGTGATTTGTATTTGATCGATAATTATGGATTAAATCATTAAAAAATATGCATAAAAGTCTAGGATCACAATTGGTGATCTAAGATGATGATATGTTTATTTTTAGGTATTATTACTATAAAAAATAACTAACAACCATATGGATAAATCTATCACCATGGATATATTATATTGAATCCTACAGAATCAAAAGTTGTGATATACATTTCATTTATAATTTTATCATTACATGTTCATAGTTTATTTTTTAAATTCACATTAGTTTAGTATTCATGCACATATTTTTTTATATTTTCCTTATTTAATTGTGGAAAATATGAGAATCTTTTCCAATAACAAATGTGTTTGGAATTTTTGGGAGAATTATAATGATATGAAAAACTAAATAGGAATGGGAGTCAAAACATTATGAAAGTATTTTCTCAACTGGATCGTGATATTAATAATGACATAAATAATGTATAATTAACTCCTTATATAAAATATCATGTTTCATTTAATTATTTATGTCACAATGGCCTCCAAAAAATATTGATTCATTTAATCACATCAACAATGAATAGTAGATTTACATCATTGAAATTATATTTTATATCATCAATTGTTCTGAAGAAGATAAAGTCTTGTGGGGGGTCTACCATATTGTTGGGGAATATAATATGTGTTGGACTATGATAACTATAATGTTTTATAAAGAGTAAATTAATTCTCATTAATGGTATGCATTGAAAAATATTTATTTATAAAAATATTTTCCCCAAACACTTCCTCTTCACATGGAGAGGTTATTCCTTATAATAACGAAAAAGGATGATGAGTCTATTGTGATGTAAGAGGAAAACATTAATGGTTATCAAGTAATTCCTATGTATTTTCATTAATATATAAGTCATGATGGATTGATTTATTAAGGGAATTAATAAAAATATAAAAAAATCTATGATGATTAGAAACACTGAAATTAATGATGATATTGGATTCACTTTAGGTTGATATATAGATTTTACACTATATGGGTTCTCATGGGATAAGATATAAAAAATAGAAAATTTATTTTAATATGTGTGGATTAATTGATCAATCGGGTGGAGGTAAGAAACCCTTGCATTGCAAGTGTTAAATATGTATGGAAATTGATCTCATGATCTTTCTGAAGGTAACTAAGAGGTACATAAAATATGGAAAAAATGTGAATTTTTTTAATAACTATAAAAGGTATGTGCATAAGAACAAAAATAAAGAAGAAGAAGGTATGGTTTAAATCAATCCTTATTCTTAGCATAGTGTATCAAAAAAATAACTCATATATTATATGTGGAACTACTGTAATCCAAGGGTTTTCAAAGATAGTCAATGAGAACTGTATCTGAGGGATCATGGAAGATAATATTCAATAAGTACAGATGATGTGGATCATGAAAATGATATTTCAAAATATATTATATTCATTCATTCATTAATATATAATTATCATTTTTAATAGGGTTCTACACATTCATTTATATCAAGTAAATTCATGTTGACCAATTTAACGATCCCCTCAAAATATTGATGTTATGTTCTCCATGAGATTTTAAAATTTAGATATAATCTATATTAAATTATATAAATCCCCAATGGTCAATTTTTGAGAACTAATATTTTTTGAAAATCACACATTTACATCCATTGGTGGAGATTGATTTTATATTTGGTAAGACTGGGATATCTTTATATATGGCCAACATCAATAGTCAGGGGAGGGAGATCACTCTTCCCATATAAAGGAATCCTCCAACTATATACATGTATATGGACAAGGATAAGTGTCCACTAATATTTTCATCTAGATCATGGATAGTATTTTCATATGAGAACGATTGTCTAACTCAAATTATTTACAGGATGTAGTGGATAATTACTAAAGACATCTCCATTGTGGGGGGGTACCTTGATGTGTACCTTGATGAATTTAAAGGTCTTTATCATGAGAGATATTTTGATATCTTAATTTACTATATACATTTATCTCTTCCTATATCATATAATATATATATGATGTCCAATAAAGAGTTTTAATAACTAATGATGTTGTAATAGTATAGTTTATTTAAGTGTTGTATTCCAAACAGTTCTTTTATATGGAGTTCACTAGTAATTATTATTATGTAGAATTATGGATCAAAGCATCTATTTATTTATTGACTTGAGATAAAAATAATGATGAGGAAAAAGTATCACATACCACTGATAGATGACTTATTTTATCAAATAAGTGGTTCAATGTATTTACCTATGGTTGAACATTGTCCCAGATATAACCAATTAAAATATTTCTAGGAATATATTTCAAAAAAGTAATGGAAAATTTAAGTTCATTATTATTCCCTATAGACTCAGGAATTATCTCAAAATATTCATCAACTTAATGAATATAGTCCTTAGAGATTACCTTATCATATTGGTAGATGTATTTGTAGATGAGACTTTTTTAATCTCCAAGAGAAAGATATATCAATAGAATCATTTTAATAATATGGAATAGACATTTTATGGGAATATTATATAAAAAGAACAGTAATTGCGTGTTCAATAAGGTATAGTTATACATCATATGGAATTTTATTATAAATGAAGGTATATTTTTATACCCGTATAAGACAAAAAAAATTGAGAAGTGTCCCAAACCATCAATGGAAAATTAAATCCATTTCATTCCATGTCAAGATGGGTATTATTGACGATTTGTGAGGAAGTTTTCATGAGTTTAAACAGAAAAAACAATTTTACTTGAATTAGCGTAATTTATGTTTTAGTAGTAATAATGTAGAGATGTTCAGTGTATTAAAAATAGAGTCATATCATAGAACCAACACTAACACTACCCTCAATAATGGAATTCATTTTCATATAAAATGATATATCAAAGAAGGGATTAGTTTGTGTAATGATGCAAAATGATACAGTAATAGAATTCACCTTAGGGCACCAAAAAGTACTTGGGAAAAAAACCTACATATGAACACATAGATGGAAGCTATGATATTCAAGTTGAATATATGGTAGTATTATATATATATGATGATTTGTGGGATATATATAGGTCATAAGGGACTTGAATATATTTTCACATAGAAGGACCATAATATACACTAGTGAAGATGGATAAAACTCATCAAGTACAATGATTATTTAATCAATGACAATCCAGGTAATGAGAAGAAAGTGAAAGATTCTGTAGGTATGAAGGATCAGAAAACATTATCGATGATATGAATTATGAATTATTTAACACTCATCGACTTTAAAATGATAGAAATTTGTATCATAAAAGATGGTAAATCATCATTACATCCCCAAATTATTTTTCAAAAATTCATTTTAGATTTGATAAATGATTCACAAGATGTTGGTGTAGAGGTTAAGTTGAAAATAGAATCTATAAAGAAAGTGTAATCAATAGTTATCAATATTGATGAAGAATGGTTCATATGATTTGGGTCATGCATATTTATATCATAATTTCATGAAATAAAGAGGGAGTGTTTTTTTGATGAAAATAGATTGAACCTCTCTACCCATCTGGAGATCCCAATTTTGTATTGATACCCTAAAGATAAATATTGGTGGGAAAATATTAAAAATAATATCAATGAATATAGTTAAATGTATACGGAATGTGAAAAAGTGGTGTATGAAAGACAAATTCATAATGTTATGATACAACAATTACCCATACTTAGATGGAAATTTTAAAAAATCACCGTTAACAACGTCACATGACCTGAGTATAAATGTAAAGGGAATAATTCATTTGTTTTGTTATAAACTGTCTTATAAATAAAAAAAATTATAATAGAGGTGAATTATAACTCAATCAACATTCATGGATAAAAATCAAATAACATACGAGGTTCAATTGAGTTCCATTATCGATTATATTCGATCAAAATATGAGATTTATAATCACACACAAGAATAGCATCCAACATTCAATAAAAACTATATTAAAATTCATTACGGTTTAGCATCCCTAAACTGATTCCCATTCCTTGTGTATTATCTAATAATTTGAAAATATGTAAATAAAATTATCGATTTACTTCAATGGATGATAAAGATAAAATGTTTCTATGATTTATATTTTATAAAATAATATTTCTCACTCATTAATCTAAACAGCAATATAATAATACCTTTTTGATAAAAGATTAAAAACACCCTCCTGTTGGGATGAAGTTCGTGAAAATAAGATGTTGTGACATGAAATGGTCAAGATAATAGTAGAATAAGTGAATTTTAATTTCCAATTAATTTGGGATATCAAATGTGAACAGAAGATATGATTATAAAATCATAAAAATGTCATGAAGATTGAGGATATGGAGAATTTATTCCTCCACATATCTCCATGGAAGTGATTCATGAGATTTTAGTGGAAGGAATAGTCCTGAATAATGTATATTTTCCCCATTGAGATTAATGATCACATAAAAGATATGTCACATTTACTTTATCTTCCAATGATCATAATGAAAGTACATGTTGTTTTCCATAAATCCCTCTTGTATATTTTTATATCACATCCCTCACATGTAATGAATTTACTGGCGGGGGGGGGGGGGGGGGTAGTGTGAAAATTATCTCTCTTATATAGACAAATGAGAGAAAATCATGGACTATAGATATAAGTTTCTATGTAACAAAAATACTGACCTACTAAATGTACAATAAAGGAACAATAAATATTATGAGGCAACATGGGAAGTAGACTTTGCGGTGAAGGATATGTACCCTCACATGACATCAATATAGCATATAAAATTAAATTTCACGGGTGTAATTTTATAAGAGGGGATGAATATAACTCCTAAAATATTCTTATATATTTAAAATATAATTTTCATAAAAAATATTTAATTATCATAAAAATAATATTTTTACATTCCACAAGAACATTTTAGGTCATAGGTTGAGATGATCATTTATAGCCCTAAATAGTAAAAGGTTAAAAACAGAATATGAAACTAAAAACATTATATTCCATTATATATAAATATTGAATTTAGTTTTCAATCATACATAATATTAATCTAAATTTTGAAATGGTAAGACTAACCAAAAATAAATAAATTAAAATGTAAATATTTGGTTCTTATAGATCCCCATGAATCATCCCACACATTAAAATCGCAATAAAAATAGAGATTTAGTAATACAATATACATCTTTGAAACCATAATGAACCATCATTGGTATTGAACAGAATAACAAAGAATAGTAATGATGGTTTATTTATAAGGAAATACAATATTAAGAATTTAATTTTGTTATTTAATATATCTATTTTACATTGTTTAATACAAAATTTAGTGGTTATAGTTTTTGGTTACATCACCATGTTTAAATGTTTGTTAGGATAATGTAACAGAAATTTTTTATCATTTTTATAGAATAACACTATAATAACATAAAATATGATTTATTTGGATTCATTAAATTAAAATTTATTTAATGTAATAATATTTTAAATTTATATTAAAATGGTAATATATTTTTATGAAACCCAAAGATGTTTTAAAATTGTAATAATGTTTATTTTTGTATTAAATTGTAAATTCCCATTAATATAATGATTTATTTTAAATTGAAAATTTCATTGTAATTTGATTATTTTTCTGGATCAAATTTAATTTTGGGGATCAATGCATTAAAAGAATCATAGTCTATGTTTTTTTAATTTCTTATAGAAACATTTTTGGGGTGAAAATGTGAAGATACTATAGCTAAGAAATTCAAATACTCTTAAAAAATTGTCATTATATTATCTTTATTTAAAATTTATTTAAAAATATTTTTATAAAATAAATTAATATACTTATAAAATGAATAAGCTTTAACATGTAGAAACCCATTAAAAGAATCTAGTAACACCATCAATTATAACTGTTAAAAATTAGTTTTTATGAGTTATACTCATACCATATTTATAGTTGTTTTTATAAATTTTATAAATTTAATCGTGTAAAAAGGATTGAATATTTAGAATTATTTGGGCCAAATTAGTGAATAATTTTAATTTCATTTTTATAAATAAGAATAATTTCCATGGTAAAAAATGGTTACCAACGTATACGTAAAATAATGTTGTGGGATAAATATAAATGGTAAAATAATAATATTCGTTAATATACTGACTAAAATTGGTGGTTGATGTATTGAACAACCTTAACCATCATTATCTTCATTAATTATAAACAAAATTATTTTAAATTAATTCCTCCCCAATCTATGAAGCTTTAATGAAAAAATATTCATTACTTAATCAAATAAAACTAACCCACTTCATGTTTAAATACCACCCTTAAAAACGCCTCATCATCACTAAATTTAGACCATAGATCATTAAAAATCTATACCAAAACCTCTCAATCCCACTCTACCCATGTCTATTTGTAGATGGTATCACTATAATACCTACTTCAAGAACCTTCTAGGGTACCTCAAGGATGTAATATATAAGAGGTAAAATACTGAATCTTCCACTTCTAATTTTATTTATTCTTCATCATTATCGTCACCTTAGACATCCATAAAATAACTATAACCATAGTATAATTTATACAATGGAATTTTATTTTTATAGTTAAATATCTTATATAAATCCCTTTTATCATCAAATCATAATCAAAGACATTAAACCATTGTTCAAATTAAAAAGTTACCAATATCTCGGGATATTGAGTTTTCATTTACCCTTACTTCCTTAAAGGATGGTAATAAAAAATGTTACTATTAAATAAAATTATAGAATGATTATTATTACTTATTTTATGTCTTGTAACAATTATATATACACAATATTAAATAAAACCGAACTAGTTAGAAATGGTTGGAGATTAACCAAAAGGAACTACTATTTATATTTATCATTTTTGTTAAATAAATAATACCAATATAAAATAAAATGATATATGGGAGTATTTATACAAATGGAAGTCAATTGATACAATTTTATTCCACGTATACAGTATTATTCCCATTTTACAAGAAAATCCAAAATTATACACAGTTGAATAGACCATGGAACCATGAAACGAATGCTCCCATAAAAATGAAGTATAACAATATAACTCACTAAAATTACCATTAACACACATAATAAAATTATAATAAATCAAATATGTATTTTATAGTTTTTGAATTTATTGACAAATGAATCTAATTTTAATATGTAATAAATTAAGTGAAACTGTAAAATGTATTTAGACATAAGGTAAGTGATCTGTCTAAACCTCTATTTTTTCTTTAGGTTATTCTTTACTACTCATAGGAGAAAATTATCTCCAAATTATTCTTATATGCCTATAATATATTTTGTAAATAAGTCCCAAAAATATATATTTATCTCAATTCATCTTTATTTTATGTGTAATCCAATTTATCAAAAGATTCCATTCTTAATAACACATTCAATGAAAAACAAATTAAATTGAACATATGTAATTCTTTCCCATTTCTATGTACACTCCATTAAATGTTTTAATACACCAATATTTTATAAAATATTTAATTTTACCATTAATTGAAATTTTATTTCATTTATGATTTTATTTAAATAATTATAACTTTATATTTTATATATACAATGTATTTTTTCACAAAAATCATGCTTAGGTGTTATATTTGTAAAATTATCATACCACTAATTACCATGTTTCACATTAACATAGAGATAATTATTTTGGGTCCATTATTATTTTTTTATTATTATTATAAAAGAATTAATTAAATTCATTCTTTAATGGATTCCATTATGATTATCCTTTTGTTTATCCCTTATGATAGGATTACAAAACACATTTATTTAAATGGGTAACCATTGTGATTATTTATTATGTCTAGTTTCTGTGGAATACACATGCATGTATATGTTATGATAGGTGATCCCAAATTTTTCACTAATTAATTGAGTAATTTTTAGTTCCACAAGATGTTAATTATTTTATTAGGGAGTAATCATATACCATTATTGGATCTTTCCAAAATGAGATATTATTTTGGTAGTTTTCCTTATCACGTGATTTTTTCATTCTACTTTTTCTTCCACATTACTTTATTTTAATGATCATATGATTATTTTTTCAATATGATTTTCCTCTTTTTATTATTTCATGTTCCTTGGATTTTATGTATTTATGTTATTTTTTTTACTCATTTCCCTTCCTCCTTTTCCCAGTTTACTCCATTTATAAGATTTTTATTTGCCCCTTTTAGGGATTCTTTTCCCAGTTTATCCAATGTATTTACATGAGATAAAAATGACGTTATATATCATTAAGGGTATATATTGAAAAGTTATTTTTATTATATATTCAATTTTTATTATTATTTTCTTATTCTTTTATACACACTAAACATTTAGATCCTTGTTTTTAATTTGATGTATAATTATGATTAAAATCAAGTAATTATTTTAGTAAATAGAAAGGTTGTCTATAAGGGTCATACATAGAATATTGATTTGGTCACCCCTAGTATATATGATTTTTTAGGAATATAAATGGAGGATAGATTTTCGAATTGGTATTAATAGCATATAGTTTTTTAAGAGCTGTTTGGGATTCATGGGCATGGTATACTTTTTAATTATAGTACTTGTAGTTTTATTTCAGTTCTTTTAATAATATATGACATGTAATTAATATACATTGTTTTTCTTTTATATGTATATGAACATGGGCTTATTGGTGTATCATTATTATATATCCTTTCATCATGTCCTATTAGTGGGTAATTCTACCTAACTATTTGTATGATATAACCTCAGTCATAGTCACCTAACTTGGGACTACTATAAGAGGAACATAATAGGTTAGGTTCCCTATTAATTCAATAGAATTTTTACTTTTTTATATAATTATTTTAATTTTCTCTTTGCTTTTATTAATAATGAATTTAATTCATACCATATTTTCTATAGAATCCTAAAAGGAAAATGAAAATATGTCAATGTGAGTACCCATTCCTCTTATATTTTTATCATTTCAAAAATTCATTTTCAATTAAAATTTCCTAATTCATATTTTAATGTCATAAAAATTATTTTCATGAATTATTTAATTCATATAACTTTTAACTACTAACCAAATATCATATATTCTATTAAAAATGAATCAACCATTCATTTAGTGTATAGACTATCATGTCTATAAAGCAATGACATCATTTTCACCACCCCCGCTATTCATTAATTACATGGATGAAATTTAGGAATAAATTTTTTATATTTTTATTATAATTATAATCAATATAAAAAATTATAATCAATGTTCTTCCCATCTCATTCATCATGAAATGTAAACATTGAACATTTGTGTTGCAAAGTAATGCATCAATAAAGAAATGTATCACATTTTTAATCATTCTCAAAATGAAATTATTTAATCACTATTAATATATTATTAAACTCTATTAATGTAACTAAATAAAAACATTAATATTCCATATTTATAATATTTTTCTCAAAAGAAACAATATTCATAATAATATTCATATAATAATTTATTATCTGTTTATTCTTGGGTCATTTTGGCCACAAACATGAACCATGATGTAAACTAAAATCTTGGAGAATTTAAAACATTAATATATATAATATATTATATAAATTATTAAATAATGTTATTATTATTGACTTTGAATTTTGAAAATAACAATAAACTCATTCAATATGATATCACAACATATTAGAAAAAACACGTGAAAGGAGTTTATCACCACGTTGATATTGAAGTATCGAAAAAATGATAAAATGAATTTAAATCATTTTAAACATCTATAATGAATCATTTATAATTCCTTGAATGATATTATATTCATTTACTATAGGATATGAATTATTAGCAACAAAAAATATCACAAAACTGTTACAAAATGATAATGACTATTTAGAAATGATAATTAAAATGGATAATGACTAACTATTATACATATAATAAAATTATATAAATAACGTCTATAATTATTATTAATTTATAATAACTTTCTGAAATAATTTTATAAGATAGTAATATTTCTTAAAATTAGGTCATACCACATTCATAAAAATCTAGACAAAAGGATTGTATTATTTATCTCATATTTGATTTCATAAGGATTCATCCTAATTATTCAAAATATTTTTTGATATTTTGTTTCATGTGACTAATAAATTAATTTAATTAAATTAACATTAATAATGAGTTTTGATGATCCATATCATATGTATTTATTAAATTAATTTATATTTAAATAATTCCATGCTAGTAATGTTTTTTATTAACTCAAATCCTTTCATTGAGTTATAATGCATTATATTAAAGCCCAATAAAAAAAGATTGGTTTCATTAATATTTTGAATATATTTCATGGTACATAATCATCATATATTTTAGGAAAATAAATATTATTTAATTTAATTTCCCTTAATAGATTTCAGTCCCATGATCTTTATCGTTTTTTATATTAATTTTCATCATCTTTAATGATGGTTTTCTGTCATTGTCCCCATTTATATTATAATAAATGATCTAATTAACTATTATAAACCTTATTTTGTGATATCCCGTGTGTCTTCAATTTTTTTAATTTCTTTTAAAAATTACTACTTTTTCCGAATTTAATGATGATGGTTTTCGATAAAGATATTTTGAAATATTAAAAATGAATTTCTATAATTTCAATTAATTTGTTTATATTCCACAAAAAATCTTCTTTGATAAATATTTTATATATTAAAAGGAATGTAATTGATTATTATTCTTTTATGAATTAAATCTTTAGTGAAATAAATTCAAATTTTTAAAATTTATTTCTCAATGAAATAATAACTTTATGTTTTTTGTTACAATTTTAAAAATATATTCAATAATACTCAAGAATGGTTTAGCAAATAAAAACACATATATATGCCTTATTTCTCATTTAATATGAAATATTATCCACATATGATACAAAATTTTAAAAGAAATTATTTAACGTTATTTAAAAATATATTAATTTTACAATTTATTTAATATATCATATAATTTCTTATTTCTAGACATATTTTTCTAAAACTACTATTAAAATATTTTTCATATATGTCATTCTCCATTGGTAAATATTAATTTAGATCATGGATATTCATTTATTAATATGATCCACATTATTTACTAGGATAATATTTTTAATTAATTATTCAAAAATATATAAAATGATTCATCGCCTCATTCATGACCAACTATCCACTGGGAGTAGGCATGTCATCTCTTCTAATTCATTTTAATTTTGACAACTTCGTATTTCTTACAACTAATTGATGGTTATTCATTATAATTATATCAATTTATTGATTTGGAAAATTATTTTTTAATATTTAAACCCTCTATAAATATTATGTAGATTCAATATGATTTATTATCTTGATGGAAGGTTATTAACCGATAATGTTAATAATTGTCATTAGATACCACTTTTTTCCAATGGAATATCTTGTAATGATTATTTATGTCAATTTGAATTATTTTATTTTGTAAAAACATTTTAAAATGTTATTAATTGTTTTTCATTCCATATGATAATTATGGAGTGATTAATGGATCCCACATTCCTGCTAATGGGTCTTTATGATGGGTTGAATGAAACCCGTTTTTTTTTTAAATTTTCGTATGATACAATGAATTATTGAAATAATAATGTACATGTAAGTGTGGATGAATGATTTGAGGGGTCATATATTTCCCACAAATTCAATGGATGAATTATTATATCACATGATAAAGGGATTTATGGGAATAATTTAATTTCTCAGAAGCATGGGTGTATGTGTATTACTCAAAAAGATTATTTGTAATTTTTTTTAATTTTTGTGCCACATTTTTGTGGCATATTGAATTTTTTCAATCATAGATATCATTTAATGACTAATATTTATACAATTTTTTTGATTTAGAATACTTTTTTTATGAGTGGATCTATAATCTATTTTATTTTTGTCTATCCTTATTATATATCCAGATTATACTAATATGGTCATCATATACTAACTTATGATCATTATTTATTATCACTTATTTTTAACCATACAGAAAATCTAGTGTTACCCATTTTTATGTTTTTTCCAAGTTATTATGTTAGTGTAACCTATTGGAAGATTAAAATGGATTATTGTATGGTTTGATTATAAAGATATGATAACATGTTATTTTAAATAATATTCAATTTTAATTGAACCTTAATTTCACCAATACAATAGTTTCTAATTATTGAATTACATTATTATGATATATGTTTCTATTGTATATTTTTAGAATTATTGATCATCTCAGAATGTATCGTTTATTAATCATAAAATTTGTTTTTACCAACACCATGTGTTTAGGTCATGGAAGAATAAGTTGGTATTAGTGAAGGATGTATTCATATTTTATAATTTTAAAAAAATTAGTTAAAACCAAATGGATATGTTAATGGGATATGACTATATACTAGATCACAACCCCATGATTTAATAATGAATATAATTTTTTATTTTTTTTGGAAATAAACATTGTTTCTAGATACTACATGTAGAGACAAGTTCTAGCTCATAAGAAACTATAGATTATAACCTAGAGAAAAAAATGTTGGATATTAAATTAATCATCACCTATTTCATAACCAAGATTCTAGGTAGAAAATATTGTTTTTTCCACTCCCATGGTATGTAATATAGTTAGATCACATATCTACTGATGAACTATTACCAATTATTTCATTATCATTTTATGTAGTTTGATGAATCAATGTAATAAGAAAATGATTCTCTTAAAATATTTTTGAACAAATAATGTCATAGGGGTAACCAATGTTATTATATTTCAATGATGATGGTGGTATTTGGTAAGTAATATTCAGATAAATGGTTTCATATTATTATTTTTAGATACTATAATAACTAAACTGGTTCTAATATTTGGTTGAAACACAACCAATAAAATGGGGAAGAGAAATATATATCTAAAAGTCAATTTTCCTAATAATTCCAAGTGGGACTGAAAATAAATTATTTATAATCATCTGATAAACCTAGTATACTAAAAATTGTGGGTTCTATAATCATATCTATGATATTTAGTGTAATATCTTAATAGAAAATATATATTTATATTCGTATATATTATTAGTAATGATAAATAAGTAAAGATGATATAATGATATATTATAACGATTATTATTATTATGTAAAACATCAATGGATTATTTTTGATAATTTTTATATGGTTTATAAACATATATTTTTTTGGATAATATTGAAACATGGTTTTTTTTGAAATATTTATATTTTTGTTTTGATTATTATTTAGGAAAAAATGATTGAGTTATGGATAACCATATTCTTCTAAAGGATGATTGATTTTTAGAAAATTGATATTTTTTATTCCAGTTACCATGGTTTTTTATATTGGGGTTGTCTCTCACAGTCCCATAGCTCCATCTCCAATAATTCTTATTCAGTGATGGATTCATCCCAAGAACACTCCTCTCCACCGTAAAGGGGATGAAATTCCATCCTTCATCTTTATTAAATTCTAGGTCTGATCCCATTCATTAATTCTCGAACACATATTTTCTTCCACCTTTCCTAGCCACCATGATTTCCTAGAATGTTCTAGATCTCAATGATTAATCACCTTATCAAGAGAATCATAATATACAGTTAATATAGGCTTTATGTCATTTGAATTGTACATTGGATTATTGGTTCAAGCAACATTTTCCTATAGTTTGTTTTATATACTATTCATTTATATCATTTAGTCTTCAATAATTATTGATTGTTGTCATCCTTTAAAAATGTTGCATAAAGATGTTTTTTAGAGAGTGGATTTCTCTTTACTAAGTGTGGATCTCTATTATCTAGAAATTTACATCACCTCTACATTTTCAGTTGGTCATATGATTTTTACATGAAAAGTAATTCTCCATCCATGTTATTTTTTACAATCATTCTTGAACTCCTTTTTAATTTCAAAAATCCATCCATTATTCATATTATTGGGAATTAAGGTGGTCATTATCTATTCATTGATGTCTAAAAAACACTATATGTTATCCAATATCTCCTAGTATTTATTTCAATGTTGATGTGTTCAATATTCCTATGGAGTGGGGTTGTATTTTGGTGGGGGTGAGGATTCCTCAACAAAAATATGGTCATTTTTTTGTTTTGGAATGATTTTTTATTGTCCTCATAACATTTAGGACATCTTGTTTCAACATGTCTACACCAATATAAGGGGGACCATGATTGACCATTATTTCACCCAAAGCATTCGAATACACCCAATGTTGATTAGAAGGGTAATAATGATTTACTATCTAATGATAAAACCTAACAAGAGGAAATAACCATGAATATTGGCCCAATGATTTTAGATATCATTTATTGATTCTTAAGTGACATTGGTACGTAAATTTTGGAAAATAAAATCATTTATGAAAAATGATGAATTGGGATTGATTTATATACTGGCTCCTTAAATACAATCATCAGTACACGAAACAGAACATACTATGGACATAAAATTCAAAAGGGTAATGGTTTATTAGAAATATAAGATACAAGAGTGTGGAACCCATCTGATTTCATTGAACTGCAAAATTATGTTATTATAATGAAATATGGGAATGTTGACTAGATGATGGTTAGGAATTGGTAAAGTTGAAGAAGGACCAACCCAACTATTAAAGTTAGAAATATATTTGATAGTTTCAATATGGAGGCACCAGGTAAGGAGAATATGGACTCAACTCTAGAAATGATGGGCATAGAAATTCCATGACCAGTGAATAATCTCAATGAAGGGCATAGACATTTTGAGGAAGAGTAAAAAGATTATAAATCTAGCTTAGTCTCTGTTTATAGTGCATGGTTTATACATGGTATAGGACTAAAAATGCCAATGAAAAAGAAGGAGATGAAGTAAAAATAGGATTTTGGTAGTCGCATTATGATTTATGGAAGAAACCCAAAAGGGAATACAAATTACTCAAACATACCTAAAATATTCTATAATAGGTCATCCATGAATCTAATGGATTATAAAAGGATTGATGTTCCATATAAAAGTGACCATATATAAAAAAATGTTTTCAAACATTCAAAAAGATAATCAAATGTTTATGCGTGGGGTTTATAAGAAGAATAATCTTAATTTTTATACTAGAGTAGAATGAATCAATATGTAGTATAATATTTTAGAAATAAATGACAGTCCAGGAGATCCCAACCATGATTTGGTGGTTCCCCATAAGAAGGATCTTGATGATCATAAGGGGGAAAGAAGTTAGGTTAAAAAATAATGTTATGTAATAAGACCTCATCATACACACTAAGGATGAAATAATGGTTGAGACTCTCAAGAATGATGGTTCAAAATGTGATGATGAAAGGTTTTATATTAGAATGACTCATGTTTCAAAAAAATTAGTGGTGTTAGTGAATCATTTAGAATGATCATATATTGATAAGAGGTTTACAGAAAATGAATACAAAAAACGAGGATTACCTTCAAATAGGGGATAAAATGGCCTGCCATTTTCAATATCCTGTCAAGGATGGCCATAGAATGATAGACTCTACTTACAAATGGAGTTCATATTGGGATAAAACATATGGTAATCTCAAACTAGAATTAAATTATTTTAAAATATGTTTTTCTACTATAAGTAATTTTTTACTCATGTGGTCTCACAATTTTTCATAAGTGTATTTAATAAAATGTTAATTTTTAAAAACCTTGGTTTTTTTAATAATCTAATATAAAATATTACCCATGCTTTTATTATCTTATCACATTTTTGGATTATGAAATATATTAAAATTTGTGTGATTTTGTGAACTAGTTATTAAATATATTCCTTGATATTTAACAATAATATAGTTTGTTTTTTTATTATTGTCTTAGAGATTCAAATGGTTTTAGGAATGGTAAGATATAGATAATATATGATTATTTTATATACATACAGGGGTATATGATTGTGTGAAATATTAATGTATTATGTGAATAAATAAGTAATTGATATGTACCAATAGAGTAAGGAAGATATAATATAGGAAGTTATACACTAGATTATTGAACTTTTATGATTATCTGCACCTCCATTATTTACTGGGTATTGAATAAATGAATGGGGCCATAATTTAAAATATAATATATATTGTTACGTACCATGATATTGGACCATCTAAATTAACACATTATTTAACAAATTCTGTAACACCCAACACTGAAAAAACAAAAAAGAAGAATAAAAATAAGCAATAAATATATAAATTTAATAAATAATATAGTTATTATAAGATAAAAATATATAAATTAGTTAATATAATTACATATTTTTTTGTGATTAGTATTTTCAAATGGATTCTTTTCTAAGAACCATTAAAAAAGGGTATTGTATTTTACCTTATCAAATTAAATTAATTATATTTGAAATGTTATTATATTTGGTAATTTTATATGAAATAAGATTAAAGAAGATTGATTTATATAATATTATTTTTTAATAAATTAGTTTTTTCATTTTATATTTTATTATAATTTAAATAGAATATTTATATATATAATAATTTTAATTTAAAAAATTTGCATTATTATTGAATCTATCATGTAATTATTATGTTAATTTTAATTTTTTTATTATTGATTTAAGGATAATATTGAAAAAATATTTTTTAACAAAAAATTTAAATTTGAAGACTTTGTAGTAATATATGGGATACATAATAGACTTTAAAATCATTTCATAGAACAATTATGTATATGTGGTGTATATATATAATATTATAACTCCCCTTATGATTTTATAAAATATATAATTAAAAAATTATGATAAAAAATGATACTTTCAAATATTATAGAAAATTTTATTCATTTCATTTAATTAAATATTATTATGGAGAAATTCATTTTTCAACTATATCAAAAGGAGTCATAACATTTATATGATTTTTAATCTCATAATTTATTTCACAAGATTAATATACATTTAAATGGTTGCCCAATGCATAAAACATAAAATAAAAAATGAATGTTTTCTAGAAGCATGCTTTTTATGTTTTACATGTGATAAGGATAAAATTAAGTTTTCATTGGATAGAAATTGTTTCTCATTAAAATAATTCAGTTTTTATAATACTTATATATAAATTATATATTGAGGGTTATATTCATTTTAATATATACAAATAAATTACATGTGTAAATATTTATTAACGTAGTAAATCCAAAAAATGTAAATGTAATTTTTTTAATAGTAAATGAAATAAACAATTTTAAAAAAATGTAAGAAAATAACTTTTGTGGGAATTATTGACTTCTTATCATCCTAAATCCAATAGTATCAATTTTTAAGTCTTTTTATCCTGTGAAATATTTTCTCAATTAATATAATGTTGAAATATTTAAAAAATTTCCATTATCACCATTTTTAAAATTCGAAAATAATCACTTCGTTATGATCACCCTAACAATTATGTTTGATCTTTAAATAATTTCTTTTTTCATCATTTATATTCTTATCCATTTTCCATGATCCTATGGTAACGATAAACCATAGTAAGGTCTCAAATTTTAAACAATTCTTCAATGATAAAGCAATGATTTAAATGTTACTAATAATTTTTTATAACCTCTTTTCCTATATACATTATTTTTTAAATTATAATTTCTTTGTGTAAATATAAATAAATAATAACATGTTTGATATGAAATATAATTTTTATATTTGAATAATTATTTAAACCAATTTCTATTTTTAATTCTAAAAAAGGAAAATTTCATTCGCTTGTTATGATGACTACCAAATCCATAAACTAAAAAAGTATATCATTCTAACTGCATCTCTCAATTAATTTTAAATTTTAAATTCATTAAATCGTATTAAACATGTAATATAATAATTATTATCAATAGATAAATAATTATCGCGTGAATTTCCCTCTCATTTATCTAGAAAAGAAAATTTTAACCATTCATGCCATGGACTAGGTAATCTATAAATTAACATATATAAATTTTTATTTAGATTAATTTTAAAAAAAAATTAAATTATGATCCAAAACCATTATACTATGTATATATTATCATAATTCACCAATAATAATGATATTATTCTAAAACAACAACTATTATTATCATAATCATCAATAAAATTATTTTACGTTCTAAATTTAGTCAGTTTGACAAACAACTTGAACAATGACGTAAAAAAATATTCATTGATGAAAATTATAAATTTAATATATAAAATATATTATATAAATAATTACACAAATTTTTTAATTTTTTCTATTATTTTATCAACAAAAATCAGTTATTTCCCAAAGATATCAATGATCGTTTTATAAAAAAGTCACAAACCATGCTTCCCACTGAGTTCACCTTGAGGAATCATAACTGGAACACAAAATAAATGATATAATACATCAATTAATATATATAAATAGTATAATATATTTAAAGTTATCATATAATAATTAATAGCTTCATGAGTGGATTGAATACTGAAAAATATCTCACAGAACATGTTCAAAACCATTATGATTACTCTCATCCAATTTTAAAAATAGATTACAATAAAATTTTCTAAATAAAATGATGGATAATAATTTATGAGTAAATGTAGACATATTTTTTAATTAGTATCTAAAATATATATTTAATATATTATTGTTTGTCAAATAGGAGGTTGGGGAACATTAGAATAAATATATATAAAATGTAATGGGTTTTTACACAAGATTAAATTCATATGAAATATTTCATATTGTACACAATGAAATAATTAATATAGTTGGATTATAGAATAATTAATGTGTTGTACCATATTAATTTACTTCCTGGGATTCAATGATCTATAACATTTTCTATTATTAAATTTATTTCGTTATAGTATGCAATGTTCATATGCAAAAATTTTTAGTTATCTATTTTTATTGATTTATAAAGATTATTTTTTATTAATAGTTCATTGATTATTGGTTTCATCCACCTTATGTTATTATTTATTAGTACATTCTATTACACACTAGAGGGAAGGTAGATTTTTATTCATATATTTTACCTTGATGAAATTATATTTCAAAAAGAAATTTCTTTTTTTAGAATTACTATTTTCATCATTAATAAATATTTCCCATTAGTTCTTATATTATATATTCCATACAGTGCTATACTTAATAATTTTGAACATAATTATGTTTAATCTCATTATATCCCAATACTTTTCAAATAATCTTTTTAAAATTATTATTTTAACTTTTTTTATATTGTCATTTAATAATTATCTTTAAAAATATTTTTAAAATTATTATATCCATTCAATTGGAATGTTTTATCTTCCAACAAAAATTCAATTCTTTGGAATTATGTATTTTTGGAGTACATTAATTAATTTATATTTTTAAAAATTTTATTTTTTTTCAAGATATTATACTTCACCATTTTGAATATATATATTAAAACGTTTGAAAGCATATATGTATATGGATAATATTCAAAATGTATTTCAAAATCACCTATTAAATATTCGTCAATGTTAACCCATATTTAAATAAGCGTTTTCAATTCACATGATACACTCTCCTTACATGTTCATGATTTATAATGGAAATAATTTCATTAATTGTTTTATAAAATTTAATATTTTTAAATTGATTTAATAATTTTATGTCTTATTTCCAAATGGATTTTATAAATGCACCTAATACAATTATTTCATCAAAATCATTGTACATTGATACATATTATTATTTATTAGTTATATTCCTCAGTTTAGTACAACATGATTTATTCTCTATAATATTGATGTAATTTTCCATTCATTCAATTATATTATCCATCAATTCCATTTTATTTACTATCAATACTCAATGAATATGCATTAAAATTATTTAAATTTCATTACCTAGAAAATCTTCAATATTTCGCCATTTTTAATGGATTCTCAATGATATTATATGTATCGATTGTTTTTTAAGAAATTATTAACTTTATCAAAAAACCATTATCTATATGGTGTGAATAAAAATTTCATTATTCTCATGATTAATGTTTATGGACCAATAAATTTAATAAATACACTTGGATAAAAATATATTTTTAAAGGATTTATATGTTTTTTAGGATTTGGGGAACTAGAAATTATTTACTCCTGTAAATTCATTTAATGATGATAATATCATAAATTTCACTCTATGGATTCTTTGGGATTTGATAAATAAAATCCATTTTTAGGACTATTATGATTTGTTTAATAAACCCCATTTTATTTCCATTTGATATTTATGATATAATGAATTAATTATTTTATATGTAACGAGTGTATGTATTTTAATGATTGTTTGGATCATATATTTCTCTCCACCACACAGGTTTAAAGTTTTTATCTCATTATAAGTGTATACATGAGAAAATTTTAGTTTATCACAATCATGGGCGATTGATTACAACTCATGAAGATACTGATTCCATATAAAAAATTGTGTTCCAAATATCTATGTTTTCATGATGTTATACTTTTATTCCTTATGTTTATTGACTATATTTTTTTATAATTTTTTAGTTCAAGAGTTTTCTCATTTTATATTGATAGATGATCTATGAATTATTAGGTATAAATTTACTATTTATCCATAATATAGCCTTATTTTAAAAATTTACATAGTTATAATCATTTATTTTTGACACAAATGTTATCATTTCATGTTTATCTAAGCTAAACCTTTTAATATGATTTAATTCAAGAGGATATAAAGAAGAGTGTAAATATTTGAATAATAGAAGGGATTTCAGTATGTATTAATTATAGAGAAATGTTATAAATTTGTTAAATATAGGTTTCATATATTACTGGTAGTAAAAAACCTATTTTAAAATATTCTCAGAGTTATGTAAGATATTCATATGTTGTAAAAAATATGTGAAGTGTAAGAACATTTATCATGGATCATCTCACATTGTATCAATGTTAAATTCTGGGATTATGTTCTCTTTAGAACCTATACCATGAGTGTGCGACTATGGTGCCTCACAATATACACATTATTCATTATTTAATGGATATATACAACCATATTAAATTTAAAAGAGGGTGATATTGTATCCCATAAGTCATCATCCATATATATGACTAGCACATAAAGAATTAAAATTATTTATGTTATCAAAAATTAATCAAGAGAATAAAATTCATATAGTAATATTTACATATTACATAACATATAAATAATTTAAATAGAACATTTAATTGATATAAATGATATTTTCACTCGAAAGTTATAAATAAGAATATCATACTAATTAAGATTTATGAAACAACAAAACATTGAAAGATAATTTTGAAAAAAAATATAAATTATATAAAAATTTTAATTATAAAATCTATTTTTTATTATACAGATAAAATATCCACAAACAATTCCTAGAAATGAAGTCCAAAAATGGGAATTTTGAGAAAAATGAGCATTCAAATATTATTTTTAGAAATGAAAAAGAAAATTCCATGAAATTTTCTGTCATTTTAAATATTTCAAAATTCTGTTATTGAATTGTGTAATAATTAAAGGGATAAAATAAAAATAGATTTAAAATAAATAAATTGTCATATAAGGTTCAGTTATGAAAACAACAATAATAGTCTAAAATACATAATTATGAACGTTTTTATGATGTAAAAATATTTGTTCAGTCATGAAAATATATTTATAATATACAACTATTGTTCTTAAAAAAATACATTTTCATTTATCAATGAATAAATTAGAGAGGATAGAATTGGTATAAAATTCAATTTCTGAAAAAAAGATCGTATATATATTAAACACATAACAAGGTAGAATATACCATCTATGTTATATTATTGTTGAAGAGGAGTGATAATTACACATGAAATAGATTTTATTGAATTAAAACCCTTACCATTAACATAACAGAACCAAATATATTATAACCAAATATAAAAAACACTTCAATCATAATAAACCCATTTAGATCCTTTTTCATATATATTTGATTTTACATACTACATTTATTATAATTTATTTTAATTATATATGGTAGTTATCAATTATTTTTATCAATGTGTGTAATGAAAATTAATACTTTTGGCCATGCTTTATGAATTCATTTTTGGTACCCAATATTTGAAATAAGTATTATCATTCCATGAAATAAGTATTATCATTCCAGGGTCGAGTACTATTTCATTGTTCATGTATGTGGTTAGACTGACCGAAACATGGAAATATCATAATTAATGTGTGGGTATGGTTATTAATGTTGTATAATTTTTAATAACATCATTATTATAGAATTTAATCGATATTAAAAATTAATTTCAAATTTTTTGTTGTGTATTTTTCCTGAGTTTTAAAAATATGTTTTTTATTATATGATAAATGAGTTATGATACCTAATTAAGGTTTTAGTCCCCAAAATTCACAGTTTGAATTTTCATTTCCCCATGAATATTTGTGAAATGAAGAGGATTTTAATTGGAGTCATCATAAAAATATTTATTTTATATGTATAAAGAATAATTTTTAATTAATTAATTATACGCAAGAAATAGAGGTTCTATTGAAAAGTGGAAGTCATCATTTCATGAAGGTATTAGTCTACAAAAATAGGAAATCAATATTTTTTATATTCACTCATAGATAAAGAATAAAAATAATGTTTTATACATTAATATCACAAAATTTCATTATATTATTGAAATAGATGTCATTATGTAACTATGGTTGGTAATGTTTCAGAAGGTAAAGGATGTGGAGAAAAGTCAAGTTCTATATATTACTCACTAAGTGGCTTGGAACATTCCCTTGTATATCAATATGAAAATAAATTTATTAGGTAAAATATTGTTTCCATGGACTTGTTAATGTTTAATATACAATAATTATTTGAATATTGGTTAGGGGTCAAATAAATGTTATAAGGTATTTGTAACATTGAGAGTGTTAAGGTGAACCACTTCCATAAGTAATTAAATAGACTCATTTTGGATATCCATTATTTTTCAAGACATGATTTAACTATTAGATGTTAAAAACCATATAAAGATAAAATATTGTATTTTTCAATGATTTTGGGTCACTAAATCATGAAAAATGAGTTTATACACATGATTTATATAATTTTATGTAATCGAGAAAAAACTTTTATTTGTATTTACCATTTTCATATAACTAGTATTTACACAAATATCAAATTTTAAAAAAAATTATCAAACCATGTATTATAAAATGTAGTTTTTCCGAGAATCAATTTAATACACATTTAATGTATTTAAATTAATTAATAAGATAAATTTTCCTTTTAAACTAAAACATTTTACATATAATTAAAATATTTTTAAAGAATAATGTACATTTAGACATAATATTTTATTGTTATTATTGAATATTACATACTAATTAATATTTTGTTAATAAAATTATATATTTTTGTAAATTTTTTATTATTTAAATAATTCGGAATATATAACTTTATATTATATATTATAATTACATGGTTCTATATAAATAATTCATTTCACCTAAAGATATCATTATTATCACATTTGGTAACTCTACATTATGTAATGTTATTTTAAAACTATTAAATTGTAATTTTTAAATAAAATTGACATTATCCTTCAAAAAATGGATTCGATATTACTAATATTTTATTTTAATGGTGGGAAAGAATTTTTCTGTTACCCCACAAAATGCGTAATTTTTATTTCCAAAAACATTATATACAAACATAAAGTGACATTTATTTAGTGTATCAAATTTATATAGTGTTAATATATTGGTCGCATATTTTGAGATGAAAGAATTTACGAGATATAATATAAAAGTAATAATTAATAATTGGATTATGTAAATGTCAATTTTTTTTTGTTATGTATTTTGTCAATGATATGTAACTCAAACAATATTCAATTTGAGAAATCAATTTTATAAAATTATATTTCATTAAATTATACATCCCATTAAAATAATTTCATCATTAATATATATTACTAATATAAAAACTCATGAGTGTTCTATTTTATTATTACATCCTTAGGATCATGTGTACATTCTTTAAACTTATGAAAACAATATAGTAAATAGACCAAATAAGGTGGTTTTCATAGAACATTATCTCACTAATAAATGATCTATACCAGATCTTCTTTATAAAAGATATCTTGATTCAATTATATAGCTTTCTAGTTCAATACATTTAAGGGTTTCTAATATATTTCCAAAAATTCACTATATGGAACATGTTATATATTTTGCAGAGGTCTTGAGGTAGTGATAATCCACAACATATTACCCCATTAAAATCTACAATCTAAAAATTAACGATTCCCATAGGGAACACATTAAATTTCTTTTTAAATCTAATAACCCGCATCCCATGAGATATCTCGTGGGATATCATGTCACATCCATCAATATCTATATATCTAAGAAAATTAACTAGAATAACCTTTTATTTACTTTTATCATCTTTTTTGTAAATTTGAAATAATTAAAAAATATCTATTATTTATTTGATAAGGTCTAGAAATTTTATCACCTTCTGTAGAACATTATCATGACATGTTTGAGTCTTATATCTCTTCCCATACATAAGAATATATAGATGAATTTGAATTATTTATTAGAAAGCACTATTATATGAGATTTCTAATATGGGATGTGTTGATCCCAACATTCATGTTATTCCATTGAATAATATTATCACTATTTCTTCATGGGTTTAAATTGTTAACTCAAACTAACCATATATCTAATGACGATAAGTTTTGATGAAAGTGAAATCTATATCCATCTCTTTCTTAATAAATTCTTGAATCAATATGTTTAACCAAGAATCCAATTATGATTAATTGGATAGTTCTACTATATGCATCCTCACAAATTCCCTTATATATATCATGGTTTTTACATTAAGAGGTAAGAATTAATTTATTTCAATAAAAAAACAATCAATGAATTGTGACCAACTAAAATTATTTCCAATTATTTCCTTCATATTTTTTTGGTAATTACTTAAAAAATATATTTCAGTAATTCCCCTTTCCATTATAGAATGTTAAATGGTTGGATCATACCCATAAACATGATTCCATGAAATTAATGCACTAGTATACTAAGCATCATGATATGTACCCTATAATATCCCGATATCCATCTTATACCCACATATTTTCCCTTAGCTATATATACAACATCATGCATCCTATGTGAATAGATAAATAGGATCTATGAACATGTTCTATAACAAACACATTTAGTTCTTGATTTTATGGGAGTTATATTTTTGATTTCAACCATATATTTTTATCTTTACCATTGTTGACAATTATAATAATCATAATCAATGTCTAATGATTTTAATTATTTGTTCATGGTTATTATAATCCAATGTAAGTGGATTTATGGGAATTTAATTAGGAGATATTTAATTTCCCACTTTTATTTTTTATATAAATATTAGTTGGATAAATGACCATGAGAATTGAATCTCTTTACATACTCATCATAAATGATATAATATAATTTTTAACACTCAGATAACTACCACTATAAAGGAAATTTATTTAATGTTCATAATATGTTATTATATCAAATAATATAATTTTATTAATTATTATCTCATTATATTTGAAAATATATTTCAATATCATATGATTAATGCATATGTCAAACATTTAACCAATGTGATACCTCATTCTAACATTTAATTTAATAGAAACTTCTTCTGACACAGAGTCATGGATTGGGTAAGTATACTCATGAGTCATTAGTTTTATTGAATAATATGATATTACATTATTATTTTTATTAAATATGATTTATAATCCCTTTTTCAATGTAATAATCTTGGTGGGAACTATATATACCTATAATATATTGGTTAATTAGTAATATCTTATTAAATAAACTAGGATATAATTAGAAATGATCATAGTTCAGTTATATAGGGCTGGAATGATGGGTAAACTCTGTTTTTTAGACTATATCCACTATGATGGTATTGGTAATTATCCTTGACCAATAAAAAAATTCTACAATTATGTGTATTCCAAAAAACATCACGTCTTATGTTCTTACTTCTTGTATTATTTTAATTAATACATATGAACATTCATAATTTGACCCATGACATCATATCATGATCTTTTATATGCTGGTTTTGGTTTTCAAATGTTATGTTATTTTGTCTTATGATAATGATATGATTGTTATCTAACTTTTTAGCCTTATTGAGCTTCTGAGCTAACCATTTCATTTTTTTATTTTCCCCTGGTCATAAAGAAGGTTATTAAGTAAAATATTTCAAAAAGGGGTCATTTTATGGAAAAATAAGTTGGAGGTAATATATATTTTTTATTATCCCTTTGTTTATGTTTCTTGGTTTCTTAAGAAACTATAACTATATGGTCTTGTCATGTATTTGTTATATTTATCAATCTATATTATTCAAAATGGATGTGATATCAATGAATAGGTATTTATTGTTGTAATCATAGAAAAGTTGTAGTTAACCAATAGAAATATGGGAGATAAATCTTTAGTATGAACCCATTGGATATTTTGATGAATTGGGTACATTCCTAGAGTCTTATAATTAATCATGAATAACTATGGATAAAACATAAAGTGTCATAAATTGAAATATTGTTTTATTATCTGTTTTTACTATTATGATTAATATTTCTCACACTTTTCTACCTTGTTTTAGTCATTGGCTGGAACTACAAAGAATCGCGTTAATATTGAATGCGATGATAAATGGAAAATTTTCCCTCCTGGTAAACCATATTTTATAGGATATAGAATTTAGATTTCTGTGGCTATGCACATGCTACCTTCCAAATCAATGAATCATGTAGGAAATAAACATGAGAAAAGAAGAGAACAAAAATTATATTTATTACTTCATGAGGCATCGTCCACTTGGTTTCAGTAGGTCGTTTGATCTATTAATGACTTAAAATTTGATCATAACCATAGAAAAGATTTTTTAAATTCTCCAATGATTAAAATATGATAAATCTATCTGATAAGACAGTTCTTTGGAAGGTGAAGTTGATCAATGTTTAAACCTTATCAAGAATAGGAAGAAAATATATGAAATTCAGTCCATTGAATTCATTGAGTTCTAGAACATATTTTTCTATAAGTAATTTCCTCACATTCATAGAAAAAATAAAGTGAAGATGTCTCGTGAACATATTGAAAATAATATATATATATATATATTGGTACCTATGAAGAAAAATTTACATGTCTTTCAGTGTATACTTCTGGAATTAGTATCCAGGTTGAGAGTAAAATTAATGCGTTCTTTAATGTCATAAAACCAAGTATCTGAAATGTAATTATCGATAAGGTACATCAATAGCTCTAATGAAATAATATTATTAGATCAGAAGGTAGATATGGATATTATAGTAAGCAATCAATCCTATAAGTTTTATACTAAGAGGAAAATGAAATTAATAGGAAAATCTTATAAACAAATAGAAAATAAGATGTGTTTTCCCTTATGCTCTAATTTTGAAAATAAATATCAAGGAAAATAAATTAAAGGGTCTAGTAAATGGACTATGTGTTTTAAATAAGATCATCGGGTAGTTAAATTGAGATGTGATGTGAAAATGATGTCTAACTATGTGAATAGAGAAAAGGATACATGGAATTCTCCTTAAACACATCAATGTTACAAGTTCATGGAAAAGGGGAATTATTCCAATCAATTCCCTTTTCAAAGGGTTATTGATAATGATCAACGTTAGAAAACTCAGAAGGAAAAAATTAAATGTCATGTCACATGAGATCTCTATCGGTGATGTGTAGTACTATAATGATTTGGTGAAAGGTACACATACCATCCACTATAAAGATAAAAATGTAATATATGATTCTGGATGCACCCAATCCATTATTTATAAGATGTTTTTGAAGGTTATCTTCATATTAACAGAATAATTAGATGTTGATGTTTCTATGAAAACTCATAATTGAACAATGGACACCTAAAATAGTTATAATTATTCTATGATTAATGTTTTTGGGAAAGTGTATCAAGGAAAAATTGTGATTCTTTCTATTGTGTAATTTTAAGTGATTCGTGGCATGGATAGGAATTATCAATATGAAGATTATACACAATTCCAAGGAGGGGCAGTCACATTTCATATTCTAGATCAATATATGAACATTTATTGAGGAAATGATGAATATAACTTTCTAGTATAAATTTCATACATATTATGCGTCTCGATCCCGATAAATGATGGTTATCAATATCAAATTCTTGGGGAGATACATAAAAATATGAAAACAACCATTTTATGAGAATTTGATGATATCTTTCTGAAAGAATTCCTATGTCTTCCTTGGAATATGAATTTTGTGTTTTCAAAAAAAACTCATAACGTGTGTTATTACTATTTCAAAAACACATTATATAATGGCCCTAATTGATTTTCAAGAATTGAATAAAAAACTCCAAGAGAATATTGAAAATGGATTCATACACCCTAGTGCTTCACCATTGGGTGAACATATTTTGTTTATTAGAAATTAGATGGATTAATGAGACTCTTCATTGATTATCGAGATCTTAACAATATAACTATATAGAAAAAATATCATCTTCCTCTCATTGATGACTACTTAGTCCAACTATGTGATCTAAATAATATTACAAGATTGATATTTGTTTACGATATCATTAAATAATGGTCAAGAGAGATGATATACCAAATATGAAATTCTATACAAGGTATAGACAATATAAATTTATAGTAATGCCTTTTTATCTTACTAATGACCCTTCTATCTTCATCGATCTAATGAATAGACTATAAAGACTATCATTTTTAGTTTCTGGTTGCCTTTATTGACAATATTCTCTAATATTTGTATAGAAATGAAGAAGATGAATATCACTTGATAATTATTCTAAATACCATACGAAAGATTGCCATTATGAAAAAATTTCTATATGATATATTAGGATTTAGAAAGATTTATTTTTTTGGACATGTAATCTTAAAAGAGGGGATATATATGGACCATCAAAAAATAAGTTTTTATAAATTCACCGAGACTCACAATTGTAACTAAGATCTGATGTTTTCGTTGTTTAGATAGATATTATCAATGTTTTTTGAAATGTTTTCATGATAATATAATCCCTTGACCAAGATGACATGAAAAAAATTTTCTGTTCGTGTGGATAGAGAAATGTGAAAAGAAATTAAAATATCTAACTAAAGGATAGACAGTGCCCATTTTCTCACACTACCTTGTAGTGGAGAAAGGATTCTGATCTACAGTGATCATCCAAAAGGGGGCATGGAAGTATTGTCATGAAAATTGATATGAAAATAGCCAATGCCTCATGAAAATTTAAATTCCTTGAGAAAAATTACCTTACTAATTATTTGGAATTATTTTCAATAATTATTTCATTAAATATATATAATAATTATATTAATGTTGAATGTTGTGATATTTATACTAATTATATAAGTTTAAAGTATATTTTCATTAAAAATGAGTTGTATATACATCAAAGAATATGGTTGGAGTTGATTAAAGATTATGACTACTCAATACATTACACCCCTAATAAAGAAAAAAAGGTGACATTTGATTTAGTCGAACGGACCATGCTACCGTATCCATGATGAGAATCCCAAAATATCCATTATTTAGGGATTTTCCAAGGATGGATCTTTAAATTTTAATGGATGTGGAGAAAACATACCTTTCTCAAATGAATGTTCGACCGTCTATACATGTGAAGATCATGGAGGCACAGAAAGAAGATGTAAAGATAAAAAAGAGGGTGATAATATTCCGGAATTTTACAATGATTTTCATAGAAAAATAAGGTTCAAGAATTGAGTTTGTATTCCTCCCATACTAGAATTAAAGAATGAGCTATTGGATAAGGATAACATATCTTTATTATCTATTCATCTTAGAATCACAAATATATATTGGGACCTAAAATATTATTTTTATTGTGATGGAATTAAATGATATGTTTCTAAATTTGTACCTTGGTTCTTGTTTTGTTTTCATGTTAAGGATGAAAGAAAAATGTCTAAGAGTATTGTACAACCATTACCCATACCAGAATTTAAATTGTAAAAAATCAATATGAACTTGGTCGTCGGGTTTCCCAAAACATATAGAACCCATAAAGTTATATGGGTTATAGCTAGAGGTCATACAAATTAGACACACTCTATTTCTATTAAAGAAGATTTTTCTCATCGGTAGCTTTAACAGATATATGTAAATAATGTGGTAAGATTTCATGGATTACCAGATCCCATTATATCTGATTGTGATTCGGGGATTACATTAATGTTTTAGCGAAGCCTTCAGAAGGATCCAGATACAGTGATATGTTTTAGAACTGCCTATCATCTAAAAATAGTCGGTCAATCTGATAGAAAATTCACTGTCTAGAAGACATGTTTACAAAATTTTCATTGTATTTCAAAGGTTTTGGTGATCAATAGCTACCTGTGATTGAATTTTCTTACAATAATATATTTCACTCCAGTATTTATATGGCTCTTTAGGAGTACCTAGATGGAATGAATTACAGAACTCCATTATTCTGGGTTGATGTTGGAGAATGAAATCTATTTGGACGTGATCTTGTTGATGAAATGATTGAAAAATTCAGATCTATTTAACCATACATAAGAGCATCTCAGGATCGGAAAAAATTTATATAGAAAAACCATGAAAAGACCTAGATTTTAAAGTGGGTGAAAACATGTTTCTACAAATATCTCATTGGAATTGTGTAATGTGATTTGTAAAGAAGGGAAAGTAGATCCCTAGGTATATCGGTCCTTTTGAAATTCTTGATCATGTTAGGAAGGTGTCTTAACGATCGGAACCTTCACTGAATCCCTGTACAGAACATGATGTGTTACATGTATCTCTACTATGAAAATAATTACCTGATCCATATAAATTATTAAACTCAAAATATTTACTTCTAGAACAAGATCATAATTATAAATATCATTCTATGGAGATTCATAGTCATAATGAAAAAGATCTGTGAACCAAGACCCCTCTCTAAGTTAATTTTTTTCAGAGGAACCAAAATTTTGAACAACCTATGTGGGAACTTGAGGATATGAGGAGGGAAATATATCCTTATATCTTTTTATCCAAGTGACAAATTTATAGGGAAAAATTCAATATAATGGGGTATAATAGAACATAATGATGTTTACATGATTTATTTTATCTAAATTTTGTTAGTTCTTTAGTAGCATGAATTTTAGGAAATCATGATATTAATCAAACCAAGAGATTCACATAGTATAAAATAACCACATTAACCAAGACATTGGGTTATGAGTAATAAATATAATAACCTCATGAAATTGTATGGTGAATTCCTTCATGACCAATTATATATGAAAAATATAAATCAAATTTAATTTTATGTTTTTTTAAAAAATGAATGAAAAACTATTAGTAAATTATATTAATTAAATAAATATTTTACATATAGAATAAAATATTTTGTTATTTAGCCAAAATATATTTTTGTCAAACGATATTAATAAACCCGATTTGACGTACAAAACCCTTTTTTTAAAGGGAAATTTTAACACTTTTTAATAGAGAATCCATCTTAAATTATTTTTTTGACCTATTTATAATATTTATATAACAATAAAAACATTTTATTTGGAATCAAGACATAAAATTTTACATTGTATGAATTTTTATTATTTTTCTGATAACATTTTAAATTTGATGAATAATAAAAAATAAAGTAAATTATAATTGAAAATAGAATTTTTCATAAAGTTAATTATATTGTTAAATTATAATATTGAATGGTTTAATGTATAAATGTAAGAAATTTATATCATTCAAAAAAAATGTATAATATAAGCATGAAGTTGAGAGTTAATTCAGATGTAAAAATATTTTAATATTTTACAATGTTTTCTCTTTTAAAAACACATTATCTCTTTCTATTAACAAGAATAATTTTAAATTAATTACTATAGCTTATTTTTTTTGAATTTTTAATAACAGATTCAATAATTCAGATTCTTTAGGTCCAAATAATGTATTTATCATTGTTTTATTTTTGGGAATAATGAATTGTAACTTTAGTAAATTTTATTAATATGGAAAAAGAATAAATATTAAAATCAAGGTTTATAATTCTATTATAAAATTACCAAAAAACATTTTAATATCATTTGACAAGTGTGTATTAACATAAATCATACATGGGTCGATATGTATTCCATTTAATTCCACCTTGTTGATATTGTTACATTAAATTTATTTTATTAAATATTTATCACTCAAATTTTTATAACCATATCCTTTTTAAATAAGGTTATAAATAAGATAAATTAGATTATAAATAATAATTTTAAAGATAAATATTTTTATTTAGCATGTTTATTTATTTTTAATTTATAAGAAATTAAAAATTACCTTAACGACTTATAATTCTATGTTGTAAAAAATAATAATTGTTCATAAATCAAAAAAACAATTTTTAATAAAAATACTAATATCCATAGAAGAACGAAAACACTAGAACAAATTTTATTCATCAAATAGATCTCGACTATAAACATCTAAGGATCTATTTCATGACAATTTAGAGCCTTATAATGGATATTTTTACACTTATGACGTTATAGTTAATTTGTTAAAGTTTTCACATTCAGAACTTAATATGTATAAAATTTTAAATGTTGAATTTTCTATAAGAAAATTCAATTAAAAATATTTTTCAATAATATGGTGGATTTTAAATCATCATATTATTTTATATTTAATTTTAATTCAATAGATATTTATTTTAAATAATTACACAAAATAGTTGTAGTAATAATTTTATTAATAGATATAGCAAATAAATGATATTAAAAATGTTAAAATAAATATAATTTTTGATAATTAATATATCTAATGAATCTTATAGAATACCTTTACCTCTTATGAATATTATAAAATAGTTTTTTCAGTTAACCTGTTATATTTATTTTTTTTAAAATCAATGAATTGAATAATGTGAAAATGGAAACAAATGATTGTTTTTAAAAATAATGTTTTCTTTAATTATTTAAAAATCAAAAAAAAATATTTAAATTTTTTTGAATAATTCTTATATGGTTTAAAATATTAAAATATAAATATTTTTAGAATTTGGACTTGAAATTCATAAATATTTTTCCTTTTTTGTATTGAAATATTTGCTACCCTAGTTAAAAATTAAATAGAATGACTATGTGTTAATTAAAATTACAAGGTTTAAATTGAAATTATTACATCATAAAATTTATATATTGATGATATTACAACCCTATATCATATAATATTTAATATATGGACATTTTGGTGTATTTTTAATGGTGGTTGAATTTATTTTAAATTAATATTTTTGAATATCCCAAAAATTCTCCACACATCAATTATGGAAGGACACCACCTCTCTCACCACTTCACTTCAATTTGTTCCTCCAAGATATTTTATCTGATACTATTTTCCATTATCAAATTCCCTATTTAAATTGTATTGGGAATGTAGTTCATACAACACCAACTCTAGTGCTCTAAATAGAGAATTATAGGACTCACATCAATGAATTTGTAATATCCTCTACTGATTTACTCAATCATTGTTCTTTTTATTCTTCCTCTCCAGGAGTTTTATCATTATTAATTAATAACACCAATATAACATATATAAAGTGATGTAATTATAATTATGAATAAAATATATTACACCTTCTATCCATCCTACAAAAAACAAAATCACCACATGTGCCTACGTACAACTTACCGTCTCCCCATGGTGGTGTAAAATGGCGTTCACATACACCCTACATGGTTGAGTATAATGATGAAAATTATTACAATTTATTATTATTATTACATTATATTAATTATGATATATTATACACCATCAAATTCAATACCATTGAAAAAAACATGGGAATGATATCATTACTTGTGCTTATTTATGCCATACCATATCTATGATGAGATGTAATTCATCATAGATGGTATTAATTAAATAATGATTATATGAATATACATAATGAATAAATATTGTATGTATTATTATTTTATAAATATATAACTATGAAAAAAAGGGAAAATATACCTCATTTGTGAAAACAAGAATAAGAACATAAAGCATTTAATATCTAAATTTCTATAAACATTGAAATGTTAATGACAGAAGGAATATAACATGATCATATATTATATAAGAAAATGACTCCGATTATAGAATAATTAAATAAATTTATTTAAATCAGTATATTATGGTTTCATATATATATATATATATAAATGATATTAGATCTAAGGTGATGGTTATTTTCACAATCCCTTTATTTTCCTAGATTTTTTATTCATAAGAATTCAGTACGGTATATTTATCATCAAAATCCATGTATCCTATAAATATAATATTATTTATTTTGTTTTTAAATTTTATTAATTCAATTTTATCAATTTTTTAATTTTTTTTATTGTTATGAAAATAATATTTTTTCCTTTTTTGATACAATTTACTTTTTTGACTTTTCAAGAAAATGTAGAAGGAGAATGTTTTTATAAATTATATGGCATGAATGGATTTTTACATTTTCATATTTCTATAATTAAATTAAGATTCCACTAAACAATTTCATTTTCATTTTAAAATAAATTCTTATAATTGAAATTTCTGTAACATTTTTCTAATAGAAAATATTTTTCAAGAATAAAGGTTATTTTCCAGAATAATTAATTTATAGTGATCAATAAAAATAAATTTACATATATTATATAATTATTTAATAATATTATGATCTAAGTATAGTACCCCTATTATTCATATGGTTTTATTAAATTTTTAATGGAATGATATTTATGAAATCCAATTAATTTTAATTGATTATGTTATAATAGAGTGATATTTAATAAACCCATTTTATTCCATAGGTTATGCTATGATTAATGACTTTAGTTTTTTAGAACAAATAATAATGCATTCTGTTTGAGATGGGTGGGACCTATATCTCCCATCAATTCATTGGGTAATGATAAATATCTATTGAGATAAACATGGCTTGAATGATAAATAATCTCAGTTCACTAAAAGTGGGATGGAACAAGGAGTGATGTCTCTTCATTAATTAACATTTCCTTCTTTGAAAGTCTTCACAATAAGCCTTAACGAATATGAAATGACTTTAAATGATTGTTTGTATTCCTAAACACATAATATACTAGGTCATGATATTTTGGATTGTGTTCAATGATTATTATGAAAATTCATTATTTATCATATTGTAGGATATCACGGCCTTTAATATGAATGATAAGATTTTCAATTGTTATATTATTACCTCTTATGACTATTATATGATCAATTTTTCCATTTTTCTCTTACTAAGAATCTCATGTAACCTTTTAATATGATTCTTTTCCCCAGGTAATGAAGAAGGGCATTAAGTAAGATACATCAAAACCAGGTCTAGTTATAGAAAACTATGTGAGAGACAATGAAAATGTATTTCAAGCTAGTTGTTTATGTTTCCCAGGTTCTAATGAAAATATACCTATATGGTAAAATTGTTACTTCCTTACATATTGTATTAAATATTATTGAACATTAATTGAAAATAAATGAATGTAAATTAAATTATTTATCTAACCTATGATGACAATTATTCCCATAATTTATACAAAAATTAATAATTACAATAAAAATTATAAATATTCAAATAATTAACTCCAAAAATAAATGTTCCCCACATCCTACAATTTCAATATTATAATAGTGAATTCATCTATTATCTAATTTGAATTCCCAAATCCCTTAATTAATTTAATTCAAATAATTAATTAATTAAATTTCTACGAAAACTACCAAAATTATACAATTTGATACAGGTAATTGAAATTAGGACAATGGTATTTGAATAATATACCACATACCTAAATGCATTGATACTTGATCACCCAACATAATTCCCCATATTTTAACCAAATAAAAACATAGAGAGAGATCTAGATATAAAAACTATATCCAAGATCGAATAATAAAATATTATATAAATATATATATAGATTCAGAATCATAGATCCAAATCAAAAAAATTTGTTATAGATATAAACAAAATAGTAAGTAACAACAACTCAAGGATGAGAGAATAATGGGAAGGTGAAAGGAATCCACTGGTGATGAGGTCCTTCTTCCGGGAGGGATGTATATCTTTAATCTGAGAATTGAATCACTGAGAATGGAAGTCATAATGTCTTGAGTTATTATCAGTATGAACCAAAAATTTTAAAAAATGTTAGGGCATGATTTGGGGCTAAATATGGGAATTTATGGGGTCTTGAGAATTTTAAAATCGAATATTCGGGAGTATTAAATTCTTTTAAGCACTTTTTACTACATGGGGTTTACGATTTCCCCTAACCATGCACCATAATGGTGCTCATATTTGGGGGGTGGGGGTGCACCATTTTTCATTTTAGGGAACATAGTTTGAAAAACCATTCTCCATCCATGAAATTCCTATATGTCTATGATTTCTCAGTTTCCTAGTGTATGGGGTGTAGTTTGGGAAAACCATGAACTCACTTATTTTCATTGAAAATTCCAATTTTTTCCAAAACACACAACATAGTATAACCTAAAAAACATAGTCTCAAACAAAGAAAAAAAATGAAAAAAGAGATAAATATTGGGAAATATCCTGAAAAGAGGTATGTGAATTTTTAATAAACTGATCAATCTTATTCCACATCATATTCATAGCTTGGATTTTATATTTTAGATTTTTCTAGATGTACCTATTCTTGATCCCTTCATTATAAACTAGTATAATGTATTTATATATAGTATCACCCAAAAAAAATTAATGTATTTATATATTCTCATAATTTATTACATATTGTATTAATTTATATTGATATTTTATTCACTACTAGTCATTAAATTTTGTAGATATCATTTTTAGTTTGTACTCCCATTAACCTGGTATTTACTGTATATGTTATATCAATTATGATGGAATATTTAGAATTTTTATTTTGGGACACATATCTCAATATGACATGACTCATATAAAAAAAATCATCAAGATTTCTTAAACACAGATTCAATTGAACTCTGACATGGATGATAACTTATTGGAGTCATAGTAGTAACTAAAATCATTAACAATAATAATTATTTTTTACAAAAACATGAATTACCAAATTAATCATATAATTTAGATTCAATATTTTATATAATCATGATTGGATGTTTATAGGTACCCTTCAATCTGATACAACTTGAAGTTCACTATGATGGATTGCAAAATGGATAATCAGTTGTATATTTTTATGAGTTATGTTTCATATAAATTTATTATCACAATCAATTTAAAAATGTTGATCTGTAAAACATTATATCACATCGTTACATTACATTTAATAAGACTAAAAGATATGTAATTTAAAAAATATTTTCTAGGAGTATCCATAAAAACCAACTAAATTATATGTATTTTTGATTCCCCCACATTAATTGACTAATATAGATATAAGATATTATATAAGTGGTTGGATATACATGACAACTATAATCATATCGAAAATGGTTATAAATCCCAAAAACTGATATCATATTATATAATTATTCATACTCCGTAATTACTTCTCCACTAAATGATAGGTTAGGTACCCTAATAATGAAATATTTCATAATTGATCTATTTATAGATATACCTCCATATTATTTTGGGATACATCACTACATCACTAAGAATAGTATTTCTCCATGAGTGTACATGATATTTTATCTCTATGTACTATTATTCAAGCTCAAAAAAGTATATTTTTAATTTGTTTATTGGCCTAAAATCACTCACTATATAATGGAAAATTTGATATTTCTTATTCCTTTTAAATATTAATTATGATATTCATCTTATTAGAATTTTCTCCTAGATTTATATTTATTTTCTCTTTCAACAATATTTTTTATTATTGAGCTCCCCGTTCTACATTCTTCTATATTCTATCATTTAATGAATATTTATTCATATTCAAAACATTTTGGCGAATATTTAGATTTAAATTTTACTAGTATGTCCTTTTTATTTTTCTATAAATAATAAAAGGACCCCCATCTATTATTCTGGTAATCCATTCTCTATGTCATTAATATTTTAAATCAAAAGATGAATCTCTTATTTACATTAGTTGGTATTTGAAGTATTATTTTCATCATATTAATTAATAATGATATTTCAAAACCTATCAATATTATCCATGTTCACAACGTCCTGGTAATTTGGAATATATACCTCTAACATACACCATGGTGAAAATATCAATATTTTCATACGATTCGTAAAATTCATTAATGTTTTCATTAAATTTTATAGAAAAAAATCGATCATGTTTTATTAATCTCTACAGTTGTTTGATACCTTGATTTCATATTAAACTACCATAAATTCCTAATTTGTTAATTAGTTGAAGTCATATAATCCAATGAGTTTATAAAATTTCCAACATTAATACACCATGAATAATTCCTCACTATATATCATCCTTAACCTATTTCTCTAATTTGATACACATTGAGCATTTCCATGACTTAACCAACTCAATTTTTAGCATCAATGGTATTCTAATATAACACCAACAAAATATTATAGATAATGTACTATAGTATGATCTTGTTGATCCGATATCAATGGATTACATAGAATCTATTTCATCAAAATTTACTCCTTAGTATTAACTTTATTTGTCTCTCCAAATTTAATAATAAACAATACACATGTAAAAAATTAACATTACATGGATAATTTTGTTCTCATATGACATTCTATGGTTGATAAAATCACATAACCTATGAAAATATTCAATACAATTATATAGTGTAATTTACTACATTTATATATGTAGTTAAAATAACAGCAACCATTGTGAAATAATAATTCACCATTATTTTGGTCTCCCTTAAACAATGAAACTGTTATGATTATCCTAAAATACATTTAAAATTTTCCCCATCTAGTGTAAGTACAATATTGATAGGATCAATGTGTAATTTAAACATTCTCAAGTGACCATTTTAATGGATATTTACAGTAGGAGTATTAAAATCAATATTAAACACTCATATAGTGTTCCAAATTCAACAAAACGTTATAGATAATGTTTTATCTTGAATTAATGATATTATTTTAGTTTATAGATATTAAAAATATGATTATAATTATATAATTTATCTTATCATAAACCTCTCTAAATGAGTTATACATGTTGTTTCCTAAAAATCAAAATATATATTGACTTATTAATAATAAGTACAACGTATCCAATTAGAAAATAATTATGAAAATGAGGTAGTGGATCAATTATTTAATAGACTCTCAAAAATATACAATCGGCTTAGTTGTCTATGAGAATCCTAGATAACATAGTAATAATGTAAAGGATTATAACAAGTCTACATTCGAAGGGGTGATTGATGAAGGGGGTATTCATTGATATACAATTTGTTAATGGAAATTCAACGGATGAACACATTGTTTCTTTATTATTATATAATTTTATACTGAATAATTTCTATCGTGAAGAAAATGATTATATAGGAAATATATTTTAAAATAAAAATATTTTTATTTGTTTGTTTCTCTAAGGTTGAAGTATAATTTTTTGATGAAGATTTTGAATAATCTAATATATATATATATATATAATATTTTCTAAAAATTCCTAAATATATAATTGAAATAAATATGATAGATATTTTTATGATGGGTAAAAAGATACTCTTTTAATGCAATATTGTATATATGTTGTGTTCCACACTTTTATAAAATGGTATAATCATGCCTGACCATCTCACTCATAAGAATGAATGAAATGATGAAAATGATAAAATAAATGAGAATTGGAATGTTAAACCCATCTCGAGTTATATTGAATAAAACTCATTTGGTGAAGAATATATAAAGGGAAGAAGTCAATAGAATACTTCTGGGAAGGAAAGTATCATTTAATTATTTTTTATTCTAATTTTGATTTTTATTAAAATTTATTGATTATTTAAAATATGAAAAAAAAATATATCAAGATATATTTATTACTATAGTTTTTGAATTTGGAATTTAAAAGGGGAACAAAATAACATTTTGGATTAGATTTTGTGTTGGATTAATGAACATAACAATAAAAAAAATTGACTATTAAATACAATATTCAAAATAAATTTAACTATGTTTTGGAGCAACAAAAGAATAATATTTCTTATCTTATGATAAATAATTGATTTAAGAACACATATATGTTAATTTATCTCAAAATAAATATTAAGAGATTAATGGATTACTTATAATAGTTTACTTTATAATATATATATATATCATTTTTTAAATCCCCAATTAGTATTGTCTATTATATTAGATGTTCTTTAGGATGATATTTCATTATAATCATTAATGTTCATGATGTCATCCTAAGAATTCTGGATGTTCCAAAACACTAATTTCTAAATATTTTTTTGAAATACGAAATAAAAACTGTTGTAAAATAATTTTAATTATGTGATAAAATTATTACTAATATGGTTAGACCAAATTTTTAGTGGGTACTAAAATATAAATTTTTTATAATTATTTAAAAAAAATGAGTTCAAAATATAAATAATGAATTATGGAACATGTAAAATTGGTTAAGAAAATACCTTACCTGAGGCCAATATAAATGAAAATATTTTATCTATTTATAAGGGGGAAAAACATTTGGATAAAAATATAAAATTATGATCAAATAATTTAGTATAGAAGGACTCGCTGACTTTAATATCTCAGAAAGGTATTGTATATTGATGGATTAAAGAATAATATAATTAACATTTAAATTTCATGTGATATTTATTTACATGTTACAACCAAAAATTATAATTTTAATACTTTTAATCATGATTTACATTGGTCTACTACACATTGAATGAATGATATTTGTAACATAATTACAATAATATATAAATAAATAATTTTTTCATTCTAAATGACTTTAATTTTATAGTATGTTTATTAAATTTAACTTTACCTCAATGTTGTCTAAAAAATATCTATGATCCCTAACAACAACAATGCAGTATAATTTCCATACTTGAAACTGAAAAACACTATGTTTTATAATCCATTTTTGATTTCATATCAGTATAAGGAATATATCATGTATGTTAATGATGTAAGAAATATTAGAAACAAGAAACATATTAATTTGGTTTTATATAAAATTACTCAAATATCTCATATGAGAGGAAAATGTTATAATTTTAAGATAGAAAATGGAAATTTTAGGATCTCGTTTCATTGTTTATTATATCATAAAAGTGTGATAGAATTTATGTTTCTAAATTACTATAATTTACTTCAATATATGACCAATTTAAGGATTGTTTCCTAATGGAGTGACTATTATAGAGATTTTATGAATCAAGAATTATTTCAAGATCACTATAGAAATATATATATTCAATTAGATTACAACATCTATTGACTATAAAAATAGTCTAATTACCTATTGACGGAATTAAAAAAATTAAATAATTGATATGAAAATTTGAAATGAATAATATATCACAAAAACATCAATTCTGAAGAATAATTGGTGGGAAATTTTAAAAAATGTATTTATGATGCATAGTCTGAATAACCTCCTTATTTGTTTATTGAAATGGTAAATCCTATGAGTTTTTAAATTAGATATTGTGTAGAAATGTACATATATTTAAATAAAACTATAGTTAAAAAAATATTTATTTCAAAAAATAAGGATATACTATCTAGATTTTATATATAATTGTATATCTTGGTTATTGGGATAAAATATAAATGTTTCAACGAATATATGTGAACACAATTCATTCATATCATTTTATATGGATAAATATTTTTTATGGGATTGAGTTATCTGAGTTGGTTTATTGTAATACAAGAATAATTTAACCATTTCAAAAGGATCATTATTTGAGAACATTATTTACCTCTACATAATTTTATTTTCATGGGTTCCAAATACATGTTAATGATAAAAACTAACAAAATTAATTAAATTTTAAAAATAATGATTTATTTATTTATCAATGGTAAAACACATAAAAATAAATTGATTGTGGGGTTGAAAATATGTTGGGAATCCAAATTATTCAATGTTATTGATTATATATATTTCATGCTATTTCTAATTAATGTTGGGATTTTACTCCCAAATAGTTTCATTTTTTATTTTTTTTTGAATTTATCTATCATGATTTCAGAATTAAAAAAAATTAAATTTCATGTTTTTTTATATGCTGATATTATATACATATAAGTGAGGACCTCTTTCTTAGTATAAAATATTTTCATTATTTTTGTTAAATAATCTATTTTAGTTTGGGTATAGGTGATACTTCAATTTTTATTAAGAGATTAATCATTTATTTATTTATTATTAAATTATATATGGATGAACTAATATTTGAATCAGTAAAACAATACAACTATTATAAATTTCATAAATTGATAAATTTTGAAATACTGGTGATTTTTATGTTCCATTGTAAATCTCATAAATGATTTTAAAAATATTAATGTGATGATTGAAACATTCAGTATCAGTTTAATTATTGAATGATTCGATAATTAAAAAATATTTTTAGGATAATAAACCAAAGATAACACCAATAATTCTAGGACTTAATGATGATAAATATGTATTAGGAATGTCAGTTGATCTGGAGACTTATTAGGGATAATATAAAGTCTTACCTATCAATATGAAAGAAGGGATGAATTATTGTGTCGTGATCTTATTTTTACATGATATCAAGATAAATATAAGGATAAAAACACGACTATAGTAAATATATTTAAATATAATTATAAATTTTAGTCGTTTTAACATTTAAATAAATATAACTAGTCATATTTATAGTTCATGGAAATATCATGGACTCATAAGTTTAAAATAATAAATATTTGGATTGCCTCATAAATGATGAAATTGTGTATGACTGTGTTGTGATAATTAAATATAATTACAAGAGATTATATAGAAATGAATAAATTTGAAATCTATAATTTTATTATAGTGATTTTGTTTGATAAATCTATAGAAATATCTATATTAATGTACACAATATGAAAATTAAAAACAAATAAAATAGTTGTGGGACATCACATTATAATATACCATCTCCTAAAAGGTGAAATTATTGTGAAATTTATTTCAAAGAATAATATAGTGGATAATACCATTACAAAACTACTAAAACCAATGAAGTTTTATTATATTAAAGTGAATCATGGATTAAATTTAGATCCATTAAAACTGATATCTAAAATGAAATTATTGTGATTTCAAATAAAATTATTCAACTCATATATTCTAAATAATTTTTTGTTCTATAAAAAATGTTTCATGTACTTCTTCCCTATAAGAAAAACAATACTGATTGATTGATGAATTGGGAATTGACATAGAAAAACGACTCCAACTTTTTTTGAAAAGCATTTACAAATAAAGATAATTTAATATAATATGTTCGTCATATTGATAAATATTGATCTTTTTACCCAATATAAATATCAAATGTGAGTAATATGTCACATTTAATATGATATCATGTATTAAAAAAACATCCTATTAGTTTATGAAGGAAAATGTGATCCAAAAAGCCTGGTTAATTAAATAAGGTGAAAATACATTGACACCAGATATAATGAGTTCATAAATAGAGATATATAATGATTACATCATGAGATATGAATGTGAAATTTATTAGAAATAAAACTAAATATTTAAATGGGATACACAATACATTAACACGTTTTCATTTCACAAGATTATATATCATATGAAATTACAATTAAATAATCTTTTGGAAATATATATAATAAGGATGCAAGGGTATTTTTGTAAAATTAATGGAAAAAATATTCTGATCATTGATTGACAAGGATAATTTTTTAATTTTTTTGAAAAACTATATTACTATTCTTATGTTAAACCATTTTAAATTTCTCAATATAGGGTTAATGGATTTTATATAACATTGATTTTAGAGTTTATTTAATGGAATTTCATTCAAGCTATTAAAAATAAATAGTGTATATTCTCTTTGATATGTTAATATTTCTTTTTATTGGTTATGGTGGATCTATGATAAGTAGGAGTAAAAGTAAACATATAACTAGAAATGAATAAAATGAGGAGTCTCTATTGACAATGATATTATATGTTAATGAGAAGATAATTATATATATTCTATACGAAGATATCAATGAATATTAATTAATCTATGTATTCAAATTCTTATGTTATTTCTACTTTAATAGAGGTATATATGTAATATTTTTATAAGTTAAAGATCATGTTATGGAATATTCCAATTATATAATGGTCAAATGACTTATTATTTATATTAATAAATATTTTATAGTTGTAAAATATATAAAGATATTGAAAAGAATATTCATAAAAATAGTAACTAATATGGAGTAAATAGAGTGTTATATACTCTATAACATGATTATATAGGTGATAATGATATTAATACATTATGGATCTATGATTTACCATTTCAGTCATTTTTAACTATTATTTAAAATATTATAAATTCTATATTTGGGATTTTTAATCCAATAACCCAAATAAGAAAACCTAATAATATCAATCATGGTCCATTATTTTATATGTTGAAGAAAGTAGATATGGAAAAAATAAGCCAAATGGGAATGATACTACCATGAAAAATGATACATTAGTATTTTATTAAATTGAAAATAATTTTACTCAAACTAAAAGGGAGACAAATGTTCAACAGTGAAGCATAGAGTAATAATGAATATCAAGAATATAAAACAGTAAGAGGGAAATAAAAAATGGTGACTAATTAAAAAATACACATGACTCCAAATTCCATGAATATTTCACTGATCTAAATTAACCTATAATTTCAAACTTATTTTTTGAGTTAAAACATTGATGGATTTTTTCAAGAGACAAAAATTAACCAAAGATTGATTAATTCAACACTGAATTTTTAATCAATGATTTTATAAACAACTAATGAAATGATTTTGTTAAATCCTATGGAAATAAAATATATTAATAATATAAAAAAATTAATAAAAATTTAAATGAATTATAGCTATTACCTTTTCAAAATAATATATCCCTGATATTGATTTATAATCTATTAAAAAACCCTCAATTAAAAATCATTAATACTGATATAAAATCTATAAAGTATTTACCAAAATTACAATAAAAATTAACAATATTATTACATAATAATATTCAAATGAATGTTATTTTTTCTAGGTAATAGTCATCAACTTTAACATACATGAAATAAATCCCATAAGTATATGAGCATCCTTATTTCACACATTTGGCACTGATGGACTATTAAGATAAACAAAATATATCAAAAAATGATTCATTCCATCAAAACCAAATTGAAATAGTGCATTAGTTGCATTATTGTTTGTATGGATAATGTATTCAAGCAATCATACATATACCGCATGTATAATTCAAATTGAAGAACCCAATGTTTTTCCATATGCACTCATTAATAAATTTTGGGATGATGAAAATTCATATAACGGCCAATATTTCCAATATTATATATCAAGTAATGTAAATATAATGATATACTATTTATATAAACTAAAATCATCCTTTTCTAGAATAAATTCCAAAAGTAATATTTTTTATAATATAATACAATCAATAAATATTTAGAAATCCCTAATCTATGTGTGATTTCTATAAACAATCCATCTATATAGAACAATTAAGACATCTATAATTTGAAAACATGTCACATAATTAAACAAAAATAATAATTAAATATGCAATTAATATTGATATAAAACTGTTGAGTCAATAAGGTTTTCCTTATGACTTTTCCATTCCTTCTTTTTTTGAAAATCACAAACACCTTATCTTTAAGAAAATCTCTTTTATAAGGAAAATTTATTTTATAAGGAATATTGATTTTGTAAGAAAAATCACCCTTATCACATTTTCATTCATATATTTTTTAAGCATATGATTTGGATCCATTTCTGTTTTCTCAGAATTGTTTGAAACTTTGATATGAAGTATTCTGTTTTAGGATCCGAATTCTGAATAAGAACTGTAATAAAGTTTCACTCCGAAATTCAGATGAGAACTGTGATAATGTTTCATTCTGAACTTCGGATACGAACTCTGATTATGTTCTACTCCAGATTCAGGATATGAATCCTTATGAAGTTCGACAACGAATTCTCATTACGAATTCTGATGAGGAATTCTCGTTACGAATTCTGATGATGAATTCTCATTAGGAATTCTGATGATGAATTCTCATTATGAATTCTGATAATGAATTCTCATTACAAATTATGATAATTAATTCTCATTACAAATTCGGATGACAAATTCTCATTCCGAATTCTCATGCTAAATTCACCTATTAAATAGAATCTGATCATCTTTGTTTTATACACTCCGTATTTGTTTAGACTCTGAAAAATTATTTTTTTTACACTCCGAACATTCATTCCGAACTTTTGTGTTAGATTTTAAATGGTGTCGTACATTCTGTTACACTTTTTTTGTTATAAAATGATGTCGTCTATTCTATTATAAAACTAACCGTTCGCTAAGTGACACGTGTACAGGTCCCTCCGATTTTTAAGGAAAATATGACCGTTGGGAAGGAGGCTGACCTTACCTATAAATATGAGCTCATTTGAAAGAGCTCGATACAATGAAGTTGATCAATCTAGAGACCACACACTGCTAAGGTGATTTCTAGAGAGAGAAAGATTTTCATGACTTGTGTGTACTGAAACGCTCGTTCATTTTTTGCTTTGTGCGACTTCGAATGTTGGCGATTACATTCGAGGAATTCCAGGGATAGGAAGATAGCGGTGCCGACTACCTTGATGTTCGAGGTCTTCCTTGCTGAGGAAGATAGAGGCTTCCAACTACCTTGACGTTGAGGGATTTTAGGGATAGCATGATAGAGACACTCCGATCTTTGTATCAAGGGCTTACCCTGGTGTGGGTAAGACAGACTTTCTTGAAAGTATAAATCAAGGTACCTTTATCCATGGTTGTTGGATACCCTTCTCTTTGGGTTAAAAGACTTATATCTTGTTACTTATAGTTTTAATACTTGTTTATTTCCACTTCATTTTGTATTATAAGGAAATTATAACATTCTTTATACTTCCTTACTTGTAATCTGTTTCATTTTTATTCTATACGCTTTAAGGTAGGATCTCATATTGTAATCTTTTGTCAAGTTTCAATTTATGGAACCATATTTCTGGAACCTACTTTAGGAATCTCTTTCCAATATTCATTTGGTGTTGGAGGTGTTGTGAATTTGCTTAGTTTAACTTTGTTAAACATATCCCTTTCCTTTTCTTAAGGAAAACACAGTTATTCATAACTAACTTTAAAGGTTCCAAAAGAATTTTTAATGTATACAATTCACCCCCTCTTGTATATTGAGCATCTACATCATTATTTTGATCCTACAATTGGTATAAGAGGAAGGTCTCTGAAATACTTGTACTCACGTATAAGTTTTTCTGGCTCACTTTCCCATTCTGAACATTCTCATTCCAAACTTTGTTATTACGAATATTTTCTACTAACAAGTTTTTGTGCCGAAGGTTTTTAAGTGTAGAAAGAGTTAATGATGGTTCTATTGATAATATAAATCCTTCAAGACCACAAATCTTTGATGGTAATGACTATGAGTACTGGAGAGATCGAATGAAAACTTTTTTTATCAAAACTGGAGTAGAAAACTTTGTAATTCTTACTAGTGATTATAAAATTCCTAATAAGGAAGTTAAAACTTTTACTGACCAGGAAAAGAAAGGGTATCAAATCAATTATAAGTTATGCAATACTCTACTATGTTCAATAACTAGAAATATATATAACCAAATTTCTCCTTGTAAAGTAGCTAATTGTATCTGGAAGAAGTTAGAGGTTACACACTTTGGAACGTCTAATGTGATTGAGACTAGGAGAGCAATGCATAGAGATATATATCATGGCTTCAATTTTCCTTATGGAGAACCAATATATAAAGTTCAACAGAGATTTATGACTATCGTCAACAGCCTACAGTCTATGGGATAGAAAGGTTTAGATGATGAATCACTTGTGGATAAGAAAATTGATATTATGTCCAATGAGTGGGAATCCAAAAGAACAACTATAGATGAGAACAGGAAGGTCACTCAAATTTATCTTGATGAGCTATTTGGAACTCTTCTCCAACATGAAACCAGAATGAAGAGAGATGCTGACAACATCAAGAAGAAAAATGGAAATGGTACTGTTGCTATTACAACAACATCAAATCATATGAAAGCTAAAACTCCTGAGAGAGTAACCTGATCCAAGTCTATGAAGATAGTTGTTCAATCAGATTTTAGTGAAAGTGATGTATCAGAAAATGAGTTAGCTAATCTTTCTCGAAGGATGAACAAGATAGCTGGCCAGAGAAATTTCCAATCCAAGTATAAGAAAAAGGAAAGGAAATATAGGAAATATGGAGAAGTCACTTGTTATGAATGAAAGAGAGCTGGACATATTAGCCCAGATTGTATTATGCTCAAAAATAAAGAAAGGAAAGAAAGGAATTCTGATAGAAACAGAAATACGTATTATAAAGAGAATGCTAAGAACGTTTTGAAAGCTAATGATACCTAGAGTGCCAGTGGTGGTGATTCTTCAGATGAATCTTCTGATTATGAATCATCAGGACAAAAGAATCTTGGTCTTATAGCCAGATTACCTATTGATAATCATTGTTTTACGGATAAGGTACGAAATGCTGAATTATTGAACAATGTTTCTTTAAATTCTTATGATAGTAAGTATTATAACTCTTCTGATGAAGAATCATCTTCTGATGAATAAAATACTTTACCTACTTATGAATAAGTCTCTAGGTTTGCTAAACTTCTTGAGATTGAGAATTCTAAACTCAATAAGAAATATGATAAGGCAAACACTAGGAATTATATTCTTACGAAAGAGATATCAGATCTTTCTAATGATCTTGATAGAAAAATTCCGATTTTGAAAGTATTTCAAAAAAATCTTGAGGAAGAACGTTCTAAGAAGAACAATATTTCTAAAGAATTCGAAAAAATAATTTCTAAGAAAAATATTTTCGAGCCTAGCTCTAGTTCTAAAACTAATGATTTTGAGGATAAAAATTTGGTTATAAAACTCATGTCCAAAATTTTTTCCTTAAATAATTTTTTATCAAACGTTACCCATGGTAAAGAAAATTTTGATAAAATGTATTCCCAAATATGACCTTTAAGAAATAAATCCGGATTTGGTTGTACCCATGAAAAACCAATTTTCAGTAACAATTATTTTGTTCCTCAAAGTGGTCCATTTTGTACCAAGTCTCAATGTGGTGGTCATTGGGAAAAGAATTGTTCCTTAAACAAAACCCAATCCTTAGGATTTCACAAATCTTACTTTTTTAAGAAAATATAGGTTCCTAAAATTTTGTTACCTGGTAATCTCAGATCCAAACAAGTTTGTATACCGAAATTCTAATTCTTTTCTTGATTTTAGGAAAATAAAGAAAGTACCAGCAACAATACATGGTACATGGATAGTGGATGTTCCCGGCACATGACTGGTAACAAAAGCTATTTTGAAAAGCTTATCAAAATTAAAGGAGGAAAGGTAACATTCAGAGATAATTCTAAGGGATAGATTGTTGGTATTGGTAATATTTTTCTTCTTGGTAAAACCTTGATTTAAAATGTTCTTTTTGTTAAGGGTCTGAAGCACAACCTCATTAGCATAAGTCAGTTATGTGATGAAGGTTACCTTCTGAATTGTAGGAATGATAAGTGCTTAGTTCACAATTCCAAGGAATAATTTATTCTCTCAGCCAATAGGCAAGAGATTGTTTACACTTTGAACATAGAAGACCTTAGAAGTTAATATTTCCCTTGCCTATGTGAAATGGAAGATCATTCCTGGTTATGGCATAGAAGACTAGGTCACTGTAACCTTAGGAACCTATGTAAACTCTCTAAGAAGAACCTAGTTAAGGATCTACCAGAGCTTAGATTTGATTCTTCTAATGTTTGTGATCCTTGTCAATATGGAAAGAAACATTAATTTAGTTTTAAATCAATCGGTGAAGTCTCGACAACCGATGCATTACAGTTAGTACACATGGATCTTTTTTGTCCAACACAAACTGGAAGTATTGGAGGCAAATACTATACGTTTTTTCTAGTTGATGATTACTCTAGATCCACTTGGGTCTATTTTCTAGCAAAGAAGTCTGACGCTTTTTATTATTTCAAAAGTTTTAGAGCTCAAGTTAAAAATTAGAAAACCCTTCCATTGAAAACTATTCATAGTGATCATGGAGGAGAATTTCAAAATTCTAATTTTGAATCTTTTTGTAGTAGAAAAGGTATTACTCACAATTTTTTAGCACCTATAACTCCTCAACAAAATGGTGTAGTTGAGAGAAGAAATAGAATTCTTCAAGAGATAACTAGAACCATGTTGAGTGAATATTCTATAGCTAGGCATTTCTAGGATGAAGCTGTAAGTACAGCTTGCTATACTATAAATCGAGTTTTAATTAGGCCTTTTCGAAATAAAACTCCTTATGAATTATGGAATGGTAGAAAACCAAGACTATACAACTTCAAGGATTTTGGAAGCAATGTATTCATTCTGAATACTGAAGATAATATACATAAATTCACACCAAAATCTGATGAAGGAATTTTCTTAGGTTATTCCACAACTTCTAAGGCTTATAGAGTTTTTAATAAAAATACTTGTACTGTTGAAGAAACAGTACATGTTAAATTTGACGAGTCTGTTCCTTTTGTTTTTAAACCATCCCAGCCTACATCCTCGGATGTGTTTTCAAAAACTAATTGTCAACCTTTGATAGAATAATCTTATGATAAGGATAATGTTCAAGAAGATATTCTTGAAACATATACCCCAGAAGACTTTCTACCCTATGTTGATGAACAGGATTTTCAAAACCCAAATCAGGTGTTTCTTAAGAATCATCCCAATGATAGTATTATTGGTGATGTAAATAAACCTGTAAGGACTATAAGTTCCTTAAGAAATGAAGTAGAACATCTAGAATTTCTTTTCCAATTAGAACCTAAAAGCACTGATGAAGCTTTAGGTGATGATGATTGGATCAAGTCTATGCAAGATGAACTAAATGAATTAGAACGGAATAAAGTCTGGACCTTGGTTGAAAGACCTAAGGAAACTTCTATTATTGGAGTAAAATGGGTTTTAATAAATAAATGTGATTAAAATGGAGTCATAGTACGAAATAAAGGTAGACTTGTTGCAAAAGGCTATAATCAGCAAGAGGGAATAGACTATGAAGAAACCTATCCTCCAGTAGCCAGACTTGAATCTATCCGTATTCTACTTCCCATTGCAGCATTCTTTAATTTTTAAAATTTTTCAAATGGATGTGAAATGTGCTTTTCTTAATGGTTATGTTCAAGAGGATGTTTTTGTTGAACAACCTCCTGGATTTGAAGATACAAAATATCCTGATTATGTTTTTAGACTTACAAAAGCTCTGTATGGCCTTAAACAGGCCCCACGAGCATGGTATGATAGACTCACTGGATTTTTGCTTCAAGATAACTATGTTTATGGAAATGCAGATCCAACCCTTTTCATAATGAAAGATAAGAAAAATGTTTTGATTGTTCACATTTATGTTGATGGCATCATATTTGGTTCAACTCAGCAATCTTTGACCGACTCTTTTGCAAGTCTAATGAAATCTGAGTTTGAAATGAGTATGATGGGTGAGTTAACTTTTTTCTTGGTTTTCAAATTTCTCAAAAACCAGAAAGAACGTACATATCTCAACATAAATATATGAAATATCTTCTTAAAAATTATGGTTATGACAATACTAAGAGTATAAGTACTCCTATTGGTACCTCAAACTCTTTAGATCTTGATGAAGCTGGGAAACCAGTAGATTAAACATCTTTTAGAGGTGTGATAAAAAGTTTACTTTACTTAAAAGCTAGTCGACCAGGCTTAATGTTTTCAGTATGCTTATGTGCAAGATATCAATCCAATCATAAGGAATCTCACTTAATGGAAGTAAAAAAAGAATTTTTCGCTACCTTAATGGATCCATGGATCTGGGATTATATTATACTTCTGGAAATGATTTTGTTCTAAAAACCTTTTCTGATGCTGACTTTAGTGGATTTAGAATGGATAGAAAGAGTACATCTGGAACTTTTCATTTCTTAGGTGATTCATTAGTTTCTTGGTCTTGCAAGAAGCAACATTCTGTAGCACTCTCCACTGCTGAAGCTGAATATGTAGCAACTGGAAATTGTTGTGCTCAAGTGTTTTGGATGCGACACAAACTCAAAGACTATGGATTGAGTTTTACTAAAACTCAAATTTTGTGTGATAACACAAATGCCATTGCCCTTAGTAAGAACCCTGCACATCACTCTCGTGCTAAAAACTTAGATATTAGGCATCACTTTCATAGGGATCACACACTTAAAGAAGATATTATTCTTCAGTTTATCGGAACGCAAGATCAACTTGCTGATATTTTCACAAAATCCTTGCCTTCTGATAGATTTGAATATATTAAAAAAAAGTTAGGAATGATAACCGTAAGGTAATCATTCTTAATTAAATTTCTGTTGAAAAAGTCTACTTACAGAAATAAACTCCTTTTCATAGGGGGAGTACATTTGATTGTTAGAGTAACTAAATTCTTCAAAGATAGTTTTTCAAACTTTTCAGAACTAAAATTCCGGAATGGGAATTTCCAGAACTAAAAATTTCCAGAATGGATATTTTCATATAGAAAACTTCTGGAATGGAAATTTTCATATTGAAAACCTCCAGAATAAAAATTTTCATACTGGTATTTTCATAACGGGACTTTCGTACCGAATCTTTCATAAAGAGCTTTTCATTTTCAAATTTTTTAATGAAATTTTCGTACTGTGTTTTCCGTACTGAGTTTATTTTCCGTAGTGAGTTTTTCAAACTATTTCTTTTGATAATAAAGATTTTTCGTAGTCATTTTTATATTACCCATTACGAATAATCCTCTTAAGCCAATCCGAAAGGTATGATTTCCTTACTCAAGTTTTCGTAGTCATACTTTACTTTCTAGCATTTTCTTAAATTTTGTTTTTGGATTATAATTTTCTTAATTCTTTGTTTTAATAAAAACCTCAAAAGATTGGATTCATTTTTTTCTTGATAATAGGTTTTTGACCATCAGATCTGATCTCAGCTTGTCACAACCGTTCGATCAACCGTGGAAGTTGAACCTTTTTCTTGTTGCCTATATAAAGGGGAACCCAAATGGTTGTCCCACATCGGTTTTCAAGCTCCAGTGTCACGAAGCTCTGCCTCTCTGTTTTAAGACCATTGAAAACTTCAGCTTTTTCCGTTCTGAACTTCTTAGAGGTCTTCAGATCCGAATGTCTGTGGAAGTAGCTTCTCAAGACATGTCTTCCTCTAAGCCGATTTCGAAATGGTTGGTATATAGAGAAAGGCTGGTTCATCCTGATTTCTTCAACAAGAATGACTCTATTATTTCCAAGAATATTAAGCTTAATGGATGGGAAGATGTTGCGGTGTCAAAACCTGGGAATCAAGATGAAGTGTATTCAGATTTTCTTAGAGAGTTCAATGAAACCATCTCCTCTCTTAAAGAAGATGGAAGGGAGAAGTTGTCCTTTAAGTCTTATGGTAAGACTTATAAGCTTTCCTATGCCAAGGAAGCCATCTTGGTAGGGATGAATAATGATGGTGAAGCTGAATTCATATCTCATGTGTTGCCGGATTCAAAGGGCAGCTTCGACAAGGAAAAAGCATTAGAAACTCTCGGACTGTCAGAAGATAAGGATCCGAAAATTTCTTCTCTTTCTACAAAATTCCAGATTCTAGAATTATGGGAACAAGGTCATATCGTAACGAGAAAAGGTGAAAAAGATAGTTTGATGAAGATTGAGATTTATATCCTAGATTTTCTGATAAATCTGAGGAAGTTTAACATGATGAAGCACACTATTATTACTCTTGAGAATGTGAAGAAAGGAAATATGAGAGCTCAAATTATAATGTATCCAACAATCCTCTCAATGTTGATAGTTTTGTGCCATGAGTATTTCAAAGAGGTGTGAAAGTCTAAGCCAAGGGTTTGCAAAATTATGCTGGTCAGTGATGGTACACTCAAAAGGATGGATGTAGCCTTTGATAAAAAGACTATTCAGTTTATTGATTTACCTTTTCAAGAAGAAACAGTTCCAAAAGTTGCTGATCTGGAATCCCTTAAGCCATTAAGGAAGAGAAAGTTGAATGAAGTGGAAGTAGAAGTAGAGGATCCCAAGTCTAAGGAAGTTCATTCCGCACCTCCAATACCAATGAAGAAGAAAGATTACCTAGATGAGGTTGTTGCTAAATGGAGGGAGATCAAAGATAAGAGAGTGCAAGGGGAGCCTCAGTTTGGCTTGGATCATATGGAGGCTAAGTCCTTGAAGGAAAGAACTGTGGATGAGCTCGAGAAACAAGCGAAAGAAAATAACCTCAAGAAGAAGATGTCTGAGGTTGAGGTAGCTTAGGATTTGTTGAATTTTAATGAGATGGTTTCAGCAAACATTCATGTTCCGAGATCTTTTTAATTGGAATCTCTACCTGAGACTCCAGGAAGAGACTTTGTCACTCCGGAAGAGACAGCTGCTAAGCCTGTTGAGGAAATAGATCAGAATGAGCAAGTAGAAGAAAAAGAAGCTATTTCTGAAGGAAGTGGTGAAACCGGAGATGTTTTAAAACAAGTAGATGATTATAAGGGGATACCTTCGGAACATTTGTCGCTCCGAACTTCAAAAGCTGAATCTTAGAAGCTATTCACTCCAAGGATGGATGAGGAGAAAGGAGAATAAGAAGTATCTTATCATGCAGAGGAAGAACAAATTTTACATGATATTGCTCAAATGGAGAATGTAGAGGATAGTGCTCAGAAAGTTGCTGATAAGGAAGAAAATATTGTTCAAGTTTCTGATAGTGAAAAGAGAACTCCGGAATAGGATTCCATTCCAAAAAGAGTCAACGGAAAACAAATTGTTGCTGATACTCCGAGCTCAGTAGTGGTGAAGAGAAAGGAAGTTGGTAGTTCTTAAAAGAGAAAGCTTGACCAAGTTGAAGAATAAATTTCTCCAAGAAGAGTCTCGGATTCGGAGTCATCTTCGTTGGGGAATGATTTTGTTGTTCAGTCATTAAATAATCTGGTAGGTTCTATTCCGAATTTCTCAAGAATTGATTCAAGATTCCAAATGATCCAACATGATTTGAATCAGAAATCAGTCTCCGTATCTATGGTTATGGACAAGTGTGTTGAAATAGAGGCTTAGTTGAAAATGTTCTTTGTCAGCTATAAAGCCCACAAACGATCTTGCAAGAAGATTACTAGCTGGTCAAGGAAGACTGTGGAAGAAATGAGGCTCTTTGATGAATTTCAAGATAATGTTAAGGATGCTTTTGAGACTGAGGATAGGAAGATAAATGAGCTGACTTCTTCCTTTGAAGAGAAGTTGACAGATGAAAAGAACATCCGGATTCAAGATGTCAGAGATCTGAATGGGAAGCTAAATTCTGTCTCTCAAAACTGGATGATTGAAAGGGATCATCGGATTGAGTTTGAAGAGAAATTGAAGGATCAGGAAGAAAAGATTAAATCTCAGGAAGAAAATCTTCAAGTCCAAGAAGAAAAGATTGAACCCCAAAATGACATAATTGTTGTGTTAGAGAAGCAAGCTGAAGAAGATCATAAATACTTAAAGAAGATAAAGACTATTCTTAAGGGTCTCCTGGCAAAGGAAAAAGATCCAAAATAGACAGATCCGATCTTTTGTTGTATCTAAATTTATTTTTTGTTGAGCTTTTAAAACATAATGAAAATTTGTGCTTTCTCGTTTCTTTTTTTGTTACTACTAATTTTTCAGGTACTTTGTTATATTTTCAATTCCCTAGAATTATTTTTTAAAATCAAAAAGGGGGAGAAGGAAATGAACTCTAATGAAAGGGAAAATGAATCTTAACAAAGGGTGAGAAAGAAAACAAACTCCAATATAGTTTATCTAAGTGGGGTTTTCTCATTAAATAAGACTCTCTTATTTGTAATGAAAAGACATTCCGGAAATCTAGAATACGATCCCTAGAGTTTTAAAGTCTAAGGGGGAGTTAGTCGTATTCATCAATATTCTTAAAGCAAAGGGAGATAAGCCTTAATGTTTTCATTCTTCTTAGAATTTGTTTTTCATAAGGATGATTGTGCTTTCCAAAATGGGGGAGATTGTTGAGTTAAGAAGGTTTTACTTATGACTTTTCCATTACTTCTTGTTTTGAAAATCCCAAACACCTTATCTTTAGGAAAATGGCTTTTATAAGGAAAATTTCTTTTATAAGGAAGATTGATTTTCTATGAAAAATCACCCTTATCACATTTTCATTCATATATTTCTTATGAATAAGATTTGGATCCATTTTTGTGTTCTCAGAATTGTTTGAAACATTGATATGAAGTATTCTGTTTTAGGATCCGAATTCTGGATAAGAACTGTAATAAAGTTTCAATCCAAAATCCAGATGAGAACTATGATAAAGATTCATTCCGAACTCCGGATACGAACTCTGATTAAGTTCTACTCCAGATTCAAGATATGAATCCTTATGATGTTCGACAACGAATTCTCATTACGAATTCTGATGAGGAATTATCATTACGAATTCTGATGATGAATTCTCATTACGAATTCTGATGATGAATTCTCATTATGAATTCTGATAATGAATTCTCATTATGAATTCTGATAATGAATTCACATTATGAATTCTGATGATGAATTCTCATTCCGAATTCTCATTCCGAATTCACCTATTAAACAGAATCTGATCATCATTGTTTTACACACTCCGTATTTGTTTAAACTCGGGAAAATTATTATTATTTTACATGCCGAACATTCATTCCGAACATTTGAGTTAGATTTTAAATGGTGTCGTACATTCTGTTACACTTTTTTTTGTTATAAAACAATGTCGTCTATTCTGTAATAAAACTAACCGTTGGCTAAGTGACACATGTACAGGTCCCTCCAATTTTTAATGAAAATATGACCGTTGGGAAGGAGGCCGATATTACCTATAAATAGGAGCTCATTTGAAAGATCTCGATACAATGAAGTTGATCAATCTAGGGACCACACGCTTCTAAGGTGATTTCTAGAGAAGGAAAGCTTTTCATGCCTTGTGCGTACTGAACCGCTCGTTCAGTTTTTTTCTTCGTGCGACTCCGAATGTTGGTGATTACATTCGAGGACTTCTGGGGATTGAAAAACAAAGGTTCCGACTACCTTGATTTTTGAGGGCTTCCTTGCTGAGGAAAACAGAGGTTTCCAACTACCTTGAAGTTGAGGGCTTGCAGGGAGAGCAAGACGGAGACACTCCGATCTTCGTATCGAGGGATTACCCTAGTGTGAGTAAGACAGACTTGCTTGAATTTATAAATCAAGGGACCTTTATCCAAGGTTGTTGGATACCCTTCTCTTTGGGTTAAAAGACTTATATCTTGTTACTTGTAGTTTCACAACTTGTTTATTTCTGCTATATTTTGTATTATAAGGAAAGTATAACTTTCTTATACTTCCTTACTTGTACTCTATTTCATTTAGATTCTATACACTTTAAGGTAGGATCTCATATTTTAATATTTTGTTAAGTTTCAATTTCCGGAACCATATTTCTGGAACCTACTTTAGGAATCTCTTTCCAAGTTTTCATTTGGTGTTAGAGGTTTTGTGAATTTTCTTAGTCTAACTTTTTTAAACTTAGCCCTTTACTTTGCTTAAGGAAAACACAGTTATTCATAACTAACATTAAAGGTTCCAAAGTAATTTTTAAAGTATACAATTCACCCCCCCCTCTTGTATATTGAGCATCTACATCATTATTTCGATCCTACAAACACCCCCATTGAATCCTAAGTTAAGAATATTTTAAAAAGTTACTCAAATAAATGATAAATATTTGTAATATTTTTTCATAATAATCATAATTTTAATTGATTTTAACAGTTTATGTAATGGATAGAATATAATAGGACTGGTTTGGATAAATATTCCATGATAAATGTTCCATGAAATTTATAATCAACCCTCAATTTGATGATACTTATGATATATAGAAAAGGATAAAAAAATTAATATCTAAATAAAATCATCATTTAAAACCATATTAATCAAATTTTTCATAGATGAAATTGGTCATTTCATATGAATATTTATCTAGTTCACCATATTAATGCAAAATTCATAAAATAAATATCTTATTTCATGTGTGACATTCTATATGAATTTTCATGACATCAACAGTGTGGAATAACCATAAAAAAATGTAACGACCATATATGACAATCGTTATTCATGCATTTGATGATTAACAAGAGAAATTAAATTTTTTAGTTTGGGGTATTTCCCATATGATAAATATTATATAATCATCCCTAAAACCTCATATATAAGATTTTTAGAATACTATGGTTTATGTCACCAAAATTAAAATTATAAAATTTGATATTTTATAAAGAATGTAAGAATTAATTCCAATTATATTATTCTTCAACCACTCTTTTAGTCAATAGATTCAATATTCCATCACCAAACTATCAATATAGATTAAAAATAATAAAGTGATATATTCAAGGAAATGGGTGAATAATTGTGTGAATTCAATATCAAAAATATAATTCCCCCACCCATAATATTTTAATATCCTTACCAATTATCTAGAATTACGCCTCACTAAGGGACACTAAAAAATAGAATCTACACTTTTACCATCATGTATTCACTATGCCTTACACATTTATTATACCCCCTCCAGAATTATCTATTCCAAAAAAATACAAATTCAATATAAATAAAAACATTATGTTGAATGAATTTAAATTTTTTAATAATATTAAATTTGTAAAAATTCCAAAAAAACACAAATAATGGAATGAGTCAAATATATTAACATCTAATAAATATTATACCATTAAAAAAATATTTAAATCCAAGAATTCCATCATTATGAAATTAATATACTATTTATAATGGAAATTCCAATGAATTAAAATAATTTAAAACAACATTATTTTATTACTAAAAAATGAATATGTTAGAATATTATTATATGAAATATGTTAATCATTTTCATCAATTAACTATGAAAGCGAATGAAACAAGTTATATTCTTTCAATTATGTTAATATTTAATCCATATTGTATTTATATAACATCCATCTAATTTAATATACGTTCAAATCAACTACATATCTATCATGGAAAAGCATTTCACATTTCGTTTAATGAATTTAACATTAGTAACTAATACAAGTTTAATCTGATCTTTAATAAGATATGGATGACGATAATTCCCCCATATATGAACCAAAAAAATGAAACATTAAATTTTTTTCATTCTAATGAGATAATTAAAAATGGAATTACACTTCACCATACACCTCTATAATCTCAAATGTATTCGAAAACATATGTAAAGAAATAACTTGAATTCCAATTCATCAATGTCAAAAACTGGGATACAGTCATATAAATACATGTTTACCCACATTGAACTCTATTATTCATTATCAATGATTATCAAATGATTATATTCACCTTTTTTTATTTAAACATTGTTCAAAATAACATTAATCTCTTATATTTTATATTCTAAAAACTAGATAAAATATGTGATCATTCACCAATCCCCAACCTACATAAGGTTGATCAACATGTTCTTCTATAAAAATATTTCAATGATTCCTTACAAATTAGTGATTAAAAAATTATATCATAAAAATATTTTACTATAGAAAAGGACTAATCTCATTACTTTCAAAAATCAGTAATGTAGGCTTGTATAATAACCTAAAAAATACTAAAAATATTCTATATTATACCTTTAATATGAGAATAGTGATATAAAATTAAATTGAATTAATAATTCATTAATTTCCAAAGTCCCTTTTGGTGTCTTGATACAAAACAATGACTTATTTAGAAAATGGTTGACGTAAGATTTAAATTAATAAACACAATCTCATTTTCATAAAATTTTCAATGTTCATAAGTTGAAATGTTCTTATAATATAATAATAAATTGTTCTAAACTTTTTTATTCACTCATCTTTATGTCTAATTGAATAGTGGTTCAATAGAGAATTGTGTATATTCATTAGGAAGTTCCTAGAAATTTCATATTGTTTCCTAATCAGTGGAGTAAAATTTTTCAAGAAACTATCTTGTTATTATTATTATACAATCAACTTATTAACAAAACACTTTTGTTATTTTTCCATAACATATATTCAAATTCACAATAATAAAAATATCTATTTAAAATCATAGTATATCCACGAATTTCTTGGATTTACAACAATACTCAAAGGGTGAAATATTCTTATTAGAATAATTCTTAATAATGTAATAATAGCCACTATATATTTTTATAAAATATTTATATTTTATTGAATCAAAATAGGTAATTATTGAATAAATCAGTTTCATTAATTAGATTGTCATTGCCATTATAAAGATTTTAAGTAATTTTAACATTAAAAATAAAATAGTTTAAAATAAACTCTTATATTATATATAGTTTTTTAAATATTAACATCTATATATTAGATTTTTTATAATAAAAAATGAATTTAATTTTTTAAATTAAAATATCTAAATTATCACAGGTTTAACAATTGTTATTTTTCAAAAAAAGTTTATCTTTCTATGAAGGGTGAGAAAATGACAATATTGGAGAAAAAATGATTGGTTTTCAATAAATTATTTAATTTGAACTAACCATTATGATTTCAAAAAATTAAAATTAATATTAAATTTTTTATTTCTATTTAGTCTACATAATATAATTTTGATCATCATTATATTAGATTTTAGTTTATTAATATGTTTTCAGTTTTAAAATTTATTTTCTAACAACAATTTTAGTGTACTTAATGATTCCATGTTTTAAGAAATTAAGATAACAAAAAAAGTAAAAATTTTATATTTAAATTCATTGAATACTTATAAATAAATATTAATTGGGATTAACATAATTATTATTAACTGTCACAATAATAATATGAAATAATCTATTACATAAAAATACTTTTATTGAAATTCCACTATTCGTCACACCTGTATGTTTAATTATAAATTAAATATTAATGTATTTTTAATTATTTTTAATAAAATAGATTATATATTTTTAATTATACTAATTTATATTATATAACATAGTAATATTTAAATAATAACAAAAATATTATTGAAAGTGATAAAATTGAATTACAACATTGAAGTTGAACATTTGATTACCCTGGGATGAATTAAACAAATTGATAAAATATCCAAAATCCAAGAATGAAATATATATTATTTCCATATATGAAAATATTATACTGTACAAATATCCCCAATAGTTTATTAGTTATGCTTTATGAACGTGAAGAAAATATGTACACCTTTTTTAAATATATGTGATCCACTCATATTACATATAAAAAGAAACCACTCTCATATCCTCATCAAAAAACAAAATCCATTTATATTATCCATTAACATAATAAATATTATCATCAAATCACTTTCCATGATATAGATCCATATTTGATATCATAAATTTTTCTCATGAGGGATTTTGGTGATCAACTAAAAAGGCTGTCAGAATAAGATGCATCATGTTTAACTGAACATTATTATTATCTTACATATTTAAACTATATTCAATCTTATTAATATATAAATATGTTATTAAAGTAGAATATTACATATAATGAGTTGTTATTATATTATTTCTGAAATCTATATCCATATACTCTTCCGTGAAATGGGAGAAGAAATCATTATTCAAGTGTACGAAAAACTATTACCTCAAGAACTAGTGTCATGCATTTCTCATCATTGTTTCTGAAGGATAGTTTTAACTACAGATTTAAATTTTATATAATATGTTTTTAATTTTTTTTTTATATAATTTATTAAATCATATAAAAATTTGATTATTCTATTCCATGAGTGAGATGATAACGTTTCTCAGGGGTACGACAGACTCCCCCTCAAGAAGTGATGCAATTCATTTTTCATTGTCAATTTACCATGAATATAATATTGATTGAATTAAATAATATATATGATATAAATTTAATAAAAATGTTATTAATTAAATAATTGTCATTGTAAAATGATTATATATCCTTTTCATTCTTACATTGAAAAATTATTATGTCATTTGTGTGTACATGTGGACCACAACCTTCATGAAGCGATGATACTATTTTTTCATCAATGAAATATATAATTATATTTAATGAAATAATATTATAATTATTATATTATAATAATTATATAAATTTATAAAAATTCAAACCATCTTTACAAAATGATCATTGAAAAATGGAAATTTCACAGAGGTCTTTGTACAACCTACCATCTTAATGATCGTAAAAAACAACATTTTTTCTTTACCATTAATCATGATTAGTTTCCAAATTTATCATTTTTTTATAAAAATGAATATTTCATCAAGATCATTACTCTTTTATTTTTATATTACTACCTATTTGACAATATTCAACCTACCAAAATAGTTTTTTGACATATAAGACCAATATAAATAGACAAATATACGACATCATCATAATTTAATTAGAAATTATAAAAAACAAGGTAATTAGTGATATATAATTAATAATAAACATGAAAATGGTTCTTTTGAAATTAATTAATTAATTATATTTTATTATTTAGGATGCAATGTAAGGAGCATGACGAACCCCACTCGAGTTATATGACTTCATCTAAATTTTCATTTGTTGAGAACTATTTTTTCGACACCTATATAAATTTATATGGGTTTTGTACCTCCAATTTTAATTTTTATAAAATTTATTTATCTATTCTTGTGATATTTAATGTTTTTAATGTTATTATTTGATAGTATTATTATAATAATTTCTATAAATTGGAAAGGGGATTTTCATTAAAAAATATGACACAAAGATATTTTTTTCTATGTAAAATTCAATTCAATTGCCATGTTTATAAATTTTTTGAATATAATTATATACACATGATTATTTTATATTGGTTATTTTGATATTATTTCCTTTTTTCGTGAAAATGAATCATTCTATACATGTTTTTACATTCATTGAATATAAAAAAAATAGATTTTATTCTTTTTATGTGTATGAGGACAATCAAACTACAAACTATCCTAAACATTCATTTATGTACATTATCGATTAAATTAATTCTTGTTATCTTAAATTAGGAAACATACTCTATATTTTATTGAGTATATTTTTCATTATAGTTGAGTTTTAAAATGAAACGGATTTCATATATAGAGAATATGTTTTTAAAAAATTCAAATTTTTTATTTTTTAACGTTTTTTCCATATCGGATTATAAGTGTTTTTAAAAGGATTTTATAATAAAAATTAATTATATAGGGATTTTTTATTCTGTTGTTGTTCTAATGTATTGCATGTGATAATGGTTGTTACCACTATAAACTGATGATTGGTGGTCACTTTATAATCCAAGGATGGGTGGTTCTGTTAGAAACCTTGGACAGGCAGTGACATTGTTATCCAAGGGTGGGTTCTTTTGTGATAAACAAGGATGGGTGGTACCCTAACAATGCTAGGACATGTGTATCTATGATAGACCTCCATTCCAATGGGTACTTTGGATATAATTTTTGGTTATATAATTAATTCTATTTGTATGAGTGTTTTTACTAATTATTTCATTATTCACAAATATTATTTTTATGTTATTCATATTGTTTTGAAATTATTTATTTAATTAAATATTGTGTGTGATTTAATATAAAATTATTATTATATATTCATGAAATACAAAATGAGATAAAGGTAAAAAATTCATGATATTTTATGTTTTTCACTAAACTAAAAAATATTTTCTTTAAATGTCACATAATGAATTTTTTTTCATCCCTTAATTTGAAATGGTTTTTCTTGGTTTTTAACGATTATTAATTGAACTGAAGTGGTCATGTTGGAATATGTGAATATTTTTCATGGAAATAAATAAATTTTTATTTTATATGTTTTATATTATGCCATGTATTAATGCTTTTTGGATGTGTTCACATTGTATATATATTTTAATTCAGCATATGATTTATAAAATAATTTTCAAAAACACTATTCCTTAAAATATACTATCATAAAATTTTATGTTTTTATATTTAAATATATATATTGTGTAAAGTTGTAAACCTCGTATGGCTGTCCAAAATGATCATTTAAAATAAATAGAAATTATAAAATCATTAAATATGATGATATGATTATTAGAAGAAATCATTATATATAATACCCATTTAAATATAGATACCATAGTATACATTTCTTCATTGATAATTTCTTCAATATTGTGGGCCAAAATATCTTGTGTTAGGATGAATTCCTCCATTTTTATCTTTTTTTTGAATCCTCAATCCAAAAATATGATTTGTTTGTTGATCTATTCCCATTGGAGCTAATTAACCTAAAATTATTCAAAAATATAAGATAATATTTTCATTAATTAAAACTCATGTCAATGTAATGTTCATGTTCAGGCCCTTATAGTTTGTATTTATGGTCAGTTTAGATAACATTATATTCTAGGATAATAATTATAGCATACTCCATAAATTTTTTTCATTACGGTTATGTTTAAATATTGAAATATATAATGATTTCCATTTTGAATCATCTAAATGTTCTATTTTAATAATGTTTTCCATAATGGAAATCTGTAATCAGTATTGGGAATTTATTTAATGATAAGTATCCTTCCAAATCAGTTTCTCAACATTTTTCGAATTGGATTGAAATATTTTTCTAAATTGATGGACTCATATCAACAAGATGTAAATGTTGTTTTTATTTATTCTTGAGAGAAACATGATCTAACATGATGGAAAATGTCTAAATTATAGAATTTCATATGTCACCATCCCCAATAATTCAATGAATCATATGATCTTATAGTAAAAAATATGGATCAATTTACTGGATATGATAGTTTATGTCATATTATGTTTAGATTTTCATAATGTAACTATTTTATATTATTGTTTTTGAAAGGAAAGTCGATTTATGGAGGTCTCTAGTAATGAATAATATATATAATTTTTATATTAATATCATGGAATGGCATACAATGATGAAAAAGTTCCATAAAAAATATTTCAACAATGTTTCATTGCCTTAGATGGAAAAATAGTTCCTAGAAATGTGGTAAAAAATAATGATTATATTATCTGGTATGAATCCAATTTCACATGTTTGTTCAAGAATGTGTTTTATGTTATTTTGGAAACTAATATTATGGTTAATTGATTGAATTTAGGGTTAGAACCATGTTTATGATATCAGTTTCTATGGGGAAATTTTAAATCATAGCGAATATTTTTCATTATAATGTGAATGTTGAGATGGATAATACTGGAACATATATTCTTAAAAATAATAACAGTACAAAATTTCATGATTGATTTAAATGTGGAAACATCAATGAGATAATTTTTTTTTATGAAAACTATCATCCCATCATCTATTAATTGTGGAAAAAATAATCTCATATAATGTCTTACAGTGTTTGGGAACTACATCTGTTGTGGTATGGTTGTACATATTTATTTTTACTATAAGGAAAATGAGTATATAAATATTGAAAAGTTAATATGATTATGATTCATATGTAACGAGTGATGGAATTATTCTAACATGTTTCCAAATTTATTCACTTATGGGGAATAATCAATAAATAACCGATAACAGCATTGAAAGATCTTTTCGTACAAAAATAAAATTATTTTGGTCTATCTAGCGAGGTTTTAACAATTATGTTACATGTCCATTAAATTTTTTCCCATATGTGATTTTATTTTGGATTTTTGTGTTATTTTAATTCAATGAAATTTTTATTTCAATTTGGAATATCACCCTGAAATTTTTAGTGAGAACATTGAGTGTCTGTATTAATGAAATAATGAATTTGAGGAATATTTTGATAAAAATTATTTGGATGGCCTTTCATGATAATTATTTTGTATTCGACATAGTGTATAATTATATCATTATTAGTATTTATTATATTTCAATTTACCATACTATGATATATTGTTGAGCTGAGACAGTTGGAATTAAAGATTTAATTTATTTGATAACATACCATGAATCCATGAAATTGAAAGGATATCAGAGTGATTATTACTCATCAGATATTATTGGATGGAAAAAAACTATTTAAATTATTTATGTTCTATTAGTGAATTAATAAATGGATGTATTACTAAATAATTTGAATAGTGTTATACCTCATTAAGAGGTTGTGATTAATGCTGACGTAGTTCTTAGTGATAATACTATTTCAAAACAACATTACCAATGGATCAAGTGGATCATTTAGAAAATAAAATTATATATCACGAGCTACAAGAAAAATCATTCATTCTCTAAATCACATTACAATAGGGTTCAAAAAATTTTGAAGTATAAAAATATAGATGGATCAATGAGACTTTTCATTGACTATAGATATTTGAATAAGTTAATTGTTGTGAGAAATTATTCTTTTACTAATATTGATTATTTTTTTGATGAACTCATTGAAGAAAATTGTTTTTGAAAGGTATATCTCCAGATAAAAAAACCTCTATTGAATATGATTAATGAAAATATTATGAAAACCTTGTTTCAGACACTATATTGAAATTACGAGTTTATAGTTATTCCCTTTCGGTTTTCTAATTCACATAAAATATTTACAGAACACATGAATAGAATTTTCTATTAGTTATTGGTTATATTTTTAGTTTTGATTATTTATGATAATTATTATATTCAATAAAAATAGAAAAATAAAATAAAAGTAGGGATTGTTTTCCATAAAATAAATGAAAAATCGAATATATAGAATATGTAGTATGGATGATGATTGGTTACAAAATATTTCATTCCATTATCATGACCCGTCCCCCAGGGCCCGTGTCGTGACTACCCCAAGCCCACCTTCCATTGGTCAGGGGCGGGTGACTAGCACAAAAATGCATATTTACCAAAACATGGAAGGAATTACCTTTATATCTTCTAATAACACACAACCATGCACATATCATGATACAAACACAATTAAACTGTAATGTAAAATGAAGGAGTACTCTATGTAAAAAGGGGATAGAATTCAAGACGAACTAAAAATTAAAAGAAAACAGAAAGTACAAGTAAGTTGAAATATACAAGTACAATGAAACAATATTCACTAATTCTAATAGAATTTCATAAATAATTAATACGAACATACATATTAAACTATATATTGATGTAGACTATTATCTTATTAATTTATTAAAAAATGAAATAATTTTTTCATTTTATTTTCTAATTGATTAGGATAAATAAAAAATATTTAATTGTGAGAAATAAATTTTAAACAAATTCATAAATACCTTTTCCTGGAAGGATGTTATATATTATCTAAAATGATGAATTAACCCAAATACCATCCATACCAATCGTGGTAGGAATGTTTAAAAAACTATAAACACATTTTTTATCAGACATTAATTTATCCAAACATTGTTGTCATTCGAAGTACAAAAAATATAGTGATATATTTTTAAAATATATTGAATAGAAAAAATGTTATTTTTCATCCTATTATACATCACAGGTCTAATCATTCATATCATCTATTTATTAATTAAATAAATAATGTGGATTTCATTTATTATTATTTATCTATAACATTTAATATTGTTAATTGTGTTTTTTTGTTAAACTTTTATTTCTATTTATTAACTTGCATGTTTAGTTATATTTTTTTAAAAACATAGTCTCCTCTTATTATGTTAAAACGAAATTTTATTTTTAATATATATTTTGTTTTATTTTTCATCAAATGATTAAATTATTTCAAGATATTATGATATTGGTAGTTTTTATGATTTAATTGTCGATTACAATATATTTTAAAATGAACTCTTATTTTATTTCTCAGACTAAAAATAATAAAAAATTAAATTTAATATTTGTGATAAATTAAATGTATTTTTTAAAATAATAAAGTAATATTTATTTATATCTTAATTTAGTTTTCCTATTTTTGTATTATATATAATTTTTTAATTTATAGTTCACCATTATTATTATTATTTATATGGGTAAGTGTTGTTTTTATCAAACAACAATAAGGGGTTTGGTTGGTATAATAACCTCATGGAAAATGATATACTGACTTCATGATTCATACATTATCACTAAATACACCTATACATAGTATGATATCATACCATAAAATTCATTTCTAGGTGAGTTTTTTCAGTATTTTCAATTTTACAACATGATGCCTCTCAATAATTTATGTGATAATTTTATTAGGAGGTCAGCATACTATTAACAATTTTTAAATTGAAATAATGATAATTGTTTGTATATATTTTAAAAACATTTAATATTAACTGTGGTTGTCTGAGTGGTCACTCCGGAGGAAGCCTACCTATTATGATGATATGATGTTAGAATAACATATTATCATTCTTGAAGGTTGTAGTTTGGAATTAAAGAAAGATTCTTGATGATTTATCAAGATTCAACCGATATAGTGGCTGATATAAAACGGATTAAAAATAAGAGAATCATTCTTTGAAGATACCCAATTCTAATTATTATTATTTTGAAGAGTACATATATGAGCCTAAGACTGGATGTTGGATATAGACTTTATTGAGTTATCAGTGAACTGGTATGTTCTTAATGTTGGATACTTACTCATATCATTATCATGAGAGGGTATCAATGTTGTTTGATAGTTCCACAAATTAATCAATAACCCGAATATGACAATTGAGAGTTTTATACTATTAATGAAATCATAGCTGATGAATGAATAATTTTCTTGTAATACAGAGATCCATGAAGATTCATGATTTTTGGAAATGGATAATAATATGTGAGGATGATGTAATATGTTTCTCAATAATTATCTATGGGATTAACCTATATAAATCAACACTACAATAGTAATTATTTTTTAACCAATGACAATGGTGTTAAATATTTTCTCATATATGGATGAAGTACAAAATTGAAGCTGTTTTAATATAGTTTCATGGGGGATTTTTAATTTTTTTCGTAGGATCAAACACATTGATTAATAAAGATAGTGGGACCCCATGATATCCAATTAAACATGTTTGTGTGAACAATATATTCACAAACTAGGATTTTTTCATTTTCCCATAAGGAATTGTGTGTGAGAATTTTAAAATAGTGGTTGAATTAAAATTTTGATGATATTTAACATCACTTTGTAAGATCATATTATTTTATGTGTTTTTTCTAATGTTTATGTAGGTATATAAAATTTATGAATCCCTTTGATGTGCATGTCATAGGATTGAAAATATTCCATTATAATAAATGATTTAGAGTATCAAATGATGATAGATTATGCTGATGAAATAAATATGTTGTATTCATCTAGTCGCATGAAAAAATATTTTGTTAAAACATTATTATAATAAAATAATCTAGTAATACCTGCTAAAATTCAAAAATAATGTTGATACTGAATAATGTTATGATGATTGTCTTGAAAAATGAAACATGATGAATTTTATTTTTAGTTTGTGGAGTAAAACATTCATCACATTCCCATTATAAAATTATAGAAGAATGACTAGATATGTTCATCACCCAAAAGAACTCACGATTATAGAGTTACTAACAACTGAATAATTGATTTCATAATAATAGAATGAAAAGGTTTCAAATACTATAAATATATAATTCAGCAATTTTTAGAGAATGAAACAGAGTTCTCTCGCTGATTCACAATGTATATCTTGAATAAGAAGAAATAGATAACATCCACATGATATTCTTAACTCTCATACACAATGTCTTCATGTTATATAATTTTTTTATTCATTCATTGGATGAATCCACTAATTCCATTTTTAAAATGTATTTTTATGTTTTTATAAAAAATTTGAAATAATGGTATTAATGTTCTTCCTCTATTATACTCATGGTGTCGATGGAATTTACAATGTGATTTTATGTTCAATCATATCTAATTTTTTTTATAATTTAACACTCCTCTTTATATTGATAGGATATAGTGGTGAATTTTTTGTAACATTGATGCTAAATCAATGTTATAAATAATGGAAAAATATTAATGATTGTATTCTCTAATATGATTCAGACATACATGTAGTCATGATTAAAATTTTCATTTCTATAAGTTATCATTGACAATATTTTGAGCTTGTTGGCATATAGTTGTTATATCACCAAAAGTTCATGCACTATAAAAATTATGTTTTCTAGTAGTATTTCAGAAATATTTTTAAAAACCCCATTCAAATATATTCATTTTCCTAGATCATTACCTTCTCTTTTTAATCATCTCTCATAATTCAATTTACATTCACTGTTCCATTATAAATGGTAGTTTCACTATACTTCAAAATTCATCATCAAGTACAATAATTAAATAATTAAAAAAAGTCTATGTTTAAGAAATTGTGGAAATATACTTAGTCATTTTTCATTCCTTATAGAGTATGATACTCTTGATTTAAAAAATATAGTTCATATAGATTTTATAAATAATTATATTTAGACATTTTGATCCACAACATTAATCAAACTTCACCATTTCAGGGAAGAGACTAAGACCATTTGAATGGAGATAATATTAGACTATTTCCATTAAATAACAAATCCTAGATACCATTTTTTGTGGACCAGACATTAATACCCAAATAATTAATCTTGAATCAGATTACCAATTTTCGTTATATCTACTACCTAATTACTAGAGGTGATAAACGATCTCCATGGTATAAAATTATTGATTAAAACATTATTTAACTCAAATAATAATAATTATAAAGAATATATATCTAAATAAATTTTAGTGAATTGTAATGTATAATTAATTTAAAGTAGAAAATAATTTTTTACATGAAAATTATATTGAAACAATATTTATAATAAAACATAATAATTTTGATAAATCTTTACATCATCTAACTCATTCAGAATTATCTTTAATATTGATTTATATCTCATTTCTAAAAAATAATTAATTTAAACTCTTATATCCACCATATAAAAAACAATAATTCAATAATAATAATATTTTTGGGTGGATAAAAATTCATTAGGGTTTATTAAAGTTATTGAAATTTGAACTATCAAGATTATTCTAGAAACTCATTAATAAATAAATTCCTCATAAAACATTATTATATTAAATTTCTGAAATTTTGGTTTTATGAAAATTATACAAATTACGATAAAATAAGCTGGAAAATTTATTATTATTTGAAAAATCATTCCTCTATAAACTTATATAAATCATAAAATCATTAATACTAATTATAAGAGCCTCCTATTATATGTTTAAACCCATATATGAAATTATATAATTTATTCTTTTGAAATATTACAATGAAAAAATAATTTTACAAATGACTATGAAAAAATATATTATGTTTTATAGATAGTAATCCAAAATAATGAAAAAGTTGGAGTAAGAATAATAAATATTTTGATCCGCATAGTCCACTAGTTCAAAAAAAATAGGAGTAATTGAATGGGGAAAATTTATTTTTATAACCAGATCGATATGAATAATATGTCATACATTTTTTATATATAAAATTACATGTAGTCGTGGTTTAGTTAAGGATACCACCCAATAATCATGATCCAAATTCTCAGGTTCAAATCCTTGAAAGTTATTAATATCTCTAGGATATATAGAACTATTGTAGTAGTTAATATAGGTATACTATGGTAGTGGTTGGTATCATATTTCCTTAAGGGGCCATGAAATTTTTGGGTTGCAACATGTATGTTCTGTATCCTGGTGATGTGAATATTTCACTGAGTGTGTGGCCTTGATATTGGGTGTGAAGTTTTGGTCTTTATAAACATGTCTTCCATCCTCATGGGAATTTCTAATGGGGATAGTGGTTCCTTATGATTTGGAAATCTACATAGTTGTATTACTCTACTCTTGAACCACAATATGAAAGAGATACATGGGGTGTTACACATGCATCATTAAGTTGGTGGATTAAAAGAGATATGGGTATTTTTTCACATTTTATGAAGCCTTTTTCCCACATATATTACTAATTTTGGATGAAGTAGGCCCTATCCATGTTATGAAAAATGTATTACAGATGAAATGAATAATAATATGGATGAGACAACATTCATAATTTTAAGACACTGTGATGAATAATAATAGTAGGTGACATAGTGTAACACAAGTGGAACAAAATTATTTGAGATTTCCGTTTATCCCTTTAGGTTATCCCCTAAAGTGGAATTCAAGACAAATTCATTTGTTCATTTGGTCCATCAAGAACATGATCAGTCATGTTAAAAATATGTAATAAAATAAGTCTTGTTGATGATTTTCATTCAATGTGGGGAGTGATGAGGATTGACCATTTATTGTAAATTAGTTTGTGTCTTGTTTTGTGTGTTCAATCCACAATAAAATATATATATACAAACACAGTGAAATCCATATCTCAAATATATGACCCCACAATATCATCAAAATAATTGTATATAGACTGTAGCACACTCGACCATGTAATAAATTATGTACATAATCTAATCCTAATAACCCCATTGATATTCAATATAAGAAAAACTATAATGGTAATATAGTGTCTTTTTTGGATAACTAATAAAAACAATGTCCCTAATCTGAATATGAAAACCCAGAAATTTTAAATTTCATATATAGAAAACATCATTATAAAGAAACATCCAGTATTAGAAATGAATACTAAGACACATCGAATATTTATATATCCATTAATAAATATATCAATTGAATATATGTCACCAAATTTAAATAAAATTGATTCAATAAATTAAAAATATGGATATCAAAAACCCCATAAATCATTAATTAATATTTTTAGAAAATAATGATTCCATGTCAAAATAAAAATTATAATCACAAATTGTTAAATATAATTATTCTATAAAAATAAATTAAAAATTTATAATGACAAGCCAATGTTAGAATGAATTTTCACCCACCCACATACTTCTAAATTCCTAATACTTTACATGAATCCATAATATTATGATTTATATTGGGTGAAATACCAAGACATATCTCTATGAGACTTGGAAAATAATCATTTATGAACATAGTAGAACATTTCACTCATATGGAATATTTTTCATGGAAAAAATATTTGGAATGGATCCCACATAGTTGTGAAATATCATTTTTTATAGGAAGTGTTTCCTATGTTGATTTTTTGTTAGTGTTGGGCCTATATATATTGGAATAATACCCATGTAGAATGGTGTTCCATATAGTGCTTCACTATTAACCAGTCTTCTATTATGGAAAAGTTTTATGAGAAAAATCTAGTGAGTGTTATAACCCCCATTCCAGTTCGTCATCAGTTTTATGAGATTGTATATTTCTCCTACTAAAAAAACAAATAAAAAGATAATTATAATTATTGTTATTAAAATACTGAAAACATTTTATAATAAATAAATTTTATTTTTGAAATATATTAAAATTTATATATTAAAAAACATAATTTTCATTCTATTATTTTAATCATGAAATAATCAATTTTCCTCATATTATACATATAGAATAACTTTAATATAAATATAACAAAATGGAAAGTATAAATTTTAATTCAGAAAAATATATCAAATATATAAGTATATGCAACTACAAATTATTCTCACCTCTATCCAGAATTAAAACATGATTGGAAGCATACAAACAATAAATTGAACCCTTTAGATTAAATTATAAATTCAGTCTCTATTTTTTATCATCCAATTCATTAAAAAAATATCAAACTCATTATTCCCATTCTACCACCCATTCATTGAAACATCACCAAAACCGCATATTCAATGAATTCACCAATATTAATTAAAGTAAAAATAAATAAATCACAATACCCATGGCCAAATACATGATTTATCTTTCCAAAAACCATAATAAATCCCATTTCAAGAACACCAACATTCAAAAAATCTAAATATCTTACTTATTACATAAATATTTTATCCAACAATGTCATGAAAATGTTATAATATTTATTGTCCATTATTACATTTCTATACTTCCACATCACTCTATTTGATGTTATTAATTATCCCACATCATTTACATACCCAAAAAATATGTAACAACAAAAGTAACATTATACAATTGAATATTTAAAATTTAACTACCCAAAAATTCATCAATATTTGTGTTATTGAATTTTATTCCGAACACATGTATTTAATATAAAAAATATTGATTATATTGAAATTATAAAAATTAGAAACATCAATATTTATTCTTTTTATTCTTGGTATTTTCACATAAAAAATATTTTTTGAAATAGTATATTCATTATGTAATGATAAGATAATTTATATATGAGATAATGAGATTGTTCCAACATAATTATCAAAATAAATTCTATGCTATATTTATTCATCTACCTACTGTTCCATGATTGGAATGTTACGAAAATGTTACAATTAATCAAATAACCATTCACTATATAGTTCTAGTAATAAAACCCATTAATTTTTTTAAGAATGATGAAAATGGTTATTTATATAAGTTAATATAGGAATTGGATATAGAACTATCTGTCAGTTTATATTATTCTCATTTATAATTTGTAATAAATCAAGGATATCCATATTTGAATGAAGTGATGATAAAAAATAATAAGAAATTTCCATGTGAATTTAAAATAGATGGTGTAATTTAAGAAGTAATTTTTTAAACTTATTTCATTATGTGAATATTACATATATGAGAAAATTAGATCATTTTAAGGTTAATGTTTGTTTCCTTTTGAAAAACATGTATTTCGTTTCAATATTTTCGAGATGTCAATATATAACTCTTTTAGGAGAATAGTTTTCAATATAGAATTTCAATAAAAATACTCATTAAAAAAATATATGTATGATTAAGAATTCAATCATTATCTATCTTCAAGGGGGTCAATAAAGATTTATATTTCACTATTATAAAAATATATATGGGATATATCTTTTAGGTAACCTCAACAAAAAAATTTGATACCTCGAACTAATGGTGTACTATCATATAAATGCGGATATACATATGCTTAAACCAACGAAAATGAACTATAAGGACCCCAAGATAAGAAATAATGTTATTTCTAGAAATAATATCATTAGGAAAATTATTACAAGAATGAAATTGTTCTAAAATTAAAATTATTTCTTCTTAAGATGAAAAATTATAAAAAAATTACACATTTCTAAATGAAACAATTAGCCCAACAAAAATAGACTAATCTTCAAAATGTATAAAATGATATGAATCATATACTGACATAATTGAATAGATAATGCTTATCATATTTAATGAAAACCTATTAAAAATAATGTTTCATTCTTATAAATCTAAAATATTTTTATCTATTACCAATTCAATAGAGGAAGATATTATTAATCAATAATACTTTATAAAAATATAATTTGTAACATAAATATTGAGGTTGCACCCTCAATGAATGAAATCTTCAAGAATGATCATGATGATGTTTATAATAGACCCTTTTATTTGTTTTATAAATTAGAATAAAATAATTAAAAATATTTATAGGATAAATAAATTTCATTAAACTAAAATAATATTGATATGTTAGAGGAAGTATCATTGTATTATAATTATAAATATCATAAATTAAACAAAAATATGGTGTGAATGATGCTAAAAAAGATATGAATTTTTCATTAGATTAATGTATTCTATAATTTTAAATTTGACCATTATATTTTTAGATACTTTATTTAATATTAAATTATTATTATATTATAAAATCATTATATTTTTCTTGTTAATTTATAATAATTCTATAACTTTATATAATAAAATAATTGGAGTGTCTATTCTTATGAAGGGGTGAGCTTCTTTCAAATAATAACATATTATGAAATGGATTCTATATTTTAATATTATCTAAAATATAATTTTATATATATTTTTGATTGAACATATACTTCATTGATTTCAATTTTAAAAATTAATTACTTAAAACCTATATATTATTATATCCATAAACTACAAGTTCATTTTTCATTAATAACAATATATATATTTTTTGAATTTAAATTTCATATAAACAATCCATTTCAATTTTAAGGAATGATGAATGAAATCTTTATAATTATTTTTACAATGAATGATACATCAATTCCAATTCCACAATAGAAGAATTTTCTGTATATTATACACCAATATTTTTTCTTTTATTTGTTTATTTTATTTTATTTTAGTGACCAAAAATAAAAAATTCTTATATTTTTATTCATCATTTAATACATGTGTCATAAAATTCAAATAGACCATTATAAAATTTTGATGATTGAAGTTAGTTTAGATTTATTTGAAATGATGAATTTTTATGATGTAAGTAATGTAACCTAATAGCATAATATTGAGTCTTATACCTTGAAAATTCAATAAGACACAACATGTATCTATATATTTTTGGTTTTTCCATTTTATAAATGGTAGTAATATGGGGATAATAGTGGAATAAATTATAATAATTACAATGTGGTCCCAATTTCCATTCTATATAGTTAACCTAAATTAAAATGGGACACCAATCGATTATTGTATATTCAAAAAAAACAACACCATATTAACACACAATTTGAAATAATAAAACACAAAAAATTCATGTAAATTCAATATATACATCCAAAATTTTTATATTGATAATGGAATAATTCTTTATATAATCCCAATAAAGATAATGATGGAATGAAAATTAATGGATTCAACTAAGTGCACAAATTCCTCAGTTAAGATCATCTTGTTTCATATAATCTTTGTGAATAAAGTATTCTATTTCATAATTTTTGTCTCTATGAATCCTAAAATACAGAACAAATTATTTTTCATGGGGAAGTAAAGTATACTATATAAAACACATCAATAAATGAAAAATAAAAATAATGAATGTATAATTTTTTAAATCAAGAAAAACTATAATTATTAATGTTCAGAATTCAAAAATGTTTCCTTTCCATGTGATTTACATACAAAATAATTAATATTTAAAAATAAAATATAAACATAACTAATTTAAATTTATTAAAAAATAAAATTCTGTGACACAGTATATCAGAATATTGGATAATCAGTACACGGTTTTATAAAAAAAATTATTCATTATGTTAAAAATATTTATATACATTTTCACTATGATTTATAATATAAATCTTTATTATAAATTTCCCTCAAAGTATAATATCCCCTAATTACTTATACCCAATTAAAAGTAATGTTCGTAACTTTTTATACATAGTATTATAAGGATGGACCATTTATTTGAATGTAATTTTGTTAGCGGTTAATAATCCTCATTAAATTTCAACATCCCATTGATATAATCGATATATTAAATAACTATAAGGGTTATGAAATCAAGAGAAATTATATTAATCCAAATTTTAAATTTTTTATAATATATATTTATTTATAATTACAATAATTTTCATAATTTTAATGTCATCGCCTCTTAACCAATACACTGAATGTATTCACAAAAACATCTTCTTGAAGAAAATATTCAAATTGTATTGATAATTATAAAATATGAAGTTGGTTAGTTGGTTATGATCAAAGATGAGTAATTTTTTTAATATTTTAATTTTTGGACAATTTTTTAAAATATTGTTTTTAACTCTACAAAAATAGTTATTGAATTAATTTTAATATATTTATTTTTAAAAATGTTATATGTAGTGAAGAAAATTGCCATTAAATATTTATATATTTTTATCTAAAATAAAATAATTAAATTGATATCTAATTAAGTGAAACCAAAACATTTTAATGTAAAATTATATAAAAAATCTAGTATAATAAATTTATGACTAGTTGATATTTCATTATATTGTAAAATATTATATAGGATACGGTATACATATATATTGTTGGACTAGTAGAATTACTACACTAGTAATGAGATAAATTTATCATTGCTTATAATGACTAGTTGTTTTCAAAAGTGTATAAAACCATTTAATACCAAGATATAACTAGAAATAAAATCTTTTATAACATAATAGGGGCCATGGAGTATGAGTTATTTTTCATGTTGAATCAAAAAATTGAAATGATGTAAATTATCTTAAAATGGTGATCATATTAGTTTTTTAGTTGGGTTTTAGAATGAATCATTATTTAATGAGTAGTTTACACCTACAAATAATGTTTGGAATAAAATAATTGTAATGTAATTATTTTCATCAACTATGAGTAAAAATTTAACAAGTATATACAAAAAATATCCAATTTAATTTCCTTTACCTAAAAAAATATAGAGAATGTCAGTTCGAATAAATATTTTTAAAAACTATGTCCCATAACATGAACTAGTTGGGGTTATTTATACGGTATAATAATATTTCATTGTAAAAACAAAATCCAATAATGAGGTTGTAGATAATTCATAATACACATAATGATTTTAATTATACCAATAGGGTTGGAAAATTAATTTTTTATATTTAATAATTGATTTGAAATTCCTAAAAATATTAAAATGACCATTTTGAATAAATTTTTTCTAATTTCTGTATCTTCTTTTTTTCTCAATTATAAATTATTGATGACACTCCTCATAAATATATTTTTCACCTTTGAATATGTGGGTCAATCATTGCTAAATTAATATCAATAAACAAGTTGGTAAAATTACGATATAAAATTTTAATTATTATAGAAATAGGTTGAGAAATGTGGATTTCACGTTTGAGTTAGGACACAGAAATTGGTCATTATTTTAAAACTACTCCATTGAGTATTTCATAAAGAAATATACTTATATTACGTGGAATGGGTCCTAAAATTTATTTATAATCATATAATAATGATTAAATGGATAAAATATGTATGATTCTATATTTTATGGATTCAAAAACAATTATGTACATCATATTATGAGTTTTATTTTATGTTACTAGTCCTAAAAAATAATATGTTAATTCTACTAAAAACATACTGACATTCATTGGGATTTAGTTAGGATTATCCATATTTTCTATTGAAGTAATATGTGGGTATAAATTTTATTTATAGTTGATCAATATAATATTATAATTGAGTAAACTAATACAACTAGATTAAAAAATAATAATGACCCTAGGAATGGTTATTTTTTATATTAGGAAGTAGGGTTCCGAGTCAAAGAATCTTAAATATTGTATATATATATCTAATTCAATGAAATATTTTGATTACAACGCATCATAATATTGAAATTAATATGATTTTTTGTTGAGGGTGACCATTAATTAATTAATGTAAGTTCTAATAATAATGGAATGGTATAATTGAAAAAGTTATTGAACTATGATATCAAATGATGAAAATGTAATATTCATAGAAACGATATTAATAAAAAAATTATGTTGTTGTTTGGTGAGAATATTTGGAACATTTTTTTTTATGAACACATATTAAATCTTATTATATATCATTTAGAACTAAATAAACATTAATGTCATGTTAGTTCCTTTTATATTTAGAACATGGCGTATTTCTTTGGTGTATTCAATTTTTTAATATGTATGTTATCTATAATAATGTTATATAATATTGTAAAACTACGGTTAATAATGTATTATGAATTATGTAAAATTTAAATTATCATTTATTTATTCTTATTCAATTATAGATATTATATTTGATATGTTATTAAATTAATTGAAGAATAATTACACTATTTCGTCACCAATAGATTATCATTATTAATTTTTATATATTATTATTATATGATAAGATAAGGGCAACATAAATTTTTCCTATATTTATATAATAATATCATACATCATAGGTTAGAGATCATTTTTATTGGATTAACCCACCCTACAGTACACCACATGAAATATAATTTCATATTCTTAGGGTTCTACTTTTAGTATATACGATATTCTAATCAATAGATATGAGGGTAAACTGTTTTATAGAGGATAAGTATACTTATTTATCATAAATATTCACATTATTTATGATATTATCAAAATAATGGGTGATTAAGAATGATATTTATCATGTAAATTTAAATTTCTATCAAACGTTTTTTTAACATTTATATATTTTGAATTTCAAATATGAGTTGAGTGAGGTAATGGAAATTCAAAAATCACTTCTGGAAAGTGTAATACATGTAGTTTTCAATATATTTTAATTACAAGATATGAATATTTAGTTTTAATTGTTTTCATATTGTGTGGATTAGTGTGATATCTTCGAGTTGGGCATGGTGGAATGATAGTTCCCTATTATTTTTTTTACAAATTGTTCTTTTTAAATAAGATATTAATGGTTGGATGAGCGTCAATCCATTTCACTTGTGTTTATTAGTATCCATTCAAAAAATTATGTAAAATAAAGGAACACAGTTCCATGATTTAAACACGGTTTTTTACTAAGACGTAGTCCATGTTGTGATCTACATGTGGGTTTTCCAAAAAAATATTATATTAAATTAAAATGCCAAAAATACTATAATTGGAATATAATGATTGAAAACTCAATCAACACACTATAAATGATTTATGGAATTCATTATATTAATTTAATTAATATTTAAAAGTGTTCTTTATTCTATCACCACATGTTCTACAATGATATTCAAGTTTGGTCCATTAAATGACAATTTTAAGATATTCATCCACAAGAATGAATGATTAAACGTTCTTGCGTACTTCATAATGGACATCAAAATATCTGTTGAACAAGATAGTTTGATATCATTTTATTTTATATCTTATATAATTTTAATTATCTTATTCTAATGATCCGGTACATGCAATCACCATCTTCAACAAATAACCCTACATTGGCCCACACTCAATTCTCGCCATTCATAATGGACAAAAGGACTCTGAAATATATTTTTTAATTATTTTTTATTTAAAAACAATCATGAACATATTTATAAAATAAATATGTTTTGTGTGGGGCCTGAATACTACGATGATTTAAATTACATCATTTATATCCTCAATTACATCAGTTTATAAATAAACACATTTATTCTTTTCGTTATTTACACTTTAATACTTAAATGAACATGGGTATTGTATTTATTAAATTACCAAATTAATGTGGGTAATCATTATTTTATATTATTAACTAACCAATTATTTTGAGAATTATTTTATACTAACTTTTAACACCACATAAATGCAGGTTTATCATTTCTCATATTCATTTTAAACCTTAAAATGGGTATTATGTTCATATACATACATTCATAATATATGTTTTGCTCAACATACACTACTAGAAAAACAGGTATTTGCGATGGGTCATTTGCGACGGGATCCCGTCGCAAATGACCTTTTGCGACGGGGGCCCGTCGCACATCGCCCGTTGCGGAAAACGCCGTCGCAAAAACAAATAGTTGCGACGGGCCCGTCACTAAAGATATTATTTGCGAAGGGTATCCTTCCCGTCGCAAATATTACTCTGTATATTTGTAAAAACTTTTCAAATAGTAATTGTGAAGGGCCCCGTTGCTACAGGTATTTGCGACGGGCCCGTCGCAAATAGTACTTGCGATAGGACCTGTCGCAGTTATGTTTTAAAAAAAATTAAAAACTATTATTAAATTATTTTAATGGATATAAAAAAAATACTATTTGCGACGGGCATAGTATCTCGTCGCAAATACTATAAAAAAATAAATAAATAAATTATTAATAAATTATTTTAATTAATATAATAATAATCCAATTATAATTCAAAAATAAAAATTAATAAAAAATTAATAAATGATTTTAATTAATATAATAATAGAATTAAAATTCACAAATAAAAATAATAAATTATTAATAAATTATTTTAATGTATATAATAATAATAGAATTATAATTCAAAAATAAAAAAAATAGAATATTAATAAATGATTTAATTAATATAATAATATTAGAATTATAATTCATAAATAAAAAAAAATATTAATAAGTTATTTTAATTAATATAAAAATAATAGAATTATTTTACATTCAAATATTAAAATAATAGAATTATTTTACATTCAAATATTAAAATAATTCAAATATTACAAAAAATTATAATTAAAATATAATATTATAAAATTTTAATATAAATATAAAATTTAATATTATAAAATATAAATAATTTTATTATTCATATTAATATATTTATTTCAAAATATAATATTATTAATATTTTATAATGAGACAGAAACTACGAATAGAAAAAAAATTCATATTTTGATTTAACAAACTTTATAACATAAAAACAAACTCTAATATGAAGGAGGGGGGAGGGGGATCTGCAGATGATGGTGGAGGAAACTCCATCCCTAAAGCATGAGTGAGTCGGCGCATGTACTCCATCTGCTCCTGGTGCTGCTGCTGCCACCGACTCATCTGCTCCTCGTACAGTAGTTGTTGGCATCGACGCACCTCCTCATGCTGCTGCTGCTGCGGACACATCTGCTCCTGCTCCTATCGAATACTCTCTATCAATGCAGTCTGAGATCGCAACTGGTCCTCATACTATGTAGCAGAAGAAGATGCACGAGCTCCTCTCGAGCTGGACGCCGACATCGCAGCACTGCCATAATAATCTCGGGGAGTCAGTTGAGAGCTAATACCAACTACCCGGCCCTTCTCGAAGGCAAACTGGGTGGCCTGCATCCATGCCGCCTCATAAAAATGACGGCCAGTGGTCTGATCTGATGACTTGGCCTGACTCTCAGGTCGAGTCTATGACGCTGCGGCCTCATATGACTCCTATAGTTGCAATTTAAAATTAAAATTGTGAATATATTATATGTAGTTAGTTTTTAAACTTTAAAACAAATAATAATGACCACGATGTGATGCTGATGATCACCTCTGAGCTCCCTAGTAGCAGGATCACTATACATCCTCTGATATACTTCGTACTCCGTAATATCGGGGTGCTCGACAGCCTATAAGAATAAAAAATAAACTGTTAATATTTATAGTTATATAAAATATTTATAAATAATGTACGTACCAGATGCTGTTTATGAGTACTGAAAGAACGACTCCCAGCTCGATGAGTCACCTCATGTCTCCCCCAATTCTGCCTCCCCACCGATGATCTCCTCTAAAAGCCACCACTCAACCAGTGCGCACATAATCCATCCCATACATGGGATGAAATGTACTCTGGTCGGTGTGCTCTACATGACTCGTCAAAATATGACACTCCTGCTTTCTTCGTGGCATCTTTTCTTAAATTGTGAAAAAAATGATGAAAGCGATCACGAATGGCCACCTCCCATGCCTTGTGGATGGCGTCATGCATGGTATCCTCGATCGGATACCATAAACCCTACAAATAATTCAAAATATCAAGTTAGAAATGAAATAATTTTCAAAATAAAAATTATTTATTTACGTACGTACCAACCAATGGCCGAACATGGCCTGCTGTACATCAATGGGAATCTGCTCTCATGTGGTCCACAGCTGAGAGAAATAGTTGCGCAAAATAGCGATGCCCTGTCCGACTACTATATGCGGAAAACTGTAAAAATAATAAACATTTATTATGTGAATAGATTAATGAAATCTTAGTCAAATCCACAGATTATCACACAGGTTATCACACCTCCATGTGCATGGATCAAACCCAAGACGTGGACGTCGCTCGGGGACGGGGTCAGAAATCATCAATCGTGCAAGACCGCGCCCCCTCCGCGTACTCCCTGGAGTGCCTGCAGGATGAGGGTCATCTGCCAGCAACTCATCCACATCGAAAGGCAGGTCAGCATCCACCAACTCACGAAATGTCTCGTCGTCCATCTGAAACAGAAAATGTTAATGTTGTTAGCAAATAATTGATAATTACTATTATATATACATATATATATATTATGATTGTATATAACTACCATGGAATTCTATCAGCGTTCAGCTTCATCACCATCTTCATATATGTCAATTTCATCTTCATATTCCTCCTCAACATCATCGATATCCATTCGAGTTCCTGTTGCTTCATCTCTTACCATTTCAAATTCATATGTGACATCATTAACATCATCATCATCACCGACTCTTAAATGTGTGGTGTCATCATTAGTACTCTTGTCTCTTTGTAAAAAAGATTGATTTTGATGAATCTCTTGAAAAACTTCAATTATTTTCACATCAATAAAAGCACATTCACTTTGACTAAACTGATTGTCTCGAATTTTGATTTTTATTACACTCCACCAATCAGTCAAGTCTCTTGATGTAGCACAGTACTTTGCGTAATAAACTTTATGTGCATGTTGAGCCAATAAGAATGGTTCATTTACTACGAGAACACTTTTAAATTTCATATCGATGATTCCATGAGTCAAATGAACACGCACGCCCTTCTCTGTATCCATCCACCGACATTTGAACATGGTTATGTATTGTTTTCCAAGATAACAGAGTTCAATGATTTCATCAAGTATGCCATAAAAGTCAATTTCATTTTCTCAATGATGAGATCCTCTCAAGCTAACTCCACTGTTCATTGTTTTTTTCGATTCCCCATATGCATGTGTGTGAAATAGAAATCCATTCACCACATATGCATTATATGTTTTAACAAGTTTGAAAGGTGGGTTACTCAATATACACAGCCGTTTTTCAATTTTATCAGCATGTCGAGACACCTGGAAATTTGTGAAATAATTATCAATATAGTAAACTATACATTGAATGAGTTGCTAAAAGATAAATAATTTATGTTACCAGTTTTTGAAACCACTGAGAGGAATTTTTCATTTGGCGTTCTTCGAGAGTAGCTGCTGTAATTTGTGAAATTTGTTTCTTGATATGATTATCATATAACTTATAAAAACCAAAGTTATTTACTGTAACATAAATGATAGAATAAGTGATATAAACACCTATAGTACAACTGATGTCATCTCTTCACAGTTGAGCAGAACATACGTATGAGCTCTGTGATGTTCATCATCCGAAAGACAGCGTTCATAAAATCCACCAAAACCAAGCTCTGGCAGGATGAAAATAGATAATTGATTGTCGATTTCATCAATATTCCTCTCGTTCCGTCCCATTCGGTTGTGTTTTGAAGGATACTCAGATTCAAAATAATGGGAGAAGAAAAAAGATATTTCCTCTTGAAAATAATCTTCTGCAATAGATCCTTCAACAGATGCTTTGTTACGTACTTTTCTTTTCAATTTTTGCATGCATCTTTCAAATGGTTACATCCATCGAAACTATACTGGACCTCCAAATTTGGCCTCATATGGAAAGTGTAACATCAAATGTTCCATTGAGTCGAAGAAAGAAGCCGGAAATATTTTTTCTAGTTTACATATAATTACAACAACATCTTCTTCAATTTTGCATAGAGCATCATAATCTGCTGTAGCCGCACAAATTTCCCGAAAAAAATGAGACATGTCTGTTATGGAATACCAAATCACAGAATTCAACAGACCTCTTAATCCAATGGATAAAAGTCTTTCCATTATAACATGACAATCATGACTTTTTAATCCAGTAATATGACAATTCTTTACACATCTACCCAAATTGGAAGCACAACCATCTGGAAGTCTCAAATCTGCAATCCACTGACAAAATAATAAACGGTTTTCTTTAGACAGTGTATAAGCCTCTTTTGGTTTCAGTAACCTTTCTGTTATGACATTCTCAAACAGTTCTAGTTCTGGACGCCTGCAAATTTGGGCAACATCTAAACGTGCATTTACATTGTCTTTTCTCTTTCCTGGCGTATCCAAAACTGTATGAAAAAAATTATCAAAACAGTTCTTCTCAATGTGCATGACATCTAACATGTGTCGGACCAACAAATCAGACCAATATGGAAAATCCCAAAATATTCTACGTTTGATCCAATTGTGTTCTTTCCCAAAACCAGAAATTTTCTGTTGGTTTATTGTGGGACCAAAAGTGATGGGAGGTAATGAAAATAAAACTGATTTTAAATCCGAACCTGATAGCATTTTTGGAGTTCCATCCCTTTCAACTGTTCCTTTTCTGAAATGATATCTGTTTCTGCGAAAAGGATGATCAGCTGGAAGAAATCTTCGATGATAGTCAAAATAACAAGGTTTCTTTCCATGAATGAGCATAAATACTTTGTTCTCTCCCATATAGTAAGGACATGATTTCTGACCATGTGTACTCTATCCAGATAACATCCCATAATCTGGGAAGTCACTAATTGTCTACATCAATGCTGCTCTCAGTATGAAATTCTGTTTCGTTGCAGCATCATATGTTCTGACACCAGTACTCCACAATAAACTCAATTCATCAATCAATGGTTTCAAATAAACATCAATATTTTTCTTCAGATGTCCTAGAATTAGTAAAGTCAAAAAGATATATGGCTCCTTCATCAACATCCATGGAGGTAAATTGTACGGAGTTAAAAAAATAGGCCAACATGAATATTGACTACCATAAGATCCGAACGGACAGAAACCATCAGTGGAAAGGCCCAATTGAACATTTCTAGCTTCTAAATCAAAGGATGGATACAATCTATCAAAATGTTTCCATGAATCACCATCGGTTGGATGATTCAAGCTTTTAACGGTTGAAATATTCTCTTTATTCCATGACATCATTGTCGCTGTATTTTTAGACATTAATAAATGCTGAAGTCTGTATGTAAGTAGAAAATATCTCAACTATTTTACAAGAATCAAACCAGACTTCCCATGTTGTCCTTCTTTATATCTCAATTGTCCTCATGTGGGACAACTATCAAACGACTCATTTTCCCCAGAATATAAAATGCAGTCATTTGAACATGCATGAATCTTCTGACAAGTAAGTCCCAAATTTCGAACCAGCCTCTTACTCTCATATTAATTTGCAGGAAAAACATTTCCTTCGGGTAACAGTGTTTTAAGAAAAGAAAATATCTGGTCAAAACAGGTGTTTGACATTCCGTTATCTAATTTGATAGCCATAAATTTTACAACAGCTTCTAATTTTCTCATCTTGCAGCCAGGATATAATGCATTCTCAGCAGACCACAACAACTCATAAAATTTAGACGGTGCCAACTCAGGATTTGAAGCTATATTAGCCGGAGATTCTGTATGTTGAACAGATGAACCTGCAACATCATGTACTAAATCTTGAAACAGAGATGGATCTGGAATCAAGTTGGTATCACCAACTCTGGAACTGTGTTCACCGTGTTGATACAAAAACACATAATCTCGTTGAAAACCAAAATGAAAGAGATGTCCCCCACATTGTCAAACGTGTCAAACGTTCTCAATGCACATTTTCAACATGGGAATTTTATTTTTCCTTCTGAAACAATTTCTGGATTTGAAGCCGCAAATGATAAAAAATTCTCCACACCCTCTACATATACTGGATTTAAACCAGAACAGTTTGGATTTCTACATTGATTTATCCATATGCGATCTCTTAATAATGATTGCTGACGACCTCATTGTTCCATGTTTTTCTATAAAATATAAAAGCATTACTGTTTTTGAATAATTTGTTAGAAAAAACACTCAAGCAAGGATAATTATAGAGTTTATATCATACACGATTGACGTAAATGTTTTATTGAGATAGACCAAAAAATTGACCCTTTAAGAATTGAATATGTTGAGAATAAAGCACAACCTGTTACAAATGTTGATAATTTTAATATTATATAAATTTTTTATTATTTTCATAGTACTAATATTATTTTTTCAAAAATATTAATTATATAATAATAACATTATTACATTATCAGTATATTATATTATTAATATTAAAATAATATAATTTTCTATATTATATACAATTCTCTTTTCATCTCTGTGTTTAACATTCTGTCTCCACATGTAATATTTGCATTCACCTTCACCTCTCCATTAGTGAGTAGGTTGATAATTTTGAAAAAGAATGCAAATATTACATGTGGAGACAGAAAACACACAGATGAAAGGAGAATTTTATATAATATAGAAAATTATATTATTTTAATATTAATAATAAAATATACTAATAATTTAAAAATGTTATTATTCCTAATTATTGGTAATTATTCCTAATTATTAGTAATTATTCCTAATTATTAGTAATTATACCAATAATTAGCAATAATTAGCAATAATTAGGAATAATAACATTATTACATTATTATTATATTTTATTATTAATATTAAAATAATATATTTTTATATATTATATACAATTCTCCTTTCATCTGTGTGTTTTCTATCTCCAGATACAAATATTACAAGTGGAGACAGAAAACACACAGATGAAAGAAGAATTGTATATAATATAAAAAATTATATTATTTTAATATTAATAATAAAATATACTAATAATGTAATAATGTTATTATTCCTAGTTATTGGTAATTATTCCTAATTATTGGAAATTCTTACTAATTATTGGTAATCATTACGAATCATTACTAATTATTGGTAATTATTTCTAATTATTGGTAATTATTCCTAATTATTGGTAATTATGCCTAATTATTGGTAATTATTGGTAATTATTGGTAATTATTGGTAATTATTGGTAATTATTGTTAATTATTGGTAATTATTGGAAATTATTAATAATTATTGGTAATAATTACTAATTATTGGTAATTATTACTAATTATTGGTAATTATTACTAATTATTACTAATTATTGGTAATTGTTATTAATTATTACTGATTATTGGTAATTATTATTAATTATTAGTAATTAGTGGTAATTATTGGTAATTATTGGTAATTATTAATAATTATTACCAATTATTACTAATTATTGGTAATTATTGGTAATTATTACTGAATATGGATAATTATTGGCAATTATTTCTAACTAATGGTAATTATTGGTAATTATCGGTAATTATTGGTAATTATTATAAATTATTGATAATTATTACTAATTATTGGTAATTTTTACTAATTATTTGTAATTATTACTAATTATTGGTAATTATTACTAATTATTACTAATTATTACTAATTATTGGTAATTATTACTAATTATTACGAATTATTGGTAATTATTATTAATTATTACTAATTATTGGTAATTATTATTAATTATTACTAATTAGTGGTAATTATTGGTAATTATTACTAATTATTAACAATTATTACTAATTATTATGAATTATTACTAATTATTATGAATTATTGGTAATTATTCCTAATTATTGGTAATTCTTACTAATTATTAATAATTATTACTAATTATTGGTAATCATTACGAATCATTACTAATTATTGGTAATTATTCCTAATTATTGGTAATTATTCCTAATTATTGGTAATTATTCCTAATTATTGGTAATTATTTGTAATTATTGGTATGTATTGGTAATTATTGGTAATTATTGGTAATTATTGGTAATTATTGGTAATTATGGGTAATTATTGTTAATTATTGGGAATTATTAGTAATTATTGGTAATCATTTGTAATTAATTATAATTATTGATAATTATTTGTAATTATTTCTAATTATTGGTAATTATTACTAATTATTGCTAATTATTGGTAATTATTACTAATTATTGCTAATTATTGGTAATTATTACTAATTATTAGTAATTACTGGTAATTATTGGTAATTATTGGTAATTATTTGTAATTATTACTAATTATTGATAATTATTACTAATTATTTCTAATTATTGGTAATTATTATTAATTATTACTAATTATTGGTAATTATAGCTAATTATTGGTAATTATTATTAATTATTACTAATTATTGGTAATTCATGGTAATTATTGGTAATTATTACTAATTATGGATAATTATTGGTAATTATACCTAATTATTGATAATTATTTGTAATTATTACTAATTATTAATAATTAATGGTAATTATTACTAATTATTGATAATTATTTGTAATTATTACTAATTATTGGTAATTATTACCAATTATTGGTAATTATTACCAATTATTGTTAATTATTACCAATTATTGCTAATTATTGGTAATTATTATTAATTATTACTAATTATTGATAATTATTAAGAATTATTACTAATTATTACTAATTATTACTAATTATTACTAATTATTGGTAATTATTACTAATTATTAGTAATTATTGGAAATTATTACTAATTATTGGTAATTATTGAAAATTATTACTAATTACTGGTAATTATTGGAAATTATTACTAATTATTGGTAATTATTACGAATTATTTGTAATTATTACTAATTATTACTAATTATTGGTAATTATTGGTAATTATTACTAATTATTGTTAATTATTGGTAATTATTACTAATTATTCCTAATTATTGGTATTTATTACTAATTATTAGCATTTATTCTTAATTATTGGAAATTTTTACTAATTATTCCTATGTACCATTAACTATGAACAATGAATACTAATAATTTAAATTTATTAAGTAACAAAACAATGTAAACATAATTAAATTACAACTAATTAAGAATAGTTGAAACTAATAAAAAATTTAAAATAAATATTAAATTAAAATGACATAAATACCTTTAAAATTGATCTGAGGTTGATCTATGATCGTTGTTGAAAACTTCAATATCAACTTCGGAAAAAAAAATTAAATTTAAGAAACTCTGAAATCTAAAAATAGAGTTTTGAGAGAAGGAGAAGATCGAGTTTGAGAATGAATGAAAAAATACGGATGGGGGGTATTTATAGGTTAGATCATTTTCGACGGGTCTATTTGCGACTGTACCCATCGCAAATACCTTAGCCCTCATTTATTACGGTCAACAGTAAAATAATTATTCGCGGCGGGACCAGTCGTGAATAATAACCTGCCGACATACTATTTGCGACATGGGTAGATTTCCATCGCAAATAGCTTTTACCGTCACTGGTTATTTGCGACGGGGGTAGATTCCCGTCACAAATATCTTTTACCGCCGCCGGTTATTTGCGACGGGCTTTAACCGCCCGTCGCAAATAAATTTCCCGCGATTTGGCGCGCAATGCGCGCCTGTCCTTTTGCGAAGGGGAAAGCTAACCCATCGCAAATATGTTTTTAACCGGACTATTTGCGACAGGATTTATCCCCGTCGCAAATACCCATTTTTCTTGTAGTGATATCAATATAAACACATGAGGGGTTTTCGAGTTCCCTTATGTATCACATGTGGCTCAGAACCAGAGCATAGCCATCATAAATGAATGTATTCTTGCATGAAACTCAACTTCACGATTTAAATGTATTGATTTATCATTATAGGTGAAATAGTTACTCATGACTCTCAATAAATTCCTGAGAACATCATGATTATGGTTTCCCCTGTATGTGGCTTCTACTATTTTCAAGGTTCATCAATACAAAAACATGAGGAGATCATGTATACTATTATTCTAACATAGATATTATATAAAATTTGGATCAATATACCAATATACTCACATTTTAAGAGAATCCAAAGAAGAGTTGGGCATCATCATGTGGTCTCAGTATTACCCATGAATCACCTCATTTAAAAACCATATGATTTTGTGTTCTGTGTTTTTCACATGGAGTATTCATATTTAATAAATGTTAATCCCTCTAATATGGCAACTTTAAATCCTCATTTGATCCATGGAAGAGAAATTTCTTGTTATTTCGATCGTACCTATGCACAAATCTCACTTATTTCACCACCCTAGAACTCAAGATCATCATTTGGAATCAACATTGGGTTTTATGTACATAGAAGGAAAATAATGAGAAACATATGACTAAAATTAATTTAATTGGCATGGAAATCTACAGTTCAATACAACATGCATTTATAATAATTTTCAATATTCCATGATGTTTGTGTCTCGAAAATTGAATAACATTCCACAAGAAGTCACCCTCAAACACAAGAGGATTGGGTGAATCATTACAGCTTGATTGGATCAATGAGATCAACTAGATTATATGGTCATGATTCAACCTTTATTTTTATGTAATTTAATACTAAAAGTGAAACATCCATCCCACACCTATTATTCCTTAGTTCTCTAGTGTGGTATATCAATCAAACATGGCGGATATCTCAGTAGAATCCATAAACCCCCTCTGAAACAATCTATATTAAAATGTATATACCTTCATGATGTCTGGTATGATGGAGCTAATTTTTTTCCCACGAATTTTTTATCCTTAGAAACATCAAAACTACAATATCACATGTTGGATTACCCAAGATGGTTCCCTTGTCCACTTTTTACCTCTCAGTTCCACATGTGGATGGGGACTAGATATCCTTCGCTTTCTCAGTGTGTTGGAAAAGGTTTAAATATATTCCCTATTTAAAATAATATAATATAAATATAATTCAACAAAATATGAATTATAATTTTAAATCCATTTAATCTCTTTAATAAACCCTTCATGTACTCTGGAAATAATAACATCCGTTTATATAGCTACTTTTTATAGCATCATTTTCAGGAAAATAATATATTTTCATCCAAATAATATTACATTTCCATTTTTATTATTTCATGGATTAATCTTGATGTAATAGCTATGAAAACTCCTCAGAACATTTTTTATTTATTGAATATAATTTCAGAAATCATTAATGTTTAATGTGGATTATTTCCCAAGAATGAAACTGAATTCAATAAAATTAATACCAAATATTTCTCAAAGCATCACATCTTCATCCATCAACCCATATTGAGTTTTTTGAACAATATGAATCTTATGATCATCAATACCCCCTATTGTATTTCATATAAAATTTCATTGTTCATAATTCATGTAAATATGTGGTGGAATCCTACTCCCCTATATTGAAAATTTAATGAAAAGGATATGTGAGGTCTCCCCATATCATTTTTTGAACATGATATTCTACCTTGTTTGGAAATTTCATGATCTTTTATAATATAAAAATGATATGACATGATTCTTCTAAAAAGGAGTCTTCAATAAATCAAATATAAGTCAAAGTGGGATAAACCTGATGTCGAAATCATGAGAGTTACAAAATAGGTTGCCTATGTTGTCTATAAATTACTATTCATCTGGAAGCATGTTCATAAATACTCATTTCACTATTTAGTGGAAAAATGAAATCATTCATATCAAAAATGTTCTCAATAATGAAAAAAATAAACAAAAAACATCAAAATATATAATGAAAAACATAAATATCCCACTTTGTATCATTTTATCATCAATCAAGCACTCCAATTTAATTGATATTACTAATATAATTAATAATGATGTATAAAAGTATTCATGGAATAACTCATAATCCAATTTTATAAATCTATTTAGAATTTCAATATTCAATGTTTCATGAAACCTTAACAAATTTTTCATACCATTTCTCTCCCTCAATTGATCAAACTATATCATTAAATTCCTACATGTATGTAAACAATTATTAGTATATAGGGGAATAAAAATGCGCATAATTTTTCCACAATGTGAACATAATGAATGAGTTGGTTTTGTTATCTATTTTTCTCGATAATATACAATTTTCATGCTTCCTCATTATATTTTCAAAACTAGTATATCATTTGGGAATAATGATCATATCACTCTAACCACATAATTGGTTGAGAAAGTTCTCATTTCATCTAGAAAACAATATGTATCTTTTATTGTAACTTATATTCCAATTAACTTTTTTTAAAATTGGACAAACCTATTTTCGCATTGTGCCAATATTCATTTCACCTCTCTCATATAAATTCATCAATATAATAATTATCCAATATTGATATCCTCATACAGAACTTTTCTTATTTATTCAAATTCACTATTTTTTAATATTTTCTTCTCTTCAAATTCATTCTTGATAATTTTTTTCACTATTACATATTGAATGGGATCAGTCATTGATGTTATTAGTGAAAATTACTTTAGTTGTATTCTTGTTTAGTTCTCATATAATGGATAACTTCTCACCCTATTTTCTTACATGACTTCCACATTATTGTGGTATTATTTTTCATCAAGACAGGATTTGTGCAATATTGGTAAGTACTAAACCTTTTCATAAAAATGATCAATTATTTTGTAATATTAAATGAGATTCTCATGAAATTAATATATATTATTCTCAGATTGATTCCTTTCCTTTAAATTATATATTCATCTTATAGGTTTCCTCTTCTATTATACATTTGTCCCCCTAAATGTAGGAACCTTATAATTATTACATAATGAAATATTTTTCCAACAATTTATATCATAAGGAACAAATATACAATAAAACCCTTACTTTCTAAAAAATATTTATTTCATTAGATTTTAATACATATTGATATTTATCAAATAAAAATAATTATTTTGTGCATTCATGAGCGGATATAAATTATTACAATTATTCATATAAAATTTAACAAATATTTTTAAACCCCAAAAACCATTTATTAATTAATTTTTCTATATATTAAATATAAATCTAAAAAAGAAGTCTAAAAATTATTTGGAATTAGAGATTATTAACAGAAATTTTAATCTTTTTTAATATGTGAGTTATATTTTTTATCATTAAATAATCTCAAACTCTCTATGGCACTAAATTTATTAAATAAAGAAATAGGTCTCAAATGTGAATTATTATTTAGAAGTGATTCTTTCAAAAATGATTAGGAAGTTTCATATTTTATTATTTACTAATTCCACAATTTAAAATATATTTGAATGTAACATCCATGGAAAATAAAGAATATGAAATTTTCATATTTATTAATATTTTTGAATTAAATATTAATTTTAAAGGGTATTTAATTTTCAAGGGCGTACTTAACACGCAACAATGAGTTTCTATGAAGTCTTATGTTGCACACAATGTTGAATCATTCTGAAAAATAATAATTTATGAATATTTTAAATGGTAGTTTATTCCTAGCCATTTTGTTAGCTGAAATTAATGTATCTAACTAATATATAATTATACATGGGTTTAAATTTTTTTATATTTATCAAATAAAATTTAGAGGCTTAAAATGTAAATGAATCCAAATTTAAGTACATTTATTCTAATATTCTTTAAAAGGTCGATTTACTATCTATTCATGGCGAACCCTATTTAAATCTAGTTTTGGTTACTTTTATATTTTTTATTTAACAAAATAAAATTATTATTTAAAATTTTGAGATCAGAATTTACTTTGGGTATGTTTTTTTTATTTTTCTAATAAAGTTCCTTTTTTAATGAATAGTGAAAAATACTGTATTTTAATTCCAAACTGCCTTTTAATCAAATATATTTTTATGGATAGAATATTAATTAATTTATTTTAAAGTGTAATTAGATTATATTTTTACCATTTAATCCAATTGTGGTCATTGTAATTAATTTCATTTTGAAATTGGTCATAAACAAATGTCAATCTTTTGATAAATATTATTTCTTAAAAACACGCCCTTTATTATGACAGTGGGATCAAATTTAAAATTAATTTCTGCCACTTTTTTGATTTGAATTTGGAAAAATGGATCCAATAATTAGAATCAGGAGGTCCAAATTGTGTAAATAGGTAACTTTAGTTTTTATACATTTTGAATATTTACATAAGTAAGTATTTTATTTACCCTGGTTAAATTGTTAATCTGGTAAATATGGGTAAAAATTATTACTATAATAATATAAAATTACAATAATAGGTGTCTTAATCCTATTGGATGATACACATCTAACCCTGATCATCCATTGGTCGATTTTGGGACCCCATGGGGACACATGGGAGTTATAAAGACTCTTTATTTTAATTAACATAATATGAAGGAAAAAATAACACAAATAATTATCTTTTTGTAAATTAATTTTTACATGGAGTTATATAATTCAAGATTTCAACTATAAATATTCACTGGAAAGATAAAATTATTTCCTATATCATGGTATTTTTTTATAAAATAAATTAAATTCTTTATGACACAATAATGATGCAGTATTTACTTCATTAATAAATGATTTAAATAAATAATGTTATAAATATTAAAACAATATATGAAACCTATACAATTCTTATTGGATGATTTTATATAGACCAGTATTCATCTTATATTTTAATTTAATTAGATTGGGACCTTTAGAAACTGATTATCATTATATAATAAAATAATATTTTCAATCTTTCTTAAAGAGTCACTCCTCCCTTATAAAAATCCCTCACTTATAACTTATTTCACACACCTCTCAGGACCCCTAGATCATAAAACCCTAGAACAAATAATCTCTCAAGATACCTATCTTCCACCTAGAATCCTTACCCTTAACATAAGTCACTTCAAGAAGAACGTTTGGTTCAAACCGAAGGGAGTTACCCGAATTAAAGGTAACAGTTTCTCTTAAATTATTTTCTTTCATTTTACTTCTCTAACCCCTTAACTATTTTTATTCCATAATTTTATAACAACAAATTTATCCTCATTATACTAGAATGTTTTTTTGATATGTATTCATACTAAACTTACACACACCTCCATGAAATGGGTAAATAATATAATGTTTCTGTGGACGACGAACTAATGCCTCATGAAATGATGATTGTTCAAATATCCCATACCGCCTCTCATGGTGGACATTATGATGAAACTTTATTTATATATGATATATATATTATGTTTATGTTTTATTTGTGATTCGGTATTTTTTACATTTATATCATACCTTTATGATATACAGTATGGGTAAATGCGATAATTTCATTTGAGGAAGTGCGGACTACCGCCCCTCAAAGTGATATGAATCATTCCTTCCATAATTGGGATGTATAAAAGATGGAGTTAATGAAATTATATATTATATTATACTGGAAATATAATATACCTATATCTCACTATGTTTTTATTGCATTAAATATGAAATTGAAATGAAAGTAGCATTCATGAGTACGTAGGGCTTACCATCTCCATGAACGATGCATTTCATTTCATACCTCTAAATATTATGTAGTATTACAAATACTAAAATATATATACTATATATATTTGAAATATATTATATCTAAATCATGAATATCATTATGTAAATAATGGACTCTTGACCACATTGACAACTTGTAATTATAACGTGTTCATTTTGACTCTGGTACTAAATAGCGACAAAATGACCATTATTAACTTAAATGATTTAATAATGTTTATAACATTATAATATGTTATATAAAAGGAACAATAAACATGATAAAGGTTCTTAATCAAATATAAATTACATTATGTTTATTATTCTAGAATAATAAGGAAAAAACATGTCAAGACAGACATGAGGTAGAGGATTTCTTATCTCACTCCCAATTTCGTGAGATTTCCACTGTTCTCCACTTATTTATTGCATGTGGTGTATTGGGTACAGGAATTTGATATATGTTATCATGATTCCATTTATATTCATTATATTATATGATTTATTTATTGGTTATTAACTTTTGGTCATACGAGTCGATTGATTACAACATGGTAAAGGGTTTTCATCTCACATTTTATTCTTGTGAGAGACATGATATATTTGCCACTCTTTTCATTTTTGTGGTAGATGTACAGAAATTTTTATTATTATTTATGTAATATAATTTAATTTATTAGTATTTACATTTTCATTTAATTATCCTTCTTTTATAGGGTGTATGTTTCGTAAGTTACCAAATCGGTAAGAGAACATTATCACCTTCCTCTTTTTAAAAGACTTCGTTTTTTGTCATTTAACTGATTATGTTAGGATATGTACTTATATATCCTTACGTATATAAATTATTTGTTCATGTGATGAGATACCCTTTTCTCTATCATCAATTCATTTTCGGTATTTTAATGTGATGTCGTTGGGCTGTCAAATTTCTATAAGGGAACTTTTCACCCAATTTCAATTCTCTAGGTTAAACATGAAATTAGGGATTATGTCATGCAATAAATATGTGTGAATAACCTCGGATTATTTCACACATAATATCCACGTATTGAGTGTATTCTTATTTTCACACATTATTATGTAACTGATTTATCCTTAATCTAATGATACAGTTTTTATAAGGGATTTTGTATCAATTTACATTCTATTGAGACTTCATTGTTGTGATGCACCAATTTACTCTTATGTGGTGTATATACAATCGATTGGTATATTATATCATGAATCCATTTATTCATATGATTTTATAATGATCTGATTAAATGTTATTCCTCAATTATTTATATCGAAGCGTCTCTCATTTTGTTGAAGACTCTTTAATTAAAATACCATTTTAAATGTTTTAAGGATTTATTCTTCTATACCAAGAATGCGTAGTCAGAGAAAAAACCTATGATCATTTATTAAATTAAAATAAAACTGAAACAAATAAGTAAAGAATACCAAAAAGACAGCCACATATCATAAAAATCATCCCCATCTCCATATTCATCCGTAGTAGTTGATTCCCACTCCGAGCGCTCATAGTGCCTCAAGATTTTCGCATATTTCCTTCTCAGATTCAACTTCTCCAATGAGAGAAACTCTTTAGAAGATTGCAATTACTTTTTCAAACCAATTACAGTCCTAGGAACACTCTCCCTCTTGGATGATGATCTGGTAGACATTGGACTTGGCAGGAAAGAATAATCCTTTTTCAGCATTATTTTTGGTGGATCAGACTTACCACCTTCACTTGTAAGCAATTTATTTTTTCCACATTGAACCACATCACTGTAAGACAGTCTGACAGCATCACTAATATTCTCCTTGTCACTACCCGATACATCTCCCCACTTTCTATTGATGTGCACAAAGTCAACCTCTTGATATCCATCAGTCCCTCCAGACAAAATACCCTTTGAAACAGTCAGACATTCACCTCCTGTTGAGTGAATATGAAAGTTATCATCAATCGGCATGAGGCACTGTAGGGGAACCTCAATTCCATGACTAGCATGAGGCTCTATTCCAGATATTGTATCAGTCATGGTAAGCACATCAGAGGGAGCATGCTGCATTTTTGCAGAGTCAGTCCTTTAAAGGCCATCCTCGATAAGAGCAGCTTCCTCATTCTCCAGAGCCTCAAACTGGGTTCTAAGGCAAACATTAGCCAACTACAGGGGGCCATTGCTAGCGTCATCTGATGAAGTCTGCTTCCATCCTCCAAGATCATCTTTCAATTGATCAAAAATCTGCTTCATAGAAGGATTCAATGAGGGTTGCACCTCCTTCACAGTATCTGCGACCACAGTAGCCCCTCCAATATCTTTCAGAACACCCTTATCTGCCATGGCAGAATGAAACTGGAAATCTGCTCTCATTTCCTGCTCTGCAGAGGCCTCCTTTCCAACCTTCTTCATAACCGTCTGAGGGAAAAAATTCCCCTCGTTATCACAACAAGAAGACCACCCAGGAAGAGGATTCCCAGACTGTCTCTCCACCAGCGACGACACCCTATCAGTGTCGCCAGGGCCAACATTGACCAAATTCACTACCTGTGAATACCTGACCAATTTCTTGCTTTGACATACAGACTCATGATGACGGAACCTACGACATATTTCACAAAAATTCATCCAAGACTCGAATATGACCTCCTTCTTCCATCAGAACTCTTCCCCATCCGTGATCCAGACCCAATTAATAGGTGGCCTCGCAAAATCTACCTCGACACAAATTCTAGGACAGAAATGGTGGCAGAGGACATCCGTTCTCTGATCAGAACATAGGTATCATCCGATCATATTCCCAATAACGCACAGGATAGATGGATTTTGGAAATATAGAGGGAGACCGGGGAGACTAACCCAAATTGAGACTGTAGATGGGCCGTGCCGTAGGTGGAAATCAAGAATCCGTTGAAAGAGGAATAAGGGATCTTCGTTGCATCTTTGGGGTGCTCTAGACTACACGGTAGAAAGATCCTCCTCCGAGGAAAAACGAATCATAAAATAGTGTCGGTCGAGCAGCCCCACCACTACACGCTCCTGTAACTTCCAGGATCCGAAGACCAAGCGATCAAAATCATCAACTGATGGACGATGATGACGGAATCTCGCAACCGGCATCAGTTTACAGGGGTCCGTGGCACAAGTGAGCTCCGCTGAAGATAAGGAGAGCTGTGGCGCCTCCTGAAACAGATCGGGGACTTTCGGGGACAATGATACCTTCGGGAAGAGAGGAAGTGTATCAAGCTTTGTTATGATTATGTTATGATTATTAGGCATTGATTACGTAAATGAGTGGATCCGTGACAAACCTAGGGCAAGTGAGCCCAAGATAGCTCTTTAATGCCTTGGGTAACGTGACAGGGGAAACGTGAATGTTTCTACTAAGAGATTTAGGGACTATACAGTGATGGTTATTTCAAATGGGACTCCCTCTATAGCTGTGACAGCTACAGTTTTAGTATGATATGGATGCCTCAAGTTACCATTTTGATTAATGATTACTATGCATTATTCAAAAATATTATGATTTTAAAAGGTATGTTATGATTGAAAATTATGGTTTCATTGATTTGTATTTATTGATGGGTTAATGTTTCATTTCCCTATTTTATAAACATTAATTATCTTTAAATTATCATCCCAAGTTTTTGAAATTTTTTCATAGGCTATAAGGAAGGGTAAGATGATGGAATTAATCAATAAGATTTATATCAAGAAAAGATCTATTGTTTTATTTAAGGAGTTTTATTTTTGTGAAAAATCAGTTATAGTAGTAGTGTCTACTTTGTAATATTCATGTTGATATGTAATAGTTATGGACAAATTCTGTAAAACTCTATACTTGAAAAGATCCCCAATGCTAATTCTTTACATAATTCATGATTTTTTATTGTTTATGTCCAGATCATTATATTGAATACATTTTCTTGGGGTATAAATATCTTCATCTTCAACAAATTTCATTTTATATTCTCATTGAATCATCATATTATGATTATCACCACTGATTGAGGGACCATAATTTCTTTTACAATGATCTATGATGGTTTGTGATTTTTAGTAAGTCCTTTACCCTATATGGATGTCCAATTTAAATTTTCTTCATCATATTTTTAATTTATTATATTTTTATTTTTAAATAACCAAAAGATATCATTCCAATTTTCCCATATTTGAATCATTTTAAAACAATCAGGGTTTTAAAATTTCCTTTTTCACTTATTTAGAATGAATAAGTACTCCATATCACAATTCATTATCAAATATTAGATCCTTTAAAGGGAAAAATGATCTCTAACATGACATGTGGTGTCTGGATTAGTGTGAATCCACTAAGGGGGGAAGGGGCGATTATGTGAACACATATCATTTAATAGATATTTTTTTCAATTGTACCTATTTAGAAGGATAAAGACTCTATCCATTCATCATGTGTTACTCATCTTCCCTTAAAATAATGTTGTAAAATATTGGCACATAACACATTTATTTTTAGAGGGTTCAGTACTAAGTCATACTCCTTTCCATTATCAAATTGTGCTAGTTTCACAAATTTTCATTTGATTGTATATAAAAATGAATAAAAAATACATATACTATAATATGATTTTAGAAAGTTAAATAAAAACCAATTAAATGATTTATTCAAATATTTATTATTGATCCACCATTCATATATGGAAGTTTTTATACTACACAACCATTTCATCCATGATATTGATGGTTAATCCATTATCAGATGAATCTCTAATATTCCTGCACAAGATTTTGAGATCAATATTAACTTTTTATTCATATATGTTTCCAAAACAATTTCTTATCAATATACTTATCCTTGAATCATATATTAGATCATTGGTGATAATAATACTATTTTTCAAATTCTCAAGTACATACAATCTCTATTTTCCACCGGATAAACATATTTTACTCACTCTCAAATTTCATCTAGGAAAATCGATTCAAGGAGTCTCAAATGATATTACAATTTTTAAATATATTTTCACCATAACTCACATATTTATGTATAAAAATGTGTTTTATGGGGCCCCAATAATTCTCTAATTAAAATTCAATAATTTAAATCCTTAAATAAATTTTTGATAAATTATGATATTTAATTATTACATTCGTTGTACAATAATAACCTGAAAGACATGGATATTATTTTTTATTATATAACCTAATGTATTTTTATATTCATTCATTATTTTTCTTGAATAATTAATTTTTGGGGGTATTATTTTACCCTCTTTAAATACCCCACAAACATTGGTATTTAATATCTCATATTAATTTGAAATACCTAAATAGGTATTATTTAGTTTTTCCTACAATTATTATCTAATGACTGTATAAGAACTCAAAATTTAAACATTAGGAGTTCAATTTTTTCATTCATTATCTCAAATGGACGACAAACACAAATGAACCATCATGCATGGATATATGAATGCATGCAACTCACAGGGACTATATGAATTTATAGATTCTTATTGTGAGGTGTAAAAGATTCCTACAGATGCATATAAATGCCAAAAAGATACTGGGATTCCAGTTTAATAATGCATGTAGTTTCACCTATTTTCATGGTTCATCATTTAAAATACATGAGTATTTCAGGAAGCCTATTTTTCTCACATTGGAAATTATTCAGTGATGGATCATCATACATATTTACTAACATTTAAAAAAACACATGGGTTAAGATTGTTCACACAGTCTCATTATCACCAATAAATCTCCTGATTTAAACACCAGATGGTTTCTTATTCTCTATTCCTTGGCCAGAGTATTCTTATTGAATACCTATGGCACAATTTAAAACACCCTCATAATATCTTACTCATTATAGGCATAAATGTTATAATGAATACAATACCAATATTACCTATGAAAATATCACACTTCTGTCATCATATATGACCTCATCATCATCAAGTGGAATAACTTTTTATGTTTTTTATGTTCATTCGTGGAAATGTATGAAAAACATATACAAAAATTGATTCAGTATCCCTTAGATCTTATAAGTTCAATGTATAATCTAGTTTTACTCATGGAAAATCGACCATTAGGTTCGTGTCTTGAAAACAATGGAATAAACTACCATAAATCACCCACAAACGTGCATGGTCGATGAACATCCTCGATGTTTTTTTATATTATCGATATTGGCTAAATGAAGCACTTGGGGTTATATCTCTCTCTTTTTATGATTCATGAATAATATACATGAAATTTTTCTTATATTAGTTCTTCCATGTCAATCCTCAATGTTATATAAATCAAATGCATTATCTGCATCCCTTGAAATCCTAAACCCCCTTGCATTGTCCCATGACAATACTCCACTCAACATGGTGGTGCCTATGACACACCCATGATCATGCACACCTCAAACATTCTCCATCTCCTCTATCTCTCATTGATTAATATGGGATGATTCCCTTATCCATGGTTAATAACTAGGTTTCACATGTGGTATGGGTCAACCATTCCTTTGATTTCATAGTCCGTTAAGCAATTAAATGTATAATACCCTTTTGAAAAAAATGAATATAAATGGAATCAAAGACTTCCCAATTTAAAAGATCATTCCAAAAAATGTTTTCAATAAACTTCTCACTTCCTCAATAAATAATCATTTCTATTTTTATTTCTATTTTTCAAAACATCTTCTTTATAAAAATAATACAATCCATTCATAAAAATATCCCATGTACATTATAATTTCTCCTTTGAATTCACTTGATATAATAAACATGAATGCACATTATCACATGTTTTTAATAATTGAAGATTAGTTCAAATTCAACCTAGATAAACATATATATTATCTATGTTTGAAATACAATTCCACAAAAGGAATTCACAACATCATTCTCAACTACACATTTTTATCCCTCATCACATATTGAATTATTAAAAAAATTAACTTTTGATCCACATGATACCTACAAAATATAAAATATATGTGAAATAAAATAATCATATGTTATATAACTTTTTATTATACACTAATTTAATGATATGAATCTTTTAATAAATTACATGTGTATGATAGTGACCATAATAAATACTATAACAGATTGAGAAACATTATTGGATAAATATAGACGACACATTAATTATGGAAATTATTTAGAAACTAATAATATTTATAAACAATAAAAATAAAAAAATATTTATAAATTATTGAATAATTTAAGGCTATCTTTTATTCAATTAACTTAATTAGTCCAGATGAACATTTTTTCTGACTCCTCAGTTGGCCTTCAATATTCAAGTTAGTGGTACCACCAAGAAAATAATTTTTTGGATATGTGTTTAAATTATCTTGTTTTAGTCTCTATAGAATCCAACAGATGTAGATTTTTTTATGAATTCTTATGGATTCTGATGGTTTCCATGATTTCATCCCAACATTATATATCATTGTACAATGTTCGTTATCTCAAAAGGTAATTCATATCAGTTAATCAATGTTTCTTGTATATATTAAATGATTTGTTGATAAAACATGTCCAACTAAATAAAATTATTATTTTAAATAATAGAAATTAAAAAAATTACTATAGATGATTTATAGGTGAAATTGAAAACTCCACACCATGGGATCAAATTCCATCATATAGGTCCTTTATTTAGTGTAGCATTTAACGTGGTGGCATCATCTATGTCTTTTAAGGAATTTCAATTCAAAAATTATGATCCATAAATAGGGATTTTATCTCCATTATATATATAGGATCTATTATTTTATCATCAATCATAAAATTCTCTTCGATCAACATAAATCTCTCTAATGTTGAATCATATTTGTTTAATTTGGTTTAAGTTTTTTTAAGTAACATATTTCACTATAGGATTATAATTCCCTCTATTATTTAATATAGAATCATGATTCCATATAATATTAAATTAACCCAAACATAGAACATGAGGAATATTTTAGATGATCTTCTATCCTTCTAATGTGATCAACAAATAAACCCGAATATTTAGTTGGATCTTAGTTCATTACCTTCAAATTCTATCCAGATAAATTTAAGGTTTTTTGCAATACTATAATTTCAACCCATTTCATTTTTCATATTTATTTTCATATTTAATCATTATTTTTTAAATTATTAATTAATTTTTTTATATATTTATATTTTAAATTTTAATTAATTATTAAAAAATGTTTTATAATATCAACAATTGATATTGGATAATAAAAAATAAAAATATTTGGGGTTTTTATATTTTTATACCATTAATATAGTGTTCTTAATGAAAACACAAAATTCATTTTTGATTGAGTGAATGTTATAAATTATTGATTTTTTGTCTAATTTTATTAATGTTATTTTTATATATTGTATAGGGTAATGAAATTTTCTAATAGAGATTATATTATTATACAAATAATGATGTTTAAGAGAATTATTTGATACTTACCAAATATATAATAATTTTTAAAAATTTCACAAATTACATCAAATAATTAATTATATAGTAATTTCAAATTTTTCTAACATATATAATTAAATATTAAATGACAAGTTTTAATTTTAAATCTTTAATGGTTTCATTTCATTTTATTTTAATATATTGAAATCAAATTAAAAATGTTACACCTATGAATAATTATATCTTTAAGATTCCAATTAATTAATTAACGATGTTCAATATCAATGGGACTCAATGTAAATTCAATTTTAGCAGTAATCAATTTGATTTCCTTAGCCGTTTCATTTTATGTTAATATCCACATCACTATTTGTGTTTCTAAAATATGTGAGGTGAAGATAATCATACTTATTATACCAGTCATTCCTTATATTTGTATATTACTCATGGATAAACATTCCATTAGGTTTTTATTTGTTGTGTCTTCTAAAAAATGACGAATTCAAAGAGAATATTTAATTTTTATACTTCAAATAGGTTTTAATATTAGTGTGTTCATGTCATATATTAATTCTGGAATATTTTTAATCATTATTACTCCAAATTAACCCATACTTCTTCAATGAACCTATAATTATTACCTATAGAATAATGTTATATAACTATGATGAAATATTGAAATATTTCTATTATACTAGTGTTAATGAAACACAATATAAAAGGTTTCAATGATGATAGATTAATTTTTATGATGAATTTATGTAAAAATTTGGTTCTCTACTGTTCTAAATAATCAATCATTTATTTGTTATAATTATAAGAAAATTATAACAATTGATTTTATGATCATTTTTTAATTCAACGTTTCATTTGAGGCAGTTATTAAGGATATTTATATCAATGTTAAAATATATATTTCCTAAATAATTGTAATCATTTAAAGATATTTTTCATCAATAGTAATTAAATAATGGAATCTAATGAAGCTCAATTTCCTTACACATTCTGATACATTATTCAATGTTATCACCACATTCATATTATTACATATTATAGATAAGTATGAAAATACACTGTTAATATAAATAATAAATATAATATATTTTATTTAAACAAATACCTTAACTGAAGATTGACAACCTATAATGTATTGTAGGTATTATAGAAAATGACAATTTCCACATGTTAAAATGATGTTTTGAATTTTATTTATCATATTATAATAAATGGATCAGTGTTTCTGGTAGATCCAAAATTATGAAATTTTTTTTTTATTAATAATGATATATAAATATATTTTTACCATTTTTTAAAAAATAACAGAAACACCCCATTTTCTTAATGGAAGACTATGTTTGATATCATTTGAAACCCGTGACATTGCACCCAACCAAAATATAATTATTTATATTATACTATTATAAAATATATTTCACATTGGAATCTATAAATATGATTTATTAGTTTTATTAAATTTATATAAAAGTACCATCCTAATAAAAATGTATTTATAATCCCTTATGATGACACGTTATTTTTTTTAATGAAATAATTTTTTTTTCTAAAATAATTTTTTCCAATTAAATATATCATATTTTAATAAATATTAAACCTTATTTATATTTTATTTTAGCAATGTAAAATAAATTTCTAAATCAGAAAATCATTATTAACTAAAGATGATAATTTATTATTTTTGTAGAATATTGTTTTTTCCGTGAATAATTTAAAATATCAATTCTTTTTAAATCATCATTTTCATTAGTAATTTAATGAAATTTAATTTCCCCAATATAATTTTCATATGATATTTATTATTTTATTATATTTGTTCTAATTAATTAAATATATTTTTTACTGTTACTGGAAATTATAATAATCTTTTTTTCATTAAAATAATTTTTTATAAAACCTATTATAAATTGTATTATGTTTCTACATTAAAAATAATTTATATAATAAATAATTTGTATAGATTTATATAATATTTATATATTATATATCAACAATTATTAATCTATATTCATTTAATTATTTCTACTTCCAATATATTGGATATGAGATCAACTAATCCTTAAAAAATAATTTCCCTAAATACTTTCATTCCACACGTCATAAAAATGAATATTAATGTATACTCCTCCACTTCATTGATTTGATGTTTTTTCTTAATTTATATTATATAATAAGTTTGAATATTTTTTTATCCATACATAATAGTGTAGTGACTAAATATTATTTACCATGGTTAATGTAAAAACATGTTTACCTTGAGTAAATCTAAATTAAAAGGGAAAATAATTTCAAAAAAATGTATAATAATTAATTTATGTATTTATATACCATATATTTTAAAAAGTTTGAAAATATGGAATTTTAGAAGCTTTTAGACTGTAAAAAATGTTGATGTAATTGATTCTGTTCCAAATTTCTACGTTTTTTCTCTCCCCTTGTTATAAAAGTCTACCAAATCTCCAGAAGTATTCACAAATAAATAAAATTCTAATAAAATACTCTTCCCAAATCCCATCCACAAATTTATAATATCATCTGAGATTTCATTTTAAATCAAAATATATACAATGATAGGATTTCTGAGAAAACCTAAAGAAATTATTAAAAAAGTGGAATTAACCATGACATATCGTTTTAATTTTTTTCTTATTATTCCAATATAATATATTATTTAAACATGATGATATAAAAATATTATCATATTCCATATGTTGAGTTCTTTTATTTTATTGGTATGGCTTGAAACCATATCATCGGCCCTCAATTGGGAAATATATCTGTTGATCGTGTGCATAGAAGACTTCTTCAATTACAGATGAATTTATTTATACATTATTGCATAAACCATATGGATATAAGGAAATTTAATATTTTTATTTAGGATATATATGACATAAAAATAATTATGAAATTATAATACCACCGTAGACATTGGTAAATTTAATTTTTTTTTGGAATACCATAACATTAATCGAGTATATGGTGGAATACAACCTCACGAAATGATGTGATACATTTTTCAAATAGATATTAACAGGAAAGTGATACAGATTGATTTTATGTTTATATATGATATTATAGGAAGATTAATAATTTATGAAAATAAAATTTTCATATATTTTATTTCTATTACATCCACTTAATAAATGATAACGTTATTTCTATATAAGATAAAATACATCCTTTTGAAGAGATATGAATTATTTTTATTAACTCATAAAATTGATGGTATATATAAATGTATATTATGAAATATTATATTCTTTAAGATTTATTTTTATCCTATAAATATAAAATGACACTTAACAATTTTCCGTCATCGCCGTCAAAAAAATTAAATGGTACTCATGCGCATGTACGACCTACAATATATAAGATCATAACATCATTCCTTATACACAACCATATTTAATGGATGGTTTTAAATGAATAATTTCTATATTAAAATAAAATTATTTTTCATTATAATCATATAAATTATTAAAAAATAATATCATTGAACATGGTTAACATCCCATACTAATTTTTTAAATAAGAGTTTTTTATCTTCAAGACATCTAATGTGAAATAAATTGGTTATGTAATTGAATATGAAATGATTAAAAATAAAAAATGTATATATTCATAAAAAAGAGTCGTTAGAATGTAATAAATTATATAGAATTTAATATTTTGAATGATAAATAATGGAGGTGAAAAAAATTGGCTCGTAGTAAGGTATATTTGTAAATAACCATTTTCATTAGGGTATAAACATTCTATCTAAAACTAATATAATATTACATTAACATTATGTATAACATAAAAATATTCTTTATATGTATCTCATATATTTTCATATATTTTTATCACTTCCATTGATGGATTAATACATGCCTTATGTTCAGTTATCAACAACCTTAAATATGATGATTTCATTCATAATGATATACAGTATTATTTTTCATCCCATTTTATATCCTAAGGGTTATATTTATATAATCCCTTATACTTAAATTATTTTATGTGGGCCTCATGGATTCCTATCATGTTTTTAGGTATATGTTGATGTAGATATCAAATGCATTGATTAATGCTTTTGTATCAGGAAGAATCTTGTATGGGATAATAGTGTAAGCCTAATAATTTATAGCACATTTTCCACAATGTGATATTTTATATGTTTTTTTCTTATAATCATTATTTTGTTGTAGTTTCTAATATATACACATTTCTTATATTACCACGTCGTTATTATACCATGTTTTTATGGTTTTCTTCTATGTGATTAGAATTGTACCATCTCATTTATGATATCAAATTATATCTTTGACTCAAATGTTATGTTTCATTATCTTGTTTATTCCCTCACCATGTTTTCTAGCTCAGCCCTTTCATTATGTATTCACTAAATTCCCTATTAATTTCATTTAGATAAAATTGATTTAATGATATTATTATATATAACTAAATAAGTATTCAATTTTTTTACTTTCAATTATATTTTATATCAATTGAGTTTTCCAAATGTACATGGTATTTACCATCATTGTGTTTTGTTATATGATATTTATGTTTATGAATAATTTAATAATATGTAAAAATAATTTGGGTCACTGAAATTGGTATCAGAGAAAGTATTTATTTTTCCTATGGAACTAGGATGGAAAATAATTGATATAAAATCCAGTGAAGAGACTTAGGATAATACTTAGTATAAGAAAATATCCGAGAATCATGGTGAAGTATAGACATAGTGGTTTCATGAAATTATATATTTATCTAGATACATTAGGTGGATATTATCTTCAAAATATGTACTTTGATGTAATGACTATAAAACTAATGAGTTGAATACACTTGATTGTCACCATGTATATAAAAATGGGCCAAACTACAAACCCAAATTGACACTCATAAATGATATATTTTAGAAAATGAAATTCTCTCTATGGAAAATTATGAAGGATATGAATAAATATTTTATTTAGAAAAAATTATAGTGAAGTTATTATGAATATCCACATTTTAAGAATAAAGAAAAATAAAGTAATATGTACTTATTATGTCTAACTTCTTTATATCATGCTTATATGTTTCCCTTGAATATTATTATTAATTAATATATTATCATCCACCTTTTATTTTAGTAAATGGACGGAAATAGGATAACCCATGATAATGAAAAAAATTATTGAAAATATAGTGATTACACTAACAATATAACTGATATTATTGTTGTAGTAGTTGAGAAAATCATAGCACTATTAGTTTAACTTGGACACTTTACAATAAAAACATTAATAATGTTGAACAACCCAATACTACTTTTAAATATAATGTTACTCTACATTGTTTTACTTGAAAAGGACCCTGTGTTTAGGGGATATTCTGAACCCTTAGTCATTGAACTATGGATTAACTCCACTGACGCAGTATTTAATATACTCAAATCCAAATATCAATAGAATCTTGTGTGGGATTTTTATGTAAGATATTGAAACTGTGATAAGGTATGTCTCATGTTTAAATTTTTTTTCATAGAAATATTATCAGGAGTATGATAGGTCTTGAGGGGATCAGGTTATAGAAAAGAATGAAAAGTGTCCAGTCAGTGGAATGGGCCTGGATGGATCATGTTTAAGAGTAATCATGATCCCTAATCGTATGTCCAATAGAATGGGGTTCATGGTTGTGGAATACATGTTAGGGGAACTATGAACCTGGAAACCAACACACCACTTGAATAGGGGATGGATTATAAAACCCTCAGGGTATGTCAACTTGTGTGGGTGTCTAGCTAGAGTATGCAGTCTAGACCACTCTCTGATATAAAGAGACACATAGTTGGTTCGTGCTTTTACCAACAGTGTGTCCAAACCGTAATCCACAAAAGAGGAGTTTTTCCATTTTTCCCCGTAGGATGAAATATTTATTTTCTACATTTCAACCACAATCAACCATGAATTGTGAGGGTGATTAACCAAGATATCTCCCTCCTCCAAGGATTTTTCTACCTCATTTCACTAGTTATTTGGTGTTTCCTTTTTTGAAAAAATATTAATTGTGTACATATTTATATCTATTTTACCCTTTCTTAGAAGAGTCTCAGAGTTTTTAACACCCCTTATGAATCCAAAATTGTTATTTTTTAAGAGATTCAATTATTGGGTGTTAATGTTTTTTGGGCTTGGATCATGGTATATAGATAGATGTTTGTTTTCTATGAGCATGAGGTTGGCAGTATTTAATAATTTTTCCATAGTCTTGTTTTCCTATTATGTCTAAGGATTTTTTTCATGTTACCACTGCGGGTATGACAAACCCTTTGAAATGGTGAAATGAATTGGTTATTGGTGTGATATGGTAATTTTGAAGGTTAACGGGTTGTAATTATAAATTTTTTATATAGGAATGGTTAAATTGATAATTGAGATGTTTGTATGAAATTTTTGGTGAGTTACCTAAGATTCTTTTGAAATGGTTTTAATATTATGTGTTTTATTTTGTTCTTGTTTTTCTTTTTCATGGATGGAAATGATGTTTTGATGTGGGGTATTGATTTAGAGTGGTTGTGTTGATCTCAATATATTTGAAATACAGTTCCTTTGGTTTTTAATGTAGTGTTACATTTTTTAGTGTGGTTTTACACATTTGATAATTACATGGCGATTTCATAAAATATTTAATTTGAATGGGTGGCTTTGTATATATTTTAATGTAAAGGATAAGGTCATTATTGAATGGTAGATTTAAAATTTTTTCTATAGTGTTTATGAAACTGTGAATATGGGTTGGTTCTAATGGTGAAACCATTATTTTAATGATATGTTTCGACTATGATAAATGATGAATGATTAATCATATATCAATTTTAAAAATGATGTAATAAATAAAGAAAAAATTTATAATGGAATGGTTGTGGATGGTCAACAATGAATTTATAAATCCCATTTGAATTCATGGACTATTGATTCATGTTTTTTGATACATTAGTAATGGATTGGGATGTTGGGATGATGATCAACCTTCTTGTTTTGGGTGGGATAGAATGATTTTCTAGGTTCTTGGGTAAACTATAGTTTTTAATGGGAACAACTAACACTCTTAAACATATGTATATGTATATAGAATACAATTTCATGATTGGGATTTTTGGACCTAGAATTTTGATTCAAAGTTGGATTCAAAAACTAATGATTTGCGTTTTTTGAATTATAACATAGTGGTAGGGATGTTCATACATGACTTACAGAATCCTGATTGGAATCAAGGACTGTGGCTACTTGATTTCTATCATGTAAACAATGTGATAGATGGTATGGGTTTCCAGAGTGATGTTCTATGGTAAACTAGATTTATAAAAGGGAATATTGGTTTCTATTTTGAAATAAAATAGAATATTCAAAGGGTGATTATATGATAGAACATATTGAAATAAAATTGAAAATGAATAAATGTTTACATGTAAAATAGGTTTTTAATTCTACTTACATATTTATTTAACCTTTTATTTTATAAATACATTATTTAACATAATATGTATATATTTATCCCTATTTGGTAGTCGCCTATTGAGTTGTACATACATCTTTATTGGGCCATTATGGAACTTGTATACCCAAGAAGATGCTATTTGTTTTATATCATATGATCATGATACAACCCTAGTTATTAGTTTATGAATGTGTTGTTGTATTAGTGAATGGGATGTAATTTTAGGTTTTGGACTCTAGGCTATGTTGGGGATATTAGTTGGTATTGTTTTGAGAGTCATTTTCTTGTATGAAAACATGTCATGTAGTGTATCCATAATATTGTATTATAATGTGTCACTTTGTTAATTGTGGAATTTACCATATTCTATCCATTTATTTTTCATGTGGGTTATTATATATATTAGTATTATTCTTTTATGGTTTTACTCTGATGAGGAAAAATAGTGACTCCAATGTATCTCTATAGATCCATGGTTGTATTATTTATCCTCAAGAATATATCGAGGTTAACCTCAAGTCATATATAGATCCAACTCGGGTCACTAATTATAGTGACCCTCAGTCCATGACGTTACAATGTTTTATTAGTATTGATCAATTTTTATACTACTTGGGGAAAATATATTGGAGACTAGGATCTTATCAAGTCTTTGAAATGATTTTATACGTAGGTTCATTCCACCCCACAAATGAGATAAAACCCACATTTACATGGTTGTGACTTACTGTTCTATTTTGTGAATTTACATTTTTTGGCATGTCAACCTTTTGTATCATACATGGAAGTGATGTTATTGGTTTACAAGGATTTATCTCTTGTCTCATTATAAATAGAGTGGGGGTATTTGTTTATGCATTATGTCAAGAACATAAGTTTGATTGGTCTTCTATATTTTTATTTTCATTGATAATCTATTATATTTATATGCTAATAGTGTGCCCTCTACTCAGGTTTTATGCTCATTCATAATTAATTTAAATGTTTATTAATTAAAATGTTTTAAAATATAATTCAGATTAATGGTGGGATTTTTTAAAATATACATTAATAAAGAAAATCATAAATGAAGAGAATGTACCCATTAATTATTATTTATTTATTTTAACATTGATTATATACATTCTCTACATAAACAAAAATATATATTTTTAGACACCATTGGTGGAGACCTACTGAGTTATACTCACATCGTTATGGCGCCTCAATGACACTTGGGTACCCAAGAAGATGATACTTTTTATGTATCACATATTTAGTATAAGGACCTGATGTTCGATTTATGCTTGGTAAGATGGTTCAAATCATGGGTTTCCCCATACAATGTGGGACTCAAAGAAAATATTTAGTATATTTAATGGTTTTGGTATCAAATTTATTTTCATGTATTACATTGTTAATGTAGTGTGTCCATCGTATTATATTAACATGTGTTACTTGGTTACTTATAGTATTCATCATTTGTTGTCTATTTATTATTCATGCGGGTTATGAAATCTGTTGGAATTATTTATCCACTTTTTTACTCTCATAAGTAGGTATAATAAAACTAGTATATCTCTATATACCATTCATTCTAGTCACAAGGATCTATCATATATAGAGGTTCACCTCATGTCATGTACTGATCCATCGTAGGGAACTAGTATAAGTTTCACTATGGTTGATAAATTATAATGTCGTATTAGATCTGTTCTACCATCTTACTATTTGAGGATGGTAGAAAATTGTCTTGGATATTGTCATATATTATTTATAAGATCATGCATGTGTTATTATAGCTAAATGTATGAGGGATACCCAAAGCATTCATGTGTGGGTTTTTATGGTCATCATTATTCTATTATAGTTATTTGAAACTTTCACTGTGAGTGGAGAACTCATATGTAATGTTATGGAATTATGAGGTATTATATATTATCCTTGTATAGGAATATAGTTTCAACATATGGAGTATATTGAGGAAAGATTGTGACCACTTGATGATATGTCTTAGTGGACCATTTTGGGTGAAACTCGGTATGGGATGTTATAACATTGTATCATTGTTTATAATTATCATACTATTTGGTGATAGAAAATAGGATACTAGAATCTGGTCAGTGATTGGTAATTAGATTGTGCCATGGTGTCCACAACAAAAAATAGAAGGGAAATCCAAATTTACCCAGGGTGGGATTTGATGTTCTATTTTTTCTTTTACATTTTTTCTGACACTTCCTCCTCAGGTGGCTCCCCTGTATGTGATGTTATGTATTTTTGAGGTTTTATCTCTTATCTGGTTATGGCATTAGATGGTGTGTTTCTATTCATGCATTATGTTAGGATCATTTGATCAATGTATGATATGTGTGTTACCAATGATTGATAATCTCGTGTATTTATATTTTGGTGGTGTTCCTTCTATATGTGGTTTAACCCTATTGATCATTATTTTGAATTTTTTTAAGGAAATTATTTTCAAATATGAATTTATGTAAAGTGGTGACTTTTAAATGTTGGTGTGATGAAATAATTTTCAAAATTTTAAATCCTTATGTAAAAACGGATTGTTTTGTATTATGATGTCATTGGTTTTAAAAATTTAAAAGATAACCAAAGTGTAATTGGTAGGGATGGGACCTTTCAAGACACAATTTCATTTATACCTAGTGTATTTATTTGAAAGTGATTATAGTTAGTTTTCAGATATAGATTTTCCCAGTTTGAGACTATAGTTATGTTTTTTGAGTCTTTTTGGGTTTTGTTGTGGGGTAAAAGTTGCATTAATTTTGTTCCATTTTTTGGACTATGAACGTTGTGGTTGTGGGATGATGTATTTTAATGTGAATGTGGTGGATTATGTGGGTTTGGACATTGTGAGTTGTGTTTTGTACCCTAGATATGGGTTTTGTCTCCAGTTGGTGGTGTGAGTGTGTGAGTATCTTTTGTGTAGGACCCAGAGTAAGGGTCACTTTATGCAGTAGATAGAGTGTTTTTTAGAATGGGGGTAGGAGTATCGTCTGTGAGAAATGACTTATTCAGGATTGATTTTATGGTTTAGAGGGACATCCAATGTCCTTGGATTTATGATACTCAGATATTTTGGTTTTTGAGTCATTTTTACTTCGACGGAGACCTAAGAGAGTGTTCATATAAGATTCTAGTGGTTTTGGGGTGTATGGAAAATGTGGATGTTTTAGATCATGACAGTGTAATATAGATAGTGTTTACCAGTTCAGGTTTTTTGCATACATCTATGTTTGAAAATTCGGATTTATAGATGTAATATGTGATTTTTTATGGATTGGTGTATTTTATTAATCAAGGGTAACATCAGTGGAGGTTAGCCCAGTGTTGTAGGTTACATACAATGTGAAGACAAGGTGGGTCCTATACAGGTCAATGTTATTTTTTCTGGTTTCAAAATAATTTTGCAAAAAAAATATTGGGTTATAGATTTTTATCATTCGAATTAAATAACAAGAGAAATTTCGGATGGTTATATAGTCAGTTTTAGAAATTGAAGGGTCATTTTGGGGACTAAAACAGCTATTTTTATGATAAATAATGATGCATCAAGTGGTAAATTGGCAAGACAAGACTATGGTGGAAAAATTTTGCCTTGATGATTTTGTTTTGGGAGTGACACATGGAGAGGTGATGGGTCACACGGTTGGACTTGTTTTTTTGAAGTGTTTGGTTTTAAAACAGGAATGTGGAATATACCTTAATTCCAAAGGGGCTGATGGATGATGAGGCATGGGTAGTTTTGTATAGATGAATTTTTTCTGAGCATTGTTAATGTTTGACTCCTGGGGTCTAGGGTTTAGATTAGTGAGTTGTATCAAAAGAGTTATTGACCTCTACTGTCTGGATATGGTCTAGATGTGGTTGTTTTATGAGGATCCATGATCCCAATGGGGGCTTCTAATTATTTCACTCAAGATATGACACTATAATTTTTATAAATCAATGTCTCAAGATCTAATTAGGGAAGTGTCATTTTTTTGAGTTAGTGGTTTTAGATTCATCAATTAACTTATCATTTACTTTGAGACTCGATATGATCGTGATAAATTTCTTGACATCAATTTGGGAAGTATAAAATATCATCGGCTATACAGCGAGCTAAATAAAGGTTTTTCATTTGATCGTATGGAGGAACTATTAGAGGTTGTGTTCTTGGAGTATGTTTATAGTGATGTTGTGTGGTGGTGGTTCACCATTGACCATCCTTTAAGTGAAGCTCTTGGGGGTGGTTTCATGATGGTAACTGCTTAAGGTATTGATATTGGATGATAAAAACATTTAATGGTTAATGTTTCATTTTTTTACTCAAAGGAGAAGGGGGTAATATGGAAGCACCCTTTTTTGGAATTAGTTCTGATGGGGGTACATTCCATGGTAGTTGGAATTGTTTGAGTAAAATGTCGCTGATGATCCTTTTAATGTGGGGAGTGTAGTATTTGTCGTGTGATTATTAACCTTGAGATTGGGGGTTTGTAAGTGTTTGGAGCTCACTGTGGATTAGATGTCTTGACATCAATATGATAGTGAGGAAGTCGTGTGTTACATGTTTGGATTCTTTTAGATGGTCAGGTGGGACATTGGTGGGGTATAAGATGGGTTTTACAATTGGCCTCTAGTGAAGGGTTGTTATAAATAAGAATATATAGTGTCTATATCATTAGATATTGGTGGAAGTTGGGTGTTTGTAGGGGTGAGTAAGCTAGAAATGGTGTATCCTATAATTTTATAATTAATGAATGTGGAGAATTATAAACAACATGTAGTTGAAATTTAGAAATTCTAAGTGTCTTTCATAATGGAAAAGTGTTTGAGGAAGATCTCACTTTCCTTCAGTTGATGTATGGATTATGGGGGTGTGTTAATTCTTGGTGGATTAAATGGAATGGTTGGAAAAAAATTTGGTAATTTTTCTCATGTATGTTTGGGAACAACGTGTTGAAAAATGTATTAGGTTTTTTTTTAATATTGACATGTTGTTTCATGGGTTTATTTTGAATTATTGAGGTTCCAAACAAGATAATATGGTTGTTCAGATCTATATAATATATAGGGGATAACATTTTACATGTTTGTGTTCAGTTTCTAACATTGTTGGTGTTTCATGTAGGATGCACTTGGGAAAAATCCTCCTTGGTGATTTTGTTTTTAAAATAAGTATTTCCTTTGGTTTTGATCAGTTGAGTTCTCTAGATGAGTGTGTTATTTTATTGTGTAATGGATGTTCATATATAGAATTTGGATGTTGGGACATTATTTGTTGGCGGATGAAGGATAGGGGATGTGGTTCATAAATCTTATGTTACTTTAGTTTACGTTAGGTGAGGTGAGATGTTTGAGAGTATTTGGGATAATCTAACAAAGGGTGCACCAAAATTGATTTACAACTTTGATTTAGTTCTAGATTTATGTTTTCTTATTACATAGTTTTAATTTTTTTTGGTTTACTCACGTGGATCATATAGTTGATGTTGATAATGTCTTGTTTATGTTGATGAATTTTTTAGGAGCATAATGTTCGTGTTAAGGATATCAGTAGAAAAATTGTGTATGACTATTTCAGTGGTTTGGTTATTGTAATAGAAATACCTTATTTTTTAAGAAACATTGGAGTTTAAATCTAATATGTGATAACTATATTCTAACCATTTTCCTTGGAGGCTTTACGAAGTTGGTGAACACATCATGAGGACTAGAATTTATATGGTTTGGAGGATATAAGTTCAGGACTCTGGGAAAAGGTTTATCTCAGATTGTATTTTTCTTCCTATTGAATGTGTCTATTGGGTCGGATTATCCTATGGGGTTTACAACGGTTCAATGAATGAAATAAAGGATAATCAAACCTATCTATGTTAACATCAAGATCTGTTAATAGTTAGAATTGACCGGGAAACCCACATAAGTAGGTACGAGGTTGAGGAAACTATGTATAGTGGCAATACATACCATGGAGAGAACACCCACCCAACCCACCCTTAAGTAGTGGTTTGATCCCTATATCCACAAGGTTTTGTCAAACTGTGTGGGTAGTAATCCATACCATGCATCTAGGTTCCTTCTTTTAAATACGACAATGCACTATTGATGCACGATTTTTCCATTTGTGCAGCAATACCCAGAACTACAAAAAACTTGTTTTACCATTTTTCCCTATTAGGAAAATGTATCTCTTCCTCTAAAATCTCATCAATTCGACACGCTATCTCTAGTTTCAATAACTAGGAGATCCTCTCTCATCCATGGATGATTTTCCTTCACAACCTAGTCCTTTGGGATGTTTTATTGTGTGAAACAATTCTCTAGGTATGTCTTTAATCCAGATTCCTTCCATATTCAAGATAAGGTTTCGTGTGTTGTTTACTATACTTTTGATGATTTTATACACTATTTTTTTCACAGATTCTTTTATAGGGATTTAAAAGATATTTGAGTTGGGATCTAAGTACATTGATAGTCGTGAATTTTTAAATTCGAGGTAGGTTTTTCGGGTTTATGATTTTCCCTACAGTCATTGTCTTTTAAGAATTGTTTCTCATTGATGCATGACAGAACAAATTTCATTTTGCTCCATTGGAGAGGTATATAGACTCTTAATACGATTAAAGTTATTATTCATAACCCAATAAATTTAATTAATCATACTCATGACGTTTTCCATTCCATCCTCTATTAAATTAAGAATTTATTTAGTGAAAAATATATTAATATCATCATTTATGTGGTTCCTACTATTTTATACCATTCATCATGAAATAGAAAAAATTATTAAGTAACATGATACTTTTGGGAATAATGAAATGTTATATAATGTTACTTCATAAAATATTATGTTTAAGACTTTTATTCGATAATATCCTATAATAATAATTACAATTTCATTATTTCTGTAATAAATATTAATTTATTTGTTTCAATTAACAAAAAACATCCCATGGGAGTGTCAAACCATGGGTGCTTCATGGACCACTATCGTGTACTAGGTGATGATTGAGTTAAATCCAAATGAATCCTTTTTTTGGTTTATTTCCCCTTAGTATAACTATCCTAGAGCCACATTAACTTGTACTATATAGACAATGAATTCAATATTTGTAAACCACAACTATAATACTTCAACAAAAATCCATAATGGTCTCATAATTTTAAACAAATAACATGGGATCACACTAATGATTTCAAATACTATGTTCCACAAATACCCAATCTGTTATCAAATACAAACTATGGAATACTCCCCTTTTAAAACAAAAAATAATCATTATATGGTACAACACTTATCAACACACAATATCAATTATGGATTAGTTTCATGGATAATGGAAAGATATATCATTAATAAAAAATAAATTATTCTAATCCACCAAAATGATTACTTCATGGGGTCTTCATCCATTACTTTTACTGTATATCATATCCTGGGGACAGACATGAACTGAAAGGGTGAGAATAAATCCTAGTAACGGAATAATAAAAATACCTAAGATGTATTCTATCATCAAGAATATTACTAAAGAATAATCATAACTAAAATTGTAATATCAAAAAATAAATATCATTGATGAAAACATATGAAGGTTTCCAAAACATAATAATGATACATTGAAAATCCTACAAACATTGGATATAAATTATGTTTCACAAATCATAATTACAAATCTTATTTTCCTTGGTGTTGAAAAAAACCCATCATATCATTAGACTAATTCTTCAATAATTACATTGGAATGAAATAAAATAACTCACTTCATTTGTCTTTTTTCATGAGATACACATTGATCATAATAATTCATTTCATCAATAACTATTGGAGAATAATTAGATGGTATTAAATAAAACTCTTGAATATATAAGTTCTTAATGACTTGACCAAAACATTTTTTCCACGAAAGGAACGGTAATGATGGTTTCAAACATGTACATGATCAATTCAATAAATTATATTAACATCATGTTGAATACTAAGGAATAGTAAATTGTTTTTCTTATTTACAATATAGTAATATTTTATATAATAGAAAAAATTGAAGGATTGTATTTCATCAAGCTCACAATAGACTTAAAAACTATGGAATGGAAATAATTAGAGGGATAAAAGATCTCTATTTGATAAAATAAATTTGTTGGAATTAAATGTATAAAAAATTGGGGTATGAAATTAAAAAAATCAAACACGTAGATATTTTAAAATAGGAGAGTTACTTGATAAGAGACCATGAATTAGGGAATTCCATTTCATTAAATCCTACTTTATTTGGGGTATTTTCCACCTCCAAAATACTTGATATTATATTTTTCAATAATTTAAGTAAAAATAATTTATTTATTTATTTTCAATATTTATTGATTATAATAATAGTATTATATTTCATAATAACCATTATTAAATTTGAATATTTAGATATGATAATTTTCATAAAATATCAAACATTTCATCAATTTAATGGTCATTATTAATTATATTTTTATAATATTAAAATTAACTATGTAATCATAAAATATGTAAATTTATATATTTATATATTAAAAATTCTTTATTATAATCATTCAATTGGGTGGTGATAGGAATTTAATTTGTAATGACCTCATATTTGTTTAAAAAACAGTTAATGGGACATTATCAAATTGAGAAGAGATGTACATAATATAAATACATCATAAATTTAATATACACATATATATATATATTGAGATAAAATTATAAATATAAAATTATAATTGTAATTATAATTAATTGATTTTATTAGATTTTTTATTGAAAGGAATTTGGATGAAAATGAATGAAATTGGAAAATGAGAAAATTGTTGATAAAAACGATACAATTTTATTAGCATCGATTCACCTATATGACACTAAACTCCCATGATGTATTGAATATTATTTCCATAATAATACCTAGTATGTATAAGGAGAATTATTGAGAGAATTTGAGAAGATGTATGGATTTTTTAAATCTGATAAGAGTATTTTTTTTTAAAAGAGGTTGAGAGAAGTTAATCATACCCATGGATATGGGTATTTTTATAAAAAAAATTTGAATAAAATAATATAACAATTCCTAACCTTGTAATAGTTATTTTTTTCAATATGAATCATATGATTAAAAAATATAATAGTATTAATTGTAAAAACATCTATACAAAATTATTTCATTATTTCATTAATAAATAATTTGGGGAAAAAAGGAAAATTGTTTTTTATGGACACACTTTAGATATTAGACTTTGTAAAAAAGATTGTATCTTTAGAAATTATGTTTGATATTTCTAAACGATCCAATAATATTGTAAATTTTTTTTTCTACACAATTAAACCATTAAAAAATAATTAAATTATTATTGTATCAATATTATTTAATAAAATAAGGTATATTTTAATAAATAATATTTTTACTACTCATGTATTAATTTTTTCATTTGATAAGCATACCATAAAATTACCCATCTATTATATCTATGGGATGATTCTAAATTTGATATTTATTTTATCAAAATAATTTATTCACATTTGAAATTTTATAGTTTCATTAAAATATTTTAAATAAATTTTATAAAAAAATATTTCAATATTTTTAATAATGATAATTATTTTAGGGAATTATACTATTAATATATTCATTATTAAAAAATGATAATAAAAAATAGTATCAAAATTCATTATTTTTATGTAAAATTACTATTTCAACGATCTGAGAACTATTCCAAATTGTTTCCATTAGTAATGTTACTTTTATAATTATTTAGGTTACAACACAAGTTTTTATATTACAATTATAACAATTATATTATATCTTATAAATACCTCTTCATTAATTTAGTCAAAATTCAATATAATTCCTCATGTGGTTCAATAAGTCATTTTATAATATGAAAATCGTTTTAATAATATATTTTTCTATTTAAATAAGAGGAGGTGATACTAGTAAATTAGGGTGTACCATATTTTCTTAATGTGGTATATATATTTGATAAAATTTCCCCTTGTACTATACTTCATTGTCATTTTTTGTAGCATACTAATTTAATTATTTTCATTAACGAATAAATGTGTCAATAATTACCCTATGTCGGGTTTGTGTATAATACTATAAAATACAATACAACTCAAATTTTTTTAAGAAAAAATACAATTTAAAAATTATAGCATGAATCTTTTTTTCTTAGTTTATTGGGATCCATACAAAACATATTTGATAATGATGAGAATTTTTTAATTACTAAAAATATAATGTTTGGGAAAACCAAAATTTTCAAATTATTATTAAATATTTTTGGTTGAAAAAATCATTTCAAAAATGAAATTTTGAGAATATAATATAATTAAATAAAAGTTCTTGAGGAAAAAATAATTAATGAAATTTATTTTGATGAATTATTATCACTAAAGGAAATGTGTTGACGTGTTCAATATATCTTATAAGAAGCACAATACTTAAAACATTAAATAATTCAAAAGAGGGTTAATATATAATAATGTACTAAATTAAAGAATACCACATAACATTTTCCATTGGAATAATACTCCCAAAATATATGAAATATGCTTAGGAGAAAAATCCTTACATAATGAATGTAACATTTTTTTACCAAAAAGTCACATGACATGTGTAACACATGATCCAAAATAAATTACAAGGAAATAATATTAATTTCCATTATTTATCTAAATTATTTAATGGAAATAATGTATATAGCATTCGTGGGATCATAAAATAATTGAAAACCATATGATATAAACATAGTTCATAATATGTAAAAAAATATGAAATAAAAATGAATTGGGGCAATACAAACCTTAGTAAAAATAGACAAATTTGATTCAGAACCCATTGTATGTAATAATATAAAATGAAACATTAAATATGATAAAAAGTATATGACATTGATAAAAAAATTATTAATGTTGAATTATATACACTATTTCTAAAAACCATGGTTTAAAAAAGAAAATATATCTCATGTAGTTAAAATTTAAGACCATAGACCCTATCATATTGAGTGACAACTTAATGAAAACCGTAACTGATATATGTTGTAGTTATACATCAAAAAATTATAAAAATAAAATTTATTACATCAAATCAAAAATATATAGTTCATATTTCATTTACATTAAATTAGATGCAAAATACCACACATGTCCTAAGGAGAGGAATTTGAGATGTAAATCCTTAAATTTATTGCATCATAGTCAAAACAAGAAATAACTTCATTTATAATGATCATAAATATTTTAAAAACTTATATCATATCATTAACATATACATATTTTCATTCGTTTCTTTATATTATTAATATATATAAAAAAAATAGATTAACATATTATAGTTTGTTTTCATTATGAAAAGTTATATAATTTCTTTTATTTTCTTACAAACATCATGAATATGAAATTGATTAGCACTAAGTTGCTTCAATTTTGTAATTCATATATCATAATTTATTGGTTATTTTTTAAAAGGATTATTTTAGTCCCATTGTCATTTACTAAATGTCATCTCTAAATCTTGTGAAAATGAACATTTTGATGAACTACTTTTTGATGTGTTTAACAATCGGTAGGTGATATTTTAATAAAATCTGATAATGTAAAAAAACCTATTCAAAATTTATTAAGGCATATTCAGTATATCATTATTACATTATATTACAATTATATGACATCCCATATTAATATATGATATTTTATATGTTGCATTAATTAGATGAGAGTTTAAATATATCAAAATTATGACATGTTATAATGATTTAATGTGTAAGGGGTTCTGTTTAGATAATGGTAATGTATCTTATAATAATAAAATTTAATAAAAATTATATCATCATTAAAAAAATGGAAAAATTAATTATGGTTGGTTTTGATAATTTAAATTCATTATCCATGGAGGAGGTAGTCCTGATGTACGCATGAATATTGATAAAAATACTAAAAAAATGGGTTGAATGATGGTATATAAAAAATATAATTTTATATTTATAAATGAAACATATAAAACGTAATTATTAAAAAAATATATACCTATTACAATCCCTGAGATGCGGTTAATAAAAATGATTCACATGACTCCATGGGTGTGGTAGTTGACACATACACAAAAATGATGCTTTGGTATTTCTTAGTGGTTGAAAGTTATTAAAATGTTTTCTAATTTAATATAATTTAAGATAAGTATAATAATTATAATTATTTAAAAATATTAATATGTTTATAGATTATTTAGGGATGAGTGCAACAATATAAAATAGTATTTGAATGTAATACTAATGTTAGAAGCCTGAGTTCTCAAATGGAAGAGTACTTGAAAATAAATTCCTTACGAAATCTAATGATGACAACAAGATTATGTAAACTAAATAAGGATATTTTAGAAGTATATTTTAATATTTAAAATAATAAATTCTCCGGATAATATGGTATATAAGTGGTGAAAGTGTTTCCTTTTTTATTTGTGAATAGAATTTTTGTTTTGGAAGAAACCATTTCATTTTCAATAATGTATTGTTAATATTTAGTGGTCAATGGATAAAAGATGGATAAATGTGGAAAAAATTGTTATTTTGTTTAAATAAAATCCAGATCCCTTCATTTCTAAGATAAGAATGAGTATTTCTGGCTTTTTGTGTTCGTATTTTATAATGTACACAAATTTAATTTTCTCATAGTATTTAATTTTTACAATTTGTTATCAATTTTAACAATAAAAGTAAATATTCAACCATTTACCAAATTTATTCATTTTGATTAAAATTTTTAAAATAATTTTATAAATTTAAAAATCTACAAGGATTATAATTTAAATTTATGATTATCAAACATAACGCCTAAAAAATAGCTTCTAGATAAAGTGGGTTCTTTAGGACAAAAATCATATGTGTAATAATGTTATTGAAATTATAAAAATCCATGATAGAATATTGTTTATAATTAAGAATATAAATTTCATTAATAATTCTTGTAATTTTAAAATAGAGTCTAACCATGAAAATTTATGATTCATTTAAATCCCCAAAAGTATTTTCTTTTAACAAAAAATTTTAATTTAGTTCTAAAATATTGTGGTGTATGATTTATTATCACAAAAAATATATTGAAATTAATAATGATATTACATAACAAAATGTTTATTAGTTTAATGGTAATTTATAATTCTATTATATAGTTACATAATGATAGAATCATGAAAACAATAATTTTCAAAAAAAAAATATGGTTTGGTTCAAAATATATATTTTTATAAAAAACCAATAAGTACACATTTTGATTAAAAAATATAACCATAATAGCAAAATTATGTTAATAGTTTCAAATTTTAATTCTATAATTTTTAATATTATTTTTTGAATATTTTCCTACAATATAATTACAACCAGTTTCTATTAGAACATGATACTTGTAAATATTAAATATTATTATTATTATTTCTTGTTATTTAACCAAAAAATTAACCATTTATTAACATAAAAAATGATTTATCATAATTAAACATTTTTATTGAAATATAAATTAATAGTATATAAAATATATTCTTTAAAAAATAATACATTTCGATATAATTGATTATCTTATCAGTCATTTTTGCTAAAATAATAAAATATTCATTTATATCAAATGTAGGCTATATTTTCTTTTGTGTTTATATTTCATAATATGGACTCCAATTATATATATATATATATAGTTTAATGGGTTTTTTTAATGGAAATAATGAAATATTTTAGGTTTTAAAAAATATATCATAATTTCTTTTTTGATCTATGTTATCGGAAGAGTAATCTATCAAATGTAATTAAATATTTAATGGTAATCTATGATCGAAAGAAAAAAAATCAAGAAATGGAATAACTAAAATGAAAAATAAAATAACATACTATATGGGAAATCTATGAAATCAAATGAACGATGTATTTTACCACATAAAAGAATCCACTGACTAAATGAAGAAGCCAACCTACTGGATGAATAAACAATCATTCATGATATAAAATTTGAGAATTTGAAAGGTAAATTACCATGATCAGTATTTTCACACCTCCTAAACATAATAAAAATTATATGGATGGGGTAACCAATACAAATGACATTAAAATACTATGAATTATTATTTTTTAATAAAATTTGATGACAAATGTTGACTCATAAAAAACAAAATTTCAATAAAATATTATTTGAAATACTATTCCAATATCATTTGTCAATTTATAAACAATAATTAAAGTCTTAGTTATTTATTTACATATATAAAATATGTTTAAACTTTAAAAACCAACATCAAAAACAAATTTTTTTATTTCAATCCAAAATATATAATTCATGAAACTAGTTTTTTTTTGTTTTCTAATTTAATAAATGATTGTTTACGTTTGACCATAATGTTATATTAAAATACATATAATATAATAGTTCTCTATTATATATTCAAAAGTGATCCTTACTCTGAGAATAATCATTAAAAAGTGTATCATCTATAAACAAGATCAAACCATTAAGACATAGACCCCAAATTATCATTATACAAGAAAAAATGAACATAATAGTGGAACATAAATTATTATAGTCAATGTGATTCATTGTTATGTAGTGACCTATTATGTTTAAAATAATTAATATGATCTATAAATTGTGAAAATTTCCATTTACAAAGTTTATGGTAATCATCACAACATTACTCAGACATCATCTTTTCTGAGCACACATATCATCATTCACACAAAATGAGAATTGTATTGCATCCCAATAATTTTTATAGTTTCTTTTTTTCATGAGACCTGATATATAGTATGTCCCATTCAAATACTTTATTTATCTTAATTGACTAGAGGGAAAAAAATCTATCATATTAATTTTTGGATTATAGTTATGCATATCCATCAAAAAATTTTATTTAAGATGATAGTTTATTAGATCATGTTTAACCATCTATGTGTTAGAATCCCTAAAAACTATCCATTTATTTGATGATTTATCCATCAATAAACTTCAACATGAATTTTCATTTATCCATAAACAATAATAAAAACAGATACTGACACAATATAATATGAAAATAAATTTCCGCTATTTTATTTTATATTACTACCAATGTTATTTCCATAGATAGTGAATTATTATTCTCCAAATTAATTAAAAATAATTTAAAATGTCAATTTCAGCTCGTCTCCACCTTATAGAGTCTCCCTAAATATAAGGGATGTTCATGGATTAGAAAATTATTCTCTCTCTTTATTGTTTAAAATTTTAAATTCCTCTTCTCCCTAATTTTGTTACCACATTATTAATTATTTATCTTTTAGTAGAGAATAAATTAGATTCAATATGAGTGAATGTTTGATGATATTTTTATTTCAATTATGTCATCAACTACTCAAATATAATTATACCTTGGATATCATGGTATGGAAAACAATAAGAACCAATTATGAATATAAATCAATCAATATTCTAACTGAAATTTTGTTAATAATACAGTCCCCTTACTAAGGGTTTTATAGTGTATTTTTATAATATAAATACTTCAAAACATCAATATAAACAAAATAAAATAAAGTTCATAAATTTTCTTCACAAATTTGTTAAATAAATACTCTATGTTCTTATTATAATTTATCATGAAGCATATATTTATAATAAATTGAAAATATTTACTCATTATTATTCATTTATTGATTTGTATATCCAAAATTCAATTTTAAGAAATAAAAAACATAAATTATGTAGATTATTTTCTCATTCATAGTTCAATATGAATTTATATCTATAGTACCAAACCATGGATGATCATTATTCAGGAAATAAACATTATGATTCTAGGATGACCATTTTATAGTAGTAACAATTATGATTTTAAATTTTCTATGTTATAAGGTGTTGACGTATTAAAACATTAAATTCTCTATTATGGTTGTTATTTTAGATGTATATACATCAAAAGTTTCATCAGATCCATTTTTTCCATGCTCCATCTTCAATTACATATTTTATGATTTACACACACTATAATAAGGGAATGTTTTTTGTTCTCAATAGTTACATAATATTTATAATAGTGCTTTGAATTTTCAATAAACCTAAAAGAATAATTCCTTGAAACTCTAAAATATTAAATCAACTTCATGATATCACTATCATTCATTTCTCAAAACATCCCAAATTTGTAAAAAAAAAGTGAATAATCATTACATCAATATTGTCATTTTTTGAAGATTCATTAGAACATTATAAAAAATTAATTCTTTCACTTTTATGCATCAAAAATCGTTCTATACATTTCCAATATGTCATTTAAAAACATTAAAAACTCTTTTCGTATATGGTTAGTTATATTCTTGTGTATCGACTTCATCATTGTAAAAGTAGTCAGAATTAATGGAGTCATTGGTTCAAAATTAATATCATAAATGATTCTAATAATTTATTTTTTAAATATAGTAGAAACATTTCATTCATAGTCACAACATCCATTCATATTTTCAGATATCATGTTACCCATCCTGATCAGTCACTCAAAATCTTCATTTTGTATTTCAAAAAGAAAATAAATTTTAAAATATCCAACATATATTTATTCCCTTTTATGAATCCATATTTCCCCCCTTAAACCTTAATCAGATATATGATAATTTTACAATAGTCTATTATGTTGAAGTTATTGTAATAATACAATTATCTTTCCGGGTAGCATCCTTACGAGGTTTCTTAGTGAATATATTTTGTTTATATTATCTAATAAGACTATTTTTTTCATTGATAAGTACAAAATCTAAAATAATTTCATCAAATTTATTTAATATTGGTCTTCTATTCAATAAAATATATGAGTTGAACTATGAAGGTTAATAGCATCAGTCTTCATAACATATATCACTAATATTGAAATTATTGCAGACCATATCTAAGTATTTAAATCAATTTTTATTGAATAATTTTACCATCCATATAATAATGCATCTAGTATCAAATATCTATTTCTAATTCCATCTTTAAAGCACATCACAAGAGGATTATTTTATGTTTTAATGAATAAGATGTTCTACTAGTTTTTAATAACCACATTACCAATCATCCAACAACACGAGCACCTTCAAAATAATACTACTCTTGTGTATTTGCAAATGGTCATCCAAGATTTAGCATAATCTACTCCATGATAATTTTTTGGATACTAATACTCTCTATTATGCCCTATTTAGGGATATTCATTTATTAGACCTTATTTTTTTTACATATTGATGATGTTCTTGAATTTTTTTTATTTGAATATATATTTTTAAATACCCCAAGTTTTTCAATATTGGTAAAATGAATAAAAATATAAATTTACGTACAAGATTTCATGAGGATTGGAATAGTAATTTTCCACCATAATATGATATTATATAATGTTTTTGAAAAATAAATTATTCATTGAATCATGTGATTACCCTAGGAAAAATTTTAGCTAAAAATATGAGTCAATCAAAATGTTGAATAATTTTTATATATAATTAATTAAATTTTTAAAAAAAATTAAAATATTGATATAAATTGTGAAAATGATCATTTTAATATTATAAGTCTTCATTTTCATATATAATGTTGGTTATATCATTGGGGAGGCATAACCATGGTTTAGGAATTGGGTAGTGATCATGACTCTTTTTCTTTTCATTTAATTCTTCATCCTTTTGTATTTTTTTCATATTCATTTGTGCATTCCTCCCATGTATTCATTCATAACCCCCCCCAGTTAATTAACATAATTATGTCTAAGAGATAGAGATATAGGGTAAAATTTAGTGAAATAGATGTGAGAGGGGTGAAGGTAGGTTTTACCGTAGACCTCGTGTCATAAAAAATCTTCTTATTGTAGAGGTGGACCACATTTTAGAAAATAAATCATCCACAGTCTATTCCTAATGATATATTGTTTTATAGTTTTAAATCCTTATAAATATTTAATTTTATAGAATTCTTAATGTTCATTTTTTTTCAATTCAAGACACACTATAGGGACAATCAATTTTTATTTTTAGACAAAAAGGTGTTTGATAAGGTTTTTATGGGTTTCTTATTTGGATGACCTGATCACTCAAAACGTGGCTTCATGAACACATGAAATGTGTTTTACCATTTAGATGAAGACGTTTTTTATAGAGTAAATAATTTTTATGTCAAGTACACTATGTGTAGTTTCATATGGATTTGTGGATGAGTAATTTTCTTTAAAAATACATTATATAAAAATAGATATATGTAGTATTAAACAACAAGGCCATGTGGGAGACCTATATATGTAGTACTACAAGTCTTGAGCACATGTGATCCTTGGTTTTGTAGTAGTACATGACCTGGTAGCTGGTGTTCCCCATCCAGGTAGAAGTATATGAATAAGGAGAATATTGTGGAGTACATAGTGTATCGGTATAGTACAAGTGGTGTAGAATTTTATTTTTATCATTTGAGTGTGTTAAGTGACTTTTTAGGACCTGATATATAATTAGACACAAGATGAGTTTACTATGTGTTTTATTCTATGAAAAGTGTGATTGTGGTGCCCTTGGGGTATTCAAATGACTCTAATGTAGTACATTGAGGTGATTAAGTCAAGATATAGATGTTCTTATCTTGTAATTGATTCAAAATGACTCATGATAGTGAGGCATTGGATGATACAGAAATGAGGGTTATGATTGTGACTAGGGGATTTAGCATAGTATCACCAATTTCCATGTTTTATTTTAACATGTGATATTCCCTACTTAGCTAGATTTAGGTGTGACTCAAGGTGATGGAGAAGATTGGTGTTCTAGAAAAATAGAGTTATATAGAAAGGGGATGATCATCATGACACTTCCCCTGTGAGTACTTCCCTCTAATTCCAACCGTGCCATTAAATAGAAAATCCCTAAATTGGTGGTTATTTTTAATCAAATAAATCATAACATCATAAATGTAAATATAAGGTTACCAAATTCAAAATAATGAAATCAAATAAATTGTATTAAAATTTTCATAATCCCATTTGTTAAAAAATACATATATAATAACATAATGGAATTTTTTAGAGAGAATTTTAATTCATAACACACAATTTTAACAAAATTTTACCGCATTTTTTGAGGTAAAAATATTTATGATTATTATTATTATTAATGGAAAAAAGTTAAGATAAACCTATTTTATTATAGTAATTATTTTTATTCTAAAAATTAAGCCATATAAAATTATTCAATTTCTTTTCATGGACTAAGTAATTTTATAATTAATCCATCAAAATGTTATAGGATTATGTTTTCCATATGAAATTTATTTTATTTGTGTATAAAACTTTTTTATACCAAAATCCCTAATTATTATATTTGAAGTTACATTAATTCTATTATTTATAATTTTTATGAACTACTGATACTATAAAAAACTTTGTAAAAGTTAACATTTTAAATTATTTAATGAAAAAAATACGAATAAAAGATATTATATATAAACATTAATTGAAAAAATAAATCATTTTAAAAAATATCACAAAATTTAACTGAAAAATAAATTAAAATGATGAATTTTAAAATTGATTTTTTAAAAAATAAATTTTCTAAATTTGGGAAAAACATTTTTGTGCATTTTCTCAAAATAATAAATAATCCAATTTTAAAAAATAAAATGAAATTTTGTGTAAAAAAATTATTTTTAAAAAGAAATAGAATATATTTATCCATTATATTTCTTTATTTAAATGAATTACTCATATTTTTTATTATATTATCATCCAATATCATACTACCAATTTCCATGTGATAATTTATATTTTAATATAATAATATTTCTATCATTATTCATTTAAACTCGGTGTTCTATATAATGCAACATGACAATGGAAAATAATTATTTGAAGATACAGTTTTCTAAAAATAAAATAGTTCTATAGGATATATTATATTAATTATATATCATATTTCTAAACAATAATTTTATTTCAATAAAATTACTAAAACCTAACATTATAAATATGGTTTTATCACAATGTAACCCAAACACATATCAATTGAAATAAGAACATTTTAAATCAATATATGATATATATGACGTAATATTAATTGAAATATCAATAATGAACATATTAAATATATATTTTTAAGGATATAGAAATTATTATACATGTGAAAAAATTTTAAATTTATTATATCTTGATGGTCATAATATGATATAACAAATTATTGTACTTATGAATGATGATTATAAAAAATATTATAAATGGGTAATATATATATAAATTTTTATGAAATTAGATATTAATTTATTTATATTTGAAATTACTTTATTATGTCATTAGAAATGAAAATAAAAAATTTATAGTTTTCTGTGTCAATTCACATTGATTGAGATATTTATATGTTGGAAACCATAATCACATTTATATGGGGTAACATTTAGCTCATAAAAATTTTCATATTATTTTTATCATATATTTCATAAAATTTAATGTTCAATTTATTATTATTATTACCATGGTTTTTTCGTAAAATGTTTTGAATGATTCAATTGTTTGTTGTCTTAGATTCAATATTATTATTGTAGGATTTTATTTTATACTCCTACATCACTATTTTGTGATGTAAATATTACCCAAAAGAATTATTTTCTCATAAAACACTAATTTTGATGATATATAAATTCTTATTTTGTAATTTCAACTACATTTTCTTTCCATCCACTACCATATCAAATCATAATTATTTCATTTTATTAAATTATATTCCCTTGAGACCCAATTATGCTAAACAACATGTTTCCTTTTTAAGGATGTAAATACTTACTTATTTTTAATTTGTAAAATTATTCTATTATATTTCATTCCAATAAAAGATTAATTTTATCATCAATAACCCAAGTTTTTTTATTAAAATTTTACAACTACTTTAATGGATTTCATTCCCATTTTCCATTCATTGGGACATTAAATTTATAAGAAGAAAATTTTATTTCATTTGGTTCGCATATTTCCAATAAGATATATTATAAATTGAGAATATTTATCATTCATGGTATTCTGATTTCAATTTTTTGTGGATTACTCTTCAATTTTTTCGATTTAAATTTCAAAAACATGTTGATATATATTTGAAAGATCCTTCAAAAAATATATTTTTTTATCAAATTTCATATTCCTTTTTGATAAATTTTAATTATCATGTTATAATCATACCAGGATTGCATCCTTTTTTCATAGGATGATCCCATAAGGGGTGATGCGGTCTAGGGCTTCCTCCTGCCGCTGCCTCCTTCCTTAGTCTTAGACTGACTCTCTTATCTCTGCATTATCAGCTATTTGTTCCGGTGGATCCTCTATCATGGTGGTTCATTCTTGATTGTCCATCTCGGTGGTGTGGTGTCGGACTAGAGGTTGAGCTCCGCTTCTGCGGTATGAGGGAGTCGATCCATCCGCAGATGCAAGGGTTTGGTGGTTGGGTGTGGCCTTCGCGAGAGTTATGGATGGCGGTGACTGGATCTTGATTCGGATTGCCTCGGTGTTCTATTCTGGTGTTCTGTGATGGTTTTATTTGTTCTTCATTTTTTCATCTGTTATTTCGTTTTGGATGTATTTTGGGATGATGATTTTTGGGCTTCGATTCGGTGGTGGTGATTTGGCAGAGGCAGGGTCGACTTCCTCTTGACATTAGTGAAGTGCATGATTCTGGTGAAGGTTCTATTTGATTTTGGATTATTACTGTTTGGATTGGTTCAATTTTTGGAGCAATCTTATGTTCTTGGTTATTTTCATATCGTTGTCCTACGGTCCATGGTTTAGTGTGTTGGATGGGTTGCTTTGGTTTATTTTCTTGGAAGAGGCTTTAGTGGTTTGAAATTTGTGTGTTCTCTTATGGAACTGTAGCTTTGGATCATGAGACATTGCATCCATTTTATTTTCAAGGGTCTGTTCCAGATGATTTTCGGAGTGGAGAGTGTTCTCCTTTTCATTGCTATCTGTAATTGGATGTTTCGAGATGGTATGGTGTTTTCCATCGGTACCAGGCCCGTGCATCCTTGCACAAGATAGCTAGCCTAGCAGCGATGTGAAGGTGGATGATAATCATATTTTTTTTGTTGCTAGGGTGGGGATTTTCTTTGATTTTGAATTATATTGTAATTTTTCTTGATGATCGTGGTCGTGGAGGTCTGGATTGTTAAGTCCTTGATGTCATCTTGGTTTCCCAGATTCTCCTCAAATGTGCTATTGAAATAAAATTTTAATTTTTAGTCAATCATTTTGACTATAATGGTGTTATTCTCTTCAAACACTTTTCTAATTAAATAGTTATCTGCAAAGTCAGGATTACAAAGATATAAAATCCAATGTTTATCCCTATTATAACATTTTGTGTTGTTTTTAATTTTTATTTCATTTTTTTCTCCTTAACATACCTATTTTGGTCTTATGATTCCTAATCATGTTTTATGATTATTATCCATGATCTTTTGATATTTTATGATATATTTTTATCTTTCCCATGTTTTAATTAATGATTACAATCTAATAATTTTTTATATTTCCATTATATAATTAAAAATTTGAGTTATCCCTTTAATGATGATTCCAATACCCTCAATGTGAATACAATTGAGTAATGTGAAATTCCATTAAAGGTTCCATAGAAGTATAATTATTTAGAAATGATCACAATTCTAACAGAATTGGTAGTTTATGTGGCTAATTCCGAATATAAAAATCCTTTCAGTCATTTGGTTGTGATTCATTTTCGAGATATTTATATAAATCATGTGGTTAATGTATTATTTAAGAATTTTATAGATGGTTTATATAAAATTGTAAAATATTAATGTTAGATAGTTTAGAGTTTATTTTGGGTATTATGTTAGTTTGGGAGTTTATTTAACTTATCTTTAGTGTCTTTGTTATTGATCTGAAATGAAAACATTGTAGATGAGTCTATGTATAGGATGATATCTTGAAATATTGGTAATATCCAGTGTAAATTGTTTAACCTATAAATATATCCATATAATGATACTAAAAATGTATATAGTTTTTACACCAATTCACATATGGGTAATCACCCATTAAATGGTTCGCTGAGAATTGGTATGAGCATCATAATTATGCAATATGATTGGTCCAAATAATGCATAATAGGATGTACATTACTAGGTGTATTATTTGGTAGAACATTTAATTATTATAAACCACTATGAATTATTAAATATGATGTGATATTTAAGATTTGCGAGGACAATAATAGGGTTTTTGAACTTAATGAACCCTCGAAATAAGAAAGTGAGTTATTATATTAACCAACACTGACATAGTTAAAATGGTAGTACCGTGTGGTGGAATAATGGTATCATTGGATAATAAATCATAGGATTACACTCTCATATTCACATAGTTAAATTCATTTTTATAATATAATAACAATTTTTCTAGATTTAGTTGAACTGTGAACAAAGGAATTATTGTTGGAATGATATGAACCTTTGAAATCCTAAGAGACAAATTAGGGAACTAATGAAAAAATTGTTTATTCAAATGTATTGGAATAGTTGTTATAGGTCCCAAATAAATTTGTATAGCCTCTTCCAATAGTAGGGAAATCATTGGGTGATTTTCTCTGGGGATAGACCAATTCCAACAGTTTCAAAAAAAAATTGAATTGGTCTTTAACAACAGTTTTCCACTAAATATTAGGACAGGTAAATCTAAAAAAGGGTTACAGTATAGGTTTGAACCCACACAATGTGGATTATATATCAAAGACTATAACGCTATCCCATGTTTACTTTTTTAATATACCCATATATATATATATATGTGTAATTTATATATTGATTTATTTGATGTTATCCGATAAAATAATTAAAAAAATAAGCGTACATATCCCAACGATTCTCAAAACCATTAAGATAGAAACCCACCCTATAATGACCCATGAATTTATAGAATAATATATTTTTATATATATTAATAATAAATAATAAGATATTGACTTTATGTTAAAGGGGATTCTTCTTATTATAGAGAACACTCCACGCAACGAGTGTTTTTCCGAAATCTTATGTTGCACACTATATTGAGTTATACTGAAAAATAATGCAGTAACAAAATTTCTATTTTATATGGTCGTTAACACCTAGACATTGGAATGGTGTTAATTAATAGTATCAATCAAATACTTATATATGGTTTATAAATGTTTAAATAATGATTCATTGGTTACCAAATTTTTTTGAAATGTAAATAAAAATCAATTGGATATAAATGATGTGTTTTTGTAATTACCAATTAAATAGAGATTAATTGTGTTTATAAATTTTTATCATTATTTATGTATATTTATTTAATGAAAAATTTATGTTATATATTCAATGTACTATTTGAAATTAAACTTATATGTGTTATAGATATCATATAAGAACAAATGGAAGTGTTCGGATAAAAGAAGCATTTTTCTATAAGTGTGGTTCTATAGCCTTTTGATGGTGATCCAATTTTAAATTTAGTTTTTGAAAACTTTATATTTTATATTTGGAAAAATAAACTTTTTCTATAGAATAAGGACATAAAATTTTACTTTGGATGAGTTTTTTATATTTTTTTGATAACGATCATGGTTTGATGAATAATAAAAAAAATGTTAAATTTTAATTGAAACTACTTTTTTCATTAAAATAATTTTCATGGATATATGATATTATTTAATATTTTTATTTTATAAATTAAATATTTTTCTATAATTTAATCCAATTTAATTAATTTGATTTAATATTACATTGAAATTGGAAATAAATAGATGTGAATCTTTTGATAGTTGTTACTTCTTAAAAACTGACTTTTTGGTTTTGACACTGAGAATTAGTTGTAAATTAATTTCTCCCAATTATGTGATTTTATTTTGGAGAAATAGATTCCATATTTCTAATCATAAGGTTAAATTTTTTTAAATAGGTATCTATTATTTTTAGACATTGTGAATTGTAACATCACTAATTATTTATATTTTCCCGGGTTAATGGGTAAATCTGATAAATACGGTTAATTAATATTATTAGAACAACAATAAACTACCATAACACATGTCCTAATCATATTTGATGGGATATTTCCGACCTTTGGCATCTTTTTGTTTATTTTTTGAACCCGTTAATCCTCGTGGGAGTGACAATGACATGTTATATTAATTAATTTAATTTAAAGAGAAATATAACAAAAACATAAATATTTTATTAAAACAGTTTTTTACATGTGTTTATATAATTGATCACTTGGATTATAAATCTAAATTAAATAGATAAATTTTTTTCATTTCTCCTTAAATTATATTTATACTTTTTATACATTAAAAAAATATATTTATTTAGGACTAAATGATGACGTATTGATTACCTTATTAATGAAATATTAAAATAAATGGGATTATAAATATTAAAATAAAATTAATTTTATTATTTTTATACCATACATAATTTTATTAAATTCTATTAATGTATTTTATATGTGTTAACGCATTTGGTTAGAATCAATCATGTTTTTATGAATTTAATAAAAATCGATTACTAAATAGTGCTAAAACTGACATAAATGAGTTCGTAAAGAAAATAATATTTCATTAATTGATATAATAGTTCTAAAGGTACAATATTTGGCTAAATGACTCTTATAATGCTTCTACGTTCATTAATTATCAACTTATTCTTCTCTTGGAATTTTATAGTATATATAGTTACAATATTGAAGGAAATTTCAGGAAGAATTGGTAAGAGTTAATGTTTTTAAATAAGGGTTAAGGAAAAAAAGATAATGTTAAATATTTTTCCTATACTTGTCTAAAACCTATCAGTGGTGAGGTTTTCAACCTAGAAGTATATTATGTTTGAAATAAATTTCTTTGGGAACATTTGAAACCAAAAATCAATTTTTTATAAAATAATATGTCAATACATTCCTTAAGTTCCCCTCCTCCCTCTTACAAAAGGAAATCACTGATACCCAAATAATAGAACCTATCAATCGCCTTATACAATCAAAATTAAACTTAAATAAGCTCCCAATATCCCTACATTCCTACTATAATAAATACATTTGTTAGAATGCAATTCAAGAAGCCCTTTTGGCTCAAATCATAAGAAGTTACCCGATTTAGAGGTAATGTCTTCTCTCAAGATCGATTCATTTATTTTCCTTCTCCACTACCTATTCTATTCTTATTATTCTATACAAAACAACACCTGTATCCTCAACATACTAGGATGTTTCAATGATAATTATTTGATATAAACTTACACACAACTCTATCTAATGGATATGAACATACTGTTTCTATGGATTGTGATCAACTGTCGCACAAAACGATGATTGTCAAATTTTACACCACCACCTCTCATGGTGGGAATTATTATGGAATTGTATTTTATATATTATAAATTTTATATTTTTCTAGTATATATTATTTTGTATTTTTCATTTATATCATACCTTTATGCATTCCAAAATGTGTAAATACGGTAATTTCCTTTGATTAAGTGTGTACTACCACCCCCTCAAAGTGATATAACTCATTAATTATGTACATGGAATGTATAAAAAATGTCATTAATGATATTATGTAAAATATATTAAATATTATATAATAATATAAATATGTATCATTGAGTTTTCATTCTATTAAATGTGAAAAATAACAGAATGTAATTTTAATGCATGCATAAGACATACCGTCTCCTTGAATGGTGCATTTCATTTCCTATCTCAAAATATTTCATATTATTATAAATACTTATATTTACTGGATATATATGATATATAATTCATGAATACGATCCTAGAGAAAATGGATGTTTGACGACATGGACAATTTTTATTTATAACAGGTTCCTTTTTCACTCAAGAGCCAAACATCGACAAAACAGCCAATATGAACTTGAATAATTATACAGTTGTTATAACAAGGTAATAAGTGATATAAAATCAATAATAAACATGGAAAAGTTTCTTTAGAAAGTATTAATTAACCCACGTTTTTTTATTTTGGGATATAATGACCAAACAAGACAAGTCATACTCAATGTAAGGGATTTTGTCTCAATCCCTTTTAATTGAAGCATATCTTATTTTTTTCCACATATATAATCATATAATGAGTATATATTACCCTATTTACTATTTATATAAGGAATTAATATATTCTCATGATATTTAATGTTTTGTTTAATTTTATTTGGCTAATTAATTTTATTCATGTGTATACCATGTGGTAAGGGACTTTGTATCAATCTCTTATCATTGAGGCCTATTTATATAATACACACCTCTTTCTTTTATACAGTGTATAATATATCCCTTTTACATTTCATTTAATTCAAAGGAAATATTTTATCTATGAATCATTTTACTAAATGAAAATGGGATTGTTTATTACATATGCATCTACATAGACCTCTCAGTCGTCGTAACCATTATTTGATATTGGACATCATCTATAAGCCTTAATTTTTTTTAATGGAAAAAAATCAATTATTCCATTTTTTTTGGGTTTTTTTATTGAAAATGGTTTTTTGAAATGTATTGTAAATTTTAAAAACTTTAAATGGTTCTTTGTGATTTTATATGAAATTTTATTATTGAAATGTTGATATTTTCAATATTTTATGTGTTATCATTATATAATGGTACTTGGAAATTTGACAGGTGGTTACATGATAATCCAAGGATGGTTAGTTAAGTGATTAACTGAATGATGGTCGATTCCATGATAATCCAAGGAATTGTGGTTATGTTATAACCTCCAATTCATTGGGTATGGAAGTCGGCCATATGGTTGTTCCATTTATTGATATGTGTGGAAGAAACCTGTATGGTTATTCCATTTATTTATTTTAATGTCCCATGATACCATTTATATGTTATAAGTATCTTTTCTATGGGATTTTGTTAATAATTTGGTTAGAGAAAGGGTAAGAAATTAGATTATATTCATTCAAGTATATTTACGACTTCTTAATGGTGAAAATTATTATGTTCTAATAAAGTATTCATGGTTTTTAGGTCCTCCCAAGACTAACAGTTTTCATTTTTTATGTATTGCTTACTAATATTTTTATGCTCATCCGATGTTTTGAAATGTTTTTCATAGGAAATAATTTTGAAAATAGTCAACTATGATATCAAAAAAAATTATGTTGTTGAATTGTGAAATGATGTCTTTATTTGTTTAAAAGGGTTTTTTTAACGAAAAAAATAGAGAGTGAGTAGTAGTGTCTACTAGTAATTTTCTAGACGTTTTGTATGAGCTATGACTTAATTATATGAAGTTATAAACCTAAAAATATCCTTGATGAGAATTGAAATTCAAATTAATGACTTATCACAAGATTAAGAAATGTTTAATGTTGGGGCCTTATAATTGGTTTCAAAGATTGGTTTCGATGAAATTAGAGGTTTAGGTGTTATAATAACTAATTTAATTTAAAGTAAAATATAACAGAAACATATATCTTTTACTAAAACTATTTTTATATGGGGTTATTTAATAAACCCCATAGACTATAAATAGTCATTATAAATCTAAAATTATTTATTACATCATGAAGTTTTATTTATAATTTTTTATACACTAAATAAATAAATTTATTTATGACACAATGATGATGTACTAATTACCTTATTATTGAACGATTCAAATAAATGATATAATAAATACTAAAATAAATGTAATATGACTATTTTGAATCCATCCAGTAATTTTATCGACGATATTGACATATTATCATTTAGTCAATACATTGGTTTTGAAGGAGTCAAGTATTTATGATATTAAAAAATCAGTTTCAAAATACTGTAATAATTTACATAAATTGGATTGTAAAACAAATACAATTTAATTTTTTGATAATAATCCAAAATATATATGATTCGGACCACTAAATCATATAATTTTATAAATGTCATTAATGATACAATTATGGTTCTCTTGGATTTTAATAGTAAAGATAGTTACCATATTTTGTTAAACCAAAAATAGACATAGTAAGAGTTAATGATTTTAAATAAGGGTCCATGAAAAAAATATAAGGATACATTTTTGAACTAGACATGTCTAAAACATATTAGTTGAGAGATTTTCTACCCGAAATTATCTTATATTTTAAATAAATGACTTTGGTACCATTTGAAATTGAAAATAATTTTATAATAAAACATTATTTCAAAACCTTCATAAGTTCCTCAACCACCTCTTTATCCCAATATCATTATGTTCCCACTTGAAGACTTTCCTTTGGAAAAAGGCAATTCAAAAAGGCCTTTGGGATCAAATCAAAATAAGTTACCCCATTTAGAGGTATAGTCTTCTCTCAGGTTCTTTTCGTTTATTTTTGTTATCCACTCCCTATTATATTATTATTCATTGTTTAAATAAAAATATGAAGTATCCTCAATTATTATGATTTTTTTATGATAAGAATGAAAATTACACTTACACACACCTTCATCTAATGGATATGAACATACTGTTTCTATGGACGACGAACTACTGCCTCACAAAATAATTATTGTTCAATTACTCCCAACCTCTAATGGTGGACATTATGATTGATCTTTGTTTATATATTATATATATTATATTTATATTGTCTCTATTCTTCTATATTTTTCATTTACAACATATCTGTATTCTTTCTATATTTTTTAAATAACATACTTTCATTTGAGGAAGTCTGGACTACTACCGCTCAATGTGATATGATGCACTCATTCCTTACATGGAACGTACAATGAATGAAATTAATAAACATATGTGTAAATACCCAGAAAATTCACGGATTTTTTTTTTCTTAAATATCCTGAAATTTTATCGGACAGTGGCTTCTGACGACACATGATTCAGAGGCCCGGTGTTCCCAGAATCAATTTTTGAAGATCAGCTCAAGTACATTCAGTGAACGAATGAGCGGGTTTTTCTATCTTTTGAACCGATGCTCAGAATGGTAACATGAGGGCACTGATGAACTCACATCACTGGTAATTTCTTAAGGAGACCTTTACCGCTGTTTCATTTTATGCGGGTAATAAATTATTAATTGGGGATTTAATTTAAAATAAAAAAAATTGGTGGACAACAAATTTTTTTATATCTAAGGTGGATATATCCTACAACGGGGAGTTAATGATGGGACCCACAACCACATAACTACCCCTGTGTGGATATTTGTGAGGTGGGAACCACCCAAGCCCCAACCATTCACCTCCCCCAAATTCTTTAAACTCCCTTTAATTAATTTGAAACCCCCTTAATTAATGTGACCATTCCACTACCGCTATCTCCATATTTAACTCTTGCCAATATACCCTAATTAATATATCAATCCTCTTAAATTAATGAATTATCTATGTTGAATTTTGAATTTTAAATTTATTGTGTTAATAAAATAATAGCATTAGCCTATTATTTTAGTTTAGCACATGTTGTGTTGGGAGAGACTAGAGAGAGATTTTGTGTAAAAGGAGAAGTAGTTCCTCCTCTGTTAAAGATCATCATACTCCTGCGAAGAACAGTTCCCCTTCAATAAAGAACTACATGGCGAAGAATGCTCCACATTCCTCCAATCTTCTTCTTCCTCCACATCAAGGGAGGAAATACAACTATAGGAAACTCGCCAACGACGACGGTTCTTTCCCAGAGTTGACGGAGCGACAACGCTTTACACGTCTACGACGAACGAATCTTAATCATGGTAGGGGGATTTTTGTATACTTACATTTACAAGATTTATTCCCCCGAGCAGTGATGATTATTCTGTCGGGTGTTTATTCGAACTACTAACACGGTGGGTACGGATTAACGAACAAGTCCGGACCCACCCCAAACCTGTTCTTGATGCGCGGATTGCGTGGAGATGGGTGAAAGGAAGCACAACAACATTTAGGAGAATTTATAGTAAATTTTAGGACTCAAGTAGACCACCGGTGCAGGCGAAAGCTAAATTGGACCACCAGAGAAACTTAAGAGGCCCGTGGAACCTCATGGCGTTGCGGGGCGCCGGTGCGGTGGCCGGCGGTGGTGCCCCAGTGCACCGTTGGAGGAGATCCACCACGGAAACAGACGCGACGGCGATGCAGTGGATCCTGCAGCCGCACAGGATCCAGACAACCGGGGGTAGCCCCAGCTGGCACCGCCGGTTCCAAACAGCGGGGGGTCGCACCACCCCCCCCCCCCACTCCGCATAAATCGCTCGGCCATATGGTCGGGCCACCACCCCCCCCCCCCTCTGCTAGGCCGGGGCGGGCCACGCGGGTCAGGCCATGCCCTACGGGCCAGACATGGACCTAGGTCAGGTCGACCCTGTTCGGTCCGACCCATGGGGTGCTGGGCCGGGACGGACCGGGCCTAGACCCCCTATTATTGGACCTTTTTCAGTTAAACGCTCATAACATGGGCTACAGACCTCCGATAGATGCACCGTTAGATGCGTAGAATTCATTTGATCGAGATGGTCCTTTTTTATATTACACTAAAGGTTTTGGTGATGTTTGGGTGCGGCCGGGTTGGTTCGAACTAGAAACCAACAGGGCCCTCAGAGCAGAAACGCATATAACTTGAGAATCGGATGCCCAATTGACATGACGTCGACTACATTGGATTCCTCTTGATGAGACGATTCTTTTTGAATAATCCACTTGAGGTTTGGATGATGTTTGAGTATGGTTGGGTTTTTTAGATTATAATCCAACCGGGCCCCTGGAATATAAAAGCTAACAAATCTTAGACTGGACGTTCGTTTGACGAACGATCAGCGGCGTTGGTAATATTGATGAGAAACAGTTCCTTTGATTATACCCTATGGGAGTTCGAGGTATCTTTGAGGTACGATTGGGTTGGTTCGTACACAAAACCAACAGGGCTCCGGGGTCTTAAAGGCTAATAACTCACAGACCGAGCCTCTAATTGACGCGTTGTCTGTTGCGTTGAGACCCCTATGATGAGGCGGTCCTTTGTGATATATCATCATGAGACTTTGAGTTATATGGATTATCGACCAGTATCTTGTGGAGCAGATATCCTTCGGAGACATGAATTTGAAGCGCGGAGACATAGTAGCTGTCTAAAACCTAATGACTACTTGTCTGATTCATTTCTGAGTGACTTGAATCGCCCAGTGGGGAGCACTACTATGTTGGGGTGGAATACCCTTAGCAAAGAAGTACTACTTTGTGGGGTGGAAGACCTTCGGTACTCGACAGGAGGAGTACCTCTATAGTCTATGAGGGGGAGCACTACTGTGTAAGGTGTAAGACCCATGGCGGGGGAGCACTACTTTGTGTGGTGGCAGGTCCATGGTGCTCGATAGGAGGAGTACCATAGCAGTATAAGGTAAGTGAGTAGCTCCTCAGAGTCGTGAAAGGATCACTGTACTCGATAGAGGGGGATTTCTCTAGTAGCCCTGGTTTCGATACCGTGAATAAAACTCCTAGTTTGTACTGAGTCAATGACCTTGGTGTTTACCTCATGATTGACATGGGTTACATGATAACATAGGTATATGTATGGAAATATACCTATGTAATGGTTATCTATTGAGATATTTATTTGTGGTTTATCTTTGATGGATTTAGTGAGACCTTGAGGATCTCGGGTTCCCTACTGAGTATCGTTATAATCACCCCTGCACGGGCTATGCTCGCATCTCATTATGTTGGATGCAGATGGCGGAAAACACTAATCATGGTTGAGGATTGTAGAGCTGGACGACACCCGGAGGTGGACTTCATGACGAGATGGTACCCAGAGGTGATAGACGGACGTGGAGAGCAGAGGTCACCATCTTTACCTACCCTTCATGTTAGAACTCTGGAGAACGATCTAAGAGTAGCTTGACACCTTTCTGTTGTTTTGTCTATTCCTTGTACATTACTGTTGGTCTTATATTTCTGTCCCCTTTACATTCTAGCACATCTTTTGTTATATAGTCTTTGCTTCTGCATGTACTCTGGTTGTGTGTGTTTTTACGTTTCATAGAGGCAAATCCTTCACAGTTATATGGATTTACACCTTTGGTGCTAGTTTCCATCCCCTGGCCTATGGAAGGCAGGGATAGGGTAGTTACAACATTGGCCCCGGGGGACAAGGCATGACAAGTTGGTATCGGAGGAGTCGGTTCTACCACAAAACATAGGACCTTGATATTTTCTTTCTTTGAAGTAATAGTGTAAAGGGTACTAAGAGTGGTTTTCAGTTCCGGGAGTCCAGTGTTGGTGCGGGTGGCCGATGTATCAATACATCAGGACCCTGACTTATGATTTCCGACTCAGTGCAAGAAAACACTAATTGCGTGTATGTTTTAAAAAGTTTCTTTTATGTCAGCCCAAACAATGTCCGCTCACCAGGTATAGTCTTTTGACCGTATCACATATGTTTTTTCAGGATGCCTCCCTATGGATGACCAGCTAGTGACCCGATATTTGTACGTACTGACATCCCACCGAGCGACGAGCCCTCAATACATGTCCCTCTTCTAGTTGAGGCACTGGTGGAGGCACCAATGGTACTACTACCCATTGGTCAACCAATGCCACCAGCCCCAGCAGCAGAGAGTGCATGCCACTTTAGTGGGCTCCACGAGTTCCAATGCCAGAGGCCCCCCAGATTCTGGGGAGAGACGAACCAAAAGGTGGCTGAGGATAGGTTGGAGGATGTGGAGAGAGTCTATAGACTGGTAGGGACACCATCCAACTTCATGGTGATCCTTTCTTCATTCCTCCTATAGGTAGAAGTAGGTAGATAGTGGAGCCCGATGCTTCAGATGCATGACGAGGCGACACTCTTATGGGTAGACTTCGAGAGCCTATTCCGGATGAGTTTGTACCATCCACCCATCGATCGGTGTAGATACAGGAGCTACTGCATCTGCTGCAGGGCAACATGATAGTAGCACAGTACTCGGCGAGGTTCATAGACCTCTCACTCTACTCTACATACATGGTATGGGAACTATTCTTTAGGGACTCAACCTTTGATCAAGGGTTTAGGAGAGACATTAGAGCTTCAGTTTTCTCCCACAGCATCCCGTCGCAGACGAGGGTGTTTGAGCGAGCCCTCATAGTGGATAGTTTTATTTGCTGAGGAATCTCCAGCAGCAGGACCCACCAATATTCGGCATGAATCAGAGTCTTCTGCAGCTGGCAGTTGACAGATGACGTAGAGGTCCAACAGGGCGAGACCTACAAGTGGTCGACCGCACGACTCACGATCGGTAGTGCGAGGCACCAAAGATAGAGACAGAGCCAGACCTGGAATGCTATGTTACACATACGGAGGACATGGTCACATGTCTCGTGACTGTCCAACCCACCGCTCAAATGATCATCAGAAAGATCAAGGACCTCCCATGCAGAGAAATACATTCTATTGGGAAAGTCCTTAGGGTGATGGCGGACGAGGCAGAGGAGATGGTCGTGCAGTTGGAGGTGGATGATGCTTTGAGGTGCCGCCACCACCACCACCTGGAGGTCCACCCCGACTGTAAAGAGTGGGTGGAAAAGGGAGAGAACATATTCTGGCAGCTGAACCATATGACCATGGAACTCTATATGCAGCGGGAGCGGGACTAGTTCCAGGCATGGTGGTCTTTGTTCTTGGTGTTTCTAAGCTTCCTTGTTGTTGTTGTTTGTGGTTTTTATGTGTCTTTGTACATTGAGTTGTAGTAATAAAAGATACTTTTCATTGTGATGTTTACTTTCCTGTCCTTTTTCTATAGTTGACACTAAGAGGTTCTGGTTAAACCTGTTTACTTGACCCTCACTTGTAAGATTCCTACTAGAGGAGACTCAGTAACCATGCACTAATGCCGACAGTGTGACTCAAACCATGTAGGCGAGAGTAACGGTTGGATCTCTTAGTAGTAGCATCAAGGCCTTATGTTGTCATTCAAGACATGAATTGTACCATTCATTTCAGGATTGACTGTATTAGGAAAAAGACGCGTTTCATCCAGGGGATGAGATCGGAATTATCGTTTCGCCAAAGGGAAAATCATAGCAGCTCTTGTAGGACCAAAGCTGGTTTAGTCTACAACGGGGAAAGTAAAAATCATCTAGAAGAAGATGAAGACTGCACAGAGCAGACATAAGTCCTGTTCTGATAGGAGACAGAGAACACTGGAGTTCGAGGATGGCGACCACATCATTATATGGGTATCACCTCGACGAAGTCTACTAAGATGTGGTCGAGGCGGCATGTTATCACCAAGGTTCATCAGACCATTCCAATTTCATATAAGGGTAGGAGAGGTGGCTTACCACTTGTCCCTTCTACCTCATATGCACCAGGTGCACGACATCATCCATGTATATTAGCCGAGTAGATACGTGCATGACCTGTATCACTTCATCAACCATGGGGAGCTAGATATCGATGATGAGGCAACATTTACAGAGCTCTTAGTGGAGATCTATGATCAAAAGGAGTGGGTCTTACGTGGATGGTTGATTCCTCTAGTGTGCATTCGCTAGCATCATGGGAACCTCTAGGAGAGCACATTGGAGCAAGAGGCTCAGATGCGTGCTGAGTACCCTTTTGTTTTTCCCTAGTGTGTGTTGAAGCTCTATAGGGATATAAATCCCTGATTATGGAGTAATGTAAAGACCTGAAATTTTCAAGGAATATTTTTTCCTAAATTTCATTGAATTTAACGAGACTGTGGCTTCTAACGACACACAATTCTGAGGCCCAGTGTGCATGGAATCCATTTCCAATGTTTAGCTCGGGCACGTTTTGTGAATGAACGAGCGGTTTTATCTATCTAATGAACCGGTGATCGGAATTGTAATCTGAGGGCACCGATGAACTCGCAGCACCGGTAATTTCTTAAGGGGGCCTTTACCATAGTTTTGTTTTATGCGGGTTGTAAATTATTAATTGAGGATTTGGATAAGAGTTAATAAAATTGGTGGAGAAAAATTTTATTTATATCTAAGGTGGTTATATCCTACAAAGGGGAGTTAATTGTGGTACCCACAACCACCTATCTACCCATCTGTTGATATTTGTGAGGTGGGCCCACCCGAGGCCCAATCTTTCACCTCCCCCTAAACTCCTTAAACTCCATTCAAATAATTGGAAACCCCCTTAATTAATGTGACCTTTCATCTTCCACTTTCTCCCTATTTAACTCTTTCCAACATACATTATTTAATAAATTTATCCTCTTCAATTAATTAATTAATTGGATTGAATTTTAAATTATAAATTTATTGTGTTAATAAAATAATTGCATTAGCCTATTATTTTTGTTTATCACTTGTTATTTTGGGAGAGATTGAAGAGAGATTTTGTGTAAAAGGAGAAGGAATTTTCTCCTTCATTGAAGAACATCATCCTCCCGCGAAGAACGATTCCCCTTCAACAAAGGATGACTCGGCAAAGAATTCTCATTATTCCTCTAATCTTCTACTTCCTCCGCATCAAGGGAGGAAATACAACCGCTGTAAACTCACCAACGATGACGGTTCTTTCATAGTATTGACAGAGCGACAACGATTTCCGCGTCTACGACGAATGAATCATAATCAAGGTAAGGGGATTATTTAATATTTAATTTTATGTGATTTATACCCTAGTGCAGGGTAGATTATTCTATTGGGTGTTTATTCTAACTACTGACACGGTTTGTACGGACTAACGAAAATGTCCGGAACCACCGCCAACTTTTTATTAATGCATGGATTGAATGGAGATGGGTTAACGGAAGCGCAATGTAATTTAGGAGCCTTCGTTGTATTGTTCAGGACCCATGAAGACCACAAGCACAGATAGAAGCTAAATCGGACCAGCAGGGCAACTCCGGTGGCCCGCAGAACCTCATGGTGGCACGGGTCATCGGCCGCCGGCACCGGCCGGCCGCCTGGAGGCGGCGGTGCCCCAGCGCACTGCAGGAGGAGATCCACCATGGAAATAGCCATGACGGCGATGTGGTAGATCCTACGACCATGTGGGATCTGGGATGACACGCAGCGGCTCCAGCTGGCACCCCTAGTTCCAAACAGTGGGGGGTCGCCCCCCCCCCCCCCCCCCACCACTCCGCACAAAACGCTCAGCCAGTTGACTGAGCCAGTGCCCCCCTGCCAGGCCGGGGTGGGGTACGCCGGCCGGCCTACGCCCCATCGGGCTGGAGCCAGACTCAGGTCGAGTCGACCTAGTTCGGGCCAACCCAGGGGTTGTTGGGCCAGTCGGACCGGGCCCATACCCCCTATTTTCATACCTTCTTCGGTTAAACGCCCATAACATGAGCTACAGACGTCTGATCGATGCACCGTAGGTTTTGTATGATTCCTTTGATCGAGACGGTCATTTTGGAATATTACACTCAAGGTTTTTGAGAATTGTGGGTATGGCTGGGTTGGTTCGAACTCGAAACCAACCGGGCCATTGGAGCGGAAACGCTTATAACATGAGGACCGAATGTCCGATTGAAGTGTCGTCGACTAAGTTGGATTCCTATAGATGAGACGGTTATTTTGGAATATTCCACTTGAGTTTTGGATGTAGTTAGAGTACAGTTGGGTTGTTTTAGCTTATAAACCAACCGGGCCCCTGGAACGGAAAAGCCAACAACTCTCAGACAGGGTGTCCGTTTGACGAACCGTCAGCAGCATTGGTAATCTCGTTAAGAAACGGTTACATTGAGTATACCCTATGGGAGTTCGGGGTAAATTTGGGTTATGGTTGGGATGGTTTGCACATTAAACCAACCAGGCCCCCGAGACCAAAAGGCTAATAACTCACAGACCGAGCATCCGATTGACGCGCCATCCGTTGCGTTGTGACCCCTATGACGAGGCTGTCCTTTGTGATATTTTTTTGGGACATTGAGTTACATGGAGTATAGACCAGTAGATCGTGGAGAGAATCCTCCAAGAGATGGCCATTCATAGTGCAGAGACCTAGTAGTTGTCTGAAACCTGATGACTGCTTGTTCGATTCGTTTTGGAGTGACTGGAATAGCCTAGTGGGGAGCACTACTGTGTTGGGGTGGCAGACCCTTGGCGGAGGAGCAATACTTTGTGAGGTGGAAGGCCCGTGGTACATGAAAAGAGGAGTACCTATGTAGGCTATGAGGGGGAGCACTATTGTGTGAGGTGGCGGACCCATGGAGGGGGAGCACTACTTTGTGAGGTGGCTAACCTGCGGTACACGACACGATGAGTACCTCAGCAGTCTAAGGATAGTGAGTAGGAACTCAGAGTCATGATAGGATCACTATACTCGACATAGGAGGAGTTCTCCAGCATCCGTGTCTTTGATATCGTGAATAAAAATCATGGTTTGAGCTGAGTCAATGACCTTTGTGTTTACCTCCTTATTGAGATGGGTTACTTGATAACTTATCTATATGTATAAGAATATACCTAAGTAAAGATTATCTGTTGAGATCTTTCATTGTGGTTTATCCTTATTGGATTTAGTGAGACCTTGAAGGTCTCAGGGTCCCTACTGTGTATCGTTATACTCACCCCTACATGGTCTATGCCCTCACCTCATTTTGTTGGACGTAGACGACAGACAACACTGATCATGGTTGAGGCTTGTAGAGCTAGATGGTACCCAGAGGTGGACTTCACGATGAGACGGTACCTGGAGGTGACAGACGGATGTGGAGAGGTGAGGTGGCCATCTGTACCTCCCCTTCAGGTATTAACTCCGGAGGACGATCCAGGAGTAGGTTGACACCTTCCTACTATTTTTTATTTTCCGTGTACTTTATTATTGGGCCTGTATTTCTGGCCCCTTTACTTTCCACCTTATCTTTTGTTATATAGTGTTTTCTTAGTTTTTTCTTCCACCTGTACTCTAGTTTTGTGTGTGTTTATGTTTTATAATGGAAATTCCTTCCCAGTTGTAGGGATTTACACCTTTGGTGATTGACACCATCCCCTGGCGAATGGAAGTTAGCCTTCGGGTAGTTACGACACGGGCCTCGGGGGACGGGTCATGACAATATGTAACATATATAAAAAACAATATTATAATATACCATTGTCTTATTTAGTTTTTATTCTGTTAAATATGAAAAATTAATTAAGGTACCGTTTATGCATACGAACGACTTTCCATCTCCATTAATAGTGCATTTCATTTCTTATCCCCAATTCTTATGTATTATTTTAAATAAATATATATACTTTATATATATGATATTTAAATCTTGAATAATTTTCTAGAGATATTGTACTACTGATCACATATACAATTTGTAGTTATAATATGTTCATTTTTTATTGAGGTATCGTACATTGACAAAATGACTGATATGAACTTGAATAATTATAATACTATTATAAAATGGTAATAAGTGATATATATGGAATAAAAAACATGAAAATGGATCTGATTGAAGTATAAAATAACTTAAGTTTATTATTCATGGAAACAATGAATGAACAATACAATTTAGACAAAAGGCATGTGATCACTTCTCAATATCCATATATTGAAGCATATCTTTGTGTTATGCACATATATTATCCTATAATGGGTATATAAACCATTTTGAATCTTTATATATTGAATTAGTATATTCTCTTAATATTTAATGTTTTGTTTAATTTTATTCCTTAATAAATTTTATTCAACTATTTCTCAAGTGGTAAGGGACTTCGTTTCAATCTCCCTTATTTGAGGAATATTTAGATAATACAAACCTCAATATTTTATATGGTGTAAAATTAACCCTTTTGAATTTTAATAAAATTAAAAGGGAATCTGTTTTCAATGAAAAATTTTACTAAACAACAAACTAATTTTTTTTAAACTATGCAGCTACAATGACCTATTTCTCACCATAATCATTATTTGATATATTTCTTCCTTTATAAGCCTTACTGTTTATAAATGGAAAATAAATCAATTATTATTTTTTTGAGTGTTTTGGTATTGAAAATTTTTTTTAAAAAAAATTAGAATATTTTAATACCACGAAATGATTTAGTATGATTGAAAATTAAATGTTATTATTGAAATACTTATATTTTCAATATTTTTTATATTCTGATTATATAATGGTATTTGGACATATGTTGGGTGGTTACTTGAAAAACCAAGGACATGTGGATACGTGATAAACCAAATAACATGTGGATTTGTGATATACCATGGATTTGTTGTTACGATATAACCTCCAATGCATTGGGTATGGATGTCACCCTTATGGATCTTACATTTAGTCATAAATGTTGAAGTTAAATTTATGGTTATTCCATTAAAGTATGATTATGTCCCAAGTTACCATTATATTTTATATGGTTCTTTATATAGGATTTTGGTAATATTTTGGTTACAAAAAGGTAAATAAATGAGAATATATTTTGTGAAGTATATTTAACAAATCATAATATTGAAAAGTATTACATTATAATAATGTATCCATGGTTTTCATGTTATCCTAAAACTAGTTGTTTTTTTTTAATTTATGTATCCCTTATTAGATTTTTATTATCATCCTAGGTTTTGTAATTTTTTTCATAGGGAATGATAAAGAACAAAGTCTTGGATGGGATCAAGTAGAAGATATGCTGTCAAAACATGAAATGATGTCTTTTTTCATTTTAATGAGTTTTGCATTTATGAAAAAACGGATACTAAGTAGAAGTGTGTACATGCAATATTAAATATGTGATGTATAAGTTATGACCTAATTCTATTAATATCTAAACTTGAAAATATCCTCTATGTTCATTAAAATTCTAGTTAATTACTGATCTCAAGAATAAGTAATGTTTTTGGATGGGCCTTATAGTTGGTATTAAGGGATGGTTTAGATAACTTTAGAGGTTTGGGAGTTATTTAAGGGTAACTAGAATAACCATAATGGTTATAATAGTATAAAGTGTCACAGTTATTTTATTTAAATTTAATTATTTTAAGAAAACATGAATATGTATATCATTGTGTTTACCCTCATCATAATATAGTATATGATGATTTTACTAATATACTCACACTGAAATTATGTAGCTTTTAGTAAATGGAGGTATCTAGATGGCACTAAAGTAATAATGGATGTGAAGGAATCTGTGGTAGTTTTATGAATAATCAACCGAATAAAATTAGACATGCATTGAGATCTCTTGTGGTTATTTTTAAACAAATATCGAGAGTTCTGGTTGAACTCTTGAACCCTAGAGATTTATCCAAGGCATCATATGTGAGATAAAAGAATCCCTATAGAAGATCAGGTAATAATAATAACGGTATGTATATTAAAAAACCTATTTGACTAAGATGTGGAAGGAAACACAGTGGAAAATGCTTCAAAGGGATGGGAATATGTGATACATGTGGTAATGAACGTCACAAAGCAATAACATTCAATGGAAAAATGTAAGTATTCAATTGACTCCAAGAAAGGGAAAATTCTTCTTTCTAAGGGATCAATTGAATGTTTAAAATGTGGTTTTCATGGTCATTTCACAAATAGATGTCTTACAAAGAATGTTAGGGAACGGGATCAGCAGGACTATACCAATATATGTTTTCCAATACCTAATTCCATTCTAACTGAATATGAGAAAACTAAAAATGACCTACGAAATGTATGTAATATTTCTTAGCTGTTGTTTTGATATTATTGAAATCCTAACACATTATTCATGATTTTATTTGTAAGATTTAATTTTTGAAAAATAATATGGAAAACATGGGTAAAAGACCATGAATAATGTACAATTATTAATATGTCTACATTTTAGGAATTGAAGTGTTATGTATGATCTATGGTGATGATATGTTTAAATATATTAATAATGGGGTTACTTTGGAAGACATCAATTACCTGTTACAATTAATTTGTTTAAATAAAAATGTTTATTGTGGAATAATTATCTTTTATTTTGTGGATATAGTAATAAAGAATCATTATTGTTTATATGATCATTGAATTTGAGTTAAATGCAGGTTATATCTTTTTGGGATGAAAAATGAATGGTATTTGAAAACCTTTGAGGATATAGTAAGTTACGAATATTTTTAAGGAAATTATCTTATTTTATATATTTCTTTAATAATGACATGGTTTTACAAAAAGGAAATCTAGCAGGACGGGTTACAACCTATCACTTCCGATAAGGACATTGGAACAGAACCAATACCTTTAGGGGGAAAAGGGTGAATTGCCTACCACTAGCCTAGGAAAAGTCCATAATTAGTGTGAAATATTCTTTTTAGTTTAATGATTTTAGGGATACAAAATAATTTTATTTGGGGAACATTGAATTTATCAAATAGATATCTATAACATAAGAAAATGATTTGGGGATTATGTAATAAAAGTAATTTTGGGGTATGTAAACACTTTTGGGAGCACTATATTCCAAAAAAATAGAATAAAATGGGATTTCAATTGAGGAGTAATGGTGGAATTTTATTTGTGAAGAATCTAAGATTTTATTGTTCCCTTATTTCTATTTTGGTTATTTATGCAAATAATTAACATATTGGAATATGTGGTTACGTTAATTAATTTTATCTATGATACTTTGAGAGAAGTTCATTTTATTTGTAGATAAATGTTAAAAATTATCATAGAAGACTATGTGATATAATTCATCTGAGATTTGGGTTTCAATCTTATGTTTGATTATACTGAATAATTTTAAGGATAATTGTGTATCAAATAGTCTTTGTAGAATATTGGGTATTGTTTTTTGAATTTTGGAGATTAATATTAGTATTTCATTTTATAAAATATCATCATTCTAGTGAATTATCTAATATTATACTAACATTTCTAGTTTCTATTAATATATAATGTTAGGGAAAATAAATATAGGTTATATTTTTTAGATTATTTGATTCTCTAGAAGTTTATTCTAGCACTTTAGATGTGACTAAGTCATTTTGATTACTCATCTTTTGGAGAATAGATGAGTTTTTGGTAGAAATTTATTAAAGGATGAAACACTACTTGAAAGTTATGTATATTTCCTTATGTTCTTATTTAATGTAAGAAAATAATTCCTCAAATTTATGAAAAGTTAATTAAAACATAAAATTTTTCCTTTTATTTTTCTTAATGGGGAATCAAATATTTTTTAATCCATCACAATTTTTTTGTTTCTGTGTTGTTACCTTTCCCCTAATCATGTTTTCTATCACTCTCCATCAGTACATGATAAGATGTTTCCCTTACATATCTGTGTTTTCAGGGAATACTACTATTTGTAATATCGGGTGACCATTGTACATCTCATTCTATATTTTGATGTGGTATTTTTATTGACTATTTTTCTGATGTGGGACTTTCAATGATGTTCCGAGCCCAATTTTAAAATTGTGAGGTCGCAATTTTCAAAAAGGGGAAGGATGTAACAACCACAGTATTTATATAACAATACCTTTTGATTTCTATAAAAACTATTCAATAATATTTTAATACTATTTTAAAGGGGACTCTTCTTTTAATAGTTTACTCGACACACAACCATGGGTTTCTCTGAAATCCTATGTTTCACACAACACTTAGTTATACCATAAAATTATGAAGTAATAATATTATTATTTTAAATGGTTGTTACCTCCTATAAATTGGATTGAAAGGAATTAAAATTATCAAGAATGTACTAAAATATGGTTCACACATGTTTAAATAATGATTTATTGGTTACCAATTTTATTAGATATAGAAATAAAAATCAATCGAATATGTAGGATGTGTTTTTATTAAAAACCTATTTAAAAGAAAATAATCTTGTTTATAAAATCATATCACTCATTAAGGGGTTTTATTTATGAAAAATTTTATGTTATATATTGACTGTAATGTTTTAAATTAATCTTATATTCTTTCTATATATGTTATAAAAACAAATTCAATTTTTCAGAAAAAAGATTCAGTTTTATAAAATTGTAGTTTTACCACATTTTGAAGGAGAAACCATTTTTAATTTAGTTTTGGACACATTAATATGATCTATTTGAAAATATAAACTTCTTATTAAGAATATGGATTTCTTAATTTACATTGGATGAATTTTTGATATTTTTCTAAACACTATAATTTTTTAATGAATAGTAAAAGAATGTTATTTTAACTAAAAACAACTTTTTCCATTGTGAAAATTTATACTATAAAAAAGTATTATTTAATGGGTTTATACTATAAATAGAATATATCTATATCCTTTAATATGATTTCTGTCCTTTTATTTAAATTCACTTTGAAATTGGACATAAACACATGTCAATCTTTTGATACTTATTACTTCCAAAAACCCCGTTTTTTTGTTATGAAAACATGAATTAATTATTAAATAATTTAATCCAATTATGTGTTTTGAATTTGTAAAAATATATTCAAAATTTTGAATAATAAAGTCTAGATTGTGTAAATTGGTACCTTTTTTTAGACTTTATGAATAGTAACTGAAATAATTATTTTATTTACCTTGGTTAAAGTAAAAATCTAGTAAATAAGGGTAAAAAATAATATTATAACAATATTAAAATACTATAAAACATGTCCAAATAATATTTTATGATATATTTCCGACCATGGGAATACATGGGTCTAATTTTTGACCCCATTGATCCACATTGATGTGATAATGACATGTTATATTAATAAATTTAATGTAAAGTGAAATATAACATAAAAATATATCTTTTACTGAAAAAATTTTTATGTTGTTATATAATTGATCACTTAGACTATAATTAGTCAATAAAAATATAAAATAATTTATTACATCCTGATATTTTTTTATTTTTTTTATACATTATAAAAATAAATTTGTTTTTTACACAATGATGATGCAGTGAATACATTGTTAATGAAAGATTCAAATAAATGATATTAAAAATATTAAAATAAATGTAATATTACTATTTTGATGAAACCCATAACCTTTATGTATTATATTGACATATTATCTTTGATTTAATTCATTTTTATTAAAGGAATCAAGATTTTATGACATTAATAAAAATAAACATCTAAATAGTGTCAAAATTTATATAAATGGGTTTTTAAAATAAATACTATTTTATTAAATGATATAGTAGTCCTAAAAATCTGAGATTTGAACAAATGAATCATATAATTTTTTAGATGTCATTAATGATACAATTATGGTTCTTTGGGAATTGTATAGTAAATATAGTTACTATATTTTATGAAAATGAAAAAAGACATGGTAAGAGTTAGTGTTTCTAACTAAGGGTTAATGAAAAAACAATAAGGTTTATTTTGTGACCTAGACTTGTCTAAAACCTATTGGTTGAGATATTTTAGACCTAAATTCATGTTATTATTGAAATAAATTACTTAGAGACCATTTAGAACCAAAAATATTTTTTAAAATAAATTAATATTTCAATACCTTCCTGAAGTGCCCCTCCACCGTCTTATAAAAGGGAATCACCTTTACCCATTTTATCACACATGCCAAGCCCCTTGGCTTGAACAAATTATTATTAAATAAGTTACAAATATCCCTCCATTAGTTTTTTTTCATTACCTTCGGCATAAGGTAATTCAATATGGCCTTTTGGATCAAATCAAAAGAAGTTTCCCGATTTATAGGAAAAGCCTTCCCTCAAGTTCTTTTCATTAATTTTCCTTCTACACTCCCTATTCTATTAATATTCATTGATTACAAAAAAACTATTATCCTAAATATTATAGGACTTTTTATGAGAATTATTCAATCTACACTTATGCACACCTCCATCTAATGGATATAAACATACTGTTTTTTTGTGGATGATGAACTACTACATTACAAAACGAAGATTGTTTGTTATTTACCCCCAAAAATTTTCATGGTGGACCTTATAATGGAACTATATTTAAATATTATATATAGAATATTTATATTTTCTCTATCCGTCTATATTTTTTACTTAAATAAAACGAATATACTTTCTATAATTGATAAATATAGTACTTTCATTTGAGGAAGTGTGGACTACAGCACACTCAATGTGATATGAATCATTCATAAAATACCGGGAACATATAAATTATGGAAAATTATGTAACATATATGAAATATGATATTATTATATACCTTTTTATTATTTATTATTCATTCCTTTAAATAAGGAAAAAATGAAAGTAGCGTTTATGCGTACTTACAGATTATCGTCTCCATGAATAGTGAATTACCTTTTATATCTCCAAATGTTATATACTATTATAAATAAATAAATATATATACTAGATATATATGATATTTAAATCATGAATACATTTTTGGAGATAATGTACTGTTGACCACATGGACTATTTGAAATTATATCACTGTCATTTTTGAATCAAGTATTGATCATTGAAAAAACAACCGATAAGAACATGAATAACTATAAAATGATTAAAACAATGTAATAATTGATATAAACGGAATAATAACCCTGAAAATGGTTCTTATGAAATTATAAAATAACTTATGTTTATTATTCAAGGAGATAAAGAAAGACCAAAAAATTTTGGACTGAAGGTAATGGATTTTGTCCAAATCTTCTTTCTTTGAAGAATATCTGGTTCTTATGAACATATATTATTCTATTATTTGTATATACAACCCTTTTGACTATTTATATCATGAATTAGTATATTATAATGATATTTAATGTTCATTTTAATTTTATTCCTTAGTGATTTTTATTCAACTGTTTCTCAAGTGGTAATGGACTTCATTTCAATCTCCATTCATTGAAGAATATTTGGATAATACACACCAATTTCTTTTATACATTGTAAAATAAGCCCCTTTTGTTTTTAATTTCATTCAAAGGGAATCTATTTTCTACAAAGCTTTTTTATAAATGAAAGAAGTAATTTATTTAACATATGTGGCTTCAATGACCTCTCGATCACCGTAATTGTTATTAAATATTTGGCTTCCTATCTAAGCCATAATTTTTTTATAAAGAAAATAAATAAATTATTCTATTTTTGGGTGTTTTTGTATTGAAAATGGCTTTTAATGTATTTAATATTTATTTATCTTGAAATTATTTCTTCTAATTGAAAATTAATTTTTTTTGAAAAAGTTGATATTATAAATATTTTATGTTGTTAGGATAATATATTTTTACATGGACATCTGATTGGAGGTTATGTGATATTACAATGATAGGTGGTTTTATTATAAACCAAATGAAATGTGGTTCTTTGATATACCATGGAATTGTTGTTATGTTATAACCTCTAATACATTAGGCATGGAAGTCACCCATATTGCTATACCATTTAGTTATATGTGTGGAAGTCGACCGTATGTGTTTCCATTTAAGTATGTTTATGTCCCAAGATACCTTTATATATATATGTTTATTTCAATGGTATTATTGTAATAATTTGGATATAGAAATGGTAATCAATGGGCTTATATTTAGTGAAGTATATTTAAAATTTCTTAAAGGTGAAAAGTATTACGTTATAAAAATGTATTCATTGTTTTCTTGTAACCCTAAGACTAACAATGTTTTTTCTTTATGTATCCCTTACTGATATTTTTATTCTCACACTTTGTTTTGAAATTGTTTTTCACAGGATATAAAGAATAATAGAGTCAAATATGGGATCAATTAAAAGATATGATTTCCAAACATGAAAGGATGTAATTTTCCATTTTAAATAATTTTGGTTATATGAAAAAAATGGAGAGTGAGTAGAAGTATCTACATGCAATACACAGTATGTTATGTATAAGTTATGACCTAATTCTATGAAGATATAAACCTAAAAATATCTTCAATGTTAATTAAAATTCATATTAATTACATACCACATGATGAAGTAATGTTTAAGGTTGTGGCCTTCTAGTTGGTATCAGAGGTCGGTTTAGAAAATTTTAGCGGCTTGGGTGTTATTTTTGAATAGGTGACAAAACCATAATTGTTAGAATATTAGAAAGAGTAGTAGTTATTGTTGATAAATTGAACGAGTTTATGATAACATGAAGAAGTATATTTTTGTGTCTACCCTTATCATATGGTAGCATATGATAATTTCACTGATATACTCAGGCTGACATTTTTTTTGTTTTATTAAATGGTGGGATCTTGATGGAACCAATGTAATAAGGGATGTGAAGAAAAATATAGTGGTTTTTTTAATAATAAAACAAAATGAAATGGGAGCAGCGATGGGAACTCTAGTGTTAATTCTCAACAAACTATCTAGAGTCATGATTTACCATGTAATCATTAGGGATTTTTTAAAGGCATCATATATGGGAGAAATGAATCCATATGGAAGATCATGAAATAATCGTAAAGGTAAGTATATTAAAAAACCTATGTGTGTAGGATAATGAATTAAATACCTAGGAAAATGCTTTAAAGTGATGGGAAGATGTTATATATGTTCAAATGAAGGTCACAATGAAATAACATTCCATGGAAAATGGAAGTGTCCAGTTGACTCCAATAAAGGGAAAGATGTTCATTTTGAGGGAACGATTGAATGTTTTAAATATGGTTTACATGGTCTTTTTTAAATATATGTCCATCAAATATATGTTGGGAATTGGCTCAATAGGACCATTCAAATATATGTTTAACAATATCGATTTCCATTCCAACAGAAGTTGAGGAAACTTAAAATGACCTATGAACAGTATGGATTATTTCTTAGATGTTATTTTGACTTTATTGAAATTATTTGACATTATTGATTCTAGTTTTTATAATAATTAGGTATAAAAGAATAATATTTAAAACATTGATAAAGGATCATGAATAATTCTTTATTTTTAAGATGTCTTCATTTTTTGAATTAAAGAGTTATGTCTGATTTATGGTGGTGATATGTTTGAATGTAATCATGATAGGTTTACTATGGAAGACTTCTAGTATATATAACACTTATGTTTGTTATATAAAATTTTTATTGAGGAATAATTAGCTTTTATTTTGTGGATATATTTATAACGAACTATTAGTGTTTATATGATCCTTAAATTTGTGTTAATTACCATTTATTACATTTTGAAATGAAAAGTGGAAGGTATTAGATAACATTTATGGATAAAGAAGGTTATGTTTATTTTTAAGGACATTATCTTACTTTTGATAATTTTATTATAATTATATGGTTTTAGAAAAAGGACAACCCACTGGATGGATGACAACATGTAATGTCTGGATATGTCGTGGGAATCCATCCCACAACTGAAGGGGGGTAAGGTCGCATCTCCTTCCACTAGCCTACCTGAAGTCTATGGTTAATATGAGTTATTATTTTTTAGTTTAATGATTTTATGGACAAGAATAAGTTTATTTTGGTAGCTTTTCTTTTCTAAAATGGATATCCTTAGTATAGGAAAATTATTTGGCGATTAGGTAATAAATGTTATATTTACAGATGTTCCATCTTTTTGGAACTCTATATTCCTAAGAAAAATATAATACAATTGGATTTAATTTGTGGAGTAATGGTGGAATTTTATTTTGGAACAATATATGTATTTATTATTGACTTTTTGTGATTTGTGTTATTTAAGGAATGTATTAACCTATCGTTTAGAATATTTGATTACGTTAATTACTTTTAAGTATGATACATTAAGAGTAGTCAATTTTATTTGGAGATAAATGTTAAGATTTAAAATGAATGAATATTTGATCTAATTCTTTTCATATTTGGGTTTAATCTTAGTTTGAATTATATTGAGGATTTTTATAGACAATTATGTATCAAATGGTTTTTGTTGAGCTTTAGGTATTATTTTTGAATTTTGGAGATTATGAGTAGTATTTGACTTTATAAAAGATTAACGTTTTTTGTGATTATATAATATTGTACAAACCAATTTTTTTGTTAATGTCTAATAACATGGAAAATATATATATATATCATCTTTTGTGGATTATATGATCCTCTATATGTTTATTATAACACTTCAGATGTGACCATGTCATCTTGAATACTAATCTCTTGGAAAAATATGAGTTTGAGGTAGAAATTTATTAACGGATGGAACTCTCCTGAAACGTAAGTATATTTAATTATTTAGTTAATCTATGTAGAAAAATAATTTCACAAATTTATGAAAATGAACATAAAACAAAAAAATTGTCCTTTTACTTTTCCTACTAGAGAATCAAAGACTGTTAAATCCATCACATGTTTGTGGTTTTCATGTTGTTAACATTATCTTAATAATGTTTTATATCACTCTCTATCAAAACATAATGGTTATTTTTCTCTTACAAATCCATGTTTTCATGCAATCCTAGTATGTATTATCTCAGGTGACATTTGTACTTATCCTTCATTATTTTAAAGTGATAGTTTTATTGACTATATTTCTAATGTGGGACTTTCAATGATGTTCCGAGCCTAATTTTAAAATTATGAGGATGCAATTTCCGAACGGGTGGAAGGATATAACAACCAAGTTATTTATAGGATAATACTTTTTTATTTTTTTAATAATTATGAAAAATATAATTATTTCACGTTTAATGGTATTCTATTTCTAATAGTGTACTCTAAATGTAACAACGAGTTTCTCTAAAATCTTACCCAGCACACAACATTGAGTCATATCGACAAATAATATAGTAATAATATAGTTATTTTAAATGGTAGTTCATGATTAGACGTTGGAATGATGGGAATAAATATTATCAAATAAATACTGAAATACGGTTTATAGGTATTTAAATATTGATTTATTGGATTCCAAATTTATAAAAATGTAAATAAAAATTCAATTGAATATAAATGATGTGTTTTAATGAAAACCTATTTAAAAGAGAATAATAGTGTTTATAAAATCATATAACTCATTATTTATTTTTATTTAATTAAAAATTTATGTTATAAATATTAAATGAAATGTTTTAAATTTTAATTATATGTTTTATAGATATGATATAAAAACTAATTCAATTTTTTAGATGAAAGAATAATTTTTCACAAATTGCAGTTATACAGCCTTTTAATTGAAAACCCTATTTAAATTTCTATTTTGAAACATTTATATGATCTATTTAACTATATAAAAATCTACTTTAGAGGTGGGATATTAAAATTAACTTTGGATGTGTTTTTGATATTTTTCTGTCACCATAATGTTTTGATGAATAGTAAAAATACGTTGAATTTTATTTGAAAACATGTTTTTAATCAAGACAATTTGTATAATTAGATTATATTATTTATTGTTTATAAAGTATAAATAAAATAACTTTTTATAATTTAATACAATTTTTTCATTCCATGTAATTTCACATTGAAATTGAACATTAACACATTCCATTCTTTTGATAGTTATTACATATTTAAACCCCTCTTTTTTGGTTATGAAGAATGGAATTAAATTTAAAATAATTTATGAAATTTATTTGTTTTTAAAATTGGAAAAATGGATTCCCTATATGGAATTATATGGTCATAATTTTGTTATTTCAAACCTTTTATTTTTAGATATTATGAATAGTAACGTATGTAATTCTTTTATTTACCTTGGATAATGTGTAAATCTAGAAAAAAGGGTATAAATTAATAATATAACAATATTCAACGACCCTAACACATGTCTTAACACTGTTATATGAGATATATACAACCATGGGAGTACTTGAGTCAATTTTCGGACCCTAGGGATCCACTTAATAGTGATAAGGAATTGTTATATAAATTAATTTTATGTAAAAAGAACTAAAACATAAACATATCTCTTTACTAAAAAATTATTTTAATGGGGTTATATAATTTATCACTTAGACTATAAATATTCATTAGAAATCTAAAAATATATATCACATCCGGATATTTTATTTATAATTTGTATACATTATATAAATAAATATATTTATGGCACTATGATGATGTAGTGATTACCTTATTAATGAATGATTCAATTAAATGATATTATAAATATTAAAATAAATGTATTATGATTATTTTTATTCCATCCAAGAATTTAATGGAAGATATTCTCATATTATATTTGAGTTAATGAATTGATTTCAAAGTAATCATGTTGTTATGACTTTAATAAAAAAATAATTTACTAAATAGTGTCAAAATAGACATAAATGTGTTTTAAAACAAATTAATTTTTCAAAAATGATATATTAGTCTTTGAAATTTATTATTTATAAAATTGAATCATAAAATTATTGAAATATCATTAATTATACACATATGGTTCTCTTGGAATTTTATAGTGAATATATTTACCATATTTTGTGAAAATGATAAATGACATGGTAAGAGTTAAGGTTTTTAACTAAGGGGTAATGAAAAAAATATAAGGTTATGTTTGTTACTTATACATTTATAAAATCAATTGGATGAGATATTTTTGATCAAAAATCATCTTATCATTTAAATAAATTACTTTGGGACCATTTGAAACTAAAAATATGTTTATAATAAAATAATATTTTAATAGCTTCCTATGGTGCCCCTCCTCCCTCTTATAAAAGGGCGTCATCTCAACCAATTTAATCCCACCTCTTAAGCCCCTTGTATCACCAAATTTATGGTCAAATAATAAAAAAATACACCTATGTTCCTCCTAGAATCCTTACCTCGGGCTTAAAAAAAATTCAAAAATGCCTTTTGGCTCAAATCCAAAGATGCTACCTGATTTAGAGGTAACATTTTTTATAAAGTTGTTTTATTTTATTTTCCCTCCCCACTACTTATTATATACTTATTATTTGATTACATAAAAACTTTAGTATCTTAGATATTCTAGTATTTTTTTATGATATGGATTCTAACTATACTTTAACCCACCTCCATCTAATGGATATGAACGCACAATTTCGGTGGACGATAAACTACTGCCTCACGAAACAATGATTGTTCAATTTTCTTCCCCACCACCTCTCATGGTGGAAATTATGATGGAATTATATTTAAATATTATATTTATTATATTTATGTTGTTTCTATACTTCTGTATTTTTCATTACATTATACCTTTATTATTTCCATAATTTTAAAATACAATAATTTTATTTGAGTAAGTGCGGACTACTACCCCCTCAAAGTGATATTAATCGTTCAGGTCATACATGGAAAATATAAAATATGGAGTTAAAGATATTATGTAACATATATAAAATATGATATTATAATATACATTGGTATAATTTAGGTTTCATTACATTAATTATAAAAATAACTGCAAGTAATGTTCATACGTAGGTACGACTTACTGTCTCCATGAATGGTGGATTTCATTTATTTTCTCCCAATGTTATATAATATTATATATATATATATATAATTGATATATATTATATTTAATTCATTAATACCTTTCTGTAGATAATGTAATATTTACCACATGGTAAATTTTTTATTATAACATGTTCATTTTTTACTCATATACCGAACATTGAGAAACAACCGATATGAACTTGAATAATTATACAATTATTATATCAATATAATAAGTGATATAAATGGATTAAAGAACATGAAAAAGGTTCTAATGAAATTTGACAATAACATATATTTATTATCCCGAGAGAAAAATAAAGAACATAAATATCCAGGCTTATGGTAAGGGATTTTTTCTTTATCTCCTTTTATTGAGGCATATCATGTTTTTAAGAACAACTATTATCCTATAATGTGTATATAGTACCCTTTTGACTATTCATGTGACGAATTAGTATATTCTCATCATATTTAGAGTTTATTTTAATTTTATTCCTTAATGATTTTTATTCAACTATTTCTCAAGGGGTAAGGGACTTCATTTCGATCTCCTTTCATTGAGGCATATTTAGTTAATACACACCTCCATCTTTTATATGGTCTAAAATAAACAACAAAAAAATTTAATTTCATTAAAAGAGAATTATTTTATATGAAGCATTATACTAAATGGAAAAAAGAAATATTTTTAACATATGGGGCTATAATGATCCCTCAGTCGCTGTAATCGTTATTTGATATTTGGTTTCCACTATAAGACATAATATTTTTAAAAGGAAAATAAATCCGTTATTCTATTTTTGGGTGTTTTGGAAATGAAAATAGTTTTTTAAATAGATTAAATATTTCAATATCATGAAATGTATTTTCTAATTGAAAATGAAATGTTATTACTGAAATTTGTATATTTTCAATATTTTATGTTTATGATTATATATTGGTACATTGGCATTTAATGGGTGATTGCATAGTAAACCAATGATTTGTTGTTTTGTGATAAACCAATTAATAGATAGTTATATGATATATCAATGATGTGTGGTTATGTTATAACCACCAATGAATAGGGTATGGAAGGTGTTTGTATAGAGATTCTATTTAATGATATGTGTGGAATTTGAGTACATGGTTATTCCTTTTAGGTATGTTTATTTCCAATGTTTCATTTATATGTTATATGTTTTTTCTATGGTTTTGTGGTAATATTTTTGTTATAGAAAGGGTAGTCAATGAGCTTATATTCATTGATGTATGTTTAACACTTGGTAAAGGTGAAAAGTATTACATTATAATAATGTATTCATGGTTTTCCTGAAATCAAAAGACTAATAGTTTAATATCATTATGTATCCCTTATTGAGATTTTTATGCTAATCACACGTTTTGAAATAATTTTCATTGAACATAATGATGAATACAGTCAATAATGGGATCACGGAAAATATATGAATTCAAAATTGAAACAATGACATTTTTCATTTTAATGATTTTTTATTTTATGAAAAAATGGTTAATGAGTAGAAGTGTCTACTTATAATATGAATGATGTTATGTATAGGTTATTACATAACTCTATGAATCTATAAACCTGAAAATATCCTTAATGTAAATAAAAATTTAAACTAATGACTTATATCAAGATTATGTAATGTTTATGGATGGGGCCTTATACATCCTTTCCTAATGGTTTTCCAAAACCATTTGGAAAAGAGGTCTCAAATTGGGATTTTCCCAACAGTTTGGGAAAATCGTTGGGAAAGACATACCCTTTCCCAATGGTTTTCCAAAATCCATGGAAAAATTGTACTCAATTTGAGCTACTCCCAAGGCATCTATAAAACCATTGGTATTTCCATACCCTTTCATAATGGTTTTAAAAAATCATTGGGGGAAGTGGTCTAAAAGTGGTTTTTCCAAACAATTTTCGAAAACTGTTGGGAAATCTACACTCTTTCCCAAAATTATTCCAAAACTACTTGGAAAATTGGTCTCAAATATAGATTTCCCACCAATTTTGGAAAACAATTTGGAAAGGGTATGGATTTCCCCACGGTTTCCAAAACTGTTGGGAAATGATCACTTAAAGTCTAATATTAACAATAGTCTTCCAAAATTATTGGGAAAATTGGTCTCAAAGTGGGCTTTCCCAAAACTTTTGGAAATCCATTGGGAAAGGGGACCCATACTAATGGTTTTTTAGAAACCATTGGTATATATGCGTTGGAATATGTAGGATTTCTAGTAGTGGGGATTCAAAAAATACAAGTTTAAAAAGTATAATGAGGTATATTTCTCAGTAGTACTTTTTTTTCAAAAATACCACTTATCATATTTTTTTAGTAAATAATAATTTAAATTTAAATGATTCAATTTATTAAATGGGCAGAATGTAATGTGTATATATTTTTTATCCATTAAAATGAATACAGTGTTATATATTATTTGTTATATGATATAAAAATCATAAAAAACCACAACATATTATATATAAATTTCTAAAAAAGGAATAATATATAATAAATGGTAAACCGTTAATATTTACTACCATTAGTATGTAAAAAATTTAATATAAATAATTATTGAGAATCTACATTTTAATAAATTTTATTTCTATATAATATTTATTTTAAAAAAGTATATTCATACTTTATAGATAAAAAATATAATAATTTTCATTTAATTGTTATTCATCATAAAAAATATTCATAATATTTATTTTTTTATTTATAATATTACTGATATTTTCATGGATTTTGAAAAAAGTATTTTCTCCTACCATCAAATTTATAAGACCTAAATTTTGTAGAATAATTTTCCACAAATATATATATATTTAATAACTATGATAAATAATTTCTAAATAAAACAAGTACTTTATAAACATATGGTCAACACTATTAATATTAATGTATCTTAATAAATAAAACATTTTATCGAATGTTTTTTAATTAAAAATAAAATAGTTGTATGAATAAAATTATTTATTTCATTATTAAATTTATATTATGTGATTGAAAATAATTAATTGAAATTAACTTTACACAGTGGAATTAAAATGTTCTTTTATTATCCTTAATCTATTTTTATTAAGAATTAAATTTCAAAAAACAGATTCTTATGCCATAGATGTGCAATAATTAAGAATAATTTCCCTACCAATAGAATGAAATTTTGTTAAAACAATGAAAATATTTAAAATATTAAGGGTAAAATTATTTACTATTTCATCTTTTTTAGTTATAACATTTATATTAACATGATTAATTCTATTTACCATGATAATGGTAAGAAACATGATTTAAAATTATAGTTCTATTGATATCAGGGAATTTATATTCATTAATTAAAATTTTTTATGAGGAATAATGTTTCTAATTTTATATATTAATATAGAAACAAATTTATTAAAATTCAGTTAATATTTAATCTAAAAATAAATAATTAAGAATAAATATATTTCAAAATTATAGATTTCTAATAAATTATTTTTACTATAAATTAATTATTTTAATTTAAAAGGGAATATTATATATGTATAATTGTAATGAGAATATTTATATATTATTATTAGATCCATCAAAAAAAATATTTATATAATGGTTATGATATATGTTTAGGAAAACAATAAATCACTTTTTAATAAACACATCACTAAGATTAATAGAACAAATATAAAATATAAAAACACAATGGTCAAATGATTATACCAAGATTAAAAAATATTTAAAACCATATTTTAGTCATTTTCACCCATATAAAATACAAACCCAATAATTAAATGTTTTTAAAAAATAACTAATAAAAATTTATTCACATCAAATGATATACTAACCATTTTCATACATATTTCAAAAAAATAGTACAAATTTCCATTGATAGTCATTCATTGGGAATCAAATTTCCAAGATATACACTAGTTCTTAATAACCTCATATTACAAAAAAAATTAATAATCGATAAAACATTAAGAAAAATAAACTAAATATAGACTATAACGACGAATTAGTTTCTTTAGTTTTATATATCATTGAAATAACTAATTTTTGGACATGATATTTATTTCATCAAGTTCGTAGGCTATGAGATTCAAATGGTGGAAATGATGAGGAATTTTTTGTAATCTTCACAAAGGGATTCCATGGTAAATTTCAAATTTTTAACAACCTAGATATGTTGTATGTTTTTTCCACATAGTTTTACAAACGATTTTCAAACCCTTTAAACCACACTAGGTGACCGAAGTGTCATTAAACTATTTTGATTACATAGATAGAAAATTGGTTCCCATTGTACCATCTACATTGAAAAGTTCTACATGTTGTTAATTTTCCGGAAAAATCATTTAAACTAATCATGTGAAAAATGTTCTCCAATAACTATAACCCCTAAAATTTGAAACAATCATGTACATTTAACCAGAATATCATGAAATTGATAATTTATAATGATTTAAAAACATTCAAATTGATTATAATTGATATAGCATGATGATTCTCGCAATTGTAACACTTCCTACATTTATAATGTTCCCTGGGAATTGGTTGATCTGATTTTTATAATGGGAGGATAATGGTTTTCCATTATTGTAGGATTGACTATGGGGGGTTTATATATTGTTAAATCATTAGAATTAGTTTCACCATTCTTAACTCTCACTTGTATTTGATGGTTCAGATACCAATGGATTTTATTTGTACAAATGAAAACACCAAACCATTACCATTTATATATAGATCCATGTACCAAAATTTCATAAGAATGTGCTCATTGGGTAACATGGACAATGATAATTAACATTGCACGTTTCTAGAGAGGATGCGATGTAAGTTCATCAAACACATTTTGTGAAACTGTTTCTGATTATGGAAATCACCTACAAATTTAAGATATGATCCTATATCATTTTTTTATTCCAATGTATATCATGGATCACTCTTAATTATTGATCAGTTATATAATGAACCAGATTGGAATCATTTTGATGTATCTATGGTTCTTTATTTATGGTGATATATATTTGTATATCAGGTTCCCTATAAATGGTACTATTTTCAAATCGATTAAATATTACTTAAGTGTTCATTAGGATGTTTCTTGTTTTATGCCACATAGTGAGGCGCCCTGGAGTTCAATTTTATCTAGATATAGATAATTGTTTTTATATTTGGATTTGAACAACATGATGGGATTCTTATTTTTCCATATGAATGTTATCACAAACCCTGTAGTTATGTAATGCATAACAGGACACATCAACATTTAAAGCAATGTGATAAAGACCATACCATGATGCTTCATGTAATGGGGTAAGATTATCCCAGAGAAAGGTGTATGGCCATGAATGGTGTGGGAATTTTCTCAAGGTGACATGGGAGACTTGGAAGATAAGTAGTCCCCCATGTGGGGGAATGAACACAGTATGTACATGACCCAGTAAATATATTTATTAAAGGGAACTGCTAGGAATGTGACACTCTCAGTTATATATGAACTCACTTGAAATGTGGCCTGAAGAACATATGGTGTATTATTGTGTTGGGATTGTATCTAATGTGGATTTATATATATCACATTTAGATAAGAACCAAATACCAACACAATTGTAATGGTTTGAAGAATTTCCCCATATAGTAGGCCAACTACAGGGACTATAGTTCCAGCTTATAATAATTTGCAGGTCCATTAATTTCTATATGATTTTGGGGATCATACTGAGTAGGAGTCCAACTAAAATGGATATAATTTGGTCTTCTACTTACTAAGAGTCCCACTAGAGGATCATTATCGTGCACATTTAATGATCACCGCTAACCTCTAAGACAACATTATTCATGTCTAATATAAGAAACAAGAATAAGTAGTATATCTGAATATGAAATGTTCAATATTTTCCATTGGTGGATGGATGTTATTTCACTAAGGGAGTTGGAGAGTGATATTAATGTACCCATCTCCTCTATTATTTCAGTATCAAAAAATTACAAATTGAATGATCTATCTAGAAATGTCTTGTGTAGTTTAATGTGGTTCAAGAGTACCAACTACTACAAGAATTACTTGGGCTTCACTCTAGGAGGGATTACATGCTTGTTCTTGTCAATGAAAAGGGGATAAGTAACTACACATCAATAAGAACGGTAATTATGATCACCCCTCTCCCCTCTTGATATGTGGAGTTCCACATGAGAACCTCCAATGTCAGCACCCTCATTACCACGAGAATGCGGACATGAAAACCTTATGAGATTCCTCATTCTTAATGATTTTAAAAATAGAAATCTTCTAACCATGTGTATATAGACATCATATGATACACTTTTGGTGGCTGATGATATGATCATACATGTCATTTTGATTTGGAAATAGACTAGGACCTATGCCATTATATTGGTTCATAGACATTTTAATGTTTTTCTCAATGGTATGATGGAGGTGAATTACCAGAGAATGAGAAATTAGTATCCTATTATGACCAATTCTATGTAATATGTTTTTATTCAAGATGGGGTTCCTTTTTTATATAATGATTTTATGTGGGAGAGGTTACAATATTCCTGGAATTGTTCTTCACGAACCTAGGATCTATTTAAGTAGTGTTTTTCAACATGGAAATGGGTTCTTCCCCCATAGTGTTTTCCTACAAGGTTTGGTGTTTTTTAATATGTATAATTTAAATACCTAGGGAATGGATCCATCCTTATAGAATCCTACAATGTGGGTTGGTGTGTAAAAAGGTTCCATTTTCTCATGTTCTGTTCAGTAGAGTATGCAGAGGGGATTCAGGTGTTCTTTTCAACAAATAAATTTATTTTTCGCCTACAATGTTATATAGTGTTTTTAACTAGTGGGAATTGTTGGATCTCTCCCTATTCCAATCCATTTATATGCTCTTATTTATGAGTCCATACCATCCTCAGTTCCCCATGGGTGATTTTACAGAATAAAATAAGAAATAGATTCTAAGAGGGCTATTTGTCTTTGGTGGGATGCGTGGATTCATTTGTGGGAGCCCTCTATGGAAGCCATGACCTGTGAATGATTTTGTTCATGGAGGATCTAAAAGACAATAAATGACAAAAAAATATTCTTCATTTTTTAGGTAATTGTCATTTTGTAATAGGAATTTACCATATAAACCAAAAAACAATTTAATTTCACTCAAGAGAACTCAGAGTGTCATCTCTCCACATGAATTATTTAATTAAGTGGATGCCATATAGAGAAGTGGTCCAAAAAGTGAGGTTTTTATGTTGGTCCAATCTTTCCATCATGGATTCCCCTCTATTTGAAATATTCATGAATGTACTTTTTTGTATTTTTTTCCCATTGTTGAACTATTTTCTCCTTATATGAGTATTTTCCAAATCCCAAAAAAGTCCACTAATTAGACTAGGATTCAATAAGAATTAAGTAGAGGTGGTTCCGATGATGAAAATTGTATTTATTTGAATCATTTTTTGGTACACATGAAGGAATGGAATATTGGAAAATATCTTTAAAATTGGGGAATTGACTCATTTTTTTCTGATCCCTCTTTGTGAACTAACTATCTATAAACTCCTCACATATCGATTTTTTCATGTTTAACGTTCTTATCTACGGACAAGCATTCCATGAAATCAATTTCTCCATATGTGAACATTAATTATAATCACCCACATAGATATTTGGTCACCTACATGGTTTCTTCATCGACTGAGATCTCTATAGACATAGGGAATTTGAACATCTAGACCAAAGCTCTCAAGCACTATAATCCTCATAGGGTTAAATTTTAAGAATAGTAGTGGTTTATGGGCATATGATTGGATTATGATGTAGTATGTAGTTGTTAAAAGGTTATATTAACTCTGTTAAATGATGTAAATAAACATTTAGTAGCCTTTTCAGAGGGATAAAATGTCTCTAGGTTCCAATTAAATGACAATGATTAATAGAAGAACTACTATTTTGGATAACATTAGGGATTATCTTCAGAATTAATTTATCCCTCATGAGGGTATTCGGAAGAACCTATACTTAGTAGAGGTTATAACATACCCATTTTCAAAATTACGACATGTATACAACTCTGGACACTAAAATGATACTCTCCTTACACTGGTTGAAAAAAATCATCCATCCTCAAGGTTCAGGGATTCTCCAGATTATTCGTTAGAGAACATCTCTATTTTAGGCATGAGAATTTCCATATCATGACAAGGGAGTTCCTCTATTATGAATGGGTTATCTATGGAATCAATTAAATCATCACATCAATGAAATATCCTTGAAATCTTCCACTCATGATTATGAGTCCCATTAATACTTCCCAAGAGGCTATTCCTATAGAATATGGAGCTCTATTTGGTAGTTATTGTCTAGATGGATTTTCACAGACGAATGGGCTTTGGAATTCTAGGTGGAAAATAATTTCATGGAATTTTGAGGAGAACTAGAGTTTGTTAGAATTTTCCACAAAATACGAGTTTCTTGTTTTTATTTTTAGTCTCCAAATGAGATATTTTATGAATTGATCAGTCATTAGTTATCATGAACCAAGACAGTCCATTTATGGCATGGAGAAGTTGAGGTCATCTTATGGGATATTTAAAAATAAAATAGAATCCTCTTTCATGGTAATATGTATGAATAATTATAATATATATCCAATTTCTAAGAAAATATTGACAATGCCTCCATTATGAATGATATTTACTAACTATAAAAGTGAAGTTTTCGGTTCATCCTTTTAATACCCCTTCCCTCGTTCCATATAGAAATTGGATAATGCTATTTTTTATTCCATTAGTTTGAGGCAGATGGTTGGTATTACCAGAACACACTCGACTCAATAGTCACAAGGCATCATGGTTCATATTGTGTCACCCTAGAGTAAGTCCAACATAAGGAATGAGTATATCGAATTCAGGAAGAAATATATCCAGACATTCAGTTGGGGGGTTTTCACCATTTTTTTGAGGGGATAACTCGATCATGATCTTGATGATCATATTGGAGTATGTGTCTTCACCAAAATGATAATATCCACACTTGAAGAGGGAAAACCTGTCAACATGGTTGAACCCACCTTTTCCAAAATTTATGAATTCATGGGTAAGATATAAGAGTAAAAATACCCAAATCACCATAGTTGGTCATTTCGTTTCATATACATCCGGGTGGTGGAACCCTATTGATGCTACAACTATCAGCAAACCCAAAAAATTACTTTCCCCATCCTTAACCCTTAAATTCTTCAACGAACATGTTGATTTCAAATATTAATTTTCCCAGTTTCCTTTTATGCCTTATCAAGAACCCTTTTGAATGATTGTGGATAATCAAATAGGTTACCATGATGAACATTATTGTATCATCTTGTTGTGATATTGGATTCAAAATTCATGGGTGGATGGGTAGCCAATTGGGGACTTTATGCCCCTTATATGCTTTCACAGAAATTTTCTTGCCAGTAAGATGTTGTATAATGACCCCCTTCATAGTTTAAACTACAATCAAAAAATGAAATTCTTCATTAATTATGGATGATAATGATGCATGATGATTACTACAAGACACTAATTTTACAACCATTTATACTACTAGAAAATTTATGATGGATGTATTCCAAAATGTTGGATGAGTATTATCCCAGTGGGGTATTGGGAGAAGTTAGTTTGACGGGTATGTAATCCATTGTCCCTTCCCAGTTTTTCGTACATCCATAAAAGGTAGAAATTTATCCCATAATCATCGTCCTTCTGAGGGTGCTTCAACCTCATGTTCCCCTTTTATGGAGAGTGGTAAAGTCCCCATAATTTTTTAATGCACTATTGGGAATCCTACTAAGGCCGTTCTAGGAAGTAAATTAACTTGCATTCCACTAATTAATGCCAAATATGAACGTTTATTTCTAGATTTTGATCATGAAGATGATATGATGTGATATTACACTTTTTTCATAATATAGAATAATATTCTCTATTTTAAATGTTAACAAGGAATATATACCCATAGTTGAAGATGACTTCTCCCAGGTTCCATATGACTCTATCAAACATTGGTCTATGCAGAAATAGAATTAGCACCAAATTAATCCAATCATCTATGATAATCCATTAGATAATATTGTTCATATGATTTATTCCATATGTCAAAGTATCATTTTCTTTGAAAAGTTAGGGTTTGATTACTAGAACTTGTATGTCTATCAACCAAGTTATCATATCCCGTGATGAATTCGTTGCACAAGAATGTGAAATTGACAAATTCAATGCGTACAATCATCAAGAGGATACTCTAAACTATAAAACAAACCCAGATTCATCACATAGTTGATTAAGGGTTGTGAATTTATGATCATATGGTTTCATATTTTATAGATCTATGAAAATGGGTGGCTCTTGTAGCAATGTTAAGGATAAATTTTTAATCAAAAAAACTAGCCAGACAATTGTAAAATAGAATGCTCCAGATCTAAGGTATTTCCTCTGAAAAATTCACACACCAACTAATAATATTTTGATTATAAGAACGATCATTATTTGGCTCTTTATGGCTAGAATATAAGATTCGAAAATCGAGTGAATAAGTCATCACGAGTCTTAATATAGGAAATGTTGCTATCATCTTTTTTATCGATCTGTCTTCTTTTTTAGTAACATCAGGGAGAGAATCTAAATGTGGATTTTCCACCATAACAACCATTTAATAAATATATAAATACATGTTTCCCCCAACATATATCCTCTATTTAAGTCTATAATTCCAATTAACTGTTAATGATAATGTATTGAAATATAATCTATATGGTGACCTAAATGGTATCATAAGTTGATATCAGTGTCAATCACTATCTGGGATCATCAGGATGACATGATAATGTGGTGATATATTTTTTTCCCGTGATAGGGAACATAGTTATAATAGTTTCTATTGTATCTTCTATAACAAGGAAAACCCTACATGCATTGTAATTTTTTTGTTACCACACTAATTTATTCTTGTGTATTTTATGTTGTTTTCATCGGTGGTCTATCCTTATTCTATCTTTGTCTTCACTTTGAGGGTTTCCATCCTGAAAAAATATACTATAATATATTATGAATTTTAATTCATTTATAAACCCAAAAAACCATAGGTTTTTTGATCTGTGACATGAATTTTATCCAGAGTTTCCATGGCGAGTTCTCATCCTATTGAGTCTAAAGTCCATTTTGGGGGATGTTTATATTATTCCTAGTTATACTAACATAGCTGATTAGTTAGGTAAATAATAATTGATTATGGATTATGGGATGATGACCCAACCATGGCTTACTATCCAGGAATGGCCCAATACTATTTTGACAAGAATGTTAATTTTATGCCATTATTTTATGATTTCTGAATCCAATACATGATATAAAAAATTTATAAAGGGAATAACCACAAAAAAATATCTAGATTTATGTTATTGGGGTATACCAACAAACAAAGGTATCTCCTAAGTATTGATTTTTTATTATATTATAGGGATTGTTTTGTATAAAAATGTAGTTTTATTTAGGGGATATTGGGAATAGTCAAACAATGATTTTCATGGGACATTATGCCTCCATTTATGATACCCATACTATTTTTAATAATTAGACTTCATATGAAAAATAGGGTTACTCTTCAATGGAGTGATGTGTAAAATATAAGCAGGAATCTATATTGACACGTTTCATGAATGAAAAACCACTACTAAATTCATTTTGATTCAGTAATGTAATGCCGAAGTATTTTGAATTTTAAGATATTGCGAGTAGTATATATATTTTTCAGTTCAAACTTTTATATAAAATATGTTTTAGGGATACAATTTATGGTCACATATGTTTGATTTATGGATGAAAAATTCCAATTCTCAGTGTAATATTCCCAATAATACTTCATCATCATAAGGTATAGGTTTGAAAGGGTTCATGTAGTAATCTATGGGGTTCCTAATCTAAAGAGTGATTTCGGTCAATAAACCATTAGATATAAATAAATATATGAGATTTTTCATGGGGACTAATTTTCTATTTGTTGACAAATATTTTTTGTGGGTGAATTATATAAATAAAAATAAGGAATGTTGTGTACAATCAAACAAATGTCACACTTAGACATTGATCCTCCAGCTCTGATAACTAGTGAGTTTTATAGATATTCATGCATCCCCAGACACCGAATTTTGATTTTCAAATGAATTATCTTGAATATGAATGGGGCATTTCATGTCAACTATTTCCAAGAATAGGTGTAAATATTTTCCTCACACAGGTTTATCTTATACGCAGGAAATAAGGATCTATTTTTCATTATGGATTGGCCACCAAGATAAGGTCTTAGAATATCTATGTAACATTTAAACATGATAATATGGCCATATGTGGTTATGGGATGATTTCACCCCACATTGATCAAACTATTCTGTGGGGTTGGGGCAGTTTCCATTGAATAGAGACTCAAATGTAGGGTGAGTCACGTATTGGACCCTCCAATGCATATTTAAATCATTTTTAGGATAATAAGGGATCTATATTTGTTGTGACAGGACTGGGATATAAGATCTGAGCATCGTAACCTGTATCATATAAAAGGGAGTGAAGCCATATGTATTTAAACTATAAAATATTTAGATGCGTAGGTCTAACCATTACGTTTGGAAATGTGGATGTTTTTTAGATAGACATAAAATTATTTATTTATGTTTCACTATATATAACATTAATTAGATAATCATCCACACATAGTTCTTGATAAACTCTTCATTTTAATGTCATGTGGCAGGGAAAAGATTCATGAATTTCAACATTATATGATATGTACATTGGGTCCCCGACATGAATGAGAAATATTCTTGGTAGAATAACGATTAATGACCTTGTTGTCACTACATGACCTATGATGGTAGAAACCAAGCAATAGATAGTTCTCAAACTATATTTGACTGTGTAGTTTAATTTAATGCAGTAAGGAAATTTGGTTTGACTTTTAATGTCTCATTTCTATGACCATAGTAAACCAATTGTGAATTGATATACCTTGAACATGTGGGAAATTATATATCTAAACTACTAGGTCCATGTGATCTATGCTCGGTGTGAGAAAAAAGTGGTGGAAATTCTTTATTCCATCACACTTAGTTGATGAAAAAATGATCGAGGTATTATGATTTTATAGTTCTTGGACCATGATGTAAAATTTAAGCATCACTATTTATCACATTAGAATGAAAATCAAGCCATGCATTGTTCTATAATTTTCTCCCAATGAAGGTATTCCCATTAAAAATGGATGGGTCATTTCCCCTAGTTTAATTGATTGTCGTGGGTGGAACTGGGAGTAGGGATCCAAGTGTCACTATGTGTCATGTGTGAACAATAATAAGGCAAAACGTAGTTCAAGATGGGAACTCTCTACACAGTTTTGATCCATATGAAATTAGGGGATTTTAAAAAAAATTATTGATTTTTTAGGTAGGACCTGGGATTGGAGATCCATGCATTACTATGTATCCTATGTAGACTGGAATAAATCTTGACATATTTCTAGATGGGTAAACTCCATCCATGACTGATCAATACCAAGATGGGGGCACTTCACTCATTTATTATATTAATTGTTATAGATGAATATGTTCTTGGTGATTCAGGTGGCACTATGTATCATGTACGGAAATGAATAATGATAATCATAGTTCTAGAAATATAATTTGGTTTAATATAATATAGTGATGAGGAAGGTTACCCAAACTGAAAGAGGGTGACATTTTTGGCTGGGATGAAGAATGGAAAACTAGGCCCAAGTCAATATCAAGTGACAGAAAGAATCAATCCACACATTGTTATTGAAGAACTATGTTGTTTATCATCTTTTGGTAAGGTCATTTTTTGTGCTTATCAACATATTTTGGTAAGGATTCAGTTCACCCAATAAAGAAAGAATGTATTATTGTAGATGGGAAAACGATTAGAGGTATCAAAGTCACTATGTTTCCTGTGATGGAAGGAATAAATACAAATGTAGTTCTTGAATAAAGATACTCATTACATAGATCATATACTCACAGGTGGTTCGAAATTACATATTTATTCTTCACTAATCTATCGTGTTTGTGGAGAATCATCAGTTATATGATGATTCAGATGCTATTTAACATCATATGAAAAAGGTATCTTTTGCAGTTTAACATAATGTGGTAGGATGATGACTATACATAGTTTATCATCATATAGTGGGTACAATGGTTTAATGTAGTTTATAATCTCATGTAAATGAATATGTTTCTTTTTCACAAGGTAATTTGACAAGGTCCATATTTTCAGTTTAATATCATGCAGGGGAGACAAATGTGTTGTACATTTTATCGTCTCAATACCTGGATGATGGAGTCTATTAGTTTTGGGAAAATTTAAATTCTAGAGAATAATGAAACATTACCACGATGTCTATAGAGGGCATCAAGACAATGTATAGTAAAAAATATTCTAATGAACATGGAAAATATTTTTCTGGTCATAATGAAATAATTATAATCTTCACTACGTATCAGATAATGAAAATAATCAAGCCACACATAGTTCCTAAATATGGCTTGGTAGAGGACTGATGTCAGGTGTGACTTCCTTTCTCATGAGGATAATGTTAATTTGTGCAATTTAACATTATACAATTAGGTTTTTGGTGTCAAGAATTATATTTTCATACGATATGGATAAATATTTCATTATTCTTATCATCATGATGCAATGGCTAATTACATAGTTTATTTGTTTTTTGCAACAGAGAAAATATTCTATGAATATCCACTACATTAATTCTAGATGACAGGATGTGTGATTATATAAAAATAATTCATCAGTATCCTTATGTTTTTGGGACACTTGGTATGTTTTCTATCCATAAAGATTGCAGAATATATCCTATTAGAGTAGACCATGTGTATGGTTTCCGATCTCACCCATTTTGTTTCCATCTTTAGAAGATTCTCTCTGTGCATGATTGAAGTCCCAATGATAAAAACCATATCACCCTTGAAGAAATATCATAGGAAAACATTTTTCTAATGGATATCATCTTTCGGTTTCTGTGGACATCCATCTGATGAAAAGTTCATAATATATTCTCATCATGTTGCAAAAAAATAATGCAGTCATATTTTTTATTTCTCATTTTAGGATAACTAATTTCATATGGAAATTTAGAGTAAGTGATATTGAACATTGATGGGTAGTACCACCTCTGTCTCATAGACTAATGTGTATGGGTCACCAGTGTGATAGTGTGGTACATATTCTTATAATCCCACATGGAATGAAGAAGGTTGCCTAGTAATAACTGTTTATCCTTCTATACCATCATATGAAGTATATTAGATAATATATTGTTAAAGGACAATATATACCTATTATCAACTTCATGGTAGAATGATTCACTATTGTACAATATGTCATACTACTGATATAGCTTCTCTAATTCAGCAACATAGAAATTAGTCTAATTTTTTTGTATTGTATGATGAAAACCAAATTGAGTGATGATGTTGTATTTCACCACACTGAAAATGATTCTTTTCCCAACTTATTTGAGTGGTACAACATAATCCTCATAGAGAAGAATTCTATTTTATTATGTATATACATGAACTTCTTAGATGTAATATGAGGATATAGTCACATGATGTCCATTCCCCACAGAAAAAATGGAAAGGGGTAATTTCTGTTGTGTAGAGACATTGGGAGATAATGGATGATGTTTTTCTAAAACTATAAAGAATGAATCTTTTAGGATGATTTCATGCATCACTACATTATAGTGGTCATGTACTGCTGATCACATAAGATTTTATAGGGATTTCATTCATGATGACTGGTGGGTGCCACTATCCCGGGTGTACATTTCATTAAAACATTACTCCCATCTATATCAATAATCCTGACAAGGAACCCATAAAGGATCTTCTTATAGAAGGCATTTTGTTTTTTTTCAAAATATTGAAGATTTTTAGTCAATCATCTTCACATTTGGTGTTTCCGAACTCATTCTACATGTATTTATCTATTTTTTATGTTTTCCATAATTGTTGATATCTAGATAGTGACTGTCACATATGGAGGGGGGATTGGACTATTGTAATTGATGTCTTTTGTGTGTGTTTGAATAAAAAATTTCACCTTATGATAGTGTACAATAAAGATGACTATTTCATCCTGGTTTGGATATACAAATTTTTTTTTGAATTTTTTATTGCGTCGACATGGGTATGTTGTGATTGTGGGATGTGTGTTAAGGTTATATATAAGGATAATTTCTACATTAGTCCTCATATATAGTTTTTAACGGGGTTATTTGTTCCTTTTTTATGGTATAATTTTCATTGACCTACTGGTTGACCATTTATCAATCACCTTTTCTCTTCATGTGATTCACTTGTACAAGTTGTTCAATCTATAACATTGAAATGATAGCCATATTTTTTTCATTATTTTCTCCACATTTCAACAAAAATATGTATTAATATAAAACTACCTCTATTGGAGAAATGAGAACAACTACCATTTTTACATTATTGATCTCTGGTTCTTCCAACAAATTTCTTATTGGACTTTATGACGTATTATTGAAATACATATCCTATATCAAGTGGCCATCAGGAACATATAATATATCATTATTGAGCATTTCAGTATCCAATAAAGTTATTTCATCCAAGGTCTTCATATCTAATAAATTATCTAATGAATGGCCTTTCATTGTTGTATATGGATCATACTAAATCTCCAACATCATAGGATGTCCTTTGAGAAGGTTTTGAGTGAATTAGAGTGTGTTTCTATAGGAGAATAGATGGACATTATTATGATGTCGGAAGTGTCTCAGTTTCTAGACTATAAATATTATTACCATAAAACACTTATCAATATCTGAATAATGAGTCACAACATTGGTCATTGTTCAAATAAGGAAGTAATTCTTGTTTATGGTACCTATTTGATTCTTTTACATTTGTGTATAATCTAATGACAATTACAGAGTGGTGACATACAAAATAATATTCCTTCCATGACAGGTGACAATATAACAATCTGTATCTTGATATATTTCATGAGTCTATCAAATGATTCTTGACAATCATTATTCTATTTATATGAAAACCCCTTTTTATTGACATGGTAATGGGATGTAATTTTATTACACATTTGGTTATAAAGAACCAAATGTAGGCCATGTTTCAATAAATTCCTCTTAAATCATTGATAATTCAAGGAGGTGAAATCATATTTATCGACATGGTATTTTCAGGGTTAACATCGATGCCAATATAGAATATGACAAAGCCAATAAATTTTGTGGAGGTGTTTTTAGAGGTAAAATTCAAGGTGTTTGTTCTCAAGTTATCATTTAGAAATTTTTTTAGATGTTTTCAATATACAACTCTTTTTTAAATAAAAGACTATATTTAGTCAATATATAATCAAAATATCATTCAGTGAACCATCCCATAAAGCGTTTTAAGATACGGTGCATGAAATGTTGTTACGTAGTGACAAAATTATTCAAGTCAAAGGGAATTATCCAATAGAAAAAACTCCATGGGGGCATAGAAGGAGGTATATTATTTATCTCCTCATGACATTTGGATTTTATTATATCCTGACTATCAATAAAATAAATAAGGGTCTAGATATCTGGATATCCTATCAACAATGAGTTCTTCTATCAGGACATGGAAATCATCCTTCAGGTAGTTTCTTTTGAGATATCCAAAATTGACACAGACACTAATTTAACCATTATTCTACACGGTATAGAGTATAATTACCATCAATTATATATTTACAAACAATTTACTTATGTTTTATATTATGATATTTTCAACATCAACTGCTATTTTTTTCTTCATTTTTTCCATGTTTGTCTTTATACATTCTTGTTTATAGCCTAGATGGTCCGATGAAAATCCCTTGTGGTGGGTGAAAATGATGGGCTTGAGGATTAAAATGTTATGTAGTTCTAGGTGAATTTTTTTTATAATTCTTCATGAATGTGGTATATGACTATTTTTCTTCATAATACATGGTTGTACTTATCAAAGTTATTATTAGGTCCTCTTTTGTACCAATATTGTTTTCTCTAAGTTCTTCACTGATGGAAGAGACATGATACTTAATTATCGGATTGGTGTTCCTGAGTTACTCCTCCACCTCTTCATATTCTTGTCGTTATGTAGGGGTGAAAACTGTGGGGTAAAATATCATGATTTTTTATAGGATCCAATATCAAGTCATTAATAAGATAAAGTGACATCCTCTAACCAAACTAAATGTGAATGATATACATGAATCTTTGAAGATGATGTATAAGGAGCGTCATTGTCTTTTTTGGTTGGTGAGACATCATATTATGCCTCAATTATTAAGGAATCAATTTCATGGCGCTATGGGGATTGAATTGTGTCATTTTTATCTGAACATTCACCATTGTTTGGGGAGTCAACAAAATTTCCAATGTTGTTGGACTCAGTTATATTGGTTGAAACCATGGTGACCATAGACCATGAAGCTAAATATAGACTCATAAACTTGTACAAATTGATGGGTAACACATACTCTTCACTGTGATTCTTGAGTGGGTTGGATGAAGACATTTCCATAATATTTAAGCCAGTGACCTAAGAAACCACATCAACAGGGAGTTTCTTCACATCCCACTAATCGAATCATGCATCAATATAATTTGACTCATACGATTCAAATTTTTCTTTATTAGGATGAAACATAATGATTTATCCATTAATATAGTATTTCATGCCTTGATGGTATAATGAGGGGCTTGATTCATGATGATGAAGCATGGGTCATCCTAAAATGTTATTGTATATCATATCCAGTAAAATATCTGAAATTTTGTGTCAATACAAGGTCTCTAAATTTTTCCCTGATCTTTATTTGGACCAATGGATTTCTACACTTTTCTAATATCTATTTATTTTTAGAGAATATGGTTCTATGTTTCCTTCATGATAGTCTACCCAATGATGTTTCCATAAAGGAATAATATTAACTCTAGATTTATTATGAATGAAATCATTTCTTATATAACCAAAATTCATCATGTAAGACTAAATCATGGGTATGAAATTTCCATATATAATGGTGTCATCATCCACATACGTGTTGTAAATAACTGGTTGACATTATTCATAATCAATTTTCTTATAATAGACTTCAATATTGTTAACCTCAGCATCAAACATGAGGGGGATTATCAAAGCCTCTACTAGTTCATACTTTATATATTTCAATAAGCTCAGGGAATCCATGATTAATTACTTGGATGGTACTTAATATATTTGTTTCATGATTTCTAAATTTTATCCAATTGTTAAGAACTTCATAGAATGGGGATTCTATTTCGTAGGTGCCTAATAGGTAAGATTAATTTACGTAGACATATCGACCCACCAAATTGGACTAGAAGGTACTCATATCCTTTGTGGGTTAGGCTAAACCGGTCTGCCAACCTACCAAGGGAGATCAGAAACCATAATTACCTTGGACTAATAATCCAATGTGAACATGTTAGAGAGATTTTTTTATTGATTTATGAATATATTCATTCTATTTTTTAACTTATTTAAGGATTATTACATGAGTTTCAAGAACATTGACAATATGAGTACATTGGCGGTTAGAATCAATGTTGTTTGCAAGATTGTGCCTTCCAAGGTATTCTTAGATCCTACATCATACTCCTCCAGTTAACCAATATTTTTTTTGAACATGAGGTCTTATAATATACATCATCGATGAAGGGAACCATTAAATGAGTGAAATTAATGGAATTTAATACCAACTCATCATCTGATGAATATGTTTAATGGAAGACTCTTTGTAGTTGTACCCTTTGGTGGGGAGAGGATATTTGTTTAAAATCTAAAGTCATATTCTCTATGATATTTAGATATAATGCTTTCCATGGTGTGGTTTCATCTTCTTAAATTTTTCAAAACACTTAAGATTAAGCCTCTTTTTGAATAGATGGTTTTTTGAGGTTCTAGGGATTGATGACATTAGCTATACTATAGAGGAAGTTGTAGGGTTAATAGTTGGATATCTCAGTTCTGCATTAACAATATCATATGTTAAGTTGATTTTATTTCAAGTCATATTTCCAAAATACATCCATTCCCTTCTTATAAAATGTTTTCACATCTTATATCCTTTAATAGTGGTTGTATTAGTGATTCAAGCTACTTGTGAAAGATATTTTACAACTTTAATTACATGAATCCACCATTTTTTACATGGTGTCATTGAAGATGAATAATTATTGACTAGTGTTCATATCTCTCATTTGGAAGTAGAAGTAATAATATTACTCATTTAGAAATACCAAATCAGGCCTCTTTGGCTCTAGAAGGCATAATAAATTATCATCCATAACATGTATAAAATATCCACATAATGATCATCACAATAAGAGTAAAAAACATTCCTTCACTCCTCGAATTTAAAACACCTGATCCCCATTGACTTATCTAAGAATGGATGGGGTTTATTTTTATGTCAAGGAGATGAATCATGATATGGATTTTGTTTTAGAGATTTGTGAATCACAATGGTTGGCCAATGTCTGAAGATTACTACATCTGTCTTTCTTACTATTTTCCCCATGACTGCTGGGGCTATTTGGGAATAGAGAGTAGTCCACTGTACGAAATATTAACTTCTTCTAGAAATGGATTAATGGTATATAAAAACAACATGTATATTTATCTATGATGAGTATCTTTTGCAGCACCTCACAAAGGTTATCATTAGAAATATAGTGTATATCTTTATAAGGAAGTGGTAGGATCATGGATTAGGTCATCCATTTCTGTTTGAAAATGGATTCCAAGACTCTATCATTTTATAACACTTTTCAATATTATTAGAGAATAATTGATTCCATATTCATCATTTTTTTTTGAAATGATAGATGAAATTCCAATATAGGTCCTTCCATCCCATGACTTATTGAGCTATAAAATCAGTTTACCAAACAAATGTCATCCCTTGCAAGGTTATAATGAACCATCCAAATTTCACAGATTGTTTTGTATATGGACTTCCAATTATTAGATGATAATGGGATTCAATGTGTTTCATATATTATTCTTGGGTCACCTAGGCCAATAAATATCATAAACATAAGACTCCCAAAATTCAGCAGAGGAAGGTTTTCATCCATTGATTTAGGGTAGAGGTTATTTTCTATATGTATCAGTGCTCAATCATTATCCTTAAATTAAGATCGAAATGAATGGATGGTTTTTATAATCTGTTTATTAATACTTGGTTGACGAGGAACATTAATAGGTGGAGCTATATGCAGGACCTGATTCACCAATTATACCATTTTTGTGGTTGATGTCTATATAGGGACATCATTTTATTGTCTTCTTGAATATATTTTTGTTGCTTCCATAATGGGGGGGGGAATTCATTATTGTCCCCCATAATCAGTTGCAAGTAAAGTGCTGGCCCATACACTAAGTTTTAAGAGTGGTCTAGGAATTTATTAATCATTGGGATGAATCCCTGTTGTTGAGGTAAAACTATGGGATGTGTACATTGAGACTCTTCCCATGGGGATTATTTAGTATGAATAACACCTTGGAGAAATTATATGATGAATCCCCCAAACTCTATAATTTCTTCATCTATCCATGTGAATTGATCTTTGTGTGTGTTGAGCTCTTCCTCCTCGATAGACGGTTCCACATTGTATGTAACCTTTCCTTTACCAATTTATTTGGTAGGGATATTATATGGAGTCAGTAAGGGATTGGTTGAGGTTAAGCCTAAATTCATAGTGATTAACCAGTTCTGAGTATGTACACCATCATTTGACAAAGTATGGATGACATTCCAGTTGAAATCATCCTCTACATGCTCCCCTATATCAAAATCATTTTTGTGCCATTTAAAAGATTGTAATGCATGAAATTTTCTAATGGATAATGCATTTTATGTGCCTTATAGGATGTATAATGATATGTGGGTTTTTCCTTTTTTTGACTATGGCATTCCTTGTTGTGGCCCTCTTTATGTTTCATGGAGAAGAGTGGGTCGAAGGGAACTTCAGAGAAACCGAGTTGCACTATTCTCTTCTGGGTAAAATATAAATGGTATGGGATGAATTGGAGGATCATAATTGTTTTTTCCTCCATAGACATGGAAACCTAATTTCCATATAAGGGTTGGTTGATGAAAAAATTCCTAGACCCCTGTGGGGTGGGCCAGCATCGATTCTATTTTTTTCCCTGGATAATTGTTTGTAGGCCATTAATGTGGAATTTTTTGTTAAAAATTCCCCCATCCCTACGAGTCAGTCTGATCTTTCACTTCATCAACAACAACTATTGTCGATGATCTCTTGATATTTTGCATCTTTGTTTGAGCATAGGGTGGGATCAATGTCGTGTTAACAAGAGAATTGATTGTTTCCATGGTTGTTAGCAGTTCCTGATGATTATTTTACATTATGCGAGAATCCTACATAATTTTCTCAGTTATTGATTCAAGAGTTATTTGATGTCATTCTCTCATATAGGAAAATACTTTTGAGACATGTTAAGGGTTTATCCCTAGTTATTTTTTCATCTATTCTATGCATGGATCCTACTTGATATCCATAATATAGTTACGACATTACATGTTGTCATTTATTGTGGGTTCTTATGAAAAAGGTGCTGGGTGAAATTAGAATTTCGATGTTCCCCATATCCTCTGATATAAATAAAATGTGTGGAATTGATAATTAAAAGATGTAAGGAATGAAACACATTGAGTTGTAAAAATTGAATCTCTTTTCTAGATACATATTTTACTATGTTCACCTCACAAATAGAAGGCATTCTATGTCTACATGATGAATAAGCTCTCCCAATATCTTAATATGGTCATTATACTTATTTTTTAGGAATGATTTTTTATTTTAGATGTAGGTGAGTTTCTATGATATTTGAATGGACATTTTGTATGTATTATTCTAACAATTCCTCTATAATGTCAAACTGAGATGTAGCAGATGCCCAAAACATTATTGGTGTATCATCTTTTGAAAATTGTATTCTTAGGATAAAAATATCATTTTTTACTCATATATAGATACCACCCTTTGATCATCCCCACAAAATTGATTCATGGCTCTTTTTCTACAAGCAGCGAGTCTAGTGGTGGTCTCATTGGTAGGAAAATGGTTTGGAGGTGTCTTAGAGGATGAACATTTCCCAGGACCATCTTCCTGGATGAGATATTTTTTGTTTTTTACCCATAGTTTATGATGATTAACTAACCCTATCTTTCTATGAATCTTATAATGTGATGGATTTCTCATAATTAACTCTCCATTAAGTGGACCTTCTTGTTGAAATGTAACGACACTGTGAGGATGACCATCACAGTGAATGCCATCATTGGGAGGACTACATATATAGATCGATGTTCGATTACCAGGAAAATTTCTATTGAATATAACATGGGGTAGACCTTCCTTTTGATATTAAATGTCACCACATGGAGTTCCTTCTAATATAATTCCATCACAAAGAGGACTACCATTGCAGATCGATGTATGACTAGAGGGAGAATGTCTACAGCATACTCCTAGTGGATGAACATCTTGGAAGATGACAACAAGGGGAGGTCCTTCTTCCTACATGATCTTTTAACCATGTGAACAGATAAAACAAATATTATCAGGATATAGGCTCTCTTAATCAATCATTAGTTTCCCACAGATGAATATTTTATGTCAGATACTCTTAGGAGGAACTCCAAAGGTGCTGCAAACAATGTTATGGGGAGGAACATCGTAGCTACTAATACAAGTTCTGTAATTTTGAAATAAATATGAATGAAACTAAACCCCCAGATATTGATGTCTGATGGCATCAATAACTCCAAATTACAAAGAAGTAGTGTTATGAGTCTCCATTCCATTTTCCAATCACCTTCTATATGATATGTTTTCCTGCACTCTCTCGAGGGATACTAGGGACCCATATATAATTAAGTTCTACCAATTATTGATTCATTTTCATTTTGAACCAATAGGAATTCTATGATATTTCTGTAATATTATATAATAATTTTATGGATATATTTTTTCCCTAGAGAATCCAATAGAGTTGAGCAGGGTCCCTCTATTAGAAAAATTAACTTTTCCTGATCCTATTGTCCACTTATAACATAATATTCTTGATGAACCTCTTGGATGATGGCATGGATGTTTTCATACATCTGAGATACCATCCCATTGTACAGATGAGTAACCAACATGATAAGTTGGGGTCATGGTCCCGACTCCATTGTATTTCCGCTAATGCAATCATGTATTTAATGTTTTTAGGATATGGTCTTGAATTGACATCCTTCCTTCCAATATTTCTTGGATGTTTTGAAAAAAAAATTAGTAGGATCATAAATATATGCCCATTTTGATGATGGGGAATGAAAGCAAGTATCCCCTTGCATTTTAAAAAAGCAACATCAAATAAGTCCTCTATTATTTTTCATGGCGGGCTTCATGTAAATATGTTTTTATAGTTTTTTAGTTCATATCCATATTTCACTAACATGATTTATGTGTATCCAATGGTTTTTTAATATACTTGTAGTTTTTCGCTATAATTTATTGGATGTAATCTTTAGCAGGAACAAGGATGATGGACATCTACATATTTTGGGACAATTTCCCTCTATGAACTGCTGTAGTGAACCATGTCTACATGACTTATGTCATGGAATATGGGAGGTATCATCTTCAGGGAGATGATACTAAGATACCTGACATTGATGTGAATGATTACTATATGGGGTCTATGGTTGAGGAACTAGTGTAAGTGGGATGATGTTTCTGGTGATTAATTCATCACACTCTCAAAAGGGAGGAACTCGTTATCCCATTCTGGGAAATATCTCCTGAAATGGATTGATACATCTATTAAGACATTATGGTTCTTAAATATCGAAATTCATTTAGTACACAGTAGGAGGTTCCTCAGCTATGGGAGGGCTTATCGATCTTCCTTCAGTGCTGACATAGTACCATTTTGGTGTTACTATCATACATGTTTATTTGAAACCCATTATTAGATATGATTTGTGGGTGATGATATCCTTTGATTTATAAGGTCTCATCTTATGTAGTTTCTAATTTTCACATCTTAAATAAGATGTGATAATCCTTTTGTATTGACATGATTTCTGGCTAAACGTTCCAACAATATATGTGACGAACACAAATAGGAATACATTTTCAATGTAGCATCTCCATGAATGAGACAATATGGAATTTATTTCATTCATTGGCCTCATTCAATATGGTATTTAAAATTGATTGATAAGGGTTAACAACACCATCTTTTTTAAGAATTCATCTCTTGTTCACAATTATGATTTTTTTGAGAGGGTCTTAGACTCCCTTTATTTTATAATTGATTGGGGGTATCAAATATTTCACAATTATTCATATTGGTTTCACCATTATTATAGGAAACAAATATGTGATTGTTTAATTTACATTTGGATTTATTTTTTGTACAAGAAAAATCAATAGTTATTTTATTTGTGATGACCCATGGACATATTTTCGTAAGGTAGGCACTCATTGGGTAACATAGAAAATGATATTCCTGAAATTATATCACTCAAGGTTATACTAATTCATACTCATAACACCTTTTTGGTGGGATCTATTTCTTATTCTAGGACCATATTGTAGATTTTTTATATGTTCAGCAATATATTGTTCATTACAAATTTTTTACATGGATGATAATGAATTAATGACCAATTATAAGAATTTATGTTCTCAAAATTTTCAATATATATTCAGTTCTTCATTGATGGGGACATCTGTATATATCTGTTTTTTTCATCAATATTATCCTTTTGTAAATAGATTATAATTTCTCGGTCATCTTTTTGGATGATATTGGTTTATAGCCACACTAAGTGGAACACTAGATTTTTCTATCACCTAGGGAGATGGATGATTTTTTGAAGTCACAGTTGGCCCCATAAATGGGATACCCATATATCCATTAAAAACAAAATATAACCCATATAGTTTTTTTCCACTGAATAGGAAACATAACTTTTTATGTTTGTGTTATGAGGACCAACCCAAGTAGTTAAATTTCATGAAATAATTTGTCCATGCGAAAGGTTCCAGTACAAGGATTGATTATGAAATACACTATAGTGGCATAAGGTACATAGATAATATGTAGTCTCATAGAAAGGGGAATTATATCACTTTGTATACAAACCAATCATGATGGTAATGAGAGGGATTCGAAAGGAATTTGAAATTCCTGGTTTTATATGACACATCTAGGAATTTGTCATGAAGAACATTACAGATGAATTTTGGTGTTTGATTTGGAAGTCATTGAGTCTTCCTACATATTATATTTTTATGGGAATAAAATATCAAATAGTATAAATGGGTTAGTTATTACACCAAATAAGATGACCACTTGAGTGAGTTTGGTAGGGGCCAACACAAAATAGAAGACCCATTAGAGTGGATAAGAATTTATGTATTGTATCGAGTTGGAGTCCCATTTGAATGGATTCGATTGGATACAATATTGACAAGGATTCCTAATATTGGACCAACATCATGTTGATGTCATGATCGCCAATAACTTCTATGTCCACATGTGTCATAATCAGTGTGAGAACCATGTGGAAGCAGTAGATCTAAATATGATGAGATCAAATTTTTCCACTGGTGGATAGATGTTTTTTAAAAAATGGATAAGGGGTGGATTTTAATGTTAATATCTCATATTATATTTTGGAATCCAAGATAGAACCATTGGATGATCTATCATTTTACAAACAAAGAATGTGAATTGGATAAAAGTGTCAACTCCTACAACAAATACAAGGGTCATACTCTACAAGGGATGTCATTTTGTATCCTAGGAAAGAGAAAAGGATAATTCACTACACCTCAAAGGTAAAGGAAAGAGTTATCCTCAATATCCATTCATATGATAAAGATATCCATGTATAAATCTCCATGGTTGGGACCCTCATTACTAAGGGAATGTAATCCTGAAACCATTCAGAGGGTCCACCTTATCAAGGTGGTGACCAATTGTCCTCCTCTTGCCATGTGTATGGAGACTCAAGAGAATATGATGTTGTGTATGATGATATTATCATACATTAAATTTATAATTAGAATAGGTTGTGTCACAATTTCATTATAATGTTTTATAGAGGGGCCAATGTGGGTCATGATGGTATAATGGAGGGACGTGACGGGAGAAAGATAGTAGAACAAACTAAGATGCCCCATTTTGCATAGTATGTTCTTATGTAGAATGGGGTTCCCTCTAAATAGCATATTTCTACATGTGATATAACACCTTATCAATTTAATTATACTCTGGGGACTTTTATTCTAACCACATATCATTTTTCTAAGTGATTCTAGTTTCTTCCCACATAGTGTTTTTCGTTGTGTTCTCAAGTTCCTTCTACTTAGAAGTTTACCATGTAAGGAATGGATCCATCCAAATTTACATTTACTATGTTGGGTGGTTTCCCACAATGGGTCTATCCTCTTATTCTCCTTGGAATTATTTCTATGTAGAGGTTTCAGGTTTGTTTATGGTTGTATGAATTTATTTTTTAGACTGGATTAGACAACTATTAATTTAAATTATATTCCATGAATGTTATATATTAGTATTTTATATTTTCATTTGTAAAGCATTAATAGGATATTATTAATGCTAATTTTATATAGGGATTTTATAAATGGATATATACATCAATAATTCTATTTACAACACAAAACATTAGGAATTTATGTAATAACTTTAACTACGAGGAACTATATTATTTAACAAAAAATTTTTAATGTTATTAATATCTTACGATAAAATTCTTGATGATTTGGTTTTTACACTTTTTAATATTCTATATTGGTTGTATTTGAGTGTCCCAAAATTATATAAATTTTCAAAAAAATATGGTTGAGATATAATCATAGGGAGGGACAAAATGATTAATAGTGATTTTTTTTTGAAATTTAAATTAGAATATTTTCATTGTGGAATCCATGGTGTATAGAAACATCAACACTATATACACAGTCACTAATATATTAATGGTGAACCATATAATGTCTTTGATTAATTTGGTAAATGTTTTTTAATTTATTTTGTGGGTGTTTGAATATTTAGAATTAATTATGGAATTCTATTAAAAAAGGGGACAATATTAATTAGAAGTAAAAAAACATTTACATAATTTCTCTACCCCTCATAGTGAGTGGAGGGAATGTATCTGTTTAAACACATGATATTTAATCTATATGGTAAATAATTTTGAATATATTTTAAATGATTATAACATTGGATGATGATATTAATATGAAATGAATTTTAATATTCAATGAATGATTTTTTTGGTTTCAAATTATTGATAAGTATCAAATATATAATTACTCATTGATGGTAAATACACCAATAATATTTATGAAATATATTTAATTGATATTATTGATTTTTTCATGTCTAATGATAATATTAATTTTTTTATGTTGAGAAAATGGTTCAAAATTTCTTGTCTAGAGCATTGAAAAACATGGTTCATGTGAATCTGTGGAACAACACATCCTTATAGTCAAATGAGATATATAGTGTAATATTTATTATTGAAAAATGAATTTAATGATGAGAATCATAACATGATACATAAGAAGAATAATAATTATATGGTTTTTCTATAAAATTACATTTTTGGATACTTGAGTTTAATCATTGAGTTTGTAAACTACATATTTGGATTATGTGATGATATGAAGGAGGAAAATATTGTGAAGAAAAAAATATATTTTGGGAACCACTATTAAAAAATATTTTTCATTATTTTTTGTCTATGGAAACCATTCTGAACAATACATCAATGATTCACATTACATGTTGGTAATATATGAAATGTTTAGAATGTTAGATATAATAATGATTCATTCATCTAATGGTATGAAATTTAAGATAACGGGAATAATGATACTCATGAATCTTGTGGTTGATAAGAGGATTTAAATAATGAAATCAAGTCATTTTATAAATCCATAATATTGGGTTCTAATGTTTTATTATATGGAACAATAATATTACCCTATTTTGATTTACAATATTTATATATATTTCTGACAATGGACTATGTGAATTTTATACAGATGTTATGGGTGTTTATTCATAAAAAATGAAATTATTTATACCCATATACATATGATCAAATTTGGAAATTCATTTTGAATGATCTTTAAAAGGATGAATTTTTTTAAATATGATGGGGAAAATTTGGTTTTTAAAGATGATGACAAAATTGTAATGAAATTTAATACCATGAATTATATGACGTAAATAGTTGTAAAAAATAAATTAAAATATAGGAATAAAACCAATTATAAATGGATGATGACCTTAAGGTTGATCATGTATGTTCTCATAATGAGATTGATTTATATTAAAATAAAAAATTTAATTTCTCCAGGTATATTGAATGAAACATCAACACATATTGATCAACTAAAATAAATCAGTAAGATATATAATGTAGTAGTAGATCATGGGGATAAAAATGAGTCATTTGGGTATTAATGTAATTCAATATTAATGTTGTTGAATAAAATAAAGTAATCATTGGTTTTACTTCTTTTATTGAAAAGTTAGATGATAAAAATGATTCTATTAATGTCGAATTAGTTGCATTTTTTAAGAATTATAAGGATGAATTTTTCACATTTGATTTAAATAAGAATATGTAGTTTCTAATGTTTTATGAAAATTAAAAATGGATTTTGTTGATTGAGGGATGATGATTTCCATTAATGTGATAAATAATCTATGATCAAAATAAATTGATAAAATTTGTATTTGGTTTAAGGCCTAAACACCATAATCTAATATTTTAAATGATTTAATATTAATTATATGTGTACAATTTGAATACTATTAGTATGATAAGATATAGTTATATTATTCATCATATAATCATGTTTAATTTGTATTACTACCAAAGAAGACTAAGGAAATATTCTAATGAGTTCTAAAGTCACTTTAAAGGATAACCATAAGAATCCAAAAAATGGTTGTTGATAGTAAATCCTACAATTGAATGATCAGACAACATTTTTGATACTTTTTTATTTCAATATCATTTTTTTACAATGTAATTAAATATATAAAATAATGGATAAAAATAATTTTTATGAGATTCTAAGGAAGTACAATTGAATTCAAATTAAATCTATTTAATACGAAATTTTATTTATCTTTTTAAAAAGAATAATGTAATGAATGAACATATGTTGGCAGGAATGATGATAGATCATATTGTTTAGAAACTCAAAGGTATATTTCACAGAATTAAAATAGGATGAGGGTTTTTTATCTCTATTGTTATTAGACTACTGTAGTAATGGAATTGAAATATTTGTATTATGATACATCCCCCTCCATATAACCATGAAAATGAATTTAATTCATTACTAAATCGAAAGAGTGGCTGGAATTTTTCAATTTTAAAATTATCGAGTGATGAATATATCATAAAGTAGAAATACAATATATTTTAGTATTAAACTGAATAATAAAACGGTTCCCTATTTGGATAGAATTTTTTAGAATTTGATGATCATTATCAAACTATGTGAATTGATAAATGAGGTAAACATCATGTGGATGGGATACAATATTATATACAAAAATATTTACATAATTATGGTCATGCCAAATAATGTAATATTATATTAAGAGAAAATCAAATAAAGATCTTCTCATATGACTATGGAATAGAATATAAATATATGGATTAAAAAGGGTTGATGAAATGCATGAAAAAAATATTGGATAATTTATATAAGAAGATGAAAATTGATAAAATTCATAATTTGAATCTAGAGCGATAGGTTACAGGGTAAATAATTTTGAGATGATATTTAAGGAATAATCCCAAAATAATGATTAATATAATGGTGTTGAACATTTTTATCAGGGTTCAAACATGTGGCTGAAGCCTAATAACAAATCTCAGTTCATGTGATGAAATGTATTTCATTATGTTTTTTATAAATAAATATTCATTACTATTATTATGATCATAGAAGCAAAGAAATAATTATAGTGTTTCATTAAGTTTTTAGATATTATAGATGAAAATGAAGTGATAATATTTTTGATGATTCATTGATTTGACAATAGATGTAACCATTAATCCATTTAGTTTGATAAAAAACTATCTAATCATGAAATGGATTATGAAATATAGTCCACTAAAACACTATAGTGAAATGTTATTATGAATATTGGAATTAAAACAATCAATTATATGGTGATAAATGTTGAAAACAATAGTAGTGAATGATTAAATATTCATAATATAGTATTTCATATGGGTACATATACAAAACAATTTGGGTATTTAATATCTTGAAAAAAAATTAAATTAATTGAAATATACCATGAATGGGACTCTATGATATAACACATTATTTTCATAATTAAATTTTAAATTTATAACAACGAAGGAATCTAATTAATATATAGAGATTCATATTTTGAATGAATTATCATATAATGATAAATCATGAATAATTACTATAAATTCATCAAAAATAAAATTGTACAAGAATATGTAAAGTAATATTTTTAATTATCCCGATGATTCTTTAGAAATAAATTAATTTTAACTAAATTTTTTATGATGAATATATGGCCAAAAAAATAAGTATTATTAAATAACATATAAAAATTATATTTCATGGATTAATAAGAGGGTAAAAAATTACTAAATAAATTTTTTACATTTTATCAAATGGATATCAGTGAGCTAAATATAATGAATCAAACACGATCATAGAATAAAATTGTCAATTAAAACATTAAGAATATTAGGGGTAGAGAAATAAACTCAATATCACAAGTAAAAAAATAATTCATCAAATAATTAGTGGTGGATGAATTTTATTTCATGTCCATAAATTATTATATGGGATAAATTGTAAATATTATATCACTACTGTGTGGTAGTTATCTAGATTATCATAACATTATTTAAACTATCTAAGTGTTTCAGAACTATTTTGATGGTCATGATAATCTGAGATGAAAAAATGATATTATTATTCAAGGGGAAGGCATAAATTAAAGGGATAGATATAAACATATATTTCACAAATGATGTATTTAATGAGTTCTTAAGACTATTCCTTGTATAGACAATTTAATGATGATTCAATGTTTACCAAATGGATTTGGAGAAGTAATTTATGAATTGGGGGATCAAAAAGTTTGTTTACATTAAATAAATAAACTATTATCAAAAATAAAAACATAAAATAAATTTGACTGTATTGTTTAATTCTGTTCCGATAACGATAAAAAAACATTTATATTTTTCATCTTAGTGGAATACATACATATGGATGTTATAATTCAGTTTAGGGTGTGTATATAGCAATATCAATGTTATATAGGACAATGAAAAGTTCTTCACGGTACATATATATGTTGGTCGAATCATTTTGGAGGAATTAATCCATATTTTAAATCAATTTTTTTAATTGATTTGTTTGCAAGTGAATATATTATTTATTAGAGATGTTGTATATTTTATTCAAAAATCTAACTCAAAATAAATTATATAGTTTTATTTCTTAAATAATATAGGTATTGGAGTTTCTTACAGTTGTTGAGAGCAATGAAATTTACCGGACTAAAAAACCAATTAAAATAGAATCCATATTTTAAAATCATGGATAACATTGGTATTTTTTTCATATGTTATATTGATTATTTATTGTGAATATTCCAAATATGAATACCAAAAGGCCATATTTTGTCTATAAAATATGTTATATCGATCATTATCAAAGTGAAACTGATAAATAACATATCACTATTTTGAAAATATTCATCATATAATTTCAACAAACACTTGATTATGGTTACCAATTATACAAAATAAATAACTCTACCTTGATTCCATGTACAGATATAGGATTGGATCGATATATTATGGATACAAAAAAAACAATAATGTATGATATTAATTCTTTTAATTTCTCAATATTTGTTGGATTATAATGAAAAAAGAGATAAAATACCTTAAAATAGATTATATGGAGTATATTTTCTTAATAATATTGTTTATTCAAATTCTGGGGGTGAATATAAAAAGATAAAATAATTATAATAATTTGGATGTGTACATGATGATCGATTATAATAACATGAGTGTGATTAATTCGATGAATATTCTACTTACACACACTATGATGTAATTTATAATTAAACACTATTTCAAATAAAAAGTATTGAGCATGAAATTATCAAGTAGGGAAATGTTTTATTGAACTAGTATGTGGTATATATTATGAAAAATCTATTATCCATAATGTCAATAATATATACAAATATCGAAACCAACATTTAAAGAACTCCAATAACCCGAGGTTTGTTTAAATTATTCTCTCTTAATATTTATTTATAACATATAATTGGTGAATTTTTTTAAATTACGATTTTTTTCCATTATTAACAATAAATGAAAAATTCTAGTTTTGGTATTTTTGTTATGAATGTTTATAAAATTAAGATATAATTTTTTATATAAAATGGGATAACATTTACCTCATTAATATTGGTAAAATAAATCAATTCACATCTCTAGATAGTTTATAAATTTAAAAAAAATATAAATTAGGGGACATATTTTAATAGGAATAATCTAATAGAAAATATATATTGAAGAATAGTATTAAATTTATATGGATGATATTTAATGAGAAGAATTTGTATTTAGATTTTAATAGTCTGATAAATTATTGGAATTTAGCAATATGTTATTCTTTGAGAAATATTTAAATGATATGTGTGATCAAAATACAATTCATTTTTCATTTTATATTCTTACATGCTCATAAAATCTAATGTATACATAAAGTTTTGGAATAAATATTTTATATTTATTTACTATATTTTTCATTATAGATTTCTGAATTTTTCTAATCTAATTAGTGGCAAATTTTATATCTCATAATACCAATTTATGTAAAAATATATTATATTTTTTAGATGCTTCATAAACCTATATCTAATAGCTCGAGAATTATTATGTTTTTTTCAATGAATGCATGTTTTTTAAGTGAATGTATTATTAATTATAATGTTTTTTATCATTAGTTTATATTCAATTATGTAATGAAAATAATGATGAGAGACACATGATAATTCCATAAAGGTGGTTTCATATGAGTAAACGTTCATGATGGTAACATTAATTTTATTATGGTTAGTATATCATGATGGAATGGCTTGTGTTACACAACAATGTTATCATTCAAACAATATAGAGGGACCATGAAATATATTTTAGGTTTTAATTGTATTCAATATTACATATTTTTTTAATTAAAATATTATTTAAATAATTAAAGGTAAGTCCCTAAGGGATTCATTAATAAATATAGGCTATTCAGGTATATTAATTTTTAAAAAATAAAAAATTATTTCTTTGACTATTATGATTTGTTATAGGATTTATGAGTACTAATAATGAACACCCAATGAAAAGGAACTATATTGAGTTGAATCCTATGATAATAGTTTTTTTAATATTTATAAATGAATAATTTTATTAAATATAATTTTTGAGAAACATTATTGATAATATTACCGGCTATGATAAATTCATTGATCCTGAGTTAATGACGAAAAAATGATTTATAGAAAATATGATATTGTTTAATTGTTTAAATTAATGTCATGTATTCTATTTATTCACTCTCTTATATATGAGATATTCTCTTCTCATGGTTTTAATATTTGTGAATATATTAATTCAGTAAACCTAAAATATATTAAAAAAACTATTTGAAAATAAACTAATGTTCCTGGATAAATATATTTTCTAGTAATTGCATAAAATTAGAATTTCATCTCACATGATTCAATAGTAATTATTTATAAAAAATTTAGATTTTCAGAATAAATAATAATGTTAAAAACAAAAAAAATACCCTTGATTTTTAATCATTACAAATCCATAAAAAAATATAATATGTTTTTATAAATTCGAAGAGAGCCAGAAAATAATAAAAAATGAAAATAAAACCAAACCCTACGAGGGGAACTAAAAGATATTTTTTGAACCAACATTGAATTTTACATAAAGAATTTAGTATCTGACCACCATTATTTAACGGGAAAATATTTTTTAATATAGTAATTTTCTATCTCCATATATATCTCATAATATAAATCTTACTCAAACTCTTCAATGATTTGAATTTTTACACATATAAAGGAAACTAAAATCCCCCAAATATCTCCATTGTATCCCACAATTATTGGAATAGTAGATATTATAATTTCTTAATATTATTCTAAAAATTTTATGCTCATTATCATTCGTCAGTTTCACTAACCATTTTAGAAATTATCATTTATCAACCTCAACTCCATTTATCAAGATCTAGTTCCTACATTACTAATTTTCAATATATAGAAGGAGTCAAATCCTAATGGGTTGATTAGTTTTATAGTTTTTGAGAACTAAAAAATTAAATTATACCCATTATAGATAGGGATAATAAATACAAATAATTGAAATGAAAATCATTTTTAATCCTTGAAATAATTTGAAGACATATTCTTCATATCCTAGGTAACGGAAAAAAAATGTGGGTGAGACCAATTTCTCATTAATGGTTATGTATAGAAGATGGTATCATTAATTCAAATGCATAATAAAAATGAAAATGTAAATAATTTAATAAAAATTCCACTAAAATAAAATTATTATCATAATATAATAAGGCATAAATAATATATCAAATTCAAAAAATGAATACAAACTCAATTTAACTATATACATGGAAATACAATCTATAAATACATAATATCATTATAAAAATAAATTGGATAGTAGTAGCCGAATTAATAATCAATGAAATTATTAATTAGTGGACATAAATTTCTAAAGAACACTATAATATGGACGTTAAAAACCATCCCAATAAGGATTAAATCTATAAATATAAACCCATTTTATTTGGCTAACTGATATATATCATTAGATATACTAATGAATAAATGTCCTATACAATTTTATCCCATCGTATTAACATGTTAAAATAATTCATTTTATATTAAATAATCAATTTATTTAGTGAATCAATATTCCTTATCAAAAAAATATCATTATTGTGCAATGAAACTAGATTTATCAATATTTTCCCTTTTAACCAAAAAAATTGTATACATCATCACTTGAATGATATAAGTTTTAAGAATTATATATATAACCATTATACAAATAAAATTTGAAAACAAAAAATTTAACATTAAAAAAATGAATAAATAGTTATTTCGGATAAAAAATTTAATGGGTATGTATATAAACAATGTAAATCGGAATTGGATAAAATTAACTAAAATGTCTCAATAAGATGGATGTTTATTTGAAATATCATACAATGATCAAAATGACATGTGATAATTAATCTATTAATAGAGTAATAAGATAAAATTTAAATCTCCAACGAACATGTTGAAATAAAAAAAATTATATTATCAAGAGTAATTATATTCATAATCATTGAATATCAAATATAATAAAATATTTAATATCACACAATAAAAAGAAAATGTGAATCGAAATTGTGTTACCACTTAGTAACTTCCACTCCAAATATCTTGGGATGAAATAATTCAAATTAAGACTTAAAGTAATGTGATTATTGTGGAATCATGATATTACAAGTAAAAGGGGAATTATATACACCATATAAAAAAATTTATGTTCATTACAATACAAAAAATATCAATGAATCGAAATTAAGATAGAGTCTCTTGCCTTGATTTTTCCATTTCATAGATGTTATTTATTATTTGAGGAAAGAATATTTTAATGATTTAATTTCATAAGAACCATTTCAAATTTTTTTTATTCCAATTATGTAACTTTTTTTCATTTTCGATACAATGACATAATCAATTAATCTTTTGTCGGTTATGTTGACAAAATTTGACATATGTGTCAAAAAGGATTCTATGGGTTGTCTAAGGGTCTAAGTGGTATTTATTTATATATAAATTAAATAATAATCATGACATAATGATTATATTTATAAATAAATTATTCAGTTATTAAGAATAGTTAAATATGTTTTTGATAAAATATATATATTCTTATAATGGAGATAGTAGCACATACGTATGCATGAGTAGCATTTCCAATTTCATAAATCATTATGGAAAAGAGTTATGTAATATTTTTACATTATAATATTATAATAATATATTTAATTCCATATTATTTATTATAAATAATAATTTTTGTGTTCTTATGAAATGTGAATCACATTGAATCATTAAGGTAGTTATCTACATGTATAATAACGACGTTCTAATCATTCATTGAGTGAAATGGTACGAAATAAAAATTATATATTATCATTTTTGAAGGATAATTATTTCATTTATAAAATAATTATTTCATTTATATAACATTAAATTATGACCATTATCTGCATTACCTTCTACGTAATTTGTTATAGAAAAATGAATCGCATCACTTTGTAATGCGGTAGTCCGCCATAGACTAGAGAAATGCAATATTATATCCTATAGAGTGGAAGTAAAAATGGTATACAATAAATGATTAATAAATATGTAAAATTATGTTATAAAAATAATATATATATAGACATTAGATTAATCATCAAACCCAACTATGAGAGGCGGAGATCGAAGTCATGTCACATTAGATTATGAGGCGGCAACCCACTATACATAGAAGAAACATTATCATTTCCCATGTAAGGAAATATGATGCAAAAATTGTAAATTCAATAAAAATAGTTTGATTTCATTAAATAATGAAGAGGTTTTTTCATATAATAATATGTGAAAACTGTATGAGGGTGCTAGAAGATGAAATAATACAAAAATTCATAGTTAAGAATTTGACATCTTCTCATACCAACTCATTAGGGTTATACCGACATTAATAAAATAATGGTTTTATAAAAATAAATGATTCATGAATTAGGGGATGGGATTTAGGATGTGACTTTTCTAGTATATTTATTACAAATAGGTATTTAATGAGTGAATAATAGAGGATAAGGGGTTTCTTATTATAATCCATTTGAGTGAAACAGTTGATTTTTTTTAAATTAAAGAGGTTAACCCATGTTTCTAAATTCAGAAAAGGTCCGAAATAGTTTATTATCAATTATTGTACATGATAATTACTAAATATGTCAATCCAATAGATTTTAGACATTTTTAGGTCATTTTACCCTTATCATTATTCTTTAACCCCCAGTATGACCGTTTTTTCCTTAATCGTGATGAACTGTTTATACTATTTTTACTATTAACAATGGAAAAATTATGTTGAACATATTAGATAATATAAATTATTTAAATTATAAATATTTAATCCATTTTTCCAAATTAAATTATTTTATGTTGAAATTTTTAAATTTATATTAATCCCTTGGGTTTGACATTAATTTGGGTTCTCAATGACAAAATGATCAGTAGTTGTTAATTTTTTTATGTCAAATTTCAATATGAAAATTATTAAATTTGAAAAAGAATTTAAATAATGGTTATATAATTTATCTAATGATACATTTTGATGAATTTCAAAAATAATTTGACATTATAAATAGTTTAAAAGAAGATGTAGTTTTCTATTAATTATATAGTATTTTTCAATATTGACCAAAAAATGAAAAAGTACAGAACAATAAACAAAATTCTACCAAATATATCTTTTATATGAACATTTAAAAAATTCATTTTATTATTTAAAATTAATTTTAGTAAAATATATTAAAATTATAAATTATTTTCTCAACGTGTGACTAAATCGTCTTTTGAATGATTACAATTTTTATTGAAAACATTTCATTCAAATTTAATTGATTATTATTTTATTTCTAAATAAAATATAACCCTAATTTTCAAATATTATTAAGTGAATTTTTTACCCCAAAATATTATTTTTGATGTTATATGTTTCCTGATTACATATATTTTTAATGTGTATTTTTGTTGAAACCCAATATAATGTGCAACACATGTTATGGAATGGATGTAATTTTTTAGAGAGAATCCTTCAAAATATCACAAGGAGATACAATCTTCCTTACTAAATAATTTTCAACATTTAGATTTTTTGGATATTATCTTCTAAAGTGAAGAGGTTTTTTCTCCTCCATAACATCCTTCGGTTCCCATATTACTTCCTGAAATTTATGATTTCCAAAAATAGCCTTTACTATAAGAGTCATCTGATTCAAAGATACAGGCTCTCATGTGTCAATAATTTTGATGGGTTATTCACAGTAAGATAGATCAGGTTCCAATTATTTTTCATCAAAGGATATCATATACACAAGGTTTGGAATGTCATTATTTGGAAATAAAATATGAAACATGTGATTCACATTTGAGATACATGGTGGTATTTTAAAACGATAATCGAAAGCTCTAATTCAGTTAAGGATTTCAAATTCTCTATTGTACCGAGGTATTGGTATCTTTTTTCATCTATCCTTATAATATTGCCCTATATAGATAATCTGAATAGTCCATGATCACCATCATGAAATTCCAAATATTCCATCTCCTTATGAATATAAATATTTTTAATATATTGAGCTGATTTATTGTGAGTCCAAATATCCATTAAAATTTTTATTTTCCCTTAAAAAATTTATAGTCATACTAGATTCTTATCACCAACATCCTCATAAAATAATAGATTATGAAATTTTATAAAATATAATATAAGACCCTTACTGTAAAAAATACATAATATTGAATTATGTTAATATTTCACATTGAGGATCTTTTCAACATAAGTGCTTTAGAGATTTAGGTCATAACTTATACATAACATATTTAATATTACAAGTACATACTTTAACTCATTATCCAAATTTTTCATATAACAAAAACCCATTACAGAAAATCATTATATCATTTCATGTTTTAATAGAATATCATTTCCTTGATCCTATCATTGACTGTATTCTTCTTTATGCCCTGTTAAAAAAATTCAAAACATGGCATGAGTATAAAAATCTTAGTAAGGGATACATAAAGAATGAAAAAAGCTATACAATAAATAACAAGAAAACCATAAATGCTTTTTTATAAAGTAATACATTTCACCTTTAATAAGTAGTAAAAACACATCATTGAATATATGCTCAATGCTAAAACTTTTTGTAACCAAATGATTATCACAATATCATAGAATGCAACAAATATCATATAATATTAATTTTAGACATAAACATACGTACGTGGAATAACCATACGGTCGACTTCTAAATATATCACTAAATTTAAATGACATAAGGAGGACTTCCATACCCAATGCATTGGAGGTTATAATGTAACCACCCTTCCTTTGTTTATTATGAAACCACTCAATATTTTTTTATCAAATAACAACTCATTAAATGTCCATTTTCCAATATAAAATTATGACACATAAAATTTTACATATATCAAAATTTCCCTTCTAACATTTCATTTTCAATCTTAAGAAATCATTTTAAGATATTCAAATAATAATTCCAATTTAAAAACCATTTTCAATACCAATAAATCCAGAAAGGGAACAAGTTATTTCTTTTACTTTTATAAACATTAAGGCTTATAGTGGAATCCAAATATCAAATAACTATTATGGCAGAGGATAGGTCATTGTCTCCGCAAATGATAAAAACATACCTTTTTTCATTTAGAAAAATGTAATACTGATAAAATATTCCCTTTGAATGAGAATAAATGTCAATGGTTTTATATATAATACATGAAAATGAAGTATGTGTATATTATTAAAACATTATACAATGAATGGAGATTGAGATGAAGTCCCTTAAAATAATTTGGCAGCCTAATGGCGTCACATTAAAATTCATAAAATGATTTGATGATAGAGAAAATGGTCTCTATTCATTAGAACGTAAAATGAAAAAAATAAAGATATATAAAAACATATCCGATATATATATAAATAAAATTTAAATACATAACATAAAAGAAGTTTGTGACTAAAAGAGGAGGGTGAAAGGTACCCATACCTTGAGTCTGACTTGTCTCATATGTTCCTTGTTCATCCAGAATGATAATCCTAATTTAATTAATTCTTTATTCAGAACATTTTTCATTTTTATTATTACTTTATATGACTTATTACCCTAACATAACAATTATTTAATTATTTGAGTTTATATTGGACTTTTTCTAATGTTCTGAAGTTTAGTAAAAAAATAAACATTTTATAATTACAAATTGGCCTTGTGATCAAAAGTAAATTATCACCAGAATGATTTTCATGATTCAGATATCATTTATATCAAATATATATAGTATATATGTATTTATAATAGTCCATAACATTTGGATATAATAAATGAAATGCACCATTTATGGGGACGCGAAGCCGTATGAATGCATGAATGCTACATTAATTTATGTTATATATTTAAGGGAATGAAAACTTAATGATACATCAATATATTATAATTCTAGTATGATATCATATATACGTTTATTATGTCCATCCTTTATACGTTCCATGTATGGCATGAATGAGGCATATCACTTTCAGGGGATGTAGTTCGCACTTATGAAGTGAAATTTTCTTATTCATACCATATGAAAAGCATAAAGGTATGTTTTAAATGAGAATAAAAGAATCATATTGATAAAATAAATATCATAAATATCATATATTATTACATTTCCATCATAATTTCTTCCATAAGATGTGGTAGGAGAAGACTGAACAATCAACTTTTCGTGAGACATTAGTTCATCGCCCACAAAAACAGTATGTTTTATACCCACTAGAAGGAGGTGTGTGTATGTGTAGTTACAATACATATCATAAAAACATCCTAGTATATTGATGATACTGGTGTTGTTATAAAATAATTGAATAAATATATTTTATAGGTTTGGATAAGGAAAATAAATGAACGAATCTTGAGAGAAGACATTTCTTCAAATCCGGAAACACCTTTTGATTTAAGCTAAAAGGACATCTTTATTTTATTATGCACAATGTATAGATTTTATAAAGAATATAGAGATGTTGGGAACTCAGTTTTGAAGATGATGGATGATCCAAAGGGGATTGAGAGGTGTTAGTAAGGTTTATAGGTAGTTAACTTTAATAATATGGAGGAGGGGTACTTTAAGAATGATTGGAAATATTTTTTATTATTAGTTGATTTTAAAATTCTAATTTAACAAAAGTGATATATTTATAATATAATATGAGGATGGGTTTAATCCAATATAAAAAAGAATTTTTGACATGTTTAGGTCAAAAAATTATCCTTATCTTTTTCGCGTTAAATCTTAGTAAACTAATTTATCTTTTAACATGTCTTCTTTTATATTCATAAAATATGGTAGCCATTGTTGCAATAAAATAAAAAGAATCCCAAAAAGGATCAATAATGAAAATTTTAAAATCATATATGTTAGTTACCAGAATCATATATTTTTAGGACAAATATGTCATTAAATAAAATATTAATTGATTAAAAAACTCATTTATTTAAATATTTAGACAATTAATATCATAAATTTTTAAGACTCCATAATAACTTGATTAATTTGAAAAAAAATTATTTATTGAAATATAAAAATTCATAATAATCACTAAATTTTATTAATGGCCTATAATATTTAAAAATATATTTATTTTTATAATTATAATATCATTTATTTAAATCTTTCATTAATATGGTAATCACTACATCGTCATAGTGTCGTAAATATTTTTAAAAAAAAATTAAAAATAAAATACTATGATGTAGAAAATATTGGTATATTTATAATTTCTATTTATAGTTGAATATACTAATTATATAACAGCATATAAATATTATTTTATTAAAATATACATGTTTATGTTATATTTTCCTTAACATTAAATTACAAGTCATTAAAAGTCATTTTCACACTCAAGTGGATACATGAGTTCCAAAAATAACCCCCAGGATGCCCATGGTCAAAGATATCTCCTCCAATAAGGTTTTAACATTTGTTAGGGTAATTTAATATTATTTTTATATTATTTTTTGCCTTTATTTATTAGATTTACGTTTTAAACATGTTAAGTAAAATATTTACTAAAGTTACTATTCATAATGTCTAAAAAATTGTACCTAATTAAATAAATTGGACATCCTATCTATAAATATGGAATCCATTTTCCCAATTTAAAAACAAAAAATATTAGGAAATTAATTTAAAACTGATTCCCGTGGTCCAAACTGAAAAACATGTTTTTAAGAAGTAATAACTATCAGAAGATTGAAACGTGTTTATGTCAAATTTAAAATTGAAATTACATCCAATAAAAAAAATTGGATTAAATGATAAATATTTAATCTAAATAATTTTTAAAACCATTTAAAATGAAAATATAATCATATAAATAAATTATATTAAAATAAAATTTTGACTTAAAATACAATATTATATATTATTCCTTAAAAAATATCTTTATCAGAAAAATACCACAAATTTACCCAAAAAAATATTAATGTCCCACTTCTAAAGAATATGTTTATATTGTAAAATGGAACATATAAAAGTTACCAAAACTATATTTAAAATGGTTTCTCCATCAACTGGCTATAAATAGACATTTTAATAATTATTGGAGTATTTAATGCTTAAAATATGTTTCATTCTTATTTAATGCCTCTGAAATTTTCTGGATAAATTTTATGAAATTTAAAAAACACGTGTAATCATAATTAATATAATTATGTTCATTCCAAAAAATAAAATGAAAATGCATTAACACCTATTTAAAATAATAATATTGTTATATTATTTTCCAGTATAACTCAAAGTTGTGTGCAACATATGAGTTAGAAGAAACTAGTTGTTTTTTGTTGATTGCGATATTGATGAAAGTTTCCTCTTTAACATAAAATTATAATCTTATTCATTATTACTAATTTAAATGAAAAAGTAATATTCTTTAAATACCTGTGTTGTTACATCCTTCCTCCATTTTTGAAATTGCATCATCGCCATTTTAAAATTGGGATTTGCAATTTCATTGAAAGTCCCACATTTGGAAAAGTGAAAATAAAACAATCAAATTAAAATTATGAAAGGGAAGTACAAATGTCACCCGAGATAACACATACTATGATTCCATGTAAGAAAGCATGGATATAGAAGATAAACTAACTCTCACATATTAAAATAGAGTGATAGAGAACTTGATCATAGAAATATAACCCCCACAATACCATACATTTCATGTTGGTTAATAGTATAATGAAAAAACCAAGTGTATAACTTTTTTTGATTCAATATCTTTATTGTGGAATTATGATTTTTTTTCTACCTAGACTAAGATCATAAGGAAATATACTTACATGAAAAGTAGAGTTTGAATTTTTAATAAACATTCTACCACAAACTCATATTTTCTTTAAATAATGAGTATTCATGATTACATGGTCACATATAAAGTTATATAATCAACTTATAGAGAATAAAATAATACAATAAAATGAACTATATATTTCCCATTTCTTTATGAATTATCCAAAACCAAATAGTTTATATGAGAAAAGATAATCCTCAAAAACAATAATACAATATAAATAGAAATACTACCCTTAAATTCCCAAATATGACAAATAATACCCTAATTTCAACAAATACCACTCAATAAAGAACTATATTTAAGATTATTAAAATTTATCCAAACTATGATTTAAACCCAAACAACAAAAGCATTTAGTCACATAGTCTTCCATAGTAAATATTTGAATTTATCACAAAATCCCATTGACTACACTTAAAGTCTCATACTAAAGTGTAATTTACCTAATAACATATTCTATATGATAGGTTAATAATATCCATAAATAACTCAAATATCCATATGTCCAAAATAAAAACATAGATTCATCCGAAATTAAATTTCAACAATTAATCCACAAACAAGATCTCATGGTAGTCTATTTTCCTTAAGAATATAGTATTCCCAAAAGAGAAAATGTCTTCAAAAATAACCATTATCACTAAATCCCAAAATCATGTTTTTATATTAAATATATATATATGATAAAACATATGTTCCAAAAATAAAAATATTTTTGATCCTTTGAATATTTTAAACAAAAAAAATTAAGTCATACTATCTAGGGACTTCATGTAGTCCAGTGGTAGAAGATAAATCCCAATCACACATTGGTTGTGGGTTCGATTCCCACAGCACTGTCCGACATGAAGGGATGCCACATAGTCTGCGAGCTTTCATTTTTCAGAAACTATATAATTTTATAACATTTCAAAAAATGAGTTAAATTCTTAAAAAAATAACCATAAAATATTTTATCCACAAATGTTATCTCATACCTTTAATTTCCATCCTAATATATAATAACCTTTAATTGTCTCAAATTCAAGAATCATATAAACCCAAATAGTTCCTTGTAACTATATCCACAAAAGAAAATTTAATTCTTCTTTTAATGAAATTTTCATATATCAAACATTAGGTTTACACATACTATAAAAAGTCATCCAAAGTAATGTTATCATTAATACATTTAAAAATATCATCATCTATATTTCCGGCATAACTCCTCAATTCCTAAAATATAGACATCTTAATCATCAAACATTATTCATGATCCTTTATCCATTTTTTATATATTATTAATTTATAATACATTACAAAAAACAAAATCATTCATTGTGACCTAATATTTCAGTAATATCAATACATGAGCTATGAAATAATCCATACCTTTCATAGTTCATTTTCGGTTTCCTCGTCTTCAATTGGAATGGAATTGGGAATAGGTAAATGTAAAATTATATGATATTACCAATTCAACTCCAGATATTTATTCGTAGGATATCTATTTGTATAATGACCACTCACACCACATTTAAAACATTAAATTGACCCTTTGTAGGTAACTTCATTCCCATTCCAGGAGTCAACTGGATGCTTCTTTTTTCTGGGCAGGTTATTGCTTTATGACCTTCATTACCACATCTAAAATATCTTATCATCCCTTTGATGATTTTTCCTAGATTTTTCATTCCTCATACTAGACCCATTGGGTTTTTAATAAAATTTCCTTTATGATCATTACCTAAACATCTATTGGGATTCATTTCTCGAATATATGATTCCTCAGAAAAATCACAATGGTTCAAGTGGTCAATAATGACTACATATAGTTCTCTGAGAATAACCACAAGATTTATCATTTATGCTCCCATTTTATTCTGTTTCCCATTTTGAAAACCAACACATTTTTCTTCACATCCATTTTTTAATTCAGTGCCTGCTAGATCCATCAATTTACTAAAACCAATATGTTTTGTGTGAGTATATCAGTAAAATCACTATATATTATCTTGTGATATGGGTAAACACTATGATATTCTTATTCATGATAAATTAAAATCATTTGATTTATATTAAATAATGAAAAATCTTACTAATATTCTAACTATTATGGTTATGTCACTCATTCTTAAATAACACCCTAACATTTAAGTTATCTAAAAAAACCTCTAATACAAACTATATGGTCCCAACCATAAACATTACATAATATTGAAACAAGGTAACAATTAAAATTGGGGATATTTTCATGTTTAGAGATTTAGATAATAGGGTCATAATTTATAAATAAACTCATTAATATTACTAGAAGACACTTCAACTCGCTATCCATTTTTTTATAAAACAAAAACTCGTTAAAATAAAACCTAACATCATTTCATGTTTTTAGAAAATAACTTTCACTTTATCCCATCCCTAAATATATTCTACATTATGTACTATGAAAACCATTTCCAAAATTGGGATGAGCCTAAAAATATCATTAAGGTATACCAAAAGAATAAAATCCGTTAGTCTTTAAATAACATGAAAACCTTCAATAATTTACTATAAAGTAATATTTTTACCTTCAAAAAGCAGTAAAAATACATCACTAAATCTAATATCATTTCATACCCTTTATTTAACCAAAATATTACCACAATCCCATATAATGAAATATATATCATATAATGTTATCTTGGGACATAAACATATATAAATGGAATAACCATATGATCGACTACCACACATATCACTAAATGGAATAGCTCTATGGATGACTTCCATACCCAATGCATTGGTGGTTATAACATAACCAACGATCCTTGGTTTATCAGGGAACCACCCATTAATTGATTTATCATGTAATCACCCATCAAATTTCCATGTTATGATATATAATCAAAACAAATAAAATATTTCAAATATCAACATTTCACAAAAAACAGTTAATTTTCAATCACAATAAATCATTTCATGATATTGAAATAATAAATCCATTTCAAAAACCATTATAAATACAAAATCTAAAAAAGTTAATAAAGTATTGATTTTCCTATTAAATCATTATTCCTTATAGAGGATGACAAAAATCAAACAACTATTATGGTGGCGGAGAGGTCATTGTCGCTGCCAACATTAAAAGTAGTCCTATTTTCATATAGAAAAATTATTCATAGATAATATATTACCTTTGAATTAATGTAAATGTAAAAGGGGTTTATTGTACCCCATGTAAAAGAATTTGGTGTATATTATCAAAATATTCACCAATAAAAAGAAATTGAGACGAATCCTTTTTTGAAAATTCAACAACCTAATGACTACACATTAATATTCCGAAATTGATTTAATGAGAGAGAAAAGGGTATCTCTTAACTTGTATATAAAATGGATATAAAAAATGATATATAAAAACATAACCCAAAATAATAAAACATAAATTAAAATGCATATAATATAATAAGTCTTTAACTAATATAGCAGGGTGAAAGGTTCCCTTACGTCAAATCTGAAATGTCTCGTATGTTCCTTGTTCATAATAAATAACAAACATATGTTGAATTCTACCTTCTTTAGAACCTTTTTCAATTTTATTTTTCCTTTTAAATCATTTATTACCTTGCAATAACAATTAGTTAATTATTTGAGTTCATATCGGACATTTTTCCAATGTTCAGAACATGAGTAAAAAATGAACGTGTTATAATTACAAATTTTCCATTTGGTCAAAATTAAATTATCTACATAATTATATTAGTGATTTAGATAACTTATATATCTTATATATCTATTAAATATGTATTTAGAATATTCCATATCATTTGGATATACTAAATGAAATGCACTGTTCATGGATAATTTAAGCTATATGTACACATGAACGCTACTTCTATTTAATTTTCATATTTAATATAATGAAAACATAATTATACATATTAATATTATAATTCTTGTATAATATCATATGTAATTTCATTAACTCCATCTTTTATAGGTTCTATTTTTGGCATGAACGTGTCATATCACTTTTAGGTGTGGTACTCTTCATTTCCTCAAATGAAATTATCGTATTTATTCAACTAGAGAATAATTAAGCTATGTTATAAATGATAATTACAAGAATCATGAGATAAAATAAATATCATAAATATCATAAATAATTATAGTACCATAATTATTTACTAAATAAGATGTGGTATGATATTATTGAACAGTCATCATTTCGTCAGGTAGTAGTTATCCATCCGTAGAAACAGTATGTTATATAGTAATTAGACAAAGGTGTGTGTAAGTGTAGTTAGAATAACTCCCATAAAAACAACCTATTATTTTAAATATAGTGGTTTGTTATGAAATAGTGGAATAAATTGAGTGTATTGGGTTGGATAAGGATTATAAATTGAAGAATCTTGAGAGAAGACATTACATCAAATCAGGTAACACTTTTTGATTTAAACAAAAAGGCCTTATTTAATTGCCTCCATCCCGTTGTAAGGCTTCTACGAGTAAGAAATAGATTATGAGAGCTTATTTGGGTAGAGTTTGGATTATCCACGTGGGGATTGAGTGGTGTTACTAAGGGTTAGAGGAGGTGTCCTTTTATAATATGGAGGAGGGGTACTTTAGGAGAGTTTAAAAATATTGTTTTATTATCAATAGATTTTTGAATTTCAATAACACCAAAGTGATATATTTCAAATTTACGATGAATATGGCTTGATATACTCTAATCCAGTGGATTTTAGATTGGTATAGGTAATAAAATTTACCTTATTTTTAACATTAACCCTTAGCAAACTAATATAATTTTAACCATTTATTCTTGAATATTAATAATATATGGTTACCATAGTTACAATAAAATTATAAGAGACCCAAAAATTGATAATCAATGAAAATTTTAACATCAGATATATAATTTTCTTGAATTTTATATTTTTAGGACAATTATCTCATTTAATAATATATTAATTGATTTAAAAACTCATTTATGTCATTTTTATATTGTTCATATAATGACTTTTGGAAAACCCAACAAAACATGATTCATTTGAAATAATACTATTAATTTAATGAAAACAAGTCATAAAAAACCTTAAAATTCGTGGATGGCATAAAATGTTGAAAAATAAATTTATTTTATTATTTATAATATCATTTATTTAAATCATTCATAAATAAGGTAATCACTACGTCAAATTTTTTCCAAAATAAAATTATTTATTTGATATCTAAAAAGTATAAAAAAATTCCACGATTTAGGAAATATATTTATCTTTATAATTATCATTTATAGTTGAATTGATACTATGTATTGGGTCTTCAAATGCAAGATCCTTCCCATGTATGGCTTCGATGATGTTTTCATTTATTATGTTAAGTCTATTTTGAGATCAGCTCACATTCCAATTATAATCATTGAATCCATTGAAGGTTACTTTGACTATTAAAGAGGGTTTAGGTAGGGTGATCCTTTATCAGTGGTCATTTTCTATATTGCCTAGGACTACCGTGGTAGGTTCATTTCTATCATGGTTAGCAATGGAATGTTGAAGTTGATTCATGCTGCAAGAGGGTTGGTTGCGCCATCACATCCCCTATACATTTATGACATTATTCTATTCACTCAAGGGGATAGGGGAAATATATAAAACATCAAGAGAGCCCTTTTTCAATATGATATGGTACTGGGACGAGATATTAGTTATATAAATTCATTTGTATACTTTGGAAGAAAATTCCAATCTACGAAGTATTCTGATATCATCAGAGAGGTGGGTATTCGTGAGGGACCTCTCACCATAATTTACGTGGGGGTGACAATGTTTTGGGTTAGACCAATGTTTTTTTATTTCTCTATCATTTTAGTTATGATTCGAAGGAAACATTTATCCTAGATGTGTAAATATTTATCAATGGCTGGTAAAGTGTGTTTGTGACATCTATTATTATCTCAAATGTTGTTTACGGATTCATGGTTTAGAAGTGGATGATTTCTTTAATAAAGAAAATCAAGGTCTCTATGAAGAATTACATTTGGAGTGGTTGTATCATTTAAAATGGGATTGCAATATTCCCATGGAATTCAGTGTGAATTCCTTATGAGGATGTGGGCTTGGGTATCAAGAACATGGGTAGTTTCAATGAATCTCTGTATGTAGGATTTATATAGTGGCTTGGGAACACACAATCTGGGGATCTATCTTTTCATAGATCCAGATTTATACAAAGACTCAAATAATAAAACCTCAATTATTTCAACTTATCTATTTAGCCATCTATTAGGAACATCTTTTCCAAAAATCATACAAACTGTTTCTCGATATCTCAAAGGAAACATCCCTTCATTTTTGGAAATGCAATTGGACTGAAAGACAATTTGAAGACTTGTCTCTTGGCGTAACTACATCCTGGATTTTGACATGTCAATCAAACATAATTTTGGTTGTATTGAAGGACTTATAAATTAGGCAATTTCTATTATAAGGATGTACTTATTCTCTTGCAAGGGAACTTATGGTCATGGGATCCATCTTCTAATGTGATCCTCTCCTTTAAAGGATTTTATAATCACTTGGTTAGCAATGTTCATAGTCTTTAGTGGATGGGTAAACTGTATAAGGGCTTCCTCAAACCCTATTGGGCCACTTTTTCTTGGATATTAGGGCACAAGATGCTTCTAATGGATGATTACCTCAAAAAATGTGTTATATGGCTCTCCTCATTGTGTGTCCTATGTCACCAAAATAGTGAAGACAATGAAAATCTCTTACTCATATGCTTGGTGGCTTCAGCAATATGGGAGGCTATGTCTAGCATCATTGAAGTAAACCTACCACGGGGTAACTAGATTATTGAATTTATGATGAGTTGGCTTGATCTTAATCTCTCAAAACAACTTCTTTTTTTAATTATCACTACAACAGAAGAGATCAGATCTCTTATCTGGTATTCTAGGAATTGTTTCATTCATGAGTAGAATGCCTTCTATGTAGGTTCTTTTTATTTCTGTAATCCTCACTACAGTCCCTGAGGTTATCATCGATAGAGGAAAATCCTATGGGAACTCCATTCACAACCTATCATTCCTCACTCGGGTGGGTGTGAAGGGAAATTTTCCTTTACCTCTTAGAAATATTGAAGTGTTATGGAAATTCCCTATTCATGTTTGGATCAAGATATACTCAGATGGAGCTTCATGATGTAATCCGGGTGATTCAGGTTTTGGTGCGCTTTTTAGGGATCCTAAATCGTGTGTTATTAGATTCCTTTATGATTTGTATGGATTTTACTATGATCCTGAAATAGTGATCTGTGGAGTTATTGAAAAAGTTGAATATACTTATAGAAGGGGTTGGAATAAGTTATGGATTTAATGTGATTCCACGCAAGTGGTGTTAACTCTTAGGATATGTTCTCTTCATCTCTGGTGAAAGCTGACTAATCGATGGACAAAATGCATAGATCTCCTTTATTCATTGGAGAGAATTGTTACCCTTGTCAATAGAGAATAAAATGTGTTGGTAGAGTATCTTTCTATCAAAGGTGTTAATATCTCTAATTTTCATTTGGAAGATAATGTGCCAAGTGATCTTATTCCCATCATGTGGAAGAATTAATGTAAATTTTCAACTTTTATACTAATGAATGCTTTTATTATCTAATAATGAGATCTTGATTTATTGGGAATGGTCTTAGCCTACCATTATAAAAAATTATATTTGGTGATATCACTTATATATCCCCATGTAAAAATGTTTTAATAAAATTTAAATGTTTAGGTTATATTTTCCTTAACATTAAATAAATAGTAATTAAATGTCATTTTCACACACAAGTGAATCCATGTGGACCTTAAATCAACATAAGGATGCCCATTATCATACACATATGATTAAACTGGTTTATGACTTGAGTTATGGTAATTTAATTTTATTATAATATTATTTTTACCATAATTTACCAGATTTACCCTTTAACATTGGTAAATAAAATAATAAGTGAAGTTATTATTCATAATCTATAAAATTAAAGGTGCATATTTTAATAACTTAAACATTATAATTCAAAATACATAATCCATTTTTCTAAATTCAATACATAGAAGTTGTAGAAAATAATTTAAAATTAATTCCTGTAATCAAAACCAATAAATCTTGTTTTTAAGAAGTAAAAGCTACATAATGATTGACATGTGTTGATGTCCAATTTGAAAGTGAAATTACTTTAAATGACCAAAAATCTACTAAATAATAAAAATATAATCTGATTAAACATTACTACTATTAAAAAACAATATAATCATATTAATAAATTAGTTGAAAAGGCAGTTTGAACTTAAAATGCAGTTTTTCACTATTCATTTAAAAATGAAATTTATTAGAAAAATACCAAAAAACTTCCTAAAGTAAATTTTTTTGTCCCTCATCTAAGGAAGAAGTTTATTTTGTCAAATTTAATATATATATGTGAAAAAAACAAGATTTAAAAAGTAGTCTCCATTAAAAGAGGAAAATCAAACTTTTAAAGAATATTAGAGTATTTAATTCTTTAAATCAGATTCATTCTTATTTTAAGGCTCTAATATTTATTGGAAAAATTTAATGAAATTTAAAAAAGAAATAAAATAATATCATAGTTTTTTTTATTGATTCCCAACAATAGAATAGTTATGTGTTAACTACCATTTAAAATAATAATAATATTATATTATTTTTTGGTATAACTCAAAGTTGTGTGCCTTATAAGATTTCAATGAAACCCATTGTTGTGTGTTGAGTACTCTATCAAACAAAGTTTACTGTTTAAAATAAATTAATATCTTATTGATAAATATAAATATATATGAAAAATTATTATTCCTTAAATACCTGAGTTGTTAAATATAATGCTTCATACAACACAATTTTAATACCTGAATGTAATATATAGAAATAATAAAAATCTAATAATAGGAAATATGTGTCCCACATACCGTAAATATAATGTGATAATGACCTAAACATTTATTGAATTATATTAATAGTAATTTAGGACTATCCATAAATATATGGATTGTAGGAATTGCTTAAATGATGTTCAATATCATCATCCATCTGATGACTCTTCTAGAATATTGATGTAATATTTTAATCATATTCAGACATGATTGAAAGATGTGTTCCATGAAATCTTGAAACATCAGTAATATAGATAATTGAGATAATTTAATGTGGTAAATCATCACCAATATAATGTAAATTAATAGACAGGGTTTGGAAATCAATGATAACAAATATCGCACCGTTCTTCATCAGATTATTTGATCGTCTTATGAATAATTCTATATTAATTTCATCCCATTAAGAGATATCATTATGAAGAGGTTTTTTGACATGACTATGAAAATTCATCACTAAATTAACATGTTGAAAGACCATAATCTATGACACATAATATGTAATTTCCCATGTAACACCCTCTATTTCAGTTATATAATCATTTTTTATTTATTTAAAGAATATTTAGTGACTAGTAAATGTTTAAAGATGTTCATATGTAATTTTATATGTATATTCATATTTTAAATTGGTGAAAACTATCGTCACAATTAGAAGAAATCATTAAACATCACCAAAGAAACCATGTAATAGAAAATTTAGTTATTGGATAGGATCAAAATTAAGAGCACGATTTAAAAAACCAATGGAGATGACTAGTAGAAAACATGAAAAGCTGGATAGAGAAAAATATAGCTGTTAGTTAATAGTTTCTCTAACTGGGTTATTGAATCATGTGTATTTTTTGAGGTAGTGGATCGTGCATTGTTAATGCATGGTTTTCCAATTCGTGCACTATAAAAAACTTTAGATCTTCAAATCATGGATAAATCATTATTTTCCTAAATAATCCCTCATTTCCACTAGAGAAACATAACCTAAATTTAGATTCCTCTTCTTGATCTATATACCATTCATCATAATATGATAGCAAAGCCTAGGCCAATCTGTGTGTGTGTGTGTCCCAGATTATTCAATATGTGTGTGTTCACTCTAATATTCACTATACATCTTCATCTTCCCTCTCTTGTAATAATATATATTACAAATTGATGAAATATTTATGTTATTTTATGTCTGTAATGATAAAGTATAATTATTTTTGTTGATGGTATCAAGATCTAATAATATTATTAAGATCATCAAGTTGAGGTTTTGATGGTTTGTATTTATTTTTTTCACTAATTTTTTAGAGGATGGTGGCTCCTATATTGAATACATTTTATTATTACATCAATGATTGGATTTAAAATAAATTAGTTTCTAGTAATTGAGTGTAAAATTGGTGTGTTTTTCTTGGGGGAAACACTATTTAGTGATGGTTTTTTGAAATGGTATAAATTTGATATTTCAGTGGAAAACATTTTTATATAAATTTTAGATTGACGATTTTAATATTATGTTTTTTTATTTGGAATCATGTAAAATGTTTGTGTTTCTTCTGGAATAAATGATATTAATTATTGAGATGGTTTGTCATATTTTTTAGAATACATGGTTGGTGTGAGTTCATTTTCATTAATTTGACAGTGTTGAAGGGCAATGTTCCACTAGGGAACATAGTATTTTTAAATTTCTTATGACTTTGTATATAAACAAGAAACGTCTCACGGGTAATGTACATTGACCTGGACATTAATATGCAGTTTCATGGTATTTATGTGAGAAATATATTGGAAACTTTTTCAATATTTTTTTATTTCTTTCTATATAAAACAATATTTTATTCAAAAGTGGTTTGTATTTGTTTAAAAATTATTCAAATTACTTTTTATATATTTTAAATAAATGTGATAACATGTTCTTTTCCTAGTGGTGTTAGCTTGGAACTCAATGGGGAAATAATTCTGAGTTTAAACTCGATCACTTTTAGGGAAATTTTTTGTGATTTTAGATATAATATTTTTTTACATTGGTAATGGAATTGACTCATATTTATTGTATATTTTTATTGATTTATTGATTTTTTCTTATCAAGATAGATCTTAGAGCATTTCATGAGTTTCATAATTGGTTACATTAGTTTCTCTATGATCTATTGGTTTTTGTTTCTTGTTTTAACTATGATTATTTTATTTGTTTGTTCACTCATTGAATTTTGTTTCTTTATACTCCTACATCATATAGTTTTTTTTGTTTCACCTGTAGTTTGGGTGATTTTTTCAAAGGATAAAATTTCTTCCAATTGTTTATAAATAAATTTGAATTTATTGGACGACTTTGCAGTTGTGGTTATGTAATCTATGGCATAATAGCACCTCATCCTCATCCCATGCCAAATGGGTGAGGGATGAGATATTACAATTATTATCAGTATATATAGTCATTGAGTTGGAAATTTATAATTTTTAGTCCATATTTTGAGATGGTATAACTGTGTATGATCGTTGAAACATGAAATATGTAACATAAAAATTCGTATCTAAAATAATTTTGTTGACCTTCACAGTCCCAGTGAGTTTCAGTACATGAGTTATTTGAGACCCAACTAGGAGTTGTAATCTAATCTTCATGAGTTTTTACAGAAAGAAGAATAATTAATGAAATAATATAAACAACATCCCAAAATAAGTGAATAACTTCCTTTTGATTATTCATTAATTCTATTTTGAATATTACTTAATTGTTGAATATATTTGAAAATTTATTGATTTTAAAAGCATATTGGAATTCAAAAAAATGTTTTCAAAATAGATTTTGTTGACCTCTGAAATTTCATGTTGTCATATATGTGATGTGGAAAATATAAAATTTAAAAAAAATATTTTCATTAGAGTTATACTAAATATAATTTCTCAAATTGATTCTGGGAAGGTCAAGGTGAAGGAATTTATAAAACTAACTAGAATGGGATGCGGATAATGTTTCCACGCATGAGCCGTAGGTGAAACAATATTTGTTGCATAGTGTTGATCAATATTATTAATCCACTGAAATATGGAATTGAGATGATTATCCATGATATTTGGACCATTTATTTTACTTCCAAAATCATAATCCACCTAGATTTTGGTGAGATTCATAACCAAAAAAACAATAGTTGAGGTTTAATTAGATGAGCTTAACATTAAATTACATTAAAACATTAACTGAGAAGAAGGTAAATTTTGAAATGTATATGATAGAGGATATAGAATGCTAATTCATGGATTTAGTAGGTCATGTTAAATTAAATCAATGTATTTTAAGGTATAATTTTTAATAATTTCTCACAAAAAATCAATCTTCACAGATTCAGAATTTATATATCAATAGAATACATCATTTTGAAGCTATATAATCTCTCATTGAAATATTATGTGGTGATATTTTTTAATTTAAGTAGCATTTGACCGGATGTTTCGAAATATGTTTCATTGATGGTAATCATTTTTTAATCTGGGTTGTAGATAAAGAATAACTATATAATTTTCATTATTTATAATCCTAATAAATAAAATATTTTTTATATATTGATGATACAATAAAGGTATATATTAGACAATATTGTTGGAGTATGAATGTTGAAATCTATGGGAACTAGTTGGAACACTAATTATGTAAATAACATGAAGAGGAAACCAATTTTCATGGTGGGGGTAAAACTCGAAATCATATAGTGGGATCAATGAATCTACATCCTAAACTAAAGAGTAATACATGATTCATAGAATGTTATTATTTTTTATAGAAATAAATTACAAAGTATGGAATAACCAAGGGAATATCAGAATTGCAACCGGTTTGGAAATATTCAAAGCTATTGTAATAGTTCTCTAATGTGGGGTGATAGGGAAGTATCTCATTATTAAATGTAATCGTAGGATTCAACATGAATAGTTTAATAGGTTAATTCTCATTAGTAGAACTGAGATGTCAATAATGATTCTAGGAATACAATGAAACCTCAACTAGTGAAATCTCAATAGGATCTAATAGATCATTGTGCAATGTGTATGAAATCAAATAGAATAGAGTAAATATTCATTGGACGGTTCGTTTGGACCATTAATTTTGATGGTTATGCTTATTTTTAATTCTAACATTACGTATTATTTTTTATGAAGCTAAATCCGATGAATTTATTACATATCGATTTTTTGACCTTCTTTGTTTTCATGTTAGATGACACCTTCTGTAATTAAACATCGAACTATGATTGGACAATGTGAATGATGTTCTGTTATATGAAAATAATGTTCTATAATTATTTATGGGGATGATTTTTTTTGGATTAATTTATACTCAATATGGATTTCTTTGAATTAATCCTATATATGGATTGTTGATAATATTCATTATTCATATCGTTTATTATACTTAAATGGTTTGGTTTGAATTTGATGATGGCATGAAGAATGTTTTTATTAGAGATTGAAATGTTAATGCTTGTGGACCATGATTTCAAGAACTAGTTGTTGGAACCAACAAATAATAGTTTGTAGCCTTGACATTGGTACATGTGGATGGGATCAGCAATAGGGGATTTCAAATGATAATTAACTAGTTTTCTGATGTTATTCTAGATAACTACATAAGGATTCCACACAGAAGATTAGAGGTGTTTATGACTGATATCATACAAGGTACTAGTCCTATATCAATTAAATTTTATCTTATGGAAGCACTAGAATTAATTGAAATATATGTATAGTTGGAAGTGTTGGAAATCAAAGGGTTTATCTGGCCTTATACGTCTACATATGAATCATAAATTCATTTTCTGAAAAAAGGAATATGTAATTATAAGTCTTTATATGAACTAATATATGATCAATAATGTGATGATAATTAATAGGTATCCTATTCAACACATTGATACCCTATTTAATCAATTATGGGAATCCTAGTGGTTCTGTAATAATTAACTTCCAGTCCGGATACCGAAAGAAATTATTTGGACAATGGTTATTAGGAAGACTACTTAAGTGGTCATCTTCTATATTCCAAACCTTCAACATGTGATTTTTAATAAATGATGTGTGATTCCATTTCCATGTTATCATTTATAAACTTGATTTTTTTATAGAGAAGAGGTAAATGTTTTTATCTATTGGAAAATACCAAATAATATCTTTTAGATATGTTGTTTCCTTATAATATCTAGTTACTATCAATGTTTTGCTGGGTGATTTTCCATGATTAGAAATAAAAATGAAATCGTTTACAAGGAAAAAAATTTTAATTACAATTTAATGGAGAATTTTAGAAATATTATCTTTTTCACATTGTTAACCATACATCAGCTCAAGTCATTATATCTCTAGAATTAGGTAAAGGTTATGTGGTGTATTGTTATTATTTAGGATCCATTTTGCAGTGTATTCTCATCAAGGGAGATCATATTTTCTATTACAATTCATCAAATCTATGTTTTAAATAAATGAACATCCAAAAAATTTATTTGGAAATAGGAACAAAAGTCCATGGTTTGAGAAAAGGATCCACTACCACTTTGGTGTGAAATATATTATTCTTACAAATCATAAGATCTTGAAACACATTTTATCAGAATGAGATTAGATTCAAATACAAATAATATATATTGATTATCAGAAAATATTTTAAATAGAAATTATTTATAAAAAATGTAAGGTAAATTCGGTAGTAGATTCAATAAAAAGAAATCCATATATTTAATTGGAAAAAGTGGCCTCATATCAATTGTTGAAAATGTTTTTGATAGCCAAAATGAACCATTGTTATTGATATTGAGGTACTATTGTAGTTTTATTTTCAATTTCATTCAGTACTTATTTTCTAGAGAAGAATATAGGCTCAAATAAAAAATTGTGAGAATGTTTCCATATGATCAAAATTCAATAGTGGATAGATGATTGATGGATGAAACAAATATAGTAGATCATTACTGAAATTTTGAGTTCATATAGTCAATCCATTGGGATTTTAGAATTACAACCCTCATGCTTATCACTATTCAAATAGGATGTTCATCCTACAATATAAAATATGTATAAGTAATTAAAAGTATGATTCTATTGGGCGAGCATGATAAGAATGGTGTCCATGTTTTTCTTGAGATTGCTCACCTATCAGCTGGTTAAGGAAGAGCACCATCGGCCAACAGGTATGTCGTGTTATTAACTTATTCATTTATGGAAATTTGAGTAGATAAGAATTCATTTTGTGATAGCTCACCCAAGTATGTTTCAAAAAAATTATGTCATATGTGTAATTGAGGATAGAATTTCAACATCCACACATTTTATCTGTATTCGTGAATATCATATGGTGGAAGACATTTCTAAAATCAATATCAGATAAGTTTGTAAATAGGGATGGTGTTATTAAATTAATTTTATTGTATAGACACCCAAAGGTCAAGTATTTTTTATAGAAGTACATACAACAAACACCAGGGAATCATTTTACAATGATATTGGAGTGTTATCCTCAAATGGATGGAAAATAACATTCGATGATAGGAATGAGGTACTACATGACTACGTCGTATGTAATGGATTTTGGTATTTTTTGGGATGTTAAAATTCCATTATTTGAGTTATTGTACAACAATAGTTAGTACGACAGAATATTTATGGCTCTATTTGAAGCATCGTATTTTCATTCTTATCACTATCCACTTTAGTGCATGGAAATAGGTGGGACATCACTAGTTGGACCAAACCATGTTCAAAGGACAATGCATATGATTTAGTGTATCAAGAATAGAATCAAAATTGGGTAGAGGCAACATAAATCGTATTTTGATCATCATCATGGGTGATTGGTAATTTTTTAGTGCTAAGGTATTATTCATAATAACTATAAGAATTATTAAATAATTATTTTGTGAATCAAGTCATTTTATCTACATTATACATAGTCCTTCATGAGAAGATTGAATAGTTTGGAGATATCTCATATCAGTTTTATTTTTCAAAATTTTACAATTTAGTGCAGAACATGTTTAATGTATGTCAATTGAAATTGTATCAACCAAATCCTGACCTTGTCATTCGACGAGTCCTGTTATCCTAAAGATGGAAAATATGTTATTTCATGGGATATTTTAAATTATGTATGTGAAAGAGAAGGTCTTGCATTAGAAAATAATTGGTTTACTATAGCTTTTATGGAAACATGTTGAGATTAATGTTGAACATGTGTATATGGGGATGAAATGGTTGAGAAATGACTTAAACTCTTTCATGAAAATGGTATATTTCAACATTCTGGGGATATTTGGGAGAATGTATCTCCCTTGGATTCGTGTTTATGAAACACTGTTTTCTATTTAAATATATTATGTTATTGTTTAATTGTTTTCGGGGTTTCAAGAATTTTAATATGTTTTTAGAATTTTCTAGTGGTGCATGGTTTGAGAATAGTTTGTATAAATTGTACAATGGAACCTATAAAACTATGAAAATAAAATAGAGGGTCATGGGTAAGCACACGATTAGTATATCAGTTTTTCCAAACCATTCAGATTCTTAAGTTATACTAAGAAATGATATACATAGTGGAATATCATGGTGGACAGAGAATTTTTCTAATTATGATATCCCACCATGTTAGATGTTTTACGAATTAGTGTCTCATTCATATATAATAAACTAAAACCCTAATCATTATTCTGAAATATGTGTTATAAAAAATTCGTCCTATAAATCATGGATCTGACTAACTCGACCTCTATAATATATTATCATGCTAAAAATATTCCATAACCCAAATTAAATTTTCTATAATGTCTTTTGATAAGATGCATTCTATTTAGGAGTGATTCCTAGGAAAATCTATTTGCATTGGGTGTCATGATTCATTGGAAAATTCTCAATAATAGACAGTCTCCTAAGATATAGTTTTCTTCCCACTAATAAAATCATAAATCTATCCCTTTTGTAACATCCCAAGTAAATAAAGAACAATAAATTTTCATACTTGTGAATTAAATATTAATTTTATTTTAAATGAGATGTTATGTTTAATGGCATACCTGTCACGCAACAATGGGTTTCCCAAAGTCTAATGATGCACACAATTTTGAGTCATACTGAAAATTCATAAAATTATAAAACATTAAATAATAGATAATGCCTAGCAGTTGTATTGGTGGGAATAAAATGAACTAACAAAAATAAGATTATACATGTTAGTTAAATTTTTTATATTTATCCAATAAATTTTAGAGTCTTAAAAGAATAATGAATTGAATTTTATGCCTAAATACTATAATATTCATTAAAAGGTCGATTTAACTACTTTTGATGGAGAAAAATCATTAAATATAGTTTTGGTCACTATTATAGTATCTATTTGACAAAATAAAATTCTTCTTTTGAATTAGAAATCAATATTTACCTAAGGAATTTTTTTTAACTTTTTTTGGTAAAATTCATTTTTTTAATGAATAGTGAAAAATACTATATGTTAATTCGAAAATGCCTTTTAATAGAATTTATTTATATGGTTAGATTATCTTTTTTATTGGGTTTAAATTTTAATTACATTAATTTTTTTCCATTTAATACAATTTTGGTCATTGTAGGGAATTTCACTTTGAAATTGTATATAAACCCGTGCTAATCATTTGATAGTTATTATTTCTTAAAAACACGCATTTTGTTTTGGCAATGGGAATTATTTTTAAATTAATTAATGAATTTATATGTGTTGAATTTGCTAAAATAGACATAATTTTTTAATTCAAAATATCAAATATAGCTTAGGATGAATTTTTGGATGTTTTCTAAAAACCTTCCATTTTTTGATGAATAGTGAAAACACTGAGTAGTAGTTAAAAACCAACATCTTCATTTAAATGAAATTTTACCTCTTCTATGAAATGAATTTCATAAATAAAACACACATGTTTGTTATTAGTAAGTAAATTGTGGTTCAATATGTTGAAAATATTATTTAGTGAATAGTAACTTTTGACTTTTATTTACTAGGTAAATAGGGTAATTAGAGATAAAAATAATATTATAACAATATAAATTTACCTTAACACTTGTACTAAACTTATTGGATGAGTCATGGGAGATCATTATAATCCATGGTTAAAATTTGTGGACTTTGAAATCCATTTTGGAAATATAATGACTTCAATAACATTTTATTTAAATAAAAATAAAAATATTATAAACATGTATTATTTTTATAAAACTAATTTAATGTAGAGATATATAAATGATATATTTGAATAGAAATATTAATTATAAAGTGAAAAATATTTCATAAATCATGGTATTTTATTTAAAAATTTTAGACGTCATATAAATAAAATTATTTATGGCACAATAAAGATGCAGTGTTTGCCACATTAATGAATGATTCTGATAAATATGATTATAAAGATTAAAAAAACATCTAAAAATGGTCCATTTCTTATTGAATAGTTTTATTTCTAACAATAGTCTTCATATCATCGAATTTAATATGTTTTAGACCATTAGAATATGAAAATCATTATATAATAAAATAATATTTTAAAACTTTCCCAAAAGAGCCCCTCCTCTCCCTTATAAAATGCCCTCACCTCTAGCCCATTACTCACACCTCTCATTCACCTTCGATCATCCAAAACATGCCCAAATAATTTTTCAATATCTCTATCTTCCACCTTCAATCCTTACCTTATGTAGAAGGCGCTTCAAGAAATCCTTTTTTTCAAACCAAATGGAGTTAACAGATTTAAAGGTAATGTCTTCCCTTAAGTTCTTTTCTTTTATTTTACTTCTCCAAAACCCTAATATATTTTAATTATTATTTTTTATAAAAACTATAGTATAATAAATATAATAGGTTATTTTTATAAGAATCATTAAAACTAGACTTACACACACCTCCGTCTTAAGGGTAAATAACATATTGTTTCTCTAGATGGCGAACGATTGCCTCACGAAATGATGATTGTTGAATTTTCTCCTTCCAACTCTTATAATGGCCATTAATGTAGAAATATATTTATATGTGATATATATTATATTTATATTGTCTCTATACTTCTGTATATTTAATTTATAGAATAACATTATTGTTTCCATAATTGGTAAATAGGATAATTTCTCTTGAGGAAGTGCAGACTACTTCCCCTCAAAGTGATATGACTCTTTCTAGCCATATTTAGAAGATATAAAGGATAGAGTTACTGAAATTATATAGAAAATTATACAGGATTTATAATTTACCTATTTATTATTATTATTTTATTCTATTAAATGCGAAAAACAAATGAAAGTAGTGTTTATGTGTACGTACGGCTTACCGTCTACGTGAACGGTGCATTTCATTTCTTATCTCAATATGTTGTGTACTATTATAAATACATATATTTACTGGATATATATGATATATATTATATATAAATCATGAATATAGTTCTATATATAATTTCATTTTTACCACATGAAAAACTATTAATTATAATAAGTTCATTTTTGACTAAGGTACCAAATTTTGTCAAAACGACCATTGTTAAGATAAATGATTACATAATGTTTATAAAATGGTAATAAGTGATATAAAAGGAATAAAAAACTTTAAAAATGTTCTTAATAAATTAAAAATTAACTTTATTTCATTATTTAAGGGAGTAAAGAACAAACGAGTCAAGTCGGACACGAGGTAGGAGACTTCATTTCAGTCTCCTTTCATTGAGGCATTGTTTTTTATGCATGACTTAATTTTATACAGTTTATAAACACCTTTGACTTTTCTATACATTCAAAAGGAATATTTTTTCTATGTGGAATTTTACTAAACAGCAAAAAAGAATGTTTCTCTTAATGTGAGTGGTGACAATGACAATTTCTGTCTTTTTGAGTGTTATTTGATATATGGATTCCTTAACAAGTTGTAATGATTTTAAAAGGAAATTAAATACCATTTTATTGTTTACGTATTTTGGAATTGAAAATGGTTTTGATAATGGATTTTTTGTCAATATATTAAAATTATGTGGAAATTTTATCTTTTCATTATGTTTGTTTTATGTGTTATGAATATGTTATGTTTCTTGGGCATTGTTTATGTATATGGGTTGTTCCATGATAAAACTATGGTGAGTGATAAGAGATTGCTCTCCAATGAAATATGTATTATGATGGAGGTAAATGATAATTTTTCTCATAATATATTTAGGGAATATACTTTGATGGGTATTCCAAATATAACTCTCTACGTAGCTGTGAAAGCTACAACGAAAGTCTGTTATGGATGTAACAAGGTACCTTTATGATTTAGGTTATCTATGTTTTATTCATAAAACTTATGATTTCAAGAGGTCTGTTAAAAAGAATATGTTTTATTCACTAATGTGTTCATTCATTATTTTATAACCCTTAGTAAGGTTTTTATGCTCTTACCATGTTTTGAAATGATTTTCACATTACTTAAAGATGAATAGGGTCAAGAATGGGATCACGAAAAAGTCATGTTGTCTAAAACATAGAACTAGACATGACACTTTTTTACAATAGTTTTTTATTTAATGAGAAAATGGACACTTCGTAGAAGTTTCTAATTTCTAATTTTTGAGATCTAATGTATTAGTCATTGAATAATTTTATATAACTATAAACCTAAAATGATCCTTAATGTGAATTATCCATTTAATTCATGATTATGTAATGTTTTAAAGATATATTTTTATAGTTTGTATTAAAAGTTGATTTAGACAACTCTAGAAGTTAGGATGTTGTAGAATTAATATCCATAAATAATTTTTTATTTATGGTAATATTGAAATTATATTGAATTTACAGATTACCATGTTGCTTCACCTAAGATATTTCTGTGTTCATAATGGGTTTCCATAGAGGAAACATGGCTGCTTAGATGGGCGATGTCAGGAGGAAGACAAATTTCCAAATCAGCAACCTGATATGGTCGGAATCAGAACCTGATAGTTTGTTGCTGTGATGGAACAATTGACTTAGGCTATAAATGATGGTGGTATCCATGCACAAGATCATCCATATCAATCACAGAGGAACATGTATATAGTGGAGCATTTAATGAGGCAACAACCCCATCATTTAGAGGATCATCTGATCATGTGGTATAAAGTGTGTCCATTAAAGCACTAGAAAATATTTTTTATGTCATGGTGTGTTCATAACATTAAAAAGTTTGTCTCTTTGTTTACTATTTTGAAGATGAATCCGATCAGTGGTGGTTGTTTACCATTTTGATGGTGAAGCCGATTAGTGGTGGTTGACTGTGAAAAATAGAAGGGATAGTGAAGTGAATCATGTTATTTATTGGGATGAATTAAAATGTATTTTTCTTGAGAAATATTTTCCTAATGTGGTTCATCTTATGATGGAAAAAAATTCTTATATTTTAGAAAGAAATATGACTCAGTGGCTTCTTATGAAGAAAAATTCACTCGACTGTAAAGGTATGCTCCAAACATCAATGAGATCTTGATAGTAAAATCAATCAATTTTTACTTTAGATTAAATCCAATTCATCAAAATAATTAAGCTTCTTGTTAGTTCAAATTTTATGAAAAATATTTTCGATGTGCAGAGAAGGTGGAAAGGGAGTTTTTCGATGATAAAGTGTTCTTTGACAAATAATAGAGTAAGAGGTCGAGGTTGCAGAAGAAAGGGAAAAATCTTCTAAAAATAATGATGGTAAGAAACATAAGTTTGTGGTTTGTGATACATTATAGTAAAAAAAATGTTGGGGAATGTATTTTAAATTTTTGTAAGTGCCACGGATGTGTTAAAATGGGATATAAGGCTCGTAATTGCACTAAAAAAGATAAGGTTAATGGTAAGACCGAATCTTATTTACAGTCAGTAAAATGATTTAAGTGAAATGAAATGGGTCATTATGAAAATGAGTGTCCAAAGAAGAACACAAGTGAGGGAAAGTAGCCAGACTGCAAGTAGAAAGGGGTGGTGAAATCCTTTGCAACAACTTCAACAAACATTGGGCCATCAAATGAAGTAGTTTCAGGTATAATGTTTATTTGTTTAGATTATGCCAATGTTTTTTTTTGGTTTAGCGACTACACATTCCATAATTTCTGAGAAACATTATATTAAATTGGGAATTCCATCTCAATATACGAATCATGATCTTATTGAAAAAACACTAGGAGGAAATGTTGAGAGAAAAATAAATTATAAGAACCTTTTTATCCTTGTGTACACAAACAATCTACCGACAAACCTTATTGTTTTTTCTATAGTAGAGATGGATGTTATTTTGGGTATAGATTGGATTTCTGATTATCATGATATAATTTAATGCATATCTAAAGAGGTTTCTTTCTAGATATATTTTCAGTTTGTTTTAAATAATGAAACCTTAATTTTTATAACATATCAAGTAGATGAGAAACGAGTAAAAGATGGAAATGAATGTTACCTTGCACATATTGTTGAAAACAAAGGAACTATTTATATTAATAATGTTCTGATGTTAAATGAGTACCTTAATTTTTTACCTAATGAGTTATCTGTTATTATACGTAATCAGAAAGTTGATTTTACTGTTGACTTTGTTCTTTATGCTAAGACAATTTCAAATCCCCCTTATCAAATGGATCAAATTGAACTTTTAGAGTTAAAGAAGAAATTACAAAAGTTATTAGATAAAGGATTCATTCGACCAAGAACATCACCATGTGGTTATCCTATCTTTTTTTAAAGACAGAAGATGGTTCAATGAGACTTTTCATTAACTATAGAGCATTTAATAACATCACTATTAAGAATAAGTATCATTTTCCCCATATCGATTATTTGTTTGATCACCTCCAGGGAGCTCAGTATTTTAAAAAGATTAACTTGAGTTCGGGGTACCATCAATTGAATATAAAGGAAGTTGACATTCTGAAGACTTCTTTTCATACTAGATATGGCCATTATGAATATGTATTTATTCATTTTGGGTTAACCAATGCACCTGCTATATTCATAGATCTTTTGAATAGAATATTATTTGAGTTCATTGATATGTCTTTGGTTGTGTTCATTTATGATATTTTTATCTATTCCACAAGTAAAGTTCAAAATGAAATTCATTTTAGGGTTGTCTTGAAAACCATAAATGAAATGAAACTGTATAGTAAATTTAGCATGTGTGAGTTGCGGTTACAACAAATTCCATTCCCTGGTCACATTTTTTGAAAATATGGCATAACTGTTGATACTACTAAAACAAAAGTTGTTGAATAATTGCCAAGACCCACAAATATAACCAAGTTCTGTAGATTTATTAGTTTGGTGGGTTATTATCAGAGGATTGTTGAAAATTTTGAATAGTTATCTAGCCCAATGACAATGTTTCTCGAAAAGGTGTTATGTTCATTTGGACAAAAGAATGTGATTATTGTATTCTGGAATTGAAAATAAGATGAGTGAGTGCCTTAGTATTATCACAACCTTCCATAAATGGTGAGTTTTTTATCTACATTGATATTTTGTTGAAAGTACGTGGTTTTGTCCAAGTTAATAATGATTAGGTAATTGTTTATTCTTTATGTCAATTGAATCTTTAGGAGTTAAATTACCCTAGACATGATATGGAATTAAATGTTGTTGTTTTTTCTTCAAAAATTTGGAGGAATTATCTGTATGGAGAAAAGTGTTGAAAATATGTTGATCACAAGAGTATGAATTATATATTCACTTGTAAAAATTGTACATGAGATAGAGGAGATTACTTTAATTAATCAAGGATTATGATTGTATAGTTCATTTACATCCAGGTAAAGAAAATATGGTGGATGATGATTTGAGTCAAAACAGTAATGTTATATTAACCTTTTATGTTTGGAACGAGATCCTTTGATTAATGATTAGATGAAATTTGTAGTAGAAGTTTTTGGTGTATAAATTTCCTATATTTTTTATGTGTCTTTGAAATCATCTCTATCAGATAGAATTAACCGAGTGAAAAAGAAATATAGTGAGTTCCAGAAAAAGGTAGAGTTTGTTTAGAAGGGTATGTTTCCGGATATGAACATTTATAACCACTGTATTTTATGATTTGGAAAGATATTATGTGTTCTTTGTGATTTACTGTTTAGGATAGAGTTATTATGTGAAGCACATAGTTCTCCATTTTTAGTTCATCCTGGCAGTACTAATATATACCAAGAACATTAGAAGTATTACTAGTGGGATGCAATGAAAAGAGATATTGTTGACTTTACTGTGATGTGTTTTACTTGTCTGCAGGTTAAAGTAGAGTGACTGTTACTAAAAGGGATACTTCAGCATTTACCAGTTCTAGAGTGTAAATGGAAAAATATATCAATGGTCTTCATCATGGGATTAAAAATGAAATCCCAAATTAATATTTAAATTTTAGTTTGTGTTGATCGATTGACTAAATATACTAATTTCCATCATATTTGGGATAATTTTCCTCTAGATGAACTCTCTCGGAAGTAGGTTTAAGAGATATTTAGGTTTCACGGAGTCCCCCTCTCCATTGTATCAGATCGTGATCCTAGGTTTACTTATAACTATTGGAAAGGCCTTCAAATGTCATTGGGTACTGAATTAAATTTTAGTATAGATTTTCATCCTCAATATGATGTGATGTGAGAACAAAAAAATTATACATTGGAGGATATGCTACGTACTTTCCCAATGGATTAACAATGAAGTTGAGACCAATATCATTCATGGGATGAATTTTCCTATAATAACAATTTTCATTCGATTATGCAGATGGCTCCATTTGAGGCATTATATGAGAAGCAGTGTCGAAATATAGCTCATTGGGATGAAGTTGGTGAATTGAAGTTGATGGGTCCATAATTGGTAGAAGAGATGGTAGAAAAGTTCAGTTGATTCAGAAGCACATGAGATCATCTCACAGTAGGCAGAAAAGATAAGAAGATAGCCAAAGGAAGGATCATTCTTTTGAGGTATGTGATCTAGTATTTCTCAAAGTTTCCTCATGGAATAGTGTGATGTGTTTTGTTAAGAAGGGAAAGTTTAGTTTTAGGTTCATTATACCTTATTAAATCTTAGAGAAAGCTAGATCAGTTGCATACATAGTAGATTTACATCCATGTTTATCCATGGTAAACAATGTTTTTCTTGGTTCCAATGTTGAAAAAGTATATGTCGTATCCATCTCAGGTTTTGGTCCCAGAGGTATCTTAGATGGAAGATAATCTCTCTTTTAAAGATCAAGCAGTTTATATTCTTTTCGAAAAGATAAAGTGTTGAGGAATAAGTTAATTCATTGGGTTTAGGTGTTTTGGATTAACCATATGGTTGAAGTGGCAATGTGGGAATCTAAAAATGATATGAGGGATAAATACCCTCACATTTTTGATAAGTGAATAAAAATTGCGAGGAAACAATGTCTAAATGGGGGGAAGCATGTAACAACCCATGTAAATAAAGAATAATAAATTTTCATATTTGTGAATTAAATATAATCTTTACTTTAAATGGGATGTTATGTTTGATGGCGTACATGACATGAAACAACGGGTTTGTCAAAATTCTAACATTGTGCTAGTTAGGAAGAAGAATGGACAAATTAGAGTTTTCATCGACTTCCGAGATCCTAGTTGTCACTATCCGAAGGATGATTTTCCCCTTCCTATGACGGAGTTGTTAATTGACGCTATAGCTGGATTCCAAGCCCTCTCATTCTGGGATGGGTACTCTAGGTACATCCATATCCAAATAGCCCCCAAAGAAAATGAGTCCATAGCCATCATGGTACCACAATGTATATTTTGTTACCGAGTCATGCCCTTCGGTCTAAAGACTATAGGTTCCACCTACCAGCGGGATATGCATCACATATTTATGAAAATCCATGGAACTTTGGTGGAATGCTATGTGGATGATTTGGTTGTCAAATCTCACTAGCGTCCTGACATCTCAAAGACCTCGATAAAGTGTTCTACTTCATTTTTTCCCTTCACCTAAAGATATACCCATTGAAGTGCGACTTTATGGTCACCAATGGAAGGTTTCTCAGCATTGCTGATAGATAATGGTTCATTGAGATCGACCCAGATATGATCATGGAATTTAGCCAGATGTCTCCTCCCTAAAACACTCAAGAGCTTAGAGGATTCCAAGGCCACATAACCTACATACTCTAATTCAACACGAACTTGGCTGGCAAGTTTAAGCCCTTTTCTCGGATCATGAAGAAAGGCACCACTTACGAATGGGACGAAGAGTGTCATATTACCTTTGAGGAGATCAATAAGTATCTACTCCAACCTCCGGTCTTAATGCCACCCATCGACGAAAATCCATTAGTCCTTTATGTTACTACCCTGGAATGATATCTCAGAACCCTTCTCACCCAGAAGAACAATGATGGGATGGAGAACAGCCTTTACTACCTCAGTTGTATGCTACTTGATACAGATACCATATACTCCCACATTTAATAGAGCAGACATGCACTTGTATCTGCAGTACAAAAGTTGCACAATTACCTGAATCACCATGAGGTATAGCTAGTGTCTTGGGTAGACCCACATAAGTACATTTTGAACCGACCCATGTTGACAGGATGTCTCACTCGGGGGGAAGTGATTCTCTAGCAGTTCAATATCTGGTTTTTCCCTCAGAGTTCTATTAAGGGGCCAACATTGGCTGGCTTCCTTGCTTGCCATCCGGCCCCTGCTGACAAATTCTTGGATCTCGATTTCCCTGATGAGGTGATCCTATCAGTGGAATATCCCATGTCATGATGTTCAATGCACTTCGATGGTGCTTCTCAAAGCCCCACCAGCAGGAGGCTCAATAAACCCATGCCCAATAGGGTAGGATATGGTATCATCTTTTTTAACCTGTAACACGCCATTCTTTCATAATCATTCCAGTTCTCCTAAGGCTGAACCAACAATGAGGTAGAGTATCGAGCTCTCATCACTAGCCTTGAGCAGGCCATCAGGATTTATGTTCCCCATTTTCATGTGAAATGGGATTCTGAACTAGTCACCCAACAAATCAACGGTGACTAAGTCATCAAAAAGATAGAGCTCGAACCACTGATAGAGGGAACTCTCCTATTAATGGCTCGGTCCCTATCTCTGCTGGAAGTTATTCATGTCCCTCAATATCTGAACGGTTGTGCTGATGCCATGGCCGGCCTGGTAGCATCACTTGTAGAACCCGAGAAGGATGATATGATTATCAATTTAGTCCATCAGATAGTCATTTCTCTTGTATCCCTAGATGATGATGACGGCCTATAGGTTATCCATCTTACAGTTGGAGCCTCCAAGTCAGGACCCCTAGATGTCGTGGTTGAATTGACTCCAAACATGAAATCCCCCTTTGTCGAATATCACCAAAATGGATTCCTCCTGGCTGATCGGGCCAAGCGTGAGTGAATCTGACGTCACGCATTATAGTTTACTCTCTAAAGTGGTCCTATCCTTGATCGAATCCACTACAAGCATGGGTTTGATGGGTTTATCCTCTGTATCATCCACTGAGTCAAGAATTGTCACATCATGCATGAGGTTCATGCCGGTTCCAGTGGCTCCCACCAGACTGGAAAAAAGCTATCTCACCATATCCAGAGACATGGGTATTTTTGTCCCTTAATAATCCATGATTGCATCGTGTTCTCCATGAGATTCCATGTATTCCAAATTCATCCTATATTTATGCATCCGCTACTAGAGCCTCTCCACACTTCCGTGTACTATTGGCCATTTTCGGTATGGGGACTCAATGTCATGGGACCATATCCACTGGTGACAGCACCCCAGTGCAGATTCATCCTGATAGCTACAGATTTCTTCTCCAAGTGGGAAAAGGCAGTTCCACTCAAGGAGGTCAAGTCATGTTCCATCGTTAACTTTGTGAGTTCCAACATAATCTACCAATTTGGAGTTACTCATGCCATCCTCACTAATAACAACTTGAACCTCCAAGAAACTGAGCTAATGAAATTGAACGCTATGTACGACATCCATTATAACAATACATCCTGCTATATTGTGAAAGAAAATTGACATATTGAGACTCTCAAAAGAACCCTCTGTAACATGTTGTAGAAAATTGTTCTTCAGAATAAGATGTGTTGGCCTGACAAACTCCCCAATGCCCTCTGGTCTTATCATACAACAACTCGTAATTCCACCTAGGTGTCCCTATAATTCGTCGTGTACTGAACTGAGGTCGTCCTGCATATTGATATTCAGATTCCTTCATTACGCACATTGGTCTGTGACTAGAAGGTGCCATATAAGGTTGTGAAAATCCATCTTGCTGAATTAGAAGCACATAAAGATAATAGGCACTGTGCCCTGTACAATCTGTAAAGGCATCAAAATAAGATATTTGGAGCCTTCAACAAGAAGGTTTTCCTCCACACTTTCCAACAAGGAGATTTGGTTTTGGACATAAGAACACCAATGATACCTGGAAGGAAACCACACTTGTTGGAGCCCAAATGGGATGGATCATTCATTGTTCACAAGGTATACCCCAATGGTGTGTACTCACTAGTAACCATGGATGGTGAGCATATAACTCCACCCAAGAATGCAATATTCCCCATGAAATACTTTTCCTAAGCCAGCTAGTCCTGTATGATGCTAAACTACCAGGTTAGGCATGACCCTAAATAGTGTAGTGTGGCTTGACCCCAAACTGCCGAGTCCATCATGAACCTAAATAGTTTGGTCCTGCATGACACGAAACTGTTGGGTCCGGCATGACCCTAAACTGTTTGGTCCCACACAACCCTAAACTGCCCAGTCATACATTACATTAAACTGTAAAAAGTCTAGCATGATGTTAAACTGCATGTCTTCCTGCAAGACGTTAAACTGCACCCTTAGATCTATGTGTGGCATGATTCCCATCCGTATCGGATATGTAAGAACACTCAATCATTTTTTCTTGAGTCCTTCCCCAAAATTATATTATTTTACTATTCCCCCAATGGGTAGACCTCTTGGAGGATCCTTACACAGTGTAGTGAAGGTTTCTTTGTCCCCATTAATGTCAGTATTATGATGATCGCACCCTGTGCTCCCTCCTAATTTTTCTATTCTTCCACATCCTCACCTCCCACTTATTTACCGTAGGACATTAAACTGCATGGCATTTATGAACTAATTACAGCTTGATTCCCATCCTAATGCGATATGTTTGAACACCCAGACAATTCATCTATTAGCCGTGTCCAAACATTAAAATTTCCCTTCAGGTCGGGACACATGGTATGGTGTAGGATTTTTCCCCAATTCACGCCAAACTCATCTCGATCTCACCATACAACATGCTCTTTGGAGATTTCCATCAGTTTCACTTCCCTTCTTGATGTTAAAATGCATGGTCACAACTATGATTCACTAACTCCTTTGATTAGGACCCCATCATCTTTCACATCCAAAAGGACCTCTGATTGGCATGGATGCTCAGCCTAAGGTCTCTCTTACCACTTTAGTCCAATTCCATCAATGATATTGACAAAAAAATTGATACAAGTCCCATGTTGTTAATATTGTCAGTGGTCGATGCTCATTTGGGTTCCCATTTTAGGTCACACAATAAGGACGGTGTGTTTTTAACATGGTTAGTGGCTTCCCTTTGTTGTTGTCACCACCACTATAGATCACAACCATTGAGTATGGTGATACATCTGTCCCATTGTATCTTCGAGTTGTGATTCCCTTCAGGCGATGCCATCTATCAAACCCTTATATGATAGGGAAATATAAATTCCGCTCATTGTTTCCCACACCGATCACTACTCACGAGGGCGTAGAAGTTGTGATGAGGCAGTAACTGCACTAGAGGTCATATAGCTATAGTTGGCCGGGACACCCTTCCTTAGGTCCTTCAATCCCTTCAAGACCCAAACCTAAGTTCTTATTTAGGATTTTGTGGTGCGGTACAGGAACATGTCCTCATTCCCATCAGGCTATTTATCCACACCACACATATCCCCTTGAGATATCTCTGCCTTTATTTTTCATCAGTTTCGTGAGCATAGGACCTACCATGCTTGGCATGACCCATCATATGGGTTTCTATGACCCTCTATATCTAGAAGGTCCCACGAATGGAATGGATGATCTTCCCAGGTTCTCTCCAACCATTACAAGATAACACCATCAAGGATTGTGAGCGAAAATTTGATACAAGTCCCATGTTGTGAATACGGTCAGTGGTTGAAAAAAAATTATTTTCCCTGATATTTGGTCACACAATGGTGGATAATGTATTGAAAACCTGGTCAAAAGTTGTCCTATATCTTCATTTCCACCTTTTGGTCTTCCATAAGAATGATGATTCACCCTATTTATCCCATGCATATGACAATAAACAATGCATGTACAGTCTGAGCTCTATAACCGAAAACTAAGATCGTCTTCATCCTCAGTGCAACATGTTAAATTACAAGCTCTCCATGGTATTATTTCCATTTCCTAGCCTCAGGCCCCTTGGCCTTTTCGGGCCCCTGGCCTAAGTTCTAACTTTGGGTTTTACGGTGTGGTACAAGATTGTGTCATCATTCACATCAGGATACTCGCTATGCCGTATACATCCATGGATGAGATACCTTACCCATATCTTCATCATAACTGCATGATGTTAAAATGCAAGCTAGCCATGTAATCTTGTCCATGGCCTATCATCAGGACCATTGGCCTTCTCGGGCCCCTATCCCATGTTCACATTTAGGGTTGTACGGTGTGGTGCATAATAATGTCATCATTAATGTTGGGTTACTCATCGTGTTGTACAACACCCTTGTTGGGGTATCATACCCCTATCTACGTCTCTTATAGATCTATGTGTGGCTTGATTCTCATCCTAATGGGATACATAGGACCGCTCGAATGTCTAGACTTCAGGTCCAGCCCCATATCTTAGTGATCTCCCTGTTATCTAGGCCCCTTGGCCTGCATTCTTCAATTAGAGGGATACATGGTGTGGAATGGTATTATGTATTCATTCACGTCGGGTTTTTAAGAATCACGCCATCTAATTGTTTCTCCTAAGCATTCTCCATCTATTTTTTCTGTATTCATCATTCCAAATTGGTTACACTCATGTTGAGCCCCTCAACCCTCTATGGAGGTTCACCAATGTGCCCAAGAGTACTCTGGTTCAGCACCCAGAGTGTTATGTTCTATGTGGACATGATTTCACCCATTTTTCAGGCTTTTTGTTCCCTTTCATTTGGGTTCCATTGTCTTTCACACCCATGGGACCCCCAAATGGAATTGATGCTAGGCCTAAGGGACCTTTTACCAATTTGGGCCAACATCCTCGATGGTTTCAGACAAAAAATTGATACAAGTCCCACATTGTTAATATGTTCAATGGTCAATGCCCATTTGTTTGTTCCCTTTTCAGGCTAAAATGATGTGGATGCTATTGTTCGAACATGGTCAACATTTATCCTCCACCGTCATGCCATCCCCCTCAATCCATGAATGTTGGCCACCTGATTCACATTATTATACAATCCATAATGTCCAAATGGGACTTTGACACTCCAGGAAATATACTGTAGTGCGTATTTGCATGTTAGGATGAAAAAAAGTCGCAGTAAAGGCATCATTTGGGGATTTTCACCGACTTCCCTTTGGAGTGCGTTCCATGTATTGCAAAAAAATTCTTCTTCCCTTCTTTCCCACACTAAGTTTTACCCATGTGGGCTTAAGGATTGGGTTGAGGTTTGCACTTACATGGAAGAATTTCGATCCTCTATAGTTTGAGATCTTATACCATAAACTAAGATATCTTTTAGAACTTTGTACAGCTTGATTCCCATTCCCATGGGATACGTAAAAACGCCTGGACATATTGTCTTCGGGTCCAGCTCGAGTTCCGCTAATTTTTCTCTTATGTTCTGTCTTCAAGGCATTGCCTCTTTTAAGACTGTGTGTTCTGGTATGGGATTATGTCCTCATTTACATCGAGTTTGGATTGGCCACACCACGTATGCACCTTTCATGGAGTTATCCCCCATATTTCCTATCTAAGATGACATTAAAATGTATACTGTCCCACATGACATTAAAAGACCCCCTTCAGAACTACATGTGGATTGATTCCCATTCCCATTGGATACTAGGTAACACCTTGACATATCAACATTGGTTCATGTTCAATTAGGAGCTAGTTTCTCCATCCCCTTATCCTCTAATCTTTATTGGCCCCTCGGCTCGACGTTTCCTCGTCGGAATCACGCACGGTAAGGTGTGGACATCATCCTAATTCACATCGGGTATGCTTTATCAAGCCATGTGGATCCGCTCTGAAACCTCATCTCTCATTTATATGTCTAATATATATTAATTAAAACAATGATGCTTAGTACGACATGACTTTTAACCATTTATTCTATCTTTCATGATGTTAAAAATGAATGTTTGGACCCATCACAAGACCCTAAACTATGACATTATCGTCGTGGCCACACGACAGAAAATGGAACTGCACTATGATACCATCACTCGAGGGGGCATCAGGTTTGGTATCAGTCACATGCCATTCCTTTTGTCAACTTCTGCTTATGGCTTGATTCTTTTAGAGATGCCTGGAAATTCTATCCTAGGCACATCGCTTCACAAAAAAACATTAATATAAAAAAAACAAGATATATAAAATACCACTTCTTTTGGTGAATGCACTAGACTAGCACAACCTTATTATCCCTAGAATCAGTATCCTACCGTTAAATCATTAAACAACATGCAACTTGATCCCCATCATCACAGGGTATATAGGTATGTCTGTGCACCTTTTCGTGGGCTTTGCCTAACTTTTTTTTCAGTCCCTCGACCTGAAACATCCCTCAAGAAGCGCACTATTATCCGGACCAGGTCTTCATTCACATCAGGTCATGTAATTACATCATCATGTGTATCTCATTTCCAGTGATCTCTGGTTCAAGATCTATGTCCATAAACTAAGACCACTCCATGTCCTTGACCCAAGACATTAAACTCGATGACATCTTCTAGATCTACATTTGTCTTGATTCCCATCTTCATGGGATACGTATGAACACCCATTAATTTTTTACTCCAGGTCCATCCCTAGGAATCTACAAATCATGTCCCTTCTTTTTTGGCCACTTGGCATGTACTCATTCAGGAACATGTGATGTGGCAATACCTCTTAGGTTCTCTTTCACGTAGGGTTTTTCAATAGCTGCACCATGTACTTCCCATATCTTTTCCCAGTGTGGACTGAGTTCTATGACCCAAAACAATGATCTCCTTATGGGAACAACAAGTGTTGTTTGGCTATTTCGCCACCCTATGCACAGTCCATTAAATCAAGCCCCCCTTAATGGTCCACCCTTGGACCGTAAGATGAAATTGTGTGACCCCAGGACCATTGTCCTTGGAAAGGGACTCAAATACCTCTATCTCATATGTCTTATAGTCGTATTCAGATGCATTTTAACAAACAACCCGGAGTATGGAATTTTCATGGGGATGATCCCCTCCTTCCATGTCCTTGATTTTTTAACCCATAATTTGGATCCTCATCATCTTCCATGTTTGAAGGGAACCCCTTTGTGTCCTGGTCTAATGCCACACTAGAATACCTATCGTCCTAGGCCAACGTCACTGAAGATCTCATACGACATTTGTGATAGGTCCTCTGTTTCGAACACTGTCAATAGATGACCGTCATTTTTCTATCCCCATTCAAGGATAATGTTATATGGATACTATGTTTCGAACATGGTCAATAGTTATCCCCTATCGTCACCCCACTATCATTGTGGTCCAAATATCTTGCATCATGATTCAAAAATTTCCACTTTCTTATGTTCAAGTGCAATTTCAACATACTCAGCTTTACTCTTCCACGCATCTATGTGCATTATATAGGTGGATAAACATTATTGGGACGTCATTCACCAAGTTTCCCATTGTCCCTGACATGTGCTTTCATTTAATAGGAAAGTCCCATCACTACTCCTTGTCTCCTACATCGAGCACAACTCACGTGGGCTTAGTAGTTCTGGTAGGTTGTATACTCGCACAACCATGCCACACATGCCTTTCATAATCCCACATAATGTTAAACTGTGTCTTATAACTACGTATGGCACGATTACTATCCTAATGGGGTACGTAGAAACATCCAAGCACTTTGTCATGGGCCCATCCTATTTTTCACTTTTGGTCCCCTAACCTGAAGAGAATCCTTTGGGGATACATGATGTGATCCAGACTCCATGTCTTCATTAAAATCTGGTTTATTTCCACTACACAACATACTGCATTCCTAGGATCTTCAATTTCAGTCCACATACTATTATAAACTGTATGAGTCAATATGTCTTCAACACATGACACTAAATTGTGGCTCTACCATGAACAAGTTTAGGATGCCCTATGTCAATCCTGGCATGGGTCAGTTTCCACTCCAAAGAAGATTATTCCAGCCAGGGATGTTCTCTGACCACACTGTTCCCCAAGAACTACCTTTGTCCTGACTCTCATCTTTATGGGATATGTAGAGATGCACAAGAATTTTTCCATGGGCCTAGCCCCAAGGTCATTAACCCGCTTGGCCCCTCGGCCCCGATCATGGTCCACTCTATATGACCATAAATTAGGAGCCTACAATCCAAGTAACATGAATTTAAATAGTTAACCATGGTCCAGGCAGTATGACCTTTAAACTATGTGCACTGTCCTTACCATATGATGTAAAACTAAAGGTCCTTCCTGGTCTTTACCCGAGAGATCCTATTCAGATGTATGATCCCTGATCAGAACGATGTAGCCACCTAATGTGTTTCCCCCATGGTGGCGTAATTTCAAGAGTGTTAGACTCTAGTCGAACAACCCATCACTCACATCTCCACGAATTGTGTTCCATTTATTTGAATCCTCATCCTCTTCCACATCAAGTGGAACCCCCTAACAGTATGGATACACAGCCCATGGCTCACCTACTATCATGGGATAACATTCTGGAAGGATAATATATGACATTTCGAGTCAGGCCCTCTGTTTCGAACAAGGTCAGCGGTCGGCCATCATTTTTTATCCCCATTTGAGGCTAACACAATAAGGATTATGTGTTTAAAACATGAACTACAATGATTCTTAATTGTCACTCCATCACTATAGTTTTCCAAATCATGGGTATTGTGATTCACACCGTAAATTCCATTATGTTCGGATTTATTCCAGAGCCCCTGGTGTTACCCCATTCGTGCAAAAGAGCACACACAGAAAAAGTTAATTCGAATTTTCTGAGAGATTGATTCTTCAGTCAGGTATCCCCCTTCTCTTCAAGAAAATTCTTGTTGGTTGGTCAAACCCTGTATGACCAAAACGTGGTCTTCACTCTTATGCTCAGACGGAATAACAAAGTGATCATACCATTTTTCTCACATTGGGATCAACCCGCATGAGCATAGCCATTGATCGCTGGGTGTTTCACAAATATAATAGGTGTGTGTAAAACCAACACTAATAACGGGACGCATTCATTTTATAGAATATTATAATCAATGAATTAAATTATATTAGAGGTTTTTTGATCTCTACAGAAACTGGGGGTCTATCCCTCCCATGGATGGGTTAATCCCATCAAAAAAGTTGCAGCTCCTCCACCTTCGGGCCAGTGGCATCCAAGATTTACTACCACCTATTCAGTTCCTATTTCTCCTCGGAAGCGATGGGGCACAATTCATCAGCTGCAATCTTGGCTCGCTCTACGTCTGTCCAGATGATGGTCATATCCTTGGAGGCTCGCTTCCATCACTCTTCAACCACTTCCAACTAGTCCTTCAATCACAATATCAGCTCCAATTGTGTGTTAAGGGTGGCCGAGTGATCATCCACTCAGACCTGTAGCTTCTGAACTATGTTTTCAGCCTCCGAGATCATCTTGATATTCATCGCTTTCTTCTGCTTCCAGCCCACACAAAGGCCACTATCCTACTCCAGAATCATTTCTGCCAAAAGATTAAGGATGAGAATGTGAGGACTCTAGGAGTCCACTCCCCCAGCACAAAGTTCACAATGTCGTGCGCGAACTATGTCTATCTTATCCAGCTATAGTGAGGGTGTCATCAATGAATCACTTGATCAGCTTCCACCATCGACGATGGACTATTTTTTTTGTTCTCTTAATTAGAGGTCATATCGTCCCAGTTAGTGCCGTTGGAAGGCTCATATATGGGGAAATCCATCCGGAACACATCTTGAGGGTATGCATCTAGAGTTTGATTAGGCAATATTGGACCTGGGTTATCTGATTGATTCTCATTATTGGATCCCACCTCAATATTCTCGAGCACAGCCACTCTGGTAGTCCCACCTGCGATCGGGAGTGTTGTAGTTCATTCAGTCTGGATACCCACCTCCATGGTCATCGGCATTCCCCTGGGAAAGGCGCCCTTAGAAGTCTTGACTAACCGTGTCGCAGAAGCCTAGGCCAATCGAAGAACTGTGCACCCCAAAAATGAGTATGGATGTTAGTTGACATAGTCAATTGGTGACATCCATGAATTTGGTATAAGAAACTCACAAAGATTGAATTCGTAGTCTCGTTCTTGGGTTGATGTTATAATGACCCTGATTCATGGTCCCCTGTATATTATCATAATATCTAAAGCTCTGAAGGGGTCACCTAAGGTGTCCTGGCCCCACTGGATGTAGCAATTGATGCAACCACTGGTGTGGATCCCAAAGGCACCGCTTATGCATCCACTGAGGGATGAAAATGGGTTTTGTTTATAAGGTCCTCTTGCATAGTTCAGATGTTAGTAAGGAGTCCAGAACGACATGGATACATACTCTGAGGAAGGGGATATCGATTTTACCTCGAGGGCCTCTACGAACTCTTCAAAGTCCATGGCTTGATGACTGATTTCTCCCTCCTCCAACAGACTCCCAATATCGGTCTCGTCCCCTCATGAGTACTCATCTGATTCTTCTAGCAGAGGGAATCACTCTCTCAGTTCAGTGTTCTTCAATTGTGGTGGGACTATACAATCTAGCAGCAACTTTACATGGTCTGTCATTGGATGCGGGGCACCCCGCAAATGTACACAGTCCTTCAGCTTTACAATGTATTGATCCACCTACACCCGTTACACCACAAAGATAGACCTGATAGTGAATATCCTAGAAAAATCCATCCCAATATGGTTCAAGTCTTTCCACATCTTAGATGGGATGAGGAATTGCTTTTTTAATTCCTAGATGCCCCAATCCTCTAGGAAGACAACATTCTGCAGCATGTCTATATGATGTAGCCGCTTCCCTGGAGCATGGGATGGTATCCTACGGAATCCACTCAGTGTCCTCTCCTCTCGATGGCTCTTTTAATCTAGAACTATAGGGTCTGCTACCACTGTGGGATCTATCATTGCTTCCTCACCCTCAACTCGTGCGGCTCTCGCTGCCATGGCAGCCCCGCCACTCCGAGATTCCCTTGCCTCCATCATGCCCCGACGTCGAGGTTGGTGATGCTCACTATCATTGACCCGAATGGTTGGCTGCATCAGCATCACCCATGGGTAGGCCACCTCCTAGCATTGGAGATACACTTTTACCAACTCAAAGATAGTAGTATGCGGAGGTAACTCATTCCACATCTTCCCATATTTCCATGAGCCACGTCTACCTCATCACACATGAGTGTTCCTCATGGTCCACCCCAAGATAGAGTCGTAGGGTCAGTCACTGCATTCACTGAAATTGCCAGGAAAATTGGTGCGGGGTTTATAGCTCGTAGAGGGTCTCATATTCCACCCTTTCCACCAAGAATCCACCTCAAAAGGCCAAGAGATAGGATAAGTGTTCTTCTGATACTTGTCTGTCATAATTAAAATACCTCGTTGGCAATGGAAACGGGTTAATGTTGAATTAATCCACCTTCCCCACCTTGTTCAGCACCAACAGTGTGGTCAGCCTAGCCGGAATGCTTCTGATGGTGTTCAGAATAGAGGGACAGAAGTTCAACCCCAGAGGAGAGATGGGGTTCGGGTACTCATAAACCCACCTAACATTCACTGCTATCCACCCAAACAGGAGGTGGAATGGTCCACATATCCTCTGTGGCCGGATCCCCTTAGGATGTACCACAAAATCTTGTATATCTTGGCAAGCATTGGAATCCCGAGGTTGACTTGCCTTCCTGTTACCAACATGGACTACATGATGAATGTTTATGGTAGCATGCCCATGTTTGTATCCCTCACCGGCATGTTCCAAACATAGATGAAAGATGCAATGAATGCCTCCAAACTGACTATCAGCTGCTTCTCAGCATTGATTCTAAATACCTAGGTTTTCCATTGGTTGTCGTCTATAAGGCACCAGTATGAGTGCTCCTTACCTCATTGAGTGCCTGTCGGGCATGTTTGAGGCCTCACCAGAAACTGTCTATCTTTTGCAATGTTTAGAAACTGTTTGGACAACCACCTGAATTGTACATCCCTAATGGATTCTTTGTCCAATCCCAGCACCTGCTCCAGTAACACCATTGCCCGCCACAAAAGTTTCTCTAGATCCTCCCACACACACATGAAGGGGAGAAATTAATAATACATCACACCAAATATCGGGACCCCTGAGATCTATTTCACATCCAACTAGCTGATAACAACCTCCCTGTGGTGTAGGTGGATGGTTTTTGTCCTTGATGACCACCTACTCAGCAACTACGGCATCAGCTTCTTCAGCTGATAAATGAGAAACTGGGAGGCACAAGCCACCATTTATAGGCCCACTCTCTTCAGATAAGCCCCAAACACTTCACATTAGGCACCTACCTAGTAGGCCCAGGCCCAATAATCTGTGAAGTTTCCTCCCTAGAACAGGTCCCACTCCTACGACCATCCCTTCCATAGGGTCCTAAAGGTTTCTGTCAGGATTGTCTGGTATAGAGGGGGGGGACATCTCTAGATTCAATTCCTTCCCATCAACATTTTTCAGATGGTTATACTTCCAGTCAGCATTGATGGACATGGGGTCTTCTCGAGAATGGTCATCAGTCGCCCTGAACCATCATAAATAGAGAGCACTAAAAACCAAAGTCACTAAGTAAAGAAAGTAAAAAAGAGAGTTCAGCCCCCTATTTATAGGCGACGACCATCAGAGCACTGCGGAGCATCCATCCAGTGCCGACCATCACAGTTCTCCTATCCTACGCGTCGCATATCCTCCTCGCAAGCTGTCTTCGTGAAACACCTTCACATTCAGGTGAGGGATTTTGAAATTAACCCTCACACCATGATGATTGATTTCTCCTCATCTCCAAGTCTGAGGGGGGAGGGGGTTATTTTTTGTTTCAAATGTTCGGAAGAAGAAGTACAAGAAGGAAGTCTCTGAGGTAGCCTTGAGAAGATCTTTCGGAGAGCCCCACAGCCACGCCCCACCGTAGAGAAAGGAGGTGGAAGGCTCTACAAACCCATTTGACATTCGAAAGCATGCTGCGGATCAAGGACGTGGAAGGATCTATGATCCCCTTTGATGTTCGTGAGCCTGTCGCAAAGTGATGAGGCAGGAGCCTCTGTGAACGAATTTGACGTTCACGAGACATCGTAGAGACAACTCCATCTTCATGCCTAGTGATCTCTGCTTCGCAGTGCCTCTTTTCTATAAATACAGGTCTCTACTCGAGCCCAAATGATAGATCATTAGTTCATTCACCTTCTCATCTCTCAAATCATACAACTCTTCTTTCTCTGAGAACAATGAGATTCTCAAGTTACTGTTTCATTGCAAAGTGCCTCCCCCTATGCCTTAATTCATCCCCTCTTCTTAGAGGGATGCCTTTCGCGAATCCCATAGGCCATCACAAAAGATTTAGATCCCCACGGGGACTCAGGTCATGACAAAGAATTTATTCTTTGAGAAACACCCTCTATACACACGCGACTTACATATAAAGGTAGGGACACTGTGATTTGTGGATCACATTGCTTCACCACACCTTGCTTCATGAGGAACCCTTGATTCGCGAGGCATTGCTTCGCGAATTCCTTTCCACTTTGCGAAGCATCTCCCAGGTGCACTTATGACCTATTTTTAAAATAGGCGACTTCACATCATGAAGCACATACCTTCACGAAGCCCCTCCACTACATGGAGCACCAGATATCTACAAGGCTTTTACCTATGAACTCCAATGCCCTGCCACTCCTTTTCTCGTGAAACCCTCCAGGGTTTCATGAACAAACTTCAAATTCCATTGGGCGGTGCTTCACAATGCATTACTTCACATCATGCTCCTTCACATAGGCACACTAACGACTATGCCTTATTCTCATAGACATGCTAATATGGACCCCAATGAGATCACCTCTCGACACCCCCTAGTATCAGAACTACTAATTCCTTCCTTCACTCTATAGTGGGGGTATTAGTTATATAATTCCGAGGGGTGTGGAGGGCACCTGCCTCATCCGAGCTGCAAGATGTTAAACTGCCATGTGCTATCTTCCTCAGCACAATACATTAAACTGTGACCTTTCCCCATGCCTTGCATGTAGGGTTCCCCGTCACAAAAATTCTCTATTCCCATTGGTCCCCATGGGAGTGAAATAATTCCTCACATGGAATGAAATCCTCTTTATCGGAGTGTCGTCTGTATACGGGGAAAGTCAAACCACCATAGTGTAATCCCCTAGATTTCCATGTAGGAGGAAGCACCCATACTCTTCCTCCCATTCTGGGTGCCAAATCCCTCTTCTGATGGGCTTTGTCACCACCTGGGCCTCCCTCCTAGAGTAATTTCCAATCCAAATCACTTGGGCTACTAACCATGTGTAAGACCATGTTTCTTCTTTGGGATGAAAACCACATGTAAACCTCTATTTACTTTTAGGGGTGCTACCCGACCATCTTCCCCACTCTACTTCCAATGGATGCACCTTTCACAACGTGATCATCGGGTCTTTTCTGCCTCTTATTTATCACCCTCAGCATGACTCATGTGAGATTAGAGTAAGCATCGGCCATGATATCCTTTCCGGGAAGCCTTGAGTGTAAGTCCCAAACCCTCTATGAACTACGAGGTCTTTGATCCTTGCTGAGACACGATACATAGGAAGCCTCCCTGAGTTTCAACCCCACCATCCATTAGTCCCGACCATCCTCACGTCGGTTCACCAAAAATCCCTTATGAACTATGTGGTGTTTGATCCTTTGAATGGTGATGTATGTAGGAAGCCTCCCTATAGTTAAAGACCAACAACCATTGGTTCTGATCTCCCATCCATGTCGGTTCCCACACCATCATCAACAATGAGTTCTTTGATCCTTTTATCCTAGATATAATACGTAGGAAGCCTCCTGGAGGTTCAAGACCAACACCCAGTTGCTCCATCCCCCATAACGTCAGTTCTCCCAAACCCACATGAACTACGTGGTATTTGATCATTGACAAGGAGAGGTACATATGAAGCCTCAACGAAGTTCAAGACCACCATCTATCTAGGACTTAGGTCCTCTTTCACGTCGGTAAACCCCCGTCTAGTATGATGGTAAATTGTGGACCTCAATCAGTGGTAAGTCGTTGTTCCCCCAGTCAGCGGTAAGGCATTTCACCCACCAAAACTACATGGGCATTGATCCTTGCCAAGGAATAGTATGTAGGAAATCTCCCTGAGGTTCAATCCCAACAACCATTGGACCCTAGGTTCTCTTCCATGTTGGTTCACTGACACCCATCCCATAGAAACTATGTGGGTTCTATCCTAGTCTCTTCGATAAGGTACGTAAGAATCCTCCCTGAGGTTCGACCCCATCCAACGATAAGCCGTTACGACCCCATCCAGTAGTAAAACATTGTGATCATATCTAGTAGTAAGCCATTGTGACCCCATCCAGTAGTTATCCATGGTGATCCACTATCTAGTGGTATACCGTCGTCAGATGAACTACGAGGACTTTGATTCCCTCCCATGGGGATACACAGTCGGTCTCTTTGAGACTCAAGCCCAACATCACCATTTCCCTCGGGATGACTCCATCTAATTCTCCACCTACTTCAGTGTACCCTCCATCAACCATCCTGATTCTTAACCAGGACTTCACATCCCTGTGGGATCATGCCACCTCATTCCCTATTGCCCTTAACAACAACTGGGAAGCTATCCACACATTGTCCCCAACATCAGTGTTCCCTCTAGGGGTTTTACACGTGTGATCCACTCTAATCAGTGTTACGATCAGTCTGATATATCTTTTCAAGATGATAAACACACAGAATACCCTGTGTTAATCATGGGATGTTGAGAAAAACCCCAGATACATTCTGATGGCATAAAATCTCCCGCGTTCGATGTGGGATGCCTCGGGATTCTGCGCCCTCAAGAAGCTCTATAATAAGGGGAAGAAACCCAAAGGCTCTAGTGTCCCAGCGTCCATACATGATAGTGATGTACAAATTGATAACTCCCTTGACCAAATGTTTCTACCCATACCAGACTCTTGGGAATCTTCGAATAGAAGTAGTGTAATTTATTGTATTCTATAAAGATATGTCTCTTGGAAGCGTTTCATGAACAACTTCTTAAATATATGAGGGATACCCTATCTAGGTAATGAGTTCTGAGGTGGAATCCATAGATGCAAGAACCGACATACCATCATCCTGTTTCGATCATGGAGAAAACGTCCCTGAACATGGAATGGATGTCTCCAGCCTTTGAAAAACGGGAATGCGGGGCAACAAACAGCGCCGTCCTCCTCCAACAAGATGGACACACACGCCCCATTAAAAGCGTCATAATCATGGAGTGACTAAAATTATATAAAATATTATACTGAAATTATAATATACTTATTTATCATTATAATTTCATTACATTAAATATGAAATAAAATGAAGGTAGCGTTCATTCGAATATACGGCTTACCATCTCCTTGAACAATGCATTTAATTTCTTATCTTCAAATATTATATACTATTATAAATACATATATATACTAGATGTATATGATATATATGACATTTACATCATGAATATCATTCTAGAGTTAATGGAATGATTACCACTTGAAAAACATGTAATTATAAGAAGTTCATTTTTGACTAAGGTACCAAATATCGACAAAATGACCATTCTTAACATAAATGATTACATAATGCTTATAAAATGTTAATAAAGGATATACAAGGATAAAAAACATGAAAAAGGATCTTAAAAAGTATAAATTAACTTTTGTTTATTATTCAGGATATTAAAGAACGAATGAGTCATGTTGGACAAGAGTTTAGGGAATTCCTCTCAATCTCCTTTCATTGAGGAATATTTTGTTTTACACATGAAGTTATTTTATATGGTGTATAAACACTTTTTTTTTCATTTAATTCAAAGAGATTCTTTTCCTATGAGGCATTTTACTAAATGACTAATAAGATTTATTTAATGTCAGCGGTGACAATGACCATTTCCACCACCATGAGTATTATTTGATCTATGGATTCCTTAACTCACTGTAATGTTTTAAAATGGAAAATAAATACCATATGATCTTTTACATATTTTGGTATAGAAAATGATTTTGATAATGGATTTTTTATTCCAATATATTTAAATGATTCAGAAATTTTATCTTTCCTTTATGTTTGTTTTATGTGATACGAATATGCTAGGGTTCTTGGGAACTGTTTATCTATACAGGTGGTTCAATAATAAACCTAGGGTGGGTGAGCCCGAGATTTTTCTTTAGTGCATTGGGTAATGTGATGGAGGTAAACAATATTTTTTCTCCTAAGAGATTTATGGAATATACTATAACGATTATTCCAAATGTTATGCCCTATGTAGCTGAGAATACAACAACGTAAGTATGTTATAGATCCCACAAGTTAGATTTATGATTTATGTTTTCAATGGGTTATTCATAAAACTTATGACTTCATGAGGTATTTAAAAAATATTATGTTTTTTTGGACAAATTTTTTCTTTCTTAATTTTATAACCCTTATTATTCTTTTTATGCTCATCCCTTGTTTTGAAATGTATCCCATAGGACTTAAGGATGAATTGGATCAAGGATGTGATCAACGAAAAGTCATGTTTTTTATAACATGGAACATGAAGTGACTATATATTTCAAAAGAGTATATTTAATGAAAAAACGGAAAATGAGAAGAAGTATCTACTTTAAATTTTTGAGATTTAATGTAATGGATATGGCCTAATACTCTTAAACTCTATACTAGAAAAGATACTCATTATGAATTATACATTTAATTGAAGACTATGTAATGTTTTAAGGATTGATCCTTATACCTTTGGAGATAGATATATGTTTTGTGATGACAATCAAGACAAGAGAAATTGTTTTTTATTCAAGGTAACAATATCTATGAATGCTTTTCTAAATTTTGATGGGTTTTTTATATTTTGATGTTTTTTATTGTTTTCAATGAAGATTATGAGTTAGGATGATTTTCTATAAACTCAACTTTATTTTTACAAGAAGTCCCAATATTAAAATAATTTAATTTCTGATTTTTATGTGAATTTGATGTGTTCTTCTTGATATAAAACTCCCTTAGTTATGGTTGTGTGTAATGGATGAAATTTGAACATTTTGTGGACAACCACTTTCTGTATTCTTTAAAATGAGGGTTTTAAAATTATAGCATTAATTATTTCATATGGAAAGTGTTTTTGAAATTTATTTGAACAATGTATAATTTTTATTAAAATAGAATAGATTTGGTTCTACCCCACATTGTCATCATGAGTTTTTTTGCATTAATCGTACCCCATAAAAGATAAATGTTCCATTTGGGATCTTAGTATTTGTGAACTTCTGCTAAATTGGTAAATTGATGTGAGACTTCTAATAATTATGGAATTTCCACCTTGGAATTTAGGTGTGGATGTGTATTATAATGATTCCAAATTGATTCGAGAAAATTTATAATGTATTGTTTTATTATAAACTATGTAATACTATATTGATTTTGAATGTTTTCTGTTTTTTCTATGATGATGTAAATTTAATTTAAAATGTTTTATATAAATGTGTTGGTAGGTTATTTCTATGTTATAGAATATGAGAAGTCATTGGGAAAATCCAATTGGGTTTAGACTCATCCATTCTTGGGAATTATTTTCTGTTTTTCAATGTTATAAATACAATCACAGGTAAATGAAACTTATGAAATCACTTTATTGATGCATCTAGGTTCTATAAGAATAGTTATTTGAGTCATATATTGGATCATGACGGGAGTTACTTAGTTGATTTATTTGGAATCATTGATCTTTGTTTCTTTTGGTTTATTCTTTGTACTTTGATATTATTATTTGTTTTATAAATTATTATGTTTTATTTCATTTTTTTTCTGAATTATAAAATGGTTTTTTTGTTTCTTCATATTCTTTGGATAATTAATTTTAATGGTAAAATCATACCCCAATTTTTTTTTTGTTTCTTGGAAATTATTTCTATCATTTTGTGTGTTAGGGATGTCACCTAAGAGATAGTAGCACCACCGCCTCTTCATACTCTAATAGATGATGGATGAGATGTTACATCCCTCTTCCTGTTATACCAAAACAATTATTCCCTAAAATAGGTATACATTATTGTTCAACCAGGTTGTATATATACATTAAAGCTATGATAATCATATAATAAATCACTTTTTACATCAGGTATATATATAATAGTTACTCTCTTTCTAAATTTCATAACACAATCATTGTAAATGAAATATACTAATTTCTCATTATTTACAACATGAATTTCCTTCTAAATGTTCCCATCATCATATGGATATCATTTTATCATTTATAATATATATTGTTTAATAATAATTTCAAAATGGTCTACTGTATTTCCATTCTTAATAATTTACACATCTAATTTTATTTGATCAATGAACATATATACTCTCTCAATATTTATTTTCTTAATATATCCATGATTATTCTTATTCAACGGATCTGATATTTAATTTTTGTTAACAATTTAGTAGTGTATTGAAAAAAAATAATCTATGAGTATATTTATCCATGACCACTGTCTCATATTGAAAATTTTTTAATGTCAATACATATTTTAGGATTTTTATATCCTTATATAGCACACAGCAATCACCATATCAATAATACACCCAAATATACAAATAAAATGTTAGTTCATCCTACTTAAGATCATTCATTGGATATTTTTATTCACGAGTTTTCTATTTTACAAAGGGACAAGAAATAACATTAAAAAATTTCATTAGGGCACAACCAAGACCCTTATTCGATGACTCACTATATATCAATACCCCATAATTTTGTGGTAGTAGCAAAAAATTCAGAGTAATGTAATATATCATATTTAATTCATCAAAAAAAAACTCACATTCCATTCCCAAATAGAACATAACCCATTTTTTTGTAATCATTCTTAAGGGGTTATCTTTTGGGGAAATATATTGAACACATCACCAAGAAGAACCATGGAAACCAATGATAATACATACCAAGGTATGGTTTTTTGGTGCATTCTATTCGCTGAAATCATTTTTATTAATAGGACAATTTGAGATTATATCATTGGGGAAAATATGACCAATAAAATAATCTTCTTGACGCATGATATCACACTTACTAAATATGACATATAATTATTTCTTCCAATGAGTTCCAAGTTTAATCCTCAAGTTACTCACATGATCCTCATAGCATATAGAATACTCCCAAATATAAGCAACGAATACCAAAAAAATCATCAACATATTCAATTAATTATATGTTATTTTGATCTATAAAAAATTGTTCATATTCAATCGAAATGGAATTACTATAAAATCATAATTTATATTATTTTTTTAGAAAGGTGAATTCAGAATATATTCTTTATTTAATTGAAATTGATGATACATAAAACAAATAAATATATTTTAAAATATTAGGCTCCATGAATATGATATAACAATTCAAAAATTTGAGGTAGATAATAATAGATCGGTATCATAATAGCATCGATTTCTGTATAATCGATTTAGATCCTCCTAGAACCACCAATAACATAATGGAGAGAAAGTGTTCTCCCAATAGTGAAACATTAGGGACAGTAAACCCCATTTATCCTAACTAATATAGTTGTTTAATCGGGGAACCAAAAATCCTCAATAATAATTCTATAAGTAATATTTAATATTTTTCTCAACTCATAGGATAAATCGTTGGAAAAACCAACAATATTATCTTAGGGATTTCCATCTACTTCCTTAGGAAATATGTCATTGTATTTGTATACAATAGTTACATCCTCAATTTGAATATTCCTTTATCCATTGTTGTATATTGTTTTTTGATATTCTCCAAGAATATAATTTATTAGATATATTATGGGATGATATAGTCATTTCTAATATGAATATGTCTCTTCTTTACGGATATTGAATTATACACATTGATATGAATCATTAGTTACTTCTTATTTAAATTTTTTTACATTATGTTTTAGATGATGGTCCATATAAAGGAATATATTGACATCAACCATAGTTATTATAATAAGGTTCTGTAAGAATTAATATTTATGTGACATAATTTGGATTTATTTCCTCATCCTTTATTTCACGAGACTACCCTTATAGTTTAGACTAAAAAACATCTCAATATAAAAGATAAATGTCTAAATTTATGGAGAAAATTTGTATATAAAACAATTAGGTGATTAGAATAAAATAATGATTTGTTTAAATTGATATATATTTTTAAATTACGTACCACCACATCCTTAGAAACATTCACCTTAGTTATAGTGATCCCATTACCTTATCCTTCTCCCCTTGAACTCTTCTATATTATATTCCCTTTACACATTGTACATTTTCTGAATAATTATCCAATTATTTACATTTTAGTTTGTTTAAACCATTGATAAAGTTATTCCACATATATTCATGATCAATCAACCCCTTATCTATACATGTATTATAAACTCATATTCCCTCTATGATTTTTATAGGATGATTCTTTCAATATTTATTACAAGGTGGTAATTTCATCATTCTCTTCTTCTTCATTGAGAAATTATGTTTTAATGGTGATAATTAGTCCTATTATTTTCTGATTTATCTTAATCATATATTGTATAAACCAATAATTCATGTTTTAAATTGAACAAAAAATATATCTCCATGTGAATACAAGTTTTGAGATACAAACACACATATGATACATGGATTAAGCCCTACAATGAAATTAAAAATTATTCACCTCGTATCAAATATGTTATCCGTACCATTCCTGGATAACCATCTAATGTTAACATAACTCTCACTAGCACATTGTTAATTATTTTCTATAATATAAGGATCATTCTATTTATTTAATTTTTTTACACAAAATGGATTTTCATTAATGAATGTCTCCTAAAAATCATTCCATTACATGAGTTCTATTTATTATTCTTCTATACTAATCTAGGTCAAAAAAGACCAATAATTTTCATTAACTTCTAGATAATATATTGAATGTTCAACCATATACTTTTCATCACATAAAAATTCTATAAATATATTCTTGGGAGACACAATCCATTTCATAATTTCCACTGGATTAGTTGTCCCACTGAATAATGGGCTATTCTATTGCATAATATGATCAAATAGAATAAAATATAATTGTGTAATAGGTTTATCCATCTAGTAATATTTATTTTTCCAATTCTTATTATGACACCCTAATTTGTCCATAATTATCTTAGTTCCAAATTGAGAAAAAATTATATATTTTTAGAAAAAGGACAACCCATATGCAATATAGAAACCCATCATATTGGATAGGGTAGAAGGAATAGAAACTACAACAAAATGGTGATATGGATTTATTTCCTACCACCTACCAAGGTGAAGTCCCTTGTATATAAAACTTCATCTAGTTAAATAGTGGATGAAATAAGAATAACTTGTTTTTGATAACTTATGTTTTACCAAATATATATCGCTGGTATAGGAAAATGATTTGGGGATTATGTTATAAATGTTATTTTAGAATATATTAACAATTTTAGGAACATTATATAATTAATGTATATTGAATAAAATGGGAATTAATTTGAGGAGTAATAGTTGAATTATCTTATAGAAGAATAGATTATTTTTAATTGGGGACTAATGGGGATTTGGGTTATTTATGGGAATAATTAACATATCACAGAGAATATGTGATTAGAAAATTACTTTTTCATATGACACACAATTAAAGAATAATGTTATTTGGACATAAATGTTAAAACATATTCTGGAAGACTATGTGATAAAATCCTTTACAATTTTCAGTTTTTATCATATTTTTTATTATGTGTGAAATTTTATGGGATTTTGTTTGTTTAATGGTATGTCATGGACTTTTGGAATTATTATTTTTTGTGATTAAAAGTATTAGTTCTTCTTTTAATGCTTATTATATTTGCAGATTTATATTATTGTATCCTATATTTTTTGTTTTGGTTAATGCATCATGATAGGATTAATAAATAGATAATATTTTATATAATATTTTATTCTCAAGAAGTTGATTCTACTATTGAAAGAGTGAAAAAAAATTCCTTAAATAATCATCATTTGGAGAAAAAAAATTATTTTCTGGTGGTATTTGATTAAAGGACTGAACTCTACATGTCATGTTATTATATTTCCATAAGATATTATTCTATTTTGTAAAGAAATTACACATATCTATGAATGGGATATTAAAACAAAAATATTTTCCATTTATGTTTCTTAATACAAAATAATAGATTGTTTTACCCATAATATGTTTGTGCTTTTCAGATTTTTCACTTTCTCTGGATCATATTTTCTATAACTCTCCATAAAAACATGATGGTTGGTTTTTCATCCATATCCATGTTTTCAAACATGGAATACTATTATGTATGATCTCGGTTAAAAATTCTAATAAAATTTATATCTTTTCATTTAATTCATGATAATCAATTTTTCAATTTATTTTATTCTTTCTTAGAACTCAAGAATCAAAAGTTACTCATGTAATAAGGGCCTTCGTGTCAATCAACTTTCATTGAGGCATATCTATATTTGATTCACCATAATTCATTTATAAGGTGTATTTTCAACCCCTTTGAGATGTTATATGCTTAATTTCTATATTATAATGATATATAATTTTTTAATGATATTATTTAATTATTTTTATAATTCGAGTGTTTCTCATGTTGTAATGGATTTCTTATCAAAATTTATATTCATTAGGTTAAACATCTATGTCACTAGTTATGTTATTCCAATAATTTTTTTGAATAACCCCTAATTGTATTATTAAATATTTCTACTTTAATTATAAGGATTTATATCTATTCATAGATAATATCTCATTGATTTAAATTTATAAGGGGTATTGTCATCTCATATTTATTTCATTCTGATATATCATATATTCATCACTATTTCTATTGTTTTATATATATTAAAAATAAATGTATTTAAATATTAATACACATATATTTAGTGGGATTTTATATAATTATTATGATATCTATTTCATGGTGTTTACGATTTAAAACATTCCAACGCGGTATTGGATTATTTTTACAATTTTCCTTATTTATGATCTTTGTTATATTAAAAAAATATCTTATTTTATGAAATGTATATACTTATCCATTGACATTTTATGTCAAGAATATCATTATTCTAATTATATTATCTATTTAATTTATTTTAACTCTATTTTGGGGGTTAATTGTTCTAAGGATTAAAATTGGTCTGTGAAACATTGGAATGATTAAATATTATATCGATAATAATTTTTAATGATATTTTAATGGTAATTTCATTCATAGAATACAATAAAAAATTGATTTAACATATCCTACATTTAGGAAATTCTTTTATTGAAACAATCCTTTTTATTTTATAGATAGATTATGATTATTTAGATATATTTTTATTAAACCTATTTCATTTTGACAGTATATTCATGTTTGTAATAGATTTTTATAGAACCCATTTTCTTTCAATAGATTATTCATATTTCAAAAACACTGTTATAAAATCCATTTCTTTTATATGGTTTAATAAATGGGTTATTGTTTTATCCAATGAGTTTATGTAAAATTAAAAATGTGATTTATTTTAAATTGTTCATGGACAGTTGATGGGTGGATAAATAATAAACCAATGAAATGTGGTTTTTTGATAGATTAATGAATAGGGCGTCTGTGATAACACTCTAGTTCAATGGGTATGTTAGTCATCTATATAGATATTCATTTTTTAAGAGTGACATGTATGTAATCGAACTGTAAGGTTATTCCTTTTATAAGAGTAGATTGTATAATGATGTACTTAGAAATAATTATGTGTTTTCTTACGCTTGAAATGGGTTTATAATTAATCCAATTAATGATATTGTTATCACATTTATTTTGATTATTCATTCTAAAGGCCCTTGTATTTTTCATGTTTTCATATTTAATATTCTAGGTTTAATGGGTATGGTTTATTAATTTATTCACTCAAGCCCTTTTAATATGCCATTACACACATATAATCATGTTTTCTCAATAATTCTATTTAATTATTATTTATTATCCTTATTCATATTGATTGCTTGAGCTCACCCTTCATATTTATACTGTATTTCAGATGTTTTAATGAATTTTTATGAATAATTTACATATAAAAAAGATTTTACATTGATGACATTGATGAACTATAGTAAAATAAGAAAAGTTTTGTTAAATGATAGAAATTTTCTCTTTAAAACAAATAAGTCTAAGATAATATGAGTTGTTTATATTAGAGTTTGTTTTAATTATCCAAAATTATCAATCATAAATGTTCCTCCATTAAGTATGTTATCCATAATTTCCTTTTGTTCTTGTAATGTTCTGATAGAAAATTTTTGGTGGTAATTATCGACATTATAGCAAGAAATGTAAATTTACAGATATCAATACAGTGTAACACCCCAAGATTTTATTGTATGTATCTTTCTAAAATTTACATTCATTGATAGTTTACATTACACAGAATAGAAATCATATATAAGTAATTAAGTTTTACTACTTTGATTGTTATCACCATGTTTTTGGAATTGGGGGAATGAAGTAGATTATGTAAATTATGAAAATATAGTTTACAAATATTTATAAAATTCATTATTTTTTTACCACTAAATTATAAATGAAAATAAAAACCAATTGAACATAGATGATGTGTTTTTATATAGAATATCAATTTTCATAAAGGATGTGTTTTTATTGTGAGATTTATTACATAGTCGTTGGAATGGATGGAATAAAAGTGACTTTTATAATTATGAATATATATTTTTTTATGTAATATTATTTAGCTACCACATAATTATAAATGAATGTAAATATCAATTTAACTTAATGCTTGTGTATTTATAAAAACTATACTTTTGAAAACAAAGAGAATTTGTATTAATAAGTTAGACTAAACACTAATACTGAAATATATTAATGAAATTTATATGTTAAATATTCAATAGAATGTTTTAAAATTAAATTAATATGTTTTATAGGATTAATATGAGAATAAATCTTATTTTCTGTATAAAATAATATATTTTTTAAAGGCAGTTTTATAACCTTTTAATGGGGGTGCTTTTTTTAAAATAAATTTTCAAATATTTAAAAATTAAATTGATAGATATATACATCAATTTAAAAAGTTTTGTTTCAAAATTATTTTATTTTTTAATTTTGATATTTTTTGGAAATTTTTAATTTCCTACGAATAGTGAAAAATCACAATTTATATAAAACCATTAATTTCATTATGTTAATAGTATATTTATGATTTGAATATAAGAATCACATATGAAAGCATGAATAAAAAATATGTATATTATAAAACAAAATATTGTATATTCATCATGGAATAAATAAATAAATGTCATTAAAATAATAAATTAATCATTGTCGTTTTTGAGAAACATAAATGCTTATTTAAATTTTTTTAACTAAAGAAATTCATTAAAATAATATTTATTTTCATAAAATATATTCTTAAACAAAAACATTTATACTTATTATTATATTATAAGTTTATGAGACATTACCTAATTTATCAAAGTGTCATAAAATCGATTATAATTTAAAATTTAATATTTTTATAATAAATGATGATTTTAATTAGAAATAAAAATTATCATATTAAATAATTATTACTATAAAATGTAGTCCAATTCAAAATTATAAATGATGAAAAAAGGTTTGGGTGATTTTCTATGGTTTTCAATAATATTTGTATCATAGGAGACAAGTGAGATATGAAAAGTTACGATATTTTATATTATATGTAAATAAATGAATTATTGAGTCATGGTTGATGTATAGATGATGGAAGAACCCATTGCTTCAAAATAAAATTAATTAGTCAAAGAATTTATTCACAAGATCCAAATAATTTCAAATTCTCAAGCCAAAATAATAAATTAATGGATTAAATAATCAACACCCAATATCCTCCACTATAAATACAACTCATCCACCCTCTAGTCCCCATGCATCCATGTCCTTGATGTTTGTTCTATTTCGTCCCAAAACCTCTCCTCCACATTCTAGTATTTTTGGCCTCCACCAAAAAACCATTTCAATATTTATTTATTATTTTCACAATGATAAGATTTCAAGAGGTAAAATACCCTACTTTTCTATTAATTTTAATTGAATTTATTTTATTTTATTATCATTTAGTTACCAAGACAACATAGACATGATTGAAAAATCAATTATCATAGATATTCACGATTGTCATAATGATAATGGGATATCCAAAATCAATTCTTTTCACTTCCCTAGTCAATTCTAAAAATGAAAACATCTTTTGAGATGTGCATATTAACCACCTTCATGGATGATGAGTTTTTATTCTACAATTTCACCATGAAAGAAAGTAATAAAACAATTTCAATGGATAAAATAGAAACAAAATTAGGTAATAAAATATTTTTAATGTTCATAAAATAGTATATATACATAATATTAATTCATTAATGAAAACTAGTACATGAAAATCGATAAAACACCAAAATAATCCAACTAGTTACCATTCACGTTTCTCCAAATATATCATCATTATATCTAGAAATATTTTATATATAAGAACATTAAATATTATATAAGTTCATTAATAAAATAAAATATCCATTAGGGATATCTTTATCCATTTCACATGATCATTAGTACATGTATACAGGTGAAGCAATCATAAAAACCAAGGAATCCAACACTATCAAATGATGAAAATGAATCCTATAACTCACCAAAAACACCATAAATGGACATAATAAAATTAGAGTAAATCAAATACAAGTTAAATTGGATCTAAATTAAATTTTCAATTAATCTAATTTCATAATATAGGTTTTTATGTTCACATAAAGAATTATTTCAGACATAATGTTAGGGTTTTCTCATTTCAATTCATTTATTGAGATAATCATTATTCAGCACTATTTCCTACATGTGGTGTATATACATTAGACATTGATTTATTGCTTCATTAATATATTATTATTAATGGAATTAGATGTGATATTTTATTATTATTAATTTTTGAGGAATATGATTTGATTTATTAAAAAGTGGTAAGGGTTTCTTCATGATGACGCATTTTTTCCTTCGTGGTATGAATTCTCTTTATTTACCCCAATGTAACCCTTCATTGAGCTTATGTAATAATACAAAATTCTATTAATATGTTCAAAACACATGTATCCATGTTGTTACATCCTAATATTATTAGGAAGTACATGTTTTAAAAATTGATCCCTTCTAAATCCTTCCCATTAAGAATGCCTGATTAATGGGAACATCCCGATTTCATTCACATTGTCATGTGAAGACCACAATCTATTTTATGCCTCCATTATTTTTATAAAACAACTAAATTTATTATTAAAAACTGTATTTTTTCATCTCTAGTTTTATATAATATATTTTTTCCCAAATTTTTATTCTCTTAAATATTTTACATAAACCAAACTAAAATGTAGGATTTCTAATGATTCATAAAAAATCATTTTACATCTTTTCAATTACAATATACATACATTTTTAATCAAAAATATTTTCACTATACCTCTCTTATTCTAGGATAAACATATTCAATATCTGGTTTTATGAAAAATAGATGAGATTTATCAAATATAACTATTTCATTCAAAGTAAAAAAGGGTATATCTCTCATGATGTTGTTTATTTATTTAAATTATTATTTTATTCTATTTCAACAACCTCTGTTAAATCTTATGGTTAACTAAGACTGATCATTTATGAAATCACCTAAGATATTTCATTATATGCATTATCATTATTTTTACTGTGAATGTACTCTCTTGATACCATTCACCAAAATACTATTAATAGGTAGTGAATATGTTAATTGATTTAGGATGTTTGTGTATATGTTGACTTTATTACACCCTATTCATATAAGGATTGAATTTGACATAGTATGTGATGTAAAGGGATTTCTATAGCCCCTTGATGCATTTTTAGGTCTCATAAGAGAAAACAAGATATGGAATTTGCTGATGTCATTCCCATTTATTTTCATATAAGGATTTGGATAAGGACATAACCATTTATTTTTAGATGTCATCGTTGATGCATCGTTGTAATGTTTCACATGTCTAAAATTATTCATTCCATCAATATGATATTAGTATTGATAATATATTGGATTACTAGACTAGTATAATAACCATGATTAGGATTTATTCTCATAATATTATTTCAATGGAATTATATATTCAACATTCATTACCACTATATTATGCTTGAGATTATGTTTTAATAGGATGAATTTTTTGTTATTAACCTTTTTTGTTGTTTATAATTATATATCATAACTTCTTCTCTATTGTTTACCCTTACATTTATTCTGATCTCACCCCTTATTATGTTTTATCTGTCCTCAGGATGTGATGAATTATATAATGAATGACTTGCATGGATAATATAATAGAACATTATTTCTTCAACTAGTGTTCTTATGTTATTTTTATTTAAAATTTTAATGTAAAAATAATTTTTTATTTAGTTTTCTAAATATAGTAAACTATTATTAATTTAGGGATATTCATTCATGTTCATGGTACCTATGTAATAATGTAAGGCACCAGCTCAATGCTAATTTGGTCATCATATTTTTAGTTTGTATTAGATATTTTTTAATAGATTCCATAATAACTAGATTCGGAAAAAATTTATTAAGAATGATAAACATATAGTGGAATTTTAGGATAAGAATAGAAGAACATCCAAGAATTTTTAAATGAAGAGATTATGTGAATATTCAAAGAAATAAATCCCTATCTATATACTAAAATTTAGAATGGTTCTATCCTATATGTACCTAGGGGTCATTGGGACTAACTCGGCATAGCCTGGTACATGAAAACATGCCTTACTGTACACCTGGTTTGACACTCATATGGGATATACATAATATAATTCAAATTTTAATTATGATCAATTTTGATTGATTTAAACGTAAATATATCCCTTAAAAACATGTTTATGATAATAAAAATATATATAAGTTTACAATATATGATAAATAGTTCCTATGTTATAAATTTTTCATTATTATTCACAATATAATTTACTCAATTTCATTAATTATAAATGGCACCTATTGTATAGAATGGAATGCTTTTCATTTCACATAATCAATATAGGGATTTCACTACTATAGAAGACAAGTTGTTTCCACTATGTCTATAACCGGTACGATAACTCTTATCACTATACTGGGATGGGTGAATCATGTTTTAAAAAATAACCATGCCTATATAGATCTTCTTGACACACAATGTGGAGGAATATTGTAAGAACACTTCAGTTTATGAAAATCTGCATAATTTTATGGGTTGTAAATTCCATTTGTAGCTGAAAAATGGACAAGTTCTATAGAGATGTTTTTTAATTATTTAGGTAGTAATATAAGGGAGGAGTTTATCACATGGTGTTTTCAACTATTTGGATATGTGTATCAATGGTTTTTATTATTTCAAAACACTATGGAATTCGAGGAAACTTAAAACATGGAATGGATGGATTTTATGGAATTTTTCGTTGAAAACTTTTTCCCAGAGAAAAATGATTTTATAAAGTGATAAAATTCATGACTCTGAGACAAAATGTTGATGAAAATTTTCATAATTATGAATCCAACATTACAATATTATAAATTCATACTCCTGATTATGAACACAATCCACAACGAATGATTGATTTATTGTTTTATGTGTTCGAACAATTCCTCGAAATAGAAATGGTCACCCAAACATTCTCATCATATGAAGACATAGTATCATGACAAATCATGACATAGAAATGAATATCTACGTCTTAAGAATTTACAAGAATGAATTTGATGAAGTGAATAGTATAAAAAGTGGTGGATAAAGGGAATAAGTGAATGAATTATTTAGTTGTATGTGATAATCCTGGGAAAAACATTATGTACTATCCTGAAGGGAATTTGGACATAATGACCAACAGTCTTAGGAATGAAAGGGAAAAATATATTTTTTAAATCTAAAATGTTAAAAATATTAGGATATTGGAATATATATCGGATTATACCATGAATCACATATATATATCATAAATTGAAAATGGATCAAGGAAATGAATATTTTGTTACTACAGTCAAAATAGATTAATTTTTATATTTCTATTTTGTATTCAATAATTATGTTATGTTACTCTTTTTATAAGAATCATGAAATATATAAGGATAATATTGTAGTAATTATTCGATACAAATTTGAGAGAAAGTATGTTTTCGTTATGGATTTAAAGTGATCATGGTATTAATGTATTGGGTATGTATGATTGTGATATACAATTTTTATATAATTCCATGTTATGTTTATTTTGGAAATTTATTGATCACCCATCTATATTTTTGGTTGTCAAGTTTGGATAGACTTGTTTTCAAAGAGTCTTATGATTAACTACTTTTTGAATGGTTCAAGTAAATATTATAAAAATTATTTTTTATTAATTAGAAAATCTAAACTCTTAGTTTTAGTATACTTTTAATTGTAAAATGAATAAATTAAGGACCATATGATTTGTTAAAACAACTTCAATAGTGAAACCCTATATTACAAATTAATTTACATGTGTATAGGATGAAGTGAAAGTAGATTAATGAAAAACAAAAGGATGTTAATATGAATATGACATGCAATGCAATAAAGTTATATTATTTTTTTATTTTCTTATATGAAGAGTAAAATAATACCTAAATTATAGGGAAAATTTTTTGGAACCAAAAATGTTTGCTGATCACTTTTCTCTCTATGAAATAATGTACTTTTATGCAATCCCAAATTTATATTTTTTATGGTATAATCTCCAATGACCATGTTTTCTGTCAGTCTCAATCATAATATGAGGGTTTTATTTTTATCTCATAACCATATTTTTTTGAATTTTATCATATTTTAGTATCCTAGTTTTGTGGTGACCTTCAAATTTCTCTTTATATGTTTTTTAGAGTATGTATTATAATACTATTTCACAATTTGGTAATTACTCAAATTAATATTCAAGATTTAATATATATATATATATATATATATATTGAAGTGAAATTTTAAATTGTGATGATACAATTTATAAGTTAAGGGGATAATGTAACACCCCAAAAATTTACGATATGATTATTTTTAAATTTACCTTCATTGATATTGTACATTACAAATAACACTAGGCATGGACATGTGATAATAGATTATTATTGTGAAATTTATCACCTAGATTAGGGAATTAAGAGAAGGAAATATATTATGTAAATTATTAAAATATATTATAATCATGTTTATAAAATTTACTCATTGGTTTCTACTTCATTATAAACGAAAATAAAATTCAATTGAAGAAAAACGATGTGTTTTAAAAAAACTATTTTTATAACCACAATGGAATTATATATTAATAAATTGCTTGAGTCTGTATCAGTGAATGGTACGGATTAAATTTAAATGTATCATATTAAATCAACTGATTTTAAATTCAACAAATAAGTTTGATATGATTAATATATAAATGAATCTCATTTTTTGAATAAAAGTCTATATTTTGTAAATATAGTTTTACAAGCTTTTAGTGTAGTAATATTTTTAAAACTAAATTTTGAAAATTTTATAAATTATATAAACAAAAATAAACTTCATTTTTTTTAAAATATCAATATTATAATTGGGTGAAATTCTGGAATTTTTTTGAATATATTCATTTTCCAATGAACAGTGAAAAATATCGATTTTATTAAAACTATCCATTTCAATTTATTAATATTTAATTTTTCATTTGAATAATAACATCAGCTAAGAAAGTAGAAATAAAACATTTATATCTTATAAAATAATATATGATTTATTTATCCATAAATAAGTAAATAAATGACTTCAAAAAGACAAATGATTGTTTCCATTTTTGTGAAACATAATTTATTATTTACTAATTTGTAATTACAAAAATGGTCCAAATAATATTTTTTTCAAAAACTATATTCATAAATTACTATTTATTAACGTATAATTATACTATAGTTTTACTATAACTAAATTAACTTTTCAATGTTTCATATAAAGCATTTATAAATATAAAATCAAAATTTTTCGAATAAATGATGATTTTAATAAAATAATTTATTTATAATATATAGAATATTACATCATAAAATGTAGCCTAGTTTTAGATAAAAATTTCTAAAAATGGATAGATTGTGTTTTTTGGTATTTTTGGAAATAGTTCCATTTAAGTGAATAATGAAATATGATAATTTACGATATTTAACATTATAAGTATATTAATTAATTATTGTTTCATGGATGATGTATGGATGTGGTATGAACCCATTGGTTTGAACTCACATGAATTTTTTTCTATATGTATTTTTAATAACTAATACTATTCATAAGATTGATTTATAATATTAATCAAATGAATTAAATAATTAACCCCCCCCCCCCCCTCAACCACTAAAAATACCACCCCTTACCACCTATTCCCCTCAAAACAATAAAGCCTTGAGGAGTTCCCAATTTATTACCAATAACACTATAAAAAATCAACTAATTGTTTTGGTCCTACAGGTATCACCCAAACGTCCACTTCAATGTTTATTATGGAGGTTCTCAATGAGACGTTGTCTAGATGTAAAATCCTCTTTCGTTCATTAAATTTCATTTATTTTCATATGCATTACTTACCTCATCTTCTAAAACATGAATGATATCTCAAGTGTATTATATCTAATAGAAGTTTATTTTGATAGTGGTATATCCATGATCAATTATTTTCTCTTCGCCTTTTTATTCTAAAAATGAAAACATCATCTATGAGGTGTTAATTTATCCCCTTCTTGGATGATGAGTTCTGGATTTAAAATTATACCTTCAGGGATGGTAATTAAATCATTTATATGTTTAAAATAGTTTAATATATTTAATAAATCTTATTTAAGGATCTTTAAACAATATATGCATAGAATATTAATTCCTAAAACAAAAATAGCATGTGATGATCTAATTAATTCAAAAATAATCCAAGCAATTATCTTTGATGTTTTATCTAATGAATAATCCCCATATATTGGAAAATAATATTTAGGAGTGTCAAATTTTCAATAATTTCATTAATAACATATAATTTCAATTCTACATAACTATTCCCATTTGACCAGATATTTCATACATGCATACAATTAAACCAATCCTGAGAACCCTAGAAACAACAACTTCTGAATAGTGAAATTGAATCATATAACTTGAAAAAATACTACAAATAAACATAATAAAATTTTAATAAATAAAATAAATTCTCAATATGCTCTGAATTAAATTATTAATGATTCTAATTTCAGTTTCTAGGATGTTATGCACAAGTGAATAATGCTTTCAAAAATAATGTTAGGGTTTTCTCATCTCACATTTATTTCTATGAGATATGACTTATTCACCACTATTTCTTGTGTTTGGTGTAGGTATACTAACTATTGAGTTATTATATCATTAAAAATTAAAAATTAAGTCATTAAATGTATTATATTATTATTAATAATTATTGGACCATGTGATTCAATTAATTACAAAGTAATATGGGTTTCTTTTCGAACATTAATTTTTCATTCGGGTTACACATTCTCTCTCTTTAACCCAATGTAACTCTTATTTATTTTGAAAATTTATTCAATATTATGTTTATATGTTCAAAAGTCACTTATTTGGAATAGTACATCCTTCTTTTCTTGGGAAATACATGTTTCATAAATATTTATCTTCTCAGTTATTCCTATTAAGAAAGCCCAATTTGATGGAACTTCTCAATATCTTAGAAATTTCATTTGACCTCCATAATATACGTTATACCTAAATTATTAATCAAAATACACTAATTTTATCTTCAAAAATTATCTTGGTTAATTTCTTATTTTATATAACATATTGTTTCTTTTATAATTTAAATGATCATTAATATTATCCTCGGACGCACAAAAATATATTTTTCTAATGATTCATAAAAACACTCTTTACATGTTTCAATTCAATTAATCAACATTTTTTCCTAAATCATACATTAATTTTTCTTACCATTTATTTTCTATGATATATGTATTTATAAATTAATTTTATGAAAAATACAATTCAATTTTCCAAATGAACAATTCAAATTAAAGTAAAAAAGGCCATTTCTGTAACATCCTAGGTAAATAAAGAATAATAAATTTTAATACATATTAATATTTACGAATTAAATGTTAATTTTTCTTTAAAGGGGTTGCTATGTTCGATAGCGTACCTGATACACAACAAAGAGTTTCTTAGAAATCTTACATTGCACACTAGTAATAAAATAATATTATTTTAAATAGTAGTTAACACATAGTATTTGTATTGGCGGGAATGAATATAAATAACTAAAATATGATTATATATGTTTTTTAAATATTTTTTCATTTATCAAATAAAGGATAAAGGCTTAAAATACGAAAAAATTAAATTTTAGGCATATATACTCTAATTTTCACTAAAGGTCCACTTATCGCGTTTTGATGGAACCCCCTCTTTAAATATAATTTTGTTCACTCTTATACATTATTTTGGACCAAATAAAGTTCTTCTTTAGAATTGGGACATCAAATTTTACTTTGTTTAAATTTTTCATATTTTTACGATAATGTTTTTTAATGAATAGTGAAAAATATTGTATTTTAATTCAAAACCTCTTTTTAATATAATTTATTTATATTTTTAGATTATATTTTGAATTGGGTTTAAAGTGAAATTAGTATATATTTTTACCATTTATCCAATAGTGGTCTTTCGAATTAATTTCACTTTGAAATTTGACTTAAACTGGTGTTAATCTATTGATATATATTGTTTCATAAAAACACTCTATTTGTTCTGACAGAGGGAATTAATTATTAAATTAATTAATGTAACTTATATTTTTTGAATTTTTTAAAATAGACATAATTTTTGAATTCAGAATATCAAATATATCTTAGGGTGATGTTTTGGTATTTTTTCTAAAAAACATCAATTTTTGATGAATAGTGAAACCACTTAGGGGTACTTAAAAAACTAATTTTTCGTTTAAATGAAATTTTACCACCTCTGTGTTTTGAATTTCAAAAATAAAACATTCATTTTTGTAATTTGGAAGTAAAATGTGGTTCAATGGGATTAAAATAATTATTTGCTGTATAGTAACTTTTATGTTTTTAATCGCGATTAGAGGTAATTAGTTTAATTTAAGGTAAAAATAATGATTTAATAATATGAAATGTCCTTGAAACATGTCCTACTCTTATTGGATGTGTCATGGACGACCAAGAAAATCCATGGGTCAACATGGGGACCCCATGGATCCACATTGGTAGGAAAATGACATTAATAACTTTTTATTTAATGTTAAAATAAAAATGTCACAAACATCTGTTATTTTACTAAAACAATTTTTAAATGGGGTTATACAAGTCATAATTTATACTATAAATATTCATTAGAAATCTAAATATATTTCCTACATCATGATATTTTACTATAATTTTTAGACTTTAAATAAATTAAATTATTTATGACACCATGATGTTGCAGCGATTACCTCATTATTTAACGATTTAAATAAAATGAAAAGATAATGTAAAATCTAAGACCTACACTTGTCAATAACCTATTGGATGGGTGGATTTCTAACTCTTATCACCTTATACTTGATATATATAATTTTTGGACCTTTTAAATCCGAAAATAATTTTATAATAATGTATCCTTTTATAACTTTCCAAAAGTGCCCCTCTTCTCCTCTTATCAAAGGCCCCCACCTCTACCACCATACCCACACCTCTCAAGACATTGGCTCAGACAATCCCTACCCATTTTGTCTCTCCACATCCCTCTATTACTCCTATTATCCTCACATTGGGTATAAGTCTTTCCATGGAATCCTTGAGCTCAAATCAAAAAGAGTTACCCATTTTAAAGGCAGTGTCTTCTCTTGTGTTCTTATGTTTTATTTTGCTTCTCCAGCCCCCTAAACACTTTTTATTCCATTATTTAGTAACAACACCAGTATGTTCAATATAATATGATTTTTTTATGATATTTATTATAGCTACACTTACACACACCTTCATCTAATGGTTAAACAGATTACTGTTTCCGTGGATAACGAATTTCTGCCTCACGAAACGATGATTGTTCAATATTCTTCTAACACTTTCAAAGATGGCCATTAATATTACACTATATTTATATATGATATATAATATTTATATGTTTTCCTTAAGCTTATGTATTTTTCATTTATGTAATACCTTTATGGCTTCCATTATGGGTATACACGATATCTTCATTTTTGGAAGTGCGGACTACTGCCCCTCAAAGTGATTTGATTCGTTAATGCCATATGTGGGACGTATAAGGGATAGAGTTAATGATATTATATATTAAATTATACTGGAATTATAATATACCTTTATGTCATTATTATTTCATTCCATAAAATACAAAATCGAAATGAAAGTAGCGTTCATGTGTACGTACGGCTTACCGTCTCCATGAACAGTGCATTTCATTTCATACCTCTAAATGTTATGTAAAATTATAAATACATGTATATTATGGATATATATGATATATATGATATCCAAATCATTAATATCATTCTGGATATAATGAACCTTTGACCACATAAACAACATGTAATTGTAAGAAGTCCATTTTTGACTTATGATCCAGATATCGACAAAAAGATCATTATTAACTTAAATGTTTACATAATGTTTATAACATAGAAATAAGTGAAATAAAAGAAATAGTGAACTTGAAAACGGTTATTAAGAAAGTATAAATTTACTCAAGTTTATTAATCATGACATTAAAGAGCAATCGTATCACATGGGACATGAGGTAAGGGACTTCATCTCAATCTCCATTCATTGAAGCATATTTTGTTTTATACACAACATTATTTTATACACTGTATAAACCCCTTTGACATTTATGCTTTTTAAAATGGAATCATTTTATACGAAGTGTTTTACTAAACGAAAAAATGAATGTTTTTTTGTCGTACGTATGCGGCGACAATGACTTCTCCACCGCCGTGACCATTATTTGAGTTTCAAATTCCTCTACAAGCCATAACCTAACTTTTTTTAAAAATGATAAATAAATACCATGTATTTCTTTTCTTTTATTTTGGTATTGAAAATGGTTTTCATAATGTTTTTATTATATCAATGTGTTGTATTGATATCTTATGATTAAAATGTGGAAATGGTATGTTTCCTTTATGCATGTTATATGTGATACAATTATGTTATGGTTCTTGGGAATTGTCATGAAGATGGGTGGTTCCTTGATAAAATAAGGACAAGTGAGCCCGATATAGATCTCCAATGCATTGGGTAACGCGAAGGAGTTAAACATTAAGGTTTCTCCAAAGAGATTTGGGGAATATACTGTGATGGGTATTCCAAACGTAACCATGAGGGTTACTCACTACGTAAGACTGTTATGAATGCCTCAAGTTACCTTTATGTCTTATGATTTCTATGATTTATTCATTATTTGATGAGGTATGCTAGAATGATTATGTTTTATGAGTAAAGTATGATTTCATACATGGGAAAATGTTTTCATTTCGTACTTTTATATCCCTTAATGAGCTTTTTATTGTCATCCCATGTTTTTGAAATGTTTTTCACAGGACTTAATGTGGAATATGGTCAAGGATGGGATCACGGAAAAGTCATGCTATCTAAAACATGGAACTATAAATGTTTCTTTTTATGTGTTTTTAATGGAAACTTAGTAGAAGTGTCTACTTTGTAATCTTTTGAGATGTAATAGTTATATATTAATTCTCTAAAACTCTAAACCTGAAAAGATCCTCAATGTGAATTATTCATTTAATTCAATATTAAGTTAGGATTAAGGACATGGCTTTATAGTTGGTATCAAAGGTCAGTTTATATAACATTAAGAGTTATAATTATATTAAATGATTATCCAAAACTATTTTTTTGGTCATATTGAAATGATATAGCATTTGGAGATTACCATGTTTCTTCATCTAAGACTTGTTTTTTCCGAATGGGTTTCTGTAGAGGAAACATGGAAGCAGTGCTAGGAAGGAATACAGAAGGAAATAACCATCTGAATCAGAATCCGGAGATGGTCGAAATTGGAACTGAATAGTTTGTTGCAGTAATGGAATAGTTGAGTCAAGCGATAAATGGTGGTGATATCCATGCACGAGATCATCCAGATCAACCGCAGAGGAACATGTCAGTGGTGGAAAATTTCATGAGGCAACATCCTCCATCATTCAAGGGATCAAATGACCCTATTCTAGCAGAAGGTTGGATTAAAGCACTGGAGAAGATTTTCGATGTCATGGGGTGCTCAGACAATCAAAAGGTTAGTCTTTTTATTTATCATTTGGCGGGTGATGTAGATCAGTGGTGGTCGATGGTTAAAAATATCAGGGACGCTGATGAGATTGATGCTCTCAACTGGGAGGAATTCAAAGGTATGCTTCTTGAGAAGTATTTTAATAAGGCTATTCGACATAGGATGGAAAAACAATTCCTGGAATTGAGGCAATAGGAAGACTTAGTGGATGCCTATGAAGAAAGGTTCATTCTATTGGAATGGTATGATCCAAATTTTATCTGAGACCTTGATAGTAAAATCAATCATTTCTACTAAGGATTAATGCCAAAATATCAAAGGGAATTAGCTTCTCATGAGTTCAAATGTTATGAAGAGCTAGTTCGATGTGCTGAGAAGGTGGAAGTGGAGTTTTCCGATGATCAAGTGCTCTATAACAACCAGCAGAAGAAGAGACCAAGGTGGCAGGAGAAAGGAAATAATTCTTCAAAAAGGTCTGATTGTATGAAAACTAAGTTTCTTTTCTGAGATAAATGTGGTAAAAGGTATGTTGGGCAATGTCTTCTGAATTCTGGAAAGTGCTACCGATGTGGTAAGATGGGACATAAGGATCATGATTGCACTGAAAAAGATCAAGGTGATGGAAAGTCCAAATTTGATTTACAGTTAGTGAAATGTTTTAAGTGCAATGAGATGGGTCACTATGAAAACGAGTGTCCGACAAAGATCTTGAGTGATGGGAAATAGATAGAATACAAGTAGAAAGGGGTGGTGAAATCCTTTGCAACTACTTCAGCAGATGTCGGGCGATAAAATGAAGTTGTATCAGGTACTTTGTTTGTTTTTTCTGATTATTCCATTGTGTTGTTTGATTTAGGGTCTACACATTCTTTCATCTCTGAAAACCTTTCTTGTAAAATGGGAATACCATATCATGAAATGACGCCTAAATATGTGGTAAAAACACCTAGGGGAAATGTTGAGGCAAAAATAATTTATAAAAATCTTCCTATCCTTATCCGTGGAAAGAACCTACTTGAAAACCTTATTGTTTTACCTCTAATATAGTTTGATGTTATTTTGGGTATGGATTGGCTCTCTATTTACCATGCTAAGATTGACTGTAGAGATAAAGAAGTTTTTTTCAGAAAGACTTTCAGTTTTTGTACAAGAATGAACCCTTACTGTTGATAACCTATCAAGAGGTCGAGAAACTGTTGAGTCAATAAGGTTTTTCGTAGGAATTTTCCATTTCTTCTTGTTTTTTAAATCACAAAAACCTTATCATTAAGTAAAATTACTTTTATAAGGAAAATCGCTTTTGTAAGGAAAACATCTTTTATAAGGAAAATCGCTTTTATAAGGAAAATCACTTTTATAAAGAAAAATTTATTTTATAAGGAAAATTATTGATATCATATTTTCATCCATATTTTTCTTAAGTATAACAATCGGATTCATTTCTATATTCTCGGAATCATGTGAAACTTTGATACGAAGCATTCTGTTTTAGGTTCCGAAGTCTAGATGAGAACTGTAATGAAGTTTCATTCCGAATTTTGGAAACGAACTCTGATAAAGTCCTACTCTGAATTCTAGATACAAATCCTCAGGAAGTTCGACATCGAAATCTAATAACGAATCCTGATTATTATTTCTCATTACGAATTCTGATGACAAATTCTCATTCCGAATTCCCATTCCGAATTCACCTATTAAATAGTATCTGATCATCTTTGCTTTATACACTCCGAATTTATTTAGACTCCAAATATCATTTTTTCATATACTTCGAACCTTCACTCTGAACTTTTGTGTTAGACTTAAAACGATGTATTACATTCTGTTACACTTGTTTTGTTATAAAACGATGTCGTCTATTCTGTTATAAACTAATAGTTGTCTAAGTGACACGTGTACTGGTCCCTCCGATTTTTAAGGAAAATAAGACCGTTGGAAAGGAGGCCGACCTTGCCTATAAATAGGAGCTCATTTGAAAGAGCTCAGAAAAATATAGAAGTTGATCAATCTAGAGGCCACATACGGATAAGGTGATTTCTAGAGAGAGAAATATTTTCATGCCTTGTGCAGACTGAACCGCTCGTTCAGTTTTTGCTTCATGCGACTCCGAATGTTGGTGATTACATTCAAGGACTTCCGAGGATAGGAAGACAGAGGTTCCGACTACCTTGAAGTTAGAGGGATTCCTTGCTGAGGAAGACAGATATTTCCAACTACCTAGAAGTTGAGGACTTGTGGGGATAACAAGACAGAGACTCCGATCTTTATATTGAGGGTTTACCCTGGTGTCGGTAAGACAGAATTTCTTGAAAGTATAAATCAAGGGACCTTTATCCAAGGTTGTTGGATACCATTCTCTTTGGGTTAAAAGACTTATATCTTGTTACATGTAGTTTTACTACTTGTTTTTTTTCGCTGCATATTTTATTGTAAGGAAAGTATAACATTCATATACTTATCTACTTGTACTCTGATTCATTTAGATTCTATACGCTTTAAGGTAGAATGTAATATTGTATTTTTAATTACGTTTCAATTTCCGGAACCATATTTTTGGAACCTACTTTCAGAATCTCTTTCCAGTCTTAAGCAAGTACATTGAACATGAAGTTTACAACTATATTACTTATTCCACGTTTTCATTTGGTGTTAGTGGTTTTGTGAATTTTCTTAGTTTAACTTTTTCCAACATAGCTCTTTCCTTTGCTTAAAGAAAACATAGATATTCGTAACTAACTTTAAAGGTTCCAAAGGAATTTTTAAAGTATAAAATTCACCCCCTCTTGTATATTGAGCATCCTGATGTTTTTCCTGATGATTTTCCTAGAATAATACCAGATCGAGAAGTTGAATTTACTATTGACTTAGTTTCTAATGCTAATTCAATTTTAAAACCCTCTTATCGAATGGCTCAAACTGAACTTTTAGAGTTGAAGGAGAAATTTTATTATTTATTAGAGAAAGGTTTCATTCAACCTAGTACATCACCGTGGGGTTCTCCTATTGTATTTGTTAAAAATAAATATGGTTCAATGAGTCTTTTCAATGATTATAGAGCCTTGAGTAACATCACAGTTAAGAAAAAATATCCTTTTCCTCATATCGATGATTTGTTTGATCAGCTCCAGGGAGCTCAGTTTTTTTCAAAGATTGACCTGAGATCGGGGTACCATCAGCTGAAGTTAAAGGAAGAAGATATTCCAAAGACTGTGTTTCGTACAAGATATGGCGATTATGAATTTTTATTAATTCCTTTTGGGCTAACCAACGCACCTGTTGTATTCACGGACCTTATGAATATAATTTTCCATGAGTTCTTAGACAAGATTGTGGTTGTTTTCATTAATGATATTTTTTTGTTTTCTAAAAGTATAAAGGATCATGAAGAAATTTTATGGGAAATTTAGGAAGTGTGAGTTTTTGTTGCAACAAATTTATTCCTTGGTCATATTGTTTCTAAAGATAGAATAACTGTGGATCATGAAAAAATAAAAGTTGTTAAAGAATGACCAAGACCCACAAATGTAACTGAGATCCGTAGTTTTCTTGGTTTGGCAGGTTACTACTGAAGGTTTTGTTTAAATTTTTTCACACTTATCTAGTCCAATGACTAAGCTAACTCGAAAGGGTTTTAAGTTTATCTGGACAAAAGAATGTGATGATTGTTTTCAGGAGTTGAGAAGAAGATTGGTGAATGCTCCGGTTTTGGAACTTCCTTCCAGGAATGGTGAGTTTTTTATATACAGTTATACTTTGTTGAAGGTACTTGGTTGTGTCCTTATGAAAAATGATTATGTAATTGCATATGCATCAAGTCAGTTGAAAACTAATGAGATAAATTACCCTACACATGATTTGGAATTAGCTACTGTTCTTTTCGTATTAAAAATTTGGAGGCATCATTTGTATGGAGTAAGTGTGAAATATATACCGATCACAAACTTTAATGTATATATTCACTCAGAAAGAATTGAACATGAGACAAAAGAGATGGCTAGAATTAATCAAGGATTATGATTGTACAATTCATTACCATCCGGGAAAAGCAAATAAAGTTGTTGATACTATGAGTCGAAAAATTAATGCTTCATTAACAATGTTTCATTTGGAACGTGATCCTTTGCTTAAGGATTTGATGAACATTGGCATAAAAGTTGTTGGTGCAGGATATCCTTATGTTTTGTTTTAGGTATCAATGAAATATTCTCTGTCAGACAGAATCATGCAAGCACAGAAGCAAGACAGTGAGTTGCAGAAAAAGGTAAAGCTGGTTCAGAAGTGTAAGTTTCCTGAATTCAACATTGATAATGATTGTGTTTTGAGATTTGGGAAAATATTGTGTGTGCCTTGTGATTCACATTTGAAGAGAGAGTTGTTATGTGAAGCTCATTTTTCTCTATTTTCAGTTCATCCTGGAAGTACTAATATATACAGTGATCCGTAGGAGTATTACTGGTGGGATGGAAATAAAAGAGATATTGCCAATTTTACTATGAAGTGTTTGAATTCTCAGCAGGTTAAAGCAGAGTGGCAGTTACTGAAAGGGATGCTTCAGCCTTTACCACTTCCAGAGTGTAAATGGGGAAATATATCCATGGACTTTGTTGTGTGATTACAGTTGACATCTCGAGGTAATAATTTAATCTAGGTTATTGTTGATCGCTTGACTAAATCTGCTCATTTCCTTCATATTCAAGATACTTTCTCTCTAGATCAACTATCTCAATTTGATATTAAAGAGATAGTCAGGTTGCATGGAGTTCCCCTATCCATTGTATATGATCATGATATGAGGTTTACTTCTATCTTTTGGAAAGGCCTTCATAAGTCGTTGGGTACTGAATTACATTTTAGTAAAGCTTTTCATCCTCAATCATATGTGCAGTCAGAATGAACAATTCAGACTTTGAAGGATATGCTATGTGCTTTTTCTATGGATTATCAAGGAAGTTGGGACCAACATCTTTCTTTGGTTGATTTTTTTTATAATAACAGTTTTCATTCCAGTATACAGTTGTCACCGTTTGAGGAATTATATGGGAAGTGGTGTCGAACTCTAGATTTTTGGGATGAAGTGAGTGAAAGTAAGCTGATGGGATCAGAATTGGTAGAAGAGATGGCAGAAAAATATTAGTTGTTTCAGAAACACATGAGAACAGCTTAGAGCAGCCAGAATAGTTATGCAGACAACAGGAAGAAGGATCTCTCTTTTGAGGTAGGTGATCATGTTTTTCTCAACGTTTCACCATGGAAAAGTGTGGTGCGATTTGGTATGAAAGGAAAGATGAGTCCAAGGTTCATTGGACCATATGAAATTCTGGAAAAAGTTAGATCAGTTGCATAACGAGGGGCTTTACCTCCGATTTTATCTCAGGTACACAATGTTTTTCATGTTTCGATGTTGAGAATGTATGTGCCAGATCCATCTCATGTTTTGAGCCCCGATGTAGTTTAGTTGGAAGAGAATCTCCCTTTTGAAGAACAACTAGTCTAGATTCATGACCATAGAGAGCAAGTGTTGCAGAATGAGGTAATTAATCAGGTAATTGTTCTGTGGAAAAACCATATGGTTGAAGAAGAAACGTGTGAATCTAAAAATGCTATGAGGGATAAATACCACAACTTATTTTGATAAGTGAATAAAATTGTGAGGACATAATTCCCAAAAGGGGGAAGGATGTAACATCCCAGGTAAATAATGAAGAATACATTTTTATACTTATTAATATTTACGAATTAAATATTAATTTTACTTTAAAGGGGTTTCTATGTTCGATAGTGTACCCGATACGCAACAAAGAGTTTCTTTGAAATCTTACGTTGCACACTAGTAATAAAATAATATTATTTTAAATGGTAGTAATCACATAGCCATTGTTTTGATAAGAATGAATATAAATAACTAAAATATGATTATATTTTTTTGTTAAATGTTTTTACTTTTATCCAATAACGGATAAAGTCTTAAAATAAGAAAATAATTCAATTTTAGGCATATATACTCTTATTTTCACTAATGGTCCACTTATCGCCTTTTGATGGCGAACCATCTTTAAATATAGTTTTGGTCACTAATATACATTCTTTTGGACAAAATCAAATTCTTCTTTAGAATAGAGACATCAAAATTTACTTTGTGTAAATTTTTGGTATTTTTCCGATAAAGTTTATTTTCTAATGAATAGTGAAAACTGTTGTATTATAATTCAAAACCACTTTTTAATATAATATATTTATATGATTATATTATCTTTTGAATGGGTTTTAAAGTGAAATTAGAATATATTTTTACCATTTAATACAATAGTGGTCGTTGGAATTAATTTCACATTGAAATTGGACTTAAACTAGTGTCAATCTTTTGATATATATTGTTTCATAAAAACACGCAATATGGTCTGACATCAAGAATTAATTATTAAATTAATTAATGTAACTTATTTTTTTTTGAAGTTTGGAAAATAGACATCATTTTTGAATTTGGAATATCAAATATAGCTTAGGTTGATGTTTTTGTATTTTTCTGAAAAACATCAATTGTTGATGAATAGTGAAACCACTAAGTGGTACTTAAAAAACTGATTTTTTGTTTAAATGAAACTTTACCACCTCTGTGTTTTTAATTTCAAAAATCCAACATTAATGGTTGTCATTAGAATGTAAAATGTGGTTCAATGGGATTAAAATAATTTTTTTGGTGAATAGTAACTTTTAAGTTTTTAATCGCAATTAGAAGTAATTAGTGTAATTTAAGGTAAAAATAATGTTTTAATAATATTAACTGTCCTTGGAACATGTCTTACCCATTATTGGATGTGTCGTTTCTGACCAACACAATCCATGGGTCAACTTGGGGACCCCATGGAGCCACTTTGGTAGGAAAATGACATTAATAACCTTTTATTTAATGTTAAAATAAAAATGTGACAAACATGTGTGGTTATAGTAAAAAAAATTAAATGGGGTTATACAAGTCATAATTTTGACTATAAATATTCATTAGAAATCTTAAATGTTTTACTACATCAGGATATTTTTTTATAATTTTTATACATTATGTAAATTAAATTATTTATGACACCACGATGATGCCGCAATTACCTCATTATTTAACGATTTAAATAAAATTAACAGATAATGTAAAATCTAAGACCTACACATATTAAAAAAATATTGGATGGGATTATTTATAACTCTTATCACCTTATCCTTGAAATATATAATTTTGGGACCTTTAAAATCTGAAAATCATTTTATAATAAAGTAACCTTTTATAACATTCCAAGAGTGACCCTCTTTTCCAAGAGTTCCCCTCCTCTCAAGCAATTGGCTCGGCCACCCCCGGCCCATTTTGTCTCTCCACATCCCTATATTACTTTTAGAAGCCTCACATTGGGCAGAAGTCTTTCCAAGGAATCCTTTGAGCTCAAATCAAAAAGAGTTACCCGTTTTAAAGGTCGTGTTTTCTCTTGTGTTCTTATGTTTTATTTTTCTTCTACAACCCCTAAACTATTCTTATTCCTATATTTTGTAACACCACCAGTATCTTCAATATAATAGGATGTTGTTATGAGAATTATTATAGCTACACTTACACACACCTTCATCTAATGGTTAAAGAGTATACTGTTTCCGTGGATGGAAAATTTATGCCTCACGAAATGATGATTGTTCAATATTCTTCTAACACCTTCAAAGGTGTCCATTAAGATGACACTATATTAATATATGATATTAAAAATGTTTATGTTTTCATTAAGATTCTTTATTTTTCATTTATGGCATACCATTATGGATTCCATTATGGGTATACGCGATATCTTCATTTTAGGTAGTGCGGACTACCGCCCCATCAAAGTGATTTGATTCATTAATTCCATATGTGGGATGTATAAAGGATGGAGTCGATGATATTATATATGATATTATACTGGAATTATAATATACCTTTATGTAATTATGATTCCATTCCATAAAATACGAAATATAAATGAAAGTAGCGTTCATGCGTACGTACGACCTACCGTCTCAATGAACGGTGCATTTCATTTCTTACCTCTAAATGTTATGTACTATTTTAAATACATGTATATGCTGGATATATATGATATATATGATATAAAAATCATGAATATAATTCTGGATATGATGAACCTTTGACCACATAAATAACATGTAATTGTAAGAAGTCCTTTTTTGACTTATGAACCAGATATCGACAAAATGAACATTATTAACTTAAATGTTTACATAATGTTTAAAACATGGAAATAAGTAATATAAAAGAAATAGTGAAATTGAAAATGGTTATTAAGAAAGTAGAAATTAACTCAAGTTTATTATTCAGGAAATTAAAGAGAAATCGAGTCACGCCGGACACGAGGTAAGGGACTTCGTCTCAATCTCCATTCATTGAGGCATATTTTGTTTTATACACAACTTTCTTTTATACGGTGTATAAACCCCTTTTACTTTTATGCTTATTCAAAAGGAAAAATTTTATACAAAGTGTTTTACTAAATGAAAAAAGGAATGTTTTTTGTCGTACGTATGTGGTGACAATGACTTCTCCGCCGCCATGACCATTATTTGAGTTTCGGCTTCCTCTACAAGCCATAACCAAAATTTTTTGTAAAATGAAAAATAAATACCATGTATTACTTTTCATTTATTTTGGTATTGAAAATGGTTTTCATAATGTTTTTATTGTATCAATGTGTTGTATTGATATCTTGTGATTGAAATGTGGAAATGTTATGTTTCCTTTATGCATGTTTTACGTGATACGATTATGTTATGGTTCTTGGGAATTGTTACGAAGACGGGTGGTTCTATGAAAAACTATGGGAATGTGAGCCCAATATAGATCTCCAATGAATTGGGTAATGCAAAGGAGTTAAATGTTAAGTTTTCTCCGAAGAGATTTATGGAATACACTGTGATGGGTATTCCAAACGTAACAATGAGGGTTACTCCCTACGTAAGAATGTTATGAGTGCCTCAAGTTACCTTTATGTATTATGATTTCTTTGATTTATTCATGATTTGATGAGGTATGTTAAAACGCTTATGCTTTATGAGTAAAATATGATATCATACATGAACTAATGTTTTCATTTAGTACTTTAATATCCGTTACTGAGCTTTTTTTGCTCATCCCAAGTTTTTGAAATGTTTTTCACATGACTTAATGTAGAATAGAGTCAAGTATTGGATCAAGGAAAAGTCACACTATCTAAAACATGTAATTAGATATGTTTCTTTTTAAGAATTTTTTTTATAGAAACGTAGTAGAAGTGTCTAATTTTTAATCTTTTAAAATTTAATAGTTATGTCATAATTCTCTAAAGCTCTAAACCTGAAAATATCCTCAATATGAATTATTCATTTAATTCAATATTAAGTAAGGTTTAAGGCCAGGGGCTTATAATTACTCTTAAGAATTCATCGATTTTTTATTACATTATTTAATTATATTTCAATATATTTATATTAAATATTAATCATTTTTTAAATTGATCATTAATTATATCATCTACTATATTTTCTTAAATGAAATATGATCAGTTTTCATCTAGATGTGCTATCTTGATAACATTCACTATATTACTCATAATGGTTAGTTACTATGTTTAATGTTTTGATAAAATTGTTTATATGTTCTTTATATCTAACCCCATTAATATTAGGAATTTATTAGACATATTAAATAATGGTATGAGAACTCTATATCCCTTAGAAGCATCAGAATGTATCATTATTCAAATGTGATATATATTTGGTCAAGGCCTTTCAAATTTATTTACATATATTTATTTTGTTGAGGCCTCAACCATTTTTATATATTAATGTCAAGGCCTATACGATATTTTTCAGATGTCTAGTGGTTTTTATTCAATCCTTATTATATAATTAATTGATAATAAATGTTATTATTTATCTAATATAATAAAAAAGTTTAGTATTCATTATCATATGATTAGTTATATGTTATAATTTAATCTTCTTCCATCTATGTCGTATTTTTTAAAGATTATATTTTAATGGTATGTGTTTTTAGTTATTCACCTTAACCAATTTTTTATGAGTAATTGTGATAACTTTTTTTTATTGTTAACCCTTATTTAGAATTTGATCTCACCCTGATTTTATGTCTTATTTTTTCCCCAGATGAAAATATGTACACTATGAATGCCTTATGGGGATAAATTATCATATAATGAGTGTTTCCATTAGTTTTTATATTTTTATTCCTATCAGGTTGTAATGTGATAATATATTTTGTATCTAGTTTTCCAAATTATCTAAAATATTATATACTTTGGGAGGAAAAAAAATTTTCATAGTACCAATGCAATAATTTAATACCTCAGCATAAGGGTACTAGGGTCTGTGTCATTACACATAATGTCTCGGAGTGAGGGTTCTAGGTTGATATATTTGATATTAAATTTTGGTTTAGTTAACATTGTAAATTTTTATGTATTCATATGAGGATAACTTAAGAGTATAGATATTATCATAGTTCTATGAGCTTCTGAATGAATATATGATAAAATTAGTTGGAATATCCTTGAGGTTTTATACGATTCAATTATAATGACCCGACCTTAGACATTAATTAATCACGAGTTAAATAAAGAATTCACATTGATGATATTTTTAGGTTTAGAGTTTTTTAGAATTAGGCCATAAGAATTACATAACAATGTGAACATTACATATAGGCACTACTAAGTATCCATTTTTTCATAAAATTCAAACTCTTAAAAATAAACATGTTTATTTCCATATTTTAGACATCATGAAATTTCCATGATCCCATCCAAGACCCAATTCATATTTAAGTGTTGTGGAAAAAATTTAAAAATCATTGTATGGTCATAAAAAGCTCTATAATTGTTATAAAATAAGGAACAGAAATATTTTTCTATCAATAAATATAAATAAATGAAATAATATTTTTCAATCACAACATACCTCATGAAATCATATGTATTATGAATAACATACATAAATCATTAATAATAATGTTTACTTATGAATTCCATATCATAATTACTTTTTAGTTATCATAGCTACATAGGGAGTTACGTTGGAATACACATAACAGCATGTTCCCAAAATCTCCTAGGAGAAACATTAACGTTTAACTCTGTCACGTAACCCAATTCATTGGAGCGTTATCTCAGGCTCAACTGCCCTAGGTTTATCATGGAACCAAACTTATACATAAATAATTCCCAATAACCATAAAATATTTGTAACACATACAACAATAATAGAAGAAAGATAACATTTCCACATTGCAATCACAATATATCATTTCAAGATATTGACATAATCAATGCTTTATCAAGACATTTTCAAAACCATTTAAAATATTTAATAAAGAGGTTTTCCAATCAAATTGTCTCATGACACGTTGAATATTTTAAAAGAATTAACAATTGAAAAAATTAATGTACATATAAATAAATCCAAAAATCCATTTTTAAAACACGGTCCTTAGTGAGAATGATTTGGATGAATAAATCATTAAAACATTTATAATGATTTTTTTGATAATGAGTTTTTAACAAAATGAGTGACAGTTGAATACTAAAAATTTAAGAATAACCTTAATCAAAACATTTTAATATCAAGAGAATAAAATAATTCTTGATATAATTTGTCAAAGGGAAGTATATACACCATATATAATGAATTTCGTGCATATCGATAAAGAAGACTCAATGGAATGTTAATTGAGAAGAAATACCTTTTCTGGACTATATCGATATATTAAGGATAAATAATTTAAATAATTATGTGTGAAAAATATGAATGAATCCAATATAATTGGATATTATATGTAAAACAATTATAGGTCATTCACACATATTTAGAACATGACATAATCAAGAAGTATAATTTTAACCTAAGGAATAGAAATTGGGTTAAAAAGTTCCATTAATGATTTGGTAACGTAAAAAACATATACCACATGAATGAAGTATCATTAAATGAATATCAAAATACCCATCAATTAAATTATATTATTCTGAGAATACAATCATGTGAATTACATAAATAACACTAAAGGAAATAGTGGCAAACATATCATGAATCTCACAGGAATAAAAAGTGAGATAAAAACCCCTTACCATGTTGTAATCAATCAAGTCGTATGAAAAAATGTTAATAAATAGCAAATTAATCATATAATACTATTAATATAAAGACAATAATGATAATATATATCAAATGTCAGTAAAGAATAAACCCCCTGCAATAAATAAGTGGTGAATAATGGAAATGTCATAGAAATAAAAGTGAGATAACAATCTCCTTACCAAGTGTCTAACCAGACTCATTTGTTCCTTATACTTTATTAATAATAAACTTAAGTTAATTTATACATTGTTGGTAACCTCTCTCATGTTTACTATTCTTCTTATATCACTTATTACTTTTCTATAATAATTTTTTAATTATTTGAATTCATATTGTACATTTTGTCGATGTTCAGAACGCGAGTCAATTTTGAACCTGTAATATTTATAAATTGTCCATGTTGTAGAAATTACATTGCATTAAGAATGATATTATTGATTTAGATATCATATATATCATATATGTAAAATATTTATTTATTTATTTATTTATAATAGTACATAACATTTGGAGATAAGAAATGAAACACACCGTTCATGGAGACGTTAAGCCGTATGTATGAATGAACGCCACCTTCATTTATATTTCATATTTAATGGTTTAAAAATTCAATGATAAATTGTTATATTATAATTCTAGTATAATATAATATATAATTTCAATAACTCCATCCTTTATACGTTCTATTTATGAATTAATGAATCATATCAAATTGCGGGGGCGGTAGTCCACATTTCATCAAGTGAAATTGTCGTTTTTAAACACTATAGAAACTATAATGGTATTATATAAATTAAAAATAAAGAAGAATAGATACTCTAAAAATATAATATATATCACTTAAAAATACAATTCCTTGTCAATGGCCACCATATGAAGTGGTAGGAGATGATTGAACAATCATCATTTCGTGAGGTGGTACTTCGCCGTCCACAGAAATAGTATGTTATATACCCATTATCTGGAACATTGTGTAAGTATAGTTCAAATAATTATCATATAAAAACCTATTATATAAGGGATTCAGGTGTTGTTATAAAATAGAGGAATAAAAATATTTTATGGGGCTGGATAAGTAAAATAAAACAAAATAACATATGAGATGATGTTATCATTAAATAATGTATCTCCCTTTGGTTTGAACCAGAAGATTTAATTGAATTACATTCTACATAGGTAAAGGCTTGTAAGAGGAGGATAGGGATGTAGGTATCCTAATTGTTTACAGTTTGGATGATCCAAGGAGATTGATAAGTGTATGGAATGGGTTATAAGTGAGGGCTTTTTATAATGGGGGAGGGGCTCTTTTGGAATGTTTAAAAATATTATTTTATTATAGAATTTTTTTCGGTTTAAAAAGGTAAAAAATTATTAAATTCAAATCTAAGAAGCCTCAATTTCGAAATAAAATCATCCAATAATAATTTTTACTGTTTTTGGAAAAAAAAAATTAATATTTATAATATTGTTTACTTAAATCATTCATTAATTAGGTAAATATTGTATCATTATTATGTCATAAATAATTTTATATATCTATTTTCTAAAAATTATAAAAAATTATCATGATATAGTTAATCATTTTAAATTTCTATGGAATATATATAGTCAAATGGATAACTTATATAACCCTATGTAATAGTTGATTTACTAAATGATATATGTTTGTGACATTTTTACCATTACATTAAATTAATTAATATAAAGTGTCATTATCCCTATTAAGTTTCTCTATGGGGTTTCAAAATCAACCCAAGGATTCCCATGGTCCGAAATGTATCAACCAATTGGATTAGGACTCGATTTACTATAATTTAATATTATTATAAAATTATTTTTTACACATATTTACCAGATTTACCCTTTAACCATGGTAAATAATATATTTACTGAAGTAAATATTTATAATTTCTAAAATATATTAGTTACCTATTTATACAATTTAGACCTCATTATTCAAAATATGGAATCAATTTTTCCATATTAAAAACATATTTTTGGAAGAAAATAATTTCAAATTAATTCTCATTGTCAAAACAAAAAAGTGTGTTTTTATGAAATAACACCTATCAAAAGATTAACATTTGTTTATGTAAAATTTCAATGTGAAATTACTAAAAATAACCAAAAATGGATTAATTGTTAAAAATATAATCTAATTACACTTAAAACCCAATTAAAAATATAATCTAGCCAAATAAATAAATTAGATTAAAATGTAGTTTTGGATTAAAATACAGTATTTTTCAATATTCATAAAAAAATGAATTCTATCGGAAAAATGTAAAAAAATTGCCATTATAAAATTTTTATGTCCCAATTATATAAAAAATTATAATTTTGTAAAATATAACATATAAATCTGAACAAAAAAAAATTTAAAGATGGTTTACCATCAAAATTTGGTGAATTGGCCTTTTAATGAATATTAGAGTATTTATGATTAAAATCGAATTTTTTCTTATTTTATGCCTCTACAACTTATTGGGTAATTGTAAAATCATTTAAAAAACATATATAATCTTATTGTAGTTAGTTCTATCCCTTCCCTCCATAACAACGACTAGTTGTTACATACATTTTAAAATAATATAATATTAAGATTTTTCAGTAGGACACATCTTGGTGTGCAAAATAAGATTTCAAAGAAAAGCGTTGTTGTGTATCAATAATGCCATTGAACATTGCATCCCCTTTAAATTAAAATTAATATATTATTCAAAAAATTTAACAAATATAAATTTTTTTATATATTTACCTGGGACGTTACATCATTTCCACCCTTTTGGGAATTGTGTCCGCACAATTTTAAATTTTTTTGGAAACTTCATTGAAAGCCCCACATCGTAGAAAGAGTCAATAAAAATATCGTATTCAAAAAAATGCAAAGGTCACATGAGATATCCCATAGTATGATTCCATGTATGAAAACATGGATGTGGAAGAGAAACAAAACATCATGGTTTGATTGAGAGAGGTAGAAAACATGATTAAGAGAAAGTTAACCACTAGAAAATCACAAAATATTGATGGGTTAAATGGTCTATGATTCACCAGTAGGAAAAGGTAACAGGCAATGTTTTTGTTTTATGTTTCTTTTCATAATGTTGAGGAATTAATTTAACATCTTGAATGAAAAAAATAATGATACTTACTTACTTTTCATGTAAGATTTCATCATTTACTACATTTCTACCACATACTAATATTTTTTCCAAACTATGTGTATTCAAGTTGACTAGTTCACTTTGAAAGTGCTATCATTATCTTCTAGAGAATTAAATAATTACCAAAAGATGAACAAAATTTTTCCCATTTCATTAGACATTAACCAAAACAAAAATGGTTAGTAAAAGATCATATAATCCCCAAAAAGGAAAATCTTTTACAAAATGAACAACTACTCGTAATGCCCATAATTTGTCAAATAATACCCACACCTCAACAAAGACATTTTAATAAACAATTGTCCATTAAATTCTCCAATGTTATCCAAAATAATATTTAAACCCAAATCCTTCATGTATTTAATCACATAGTCTTCCAAGATAAATCATAACATTTATCTCCAAATAACATAAATTTATCTTAGTGTCTCATACTGAAAAGTAATTATCTGAATCACATATTCTCTATGAAAGGATCATCATTTCTATAAATAATCAAAATTTTCAGATGTGTAAAAATAAAACATATATTATTCCAAAATAAAATTCCAACCGTTACTCCACAAATGAAACCCCATAGTATTCTATTTCCCTTAAGTATATAATATTTTGAAAAGAGAAAACATCTTATAAAATAACATTTATCACACCATCACCAAATCATTTTCTTATTTTACGGATATCCATTTGATAAAACATAAGTTCCAAAAATCAACATATTCTTGATATATAAAAAAATTTAACATAAAACAATAAGTCATACTAACCAGGGACTTCACGTAGGGAAGTGGTAGGCGATGCGGCCTTATCACCCTTCGGTTGTGGGATTGATTCCTACTGCCTTTCCAGACACGGTGGGTTTCCACCAATTTGAAGAGTTTTACTTTTTAGAAAACTCAAAAATAACCCTTACATGTTGTTAAAAAAAGGATTTCTTATACCTTTCATTTTCATCCCAACACATTGAGACCTCAACAACTTATATATTGTCATTTCTTCTACCTCCATATGATATAATTATATTATTCCCAATAGATAGAACATCATACCATGTTCTTGGTGTCCATATGGTTTAATCATCTTCTTGTTCACATAAGTAGAAGGTCCATGAATTGAAACAATGATTTAGAGATCCTTAAAAATAATTTTCATCATTTTTCCAAATACACCTAGTAAAACTTGGGTCATATGGGTTTCCAAAGAAATACAGTTTCAGAAAATAGTCATGTATGGCATGAAATTTCAAAACATTAGATAAAACATGATTTTTATAAAATAGTCGGACTGAATATTAGTTAAAACCTCCAATCAATGGTCCTTTTAAAATACCATAAGTATGTGATGGGAGAATATATTGTAAAAGCAAATATAAATAGGATGCTCAACGGTCTCCTTCTTCATCACCTTTTTCAAAATCATAAAATTCCTCAAAATATTTGGATAAGGTAAAATATTTGAAAATTCCTTGATAATATATACATTTTTTAATTTATGAGAATATTGAGAAAATAGGATTTGATTAAATAAAACCCATGATCCACGATGATATAGAGGTATAGTGGAGGTGTTTGATATCTCAAAATAAATTCTTGTAAGTGCATTGTATTCTAGAAAATGTTTCAAAATCATCTAAACATGGCATTGCAATAATTATTGCATGCATGTCATTAGGAAGAGAGAGGAATGTCGTTAGAGATCATCTTCCTTCAATTTATAACCAATATTCATTGATCTGAAAAATTTATAAATCAAGGATTTAACTGAAATAATAGACATTGGGTCTAACCATGTATTTAATAAAAACTCACAATCACCAATGTTCGCTAAAAGGACCTCTGATAACAATTATAAGGACATGGACATAAACATTAAATAATCTTGAGTTAAGTCAAGATTCACATTGAGAATATTTTCAGGTTTACAGTTTTAGAAAATTATTTATAATAAATACATGTCATCTTAAAAATTACATATAGATATTACGAATCCGTGTCCTTTTTTTCATAAAATTAACACTCTTAAAAAGAAACATGTCCAGTTCTATGTTTTAGACATCATGACTTTTCTATGATCACATTCTAGACTCTATTCATTTTTATGTCCTTTGGAAAAAATTTCAATAACATGGGATAAACATGAAATGCTCAGTAAGGGTTGTAAAACAAGATAAGAAAACATTAACTAATCAATAAATATAAATCAATGAAACCATACTTTTCAATCATAATATTACTCATGAAATCATAAGATTTATGAATAAAACACAAAATTCATAAATCATAAAGATTAATTATGGAATAAAAATAATACTTACGTTATAGATATCATAGCTACACAAGGAGTTATGTTGTAACCCCCATCAAATTATATTCCCAAAATCTCTTAGGAGAAACATTAACATTGTCCTCAGTCACGTTACCTACTACATTAGAGAGCTATCTCGGGATCACCCACACAAGTTTTATCACAAAACCACCCATATAATTAAACAATTACCAACAACCATAACATATTTATAACATATAAATCAATAATAAAACAAAGATAACATTTCCATATTACAATCACAATATATCATTTCAAGATATTGACAATATCAATGCTTTATCAGACCATTTTCAAAACCATTTAAAAAATTTAATAATAAGAATTTTTAATCAAATTATTCCCTACCACTTTAAATATTTTAATAGAATTAACATTTTCAAATAATATTGCCCATATAAATAAAATATAAAAACAATTTTTAAAACATGGACATTAATAAGAATGATTTTGAAGAATAAATGTTTAAAACATTTAAAATGGTATTTTAGTTCAAGAATTCTTAACAAAATGAGAGACCCATGAATAGAAACAATTGAGGAATAACATTAATAAAAACATTATAATATCCTGAGAATAAATTTATCAATGATATATTATTTCTATGGGATGTATATACACCATTATAAGTTAATTTGGAACATATCAACCAAGAAGCCTCAATGGAATATATATTGAGATGAAATCCCTTATAAACATTGTATCCTTAAGTTATGGATAAATAAATTACATAAATATGTGTGATAAATAATAATACACCAAATATATTTTGATATTACGTTTAAAACAATCATATTTCACTCATAGATGTTCATATCATGATGTAATCAAGAGGTAGAAGTTTAACCCATCGAATGAAATATTTGTTAAAAAGTTTCATTACTGATTAGGTAACTTACGAAACATACACCAAATTAAAGAAGATCATACCATGATGATGTAAATACCCTTAAATTCTATTAGATTATACAGTGAATACAATCATGGGTAGTACATACACCACACAAAATGAAATAGTGTAAAACTTACAATGAATATCACGTGAATAAGAAGTGAGATGAAAACCACTTACCATGTTGTAATCAATAGAGTCGTACGAAAAAAATTTAATAAACACCAAATGAATCACAAAATACCATGAATATAAGGACAGTTATGATAATATATATCATGTGGAATTAAAAAATACACCATATGAAATAATTAAGTAGTTAACAATTGAAATCTCACGGAATTAAAAATGAGATAAGAAACACATTAGCTCGTATCTGAATTGACTTGTTTATTCCTTGTTCTTCTTGAATAATAAAAATGAGTTAATTTAAATTTCCATAAAATATTTTTTCAAGTTTATTATTAATTTTATATCACTTATTACGTTTCTATAAAAATTAGTTAATTATTTGAGTTCATATTGGACATTTTGTCGATGTTCTGACTTGAGTAAAATTAAACTTGTTATAATTATAAATTATCATTGTGGTCGAAATTCAATTGCCTCTAAATTATATTCATGATATAGATATAATATATATCATATATATCAATGTTATATATATATATATTAATTTATAATAGTACATAACATCTGGATATAAGAAATGAAATATACCGTTCATGCAGACGGTAAGTCATATGTACACATGAACGCTGCATTCATTTCTATTTCAAATTTAATGGAATGAAAAATTAATTATAAAAAGTTATATTATAATTATAGATTAATATCATATATAATTTTTGTAACTCCATCTTTTACACGTTCCACGTATGTCATTAAAAAGACATATCACATTGTGGGGGCGGTAGTCCGCACTTTCTCAAATGAAATTATCGTATTTACCCACTGTGGAAACCATAATGTTATTCTATAAATGAAAACTACAGAAGATTAGAAACAATAGAAATATAATATAAATAACATATAAATATAGTTCCATCTTAATTTCCACCATAAGAGGTGGTAGGAGAAGACTGAACAATCATCGTTTTGTGAGGATGTAGTTCACCGTCCACAGAAATAATATTTTTCACCCATTAGATGGAGGTGTTTATAACTGTAGTTAGAATAATTCTGTTATAAACAACCTAATATATTGATGATACAAGTTTTTTATAAAACAAATTAATAAAAATAGTATAGGGGGTTGGAGAAGTAAAATAAAACAAAATAACTTAAGTGAAGATGTTACTTATAAATCAGATATCTCCCTTTAGTATGAATCACAAGGGTTAATTTAATTACCCTCTTCCTAGGGTATGGCTTCTACGATGAAGATAAAGATGTAGGAAGATTAATTGGGTAGATGTTGGACTATCCAAGGGGATTGAGATGTATGAGGAATGAGTTAGAAGAGACGGATTTATATAAGGGGGAGGAGGGTCTCTTTAGAAAAAAATTTAAAATATTATTTTATTATATAATGACATTTGGTATCTAAAGGTCAAATAAATGTTAATGTAAAAAATATGATTCTTAATGATCGAAATAAAATCATCTAATATGAATTGGACGTGTTGTGGATATTTTTTAAATCTTTATAATCTAATTTTTTTAAATAATTCATTAATGAGGTAAATGTTTCATCATAATTGTGTCATAAATAATTTTATTTATTTGATTTCTATAAATAATAAAAAAAACATCATGTTATACTAAATATTTTTATATTTCAGATGAATATTTATAGTCTAAATTATAACTAATATAACACCATATAATAATTTATTTACTAAAACATATATGTTTGTGTCATTTTTGACATTACATTAAATTAACTAATGCAAAGTGTCATTATCACTCTTAAGTGGCTTTATCGTGTCCCAAAATCGACAAAAGCATGCCCATGGTCGGACGTGTATCAACCAATAAGATTAGGACACATGTTATATAAGGACCTGACCTTAAACACTAAATAATATTGAATTAAACGGATAATACACATTGAGGATCTTTTCAAGTTCAGAGTTTTAGATAATTAAGTCATAACATGTATATAACAACATGAATATTATATGTAGGCAATTTTAATTAGTATCCATTTTTTCATAAAATAAAAACACTTGAAAAAATATTCCTATCTAGTACCATGTTTTAGATATCATGAATTATCCTTGATCCCATCCTGGACCCTTATTCCTCTTTTAGTCCTATGGAAAACATTTCAAAAAATTTGGATGACGATAAAAATATTAATAAGGGATATAAAATATGGAAGGAATACTTAATCCCATCTATAAATACAAAAAATGAAACCATAATTTTTAATCATACCATACCTCATGAAATCATAATATTTAAGAACAACACATATAAATCATAAATCATAAATGTAACTAACGACACAAATATCATACTTACATTGTAGCTATCACAGCTACAGAGGGAGTCACATTGGGAATACCCATCACATTATATTACCTATATTTTCTAAGAGAAACATTAAAGTTTACCTCTGTCAAATTACCAAATGCATTAGAGATCTATCTCGGGCTCACCTGCCCTAGGATTATAAGGGAACCACCCTTATAGGTAAACAATGACCAATAGCCATAACATATTCATAATCAATAAAACAAACATAATGTAAATGTAAAATTTCCACATTGCAATCACAATATATCATTTCAAAATATTGACAAAAACAAATCTTTTATCAAACCATTTTCAGTGTAATTTAAAATAATAAATAAAAAGATTCTTGATTCAATGTGTCTAATAACACATTGATGCATTTTAAATAAATCTAAATTTCAAAACATAAATGTCCATATGAATAAATAATTAAACCCATTTTTAAAACATGTATATTAATGTGAAAGTTTTAGATGAATAATGCATTAAAACATTTAAAATGATATTTTAGTTAAAGTGATTTTAAAAAAAATGAGAGACCCTAGAATACAAATAATTTATGAATAACATTTAATAAAAACATAATAATATCATGAGAATAAAGGTATTCATGATATAATATTCCAAAGGATAGTATATACACAATATAAGAGTTAATTGGTGCATATCAATAATGAAGTCTCAATGGAAATGTAAATTTAGACGAAATCCCTTATAAAGACGGTATCCTTAGATTAAATATAATTAAATTACATAATTATTTGTGACAAATATTAATAAACCCAATATAAGTGGATATTAAGTGTAAAACAATCAGAGGATATTCACACATATTCATATCACGACATAATCAAGAAGTATATGTTTTACCAAAAAATTGAAATTATGTTAAGAAGTTTTTATAGAAAAATTTGAGAGCCTAATGACATCACATTAAAATTCAGAAAATAAGTTGATGGGATATAAAAGGATATATCACCACTTGGACATAAAATTTGCATTAATATGGATATAGAAAAACAAATCCCAACATAATAATATGTAAATTAAAATACATAACAAAAAATAAGTCTTTTAAAAAGAGGAGGGTGAAAGGTTCCCTTACCGATTTGGTAACATACAAAACATATACCCCATGAAAAAAATATACCACAATGAATATGTAAATAACCATAAATTAAATTATATTACACAAATAAAACAATCATGGGAAGTACCTCCACCACAGAAAAGGAAATAGTGGCTAATATAACATCAATCTCACGGGAATAAAAAGCGATATGAAAAACCCTTACCACATTGTAAACAATTGAGTCATATTAGAAAAAGTTAATAACCACAAAATGAATCATATAATTCCATGGATACAATTAGAATCATTATAATATATATTAAATGGCAGTACACAATACACCACATGCAATAAATAATTTGTGAACAACGGAAATCTCACGGAATTAAAAGTGAGATAAGAAATCACTTACCTCGTGTCCAACATGACTCGTATTTTCCTTGTTATTCCTAAATAATAAACAAAATTCAATTTCTACTTAATTCATATGATTTTTAATTTTTATTATTACTTTTATATCACTTATTACACTATAATAACAGTTAGTTAATTATTTGAGTTCATATCTTACATTTTGTCAGTGCTCGGAATTTGAGTTAAAAATAGACTTGTAATAATTACAATTTGTCCATATGGTCAAATATGCATTATCTCCAGATAGATATTAATTATTTAGAGATCATATATATCATATATACCCATTATATACATGTATTTATATTAGTACATAACATTTGGATATAAGAAATGAAATGTACCATTAATGGAGATGTTAATTCGTACGTACGCATGAACACTACATTCAATTCTATTTAATATTTAATTGAATAAAAAATTAATGATAATAAGTATATTATATTTCCATTATAATATCATATGATATATAGGTTACATAATTTCATTAACTCCATCTTTATACATTTCATGTACGTCATGAACGAGGCATATCACCTTGAGGGGGTGGTATAGCGGACTTCCTCAATGGAAATTAGCATGTTTACACATATTGGAATGGTTAAAGGTATGTTTATAAATAAAAATTAAATAATATTAAATAAAACATAATATATATCATATATAAATGCATTTTCATATTATTGGCCACTATAAGAGGCGGTAAGAGATAATTGAACAATTATCGCTTCTTGAGGTGTCAGTTTTCCATTCACAGAAATAGTATGTTCTTCACCCATTAGATGGAGGTGTGTGTAATTGTAGATAGAATAATTATAATAAAAAAATCATAGTATATTCAGGATACCGGTGTTGTTATAAAATAAAGGAATAAAAATATTTTAGGGGGTTGGAGAAGTAAAAAAAAGAATTTCGGAGAAGACGTTACCATTAAATCGGGTAACTCCCATTAGATTAAACAAAAAGGGTTTCTTTAAGTACTTTCTACCTAAGGCAAGACATCTATGATTATGATAGGGATCCTGGAAGATTAATTGAGTAGAGGCTGAGAAAACCAAAAGGCTTGAGTAGTGTGAGGAATTGGTTAGAAGTGAGGGAATTTTATACTGGAGGGGGGGGGGCTCTTTAGGAAAGTTTGAAACAATTATTTTATAATAACTTCATCTTCGGTTTCAAAAGGTAAATTATTTGTTAATATCAATGTTATGATGACTCGTGGTCGAAATAAAGTAATCCAATAATAATTTTACTGGTTTTGGATATTTTTTTTAATATTTTTTTAATATTTTTTTAAATCATTTATTAATGATTTAAATATTTCATCATTATTGTGACATAAATAATTTAATTTATCTCATGTCCAAAAATTATAAAAAAATAATATGATGTAAGAAATATTTTTATATTTACAAAGAATATTTATATCCAATAAGATAACTTATATAACCCTATGTGATAATTTATTTACTAAATGATATTTGTTTATGTAATATTTGTCTTTACATTAAATTTATTAATTGAAAATGTCATTATTTCTTCCATGTGGCTCCATGCGATCCCAAATTCGACCCAAGGATGACCATGGTCGGATATTTATCATAAAATAGTATCATGACACATGTTAGGGCAATTTAATATTGTTACAATATTATATATTACACTTATTTATTATTTTTACATTTTAATTATGGTAAATAAAATATTTACTAAAGTAAATATTTAAAATGAATAAAAATAATAGATAACTATATACACAATTTGGACCTACTGATTCCAAATATGGAATCCATTTTTCCAAATTCAAAACATAGAAGTGGACGATATTAATTTAAAATTAATTCCTGTTGTTAATACAAATAGCGTGTTTTTATGAAATAATAACAATCAAAAGATTTACATTTTTTATGTCCAATTTCAAAATGAAATTAAATCCAATGACCAAAATTAGATTAAATTGTAAAAATATATTCTAATTAAATTTTAAACCAAATTTAAAAAATAATATAACCATATAAATAAATTATATTAATAGGCAATTTTGAATTAAAATACAGTATTTTTCACTATTCCTTACAAAATAACATTATTAGAAAAATACCAAAATGTTATCCAATGTAAATTTGGTGTCCCGATTCTAAATAAGAATTTTAGTTTGTCAAATAGAAAATATAAAGGTGGAAAAAAGTAGATTTAAAGAGGTTTATCTATTAAAAGGAGTTAAATCGACCATTTATTCAATATTTGAGTTTGTAGGCTTAAAATTAAATTCTTAATTTATTTTAAGCCTCTAAATTGTATTGGATAAATGTTAAAATATTCAACAAACATGTATAATAATATTTTAGTTAGCTATATTAATTCTTGACAATACAATGGCTAGTTGTTAACTACCGTTTAAAAAAATTATGTTATATTATTAGTGTGCAACGTAAGATTTCAAAGAAACTCATTGTTCTGTATCGGGTACACCGTCGAACATAGCGTACCCTTTAAATTATAATTAATATTTAATTCAAAAATATTAATAAATATTAAAAATTTCATGTTCTCAATTTACCAGGAATTTTACATGTTCTGGTTATTTAATATTTTTATAATATTATTTTTTACCCTTATTTACTAGATTTACACATTAACCATGGTAAATAAAATATTTACCGATGTAAATATTCATAATGTCAAAAAATTAAATGTTTCCTATTTACACAATTTGGAGCTCATAATTAAAAATATGGAATCCATTTTTCCGAATTCAAAACATAGAATTGGCATAAATCAATTTAAAATTAATTCTCTTTTTCAAAATAGAAAGCATTTTTTAATGAAATAATAACTATCAAAAGATTGAAACTTGATTATGTGAAATATCCATGTGAAATTATTTACAATTAGAATAATGGTTTAGTTGGTAAAAAAATTATCTAATTACAGTTTAAAAACAATTTAAAAGATAATCTAACCATATAAATATATTATAATAAAAGGCAGTTTTGAATTAAAATATAGTATTTTTTACTATTAATTAAATATTAATTTTATCAGAAAAAATGTCAAAAATTTATCCAAAGTAAATTTTAATGTCTTGATTCTAAATAAGAATTTCATTTTTTAAAATAGATCATATAAAAGTGACCGAAACAATACTTAAAGAGGGTTCTCCATCAAAAGGTGGTAAATCGACCTTTTAATGGATATTAGAGTATTTAAGGTTAAAATCAGAATCTTTATTATTTTAAGACTGTAAAATTTATTGGTTAATTGTAAAAACCTTTAACAAACATGTATATTCAAATTGTAGTTAGTTTAGATCATTCCCATCAGTACAACGGCTAGGCGTTAATAACCATTTAAAATAATATTATATTATTTTTTCAGTATGACTCAGCATTGTGTGCAGCATAAGATTTCAAAGAAACCCATTGTTGTGCATCAGGTATGACATAGAACATGAAGTAAAAATAATATTTAATTCACAAATTTTAATAAATATGAAAATGTAAAATTCTTTATTTACATGGGATGTTTTAGATACCTTAAAGTGTTTTTGATACATTTTTATGGGATGTGTTATTTTTTAACCCCTATATTTAAAATGAAGTGTTTTTTTGGAAGAATCAATATTCATGTTTAATGAAAAAAGGACAATTTATATGCATTATGAAAAATTATTGCACTCGAAACAAAGATGTGGCTTGAACCCATCACCAAATGATGAAAATGTTTTCTCACTATAACATTGACCTTCATTATATCCTGGTAAGTATGAAATTTTTTATAGGTCATTTTTATGATTATTTTAGGAACATATGTGATTTTATTTGAGTAATAATGGTTGATTTATTTTAGAATAATATATAATTTAATACTTCTCATATTTTGGTTTCTAATTATTTTGGAAATTTTTGAATAATATTAATGTTAGTAAGTTATAAAATAATTTTTTTTTGGAAATTTGGAATTACTAATAAATTTTTAATATTAATCTATAATTTTATGATTTACTAAATTTTTTGAATTTTCATACTCTGTTCAAACCATTTTGGTTTTGGTTAATACTTAAGACAATTGGAATATAATGACAATCCATCTTGTGTTTACGTGTTCCTTTAATGGTTTTTACAATACATATGTAATTAAGAATTCATCACGAATACACATCTTCGGATGAAAAGGATTAGATTTTAGTGAAAATTTACTGATAGATGAAAATAAACTCATAAACTATGTGTACTTCTTTTTTTATTTGGTCAATATAGTAAAATAATTAATTACCTTTTGGAGAAGGATCATGAAATATGACGTATTATCTTAGTAGTTTAAATTTTTTTTTTAATCAAGTATATTTTTTTTCATAAAATATTTATTTTTTGAGGCCCTTAAAATTTCACTGTTAATTATATTTATTGCGATCAATGACCTTAATCACCCTTTATAATTATATACGTTTTTCCATTATTACCATAAATGTTCTCTTTAGGTGGAATTATAGTAATGAGTATCTTCATGTGACCGTTATTTTATTAAAAATTTTATTTTTAATATTATGTGTTATTAAAAAAATTAGGTGATTTTAAATTGAGGAATTCTAAAAAATTAAACATTAGGATAACGAAGATTAATTTTAATTGCAGAATTCACTTTAAGTTTAGTAAGGTGTAACAACTTTCTATTTAGAGAAATACTTTTTTAAAAATTAATTTAATTTTTTTCTATCTTCCATTTAACTAAATGAATAATTAATTTTTCATTTTATGAAATACTAATTATATCTTTAGTTCCACAAAATATAAAGTTCCTTGGATAATTTATGTTAGACATAAGCAGAGAGTTACAAGAAAACAATAATATATTAATATTTAATATGATAGTTATCACGTAGATGTTGGAATATAGTGATTGAAAATGTTTAACTAAATTATTAATATAAGGATTACACATTTTTATATAAATAAATCTTCAGTTTACAATAAATTAGAAATTAATATAATTTCTAAATAAATATAAAGGATTTGGTTTTTTGTGAAAACTAATTTTTTAACAAGAACGTCATTTTCTATTAAAAATTATTTTAATCAACATTATTGAATTATATTTAAAAAATATATATGTTAAATACTTAATAATATTATATTATGTTCATAAAATAATTTTTATATGGTCAGGGTAATAATAAATCTGATTTTATGCAAAAATAAATGTAAATTTTAAAAGGGTGGTTTTAGAGCCTTTTAATGAAAAATCTATTTTAAATATAATTTATTGAAATTTGGAAAATATTTAAATGGAAACTAAACTCCTTTTTTGAAATTTTAAGATCAAAATTTACATTTTATGAAATTTTTATATTTTTTTGAGATGTTTCATTTTTGGATTAATATTGAAAACTGTACATTTTAATTGATAATTGATTTCTCATATAATTCATTTATATATGAAAATGATATTAAATTTTTTATAGGGTATAATTAAATAAATAAAACATAAATGTATTTAATTTAGGTCAAATGGATTTAATTATATATTTACATTGGATAAAACACATTTTATAGTTTTGAAGATTTCTCCTTAAAACCAGATATCTCGCAGTGTCTGCGATATTTTCTTTATATTTAATTGCCCACTTATGTGAATTGAATTATCTGTGATGGAAATAAGAGGTTTTATTGAGCTTAATATTTATAATCTAATAAAAACAATGTAGTTTTGTTTACAAAAATGATTATTTAACATAAGTAAAATTAATTACAATGATTTATGTATAATAAAGCATAATAAGAGACTAAACTTTAAATAGATTTTCAAAATTGACCAATAATCTAATCCAAAATCCATTTTCTTATAATAATTCAACCATATACACTCTTAGTTATAATTTTATGTGTGATTCATAAACTATTCAATTATAGTGACTTAAATAAGATTTTACGTATGGAAAACGACCAAAGAGGAACCTTTTATTCCTTTTATGTTTATGAATCTTTAGAATAAGGAATAAGCTACAATTTTTCAGTTAAAAAAATATTTTGAAATTTAAATAATTTTTCTTACTATGGTAATTATAAATTTATTTTAAGCAATGATATAATTACAATAAAATCTACTCAAACGCTAACACAAGGATTGTTTTGTTAATAATTTAATAAAAATAATGATGTTAAATTTTAAAATATAAATTACATTTAATGAAATATTGAGTTACACTATTGTTTTTCTTCAATATGTCATGTTACATAGTTGTGAACATAATATATTTTAATTATGTCACTATCTTGATAATTTTAAACTTATGTTAATTAAATGATTACAAAATTGAAATTAATTTCATTTTATAATAAATAAAATTTTATTTAAAGATGTAAAATTTACAAAAAAAAACTACCATCATAAAATTAATTATAATGATTTTAATTTATATAATAATTATTCAATTAATTGAAAAATTGGACATTTATAATTAAAATATTGACCCACAGATAGTAAAATTATTTTTATCATAGTTATTGTTAAAGTAGTGTTTGTATTCATTACATGCACTGGTTTTAAAATTAGTTTCCAACACACAATGGATTTATTTTTTTAAATTAAATATTATATTTTCAATAAAATGGTTATATATGTTTTTAATCAAATATCACTTTTATTTACTCTGAATGGTTAAATTATATATGTTAGAAAACTACTTAGTTAAATAAAAAAATGGATACGTTGGGGAAACATAAACTAAAATGAATAAAATTAATAAAACTCACTTATTTTTGTGTGGTGGAGGTTTTAATCGAATATAATTTCCATTTAATGAATTATTTTTAATAAAATTAGTCAGAATATGTAAGAGAGTCCTCTTAATAATGTTTACCTTTTTTATTCCTATGAATTTCTCACCTATTATACTAGATAAACACATTCCCTCTTTCCCTTCATCATACTTCTCAAGACACTTTGAATCATACAAAAACTACCCAAATAATCTAAAAAATCATTCTCCTAGATATATATGTATAACACTAGGAAGAAATAAATCCAATAAGACTTATGGTTAAAACAAAAAGGAGATACCCAAAAAAGAGGTAAATTGTTCATTAATCACATTTATCTTTTTTTCCCAAACTGTGAAATTAGTTTTATTCCATGATTATTTAATAATATCAGTATGAAAAATATATTAACATGTTTTTACATTATTTTTTCATCATAAACCACCACACACTTCCATCAAATAGGTATAACATTACCATTTGTGTAGGGTGTACTACTATTTCATGAAACAATGTCATTTTTTCCATTACCACCCCTAATTTTTCAAAATTATTATGGAAATTGTTTATTTATATGAAATATAAAACATCTATTATGTCTTTATGACTTTTTAATTTTTTCTCTAAAAAAATTATTAAGGCTTTCTATTTTGTTGGAATTCATTAACTTCATTTGTGGTTCTATGGACTACCACATCCTCAAAGTGATGTCATACATTCACACATTACATTGAATATATTATAGATGGGTAAAAATAAACTTACTTGATATAAATAAAATATATATGATATTCATGGAATAATTTTCATTATGTAAATATAATATTTGATATTCATTAATAAAATCACACATTATATAATTTATAACGTCGTTCATTGGATGTATAGACAATATCCCCTTGATGTGATTTGATAACATTTCAATAAGAGGAATTATATTTAAATATATGTGATAAAATAAAACATTATTTATGATATAATTATTATTCTTCAAATATTAAATTTTACTTACCTTTTTTAAATAAAAATATTTGAAATATATGAATATTACTAATGTGTATGTACAACCTAATGTTTCCATGATTGTAACATTGGTTAATTTTTCATAACCGTATCTCATGACTGGTTTTAGAAAGTAATATTGATGTATACATATTTTTTAGGATTATTATTCATTAAATGTTTATATAATGTCCCATTTGACCATACATTACCTACTAAATTTTCTTTTGACACATAAACCAAATGGGTTCAAAAAACACAACAAAAACTTAATTTTTTAAATTATTATTTAAAACAAAATTGTAATTAAATTAATAATAATAATGGAAATGTATTTTAAACAACTAATTAATTTTCATATGTTTATTATTCATAATGTTAGAGGGAAATCATTATTAATCATATTAATGGTAAGGGATTCCTTTCTCGGTATTAATTTAATTATGCATACATCATAATCCCAACTTATTTTTTATTTATTATGTATATTCATCCCCAAATGATGAATTACATCTTAAATAATTTTACATTCCTAGTATATAATTGTTCATTTTTATTATTATGATTTTTGGGGTGTCTATTTGAGATGAAACTATAGTTTTAAGGGGTTTCCTCTCAGATAACATTCAATTGAGTATTTATTGCAATTATGCTCCTAGTTACTTATATATAGTTTATATTCTACCACATGAATTATTATAAAATATTTTTTATTTATTTAATGGTATTTAAATTTTCAATTTATTTTATTATTTCAAGGATATCATGATTTAAATGTCACTCACATAATAAAAGATTTATCTCAATATCTTTTCATTGATAATATTATTGATGTTATGCACCATTATTTTTTATATGTTGCATTTTTTCAACCACCTTGAAAGGTAATATCATGAATTTATAAGGTTTTATTATATTTCAATGTTTTTTAATGTCATTATTAATATAGTTTTATTGTATGGGAGTTTCTCATGAAGTAATATATTTCTTAACATAATTTATGTTCATTGGGTTATAATTCAATGTAATTTTTCATCCCAAGAATATATGTGAAATGACATATGACTGTATTATTCAATATTTCCACTAGGATTTTGGGGATTTAAATCTGGCACAGCAAATTATATAATTGATTTATTCTGAGTCCCCTTGTATGATCATTGTAATTATTTTTGTCATCCCAAATTTATATTGTTGAGATATATTCCATAGTCACCAATTATTTCTATTCTATGTTGTATTTACTACCTATGAATGTAATTGATTAATCATACGCATAAATTTAATTGGGTTTTATATACCATTTTTATTCTTTTTATTTCATGAGGATTAATGTTTCAATGTTACCAAAAAGTATTGGATTTTTTTTCATAATATTCCTTTTTTGTGATGTCTGTTATGTGATATACCTATCTAATTTTTTGAGGTGTATACAATTTTCCTCTAATATGATATATTTCTAATCTACTTATTAACATTATATATTATGTTTCATTTATTTTTATTCCATTTATTTGGTTAATGGTTCAAATATTTTGATGTTGTTTTGGATTCATTATATTGTATAAAGATTATTGTCCTCAAGAATAATATAATGAAATTTAAATGGTATTTCCTTTAATCAACATTAGAAACCATTATTATTACATGTCCTCCACTCGGGATATTTTGCATTAATTCAATCCTCGTTATTTTATTTATTGATTAATATTGTTCATATAGATTTTTATTTATCTCAGTTCTTTCAATGGATTTTTATGTTTCAATTAAATTTTTATGGAACCCATTTCTGTTCCATGGGTAAATTATGTATCAAATAGATTTGTTTGAATCCCATTTACTTTCAATTGGATAATCAAAGGTTTATTGGTTTCTCCAAATAGTTAATGCAGTTTTTAATGTGTGATGAATTTATTATTGTAAATGGACATTTTATGGGTGGTCAAATTATAAACCAATGGTTTCTGGTTCAATTATAGGCAATGTTTTGGTGGTTCCATTATATACTACATTTCCTTGGTTATAGAATCCTTTTTCATGGTTATTGAATTTGTAAGAGTGAAATGTATTGAATTTAACTACTTGGTTATTCCATTTATAATAGTGAAATGTATAATGTAATGTTAAGTTATCTGTGTATGTTTATTTTCACTTGATATACTTTTTTAATGTTTCTAATGACCGATATTGATATCCAATGGAATTAGATTATACATTTTGATAACTATTTCCTTTTAAATGTTTTCAAATTTGATATTCAATGTATTTTTGGGTATTAGTTTATTATGGTTATCACATGTAGTTTTATTATTTTATCATACCCTTATGTACATGATCATTTGTATATGTATACAAGTGAACCAATCAGAAAAACCAAGGAGACTAGCACTAGCAAATGATGAAATCGAATCTTCTAACTTAGTAAAATTTATAAATAGAGATAATAAATTTATAATAGATCAAATAAATATTTCATAGGGTATATATTAAAATTTTAAATAATATAATTTCATTATATTGTTTGTTACGTTCATGTGATGAATACTTTCAAACATAATGTTAGGTGTTTCATATATCAATTTTATTTCTTTGAGATATGCCTTATTCATCACTATTTCTTATGTTTGGTGTATGTACATTGGCCATTGATGTATTGTTACATGAATATATTAATATTAATGGTATTAGATGTCTTATTTTATGATTATTAAATTTGGGGGCAAATGATTTGATTCATTACAAAGTGGTCATGGTTTCTTCCTGAACATCCATTTTTACATCGGTGTATGTATTCTCTCTCTTTAACTCAATATATCACTTCTATAATTTTATTTATTTCGTCTAAATTATATGAATATATTCCAAACTCATGTATCTATATCTTTATATTCTTTTTTCATTATCAAATACTTGTTTTTAAAATAGTTCACATCCAAATTCATCCCACTATGCATGCCTGATTAAAGGGAACATCCAGATTTCATAGCCATTTTCAAGCGAAGTCTATAATCTATTTTATAACTCCATTATTTTTATAAAATCACTAAATTTATAATGAAAAAAACTTTTTTAATTTTTTTTATAAATTATTTTTCCCATATTTAAATTATCATTAACATTTTATTAAAACCAGCCAAAAAAATATCATTTACATATATTTTTAAAAATTATTTTTACATGTTCTTCACTTAAGTTGAACATAATATTTTCATCAAAAATAATTTCCTTATCCCAGCAATTTTCAGGAATGTACATATTTAAAATATGATTTTTTGGAAAATTCAAGGGGGTTTCCAAGATAAATATTCATTTCAACGTTCAAAACGGGTATTCCGCTCTAGAATTTCATGATTATTTTATAAGATTATTTTATTATATTTCATAACACTTCGTTAAATTTTATGGTTAAATATGATTAATCATTTATGATATCATCTATCATATTTTACTAAATGGTTTTGTTTATATTGTTGTGAATGTACTGTCTTGATACTATTCACCATAATACTGAGAATGGTTAGGGATTTTGTTTACTAATTGGGGATAGTTTGGTATATGTTGTTTTTATTTCACCCAATTTATATAAGTAAATAATTGGAGATAGTATGTGACATTAGTGCACTGATATAACCCCTCGATGCATCGGTAGTTATAATGAGAGAAACTATATATGGACATCATTGTGGCCTTACACGTTTATTTTCATATATGGATTTGGATGAGGCCTAAATCATTTACATTTAGATGTAATTTTCGATTCCTCGATGGTATGATTCACATGTCCTATATATTCCATTCCATCATTATGAGATTATTAATTGTTAATATATGGGATCATTAGACTTGTATAATAATCATTACTAAGATCTATTATCTATTTATTATTTCTATGGAATTATTTAATCAAAATTAATTATCACCATATTATTCTCAAGATTATTATTTAATGGCATGCATTTTTAGTAATTAAACTTTTTAATTATTTATATTTATTTATTATATTTTATTACGTATTGTTTAACATTACATAGAATCTGATCTCAACACTTTCTTGTGATTTAGTTTCCCCCATTATGTGTTGAATTTTATTATGAATAACGTGAAGGGAAAATCTAAGAGATCATTAGTGTTTCCATTAGAGTTTCTATTTTTTTACTCTCAAAATGTTGTTTATAAATTATTCTTGTGTTTGGTTTTCCAAATAGACTAAAATATTAATCCCATTGGGATATGCACACCTATTTATGCTACCAACGCAATAATGTAAAGCACTAGTTCCATGATACTGGGGTTATGGTATTTATATTTGGCATTAGATAAATTTTGGTATAATCCTTGGAAAGATGATTTATAAATCATATACAAAGTAAGACCACCATATGATAGACATTGGGTATAAGAACAAATGAACATCCCTAAATTTGTGTGTCGATAATATGTTGTTATTCTAAGAAATATATATATATATCTCGATAACACAATTGTAATTGGTTTTGGCCCATATGATCCTAGGGGTCATAGAGCATGACTCAGTGTAATCAATTACATGACAACGGGCCCTACTTCTCCCCTAGTATGATAGTGATGGGGGATATGCTTTAGATAATTCAAATTTTCATTAAAAAATGTTACTATAGATTTGAACATAAATGTATCTCCAAAAAAATCATTTTTATGATTACGAAAATATCTATGTATAAATTTAAATTTTATGTTAAGTGTTTTCCTAGTTCAAAAATATGGATTATGATTCATAATGTTATTTACTAGATTTCATTGATTAGAAATGGCACATAGTGGAAATAATAGAAACCATTTCAATCAATGTAATCAATATAGGATTTTAGATACTGTGGATGACAATATTGTTTCAACTAGTGATACAAATGGTTCTAAACAACATATAACAATACTAGGATAGTTGACTCACTATTTGATCAATAACCTTTTAGATTTGGATCATACTGATACACTATGTGGAGGAAAAATATTTGGTTGCTTCATGATATGAAAAAAATGAATCACTTTATGGGACTAAAATTCCAATTTTTGCTAAGAGATTGATAAAATCCATATATTTGATTTTAATTTCATTGGTATGTAATGGATATTAGAAGTATATCAAGAGAGTTTTTTTACCTCTCTCAATATGCAGATCAACGGGGGTCATTTATTCAAAACACTTAGGGAAATGAGGGAATTTCAAAGACAGAATGGATGGATTGTATGGATGTATTCTAAGAAAAATAATTTCGTAGATAATGATGTGCTGATGATGAGATATAATTCATGAGTCTGAGAAATAATTATGATGAAACCATTCTTGTGTCTGAATCCAAAATTACAATTTTATCAAGGCACATAGTGGATTCCATCGGTAATAAAAAAATAAAGCTTAATTTATTGTATGATGGGTTAAAACAATTCCTCCAAAGGGAACTAGTCTCCAAAATATTCTCATCATTTGAGTATATACTCTAAAGTGATTTCCAGACATACAAAGGAATATCTAAGTCTTATGACTGTATAAAAAATAAATAAATGAAGAAATGGAATAAATAGAGGATCCTAAAATAAAAAGGGGATGAATTATTTTATCACATCTAAAAATCAGGGAAACAAACACCAGGTAATTTTTTGAAGGGAATGTGAGTTTGTTACAAGTTTCAACATAATGGTAAAGAGTCTATTAAATTTATTTGAATGATATAGGATTCTAATCTGAATGTTTTAATTTTATGGAGATAGGGAACTACATATGAATGTTTTTAGAATCGAGAGAATATTCCTCGTAAAAATAAAATGAATCAATGTTAAGAAAATGTTGTTACTATAGTCAAACATGAACAATTAATGTATTTTTGTTTATTGATTCAATAATTATGGAGTGTTATTATTGTTATAAGAATTATGATATATATAAAGATTATATTGTAGTAATTATTCTTTATAGATTTGGAATCATGTCTGTTTTCACTAATCTTTTAAGGCAATCATGGAATTCATGTATTTATTATGCCAGATTAGGATCTACATTTTTTTTATAATTTCATGTTAAGATGATATTGTAAATTTTTTTACCATCCTTCTATATTTTTCATCATAGAATTTGGATAGAAATGTTTTAGTATATTATTAAGATTAACTATATTTGGAATTATTTAAGTTAAAATTTCTAAATTATTGTTAAAAATAATACATTCTAAATTCTTGGTTTAAATAAACACATAATGGATTAATCAATGACTTGAGGACCATATGATTCGTTAAAAGAGAATTAGGATGAAAACCACATCTTGAACATTCATTTACTTGTGTTTTGGATGATGTGAAAATAAATCGATGAATAACCGAAGGATTTGACTATTATTATGACATGTAAAGTAATCAAGAAATTTTATTTTTAAATGTTATTATCAGAAGTTAAAAATAATCCATCAACTACTATAAAATAATTATTTAGAACAATAATGTCATCTAATAACCTTTATTTCTATGAAATCAATGGTATTTTAAAATTAATGGTTTTGTGATTGTATAATTTCTAATTTCCATGTTCCCTATCACTATCCATCATAAAAAGATAGTTATATTTTAATTTTATGAGAATATTTTAATGAATTATCACATATTTTAGAATCCCAGTATTGTGGTGATGTTCACATTTCACTTAAACTATGTTTAAGATGAAGTTTTATAAACCCTTTTCATGATGTGGTATTTCCACAAATAAATATTCCCGTATCAAACATTATTTTCATGAAGTGAAATTTTAAATTATGATTATAATATTTCTTGAATAACTTTGGATTGTAATAACCCATGAATTTATTGTATGTATCTTTTCAAATTTATCTTCTTTGATAATGTACATCACAATGAATAGTGGGCCTAAATTGATGATTATATATTATTATTTTGATTGTTTTCAAATAGCTGATGGAGTTTAGTTAATGAAATAGATTATATAAATTAGTAAAATATTGATTAAACATGTTTATAAAATTAATTTTTTGGTTTCGACAAAATTTGAAATCAAAATGGAAATCAATTGATAAAAAAAGATGTGTTTTTTAAAATAAACTGTTTTTATAGGAAAAATCGAATTATATAATATTAAATTAAATTAATATCTATTAATGAAAGGTACTAATTAAATTTATAAATAAAATATTCAATAAACCACTTTTATATTCATCAAATATGTTTTATATTCTTAATATACGAATGAATCCAATTTTATGAATAAAATTGTAAATTTTGTAAATATTGTTTTCCCACCTTTTAATAGAGAATGTCTTTTAAAACTAAATTTGGAAACTTTTATAATTTATAATTTACAAAATAATGTTAATTTTTATAACTTCATTTCAATATTATCTTAGGGAGATATTTGTTTATTTTTCTGAAAATATTTAACTTCCAATGAATAGTTAAAAATTCTGATTTTTATAAAATAGTTTAATTAGTATTATTAATATACTCTTTATTATTTGAATAGTAACCTCTCTTAATAAAATATATATAATATGTTTTTATCTTATAAATAAATAAATGGTATATTTATTATGTAATAATTAAATAAATGTCTTCCAAAAGAAGAATTAAGTTTTTTTATTTCTGGGAAACATAAATGTATATATAATATTTTATAATGAAACTAATTTTTTAAATAACATTTATTTTCTAAAAATAAAATAATAAAATAATATTTATTTTTTTGAAATTAAAATATTATTTTATGATAGCTTAATTAATTTTTCAAAGTGTTATAAAATCAGGGATAATCTTAAAGGCGGTATTTTTCAAATAAATGAAGATTTTAATTCAACATTTAATTTATTATATATAGAAAATTATATTCATATAATGGGTTCTATTTTTAGTTCAATACTTTTCCAAATAGATAAGGTCATTTATTGGAATTCTTTCTGAAATAATCCAATTTTTTATGAATAGTGAAATATGGTAATTTAACATATTTAACATTATAAGTAAATAAATTAATTACTAAGTCATGGTTGAAGTATGGATGGCGAAAGCAACAATTTGTTCAAACTTACATGAATTATTTAATGTATTTATCTTGAATAACCAACACATTTTATAGTCATTATTTATAATATTAAACAAAATAATTAAATAATAAACACGCTTCTTAGACTAGAAATTCCACCCCTCACCACCTCTTCTCTTCAAGACTATAGATATTTGAATCCCTCCGAATTAATGACCAACATCACTCTAAAAAATCTACCCTAGGTTATGGTTTTTATTGCCTCACCCTAAAGTGAATTTCAATGTTTCTTTAGGAGGTTCTCATTAAGAGAAATTAAAGATGTAAAATCCACATTTGTTATTTTAATTTTCATTCAATTTGATTTAATTCCATATCATTTATATAAATCATATTCCCAAACAATCATAACAACTTATGTATATTAAATATACTAGAATTTTATTTTGATATTGGAATATCCACCATCAATATTTTCTCTTCACATTTTTATTTAATAAAATGAAACACTATCTCGTAGGTGTCGATATACCACCACTATTGAAAATGAATTTTTATTGTTCCATTATACCTTAATGGATGCTAATAAAACAATATACGTGGTTAAAAAAGATTTTAATAAATTTAATACAACTTATTTAAGGTGCTATAACCAATATATTTACAGAATTATATTTCATTAAAAAAACAAGAATGTGAGGATTAAAAAATGACAATATAATTCAAGAATATAATACTCTTAAATAATCTATAACATTATTAATAATGCATAATTTTAAATATAGACAATTATTCCCATTTTATATTATATTTCTGACATGTATACTAGTGAACCTATCATGAAAACCAAGGAATCAACCTCTTTCGAAGGATGAAATTGTCTCTTATAACTTGTCAAAAGTACCCCAAATGAACACAATAAAATTATAATAAATTAAAATAAATTAATAAATTATTAATTAAATTATTAATGAATCCAAATTCATTATCCAAGATGTTATGTGAATGTGATTAATGCTTTCAGAGATAAGGTATGTTTTTTATAATTTCACTTTTATTTCTATGAGATATGCCTTATTAACCACTATTTGTTGCATGTGGTGTATATATATTGTGTATTTTTGAATCATATCATTAAACTAATTATAATTAATTCATTAAATGTATCATTTGATGATTATTAATTATTTGGTCATATGATTCAATTGATTAAAAAGTTGTATGGTTTTCTTTTTGAACCTCCATTTTTCCATTAGGTTACCCATTCTCTCTCTTTACCATAAGGTAACATATATATATTTTTATATACATCTTATAAATTATGATTATATGTTCCAAAATTACGTATCTAGATTAGTAAATCCTTATTTTAGGGGGATATTCTTGTTTTATAAATATCTATCTTCTCAATTCATCATGTTTATCAAGTCTGATTAAAGGGAACTTCTCAATTTCTTAGAAGTTATCATTTGAAATCCGTAATATGTTTATATTGTCTATTATTTTTCAAAAACCACCAATTTTATATAGAAAAAATATCTTGGTTAATTTATGGTTTATATAAAATAGTATACTTTTTCTAAATTAAATACTCAATAATATTTTCCTAAAACACTAAAATATTTTATTTTCAATGATTCTTAAAAACACGTTTCACAATTTTCACTTTAGTTGGTCATTATATGTTCATAAAATAAGATTTAATTTTCCTTACCATTTATTTTCTAGGATATAATACATAAATTTTTATTTTATTTAAACTTGAATTAGAATTTTCCAAAATAACTATTATTCTCAAAGTAAAAAAGGGTATTTCTCACATTAATTCATCAATTATTTGATTAAAGTGTTTTTTTATATTATAAATGATTTTATTAAATATTATTCTTATATTATATTGATCATTTATGATATCATATATCAAATTTTATTAAAATCGTTTAGTATCTGTTTTACTATGGATGTGAAATCTTTATAATATTCAACATAATAATCATAATGGGTAGTGGTTGTGTTTATTGTTTCGATAAAGCTATGTATATGTTATTTCTCCCTCACCCCATTCATATTAGGAATTCATAGGATATGTTAAGTGATGTAAAGGGACCTATATATCCCCTATAAGCATAATTAGATTCATGAGACAAACTGAATATATACTTCCCTAAGGCATTCCAATTTATTATTGTTTATGGATTTTACCGAGGCCTTAACCATTTATTTTTCATATGAGAATGTTGATGCCAATACAATATTTTTTTATATTTCCAGTAGTTTTCATTCCATTATTATTATATAATTAATTGATAATCTACATGATTATTTGAAGAGTATGATAACCACGATAATGATTCATTTTCATATAATAGTTTGCATGTCATTATTTAATAAGTGTTTATTCCCACCGTATTATTCTCATGATTATTTTTAAATTCTATGTATATTTTTGTTATTCACTGTTCCCATATTTTTATATATATTTATGATAACTTCCATTTTTTTTACCCATATAGAGTATATAAGATCACACCAATCTTAATTTTTATTTTTTCCCCATGATGAAGAGATGTATACTATAAATTACTTAACGGGATAATCTAAAAGATCATGAGTGTTTCCATTTTTATTTATATATTGTTTTTCATTTCATGTTGTAATGTCAAAATTACTTTTTTATATTGTTTTTAAAATATACTAAACTATTAATTCCATTGGGTTGAAAAAGTTTGTTCATAGTATCAATGTAATAATTTAAGGCATCAGCTCTGGGCTTCTTGCGTTAGAGTCATTACACACAATGTCTCAAAATGGGGGATCTGGGTTTATATACTTGATATAAAATGTAGGTTTATCTACCATTGGAGATTTTTATGTATTCATGTGAGGATATATTAAATGTGTGGATTCTATACTAGTTTTATATACATATGTTTGATTATATGATAAAATTATTACACACCACATTGAGGTTATATACAACGAGATATTAAAGTGTGTTTGGAGATATTTTTTAGGATGTGGTATTTTTAACCCCTATAATTAAAATTTAGTTTCTTTTGGGAGGAATTAGTTTTCATGTGAAATGAAAAAAAGTTCAATATATATATTCGATGAAACCATGTTTCATCCGAAAAGGCAGCAGGTCTTGAACCCATCACCAAATGATGAAAAGGATTTCTAACACTTACATTAGAGTATGAGATTTGTAGGTTATTATGAAATTTTTTTGGAGTTAATGTAATGTTTATTTGGAAAAAATAATTGATTTTATTTTAGTAACAGTAGTTTATTTTTCTTAGAAGAATATAATATTAAATACTAATAATATTTATAGTTCATACCTAGTTAAGAAATGTTTGACTAATTCTAATGTTAGTTACTTATGGAATAAAATTTTAAGATAATTGGAAATGTCTATTGAATTGTAAATATTAAATTATAATTTTTTCATTTAATATTTTTTTGAAGTTATATTATTGTGTTCAAACATTTTTGGTTTTCGTTAATGAAGTAATAGAGGTGAAATAGGTTGATTTTCCATTTTGTGGTTATGTTTTCCTTAAATGATTTTTTTATAAATCATCAAGAAATCATAATTTTTTTCTGAACAAAAATAATTTATATAAATTGATGATATTTTAGGGATAATTTATTATTTTTATAAATTATTCTCATAATTTAAGTATGTTTTTCCATTTCTATTTTGATGGTAATATAATTAATTGCCTCTTAGAAAATGATCTTGAAACAAAATTTATTATCCGAGTACCTTAGCAAGAAGATCCAGATCCGGTGTGAGTTGGTCCTCAAAAATAATATATATAAAAGTAAAGAGTCATTCATACAAGGGGTTATTACATAGGCGAGTGTGTAGCACACCACATCTATCTGCATCCACCATTAGAACACAATAATCAAGGGACATGAAAGACCACATCATATCAGGATAAAATAACACCTTTTTTCCATTATATAAGTACATTAAATTCTATGGAATAGATTGTATTTTTTCATCACATATTTATGTTTTTGAGTTCCTTAGATTTATATTGATCGTTCACTTATTTGTGATCAATGACCTTAATCACCCTTTATAATTATTTTCAATTTTCCTCCATTCTCACCAAGGTTATCCTTAGGAAGAATCCTAGTTATGAGTAACTACATGATACCATTCTGTTTTCCGCAATCCATTTTTAACATAATGAATTATTAACTCTACCTATAATAGGTATTCAATATAGGAATTCTAAAAATGTTAATATTATGATAACCATGACAAATTTTAATGGTGGAATTCATTTTAAGGGTTTCAGTATGTAACATCCTGATATTTAAAGAAATATTTTATTTTAAAATAATTTAAATTTTTTTATCTTATATTAAACCAAATGAATAGTTTGTCTTATGTTTTCTTCATCACCCATTATATCTTTTATTCAATAAAAAATTTCATTCCTTTGATAATTTATATTGCACACAACCTTGAGTGTTACCAGAATATAATATGATATTAATATAAAATATGATAGTTATCACCTAGACATTAGAATAGAGTTATAAAATATGATTAACCAAATTAGAAATACTTTATTTACACATTTTTATATAAGTAATTCATTAATTTTAATATAAATAAAAAATTAATATTAGGTCTAACTAAATATAGATGATTTTTTATGAAAACTTCTTTTATTACAATAATAATGTTTTCAATTTAAAGGTAAATAAATCAACATTATAGAATTATATTAATGAAATTTTATTTCATAAACATTTAATCAAATTTCTATAAGTTCAATTAATAATTTTTATACGGTTAAGGTTATAACAAATCAGATTTTAGAAAAAACAAATGTATATTTTATATGGGGAAATTTTACTACCTTTTAATGGTGAATCTATTTTAAATATAATTTATTAGAACTCCAATCATTTTTATATAAAAATTATATTAATTATTTGGGAAAAATAATATAAAAATTTACAGTAGGTGAATATTTGTATCTTTTCTAAGAAGTCTCATTTTTTAAAAATAGTGTAAATAATGCAATTTATTTAAAAATTTCGTTTTTATCTAATCCATTTATATAGGAAAATAATGTTTAAAATGGTTTTTGGGAATAATTAGTCAAGAAAAAATAAATGAATCCAATTTTGGTAAAATATAATTAGTTTAATATTTAAATTGTATAATAAGAATTTTATAGTTTTGATCTTTTATCCGTAAAAACCTGATGTCTCTCTTCATTTTTTATATTTTCATTAAATTTAATTTTCATCTCATCTTAATTTAATATTAAATGATTCAAATTAGAGATTATAATCAATCTAATATTTATAGTCTAATAAAAACAATATCATTTTTTAGTCAAACTATAATTGAAATTAAGTAAAATTAATTTTAATGATGAATGCATTATTGTAAATAATATGATAATAAACATTAAACATATGAAAATATGACCTATAAAAATTCCCAAAATAAAATTTCTACTAATTATTCAATCATATACACTATTAATTACAATTTAATTGGTTATTCACAAAATATTCCCTCAAAATGACTCTTATAATCTGTAATGTATGTAAAAAACCAAAAAGGAACCATCCATATTGTCCAAGTTTATAAATCATTACAGTATAGAGAAGATACAATGATTCAGTAAAAAATGTATTTTTAAATTTAAATGATTTTTTTACTATGGTCGATTAAAATTAATTTTCAGATATGATATAATTATATTAAACTCTTATAATATGCTAACACATGGAATATTTATTTTATAATTTAATAAAATAAATGATTTTAAAGATTTTAAATATTAATTTCAATTAATGTAATATTGTATTCCATTATTTTTTAGACGAATCGGCCATTTTACATAATTTGGAACTTAATATAATTGATTCCCATCATACTCTTAATATTTTTTAATTTTAATTAATTAAATGATATTTTATTTAAATAATTAAAATTTAAAAAATATTCTACCCTCATAAAATTAATTATAAAAATATTAATTTGAATAAAATATAATCCAGTAATGGAAGAATTGAACTTTTTTAATTAAAAAATTGACTCATAGATAATATAAACAATGTTTGCGTAGTTCATGTTAATGTAGTGTATTTACATGTTATAAGAACATGTTTCAAAATTAATTCCCCACAAACAAGGGATTTACATTTTTTAAAATTAGATATAATATTTTTAATGGATTAGATATATATTGGTTAATAAATCTCTCTTTATATTATTCATAATGGTTATATTGTATATGTTTTAAAACTATATATCATAATAAAATAAAAAATTGAAAATGTGGGGAAACATAGAAGATAATTAAAGGAATTATAAAAAATGATATTATTTTTGTATGGTGGAGGTTTTAATTAAAAATCCACTTTAATTAATTATTTTACCTTTTTTGAAGCACATGAGTAATGGGAGACCTCCCAATACTATTTACATTTTAATATTTAAAAGAATGTCTCTCTTCATCTACTGTAAAAATTCATTCATTCTTACACATCATTATACCTCTCAGAACACTTTGAATCGTCCTAAACATACCTAGATATTCTCCCAAAATCCATCAGATTGATAAAGAAGCCTAATAGGTAAAAAGAAATCCTTGAAGAGATTTGGTTAAAACCAAAAGGAGTTAAACAAAAAAGCGGTAAATTATTCAATGATCACATTCATTTTATTTATTTCTCAATAAATTAAATTGATTTTAGTTCATGATTATATAATAACATTAGTATAATAAATATATTGACATGTTTTTATGATGATTTATAATAATACACCTAAAAAATTTCTAAAAAGGGTAAAAAAATAACACCCTGTGTAGGGTAAACTAACACTATATGAAACAATGTCATTTTTTCCGTTGTGACCTCTCATTATTTGGAATTATTGTGAAACATTTGTATTTATATAATATATATAATATTTAACATTTATTTATGCAACAATAATTTTTTTGGCTACATAATTATTTAGGAATTCCATTTTTTGGGAATGTAAAAGTTTTTTTTGTGGTTGTGTGGACTACCACCTCCTCAAAACGATATCATACCTTCACACATAACTTGGAATGTATTAATCAAGGGTTCAAATAAAAATACGCAACATAAGTGGCATATATATTATATTGGCAGAATAATTAACATTCTGTAAATATAATATATAATATTAATTAACACCTTCCACACATTAAAAAATTTATTACGTCATTCGTAGAATGTGTGGACTATAACCCTTGTGATACGAAGAGATTTCATTTCAACCACAAAGATTCAATATATAAATATATATTATCATATAGAATATTATTTATGATAAACTTATCATTTCTAAAATATAAAAAAAATTACCTTCGTTATAGAATGATATTTGAAAATTAGGAACATTACTCCAACTTATGTATGGCCTAACATCTCCATGATTTTATTGTTTGTTAATTTTTTATAACAATATTTCATTACTGGTTTCAAAAAGTAATATTGATGTATAAATATTATATTATATTTTATGATTATTATTTTTTAAATGATTATATAATGACCCATTTGACCATAGTTGACCAACCAATGTCGATTTTGATACATAAACTAAATATGTTCAAAACACCCAACATAAACATAATTATTTAAGTAGTTATTTAAAAATAATATACATGAAATAAAAGTAGCAATAAAAATGAAACAAATAAACAAATAAATAATTTACATATTTTTACTATTTAGGAAGCTATAAGACAATCATGACGAGTTATATTAATTGCAAGGGATTCATTTATATATTATCATTTTAGGAAGCATACTTCATAATCAAAACTTATTTATTTTTTATTCTATATCTACTAAACATATTGAAGTATTATATTATAAATAATTTTATTTTCATGTTATATATTTTTTTAATTTTATTGTTATTTCATTTTGGGTTTTTGGTACACATGTTAATAAAATTGTAAGGGATTTCTTATAAATTTATATTACATTGTTTCATTATTATTATTATGACCCTCGTTACTTGTACATCCATTATATACTACCCTATGATTTATTATATCATATTTTTGATTTATTCCATGATAATAAAATTTTCAATTGACTTAATTATTTCAAGGATCCCATGATTCAAAAGTCACACATGTAATAAAGGACATTTCCTCAATCTCTTTTCATTATTGAAAATCTTAATTTTAGGTACCTTTAATTTTATAATGTATATTTTCAATCCCATTAACATGTCATATTATTAATTTATATGTTTTCATGATAATTAATTTTTGTTAATGTCATTATTTATTAATTTTTATAGTTTTAGTTTTTCTAATGTAGATATGGATTTCATTTCTTAATTTTTGTCTATTAGGTTAAAAATATATGCCAATTTTTATGAAATTAATATGTTTGAAGTGAAATTTTATTGTATTATTATACATTCCAACGTTAATTTTTTGGAATTAAATTTGGTATACCTTATTATATAATTTATTTATTCTCACTCAAATGATCTAATGTTTTTATCCATTTTTCACGTCTCAACTCCATTTCGGAGAGATATCTTCCATAGTCACCACTTATTTCTGTTGTGTGTCATATTTAATACCCATGAAAGAAATTTATTTTACATACCATTAAAATAATTCGATTTTATATAACATTTCTATTCTTTTATTTCATTGGGATTACAGTTTCAATGTTACCAAATCAGTGTTGGTTTATTATCATAACATTCCTTATTTGTGGGGCTTATTTTGTTATATAACTATCTTAATTTATGAGGTGTATACACTTGTTCATTAAGATTTAACATTATCAATATACATATTCACGTTATATTCTATTTATCAGTTATTGTTATTCCTTTCTTATGGTTAATGGCTTCAATGTTTCAAAGTCGTATGGGATGATTTGAGTTTTTTATATATTATTATCTTCAAGAATAGATTAATGGTATTTTAATAGTATTATATTTTATCTACATTAGCTACATTCATTTTTACATATCCCATATAGGGGATCTTTTTCATTATTTCCATCATAAATATATAGGTGTTTGGATTAATATTCATCATAGATATTTTTATTTAATCGATTTATTTCCCATGGTTTCTTCATGTTTCAAAGATATTTCCATATAAACCATTTCCTATACATGGGTTATTTTTGTATCAAATAGATTGTAATGAAACCTATTTATTTTCCACAATATAATAATGGAGTTATTAGTTTCTCTAAAGAGTTTGTATAATATTTTATATGTGAAGATTTTTTTATAATACTTATACATTTTATTGATGGTTATAGGAGAAACCAATTTTTGGTGGTTCTATTATAGACGAGGGTGGGTCCATGATAGCCCTCCATTTCATTTTATATGGAATTTGTCTGTATAGATACACTATTTATAAGAGTGAAATGCATGGAAGTCGAATACATTGTTATTCCATTTAAAAGAGTGAAAAGTATAATTTCATGCTACGTTACCTTTATGTGTTTATTTGTGTTAGATATGGTTTTATAATTTTTCTAATGATAGTGATTAATATATCATGGCTTTGTATTATTGATTATATTTACTCTTTCCATTTACATGTTTACATATTTGATATTCTAGGTATTTTTTATGAGGTTTTTTTTATTATCTCATGTACTTTGATTACGTTATCACCTAATTTTTCGCTCTTATGCTTATTTATGCCATTTAATTGGTATTTCCTTTGGTTAGCCTTTATAAGTGTTTGAGATTTCCCTTTTTATTTTTCCTTTTACCGAGGTTTTATGGAATTATTTTTAAAAATTTATATATATATATAACATTTAACAATGATGATTTTTATAACCCATTGTGAAATAATAAATGATTGGTTTAACATGTGAAATGTTTTTTTGGAGACTTATGAGCCCAATATTATATGAAATGTTTATTTAAGGGTTTGGAAAAAAATTTAAAACTATATACCTATAATGTTCTCAAGTAATCATGTGATCCATGTTTTTCTTTTGATGTTGTTAGTTTTTAGGAAAATATTTGGTCCATAATGATCTACATCACATCCGGAAATTTACGCATATGAATTTCAGTGAAAAATCTGTGTGTATTGTTTCTCGGACATTATAAATCATCTAAATAAATAAACTAAATGATGAATTGGCATATTCTATTGAGTATATTTGGATCCATTTGGTTATTTATTTGTCTACTGGAAACCATTTGGGTTTGCGGACCCTTGAATATAAATGTATTGTTTAGTGGATTAATGTTTGTTTATCATGACATGGATTGTTTGTGTTTTATCGATATAGATTATACTTTTCTTTATTTTTGATGATATAACTAGAATGTTATTTTTTAATAGAAATTGATTTTTTAAAGTAGTCAATTTTTGTTAATAGTAATTTTTATAATTAATCAATGATCTATATGACATGATTTTTTAATATTCTTATTTCATTGAATTGGGATGTTATTAAATGTGGTGATTCATATAAAGGACATTGGGATAGGGATACGTTCTAAAATGATTACACGGTGGGATATTCTCAATGACACATTCTTAAATTATTATATGGTTTTTTCATCCCATTAATACTTGGGAAAATAATTATACAGACGGCTTGGTATAGTGGAACCTGCTAAAATTCCCCTATATGGGGAATGTCCTAGTTGACCATCCAAAACTATTATATAGAGAGATTGACCTAGTGGAACATGCTAAAATTTTTATATGTAATCTTTAACACATCTAAAATTTGGATGATCTTCTATAGCTTGTTTGACCTAGATTTTTCTGATTTATAACTTAGTTATATGGTTTTGGTGGGTATGGTTGTAATATGTGCTCAATAATGTTCTGGGATGTGGGAGAAGTGGGTTATGATATTCCTTGGCAATATTGTTATGGTGGAGAATATTGTGAGATATGGTTAGAGACATTCTTTCATGGGGCCACTTTATTTTAATTCCATATTAAGTTAATTATTTAATTTAGTTTTAATTGTATTTATTTCAATATTAAATACACTTATTTTTACATAGGTAATATTTATACACATTGGTGTTGACCTAATAATTTTTACACATAGCCGCATTGGGTTTCCATTTGGTATCTAATAAGATTAAATGGATTCATGATTATATAAGTTTAAAGGGAATTATTGTAGATTTGTGATTTCTAGATGTGGTGGATTTTGGTTATGGAACCAAAAATTTGATTGGGATTGGGGATTGTTGAGTCATTATTTGAGTATAATAGTATTTGTTAATAATCCTATAATAAAATCTAGTCACATTACAGCAAATCATTACATTATTCCATTATTATTATGTTGGATTATTAATTGGTTTAGGTTGTATCATATTGTATTAATTTTTTATCAACTATGATATGTACTTAATTTTTTTAGATTATTCTATTTTTTGTACCTATGTAAATAGAGGTATAGTCTGCCCAATATAAATATCACAACATAGTTTCTATTTGGTAGAATCTACCATACATGAAGGTGTACTTTAGGCCATGTAACCAACCCCTTCTTTCCAAATGAGAGAGTGTTAGATTAAGGTATTATATATAGTCGTATAATAAAAGAACATGTTTTTTTATATTTCATACTATTTGTGAAAGGTATAAATGATACTAGGATGAGTTTGAACTAGTGAATATTCATGTGCATGTTAGTAGCTAACCCATGTACATGGGAAAATTTGAGTACCTAGGGATGGTATTTCATTTCATACTACGTTCATGTTATAGATGATGTTATTACACTATGGGTGATTTGTATAGACCCGAAGCTTGACGTACATGGACAATAAATTACTTTTTCGGAATACTTTATACATAACAAAAATAGACACACAAGGACCGTAACAGTTTAGTGTCTTTGGAAACTTGGAATGTAATCTTCTTATCATGGTGAAAGATCTTCAACATCTCCCATAAAGATATTCCCCTTTGGTTTTCTTTACCTAAACCCTTTCTTTAAATCCTGGGGAAAAGAAAGCATATAAAGGGTGAGCTCAAATGCTCAGTAAGGGTAAGCATGGATAAAATAAAACAAACCATATACATTTGAACTTAAAAACATGACCATAATGTTTAAACATGAAAATCTTGAGCAATGTGATAAAACATGGAAGTATATAAGGAAGAGATCATATTGGAACATCAATAATGATAAAATAGCATGGGAATAAAACATGTAATCGTGCAACCATTCAACATTTGTTAATATTTCCATAGTAGCCAAGGCATTACTGCCAAGACCATATTAGCGGACAAAGTCCATTTCTGAACTGAGTTCACTCCTCGTTCTAGTCCTGTTTCACTGAACCGGTTTATCCTACCATTCCAGCCATGTCTATCTCATGAGATAAAAATCTTTACCCAATGCATTTGAGGGAGATATAGGTCCCACCCATCTCATAATGAAACCATTCTTATGTGTGCCACAAAATCATAAATCATACATCATAGCATAACCCATGCAATAAATATTGGAATATTAAACATCATGCCATAATTACATAAACCATATAAGATAAAAGGACATCATAAAAAAATCAAATCAATGTAAAAATTTGGATAGAAACATAACACTATATTATATTAGATGGAAAATAATTTTAAAAAAACACTTGAACTCCATTCTTGAGGAAAATATCCTTTCTACTTAAAAACATTTTCCTTTATTAAAATGTCACATGATATTAAACTAAAAGAAGTTGATTAAAAATAAACATGAAATATTGTAAAGTAATCTTCATGGAAATAATGTTTAAAAAATCCATTCATGCCGTATAAGTTAAAAAAACATTCTTCTCGTACTTTGGTCGGAAAAGTCAAAAAGTACCTCGTACGAAAAATGACAAAAGATTCTATTCATATCTTTTACAAAAAACTCACCGAAGGGTAAAATTTTATTTAAACAATTGTAGGAGGATATAAATAATATAAAATATTGAGGAAACTTGGACGTGGATGATAAATAATCCCCAGTAAATTCTGATGTATAAACAATCTCAGATAAAAATTGAGATTGCGAGATTTTCCCTTACCTTAGGTCCGATATGCTTCTTACATATCCAAAACTCCTGTATAATGATTTAAATAATGTCATTGAATTATTACATATTCATCTTCATTGTTATGATATCATATATGGTTCATTTATGACTTTATATTACCCTTTTTTTGTAAATTCATGTTAATGTAGCGTTTTGGGTAAAATCGTTTCATTTATGGTCCGTGATTTGACTTTTAATTATTCATATGATTATTTAGATCATTATTATTTAATTCCAGAATATAAAACATGATTTATATATAATATATATTCAGAATATACATATATATAATAGATCTATAAATGGAACGAAATACACCGTTCATGGAGACGGTAGGTTGTACGTACGCATGAACACTATTTTAGTTTCCTTATTAAGTTGAATGGAATTAAGTAGACAACATAAATATATATACAAATAAATCCAGTAGCTTTATAATGTCATATATTTCATTATTATTTCTTATATATACTTTATAATCATTTTTTAATGGTTAACATGAAGAATGAATCTCATCGCGTCGTGGAGACGGTAGTCCGTACGTACGCATGAGCGATGATATCGTTTCCATAATTATTGAATTGAATTGGGGTGGATGATACAATATATCAGAATCATTATGATGTTATAATAACTATTTATAGTTATTCTTCACACCATTATACCAATCCAAGTAAGGTGATATTGGAAAAATAGATTACACCACAGCGTGGAGACGGTATTCCGTACGTATGCACACGCGGTGATTTCGTTTTCTGTAGGATATATAGAAGGTGAAATGGGGTTTTTTCATAGTTATAATAACATATAAGTATATTAGTGATACTGGAGTTATTACTTCATAATGAAACAACTAAAGAAGAAGAAGTGGAAGAAGAAATAAAGTTGAAAGAATCGGTAACGGACATTACCTCTTCTTTGAAGTGCCTCTTTGAGACCTCCTCTTAGGGCATTAACATTGTTCTTTGAAGAAGACCAGGACCTCTAGTATGTTTCTAGTGAAGTGTAGAAGACAAATTTTCTGGGGTTGGCCGATCATGAAGGCTCAATGTGGTGTGAGGAAGAGAGGGAGGAGGTTCCCTTTTATATGGGAGGAGAGGGGCACCCTTGGAAAAACTAAAAATATTATTTTATTATAAAGTCATATTCGGTTTTCAATAGCTCCAAAATGATTTATTTTGAATATAAGGTTGGGATGGGTCGAAATAATCTCATCCAATATAATTTTGACAGGTTTAGGTAATAATTTTAACCTTATCATTTAGATTTAACATTAAGTTAAATAATTTAACTTTTATCGTGTCTTCTTGTTTTCTTACACTATAAGGTTATGAAACTTACTATAACAAGACAAAATAACCCCAAGTTGTTTAGTATTAATATATATAACCTTATATAAGTCATTTGGCCGATCCTTAGATTTTTAGGAATAAAATATCAATTAATAATATAATATTTGTTTTAAAAACTATTTTATGTCAATTTTGACACTATTTGGTAATTGATTTTTTTTGATAATCATAAAAGAATGATTACTTCGAAATACATTAATTAAATCAATACTAACATGTTATAGTAACCTCGAAAATTAGTGGAATTCATAAAAAGTCTCAAATTACATTTATTTGGGTATTTATAACATCAATTATTTCAATATATCATTAATAAGATAATTATTTCATCATCATTGTGTCATAAATAAAGTAAATTATTTAATGTCTAAAAATTATAAATAAAAATACCATTATTTGTGAAATCGTTTTACCTTTCTAATTAATATTTATAGTCGAATTTATCTTATGTATAACTTTATATTAAAAATAATTTACTTATTAAACTTCGATTTTAGCTATTTTAACCCTTCTTTAAATAAATTAATATTAAATGTCCTAATCTAATCCAAGTGGGCCTAAATGGTCATATTTTATTCCTATGGTTGTTTCTGGTCGAATTAAACTTATCCAATAGAATTAGGACATGTTTTAAAGTAATAATAATATCATTTTTACACTTAATTACCCTATTTACTATTAACAGTGGTAAAAAAAGTAAAAAGTTACTATTCACCGAAAATTATTTTCATCTCATTGAACTATATTTTACTTACTAAAATCAACTGTGTTGCTCAGAGTTTTGAAATTCCATTCACAGAAGTGGTAAAATTATGTTTTATGTAAATTTTCAAATTCTCCTAGGAGGTGGTGAAAAGTTCAATACAATTTTTATATATCTAAAATTATTATAAAATGACTCCAATGAATTACATTGAAATTATATAGGTATTATGTATCAATTTTGACCTAATATTAAATTAAATAAACTAAATAATTATTTAAATAAAAAGTAGGTTTTTAAATAGAAACCTAGTGTTTTCACTATTCATCATAAATTGAACATTTTCAGAAAAATACCAAAATTTCACCATAGGCTAATTTCGATATTCCAAATCCAAAAATGATGTCCATTTTAAAAGATAAAATTTATAAAATTTAAAAAAGTAGGTACTATTATTCATAACAGCTAGTTCTAATAATATTTTAATAATATATCGGTGTTTAGTAAAACCCGGTATTGTATAAGACACACGATATTGAGGAAGGTCATGATTGTGTTTAATGCAAGCCAAGTCAGGGTTGCGTGTTGTGAAAAACTCCTTTATTGTTTCGTTATAATAGAATCCAACCATTTTTCATTTATACATTGAATATATATATATATATACTCAATGTTTTGTAGAATGACTATTATCAAACGAACTTGAAATTGTGTGTAACACAATCTAAGAATAGTGTTGTGTGTACTGCAAGCTAATACGGTGTTGCGTATAGCACAAGATAATCTTTTTGTAGCATAAAACACATGACATCAAATAATTTAAAAATAATACTTATCATAAAATATCGGGTTGTTACATTCTAACCCCCTTAAAATGAATTTCGCCCTCGAAATTTATTAGGGTTATAGATGGTTTTCTACTTGAAAGTTTCTTTAATTGAAACCCACATCATAAAATGAAATACCAAAACGTAACATTAAAAACTAATGTATGAAACGTAATGGTTACCCAAATTAACTCATAAATGGGTTTCCACATAGGAGTACATAGGTGAAAATATGGATATGGAAGAGAAATCTAACCATCATGTTCTGATGGAGAGTGGTAGAGAACATGGATATGAAAACACAAACAATCACAAATCCATAAATTTGTGATGATCTAAGGTACCATCTGATTCATCAGGTATAACGGCACTAGGGAAACATTTTTGGTTTTCTAGATTATTTATCTAAAGTTGAAAAATTTTAATTAGAAGAAATACTTACTTTATTTCAATATAAACTCACTGTTGTTCATGCCTTGAACTATTTCCACTTCATATCTAAAATAAACGAATTTGAATTTGTCATTCGTGAAGTGTTAGCAGATAATGTGATAGAATGATGGGTCATTCCATCTGTCTTATTCAAAAGGTTAGAAATAGTTATATACATAAGTCCATCTATTTTATATCGTTCCAAAAATGGACTTATACTTCAGCTATCATACCACATAATAAAAAGAAACTAGTTTATACTAACCAGGGACTTCCTATAGGCCAGTGGTAGGCGATAAAGGCCAGTCTCACTTCAGTTGTGGGTTCGATTCCCACAGCCTTGTCCGATGCGATGGGATGTCGCCCGTCTTGTAGGTTTTCCTTTTTCTAAAACTAAATTACTATAACATCCCATCAATAATATCAAAAAATGTTCTATCCTTAAACAATACTAACTTATGTCCAACATAATACATTCCAATATTTTGGCTTATCCAAAATAATTCAGTCCAAGCTCATAGTATAATTAAAATGATTACGTGAAATGTCACATAATAATCACGTAAATGCCATCATTTATCCCCCATATATCATAAGATATATCTTGTTGGTCAAATTACAAACATGTGAATAACTTAATCATGTATTCTATTGAAGAATGAATACACATTAAACCTTAGTGAAAACATGAATGCAGTTAAAAGTTAACACTTTCCACATACCAAAATCATCAATATTCTATATACTCAATCCATTATATCACTTAGTCTTTATATCAATCATGAGCTCATGAATACAATCAAACATCTCATTATCTTCTTATCCCTTCATTAGGCGCATATCATATACTTTCCAAAAATATCTGAATAACCTTCCATGGTTACTAGAACCATTCATCATATACTTTCAAATACTTTAGGAAAAACAATAGTGTAACAATCCTTAGATAAATGTTTATTCTATAGTACCATTAACTATACAACATAACTCTTGATAAACATACAATCATTCCACTACCATCTTAATCAACTGATTGAGCTTCAACACTTCTTTCAGCTCATATATCATTTTTAGTCTCCTCATCATCATCCACATAAATACTACCCATATGACCATGCTCATTCTCTTCACAAGATTATCCCTTTGAGAATTGGTTTGCATAATTCCCGTATATTCCACATTTAAAACATCTAATCATTATTGATGTCGTAGAAATACCATTATCCTGGTCCATGGTGTTAACTGAATCTTTTCCTTTGCACTTACTGGCTTTGTGTCCTTCTTTTCCACACCCAAAGCATCTTCCAGTTCCTTTGCAACAATCTCCCCGATGCCTCTTCCCACATGATTTACATGAGGGAAATTGAAATCTCTTTCCTCAATAATAATCATGAAACACCATCTTTCTCTTATTATCTGAGTTGGGAAACTTACCAAAGTTGAAATTATTGATCATATTATGAGATTGATGTTTAGGCATAATAACTATTTTTGGGCTTCCAAATCCCATTTCATTTTTTTTCTCATGAAGAATATCATTCCATTGTCCGCCATATCCTCCATTATCGGGAATCTTCCTATTTCCAGCCATTTTCTAAAACCCAAAAAGAATAGTGTGAGAGGGAAAAATCATGCTAGGGAAAAAACATAGTAAAGGTGGAGTACACTCAATATATAACATCTTAGGATAAATTCTAAGATCGTTACCGTAGTTCTAGGACTATATCCTATACGTATACTTATCCTTAGGGAGATCCCCTGACATACCTTATAAATATCTCTAGGGATCTCACTAGTGTTTTCGCATCCTAGTTTTCAATGGTTGACTAATCCTTTTCTCAGATACCAACTATAGATACCTGAAGCATGACGTACATGTACATTACATTACTTTTTATGAATACCTAATACATAACAGAAAAACACACAAGGACCTTAACATTTTAGTGTCATTGGAAACTCGGAACGTAATCTGCTAATCGTGGTGAAAGATCTTCAACATCTCCCATAAAGATCATCCCCTTTTGGTTTTCTTACCTAAAACCATTCTTTAAATCTTGGGGAAAAAACATATAAAGGGTGAGCTCAAATTCTCCATAAGGGTAAGCATGTATAAAAAAACAATATACATTTGAACTTAAAAACATACCATAATGTTTAAACATTAAAATATTGAGCAATGTGATAAAATATGGAAGTATATAAGGAATAGATCATATTGGAACATCAATCATGATAAAATAGCATGGTAATAAAACATGTAATTATGGAAACCATTCATCACTTTTTATGATTTCCGTAGTAGCCAAGGCATTGCTGCTAATAGCATCTTAGTGGACAAAGTCCCTTTCTAAATCTTGTTCACTCCTCATTTCAGTCCTGTAATAATGAACCAGATTAACATACCATTCCAGCCATGTCTATCTCATGAGATATAAATCTTTACCCAATGCATTGGAGGGAGATATAGGTCCCACCCATCTCATAATGAAAACATTCTTATGTGTGCCACAAAATCATAAATCATACATCATAGCATAACCCATGCAATAAAAATGGGAATCTTAAACATAATGCCATCATTAAATAAACCATATAAGATAAAAGGACATCATAAAAAAATCAAATCAATGTAAAAATTGTGATATAAACAGAACTCTATATTATCTTAGATGTAAAATAATTTTAATAATACACTTAAATTCCATTCTTGAGGAAAATATCATTTCTAATTAAAAAACATTTTCTTTTCTTAAATTTTAACATGATTTTAAACTAAAAGAAGTTGATTAAAAATAAACGTGAAAACTTGTAAAGGAAGCTTCATGGACATATTTTTCTAAAAATCCATTCATTCCATATGAGTTAAAAAACATTCTTCTCGTACTTTGGCTGGAAAAGTCAAAAAGTAACTCGTACGAAAAACAATAAAATATTCCTTTCATATCTTATACTAAAAACTCACCGAAGGGTAAAATTGGATTTAAACAATTGTAGGAGGATATAAATAATATTACATATTTAGGAAACATGGATGTGGATGGTAAATATTCCACAGTAAATTCTATTGTATAAACAATCTCGGAAAAAAATTCAGATTGCGAGATTTTCCCTTACCTTAGGTCCGATTTGCTTTGTACGTATCTAAACCTCCTGTATAATGATTTAAATAATGTCATTGAATTATTACATAATCATCTTCATTTTTATGATATCATATATGGTTCATTGATGACTTTATATTACCTGTTCTTTTGTAAATTCATGTTAATGTAGCGTTTTGGGTAAAATCGTTTCATTTATGGTCCATGATTTGACATGTAATTATTCATATGATTACTTATATAATGATTACTTAATTCTAGAATATAAAAAATTATTCATATATAATATATATTCATAATATACATATATATAATAGATTGATAAATGGAAAGAAATACACCGTTCATGGAGACGGTAGGCCATACGTACGCATGAACGCTATTTTCGTTTCATTATTAAGGTGAATGGAATTAAGTAGATGAAATAAATATATATATACATAAATCCAGTATCATTATAATGTCATATATTTCATTATTATTACTTATATATACTTTATAATCATTTTTTAATGGTTAACATGGAGAATGAATCGCATCGCGTCGTGGAGACGGTAGTCTGTATGTACACACGAGTGATGATATCATTCCCATAATTATTTAATTGAATGGGGGTGGATGATACAATATATCAGAATCATTATGATTTTATAATAACTATGTATAGTTATTAATTACACAATTATACCCATCCATGCAAGGTGGTGTTGGAAAAACAGATTACAACACGGCGTGGAGACGGTATTCCGTACGTACGCATGCACGATGATTTCGTTTTCCATAGGATGGATAGAAGGTGAAATGCGGTTGTTTCATACATAAAATAACATATCAGTATATGAGTGATACAGATGTTATTACTTCATAATGAAACAACTAAATAAGAATAAGTGGAAGTAGAAATAAAGTTGAAATAATCGGTAACATACATTACCTCTTCTTTGAAGCGCCTCTTTGAGACCTCCTCTTATGGAATTAAAATTGGTCTTTGAAGAAGACCAAGACCTCTAGGTTGTTTCTAGGGAAGTGGATAGGGGAATTGTTTAGGGTTTGGCCGAGCATGAAGGCTCAATGTTGTGTGATGAAGAGAGGGAGGAGGTGTCCTTTTATAATGGAGGAGAGGGGCACCTTTGGAAAAACAAAAAATATTATTTTATTATAAAGTCATATTCAGTTTTTAATAGCTTCAAATTGATTTATTTCTAAGATAAGGAGGGTATGGGTCGAAATACTCTGATCCAATAGAATTTGGATAAGTTTAGGTGTAATGTCTCGGACCTCTCCGGCCCATTCCTTTGTCAAAAAAGAAGTCCACGAAGTGTTCTAGAGGGTAAAATGGATTTTTCCCACACTTTCCAAAATTTTGAAACTACACGCAGTGTAGTTTGAGTACACGACGTGTACCCTCTTGCCAGGTATACCCCATGTGGATGGTCGTGTCTTTGCCGCGTGAAGAAAATAGGTACACGTCATGTGTCCAATCTACACGCCGTGTAGTCTTTCCCCACGTACGTGGTACCATGTGTTGACCAGTCGTCGGTTATGTGTCGTGTTGGATCCATGTCCTTACCATGTGAAATAAATGGGTACACGCCATGTGTCCAATCTACACGCCGTGTAGTCCTTCCCCGCGTATTTTTTACCTTCAAACCATGTGTTGACCAGTCAACGGCCGTGGAACCGTGTTGGAGGCCGCGTGGAGATCGTGTGAATACGGCCGAGTACACGCCATGTACCATAAGTACACGCCATGTACTTTTTCATTTTACGCCTATAAAAGGAGGGGTCCACTCCTCCTTTAAACTCACTCCTCTCCTCCCCTCCCTTCTTAGAAGAGCTCTCTCATGAGACTCGAAGTCTCTTTCTTCCATAACTTTTTTTTCCGAGCTCCGATTTACAATCCTTCAGTGGCCACGGGATCGTAACGATGAGGCGAAACTTCAGAGCTTGGATCTGTTGTCTTTCCTTCGGCTTTTCCTTTCCGACTTCCACTCGAGGAGGTTTTGCCAGGACACTGACGAACATCTTCTAGTGTTGATTCGGGGGAGCGTTGTGACAAGAACCTATTGAGATAGGGGTTTTACCTTCGTCTCTCTAATTTGTGCATCATGCGGGGTGGGTATCCTTTTGTTTTTATGAGAAACAATTGAACCATTAAATAGAGAGAATAACTGGTTAAAGAATGGGGTTGGGAAGTTAGTGATTGCTGTTACTTTACTTTTTATATCCTGTGATATTATATTTGTGAATTCAATGAGCTTCTACCTACTGGAAATCACAGTCGTTGGGGGTATTTTCTTACGCAATTAGATGTTTCCCTCTCCTTCTGTATTTTCTTATAAATTGAAACTTTGTGGAATGTGGAAATTCGATAATCACGTAATGTTGGCTGATTAAATAAAAATCTGGAACCCTTGTGTGATCACCTCGGTTAAAAAAACGGAATAATGAACATGTGGATGTTTTCTTGGTTATGTGGCTTTATGTTGGGGGTGTTTTGTGGGATGATGTGGTTTGGGTGAGCAGCGGGGCTGCGGTTGACTTGGTTGTGGGAAGATGTGAATTTTTAATGGTGATGGGCAAGGGGGCTGCAATAAATGGTATTAAAGGGATAACGATGTGTGGTGTGGTTATGGTGGTTGGCAGCGGGGCTGCAGGGATGGGTTTAAATGTGAGCGGACTATGGGTTGTGTTTAAATAGTAAATTGAAGAGTTAATGAATGATGGGGATTGGTAATGAAACGGAAATAATAATCAATGGGTTGGTTGGTTGTAAAGAAGGGTTTTGTTGTGCTGCTTGTGTTTCCCTAACTTGTTTTGTGGATGGCAGGGATATGTTTTACGAACGATTGAAGTGGTTGGTTGTGGATAGTTTCCCAGTAGTTAAGGAACTATATAAGCTAATTTTCTGTTGATATGTGAAAACCTAAATGGGGTTTGGGTTATTTGTTGTATGCATTCTTCGTGGTAGCAGTGCCGAGGCACGTGCTAAGTTTCCATTTTTAGAAGCCATAGGTTGGGCTGAGTGGTTGCTATATATATATATATATATATATATGTGTGTGTATTTATTTTTTTTATCGCACCACATCCTTGTTGAGAACATAGTGCCGAAAACTCCCATTTCATGGGAGATGGTGTTTTCCCCATAGTTACTAGCTCCTTCCTGCTCCTTCTCCCCTAGGTTGTGATGGCTTGAGGCGACCCTACACCCAAGACCCTTTGTGTAGGTTTTGATTTGGGGTGATTAGGCCCAAGACTCTTCGGGCATGCTTATAGACTATAATGGCTTGAGGCGACGTTACACCAACGACTCTTAGGGTAGGTTTCGATTTCAGGCCTAGGTGTCTTCGGGCGAGAGTTCTGTTACTATTCCCAAGAATCTTCGGGATGAGGCCAGGTGTCTTCGGGCAGGGATGTGGTTGTGGTTATGAGGCCCAGGTGTGTACGGGCGTGATACGTGGTGGTGAGAACCAGGTGTTTGCGGGCAGGATGTGTGGTTGTGAGGCCCAGGTGTGTGTGGGCGGGATACATGGTTGTGAGGCCCAGGTGTGTGCGGGCGGGGAGAGTGTGACAGCGTCAGGACATTCAGCTAACTAATGGGAATGGTACGGGGTACCCAATACTCTTGTTCTTTTACTACTACTACATGTTGTGATTTTGTTTTGGTGAGTGTGGTTGGTGAGGTTGGGTGGATAGATTTCCTTGTTAGGTTTCTTCTGTTGTTCTCACGGGACATTAGGATGTCTCCCCACTTGTGCATGAGAGCTTTAGGTTTCCCTACTGAGTATACTTTTATGCTCACCCTACATTTACTACCAGGTTTACTGGAGGACTACCAGGGCTGTGCGGGACCCCACTAGTCGGGCAGTTAGAGTTGTTGCAGTTGTTGTTCTCTTGTTTTCTTTTGGGTATTGTACTTTTGAGCTTCCTTGTACTTGTACCTTGTTATAAAATTGTTTAAACATGCATGTGGGCTGGTTTGGGTTTATTTATATACACTTGTTCATTTCAATTTTTGGTGGTTGACTTGTCCTATTTCAGGATCCCAAATAATAAAAAGGGTAATGCCTCCCATATTTGTGAAAACTCATACCCTTGGTGCTAGTCGCCAACCCGGGGCCTACTGGAGGCGGGACTCAGGGGTCATTAACTTTCTTTCACCATTGCTAGCTCAGGAGGGGCATCTTTGGTGGGAGGGGGTCGTGACAGAATGGTATCAGATGTGATGGTCGAGAGATAGGATGGAGTCTGGAGTTAGGCACAATGAGGATTGCATGGGATGTTAGGGAAACAGTGTTAGTTAATATTGGTGCATGACATAGGCCAAGGAAGACCGGCTAAGACACTGGATTTTAGGGCCCCCCCGTGATCCGGTGAAAGGAATCTGAGCCCACCGAACGACCAAGTGAGACTACATTGATTGCAGGGTAGAGACCCTAGGGAAGGTACATGTATCATCATGTTTTTGTTCTACTTGATTTGGGGGTTCTGATAAAGAAATTGAAATAAAATGATAAAACCTTGGGTTTTTCCTTACTACTTGGGCTTAGGCGATCCTTGTTTACCGTACATCTATGGCACCTGGACGTTGTCCCCGGGTGGCTTAGACGACCGAGGCCCAACCGATCCAGGCGGTCAATCAGTTAAGGATTGACCGAGAGGAGGAAGATAGCCAGTGGCAGAATACTCTCCGTTCCTTCAAGCGGCAGACCCTCAAGAAGTACGAGGGTAGTACTTCGGATACAGATATGGAGGGGTGGCTTGAGGAGCTAGGGATCTCTTTCACCTTGATCCATGCTCCGAGGGAGTACTGGGTTCCCCTAGCAGTCAGTTAGCAGAGAGGTGCGGCACGATAGTGGTGGACGCTCTACCTCGGAGAGAGGATATAGGCAGAGGATCCATGGGCTGACTATGAGAAGGAATTCCGAGAGGAATTCCTTTCTTCCATGATCAAGGCGGATAAGCGGTATGAGTTAATCTCCCTTCAGCAGGGAAGTATGACGGTATGAGAGCTGGGGATCAAGTTCAAAGATCTCCTGCGCTTTTCTCTGGATCTCTTTCCAGATGAGGAATCTCGGGTGAGACGTTTGGAGGAGGCGCTTCATCCTTCGCTCCAGTATGCTGTCACCCACTTCACCCTTCCAACGTACATGGCAGTGCAGAAGAAGGAAGAGGTTGTAGAGAGGATGAACTCGCTGGTAGGTGCACCGCGTGAGGTGTTTCAACCAGGTTCGTCGAAGGGGAAGGCAGTCAGCAGCAGGTCTCCTGCGACAGGACCTTCCAGGTTCAGGCCAGTGGGGAGTAGGCCCCAGCAGTTCCAGTTCAGATTTTCGGGTCCCCGTCTCTTTTCCACGAGCACAGGACCAAGGTGTTTTTATTGTGGACGTTTTGGGCACATTCAGAGTCGTTTCCCTACCCGAGCTCCGTACAATGGAGGTGGGTAGGTTCAGCACCCACCGCAGCAGCACCAGTTGTCGGCGAGGCCCTTCCAGCAGCAGCAGGACCATGCTCCTCCGAGGGCAGACATTGAGGGAAGAGGCCGACCTCAGGGTGCTCCTCAGGGACCTCGACTAGGGAATGGTTGGGGAAGTGGACGACATCAGAGAGGCAGAGAAAGCGGGGCGTGGACAGTTGCACGCAGTAGAGTTGGAAGCTCCAGTAGGACCAGAGGTGGTGCGAGGTACGATTTGTTTGTTCAAAACTCTTGTTTCTTCTTTGTTCGATTTGGGATCCTCACACTCTATTTTTTCACCTAGTCTAGATCATGTTTTGGGACTATATGTATAGAGACTTTCCATACCACTGTTACTAAGTACACCAGTTGGGGGCCAGACCAGCGTATCTTGTGTTTTTCGTGGATGTGTGCTGATGTTGGGACCACATCGATCTAGTGGAGACCTTCTTCTGTTATAGATGCAGCCATACGATGTCATCCTAGGCATCGACTGGTTGTTTTCTGTTAGTGCCGTTAACGATTGCTTCCGGAGAAGATTCGTGTTCTCCGACGTAGATGGGCAGCGCGTATCTTTTGTTGGAGAGAGGTGACATCAAGCAGGAAGCCGGCGTGTGGAGCCTTTCCTTTCCTTGTTGAGCGGGTTATCAGTGGTTACAACTGATACAGAGATGTTGGATGTCCCAAAGGTTGTTGGGGAGTTCCTTGATGTTTTTCCTAAGGAGGATGTAAGTCTACCCCCCCAACGAGACATTGATTTTGGGATAGACTTACAGCCTGGTGCCCGTCCGATTTCGATGGCCCCTTATCGGATGGAACCTTCGGAGTTGCGGGAGTTGCGGATTCTGATTGACGATCTGATGGAGATGGGTTTTGTTCGACCCAGCATGTCACCATGGGGTGCTCCATTTTTTTTTCATGAAGAAGGAAGATGGTGGTCTCAGGCTATGCATAGACTACCGAAGGTTGAACCAGGTAACGGTCAAGAACCGCTATCCTCTCCTGAGGATAGATGATCTTTTCGACCAACTGAGGAGAGCATGTTGGTTTTCCAAGATTGATCTATGATTATGATATCATCAGCTGAGGGTGAAGGACAGTGACATCTCGAAGACAGATTTCAGGTGCAGGTATGGGCACTTCGAGTTTTTAGTGATGCTGTTTGGAGTAAAGAATGCACCAGTTGTGTTCATGGAACATATGAACATTGTCTTCTGGGAGTTTCTGGACCGGTTCGTCGTTGTGTTTATCGATGACATCCTGATCTACTCAAGATCAGAGGAGGAGCATGTTGAGCATCTCAGGGAAGTCTTGGAAGTCCTTTGACACCACCAGCTTTACGGGAAATTGTCGAAGTGTAAGTTCTTGACACAAGTAGTACACTTCCTTGGGAACGTGGTGTCTCAGCATGGAGTATCGGTGGACCGTCGAAGGTGGAGGCAGTTGTTTCTTGGGTAGCACCCAATAGCATGGCAGAAGTTCGTAGTTTCTTGGGGTTAGCATGTTACTATCGGAGGTTCGTTTTGGACTTCTCTCAAGTTGCTGCTCCATTGACAACTTTGACTGGGAAGAACCAGGTCTTCCTGTGGAGCGAGCAGGTCCATAAAACTTTTGACTACCTGAAGGATAAGTTGGTAAGTGCTCTCGTACTCAGGTTTCTAGAGGAAGGTTTGTTGTATGAAGTATTTTGTGATGCTTCTGGCCTTGGTCTGGGGTGCGTGCTGATGTAGAAGAAGGGCGTGATTTGTTATGGGTCTTGATAGTTGTGCCATCACGAGTGTAACTATGCCACCCATGACTTGGATCTTGCAGCAGTAGTGTTCTCATTGATGTTGTGGTGAAATTACCTCTTTGGGGAGCGTTTTGTGGTCTTCTCAGATCACAAGATCCTGCGTTATATTTTCTCCCAGTGTGACTTGAAGTTACAGCAGTGGAGATGGGTCGAGTTTCTCTAAGACTATGACTTCGAGATCTCTTACACTGAAGGTAAGGGCAACATTGTGGCTGATGCCCTGAGTAGGTAGTCACATAAGGAAGTGGTTCGGCAATCCGATGATGCTTAGAAGGTGACGGGAGAGTTGGTTGCCATGTACTTAGATGCATGGGAAGAAGGTGTTAGAGGTTGTTCGTTCCAGATAATGGTGCAATCCTCCTGGTCGCCACAGGTGGAGGAGTATCAGGGGGGAATCTGAGGCAGAGGTGATGCGGGATCGTGTCGATCAGGGGAATGCTCCAGAGGGATGGTCAGAGGACATCCGACATCGGATTCTTTTCCATGGAAGGTTGTTTGTCCCAGAGGAGATGCGTGAGGTATTTCTCCATGAGTTTCATAGCTCAGCCTTAGCGGTACATCCAGGAGTTTCAAAAATGTACCGAGGCCTGAGGGATCAGTTTTGGTGGCCCGGGGTGAAACGGTTAGTGGAGGAGTTTGTGGCTAAGTGCCTAGTGTGTTAGGAAGTGAAGGATAAACACCGTTTTCCCGGTGGTTTGTTTCATCCTTTAAATGTCCCCGAGTGGAAGTGGGATGACATGTCTATGGACTTCGTCACAGGACTACCCATAGCTCGGGGTGGTTATGATGCTATCTGGGTAGTGGTGGGTTGACTGACGAAATCGGCTCACTTCTTAGCAATCAAGGAGTCAGGCCCAGTGAGTACCTTAGCACAGAGGTATGTAGACGTGGTAGTGCGTTTGTATGGAGTTCCGAGGACTATCATCTCAGACTGGGATACTCGGTTTACCTCACAAGTCTGGAGGGGGTTACTACATGCTTTTGGCACCCAACTACGCCTTAACACTGCTTTCCACCCCCAGACCGACGGGCAGACAGAGCATACTATCCAAACGTTAGAGGACATGCTGCGAGCATGCGTTCCAAATTTCGGAGGATCATGGGTACGACACTTGCCTTTAGTAGAGTTTTCCTACAACAATAGCTTCCACTCTACTATTGGCATGGCACCATTTGAGGCTTTGTATGGAAGGACATGTCATTCACCCATTTGCTGGGAATAGGTTGGTGAGACAGGTTCTCTTGGACCAGAGGTAGGGCAGAGCACCACGGAGAAAGTCCAGCTTGTACGTGAGAGGATAAAGGCGGCTCAGGACTGACAAAAGTCTTATGTTGATCATCGGGGGAGGCCCTTGGTGTTCGAGGTGGGATACCATGTGTTCTTGAAGGTTTCCCCTCGACGGGGGAAGTGGAGGTTTGGGAAAGGGAGAAAGCTCTCACCTAGGTTCATCAGACCTTTTGAGGTGCTGAGGCGAGTCGGAGAGGTGGCATATCAGCTGGCCCTGCCACCTCTGTTGGAGAAAGTTCATGACGTCTTCCACATCTCCAAGCTTTGTCGGTACTTACACGATGTCTCTCCCATTATCGACTGGGGAGAGTTGGATATGGGAGACGACATGACCTTCAAGGAACGACCAGTCAGAATCGAGGATCATAAAGGGAAGGTGCTCCATGGATAAACCATTCCCTTGGTTCGGATGGTGTGGAGGCATGGAGGCCTCGAGGAGAGCACTTGGGAGTGGGAGACCTAGATGCACGCTCAGTACCTGGATTTGTTTTGACTTGTGTTTTCCCTTGTTCTTCTGAGCTTTGTGTTGATGTTGTACTTTGTACCTTTAATATATGGAATTTTTGGTATATCAGTTGTGAGAAAATTTGTTTTCTTGTTCCCTGGTAATGTGTAACATGTCTGGATGCGTGGGAAAGGGGAGAAACTTGACCCTTAATCGAGACCGATTAATGTGGATGTGATTGAACCCGTGCGGGCGAGTCAGTGCCGCTTAAAGCGGATAATATCTCGACATAGGTGAAGATATTTCCCAAACCCATGTGTTCGGGCAGTGTGTTGGTTGTGTGGTGATGGGGTTAGTGAGAGTTGAAAAATCCTAATGCATGAACGTGGGAAGAACCAATTCATAATCGAGACGCATTAATGAGGATGCGATTAATCTCGTGCAGGTGAGTCAGTGCCGCCTAAAGCGGATAATATCTCGACATAGGAGAAGTAATTCCTAACACTTTTGATTAGGGTTGTTGGTTGGGTTCCTATTATAACGAGAACCCTAAGAGGTATCTTGTTGGGTTCCTCTGGGTTGGTTTTTGAATTCTCAGGGACAAGAATGTTGTAAGAGGTATCTGATGTAATGGCCCGGACCTCTCTGGCCTATTCTTTTGTAAAAAAATAAGGCCACGAAGTGTTATGGAAGGTAAAATGGTCTTTTACCACACTTTCCAGAATTTTGAAACTACACGCCGTGTAGTTTGAGTACACGCCATGTACCCTCTTGCTGGGTATACCCCATGTGGATGGCCGTGTCTTTGCTGCATGAAGAAAATAGTTACACGCCTTGTAATCCTTCCCCGCGTATGCGTTACCTTGTGTTGACCAGTCGTCAATTGTGTGTCGCGTTGGAGCCGTGTCCTTGCCGTGTGCAATAAATGGTTACACGCCGTGTGTCCAATCTACATGCCATGTAGTCCTTCCCCGCGTATGTGTTACCTTCAAACCGTGTGTTGACCAGTCAACGGCTGCGGAACCGTCTTGGAGGCCGCGTGGAGACCATGTGAAAACGGCCAAGTACACGCCGTGTACCATAAGTACACGCCGTGTACTTTTGATTTTTATGCCTATAAAAGGAGGGGTCCCCTCCTCCTTTCAACTCACACCTCTCCTCCCCTCTCCTCTAAGCACAGCTCTCTCAAGAGACTCGAAGGCTCTTTCTTCCATAACTTTTTCGTCCGAGCTCCGATTTACGATCCGTCAGCGGCCACGAGATCGTAACGATGAGGCGGAACTTCCAAGCTTGGATCAGTTGTCTTTCCTTTGTCTTTTCCTTTCCGGCATCTACCCGAGGAGGTTTTTTCAGGACGCCGACGAACGTCTTCTAAAGGTGATCCAGAGGAGGGTTGTGACCAGAACCTATTGAGGTAGGGGTTTTACCTTCGTCTCTCTAATTTTTGCATCATGCAGGATGGGTATCCTTTTGTTTTCATGAGAAACATGTTATCCACTAAATAAAGATAATAACTGGTTAATGAATGGGATTGGGAAGTTAGTGATTGTTGTTACTTTACTTTTTATATCCTATGATATTATATTTGTGAATTGAATGAGATTCTACCTACTGAAAATCATAGTCGTTGGGGGCCTTTTTCTCACACAATTAAATGTTCCCCTCTCCTTCTTTATTTTCTTATAGATGGAAACTTTGTGGAATGTGGAAATTGGATAATCACGTAAAGTTGGCTGATGAAATGAAAATATGGAACCCCTGTGTGATCACCCCGGTTGAGCAAAATGGAATAATGAACATGTGGATGTTGGATTGGTTACGTGGCTTTTTGTTGGGGTTGTTTTGTGGGCTGTTGTTGTTTGGGTGAGCAGCGGGGCTGCAGTTGACTTGGTTGTGCGGAGATGTGAATGTTTAATGGTGATGGGCAGCGGGGCTGCAATAAATGGTATTAAAGGGATAACGATGTGTGGTGTGGTTATGGTGGTTGGCAGCGGGGCTGCAGGGATGGGTTTAAATGTGAGCGGACTATGGTTTGTGTTTAAATAGTAAATGGAAGAGTTAATGAATTATGGGGCTTGGTAATGAAATGGAAATAATAATCAATGGGTTGGTTGGTGGTTAAGAAGGGTTTTGTTGTGCTGCTTCTGTTTCCCTAACTTGTTTTGTGGATGGCAGGGATATTTTTTACGAACGACTGAAGTGGTTGGTTGTGGATGTTTGCCTAGTAGTTAAGGAACTATATAAGCTAATTTTCTGTTGATATGTGAAAACCTAAATGGTGTTGCGGTTGTTTGTTGTATGCATGCTTCGTGGTAGTAGGGCCGAGGAACATGCTCAGTTTCTCTTTTTAGAAGCCATAGGTTGGGCTGAGTGGTTGCTATATATATATATATCTGTATTTTTTGTGCTTTATCGCACCGCACCCTTGTTGAGCACTTAGTGCCGAACACTCCCATTTCATGGGAGAGGGTGTTTTTTCCATAGTTACTAGCTCCTTCTAGCTCCTTCTCCCCTAGGCTGTGATGGCTTGAGTTGACCTTACACCCAAGACTCTTCCGGTCGGTTTAGATTTGGGGTGATTAGGACCAAGACTCTTCGGGCAGGTTTAGAGGCTATAATGGCTTGAGGCGACCTTACACCTAAGACTCTTCATGTCAGTTTCAATTTCAGGCCCAGGTGTCTTCAGGTGAGAGTTCTGTTACTATTCCCAAGAATATTCGGGATGAGATCAAGTGTCTTCGGGCGGGGATGTGGTTGTGGTTGTGAGGCCCAGGTGTCTACGAGCGGGATACGTGGTGGTGAGGCCCAGGTGTGTGCGGGCGGGATGTGTGGTTGTGATGCCCAGGTGTGTGCAGGCGGGATCCGTGGTTGTGAGGCCCAGGTGTCTGCGGGCGGGGAGAGTGTGACAGCGTCAGGACGTTCAACTAACTAATGGAAATGGTGTGGGGTACCCAATACTCTTGTTCTTTTACTACTACTACCTGTTGTGATTGTGTTTTGGTGAGTGTGGATGGTGAGGTTGGGTGGAGAGATTTCCTTGTTAGGTTTCTTCTGTTGTTCTCACGGGACATTAGGATGTATCCCAACTTGTGCATGAGAGAATTAGGTTTCCCTACTGAGTATACTTGTATTCTCACCCTACGTTTACTTTGAGGTTTCCAGGAGGACTACCAGGGCCGTGTGGGACCCTACTAGTCGGGCAGTTGGAGTTGTTGCAGTTGATGTTCTATTGTTTTCTTTTGGGTATTGTACTTTTGAGTTTCCTTGTACTTGTACCTTGTTATAAAATTGTTTAAACATGCATGTGGGCTGGTTTGGGTTTATTTATATACACTTTTTCTTTTCCCTTTTTGGTGGTTGACTTTTCCTATTTCACGATCCAAAATAATAAAAAGGGTAATGCCTCCCATATTTGTGAAAACTCATACCCTTGGTGCTAGTCGCCAACCCGGGGTCTACTGAAGGCGGGACTCGGGGGTCATTATCTCCCTTTCACCATTACCAGCTCAGGAGGGGCATATTTGGTGGGAGGTGGTCGTGACATTAGGTAATTATTTTTACCTTATCATTTAGATTTAACATTAAGTTAAATAATTTAACTTTTACCGTGTCTTCTTGTTTTCTTACACTATAAGGTTAAGAAACTTACTATAACAAGATAGACGAACCCCAAGTTGTTTATTATTAATATATATAACCTTATCTAAGTAATTTGGCCGAACCTTAGATTTTTAGGGATAAAATAACAATTAATAATATAATATTTGTTTTAAAAACTATTTTACGTCAATTTTGACACTATTTGGTAATTGCTTTTATTTTTGAAAATAATAACAGAGTGATTAGTTCTAAAAAAGTTAATTAAATAAATACTAACATTTCATATTAACCTATTACATTAGTTTATTTTATAAAAAGTATCAAATTACATTTATTCGGGTATTTATAACATCAATTATTTCAATATTTCATTAATAAGATAATTACTACATCATTATTGTGTCATAAATAAATTAAATTATTTAATGTCTAAAAATTATAAATAAAATAAAACAATATATGAAATATTTTTATCTTTCTAATGAATATTTATAGTCTAATTTATCATATGTATAACCCTATATTAAAAATAATTTACTTATTAAACTTTGACTTTAACTATTTTAACCCTTCTTTAAATAAATTAATATTAAATGTCCTAATATAATCCAAGTGGGCCTGAATGGTCATATTTTATTCCTAAGGTTGTTTTTGGTCGAATTAAACTTATCCAGTAGAATTAGTACATGTGTTAGGGTAATAATAATATCATTTGTACCCTTAATTGCCCTATTTACTTTTAACCGTGGTAAAAAAAAGAAAAAATTTACTATTCACCAAAAAATCTTTTCTTCTCATTGAACCACATTTTACTTACTAACATCAACTGTGTCTCTCGGATTTTTGAAATTCCATTCACAGAAGCGGTAAAATTATGTTTATATAAATTTTCAAATTCTCCTAGGAGGTGGTGAGAAGTTCATTAAAATATTTATATATCTAAAATTATTATAAAATGACTCTAATGAATTACATTGAACTTATATTGGTATTATGTATCAATTTTGACCTAAAATGAAATTAAATAATATAAATAATTATTTAATGAAAAAGTAGGTTTTTAAATAGTAACCCAGTGTTTTCACTATTCATCAAAAATTGAATGTTTTCAGAAAAATACTAAAATTTCACCCTAGGATAATTTTGATATTCCGAATCCAAAAATGAAGCCCATTTTGAAAGACAAAATTTAAATAATTTCAAAAAGTGGGTATTAATATTCATAATGGCTAGTTCTAATAATATATTAATAATATATTGTTGTTTAGTAAAACCCGGTATTGCATACAACCCACGATATCGAGGAAGGTCGCGATTGCGTGCAATGCAAGCCAAGTCAGGTTTGCGTGTTGTGAAAAACTTCTTTGTTGTTTTGTTATTACAGAATGCAACCATTTTTCATTTATACAATGAATATATATATATATATACTCTATGTTGCGTAGAATGACTATTATCAAACGAACTTGAAATTGTGTGTAACACAATCTAAGAATAGTGTTGTGTATACTGCAAGCTAATATGGTGTTTCATATAGCACAAGATAATCTTGTTGTAGCATAAAAAACATGACATCAAATAAATTAAAAAGAATAAATATCATAAAATAGCGGTTTGTTACATGATTTGCATGTTGTGTTCTATTATCATGTTATGATATTAATGATTCTTAATATTATAATTGGGGCGTGATATGGGATCTGGCTTGTATTCAATCAACATAATAAGCACATAGGGGTATATACTAAAATTAATTGTTCTTGATAGAGACATAATTATTTTTCAGGTGATATATTCTTGTCTATATAATTGAAATATGATATTTATATGCTATATATTGAAGATAAAATAAATGAACAATTATTTAATGGTAAAAGACTTGAAGTCCATGTCTAGAAAAACTAGGGGTCAGTGGTTCTCTATTGTTGTCACCTTTCAAGGATTATCATAATGATATAGCACGTGTTCTATGTAGTCTATTTATCGTATAGAGAAAATTTATCCATGTTGTATTTATGTTGATCATTAGGAATGTGGAAACCGGAACACTCTTAATGTAGTTGGAATATAGATTCCTCAAGATACCATGGTCTAGATAGCTTTTCATTTTCATGTAATCCTCTTGAGGGTCATGAGATCCATGGAATCATAGAAAGTTTTCACATTACCTTGATTGTAAATGATTATAATATAGTTTTATTTATAGAATTTTACTATGTTCACTAGGGAGGGAGGACCCCATACATCCAGGTTCCGGATCGAGTCAGTCCAAATGATAATTAATAATCATGAGACACTAATAGATATGAGGGTTAATCTTATTATGTATATGCCTTATATACTATTCATAACTGGGTGGGAAATTATAGAATAAGAAGGAAAGAATTTATAGTTATATTGGAAGTATTTTTTTTATGATGTTACTGATCCATTTATTTCTAAATATGTGGAGGGCTTTGAAGGTTCATGAGTTTATCCACCTGACATATTAGGGCATGTCATTTCTGACTACGTTGATTATTTCACCAACCTGTTGCAAATTATTCAATCATTTAGAGAATATGAGATGTCAAGGGAAATAAATTTTTATGATGGTCTTATCTACAAGATTAGGTTGAAGTTTAACATGTTCCATCTAGTCTATTTTACAAATGTGATATACCAAACACATATCATGATTGGAATTCTGAGAGTGTACAGAAGTATAAACCATGCTATTTTATTAGGGTAAACCATGATCTATTCTTCCAGTGCATATAAGTGGGGTTATGATAGGGTTTTCTAGGGAAATTTTAGGAATATAATTCAGATATGTGTGAACATATCATAGACATTTGATCTTTTTATATTTTATTTCTGTGAAAAAATGTTCTACAAACAGACTCAATTCTCATACCACTCCCTAGAGTTTTACTCTTCAGGCGTATTTTACCTCAAAAGGATGTTTTCATTGGTAATACAGTAGTAGTGATATGGAAGGGGAATAAGATATATATTTAATTATATAATGGAATATGCTACACATCAACATATATGTTACTGGAGATCCAAATGAAATTATGGTCTAGGTAGTGGATGTGGTTCCCCTATACAAGAACAAAAATAACATGTAGAGTTTATAGCTCTGGATAGTAACACTAGAGTGTAAGTAAATGGTGTTGGTCAGATTCATGTTTTATTGCAAACTCCATGTATTGTAGTCATTTTATTGTCTACTATCAGAGGTATGATTATTTTATCATCTTCCCTTTCATGCATTGTGTTTGATATAAGAAAGCATCACAATCCTTTTCATCCATTCATTAAACTATATGATTGGTATTGGATGTTAAAATACTTGATGTAATTTTTACCATTGACAATATACATGTATGGTGGTTATTTAATATGTATATGAAATCTTACCATGGATATATATGCACCTTATAAAAGAAGAAATATAAATATTAACATGAATTGCCTTAATGGAAGGAGATTGATATAAAATCCCACACATTGTGTTTGAATTGTCACGTACAATAATTATATTCCATAAAGATAAAATTAACTTAATTTATAAATTATTTAGAACCTTATATCAATTTTACTATTCTTTTTCAATCATTTTTTCCAATGTTATAAAAAAATTACATAATTATTTTTGTTCATATCAGATGTTTGGTCGAAATTCGGTAGTTCAATTAAACATGAACCTAGCATGATATCAATAGTCCTTGTGTTCAAAATAACATCATCTACAGAATAATTTTATGAAGTAATAATATATTTAATACATAAATTACTCATTTTACATCAATAAAATAATTTTTGGTAATATAAATGGACAATGTTATAATCATGGAGACGGTAGGCCATAATTATGCCTGATTAATGTTTCCACTTTTCATTGATCATTATAGAAATAAGGTAATTAGTATTTTCTCATTCCATATTGATAATTATATTTTTAACCTAATATTTTTAATATAAATATGATAATATATATCATACAAGTGATGTGGTGAGTAGAAACGATTCACATTGCTTCATGGGGGTGATAGTTTACATGTATGCATGAAAGATGTAATCATTTCTAAGTGCATGGAAAGTAAGAACATAACTAAAATATTATTCTATTAAAATGATAAACATTTAATTTAAATTATATATAATAATTTATTCATTCATTATAACCATCCCAGATAGACATTTATGGATGATGAATTATATAGGTTGATGGTGGTGACAGTCTACACGTACGAAAACACGATTAATTTATTTTTTATTTTATAAAAGTTCAAATTGATTTAGGTGATGATATTAAAAAAAATAGAAGTATATTTGGGATAATAATTTTAATATTTCTTCATTATTGGAGGTTATTTGAAAGATGTAGAAGAATAAATAAAATAGGAATACATAAAAAATGTGATACATCTTCTTCAGTTGATTACCTTTGAAGAACACCATAACACCTATAAAAAGGATTTATGTAAAATATAAGAAATAATTAATGTGGGTAGGGATGAAAGGAAGTTTATAAAGATTATTTCTGAATCAAAAGCCTTTATAAGTGTTATTATTAGTCTGTAGTTGGTACCTTTTTGTAGGATAGGGGAGGGGAACCCTTAGATACTCTAATGATATTAAATTAATGTAAATTAAATTTCATCTCCAACTAGTCCCAAACAAATTTATTTAAAATATAAAATTATTTTTGGTCCAATAAACGTCATCTAATTAATATTATAAAAGTTCTTAACACTTCCTTAATCTTTATTTCTTGGTGTAACATGACGTTTACCCATTTTAATCTTATCGTGATATCTTATTATTTAAAAATTGAGTGGTAATGTAATTACTAAAAAATATAAAAATACCACAAAAGTGTCATTTATGAAATTTTAGGACACAGAATAACCATTTAGTCAAATATTATATTTTTATTAATTTTGTAACATTTAATAAAATATTTTTTATTTTAAGTGATGAATTATGACAATTTTAACACTATTCATAATTGACATTTTTTTAACTTGATAAAAACATTATTCGTTAAATAAATTCATTAAATAAATATTAAAATTCCATATTCATCAATAAAATTATTTGATGTCATTAATTATTTCAAATAATATTTATTGCACTATTTATTATATCATTTAATTGATACTTTCGTTAATAATGAAATTGATGCATCATCATTGTGTCATAATTAAATTTAATTATTAAAAATATAAAACAATAAATAAAATAAAATTAAATAGGTATTATTTATATATTTTTAATGAATATTTATAGTATAATATATAACATACATAACTCTATATTAAAAATGTTTTTGTAATAAGAGTAATGTTTAGGATAATATTTCTTTTACATTAAATTAAATGTTTTAAATGGAATAATCATAACCAAGTGGATTAAAAAGGGTTAATTTTAGTACTAATTTTTTCCATGTTTATCCATATCTCATCCAATAATACTATGACAATGTTTTAGGGAAATATTTTATTTTTATAATGTTTTTTACCCAAATTTACCTTATTTACCCTTTAACTGTGGTAAACAAAATAATAAAGTTATTATTGTTCAAAACTTAATTTGATACTCTTAAACCACATTTTTCAAAATAGTTACAGATATGTATTTCAGTTTTAAAAATTAAATTAACATAAGATCAATAATTAAATTTATAAATTAATCCATTTGTTGGATGAAAAAACTGATTTTAAAAAAGAAAAAACCATCAAATTATTGACATTTGGTATTATCAAATTTCAATGTGAAATTACATCCAATGAAAAAAATGGTATTAAATAATAAAGAACTAATATAAAAATATTTTTAAACAAATTCAAATTATAATATGTCTGTACAAATAAATTAGAAGAAAATGTAGTTTTAAATTAAAATCTAGTATTTTTCACTATTCATTATAATATAAATTTTATTAGAAAATATGAAAATTTCAACCAATGTATATTTTTATGTACCTCATAAAAAGAAGAAGTTTATCTTTTCAAATAGAACATATTAATTTCACTAAAACTTTATTTAAAAATAGTTCTCTACAAAAAGGTTGTAACACTACCTTTTAAAATTACTATATTATTTTGTGCTTAAAATTGAAATTATTCTCATTGTAAGAATCTAAAATTTATTTTATTATTTTAAAAAACATTAACAATCATGTATAAACAAAATATATTAAGTTATATTCATTCTCACCAAAACAACTGTTAGGTATTAACTACCATTTAATATAATAATAATAAAAATTATTATTTTTCTCTATAACTCAACCTTCTATACAACATAAGATTTTAGAGAAATTGGTTGTTCCATGTCAGGTATTCTATCAGAATAATCATACCCTTTAATGTAAAATTAATATATTACTTCGTAAATATTAATTTATATGAAAACTTATTATTATGTAATTTCATGGGATGTTACATCCTTCCCAACTTTTGGAAATTGTGTCCTTAAAATTTTAAAATTGGGCTCAGTAATTTCATTAAAGTCCCACATCGTAATAAGAGTGAATAAAACCTCCACATTAAAAGTAAAAAATGAAGTATAAAGGTAAGAAAAAGTTTCATGTAGTTATTTATGTATATAGAAGAAAATATAACTCTCATAGAATAATATAGAGTGATATATAACCTAATAGCAAAAAACTATAACCATTATAATACCATTTATATGTGATGGGTAAAAGTATATTGAGAAAATTAAGCATATAATTTTTTTTGTTCAGGATACTTTTAAGAGAGTGGATGAATTGTATTACTAACTAGAATAATATCAAAAGGAAATATATTTACTTGAAAGTAGTGTTTTATCGTCTAATCACATCCACCACAAACTCATCCTTTCTCTAGAGGATGAGTATTAAAGAAAATTGTGCAACACCTAAAGCTCTGGAACCAACTTTTACAGAATCACATAATCAAAAAAATGATCTATATATTTCTCTTGTGTTTAAATAATTATCAAAAAACCAAATTCTATAGTACAAAAAAGTTAATTCCCAAATATAATAAACAATTTTATAAAGAGAAACCACTTTTAATCTCTGAAATTGGATAGTAATAACCAATGCTCAACATATACCATTGAACAAATAATTTTCCATAAATTTCCATAAAATAATGAAAACTAAGATTGAAATTAATTATTTAGAAGGATTTTATCACATAGTATTCTTGGATAACAATTAACATTTATCTCCAAATTACATCATCCACTCATAATGTCTTACCACAAAAAGTAATTAACCTAATAAAATATTATCCAAGATATGTTAATCATTTCCATAAATAAAATAAATTTCTATATATCCATAAAAAATAATCATATATTATAAAAAAATATTAATAAAAAATTAGCCATCTATTATAAATCCATAGTATTCTATTTACTTTAATCATATAATGTTCCCAAAATCATGAACATATTCCAAAATAACATTTATCACGTCATAATTTTCCAATAATATGGTTATCCATTCAACAAAACCGATGTACTCAAAATTGCTATATTCTTATTCCAGAAACTCATTTAATTAAAAATAAATATCTTAATAACCAGTTACATCTCATAGTCCAGTGGTAAGTGATAAATCTATGTCTTTCTTCATTTGTGGGTTTGTTTCCCATAGCCTTGTCCAATACAACGTGTTGTCACATTTTATGTTTATTTTTCCTTTTTCTAAAACTAAAAAATTATTATAAAATTAATAAAATGAGATAAAATGAAAAAATAACCCTAACATGTTTTAACTTGAATGGATATTCTATACCTTCAATTTCACATCATAATAAATAATAACCCATATGTATCTCAAAAATAAATTTCTCCAAAAATAATGTTAATTACCTTGAAATTTCATAACATAATCCTAAAAATGGTTTTCTAAGATACTTATCTTATGATAGAAATAAACATAAACTCATATTATATCCCTATAACATAAGAAGACATCCAATTCTATAATGTTTTCTAAACCATTCATTTATACCCACTATAATGACCCTACCTTTAAACATAACTTATTCTAGTGTTTTTGAACTAGAATTAAAATTCCAATATCTTCTAAGTTTATTGTTTTATAGAATTAGTAATAAATATTACATAGTAAACATATGTATTAAAATTGTACACTTATACTTATTATCAATTTTTTCACTAACCAAAACCCTTTTAAACTTAAATTTGATTTATTTTCCAGACACAACTTCAATACATTCATCATAGAGTCATCTTTTTCTTTACCAATATTAAAAACTGTGAATAAACATTAGAACATGGGATGAGCGAAAATCTATAAAAATGACATACAGAAAAAGAAACTATTAGTCTAGTTAAAATATGGTAACCAATTTAACATTTTTTGAGTGATTTAAATCAAACATTTTCACCTAAAGAACATTGATAATTTTTACTTAGAGATAAACAATGAAAAAATAGAAATAAATTCAAACTCACTGAGGTGACTCGATGTATCATATACATAAAACACTTTTCAATCCAATTTCAATTTTTCTACCAATATGATTGAATTACAAATTAGGGTTATATAATGGGAATCACCCATCTTATAATCTATATCTGGCTCAATATTATGCGAAAATTGTGATCAACCATTTATATAAGCTATAGCATTCTCACATGTGAGCTATATTAGTTCTCAACCTATAGTATAAACTATGTAGATCACACATGTGAACTATAATGAGGCTCAAATCTTTGTATACGAAATACTAGGGTCACTCATTTCATATAATGCTTAAGTACAATTTCAAAAACATGTTCATCACAAAACCATTTTGTAAAACTCTTCTTATCCCATATGAAAAACATTTTCATATAAAAAATCATTTTTCATTTAAGAAACCATTTTCTATTCCAAGATACCCTAATAAAAAAATTCTGTTCCTTTTATAATACATTCTTTCTTATAGGGGAATCCAAATATCAAATAATAGTTATAGTGGAGGAGAAGTTATTGTTGTCTTATACGTTAGAAGAAAAAACATTCCTTTTAATATTTTGTAAAAAAAGTGAAATAATTTGATTCAAAAGATTAAATTTTAATTTATTTTAATGAAATTAAAAATGTAAATAAAATTCCATTTATATTCCTCTTATATCCATAAAATATAATATGTAAATTAATATCATGAAGAAAAATATTGGATAATTAAATATTTAAAAATTCAGGTGCATCACAACACTATTAAAATTTTAAACAAAAATTCCATGAGTTAATACATTATAAAAATCAATAAATAATGTTATTACATATAAAACATGGATATTAAATGTCATTGTGGTTGTATATATTCCTTATAAAAGAATAAATGTTCATATTGTCATGAAATGTCCCAAAAGAAGGAGGGTGAGACGAATTCCCATACCTTTAGTCTAACTTGTCATGTACAATTGTTATATTCCTAATTAAACAATATAGGATAATTTATACTTTCTTTAGGACCTTTATGAATTTTATTTTTCATTTTATATAACTTATTACAGTGTTATAGAATTACATAATTAATTATATTCTTATCATATTTATTGATGAAATTCAGTACTGAAGTAAAAAAATAGACATGGATTGATGTCAAATAACTAATGTTGTAATAAGTGCATAATCTATAGAATAATATTCATGACATAATAATCAATTTAATACATCAATTATTATTTTTAAATAAAATTATCCATTTATGGTATGAAAAATGTATAATGTTATTATCATTGTGACGGTAGGTCGTACATACGCACGAGTAATGTTTCCAATATTCATTAATAATTTTGGAAGTAAGTTAATTATAATTTTATATTTACACTATGATAATAATATTATTAAAAAAATAATTATAATTTAATTATACTTATTTATATCATACAACTGATGTGGTGAATAAAAATGATGAACATTGCTTTGTGGAGGTGACAATTCACACATATGCACGAATGATTTTATCTTTTTTATGTGAATGGAATATAAGAAAGTAACTAAAATATTATTAATTTAAAATGATTTATATTTCATTAATAATGTAACATCCCAGGTAATTAAAGAATAAATAATTTTCATATTTATTAATATTTGAGAATTAAATATGAATTTTAATTAAAAGGGGTTGCTATGTTCGATAGCGTACCCGATACGCAACGATGAGTTTCTTTGAAACTTACGTAGCACACTAGTAATATAATAATATTATTTTAAATGTTAGTTAACAAGTAGCCGTTGTACTGGCGGGAATGAATAGAAATAACTAAAATATGAATAGATATGTTTTTAGATGTTTTTACATTTACCCAATAAAAGATAAAGGCTTAAAATACGGAAAGAGTTCAATTTTAGGCTTTTATACTCTAATTTTCACTAAAGGTTCACTTATCACCTTTTAATGGTGAACCGTCATTAAATATAGTTTTGATCACTCTTATACATTCTTTTGGACCAAATAAAACTCTTATTAAGAATCGGGACATCAAATTTTACTTTGTGTAATTTTTGGTACCTTTCTGATAAAGTTCATTTTTTTTATGAATAGTGTAAAATGTTGCATTTTAATTCAAAACCTCTTTTTGATCTAATTTATTTATATGATTAGATTATGTTTTGAATTGGTTTTTAAGTAAAATTAGAATCTATTTTTACCATTTTATCCAATGGTGGTCATTGGAATCAATTTCACTTTGAAATTAGACTTAAACTGGTGTCAATCTTTTGATACTTATTGTTTTGTAAAAACACGCTATTTGCTCTGGCAGCGGGAATTAATTATTAAATTAATTAATGTGACTTATATGATTAGAATTTTGTAAAATAGACTTCATTTTTGAATTCGGAATATCAAATATAGCTTAGAGTGAATTTTTGGTAATTTTCTGAAAAACTTCAATTTTTGATGAATAGTGAAACCACTAAGTGGTAATCAAGCAAACTGATTTTTCAGTTAAATGAAAGTTTACCACTAATGTGTACTGAATTTTGAAAATCCGACATACATGGTTGTCATTAAGAAGTAAAATGTGGTTCGATGAGATTAAAATAATTTTTTGGTGAATAGTAACTTATTAAGTTTTTAATCGCGATTAGTGGTAATTAGTGTAGTTTAAGGAATAAATAATACTTTAATAATATAAAATGACCTAGACACATGTCCCAAAATCATTGGTTGTGTCATGGCCGACCAAGACAAGCCATGGCCAAACTTGGGGACCCCATGGATCCACTTTTGTTGGGAAATGACATAAAATACTTTTTATTTAATGTTAAAGTGAAAATGACACAAACATAATATGTTTTGCGAAAACAATTTTTAAGTGGGGTTATACAAGTCCAAATTTTGATTATAAATTTTCAATGGAAAGCTAAAAAGATTTCATATATCATAGTAATTTTTTTATAATTTTTAGACATTAAATAAATTTAATTATGTATGACATAATAATGATGCAGCGATGACATCATTATTTGACGATTTAAATAAAATGGAAAGATAATATAAAATCTATAAACTACACATGTCCAAAACCAATTGGATGAATGGATTTCGATGCCTTATCACCTTATCCACGAATTCTATCAATGTGGGACCTTTTAAAACCGAAACACATTTTCAAATAAAGTAATGTTTCTTTACTTTCCAAAAGTGCCCCTCCTCTCCTCTTATAAAAGGCCCCCACCTCTACCTCATTTCACACACTCTTCAAGCCATTGGCTCGGCCAACCCCTGCCCATTTGCTCTCTCCACATCCCTCTCCTCATCCTAGAGGATTCCCTTTGGGCAGAATCCTTTCAAAGGAAGCCTTTAGGCTCAACTCAAAAGGAGTTACACTTTTTAAGGTAATTCATTCTCTCATGTTCATTTGTTTTATTTTGCTTCTCCAACCCCCTAAACTCTTTTTATTTACTTCTTTTGTAACAACACCAGTATCTTCAATATACTATGATGTTGTTATAAGATTTATTTGAGCTACACTTCCACACAACTACATCAAATGGTTAAAGAACATAAGGTTTCCGTGGATGGCGAAATTCTGCCTCCCGAAACGATGATTGTTCAACACTCATTTAACACCTTCAAAGGTGGCCATTATGATGTCACTATTTTTATATATGATATATAATATGTTGATGTTTTCCTTAAGCTTCTGTTTTTTTTTCATTTTGGGCATACCTTTATGGCTTCCATTATGGGTATACGCGATATCTTCATTTAAGGAAGTGCGGACTACCGCCCCCTCAAAGTGATGTGATTCGTTAATGCCATATGTGGGACGTGTAAAGGATGGATTTAAAGTTATTATATATGATGTTATACTGGAATTATAATATACCTATATATATCATTATCATTTATTTCCATTAAAGTATGAGATAGAAATGAAAGTAGCGTTCATGCGTACGTACGGACTACCGTCTCCATGAACGGTGCATTTCATTTCTTATCCCCAAATGTAATGTACTATTAAAAGTACATGTATATAATGGATATATATAATTAATGATATATCTAAATGATGAATATAATTCTGGAATTAAAATATACATAAGTCTCATTTAGTTTTAATTCCATTAATATGACAAAGAAATGAAAGTAGCGTTCATGCGTACGTACGGCTTACCGTCTCCATGAACGGTGCATTTCATTTCTTACCTCTAAATGATTATGTAATATTTTAAATACATGTATGTACTGGATATATATGACATATATGATATCTACATCATGAATATCATTCTGAATATAATGAACCTTTGACCAAATTAACAACATGTAAGTATAAGAAGTCTATTTTTGACTTAAGAACCAAATACCGACAAAATGAACATTATTAACTTAAATGATTACATGATGTTCATAACATGGTATAAAAGGAATAATGAACTTGAAAAAGATTCATAATCAATTAGATATTAACTCAAGTTTATTATTCAGGAGTTTAAAGAACGGTCGGGTCAAGTTGGATACGAGGTATGGGACTTCGTCTCAATCACCTTTCGTTGAGGCATATTTTATTTTATACACAACTTTCTTTTATACGGTGTATAAAACCCTTTGACTTTTACGTTTATTCAAAAGGAATCTTTTTTATACGAAGCGTTTACTAAACGACAAAAGGGAATGTTTTTGTCGTACGTATGCGGCGACAACGACTTCTCCGCCGTCATGACCGTTATTTGAGTTTCGGCTTCCTCTACAAGCCATACCTTCTTTTTAAAAGAAAAATAAATACCATGTTTTACTTTTCTTTTATTTTGGTATTGAAAATGGTTTTCATAATATTTTTATATCAATGTGTGGTATTGATATCTTGTGATTGAATGGTGGAAATGTTATGTTTCCTTTATGCATGTTTTATGTGATATGATTATGTTATGGTTCTTGGGCATTATTATGAAGACGGGTGGTTCCGTGATAAACTAAGGGCGGGTGAGCCCGTTATAGCTCTCCAATGCATTGGGTAACGCGAAGGAGTGAAACGTTAAGGTTTCTCCGAAGAGATTTTAGGGAATATACTGTGATGGGTATTCCAAACGTAACCAAGAGGGTTACTCCCTACGTAAGAATGTTATGAATGCCTCAAGTTACCTTTATGTCTTATGATTTCTATGATTTATTCATGATTTTATGAGGTATGTTAAAGTGCCTATGTTTTATGGGTAAAGTATGATTTCATTCTTATGTATATATGAACTCATGTTTCCTTTCCATGTTTTTTTATAACCCATACTGAGTTTTTATGCTCATCCCATGTTTTTGAAATGTTTTTCACAGGTCAAGGGAAAGGTACATGATAAGATGATAGAGTCAAGGATGTGTCAAGAATTAATCCATGTTTTATTTTAAATGTGTGTTCCATTGATGGGAATGAAGAATAATATCTTTATGTAACCACTTTGTTTATAGGTGGAATGTAATGCAAGTTTTATGATCTAATTCTCTAAAACTCTAAACCCGAAAAGATCCTCAATGTGTAATCTTGTAATAACTCAAGATTAAGTAAGGTTTAAGGCTGGGGCCTTATAGTTGGCATCAGAGGTCGGTTTAGACAACTTTAGGAGTTAGAAAAGTGTTAAATTATAATATGATTGAAATGATATAGCATTTACGGATTACCATGTTGCTTCGCCTAAGATATTTCGGTGTTCAGAATGGTTTTCCGCAGAGGAAACAAAGCAGCTATGTTGGGACGACATCAGGAGGAAGACAACCTTCCGAATCAGCATCCAGAAATGGTCGGAATTGGAACTGAACAGTTTGTTGCAGTAATGGCGCAGTTGACTCAGGCGATAAATGGCGGTGGTATCCATGCACGAGATCAGCCAGATCAACCGCAGAGGAACATGTCAGTGGTGGAACATTTCATGAGGCAACATCCACCATCATTCAGAGGATCATCTGACCCTGTGCAAGCTGAAGGGTGGATTAAAGCACTGGAGAAGATTTTTGATGTCATGGGGTGTTCAGACAATCAAAAGGTTAGTCTTGCTATTTACCGTTTGGAGGGTGAAGCAGATCAGTGGTGGTCTATGGTTAAAAATATCATGGATGCCGATGAGATTGATGCTCTTGACTGGGATGAATTCAAAGGTATGTTTCTTGAGAAGTATTTTCCTAAGGCTGTTCGACTTAGGATGGAAAAGCAATTCTTGGAATTGAGGCAAGAGGAAGACTCAGTGGCTTCCTATGAAGAAAGGTTCACTCGATTGGCAAGGTATGCTCCAAATTTTATCCGAGACCTTGATAGTAAAATCAATCGTTTTTACTCAGGATTAAATCCAAAGTATCGAAGGGCATTAGCTTCTCGTGAGTTTAAAAGTTATGAAAAGCTTGTTCGATGTGCTGAGAAGGTGGAAATGGAGTTTGCCGATGACCAAGTTTTCTATAACAACCAGCAGAAGAAGAGACCGAGGTGGCAGGAGAAAGGTAAGAATTCTTCAAAAAAGTCTGATGGTAAGAAAACTAAGTTTCCAGTTTGTGATAAATGTGGAAAAAGGCATGCTGGGGAATGTCTTCTGAATTCTGGAAAGTGCTACCGATGTGGTAAGATGGGACATAAGGCTCGTGATTGCACTGAAAAGGATCAAGGTGAAGGTAAGAATAAATTTGATTTACAGTTAGTGAAATGTTATAAGTGCAATGAGATGGGTCACTATGCAAACGAGTGTCCGACAAGGAGCTTGAGTGATGGGAAGCAGTTAGACTACAAGCAGAAAGGGGTGGTGAAATCCTTTGCAACTACTTCAGCAGATGTTGGGCCACCGAATGAAGTGGTGTCAGCTCCAGGGAGCTCAGTATTTTTCGAAGATTGACTTGAGGTCGGGGTACCATCAGTTGATAGTAAAAGAAGCAGATGTTCCGAAGATTGTGTTCCGTACTAGATATGTCCACTATGAATTTGTAGTTATGCCTTTTGGGTTAACCAATGCACCTGCTGTATTCATGGACCTTATGAATAAAATTTTCCATGAGTTCTTGGATAAGTTTGTGTTTGTGTTTTGAGGTTTGTGAAGAGGTTATGTGTGCCTTGTGATTCACAGTTGAAGAGAGAGTTGTTATGTGAAGCTCATAGTTCTCCGTTTTCAGTTCATCCGGGCAGTACTAAGATGTATAGAGATCTGCGGGAGTATTACTGGTGGGATGGAATGAAAAGAGATATTACTGATTTTACTGTGAAGTGTTTGACTTGTCAACAGGTTAAAGCTGAGCGGCAGTTACCGAAAGGGATGCTTCAGCCTTTACCAGTGCCAGAGTGGAAATGGGAGAATATATCCATGGACTTTGTTGTTGGATTACCAAATACATCTCGAGGTAATAATGCAATCTGGGTTATTGTTGATCGCTTGACCAAATCTGCTCATTTCCTTGCTATACGAGATACTTTCTCTCTTGATCAACTTTCCCGTTTGTATCTTAAAGAGATAGTCAGGTTACATGGAGTTCCCCTCTCCATTGTATCGGATCGTGATCCCAGGTTTACTTCTAACGTTTGGAAAGGCCTTCAGAAGTCGTTGGGTACTGAATTAAATTTTAGTACAGCTTTTCATCCTCAATCAGATGGGCAGTCAGAACGAACAATTCAGACATTGGAGGATATGCTACGAGCTTGTTCTATGGATTATCAGGGAAGTTGGGACCAGCATCTTTCTTTGGTTGAGTTTTCATATAATAACAGTTTTCATTCCAGTATACAGATGGTACCATTTCAGGCATTATATGGGAAGCGGTGTCGAACTCCAGCTTTCTGGGATGAAGTGGGTGAAAGAAAGTTGATGGGACCAGAATTGGTAGAAGAGATGGCAGAAAAAGTTCAGCTGATTCAGAAACACATGAGAACAGCTCAGAGCAGGCAGAAGAGTTATGCGGATAACCGGAGGAAGGATCTATCTTTCGAGGTAGGTGATCATGTTTTTCTCAAGGTTTCTCCTTGGAAAAGTGTGATGAGATTTGGTAAGAAAGGAAAGTTGAGTCCAAGGTTCATTGGACCATACGAAATTCTGGAGAGAGTTGGATCAGTTGCATACCGAGTGGCTTTACCTCCGAGTTTATCTCAGGTACACAATGTTTTTCACGTTTCGATGTTGATAAAGTATATGCCAGATCCATCTCATGTTTTGAGTCCAGAGGTAGTTCAGCTGGAAGAGAACCTATCTTATGAGGAACAACCGGTCCAGATTCTTGACCATAAGGAGCAAGTGTTACGGAATAAGGTGATTCATCAGGTAAAGGTTTTTTGGAAAAACCATGTGATTGAAGAGGCAACGTGGGAATCTGAAAATGCTATGAGGGATAAATACCCCCACTTATTTTGATAAGTGAATAAAATTGCGAGGACGCAATTCCCAAAAGGGGGGAAGGATGTAACATCCCAGGTAATTAAAGAATAAATAATTTTCATATTTATTAATATTTGAGAATTAAATATGAATTTTAATTAAAAGGGGTTGCTATGTTCGATAGCGTACCCGATACGCAACGATGAGTTTCTTTGAAACTTACGTAGCACACTAGTAATATAATAATATTATTTTAAATGTTAGTTAACAAGTAGCCGTTGTACTGGCGGGAATGAATATAAATAACTAAAATATGAATAGATATGTTTTTATATGTTTTTACATTTACCCAATAAAAGATAAAGGCTTAAAATACGGAAAGAGTTCAATTTTAGGCTTTTATACTCTAATTTTCACTAAAGGTTCACTTATCACCTTTTAATGGTGAACCGTCATTAAATATAGTTTTGACCACTCTTATACATTCTTTTGGACCAAATAAAACTCTTATTAAGAATCGGGACATCAAATTTTACTTTGTGTAATTTTTGGTACCTTTCTGATAAAGTTCATTTTTTTTATGAATAGTGTAAAATGTTGCATTTTAATTCAAAACCTCTTTTTGATCTAATTTATTTATATGATTAGATTATGTTTTGAATTGGTTTTTAAGTAAAATTAGAATCTATTTTTACCATTTTATCCAATGGTGGTCATTGGAATCAATTTCACTTTGAAATTAGACTTAAACTGGTGTCAATCTTTTGATACTTATTGTTTTGTAAAAACACGCTATTTGCTCTGGCAGCGGGAATTAATTATTAAATTAATTAATGTGACTTATATGATTAGAATTTTGTAAAATAGACTTCATTTTTGAATTCGGAATATCAAATATAGCTTAGAGTGAATTTTTGGTAATTTTCTGAAAAACTTCAATTTTTGATGAATAGTGAAACCACTAAGTGGTAATCAAGCAAACTGATTTTTCAGTTAAATGAAAGTTTACCACTAATGTGTACTGAATTTTGAAAATCCGACATACATGGTTGTCATTAAGAAGTAAAATGTGGTTCGATGAGATTAAAATAATTTTTTGGTGAATAGTAACTTATTAAGTTTTTAATCGCGATTAGTGGTAATTAGTGTAGTTTAAGGAATAAATAATACTTTAAGAATATAAAATGACCTAGACACATGTCCCAACATCATTGGTTGTGTCATGGCCGACCAAGACAAGCCATGGCCAAACTTGGGGACCCCATGGATCCACTTTTGTTGGGAAATGACATAAAATACTTTTTATTTAATGTTAAAGTGAAAATGACACAAACATAATATGTTTTGCGAAAACAATTTTTAAGTGGGGTTATACAAGTCCAAATTTTGATTATAAATATTCAATGGAAAGCTAAAAAGATTTCATATATCATAGTAATTTTTTTATAATTTTTAGACATTAAATAAATTTAATTATGTATGACATAATAATGATGCAGCGATGACATCATTATTTGACGATTTAAATAAAATGGAAAGATAATATAAAATCTATAAACTACACATGTCCAAAACCAATTGGATGAATGGCTTTCGATGCCTTATCACCTTATCCACGAATTCTATCAATGTGGGACCTTTTAAAACCGAAACACATTTTCAAATAAAGTATTGTTTCTTTACTTTCCAAAAGTGCCCCTCCTCTCCTCTTATAAAAGGCCCCCACCTCTACCTCATTTCACACACTCTTCAAGCCATTGGCTCGGCCAACCCCTGCCCATTTGCTCTCTCCACATCCCTCTCCTCATCCTAGAGGATTCCCTTTGGGCAGAATCCTTTCAAAGGAAGCCTTTAGGCTCAACTCAAAAGGAGTTACACTTTTTAAGGTAATTCATTCTCTCATGTTCATTTGTTTTATTTTGCTTCTCCAACCCCCTAAACTCTTTTTATTTACTTCTTTTGTAACAACACCAGTATCTTCAATATACTATGATGTTGTTATAAGATTTATTTGAGCTACACTTCCACACAACTACATCAAATGGTTAAAGAACATAAGGTTTCCGTGGATGGCGAAATTCTGCCTCCCGAAACGATGATTGTTCAACACTCATTTAACACCTTCAAAGGTGGCCATTATGATGTCACTATTTTTATATATGATATATAATATGTTGATGTTTTCCTTAAGCTTCTGTTTTTTTTTCATTTTGGGCATACCTTTATGGCTTCCATTATGGGTATACGCGATATCTTCATTTAAGGAAGTGCGGACTACCGCCCCCTCAAAGTGATGTGATTCGTTAATGCCATATGTGGGACGTGTAAAGGATGTATTTAAAGTTATTATATATGATGTTATACTGGAATTATAATATACCTATATATATCATTATCATTTATTTCCATTAAAGTATGAGATAGAAATGAAAGTAGCGTTCATGCGTACGTACGGACTACCGTCTCCATGAACGGTGCATTTCATTTCTTATCCCCAAATGTAATGTACTATTAAAAGTACATGTATATAATGGATATATATAATTAATGATATATCTAAATGATGAATATAATTCTGGAATTAAAATATACATAAGTCTCATTTAGTTTTAATTCCATTAATATGACAAAGAAATGAAAGTAGCGTTCATGCGTACGTACGGCTTACCGTCTCCATGAACGGTGCATTTCATTTCTTACCTCTAAATGATTATGTAATATTTTAAATACATGTATGTACTGGATATATATGACATATATGATATCTACATCATGAATATCATTCTGAATATAATGAACCTTTGACCAAATTAACAACATGTAAGTATAAGAAGTCTATTTTTGACTTAAGAACCAAATACCGACAAAATGAACATTATTAACTTAAATGATTACATGATGTTCATAACATGGTATAAAAGGAATAATGAACTTGAAAAAGATTCATAATCAATTAGAGATTAACTCAAGTTTATTATTCAGGAGTTTAAAGAACGGTCGGGTCAAGTTGGATACGAGGTATGGGACTTCGTCTCAATCACCTTTCGTTGAGGCATATTTTATTTTATACACAACTTTCTTTTATACGGTGTATAAAACCCTTTGACTTTTACGTTTATTCAAAAGGAATCTTTTTTATACGAAGCGTTTACTAAACGACAAAAGGGAATGTTTTTGTCGTACGTATGCGGCGACAACGACTTCTCCGCCGTCATGACCGTTATTTGAGTTTCGGCTTCCTCTACAAGCCATACCTTCTTTTTAAAAGAAAAATAAATACCATGTTTTACTTTTCTTTTATTTTGGTATTGAAAATGGTTTTCATAATATTTTTATATCAATGTGTGGTATTGATATCTTGTGATTGAATGGTGGAAATGTTATGTTTCCTTTATGCATGTTTTATGTGATATGATTATGTTATGGTTCTTGGGCATTATTATGAAGACGGGTGGTTCCGTGATAAACTAAGGGCGGGTGAGCCCGTTATAGATCTCCAATGCATTGGGTAACGCGAAGGAGTGAAACGTTAAGGTTTCTCCGAAGAGATTTTAGGGAATATACTGTGATGGGTATTCCAAACGTAACCAAGAGGGTTACTCCCTACGTAAGAATGTTATGAATGCCTCAAGTTACCTTTATGTCTTATGATTTCTATGATTTATTCATGATTTTATGAGGTATGTTAAAGTGCCTATGTTTTATGGGTAAAGTATGATTTCATTCTTATGTATATATGAACTCATGTTTCCTTTCCATGTTTTTTTATAACCCATACTGAGTTTTTATGCTCATCCCATGTTTTTGAAATGTTTTTCACAGGTCAAGGGAAAGGTACATGATAAGATGATAGAGTCAAGGATGTGTCAAGAATTAATCCATGTTTTATTTTAAATGTGTGTTCCATTGATGGGAATGAAGAATACTATCTTTATGTAACCACTTTGTTTATAGGTGGAATGTAATGCAAGTTTTATGATCTAATTCTCTAAAACTCTAAACCCGAAAAGATCCTCAATGTGTAATCTTGTAATAACTCAAGATTAAGTAAGGTTTAAGGCTGGGGCCTTATAAATAACATAAATAAACAATTATTCCATCATTATAAAAAGTCTTGATAGACTGTTAGGGAAAACAAATTATATCAGTTCATGGAGGTGATAGTTCAAACATACTGATAAACGATTAATTACATTCCCATCTAATGGATGTGGAGATGGATAATTTAATGATATTAACAAAATAACATCTCATTATATTGATTATAATGGAGTTAAAATTTCATCATGGTTCTACGATATTTGGTGGATGTGGAGGATGTAATAAAATAGAAATATGTAATGAAAAGAATACATCTTCTTAGGTTGATAACCATTGATGAAAACCATAACACCTATAAAAAGGGTGTTATAAAAAATATAAGGCCTAAAAAACGTGGGTAGATTATAGGAAGATTTGTGGGTAGATATTGGATGAACCAAAAGGTTTTGTATTTGTGAGTATTAGAGAAGAGTGGGTACCTTTTTTGGAGAGGGGAGGGGCTCCTTTGGAAAGTCTTAAAATATTAAATTAATATAAATTCAATTTCGTTTCAAAATTTTCCCAAACTCATTTATATCAAAGTCGATATTTTTTTGGTTTGAATAACCATCATCCAATTAAAATTTGAATTTTTTTATTATTTTAAACCTTTTATTTTTGGTTCAACCCTTATTTATCTCTTTCAAATCTTACACTGATATCATGTTATTTTCATTTTGTGTGTTAATGTAATTACCATAACATATAAAAAGAACAAAAAAGTGTCATTTAGGACATAATAGGAGTTATCCGAACCATTTGGTCAAATAATATATTTTTATGAATTGTATATTATTTAATAAACTATTTTGTATTTTTAGTTTCAAATTATGTCAATTTTGACACTATTTATACTTGACGTTTTATAAAATTTCATAACAATATTCTCCCTTCTAAGAAAACATGTTTAATAAATAATAAAATGTTATATTAATACATAATATTCATTTAAGGCATAAAATATTTAATTTAATATTTATTTTAAAATTATTAATATCATTTATTTAATTCTTTCATAAATAAAGAAATCACTAAATCATCAGTATGTAATAATTAAATTTAATTATATACTATATAAATATTATAAATATAATACCATAAATTTGGTAATATTGTATATTTATTGTAAATATGTATAGTTGAAGATATGACTTATATATAACAAAATTAACATTTTTTTAAATAAGATTCATTGTTATGATAATTCTTCATTTCATTAAATTAAATGTTATAAATGTCATAATCATACTCCTGTAGCTTAAAAAGGAAACATTATTATCCCAAGGGATTTCGGGGTCAACCATAACTCATACAATAAAATTTTGACAAGTGTTATCAAAGTGTTATATTATTATAATATTATTTTTACCCTAATTTACCTGATTTATCCTTAAACCGTGGTAAAAAATACTAAAGTTACTATGCATCAAAAAATATTTTCATCATATTAAACAACATTTTTTAAAATAATTTGTACGATGTCTATTAGTTTTGGAAATTTCAATTCAAATAAGTGGAAATATTAAATATAATAATTATTCATGTTGTCGGAATGAAAAAATTTCTTCTTAATAAGTAAAAACCATCAAAATATAGACATGTGTTTATATAATGTTTTAATTTGAAATTTTGTACAATGAAAACATTATATTAAACTATAAAAAATAATAAAAATATACATTAAAACGAAATCAAATGGAAATCTATCAATACCAATAAATTAGAGAAAAATTACATTTTGAATTTAAATGCAGTATATTTCACTATTCATTAAAATATTGATTTTGTAAGAGAAAAACAAAAAATTCAACCAAATAAAATTTTTATGTCCCACATTCAAATAATAAGTTTATTTTGTAAAATAGTACATATAAAAGTAAAAAATATATATATATTAAAATAAGGTTCTCCATCAAATGCTCGTAAAAATACCATTTAAAAAAATAGTGTATTTTATGATTAAAATTGGATTTATTCTCATTTTTGGGCTTTAAAATTTATTTTAAGAATGTAAACATATTTAAAAAGCATTTTTAAACATAATATTGTTATTTATGTTCATTCTTTCAAAAAAACGTCTAAGAATTTACTAAAATTTTAAATAATAATGTTAATAATGTATTATGTTTCGATATGACATAATCTTATGTGAAAGGTAAGATTCCATAAAACCTTTTGTTGTGTGTCGAGTATTCTATAAAAAAATAATCCCATTTAATGTAAAATTAATATTTTATTTCAAAAAAAAATAAATGATTTGAAAAATTAGTATTTTGTAATTACCTGGGATGTTGCATATGTAGTCTAAACCTAAACCATATGGTTTGACAACTGTAAATTATGTTATATGTAGAAATTATTCCAAAATATCTTACATAGAATAAATTAAATAATGAATATGAACATTCTTTAGTGTCCCATTAGATCAATTTTCTTATGGACTAAGATTTTGGATATCGTTTTGATGAGTGATCCCTAAAATATAAAGCAACTATTTAATAGATTAATATGCATTTATATTTAAATGGATTATTGATGTTTCCAGGATGTAGAATCTCATTGACATTGATTTTCTATTAAAACTACCATGAGGTAATTGGTTAAGACAATTTGATATATTAAATGTCAAAATGATACATAAATGGTTTATTTCGTAATTATTCATTTTTTCATATGATGTGTTTTTATATCCTCATTTAAATGACTTGTGTTGTGATTAAATTTTGGTACTCTTATATTAGGCATTGGGTCAATGATACATGCTAAAATTTATATATATAAGGATATTCCCAATGAAACATGAAAAAATTATTTTATAGCGGGCTTTTTCTAGTTACAAGAACTGAAAAGATAATATAGCGGGCATGGGATAGTGAAACATGATCAAATTATTACATGGAAGGCTTGACCTAGTTGACATACTAAAATGAATATATAGAGGGCCTGAACTATTGAAAAAGAAGAAATTATGATATAGTGGGATCATCTTAGAATAAAATCTGAAATGATTATATAGAGTGCTTGACACAGATTTTTGTGATTTATACATTGGTTATAAGGTTTTTGTTGGAATGGTCATAAGACATTTACAAAGACATTCTGACATGGAACTAAGGAAAGTTATTATATTCATTTATTATAATGTTATGAATGGAATGGTTCTAATTCATGTTGAGAGACACTCATGCATCACACCAAATAATATTGGTGTATTGTTATGTTATTTGTTAAATAAATTTATAATATTATTTTTATTAGTATTTAATACACGAATTATTAAAGTGGCTTTATTTGGACATATTAAAATAAACCAACTAAATTTTACTTTTTCCCTAATTGGGACACCATTTGTGACCCGATAAGATTACATAGATACCAGATTAGAAAAGGGAAATGATATTTCAGTTCATTATTTCTTGCTATATGTGGTTATTCTTGTTGATGGGACAAACATGGGAATCACGACGTCAGAATTTTGGGTCATTATTTGATTATTGTTGTAATTATTTGAATTATTCCAAGAATATCATTTATTTACATTATACTACCTCTTTTCATTATTTCATTTTAGTCAGTTGGATTATTAGTTTGTTTCTGCTGTATCATATAATTTCAATTATTTTCTTCCTCTGATATTTATTTACATTTATTGTAATATTTTACAATGTTGTAACTCTGAATCTAAGGTTATAGTCTACACACTATACATATCACACTGTCACTTCTTGTTGGTAGCCTATGGAATATATGGTGGTGTAATTTAAGATTCATAACCAACACATTTTGGCCATATGAGAGAGTGTCAGATCAAGGGAAGATACTATAATGAATACAATAGTAGTAGTCTAGCACCACCCCAAACTTACAATCAATTTTTATCAAAAAATAAACTCATAAAATGAAAAATAATGAAAAAATAATAAACCAAAACATCCAAAAATTTAATCATTAATATTTGAGATGAATTTTATATACATAAATAAGTTATCCCCATAAAAAATGAATCATTAAATTCACACTCTAATTCTAACCTGTAATCAATTGTTCAAAATCCAACATGTTGAATTTTATCAAAACTTTTCTCAAAGAACCATAATATAGGGTATAAATGAAAATTTTCAATGATGAAAAGAATGAAACAAAATTTTCATATGTGGAATGAACATTCCCCTCAAAACACAGAAACCAAGAAGGAAAAAATATTTTACATTACTAACTTATTCAAATAAAATGTTTTACTCGCCTAGAGAGTGAATTTATTGCCATTCTGTTTTATTTTTTATGTTGATTCAATATAATGTACATAAAAATTTCATCAATCAACTGAGTATAAAAGTACTATTTTAGTAAAGATAAATTACTCTAGGGATCTAAATCTAAATCAGAGAAATTTAAAAACAAGTATAGAAATAATTAGCAAAACAATTCAATGAAATAAAAACAGCATTAGTCTCAAAAACAAAATTAGGGTATTTTCACTTTAGATTTCCCCTTAGATTATATAATAAGTGGGTTGAAAGATGAAACAAAACATAATATTATAAAATTATTATTTTCTACACCTTGGTTTTAAAAAATCTATTATGCCTCCATGAAATTGATTTGACAATTTATTTTAGGGAAACTATAATATTTTTAGATTTAAGGATTTCATAAGTACATCATGGTTTATACAATAATATTAAAACTCCTTGTATACCATTTTTTTCTTAAAAACAATTGTAATGATCAATATGCTTCTTGAATTTTTATTTTATAACTTTTTTTGCATTATTTATCTCATATTAAAATAAGAAGTCTTCCACTTTCTACAATAATAGTTCAATTATAGTTATGTTTTTTATTATATTTATGTATAGTTGGATTTATTTTTATAATTCAACATTGATTAATCGATGATCTCCCAATCAACCATATATTTATCCTAATGTGTTTCTTTAAAATCAACATATATTTTGGGTACCTAATTTGAATCACAATTCTTATTTAAAAGTAATATGCAATTCAGGACATAACCATTCTATAATATGTTCTAGGCAATATATGAGACCTTCATCATAAATTTGGTATGGTTTTTGGACACATCTTCATTAGTTGTGGATCTTGATAATGAGTTGATCAATTTTTTTGTATAAGTTACATAATAAGAATATAGGTCCATTTTTATCCACCCATAATATGTTCTTTACATTCTATCACAACATGAAAAATGAAATTCATTAAAATATTGAAAATAATAAACAAAAAAACTGTAGTAAATATAAAAGGATATGATGTGATTTGATATTGTCAATAAAAATATATTCTCATACTCAAAACATATCCCTAGAAATGTAATAAAAATATTATTACCCCAATGGTGTCATTAATTTACATTTGTTCGGAATGATTAGAAATTAAAAAAACATCACACTGATCCACTAATATGGAAAAGTATAATAATTGTATCTTATATGGATAAACCAATACAGACCAGGACACTTTCTAATGGAAACCCTTTCAAAATTTTAGCATCCCATGCATCTCATAACAAAATTTTATATATCATTATATGAATATTTAATACATTAAAAACACATCCATGATAACTATATTGGTTTTCTCCAATCTGAATCTAAAAATACAATCATATAATTTATATAATGATAATTAACATCTCCTATAAAGATCATCCCCTTTTGTAATATTCAAAATCATAACATACATAAACATCTTCATCTTAACATTTGCAAAAGGAAAAAAATATGAATTGGAGAATTTAGATGGTCATTATGTGTGAACATTAGAGATATACTAGTAAAATAAGATAATAAGGGTACAAGAACATTAGAATGAAATTTAGAAACTAATCAATGTATATCAATGACCACAATCATGATTCTTGGAATGCTTATTTTCCATTCATAATTCTGGATTCATAGGGAAATAAAAGAACATTATCTCTTAGATAATAACTTTGAAATATTATATAAAATTGTGGCATACACATTAATGTTTGTTTCCTTTTCTTGGTGGATTGAAATACAAATTGTTAAATAATATATTACAATTCAAGAATCATCATTAAATCATATGAATATATATCACTTGATTTAATTAAATTAATCAGTATTACCTTTCATTTAATGCATTAATAAACCAAATATCTTCACAAGGTGTCAACCGTATAGATGAACGACATTATAATATTCCCATGGAATGGAAAGAAATAATGAACATGGTATATTATGATTATTGAAGAAGAATAATATCATAAATGTGACACACAATTATTCTAAAATAATAACATTTTTTTAGGTAGTGTATGTGACATGTGGAACTAAGCATAAACAAACCCTGAAATACAATTCATTAAATTTAATCTCTTAAATAGCATGTGGTATAAGAAAACCCTAGTTGAGGTGAATCATAATATTATATACATAATCATAAAATTATAGGTTGGTACTAGTAAAAATAAATAATTAAAATTATATGGTTTAAATATGTAAAAAAATATCATTGGGTTTCTAATGATTCTGAATAAAAATTAATCATTTGAAAGAAAAAAAAATTCCTGAAATAAAAGTTTTTTCTAAAAGAAGCCTTTGTCACATTGTTCACACATAATATAAAATTAAACTTTTTTCTACCAATGAATAATTATTTCATAAAATTAACTTATTTTTTGAAATCATAATATAAAATTAACCTACGGTGAATTTTCTTGATTTTTTAGAAATGTTTAAAATTTTGATTAAAAGTGAAAATTAGTGAATATTTCTGGAAAACATCTATTTCATTTCAATTGTTAATAATGTAAAATTATATAAAGGATCGGTTTTATATTAAAAAAATTCCATATATAAATATATAAATTTATATAGTTTAGGTCACTATAAACAATTTCATATTGAATTTTGACATAAATTATTTGTAAAATTTTGATCTTTCTCTCATTGAAACACACATTCACATAATATTTGTGAGATTAATTTGAAATTAGAATTTTTCACTTATATGTGAGGTATTTTTAAAAATAGACTTCATATTTTTATTGAAAATAATTTATATATTCTAATATGGTCAACAAAAATTTTGACCAAATTGAATAATGGAGGTAGTAAATATTAATTAGTATGGTTAATGTGAATATGCCTTTATCAGATGTTATAATAGAATGATTATTGTAAAATTAACTGAAAACAAGTATGAAATCTATTTGAAAGAAAAATTTATACCTTTTAATGTCTGATTCATGAAAATACTAATTTATGAATGATTTTTTCCTATGAAATATGTGGGAATACATTTTATTTATAAATAGTTCATGTCTGATACTAAACTCACCAATAAATGGACACCTCCTTTTCTCTCTTATCCACACTTTCAAACCATATTGGTTCAATCATACCCTTAACAGATAACATAAAAAATCATAACTCTCACCCTATGATATGTATTTTTTTATAAATCTATAATATGAAGGATTTTCTTGTAAAATTATTAGGAATATTTAAAAAGAGGTAACATTCTTCAACAAGCATTTTTATTTTATTTTTTTTGATATTACATATAAATATTATTGAACACTGCTAAGATAATAAATCCAGTATATTAAATACAGTAGAACATTTTTTGTTATTTAAATAACGAAAACCCATCCCCAGATCCATTAAATGGATTATTAAATCATTATTCGTGGGTATGGAAGATTACAGCCATGTGAAATAATATCATTCATTTTTCCATAATTCCATTCACAAAATGTGATAATGATTTATAAAAAGTATATATATGATTTTTATTAAGTAATTATACCTTAGGAGTAATTATATTATATATGTACCTTTTGAAATTCCCCTCAGTATGAGATAGGATTGGGTGGCTTGTGTGTACAGTGAACTACCGCCATGTGATGTGACATGATTCAATTTTCAGTTACTCTTTAAATGAAATGAAATGATGATAAAATAAATGTCTATATTTGATATACGTGATATTTTTATTATATTATGAACATAATTATTATTCAAAGATGATATTATTTCATTTTCATGTTTTCACTGAAAATGATATCTTTATTTGTGTACTCATCAACTACTACCTTCATGATGCTATTTGACTCTCTTTTCATCACCACAACACGTAGATGATATATATATATATATATGATATAAATATATATGATATTATTATCAATATATATAGATAAAATATTTCACACCATCAATTAATGTAGCTCATTGGAAAATAGGAACATTACACATTCGTACGTACAACTTAATGCCTCCATGATTGTATCATACTTATTTTTTCGAAAACATATGTATTGATGGATTTATGAATTAAAATTAATTTATAAATATAATAATTATATTATTATTATTATTCGGATTATGTTGAATGTATATAATTTTCAGAAATATATGTTCTTTAATTATGAAAAATGCATGACAGAAAAAAGAAATTTACACCCAAAATAAGGAAAATAATGATGGATTTCCTACATAAAGGTGATAATATGTTATAAAACATCACATGTGATATCATAAATATTAATATTGTTCTGGTATAGGTTAATTACTTGTTTAAAGAACAATAAATGATGTTAAATTTTGTTCCATGAAATAACATCATGAAGTAAAATAATTCTTCTCAATTTATCATTATTTAGTATTTTTGTAATGTTATGTACCTAATTTCGTTTATATTGTGAATATAATGATCTTTTGACATGTAATATCATTAATAAATCACTACTAATTCTATTTTATTTATCAATTTTAAATATTTCATCCATGGATATTTGAATTGAAAATCAAAAGTTTATAATTAATTTCTGTACTCAATTTCATTAATTAGGTTTTATTACTTCATCATATTATTTTATATAATATGATTATGTATGTATTTTATTTTTAAATTATAGTTTCATATACATTTTTTTATGTTGTTTTACATCTAATAATCTTAATCAATTCATTTTTTAATTCAAAATTCATCAATTTTTTCTCTACAATGGTATATTTCACAATCTTATTTTTATTAGGATTTTTTATACTTAAATATCCATTTGATAGGGATTAATTAGGTCATTGGATAATTAAAATAATTAATTTTGTACAAAAATGGATATTAATTACGTTTGAAAATAATAATTACATTTTTAACTCATTGGTACATGAAATAAATGATATTTGTTTAAAGAAAATATAGCTTCATTTATCTAATCGGTCAGAAATCTATTTTCAACCAAAAACGTGTTTCATTAAAAGAAATTAAAAAATACATTCAATAATTTTTTAAATGAATTATTATTGATATCTTTACCCATTTATTATTTTTAAAAACTATTTTGAATGTAATATTCACATAATTTTGAAACAATTCCTCTTTTTGTTTTTCAAAAAAAAAAAACAATTGTTTTAACTTCTAAGGAATGTATGTAATTTATATCCATCATAAAAACTATTATATATTAAATATTCATTTATATATTAACATGGTTACATTCAAATATTATTTTTTTAAAAATATTATGTGATATTTTATTTTTAAATTTATACTTTCGAATAGAGAATGATATTTTTTTAAGAGTCTTTTTAAATAACTTTATAGTATTTCTATTCATCACTTAAAACAACCATTTATTATTAATTTAATGGTTATATATTGTATGGATAATATTTGTATTCATCCTTTGGATATTTTATGATCAATTTTACTAGAGAACATATTAACATTCACTATCTTGATTCATTTTTGAATTCAATAACATTCACTTGAATTATTCACTTTTCTAAAGACAATAAATTTCTACTAATTTTTTATGTTATTTTTCATTGATATGTTTAGTCCTTAAAAATATGATATATACATATAGTTTTCTGAATTGATAGTTATTTTTTATATTTTCAATATTATAAAACAATATTACTTACTCCACATAGATATTTGACAATAAGTCACATTTTTTCATAAATTAAATCATTTATTAAATATTTCATTAATTATTTTCACATAAAAACATCGTTTGTGCATGTATATATATAGAATAATAATGAATTCATAGTCTCAAGAGGAAAAAAGTTTGGGATATAGTGAAATCAGTTTTCCAAACCAATTTATTTTGTACATAATAGTAATAATCTTTATTAAGGATATATCTTGATATCAAAGGTATAATGTTCGTGATACATGAAGTCCAATAATTTAAAATTTTACATATTTAAAATTTGGTTATTATTATACATGATGTTTTCACAATGATATTATAAATATAAGCATTTCATTCTTAGTTATTTATTACATTTTATGTGTGTTCAATTAATTACATGGTCATATTGATTATGAAATATCGAGTTATTATATTCATGTTATTAATTAAAGTGAAATTTATTTCCAGTTATTTACCATTATATATTGACTATTATAAATTATATTTTTCAATGAAATTATATAAATATGAATTTTTATCCTTTTTTATTTATAGCATTGAATATATTTCTGGTTTTTTACCTTTCCATATTGATTATTAGTTATCCAGTTATTATAGTCATTTTATTAATTCAATGTAGGTTGTTTTTACATATTTACCATTCCATATTGGTTATTATCGAAGATATTTTTTAATTTATATATTTTTGTTGGACTACCTTACAGTTTATTGATTACATGGAATGTGTGTCTAGTTATATTCTAGTATATATTAGTTACTCCAATTCATACCAGATTTGATTTAGTTGAACTAAAACCCTATCAAAAATTAGAGATCAAAATTATTTTTTTTCCTTTATCAAAAACCCATAAAATTTACAATGATTTAAATAAAAGGATTTTCTAGAGGAATTAATTTTATTAAAACTAATTTTTTTTTGTAATTTATGTTTTCATATGAAAAGATATACTCTTGTGTATATCTATATTCCATGTCTACATTACAATTTGGTCATTCATAATGAAATCAACTGAATCATATACCAGTGTAAAAAGTTGACTCTGGATATAGGCTATGCGAAATAAGGTTTCATTAGTTCGTATTAATGGATTTTCAGTAGAAACTTTGGGAACAAGATTCAAAAAACATATATTACAAATCGCATCCCTATGACATACATTGATGATAACAATAGAAGAACAACCAAATATTTTTCTATGGTATAAATTATTTGGGGTTCCCTATAAGTAAATCCATATATGGATACTACTTGTTGATGTGGTTATGGAAAATATGTTCCTAGGGTTAATAACTCCAAAAAATGGAACATTGAGATTTACATGATAATCACAAAGTGAATGAAAATGGGCGTTATAGTGCTCCAGGTTTGAAACTCATGTGAGATATTTTTAATATAATTTAAATTTTAGTTGAAATACATTATTAATGATTTGAAAAGATAATGAAAATAAATGACCTATTTTAAACCTAAACTATCATATATTGAAAATAATATGACTCAAAGGAATGAAAAATGATATATGTATGGAAAAACGTGAATAGGGAAAATAAATTCATGATAAAATGAAGAGTTTAATAGAATGAAGTAAATCTCATCCTAGGGATACATTTATATTTATTTGTCTTAAATGATGGGACCCTTGGGAAAAATTTGAGTTAATTACCTTTTATAAAAGTTAAATACTTGACAGTGGATAGACCTATCTAGAAAAAATAAGTATTTAAATATTTTTATTTAATAGGTACATTATAGAATTATTTTAGAAATAATGTTTTCATTATAATAATCTTGAAATATTTTTAGATTATATTATATATTAAATGTATATATTTATTTACTATTATATGTTTATGTATACCATTTTGGGTTATTGAATTTAAGATTTATCATATTTTCACTATACTAAACACCACCTCTAGGGTTTAATGTTATGGGAGTATACCATGATTAATGATATTTTTGGATAAATTTATTGAATTTATAATTTTCAGTGGAAATTTTATTTGAGGAATAGTTATTATACATTTAATAGATATCAGTTATGAGTTGTTTATAACCATTTGGATTTATATGATAATTAATGAAATTGTAATAATAGTCAAAAAAATATTATTAAACATTCTAAAAAAATAATAGAAATGATATGTTGGAAACCATATAAAACATGTAATTTATGGTTTAAATTTATATCAATTTTATCTATCTATTTTTATGGTAACATTATCTAAATTATATTAATACACATTTGATGATGTAAAATTCCCGTGCATGTTGAAAACATGTATCACCCTTGAGTTTTTAATGGTATATAATGTTAAACTGGCTAAATGAAACACAAAAACAAAAATATAAGAATAATAAACTCCATGAGACATTAAAATATAATTCATTAATAAATTAATTTCATATCTTTACAAGGTTTTGGTACACACAAGCCTCATGTTTTTATGTTCGACACATTTTTCCACATGAAACACTGAGCATAAATGTCCCACGATATATATAACCATTTTAACCAAACCATTAAATTATTGGTAATTAATTATATTAAATAATATTTGATATATATATTACATGATATTAATTAATTATAAATATTTAGTAAAAATTAATCATTTTTTGGGAATTTTATTTTTGTCATCAAAAAAAGTTTTCATAATAAATGATTTATTTCATTTTATGAAAAAATAATATATAAATTTCATAGAAATTTTATAATATTCCTTTGATAAAATTGAAATCATTTTAGAAAATTTAATTTCAAAATTTTACATTGGGTTAAATTTTGGGTTTTTCCAAAAGGTATCATTTAATAATGAAAATTGAAAACTACTAATTTTTAATTGAATTATATAATTTTGATTAATGTATTAATAATGTTAAATTGATTTATAATTTAATTTTGTTGTAATTTTATATCAATATCATATTACTAAATCTAAATTAGGTCGTTTTTATCAATTTTATATTTAAATTATATATAAAAGAACTTTTAACTTATGATCATTTTCTCTTAAAAACCCCGGAAGATATTAGTAAAAAAGTAAAAATTTCCATTGTTAAGGTAATAGTGTGTCTATTTGGGGATTAAACCCAGAAGATATTAGTTATAATATTATACTAATATATTCCAAACCTAGTAGATGAAAATATTTAAACAGTTTTCACCTTATTACTATATTTACTGTGTTTATGGGACACTTTTCAATGGTGGAGACTTGTTTAATAAGTTAAATTATGGAAAAAGGAAAAAAAGGAACATTCCTTACTTTTAATATCTATAATTATTTGGTATATGAAAAAATAAGTTTTGTTCAATTTTGATGATTATTTCTAAATAGAAATGAATTTTCTTATCATGATATTTTTCTTTTATTTTTTTTATGAAATAATTACATTATGTGTTTAAGTAACTCAGATACACGAATTATTTAAAGAAAAATAAATAAAATTAATTACACTATAAATATTAATGATGATGTAAATATTACAAATAATTATGATTATATAATTTTTAAGATAGAGGTGTGAAATTCATATATTATAATTAAATAGTTTTCACCATTTTTTTAATATTCAAATTAAAAAACTAATGTTAGAAATAAAATTATTTTATTTTAAAATAAATGATAATTTGTTATAAGATTGGAATTTAATAATGATAATATATTCATCCAATTGGTTTAAAAATTATAATAAATAAATACTATGTTATGTTCATGGACCATTTTTTTCTTTTATAAATAATATGTTGACACCCAAATAGTAAAAACTACGATTTCATGTTTGAGGTTAAAATTATGTTTGCTCACATATTTCTTCTTTTATTTAAATAATATTTCAAAACACAACGGTTTTTTACTTGAAAAATTTTATTTCATACATAAAATTATCGGGTCAATATTATATAATTAGGAACACTTTAATTTAGTCATACAAGATAAATTACGTATGTAAAAAAACTTGATCTCTAGTGAAAAACTGAAATGCTAATATTATTAAAAAATAGATGTTAAAGAATGAAATATTTAAAATAAATGTATTATTATGTGGTTATGGTGTTACTAGGCCATATCATCCCTAAAAAATTTATTAATAAATTTTGGATCCACCTTTTGTTAGGTTTACATTACAATAGTAAATTCCTTAGGGTACTTAAAAAATGCAACTACTACTCAATTATAAAAAGGGACTCACTCCCAGAAATTATTCACATATTCAAACACTATTATTACACCATTTCCTGACCAAATATCTTCCCACATTCCCAAATTTCATTAAAAAATCATTTTCTTGGGCACAAATCCAACCTAGGAATGCTTTTGTTGAAACCAAAGCAGTATACCATAAGAAGATATAACATCCTTCAGCATGCTTTTTTATTATATTTGTACATCAACAGAAATCAATTAATGTTAGTGATTTCATATTTAGTAACAAAATTATAATAAATACTATGAGTTATTTATTAATTTAATACCATAAATCCATCTCCTCCTCCATCAAAGGGGTTACAAAATTTTCATTCATGTGTACAACAGATTATCACCTCACAAATAATAATTACTCTTTTTTTAATAACAATAACCATCAGTTTGTTATGATGATAGATACATTGTATATATGTGATATTTAGAATATAAATACACATATTGATTTATTTTATCATATATAAATTATTAATATTTATTCCATAGGGGATAAGATAATGTCGCTCACATGTACGACAGACTACTACATCGTGAAGAGATGTGAATTATTTTTCACTAATTCTTATTAGGGAAGATATAAGGAAAGAATTTATTATTATAAGTGATATAAATGAAATAATTAATATATTCATGAAATAATTATCATTATCAAAATAATATATATATTTATATATAATTACATTCCAAATTTTTTCACTCAATTAATGATGATGACAACATTCATTGACGTGGGGACTACCACCTACATAAACCAATGTCACTCTCATTTTATCACCACCCCAAATAGATAATATATATATTTATATTTTTTTAAATATATATTATATATTATATAATTCTCATTATGTAATTTTAAAATATTACCTACATCATTTTCATAATTTTCATTGAAAAATGAAAACGTTACTTATGCGTATATACCCCCTATCATCTCTATGATTGTTTGTTAGTTCATTTTTCAAGACAATATTTTATGATCGGTTTTAAAAAGTATATTTTTGGAATAAATATGCTAAAAATGTTAAGATAATTATTATCTATATGTTATTATATTGACCTATTTTACCATAGTCATCCTAACATCATTTTTTTGACACATATGCCGAATATGGTCAAAAACTCCAATATAAGGATAATTGATTAAGTTATCATATATGAGATGTTAATATGTTCAATAATGGGAATAATAATATTTAAAAATATTATTATTATCTTAAATAGCTAACATGAAATTATTATTCATGAAGATAAATATTGATCCTAATGGAAAAAGTCAAGAAATTTTGTTTTCCTCTCACATTGTGGTTCTCTAATATACAAGCCATGTTTAGTGCGAATTTCATTTATGTGTTGTATATAATTAATTAGAATATATTTTAGGATTATTATCCTGAAAATTAGTTTTATTTACATATCCATTTTCATATCTCTTTTAGGGGGTTATGAACCATTTTTACCAATGTCGAAAGAGTTTTATAAAGCAATCTCATCATTTATCAGGTTGTTTATGATTAAGTCTCTAATGATGAAATATTATGATCATCCTCTCAATAATTATAATTAATTTCCTGGCCTATTTATATTCAAGATATTTTCATGTAATATTAAAATTTATTCACTATTTATTACTAACAATAAATGAAAAAAAACATTGAAGAATAATATTCATCATTTATCTCATCTGTTAAAAATCCATTTTCAACGAAAAAGAGTTTTTTCTTCAAATGTTTTCAAATATGTTTTTTGATTTTGTAAATTTAGTTTTTAAATAAATATTTACTAATATTATAATTTTTACAAAAATAAATAAATCAAATTTATATGTGTTTCCCAAAACAATTCAAATTTGTAATTTACCAAAAGTTTAGAGGAATCAGTATTTCAATAAATGTTTTTTAGTTAATATTTTAGTCACATTTTATTTTATGATAATTTATGTACAAAATTAATTGTATATTATCAAAAAAAATAAATTCCTTACATTTTAATGTTATTTCTATTAATTGAAGTCAACAACCCTTATGGTAACTTCTTCTCAAAAGTGGATATTTTGTAATGATAACATGATCATTAATTCTCTAGATGGATAAAAAAAATTCAGTGAGATTATTATGGAACACATTTTAATCCATGCGTTATTCCATTTTTAATGATATTTTAATTGAACATGATTCCATTCCAAATGTTTCCTTTGATTCACTGATATAGTTATATTACCCATTTATTTTTCATGGGTGAATTAATTTTAAAATATAAATAAATTAAACCAATTTCATTTAGATGGGTTAACCGGGTTATGAATGGAATAATGATTGTATTATGTGTATTAAAATAAGAAAAATATATTTTATATTATTCATGCAGTGGTTTATAAACATTAAATTTACGAATGGGTGGCCTTGTTGGAACCCAGTGATCCTATTATAGATTATATGATGTGGAGACCCATATTTTACATGGAGATCCCTTTATAGCTTATATGTTGGGTGCACCCAAATAGTGAACCAATAAATTTTGTAAAAATTATTTTCTCTAGAGATTTTATTATATATTTACCAAATTTTTTTTTCATTTTTAATGGTTCTGTAATTATTATATGAATATGATGTCCTAATGATACCAATGTGTTTTATCATGTCTTATTATGGGGTTATAATATATTTGTTGATAAATATTGATATCACGGGAATAATGATTATTAAATATTATAAAAAATTACTTTATTAATTACAAATTAAATTTTTTCTTGTTTGATTATCTAGGTACTTATTGGTATGAATATAATTATGTTATAATCATGTACTTTAATTATTTCACCATAACATTATCCTATTGTTATTCTCATTGATGACATTAAATTGATAGTGTTTATGTTTACCCTTAACATTTATTTTATCTCACCCTACATATTTTTCATTTTCCCCAGGTTATCAGGAATAATATTAAACAGATTACGTCTGGATGATATTTTTTATGGATGAATGTGATGATTCAATTTGAAAAAATAAATTCTCATTCAAGTGGTATAAAGTTTCATTTAAGGTCATGGGTATTAATTATGTAAGTGGATTCATAATTCATTAAAAAATTATCACAAGTTATGGTGAAATATAAATGATACAGGTTTACATTTTTATGTACAAAGGTCTTGATAATAGAAAAATGGGTCACATTTATTGGTATCAATGCGGGAAACATACATTTATGACTTCAACACGATATCCAAGAGTGTAGGCTCTGTGTAATTAATGTTGTTATCAATGGAAAGGATTAATTTTCATTAAACTTTACTGTTTTTTAATATGTGGTTATCTCAATTATTATAGATACAATCGTAGGTATATAAGATTATGTTTTATCTTATGTTAAATGTCAAAGACACCAAATTATGAGTGTTTTTAATTGTAAAACTTTTTGAGGATATTTTTGAAATTTTGGGAGACATTTTATATGGTTTGGGTATTATTAATTATATGGATCAAAATATAGTGTTATTTAGGAGGGGTTCATGTTTAACGAAAAATAATAAAACACCTATGGATGGGTGAAAGACATTTGATTCAAAAAATCCCCCAATTATTGATCCCACGACCGAAGGGAGATAATGGTGTAAAACCTAGCAATGACCTACATAATGTCCCTATTATAATGAAATTTTTATAATTACTAATAATGATTACTCTAAAAATATGTAATTTATATTAGTAATAACTACTAATTTATCTCTGAGGTAAATGTATTGAAATCATCCAAAAACAGGATTTCTAACATTGTTATGAAATGTTTGTAGAGTATTAATGAATTCTATTTATGGAATTATTTGTTCAGACCAATGGGTATTAATATTGAAATTAGAAGATTATTGTATGATGATTTCTTGGGAATTATCTAACCATGTTCTCACAGTTTTGAATTTAAAAAATTTCTAATTATAATATGAGTATCAAGTAATTATTTTGAAGATTATGTGGTCCATTAATTATTTTATATAGTATATATTAAAAGGAAAATTCTTCCTGAATAAATGTAATTTTTTTCAAAACATGACATGGTGGTAGAAATAAATTAAGGGATAAAATTAAATTCATCAAGTATGCATATTTATTTTTCTCTTTGTTTATATGGTAAGAGAATTCCACAACTCAAAAAAAAAGATACTATAAAATTATTATCATAGTACATTCAATGATGAAGAATTAGTAGTTTTTTAAATTATCATAGATTTATAGTTTTTTTGCCTTAAAATTAAAATGATCATTCATATTCCTTTGGTCAAATACCTATATCACGCAATAATTTTATTTATGATTTTTTTGCATGTCCATATCATTACCTTCAACCAATGTTATCCTTTTTGGAAACCCAATATGTAATAGTCAATATGAGCATCATCCATCCTTATATCACTTATCACAAGGATATTTTATTTGTAAATTATTAGACTTGGTTTTATAGAAAAAGGGTTTATATATATCCAATCCTTGACTTTCAAGATGATTTTTATATATTGAGTATAGAAATTGTTAAAGGGGATGTATGTAATACCCACAATAATGAAAAAAAACTTTGTTTCATAAAATATATGTAAAAATGAACATGTAATAGAATGTAACTACATGATAAATAACTATATGCTTATTTTCAAAACAATTTTTTCTCTTTGATTGCTTACAAAACATGAAACACTGACATTTTTGTGTTTCGTAATGTATTCAACAAGAAACACCAAGAGTAAACAACCATCGATATATATGTATATATTTGTTATAACATTACCATTAAATTTGAGGTTATTAATACAATTATATACTTTATGATATATCTATATAATTTATATATAATTTAAATAATAGTAAAAAAATTTGTAAATAATTTTTGAATTATTAATAATGGAATTTTATTCATAAATTATATATTTTCATCAAAAATTATTTTATTTCTTATCATGTAAAATATATTACAATGTTTATTTGGTTATTTTTGAAAAATTATTTGATAAAATGAATTTAATTTTTCAAATCAACATTTCAAAATTTACGCTGGGTAATATGTTTTGGTTGTTGTTTTCGAAAAAATTATTTTTTGTAGAATATTAAAAAAAATTTATTATAAGTTGAAAAATTATTTTTCATTTAATTTATATAAAATGATATCATATATTTTAAATTATTTTTAATGAATCATTAGTTATATTATATATCAATTAATCATATTTAATACATTTTAATCAATTTTATATTCAATATGTATATATATATTGTGGATTTTTTAAATTTTATTCTTGAAGGAGAGCTCCGTTCTCATCATTTATGGGTCACTAATTCTGAATTAAAATTTTCAACTTCTGTTAATTGAATTTTGAAAAATGGATTACATATTTTAATAATGTATAATTTATAATTTATAAGAAGGTAAACATAATTTTTGTACGCAATAAATATTGAAAGTAGAAAAAAAAAATTCCATAGTAAAGGTAAAAATGTGCTCATTCGAGGGTGAAAAACCAAGAGGATAATGATTAAAATACCATACCAAATGGAAAAATCCTTAAAATTATTGCTACATTTATACCTTTTCACCACAAGGTCTATTTTTATGGGTTCTTGGGACACATTTCTATGAATTTGACCTATATAATATGATACGTAATGAAAATTGAAAATAAAATAAATTTCATTAATATAAATATCTATAATAATTTAGGATATGGGGAAAGAAAAAAATATCATTGATGAATATAATTTCCTAATATAAATAATTTATTATAGAAATATGATTTAATTTTAATAATTTATTATGAAATAATTAGATTTAATTCTTCAGAAACACAAACAAAATAATTAATTAGTTAAGAAAAAATTAAATAAATGATAATAAAAATTTTAAAATCTATGTATATCGATTGATTTATTATTTTTTAAAAATTTTATTAATTAATATATCATGATGAAAAGGTTTGGAAATAATATATTATCATTATATCATTGACATGATTTTTTTAAAATTTAAATTAAATAAATAACTTCAAATTTATTATTAATGTTAATTTATAATAATTGATAATTTATTAAGTAATTTAAATTTATTAAAAAAAATATTCATAAATGTGATTTATAAATGATAATAAATTTCAACTATGTTCAATTCATGGGAAAATTTTATTTTGTAATAAATATGTTGACTACTTAATAGTAAAAACTATTGTAGTGTGTTTTAGGATAAAACTATGTTTTTTGAATGTATATAGGATTTTATGGAAAAAAATATTCAAAATATATAGGATTTTTATATGATAATTTATAACTCATATTTAGAATAATAAAGAAACAATTATATAATAATACTCATTTTAATTAAAATTTTCGGTTAAAATACATAGGTTTAAAAACTACTGAGAGTATTCAAAATCCAAAATGTAAAAAGTAGTAAAATTTATAAGCTATAAAAAAAATGTTTTAAAAATATATTTAATTCATTTTTTGAGGATTTTGTAAACTATATAATCCATCCAATTATTTAATTACCAATTTTGGAGCTACTTTGGGTAATATTGACTTCCAAATAAGGAATATTTATGATTATTTATAAAATGCCACAACTCATTAAATATAAAATAGGATTTATTTCCCTCAATCCTCCACGCAATAAAAATACTTTGGTTAATCCAATCATAAAACAAACTACTCAACATTCCTTATCTGAGCATAGAATCATTTTATTGAAATCCAATATTGGATGGATTTTTTAGAAAACAACATAGGAAACCCGAAGAAGAGGTAATTTTCATCAAAAAAATTATTTTATTTCATCCTTTACCACCTTCAAATCAGCCAAATCCTTTTATATATATAAATATTAGCATTTATCAGATATGTTTTTTTTATAATTTTAATTTCATACCCAAAATACTACTATATTTATATCAAGTTGTTTTCAAAATTATCATTCGAGTGAATGGGGGACTTCCGCCTCATAAATCATTCTGATTTGTTTTCCCATTACCGCCTCTCGTGGTTTTTTTTATAATGAAGATATTGTATACATACGATATATATGACATTATAATACATTTTCACTGATTATATCATATGTATACCCTGTTAATTTCTACTCCCTATGGTACAAGACAATTTCTCTTGCATGTATAGAGCATTATTGCCTCGTGAATCGATATGATACATCTTTCTCTAATGTGTAACTAGGAAGGTGAAAAAGGTTAGTGATAATGATTATATTTTTTTATAAATTAAATTATTATGAAATTTATGAATTATTTAGTGTTATTAGAATAATATAAATGTAACGCCCCGACCCCAGCTACCCAGAGTTGGTGCATTACTTCGTAACATTGGCATGATCACAAAAGATCAAGTCTCAAAAGACCAATTAGTTTAGTATCCTTGGAAACACTAGATACATTCATAAATGTTACATTACATCATAAAGTGAAAAACTAATAACAATGTCTTCATAGTCCACACTCATATCCTCTTCTGACTATCCCTGCAGGTCATTCCTAAAATACGTCTTCACATCCTGAAAAATATTAAAACATTGAAAGGGGTGAGCTCAGATGCTCAGTAAGGATAACAATATTGTGGAAGCTTTCATAAATAACCATTAACATTTAAGGCAATGTATAACTAAAACAAAAGCCTTTTTAAACTTGAACATCAGCATAATATGGCAAAAATAAAATTAAATAATGCCATTTACTTACTCACATGGATATTCTACTGGTCGAATAATCACATGCAATATCAATAACCACTTTCATAATGATGGAATGCATAATGCCAGACTATCATAACCACGTAGCCAAGGAGTCATTCCACGACCACAAATTAGATTTTGTCAAGGCCTTGTGCCAAGACACTAGTTTGCCTCATGAGACATGTCGATGCATCGAGGAGCTATAGAGGGCCCCACCCGTCACTTACTAAGTCCAATGCATTCCTCATATGAATGGGTTTAAACATATCATAAACCATAACATAATCGTATCACATAAAACACGCATAAAGGAAACATAACATTTCCACATTTCAATCACAAGATTTCAATACAACACATTGATATAATAAAAACGGTTTCAAAACCATTTTTAATATCAAAATAAAAGAATGTTAAAACTTTGTATTTATTTTTCATTAAAAAAAGTGATGGCTTGTAGAGGAAGCCGAAACTCAAATAATGGTCACGATGGCGGAGAAGTCATTGTCTCCACATATGTATGGAAATAAAAACATTCCCTTTTTCTCGTTTAGTAAAACGCTTTGTATAAAAAAGATTCCTTTTGAATAAACGTAAAAGTCAAAGGGGTTTATACACTGTATAAAAGAAAATTCTGTATAAAACCAAATATGACTCAATGAATGGAGATTGAGACGAAGTCCTTAAGAAGATCATTTTTAAAATAAAATAGATCTATTATGTGTATTCACTATTTGTACACATAAATAATACAAAATAAGACATAATAATATCATGACATAATTTGAAAGTAGGAGATTAACCCGAAGAATGGAAGTTGGGTTAAGAAATTCCCTTACCTTGCATCTTGTCCTGACTCGACCATTCTTTACCCTCCTGAATAATAAACTAGATTTAATTTCTATTTAATTAAGAACCTTTTTCATGTTCATTATTCCTTTTATATTCCTTATTACCATATTATGAACATTATGTAATTATTAAAGTTTATAATGGTGATTTTGTCGATCTTAGGTACTTGAGTCAAAAATAAAATTCGTATAATTACAAGTTGTTCATATGGTGATATATCCATTATATCCAGAATTATATTCATGATATATATATCATATATCTCAAATATATCCAGTATATACATGAATTTATAATATTCCATAATGTTTAGAGGTAAGAAATGAAATGCACCATTCATGGAGACGGTAAGCCGTACGTACGCATTAACGCTACTTTCATTTCTATTTCGTATTTAATGAAATAATAATGATATAAAGGTATATTATAATTCCATTATAACATCATATATAATATCATTTACCCCATCCTTTATACATCCCACATATGGTATTAACGATTCAAATCATTTTGAGGGGGCGGTAGTCTGCACTTCCTAAAATGAAAATATCGTGTTTACCCATAATGGAAACCATAAAGTTATGCCATAAATGAAAAATAAAAAATCATAAGGAAAACGAAAACATAATATATATCATATATAAAAATAGTTTCATCATAATGCCCACCATTAGAGGTGTTATATGAGTGTTGAACAATCATCATTTCGTGAGGCAAAAATTCGCCATCCACAGAAACAGTATGTTCTTTAACCATTAGATGTAGGTGTTTGTAAGTGTAGATCTAATACTTCTTATAACAACATCGTAGTATTTTGAGGATACTGGTGTTGTTACAAAACAAATGAATAAAAAGTTTCTAGGGGGTTGGAGAAGAAAAATAAAACAAAACAACATTAGAGAAGACATTACCTTAAAATCGGGTATCTTTTTTTGATTTGAGCCAAAGGCTTCCTTGGGAAGTGTTCTGCAGAAAGTGAGGCTTCTAGGAGTAATAGGGGGAAGTTGGGAGAGTATTTGGGTAGAGGTTGGACGATCCAAATGGCTGGAATGTGTGAATTAGATGGTAGAGGTTGGGGCCTTTTATAAGTGGAGAGGAGGGGCACTCTTGGAAAGTAAGGAAATTTTACATTATTATACAATGATTTTCAGATTCTAAAGGACCCAAACTTATATAATTCGTGGATAAGGTTATAAGGGTTCGAAATCTACCCATAAAATAGTCTTTGGACATGTGTATGCCTTGTATTGTACATTATCTTTTCATTTTATTAAAATCGTTAAATAATGAGGTCATCGCTGCATCATAATGATGTCATAAATAATTTAATTTATTTAATGTCTAAAAATTATAAAAAAAATACTATGATGTAGGAAATCTTTTTATCATTCCAATTACTATTTATATTAAAAAAATATGACTTGTATAAACCCATGTAAAAATTGTTTTAGTAAAACATTTCATGTTTGTGTCATTTTTTACTTTAACATTAAATAATGGGTATTTATGTCATTTTCCAACTAAAGTGGCTCCATGGGGTCCCCAAGTTGACCCATGGATTTTCTTGGTCGGTCATGGCACATCCAATGAGGGTATGACATGTTTCATGCTCATCTCATATTATTAAAACATTATTTTTACCTTAAACTACACTAATTACCTCTAATCACGATTAAGAACTTAAAAGTTACTATTCACCAAAAATTATTTTAATATCATTGAACCACATTTTACTTATTAATGACAACCATGTATGTTGGATTTTTTAAATTCAAAACACAGAAGTGGTAAAATTTCATTTAAACGAAAAATTAATTTTTATAAGTACCACTTAGTGGTTTCACTATTCATTAAAAATTGAAGTTTTTCAGAACAATGCCAAAATTTCACCCTAAGCTATAATTGATATTACGAATTAAAAAATTATGTCTATTTTAAAAAATTCCAAACATATAAGTTGCATTAATTAATTTTATAATTAATTCCCGATGTCACAACAAATAGCGTGTTTTTAAGAAATAATTTATATCAAAAGATTGACAATTGTTTATGTCCTATTTCAAAGTGAAATTAATTCTAATGACCACCATTGGATAAAATGCTAATAATATATTCTAATTATACTCTAAAACAACTCAATAGTATAATTTATCACTATAAATTATTTTGATTAAAAAAGTTGTTTTTATGTATTTTTCACTATTTATAAAAAATGGAAGTTCTCAGAAAATTACAAAAAATTTAACATAGGATAATATAGATATTACGAATACAAAAATGAAGTCCATTTTGAAATATAAAATTTCTATAATTTTAAAAAGTGGGTATTACTATTCATAACGACTACTTTGATTAGTCGTGGTGTGTTAGAACTCGAAGTTTCGTACAATGCAAGCTATTGCATTATTGAATGAGAAGTGTATCGTGGAAGATCGGGGTGTTACATTCTCCCCTCCTTCAATAAATTGCGTCCTCGCAATTTGAAATTTTTCTTTTAAAATAAAACGTTGAAAATAGAAAATACCTTTGTAGAAAACCCACATCGGAAATAAGGTTAAAAAAATATAACTTTAAAAGAAAGAAGGATAAGTACAAAGGTCACCCGAGATAGCCCATACTAGGATTCTATGAAAATATAGATATGGAAGAAAAACAAACCATCAAGGTCTGATGGAGAGTTGTAGAAAACTGGATTAGGAGAAAGTTAACAATAAGAAAATCACAAACTTGTGATTGGTTAAACGGTCATTGAATCCCCAGTTGGAAAAGATAACAGGCAACATTTTTGTTTTAAGTTACCTTTTATATAGATAAAGAATTTATTTAAGAAATTTACTAAGAACGTAAGGGAATATACATACTTGTCATGTAGAATTTCATTCTTTAATAAATTTTTACCAAAAACCCATCTTTCACTCTAAAAAGTAATAGAACTCAAAAATATTCTATTTATCCTAATTGTATAAGGTTCCAAATATTAACACATACCATTTAGATTAGAAAAACTATTTTGTAATAACCAGGGACTTCACGTAGTCGAGTGGTAGGCGATTAATCCCAATCGCACTATGGTTGTGGGTTTGATTCCCACAGCTTTGTCCGACGTGATGGGTTGTCACTCAATCTGTGTGTTGTCCTTTTTATAAATATCCAAAAATAACCTTAAAAATAGTATCCAATGTAAACTATAATCCATTCCAACCTTTATAGTTATCCAAAATACTTCTGTCCAACTCACAGTCCAAATTTTATGAGGAAGGTAAACATAATGAAGCACCTTTTTTTTCTATGTAACAACATTTGAACACCTTCATCATGTATTCTTTTAAAACACTGCAACATACTGAATTACCATAAATCCTTATTGATTACATTAATGATAACTTATTCCTTATAGAAAACTAGATATACTCCTCCTATCCAAAAATGTATACAAATCATTAATCAGTTTCAATGATGTTAAGAATATCCAACATAATTTATCCGAATCAATCATGTCTTATTCCAAAATCACTATCTCGGTATCAGAACCATATTATGGTTTATCTTTCTCTCAATCATATATTTTCCAGAAATTTAACCTACTGTGGAGTCACTTTTCTTGGTTCCACACAATCTCAAGTCCTAGATGAAATTGTACTGCAGTACAATCCTTATATACTCCAAAATTATTTTAACAAATACATCATTGATACAACACTCAAATTACAAAATTATTTAATAACAACATAAGAACTCTAATCATTCCTCCTCATCTGTGGTAGTATCATAACTTTGTTATTATCTAATAACATCATTTGGGTCATACTCTGATGATTTGAACATTGGTTTGTGTAGTGTCCCCACTCCTTGCAGATGAAGCATTGTACATTTCAAACCTTTTTCTTACCCTGGCAGTCACGCACTTGGTGTCCTTTTTCTCCACACTTATAACAAACTCCCATTCCCATCAGGCAAATTCCAAGGTGTTTCTTCCCATAGTTATCACATATTGGAAAATTCTTCTTTTCCCTCGTCCCTTTATCCATCATTCTCTCTTTCATCCCTTTCTTCTCTTTCATCCCTTCAAATCCGTAAGACTCATAGAATTCTCTACTTATCTCATTAACACATGATACTATTTCCTCATATGTTGATAACACATGGGTGAATATTTCCCTTCTAAATATTGGCTTAATACCATGAAAGATATGATCCTTCTTACTCTTTGGATCATACGTATTGATGGAGTTCACATTCCTTCTACTAGGCGCCATTTCTATACAATGCCATAAACTAGGTTAGTTTATGAATCGAAATACATAATAACAAACATGAAAACAGTTATAATAAATTGAACTATTTATGGATATAATCCATAATCATAAAAAATGTTTTCTTTTTGGAAGTATATACTCATAACCCTTCATAGTGGTTTGTAAATAAAATGTGAATTATCCTAAGCATATCCCCCAGGAGTGTCGTAACCATGAGTGAAGCAAGGCCCATTGTCGTGCACCGGTTCCCGTTCGAGTCTAGATCAATGCGGTGTTTTCAGGTTTTACCCCTTGGTACATCTGTGCCAGAGCCGCCTCTACCTGCTCGTATCCAGACAGGGATGTATTGCTCGGAAAACTCACAAAATCTCTATAATACCAAAATTCTAGGAAGTTTTTCTATACTAATCCTCAAAGTCTATCTTCGGGATATGTGCTCTAATCAGAGTTTATCTAAATCTAGCTTCCAAGGTTAGTACTAAACTGCCTCTGATACCAACTGTAACGCCCCGACCCCAGCTACACAGAGTCGGTGCATTACATCGTAACATTGGCATGATCACAAAAGATCAAGTCTTGAAAGACAGATTAGTTTAGTAGCCTTGGAAACACTAGATACATTCATAAATGTTACATTACATCATAAAGTGAAAAACTAATAACAAAGTCTTCATAGTCCACACTCATATCCTCTTATGACTATCCCTACAGGTCATTCCTAAAATACTTCTTCACATCCTGGAAAATATTAAAACATTGAAAGGGGTGAGCTCAGATGCTCAGTAAGGATAACAATATTGCGGAAGCTTTGATAGATAAACATTAACATTTAAGCCAATGTATAACTAAAACAAAAGCCTTTTTAAACATGAACTTCCGCATAATATGGAAAAAATAAAACTAAATAATGCCATTTACTTACTCACATGGATATTCTACTGGTCGAATAATCACATGCAATATCAATAACCACTTTCATAATGATGGAATGCATAATGCCAGACTATCATAACCACATAGCCAAGGCCTCGTGCCAAAACCACAAATAAGATTTTGTCAAGGCCTCATGCCAAGACACTTGTTTGTCTCCTGAGACCTGCTGATGCATCGAGGAGATATAGGGGGCTCCACCCGTCACTTACTAAGTCCAATGGATTCCTCATATGAATGGGTTTAAACATATCATAAACCATAACATAATCGTATCACATAAAACATGCATAAAGGAAACATAACATTTCCACATTTTAATCTCAAGATTTCAATACAACACATTGATATAATAAAAACGTTTTCAAAACCATTTTCAATACCATAATAAAAGAAAGTTAAAACTTTGTATTTATTTTTCATTAAAAAAAGTGATGGCTTGTAGAGGAAGCCGAAACTCAAATAATGGTCACGGCGGCGGAGAAGTCATTATCGCCACATATGTACGGATAGAAAAACATTCCCTTTTTGACGTTTAGTAAAATTCTTTGTATAAAAAATATTCCTTTTGAATAAACGTAAAAGTCAAAGGGGTTTATACACCGTATAAAATAAAATTGTGTATAAACCCAAATATGCCTCAATGAAAGGAGATTGAGACGAAGTCCTTAAAAAGATCATTTTTATAATAAAATAAATCTATAATGTGTATTCACTATAGGTACACATAAAGAATAAAAAATAAGAAATAATAATATCATGACATAATTTGAAAGTAGGAGATTAACCCGAAGAATGGAAGTTGGGTTAAGAAATTCCCTTACCTTGCGTCTTGTCCTAACTCGACCGTTCTTTAACCTCCTGAATAATAAACTAGAGTTAATTTCTATTTAATTAAGAACCCTTTTCATGTTAATTATTCCTTTTATATCCCTTATTACCATGTTATGAACATTATGTAATTATTAATGTTTATAACGGTCATTTTGTCGATCTTAGGTACTTGAGTCAAAAATAAAATTCTTATAATTTCAAGTTGTTCATGTGGTGATATATCCATTAAATCCAGAATTATATTCATGATATATATATCATATATCTCATATATATCCAGTATATACATGCATTTATAATATTCCATAACATTTAGAGGTAAGAAATGAAATGCACCATTCATGGAGACAGTAAGCCGTACGTACGCATGAACACTACTTTCATTTCTATTTCATATTTAATAAAATCATAATGATATAAAGGTATATTATAATTCCAGTATAACATCATATATAATATCATTTACTCCATCCTTTATACATCCCACATATGGTGTTAACGATTCAAATCATTTTGAGGGGGCGGTAGTCCGCACTTCCCAAAATGAAAATATCGTGTTAACCCATAATGGAAACCATAAAGGTATGCCATAAATGAAAAATACAAAATCATAAGGAAAACAAAAACATAATATATATCATATATAAAAATAGTTTCATAATAATGGCCACCGTTAGAGGTGTTATATGAGTGTTGAACAATCATCATTTCGTGAGGCAAAAATTCGCCATCCACAGAAAAAGTATGTTCTTTAACCATTAGATGTAGGTGTGTGTAAGTGTAGCTCGAATCCTTCTTATAACAACATCCTAGTATATTGAGGATACTGGTTTTGTTACAAAAGAAATGAATAAAAAGTGTTTAGGGGGTCGGAGAAGGAAAATAAAACAAAACAACATTAGAGAAGACATTACCTTAAAATCGGGTAACTCTTTTTGATTTCAGCCAAAGGATTCCTTGGAAAGAGTTCTGCCCAAAGTGAGGCTTCTAGGAGTAAGAGGGGGAAGTTGGGAGAGTATTTGGGCATAGTTTGGCTGAGCCAAATGACTTGAATGTGTGAAAAGGTGGTAGAGGTGGGGGCCTTTTATAAGTGGAGAGGAGGGGAACTCTTGGAAAGTAAGGAAATGTTACATTATTATACAATGCTTTTCGGATTCTAAATGTCCCACACTTATATAATTAGTGGATAAGGTGATAAGGGTTCGAAATCTACCCATCCAATAGTCTTTGGACAAGTGTAAGCCTTGTATTGTACATTATCTTTTCATTTTATTAAAATCGTTAAATAATGAGGTCATTGCTGCATCATAATGATGTCATAAATAATTTAATTTATTTAATGTATAAAAATTATAAAAAAAATACTATGATGTAGGAAATATTTTTAACTTTCCAATTACTATTTTTAGTAAAAAATATGACTTGTATAACCCCATGTAAAATGTATTTTAGTAAACCATTTCATGTTTGTGTCATTTTTTACATTAACATTAAATAAAGGGTATTTATGTCATTTTCCAACTAAAGTGGCTCCATGGGGTCCCCAAGTTGACCCATGGATTGTCTTGGTCGACCATGGTACATCCAATGAGGGTAGGACATGTGTCAAGCTCATCTCATATTACTAAAACATTATTTTTACCTTAAACTACACTAATTACCTCTAATCGCGATTAAGAACTTCAAAGTTACTATTCACCAAAAATTATTTTAATATCATTGAACCACTTTTTAATTATTAATGACAACCATGTATGTCGGATTTTTGAAATTCACAACACAGAAGTGGTAAAATTTCATCTAAACGAAAAATCAGTTTTTATAAGTACCCCTTAGTGGTTTCACTATTCATCAAAAATTGAAGTTTTTCAGAACAATGCCAAAATTTCACCCTAAGCTATAATTGATATTACGAATTCAAAAATGATTTCTATTTTACAAAATTCCAAACATATAAGTTGCATTAATTAATTTTATAATTAATTCCCGCTGTCACATCAAATATCGTGTTTTTAAGAAACAATTTATATCATAAGATTGACAATTGTTTATGTCCAATTTCAAAGTGAAATTAATTATAATGACCACCATTGGATAAAATGGTAAAAATATATTCTAATTATACTCTAAAACAACTCAATAGTATAATTTATCACTATAAATTTTTTTTATTAAAAAAGTTTTTTTTAAGTATTTTTCACTATTCATAAAAAATGGAAGTTCTCAGAAAATTACAAAAAATTTAACATAGGATAATTTCGATATTACGAATACAAAAATGAAGTCCATTTTAAAATATAAAATTTCTATAATTTAAAAAAGTGTGTATTACTATTCATAACGGCTACTTTGATTAGTCGCGGTGTGTTAGAACTCGAAGTTTCGTACAATGCAAGCTATTGCATTATTGAATGTGAAGCGTATCGTGGAAGCTCGGGGTGTTACATTCTCCTCTCCTTCAATAAATTGCATCCTCGCAATTTGAAATTTTTCTTGGAAATTAAAAGGTTGAAAATAGGAAATACCATTGTAGAAAACCTACATCGGAAATAAGGTTAAAAAATATAACTTTAAAAGAAAGAAAGATAAGTACAAAGGTCACCCGAGATAGCCAATACTAGGATTCTATGAAAATATGGATATGGAAGAAAAAAACCCATCAAGGTCTGATGGAGAGTTGTAGAAAACTAGATTAGGAGAAAGTAAACAATAATAAAATCACAATCTTGTGACCGGTCAAACGGTCATTGAATACCCAGTTGGAAAAGTTAACCGGAAACGTTTTTGTTTTAAGTTACCTCTTATAAAGTTAAAGAATTTATTTAGGAGATTTACTAAGAACGTAAGGGAATATACATACTTGTCATGTAGAATTTCATTGTTTAATAAATTTTTACCAAAAACCCATATTTTACTCTAAAAGGTAAAATAACTCAAAAATATTATATTTATCCTAATTGTATAAGGTTCCAAATATTAACACATACCATTTAGATTAGAAAAAATATTTTGTAATAAACAGGGACTTCACGTAGTCCAGTGGTAGGCGATTAATCCCAATCGCACTATGGTTGTGGGTTCGATTCCCACAGCTTTTTCCGACGCGATGGGTTGTCACTCAGTCTGCGTGTTGTCCTTTTTATAAATATCCAAAAATAACCTTAACAATTGTATCCAATGTAAAATATAATCCATTCCAACCTTTATAGTTATCCAAAATACTTTTGTCCAACTCATAGTCCAGATTTTATGAGGAAGGTAAACATAATGAAGCTCATTTTTTTCTGTGTAACAACATGTGAACACCTTCATCATGTATTCTTTTAAAACACTGAAACATACTGAATTACCATAAATCCTTATTGATTACATTCATGATCACTTATTCCTTATAGAAAACTAGATATACTCCTTCTATCCAAAAATGTATACAAATCATTAATCAGTTTCAATGATGTTAAGAATATCCAACATAATTTATCTGAATCAATCATGTCTTACTCCAAAATCACTATCTCGGTATTAGATCCATATTATGGTTTATCGTTCTCTCAACCATATATTTTCCAAAAATTTAACCTACTGTGGAGTCACTTTTCATGGTTCCACACAATCTCAAGTCCTAGATGAAATAGTAATGCAGTACAATCCTTATATACTACATAATTATTATAACCAATAAATCATTGATACAACACTCAAATTACAAAATTCTTTAATAACAACATAATAACTCTAATCATTCCTCCTCATCTGTGGTAGTATCATAACTTGATTATTATCTAATAACATCATTTGGGGCATACTCTGATGATTTGAACATTGGTTTGCGTAGTGTCCCCACTCCTTGCAGAGGAAGCATTGTACATTTGAAACCTTTTTCTTACCCTTGCAGTAACTCACTTGATGTCCTTTTTCTCCACACATATAACAAACTCCCATTCCCTTCAGGAAAATTCCAAGGTGTTTCTTCCCACAGTTATCACATATTGGGAAATTCTTCTTTTCCCTCGTCCCTCTATCCATCATTCTCTCTTCTATCCTTTTCTTCTCTTTCATCCCTTCAAATCCATAAGACTCAGAGAATTCTCTACTTATCTTATTAACACATGATACTATTTCTTCATATATTGATAACACATGGGAGAATATTTCCCTTCTAAATGTTGGCTTAATACCATGAAAGATATGATCCTTCTTACTCTTTGGATTATACGTAATGATAGAGTTCATATTCCTTCTACTGGGCACCATTTCTATACAATGCCATAAACTAAGTTAGTTTATGAATCGAAATACATAATAACAAACTTGAAAACACTTATAATAAATTGAACTATTTATGGATTTAATCCATAATCATAAAAAATGTTTTATTTTAGGAAGTATATACTGATAAACCTTCATAGTGGTTTTTAAAGAAAATGTGAATTACCCTAAGCATATCCCCCGGGATTGTCGTAACCAAGAGTGTAGCAAGGCCCATTGTCGTGCACCATTTCCCGTTCGAGTCTAGCTCAAAGCGGTGTTTTCAGGTTTTACCCCTAGGTACATCTGTGCCAGAGCCGCCTCTACCTGCTCGTATCCAGACAGGGATGTATTGCTCGGAAGACTCACAAAATCTCTATAATACCAAAATTATAGGAATTTTTTCTATACTAATCCTCAAATTCTATCTTCGGGCTATGTGCTCTAATCAGTGTTTATCTAAATCTATCTTCTAAGGTTAGTACTAAACTACCTCTGATACAAACTGTAACGCCCCAACCCCAGCTACCCAGAGTCGGTGCATTACTTTGTAACATTTGCATGATCACAAAAGATCAAGTCTCGAAAAACCGATTAGTTTAGTAGCCTTGGAAACACTAGATACATTCATAAATTTTACATTACATCATAAAGTGAAAAACTAATAACAAAGTCTTCATAGTCCACACTCATATCCTCTTCTGACTATCCCTGCAGGTCATTCCTAAAATACTTCTTCACATCCTAGAAAATATTAAAACATTGAAAGAGATGAGCTCAGATGCTCAGTAAGGATAACAATATTGCGGAAGCTTTCATAAATAAACATTAAAATTTGAGGCAATGTTTAACTAAAACAAAAGCCTTTTTAAACTTGAACATCAGCATAATATGGAAAAAATAAAATTAAATAATGCCATTTACATACTCACATGGATATTCTACTGGTCGAATAATCACATGCAATATCAATAACCACTTTCATAATGATGGAATGCATAATTCCAGACTATCATAACCACGTAGCCAAGGCCTCGTGCCAAGACCACAAATAAGATTTGGTCAAGGTCTCGTGCCAAGACACTAGTTTGTCTCATGATACCTGCCGATGCATCAAGGCACTAGTGCAGAAATCGTTTTTTACGTCACCATTTTTTACGTCGGTTATATATAACCGACGTAACAATGCGGCGAGTAGATTTTTCACGTCGGTTATTTTAATAACCGACGTTACAAATCGCGCCTGTTGGGTTTTTACGTCAGTTATTTGATAACCGACGTAACAAATCAATGCGCGGGGGTTTTTTACGTCGGTTATTTTGTAACCGACGTAAAAAAGGCGTAGATATCGGGTTTTTTATGTCGGTTATCCAATAACGGACGTAAAAAACCAAAGCACCGTGGGGTTTATAATGTCGGTTATAAAATAACCGACGTAAAAAAGCTTAAAAATAGTTTATAACGTCGGTTATATAATAACCGACGTTATAAAGCATTTAAAAAAATTAAAGCCCGCGTTCTGTCATTTACGATTTTTTCGATTGACAGTCGCCGGCTCGTCTCTCTCTTGCGCGGTAAACTCTAATCGGCTCGTCGATCGCCTGCATTACACTCATTTTGGCTTCACTGTTTATCTTCTTCACTGCTCTCGGATCTATCATCTCAACTCGCGACATTCAAGTAAGCCTTCCACGAATTTATTTCGTTCGTTTTCGTTTTGATTCTTGATGTGCTTTTCGTTCGTTTTTGAATCTTGTGGAATTTTTTTATTGCAAATGGTTATTATGTTCATTCAACTCGCAACATTCAACTCGCAAATGATTATTAAAACATTGTGGATTAGCTTCAGCAAAATCTGAAAAATAATGGGTGGTACTGTAACGTTCCATTCTTCCAGCAACATTATTATTTTCATTCCCTATGTTATAAAAATAAGTATTATGTAGGATGATTCAAAAATTTAATCTGTGAGATGAGTTGATTTATGTGTGAAACCCAGGCCAAACACATATGTATTTTTTTATTGGTATTATATATATATAGTTCGACATATACTTTTTTTTACATTACTATGATATTGACATTACTTTTTCTAAAGAAATATTAATGTCCTTAGATTATATATCGGATCAAAAGGATATAGTAATTCTAATATATAATCAGAATGATCAGATAATATGACAATATTATTAAACATAAAACAAATGGTCTATATTCATATTTTTAACATGAAACTTACGATGTATAGCTATTTGGTGTTGGGTACTTATGAAAACTACTACTAATTTCAAGATTTGTTTTATATTTTAAATTGTTTTACATTCAAATTATGATTTTTTTCATATAAACATGTTTTGTCTTATCTTAAAAATATATATTTTTTGTTGATATTTGTTATAGGTAATAATGAGTCGAAGTTGGATTACGACACATCGAATGAGCAATGAATTTGAGGAAGGTGTTGATGCCTTTTTGGAATTTTCAAAACGAAATGTTCCAAGTAGTGACATTTTTTTCTGTCCATGCCTGAAATGTTTGAATATGAAGAAGTTGAAAAGTAGAGAGATAAAAGATCATCTGATATGTCATGGTTTTAATCTGAGTTAAGCCCTTGGATTTGGCATGGTGAAACTGGACGGAATGTCCCTGATGATGATGATTCGCAAGATGGTAACTCCGATGGAATTGAAGAAATGATTCGCGATATTGTAGCAGAACAAATTGAGATAGAACCGACAGTTGCACGTCTATATGGTGATGCTGAAAAACCATTATATCCTGGTTGTACAGATTTTACGGTTCTGTCGGCGGTGTTAAGATTGATTAACCTAAAGGAGAAGAATGGATGGAGTGACAGAAGTTTTACAGAGCTTCTACAATTGATGAAAGACATTCTTCCAAAAGATAACGATCTTCTAGATTCACATTACAAAGCCAAGAAAATATTATGCCCGATGGGATTGGGATACAAGAAAATACATGCCTGTCCGAATGACTGAATTATATATAGGAAGGAATATGAATTTATGTCAGAGTGTCCAAAATGTGGGACATCACGGTATAAGGTGAAAGAAAAATCACAGGGTGATGTAGATATTATAAAGCTCCATTCAAAGGTATTTTGGTATCTTCCTAGAATTAATCGTTTCAAACGTTTATTTTCTAATTCACATGATGCAAAAAGGTTAAGATGGCATGCTGAAGAGCGGGTATGTGATGGAAAAATACGTCATCCAGCTGATTGTCCACAATGGAAGAAAATTGATGCGCAGTATTCTACATTTGGAAATGAAATAAGAAATCTCAGACTAGGGTTGTGCACAGATGGAATGAATCGATACCGAACACTCAGTAGCACACATAGTTCATGGCCTGTTTTATTGGTAATTTAAAACCTCTCTCCTAAAGTTTGTATGAAGCGGAAATATGTCATTTTGAGTACAATGATCTCTGGTCCAAAGCAACCCGGTAATGATGTTGATGTTTACTTGTCACCGTTGATTGATGATTTGAAACTGTTATGGGCTGATGGTATTAGGGTGTATGATTCTTATAAAATGGAATATTTTCAACTGCATGCAGTGCTTCTGTTCACTATAAATGACTTCCCAGCGTATGGAAATTTGTCTGGATACAGTGTTAAAGGGCATAAAGCATGTCCAATTTGCGAACAACAGACGTCCTATTGAAGATTGCATCATGGGAGGAAAACAGGGTACATGGGTCATCGAAAGTTTTTGCCTATGGAACACCCTTATAGAAGACTAAAAAAGGCATTTAATGGCTCACACGAATTTGATACTGCTCCAAAACCTTTATCCCATGATCAGTATTTTGAGAGGGTGAAAAACCTTGACGTGACATTGGGAAAGACACAGAAATCTGGTAATGATAGACATATTTGGAAGAAATGGTCAATATTTTTTGAGCTACCATATTGGAGGTATCATGAAGTTAAACATAATATTGATGTCATGCACGTGGAGAAGAATATCTGTGATTCTTTGATTGGAACATTGTTATATATTAAAGGAAAGACTATAGATGGGTTGAATGCAAGATTAGACTTACTATCAATGGGAATATGTTTGGAGTTAGCTCCCACTCCTAAAGGAAGACGAACATTTCTTCCCCCGGCTTGTCATACATTATCGAAGAGGGAGAAAATTATCTTATGTCAGTGTCTTCATGATACCAAAGTGCCTCAAGGTTATTCGTCTAATGTAAAAAATTTTGTCTCAATGAAGGACTTGAAGTTGATAGGTATGAAATCACATGATTGTCACGTCATGATGCAACAAATTCGACCAGTTGCATTGCGTGGAATATTTCCCATTCGTGTCAGAAAGACTATAATGAAGTTGTGTTATTTTTTCAATTCAATTTGTAACAAGGAGATTTATGTGAATGCTTTGAACATTTTGGAAAGGATGCAATTTTAATACTTTGTCAATTGGAAATGTATTTTCCCCCAACTTTTTTTGATATAATGGCGCATTTAATGATTCATATGGTTCGAGAAATAAATCTTTGTGGACCTGTATATCTTCGTTGGATGTATCCTTTTGAATGGTATATGAAAATTTTAAAGGGGTATGTTAAAAATCTATATCAACCTGAAGCCTCCATTATTGAAAAGTATATTTCTGAGGAGGTAGCAGAGTTTTGTACGAGCTACTTGGCTACGGCGCAACACATAGGTTTTCCTCCATCTCACCATGAACGAGTTAATAATGAGGGAAAGGGGATTCGTGGATTGAAAGTCAAATCATTGTCAGCTGAACAGATGAAGAAGTTAGAATCATACATCTTGAAGAACATAGCTGATGCTCAACCATATATCACATTCCACATTAATGAGTTGAAACAATGTCATCCAAAGAAGAAAGAAATGTGGATTTTGAATGAGCACAACAAAACTTTTTTGTCATGGACTAAAAAGACCTTTCTTGGTAGATCAGATGTATCAGAGACATTAAAATGGATAGTGGGTGGTCCATGTTTAAATGTGATAACGTGGTCTGGTTATGACATTAATGGTTATACATTTCATACAAAAGCTCAGGACAACAGAAGTGCGGTTTAGAATAGTGGTGTATTGGTGTTTGTAGAAGCAATGCATTTTTCGAGTGCTAAGGACAAAAACCCATTTTCTGCATCAAATGCATATTATGGAGTGATTGAAGACATATGGGAGGTTGATTACTTTAAAATTAAAGTTCCCATTTTTAACTGTAAATGGTTTAACGGTAACAACAGTGTCAGACACGATGAATTTGGAATGACACTTGTTAATCTGAATAGATTTGAAGACACAGCTGATTCTTTTATAATGGCAACACATGCAAAACAAATTTTTTAGGTAGTTGATCAATCAGATATGCAGTGGGCTGTTGTTTTACAAGGAAAAAAACAATATGTTGGTGAGGATGAACTTGATGAATATGCTGATTTATGTGAGATCCCTACTTCAATGGAAATATTAACAGAACATAATGACGATCATGTTGAAGACATAGTTTGTGCCATAAGGAACGATCACGACGAAGGAATTTGGGAAAACAATCCATCTGTACATTCCTAAAATTACAGGTAACATATGTTTATTTCTTTTTTACATTTATTTTTTCCATAAATGTTAGATATTGTATGTTTTTTATTTATTAAAACATGTTTTAAAATAAAATAAGTATATGTTATTTTTTGTTTTAAGTTTGTTTAGTTTACTTTATCATGTTTATTATTGTACCCCTCTCTCTTGGATTTTAATGATCACAATCACTCTCATCGTGTTCTAACTTGTTTTCAAGTGTTTTGATTCTAGGAAAAAGGTTGCCCAGGAGTTGGCCCAAGAAGGATGATATTGAATCTCGGAGTCTACCGGCCAACCAGTGGCCTCCCACCGGCCAGCCGGTGGTCTCTGGCAGAAGCATTGCTTTCTTCCAGAGCCACCGGTCAGCCGGTGTTAGCGCACCGGCCAGCCGGTATGGGCACTGGCCAACCGGTTCTTTCCCACTGGCCAGCCGGAGGGCAAGGCAGTAGGCTTGCCCACTGCCTGGTGACACCGTCCAACCGGTGGATGACCACCGGCCAGCCGGTGGTCTCTGGCAGAAGCATTGCTTTCTGCCGGAGCCACCAGTCAGCCGGTGTTAGCGCACCGGCCAGCCGGTATGGGCACCGGCCAACCGGTTCTTGCCCACCGGCCAACCGGAGGACCCAGGCCGTAGGCTTGACCACTGCCTGGTGACACCGGCCAACCGGTGGATGACCACCGGTCTGCCGGTGGAACCCAGACAGAAGGAAATGCTCTACGACCCAACAGTTTATAACCATTACATGATTTTTAAAATTCTTATTTTTGTTCAATGAAATTTACTTTACCATGTTTACAATGTTTACCAGGTTTACCATTTTTTCCATTTTTTACCATCTTGACCATTTTGACCATCTTGACCATCTTTTCCATCTTTACCATTGTTTAACATGCTTACCATATTACCAATGTTTACTATTATGTAACCCAGTACACTTTTCTATTTTCTGATTACAGTAGTATTAAAATATTTGAATTTGTATATTTGTGAACTAACGTTTGTTATTTTGATTTGAAGGATAATGACAGATCATTCAGATGATCAACCACATGATTCTGGGGAGGAGCATATTGCTGGTCATACCTATGGGGATGAACATTCACATGCTCCTATTATGACAAAGAGTTCAAAGGTTGGTAAACGTGGTTTCACACGTTTACCAAAATTATCACTTGCCCGTACGCAGGATCAGAGGATAGTAGTTGAGTTTGATGATGATGATATTCCTAGAGGTCCGAATGCCAAAGATTTTAAGAGTTTTGTTGAAACTCAGGCTAAGACCAAAGTAAGCATTCTGTATGATGATTGGAGAGGTGTGGATAAAGCGGTTATCTCCCAGTTGTGGGAGACAATTTTGGTAAGATCTGTTGTCATTGTTTGACCATTCTTTTAATGTTTCTGGTATATATAATATGTTTAACCTCTTCTTTATCAAATGACATTTGATATTACTGACACTGGAGGAGTCAAGAAGAAATTCATATCGTTGGCTGCCAGGAGATGGAGGGATTTCAAATCAACCCTCACATCTGATTTCATTTATGGTCATAGGATTCATGACAATCCATGTCGTATATATCCTTTTATAGATGAAGACACATGGAGAAAGTTTTTTGAAAGTAGAAAAAAAGTGTCATTTCTGGTAAGGGCAATGTAAACTTTTATATACTTTCTTATATAAAAGATTTTATTAATGTTTTGTTAATGACTTCTTATTCTTAAATTATATCAAACAAGGAAAGCTCATCAGGAGATCCAATCTAAAAATGTATACCCTCATAGTTTATCTCTGGGAGGGTATACATTATTGGAATAAAAAATGATAGCGGAAAAATTTCAACAACTAAGATCTGAGTCATCATGCTCTGGAGGGGTGGCCCCTCCATCCCCTCCATCTAGACATGAAAAATGGAAGAGTGCTCGGAAGGAAAAAAAGGGAAATATCTTTCTGAAGAATCGAGAATCGTAGCTGAGAGGATTGTAAGATATCTATTTAATTTATTTAAGTTATCTTTTTTCTTCATATAAGTTTCAATCATTACAGAAATGTTCAATTAATTAATACAGGACTCTCTTGAGGAGCAAAGTTCAGAGGGGACATTTACAGCTACTGGGAGGGAAGATATTTTATTTGCAGCATTGGGAAGGCCCGAACATCCTGGTCGTGTAAGAGGATATCCGACAGGTGTATCAGTAAGAAAAGTGTTTCCATGTTCTTCAACTTCTAACATTGAGGGGGTTTATAAAAAAAATATAATCCTTGGAGGCTGAAGTTCAAAATATTAATGCGATGTTGGAAGACAAGATTAGAGATTCGGTGCAATCTATGTTTGCAGAAATGCAAAGACAATTTCAGACTGCAGCTCCCACTCCTCCACCTCCCCCTGCAGACCCCATTATTTATCCTCCACCTCCGCCAGTAGCTCCCACTCCCCCACCTCAGCCTGCGGACCCCATTTTTTATCCTACGCCTCTACCGCAGCTTCCTACATATTGCGAGTTGTATGTTGATGATTCTCAACATCATATAGTAGCATATGGGTTGGTATATTTTATAGGAGATACAGTTCATCATCAACAATTAGAGGTAGAGAATCAGAGGTTCACTGTATAGGATATTATAGATAGATCATCTAGGGTACCAATACCTACAGATGAGGTGGCGACAGTTGGACAGAGTATCGACCATTTTTTAGTTTGGCCATCCAGACTTCGTTGACTCATTACCATAGAGGTATGAATGTTATATCTTTTATTTTATTTTTTTATTAAAGTTGTTTTATCATTTGAAAACTACTATAATTCTCAATTTTTTTCACATGAATACTTCAAAGGTAAAGAAATATTGTATAGACAACAACAAAGACAACATGCTATGACATCAGATACAGATTCTAGTGGTCTTGAAAGATTGTCAAGATATTCACATTTGTTGTTGGGTTTTTATGAGTTTCCAATGGAATCTCAAGTTTGTGGATGTGAAATAACTGTGGGGATTACAAAATCTGATATCATGGAGCTTGTTACTGGAGATAATTTTGGCATTAACGTGGTGCAAATTTTTTCCATGTAAGTCTTAACACCTTTTCCCTGCGTTATATTTATTAAAAATGTATACTTATATATGTTTTGTATTAGGTATCTTTATAAAATTTGTGAGAGGAATGAACTGACAGAAGTATATGGATTCATGGACCCACAATTGATTTCCCCTGAAGCATGTGCATTGACTGAGGAACAAAGAATGGTTTATATTGCTGAAAGATTTGAAAAGAATATAATCCAACAATGTTGGATGATGCCTTTTTGTGAGAGGTATGAAACACATTTATCTCGAATAGTTAATTATCTTTTAACATAAAAAACCACTAACATTAAATTTCCTTTTATCAGTAATCATTCGATGTTAGGGATTTTTTTCCCAAGGGAGAAATCTCTTTATTGGATATGCTCTGTTCATGGTGATGTGCGGGCAAGTTTTAAGAATATATTGGAAAAGTAAGTTTCAATTTCTCAATAGTTTTATATATTATAATAAATTTTAAATTTACCCCATTCGTATTATTTTTCTAACAGTGCATGGGCCTACATTCGGAAAAACACAAAGAAAAGAAATGCAAAGATCAAATATGTAAAGGCGAAGGTAAATTTCCATTTATAATTTGTACTTTTTGATTTATTACATAAAAATAATATATTGAATTTACACTCATTGAAAACAGAATTGTCATGAACAACAAGGCCTCATCGAATGCGGATATTATATGTTAAGATTTATGTATGAAATAATAACAACTGGGACAGTTGTGATTTATTTTTTTCCTCTTAAACATTGCCATCATATTTCAATTTGATTTATTCATTATACAAGTAAACTATATTCTTTTTCATTTGTAGCTTTTTGATGACCCTCAACCCTATACTGCTGAAGACATCAAACACGTAGAAGTGGAGTGGTCAAATTATTTTACAGGTTTGATTGAATTTTAGTTGTTTGTAATGTAAAATGTAATTTTGAATATTGTCGTTTTAATTGTCTAATTGGTAGTTTTTTAGGTTTGATTTAGTTTTTTTTGAAGTTGACAGTGTAAGTTTTGAATGTTATATAAGTGAATGTTTAATTTTGCTCTACTTCTTGTTTTGGTCTACTTTTGATGGTTCTTCTGGTATGGATTTGGGTCTGTGGGGGAGGGGTGGCAGGGATGTCCAGGGGTGTGGGAAGCCGGTCCAGGGGTGTGGGAGTGCTGTCCAGGGGTGGGGGGGGGGTTGTCCAGGGGTGTGGTGGGGGCTGTCAAGTGGGGTGAGGGGGTGAGGAGGTGCTGTTCAGGCGGGTGGGGGTTGTCGAGGGGTGTTTGGGGGTGTCCGGGGGTCGGGGGGCAGTCCAGGAGTGTGGTGGGGGCTCCGATGGGGTGGGGGAGGGTTGTCCAAGGGGTATACATGAGGGTGGGAGCTCCAATGGGGTGGGGGAGGGCTGTCCTGGGGGTATACATGAGGGTGAGGGCTCCAACGGGGTGGGGGAGGGCTGTCCAGGGGGTATACATGAGGGTGAGGGCTCCAACGGGGTGGGGGGGGGGGGGGGTTGTCCAGGGGGATACATGAGGGTGAGGGCTCCAACGGGGTGGGGGGAGGGCTGTCTATGGGGTACAAATGAGGGTGGATTCTGTCTAGTGGGTAAGTTTTATATGTTATCTATTTACATGCTTATTTTTGATGTACTTCTGTTTTTGTGGTATGATTTCTTGATTTATTTTCTGGTTGATTCTGGTGGAGAGAAGATCACTGCATTCTGTTTAAAAAAAATTGGGTTTATCACGTCGGTTATTTCATAACCGACCTTATAAAAGGCCTGTAAACTAGTTTATCACGTCGGTTATTTAATAACTGACGTGATAAAAGGCCTGGAGAATGGTTTATCACGTCGGTTATTTAATAACTGACGTGATAAAGGGCCTAGAGAATGGTTTAGCATGTCGGTTATTGAATAACAGACGTGCTAAATGGCCTGCACAAGGGTTTATCACGTCGGTTATCGACTAACCAACGTGATAAACCCCCTCCCACCGGTTTATCACGTCGGTTAGTCAATAACCGACGTGATAAACCCCCCTCCCCCAGTTTTTCACGTCGTTTTTATATGAACTGACGTGATAAACCACGCTCAGCCCGGTTTATCACGTCGGTTCTTATATAACGGACGTGATAAACCACCCTAACCCCAGTTTATAATGTCAGTTCTTCAATAACTGACGTGATAAACATCGCGATTTTATGTTTTTTGATGTCAGTTTTTAAATAACCGACGTCAAAAACCTTATTTATAACGTCCCACGTATTAACGTCGGCTAGAAACCGACGTAAAAAATTAAAAATAACCGACGTAAAAAACGTTTTCTGCACTAGTGAGGAGCTATAGCGGGCTCCACCCGTCACTTACTAAGTCCAATGCATTCCTCATATGAATGGGTTTAAACATATCATAAATCATAACATAATCATATCACATAAAACATGCATAAAGGAAACATAACATTTCCACATTTCAATCACAAGATTTCAATACAACACATTGATATAATAAAAATGGTTTCAAAACCATTTTGAATACCAAAATAAAAGAAAGTTAAAACTTTGTATTTATTTTTCATTAAAAAAAAGTGATGGCTTTTAGAGGAAGCCGAAAATCAAATAATGGTCACAACGGCGGAGAAGTCATTGTCGCCACATATGTACGGAAATAAAAACATTCCCTTTTTTTCTTTTAGTAAAACGCTTCATATAAAAAATATTTCTTTTGAATAAACGTAAATGTCAAAGGGGTTTATACACCGTATAAAAGAAAATTGTGTATAAAACCAAATATGCCTCAATGAAAGGAGATTAAGACGACGTCCTTAAAAAGATCATTTTTAAAATAAAATAGATCTATTATGTGTATTCACAATAGGTACGCATAAGGAATACAAAATAAGACATAATAATATCATGACATAATTTGAAAGTAGGAGATTAACCCAAAGAATGGAAGTTGGGTTAAGAAATTCTCTTACCTTGCATCTTGTCCTGACTCGACCATTCTTTAACCTCATGAATAATAAACTAGAGTTAATTTCTATTTACATAAGAACCTTTTTCATGTTCATTATTCCTTTTATATCCCTTATTACCATGTTATGAACATTGTGTAATTATTGAAGTTTATAACGGTCATTTTGTCGATCTTAGGTACTTGAGTCAAAAATAAAATTATTATAATTACAAGTTGTTCATGTGGTGATATATACATTATATACAGAATTATATTCATGATTTAGATATCATATATCTCATATATATCCAGTATATACATGCATTTATAATATTCCATAACGTTTATAGGTAAGAAATGAAATGCACCATTCATGGAGACGGTAAGCCGTACGTACACATGAACACTACTTTCATTTCTATTTTTTATTTAATGAAATCATAATGATATAAAGGTATATTATAATTCCAATATAACATAATGTATAATATCATTTACTCCATCCTTTATACATCCCTCATATGGTATTAACGATTCAAATCATTTTGAGGGGGCGGTAGTCCGCACTTCCTAAAATGAAAATATCGTGTTTATCCATAATGGAAACCATAATGGTATGCCATAAATGAAAAATAAAAAATCATAAGAAAAAAAAACATAATATATATCATATATAAAAATATTTTCATCATAATGGCCACCATTAGAGGTGTTATATGATTGTTGAACAATCATCGTTTCATGAGGAAAAAATTATCCATCCACAGAAACAGTATGTTCTTTAACCATTAGATGTAGGTGTGTGTAAGTGTAGCTCGAATACTTCTTATAACAACATCCTAGTATATTGGGGATACTGTTGTTGTTACAAAATATATGAATAAAAAGTGTTTAGGGGGTTGGAGAAGAAAAAAATGAAAACAACATTAGAGAACACATTACCTTAAAATCGGGTAACTCTTTTTGATTTGAGCCAAAGGATTCCTTGGGAAGAGTTCTGTCCAAAGTGAGGCTTCTAGGAGTAATAGGGAGAAGTTGGGAGAGTATTTGGGAAGAGGTTGGCAGAGCCAAATGGCTTGAAAGTTTTAATGAGGTGGTAGAGGTGGGGGCCTTTTATAAGTGGAGAGGAGGGGCACTCTTGGAAAGTAAGGAAATTTTACATTATTATACAATGCTTTTTGGATTCTAAATATCCCACACTTATATAATTCGTGGATAAGGTGATAAGGGTTCTAAATATACACATAAAATAGTCTTTGGACAAGTTTATTCCTTGGATTGTACATTATCTTTTCATTTTATTAAAATCGTTAAATAATGAGGTCATTGCTGCATCATAATGATGTCATAAATAATTTAATTTATTTAATGTCTAAAAATTATAAAAAAACTACTATGATGTAGGAAATATGTTTATATTTCCAATGAATATTTATAGTCAAAAATATGAGTTGAATAACCCCATGTAAAAATTGTTTTAGTAAACCATTTCATGTTTGTGTCATTTTTTACTTTAACATTAAATAAAGGGTATTTATGTCATTTTCCAACTAAAGTGTCTCCATGGGGTCCCCAAGTTGACCCATGGATTTTCTTGGTCGGCCATGGCACATCTAATGAGTGTAGGACATGTGTCAATCTCATATCATATTATTAAAACATTATGTTTACCTTAAACTACATTAATAATCTCTAATCGCGATTAAGAACGTAAAAGTTACTATTCACCAAAAATTATTTTAATATCATTGAACCACATTTTACTTCTTAATGAAAACCATGTATGTCGGATTTTTGAAATTCAAATCATAGAAGTAGTAAAATTTCATTTAAACGAAAAATCAGTTTTTATAAGTACCACTTAGTGGTTTCACTATTCATCAAAAATTGAAGTTTTTCAGAACAATGCCAAAATTTCACCCTAAGCTATAATTGATATTCCGAATTCAAAAATGATGTATATTTTAAAAAATTCCAAACATATAAGTTGCATTAATTAATTTTATAATTAATTCCTGCTGTCACAACAAATAGCGTGTTTTTAAGAAACAATTTATATCAAAAGATTGACAATAGTTTATGTCCAATTTCAAAGTGAACTTAATTTTAATGACCACAATTGGATAAAATGGTAAAAATAAATTCTAATTATACTATAAAACAACTCAATAGTATAATTTATCACCATAAATTATTTTGATTAAAAAAGTTGTTTTTAAGTATTTTTCACTATTCATAAAAAATGGAAGTTCTCAGAAAATTAAAAAAAAAATTAACATAGGATAATTTCGATATTACGAATACAAAAATGAAGTCCATTATGATATTTAAAATTTCTATAATTTTAAAAAGTGGGTATTACTATTCATAACGGCTACTTTGATTAGTCGCGGTGTGTTAGAACTCGAAGTTTCATACAATGAAAGCTATTGCATTATTGAATGAGAAGTGTATCGTGGAAGCTCAGGGTGTTACAATAAATATATATATCATTTTCCATCCTAAAATTCAGTCAATGAATGATTATTGCATTGTTTGTGGATTTGTGGACTTTCATCTCTATGAAGAAATGTGACACTTATTTCATCATTACACAACCTAAATTACATAAATATATAATTATATCTAATGAAATAATATGTTTTATGTTATTTTATGTTTATTATAGAATTATAATATATTTCATACTTCATTTACAAAATGATAATTGAAAATTGATAATGTTTCCCATGCATATATATGGCCTACAATCTCCATAATCCTAATATTTTCTCAATTATCAAAACTGTACTTCATGATTGGAATTAAAATTATATTTTTTGAATAAATTTGATAATTTTTTTTATTATTGTTCAATACATGTTTATACGATGAAAAATTTTACTATAGTCAACCTACAAAATTTCTTTTTAAAAATTTAGACAAATATTGTAAAAAAATAGTATATTAAACTAATTGACTCATTAATAATATTTATCATGTTAATAAGTGAAATAAAAGGAATGATAAACTTAATCCGGTTCTTTATAAATTAAAATTTTAATATAAATCTACTATTTTATAAGATAAATATTTATAGTGATGAATCAAACATGATGTAAAGGATTTCAATCACCCTTTTTTACTTATATTATTCACATGACATATTCACCAACACACTCTTTTATGTAGTTTATATACTTCCCAAGAATGTATTTTGTGATGTTTATTCTAAAAATAATTTGTATTTAAATATACATTAATGAATATATATTTTATGGTACATATTCTTATATTTTACCAAAGTGGTATGATTTCTATTTTATGATTTCTTCGTTTGTCACAATCACCTTTTATTAAGCCCTCATACCGAAATATTATGATATGAATATCAATAATTATTTTTAATTTTCTTATACACCATGTACTTGAGATATTTTCATATAACAGTTTCATTTTTACACTATTTTGAACAAACAATATCTGGGAAACTTTATTTAAAAACAATCATCATTATTTATCAATTAAATAGAAAAACCCTTTTTTTATAAATAATGTTTTTGAAAAAGAGTTTGTAAATTATGATTTAATTATTCATTTAAATTATTATTGATTTTTTTTGAATTTTTTTTATTTTTAAATTTCTTTTTTTAGAGGAATCATTATTTCATTTTTTAAAAATTCATAATTGGCATGTATTGAAATAGTGAAGAAAGCCATTGTTTTATCATGTATGACATGAATGATATTTCTAATTAAAATGACAACTCACAAGTATTAATGATACGTCATATTTTTCAAAAATAATTTCCAAATAAAAAAATTTAATTTTTATTTATTTTCTAAAAATATATATAAATATTTTACCAAGAATTTTATTTAATTATTTTTTAATCCATTGTTATATATTTCAAATTATTATATCAAATAAAGAAAAATTTACAATAATTTTTTATTTTCTGTTTATAAAAATGATTTTAAATAGTAAAATATTATTTTCATCATGATGTATTCAATGATATTTTATCGTCATGTCCTTTTATTAGAACCATCATCAAAAAATGATACTTGTTATCCAAGTGGATATTTTAAAATTATAGCATCCACATTATTTTTATTTATTTATTATGTTATTTGAATGATATTTTTTTGGAACGCATATCATTTCAATGGGTTAATCATTTTTCAATGATAATGATATGGAATCCATTTATTTTTAATAGGGTATCCATGTTTCAATGATATTTTTATGGAATTTTTTTATTTTTAATATGTTAGTCGTATCTCATGTATATTGATATGAAACCTATTTAAATTTCTTGGGTTAATCATGTTATGAATAAAATAATGATTTTTTTGATTTTTATAATGAAATGTTATATGATTGTATATTATTCATGTCATCGTTAGAAGAAATTACTTATAAGATGTGGAGATACAGACAATGTCAGGTGATCCTGTTACATCGTATATGATAGTGCAACCTAGATAGCACTGTATGATCCCATTACAGTGGATATGATGGGAAAACATAGATAAAATCGGGTGATCCTATTTTAACTAGGATGATTAGAGACCCTAGATAACAATCTAACACATTGAACAATTATTATTTTTAATAGGGAACTGTTTTTAAAGATTATCGTATAGTTATTAAAATTTTATGGATGTTGTAATTTCTCTATAAATAAGAAGTCTCCTGATACCAATATGGATTATCTATTCTTTCTATGGGTTTATATTATATACTTATATTGTTATTTATATCATAGTGTTCATGACTGTAGAATCATAGGACTCCATCCAAAATAAGAGTATTAGGACATGTTATCATGTTTGATAATTTGGGATGTTATGGAAATCAATATTCTTATATTATACTAATTCACAATGATTACGTCATCATTACATTATTCACTGCTTATTCCCATTGATAAGATTCAATTGTTAGATCACATGTTTACACAATCAGATAATTTTATCTCACCCATCTTATGATTATTTTCCCTTAGATATCATGAATAATTTTGAAGGAATTATGTCTATAAGGTATTTTATAAAGAACATTATGTTGAATAAATATGAAAAAATATTATCTAGTTAAACTGGGAGTAATTAATATATAATGACACAGGTTTTGATTATAAATGGGTTTTTACTAATTCACTAAAACATTAAACCTATAATTTAATTCAGAATGTAAAGGATTCAGATTTACCATTTGATGTTTTAGGGGTTGGATGAAGAAATTGGGTCGCATTAATCAGCATCAAAGATGGAAATTTATGTTTCTAATTTCAGCACTAGATTTGGGATTTTGGGTTCTAGATGGTTATACTACCCACTACTTCTGGAAAGTCAATGGATATTAAATACAATATAGATGGATTATAAGGGTTTAGTGACTACCAATGGAATATTATATGTATTTTTCAACATTTAATTGTGTTTATTTTAATATTTGGATAAATAAATATTATTAATGAATAAGTGGTTTTACTATTGACATTTCCATATTAATGTATTATAATGGATATCATATTCTAACTATATTGGTTCTTAAAATTTGTTAGGGATATATAGTAGGAATTTTCAGTCTATTAAGAATCATACAAGTAGTTTAATGTTTTTTGTACTTTTGAAAAAACATTCATTTATAGATATTAATTTCTTATAGATTGGGATATAATGTAATTTTATCGTTGCACATCTGAAGAGTGAAATTGTTATTTTGAGATAGAAATGTATCAGGTAAATATATTTCCTTATATTCATAGACAGTAAAATAATTTTTTTAATATAAGAAATGGTTCTACAACATAAATCTTATCCTACTGCATTTGTATAAGATGATTCTAATGATATTTTAAATCATCTAAGATTTCTGGTTTTGTGGCCCTTAACAATCCATTTAATAATGACATTCTTCTGATCAATGACCTCAATAACTCTGTAAATTTATATATACTTAACTTACATGTCTATATCCTCACCTTCAAACAATTTTCTCTTAAATAAAATTCCTACTTATGTGTTATCTCATATGAAATTTGAACATCCATTTTTATCTTATTAAAGGGATGTTTTAACAAACCATTTAGGATGTGGGGTTTTCAAAAACGGTATTAATAAATTTCAAACCCATGATTATCGGTATCATGTTTAAATTTAAATAATTAAATTTATATAATATGTATATAATTCAACACCCATAAGTTTTAAAATAATAATATTGTATTTGATATCATATCTAACATGAAACATAAAGCATAAACATGCCATGAAATATTTTCCATTAAATTTGACCATGTCAATATCTTGTGGAGAATGAAACACTATGTTGAGGTGAAATTTAATATTATATACCTAGTAAATAAATTAGTGTATATAAATAGTAATAAAAAATAATGAAATGTATATATTAAATACTTGTCAAAACAAATTCAAATGATATCTATTTTTTAGGAATAAAATAATAATCATTTAAATGAAAATGAAATATTTTATAAAAACCTATTTTTATTCTAATTGAGGCATCAGTCTTCCTCCATGAAAATAAATTAAGTTATCTTTAAAAATTATATGAATTTTATTTGATAAAATGAATTTTTTTTCACATCAATGATTCAATTTTATCCATAGATGACTTTTTGATATTTTTTTGAAATATTTTATTTTTTGAGAAATATTGAAATATTCTTAATTTAAATAAAAAATTCAATTTTCTTTTTAATTATTCATAGAGAAAAATCATATTTTGAATTTTTTATAAATAATTTTTTTATAAAATATAAATCATTTAATCCAATTGAGTTCCTTGTAGTTAATCTATTTTTGAATTTCCAGATAACAACATTGTTAACTTTTGAACATTTGTTCTTTGAAAATATAATTTCTTTTCGCATATATGGGATTAATTATAAACTAAAATTTTCCAATTAAATTAATGAAATTTGAAAAATTTAATCCCATACATTGATTCATCATTAATTGTATTTAATTATAAAGTCAACTTATGTTTTGACCAAAATTAATAGTGAATTCAAAAAAACTAATTATCAAAGTTAAGATAAAAGTCAGTTTACCATAGGTTAATCTATAAAGATGAGGAATAAATTGACTTAAAACTATTTCTCATCAAATAATAGATTTTTGGATAAAATATATATATGAAATACGATTAATAGGTAATTTTCATCAATTATTATTTTTATTTTATATCAGACACCACCTCCTCAAATTAATATTTAACACTGTTGATATAATAGAATTTTTACATCACATATACATAGATTATTTATTTTATTTCACTGAACTAAATCTATACTCACTTTTAGAAAATGGGTCATGAAATCATTTTTCAAATGCATGGTAGACTACCTAATCTCAAACTAGTTTTATTCATTTTTCAATCACATCTATTCAAGGTTCAGTGTAATGATGGATATAAATTATATATATGATATTTATGACATAATTAATAATTTTAAGTCATTATTCCATATATTACACATTATTGTTCAATCCATTGAGGATAATTTAATGACGCTACTTTGTACCATGGACAACTGCACAAGAAGTAATATAATTTTTTCCACTAGCACATTATAAAGAATATGAAAGGAAATACTTAAATAATATATGTGATATAAATGAAATAATTTCAATACTCATGGAATATTTATCTTTTTTATATATAATATATCATTCTTTTTTATTTCACATAAATGTTATCATATCATTCATGTTTTCATAGACTACTAACTTTTTAAAGTGATATAACTCCCTTTTCATCATTACACCTAATTGAAGATATATATAAGTATATATAAAGATATAATATTATATTATTATATAAAGATCATTATGTGATGATAAAATATTACTTACCTTCCTTCCATTATAAATATGGGAATATGATTATTTTACACATACATACGTTCAACATGTTGTCTTACTGACCATAACATTCTTTGTTTTTCATAACCATCATGCCTAATTGATTTTAATAGGATAATTTATGAATAAATGAGATAATTATGTCATTATTATTGTTATGGATATAATATTTCTATATATTATTCATAATAATAGGATCTTTCATGGTGAAACATCCAAGAAAAAAATAAGTCAATTACATCTTAAATAGTGAACATAATGATTGATTATTAACGAAAGGGTGATAAAATGTTATTAAAGGATCATATATGATTTATTAATTTTTGAAATTCTATTTATTAAGTTATTAACTTGTATTTTAACATTATATAGGATTATAATGAATGTTCAAACAAAAGTTTTCATAGATTATTGTATTTCATCTCAATTTCTCTTCATGGATTTATATTTTATTATTATTATCTTGATTAATTTTTTATGGTTTATATCCATACAATTTAACATTTAATATCGTTAATAATTAATTAGTAATGGTTTTTTATAATTCAATTTGAATTATTTCATAAAATAGAATCAAACAATAAAATTATTAATTGGTAATGAATTTAATAACTCTATTTCTATCATTGGGTTATATTAATTCTACATTATCATTGATATTATATAATTATTGGAGTATTTTATTTTAACTACATTACTTTTTGATTGCATAATTTTTAATGTGAATTTAAATTTTACATGTGTAGTCTATCATTTTGTTAATTCTCAATTCAATGTTATGATCGTTGTAAGTGTTTAAATCACATTCAAATATTAATAGAGCTGTCAATCCTGAATTTCTATTATAATAAATTATTTGATAATTTAATAATAATACCCTTTAATGTTATTATCATATTTTATTTCATGTTTTTTCTTTGTAATTGTACAAATTTTAGAATAATTTTTTGTTTATATAATAGAAAAATATTATTAAAAAAATCCATCATCATTTCCCAATTCATTCAGAAATCTTATTTGTAAAATACAATGTATTCAAAAAAATATTTTAAAAATATTTTAAAAATTTTAATAATTTATTATTGAATACATTTTTATTATTTTTTACATTTCATTTTGAAATGAATCTTAATATAATTTTATACAAAACAATTCCTATTTCCAATTTATCAAAAAAGATAAAGGACATTTTTTACATGTGTTACATGAATAGAATTTCCATGTATCAGAACATTGAATTATTTAAATATTAATTTTTTTGTATAAAATATTATTAAAAAAATTATTATCATAATGTTTTTCGAATTTTTGGTTTTTAACATTATTAACAAAAGTTATAAGTTTATTTTCCTAAAAAATAATTATAAATATATTCTAATGTATTCATCTTGATTAATGAAAACCCCTTTATTCTTATTCCAATGTGTAAATGTTGTATTTATATCATATTTAATTATATTCTATAGCGTTTATGATAATTTTGACTCATGAAAGAATTGGCATTATCTTATTTCATTCTTTTTATTCAATAACATTCACTTGAATTATTCACTTTCTTAGGGACATTGAAATTAAACTAATTATCCTTACTATTAATAATTTATATTCTTATTGAAAAAATAGTATATCAAATGTACAAAATATGTTCTACATTTTATATTTTTTTTATCTTGAGTAATATAAAAAAATCTGTATTTTATACATAGTACTAATATTTGATGATAAAGAACATTTTCCAAATAATATATCTTTTAGTTGATATATGATGAACTATTATGTAAAAATACATGGAGGTCTCCTAGTTTTAGATATATACATGAATAATTTTTATTCTCATGATGAAAATATGTAATTATAACATGAAATCAGTTGGAAAAAATAGATGATTTTGAACCAATCATGTTTAAAATTCTTGAAATATAGATTTTGATTGTAGAGGCACCATATGACTATGACATGACATCTAATTATTAAAATTTCCCTTTATTCAGAATTCAATAATTATTATCCATGATATTTTATCAATGATATTATAACTGTATTCATTTTATTGTTATTTATTTTCAACATTCCATGTGTGTTCAAATATTTTCCATTCCATATTGAGTATTCCTTACCCTATTATGATAGTAATTTTATTGATTAAATGGAATGTGTTTTCAGTTATATACATATCCATATTTATTATTAACCATGATATGTTCACATTGACATTATATCTATATTCACTAACTTCTATGTTTATTGGTTTCATGGAATATGTTTCTATTTAATTAACATTCAATATTAATTATTCCTTATCTCGTTATGATAGACATGAAATTGATTAAATAAAATGATTTTATTTTAATTTATATTTCCATATTTATTATTATAAATGGGATTTTATCATTATTATTATATCTGTATGACCATCCTTCCCATTTTAATGATTACATGGAATGTGTTTCTAGTTATTTATAGTTTTATATTTATTATGATTATTTATTCATTATCTTCTTTTAAATTGCATATCCCTTACTTGGAATTTTATCTCACGCTTATATTTTTTGGTTTTTTAAGAACCCATGAATACTAATAAAATTTATATTCAACAATTTTATGGATGTAATAAATTTATTCTAAAAATTATATTTTCTAAATGGTGTTGTCAGATAGAATGCAAGACTTGAGTTTGTATCTAGTTTACCCTGACCAATAATCTATATGGTTCTCGAAGGTACAATAAATTATATATTATAACAATATAAATAAGAAAAAAACATATTCCCGATAATGGGGTATTGAATTTATATAATAAGAATAATATATAAAAAACAATTCTATCAATATATCCAACTATGAGAGGTGGTGATGGAAAACGAATAACATTGGTTTGCGATGTGGTATTCATTCATACACTAGAATTATGATTTCAGAAAATTGATTTAATACATCAAAGAAATACATTATTCAAATAACATAAGGGGATATTAGTATATGAATGATATGTAGGTTATTATATCTGATTTCTATAAAATTAATTGAATAAGTGAATTAATAAGTACAACAAAACTCCCAATTAAGCGTATTAACTCTTATTTAGAAATATTATTTTGTTTTCACCAACATGCATCATAGTTTGGATTTCTCAATAAAAACATTTAAGATGATTAGAGGGTATTAAAAAAAGAACATTGGGTAGCTATTGGATGATAAAAGGTTTTTTGGAAGTGTGAAAAGTTGTGTATACATGTTTTCCTTTTATAAGTGATGTGAGTGACATATTTGTAATTTTTTAAAATAAAATGGGTGTGAAAACATTATACACGTGAAATAAATCCCAATAAAGTATCATTGTATAGTAATTATGATATGTGGTATAAATAAGTCAACAAAATGGGTTTCAGTCATGTTTGGGGTATCTTTATAACTTATTTGTTTTTGATTTATACACTATAAACCCATTTTTACTTAAACCATGGTAAATATGTTTTCTATTTTTTCCTCATAAAAATGAAAAAAAAAATTCATAATAAAAAATTATATAATATAAATTAAAATTTCTTTATATATCCAATATATTTTTTAAAATTCCATTCCCATATGTTTACAAATTAAATTTAATATTAACTTCATTGATGTGATGAGAAACAAATTTTTCAACGAGAAAATCTGAAAATGATTTAAATGATTTTACATAAAAAAATAAATGAAAAAATTAAAATAAGGAAATAAATATTATTATTAGATAATTAGTTGGAGAAATTATTTGAAAAATAAAAATCAATATGATTTTTTCAAAAACAGTAATAGAAATGAAAATTATTACTAAAAACCATTATTTTAACTATTTTTCAAAAAGATTATTCTCTCCAAAAATTCTAAAAAGTCGCTATATGATAATATTTTCCAGATAATTTATAAATGATTATTATTTTATGAAATAAATTAATACAATTTTCAAAAATTCTTTTTTAACTATGTGTGCAAAAGGAAACAAAACTTCTTTTCAGAAAAATATATTTTTTCTGTGTAAAATTTGATCTATTATTATCTATTATCCATAAAATAATAAGATTACTGTTTAAAATGTGATTGAATACAATATATATATATATTTATTTATTTATTTTTAAAAAAACTGAAAAATTATTTTCTAGTTTATTAAAATTGAACACATCTTTGTAAATACAAATATTTTCTCTAAAATGGTTTTCTTTTCTTTTAAAATTATTTTTTTTCTAATTAATGGTTTCTCATATAAATAATTTTATATACATATAAAATATTTATATTTTAATTACAATGTTATTTATATTCATAAAATCCATTAAAGGATCTAGATAATATCTATAATCATTAATAATAATTTTCTAATAGTATTTCATGTTTTTTAGCACTCTATGTTATGTGTAATGCATGATAAAAAATTGGTGTGTGTAACTAAAGCTAAAACCATGGTTTCATGTAATCTACGAAAAAATCGGTGTTATATTTTACATAGGTAAAATAACTATTTCATGTAACAAAATATATTCAAATAATTACATTTATTTTAATTAAAATAATTCCAAAATCAACATGTGGTACATTTTATCCCCATAAATAGCTTTTTTCTTCACAATTTGAACATGTTCTTGGTCTGAAATAAGTTACATTTAGAAATTCAAATTTTGGGAAACCTAATTACAAAATAGGTTAATGAAAATTCATAATGATAATATATAAAGGGATGTGTGATGATCATTTGGAATAACACGTATGAGGTTTCCAAATAGTATAATTTACTTGTGATGTGAAAAAATTGACTTATAAGAGAAATAAACACTAAACCACTAATGGAGGGTGGTAAAGAACATTTTTAAGAGAATTTTAGAGACAAAAAATCCTTAAAAAATGAGGTTCCATAAATTTCAATTATATAATAAAAATTATGGTAATATGACGTCATTTTACTTCCTAATCATTTTCCTAATGTTCAGGAATAATCAAGAGAATATATACTTATATATTCTCATTATTTTTCATAAGAATAATCTCATCTTTTATTTATTATTTCATCAAGTTATACATCTCTCTCTTACTCGACAAAATTATGAGAAATATTTTATTCCATAAGAAATAATAGATCAAATTATCTATAGTATAATTATATGTCAATCTACATTTCTATTGTTATCATCAAACCCAAACTACTTTAGAAAAGCTATCCATAATGTATAATATGTCATATGAAGAAATAATATATTAATATATAAAAAATTATATAGTGGTCAACAAAAAACAATCCATAAATGTTCAGCATTAATAACCTCTCTCATTTTATATAAAATTTTGAAAAAATAAACAATGAATAAAAAATTAACTTAACATTAATCCTCAAATATGGTACAATATCTAATAATTATCTCATAAAAAATTTGTGAAAATATTGGATATAAATTCTTGAGAAATGTGATAATAAACTAAATTACCCTAAATACATAATGAAAGAAAAAATGATTTAAAAAATCAATTATCTCCTCAATCCTAAAATCATAATAATCAATTATATAATATATACCAAGAATGAAAAATGTTGTTAACTCCACCATTTTCTAAAAATCAATAATCAGATTTTAGTATATAAATACTATAAAATTTTCATCATCCAAAATAGACATATATTTATATCAACATCATTATATCAATATGAGGATCATATTATGGGTCATAATTACCATACAAAAGTTTTTTTTTGTGAAATATCACATTTCCATAAAATAACCGTGGTAGGTTATCAATACCTTAAACCCTACTCCAAAAAATCCATAACAACAAACCCAAATATAACAACAATTATATATTTTATTATTTTCAAATTACAATACATAAACACATCAATCAGTTCACATCATTTTTAAAAAATTAAAATTGATTCTTTATAATATTAATTTATATTTAATTACTTACTAATTTGATTCATGGTCTTTCATCATCATTAGTATAAACATTAATCGTACCCCCTATCTATTTTATTCAAGATCATCACCCCTGGGACATTATACCATATATTTACTTAATATGACACCTTTATAACATTCGACCATGTATAGTTCCTTAGGTAAACTACTATTCTAATAAATTTAACTAAATTAACATTCAATTTCCCCTAGTAATCACATACATTGTACACTTATTCTCTACATATAAAACACATAATTATTAATTTGATACATTCCTAGAGTGCAACTTCCCTCATTCTGGACATAAGGGAATCCTAATCTTCAATCCTCCATTGTATACACCCCTAAACCATGAACCACCTATATCCTTATATTCCATGGTGATTCATAGATTTTGTAAAAGTTCATGTTGGTAATAATATGACATTATAATAATTATAAGTAAAAAATATATTTTCCTCCATTCTTCATACCATATAGTTTCTCATAAACAAATTTTCTATCATAATCAGTGTTAATCATCTACTATAAAGTTCATTCTATTTAATAAAACTAAAAATCATAGTGTGGGAAAAAATGATATTAGGAAAGTAAATATTCTTGAAAAATCACTTATATAACGTGTAAATTTTGAAATATTCTTTACAATATAGAAAATATTATGATTATCCAAGTCCATTTAGGATCATTATATAAATCTATCATAATTGTTAAGTTGGATTTTTTGAATATCCAAAGAATATCCCATGGGGGTGAATATCTTATTGTGTAACAATTACCTTTTTCATGCACTATGTGATGATCAAGTCCAACTCAACAACTTTATTCATGAATTATTACCCATAGGTACCTCTGTGTGAGAGACACATAAAATTTTAATATGCAGACACGGATTTAGTTTCATAAAAACCGTGCACGTTAGGTTTTCCTAAAATCGAATACATTTCCATATATATTCTATCATCCGTAGGTATATGCAAAGATATATCGCGAGACATGTACTTATAAATATCCATAGAGATATCACTAATTTTTTCATATCCCATATTCAATTAGTTAATTAATCCATTTAAATCATATAATCTACAGTAGTCTGTAATTATTTATAATGGATTATAACTATTAACTATTTGGGCCCTCCATCGGTAGATAACTAATGGGAGGGGCACAACATTATCCCATGTGATAGCTCGTTCTTTATGAAACCCTATGGTGGAAATCCATAATTTATCACTCACTCACCAAGATATTTCCTGATGATCATTTTCCATACATTTCCTCGGATACCAATGGTAGTGAACTCAACATAACGTATATAAATATTATATCTTTTTAGATGAATATTCAATACATTAAAAAAATAAATTCAATAGTAATATATTAATTTAATGTCCTTAGATACTATATAAGAAATCTTAAATTTTTTTGAAACATATACAACATCTCTTATGAAATACCATATTCTCTATTACAGATCACAAACATACCCCACTGAAAATAATTATTTATAACATGGGATAAGGAAGTACTAGAAAGGGTGACCTTTGATACAAAGAATGTGTAAACATGGGAGATATAGAAGAATAACATCATCATTTGGGTAAGTGAACATGATAATTACATTTGAAATCAATAAGGTTCTTATCAATGATAATAATATTGACTCATGGAATAAATATGTGTAGTACAATGTACATGAATTGAAATAAAATCAAAGTAAATGATCCATGATTGAATAAAATTTGAAAAATACATAGAAATGTTTCATAAACATAGAAAATATTATTTCGTGGATATATACTGAGACAATAATAAAATGTTATGCTTGGTTTAATCACATGTATACATTATTCACGTTTTAGAAAAAACCTCTCATGTACCTGCATGTTTTTTTTCTAGGATAACCTCCCATGTACTGTCTTTCATTGGTTTTTAGGTGACATCATGTGTACCCTCATGGTTCAAGCCATGGTTAACCTCTTTAGTACCCATTGAGTTCATATAACATTGATCATTAACCATGGGATTGGGAAGGGAAATATGTTCCAAACATCACCTAATCCATTCATTTTTGGTAAACATGATCATATAAAATTAATCATATCAAATAAATGAAAATAAATGGGGCTCATAAAACATTTCATCATATAATAACCCATGATAAAGAAATATATTTCACAATCATTTAATCATTTAAACATTACATAACCAATGTGAATGAAAATATCCAAAACATCATTTCATCTTAATGATAAATCTTTCAAGGAATTTATACAAATGGTATCCTGGGATAATATCTATTGTAAATATTATGTAACATCTTTTGATTTTATCATTTATGGTAAATTATTCCTAATTAAATATAAATTGAAAATTTTCCCAAGAAAAATATTCTTTCCACATGAATAAACACCATATAATAATTTAAAATTTTGAAAATCCTTTCCTTTTAAAAAACTAAAAAACATAATATTTAGTTATCAATGAAAATAATGTTCATGATTGAAGGAAATTTGGTTCATGTCGATGATGTTAAAAAAATTCATTTAGCATATTTTGGTGAAACGAAAACGTGAACTGTTTGTAAAATAAAAATAATATTATCTTTAAAAAATATTTTAAAAAGTAAAAATTTGTGAAATTTCCATTAATAAACTATTTTATGAATGTAGAAACATTTTTGAATATTTATAGAAAAAAAAATTTATGGAAAGGATTTTTCATATAAAAAAGTAATTTTTCATAAAAAAATATTCTTTTGAACTCTTCAATAGAAAAAGAGAGTAAAATGATGGTAAAACATGTATTCTCAAGACATAAACATATGAGTATAAATTTTTTGAGTTTATTTATAGGTATATCATATGATTTTATCACTAGAAGAATAGTCATCAAAATTGTGATAAAGGATACAATTGTGAAATATTTCACTGACAACATTGGTATCAATGAATTGTAACCCCGTTGAAGGAATTTATGTATATTAAATATATAATTTAATTTGAATAAATATATTAATGTTATAAAATTTAAAATGGGATTTATATACACCATATAATGGAATTTAGTTTGGTATTATTATATTTCTCCCAAAACTAAAAGAGAGACTAGAAATACCATAGAGATTTATTAGTATATTGAATCATAAGAACCAACAAGGAATTACATAAAATGATAAATTAAGTATCCTTAAATGAAATATATTCACGATATAAAATATTATAGGGTAATTATATCCATAAAATAATATAAATTATTGGTGAATTTCCATATTTCTCCCAAAAATAAAAGAGATACAAGAAATCCCTTAACATATGTCTCATCTTCCTTGATACACACTAGGGACTCCAATTAAATAAATATAAGTTTATTATAAATATATTATAGGTGATTAAAAATAAATATATAATCTCATATATTAATTCCTTATGGAATTTTTTAATCATTTATTTATAATTTCATGTAAAATTCACGTTTTGGGTAATAACTACTAGGTTTTTCTTGAATGTTTTGTTTTATTTTATATTCCTCCTAAATTTATCATTTTATAATAATAAAAATGTAATATGGTATATAAATATTATGTATATTACTTATATATTTATTTATAGTAGTCTATAAATTATATTTACTGAATAACAAATACATTGTACATGGATATTATAGTACATACACATGCATGAATGTTGTTTCCATTTTCATGATAGATCAAGTGATTGAAAGTAAAATAATAAAAGACAATTATATAATAATTTCTATTTTGTATATACCACATATTATAATTACAAAAATTCTTATTACCGTTTATGTAATGATTTAATGAATCACACCACTTCCAGAGGCAGTTTTCTACCATACAGTTTAATATCTTTATGACATTCCCTTGAAATAGAATGTTAGAAGGTACATGTGATATAATGAATCCAAATTCTTAAAATTATCATTAATATCATATATAAATTATTCATTATTCATTTTATCATTTTTTGTGTGATAGTGTTGAAAAACAAATAACAACAGCTCCCGAGGCGGAAGTCTACTATAAACATGAATGGTAATTTTATAACCCATTTGATGGAATAACATTATAATTTTGGTTCATACATTATATTAAAAAATATATGAATATTTTATATACTAATAATATAATATAATCATGTTTTAATAATAATTAATGGAGTTGGATGAAAAAAATGCTTGATTAGGGACATTGCCTCTTCTTCAAACAATTTCTTTTGGTCTGCACCAAACTGTTACAAATGTTATATTTATTACCACAATAAGACTTATATGATTAGGGGTGGAAATATAGGATTTTTTTTGGAAATGTATTGATACAAAAAAAATATTGTCAGAAAAGGTTAAGAGAGGGATGGCCTATAATATGTGACGTGAGTGGCACAATTGTAGTAATTTGAAATAAGAAAAGTGTACATATGATTTCACATTCCACAATACAAAAAAATGGAACATTTTCAATAAATGATTATATAAGGTTGAAATATTTTTATCCAACTGGACTTTTAAATGTTTTAGGCTTTTTTTAACACTTATCATTTTAGTTTTACTACTCATTAAATACATTTTTAACTAAACCAAAAACAACTTTTAGATTTTTTTGTTTAATTATAGTAAAAAATATATATGAAGGTATTGGTTTATATTAAATGTTATTTTCACCAATATTTACTCCATAATGAGAAATTCAATTAAGAAAAATTTTAACTATAAATTTAAAATTAATAACACAAACATGATGAAAAATCGTTTTTCCAAAAAAAACAACTTTTTAAATAGTATTTATAAAAAAATAAAATATTAAAATGATTATCGTCACTTTATTGTATTATAATATATACAAATGAACTAATTTCTTTAATACAATAATAAAAAAAATTAAAAACATAAAATACATGATTGAAATGACTATTAATAACAAAATAGGTATATTTCACTGTTAATTGAAAATTTTATATTCACATATAATTCACATAAATTCACCCAAATATAATTTTAATTTATATTTTGAAAATTTAAAATTATTTCTTCAAATAATATTTCTCTATTTTTAATAAATTATTATTAAAATAAATGTGTAGAAGGTAAAAATTTCTTTCTACATAGATACAGTTTTTAAACAAAAAATTGGATTTAATCTTATCCCTTGTCTATTAAAAATATAAGTTGAAAGTGAGTTTTTTTAAGAAATAATAAATGAAATAAATTCAAATAATTCCATAATAGTTATTGTTTTAATTGATTAAGGTGGAAAACTTTTCATAGATTCAAAAAAAATTAGAAAAATATTTCTTTTATTTTAAATTAATTTTATTTTGAATTATAAATAATTGGACATCAAAGAAATAATTTGGTATATAGGTGTTAAAAATTATTTTCCTAAAGTGTATAATCATATTCATACACTACATTCCAATTGAATGAAATTATATATCATATTATGGAATAATATTTTAATTGTATTTCATTTGTCATTTAATCTTAGAGTTGCACATAATGCAAGATAATGTGAGTTTTTCATAGAAACAATTCATGTAATTTCATGTTAAACAAAATAATATTAGTGTTTCATGTTTCCAAAGCTAAAATATTTTATCCATGTAATAAAAAATAGGATAATGTTTATATAAATTTGAAAAAATTATATAATCTTAGGGTATTTTAATAATATTTAATACATAAAATTTAAAGTGAACATACATAATTATATTAATATTTAGATATAAAAATTTAATAAAATTTTTACATGAAATTTATAAATAATTTTCATTAGGTAGTTATTAATAAAAAAATTATTAGAAAAACAACATGAGTTTAAAGTGTTGTGGTAGAAATTCTATTAGTCTAGTTAATTATAGTTTAATCATAAAGCTTCCATTTTCCATTGTTCATTAACATTTGGTCACTATGATATTTGATATACCAGATCAATTGTGATACATTTCATATAATGTTTATGATATTTATGGGACAAAATATAAATTATTAATTTCAAAGAAATGGAACTCCATCACTCACATAACAATGGTCATGAGCTAGTAGATAAATAGAGATTTAGAAAGATAGAATAATGAAAAACAAAATTTTAATATCATTAAAAAAACAATTCATATTTTTTTAAACAAATTGAAAAATATACTTTCATAGACCTTCCATGAAATAGTGATAATAATGTAAAAAACAAAAAAAACAAATCATGGTAGAAGTGCCTACCATGCCAACAAATAACGCTCTAGTGAATGGAATATATCTATTGAAATATCCACCTCATCATATTAAATAGATAACATTATCTCAACTTATCTCATTACATCCCAGTATATTACTATCAATATATGTCCAATTATAAATCCTACAATAGAATGCTCAGATATTATGAGAGAAAGTAAAATTATTTTAATTTTTATATACCTTGTGTCACTCCCAATAATGAGTTTCTTCAATAATGTAAATTAAATGTTATAATGAGCATCCTAGAAAACTGAGATAAAGTTATTTTAAATATTACCATCATAACCTATTAATTAAATCCATTTCAATAAAGTGATAGAACTGATTTATTGAAATGTACCAATAAATTTACTACTCGTTATAATTTTTTTTATAAATGTATGGAAAATAATCCACCAATTTTAAGTGAATTATTTATATTCATAATGTATATGCCTTTATCAAAACATAATTTTATTGATTTTATGATAAATATTATAATTTCTTAATAGAAATATTTAAAAATTTATAAAATAAAGTGAAATTCATTTTTAAATGAAAATATATAAATTATCTTATAGTAGAATTTTTGGATTTGTAGAAAATATTTATTTTTTTGTTGCTATTGAAAAATATAATATTTTTTAAAACAAGAATTTTTTATTAAGGACTTGTATAATTTTTTTTAAAATTTACATAAATATTCAGTGGTTATATATAATCGACATAGTTAATTATGAACCTTATTTATATTTGAATTTAGTATATGTCCATTATATTAATTTTCAACATTTTATTTAATAAAAATAATCTTCTTTGTGGAATCTTTTAATTGAAATCTATGTATTATAGTTCAATTATTTCTAACCATTAATTTTTAATTTTAATATGATTATTATTATACATTGAGTTAATATAAAATCAAATATTTTTTTATGAAAAAAAACTTCATAAAAGCCTTATTTGTTATCGCATCTGTTGGATTTGTTTTAAATTTAAAATTTTCAACATTTATAAAAATTATTTTTAAAATTAAAATATTTTCTTAAAAAATAAAAAAATTATTTTAGGGTTTTTTTGATAATTTTTTGAGAACATTAATTTTTTTTGAATAGTGAATAATAATAAATTTAAACTGAAATCTGTCTTTTCATTTAAATTATTTATAATGATAAAAAATAGTTTTAATTGAAATTATAGTATTAGAAGTTCATTTATATTTATCTTAGTATATTTCTATCAGTTTCATGATTTATTTCGATATAGTAATACATTCATATTTTTTTCATTTTTCATTGAAAATCAACTTTCTTATTGAATTAGTTGAATTAATTTTAGATAAATTCATCTCTATAATTTGAATGGAATTGGAAAAAACGGTATCCATATTTTGAATTGGAATTATTTATCTTATCTAATAATGTTTAATTAATTTGTTTTTTAAAATAAATATTAAAAATTGAAAATATTATGTACAGTAGTTATGGTAAATGTTGGTTTACCTGGTGTTATAATGAGAAGATTAGAGTTAAAATGACCTAATAGAATTTTAAAAATAATCTTCCTAGATTAATTTAGTGTTTATAATTTTTAAGGCTAGTTTGTAACCCATTTTTAATTTTTGTTTCAATATAAAAATATAGGTACACCATTACTTTTCAAAAAATTGTGGTTATTCCACACACCTCACTTATAAAATCCCACCCTCTTCCCTTCAATTTATATAGTAATTTGCATGTTTATCCCACAATACCTGATAAAATCACATCACAAATTAACTAATCTCATTTTAGATGTCCTATTTTTGTCATAAAGACAGACTAAGAAAGTTTTTTTCAAACCATAGGTGGCTATATGAAACAGATGTAATGTTCTTCCATAAACATTATTATATTATTTATCCATCCACATTCTATTTTTATGATTAAAAATTTATTACGTAATATCCTTATTATATTCAATATAATAATATTTTTATATTTCATGTAATTACCTAAATATTATCTCCACTACCATCAAATGGTTTACGAATTCATTATTCATGTGTTCGGCAGACTACCACCTCCCTTTCTGGTGTCATTAATTCTTGAATTACATCCCATATCTGTGGGTATGATGATGGATATATATTATATAGATGTTATTTATTGAATAATTATTCATATGGTTTAAATATAATATATATACCCATTTTCTCTCCATTCCGTATTGAATATGACAATGTTGTTCACATGTATGATGGACTACCACCATGTGATGCAATGTGATTCATTTTAAACAATTATTTACATGGAAGATATTATGGATAATAATAATAAATATATTATATACATGAAATTATAATTATATTCATTAAACATTTACAATTCTTAAAATATTATATGTCATTTTGTTTCTTACTTTTTCACTCATAGAATGATGACAACGTCATTCGTGTACGTGTGGATAACTGCCTTCAAGAAGTGATTTAACCCTCTATTCATCACCAAATCACACATATAAAAGGTTTATGTTTCAAAAAATATATTATATGTAATATTTTTATACATATTGACAGATAATATTTTACATTTTTTTATATAATGATCATTTAATATGGAATGAGTACTCAGGTGTACGTACAACATATTATCTCTCTAAATGTAACGTACTTCATTTATCAAAACTATATATCAGTATTGGGGTTAATTGAATAATTGATATATAAAAATTATAATTATTTACTGGTTATTAATATGGGGATAATTAAATCATCATCAAACTAAGAGAATCATAAAAAATTTAAAATTATATATTAAAAACAATTCATTTATTAATCAAAACGATTCTTTAATAGGAAATTTTTAATATTTGGGTAATAAAAAAACACACATAAATCCTAAATGTTATTATATATATATATAATTATGATTCAATTATTTATTTTCAATTAATGTATATTCATTATATAGGAGGTTCTAATATATATAAATGATACTGAGACATATGGTAATTGATTTTTTCTCTATTTTATTTTCATTAAGACAATTAGAACATTAACCATATGTTTAATTTTTTTATATATAAGAAAACTAATAATATAATTAATTATAATTATATATAATAATATTTTGTGTCACATATTCTTTTTATGATCTTAATTTCACATGCTTTATCATTAAAATGTTACCAAATCACTAAGCTTTTTTTTTCTCAATATGCTTTCTTTAAGATATATGACTATGTCATAAACAAATATTATAGTACAAGGTGTATTTTGAGCCCCATTAACATGAAGTATTATTAATTTATTTATTATATTTATATTTTATTATTAATTTTATAATATTATTTAATGTTTCTTCTGCTTCAATGTTACAAAATTGAAATGATTTTAAGTCACAATCCCATCATTGATCGGGTTTTTTTAGGATTATGCTTCAAATATTATAATTTATGATTCATCTCTCAAGAAAATAAATAATTTTATTATCCTATTTTAATTTCTTAATAAATAAATTTTCCATTCATTATCCATTGTTAATGTACTCAATATTTAAAAATGACATTTTTTAGAAAAAATCACCCTCTCAGCCGAAATCCTTATTTATTAAATAAAATATGTTTTATAAAAAATTAACATTTTGTATTTAATAATCTTAAAATTAATTATGGATGAAAAAAATATTTTGAATTTCATCTTGATGTCACATTTCTAACAATTCTCATTTATCCTTTACCCAAAAATATGAAAATATTCATTTTTTAACATGCTTTTTATGAATTGTATTGTCCACAATCATTATTGATCAATAATTTCATGAATCCCTTAAATATTTAATAATCCTATTTTGTAGAATTTTTTCCCTTAATCAATGGGATTTTTTATTTTATATAAATAATTTAAAAGTAATTTTTTTTACAAAATCTATTATTTTATAATATTTTTTTCTAAAGAGAAAAGGGTAATTTTTAAATAAATTATTGAAAATAATTTTAATGAATACATTATCATTTTTATATGTATTTTTTATGAATATTAGTTTCAAAAATAATTATTCTATAAAAGTTAATTTTCAATGAAAATTTCACTTTTTCATGAAACCTTTAATGTGATTTGTCTTCCAAAATAATTTTCCATATAATATGAAATCCCTTGATATAACATATTAATTACTAGTGATATGAAACATGGATAAAAGATTTATTCTTTTTATGAATGTATGATTATAAAAATATTTAAGTGAAAATAATTTATCTTCCATATGTTATACCGTGAATTAATGCTTATGAAACACATTAATTTCCCACTGGTTATTAGTTTATGGGATTATGAAATGATTATGAAACCAATCTTATTATATGATGTAATGCTTTTGAAACACATTTAATGGGTTATGATATAATGTATGTTTTATAATAATGTGAATATATATATATATATGGTTTTCATTATGAGATAAGAGGGACATATATCTCCCCCAAATGAATTGGATAATGATTTATATCTCATTACATAAATAAGACTAGAATAGGAAGTGGACACATATCAGTAATTGAATTTTTCTACTTCAATTGTATTGGGATTAAACCATGTCAGATATGATAGATTTGGGAGTGAACCAATTAAAAAATAATATCCTTGGCACTGAACCTTGATTACTATGGAAATTATTTTTTATGATAATGTATAGGCTATAAATATATGTCTTATTCCAATGTTATTTAATCATAGATCATTTTATTTTATTCCATTTTGATTATTATCTTATGAACCACTAATCATTATTCCGTGACATAATATTATGTTCATTTATATATAGGTAATGGTTTTTCAAAAGATATTCTCAGGTTATCATGTCTTATTATAAATTTTATGCTTTCATATGACTATTGATTTCCCTCAATGAGAATCTTAGTTCGACCTTTCATATCATAACATTCCTCATGTTTGAGGAATTTTTTTGTGTTGGATATGTATTTATGATTACTAAAATAGAATATTTTAATGGGGGACACTAAAGATCTTTTGTGAATTATTAATATTACTTTCCAAGTCTCCCAAGGAACTATAATATTCCATTCCTCAAGAATTGTTTTGGGTAATATAATTATTATTTTTCACAAACTATTTATTATCCATGTATGAAAAATTTGTTTTTATATTTTTGGTAGCATATAAAAGGATATTTAATCATTATGAAATTATTAGAAGAAAAAATTAGTTATATAGCATGGAAAATTACTAAGGATAATTCTTAACATGTCTCTAAGGATAGGTTTATCGATTAGTCAATGTATAGGAAAATTTCCTATAATTTCTTAATGATATTGAAATTGATTTCTAAGATATAATATCCCTAAAATCATACTATAATTAGATATTTCTCTAGAACTATTGTACCTATTAGTAAAATATATTAAAATGGTACACTAACCTGGACTCAATCATGAGGTGGTTCATGGAAACATGCACTCTGGAAATCCTAGCTTGACAATCTAGTTGTTTATTCTATTGATATTCAAAAACCCATTATGACCTGACATAAATGAATTTACTAGATGATAACTATGATTGTCTTTGGAAAAAACTAAGGTGTCATATATTAAAATGTAGGTTTAATTATTTAGATTTACGATATTTGGTTTTTATTATTATTTGGCTTCCTATTATTATTTTTATTTCTCACGTTACCATTTTTGTCACTATTCAACTAGATAACCTGAATGAACTTGGTTAAGATTGAATGTGACAGATAATTTTCTAATGACAATCTAATGTATTTATGAATGTACTGATTTTTTTTTGATTATTTCTAACTGGTTATCCTGGTACATTATAAACAATGTAAACTATAACCAGCTCATGGAATCACCAATGAATACAATTATATAGTTCTCTAAGAGTTTTGGGAGTGGAAACCATGGAGTAATGAAGAATTAAATTTCTAGTATGTTGTGAATAAGGAATTAATCAGTAATTTGAATGAATTTGAGGGGTGAGAAGATGTTTTGGGTGTGGAATTTAGGACATAGAGAAAGTAACTGCAAAATAAAAATGAGAATTTCAATTATTTCAAAGGATGAGAATAATTGGCTCCCTAAGGTATCATTGACTATTGAATGTTTAAAATGTGGAATGTAATGGAACTAGGAAAATATATTTTATAAGGGGAAAGCATGTGAATAGAATCATCAGTGTTTTATGAGTAATGGTTATAATTATATTAATGAAGAGACTAAAAATAATATATAAAGAGAAATAGGAAATAAGGTATAAGATGATGAATAGTTGTTAGCAGCTTCAAAATGAGGTTTTAAATTGATGATTTTTTTCATTTTAATTGTATGAGTATATTATATAAATATATAAAGATTGTTTATAATAAGTTTTTCATTATAGATATGGATTAATTTGTTGAATATTACTAATGAACTATAAATTTGATTTAACAATAAGGAAATATTTTAGGGAAAACAAATGATTATGGGAAGATAAAAAATAATATGTCCCAATGGTATAGAAAATGGAATTTAAATTTGAAAAAGATATGATTTATATGGTAAAATAAAACTAGATAATATTAATAACCTTATAAATGATAAATTATTTTTTGGAAATGTAGTTTATGTTATCATTGATGGAGTTTAAGACAATTTTTTTATGTATGAAATATGTTCAACAATCAATGTTTTTTCTCAAACAATGAGGGATCATGAAGGTATTCGTTTATGTTTTATGGTTTTATCATTGTTATCATTATTCTTGAGGATATATTACCAATATATTAAAATATTTTTCATATTCCCACTATGTTATGCCTATTTATATTTAAAGGATTAATGTTAAACTTATATTTGAAAATTTATTTTCCATATTAATTTATTTTTATTTATTTAAGGGTTAAATATTAATCCATTTATGAAATGGTATATATTTATATTTGGTTCATGTTTTTTAGACTAATGTATTAATTAACCATATAAAAAATTATCCATATTAGATAAAAAATATTAACCATTTGTTATAAATATAGATATAAGGATTGTAATATAATTCAATTATGATTATTTTTATACATTAGTACTACTAGAAAATAAAAAATTCATCTTCATTTCGTGGAATAAAAGATGATGTGGGAATTTTTAAAGGAACAACAAATGGGTGAGATTTTAATTATTAAATGTAGTTAATCTAATAAATTATATGATATAATTAGATTAAATATTATACTATTACCATGAATTTTGATGATATAAATTAAATTTTCGCACCAATTATTATATGGTATCATGGTTTTGAACCTTCTTTGGATCACCTAATTTTTAGTAATCAATTATATCTATCAATTTCAATAAATATTTATTTTTTTCTATATTGTAAAATTCATAAATTTGAACTTCAATTTTCCGATGTGGAATCGTAGACATAATTTACATTAGGTATCCATTATATATCAAATTTTCACTTCATATGTTATTTTTTATTACTCATTTAAACAATGTGGGTTTCTTTGATAAAATATTCCATTAACAAACAATCAATGACTGAAATGGATTTTTAAGGTGAAATTCATTTTATGAATGCTATAATTTAACATCCTGATATTTCTTGAATTTTTTTTTGAAATTATTTAGAATTTTTAGATATCATCTATTACTAACAATAAAAAATTTCTTCAATAGCATTCATGACAAGATAGACAGAGCTTTAGTGAACTATTGAATAATATGATTTTAAATATCATCATTAGAACCACGATGTTAAATTTGGATGTATGAATAGTATTAAATAAATTTTGATGTATATATATATATATTTATTTATTTATTTTCTACGCAATATAATTTTAATTATCTACTCGGAGTAAATAATCTATTTCTTTTGTAAAATAATTGTTTACAAAAAAAATATTTTTTATTGAAAAAATATTTTCATTTCAATTTATAAGAAAAAAATATTGAAATAATAAATATTTTATAAAATATAATTGATATAATGTACATAATTTTTTATATCATTATACCAAAATTAACTTATTATAAAAATTTTAATATTTTTTGAAATAATTGATTTTTCAACGAATTGAGAAAAATACCATCTTTTGTAAAACTATAATTTATTTTGATATATTATGTAGTTATTTTTTAAAGTATTATATGATTTATTTATATATTTTCAATACAATTATTTACTTATGAATCAACGTTATATTTATTTTTATTATTACACTACATTTTTGTTATTAATATATTTTCTATAAATGGTTTTACATTATATAATGTTTCCCCATTTTAATTATTTAATAAAATCTAAAAATTTTAATGTTTAAAATGAAATATATATGTTATATATCAGAATTTATTATTTTTTATTAATATAATTATTATTATATTATGTAGACATAATAGAAAATAATGTTTTCAGGAAACAAAAAAACCAATCCTCGAAAACCCACTTCTTTCTCACCTCTATAGGTTTACTTTTAAATTAAAATCTTCTAATATTATATAATTTAATTTTAAAATTAATTTAAAATTTTTAAATCATAAAATGAAAAAAATGATAGGAATTTTTTTGATAATATTATGAAAATATAATTATTTTATGAATATTGAAAATTGATGATTTCTAATTGAAAAGTACCGCTTTATTTGAATTACATATAATGTTAAATTGTATTTAAAATTGTTTTATATGTAACATTAGTTAATTAATTAAAATATTAATAAAATTTATTTTATTTTAATATATTTTATATTGAAATTAGATATAAAAACATTGTATAATTATGAAAACATTCTCTTTAAGATTCTAATTTCGTAACATATCAAAGCGAATGTTTATAAATTAAAATATTTTACTCATATTAAGGGAATATAGAAAAATTTAATTAAAAATTTAATAATAATTATTTATATTATCTAATATATTCATATTTTTTTTACCATAATGATTTTTAAAAATATTAAAATTTATCTTTCACGGTAATGGTAAAAATAGGATTACTATATGTTCAAAAAAACTATTAAGGTTAGAATTACCAAAAACATGTATAAAATCAATTTCAGTTTAATATTTTTACCCTATCATTTCTAATTCATTAGAAAAATTCCATTTTTAACCTTTTCTAATGCAAATAATATTCATATGTCAATTAATTTTCAAAAAAGTAAAATGTGCCACTCACCTCATTTTTAAAAGTCTGTCACCTATCATATAATATTCATAAAAAAACTTTTTATTTTTTTCAAATACATGACAGAGTCAATTAAACAATATAGTACACTATTTCTAGATGCATTATATTTAAAATAAATCTATCATAGGAAATATTTTTGTGCAAAATAACATTGTTACTCGAATAATAGGAAACATTCTTTAATGAGGATTTTAATATTATTTATCCCAAAAACTATTACAATTATTACTAAACGAGATGTGATAATAACATTTATATTTTCCATAGAACTATTTTTTTTTATTTTAAGGTAATGAATTACACCTAATACACTTCCATAAAATTGGTCAAGAATCAATATTCCATGTCTACAACAGACTACCGACTCACGAACTGATGTAATTAATTTTTCAATTACCACCTCTTTTGGGTGGTATGATGATCGATCTAATGTCTATATATAATTTTTATAAAATAATTACACATAAGTATAAATGACATAAAATATACCTTTTTAAATTTCCATTCCATATGAAATACGATAACATAATTTGTGTGTACGGTGGAAAACATCCTCAAAAAGTGATCAGATTCATTTTTACTAACTATTTAAAATGAAGATAATAAGGATAAATTTAATAAATATATTTGAAATTCATGAAATTATTATGAAGTTAATTAAATATCTATCATTCTGAAATTATAATATATCATATTATATCGTACATTTTTAGTCAATATATGTTGATAACGTCACACTAGAACATATCGACAACCTCCAACACAAAGCAATAAGACTCTCTTTTTATCACCACACTACATGGATGATATGTATATTAATAGAAGTAAAATTGTTTTTATGATATTTTTATCATTATGGAATTATAATATATCACATACCTTGATTCCATAGTGATTATTGAAAAATAGAAAGTCTCTCCACGTGTAAGTACAATGTATCATTTCCATGATCGTAACATACATAAGTTCTAAAAAGCATCGGTAATGATTGGTGTTAAGTGTAAAAATTTTGTATAAATATGATGAAAAATTTTGATTTTATTTTAAAAATAGTGGTATCATGAAAAATTTAAGACTACCTGAAATATTATATTAAAATATGTATGAATAAAAAGCTGTTATTATCGAAAAGTTAATATAACATTGAATTATTAATAAATAGGTAATAAAAGGAAATAAATATATCATAAATCTTATTATATATATAGTAATGGGGTTTTAAAAAATATTTATCAATCTAATATATATTATATAATATTTTTTAATGTTTTTAAGGGAAGGTGAGCCTTATGGTAAGGGATTTCTTTCTCGCTCTTATTTTCATTCAGAGACATTCCATATTCACCACATTATTATTTTAAATGTGGTGTATAGAAAACATGAATGTATTTTTTGATGATTATAATCAAATTAATTGGTATTTACATAAAAATTTGTGGATTTATCTTAATTGGTGTTTATAGTACAAAACATACCAAATAGGTATGGTATTGTTTTATCAATGTTCCTTCTCTAAGACATATTATTATATTATGCGCCTATCATATCATATTATGTGTATATAGAGACTATTTTCCACATGAAATAATTACTTAATTTATAATAATGGTATTAAAGGTTTTATTTAATGACTCGCCTTCACAAGGAATAAATTTAAAATATACCAATATATAAAAGATTTTATGGTATAATCTCATAATTTATCATGATTCTTTATGATTATTTTTTTGGATATATAATATTATGATCTATATCTCAAGATGTTCTTTATATTTCATATCTTATGGTTATGTCATGAGAATAAATTTTATCTATTTATTGTGTATTCTTCTTTTATTCAACAATCCAATAATTGTTTTATTTTCAGAAACTATCTTTCTAGTGAAAAAAAATTCATCCAAAACATATATTCCTTTTAATGTTATGAAATTTTTAAAAAAAATTATTCAAATTATTTATTTAGTTTATTTTTATCCAAGTTTTTTCATTAAAAATAAATTATGAATGTAATATTATTTTCATTTTCCAAACAATTCAGTATTGGTTAGTAGTATAAATGTAAAAATAAACTTTGTTCTTTTAATATGCATGATATGTATAAAATTTCACACTATCAGAAATAGTCAATGATTTCATGCGTACCATAAATTTATTACATGTACAATTTTAAGACATTTGTTTTGTTAATATTTAGGAAAAATATAATGATTTTAAATAAATGATTTCAAAATTAAAAGGATTTTTAATTTGGATTGTTAAAAAGTTTTCTATTCATATATAAAAGGATATTTTTATCCTGAAATGTTTTCAATAATTTGTGTAGATTTATTTACATGTTTTAATGTCTATTTCCAACTAAAAGGATTTCTAAAATGTTATATGTTTTATAAATTTATTTTCAATGAAATGTTATCTAGATAATGAAAATATCCATTCTATTCCTATATCAAAATACTTTTCAATATAAAACGACCTCTATTGATATAAATAACTCTTTTACTGGGACTATGAATTATGGAAACCCTTCAATTTCATTCAATTAATAGTTTATTATGACAAGAATTTTATGATACCCATTTCTCTTGAATGGATTATCCAACAAAAAATATTATGAAACCTGTTTTTTTATGTGTTATGGTCAATTAATATGGGTAAATGATTAGGAAATTTACCTATTTTTATAGGTTATGACATGATGATAATTCCATGAACATATGGAACACATAAATATCGTTTTCATTTTGATATGGGTGGTACCTTTATCACTTTGTAATACAATGGGTAAAGATTTATATCTCATGAGATATATTAGACTAGAATGGGGAGTGAAACCAATTTAGTAAGGGAATTTTCCCACTATTAGGGACTTTTGAGTTTACCGAGTACACCATTATACTTTATCATGTGAACACCTTCAACTATAAGATCCTTAACTAACATGGATTGGATTTTATATTCCTATGTGGATGCCAAAAATATATATCATTTTCCAATTTATTTCATTAATGATTCATGTCCATTGATTATATTAAGATTAATGTATTATGAGCTACGATTAATATTCCAAAAATAAATATTACTATCATTAATATACAGGTAATGGTTTTCATTTGTTATGATAATGATATAAAACCCATATTTCTATAGTATTCTTACATATCTCCCATGTTTAACCTTATTGATCATCTGAGGTTACCCTTTCATAAGATTCATTTCCCCAATTTATGATGATTTGTTTTATGTAGGATATGATTTTGAACACTACTAAATGAGTTGATATTTATGGGATAAATTGACTATAATTCATAAATTAGGAAGACTTTGTTCGACATATCCAAATGCACTAAACAATTATTGTCCAAAAGAATTTTTTGTAATGAAATTGTTATTCATTTAAAAAGTTGTAATATCCAGGTATGATTATCTTTCATTTCTATAAAAACTCCTCAATGATATTCATTATGACAACCTGGCCCAACATGGCCCAACAATGATGTTATATACTAAGAGTGAAACTACATTCTTTATTTTGATAGTTTGAGGGTTGTAGACTATTTTTTAATAGACATATGACACCCCTAGGAGGACTTCTGCAAATTTATCTGAATACATACACATATCACAATAGACAGGTAAAATGAAGATTGGAAATAAAAACATTCTATAATATAATTAATAACATCTAATACCATATCAAAAAATGGGAAATATTACCAAAATAAAAAATGGGAGAGATCGATACCCACAAAAACTACAAAAGAACCAAACCTAATAAAGAAAGGGGACTACTACTAAACTATAAAATTTAGATATTTCTCTAGATAGTCAAGCCCAAATAAGATCCACCAGCTCTTAGTCCACCAAGGACTATATCAAAAAATATGTCATCTATATATGACATGACAAATGTGTGAATATCATTTGTTTGGATGAGTGTAACCATACTCTGTAGGAGACAATGAAATAAAAAAACATAATCATATTTAATGGAAGAATTTATAATCATAATAAAAATTGATACTATATATAAGATAATACGTGATATATACAAAGATAAATTTATTTCACAAGGTGAGAAAATTCCTCAAATTATCTCTTGAGAATTTTCTATGGATTTATGTAAACAATCACCCAAGAGAATACAATTTATGTGTATTTTTAATGCTGATGGAAATCATCGAACGATTCATACTCATTGAGCCTTTTAATTATGATGTACAAAATGAAACTCATTAGATATTATCATAGTAGTATGGGGTCATACAAACATCAAATGTGGTATATCAGGGCAAATATAAAATTCACATCATCAAAGGATATCTAACCTCTTGTTGGATTGTTATGGGATACCAAACCCAAAATAGGGATAAAAGGAAAAGATTTTCCCACTATTGGCCACATGGAGGGTTAAATGATTCTATTTTTAATTATCCCATAGTAGTTCAATCATATCATATTCTCAAGATGAGATATAACACTATACACTCTTGGGGACTTACCAAGGGAATGTACTCACTTTGAAATGATTTTATAAAATAGAAATTAGTCTTCTTAGAATCCAGCCAAGGATGAATATGGTATATATAATAATCACAAGATTGGAGGATGTTTTCTCATCATTATTGGGTAACTGTATCAAGGTACAGTATATGTCATATTTTTTCATTAAAATTACACAAATTATTGGTTGGTTTCTACATGAAACTCTAGACATTTCAATCAAATCATCAAAACCTGATATATTTTCCCCTTCCACCAATATCTATACATAAAATGACTATGGGTTATTTGGATCATTCCAAATTCATCGTCACGGTTACCTTCGAATAAAATATCCCCATGTTCTGGATTGAAAACCACCCATCACTTGTAACATCATATGATTACAATTATCACTATCATGACTCCTTGATGTCTTCAATCCAGATATCCAGCCCACATAAAAAACAAAGAAAAATTAAATAAAAGGCACATAGAAATGTGTTATGTATTATAATTGACTGACTGTCCAAAAAAAATTATTATGATGAATTTATAATGAAGGAAAAATTTAAATAATAAAAGGGGATCATTATATATGGTCATGTTCATTTTTACCTTATTGATATATTTTTATGATAATTTTGGATAAATGATAAATAAAATTCATAATTAATAAATAAAATATAAAATTAATAATTTTATGAAGAGAATTAAATTGAATGAATAATTATAATAATTATCCCGGACTAAATTTTAAATGGATTAATTATTTTTCTTCCACAATAATCATGAATGGGGAATTAAACTATGAAAATAATCATTGTACCCTATATTGTATTGATTATAGGAATAAAATCCATTCAATAGAGATTAAAAAGAATAACATGATATAATCAAATATAGCAAAATGGATCCTCAAATACAACCATTTTCAATCATCAAGAAGAATACTAAGTAGTCAAATAACTGATTTATTGGAATTTAAAAATATAGAGAGTCATACAATTCACAATATTCTATTCTATTAGTCTTTTGGAAATATTTTGGATCATGGAATCCTCATGAATGTAGGTATGAATTTATTAATAATGCAGTGAAATTATTAAAATCACTTTAATGATCCCACACTGATAGAATAGATATTTTCCCTCTATTGACATCCACGATATATGGGAGAATAATATAATTTTATCCAAATATAAACCATCAAAAATTCAAATATTTTACCCAATATTACATATCCTCAGTCAGGGTATTCTCGAATAAATCACCCTATAATGGACATCCCTAGAGTGTGTTTCCAAATATCATGTCAATTTACCTTGCCATAGACTCCAAAATGGGAATAGTTATGTTCCCTATGTTAGGTACTAGGTCTCTATCTCCAAAAATATACTACCATTCATAGGATTATTTCTTGTCATTTACCCTATCATGTTTTTGATATAATGAGTATAGGGATTTTCATTGATTTCATAACAACCATGGTGTTCCAATTCTTTTACAAAAAGTTAAAAAACAATACTTCTATCTTCCAATAACTATCATAGGGTCCGAGAAACAACATCAACATTATTCCATAATTAGAAAATATCATTTAAAATACTTTTATGTATAAAAAACAGTTGTAAAATTATCCCATAGGTAAATAATTTTTCATGATATAAAAAAAATAACAATGTAGGTGTAGGTAATATCCCCCCTTATTTTTCTTCAAATCAATTATCTATCTTTTATGATCGTATCTTTACCATTAAATATAACCAATGGAAATACATAACCACTAAATGTATTCATATACCAATCCATGATCAACAATAACATCTCCGAGAAGGTATACCCATCCCCACAATTCAAACTATTTTAAAAAACATGTCAAACATCATCCATGTTTCCCCTCGTCTATAATGATTGAATCATTCCATGCACATGGTATAACTATAGTGGGAAGTTCAATTGGTATTCCACCATACTAATAGTATACTATATTTAGAAATGGAAAATAATCCCTGAAGAGATATTGTCACATTGACCAAGTATCCATATTCTTCACTAATGTGATGATTTAAAAAATATGTGGTCTCCATCATTTTATACTAAATTAATAATTCATAAATCCACATAGTACTTCTTATTTAATTAGTTTGTCTCCATATACACTAGTATGGAATGATCCTTCTTTATATACCCATGTATAAACATGAGGACAATATTTTCTATCCCAATTATACACATGCAACACAATAGTGACATTAAATTTCTTATATACAAGACCTTAAATAATTATATGAAAATGGTTTAAAATTTTATATTATTGTACAATAAATCCTTTATGTTTATGACATCATCCCAACTACAACCAAAATCAAAAAATCATGCCTGCATAATTTCTTCTCAGACATGAATTTATTTCTTATTGTGACCATCTATTTGGGGGGGGGGGGTGTGACATATTTTTCAACAAAAACTGATTATGGAAATCCAATTATAACCCTCTCCACAATCATGACACTAATCATTCACCAATATCTAAATAAATAATTTATTTTAATACATTAATATGGATTACTTCATTCACATTTAGGAATCCCAAAATCCCAACAATACTCTACTCCTTAAATGGATAAAAAGTTGAATGAAATGAAAATTACTTCTATGATCACCTAGATAGTGTCAAAATTTATATTTTATTTAATAATTAAAATCACAAAATAAATTGAGTCTATATCCCACTTCCACTATATCACCTCAAGAGGCTGGGTAAAACACAGTAGTACTGAAGGGTTATATATGACTAGCTTTAAACTAAAGCATCGAGTGAAAAACAAAAAAGAACTATCTTACATAGTACGAATAAAAACATATTCCAAATCTCTAGATACACCTTATAATTATTGGATATACCACTTATGGTCTTGTGTTGAACACTCTTACCACTACTTCCTACAAAATTATTTGTACTAATATCCATCCTTGGATAGAGAATACGTTATCCCTCCAATCATAAAATTCATTATGGGTGTTTCTTGGGAATATATGATCATAAATGATGTTTGAATTTATCTCCACAAACAACAATTATATTATTCAGAGAAGAATCAGTGGTGTGAAAGCCATATATTGGTGGTATGATATTCCTACATTAACGATATTGGTAAACATTAAAGAGTAAAACAATTCTATTCCTGTTTTCTATAACTTGCAGAATAATTTTAGGCTAATATTTATTCCACCATGTTCAAATTCCCAATAGTATAGATTATTTCAAAATCATAGTCATGTAATAATATTATACATCACCTCTACCTCGTGTAAATGTAATTATACACCAAGATATACGAAATACACATATAGTACAAATAATTAAATTAACCACTATCTATTAAGATAAAAACTCCATTTTTCATGTGAAAACTATTACCTGAACCTCAAGATCATGGGTTTCATATTTATTATCATTTTTTCAGCTATAATGACCTATAACAGACAACTACTTACTTATTCTTGAAAACACATCCAATAATAGGTCCATAGGCATTATATATATGACATCCCACACTTTTGATAAAGAGATAATACCTCTTAATGATTATTTATTCATTAAATAATAGAATGATTCATTAAATATTTAGTTTTTTATAGTATATTTTGATTCTTGAACACATAAAAAATCAATTTCATAAGGGAACTACATCATCTCCCACTATGATCTTTAAAACAATGACACATATTGAAAATATTATTAATAATACATTTCCTCATAACCAGTGTATTAGATCGATAATAAAGGGTGTTCTACGATTATATATAATGGTAATGATTGGAGATATCCGTTATCACATATCCATAATACACGTGTAAGGGTATGAGAACATGAGAATGAAAATTATAAAAAAACCTGCATATCAAAGAATAGAATCATGGGCCATGGTATAAATATTTGGTGATTCATAAGACCTGAATCATATAAGAATAAAATATCATAATCCGTGAAATCATAAAATTAGAAAAAATTAATTAATTTTACTACAAACACAAGAATGAAAAATAATTTCACAGTTTTTCAGGGTTATTTTTTAATGATATCATTGTGTAATAAGATCAAACACCAAACCATAAAATTGACCAATGTTTTCTAAAAATACTATTATAGTGGGAAGTCTCACTTTTTGAAATTGGTTTACTCTAAATTCCTATCCTTTTCATCATTTTATTTGTCAATATTTACCTAGTGAATTTTATAGAGATATAGGTACCATCATCATGTAATGTAAATAACACATATGTATTTCTCAAGATCATAAACCAACCATCATAACAAAACAAGTGAAAAATTGCTTTTATAAACCTTTTAACCTAGCACCACCCATTTAAAAGAAATGGGTTTCATAATTATTTCAACAATTAAAAAAATAATGGCCTTTGGAAAAGAACATGTTTCATATACATCATTTAATAATAATAATAATAATAATAAAAGGTATAGATAAAAAATAAATACAGTATAATCGAATTATATCCCTAGTAATGTATAAGTAACACCTTAAAATGACATTCTATATGTAAAAAGATTTAAAATATCTCCTGGAACATTTATTGAGAACAATATCAATTTCACTATCAAGTCACATGTTTAAAATCTAATAATTTCCAATATTTAAGTGAACCCAGATTAATTTCAAAGAACCATAGAAACATGAAATAGAATCTTTATAAACATTAGTGGCCATGAAAGAGGAAAATTTTGATGATATAGTACACAATAAAATTAATATTCTGTTAATATTTTCAAAAAATTATTTTAAGACAAATGTTCAGTATTTGATATCAAAATTCTGTTAAAACCCAATTTTTTATAAAAAACATGATTAAAATTTATCTAATCATTTATTGGATATAATAGAAAATATTATTAAACAAATTAGAATATATTAACAAGGATTAAAAAGGGGTTTTTTAAAAATATGGAGATAATGTATATTTTTTATAAAATCATTATATCAACCTATGTTTTTCTTAAAAATTGTAAATGTAATAGAAAACCTGTATTATATATAAATAACAAGATTATTATAAAATTAATTAGTTATATGAATGATACATCCTATGTTTTCAACAACAAAAACATAATCGTAAATGATCATGATAAGTAATAATATTATAATGAAAATCCTTTACAACATTGGAAAATTTTGAATCATTAGCCACATGAAATTGAAAAAGTTATATTGATATGAATATAAAGTATTCATTTTAACATTAATTATATAATTCATAAATGTAAATTATACACAATATATACATATATATAATGAGTGTTGAAAACTACAAATGACTCCCCAAATAAGAGAGTGAATAAAAATCACTTACCTCTAGTCTCAAAAAAATATCATACACCTTCAAAACCAAAAAATAATAAAAATATGTTTATAATAAATATATTTTAGAACCTAATTCATATAAATCATCCCATATATGTCATACTTAATAACATTTACCACCATTTTATCAATAACTAATTATTAATGTCATTGTATCGACTGAAAACTCGTTCATTTTCAAGTATATTTTGTTTCATTTATTTTATTGTTTTATCATTTATTACAGTTTTAATATCTATCAAATGATATTAATGATAAAATTTTAATAAAAAATTATTAGTTACATATTTATATTAATCCATTATTCATTGAAATAATTAAATGAATCATACTCTTCATAAAGACTCTAGGTTGTACATACTCATCAATACTATTTTCAATTTTCAATGGATGGTATAAAAGAATGTTTAATATTATTTTGCCTTTGTAGAATAATTTTTTTACTAAATCTATGTTATATATCATTAAAATATTTAACTACTACCATAAATTTAAAAAAAATTAATATGAATCACATAACTTCATGTAAAGAATTGTATACATGTATAGGTGATGGGAAATGAATACACTATTTTGTTTGGGCATAGTCCCCCGTAGACAAGAGACACAACTTTGATTCCCATTTGATGGAAGAGGAGATGGATATTATTTATTAAAATAACAAATAATAATATAATTATATAGTATATAGTGATGATGATATATCCGATTTTTTAAATTGGACCTTTAATAGGAGGGGGATTAATAAAACAATAACACGCGATTAAAAACTACAACTCTTTTTCGGACAACCTTTTTAGGGTTGCTCTAAAAGAAATCATAGTATGCTTTTCCAATTACAATTATTCCTATATTATTTTTTAAAAAATGTAATTAATGTATTTTGGTAGGTATTTTATTAACCAAAATGATTTTTAATTTTGAATTTAAGAGGATAGGGGTGCGCTTTTATAATTCTTATAGAGGACAAAGTTGTAATGTTGGAAAAGAAAAACGTATACCGAGATTTGAAAAATTCAAATGGGCTCCAAAATGAATCATTCTAGAAACATATATGATAAAAATTTGAAATATTTACATCCAATAGGATTTATACATATTTTAAAGTCATTGTAATCCAATTCTTTTTAGACTATGGAATGGTAAACCCCATTTGACCTTAACTATTCTAATTAATTTTTACTATTTTTATTATTCACTATAAAATATGTAACATCCCAACCCCAGTTACATAGAGTCAGTGAATTATTACAAAACATTAGCATGATACAAGGAAATCATGTCCCGAATGACCGATCAGTTTAGTGGTCTTGGAAATAGTAGATACATTCATAAGTTTTATATTACAATATAAAATCAAAAACTAAAATGACATTTTTTCCATAGAACACACTCATATCCCCTCAAGAAATCCCTTTAGGTTAGTCATAAAATACATCTTCACGTCCTAGGAAAAATAAAACATAGAAAGGGGTGAGCTCATATGCTTAGTAGGGATAACAATATAGCACAAAATTTCATAAATAAGCATAAATATTTATGGTAATGTATAAGACTAAAACAATAACCTTTTAAACATGAACTTTATCATAATATAGAAAAGATAAAATCAAATAATTCCATTTAAATATTCACATGGATATTCTACTAGTCCAATAATCACATGAAATATCAATAACCACTTTCATAATGATGGAATGCATAATGCCATACATTACAACCACATAGTCAAGGCCTTATGACAACACTACAAATAATATTTTGATAAAACCTTGGGCCAAGTCACAAGTTTGTCTCACGAGACCTACCGATGCATCTATGAGCTATAGTGGGCTCTACTCGTCACATAATAAGTCCAATGAATTCGTCATATGAAAATTTTTAAACATACCATAAACATTCGTATTAAAACTAGAAAAAATGTCAATATTTTACCTATAAACCATGAATTGTAGAAAAATAACACACCCACATTAAAACATATCACGAAAACTTCAACACAAAATGGACGATTTGTATCATAACAAATCAACTCCCAACCATATTTAAAACCATTAAAGGATATTGATATAGATGAAATCAAAACTGTTTGAGAGAAATTTCCCTTTTTTAAGTCATTTAATGTTAAATAATTATAAAATAAGACATTTATTTATAAAATTTTCTTCTAATATTGTATGGGAATCTTTGACGATGTTATAGCGGAAAAATATAGCTGCACCTGCCGTATAAGTTAAAAAACATTCTTACCTCAATTTTTTTGAAAAGGTCAAAAAATAAATTGTTTGGAAAATGACAGAAATAGTACATTCAAAAACATGTAAGTTCAAATAAGGGTATAATTGAATTTAACCCATTTTCTATTAAATAGTAAAAATGTTTTGAAATAGGTTTTTAAGAAACATGGATGTGGATGACAAAGAGGTCCCTACAAATACTTACATAAAAACAACCTCGGATAATAAAGAGATTGTGAAATTAACCCTTACCTTGTAATTTTCCTTGGTTGGGTGTCATTTAACTCCTGTGTAATGGTGAAATAAATGTTATTAAATTATAAATGATTCATATGCATTAATATGATATCATATATGATCTTTTAATATTCTTTTGTTAATAATATATTAGTATTATCGTCATTTCATGTGTTAACTGATTCATTTTCCATTGTTTTCATTGTTATGTAAGTAATTTTTGTTATGGATATGATGTATCTTATTCATATTAATAATGATACTATGTTTTGAAACATTATTTTTAACCAACTAATGAAAATTAATCTTGAATGGATACGATGAGGAGTGAATCTCATCGTGTTCGTGGAGACGGTAATTCATACGTACACACGAGAGACAATATCATATTTCTCATATTAAAATAATATGTAATTGGATATTATATCATATATAAAGAATAATTATCATGTTATATTTATTATTTATATAATTTATACATCATTATTATTCCCATCCTAGTAGTAATGTATTGAGTAACAACTATACCATGACATGGGGACGGTAAGTCGTACGTATGCATGTTTGTTGAAATGCCATTCAAAGGATGGATAGAATAATGAATATGGTTTTACCATATTTATAATAACATCACATTATATAGAATAAAATTTAGTTATTATTTTATAATGGAAACAACATGGGAAGAATACGGGGAAGAATAAGAAACATGAAAGAGGGGGTGAGATATTTACCTCTTCTTTGGGTTCCTCTTTTTGATTTGATAAGAAAGGCTCCTTATGATGGCTTTTTGACTAAAGCATGGACACTAGGATGAAGGGAGGATAGTTGAGAGGGTATTTAGGCATGGGATGGCTGAGGAAAATATCATTGAAAGTGTTAATTAGAGATAAGGGGAAGTTCCCTTTTATAAGAGGAGTGAGAGGCACCTTAGGAAAATATTGAAATATTATTTTATAATAAAAAACATTCAGATAATAATGGATCAAAAATGAATTATTCAGAGGTTGAGGTCGGGATGGCTCAAAAACGTCTCAAATAATAGGTTTTAGATTGTTTTGGGTCACCATATTAACCATATCTTTTAGATTTAACTCTTAGTTAAAAAGTTTGACATTTACCATTTATCTTTTTATTTTTATATTATATGGTTAATAAACCTAATATAAAATTCCAAGAGAACTCCTTGTGATTAATTAATGATACACATATAATTATAAAAGTCTTTTGACCGAACTGTATATTTTTAGGATTATTATATCAACCAATAAAATTTCATCTGTTTTAAAAACTCATTTTGTCAATTTTGACATTATTTAATAACTGATTATTGTTAGTGTCATAACAACATTATTACATCTAAATAAATACAATTAATCTACCCTAACATGTCATTTTAATCTATATAATTAGTGTAATTCATTAAAAGTATAAAATTATATATATATGAATATTTATAATATAAATTATTTTAGTCATTCATTAATAGGGCAGTTACTGCATCATCATTGTGTCAAAATAAATTTAATTATTTAATGATTAAAAATTAAAAATAAAATACCATTATGTAGGAAATTTTTTATATTTCTAATTAATATTTATAGTCGAATTTATATATTATGTAACCCTATATTAAAAATGTTTTTTTCATTAAACATTGAATTTAGCTCTTTTAAATCTTCTTTAAATAAAATAATAATAAATTTCATAATCTAATCCAAGTGAACCAAAGAGGTTCATATTTTATTCTTAAGGTTGTTTATGGTCAAATTATACTAATCCAATAGAATTAAGAAATGTTTTAGGGTAATAATAATATCATTTTTACCCTTAATTACCCTATTTATTTTTAACCGTGGTAAATAATAGTAAAAATTTACTATTCACCAAAAATTATTTTAATCTTATTGAACCGCATTTTAATTACGAATATCAACTGTGTCTCTCATATATATGAAAATAAACTCACATAAGTTGTAAAATTATGTTTTATGTACATTTAAAAATGCTCCAAAGATCTGGGTAAAAGACGTTAAAAAGTAAAATAAAATGTTTATATATCTAAAATTTTTATAAACTAAATCCAATGAATTACATTGAACATTTATAGGTATTATGTATCTATTTTGACATAAAATAAATTTAAATAAAATAAAAATTCGATTTTAAAATATAACTCAGTGTTTTCCACTATTCATAAAAAATTGAAAGTGTTCAGAAAAATACCAAAAATTCACCCGAAGAAAATTTTGATACTCAGAATCCAAAAAGGACGTAAATATTGAGAGTTAAAATTTATAAAATTCCAAAAAGTTTGTAATACTATTAATAATATGTAGTATTATTGGTTGTGGCGTGTTAGAACTCGATGTTGGATACAACACATGCTATTGTATTATTAAAAGAGAAGCGTACCACGGATGCTTGGGGTGTTAAATTCTCCCCTACTTCAAAAAATTTCATCTCAAAACTTCTACAATATTACTGCATAAAAAGATTCAGGTGGTTTTTCATCATATGTTCCTCGAGTTCCCACGTTTCCCTTAACTTCTTATGGGTTCTCCATTGAACTTTTACCAGAAGAGTCGTCCGATTTCTCAGCACATGTTTTCTTGTATAAATAACTCTGACAGGATCTTCACAATAAAATAGATTGGGTTCTATTTCTAATTCTCTATTTGTGAGTACATGCATTGGGTCAGAAATGTATTTTCTCAACAGTGATACATGGAACACATTGTAAACTTTGGAGATACTTGGAGGCATTTCCAAATGTTAAGCTACAACCCCAATTCATTCTAGAATTTTGAAAGGTCCGATGTACTTGGGACTTATTTTTCCCTTCGTACAGAAACATATAACACCCTTCTATGGAGATACCTTCAAGAAAACATGATCTCTTACCTAAAATTATAAATCCTTCCTTCGATTATCGGCATAGCTTTTATGCATACATTGAGCTGCTTTGATGTGTTTTTGTATTACCATCACGTTTTCCATTGTTTCCTCCACAAGTCTGGGGCCTATGAGTTTTCTTTCACCAACATCATCCAAACAGTTTGGTGTGCGACATCTATTTTTGTATAACTCTTCATATGTTTCCATATAAATACTTGAATGGAAATTATTTCTATAAGATGATTCTACCAAAGGTAAATATTAATCCAATATTCCTTGAAAGTCATCTGAGAAAGAAATCAACTGTCTTCTAAGGTTTGACTAGTCCGTTCTGATTGTACATCGGTTTGAGGTTGGTAGGCAGTGCTCAAATGAAGATCAATATCCAGGGCTTTCTCATGAATTTTCCAAAATCTTGATGTAAAATGGGGTTCACGCTCAGAAACAATATATATAGTTACTGAATGATGTCTTACCACTTCATTAATATATAGTCTTCCAAAAAAATTAAATAGTAAATCTTCACTTATAGAAAGAAAATGTGTTGACATGGTATGATGATCAACAATGACCCATATTGTATCATTCCTTCTAGGAGTTCTTGGTATCCCCCTGACAATGTCCATTGTAATATTATCCCATTTCCATTCAGTTATGGGAAGAGGTTGAATGAATCCTCCAGGCTGTTTCCTTTGAGAATTCTCTTGCTGACAATCCATACATCTTGACACAAAATAAGCAATATCCCTCTTCATGGTGTCCTACCAAGAATGTTCCTTCAAATAACTTTACATCTTACTGCTCCCAGGGTGTTTTGAGAAATTTGATCTATTAGCATCATCCAAAAATTCTCTTTTTAGATTAGTTATATCGAGAACACAAAGTCTCTTCCAAAATTTCATATATCCATCTTTATATACAAAGTCCCTCAATCTCTTATTATTCACAACTTAAATCTTCTTTTGAAACTCCTCTTCATTAGACTGAGAACTTTTAATCCTTTATAGTAAATATGGTGAGTAATCTATTTGAAAAGGTATTTATGTTTCACCTTCCATGGTTATCCCCATTTCCAACGTTACTAGATCCTTGTATATAGGATCCTTTTCAACTCTCATCTTATTCAGAACTCCATGATCCTTTCTACACAAAGCATATAATACCATATTTTCCTTCCCTTGATGGTAGTGTTTGGTGAAATCATAATTCTTGATATGTTGAAGAAATCTCGTATGCCTCATGTTCAGTTCTTTTTGTGAGAAAATATACTTCAAACTCATGTGATCGGTATATATCTCAAATTTTTTACCATATAGATGGTGTCTCCAAATATTCAAAGACAATATTACAGCTGATAACTCAAGATCATCAGTGGGATTGTTTTTTTCATTAATTTTTAGTTTTCGTGATGCATAGGCAATGACCCAATCATTCTGCATAAGGACACAACCAAGTCCTTTCATTGAAGTGTCACTATAAATAACAAACCCATCATTACCCGATGGTAGATCTAATATATGATCATTGAATAATATTCTATTCAGTTCATCAAAACATTCTAGACACTCTTTTGTCTAACCAAATTTAACCCCTTTACGTGTGAGCTTGGTTAATGGGTTAGCCAATCGGGAAAAATTCTGGAAGAAACGCCAATAGAACCTACTAAACCAATAAAACAATGTACCTAAGTTATACTCGTCGGCGCTGGAAATTCTTGTATTTCTATTTTCTTAGAAGGATAAAGGAAGATTCCAGACTTAGAGACAATATGGCCATGAAAAGAAATCATCAGAATCCAGAATTCACATTTTCTAAACATCCCATATAATTCACATCATCTAAGAGTATTTAGAATAATTCAGAAGTTATATTCATGATATTCCTATGTTTTGGAGTATACCAATATATCTTCAATAAATACCACTACAAAGTCATCCAGATATTCCTTGAAAACACTATTCATTAGATCCAATAATACATAGGGTGCAATAGCCAATCCAAAAGCCATTTCTGTAAACTGGGAATGCTCGTACCTGATTTGAAATGATGTTTTTGGTATGACTTAATTATTCACACGCAACTAATGATATCCAGATCGAAAGAAAATGTTTGAAATTTATTGACCTTTATTAAGTTGGTCAAATAAATCATCAATGGGAGGTATGGGATAATTTTTCTTTATTGTTATAGAATTGATTCTCCTATAGTCAATGAACAACCTCATAGATCCACCTGTCTTCTTATAAAAAAGAACAGGGTCTCCCCATGGAGAGACACTAGGGAGAATAAATACCTTGTCTCTCAATTCCTCTAGTTGTTTCATTAGTTCCACTAATTCCACACTGTCTATTCTATAAGGGGTTTCCTATATGGGCCTTGAACCAGGAATTAAGTAAATAGAAAACTCAATTTCTCTTTCTGGAGGATTTCCAGGTAAATCCTCCAGAAACAAAATAAAATATTATTTCACAATAGGTACATCCTCTATTTGAACAATCATTTCCTCAAACACAGTAATTTCATTCTCTTCTTCCCCAATAATTGGATTTAGTTGAGCTACTGGGGGTGGATCTAGATTAGAATTAGCTGGTGATGTTTCTGCTCTAAAGATAAGGTACTCCTTATCATCATAAAAAATTGTAACCTTCTTCTTATTAAAATAAATTTTCGCATCATGGTATGAAATCCAACCCATAGTGAGGATTATATCAAATTTAATCATTGGTATGACGATGAGACTAGCAGACAGAAAAAGTTTATATTCTTTAATGGGAACTAATTCACCAATCATTGTTGCAATGAGACTTCCCTTAGGAGCTTTTACTGACTACTCCCTTATCAAATAAAATCGGAAATAACTAATTTTATTAGAAGATATGGAAGATATGAAACATTGTGATGATCTATAATCAAATAAATCATTGGATAATCTTGAGGGAACCATTAAATTACCTGGAACTACATCTTCTAGAAGTTTAACCTCAACAGTAGTGATAACATAAGCCTGGCCTTGATCCCTTGGCCTTTTCTGTTTTATGTTCCCCTTATGCATAGGAAATTTATTTGCATAATTACCCCTTTCTCTACAATTTTATCATCTAACACTGATAAGCTCTTTTTTCCCCTTGCAATCACGAGCTTGGTGATCTTTTTCACCACACTTGTAACAGACTCTCATTCCCTTCAAGAAGATACCAGGTATTTTCTTCCCACATTTACTACATGATGGATATTCAAATTTCCCATTTTCCCCCTTATTTACATTTTCAAAGTGGTCAGAAGATATCTTCTTCTATTTATTTGCTTTAAAGTTGTAAGACATAGAGATTTTCTTTTTCTGTCTTGATAGCACACGAGACAATTTCATCGTATGATAAAAAGGATTGTGAGACTAATACTCGATGGATAAATGGAGTTAACCCATAAAAAAATGATCAATCTTAATTTTAGGGTTACGTATATAATCTTCATCATGCCTTGATAACCATATAAAGTTAACTTCATACATTGCGACATTCTCATCCTCTTTTTGCTTCAAACTCAGAAATTGTCTTTCTATATCTATTCTATGGTCATGAGGAATTTATTTTTCTAATAGAATTTACATAAACTCAATCTATTCCATATTTGATAATTCATCATATTCCTTTGATTTTTAAATCAATGACCACCATTGATCAGCATCTTCAGTGAGGCGGTAAACTTCCATGACAACTTTTTCCGTTCCGCAACTCCCCAAGTTGTGAAATACTTTCTCTAAGGAATATATCCATTTCTCAACTACTAATGTATTTTTACTCCCATTTAATTTTTTTGGTTGTTTCCTCATGAAGATATCTAACATTGATACTCTACGCTGCAAATCAGGGTTCTATATATGGGTAAGGTTTTTATTCATAACCTGAGTGAGTTGTCCTAGTATAGTGATAAGATGATCAACACCAGTTGTATTATCAGCTCCACTATAATTATCTTGAGAAGGAGGGAAATCCTTAAATGTAGTGTTTCCATTAATATGTTTTCCATTCCATCCACAAGGCACCATTTCACAACAATAACATAAACTAGATTAGTTAATTAATCGAAATACATAATTCCAAACCTGTAAAACACATAGCATAAACTGAACAGTTTATGGATATAATCAATAATTATAAAAATGTTTTCATTAAGGTTATATATACTCATAAACCCTTTCTAATGGGTTGTATTGAAAATGAGAATTATACTAAGAATATCCCCTAGGAGTGTCATAACCAAGAGTGCATCTAGGGCCATTTTCGTGCACCAGTTCATGTTCGAGTCAAGCTCAAAGAGGTGTTTTTAGGTTTTACCCATAGGTACATCTGTGCCAGAGCTTCCTCTACCTGCACGTATCCAGACAGGGATGTATTTCCTGGAAAAATCAAAAAATCAATACAATAAAATAATTCTAGAAAGGTCTTTTATACAAATCCTCAATGTCTATCTTAGGTCTATGTGATCTAAACAAAGATTATCTAAACCTAGTTTCCAGGGTTTTTTTCTAAACTTCCTCTGATACCAACTATAATGCCCCGACCCCAGTTACACAGTGTCATTGCGTTAATACATAAAATTGTCATTATACAATAAAATCATGTCCCGAATGACCGATCAGTTTAGTAGACATGGAAAAACTAGATAAATTCATATGTTTTACATGACATTATATAATGAAAAACAACAATGGCATTGTTTCCATAGACCACACTCATATCCATTAATAATATCCATGTAGGTCATTCATAAAATACTTATTCACATCATGGACAAAAAAACATAGCAATGGGTGAGCTCAGATGCACATTAAGGATAACAATATAGTGGAAACATTCATAAATAAGCAAAAAAATTTAAGGCAATGTGTAAGACTAAAACAAAATCCTTTTAACTTGAACATTAGTATAATTTGAAAAAAATAAAATCTAATAATTCCATTTTATTATTCACAAGGATATTCTATTAGTCGAATAATCACATGTAATTGAAATAGACTCTTTCATAATGATGGAATGCATAATGCCAGACTTTATAACCACATAGTCAAGGCCTTGGGCCAAGACTATAAATAAGATTATGTCAAGGCCTTCTGCCAAGAGACTGGTTTGTCTCATGAGTCCTACCGATGCATCGAAGATCTATAGTGGGATACACCTGTAACTTACTATGTCCAAAACATTCATCATATGAAATATTTTAAACATAACAAAAATATTCATAATTTAACTAGCATAAACAATGTCAATATTTTACCCATAAACCATGAATTGTAGAAAAATAACACATCAACAGTTAAACATATCTCAAATCCTTAAATAAAAAATGGAAAATTTGTATAATAATAAATCAAATTCAAACAAAATTAAAATCCACTAAAGGATGTTGACATAAACGAAACCAAAACTGTTTGAGAGAAATATCTCATTAATATTTTTGAAATCATTTGAAAGTTACATAATTATAAAAGAAAACAATTTTTTGTAAATATTATTATAATATTTTATGAGATGCTTCGACAATGTTATAGCAGTGGAATATTTCCACACCCATCTTATAAGTTAAAAAACATTCTTACCTTAATTTGGTCGAAATGGTCAAAAAGTACATTGTTTGTAAAACAACGGAATGATTCCTTTAAAAAACATATAAGGTTAAATAATGGTATAAATTACTTTAACCCATTTTCTATTAAATAGTAAAAATGTTTTGAAATAAATTTTTATGAAACATGGATGTGGATGATAATGAGGTCCCAACAGATATTTACGTAAAAACTACGTTCGGATAATAAAGAGATTGTGAAATTAACTGTTACCTTGTACTTTTCTATGGTAAAGGGTAGGTTAACCTCCTGTATAATGGTGAAATAATTCTTATTAAATTGTTAAATAATCATATACAATAATATAATATCATATATGATCTTTTAATATTGCTTTGTTAAATATATTTTAGTATTATCGACATTTCAGGTGTTAAGTGATTCATTTTCCTTTATATATTTTTTTACATGAGTAATGTTTTTATGGATAAAATGTATATTATTCATATTCATATTTATATTAAATATTTATAAGTTATTTTTAATCATAAATTAACATTATTCTTGAATGGATACGATTGGGAATGAATCTAATCGTGTTCGTGGAGACGGTAATTCGTACGTACGCACGTGCGGCAGTATCATACTTTTGATGTTAAAATAATATATAATTGGATGTTATATCATATATACATAATGATTATCATGTTATATTTATTATTGACATAATTTATACACCATTATTATACATATCTGAATAGTAATGTGTTGTGTAACAACTACACCACGACGTGGAGATGGTTAGCCGTACGTACGCATGTATGGTGACATGACATTTAAAGGATGGATAAAATCATGAATATGGTTGTACCATATTTATAATAACATCATAGTATATAGAATAAACTATAGTTATTATTTTATAATGGATACAACAAGGAAATAAAAAGTGGAAGAAGAAAAAACATGAAAGAGGTGGTGAGATATTTACCTCTTCTTCGGGTTCTTCTTTTTGATTTGATCAAAAGGGAACCTAAGGTTGGAATTATGACTAAATAAAGACCTCTAAGATGAAGGGAGGACAGTTGAGAGGGTATTTGGGAATGTTTTTTCAGAAAAAATGGCTTTGATGGTGTGAATTAGAGAGAAGGGTATGTGACTTTTTATAATAGAGTGACAGGCACCTTATGAAGAGATTGAAATATTATATTACAATAAAATCATTTTCGGTTTATAATGGATCAAAAATGAATTATTAAAATGATAATGTGGGGGTGGGTCGAAAAACACTCATCCAATAGGTTATAGACTAGTTTGGGTCCCTATATTTTCCTTATCTTTGAGATTTAACTCTTAGTTAAATTGTTTGACATTTACAATGTATCTTGGTATTTTTTTATATAAGGTTAATAAACTTACTATAACCTTACAAGAGAACCCTATGTGGTTAATTAAAGATAAACCTATCTTTATATAAGTCTTTTTTCCAAACTATTGATTTTTAGGATTATTATATCAACAAATAATATTGTATTTCTTTTAAAAACTCATTTATATCAATTTTGACATTATTTAATAATTGATTTTTGTTAAAGTCCTAAAAACATTATTAATTAGAAATAAATATATTTAATCACCCCTAACATGTCATATTAACCTTTAAAATTAGTGTAATTAGTTAAAAGTCTAAAATTCGATTTATTTGGATATTTATAATATTATTTATTTTAATATTTCATTAATACGGTGATTATTACATCGTCATTGTGTCATAAGTAAATTTAATTATTTAATGTCAAAAAATTATAAATAAAATACCATTTATGTAGGAAATCGTTTTAGATTTATATTGAATATTTATATTCTAATTTATATATTCTGTAACCCTATAATAAAAATGGTTTAGTTATTAAACGTTGATTTTAACTCTTTTAACTATTCATTAAATAATATAATAATAAATGTCCTAATCTAATCCAATTGGACCTAACAGGTTGATATATTATTCCTAAGGTTGTTTTTTGTCGAATTACACTTATTTAATTGAATTAGAACATGTTTTAGGGTAATAATCATATAATATTTACCCTTAATTAATATATTTACTTTTAACCATGGTATATAAAAGTAAAAAGTTACTATTCACCAAAAAATATTTTCATCTTATTGAACCACTTTTTACTTACTGATATCAACCGTGTCTCCCCGAGTTTTGAAATTCAACTCACATAAGATTAAAATTATGTTTTATGTAAATTTCTAAATACTTCTAGGAGGTGGGTAAAAGACGGTAAAAAGTTCAATAAAATATTTATATATCTAAAATTATAATAAACTTCCTCCAATGATTTACATTTAACTTATATAGGTATTATGTATCTATTTTGACATATAATATATTTAAATAAAATAAATAATTATTTAAATAAAAATTTGGTTTTAAACTATAACTCAGCATTTTTCATTATTCATAAAAAATTGAATGTTTTCAAAAAAATACAAAAAATTCACCCTAAGCAAATTTCGATACTCCGAATATAAAAATAAAGTCTATTTTGAATGATAAAATTTATAAAATTTCAAAAAGTGGGTATTACTATTCATATCGCTAAGATTGATTGGTTCTGGTGTGTTAGAACCTGAAGTTGCATACAACACATGATGTTGTATTATTCAAAGAGATGTATTGTGGAAGCTTGGGGTGCTAAAAAAGAAATTTAATTTTAAATTATATTAAAACGTTATATAAGTGGATTAAAAATATGAATTATATTCTTGAAAGTAAAATTCAAATAGCTGGATGAATTAAAGTTAAAATAGAACTTTTATATGTGAAAAAATAATGTTTACGATGAAAAATATTTTCAAATATTATTATCTTTTAATATAAAATTTGAATGTAAAATAGATTCTAATGATATATTTTGAATTAAGAATTATGAGATTTATTTAATTATTTCTTTATAACCATTTGAATAAAAATTACTTTTAAATTCCATTAATGAAAATTTAATTATTTATTAAATTATTATTTTTATCTATTTATTGAAAAAAATATTGTATTCCTAAAATTCTAAAAAATACTCTCTTAGATAAATATAATCTCCTAATAGAATATTTATATTAATGTTTTCGTGAAAATTTTATTAAATTTTTAAAATTTTAATAATAATTTTTCCTAAAAACTATAAAAACTATTTTTGGCAGGAATGTATTTTTAAAAAATATAAAGAGATTAATTAAAAATTAAGTTATTTTTTATTATAGATTTTTTTATAAATCTATTATACATAATTTTTTATATGATTCCTAATATTAATAAATCTATGGTTTATATTTGGGTTATAATTTTCATTTCTAAATAATAATATAAATAGTTTATTTTCGTTCATTGAAACTCGATGTTTAATGAAACACAAGATATTGAAGAAATTATGGCTATTTATAATAAAATATTTCATAAAATACTGATGTGGTACATTCCCCCACAATTAAAATGACTTTTTTACATTGATATAATAGAACATTGATACCAAAAAAGGATTCAACTACCTCATCTAATCCTATGTTTCTTTGGTAGCTTCTTCAAAATAGTGGTTTCACCATAGAATGTTGTTTGGGTGAGTGGTTTTGTTTTTAATGGAAATAAATCTATAATCTAGATGCTAAAATGGTGTTTTCTCTTCTGAGAGAACGTAGTAGAGGGGTATGACATCTGATTTTAGTATATTTAATGGATCATTTCTTATTTTCCCTTAGGTTGATATACAATGAACACATGATGTACATGAGAAATATTTTATAGAAGTTCCATGTGATAAGAAATAATCCTTAATTGGTCAAGAATCCTGAATGGGGAAATATTTATATGGGTAAAATATCCTTTAATTTTTAATCTTATTAACTAAATTCTTGGGGAAATTTTATGATAAACCATGTCACTAACTTCACATTCTATATCAAATTGATAGTTATGAACATATATTTTATATTTTCCTTTTGATGATCTTATATGGTTCCAAATTTCAAAAACCTTATACTCTATTTCACGAAACTACCTCAAACCACGATTGATTTATTTTTCTGTAATTATCCCAACACATTTGATAACTAAACATTTTTCTAAACGGGTCTCTATAAGGAATCATCTGAAAGCCCACATAAAAGTTTTTGTTTTATGAAAACTAAAATAGATAACGATGTTGATCCCTAATACCTCAGTTGTACATAGAATAATATTTTAACATATATTATATGGTTTAAATCATTACCTTAAAATAATTTTTTTCAAAAGATAATATACATTGATAAAAATAATATTTTTATTAAGATCCAATTAAGGAATGCACAATAACATTGTGGTAAAACTAGTATTCCAATAAGATAAAAGAGAAAGTTGTACATTATTGGTCCTTTATACATTGTTAATGTATTTCATGTTAATCTAATATAAATATAATTATTATTAAATAATTATAATTTTTTTGACTATATATATAAATAAAGTACAACCCATATAGTATTATTCACTCTAGATGTTTTGGGGAGTCTAATAAAAAAAATATTATGATGTTTTCCCATTATATTTCTGGTATAGAAATTGGATGTAACATCCAATTAGAATATTGTTCCTCACTACTAAACTTATAACATTCCAACATTCAGGATAAAATCTATGAAATATCACTCTCAAAACCACATCATTTCCTTTTCCCCATACAAAATTTTCTCAGATTCTTCTTCCCCTGATTTGGAAATGTGGGATGTTGGACTTTCTTTCCCCCGTGATGTTATTATATTGTACCCCCAAAATTAAAATACTTTAACATTTTATTAACTCTATTACCATGAGACCTTGGAAATTTTATGATCACTATTTCAACATTTAATTAACATTAGAAAATATTCCCATATTTATCAATTTCTTGAATGTGTAATCATATTTAATGTCTCCACATTATATAAAAATTTAATTTTTAAAATTTACATTTTGGGAGCTGAATATGTTGTATGTTTATCAGTCATGTCTTATAATGTTATCCATATAGATCATGATGGATTCATCCGCCTTTTGATCATCGATAAGAAAATAAATTATCATTTTATTTTTTGGAGTGTGACGAAAAAAATTGAAATACATTTTCCAGGATTACATCAACTCTATTTCATTGATCTACTCTCAATATTACTATATTTTAATAGAATACATCAATGATCAGTTTCTCTTTCCAAATGATAAATATATATCGCGACATTCTCTATCTCATATAATTTAAGTATGGTGAAGATATTTTCCGTGTAGCTGAATTATTTATCTATGATTATGGGATCATAAGATCCACTGTATGTTGGAGGAATTTGTCATAGAATCCTTTCAATATATAATTTCTCCTACTAAGAGGGATTCATGTGTTTCCTTTGATTCATGTTTCAATTAGAAACATTAGTAAACAGAGAAATTATTAACATAAAACGCATCATTAATTATCCTATTAGATTGTGAATCTCTTTTTATTACTCATCAAATTTCGCCATAGATTTTTTTTCATCTTAGTTTATACTTTTTCCATACATTTACAAAAAATTATTTGAAATGTAGTAAGGAAAACTTTATAAATATTAATGACATAATAGTAAACCAATTCTTTTAAAGAGAATAACCATAAATTAAATTATAACAAAACATATCTTTTTTCACATTAATAAATTATTTATTACATAATATTAGATATAATATAATCAAAAATAATGATTAGCCTAGGGTTTATGGGAATTTGGTACCATACATAACAAATTACAACACAAAAAATTCATCTTTATTGAAAATATTTATAACATGGTCACTCTAAAAACAACATTGGCTATTGTGGGGACATATATTAGAAAGGGGAGAACTATGATGACTTGTATGGAAATAAACATGTAATAACATGTAGAATGTGACACATGTTAGGAAACAGTCATATCAATCGGGTGTAAAAGTAACAAGAATAATAAGGAAACATATATCAAGTTAATCATAACATGGGAAATGTGGAAACATCGTAAAATACTATCTAATAAAAATACATTAAGGATAAAAGCCATGAAATAATAATGGAAAATTCCCAAGAAATGAATCAAGTTAACTCTATATCCCAACATGACTTCATATGATACTAAACAATATCCAATGCATTATAGTGCATTATATTATCAATTTTACCCCTCACCTTCATTTCATTATCATTCTTAAGTGTTAAACATAGACCATAGAACATAGATTCATTCACAATAATAATTTATTAATAGATAATATTATGTTAAATATCTACATGTATGTCCCATTTAACAGAATTATATGTTTATAAAGTTGGATAACCTTGATATGAAATGGTTATGAAATTCACAACAAAATATTTTTTTCATGGAAAATTGTGGTGAAATATTTTCACCGTATCAAAATCGATTAAAAATTTACAAATGGGTTGATAAGAGTGAATAATATATCACATGATTTTTGAATTAAAATGGGTTTTAATATGGAAATGGAAGGTCATATCCAAAAATTAGTCATTGGATGTATATTTCATTTGATAATAAAGGACCATTTATAAATATGAAAATTTGAGGATCCCATAAAAAATTTTGGAATGGTAATTGGTGTATATAAAACTGCATGTGAGAAATTAATGATTGTGAAAAGGTATATATTAATTTATAAATAAAATAGTTTGTAAGATGGTTATAGAAAAATATACCAAACAACCACAAATTGATACTAAGAATCATAACATTAAATAGGTTCATGAATGAGAATGAGATGAGAGAAATCCCTTACATGAGTGTGTGACTCAAAAGCTTGGGATACGATTCTTGAGAGAATGGGGGAACCATAGGAGGACTCTAGATTGTGGAGAGAATAGTATGGAAATTCTTTAAGTATTTTTAGTTAACTGGAATGGGCGATTTAGTGAATTAACATAGACAAATATTGCAGTATTCTTTATTATTTTTCAAATAATGTTTTTGGACTCTATTTAATAATATAACCAAAAAGACTTACCATATCATCGATTTTTTCCTTGGTTTTTCCCAAATGGGAGTTGATTAAAATAATTTATTTTGAAAATATCTAAAATTATTGAAATAATTACATTTCTAATGTGGAGGTGAGTCATAATCTTAATTAAATTTTTTGACAACCAAAAATTATATTAATGGTTATGGATTATTCATAACAGATTTATAAAATAAATAAAATAAAACTGAATTCCCATTATTTTAAATTTAAAAAATATTTTTTTTGTTGATTCCTTTTAATATATTTATTAACTCACGTTTGGGTCATTACAATGTCATAATACCAAGAGTATATTAATACTGTAAATTAATTTTTACCCAAAAATTGGACTCTCCAAAAATTATGAAAAATAAACTAATGGAAAATTATAATGCTATGATTCCAAAGATAATGTTCAGTTTATATAAATAAATTTATCACTTTTTTATTTTCCCTTTTAAAAATATTAATTGACATTTATTGATAAATTCTAGGTTTTTTTAAGATAACAGTTTTTTTACCTTAAAAAATGTACACATGACATTAAAATTAGTATATGATCATTTATATTTTATAATTTCTTTTATTAATAGTATTTTAGTAAATTTTTTTTTAATTGAAAAATTTATTAATTCATAAAAATATATTCCTTAATATATATTTTTTAATACCTAAAAATACTATTTTTTGTCTTATCTTATCAAAATATATTATTTCTCATACTGGTTACATAATAATTTATGATGTAAAAACAATAAGTAATAAATATACACTGTATTCATATTAAAATTAAATATAAATATTCAAACTATTTGGGATAGTTTTTTTAGTTTTATCAAATTATGTGTACCCTTAATTAACAAATTATCCTATTACCTTACTAATTAATATTTAGTATAGTTATTATTCATGTTATTTTAATTGTATGTTGAACTTATTACCGAAAAAAATTATGATGGTTCGAAATGTAGAATCTATTTTATGAGAATAAATTCACATATGTGGAAGAATATATTTTAATATTAAACCCACAAGCATAATGGAATGCACTTTTCTAAAAAATCATTTTTAAAAAAAATGATGATTATACATGAACACTATAACAAGTAATATTAATTATATTAATTTAAATTCATCATTACATATATGTAGTACAAACATTTCAATTAAAACATTTCTCAATATGTATTGTTATAATAAATAAACATCATGTATTTCGAAATATTTTCTTGAAAAAATGTGTTTTTAATCATAAAAAATGAACTTATATTAAGATCATGTATAAAGATGAATTAAATGTAATTAATTGAATTTGATAAAAATAAATAATAAATGAATTTCCAAATTAATTAATTCTTTAAAGGGTATAATTATTTTACGTAGTAATGGAATTTGACACTATGTAATGAAAAATATCATTTTTCTGAAAAAAATCCAAAAATATTCACCCTAAGATAATTTTGATATCCTAATAAAAAAATTGAGTCAATTTTTATCAAAAAATTATTCTAAATGTATTATAATTTTATTATAATATTTATTTTATGAAATTAAATATAATCCATTTTTAAATAGAATATATTTTGAATAATAGAAATAGATAAAAAATTGAATGATTGTTTTCCAAGAATTTATCACATTATTTTGGATATATATATATATATATTATTGTATTTAAAAATTCACATATCCACATATTTAGTTGAAATATTAAATTTGACATATTTAAATAATCACTTTTTTAGTTCGGTGTCACTTATTTCATAAGATATCGAACATAGTTTTCTCTTTTAAAAAAATAGGGAGTAAGATTCTCTCCCCTTTAATAAATTGTGTCCTCACAATTTACAGTTGAACATGTTATTCAATTTATTTGCACTTGATAATATATTTATTTAAATCCCACATCGTAAAAAGGGTTAATAACAAATCATATGGAAAAGGGATAATGGGAGGTGATGGTTCTAGGAAAAGAAGAAGTGTGTGGATGTGGGTGATATAATAAAATATATTTTAATAATCATTTACCAAAATCAAGAGTGAGGATCTTTCAAATCATTTTTATAATTTTTTTTAATATTTTAAGATGTAAACACCTCGACATGGAATTATATTCATTGGTTAATTATGATCATCAACAAAGAATCTTTTTGATTACCTTTGATGTTCTATGAGGATAAAAGGATATAATCATTTGTGTGGTGTTCCACATGTGATTAAATTATCTTCAGAAAACACCAGTTGACCTCTTGGTGCTTGAGTGGAATTTTGAATGTATAATGTTTTTCTTTCGTAATCATTCATTCATCTGTCTTGATGTAAAATCTCTTAAAGTTTTCATTCATGAGATTGATAGAGAAGAAGGTGTTGAGAGATAATTTGTTGTGCGGAATAATTATCTATTATAAATTTGGGATTCTCTATGAAATATACATAAGCATTTATTTATAGTGTTCAGATTTAAAATAAAATATTATTTAATTTCATAATGGCCATTAAATAGCATTTATAACCTTTGATAAACCCCATTCCACATAATAATAATTATATTATTACTATGTTTTAGTGATTGAAAAGTTTCACAATAAAAATAGTCATGTATTGATCTTGTTAGTTAATATATGTCACCATACTATATCCTGGTCAATTCTAAATTCTCACTCATTTATTAAAAAAATGAATAAATATTTTAATCGTAAGTAACTATTTTATTCACAATCAAGAAAACATAATTTATTAAAATATTAAATAAATAAAATAATTATATTATTTACATTCTAGCTAATAAATAATTCCATGTATTATGTGATCAATATAGCATGAATACCATTATTTTTTAGACTTTAGGAAATTATTTATTTCATTATTTAAACTAAAAGTTAATTTAAAAGTGATTAATGGAAATAATTATTGTGTGGCCCTCAATGATTCTTTCACATTGTAATTAGGCGGGATTACATAAAGTTCGTGATTAAATTCTAAAAATGGGTTACCGAACCCAAGAGAATGAACAAAATATCACAATATTGAAAACTAAATATGAATGGTTATAATATAATATAATCTTTTTTCCCAATATCTCATCAAGCATGCTTCACATCCATGTAAACAACCTATATGATTGATATGTATTTAATTGAATATGTCAAATAAATGTGTTGTCAAACCATTGCCATGCAATTTAATGTGATTATTTGATTCCAATCAAAGTACTAAAATATCATCTTCTATAAATATGGATGGGGAAAATCCTTAACATAATTATTCAACAATGAAATTTAACTCATAATGCACCAAACACATACAAATTCAAAATTATTTTCTATCATCATAGTCAATTAAATATGTTAATTTATGCGACTTTTAACTAGAATTAATAATAATCATAAATTCTAGGGACTATAATCACTGATCAGGAATAAGAATATCTGATGATGAAAAAATATAGTGAGATCCAATAGGTGGGTATGTTCTCATAATCTCTCATCTTGTAGATTACCATGTATGAACATCTTAATAAGAAGAATCATCTTCTTATGATTACTCACACCTGATAGTCTATTTACCATCTATCCTATTATAGTATATTATCCAACAATAGAACATTATTTTATTTGATCATCACAGCACATCATGGATCTCACCATATTGGGGATTTTCTATGTTAGGATCATGATGTCAAATACCCTTGGGGGAGATTGAATCAATGTATGATAGTTTAAAACAACTCCCCTATTGATCTTTTTTAATTATAAAAAAACTCTCGTATCCAACTTTCCTATAGAAAAAAATCGACATAAAATAAAATAATGCAAAAGACACAAATATTTTACTTGGTTACCCCTCATTGGTCTACGTCTATGGAGAATACAACAGTAATGTTCCGATTTACCAAATCCACTAAAATCATAATACTATTTACAGTGAATAGAGTAAACACATTGTCCCTACTATTATACAACCAATCACAATATAAAAGGTCACTAATATCTATGATGAAGTGTACTCACTTATTTTTTAGAATATTCACTCACAGTGTATAAACATTTAGTCCATTCATCATCTCAACGGAATACATCCTTTACAATATGTAGACTCTCTATTAACATACCAATTTCATCCACTAATGAATAACTCTTTACACATGTGTACTGGGATACATCCAATATTTATCAAAATCCATACTACACCTTGCATAAAACCATTATGCTTTCACTGAAAACATGTTTCATACAAGCAACATCCTTCTTGCGCACAACAAAAATCTTACGTGAAACTTCCATTTTTACTCACTACTCATATTATTGCCTAATACTCCCTTTGCACGCAATTCATACACAATCTAGTTCCTCAAATTTCTCTATGTATTGAGATCATTAAAATGAATTTGTAGACCAGTATTTCTATGCATCCCTAATGCCTATGTGCAATATCCTTAGGCATCGTGAAAGATCTTCTTAGAGTGCGCAAAACCACATTTGAAATCGCATTAACTATACAAGTCTCTTTCATGCAACCTCATCTTTTTCATACATTCTAGATATTTTGGATACATCATGACTTTTCTATATTTTATTGTTTTGATCCTAAAGCATACGTTGGAGACAATATTCAAATCCTCCTTCTATATTGTTAGAAATTTATGTTACCAAAAACAAATTTCTCCATTTTCCCAATTTTGAGGCACAAAAGATTAGAAAACACTAGAAAATCAGGCCAACATGTATAAATTATTTTTTTACTACCTCTAGATCATACATTCCTCTACTATAGTCCTTTTTCAACATCGATTAGGAAAAATATCTCTGGAACTCCATAACTAACCATGGAAACCCTCTTTTCCAAAAAAATATAATCAACTAAAAAATTCTTCAATATCACCTTGGGGGTTTTTTCCAAACATAGTATGACCTTATCAATGTGGTATATACTATAGGATATTTTTACATTAGATTCATGAAGAAACAAAACAATGTGTAAAAATAATTTTTATTAATATTGAATACATAGAATATTTAAGTAATCAAATTAAAAATAGTAGGACATAGGAAAAAAACTCCAAAAAACTCCCACATGGACTAGATCTAACTTCCTATAACGTTATGTATGTTAGAACATTCATTATAGTCATGTTTCTACCATGAAAAGCCTATATTCCAGAGGTTTTCCACATTGTCTTATATAAAAATACTGTTAATTTTAACATCACCACTCTATAAAAAATACCTCAATATTTGATACTTCAGATTTATCATATTTTTCTATTGATGTGACCTTGTCTCTTTTTCATGATCCACTACTATAATATTAGTACAACAGTGTCTGTTATGGTCTTTTCTGTTAGTCACCCCATTAATCTCTAGGATGACTTTGTGCATCCATACGAGACCTTTATTTACCTTAGCATAAATAATATATACAAAATATACTTTAGAAAATGCAACAACAACATTCATTTATCTTTACTAGCTCAAATCACCTTCTTTCAATGTAATGATGTATAACATATGTGACTTCATGTAATCTTGATCTGTTTGGAAACTAGTAACTAGATATCCTCAAATAAATAGTTCCTTATCTTTTTCACAAACCAGGAACATATCATTAGTAATCCATTGATACATATGAACATTCTATACATCCATCCAATGGATATCACTAAGATCATCTTAATATCTTATTACTTCCCTTAATGCATATGAAATATCTAGATTATTAAATAATGTAGCATACATGACTGGACAAATCATAGATTTGTATGGAATACTTTTCATTATGTTTCATTCCACTTCTGTCTGAGGACGCATTTTAATGCAATTATTAATTCCATGAAATGATGGAAACAATCCAGTCTTGGATTATTTCATACTGAATCTATTTAGTATCTTTTCAATCTGTGTACTTTGTCATAGGTCAAGAAACCTCTTGGGTCTATCATGAGGGTCCTTCATCACAAGAGTATATGCTTCCTCGCCCATGTGGTTTGTAGATGATAACATATTCAGCCACATCATAATATATAGAATGATTTTTTATTTCATTTCCAATAAGTAATACGTCTCCAACATACACTATTAAAAATCAACTACACTCCCACTAATCATTTAATAGAAATGATTTCCACATTCATTATTTATGAATCCAATATTCCATTATTGATTCATCAAAAAGAATTTTCTATGACCTACATTCATTCTATAATAAAAAAATGGAACTCTGAAACTTTTAAACCTCTTTGGAATCCTTTAGATTCACATACCATTTAGACTATTTCATATATAAATCTTCATAAAGGTTCATGTTATGGAAGGTTGTTTTGAAATCCATTTTTCCAAATCTAAAAATCATAGAAATCATTAATGGAAAATATAATTTTGATGGATTTACTAATTTCAACTTGTAAAAATGTTTTCCATTGTCAACGCCATGACACTCTTAAAATCCTTCTACAACAAGTCATTTTTTATAGGAACTGAATTTTCCATCCATTTCAAGTTTCTCCAGGAATATGCATTTAAAACCAATGGGATTTATATCTACCAGATGGTCAACTAAAATCTCTACATGGAATTGGTATGTGGAATCCATTTCAAATGTCATGGTTCATTTCCACTTGGAAATATATATTCCACTAAATGATTCTTTATATGTAAGAGGACCATTATTAAAAAATAATAATGAGTCACAGTATTTTGTGGCTAGAAAAATAAACCATTCTAGATCTCTACCCTCAATAGTATTCCTACATAGTAATTGTGTCTCTGGAACAATAGATTCTACCATAGGGATTTGTGGAATTTTTTCCAATGAAAACTTTTGTGTATCTTGGATCTGAATATAATTGAAGTATATATCTTTTCCATTATCACTTCTATGTATAAGATCCTTCCCAATAAATGTGGGACTCATGTCAACGACAAAACAAATTTATGATGATTTTTATAGGCAGTATCTGTTTTTTCATTGGGAAATGAAATAAAGAGACACATTGTTCCTCGAGGTGAAACCTTGTTTCCAAAGGTTTCCTTAAAAATGCTTCGTAGCACCACACATGTATGTAAGAAAACATGTGATTATTTCCATTCCACAATTGGTATGGTGTGCTATCTGTTTTATTTTTTTCACTTGGATTAGTACATTTTAATTTTTTTGGTAATGTGTATCCCTAAAAGGATAATGGAAAAATTTTATAACTCTTCATTTATCTAACCATGACCAACTATGGGTTGTTCCACAATTCAAATAAACCATTCCACTGATTCTTTTAAGGAAGAGAGAGTTCAGATAAAATCTTGATCACCCATATATAATCAATGAAATCTTGATTATTATAATCTTCACATCACTCTGAGTGAAAATTCTTAATATTCTTACTAAAATAGTTCTAAAATTCATTCTTTTATTCCTTGAATTTTCTAAAATAATCAATCTTTTCCCACAGTATGAACACAAATCCATATATACTTAAATATTCATTAAAAGTTATGAAGTTTTATTACAAACACCTTTCATCATCAAGATAGAATCCACACACATCAATATGAACTAATTCAATAATTTTATTATCCCTTTCACATTTCCCACTAAATGTGAATTATTTTCATTCTTCCATATAAACATGTTTGACATAGACCAAGTTTTTTTAGGTCCAAATAATCCAAAAATCAATATTGATGTAATTTAGTGAAGTGATTTTAATTTAAAATACCTAGCCTCTGATACTAAAGAAGGGTGTGGTATTAGTAATGTGAGAATAATTCATTATCAATTTCAATTATTTGGTTCATGTAATCTAACTCATTATAGTCGATATTTAAATTATACCTAACATAAAAATTTCTATATATATAAAAGAATATATATTTATTCCCAAAGTACAAAATAATTCTATTTTTATCAAGTCTAGCTATAGAAATAATGTTTTTTTGTTAACTGTGAACACATAATTACAACCTAGTAAAACCAATATCATAATGGTTGTCAAAAAGAGTTGATATTCCCTGACAGCTATGACAACATTTTTAGATATATTGGCTTCTTGAAGATCTACCACTCCTCAGTCGGTCATTCTTAATATATATCGTTCATGTATTTGAATACAAATTTGAGAACCAAAAACTTTATCTAGTTCATAATTATTAGAAATAAATAAATTACACTTGATAACAAATGTACATAAAACTTCCCCCCGCTTCGTTGGATAGGTTTAGTTTTTCATCCAGTAGAAATTATTTATACATGAAAAATAGTTATTATCACATTCTCTTTCATTTCCATTGATCATCCTCTTCCTGGAAGGGTGTTAAGAAGCATTGGGCTTAAAAATTTCTCTTTCCCAATCTGTTTTACACCATAATGATAGATGGTTTTTCATGATTATTATCAATATCTACTTGGTGGTGAAGATTAAGAAGATCTAGAAGAGACATACCATTGTTTTTCATATTTAAAGCTATAACCATACTTGAGAAACTCTGATGGTGTGATGCAAGAATTAGGTTAGTTCCTCATTCTTCATGATGTTTATGCCCTGTAAACTCTAACCTCACCATTTAGAAAATTTTAATGACTACATGTGGGTCATCACTGGAACCATATCCATGATTTCTAGGAAATAATTACTTGGAAATGTCAAACCTCTCTTCCAGTGTCTCTACTGGTAAAGTCCTCAAAGGTGATAAAGCATGCTATACATATCCATGTTTTCATGAGTCTTCATTAGTTCCTTAGGAAGTGATGAAGGAATTAAACCTATAACTTTGACCATATCATTCAAATGTGGTTCAAAGAAAATATAATCATAATCACATGCTTATTGAGTAGGTAGATTAGGAATTGAAGATTTTTGGAGGTATAATTTCTATTCCTGGAGTAGCACATCCCGTAGGAACTTAACCCACTCCTAGAATTTACTTCCCTTTAAGAGGATATCAATCACCAATATTGATTTTTGGGATAGTTTGAATGATGTAGCTATAATTTGCATCTAAAATTAAGAGGATTATATAATTATTACTTTTATTTATTAAAAGACATGTTAGAGATAATAATGTAAATGTTTTATTTTAATTTTTTTAAATCCCCCACTATTTTATGAAGCCTCAATATCACTCACCATTCAACTCTTAATGACTAGTTACATTAACATTACAGTTGAAAGGTCCACAATACATTTATTAATTATCTATACATTGGCCCTGAAAACTATAATAAAGTAATTATGTACGCGGTGTTTCAAATTTTAAAGATGTAACTCAATGATCTATTGAGTCGATTCCACTATCCTGAAATCCTAATTTGGATTTCTTCAAAACATGCCTCCAAATTTTAATTGAAAAAACATTATACATTAAAATTATTTTCATTTTAGTAAATTATACCTAAAAATATCCTATGAACTCATTGGAAAAAGAATGTTTCTATACATTTTCCATGTACTACACATAGCCCTATAGATTCATTCCCAATCATGAAATAGATGAATTAGTTTAACATAATATTTAATTGTCGGATTTTAATTTTTTCTACAAAATTTTTTTCATGTTTCATCCTTTACACATCCTTATAATATTATGAGGACGTTACATAATTAATTAATCATGTTGGATAAGGCATTTATGAATAATAAATTTATTTAATTTCTATTTTATCAAATTAATGTGTCTATTTATGCGGTCACAACCATTCTTCAATATAACCAAAATTGTAATAGATAAAAATAAATAATTATTTAATTAAACCATTCATGAGATTTAGAAAATTGTTGATTAAAATAACAGAAATTAGATAAACCATTAACATAGGGGAAATAACTCCTATTGTCGGTCTTGAGATGAGATACAATATTCCACATGTCCACCAATGTATAACTTGGGTTAGAATTATTATTGTATATCATGAAACACCTCCACACATATTGGGGTGATCCTTTAATTAAAAGTATTAATTACTCACCTGGAAGTGGGGGGAACCAAATTATTTATTAAAGGTTCTTACATAAATATATATGTACATGTAGGTCCTAAATAATAATGGAGAGAGGAATGACTAATAAGCCATCATTTAATTTAATCTTATATTATCCAAACTCATGAAATAAATTATATTAAAACATCCGACATATTCCCAGGTGTTGGTGAAGCAAATGAATGGTCATACATGTAAGGAAAACTCAATAGTAAATGGAAACCATTAGTTACTTTATTCTAACTTTCAATATTTCATCTAGAAACACGAGAATTAATTGACTAATTAATTAATTAATTCCCATTAATATTAATGATCATAAGATCTTATTTGGAGATAACCATTATCAATGAAATTCAAGGATATAGAAGGAAGAGAAAATAATGACATATTATTTAAAACCATTATTAAATTTTAAAACTCCCAATGTTGTGTCAGTCACTAAAATAAGTATTTTATGATGAAATTTTAATGTTTAATGTAATATTAATTATGTCCATTATTGGGGGATACATAGTGTGTACATGAAACTTCAATACATGTACCTTATTTTATGTATATCTAAGTTAGTGGCATATGGATTTGATAAGTTAACTCGACTGAACTACACTATGTGTACATTTCAGCTACACACCCTATATCTTCGTTCCTTGTTCAATCACGAAAAAATGATGACAACATTAGAGGGAGGTTATTATTGATATTAGAAGGGTTTTAAACCCCGTATATAGATATTAGAGGTGATTTTTAGGATCCACCACTAATGTGGTCACCTACTATCATTAAAGGTGATATTGAGGAACCTCTGGAAAAATCACGGATTCATTAATGGAAATTATATTAGTGGGGGCATAAACCCCCGATAATGGTGATTTAAAATCACAAAATATTATTTCATTAGAGGAGCTTCATGTCAAACTCACCACTAATAGAGTGTATTAGGGACAGTTTAATCTATCCCTAATGGCAATTACTTTAGGTGCAGTTGTGAAAATCACCCCTAATGCTTCTTTTTTTCTATTTTTTTTGTCCCTAGCCTCTCCCCTTACTCTTCTTGTCCCCAAACTCAAGTTGTCACACCCACTATCGTAAGTCCCATGTTTTCATGCCCCCCACCCCCTACACCCCTATCCAAGCAGTCCCACCTAACCTCAGTCTCCCACTCTAGCCCCCGCACCCCTCTCCCATTACTTGCTTCCCATGCACCCATCATGTTCCCCACTCCCCTCCAGTCTCATGTGCCCCTCCCATTCCTCATTTCCCAGAGCCCCTCTTATTTACATATTCCTCTCCCTTTCCCCTCTTAAAATGAATTTTCAGGTGTTGGGATTCGAACCTGGACCATCCACACTCTAAGGCTCGCAAGACCGAACCTGTACCACTATGCCAATTTGTTTTTTTGAATATATGTATAGATGTGTATATATATATATATATATAAAAATATCTATTTTAAAAAAGATATTCAGATAATATATTTCAATACATTTAAATAATATCCTATCAATAAATTTATTGAATCTACATATATGTCTATATATTTATAAATAATTTGATAGGAAATATTAATATACTTAAATAATATATATATATATTATATATGTTTATTCGTATAATATATATAAACAATAATATATACATATATAAATATATAATTATAAATACATATATACTTCTCTTTGTTTGTTTGTATATATTTTTTAATATTTATATACATAATATAATTAAAATATATATTTATTTAATTATTTTTATATACTTATATTTATATGTATGTGTGGGTGTATCATAACAAATATAATATTAATTTTTACTGTTATTAATCCTATTTTTTAAACTATAAAAATTATATATTGTTTTTAAAAATACATTACAATTATTTTATGATTTATATCATAAATATATTATACTAAATACATTTATATTATTTATTTATTTAAATTATTTATATAATTAAATACATTTTTATATATTATATACATGTTTATTTGGAGAATATATATATAATTATTTAATTAATATTTTTATATAAGGACTTTTAAAATATCTTTATTTAATGTATTTCAATATATATATTTATTATTATTTAGGTTAATATATATTTATTTTTACAAATAGTATAATATTATACACAATATATATATATTTATTATTATATGAATAAAAAATTTATAAAAGTATATTATATATAATTTAAATATTATGAAATACGATTTATACAAATTTTTATAAGATGTTATATGAAATAAATTTTTTATTATATTTAATTAATATGTGTATTATATTTAATCAATGTTATATGACATATATTTTATAAACATGTATACTTAATATTATATGAAATGCAATTTATACAAATAAATAAATATTTATTTACATAATATTATACATATTTATGTGTAAATATAATATGAATTAATACAATCATAAATATTCTTTATATAATATGTTCACATAATGTATTCAATACATTTATATACTGTTTTTTAATTATATATATATATATATATATTTGTGTGTGTGAATGTATATATAGATGTATATATTGATGAGTATATATATGTATATATATTATAGAAGTTACCTTTAAAAAAATAATTGGTTCTCACAACACCATATAATCTATTAAATTAGAGGGGGTTTTGACCCCCCCCTATAATTTAAATAAATTATGAGGGGTTTTTGACCCCCTCTAATTTAAGACATTAGAGGGGGTTTTCAATCCCCTTTAATTTAAGGAAATTATAGGTGGGTTTTGAACCCCCTATAATATAAGACATTTTATGGGGTTTTCAACCACTTATAATTCCAGATATAAGAGGGGGTTTTGAACCCCTCTAAAATTCAACTAGATATTAAAAAAATAATGTTAAAATATTTAGAGAGGGTTCAATTTGAGGGGTCCATAACGCCCTCCAAATTTGATTATTAATGAGGGTTTTACGTAATTACACCTCTAATTTTTAATTAAAATGTCTTTAGAGGTGGTTTATAACTCCCTCTAAATTCGATAATTAGAGGGGGATTTACAAAACCCCATCTAATGTTACAGAAAATTAATTTAGAGCGTGTTGTGCATAAACCGACTAAATAACCCCCTATGATGTGCTATTTTTTGTATTTCATGTGGTCCTGGTCGACACATGGTGTCAAATAAAAGAACCACATATAATTAATTTCTCAGAGCCTCTAGATACAATTTTTTGGGTTATACATCATGTGCACTAGCTATACACAGTGTAACCCAGTTTTCCCAGACAATGATTTTCCACTTCTATATGGACAAGTCATCAATGGTGAATGTTGATCCTGCTAAAACATCATTTTGTATTACCTTCATATTTTGTTAGTATCTAATTATTGAATCCCCATGGCTGTGATCCATACATGTTCCTATAATCTCTGAGCAACACCACTCGATATTCAGGTTCTAACAAAGTGAGTATAATGTCTTGTATCTTTCATTCTTGATTACATGTAAATTAGTCTTCAATATATTTAGCACAAATATCTAATTCTTTATTTGGGGGTGAAAGGATGACGTATGAGAGAGTTCATTGGGTGAAACAATTCTATATTCCCAATTTTGGTTTCTCTACCCAATTGAAACCTTCATCTATATATAGAGTTAGGATTTGAGAAATATTATTATTTAATTCCATAAAATCCATTGAATAACATTTATTTCTTTTAATAAACCCTAGTACATGTAAAATAATTATATTATTACTATTTTTTCTGCACTCGCTTGCACAATAAAAAATATTATGTAGCAGTCTTAACATTAATTTAATAATTTAATACCTATTTTATTAACACAAAAATATATTTTTTACAATATAAACAACAAATATTTATTAAAATATTCAACAAATAAAATAAATAATTTATTCAAATGTGGAAGAATTAGTATTTATTTAGTTCATGTGAATAATATAACTCAAATAAAAATTTTCTCAAGACCTGAGAATTATGATTATTATATTAATTAAACTCAAAGAGAATTTAATTAAGGTCAAGATAAACTCTTAGTGTGTGACCCTCTAGGATTATTTATTGGTGGCATTAGGAGGGCATGCCTAATGTCCAATATTTCTATATCGAAATGTGTCAATTCGCCTAATTGAAATTACATCATGTCGCAATGTCCAAAACCAGATACAAATTCTCACCATGCAATATAATCCTTTTTTCAAAATATATCATAAAAAAGGTTGCACATCTATGTCACCAACCTATATGCATGATATTTCTTTCATTGACTGTTTGAAATAAATATTTCTTTACAAAAAATATATTTAATTTAACATAATGGTTCAATTCAATTAACATGGATAAGATATCATCTTCCATAAATATGGACATGAAAAATACTTTCATTACTCATTCATCATTGACACATCACTTGTTACTCATCCAACTTATCCAACATTTCCATGAATTTTCATTGTCATGGTTTAGGAAATACATCACACTATATGTTTTCTAACATTAATTAGTAATAATTTAAAAGTCTAAGGACAATCATAAAATTTCATAGTTAGGAACCTATGATGATACCAAAATATGAGGAATTCATACTGGTGGGTCTGTTCTCATAATCTCTCATCTTGTATATTACTAAATGAGAACTTCATGAGAAGAATCATTATCTTATTATGAGTACTCACACCAGGCAATCTATGTACTATGTGTCCCATTATAGTTTTTTATCCAAGAATAGAACATTATTTGAGAATATCTTATAGAACATCGAGGTTCTCCTCATAGAGGGGAACAACGTTGACCTTATCTCTGTGACGTACACTCTAAGAACTTATTACATTACAGTCATGCATAAAAACAAATAATATGTGAAAATATGTTTTATTAACATTAACTACATTTAATAATTAAGTAATTAACATATACTCAGTTTTTACCCAGACACCAACTCCAATATGAAGAACGAAGTTCATAACATAACTATGTTTCCAAGAAGGAGAACATTAGTGGGATGTAAATGCATAGTCATGGAACAGAAAACTAACACTAAAAATTTAAATGTTTATGATAGATATCATGATCAAGGAAAAGATAGTTACCACACTACCTTAAATATTTGATGTATGAAATTACCATCAATTAATTTGAAGTGATCATAATGAGATGACTTATAAATTAAATTTATTTCAAAACTTATGAACTTATAGGCGTCAATCTATGGTACACATGATCAATTTTCTAAAATATACTCTTTTGGGAATTTATTGTTACCTTAATAATGGTTCATAATGAGATTGTGATTTTACCAAATCATATCCCCAATGTGTGTAAAACCTATTGTGCAGCAAGGCCCGTTATTTCCCACCAGTTCCAGATCAAGTCTAGCTCAATGTTGTGTTTTTAGTTTTACCATGATTAAAATATATTTTATAGTTCCCCATCCACTTTTAGTACCTAGATAGTGATGTATTTTGTTTGTGAAATTCTTACTCAGTACTTATCAATATTAATGGATTTTTCTTATACTTAATGTTTTTCTAAAGGCATTAGCAAGAGTTTTCTAATCTTAATACCAAAGATAACTAAAACCTTCCTCTGACACATACTATAACAAACATAACCTTATAATTATTTCATATCAATACGTGGTTTATTATAAATTTTTAAAATTAATAGAACATATAATATCAAAACTTATAGTGTCTTTGGGAATTAGGCACATTTCTTAACAATAAAAAAAAGTAAAATATCATCTTCATTGAAAACATATTTAAATTTCTTACACTTAAAACGACATGGGATAACCTTAGAACATTCATAAGAAAGAGTTTAGATTTAAAGACTTGTGATGAAATAAATATGGAATAATATGAAAAAATAATACATGTTATAATTTTATTAAATCAATGTTCCATAAAAGGAACATGAATTATAATGTATGATATTTCATGAAATTAAAAACATGGGAAATCTGGAAATATTATAAAATCATATATTTTAAAGCCAATTCATCAGAATGGAAAATTTTCCATAAAGGAAGTAGGTTCACTCATTTCCCCAACATGACTTCTCGTGAGACTAAACATTACCGAATTCATTTGATTATCATTGAATTATGGTAACACATTTTACTTTCACTTTCATTCGCATGCTTAAGTGTGCCGCATTGATCATACAACATGAATTCACCCATCATCATAATTTAATAAAAGATATAGGAGTGTGAAATAAGTAAATTTATGTTCCATGTCAATTAAGTATAATTTAATAATGGTGAATATAATTAATAATAAATGAGTATGGAATTCATTAAATAATTCTTTTGGCATGAAAATTCATGAAGAAATTTTTCCAGAATAACAGAATCCCCTAAAAATTTATAAAGTGGGTGGTTAAGAGAGAAAGGGTTCTCAAGTGATTTGGAATCCAAATTGGATGTATTGGGGACAATTAAATTCACATCGAAGCATTTTGAATTTCAAATAATGTTCATAAGATATATAATAATGAAACATTAATAATTTGGAGATGGTGAGGATAACTTACTAAATTTCAGCATAGTAATGGCTGAACATAATGGTTCATGGGATGGATTAATTTTTGTGAAATGGGTCTTCTTTAATTTTGAAATACTATCTACAATAATGGGGTTATAAGAAAATATAAATAAATAGTCACAAATGGAAACAAATATTGATAACATAAAAGACGTTCTATAATGAAAATGAGAAGAGGTATATCCCTTACTTGTGTATGTCAATCCAAATACTTGGGAGAAGATTCTTGTGATCAAGGTGAACCTTGTAAAGACTCTATAGAGTGGAGAGCAGAGTATGGGTGTTATCCAAAGTGTTTACATATAGATACCCTATCTTAGAAATCCATGAGATGATGTCCACAAGAATTACATTGGCATGATCATAAGGAATAAAATATTAAAGGACTGTGAGATTATTATTCATGGTAAACCAAATACATACATGATTATTTTATTAAAAATTAATAAAATAATGTGAACAAAAAAATCAATATATATAACTTTAGGGATGTCATTATTCCATTTAGCCAATCTGTTGATGATGTTCTCATAATTCTTCATGAGTTCCTGGTGAAAGGAAACAAAATAAGGGAGATCTTAATGCTCAGTAAGGTTAATTTAAAATGAAATCATTAGTGAATCAATTAGAATAAACAAATGGAAAGATAAATAAATATAAAAACAAGTGAATAAAATAACAAGATAATGAAAAATAAATATTGAAAGGTAAGAAAAATAAAAAATCTACATTTAATCAATGAATTGAACAATAAATTTATCCATATATATGTCAAATTCGGATCTCATGGATAAATAATACTTGAATATAAATGAAGTAAATTATAAATTATTGTACAACATATATAAGTCACACGAAAATCTATACCCTCAAGTCCATTCACAAGAATGTTTAATACAATAGATAGAAACCCAATTAATTTGTGAAACTTATTTAACTCATGAGAAAATATTAATAGATCAAGATACTATATAAAATCATTGCTCATCCATCATTACTAGTCCAAAGAATCCCCCATATCAATTAATAAAAATAAATAACATGGTAAATTAAATATCTGTATTAAATAAATAATACAGTTTCATCAATATTTCCCTTATATAATCAAATAACGATCTAAGTATACACTATATGTAAATGGTATATAGTATAGGAAATACTAATATCCATTATAAATGATATGGATAATTATGGGAAATTCATTGTCAAATGATCATAGGAAATTGAGTATTTTAAGGGGAATAAAATTAAATAAGAAAGTGAATTCCAACATTATACTTATCCAAATAAATCATATACTATCCATAGGATGAATAAATATTCTACCATTAAAACATATCCCAAGTAGAGTAAAAATAGGGGTTTTGTTTTTTAGGAATATAGATAAAATAAAAATATCATTTAACAACATTATAAAGGAAAATATTCTTTTATTAAACCCTTTCAAATCCCATTTCATTGAAATTAAATTAAATTGAATAAAAATAATCAAAAAGTGTACATTTTAATATGAAAAGGAATCATTACAGAAATGATGATGATTAAAATACTAAATGATGTATGTGGAAAAATAATAATCCTTCTACACGATAAATGTTTAAAAAATGACATGTTTGGAATGAGAAGAGAAGATTTCTTTGAAAACATTGGTAAATGAAATATTTTTAACAATATCATTAATTTATCACCTTTTAAAGGTTTATAAGATTTTTTGAAACATTCTCAGAAGACTGATATTTTTGAATAAAATATATTCTCTAGTTGATGAGGGAAATAATGTTGGGTTTTCATACAAACATTTTAGAAAAACATTTTTCATACAAAAATTGGAAAATATTACAAATACATGAAAATGGATTAAATAACCTATTGAAAATTAATGGTTTTAATGGTATATTTTTATATAATTTCATCGAATGAAAATACCACTGATTGATCATTAAAATTATACTTGTGGAAAATAATCTTTAAACATACCAATGTGTCCCATAAAACATCAAAACTTATTAAATCATAAGAATAATTATGTAATAACAATAAATTAGTGTTTTAAATAAAAATAAGGTAAAATTATTAATGATATATTATATCAGAAGTAGTTTAGTATACAGAATAAAAAAAATAAGTGATGAACATTACATTTATCTCAGAGATGTAAATTGTTAGATGAAAGCCCTTCCTTTATGTCAGATTTGTCTCGTGTTTCTTTATAGTCCATAATAACAAAAATTTGAAAAAAAATTACATTATTGAGATGATTTTTCATTATTATAGTAATTCTTATTTCACTCAATATCATGTTTCATTCAACTATATATTCAATTAAGTTTACATCTACGATGTTGAAAAAATTCATTTTTTATGTCAAACACATATTTTGACTGTTAACTATGGTAAAAAAATTCAATATATAACATGTATAGAATTATAATCATGAAATAACTATCAAATTATATATAAATTATAATTTTAAAACCACCCATTAAATGTTGTTACTAATAACGAACTAACATTACCATGATAGAGATAGTGGGCCATACATATGACTGGGTAACATTCCCATTATCAATTATCTTTTTTTGAAATAAGGTATGCAACACTATATCATTATAGAATGATAATTATATAAAAAAAATTAGGTTTTTTTAACATATGTACTTTTAAAAATAATTCTTGTGATGTATAAGGAATCACATCATGTCGAGGAGGTGGTAGTCCACTTGTCCACGAATGATGTTATCACATTTTAAGTGTGTGAATGGGTCATAAATAAATTTATAAGTATTATATTTATAAAAATTTGATTATGTAATAATATCATATATATTTGTTTTTTATCAAATATGTTTACTTAAAACCATTCCATATACATTCTTTGTATTTTGTGATCGAATGACATCACTTTTAAGAGGATGTAGTCATCAATTTGACATACAAGGCTATCATATTCACACAAAATGGAAAGAATAAAGGAATGTGTTATAAATTAATTAAAAAATATTTGTGAAATTATAAATATCTTATTTTACAATTATAAACATATTTTCCGTCATAATTAGTATCCATGAAATGTGGTATTGAAAAAATAAACATCTCCATTTCATGAGGCAGTTGTTTGCCTAACAAATATATGTTATGTTTGTTATAGAATAGATAGAAGTATGTGTATTTGAAGTTAATCACCTTAAAATAAAAAATATTATTATATTGAGGAAATTTTTTTTATATAATAATTTAATAAGAATATTTGAGGGGGTTATAAAAGAAAATAAAATTAATGGGCTTGAAAAATGATGTAACCTTTTATTTGGGTAACACAATCCAGTTTGCAGAAAAGTCATTTATTGGATGGATTTATTCCCAAGGATAGGATTATAGGATGAGGTTAGGGATGTTGTGAATAAATTTGGGTTGTTTTGGATATAGAAAAGGCAGTTCTATAGGTGTGAGGAAATGGGAGGAGATGAGGCCTTTTTATAGTGGATGAGGGGTGACACTATTGTATATTTTTGAAAATTAACATTTACACACATTTTTATCAATTAATGTGGATAAATTAATGGAAACTATTAGTAACATGGGACTATAGGGTCTATATATGACCATTAAATAGATTTTGAACGATTTTATATGTTATTTGGTCAATTACAATTTATGTTTGTCCTTGTTTAACTTAATTTCACCTTAAGTGTTGTTATTAAATTTAATTAATCTCACTAATATTTTTGGAAAAATCATAGTTCACATTATTATAAATTATAAATTATTGTAATTAAAAATATTTAATAAACTTTTTCTAATTAAAATTCCTATTATGGGAGAGATTGGTTTAAAATTAATCTATAGATGGTACGATAATGATGCTTTTAATATAAATATGTTAAAAGGATTGCTATGTTTTTATATTGAATCTCAAAGTGAAATTTATTCCAAAGATCTAAATAGGATTATTTTATAACAAATATACATACTGAAACATTAGATTGAATTTTAATAATAAATTATACCTATATAAAATTATATAAAAAGGCAGTTTTGAATTATAATAAAATAGTTTTCATTATTCATTAAAAAATTATATTTCACTAAAAAATACAAAATATTAATCCAAAAAAATTTTCGTGTTACTATTTCAGTATATTATGTTTATTTTTAAATTAAAAACTTATTATTATAAAAAATTATTATTAAAAATAAGTTATATAATAAAATGTTGTAAAAGTGACTTAATAAAAATATAGTATATTATCTGTATAACTATGTATTTTCTTATAGAACAACTATATAATCTATTGGATGAAGATAAAAAAATAATTGAATAATATATATATATATATATATCATTAAAATAATCAATTAATACTAATTACTTATAATTATTAAGGTCAAATGCCTATGGGTGCATAAAAATGATTTAGAAAAAAATAAATTTCTATTATATTAATTTTGTTTCTATATTAATTTATAATTAATTTTCAACCAAAAATTTAAACTATAAATTTTAATAAGTTGTTTAATCATAGTCATGACCTCTAATTTATTTTCTAGGTTATATCTTATTATAGTAATATTTTAAAAATATATTATTCTTCTGTGAAACTCTGGCTTCTATATAATGGAAGACATTGCAGAAACTCTTTACTGTATGTGATGTGTGCTAGCTCAGTTTCATTTTTATTTTATGATATAAAAAATATTGAATTTATTTAAAAAATTATTTTTATTATAAATTTTCACTATATTACATTCCAATATGAATTTAGTGTTACATTTCATATATTTTGTCGAATACATTGTTCAATATTTATATTTTTGTGACTTTACATTATCCCCACATTAATTAAATTGAATCCCATCAATTTAAACTAGATCTTAGTGATATATGGTTTGATATTTTGTATTTTTGAAATCCCACATAGTGGGAAGGGATTTTATGAAACCATTTAGGAATTATAAAATGGTTTGTAAAAATGTGACATGAAATACCATATAACTAGGTCTCTAGGTAGGCTCAAATTAGTGGAATATAGATATACATGATTATAGGAAATGAAAAAAAATTATAGGGTTATTCCAGTCATCAACCACAAACAAGTGAATGATTACAGGAATGCATAGGGCCTAAAATTCAAAAATCTTTTATGATTTTGAAGACCACTTATTCAACTAAAATTAATGAATTATTAAAAGATGTTTTAATAATTTAATTTTTGTTGATTAATTTTTATACTACCTAATGATATAAGGAATTAAATAAACATAACATGTTTCAATAAACACAATTTTCTTCCTTTTTTTCTTTTATCAATATCTAAGTCTTCATGTACTTCGAGAAATGGGTATCGAAAAATTACCTTTGATCTCCAATGAACTATAATAAAATGTTAATAGATTATAAGACCACTAAAATATTGAAAATTTCTTACATTTCCCACAAACTATTTTTCATATCCAAAATGGTTATTGCATTAATCTATAAACAATAATAGTTACACTATTAATTCATCATTAATATTTATTAATCTTATTGTTTAACTTAAAACAATGCCATATTAACAAGAACATTACATAGGTCAGTGGTTTTCATGAAACCATAATCATCCTCTATCATGGGATCAATACCCATTTTATTTTAAGACATAATTCATTTTCACCCATCTTACAAGTTTCCATTATTATAAATCCATATTAACAAAATTTCCAAAATAAATTTTATGGAAATTCTTGAAAAAAAGGTCCAACACTAAATATACATGTGACTATGGTTTTAAATAGAATCTCATTACATCAATACACCATAGATGGGTTCATTGACTAGAGTAATTTCCATGTACCCAACATTTATTATAATCAACTAAAAAGAACTCCTTTATATGATTTTAATTACATTTCATCACACTCTTCATTGTTATTCATCAATTATTTTCTTTTTGTCATTCCCACCCACACATAATGAATTTCCCTATTCCATTATAAATATTTCATATGTGTCTCCTTCTATATTCCAGGAATGATGGAAATTTATCTTTATTCTCCCCTTGGTCTCCACTACATTAGCTCTTATTAAACTTCATGCTTCTCTTATTTGGTGATATCATGAGTTAGTTCAATTATATGTTTTTAATCATACATCGGTAAAATTGATTTGGCATAAACCTGATATTATTCCCTCCTATCAACACCTCAATTGGTTTCTCATTTTTGGCACCATGTTCTTCATTTTTTATGTTAAATTGACTACTTCGAGTATCATCCATTGACTAAAATCCCAAGGCTTAGTGTGGGTAAAAATAGTCTAAGGAAAATGTATACTCATTATTAGGATATCAAAATCACTACACATTATATTAAATGAATAATTAATTTTGTTTTAATATAGTTATTAATTATAAAAATATATCATATTGGTCTTTGGAGAGAATTTTTATTATCCTTATTGTGTGATGTGTAAAAACAAATGAGTTGTAAGGCCCTTTGTCATATACCAGGTTATGCCCAATCAGGCCTGAAATACCTTTTCAAAGTTGTTTTTCAAAGGTATATATTTTTCCAAACCATATTCAATTGTAGTATCAAGAAATAGATGTATTTATTGGTATACCCATATAAAATATACTTTATCAAATTCTATTGTTTATTTATAAACATATCCTCAAATTATAAATAATGGTTATTATATCTAATCAATGTTTTCATAAATCTAGTTTAAAAATTTTCTACTAAACTATGATTGATTGGAATTGTAACAAGATGAATGTAAAAATTATAGATTTGGTTTATACTACAATTACATATTCATGATTACAAGGAAAAAATTTTCATCATACTGAGAGTTTAGTATTCTTGGTCAGGTGGAAAAATACATGATTAATTCACCAAAATTTAGACACGATTTCTAATATAATGATTATATAAGTAAATAACATTTTTGGAAAACTTCATACCATCATGAATATCCTATGAAGGTATTCTGAATATACTTATTCAGTATTTGGGGAAAAGAATCAAAATATAGGTGAGATAAAATACTCATTAAGGGTAAAGTACATCAGATACAATATCGAATAAATTCTAATAATCCAAATTAAATGTAAATAAATAGGAAAACATTCAACTGAAAAAAGTAGATAATGAAAAATAAATTTGGAAAGGTATGAAACAAAAACACATTTCATTTAGTCAATAAACTGAAAATGAAATGTATTTATAGATACATATACACAATATCTCATCAATGAATAATAAATGAAACTAAATGATGTGAATTCTTATTTGTTAGATTCCATGTTTGAGGAACATAAAAACATATAACGTAAAGAACATTCATAAGATGTTTTAAAACTATTTATTGAAACTGGTTTAATTCACACAACTTATTTATCCCATAATATCCAATCGATGTAACTCAATGATATATAAAATCTAGAATTCACCTGTCATTACTAGTATAAAACATTCATCATATCAATTAATCAAAATAAATAATATTCTATATCAAATACCATTATTTAATAAATATGATGTATTGATCAACTTTTCGGCCATAAAATAAAATAACTGTTATAGTAGGAACCTAATGTAAATGGTATCTGGTTTAGGAAATTGTAATATCCATGAAAAATGTTATGGAAAATTTGGGAAATTTTGATGTCAAATGATAATAGGAAATTGAGTATTTTAATGGGACTAAAATGAATCCTGGAAGTGATTTCAAATAATATCTTTGGCCAAATCATTCATAAAACATAAAAAACAGTAATAAAGATGGTATCAATGAAAAATATCTAAAGTGGAGTAAAAAAAGAGGGTTTTATTGTTAATTTATTGATATACTATAAAAAACATTTAAAAACAATCTAAAGGTAAATATCCATTCATTTAGATTTTTTTCGGAAAAAATAAAATTGAAATAAATTTTGAAATCCTTTTTATTTAAGAATTAAACTTTTAATCATATAATGCAATCATGAATGAAATAATAATGGGAAAATCTATACATGTCATACTACATAAGAACAACATTCCTTCTGCATAGTTAAATGTTCTGAAAATTTACTCATTTTGAAGGAAATAAGAAGATTCCTTTGAAAAAATATAGAAAAATTATGGAAACATTATTTAATAAATCATTTTTTAGTGGATAAAAACAAATTACAAATCATTTTTAGAAAAAAAATAGCTTTTAAAAGTAAACACATTCTTTGACTAAACATATAAATAATGTAAGGGTATCATAAAAACATTTTCTAAATAATTTTCAATACCATTTTGGGGGAATTGGTACTAATAATTTTAAAGGTTGTGAAAAAACTGAGTAAATTGAATGGTATTTCTCAAAAATGGTCATATAATTTCTTTGAATGTAAATACCATAAAAATAACATTAAAATTATTCTTGATGAAAGTAATCATTAAACAACCCAAGGGGTCCAATAAAGCATGGAAAAATATTATATCATAATCCTTTAGAATGAATGAAAGTAAATGAATTGTTTAAATAAAATGGGGATAAAATGATTAATTACATAATATATCAAAAAATATTGTATACACACCACATAAAATAAGAACGTGGTAATCGTGACATTTATCTCAAAGATATAGAAAGTTATCTATAATCTACTTAACTTGTGTTCAATATTTATATTGTGACGTTATCATTATGAATCAAAACATTTTTTAATTATTTAATTTCATTCTAAAATATCTCATTTTTATCATAATTATTATTTCACTTTTTTTAATGTTTTCTAAAGCTAGATAATCAATTAATTTTTCATCTCATGTTCTCACCATATTCTATTTATGTTTGAAAAAAACATTTGTATGTCAACTATGGTGAATGGGTGCATTATATATCATCTCAGGGATAATAAAAATGAAATAATTATAATATTTATATATAAACAATACTTTTGAAACCATGAATTAAATATGGTTATAAAAAAATAATTTCTATTACTAACATGGATACGGTAGGTCATACGTATGCATACGTTCCATAACCATTTTTCATAGATCATTATGTAAAGAAGGGAACTAAAAAAACATTTACTAATGATCATTATATCATAAATACAATTTTATTTAAACATTTATACTTGAATATATAATTATTATGTTGTAAAATTAATCACATCATGTCAAGGATGCAATAGACCACACGTCAATGAACAATGTTATCACTCTTTAAGTGTGTGAATGGGTGATAAAAAAATGAAACACATAATATTTATAGAAATGTAATTATTTATTTAGTAACGTATATATGTTTTTTATTCCATATATTCTCAATTAAAACCATCCTTCATACATTTCTCATATCATGTGATTGAATCACATCGCTTTTTGGAAGATGTATTCCATAATTCCCTAAAATATGTTTTCATATTCAGTAAAAATGAAAATAATAAAGGTATGTGATAGAAAATAATTAAAGTGGTATAAATAAAAAAATATATCACAATATATATATATATTTAATAATTAATATCAACGATGATAGGATGTAATGAATAGAATTAAGGACATCATTTCGTGTGGTGGTAGATCTTCACACACCTAAACGCTATATTTCATAACCATTATATGGAAGTCTGTATATGATTAGGTAGAATATATTAATAAATAAATATCCTAGTATATTTAGGACACTCTTTTTGTTATATAACCATGTAATAAATATATTTGTGGGGGATTATAAAGGGAATAAACCTAAAGAGATTGAGGAAAGATGATACCACTTCCATTGGTAACTCATTTTCATTTTCACCAAATGGATTTATTGGTTGGATATGATCCAAAGTAGGGGATTATAGGATTAGGTGTATTATTTTGATGATTAGTTTGGGATTATAATATTATAAAATTTTTTTTTTGATAGGTCGAAGGAATTGGATGGAGAGGAGGACTTTTATAGTGTAGGAATGAAACTCATGTATGTTTGGGAAAAGTGAATTAAACCAATATTTTTTCCATAGAAAGTGGATTCAAAAATAGTAAAAATTAGATAAAAGGTACTATAGGGTTTATATATGTCTATAAAATGGAATTTGGACAATGTTATAGATCATTTTGGATCTTATGTTTAAGGTTTAGTCCCTTGTTATGCTTAATTTCACCACAATAATTGTAATTAATTTTAATTATAATCTCTAATATTTTTTGTTAAAAAATAAGTTGAAAAAATTTCACATTATAAATAATGATTATTAAAAATATGGAATACATTTTTCCAAATCTCAATCAATGATGTGGCGGAATTTCATTTAAAAATAATCCCATAGATAAAAAATTGGTTTGTGTTTTTAATGTAAAAATGTTCAAAATCGTTCTATGATTTTACATTCAATTTCAAAGTGAAATATATTCCAATGAACTAAATTGTATTAATTGAAAAAAAATTATCTAATTAAACATTCTAACAAATTTAAAATATCATTTTTCCTTATAAATTAATTATATTAAAATCTATTTTGAATTAAATTTCACTAATTTTAATTATTCATTATAAAATGAAACATTACATAAAAATACCAAATATTAATCCTAACATAATTTTTTTTATCCTCATAAAAATCTTATATTTATTTTTACATATAATGTTTATAGAAGTTACAAAAAAAGTTTATTTCAAAAAGGAACATCATGAAAAGGATATAAAATCTATTTAATAAAAATATCATATTTTATGTGTAAAATTAGGTTTTTTCATATCTCATGACCATATAATCTATTGTATTAATATATAAAATATTTAATTGAATATATAATATATCTATTTAATTAAAATAATCCATAAAATGTAAATAATAGTTTTTTTAATGTAAAATACATTTGGGTGCAGAAAATGAATGTTTTTATAAAAAATATTTCCATTATAATAATTTTTTTTATATATTCATTTATAATTAATTAGGAACCAATGATTTGAATTATATATTTTCATAAGATAGCAAATCTAATTCATAACTGCTAATTTAAAATCTAGGTTATATCGTATTTTAACAATATTTTTTTAATATATCATTATTCAGAAAATCATGGTACTATGTTTATCACAATCCATTAAAGAAACTCAATGTTATGTGCGACATACAATAACTTGGCGTCATGTGTATCATAAGAAATAAAACATATTAAAATTATTAAATGTAGTAACTATATTATAAATTATCGAGTTATTTTATTTCCTTGTTCAATTTGTTTTAGTTGTATACAATCCACCGAATAATGTTTTACTACATTAGATTTTCATGGAGTTTACATTTTCTTATATAAAATTGGATCTGGGGTCGGATAATATAGGAAAATAGTTTGGAATTATTTAATATGTATCAACCATTGTTTTTGGACTCTATATAAAAATATAACCAAAACCACAAACCTTTCCCACGGTTTATCCTATGGTTTCTTCTAAATATGAGTGGTTTTAATTTTTTTATAAGTTCATGGGCTGAAAATCATAAAATAATACCCTTACTTAGGTAGTGTTTAGTCATGATCTTAAGGAAATGGATTTAAAATTGTAATATATATTTATGGGTTTTTATTTTTAATAGTGGCTTCATAAAATTGATAAACTAAACATAAAATATCATTATTTTAAATATAAAACATATATTTGGTCATGGAAATATTTTATGGTATTTATTACATCATTTTTGGGTAATAATGATGTAAAAGACACATTGTACATTTATAGATATTTGATTCCTACTAGAAATGTTTACTTTTTCATAAAATTATACAGAAATCACCATTATAAAATTTTATGCTCTGATACCAAAAACAATATTAATTTGAACTAATTAAATTTTAATTATGTATATTTTCACTTTGAGAGAATAATAATATACATTTTTTATGGAAATGATGGATTTTTTAAATAAATGTTTTCAAACCCTTAGAAAATTTTCATTTGAAATTGGAACATTTATATTATCAATTATATTTAATAAATATTATATATAAATAATATTTTAAGAAAATATTACTTATTTGAAAATTTAATTAACTAAACTATAGAAATTTCTTAATTAAAATATTGTATTACAAAAAACCCAATTTTTTATGAAATCAATATAAAATTTTTCTCAAACTGATTACATTGTCATTTATAACGATAAAATAATTAATAAAAAAGTATTACCATAATTGATAATAAAAAAATTAAAATTAATCAAAATATTATGGAAACATTGACAGTAATCTTTGTCAAACAATTTTTAATTACTTAACCTATTGTCCTTTTACCATGGTAGTTATTATTTATAGTAGTTTGTATTCATATTTTTTTGAAATTATTTTTCACCTACAACCTAATATAAATTAGTATTGTACTAAATTTGGTATAACTATTTTTGAAATCAATTCACATATGTTGAAAATTTTAATTTAATTTAAAACTCAAAAACATAATAGAATGTGGTTTCTCGAAAACTGCAATTTCTAAAGAAAATATAATTTTTCATTAACTACATATCTAATAATTTTAATTATGTCAATTTTAATTCATAAATATATATAAAAAAATATTTAATTTTAATAATGACTCATTTTGGGATTTTATAATTGAGAAACATTTTTTATTTTAAAAAATGATTCTAGAAAAAATGTCTTTCTCTTCATAAAAAAAATTTCTATTAAGATTAGGAATGAAGATTTATTGACATTAATTAATTGAATTAGATAAAAATAAATAGTATTTTTATTTTTTAATTAATTAATATATAAATTTAATTAATAAATTTACATAAAATTAAAAAAATTAATTATTCATTGAAAAATTCCAATTTTCTGAAAAATCATAAATGTTCACCTGATGTTAATTTGGATAAGATAATATAAAATTGGATTTAGTTTTATTAAATAAATTTTCTGAAATTTCAATAAAATAATAATAAACTTTTTCTTAAAAACAAATAAATACTATATTTGAAGGAAAAATATTTGGTATAATTGAATTACATTACCAAAAATAGTTTGATTATTTATAAATTATTTATTACTATATTAAGGACATGTATATATTATAAATTATTTAATCCAATACATATCAACAACTTTAATGTAAATTTTGAAACATTTATATTTATATAATCATTTTTTGTTTGAGTTCGGTGTTTTGTATCACATATGCTATCAAACCTTGTTTCCCCATTAAAAATTTAAGGCAATAAATACATATATTCATTATCCTACAATTTTTTCATCATTTATTGTATTATATAAATGATATATTTCTCATCATAAAATCATTCGACCTTATTTAATCAATTAAAAATTTTTCTTAATGAGTTAGTGAATTTTACAAAGAATGTCTACATGGAGTGTCTAACCAGGTGTGCATCAAGGCCCATTTTCAGAAACAAAGTGATGATTGAGTCCAAAACAATGTTCCATTTTTGAGTGTAAACCACTATAGTATTCTAATCCACATAGAAAAAAATAACTAGAATTTTCTTTGATACCAACTATGAAAACCAATAGTTTTTAACACCATAATTGGTTATTTATTACATAATAATACCAGTAATATAGCCCCTAAAGATTAATAATCCTCAAATATTAGAAATTATATATATATAATATTAAAATTAATAATGGTTTCAATGTCATTATTTTAAAACTAAAAATGGTCGCCATATATTCCTCGGATCATATAAAACTGTTAGGATGGTATGACTCTGAGTATGATATACTCTGTAACACCAAAATTTGTATCGAATAAGTACAATGAGATACAAATACAAGAGGGTGGGGGTGAATTGTGTATGTTTTAAAAATTCCGTTAAGATATTTTGGATAACAAAAATTCACCACCGCTCTAAGTTCTAAAGACATTCTTGATTCCGGAAAAGTGATTCCGGAAATGAAACTTAAAAAAAGTTTACACCATCTAAGATTCTACCTTAAATAGTATAGAATCTAACTAAATCAGAGTACAACTAATAATGTATAAGAATGTTATACTTTCATTAATAATACAAAATTTAGCAGAAAAACAAAGTAGTAATACTACAAGTAACAAACAATAACTCTTTTAACCCCAAGAGAAGGATATCCAAGAACCCTGGATAAGAGGTCCCTTGATTTATACATTCAAGAAAGTTTGTCTTACACACACTAAGATTAGCCTTCGATATGAAGATCAGAGTCTATCCGGGTATCCCCAAAAGCCATCAAATATAATGTAGTCGGCACCTCTTTCTTCCTCAGCAAAGAAGACCTCAACTTCAAGGTGTTAGAACCGTGATCTTCCTATCCCCAAAAGCCCTCGATTGTACACAACAATAATCGGAGTTGCACGAAGCAAATCTGCACAAGGAAATGTTTTAACAAGATATTAAAACATTCTACACGAACCTTGAGAGTTGATAAGAGCCTCTCTCCCTCTATAAATCACTTCAACAACTTGTAAGAAATGTTTCAGATGTCTTGAACACTGTCAAATGAGGTCCTATTTATAGTAGAAGCTCCAACAGTCGGCTCCCTCCTTTAACAGCCATATTTTTATTTGAATTTTGGAGGGACCTGTTCACGTTCCACTCAACCAATGGTTAGTCAATAACTGAATGCATGACATAATTTTGTAAGGAAACACGTGTAAGCATAAGTAAAACTGATTTTCGGAATGTAAGAAAATAAAAGTAAGGAGTCTAACAAAAATGGAATTCAGAGTCTATAATAAAGAGATATTCAGATTCTTGTTTGTAGGAATTCAGAACCTGAAATCTGTAGAAAATCGGAGTCTGAATTTCAACGAAACTCGAAGACTGGTTTCACCAGAATTCGGAACAATAACATACAAATTTCGGAGTCAGATTTCATGGGAATTTGAAGTCATATCTTATAAAATTTCGGAGTCTGAATTCAGAGAACTCAGAGTCAGAACTTAGATAAGTTCGTAATCATATTTTGAAGTCGAAATACATGAGAGTTCATATCAATAATTCGAAGTGGAACTTTTTGAGAGTTCATATCAACAATTCAGATTGGAACTTCATGACAGTCCGTAATCGGAATTCAGAGTGGAACTTCCTGAGAGTTCGTATCCAGAATTCGGAGCGAAACATCATGAAAGTTCATATCCAGAATTCGGAGCATAACTTCATGAGAGTTCGTATCATGAATTCGGAGTTGAACTTCATGAGATTTTGTATCCAGAATTCGGATCCTAAAGCAGAATTCTTCGTATCTAAGTATTATATGATTTCTAGGTTTTAGATATAATTCTGATTTTTATACATAATTAAAATATTAATATGAACATTAAAAAAATGTTAGGATTAAATTCCTTTGGGAAGGAAATTTTCCTTATAAAAGTAAAATATAGATTTTATTATGTATAAGGTGTTTGTGATTTTCAAAACAAGAAGGAATGAAGAAGTTAAAAAGAAAACCTTATTGACTCAACAATCTCCCCCTTTTTGGAAATCACAAACAACCATTCAATAAAAAATATTAGGACATAGGAAAACTTGTTTAGACTTTTAAATTAAAACTTATCTCCCTATATTCATAGATGGTGGTGAATACAACTAACTCCCCCTTAGGCTTAGGAAATCTAAGGATTGTATTCCGGATTTTCAGAATGGAGTTTTCATTATCATGGGAATCAAAAACTTCGTAATGAGAAAATATACCTTACTTAACGATAGTTCTTAATATAGAAATTTTTCTTTTCCCATTTAGATTTTTCCTTCTCCCCCTTTTGAGTAGTTCTTTTTCCTTCTCCCCCTTTGTGATTTTCAAAAATAATTTAAGGGAATGGAAAACGAAATGAAGTACCTAAAACATTAGTACATAATAACTCAAGATACAAACAACTGAAAATTTAATTAGAATTGAAAGAATTTTTACAAGGAAAAATATTACAACAAAAAATCAAATTGGTTTATTTGTCTTCCTTTTCCTTGGGGATTAACTTCTTCAACATGGTTTTTATATTCTTCAAGTCATTCTGGTCCTCCTCAGGTGTTTTTATATGAATTTAATCCTTTAATCATGAGCCTTTAGAGCCTCAGACTGTGTCTTAATAATTTCATCCTACCTCACAAGCTTCACTTCAATCTCAATCCAGAGATCTCTTTCCTCTTTCCAGTTTTGAGCAACCGAGTTAAGCTTCCCATTCAAATCCCACAACTATTAATTCTGAGAATTTTTCTCAAGGGTCAGCTTTTCCTGGAGATTCTTCAATATGGAATCCACATTGTCAAAAGCTTCTTTTACATAATTCTGAAATTGATCAAGCTCTCCATGTCATCATCAATTTTATTTGACCATAGAGTGGTTTTGCCGCATGATTTTCTATGAACATCTTAGTTGATGAGAAAATTTCTATGCTCAGCCTCAATCTTCACACACTTATCCATAACCATGGATACAAATTCTGATTTCTGATTTTGGATGTGTTGAATCATCTAGCATCTAGAGTCTATGGTGGGAAAGATCAGAATTGTATCCACCAATTTCTTCAAAGATTCAACAACAAAATCATGTCCCAGTGCAGATGATTACGAATCAGACACCTTTCTCAGGGATTGTTCTTCTTCAATTTCCACAAAATTTCTTCTTGAAGAGCCACAAACATCCTTCTTCCTTATTATATATTTTGTTTGGGTGTCCATAAGAACATTCTTACCCATGTCAACTTTCAAAAGGGGTGCCTCATTAAGAGATTCTTCTCACATTCATATAGTTAAACTATCTTGTCTTCATTACGTTTCCCCTTCTCTGCTCGTTCTTCAAGAAAGTGCTTATCATAGCATTCTTCCTTACATAATTAATTTTCTTTATCTTTTTCCTTTTCATCATTTTTCTTACCATCTTTCTTATCTCTCTCTTTCCCATAGTGACAAGCTTTGAGGATTTGGCCTTAGAAGCTCGGAGTGGTAGTTTTTCTGATGGGTTTGCCTTCTCTTGATATTACTCAACTTGATTAATCAAGTCATCTAGATCACCATTGTCTTATTGTACTACTTCTTCTTCTTTTACATCCTCTTATTATTCTACTCTTTCGACAAATTCTTTCACTTTATGTTTTTCTGGAGTTAAGTTGTTCTTTCCAGGGGTCTCCAATAATGGATGAACAACAAAAGTTTCTAGTATGGGAATCTTCTCAGAAGAAACTTCTATGTATCTCAAAGGGGATTGTACAACTTTATCTTTAGACATCTTCTTCTTCATATTCTTCTATTTTTTAACCTTATCAAGGTGTTCAGCTGTCTTCTCCCCTAAATATTTAGCTTCAGCCGGGTCCAATCTGAAATGAGTTTCCCCTTCTTTCATTTTCTCCTTATCTTCCCTCCATTTAACAACCACCTCATCTGGATATTCTTTCTGTTTCATCATCTTGGGAGGTGCAGATTTGAATTCCTTATACTTTGTAGTTTTACCTTCAACCACCACTTCCTTCATCTTCCTCTTCTTCCCTACCTTTTTTGATGGTTCAGATTCTCTACATTTTCTGGAACAGCTTCTGCATCCTCCTATGGCAGATCATAAAACTCAGCTGACTTTTTTTAAAACCCGATTGTCATCCTCTTTAAGGTGTCATCACTAATCACCATCACCTTACAATTTCACACATTAGAAGTGAAAGAAACCTTGAAAGAATCAAGACACCGAATAATAATCTTGGATAGAAGAAAAGGATACATAATAATTTGATATTTTAAAGTCTCATTCTTGATGTTCTAAACTGTAATAAGAATGTGCCTCATCAGATTAATCTTTCGTAGATTTACCCTGAAATCCAAGAAGTAAATATCACTTTTCTATAGGTTATCCTTATCACCTCTTCTCAGAATGAAAAACCCTTGAACCCACAACTACAGAATCTAGTTGTTGGTAGAGAGATGGGAAATATTTTCTATTTTGGAATCTTTGAGTCTAAGGAATTCCATTGCCTTAACTTTTCTGAAAATTCATTGCACATCCTGTAATTTATGTGAACAAAATTCAGCTTCACCATCGTATAATAAGCCCACCAAGCATGCAGCCTTGGTGTAAGAGAGCCTGTACATCTTTCTATAGCTCCTAAAGGAGAATTTTTCTCTGCCATCTTCTTCATTGAATCAAACAGACTCATAAAATTCAACATTGAAATCTGTATAAACAACATCTTGATTCTTTGTCTTTGATATGCAGAAATCTTCCCACACATTTAGATTGATATTATTAAAAATAATAGAATTATACTTACTAAAAAATTTCATATGGACCAACCTTTCCCTATAAACTAACCAACTTGAGATTGGCTTGATAGTATACATTTCATGAGAAGTGGTGTCTACAGACATTCGGAATGGAGGTTCATTGAATTATTCAGAACGAGTTTTAAGAACTGGGGTAGAGCTTTGACACGCAAGGGATTTGAAATCGATGTGGGACACCATTGGGGTCCCCTTTGTATATGCAGAGGAGGCGACCTTTCATCTTCCAGAACCAATCTAACAGTTGAAAAACTCTCTGATCTGATCTGACGGTTGAAAACATTCCCCCAATGAAATCTTTTATCATATCTTTTGAGGTATTAACAAAAACATTCTGATTTAAGATAAAAAGAATCCGAAAAACATAAAAGAAAGTACCTGCATTAAAAATATGATTATGAAAATTGAATTAAGAAAATCATACCTTTCGGATTGGCTATGAAGTTTATTCATAATATGTGATATTATTCTTGATGAAAATTTAACTACGAAAATCATACTACGAAAAACTCACTATGAAAAACTAAAAGTTGAAAATTTTATTGCAAATAATTTGAGTACAAAAACTCTAGTAAAAAAATTATGAGTTCGAAAATTCTCATTACGAAAATTCTCCATACAAAAATTCTCATTACAAAAATTCTTATTACGAAAATTTCCAGTACAAAAACTTCATTATGAAAATTTCTAGTATGAAAAATTCATTACGAAAATATCTATTACGAAAACTACATTACGAAAATTTCAAAAAAAAAACTACTGAAAATTTTACAAATCATACAAGGAGATTTACTCCCCCTATGAAAAATAGTTTATTACTGAAAGGAAAATTGTTCAAAAAGAAGTTAATGAAGGAATATTACCTCATGGTTATCAACCCTAAATTCGGTTTAATGTATTCAAATCTATCGAAAGGTAAATATTTTGTGAAAATGTCAGCAAGTTGATCTTGTGTTCCGATAAACTGAAGAATGATATCTCCTTTTAGTGTGTGATCCCTAAGAAAGTGATTCTTAATATCTATGTGCTTTTCATGAGAGTGATGTGTAGGGATTTTACTAAGGGAAATGGAACTTGTGTTATCCCACAAAAATTGAGTCTTAGTGAAACTGAAGACATAATCTGTGAGTCTGTGTCGCATCCACAACACTTGAGCACAACAACTTCTAGATGCTACATATTCATCTTCATCGGTGGAGAGTGCGACTAAATGTTGCTTCTTCCATGAAAATGAAACTAATGTATCTCCTAATAAATTACAAGTTCCAGATGTACTCTTTTTATCCATTCTAAATCAACCAATGTTAGCATCACTCTTCATTATAGTCTCATGTTGAAGAAGAGTTCCAAATATTTCATCAAGAGAAATTTGAGTAACCTTTATGTTCACATCAATTGCAGTCCTTTTAGATTCCCACTCATTCATCATGATGTCGATTATCTTGTCATCAATAGCTTTATCATCCAAACCTTTTTTATCATTAATTGCAAAATATTAACTATAGTCATGAATCTATGTTGCACCTTGCATATGGGTTCACCATAAGGAAAACTAAAACCATGATATTCAGCTCTATGAATGGCTCTTCTAGTCTCAATCACTTTAGATGTACCAAAATGTGTAACTTCAAGTTTCATCCATATACAGTTAGCTGTTTCACAAGAATAAATTTGGATATATATGTTCCTAGTAATTGAACAAAGTAAATTATTTCCTACCTTATAGTTGAGTTGGTATTCATTCTTTTCTTGATTAGTAAAAGCACTAACATCCTTATCAAGAATTTTGTATCCTTTAGTAATCATGACAAAGTTATCTACCCCAGTATTGATAATGAAGGTCTTTATAAGATCTCTCCAATATTAATAATCATTACCATCAATGATAGGTGGTCTAGTAGGATTTATGTTGTCGATAGAACCATTATTTAAACGTACCATACTTAGGAGAAACTTTGGAACACAAACTTATTAGAAGTATAAGTCTGTAAACAAGAGAAAATATTCTAATCAAGAAAAAATGTATATCTAAGCAAAAAGTGAATCTAAACTATGACTCTGAAATATATATTACTAAAAGTATGAATCTAGAAATATGAATCTGAATTTTCAATTCCAAATGCTATGTAAAAAAACTTCAGAATCTAATCATGATATTAATTCAGATTGAGCCAAGCCCTATGATACCAATGGTTAGGATGGTATGACTCTGAGTATGATATACTCTGTAATACCAAACGTAGGATCGAATAAGTACAATGAGATAAAAATACATGAGGGCGGTTAATTGTGTACTTTTAATAAATTCTCTTAGGAAATATTGGATAACCAAAATTCACAACACCTCTAAGTTGTAAAGACATGCATGATTCCCGAAAAGTGATTCTAGAAATGAAACTTAACAAAAGATTACACCAGCTATGATTCTACCTTAAAGCATATAGTATCTAACAAAATTAGAGCACAAGTAAGAAAGTATAAGAAAGTTATACTTTCCTTAACAATACAAAATGCAGCGAAAAAACAAAATAGTAAAACTACAAGTAACAAACAAAACTCTTTTAACCCAGAGAGAAGTGTATCCAACAACCCTGGATAATAGGTCCCTTGATTTATACATTCAAGAACGTCTATCTTACCCACACCAGGGTAAGCCCTCAATACAAAGATTGGAGTCTGTCTTTCTATCTTTAAAAGCCCTCAACTATAAGGTAGTTGGTACCTCTGTCTTCCTCTTCAAGGAATCCCTCAATATCAAGGTGTTGGATCCTCTGTCTTCATATCCTGGGAAGCCCTAGATTGTACACAACAACAATCGTAGTCGCATAAAGAAAATTTACACAAGGAAAAGTTTGATCAAGCTATTCAAACACTCTGCACGGATTTTGATAGTTGATAAGTGACTCTCTGTCTAGAAATCCCTTCAACATCATGTAAGGAATGTGTCAAAGGCCTCGAACACTTTCAAATGAGCTCATATTTATAGGCGAAGCTCCAACGGTCGGCTCCCTCCTCCAACGGTGATATTTTTCCTAGAATTTCGGACGTACCTGTACATGTGTCACTCAACCAATAGTTAGTCAGTAACTGAAACCACAAAATCGTATTGTAGTGAAACAAGTGTAAGCATATGTAAAACTGATGTTCGAAATGTAAACAGATAAAAGTTAAGAGTCTAACCAAAATGGAATTCAGAGTCTATAACAAAGATATATTCGGATTCTGTTTTGTGGGAATTCAGAAGCTGAATTCTTTAGAAAACTGGAGTCTAAATTTCAAGGAAATTCAGAGTCTAGTTTCACCAGAATTTGGAACCAGAACTTACAATGCTCAGAGTCAGAGTTCATGGGAATTCAGAGTCAGAACTCAAAAAAGTTCAGAGTCTGAATTCAGAGAACTCAAGTTCAGAACTTAGAAAAGTTCGTAATCATAATTCCTAGTCGAACTACATGAGAGTTCATATCCATAATTAAGATTGGAACTTAATGAGAGTTCGTATCCAGAATTCAGATTTGAACTTCATGAGAGTACGTACTCGGAATTCGGAGTGGAACTTCAGGAGTGTTTGTGTCCTGAATTCAGAGTGGAACTTCATGAGAGTTCGTATCTAGAATTCAGAGTGGAACTTCCTAAGAGTTCGTACCCTGAATTTGGTGTGGAACTTCCTAAGAGTTCGTATCCAAAATTCGGATCCTAAACTAGAATGCTTAATATCTATGTATTATATGATTCCGAGGTTTTAGATATGAATCGAATTTTTATACATATTAAAACTATTGATATGAACAATGAAAACATGGTAGGTGTAAATTCATTTGGGAAGGAAATTTTCCATATAGAAGTAAAATATATATTTTCTTAAGTATAAGTTGTTTGTGAGTTTCAAAACAAGAAGGAATGGAATTATCATAAGGAAAACCTTTTTGACTCAACAAAAATGACATGCATTAATATTTAGTTATACATGAGAAATGGTAGATATGTGAATTAATGTAATAGAATAATAAAAAAATAAAATATATTAAAATGGTTCATGAGAGGGAAGAGGAATATTAAGGTAACATAAGAGGGATGGGAATCATAATATATAACAACGATGAATCATATAACATCATAACATATAGGTAAAATAATATTGATAATATACTATAAAAAGGGAAACAATTAACATAAGTAGTGGACTACAACAAAAGAAATTATCACAGTATTAGATGGAATATCCTATGATAAAAAAATTACCCAATATATTAGGTTGATATATAATTCAATGCCCACTTATACATGGATATGTGTCCACATAGATCGTAAAAAATAAGGATTACTTTTATAACATTTAATCTAAAAATTAAGTATTTAGGGTTGTATACATAGAATTACTCATTCTATTAAAGATATATAAATATATGTCAACACTATTTTAGGTGAAATTTTGATGATTATTTATGGCAAATATTTTTGGCATGGAAGATCACATAATATTTTTAGCGGAATAATGTATGTACATAATTTATTACTAGAGTAATGAATGAGAGTTGAATGGGTATATCATTATATTGTAATAAATAATGATTTTAATAGTAATTTTCTTAAAACATATACCATCATGAAAAATATGATATTAAAAGGATGGACATAAAGATAGTGTTTCATTAATGACGCGAGGTGGGGGATGCCTTACCTAGGGAGAGTTATTCGAAAAGCATAAGAGGAGATTCTGATGATCTTTTGGGAACACTGGGAATGATATTAAGGGATAACAAATGATTAACATCCTTCTTCGAGGGTTTTAGGGAATATTAATGATTAGTGGGATTGGTATAAATAGAAAAAGGGATGAGAAATCATTATTAATTTTAAATTATAGATTTTGGACTCTATATGATAAATTAATCAAAACTAGAGTTCATCACATGTTATGTTCCTATAGTTTCTACAAAATATGATAGGATTTAATTAATATATAAATTATAGAAATGGAATCACAAAAATAATACCCTTCATGATGTATAAGTTAGCAATTTTTATAATGTATTCAATTGAAACCCCGAAAATATTATATGGGTTTTGGAGGATTAATTAATGTTTTATTATATTAATAAAATAATTGAAGAATACATAATATTACAAGGTGTACCTATTTTTATCATTTTACTCATAATATTATTTATTACAAAAAATTTCTAATTCGCTGATGTCATAGTGCACTATGTATATTTATATAATATTTAAATTTTAATGAAAAATTCACCTATCAACAGATATATAAAAAATCAATTTTATATAATTCATATGTGAGAATTTCAAAAAAAATTATTTTATTCAAACCTTTATCTATGTTTGAGAATATCCGCACTTAAATAAGAATCCATATTTATCCAAAAATGTTGTTTTGGGAAATTATAGTTTTTTTACATTTATAAAAATTAATTTTGACTTCATAAATTTATATTATCATTTATTTTTAATGAATTATCTTTATGATAATATGAAAATATTATTTCCTCAAAAACACTTGAATAAAGTACTGTATTTTGTTCTGATAGAATCTATATATTTGGAAAAATATATAATTTTTAGTCATTGTATCAAAATAAAATTTTTCATGAAGCATATTATTTAATCATTAATATATAATTAATGTTAAATATTATTAGTATATTATTATTAAAAAATGAAAACAATTTTACGGTTATGGTCTATATTTTTTTTAAAGGTTGGGGCCGAAGCCTCATTATTATTATTGAAACAAAGAAAATACCTCTTTAATTGGGTATAGAGGGAGACTCATTACATATCCCTAAGGCCTAGTGGCCATTTAGCCCATTACATAGCCCGTAGGCCAAATTTTTTGGCCCAAAGCCCATTCTGTGAATAGTACTACTACAGTACCCGCCACTGCTACAGTGCTCCTGCTGCCTCTACAGTGCCGTCGTTGCAAACAGTATCTCGGCTGCTACAGTAGCGCTTCAGTGCTGCTACAGCAACCTGTGCCCAATGGGTTTTGAACCCCATTTTCCATTTAGAATTATGGGGTGCTTACCACTAAGCTAAACCCCAACTACACAGTTATGGTCTATATACGTATCTCTTTACTACACCAATGAATAACCTAAGGGACTGGTGTGCGGGTTCTGTATTTTCATGGGCTTTATTGGTGAACATGATTTGGTCTAGGATCTTTATGAGATTGAGTTTATAACCAAAAAAACAACAGACATGCTTTAGTTTTGAATCAAATCTATTGATAGGTGAAGAGAAAATTCTGGTGGGGTTATGTCCATTTAAATATCTAATTATGGGATTTATACGGCATGATCACACTATTAGTGGCCGTCACTTCATTTTTCTAGGTTAAATAGACATTATCTTTACTCATAATAAAATATTATTAATGATGACTACATAATGGCTATTTATAAATAGTTACGATGGTTAATGTTATTTTTGATTCATCGTGATAAATATTAAAACATCCTAAAATAACCATAGTTGTTCATGTTTTATCTATAACTATATTAATTCCTAATGAATTTATTCATTCAAAAAATGAGTTTAATTAATAAAATCATGGTTTTATATCAATGCGCATACTAGTCCATGTTCTATATACCTTTTTACAAATAATGATATCATATACCACAATGGATTGATTTAAAAATAGGGTGTTTACTTTATAAAATAAAAGGTTATATTTCAAACTTTTATCTTTTATAAACCTTAATGAGGCCCAGAAAACATCATGGAATCCACAAAACACATTGAAAAAGTATTTTTATATTTTTTATATATTAAATAGGAAAAAAGAGTTTTCATAAGAACCCATATACATCAACATAAATACGCTCATAAAATAGATCATTTAGATCCACAAAAATCATCAATAGTGTTGTCATTAATTTTGTATAAATACCCTCAAAAAGTCAATTTTTTAGATATTCCATGGAGGATCTCTTTTCTCGAAAATTATTTACAACGTTATATCTATTTAAAAAATGAATATTTTTAATACAACAAATATAATACCAATCACATGCCTTATATATCATGTTTCACCATAATATAAATATGAATCATTGAACATTTTAAAACAATAAGATATCCCCAATGTCATCTAAATGACCACCATTAGAGTTTCATACAACTGAATCCTTCCTAAAACAGAAATATTACAAAACATATTGGAAATAAGGAAATGTTTATTAATTATAGTACATATCATAATATAAAAACCAATATAAAATAGACATTTAATTTTCTCATTCCTATATCATTATCATGTTCATGTTCATGTGGCGTCATTACCCATATCCAGCCTAATTATCAATTTTAGTAATAGCCTCAAACCCTCACTCATTTAATTAATAATAATATAATTAAAAATATATTTCTATATTTGATATTGATATGTGTGGAAAAAACTCCATCCAAAACCTAAAACATGAAAATTATATTTTTGATTACTAACATAAATATGGACCTTTTAGTTTTATTGTTTTAAATAATATTGGAAAACTAATACATAGACAACACCAATGAGTCAATAGATTATAATTCACAATATAACCTTATTTTCATAACCAATGTCTAGTATTAGTCATCACTCATAAAATTATGTACATATTAAACCTTTGAAGACATAAATAATTTAACAATATTCCTCATTACCTGGGGAATATGAAAAATGATATTAGTGAGATTAAATGCTCAGTGAGTGTAATGATAGGAATTAATAATATATTTTCCTTTGAGAGATTATTTTTATCATAAGGGTATGATGACATAACTACAGCTAATGAGAAGAATATAATAGAAATCATAAACATAAATTCATGCACCATCAACCATGAATCATGGATTTAATATTTAACAAAGAAAATAGTCATTGAAATTAATAATTATGACAATGTTATGAAATTAATGATCAATATAATCATTATTCTCTAATATATTTTAACCCAGAAGATGTGAAAAAAGGTTTCATTAAATTATAATGTCATTATATTAAATTTATATATCATAACACTATCATAAAAACCAATAAATAAAATAGTCTAAAAAATACATGAATTGTGGGAAATTATTTCCATATAACATTCAAAAATGGAATTACAATGCAGTAGAATTCCATATCCAATGAATTTGAGGTATATCATGGATTCAGCAGCCCTTGGTTTAGTAATGAACCCCCTTTATTGGTTAATAATGAAACCACCTAACCTTGGTTCATAACAGAACCACTCATCATTAAAAAGAAGAACTAAAAACCATAACATAAATAAAGAACATATATATTTTATTTCATCACAAAACTCATAGAGACATTAATGGTTCCTTTAATAAATATATTATCCACTAAAAATAAATGGATTCCATGAAAACCATTTTTCCAAAATTAAAATTTATATAGATAAATAATGAGTATGGTATCAGAAACACCCAATGATTCTTTGGTATCTCTCTTTTAAATTTATCATCTTTAATAGCTTATGTTGCCAAAAACACTGATTTTAAAACCATTCTATACTTTTAAATATAAACATGACCATTAAGAATAGTAATTTGGCCATTAAAACAATAATTTCACCAATGAATCATTAAATAAAATTTTGATATCTCAAAAAATTAAAATAAAACTTATCTATATAATGGATAAATTAAATAAAAGTTTTAAAAAGGATAAAGTTAAGATTCAATAATTTTGGGAATGGTATATGATTATTTACAATTTTATAATTAATAAAAAATTAAAATTAAAATTTATTTTCATAAAAAGGTCTATAAATTAATAATTTTTTAATTATAATTATAATATAATTTTATGAGACCATAATTAATTATTCTATGTGTTCTAAAATCAGTTATAATAAGAAAAAATGTACTTTTCAAAATAATTATTATTTTATTTAGAAATTATATTTCTCATATTTAGAAAATTATTTTAATAAAATGGAGACTATTTTTAAAATCTAAATTATATGAAATTTTAATAGTGAATTTTTTTTTTCTGAAACAGTTTAGTGTTTTATGAATAGTGGAATATAGTAGTTTGTGGTATTCAAATTTATAATGCAAATAAATTAATTTTCAGTCATTGCTCGTGTTTGGATGTTGTGAGAATCATTAGTTCAAAATAAAATTCACTATTTACATTAGATAGTCACATTGATCTATATTATTGATAGTATTGATCCAAAATAATAAATTAACAAATAAAATAATCAAAAAACACCCCCTCATTCCTTTTATGTACCACCCCTCAACACCCCCCTCTCCTCACACATTAAAAGCCTTGAATTTTGTCTAAACATTTCCAATATATCATCGTATGCCACTTCCCCAAGTACCTGAACTTATGGTATTTCCAAAATACCAAATCTAATGGTCTTAATTAGGTTCCCAAGGAGATGATATCCATGAGGTAAAATCCTCTTTTCTTTTTTTTTCATTTAATTTCATAACCACTCTTAGCCTACCATTTCAAAAATATAATGATAACTCAACTATCATATATACACGTTAATTTTATTATGTTAATTGTCCATCAATCATAAATTTTATTTTCTTTTATTTTTATTTAAAAAAATGAAGTCATCATCTTTGATGTGTCAATTCAACCCTTTCGTGGTCGATGAGTTTTTATTTTATCTTAAAACCCTGATGTCTAGTCATCAAAGAAATATAATGATTTGGTGATATTTTAATACACATTTTATAATTATATCTTTTTCTGTAACCATTATATAAATGTAAGATTAAATAAAATGAAACAAGTTCGTGATATTCGTAAAAACCACCAAATTGAATTGTGACATTTTTATCCACATTTTACAAAAGTAGTCAACCTCATACAATATAAAAAATGTTATTTGTTACCATTTAATCTTATTTTTGTTCAATAATATTAAATAATTTCACATCTATAGAATTTATTCCCATTTGAAAAGAACTCCAATATTTATACTCAGGGAAACCAACCATAAACCCATGAAATGAACTCTCAAGAAACAATTTAAGTATGAATTTTCACACATTGAAATGAAAGTAACTTAACTTAATAAATTTATAATAAATAAAATATATTCTTTAGTTGTGCTGAATTATGTAATTAATGATGATAATTTTATTATCACAAAAATTTAGTATAGGTAAAGAATTCTTTTGGATATACGGTAATGGTTTTCTCATTAAAATTTTATTTTTATGAGATATGGCTAATAAACCACTTATTACATCAATCGGGTGTATTTATATATCCATTTGATATATCATATCATGAATCTATTTATAATTATGTTATTAAGAATTTTATTTGATGAAAATTAATTTTATGGTGTAGACAGTTCGATTATTTAAAATGTCATTAGAAAATTTGTAAGAAAATATCCATTATTTGTGATAAATATGTACTGCATTGATTATGTAAGGATTTTAATAACTTTGAATAAAAAATTTATTTTCTTAGATTTAATGTCCACTAGTTTCATATTTATTTACATCTTATACATTTATTCGATTTATTTGGATAACACTCGCACTTTCTTTTAAAAATACTCTTTTATAGGTTTTTTTTAATTTAAAGGAATATTTTTTTAAAATTTAAAAGGAATGGGAGAATTTTATATCTTTCATGAATCATTGATGTCTTGATGATTCAATTACATGTTTTCAAGGTTATTTTCAATCAATTTTTTTTCTTTTATATTTATATTTATTTTTAAATAAATCCATTCAAAGAAAAGTGGTATTTCTTTTAAATATTTTACATTGATTTTTTAGATTATTTTAATCTATTTAAACACCCTAAGATAAATCTTATGTTTAATTTAGATTTACCTCTTATGATAAAATAAAACATATTTTTTAAAATTTATTAGGATTATTTTGACTATATATTTTCTATGTTGATTGAATTTATCATATTACACAGGATGGTTTATGATTATTTTATTGTTTTTGGAATGTTATTAACTTCTAAAATAGTATTTTAAATATGAATGAAATTTTGATTTTGTTTCACCCAATTCATATTAGTAATTCATTAGACATAATATGATATATTCGGTTCCCGATATAGCCCCTTAATGCAATAGTAGTTCTCATGAGAAAAAATTGTTGGGATGTTGTCCAATGACTTACCAGGTTACGTATGGTGTCATGGTTGTATCCTTGATGATTTTTTTATGATGTCCCTCATTATGAATTCCCCAATTTTTTTATTAGATATTTATAATCCATGTGATTACTCAATATGTAAAATACACATGGTTTTGTAACTTTATCATGTGATTATTTATAAGGAATTAATTGATCAGGTTTTTTCTCTTCCATATGATGATCAAAATTACGTTTTAATAGATGTGTTTTTAGTTATTAGTTAATGTACATAGATATAATAACAACTAAGAAGGGGTAGGGGTTTAATCAATTGTTCACTTTTTATACGATTCAATTATTTTAGAATCATAACCCCTACAACCTATTATGAACTATATCCTTCTCAACCCTTAGTAAATTCTCATTCATGAAAAAATCAAAAATAATTAAAAACATGCAAGATTTTCAAGGTTCGAACATAGTGTGTGAACTTATGTCCATACCATAGCCACTCCCTTGGGTCTGTAGAAATAAACGATTTTGAATAAGTGAATATATCATTTTCTAACTCCTTTTAGAAACATTTTCTCTCAAGATAGGAAAGATTATAATAACTTCCATAAAAATATAATGTTTTATTTTAAAACAATTGTGTAAAAAATTAATACTTAATAATTTGTTGAATCATATTGATAATTACTAAGTCTGAATATGTATTCAATTTTTTTGGATCTGATTTTATTTTCTTGGAATCTTCATTTTGATTTCAATAGAATCTTGGTTCTGATTTTATGACAATCTTGGGTCTAATTTTCATAAAATATTGGTTATGATTTGATCAGAATCCTAGTTCTTATTTTCTCATAATCATGGTTCTAATTTTCTCAAAATCATGGTTTAGATTTCCTAAGAATATAGTTTCTGAATTTTTTATAATATTTGTTCTAATTTACTCAGAATCCTAGTTCCTATATTATCATAATCTTGGTTCAAATTTTCTTAGAATCATTATTCTGATTTGCTCAGAATATAGGTTCCAATTTTTTCAATATATTTGATCTATTATTCTCATAACAATATGAAAACCACATACTATGATAGGATTATCAATACAGTTCTTATTTAATCATATATAATGTTTCACTTTGATTTATTTAGAACTCTAGTGTTCATGTTTTTGAGGAATGATTGAAATCTTTGAATGATCAAGGATATTATTTATAGGTAACTTGAAAACCAAAGGTGTGAAAAATGAAATCATTCCTACATCCATAAATCTCAAAACTCTGAAAATCTCTCACCTTTAAAACATCAACATTAACATCATAAAACCACCTTATATTTTACCAAGCTTTATGAAAAATTGAATTCCTTATCTAACCTCCTCACCTTAACGAATTTTTCTTTTGAGTGAATCTTATTTTTGTATATATTAGATCCTACATTCAGAATAATAATTATAGATTATAAACTTTTAAGATAATGATTATGATTTTCTGAAGATATTTCTTCTGATTATCAAAAGTTGACGGAACCTATTTTCTAAAATGCTGGATCCAATTTTCATTACAAAAATGTTGGATCTGATTTCCTAAAAATGTTGGACCCTAGTTTCCAACATATAAAAAACTTAGTAAAATATCTATAATTTTTCTTCAATCTCCCACTTTGTATTTCTTGAAAACTCTTCTTAACAACTTTTAAAACCCTCAAACATTCTCTCACAACTCATATTGTGTGAAAAACATGTTTCTAACATTTATCAAAACATATCATTTCTCAAAAATTAGTCTCCCGACACCACACTACTAGATATGATAATGTTTTTAAAGAAATCCTTTCATTAGAGGCAAGAAAATTTTGTAGCCATGTAATGAAGACACTCCTCAATTATATTTTCACATTTTCTCTTCCCCCCTATTATTTATTTTCTCACATTATGTTTCTCTTCTCACTTTTCTATATCATTCTGATTTTAATTTTTCTATTCCCCATTATATGATAACCACAACATCATATTCATAAAAGAAACTATATTTATACATCATTCAATGTATATGGTTATTACATACTCATCCCCTTTTTCAATATATTCCATAGAATGATGGGGTTGTTCTTTATAAGGTTTAAGAATACATGGGAGGAGGCTAGAATTGATTTTTCAACCTTGATAAAACTAATTGTTCATTTATCATTTCTTTAGTAAAGATATATGAAATATGATACATTTTTTATATGAATTAGATAGAAACATCTACAGTAGAAACTTTCTCTTTTATAAAGACACACATTTTAATGTGTTTTAATCGTAAATGTTACGTATGATTTTAACAGTGATCGGTTTCACTTAGATTTTCATAATGAAAAATCAATGGGTTGGAATCTATTTCATTCAAATCTTATAGATAATATTTCATCCACAACATTTTAGTATCAGCCTGAGTAGCTACAACATATTTGGTTTTTCTTATTCTTGATGTTACGGATAATTGTTTCATACTATGTGAAAGTACACATAATTCACAGAAGAAAAATGTTCCTCATTAAGTTGATTATTTATCATTTCAATCTTCATCCCAATCAATATCAGTGTAACCATGAAACTTCATCCCACAATTTCTTTTTTATAACAACCCATGTAACGTTTTTCCTTTGAAATATCTAAAATTCTTATTATCTACACACATATGTTATTCTTTCAGATTAAATTGATATCAGGTACATAAGGTCACATCATAAACAATTGCATGCCATGAAGTGGTAAGGTAATGAAGAATTCCTATCGGCTTCCGAAAGTATTCTGAATTCATTATTATTCTGGATTCATCTCTAATCATCTTTGTGCTCATTGAAATTTGATTTCAAACATTTTTGGATTCATCCAACCCAAACAGCTTTAGCAATTCCCTTGAATTCATTTCTAAAAATAAGAATGTATTTTTTTATTTTTTATGAAAATGCAATCCAAGTACGAATGTAAATTCTCCAAAAATTTACATTTCATAATTATTCATCATTTCCCTTGAAAATTAATCACAATACATTTCTTCATCCCCTACAAAAAATATATCATCCACATAAACAATTACAATTAATGTTTAAGAGCCAATGTCCTTCACATAAAAGTTATTGTAAAAAAATTCTTTAGAAAATTTCATCATTCTCAAACAATATAAAAGATTTGAATACCATGCATGTAGAGTTTTTTTGTCCCATACAATGATATCGCCAATTTACTGACCTTTATTTCATACTTATTTTATAGAAACCAATAATGTTTCTCAATTTAAATTTCTTCCTCAATATCGCCATTTAAGAAATTTGACAATATCTCCATCTAATAAACTATTTAGCTACGATGTTACAATATAGAAATATACATTAAAATAGTTTCTATTTTTAAACTAGGGAAAATGTTTCATCAAAATTAACACATTCCTCTTACACATATCATTTTCAAAATAATTCTTTCGTTTTTTTCATGAAAATTATCCATACACATTCAATTTGTTTCTATAAACCCGCTTGGTTCTGATTTTTTTTTATTGTTTGACCTTGGAACAATTTTTCATGTTTTGTTCTTATCAATATAATATAACTATTCGTTCATAGCATCCCCCATTCATTATTTTAAATAGCCATTGAAACTGATTATGGTTCATCTTTTGAGATTATTGTAGTATGATTTTATAATCTCAACTTTAATCTAGTCTGAACCAGAGCCTTTGGAATCCTAGTAATGTTGTAAGATTTAAAATGATTTTGAATAGTAGGCAATCTCAAATGTTTCTTTCCCAGTTGGGATTTCCACAAAACATGATTCTTTTTCATCTCAAAAACAATTTTTTTAATTAATTTCACTATTTTTGAAATCACCAATTTATCCTCCTCAATATTCGAAATATTTATTTTTATGGAGTATTGATTTTCAATTACATTCACATCAAATTAGATTTCCATCATTTGAAAAGATTTTTTCCATTCTTTTTATCTTCTCCCATATATTTAATAACCCATGAAAGTTCCTTCCACAACTTCTTCATCAAACGTTCCAAAATTTAGATTTTTTATTTTGACCAAACAAGGAATGACAAAAAACATTGATGTATTTCAATTTTGTTTTTTTGTTATACTATATTTTATTAAAAGTCATGTTGGTTTCTAGTCTCAACCAGCATATATTTTGAACATGTATAGTTGTACTAATATCTTCTCTCTAGTAGAACATTGAAATAATGTATTATTATAACATACTTTTTCCCATTTTAACCAATATTCTATTTTTATTTCTAATACTTAATTTTGTTGTGGAGTATAGAGAGCACTATATTAATTCTTTATACCATGATTTGTTAGATAATAATAAATAAATAATTGCTAATTCATTATCATTATCTATTTTTGTCTTCTTGATGGAATACCCCATTTCATTTTCAATTATTTTCTAAAGAATATGAACATTTCAATAGCCTTTAATTTGTGATTGAAGATAATTATTTTTTCATCTAGGTGATATCACCAATAATAGTGACAAAGTATAAATCCCATTTTATTTGATTGATGTCTCATTGGTCAATGCAGATCAGAATGAATATGCTCATGTGTTTTGGTATATTGAATCACAATACTCTTATGAGTTTTATTATTCATGTTTCCATTATCTCAAGTAATACTTACATCTTCAACTATTTTTTCAATTGTGGAGAATTTCTGACAACATCATCATTAAAGCATTTATTCTTGTTTTTCTTCTAACGGTGTCTATTTATTTCATGCTACAGCTTGATATCATATTCATCACTCAGGTAAAATGAGTTATAGAAATCTCTTTTTTGAAAGAGATACTCACTGTTTCTTTCTCCTTTTGTAATGATTTCTCCACCCATAATACTTTTTTATAGAAGAATCATTTTGGAAGATTACTTCTTTTCCATCACCACAATGTTGACTTAGACTGTGTAGCTTATGTTTTAGATCATCTACAAGTAAAAAATCCTTAGATTTCAATTTCTCTTCTCCAATATTTGTTATTTTGATTCCTCTTATTTTTAAGGAATTATCTTGTCCAAAAGTAAATTCACCTTCATCACGACATTCAATATGTTTCTTAATTTTTATATCACCTGTCATATGAGAAGAAAAACCACTATTATGTATCCCTAATTTTTTCCTCTTACTTGTTTTCAATATATTTGCAACAAAAACCCATTTCATCAACATTCTTCTTTTTATCTTTATTTTCCAATTTATAAAAAGTATAATCTTCTATAAGGAGTGTCATACATCTTTCGGCAAGATTAACAGACTGAGAACATCTACGCAAAACTCTTCCAAACATTCAAATTGATTTTTTTTTGCAAATTTTCTAACATCATGAGAATTATCTTATCAAAATTTTTCTATGTTAGAAATTTTAATAATTGTTATTTTATTATTTTGTGAAATTTTTTCAAAGAATCCTTCATGTAAATATATTTAGTTCCATCAATCATTATATATTTTCCCATAGATTCCACAACCACAATAATAGCCATCAAATCTCAATATTATATTCAAAAAAAATCATTCTATATAGAAATTTTATTGATGTTGTTAATTTATTTCAGATATAATATGCCCATGATGTGGTCCATCTATTCTTTTGATTGAGTTTTCTACTTCTGTACAATTGATAGTTTTTTCACTTCCTTTCTCCACCCAATCTTTCCCATTAAATTTTATAGAAAATTAAATTTAAAATTATTCAAACGAGACATTATTTTTGTTAAGAGAAACCATCGCATTATTATATCATTGAGCCATCATCGAAACTAATGAAGTAACATTTTACATTCGAATCATTATTGAAGTTTTCATTTATCTTCCTCAAGGTAATTTTGGACACAAGATGTTTTGATTTAAATTTTAAAAATTCTTCTTCATTAGATTAAGGTTTCTTGATAATATCTTCATTTATCTTTATCTATCCAGATATTATATGTTTGTAACATAAAATCTCATCAATAAATCAATCCTCCTGCTTTATGACATATTTTCTTCCTTCAGTTACTTCTTTAAGAATTATATACATTACATTAGTTTATTTCTTGAGAGTTTTTATTGCATAAGGCATTAAAAATGTTTATATTTTGAATTTAAATTCTCTATAAGATACCTCACCACATTCTTCAACTATCTTTCTAAATATATTTCTTCTTTTATATAAAAATTATTCTTATATCTATTAGACGAATGATCTTTTTAATAATTTTTTTCAACTTCTTCCATTTTGGTTTTTCATTTGAACAATATCGATATTCTACAAATTTATACTTAAGGAAATTCATAGTAAAGGTTATAAATCCACTATGCAAAATATATTAGAGAGGAAGTTTACCTCCATACATTCCTCTTCATCATTTATAGGTCAGGGATATTAAAAATGTGATTTTCAAATTCATGTTATCATCCTATTTATATTTGAACTCACATAGTTTTTCTTCTTCCACATCTCAAATTTTCATCATTCTTATTGATTAAAAATCTATTTAATCTTTCATCATAAATTTAATCATTGATGAATTACTCCATTCCTATAAAAAAAGAATGTTATTCAATTCATCATAAAATAAATCATCTGTATCTTATGAAGAAGAAATTGTCGAATCAAACTTTTTGGGAATGTTTCTAATAAGTCTATCAACAATTGTAGAGTCTCCAAAAACATATCTGAATGTCCTGATGTTGTAAAAAATTTCACTTACCCTAGTGAAGTATTCATAAGTTTTTCTTCATCTCTAATTATAATTTATTCATACTTACTACACATAATTTGTAGATTTTCATCCTTAATTTTTGTAAAAACTTTGAAAACAGTTTCCTACTTTTCCCACATTATTTTTGATGTTTTCAGACCATCACCTTCTGAAAGAAATTATTTTATTAGGATATAAAAATTTTATTTCTATCCATTTTTTAAACATCCAGGTTTTTCATATCAGAAAATTCCATGGGATCATCTTTATCAATCGGTTGAAAATCAACATTTGAATCCTCAAAAGAATCTATGAAAATAGATAAGAGATAGGGAATCATCATATAATTCCATCTATAATACTTTTTTCCATAAAATGTTGGAATTCATCTACTATGGACAGAATTTATACTATCCATGATAAGGATTCAACAACAAAATCTAACACTCTGATACTAATTGCAGTTCTAAGGATTGAATAATAAATTAAAAGGGGGTGGGGGTTGAATGAATTGTTAACTTTAAGATTCAAATCATTTAGAAACATATCTTGTGTAACATTCATAAATTTATATTCTTATCATTCAATATTAGTTTACCATGATTTAATAGTTATTAAAAAAAGCACATAATATTTATAGGTTTCAGCCTCAGTGTGATCACCTATGTCTTTTCTAGAGCAACACCCTTGGGTCCATGGAAATCCAATATTATGAAAAAGTGAATACATCTTCTGAAAACCACTGTTAGGTACCTTATATCTCATGATTGGAATGATTTTATTGAATCATGTAAGATCAAAATGTTTTATTTTAATATAATTTCACTCAAAGAATATTAACGACATTTCCAAATCGGATTCATAATTAATCAATCTGATTTTAAAAGATCTCATTTTATTTTAATAGAATTTTGGATTTGATTTTCATATAATCTTTCCTCCAATTATCTTAGATTCTTAGTTCCGATTTTCTATGAATATTGGTTCTGATTTTATTAGAATCCTAGTTCATGTTTTTTCATAATCATCGTTTTTATTTTCTAAAAATATTGTTTTTGATTTTCTAAAAAATATTGGATTTGGTTTTCTCAGAATCCTAGTTTGGATTTTCTCATAATTTTTGTTCTGAATTTTGTAGAATATTTCATCCAATTTTCTTAGAAACATGGGTCTATGTTTCTTAGAGTCTTGGTTCCTATTTTCACAGTATCCTGGTTCCAATTTGTTCAATGTTATAGATCAGTTTTTCGGAGCACTATCAACAAAACTAAAACTATAATATAATTATCAATATAGTTCTTCTTTAATAAGATGGTAAAATTAACATTGATTTCTCAAGCATGTTTTATTTTGAGTAAAGGTATAATGTTGAAAATTAACAATTGATCGAGGAATGTATTTATAGGAAACATGAAAACCAATGGTGGGAAACTTGAAATCTATCTTTCTCCATAAATCCAAAAACACCACAAATATCTTGCATTTAAAACATCAACATTGTCTTCGTCAAACCTCTTTATATTTATCTATGATTTATGAAAACATTAATTCCATGTCTAAAATCCTGATCATATAGAATTTTCAATTTTAGTGAATCTTATTTCTATATATACTAGATCTGATTTTCAAAATAATGAGGCTTGATTTTATTTCCTGAAGATGTTGGTTCTGATTTTCTAAAGATGTTGAATTTGATTTTCTGAAGATTCTAGATCTGATTATATGAAGATATTGGTTCTGATTTTGGGAAGATTTCAGACCTAATATTCATAAAAATAATTCTAGATAAGATTTTCAGAAGGAGTTGGATCTGATTTTTCAAAACAATAATGATGGATCCCATTTTTAGAATCTTTTTAGTGATACTAATTTATTCAAACCTCTCCATCATTTCTGCAAAATATTTTATCATGAAAGTAATCTTGATTTGTTAGAACTTAATTATTAGACAAGAATAATCTATTTTCAGTTTATGTAGTCTAAAAACATTTCAACTCCTAACTAAACATTCCTCAATAATCCTCTTCAACAACAGAATGACTTCTTCAACCAACAACTTCTCTCTCATCAACATATTTCTTTCTCTAATTTAAGCAAAGACTAACTCATAGAAACCATAAAATTAATCATCCTATTATTTTTAATGTAATGATCTATATCTATTTAAAATTTATCCCATTCCTACAATAATTTATTTTTACGGTGATGTGACACTATGAAAATGAATGTCCTAGCTGACAGGGGAACTTTCCTTTTAAATGGCATAGGGAACAAGGTACTGCTTATGTAGTCACAACAGTTGATGTTTTAGTTCCTAATAATGTAGTGGAAGTAACATTAATCATCTCTCAAATCTAGATAACTCTTTATTTGATTTAGTATCATTACATTAATTAATATCTTCCCCATTTTATATAAAAATTTGATATTTCCAATTCCCCATAACAAGGATGTTATCAGTCAAAATTCTTTTTAGATCCTTTATTATAAAAATATGTTTCAAGGATTTCCCATTATATAACATAAATGCACTCTAATTTCAGATTTTTTATCATAATTATAGTTTATTTATATATAATCCAAGCTATGGACTAGTTTTAAAAATACAAAGATTTTTTTTGGAAGGATAATGATTCGTTTATTCATAATGACGATAGAGAATTTCTTTTCTTTAAAGGGGAGACATCATCATATGATTCATATTTGGATCCACCAATAGTATACCTAAAAATTCATACCATGGAACAATACTTATATCTTGATTCAAGAATTATATAAAAGAATCCCTATAGAATATCTATGGTGTAATCAATAGGGTTAAATAAATAATTAGCATAATTGAGTGGTAAGGGATTTATACTCCCTAAAGTTTCACTTTGGGGAACACCTATTTATTTAAACAGGAATAATGATGGTTTTATGATTCTATGCATTGATTATATGAATATCAGTGATATTATGATAGGGAAAATTTATATGTTTCTTCACATTGATTAATTATTTTATCAACTTCACAGATCATAATATCATTCAAGGATTTATCTCCATTATGCATGTTCTCAATTGAATGTGATAATGTAAGGTATTCCAAATACATCATTTTGAATATGGTATTAACATCATGAGATTATTTTACTTCCTTGTGGAATAACTAATGCATCATTTGTTTTAATGGATTTTATGAATAGAGTATTAATGAAATATCATGATATTTATAATTGGTATTTATTAACTAGAACATGGTGTCCTTAAAATCCATGAGGAACATGAGAACAACTTTCATATTATTTTAGAGATTCTTAGAATAAATGAATTATATGGGATGTTTTGAATATGTGAATTATGGCTTCAAAAAGGTTCATTTGTTGGTAATATTGCCTTCAGGGATGAAATTTTTGTTGATATTGTGTTGAGCAAGGCACTCCAGGAACATCAAAAACCATAGAACATAACTAATGTACATATATACATCAATTTAGTAGGTTAGTAATGGTGTATTGTATGGAATTTTCTAGATTATCTGACCTGGTAACAAAGAATAATCATAAAGCTGTTACATTTATTTTGTATTACTAAATTTGTTGATGATTTGAAAAATTGATGTGGAGAATAGTGAATTCTCTGATCTTGACTGTACCATCATGAAATAGGGTATTTGTGATTTATTGTGATTAATTTATGAAAGTAATTGGTTTAGTCCTTATATAAAATGATAGAGTTATTTATCGTGCATCAAGGTATTTAAAAACTCAGGAACCGAACTATCCAACTTGTGATATTGAATTAGAAACTGTAATCTTTACACCGATGATATGGAGACACTATCACTATGGTAAATTTTGTGAGAAATATATAGATCATAAGAGTTTGAAATATATATTCTCATAGAATAACATAACAAGAGGAAAAGGGAATGGCATGATCTAATCAAGGATTATTATTGTTCAATACACATCCTATTAGGGAATGAATATAATGTAGCATATGCATTGGGAATGAAATATCATGTAGTTCTAATCAAAATGATGATAACATGGATTTTGTGTACATGAATCTCATTATTATGGATATTGGATTATCATGGAAGGTGAAACATCACTACTTTTTCAAATTTTTTCCAACCCATCTCAATTAGAAATGATAAAATGACCCGAGAATGATGATGATAATTTTAAAAGGAAATTTAATGTTATGGATAATGGGCTTTTTGTTGGCGTCGTATATGAATATGTCATTTTGAAATTTGGAAATATTAATTTTGTTCCCTATATACTCTATCAAGGAAAGGGAAATATTATATTATGATCATATATATGATTTCCCTATACAATATGGTATCACTAACATGCATATGGATTTGAAGGAATATTTTTGGTGGTATAATATAATGTAAGAAATTGATAATTATGTTTCATGATGTTTAGTTTTTCAACATGTGAAGTCATTATGGAATCATCCCAAGGGAAAAATGAACCCTATAGTAATTCATACTTTGAAATGGGATGCAATTACTATATATATTGACACTGTACTACAAAATACTACCAGAAATAATGAGGAAATATGGGTAATTGATGATTGAATTACAAAATCCCAATATTCCTCACTTTATGGTGGATTTTACACTAGATATTTTTATATGAAACTATAATATTTAATTTTTAAAACATTTTTGTGTACCTATATCAATTGTGCCTAATCAAGATGTCGATTATATATCCAAATTCAAAAAAAATTATTAGAAGGATCTTAAGAGAGAGATTCATTTGAGCACTACTTATCTCCATCAAATTGATGTGAAGTCTAAAAGGATGATCTAAATAATAGAATACATGACTAGGTATGGCTCATAATACTTTCAAGGTATATGGGGTTGGTATTTACCCTTGGTATAATTTATCAATTTAAATAGGTTCTATTCATGTAGAAAAATTTTATAGAATAAAGAATTATATAGAAAGAGATTTCGTATACCAACTTATTTAGATTATGTTTTTTAAAGGACACATTTAGTTATAGAACTAATTTCAGTGACAAAAATAAAGGTAAATTCTATTAGGTCTCATATCAAATCTTCTAAAATTTGATAGAAGATCAATGTTGATAACTAGGGGAAATATATGGAGTTTAAAGTATAGGTTCTTGTATTCATGATAGTAATTCCCTATAAGGGGTTTATATTATTTAGAATGAAAAGGAAACTATGACATAGTAACATTTATCCTTTTAAAAAATTGGAAGGAATATGAGCATTAGATAACAGATTAGAAAAGACACTATGTCTCTACAAAGATCATATCGTGTTACAAATATCTTTATTATAGAAGTACATTCCAAACCCAATACATGTTCTCACACTACAAAAAATGTAATTGGAAACTCATTTATTTTTCTATGAATTTCCAATCAAGATTCTAGAAACATGAGATCAGGTGTTGAGGAATTGGATTATTCGGTTAGTAAACATGATTGAGAATAATCATACAATTAATGAGGCAATGTGGGAACAAGAGGTAATATGTTGAAGAACTACCCAAATAATTTTATGATGTTCCTTTTGGTTAATTTTTTGGATCAAATTTTTGAAGGATGGGAGAATGTAACACCCATTTGTTAAGGTATATCTATTTTAAATTTAATATCTTTGAAAAATAAGGTTTCAAGGAACATCGAGTTTAATACACTATATAGTATTAAAAATTAACAAGACCATTTGGAATAATAATATAGTCATTAGAATAACAACCTCACCCATGATAGTATAGATAATGTTTTGGTATCTCATAAATTATTATATGAATATCTTTATCATGAAATGTGTAATGAAATGTTTTGAATATAATAATATTAGGTGTTGTTATTTTTTTGAAATGTAATGTTTTAATTAAAATTACATAATAAATATAATATTTTTTTATGAAATTATTCTCATAAAATAGATTCATAAAATAATAAATTTTTTATTGGGATTATAAGACCATTTTATGATACCATAATTATTGTTTCAAGAAGACTCAAATTTGTTATAATATTTAAATGTGAATTTTTCAAATAAATAAATAATATATTTAAAAATTAAAATTATCATATTTTTATACAATTACTTATATGATGGAGTACATTTTTTAAAATATACACATCATAAAAACTTTTGGGTTAATTTTTGGTATTTTTCAAACTTAGATATATTTTTTAAGAATACTAAAATACGATAATGTGTGTTATTTAAAATTATAAACCAAATTCATGATTATTTTAGTCATGTAAGGTGTATGGATGATTCAAGAACCATTATTTAAAACTCACATTAACTATTTAATATACATATTCACAAGAGTCAACAATTTTTATAGCCTTTTTCCAAAATAATATATTAATGGTTAAAATTTACAAAAACAAAGCACCCCTCATTACCCCTATAAATATGACTCATTCTTCTAACACCTTATAATACATTAATATTATATAATTTATTCAAAAATTACCTTACTAATAATAATATTCATTTTCAATACATTTTGTTTTTACTAGAGTACCAAATAAAGGTTTATTAATGAGGTTTGCAAAGAGACGGTATCCAATAGGTAAAATCGACCTTCTTTCTCTTTTGATTTCTATTTTTTATTATCCTCTTCTCATGTCCCCTATACATAACATCATGATAAATAAATTATCTTATATATACACTAATTTTATTATTTTAAGATAATATCAATAATCATGTCTCTTATCTTCTTTATTTGTTTTAAAAAATTATATCTTCCTCTATGATGTTTCAATTCACCGACTTTGTTGATGAAAAGTCATCATTTTTAAATACTAACTTTAAATATGGTCATAAATCACTTATTATGGTTTAATATTAATGGAATATACATATTATAATTTATATCACGTTTTGAAACAAATATCTACATGTAATATTAAATAAAATGAATGATGTTCGGGATAGTTGAAAAACCCACCAAAAGGAATTAACATATTTTCGTCGACATTTTTTGTAATGAATTATACTCATAACATATTACCAAATGATAATTATTTCCCTTTAAACATTTTTAATTTAATTAATAATAAATATTTCACGTTCTTAATATTTTTCCCATTTGAATATAAATTTTGTATTTATACTGATGGGAACTGACCATAATACCATGAAACAAAATATTCTAAAAAAACAAAATTAAATCTTATTACTCAGTTAAATGGAAATAAATCATGTTAATAAAATTAAAATAATTAAAATAAATTATGAATAGTTTAATAATTTAGTAATTTAATAATGAAATTTGGTTTTTTAGAATATTATGTTAAATTAATGAATGCTTTCACGCACAAGTTAAGGGTTTTCTCATGTCATTTTAATTTATGTGAGATACGCCTTATTCACAACTTATTAATTTTATTTTGTGTATGTATAACTCCCATTGATATATCATATTATAAATATCTTTATATTCATGTTATTCAATTTTTTATTTGATGATAAATAATTTTATAGTACATATGGATTGACTGTTTACAATGGGCTAAAGGAATTATTAACCAATTCCTATTCTTTGGGATAAACATATAATCCTTTGATTATGTCATGATTTGAGTATTTTTGAAACAAATTTTGATTATATTATGTTTTATATCTATATATTTTATGTGGATTTAAATCTGATACACACAATTGATTCATGTGGTTAATGCTCACACATTCATTTAAAAATATTATTTTAGATGTTTCATTTTGAAAATTTAAAATGATTTTTTTTTATCATATACAGAAGGGAATATTATATATCATTAATGATGAATTAATGTCTTAAAGAATATTTATATGTATACAAGGTTATATTCAAATAAAATATATTTTTTTACAATTACACAACATTTTAAATAATTGATTTCAACGAAAAGTGGTACTTCTCTCGAGAAATTCTTAATGATTTTATTATTGTATTTTCATTTATGAAAAACCCCTTTGTTAGATATTATTCATAATTAAGGATGAACTTTTATACTACCACAAAACATAGTTGTCAAATAGTTTATGACCATCTTTTAGGTGGACTTACTATATTGGTACAATTAATTGTATTATACTAGATTGTTTATGGTTATGTTTATTATTTCAGGAAATTTAATAGCATTTCATCTTCTAGTTTAAATATCAACGTATATGGTGATTATGATTAAACACATTAACACATTTAATGCATTGGATTTTGTAAATGATTTGTGGGGCCCATTATAGCCCCTTGATTCACTAGTATATCTCATGAGACAAAATATTTTTGGTATTTGCTTCTGTATTACCCAATTATAAATGGTTTCTTTACAGAATCCTTGATTGTAAGTAATGCCCTAACCCCAGAAGCCCAGAGTTGGTGCATTATTTTAATACATTAGCATTATTATAAGTGATCAAGTCTTAAATGACCGATTAGTTTAGCATTCTTGGAAAATATATTACAAACTTGATAATTATATTACAGTTTCAAACCTAAAATAAAACCTAGATAATCCCTAGAGAATTCCCTTATTCCACTAGCTTAACCCTACATATCAATCATAATACACTTCTTTGAATCCTTGTAAAAAACATATGAAAGGGGTGAGCTCAAGTGCTCTTTAAGGGTAAATAATTTATCGGAAGCTATAAACTTTTTAGTCAAGATGAGTAATAAAAACAACTACATTTTAAACATAAACATGAACATAATATAAAAAAATCAAACATTTCCATATACACATGCACATGAATATTCTACCAGTCGAATAACCACATGTAATAAATAATTTCATGGTGAGGGAATGTATAATTCTGGGCAACATAACAACATAGTCAAGCCCTCTTGGCAAGACTACAAATAAAAATTTTTAGACTCGCCTATTTTGATAATCCAAAATCATGTATAATTTTCATAAAGAATCATTTTTCTCTTAAAGGATAATAATTTATGTAAAAAACAAGTTTATATCCATTAATAACTATGTAGTTTTAATCATACTGCATTCATGTTTATGCTTTCAGTGAAAAATATCTCTAATGATGCAAAGGTCACTGATGCAAGGTGACCGATGAAAAGGTCACTGATGCAAAGGTCACTGATGCAAAGGTCACAAATACAAAGGTCACTCATGTAAAGTTCACTGACGTAAAGGTCACTAGTGGAATGTTCACCGATGCAAGGTCACCGATGCAAGGTAACCGATACAAGGTCACCGATGCAAGATCACCATTGCATGGTAACTGATGCAAGGTCACCAATTCAAGTTCACCGATGAAATTTCAGCAATGGAAGGTCATCGATGCAAGGTCACCAATATAAGGTCAATTTTTAAGGTCACTGATGAATGGTCATCGATTAAATGTTAATGTTGAAGGATATCAATTGAAGACTACTATTGAGATGGCTACCACTACCAGTCTACCAATGGTCACTCTTCTACATCAAAATTCGTCAAATTCATAATATTAATGTAACAGTAATATTTTGAAACATTAAGGCTTTTGACATTAATTAATTCTCATTGTATACATATCAAGAGACCATATATGGGTACAGTACAAATTATGAGGAGTAATTCACATGATTTACTTATTCTTATTGTCGGACCTCAAGTATAAAAGTGAATACCGGGGAAGAAATAAAATATAATGGGTTGAATCATGGACTGGAGAGAAGAATGCATCAGAAAAAACTTACACGCTAGATCAAAGAAGAATCATCCATCACTTACGTACAGATCCCAAGTGCATCACTAATATCATTTGGGACAAACACTTGTCTCTCTTCTGTGCTTCATCAACACTCATTCCAACTAATAAGTAGAATACCTCAATTCCTAAAATATAGAACCTAGAGTTGTAATATTATTTTTTCAGGAAAACTTCCAGAGAAGGACTCAAACTGCAATTTCTTCCCACCAAGGAGGCAAGAGCTTAACTACAAACACATAGAGACTTGTAAACTAAATCCTATAATATTTTCTCTACCGTGTTCTTTAATATTATATTTTTAAGAAGTATGTGTTTTTCTTACACACAATGTCTCATGTTCTTTAACTGAGGATACTTAAAATCCTCATATCAAACTTCACTTTCACCTTGTTTCCCATGCATAACTGTGGAAGAGAAATTTGGTGTTTTTTATTATTTTTTTCCCATGTAGAACTATGATAGAGGATGTGAACCCTGTAAAGTTATTCAAAACTATTTTAAAGTCTGATAGAATTTGTTTGTTATGTTACTTGTAATATAAACTAAATGGTGGCATGTGATAAGAAACTGGAGAGAATTAAGTATCTTCTTGAGAATGAAACCCTTGTTTAAATTTTCTTGGAACTATCTTTGTGATACTCTATTTTTCATTATTTTTCTGATCATTATTTTCAAAACAAAAAAATGTTTTACATTTACTTTAGTATTTTGTTTGGGTATGTGTGTGTGAATGTTTAATTCAACAAACTTGTTTCGAAAATTGAAGAAGGGCTTTACACTAATTTTACAGAGGACTAATCAACCTTTGAGAATCCAGTTGACTAACGAAACATTTATATCTCTACTGCCTTAATTAACAGGGTCGTTTCAAAATTGGGGGATCTTTATCCTATAGTTTTTAATGAATATTTTATGTTAAAACTAAATTCCCCCCCCATTGAGATTCCACTTTGAAAAAAATTTGTTATTAGAGGATCTATAATTTTATTACTACTATTTGAATGATTGTGCGAATTGTCAAATTCTCTTCAATAGTGATTTTATGTTATCTCATAAATATATTAAAAGTTCTATCATATCTAAATATTCAGTTCATTAAATTTTAATTAACAATGGATATGAGTGTTGAGGGTGCTTCTACTAATAGGCCACCTTCCTTTAATGGAAATAACTATGCTCGGTGGAAATTAAAAATGAAAATGCATCTAGAGATCATGAGTCTTGAAATATAGGACACAATTGAAGAATAACATGTATTACATGTTACTGATATGGACACATGGTCTCAATTGAATAAAGATACATATAACAATAACTATAAATTAATGAATGATTTGTACTGTTCTTTAGGTGATGAAGAATTCAATAGAATATCTGCCTGTAAAACTGCTTATGAAATTTGGGATACTCTGGCTATCTCCTACGAGGGAACAACACATGTTAAAGAAATGATATTAAATATTAATTCTATTAATTATTTTAATTTTAAAATGATTCTTGATGAACTTATATTTTAAATGTATCTTAGGTTCAATGATATTGAACATACCATGAGTCTACATGGGAATCTAGTGGACAACAAGGATCAGATTATGAGGTTTCTTTTATTCCTACCTGATAGATGGAGAGGAACTTCTGTTTATATCATAGAATATTATGACATAGTCAAGATTCCAGTGAAGGAAATAATTTTAAAAACAATTAATGTAAGAAGAAGATATTAAGGTAAATCAAGAAGAATATGAAGAACCGAGAAAGTAATCTGTAGCATTCAGGACTTATACCACAAATAACAAAGACAAATAAATAGTTCAAGCTCGGGTGGACACTTCCTCAAGTGAAGACTTAGAATCTGGAACAGATGATGAGATAGCTCATCCTGCTAGATGATTCAAGATGTTCTACCGGAATAAGAAGTTCTCTAGGAATTCAAACTCTAAATGGAGGTATTATAATAAAGGACAGTGGAAAAAAAGACAAAAAACAACACAAATGAGATAGTCTGCAAAAAGTGTAAATGAAAAGGTCATATGAAAGCTGATTTACCAAAGCTGATGTTAAAATGAAATATAAGGACATGGTAATGGGTTATAAAAAGTCTATTAAATATTCTTGGAGTGCATCTGATGATAGCTCTCGTGGATCTGACTCTTCTAATATTGAGATGAACAAACATGAAAATATTTGTTTCATGACAGAAACATCTGAGGTAACAATCAATTCTCCTATACCTAATGAATATTATTCTGGGAATAAAATTGAATCTAATAATGATGAGAATATTACTACGGATGAACTATTTGTATATTGTGGAATGATTGGGGATAAGTTTAATGAACATTAAGATAAATATAAATTATTAAAACGACAACATGCTTTAAATTCTAATTATATGTATGATTTGGATATTGAGAATGAAAAATGTGTTTATCTATTAAAAGAAAATATTGAACATAAATTATCAAATGAAAAAATAACGAATTGATCTTGAGAAGTTTACTTCAGGTAGATATACCTTGACCCAGATACTAGGGAAATAGATTTATCAAAAATATACAACTAGTCTATGATATCAACCCAGACATAGAAGGATTATTGAAAATAAATTTGTTTCAAAATCTGGATAGTTCACTGCTACTTCAAGGTCTAAACAATATTTTGAAAAACACATTTATAAAGGACCTAACAACGTGTTCATGTCTCAGAACATATATGTTGATTATAGATAACTTATGAGATAGTTATGGGTTTCTAAAGAATTACTTGCTAAACTCTCTGGACTAAAGAAAATATTGGTACCAAAGTTACCCTACACTTAATATGTTTTGTATGAAAATTATCCGAAGAGCTCCTATAAAACTCTATATTACTTTGACAGTGGATGATCCAGACATATGATAGGAGACTATTCATTCCTTAAGATCCTAATTAAAGTGGATGGGGTACATGTGATGTTTCGTGATAATTCTAAAGTAATGATCGTCATCTTAGAAAAAATTGGTAACCCTAACACTACATTAGTTTCAAAATTACTTTTTTTGATGGTTTAAAATACAATTTACGAAGTATCTCTATGGTCTGTGAAGATGGTTTTAATGTTATGTTTGAAAATAATTCTTGAAATGTTATTAATTCTAGAAATTATTTAATATTCACTCCTCCATGAAATGAAAATGTATATTCTACGGATTTAAATTCTTTAGCTAAGAAAAATGTTTCTTGTTTGAATGCTTTTCATAAGGAATCATTGTTATGGAAGATAATATCTGGACACTACAATGTGCACTCAATTTGGAAACTAACTTGGAAAGGTTTAGTTATTGACTTACCTAAATTGGAATTCAAACATAACAATGTTTTTAATCCTTATCAAAAAGGAAAATAACACAAAGTTTCTTTCAAACTAAAGAAAAAAGATTCTGCTTCTCAACCACTAGAGTTGGTTCAGATGGATTTGTTTAGACCATCTAGAGTTTCATGTTTAAATGGTAATCACTATGGTTTTTATATTTTAGATGAATTTTCTAGTTATACGTGGGTATACTTTTTAGCTCAAAAAAGTAAATCTTAATCTTACTTCATTAAATATTCCATGTCTGTAGAAAATCATTGTGGATAGAGAATTAAGACCATCAGAAGTGTTCATGGTTGTGAGTTTGAAAATCCATAATTTGAATCTTTTTTCTCACATAATGGTTCCACTAATAATTTCTCTACTCTTGGAACACCTCAACAAAATGGATCTTTATAAAGAATAAATTGAACACTTCAAGAGATTTCTCAGACTATGGTAAATGATTATAATCTACCTATCAGTTTTTGGGATGAAGTTGTAAATACAGCTTTTTACATCATCAATAGAGTCATAATTAGATAGGTTCTTAAGAAAATCCCTTTTGATTTATGGAATGATAGTAAGCCTAAGGTATATTACATAAGAGTATTTTAGTTTCAACATCATTATCCTTAACACTAAGGATAGCCTTGAAAATTTTTCTTCTAAGAGTTATGATGTAATTTTTCTTAAGGTATTCAATCTCTAGTAAATCGTATAGAGTATTCAATAGGGGAACCGAATGTTTGGAAGGATCAGTTCATGTCAAATTTGATGAGACTGATCCACATGAACCCAAAACCTCCATTGATAATCTTGAAGAATATATGTCAATTCATGATGTTAAATATAAAGACAGTGAATCCTTTGTGAAAAAAACTAGTTCTGAAAATTTTCCAGAATCAGGGATTGGTGAATCTGAACCTATAGACAATCATGAAGAGTATAGTTGAACTATTTATAGATATATTATAAATCTTAACAATAATCTTTTAGATGTTTTAGTAGGTGATATAAAGAGAGGAACCCAAACTAGAGCTTCTCTAAAAAACCAGGTGGATCATCAAGCCTTTCGGTCATAGCTTGAACCTAAAAATATTGATGATGCTGTCAATGATGAATATTGGGAGATAGCTATGAAAAAATAATTAAATAATTTTGAATGAAATGTAGTTTGTAAATTAGTAGATACACCTAAAGACAATTTGACAATAGGCACTAAATGGGTTTTTATAAATAATGGTGATGAATCTGGAAATGTAGTGAGAAACAAGGATAGACTAGTTGCAAATGGATATAGTCAAGAAGAAGGAATAGACTACAAGAAAACCATTACACCTGTAGGTAGACTATAATCCATTAGGATATTACTTGCTTATGAAGATCCTTTTAATTTCAAACATTATCAAGTGGATTTCAAAAGTGAATTTATAAATGAGTACATAGTTGATGATGTATTTGTTGAACAACCCACTAGTTTTACAAATCCCAATATTTTATATCATTTCTTTATACATTATAAATCCCTATATGGTCTAAAACATTCTCCAAGATCTTGGTATGATAGACATAGTTATTTTTTTATTTTGAATGGTATTACTAAGGGAATAGCAGAACCTAGTCTTTTTATTAAAAGGATTTCTAATGATGTTTTAATAGTAAAATTTTATGTAGATGACATTATTTTTGGATCTTCTAATAATTCATTATGAACTGATTATTCAGAAATTATTCAAGATGAATTTGAAATGTGTTCAATGGGGGAACTTAAATTTTTCCTTGGATTTCAAAATTTTCAAAATAAAAATGGTATTGTGTTAAATACAAGTATATATACAAAATATGTTTTGAAACGTTTTGGTTTGGAATGTAATAATGGAAGAGATACACATATGAGTACCACATGTAAGTTGGATACTAATGAAACGGGTAATCAAGTGGATCAAACAAAATATAGATGTATGATAAGGAGTCTGCTCTATCTCACTACTAGCAGACCTTGTATTATGTTTAATGTATGCATGTGTTCTCATTTTTATACCAATCCAAAAGAGTCTCATTTAACTACTGTTAAGAATATTTTTAAATAACTCAAATATAATACAAATATTGGCCAATTTTATCTATGAGGACAATCATTTCATTTTATAAGTTATTTTAATACTGACTTTTAGGTAGCATGTTAGGGAGTAAGAGCACCTCTAAAACATGTCACATTATTGAAAATTCACTAGTGTCATGGTGTAGTAAGAAACAAAATTTTGTTGGATTATCTACTGTAGAAGCGGAATGTATAGCTGCTGGTAGTTGTTGTACTCAAATTTTGTTGATGAAACACAATTTTCAAGATTATGGATATCAATTCAAACATGTCTATATAAACTGTGATAATACAAATGCTAATAAAATCCCTAAAAATCTAGTATCTCATGCTAGGACAAAGCACATTGGTGTGAGACATCACTTCTTAAGATATCATTATCAAATAGGTTATATCACTCTTCATTTCATAATCACTAAACACCAATTGGATGATATATTCACAAAACCATTGAATTTATAGAGGCTCAATTAAATCAAACATGAGTTAGGTATGGTAAACTATTAAGGTTGGAACCTCACTATTGAACCTCACCGTTGGAACCTCACCATTGAACCTCACCATTGGAACCTCTCTGTTGGAACCTCACTGTTGGAACCTCACCATTGAACCTCACCATTGGAACCTCACTCTTGAACCTCACCATTGAACCTCACCATTGGAACCTCAAAATTGGACCTCACTGTTGGAACCTCACTTTTGGAACCTCACCATTGAAACCACACCGTTGGACCTCACCATTTCACCTCACTGTTGGACCTCACCATTGCACCTCACCATTAGAACCTCGCCATTATAACCTCACAGTGGGATCTCATTATTAGGACCTCACTGTTGGAACCTTACTGATAGCTGACTTTTCCAGGACTTCAAAATTTTTTTCCTACTGGAATCTAAATCATTTTTATTGTTACTAATTTATTTTCCTGGATTTATGTTCAGATACCTAAATTATAAAAATAAATAACATGGCACATTTTGATCCACTTACCCTCTCTGCCAAATATCATTCTCCATAACCTCAGAGCGTAACCTTCTACTGAAACCCTCTAACCACTCCAGATCGCATGGAATGTTTTATGAGACCATTGATCAGTGATGAAGAAGATGCGCCAAATCCTTGGAGACCACAAGCTGAGTCTAGTAGTGGAATCAAAGTAGCTGGAAAGCTGATCCACCCTCATATATTGAAGAGGTAAATCGGGGTTGAAAAAAATATAGGTTTTGAATGGAAGTTGTCAAGCTGGTCATTAGTGCTGAAGGCACTTAAAATCCATGGTTGGGTTGAGTGCTTTGAAAATAACAATGGAACCTATTACCTGAAGTTAGTAAAGGAGTTTTATGAGTTCTTGACTTTTTAGTAGTCTGAGAATGAATACAGAATGTCCTCTAGGGTAAATGGAGTAAGTGTGAGCTTCTCCTACATTGAATGGTTTTAGTGTTTGAGAGTACCACATGAAGGGTTTTTTGACTACTACTGAGGAGTGGTGCCACTCCCTAGTGAGTTATTCTATTATAAAGAGGATTTGGCTGAACTTACAGGGAATGTGATCCCTAGAAAATTCATTGTTGCTAAAATATATGGAGAGGACAAGTTTCTATATATGTTTGTTCAGCATGACTTGTGTCATAGGATAGGGGATATAGCTACCATGATGTATCATGACATATTTCTTTTGAATCTATTGAAGCATGAACAGAAGATAAATTTGTATAGGTTGCTACGGATTCAACTTGAGGATATGGAAAATCCGAGTTCCGATTCCAATGCATTGTTTCACGATAGATTGATATCCTTGATGTTGATGGTTAAAGGAGTTTTATAGAAATAAGGTGAAATAGTTGTATTAATTGAAAACTTCGCCAATACTATGATGATTTGAATGTTGATGAAGATAAACTAGAACCCTTGGAAATGAAGATGGGTACATGATGAGGCCAAGCTATATAAGGAATTCGACCTTGTTACCCATCCTACTTGGCCAAAGGATAAGAGAGACCCGGTTCTAAAGCTTGATGAAGTGGATCCAATATATTCAGATGAAGAAAAAGTTGTTTTGGTGTGCAAGAAAGACATGATTCTCCTTTAAATAACTGGAGTGGTCCAGAGCTTCCCGAAAATCCTCATGACAATACTGTAACCTTTGGTGAGCCTATCCCACCAAAAAGATTTCCTAGAAGGGAGACTATCCTAAGGGATAGTGATGGTGAGGACCCCAGTGAAGAAGAAAGAGATTAAAATGTCTTAAGAGACATTCGAGAGACCTCAGAGGAGGAAGATGACATGAAATCTTGTAACAGTGACTTTGAGACAGCTGGTGGAGATAGTGAATAAGAATGTCTAAATCTCAGTCCTCTGAGAGGACATAATGAAATAGTATAAAGTGTAGATGAAGAGGTTGCTAATTCAGTTAAAGATAGAATTGGTTTGGCGGTAGTTGAATATTCTATAGAGGATGTGGCAGTGGACTTTCCTGATATAGTTTCTCAAGGAGATATAGCAGAGCTGAATGTGGATGATCTAGAGGATTATTTATGTGAGGGGATGAAACCACTGCCATAAGTTATGTTTTTTTCACTCATGGAATAGAATATTGGTCAGAAGAGCATATATTAGTGGTCTTGGGATTAGACTATGGAGATTTTGATGATGACCAACCTCTCAGAAGTCCACCAATTCCATCAGTTACAGAGACTACTATTGGGAAGCCAGTTGACCTTTTACGTTGAGATGTTGTAAAGAAGGATCATTTGGAGTCATTGAATTCGGTTCTGAGGAGACACATTGAAAAGAAACCTACTGGGATAGAGAAAAAAGAAGCAGACAATCAAGAACATTTGACATCCGTAGTAGAAATGATAGTTTCTACCTCTCACTCAATCTTGATGCATGAAGTAAGGGACTTCCAAAATCAGGTCAGACCGTGGTAGAATCTAAGGAATCTGTGAAGCAGTATATTCCCATTCTAGAATCCTATATGGATTCAAGGGATCACGTGGACATAGATCTTAGATTTTTTAAAAGTTTGGTTCTTCAAATGGTCACTGTGTTTCAGGACTTTAAGAAGTCTATAAGGACACATGTGAGTGGCCATGATAATGATGTGAAGAGACATATTAGAGGGATGACCAAATCCTTTAAGGATACAATGTATTTCACTATGGAACCTATTTGTTCATCTACTTCCTCTTTAGCCTCTCCTCTAGTCGATTTAGTGGATTTCATATGTTTTGTTAGAGAAGAAGTGGAGATGTTCTCAGGTGAAAATACCTCAGACCCTCAGCCTATAACTCAGGTCATTTCTACTGCCAGAGAAATTCAAAACCTTGTGGGAAATTATTTAAGGGATGCTTCTTAGTATCATAAGTCCATCATTGGGCAAGTTTATTTCTATTACAAAATAGTATAAACTAAGCATCATATGGATTGTCACCTTAAGTTTCTATTGGAAAACTTGAGGATTACACCTATCAATCATTCATTTAAGGATCATGTAAGAATGTTTAGAGTGTTGAATTATGCCTTAGTGAGATTTAGGTATAATTAGGATGATTTTATCACATCTATGGAAAGAGGAGGAATCATAATTATGGATTTCAGAAATCGTATTTTGATCATCCTTCATGTGGACTTCACTCTTATCATTGTTCCTCCAGCATTACCCTCTTCCTAAGATTCCTCAAGCTATACCAGTGTTACTCTATTGTTAAATACTACATAGGCCATCAGAATCAGGACCACTATTATTCCTTAGAGATATTCTCACTATAGGTCTTCTGAAGAATCTATTGCAGCTCCTCCAACCCTACTCACTGCTATCCATTGACTTATCCCTCTATCTTTAGAACCTGACTCCTCATATTCCATAGAAAAATCTCCCTTGGACATATATGATGTAGATTGAATGGAGGATGTCTTAGTGGATAGGTATATTTGTAATGTTTTTTTATCTCATATTCTAGCTTCATTAATAATAAAAATGTTTTTTTTCTTCTAGTATTTTTGTTAATCACAATGGAGGAGAAGTTTTTAGTTTCCAACAATGGGAAAACGTTATTCAGTTAACTATAATAATTTCATTCATATACTAACTACAATACACATGGTTTAATCGTACTTATACACACAAATGAGGATATTAGTAAATGTAATTATCCCTAATTAAAAAAAAGTAATCACTACTGATATAATTTATGATTATCAAAAAGGAGGAGATTATTGGACCCACCTATTTTAATAATCCCAAATCATGTTTCATTTATATAAATAATCAGTTTTATCTTACAGGATAATCATTTTTATGAAAATATTGTTTTTTTCAAGTAATAACTATGTACTTTTAATCTTACTTCTTTCATTTTTAAGCTCATAGTGCAAAATTTTTCAATGGATGAAAAGGTCACCGATGCAAAGGTCACTAATGTAAAGGTCACTGATGAAAAGGTTACCAATGCAAGTTCACCGATGCAAGGTCACCGATTCAGGGTCACTAAGGAAAGGTCACCAATGCAGGTTCAATGAAGCAAGGACACCAATGAATGGCCACTAATGAAAGGTCCCTGATGTAAGGCCATTGATGAAAGGTCACTGATGCAAGGTCACGGTTGAAGGTCACTAATGAAGGTCACTGATGAATGTCCAGTGATGAAAGGTTGTTGTTGATGGCTACCAATTAAAGCCTACTATTGATCAGGCTACCACTACTAGTCAACTTATTTTCACTCTTCTACTCCATACTTCATCAAATTATTAAGATTATTCTAATGGCTATTTTTGGTTACTATAATTCTTTTAACATTAATTAATGCTGATTGTGGAAATATCATGAGACTGTATCTGGGGATAGTTTGAGGTATGAAGAGGACCACACATGATTTAATTATTCAAATTTTTAGACCTCAATTATAAAAGAGAAGACCGAGGAAGCAACTAAATATAACGGGACAATGCGCGGAAAAGAGATAGGAATGCATCAGAAAGAACTTACTCACTAGATCAAAGAAGAACCATCCCTCACTTGTGTACTAATCCCAAGAGCATCACAAAGATCATTTGGGACAAAATCTATTCTACCTTATATGCATCATTAACCCTCTATCCAACTAAGAATCATAATACCTCAATTCATAAAATCTAGAACCTAGAGTTGCGACACTCTGTTTTTTAGGACAACTTCCCGAGAAAGACTCGAACTGCAATTTCATCACTCCAAGGAGTCAATTTCTGAATTACAAAGACACAAAGCATTATAAACTCAATCGTATAATATTTTCACTACTTTTCCCTTTTATTTTACATTTTTGAGAAGTGGGTGTTTTTGTTACACACACTATCCCCTATTCTTAAACCTCTGATACTGAAAATCCTCACATCAAACAACACTTACACATTGTTTCCCATACATAAATGTGGAAGAGACCATGTGCGGACTTTATTGTTTGTTTTTAACACATATAACTATGGTAGATGGTGAAAACGTAGATAGTTTTTCAAAACTGTTGTAAATCACAATATAGGCTATGTATCTAGTTTATTGTTAATATAAATTTCTTGGTGGTTGGTGATCACCAAGTTGAGAGGATTAAGTCTCGTCATGAGACTGAACCTCCTGCTTAACATTTATGTATACTATCTTTTTTATACTCTATTTTTCTATATTACACTTCTCATTATATTTAAAATAGAAAACTGTGTTACATTTACATTGATAGTTATTTCTGGTAAGTGTGTATGGGTGTTTAATTCTGTAAACTTGTATCAAAATTTGAAGAAGTTTATTACACTAATTTAACTGAGGATTAATCACCCATTGAGAAACCAATTGACCAACCAAAAATTTTTATCTCAATGACCTTAATTAACTTGGCTATTTCCAAATTGGGGTATCTTTATCCAAATGATTTTAACAGAAATTTTAAGTTGGAACTCAATTCACCCCCCTCTTGTGATTCCACACCGACCACCAAAAACATTTCTAAGGCCTTATTCCAAGACATTAATTTTTCACATGATATCTACCAATATATTAAAGGGATATAAAGGGCCCTTCCCGTCACTAATTCAGTCCAATGTATTCCTCATATGAAAAAGGGGGACACATAACATAAATGGTCATACTAAAACTAGCATACAAAATATAAATTCATTAAACATAAACCATAAATGGTATAAAAATAGCACATCTAATATCAAACATAACATAACTCATTAAATACAATATGTAATATAATATTATAGTAAATCAACCTCAATAATGAATAATATACAATAAAAAATGTTGACATAGTTGAGAATAATCAATAAAACTCTTTGAGCGAAATACCATTTTTCATGAAATCATTTAAAAGCCACACAATTTAAAAAGGAAGTCACTTAAAAGAGATTTTGGAGTCAGAGATTCACATACCTAGATAAATCTAATAATAGAACTTATTACTTTAAAAAAATCATTCCCATGTGAAAAATACCATAAAATCATTTTGAAACAAGGACATTTTTTAAAAATATTTAGAAAATTTAATCCTTTAAAAAAATTAAAATTTTGATCTGGTTAAATATTAAAATCTATAAAATCTTAAAATATTACTTTCTTTTTAATAAAAAATTAATGAAACATGGACATAGATGATATATATTTCCCAGTAGATACATACATATAAACAATCTCGGATAATAATCATACTGAGGAAATAACTATTACCTTGTACATTCCTTTAGTTGAGGGTATGTTTAGCCCCTGTTATAATGACCATAGTATGATATTAAATTATAAAAGAACCATATTAATAATATTGATATCATATATGTTTTATTTATGACATTATACTACCTATTTAATAATAATTTCCATATAAAATTAACAATTCGAATAATCATTCCGTTCTTAATCATACGTGTTTTATCCTGTTATTATTAATCGTATCACATATATCATGATTTACATACTTCCAGATTATAAAACATGATTTTTATATCATATATATTCAGAATATAAATATTCATAATAGAAGTATTTATGAAATGGAAGTACTATTGATGGATACAGTAGTCTGTACGTACGGATAAACGTTGTTTGTTTTTTTCTTATCATATAGTATGGTAGTAAGTAAACAACATATATTTATCTACCTAAATATATATTATTACTGTATGAATATTATTTCATATATATCATAATTTATATATATATATATATATATATTATTGAATGGTGATCGTTGAAGATGAATCTCATAGCATCGTGGAGACGATTAGTCGTACATATGCACGAGGGGAAATATCATTCAATCGATGGTAAAACAGTGTTTAATTGGATGGTATATTAAACATAAAAAATATTTAATATGTTATATTCATTGAAAAAATTAATTATACTCATTATTATACCCATTCAAATAATGTATTGTTTAATAACAAGTTACACCACGACATGGATACAATAAGTTGTGCGTACGAACGTACGATGACATTGTCATTCAAAGGATAAATAGAATAATGAATACGGTTTTACCAAATTTATATTAACATCTCATTATATATGTGGTAATTATGTTATTATTTTAGTATGGAAACAATAATGAAATATGAAGTGGAAGAAGAAAAGAACTTTGAAAAGGGTGATGAAATAATTACCTCTTCTTCGGGTGTTTCCAATTGATTTGAACAAAAGAGCTCCATAGGTTTTCTTATTGATCAAAGTAGGGCCTCTAGGATTAAGTGAAGGTATTTGGGAGGATATTTTATCAGGGTATGGACGAGCCAAATAGCATTGGAGTTGTGATGATAAGAGAAGGGGAAGTACCCTTTTATAAAAGAGGTGAAAGGAACATTAGGAAAAGATTGAAATATTATTTTATTATAAAACCATTTCGATTTATAATAGCTCGAAATGGATTTATTTAGATGAAATGTTGGGTATGGGTTGAAATCCTCTCGACCAATAGGTTTTAGAAATGTTTAGGACACCATATTGACCTTATATCTTAGATTCAACCCTTAGTTAAATAGTTTGACTTTTAACATGTCTTCATGTATTATTATAATATATGGTTTATAAAATTACAATAAAATGCCATGAGAACATAAAGTGGTTAATTAATGACATATCTATATTTATATAATTCCTTTGGCTGAACTGTAGATTTTTAAGTCTATTATATAATTTAATAAAATATAATTTGTTTAAAAAATTCATTTATGTGAATTTTGACACGATTTAGTATTTGGTTTCTGTAAACACCATCAAAAAATTATTACATTAAAAAAATTCATTGAATCAACCCGAGAATGTAATATTAACATATTAATTTCTTGGAATGAATCAAAAGTTTTAATTTACACTTATTTTAATATTTATAACATCAATTATTTAAGCGTTTCATTAATACAAAAATACTAAATCAGCATTGTGTCATAAATAAATTTCATTATTTAATGTGTAAAATTTAAAAATAAAATAACATGATGTCGTAAATCTCATTTTATATTTAATTAATATTTATAGTTGAATTTTTTCTTATGAATAATCCTTTATTAAAAATGGATTATTTATTAAAATTAGAATTTAAAACTTTTAATTATTCATTTAATATAATATAATAAAAGACTTAATCTAATGCATGTGGATCAAAAAGGATCATAATATTATCCTAAACTTGATTTCGGTCGAAATAAATTTATCCAGTAGAATTAGGACATGTGTTAGGGTAATTTTAATATTATTTTCAACTTTAATTACCCTATTTACTTTTAACCATGGTAAATACAATTCAAAAGTTATTATTCACCCAAAAAAATTTCATCCTATTTTACCACATTTTACTTACCGATGTCAACTGTCTCTCTCAGATTTTTTTAAATTAATTTCACAGAAGAGGTAAAATTATGTTTTATGCAAACTTGAAAAGGTTCCTAGAAGGTGGGTAAAAGACATTAAGTAGTTCAATAAAATTTTACATATCTAATATTATTATAAAATGACTCAAATTAATTACATTGGACTAATATAGGTATTATTTATGTATTTTTTACATTAAAATAAATTCAAATAAAATTATTAATTATTTAATATAAATACAATTTTAACCAATAATGTAGTGTTTTCACTATTCATCAAAAATTGAATGTTTTCAGAAAAATACCAAAAATTTACCACAAGCTAATTTTAATATTCCAATTTTAAAAATCATGTCTATTTTACAATATTCAAAACATATATTTTTAATTAATTAATTTAAAATTAATTCCTGTTGTCAAAACCTGAAAGAATGTCTTTATGAAGTAAAAACTACCAAAAGATTGGCATGTGTTTATGTCCAATTTAATTGTAAAATTACATAAAATGAACTAAATTATATTAAATGATATAAATATAATCTAATTAAAATTTAGAACCACACTAATGCATAATTTACCCTTTAAATTATTTTGATTAAGAAAGTTGTTTTCAATTAAAATTTTGTATTTTTTTACTATTCATCAAAAAATGAATGTTATCAAAAATGTACCAAATATATATCCAAACGAAATTATTATGTCCCTATTCTAATTAATTATTTAATTTCGTTAAATTTAATATATAAAAGTTTCAAATATTGGATTTAAAAATAGTTTTCCACTAAAAGGTGGAAAACTGCAATTTTGAAAAATAATTCTTTTATCTGAAAAATTGAATTTTTCCTCAGATTATGTAAAAGAAAAACAAATTATGAATTATAAAATTATATAGGATATATATAAAAATCAAAATTTGGAAAATACTATTTATAACCTCTTTTTTAATGGCTAGTTTGATTGGTCGCGATGTGCTGGAACTCAGTGTTGCGTGTAGGGCAAGATATTTATTTTCTTTAAATATATAACATACTATAAAATATTGGAGTGTAACATTCTAACCTCCATCAATAAATTTCATCCTAACAATTTTAAATTGTCCATAAAAAATATCTATTGAAAATAGAAAATACCATTTTGGAAAAACCACATCGGAAACAGGGTTAATAAAATTTAGTCTTAATAAGAGGAAAAGGAAATAAAAAATTCAACACCAAATGAGGGTTTTGAATAAGAGAACAATGGTGGAAATTATAGACACATAATTGGAGGGAAAACCTAAATATTTATACGGTGTGGTTGAGGTCATCAATCATAAACAAGTGACCAATAAATGGAAAAATCTAGGGCCTTAAAGCCATAAATCTATGTTGATTTAAAATATCATCAGTTCAACAATACATAAGGTGTTATGGTAAAAAATTATTTGGTTTTATGTTTCATTCCATACTATTTAAGATTTAATTTCTTCATCGAATAAGAAAAAATATTTGACAAGTAGAGTTCCTTCCATTAAATAATTTCAACCACAAAATCATCATTCACTCCAAAATTATAATATCACTGAAAAATATTATATTTAACCAAATTGTATATGGTTTTGAAAAATTGGATTTATAATTCATCATTAACAATATATTAAAAAATACATTATAAGAAATAGGAAGTCACGTAGGCCAGTGGTATGTGATGCACCCTTGACACCCATCAGTTGCAGGTTCAAGTCTCACGGCCTTGCGAGACACGACTGTAGAGACCCAAAGAATGACATACATGGACATTAAATTACTTATGTAGATTAATTAATACATAACAAAAACCAACACTCAATCATTGTAAAAGTTTAGTGTCTTTGTAAACTCAGAACAAAATCTTCTAATCGTAGTGAAAGTTCTTCAGCATCTCCCATAAAAATCTTCCCATTTTGTTTTCTTACCTAAAACCATTATTTATATCCTGGGGAAAATAAAACATATAAAGGGTGAGCTCAAATGCTCAGTAAGGGTAAGCATGGTGAAAATAAAACAAACCATATACATTTGAACTTAAAAACATAATGTTTAAACATCAAAATCTTGGGCAATGACAAAAAACATGGCAGTAGGTAAGGAATAAATCATAATAGATCATAATTCATGATAAAATACAATGAGAATAAACAATTTAATTGTGGAAACCCTTAAGAACATGTTATGATTTCCATATTAGCCAAGTAATTGTTGCCAAGACCATTTTAGTGGACAAAGTCCCTTACTGAACTGAGTTCACTCCTCATTCCAGTCCTGTATCACTGAACCGTATTAATTTTCTGTTCCAGCCATGTCTATCTCATGAGATATAAATATGTACCCAATACATTGGAGGTAGATATAGGTCCCACCAATCTCATAATTAAACCATTCTTAAGTGTTCCACAAAATCATAAATCATACACCATAACATAACACATATAATAAAAATGGGATTCTTAAACATCATGCCATCATATCATAATCTGTATAAGATAAAAGTACATCATAAAATTAATTACATCATCACATAATCAAATAAATGTAAAAGTAGGGATAGAAATATAACGATATATTATCTTATATGGAAAATAATTTTGATAATACATTTGATCTCTATTCTTGAGGAAAATATACTTTCTACTTCAAAAACATTTTTCCTTTCTTAACATGTCATACAATCTTAAGCTAAAATAAGTTGATTAAAAATAAAAAATAAATCTTGTAAAGGAAGCTTCATGGAAATATTGTTTTATGAAATCATAAATATCCATTCATGCTGTATAAGTTAAAAAAAACATTCTTCTCGTAATTTGGCTGGAAAAGTCAAAAAGTACATCGTACTCAAAACGACAAAAGATTTTTTTCATATCTTTTTATAAAAACTCACAAAAGGGTAAAATTGGATTTAAAAAATTTTAGGTGGATAGAAATAATATTAAATATTGACGAAACATGGATTTGGATGATAAATATTCCCCAATAAATTTTGAAGTATAAACAATCTCAGAGAAAAATGAGATTGCGAGATTTCCGCTTACCTTTTGTCCAATTTCTTCTGTTTGTGTCTGAGACTCCTGTATAGTGGGTTTAAACATATTACTAACTGGTAACAGAACCATAATAATATTTATGATATCATATATTATTCACTTACGACTTTATATTATCCTTTCATTTGTCAATTCTATGTTAAAGCAGTTTATGGGTAAAATCATTTCATTTATCATCCATGTTTTGACTTGTAATAATTCATATGATTACTTAGTGTTGGATCGATTATGTAGATGTATATGTATATTATATGGAACAATACAAGAGGGGGTGAATTGTAGGTTTAAAAACTTTGAGTTCGAACACTTAAGGAGATTAGTTAAAAGATCTTAAACTAATACAATTCAAACAACCACAAATGTATTGAATATAAAGGTATGAAGTAATGTACTACTATTAGAAAAGTAAAGTAATTTTATTCAAGATGAATAAAAAAATCAAAGTAATACAAGTGTCAGAGATTCTATCATAAAGCGTATAGAATCTATTAATAAAAATTTTAATATGATAATTGTAATTTAAAAAATTACAATTGAAAGTGTAATGAAGAAAGGAAACAATAGAAATTCCCTTCTAATACAAACAGCAGTGGAAATGTAAAAGTATTACAATTATTTTGTCCAAAAGAGGAGGGTTATATTTCCCCCTAGGATAAGAGGTCTATCTTACCACCACCTTGGTAACCCCTCGATACGATGATCGGACCGTCTGTCTGCCTATCCCCAGCAGCCCTCGAAACGATGATCGGACCATCTGTTTTCCAATCCCCGGCAGCCCTCGATTTTGTAGGTAATCAGCACCTCTGTCATTCAATTACTTGAAATCCCTCAATATGATGATCGGACGCACAAATCACACAACATGAGAGAAGTCACAATATCTCTCTCTAGAATTTTGATAGAATCAAAGTATCACAGTCGTATCACCATTGTTCGCCACGTTTTTCTGTAGGCTTCAAATGACCTCATATTTATAGGCCTCAGGTTCCAATGGTCAAATTTCCTCCAACGGTCATATTTCTCCAAAAAACTCGGAGGGACTTGGACACCTAGCATATAATGGTCATATTGAAACAGAAAGCACAACAACGTTTTGATTAGTTGGTAACTAACTCAATGACATCGTATTGGTTAAAATAAAAGATATATGAAGATGATAAACAAGAGTACGATTAATATGAAACAAGTGTTTTTGACTAAGTACCAATACAAGAAAGTAATGAAAGTATGAATAGTTGAGTCAGTACTATATGATTGACAAAGTCAGATGATTCAATTGACAGAGTCAGTACGATACGATTGAAAGAGTCAGTACGATACGATTGATAGAGTAAGTACGATACGATTGAAAAAGTCAGTATGATACGATTAATAAAAGTCATTATAATTAAAAAGACATTTTTTATTTCCAAACCATGATATAGAAGTCAAAAGGGAACTTTTGACTCAACAATCTCCCCCTTTTTGGAAAGCACAAAACACAAAGTAAAGACAACAAGAAATACTTATCTCCCCCTGAGTTATTGGAAATTCTTCTGAATATGAATTTGAATTCAACTAACTCCCCCTTAGGTATATACTTTCCTAAGGATTGTATTCACAGATTTTCCTTGGTTTCGAAGTATTTGATTAAATAATTATATCTTTGTAAAACAGTCTCCCCCTTTATTAAACATTCTCCCCCTTTATAAAACATTCTCCCCCTTTGTGGTTTACAAAAAGAATGGTGTAACCTTGAGTTGCCTGAAAGGGTTAAAGAAAAGAATTGCAGGACAAAAAGAAAGAGAAACATAAAAAAATTAGAAAAAAAACAAGTTCCATTAGAAAAGAAAGACAAATAAAACAATCATTTTTTTCTCCTTCCTTCTCCTTTTTAATCAACTCATGAAGAACCGCCTTCATCTTTTTTATTTCCTTTTTGTCTTCAGAGATTTAATCACCCTGAGTTCTGAGAAGCTCTTCTTGTTCCAAAAAAAACTGATCTTGATTCTTGATAGTCTCTTCCTGGACTTTGATTACTTCTTCAAGAGTGTCAATTCTGTCTTGCAGATTCTTTTTATCTCTGGATAACACAGAGTTTTGTTTCTTCAACAGAACCATTTGATATTTGAAAGATGAAACATTCGAAAATTCGTACTGAAAATCATTTATTCTCTCTTTCAATTCTTTCACTAATGGAATATCAGCTCCATGAGTTACCTGATTCACCCATTCAACAGTTTCTTGGTTAAGATTATTGAAATCAATCGCAAGATCATTTGACAACCTTCTTATATCTTCAATTACTAACTCATGGTCACTGACTAAGCTCTCTATTTTGTAGGACCACTTGGTCATCCTATTGCAAGCCTTCTTATGATCAGCTGAACTTTCTAAAAGAACTTTCAAATCGGCTTCAACTGAAAGAACTTTCTTTCTTAATTCTCTTACAGAACCAAACATCTTCTTTTGATTGTCAGTAATAAAATAAATTTTCCCTTCCAGCCTGGGAAAGTAAGGAATAGTCTTTTAAACTCTTCTTAAAACATGGAAAATATAATCACTCTTCTTGAGAGAGATTGTGTGTTCTGAATTAGTATCCTCATCGTATGAAGGAAATTTATTTGATATGCTTGAGTCAACAACTGGTTGTTTTCCTTTTGCATTTTCTTTCTTGTTTCATTCTTCTTCTTTGTCACCTATGACAATAACATTTTCAGTGTGATAGGATTGAGCACTTTGATTTGTTTCAGGGGGTGTTTTATCCGGAATTTCAGAAGTTTCAAAAGGTGCTTGATCGGCATGAGGGGTTTTTTGAACACCTTCACTCTACTTTTGAACTAATTTTTCTCTACTCTTCTTCGAACTCTGAAGGAATTCTAAAAATAAAATATCCTTCCTCTTCTTCATCTTCCTCTATCTCTTCCATCATTTGTTTTACTTTTTCTTTCACTGGAAGATTCTGTATGATTGATTCTTGATTCACTTCTTCTGTTAGTTGAGCACTAGCATCTTCAACCATTCGGAGTACTTTAGAGATATCAAAGTATTTAGCCTTTCTTTTTCAAAAAAGACTTCTTTTTCTTTTCATCTTGAAGGGTTTCCTCTACCCTTATTCTTTCTGCAATATCTTCAGCTAGATCAAGACCGAACATTGGATCACCTTCTTTTCTCTGTTCCTTATCCTTTCTCCATTTGGATACAACCTCCTTACTGTATGTTGGCTTCTTCTTCGGCTTTGAGCTAGTTTGCATATCAGACTTTTGAGTAACACCAATAGACGGATTGTCTTTGGCTGGAATAGGTGCTGATTGATTCTGAGCCGATTCTGCTTCTAAATCTCTTACAAAAATATTAGAATTCTTGTCAAAACAAACATTCAACTTCTTCATCGTACTCTTACTAATCCAGGATGGCTTCAGATCTATCAGCTTTCCTTTCAAAGGAATGTTGCAAAACATCATGCTCTCAAGAATAAACTTTGTAAGGATAGCTGGATACATAATCATCTGGCACTTAATTCCTTCTATCTTGACATTCATGATGGTTTCAAAAACATATACCATGAGATTTACTTTTCTCATATTTACAAGATAGTCATGCAAAAAAATATCATAATCTTTTAGAGTTTTTCTATCTCCTTTCATTGGGATAAGAGAACCTTGCATCCATAAAGTCACAAACCTATTGTCCGGAGAAAGATGAGCCACTTTTCTTTTCACTTAATTTATAACAAACAAATACTTCTCAGCACATTCTCTATTAAACGTACTGAATTCCTCTGGTAGTTTATGAGATGGACAGAAAGAATCACCTTCTATTGGGACATTCAGAAAATGAGCCGCTTGTTTCCCAGACATAGATAACTTTCTATCGTACACAGCAAAATTGATAGTCATGTCTTTGTGGAAAGATACAGTTTTATAGAACTGACTGACTTCATCAAAGAGAACCAGATCATGAGAAATAGGTTTTTCAACACATAAATTCTCCCATCCTTGAAACAAAATGATTCTTCTGATTGTAGAATCATATGAATCAAAAAAATCCCGAGAAACTAACCTTTCTCTGAAAAAATATTTCTCTATAAAAGACTTTGAAGACATTTCGGCAGGAGTATTAGCAGAGGACTTGAGACATATAGGTGCTTCTGATGAAAAATCGTATGATGACTTAAAAAAAGTGGAGTAGAGCCTCACCTCAAAACCTAAAAAACCAATGTGGGTTTGGGGAGGGGGGATATTTATAGGCGATAAAAGGGTGACTTTTGATCTTCTACTTTTGAGATTAGAAGAAATAATAATCAACGGATATGATTAAAGGGAGAAAAAAAAATTTAAAAAAAAATGTACCTGCCTGATATCGTAAGGTAATTGTTGGTTTGGGATAGTCTTAAAGAAAAACACAAGTGTATGAAGTAAAATAATACTAACAATCATCATGCTGATGGAAAACAAACTCATTACCATTAACTTACAAGCTGATGGAAAACAATCTTGTTACCATGATCATGCTGATGGAAAAGAAATTCATTACCATGATCGGTCGATATGATGGAAAAGAAATTCATTAACATGATCGATTGATATGATATAAAAGAAATTAATTACCATTATCGGTAGATACGATGGAAAAGAAATCCATTACCATGATCGGTCAATACGATGGAAAACAATTCATTACCATGATCGGTCAATACGTTGGAAAAGAAATTCATTACCATGATCCGTCGATACATTGGAAAAGAAATTCATTACCATGAGCGAACAAGACGATGGAAAAGGAAGATAAATAAGACTATAAAACTATCAATACGATAAATACAAAAACAAATGATACGATAAAATTATCAATATGATAAACAGAAAAGACATACCAAAAGAATAAATAATTAAAAATCATGAGATAAGAAGAAACATAGTAAGAAACATAGAAAGTAATGTTCTCCCCCTTTTCAAGAGGAGTTTATTAATGTTAGGAGAAATGGAAATTAGGAATTTGATATGAATGATTATTTTAATGTAACCATTCCTAGCTTCTTTTTTATAAACTCAAATCCATCGGAAGCTAATGGTTTTGTAAAAATGTCAGTAAGTTGTTCTTACATTCCAATGAATTTTAAAACAATATATCCTTTCAAAAAAATTAAAACAATATTACCTATTCTAATAATTTTCCTTGATCATTATCACTGAAGGTAACTTTTCCACCTTTTGTTTTGATAACCTTTTCAAAGAAAACTTTGTTTCCGGTCATGTGTCGAGAACAACCACTATCTGTGTACCAAATATTTTTAATGATACACTTCTCATTTTCTTGAAAAAGAAACAATTAGTTTTTCGGAATCAAAACTTGTTTGGATACAGAATGGTTAGATAATAGAATTTTAGGAATCCACATTTGTTTTACAAAATGAGATTTATGAAATCCTAAAGATTGAGTTTTATTGAGATAAAACTCTCTTTTCTAATGTCCACCACATTGGCACTTAGAACTAAAAGTGGTTTTTTGTGGAACAAAATAGTTTTTACTAAAATATGGTTTGGAATGAGTATAACCAAGTCTAGAACGATTTCTCAGGGGCCGGATTTGGGAATACATTTTGTCAAATTTTGCTTTGCAATCAGTAAAGTTTGACAAAAAATTCTTTAAAGAGAAAATTTATGACTTTAGTTTTAAAACTATGTTTTTATCTTCCAAAACATTTGATTTTAAACTAGAGTTAGGCTCTAAAACATTTCTCTTAGAAACCACATTTTCTAGATCATTAGAAAGATTATCCTTATCAGATTTTACTTTATCAAGGTTATTTAAAATACTTTCAAAATTATATGTTTTCATATTGAGATCATTATAAAGATCTGATACTTATTTAGTTAAAACTGAAATTCTAGATTTTTCTTTCTCAAGCTTCTTCTTGAGTTTAGAATTTTCATTTCCAAGTAATTTAGAAAACCTAGATTCTTCTTCAAAAGATGGTAATGTATCATCCTGTAATGATGAAGATTCATCTTTTGAATATCCATAATATTTATCATCAATATAATTTTAATTTAAAGAGAAATTTGTAATAACATCAGCATTGTGTAACTTAACCATGAGACAATGATCTTCAATTGGTAATCTGGCTATAAGTCCAATATTCCTTTACCCTGAGGACTCACATTCTGAAGAATTGTCTGATGAATCACTAACACTTGCACTCCAAGTATCATCTTCCTTCAAGACTTTCTTTGTCTTATAATACTTTTTAATGTTTCTTTCAGAGTGTTTCTCCTTTCTGTCTTTTCTCTTCAGTAAAGGACAATCAGGCCTTATGTGTCGTACATTCTTACACTCATAACAAGTTACCTCTGAATCTTTATTATCCTTCCTATATTTTTTTGAATCTGTATTGGAAATCTTTCTTTCCCACAATCTTGTTCATCCTTCGAGAAAGATTGGCTATCTCATTATACAAAAGGTCAAAATCACATGAATCAGATATAACTTTCTTAGCTTTGGATCTTGTAATCCTTTAAGGTGTTTTAGATTTAAATGTAAAATCTACACTACCATTTCCATTATTCTTATTGAAATCAACATCTCTTTTCATTCTTGTCTCGTGTTGTAGAATAGTTCCAAATATTTCATCAAGAGTAATATGGGAAACTATTATGTTTTCATCAATAGCTGTCCTTTTGACTCCCATTCATTGGGCATTATATCTATAATCTTATCTACTAGAGCTTAATAATTAAGGAATTTTTCTCCCATAGATTGTAAACTATTGACAATTGTCATAAATCTTTGTTTCACTTTACATACTGGCTCTCCATAAGGAAAAACAAATCCATGATACTCTGCTCAAAGCATTGCTCTTCTTTTTTCTATAACCTTGGATGTACCAAAATGAGTGACTTCTAATTTCATCAAAATACAGTTGGCTGCTTCACAAGAAGATATCTGAATGTATATATTCCTGGTCATAGAACATAATAAAGTATTATTCACCTTGTAATTCAGTTGATATTCTTGCTTCTCTTGTTTAGTGAAAGTCCTGACTTATTTGTCATGGATTTTGTAACCTCCAGTAAGCATAATAAAATTGTCTACACCAGTATTGATGACGAACGTCTTCATACAATCTCTCCAGTACTCATAATAATTCCCATCAAAGACTGCTGGTCTAGAAGGATTTAAATTTTATATTGACCCAATATTCATTCCTACCATCTAATAAAACAAAAATCTTTTCCACTCCACATGTTATTGTAGTAAGTAGTTAAAATGAAAGGTTGAAATAAATAAAGCTTGTAATACAAATCAGTGGAAACCTTCTCTAATACCAATTTTTGGATCGAATATGTAGATGTATATGTATATTAGATGGATGAATACAAGAGGGGGGTGAATTGTAGGTTTAAAAACATTGAGTTTAAAAACTTAAAGAGATTACATAAAATATGTTAAACTAATACAATTCAAACAACCAAAATTGTATTGAATATAAATGTATTAAGTAATGTAATACTATTAGAAAAGTAAAGTAATTTTATTCAAGATGAATACAAAAATCAGAGTAATACATGTGTGAGAGATTCTACTATAAAACATATAGAATCTATTAATACAAACTGTAATAGGATAATTGTAATTGAGACAATTACAATTGAAAGTGTAATAAAGAAAGGAAACAATACAAATTCCTTTCTAATACAAATAGCAGCAGAAATGTAAAAGTATTACAAATATTTTGACCCAATGAGAAGAGTTATCAATTCACCTAGGATAAGAGGTCTGTCTTACCGCCACCTTGGTAAGCCCTCGATACGATGATCGGACTGTCTGTCTGCCTATCCCCGACAGCCCTCGATACGATGATCGCAACGTCTTTCTGCCTATCCCCAGAAGCCCTTGATTTTGTAGGTAATCAGCACCTTTTTCTTTCAATTACTTGAATGCCCTCGATACGATGATCAGACGCACAAAGAACACAGCATGGGAGAATTTACATCATCTCTTTCTAGAATATTGATAGAATCAAAGTATCATAGTCGTATCAGCGTTGTTCACCATCTTTTTTCTTGGATTCAAATGACCACCTATTTATAGGCATTAGGTTCCAACGGTCACATTTCCTCCAACGGTCATATTTCTCCGAAAAACTCAGATGGACATGGACTCCTGGAATATAACGGTAATATTGAAACAGAAAGAATGACATCGTTTTGATTAGTTTGTAACTAACTCAATGACATCGTATTGGTTAAAACAAAATATATATGAAGATGATAAACAAGAGTACGATTAATATGAAAGAAGTCTTTTGACTGTGTTCCAAAACAAGCACGTAATGAAAGTATGAATAGCAGAGTCAGTACGATAGGATTGACATAGTCAGTATGATACTATTGACAGAGTCAGTACGATACGATTGACAGAGTCAGTACGATATGATTAATAAAAGACATTACAATTAAAAAGTCATTTGTGATTTCCAAAACAAGTTATAGAAATAAAAAGGGACATTTTGACTCAACACTTAGATCATGATTACATAATTACAGAATATAAAAAATGATTTATATATAATATATATTCACAATATACATATATATAATAGATCGCTAAATGGAAAGAAATACACCGTTCATGGAGACGGTAGGCCGTACGTACGCATGAACATTGTTTTCGTTTCCTTATTAAATTTAATAAATATAAGTAAATAACATATAAATAAATTAAGTGTCATTAATATTTCATATATTTAATTATTACTTATTATATATACTTTATAATCATTCTTGAATTGTTAACATGGAAAATGAATCTCATCGCATCGTGGAGACTGTAATCCGTACATACCCATGAGTGATGATATCGTTCCCATATTTGTTGAATAGAATTCGAGTGGATAATATAATATCATAGAATCATAATGTTGTTATAATAATCATATATAGTTATTATTTACACCATTATATCCATCCAAGTAAGGTGGTGGTGGAAAACAGATTACACCACAGCGTGGAGATGGTATTCTGTACGTACGCACATGCGGTGATTTCATTTTCCATAGGATGGGTAGAAGGTGAAATAGGGTTGTTTCATATTTATAATAACATCTCAATATATATTTAATATTGATTTTATTACTTTATAATGAAAAAACTAAATAAGAGGATGTAGAAGAAGAATTAAACTTGAAAGAGTCGGTAGAAGAGATTACATCTTCCTAGACGCACCTCCTTTAAACATCGTCTTAGGGCACTAGAGTTTATCTCATGAGAATACCAAGCCCTATATGGTATTACTGGAGTGGTTTATAGGAGGAATTGGTAGGGTTTGGACGAGCTTCAAGGCACAAAAGTGTGTGAAGAGAATAGGGAAGGGGTGCCCTTTTTATAAGGGAGGATATGGGCACCTTTGGTAACATTAGAAATATTAATTTATAATAATTTCAAATTCACTTAAAATCCTCCAACAATGACTCAAATACGAAAATTAGATGATATAGGGTTGTAATCTCATCAACCAATAAAATTTAGACATGTTCAGAATTTATTTTAAACATTGTCAACTTGATTTATCCTTATTTAATTTAATTAATCTTATTTGTGGTAATAATATTCTAATTTTTAAATTGTAAAAAATAATTATTTATGTGTTAGTAATTGTCCATGATTGGATAATTTATGACATTTTATAACATATAAATTTTAATTTATAATTTTTAAAAAAATTTGTGATTTTTAAACAATTTTATAATATGTTATTTTTATAAAATAACAATAGTGTCAATTTTGACACAATTCATTTGTCATAATTTAAAAAAAATCCAAACAAAAAATTAATAGATTCCTAAAATGTAAAATTTCTCTAGAAAATTCATGGAGCGCATTAAATAGTTTATATAATATTTATTTTAATATTTTTAAAACCATTTATTTGTTGTATCTCTTAATAAAATAATTAGTACATAATTTTTGTATAATTATTTAATATACTTATATTTTGCATAAAAATTACAAATAAAATCCTATGATGAAGATAAATATCTTAGATTTCATAATTAAACTTTTACTTGAATTTATCATCTTAAAATCACAACATGTAAATTGTTATATTTATTAAATTATGAAGGTGACAACTTTGAAATCATTTAAAATAAAATAATATAAGTGTCATAATCACCTTTATAAGGATCCAAATGGTAAAACATTTGGCAAGTGGATGATTAGGGTTTATATATACACTACCATTATGTTTTTTTTAGATTTTTGGGAATTTTTATTTTTATTAATATTTCAATAAAAACTATATTAATGATTTTTCACTAAATAAATAATTTCGGCATCATTAATGTATATGATAATAAGGTAAATAAATAACACTTAAAAATTACAGATAAATTACCAATATAAAGAAAAACATTTTAGATTTCAAATGACTATTTATAACCGAATTTATATTCTGTATAACCATATATTAAAAATACTTTAATTCCTAAAGTTTGAGTGAGACATATTTCACATTCCTTTAAATAAAATAAACTAAAGGTCATAATCAAATACAAGTGGTTTCAAATGGATTCCATTTCGATCAAAATATGCCATAAGACAAAATATAATCATCCAATTATATTAATACAAGTGTTAGGGTAATTTTTATAATATTATATTTACCCTTAATTGCCTGATTTACCTTTAACTATGGTAAATAAAATTTACCGTAGTTACTATTCATAGTGCCCAAAAATAAAAAGTATCCTATTAACATAATTTGGAATTAATGATTCCAAATATGGAATCCATTTTTCCTAATTCAAATCACATAAGTTGCAGAAATTAATTTAAAATTAATCCTATTGTCAATAAAACGAGTTTTAAATGTTAAATCATTGCAAAAGATTGAAATGATTTTACCTATGAATTCAATGTAAAATTAATGGCAATGACATAAGTTATATTAAAATATATTCTATTTTTACTTTAAAACAACTCAATATTATTATCTAACCATATAAATTATTGAGATGAAAAAAGTTGTTTTAAATTAAAATATAGCGTGTTTTTACTATTTATAAAAATATGAAAGATATCAGAAAAATATGAAAAATTTATCCAAAGTAAATTTTTATATCTTGATTCCAAAGTAGAATTTTATTTTGTCAAATTGAACTTATAAACCTGTCAAAACTAGATTTAATGTTGGTGCTCCATCAAAAGGCAGCAAAACTACATTTAAAAAAAATACTTATTTTACCCGAAAAATTTATTTTTTCTCATAACATGTTTTAGAAAATGTGTAAGATTAATAATAATGTTATAAAATTAAAATTTTAGTTAATAATATTCATAACGGCTAGTCCTTAAAAATATTATAACAATATATCATTGTTTACTGAAACTCGGTATTGCATACTACACACGCTATTGAGGAAGGTCGTGATTGCGTGTAATGCCAGCCAAGCCAGGGATGCATGTAGTGCAAGACTCCTTTGTTGTTGCATATAACATAATCCAACCATATTTCATTTATACATTGAATATATATATATATACACTCAATGTTGTGTAGAATAACTACTATCAAACGAACTTGAAATCGTGTGTAACACGGTCCAAGAATAGTGTTGTGTATACTAAAAGCTAATATGGTGTTGCATATAGCGTAAGATAATCTTGGTATAGCGTACAACAGAAGATATGAAAGAAATTAAAAATAATATATCTTATAAAATCTTAGGGTGTTACAACGACGGGTTATCACCCAACCTCCGAGTTATCATTTTTATAACAATCCAAAAATAATATTATGATATTATTTGTGCATAAACAATGGTATCCAATGTCAAACTCAATCCATTACAAACATTAGACATATCCACTATACTTTCAGTACAAACTCAATGTCCAAAATTTATAAGGAAGATCACATAACATACATGTGAATACCATCATCGTGTATTCTCCTAAAACATGGTAACAAACTGTATTACAAGAAAACCATAATAAATATGTAAATTCTTCCACATTCCTTATGTAAAACATAGAATATTGGATAAACTCATTAAATCCAAACCTGTTTAAAACTCCCACAATGACAGAATAAAAAAAATTATTTAGTTTCATGGTAGTAAAAAATATCCAATATAATTTGTCCAAGTCAATCATATCATATTCTGAAATCATTATCTTAGTTTCAGAGACTTAATAAAGGATATAATTCCCAAACCTTATATTTTTCAAAATGATTAAATTTTTATTGAGTATCTTTTTTAGAACCATATAATCTCAAATACTCAAGGAAATAGTACTTCAGTACAATTCTTAATTATTTCCATAATTCATATAACCAGTACATCGTTGATACAACACTAAAATGAGGATCTGGTCTAATGGGAAATCAATCATCAAGGGAGATACCACATCCTATATAGTTTCCATTTCTCAGAAAGTGGAGGCTTTGATAACTAAAGGAAATGTATGTCGAGACTCAAGGACCGAGACGCCTGAAGTATCTTAATCACCTGTCGCTAGAATGATAGCCTTACTGGAGGGGGAAGACTCAGGGCCACCTAGGCTGTGAGGAATAATGTTCCCCCATGGGGTGTCCCTTAGGTCATGATTCTAACCACCCCACTTCTGGTTCCTACATAATATTATTGAATGGAAATGAAGGCTACAAGACAAACAGAACCTTTGGAACACCAGGAAGGATATAACATGCTCCATGTCCACAATGTCAATTACCTTCAACGTTAGCTTCTCTGGAATCGGCAATGATAGGTCTAACTAAACTCATGTTATAGGAACCATGATATCTTCAAAAAAGATGGTGCAATCATCCTTTCACAAGAACCCACTAATAGAGTCTCCAATCGCCTTTAGGAAAGAACCATATTTAAAAGGTAAAGGGAAGACAAAGAGTCCTAACCAAATCGAAACTCATGGTATTTCCTTCAATATATGATCCTCCAGAGACCAGGTGTCTAGAAAGAATATCCATCTCCTAAAATCATTGGATGCTTTGCACCATGAAGATAAAAATCCACCTCCGACTCCCACACAATACAAAAGGACTGGTAGTAAATCACCGAGAGATGCACCTGACCTAGCAAGCCCATGATCTCACAAAACACTGGAAATCCTACAGGGATGGTTTCTCTGCCCAAAAATTAGATATTAAAGTCCAACAAGGACAAACTATTACCTCTACAAACCCCACCAGGGGAACCTCTAAAGAAACACAAATTCATTCCCTTGAAACCACCATTGAAACCAACAACACATCAAAAAATAGCTCTTACAAGGAACCCGGGACAATCCACACAGGGCAACGTAGAAGGTACACACATGCTTCCATGGCCAAGGGAGAGCACCAGGGGACTCTGAGATCCTCTCTGGGAAAGAACCTATGAGAACTCCTAGATCGAAGGATAGAGGAGTCATGAATTCCGCCTGAGGCTTCCCGGCCTGAGAAGCAACGATCAAAAGATTTTAATAATTTTCCAGCATGTGAGGCGGGTTCCCTTGAATGAAGGAACTCATCCTTTCCAAAATGTTACTATCCACTGTACCTATCAATGATAGATTCATTTACCAGTTTATGGAAGTAGAAATGAATATAGGTTATAAAAAATAACATCTAACTATATATATAATAGTCCTTTTATTATTTTATCAAGTATAATGAATATATATAGAGGTGGAAGAGGAAATTAAAAAAAATTATAAAAATAATTAAACATATTTTATGGAAAATATCATTTTCATAACACATTAAAATTTCAATGATTTTTATTCCATAAATAATGCATTGAGATCTTGTTATTTGATTTTAAGAAGGGATTTGGATGGATATTAGATGATGAAAATTGGATTTTTTTTTTCTATTAAAATTTGATTATGTGGTATATCTTATAAGATATGGGATTGGAAATTTTGGAATTTGTTAAATATTAAATGTCTTATATTATAACTGTGATGTCCAAATGGATCTGATTTTATATAATCATTTAAAATGATGAGAAACAATATCAATAATATAATATAATAAAATTTAGATAATTTTGATCAAATTTGATTCCATAACATTTTGTTTTTACCTATAATCATATCATACAAAATGTAATGTGATATCCTTGTTTTTTATTCATTACGAGACTTTAATGTTACAATAAATTAAAAATGGACAATAAATAGATAATGGTTTCTGTTTTAAACAATTTCATAAAAATGGTCCAATGATAGGATTTTTAGTAACATTTTATCATTTAATAAAATATTGTATCCATAAAAAATCAAAAATGTCATTTGGGGAATAATTAAATTACATAGTCATTTATAACAACATTAAAAAATGAAATTAGAATAAAATAATTCAATAGATTAGAAGAATTTTATTTTTATAAAAAAATAGCCTAAATTACTTCATTCAAATTATAATAGTTTTACTATCGTAATAAAATATATTTTACTTTTATATTACATGTTTATTTTTTTCATTGCTGTTTTTTAAAAAATCCACGCAATTATTAATAAACTAAATATTAAAAATAAATTAACATGAGGAAGAATAATAAATAATATTTCAGAAATATTTTTACGTGTAAATATATCATGTGATTATCCCCTTTTTCAAAATATTTATATTACTAGAAATAATAGGGTTACATTTTTGACTCTTCATTACATAAAATGTTATATAGAAAATATTCAGAACCAAAGGGGGAAAATAGAAATATTAAAAAATCATGCATTATTATGGATTAAATGGAATAATCCAATATAATTAAGGCACATATTATGTTAAATTTATAGTCATTATCATATTATTGATAACCCTCAATTACCCGGTATACTCTTATCAATGGAAACAAAAATTACTATGTTTGTTATTCATAATTTATAAAATAGAAGAGAATTATTTTGGAAATTTGGACACACGATTAAAATTTTGTAATATATTTTTTAATTCATAACTCGAAATTTGATTAATTCCATTAAAATTTAAACTCATAAATATTGATAAAAATTGTTTTTATGAAAAAATCCATTTTAGAAGTATGAAATTTTTTATACTGATTTATTATATATAACTAATTTTAAAAAAAAACTATTTAAAATATTTTATTTCAAATCGATTTTGTTAAATCTTAATACTAATACCATGTTGATATCTGCATTAAAAATACGTTAGAATAAAACACAGATTTCAACAAAAATTAGTTGTATTAACTATTTATTGGAAAATAAAACATTTCAGATATATATCAAAATTTCTCTAGTGGATAGTTTTGATATGCTAACATGAAAAAGTATATTTATTTTAAAAAAAACATATATTAATTTTATATAAGGTAATTATATTATACTATCAAAAAAATCAGTCAAAAACAAATTTTTGATGAAAAGGTATATTAGAATAATAAAATGGTTTTACTAAATATTGAGTTCTTATTTCCGGAAAAATAACAAATAAATTTTTGTTGATTATATGATTTATATATAATTAAAATACTAGTAAATTATATTTACTAGTTTATCTACTCAGTTATAATGATCAAATTTAAATAATAATATTTCTCTGTTTGTCTATGCATGGTGTTTTATGTCGTACAAGATATCAAACATAATGTATATCTTTTAAAATCAAGGTACATTACATTAAATTCCATTTAGGGATTTATATTCCAAATAATCTAAATTTTTATTATCATTGAAGGGATTTAAATATTAAAATACCATTTATTATAACCCATGAAATAATATTGTTTAATAAAATAGCCTATTTCTAAAAGAGACGTTGAAGTATGATGCTCATCCAGAATAACACAGAATTAGGTTTCCAAGTTAGAAAACATGGTTAGAAGAAAAAAACGGAACATAGAATAGAAATATATATAATATTAACTAATAGAGAGTGATATAGATCATGATGAGGGGAAAATTGACAATCAATAAATGATAAATCAGTTATGGGTTAAGAGATTATAGATTGATTGAAAATGAATGTAATACGATCAATTTTTTATTTCAAGGTCTCATTCCAATGTGTTAAATAATTCCTTTTCCAATTAGGCTAAAATAATAATAATTTATGCATTCTTGATAAGTATAATTTTATTTTTTCTCATTTTTTTCCCCAAAATCTCATAACTTCTTCGAAACAAAGTGTATTGAAGAGGTATTTTTCTTAAATATTTGAATAATATAAAAATTTAATGAATCACAAAATTACACAAATATATCAAAATATATTCCTCATAGCATTGAAAATTCACCAAAACGTAAATGGTTTTACAATGTAAGATAAAACCCAAAATTAATAAGCATACATATGAAAAATTAAAACATTAATCGTTCAAATTCAAAAATAATACCCATATTCCAGAATAAGTCACTCAAAAAACATTTACCTAAAATAAATAAATATTTTACTGAATATGACTAAAATAAATCAATTATAATGACTTTATAATTTAATTATAAATTATAAATTTATCATTTAACACTATCTCACGTAGATCTCTCCTAATGTATCATAGTAAAAAAATTACATCTCCATACCATAATCTCCATGATATGAAAATTATTTTAATAAATTTCTAGAAACACTATAAATAAAAATTAAGAAAATATATTTTTCAAAAATATCATTCAACCATGAATCTTTAAATAGTACTTCATATAGATTATATGATTTGTATACATTTAAGGAAAATATTATGTTCCCCCATGTATCATTAGTCCTCTTAAAATTAGTTTACATCAAACCTAAAAATAGATTTCTAAGGCTTTTTCTTATGAATGAAAATAAAATCTTATTCTTATATTGTAGTCTATAACTATTAATATTAATAAATTAAAATATCCATTTATTCAAATTTATGTGATCCCTATTATGATACGAATTATAATGACCATAAACCCATACTCTATAATATGATTCTAAATAATATAAGCATACATTTATGTATTTGATACTAATAAAAGTTACCCAATTTCATTGATCCCAAACATACTACATCAAAAGGATACAATTAATAACTTACTTACCCAATGAAATTTTTGTTTTATAGTTTTAGATATTTAGTCTAATAATTATATAAAAAAGACTAATGACAATAAGATAGTGTCTTCCAAAATATACCCAACATTTTATATTACAAATTATTTCTTCAACATTTACAATAACATTCCTCACAAAACAATCCTTTCATGATGCAAATAATTTCAAATTTTTCTTCATAAATTGGGAAATATGGATCCTAATAATAGTGATATAGAATTACCAATAACAGTAAAAATAGTCATTAATAATTTAATTCCATCATTGAGAGTGTAATGAACTATCCCAGATACCCTCTTATGGTAGTACCCAATCTAGCCTATCGCATACCTGATGGGAATTACCGATCCCCATAGGCTAGATAGTAGCACCCAATAAATGATAAAAATAAATAAGGAATGATTTCACCCAACCATAAGAAACAACATGACATGCAAAAAATTGATAAAACAACATAAAATATGGATTTCTTCTAGTATAGAATATAAAAGTCATAATCCAAATATCTCAAGTGTATAAACAATCACCAAATATATTTTCAACTAAAATAAAATTGTAAAATTGTAAAAACAATTACTCTATGTGATAGTGTGGGAGGAATCCCACAATCTAACCCCAGCTTACCAACTAAACTAACAGAAAACCTCACAGCCTCACTATGGAACCATTCCTTTTTCCTGGATAAAAATACATAATTGGTTTTATGAATTTTCAAAGTGGTGCACATCATGTGAGATAAAATTGTCAATATATTCCCAATCTGGTGATCCATATCAAGTACCTGAAAAAAAATCAAAACATTCTCCAGTGTAATGAAAAAACGACATGATAACAGTTTAATAGTTTTGATATCTAAATAACAGAAAAAAATTAATTCCCCCTTTTTCACCTTCCTAAATAAATCATGTATATCAGTTTAATATAATTTTATAACCACATGTATGAATAGTTATATCATTTTTGAATAATTTAGGTTTAACATATTATATAAAATCCATTGTATTATAATAAAAAAATAAATATGGAGATTATATAAAAAAATTCATGAAGGAAAGGTAACATCATGTCAAGGAACACTCTAGGACAATGTAGCAAGTATAATCATACCTCTGACATCCAATCACATATGAATTAGGAAACTACATACATTCATTTAGTCTATAGAGCATAGGAACTTCCCTGAAAGTGAACCCCCCCAATAGCTATATCAAGTTCCTAGAACAATAAGAAAAGAGTTTAAATGAATGTTTCATGAAAAAACCACCATAAGTGAAAAAGACTTATTACGATTCCTTCCTCCTTTGTATCCAAGGATTCCGATGTTCTCTATTATCCAAATCAATTCATCATCCATTTCCATCATTTCATGGTTAGGAACCATTTCTCAAAAACTAAATCCCAATTCCTTTGAAGTCCCATTTCCATTTAGGAAAACCATTGGAAATCCATAATTTATAAAAACTCAGTCCCAAATAGAAAAAAAAATTAGTCTTCTCATTCCATTTCCTGTAATAAAACAATTTTTTAAAATATAATCAATACAGTTCATCGGCATAGGCTAGGTATAAAACCAAATACCTCTAAACATTTGTTGGATATGAAAGATAAAAAACACCATATGAGTGGATTAAATAATGAAAATGGAGGACATAGAATAAAAACACACATATTTGAATTTATCCAATTTAACCAAAGCTTTTTCATGGAATAATAAAAAAATAGACCTCAAGAATGCACACCCTACACCCTATAACTAACAAATTAAATTTTCTCTAAAGCAAGATCTCACAATTTATCTAGAGATAATCAAGAAACACATCACTATAATTCAATGGATATGATAATGAAATTAAATGGACATATTATTATCAAAAAATAATAATGGATCACTCACCTAAAGTAAGAATAAATGACCGTAATAATCAAAAATCACTGAAATAATGAATCTACATAGAATGGAGACTCCCCAAATCAACAAAGTATTTTTATATGTAGAGAAAAATAAAAAAATATAGATTAATGAAATAACATATAACTCATATGGTTCCATAATATACAAAATGAATTCCATTTACATGTAATTTAGTTCATTTACACATTTTGTAATCTTCATGACTCATATATGTCAAAAACCACATCAAATGTTTATTAAAAATTTATCTTTTAATATTACACAATAGTTATTATTTATACAGTGTGTAATCACTTCATGCTATTTTTTAGGTTAATGGAAGATGACCAATTGAACAGACACATTATGTATACCCATTACATGGTGTGTATTTATTTTATATACTATTAAAACAACATGTTCATACAAAAAAAATAAAAAACCCGAGAATTCTCTAAAATCGGGGAGGAACATCCAAGTCCTTACACAATTATCATAGAACTCCATTAATTTAAAAACCCACATCTCCAAAATTTATACCACTTTTCTCTATAAATGTTTTCCGTCGTGATTTGACCTAAGACACACCCAAATCAAGTGGAAAACATGAAAATTGATTGAATATACCTTAATAAAGCTAGTGGGCTGTTACTAACTCCCACTATATGAATTTATATCCATGTGAATTCATGTGGATGAATGAAGTACAGTAAATTGGTGAGTCCACTACTCCCCTATCAAAGGCAAATTCTCCCAAGTACCATGAGAATATGATCTATGCCACTATAATAATCTGACTAATGGAATTTACTTGCCATATAAGACTTCCATGTGAGTGTTAATGATCTCAATTGGATATTCAAAAATAGAAACACCTTCCTCTAACACAATTTCATCGCAAAGAAAAATGGGATGGGGGTTTGGATGCAATTTCTAGAGATAAAATATGTGGAAACATCATGAATGTTTGTTAAATGATCCATAAATTCCAACTGATAGGAATATTACCCAAAAGGATCAACGTCCTCAAATGATCCAACATATATTGGACCCATCTTTCAATATTTTCCAAGCTGATAGTTATCCAATTATGAAGAAACATTCACGAAAACCCAACCACCTTTGAAGATATACAATGTATGACACTGTTGATCAACATAATATTTATATCAACTCAGATATGTTAATAAAAACCACAATATTCTAGGAATCCTCGCAACTGTCTCATAAACAAAACTTGATCCCACCATAGAAGGTTTCCCCATCACCACCGGAAAAATATATTATATTCATGAGAAACCATATAACCCCCCCCCCCCAAAATATATTATGTTTAATTATAAGTATCTATTGTAAGATGAAAACATAATCATACCTTGGGGGCCACCCAAAATCAACAATGAAAATATTGAAATATGTGTGTATAATATCTTCTAATATCTGAATAGCACTCTCTGTCTTACTCTCATTCATTTGATGATAAGTTTAATCAACCTGAGAATATTTCCCAAAACCTATTGAAGACTTCTCTATAACTTTAAGGTATTTCTAGGATCCTTTTATGAGACAATGGTAGAAGAAAACCAGGTTACATTACAACAAAATGCCCCTATAGTATACCAAGATCATCAACTATGGTAGTGTCTTTTATTAGAATAAAATGAAGTGACTCTACCAAAATTTTAATCTTTACCAAAATAGAATTCCTATTAATGGGTTATTTGGTGATTTGGAAAAAAGTACATAGATACCTAATCCCATTTAGAAATTGGCAACAAAATATTCTTGAGAAAACTAGAAGGTTTTAGATGCACTACCTTAATATTTTTTCAATTGTAATAGTAGGACACATAATCAGAAATTTCATAATATCTACATAGCCACCAAAATCAAAATTTCATATAATACAAAATATATTTAGGACTAAGATGAAGTAATAATTGATACACATGACAACCATAAAAATAAAACTACTCTAATATTATAGGATGGAAATGATTTAAAAAACAAATAATTTCATCTCAGGAGTGAGACCCACTACAATTAGTCACTCCTCCATATAGGGTTTCTTTAATTCCTCTAAAATCAACATTATTTTACTATACCTATATAATATAATCAAGGAGGGATGATAAAAACTAAACACCACTCAGATCTATTCCTATGTCATGTTATTAGGCATTTATATGCAACTAAAAAATATCAATATATGTTTACACTGTTCCTTCTATTCCAGAGTATCTTATGATGGTAAATTCTTTCATAGAGAATATTCAATGATAATACCCTTCCCCAAGGCGTTAGTGATGTCTATGTCAAAAATCTAAAAGAATTCCAATAACTACCTATATTGAAGATTCATTTAATTATAAGAAAATATATTACTAAAACGTATATTTTTATAAAAGATTGTGAACCATTCCATAATAAATATTATTCCACCAACAACATAGAGAATATGTTATTGCAAATAGATCAAAATTATGAGTGGGAAAATAATTTTCATGTGCTCAAAACATATGATTTCCATTAGCTACCACATGATCATCCTACTTGTGAACACACCCAAAACTAGTTCTATACGAATCATATAAAACTACATACTCCGAACCCGCCTTAACTAAAATTACAATAGGGGTCTATATCAGAATTTGTTTCATCTCATTGAAAAAGTACTAACACTATGCATACAATATGAATACATACCCTTTCCTAGTAAATGTAGACAAATGTTACCTAATTTTTGAGAAACTCATGATGAACCATTGATAGAATCCAATAAGAACAAAGAAGCTCCAAATTTAAAATAAATTCTATGATTCTTTCCATGAATAAATAGCCTTTACCTTCTCAGGATCTAATATTAATCCATTATTAGATATCACATGCCGATGAGATTAAATTATTCATCTATAGGTTTATTTTCAAAATATATACATACAAATTGTGACACTTCAAGTTTTCCATTACCAAACTCACATTGTTCTCAGGGTCATTCTCAAATATTGAGTAAACCAAAATATTATTCACAAACACTACCAAAAAAGGGTAGAGTTATTGATGGAATATCTAACTAATGAAATATGAAAAAATATAGGGGTTTTAATCCAATAAAATGAAATTACAAGATATTCATAATGGCCATACCTAATCTATAAACCCTTATTGGGTATATCACACACAAAAATTTAGGGATGATGATAACATGTCTGATGATCATTCCTGTAAATCCCCTCCACCCATAACTGACCAAAACAATAATCCAAAAATGGAAAATGATAAATGATCATAAAATACTCAGTTCAATAATCGTTAGCCCATGAAAAATGAGATAGAACTATCTTCCTTCTTGGTAATGTGAACTATGGATGCCCAATAAAAATTCTTGGGTCAAAAAACCTTCACCACCAGATCATCCACCAAAAAATTGACATCTTCCATCTCCATTGGTCCCATGTGATGAGAATTTAAAAATATTGGGTTCGTACCTATCACCAAGATATTTATAAGATTTATAGCATAATCTAGTGTAATCCTAGATAAAGTGTAGAGATTAGGTTTTTGGTTCTAGAGCTAGGCGCCTGAGATGGCATGAAATTCAAAGGTCCAGTGCTCCTAAAATTAATTTTATAAAAAAATAGGATATTTTATACTATGCACGTGAAGGAAACTAGATAAATATTAGATAAAAGCTCATATCAGAAACCTATTAGAATAATTCATTCTAGAACGTGGTGTTTACCCTAGAGAGGAAAACACTTTTTTTAGCATGGATAGTGGTACGACCATGGTGATCTGTCTGTGGGCGGCCGCACCATGGCCGGTTGACTTCCATAGTAAGTGGAACGATAGTGACGGCCAGTTTATGGCCATCCCTAGCGGTTATTAATGAGGTTTCATTAATCTCCCATATCTCCAATAAAATATGTTTAATTACTGATATGTCTATAGTGATGTGATCCACTCTTTGGGATAGAACTTTGAAGTAAATTTAGGACATTAATGTTTGGGGCCGATACACAATTCCCTATATGACCTGTTCGGGCTTATTGTGGTGAAAGGAACCTATCAAACCGGTTATCCATTTCAGGCAAGTAATAGCCAATCCTAAGTATTTTTCTTATGTATATTATGGTGCAGAACATTGATGAGTCTTTTCAGATACAAATATGAGGTTTTCTGATCACGTTGTTTATTCGAGCACTATTCGACGATGGTAGGGGACAAGCCGGTTATAAAAGATATCTAAGTGGAACCCCTGTAACATATTAGGGTGTGGGTCCTTGATGGTGTTAATGTTAAACCCCCAATAGTCATGGGAGTGGTCCTCTATAGTTACATATGAGTGGAATCCCTCTTCCAGGTAGGGTGCATTTCCTTTGTTATATAGAATGAATCCCCTTGTTATACCAAGGTATAGGTCCTCTAGGACTCCTTTTGGATTTTATCACCTATGATGCACTAGGGTGAAGGTCCTCAACAAAGTACATTAGACTGGACCCCCCTAAAACACTATGGTGTGTGTCCTCTAATTAGTGTTTTCACCATATGACTACATATCTATAGTGATATGTAATTGATGTACCTTTGGACTAATGATAATGAGGGACACCTACCCCATTGATACATGTCCTTGTGAGGTGAACTAAAACCGTACGTGTGGGACATATCAATAAAAAGGGGATAATATCATTGTTTAGTGATAGATTACATTGGACATGCGTGTTTTTGGCTGACGTGATGGATACTTCGCATCATTGGTGGTTACATTGGGAACTATTGGAAACAGTTTTTTTGGGCTGAGCTATGAGATAGAGATTCCATTACTCTCTATCATTTTTTTTCTTTGACTAAACACACACACACATATATTATTTCACTACCCACTCCTTAGGTTTTGTTTACTCTCATTCCTAGAGAGGCAAAGTTGAGTGGGGTATGCCATGGGATTTTTGTGTCTAGAATCTTGTGGTTGGATGATTAAATTATCCTACAATATGTAGAGAAGACTCAATGATAATTTATCCTTCTCAAAGTTTTATCTCATTGTTTTTGGAAGAGTTTAATTTTCTCTATTATTTGGTTTTGATGCACTCTTTTATAGTAATTTCTTCCATCTATGGTTTTCCATTCTTATGGTACCTATTACTATCCCCCCTTCTTTTTTAGATGTCTTACAGGGTATGTTTACACTCACCCCTTCATGGGATTTCCCACACTTATCTTTCCTTATATAGAAAACAGACATGGTTGATCATGAATTCAAGGAGTTTAGGGATACGGGTTCTTAGACTACGTACGGTGAACATAGATTTCATTCGAGGAGCGGGTCACTATGAGTTTTCTTCCTTTTTTCTAGTTTTTTCATGTTGGGAAACATTTTTGGTTGGTTGTGTACATTAAACATTTTTCCCTTCCAGTTTAAATTATATTACTTTTAATGTTTAGTTTTCCATGCATGTTTGTAAATTATATAAGGTAGAATCCATTACTTTGTTTGTTATACACTATGGAATTAAGTTGGTTGTGTGCATGTGTACAGGTACATAGGAAAAGGCCTCCCTGATTTTTTCAAGCCCATGCTTCTTGTCTCCACCCCTGGCATATGGAAGACAGATTGGGGTAGTTTCATCTTGAGCCATATCATGGGTCAGTTCATGAAAAATTGGTATCTACGAAATTTCATTCCATGGGATGTTGTTTAGATGTTTCCCATTCAAATAATTGATTGGATTTATGAAAAAAGGGTCAACACGTCTCAAAACTATATTTTATTTCATGAATTCTAGTGATGGTGTGGTGGACAACCTTTCCATTCACCCAGGACCAGATTACCACCTTGTCGAATCAGCATGTTGAGACATTTATTGCACGGAACTATGTTAGTTGAATAATTTTGGATTGAGTCATTGATGGAACTTTTTGAGTCATCTTCCCATTGTTTTTGGTATATATATATATATAGTCATCTGACTATGGTACTCCTTGATACCTTTCATGATGCCTCTATGATGCTGCCCAGCTAGGATACTAGCTCCAGTTACTGAAAATGACCCTTTGCGCGATGAGTCCTTAGTTCAGGGTCCATCATGTGATCCCCTAACTTTGAGTGGGAAAATAGCAGCACCTCCAACTATTGAGAAGCAGATTTTCCCTGTAATGTATGATAAGGAAGAGCACAGTTTGAGAACTCTACATGAGTCCTAGAAATATAGACCATCTATGATTCATAGTGAGCTAGATCTTTAGGCATCAGAGGATTGGTTGGTGTTGGTGGCCCACCTCTTTAGGCTTCTGCAGACACCTATAGATTAGATGGTGGATTTGGTAGCAATTATTTTCTCTGGGATATCTTTACATTGGTGGTTAATGGTTTCTATGATTCACAATGAGTCAAAACTATCAAACGATGTGTTTAAAGAGATGTTTCATGAGGATTACTAATCCTCCTTATTATGAACCATCTTGATTTTAGGAGCTTTTAGAGATTTGGACGGAAGAGATGACAGAGGTTTAGTAGTCATCTAGGTTTACTGACCTGACATGATACTAATTGATGATGATATTTGAAAAATATTTCATGAAATTTATCTATGAACATGGACTCCTTAGAGAGAAATGTACCAGCATAGTACCCATATGAATCCACCCCAATGCTGAGGTGCGGCAGTGAGAACTTGTGATGGAGAGTTTCCTTTTAGAGGGGTTCTAGTTAGCTATGTCTATGAGTGGGAGCAATAGAGATATGACATTTGTGAAAGCTCATAGGAAATAGTTGGTAAGGGATCGATGCTGGAGACCTCCCCCGGATAACGATAGGGCATGTGTAAAGGTGGAACTGGGCAGCTCAGATCACAGGTTTAGCCCATAGATGGTTGATGTCATGCTTGTGATTGGATAGGTCACAAGAAAGAAGGCATCCCAACCAGACGTATTGATCATCTCAGGTAGGTAATCGGTAGACACTATGGCAAAGACGATGTCTTGATGAGGGATCCCCCAAGCAGGGACTAGGCAGTATCTATGTAGGGGATTCTAGCTGAGGAGTAAGAGAATATTTAGGTGGGGGATGAAAATATGATATTCTCCTTCCACCAAAATAGGAAATCCCATTTAAGACATAGGGAGGTAGTGGATGGGGCTGCCAAGAGATGCATGTTATGGATGTTTGTGTTCCTCCAACAAATGAGATGATCTAATCTATGCTCTGTGTTTATTATAAAATTAATTCAGCATTAGTATACATGGTCACTGGTCACTATTTTATATCATTGCTCAATGTATCAGAGTTGGATCTCCCAGTAGAGGAACAAGAAAAATAGCTTTATCTTAGGATCCTACATGGATCACTTCATCTATTTCTTTCATATTCCAGCATATTGAGTTATCTATTGGAGGATAAAGGTATACGTGGGAACTACTAGTCATTTTGATGGAACCTTATGATTTCATCGGGCGAATGTATTTTCTATCCTTGGTTCATGCACAGATTTACTATCACTTCAGTCTAGTCAAATTCCTACAAAATGATGGGATGAAGTTATCCTTTCTCAGGGAATGAGACCTCATAATAGGACATTCATGTGATTTGAGTAAAAGTCTATAACTTTTTTCCAATCAGTTTGTGATATTAACCCTTTCTGAAACTTATTCTTCAAGAATTTAAGTCCCGTCAGTTTGGTCAAAATATATGGAGGTCTTCACCAGTGTCATTCCTTGATGACCTATATGGAAGGAGTTAGAGATTTTCATTGAATTGCCACAAGAAAATGTTCTGATATCTTCTATGGGATAATGGTTGGAACCCATTGAGCTCTAGGAGCAATGGTTACAACTGTAGGACAATAATGAGATGGGTTTCATTAGATCATGTGTGCCCCCAAGGTATCTTGGCCTCTATTCATGAATAAGGAATACATGAGCTTACGGCTTTGAGTAAATTATTGTCACCGGAACAAGGCTACGATAAATAATAAATAAATCTTACTAAGGATAAATGACCTATTAAACTAGTTTTAGGATCAATATGGTTCTACATGATTCATTATGTATCCTTCTACAACTAGCTACAAGTTCGCGTGGATAGTATTCCATAGATGGTATTTTAATATCAATATAAGAATAATGTGTTCCTAGTGATTAACTTTGGATTGATAAATTCCCTTACTATTTTGATGGAATTGATTAACTATATATTATAGACATTTTGGGAATATATTTTACTTGTCTTCATTAACAACGTACTCATTTACAGTACATCAGAGGAGGAGCACGCATAGGAATTGAGGATGGTTCTATATTTACATTGAGAGGAACAACTTTACAGAAAACTCTAGATGTTTCAGTTTTTGATACTTGAGGACTAATTTTTGGGGCATGTCATCTCTGAATAATTTTTAGTTGTAGATCTAGTGAATATTGAATAATTTATTTCATTGGATCCACCCTAAAATGCCTCATATGTGAAGGGATTTATTGGTTTGGTTGGGTACTGTAAAAGATTTGTGCAAGACTTTTCTTGGGTTGTTTCCCCATTGGCCGCTTTGAAAATAAAGGGACAACTATTTACCTGGATTGAGAAATTCCTGAAGGCCATTGAGGTAATGAGGTAGAGGTTTATGAGTGATCCATTTTTCAAACTAATAGAAGTGAGTGTTGAGTTTTTAGTGTAATGTTATTCCTCGGGAGTTGGGATTGTTTTTTTTCATGCAACAATATGCAGTATTGCATATGGGACGAGGTAGTTAAAACCCCATGAGTAGAACTAAGTGAATCATGACATAGACCTCACAGTGGAAGTCTTCGCCTTGAGGATGTGGAGAAATCATCACATGGGAGATCACTTTTTGGTTTACTAACACCACTATATCCTTAGGTAAGTCAGTACATAGAGATATATGAATATAAGGAAGCGAAACCAGTTAGAGTTCTTACTGAACTATGACATCGATATATTCTATACTCAAGGAAGGGAAACATTTTAGCCAAATCCCTTAGTAATAAGTCTCAATCTTAACTAATTCTGGAATCTTCATAGTAGTTAGCTCGCTTTAGGTGAATTTAGTAGATCATGAGGGTACATCCTTCATACAGTCGTTGGTGTTGACACCTTAGCTCCTTGAGAGTGTGAGGGAGTCCCAAATTGGAGATATTGACTATGATGTTATGTTGGATTAGATATCCATAGTAGACACACCAGAGGAGTATTTTGATGGAGGGGATCATGAGATCATGTTACAGATGACAACAATGGTTCCAGTCGTGATTCAGGAGGAGGTGACATGGGAATTCCACACATCCCCCTTTATTTGTACATCTTAGTGATTGGAAAATTCACATGGATATTCATTGGTAGTTTTCATCATCTGAAATTAGATGATGTTTAGATGAGTTCATTTCATGATGCCTAACCTATTATAAATAGGATGATCATCAGGTTTCAGAGAGTTTTTCATAGCCTCTTCTGGTTACATAGTGGGAATTGGATGAAATATTCATGGGCATCACCACAAATATTTGGTGCATAGAGAAGGGTCATCACATCTTTTGGGTGATAGTGGACTGACTCATGAATCCTGCCCACTTCCTTATATTCAGGGAGCAGATTTCGGTGGAGATTTTGTGGTAGTTGTACGTATGATAAATCATCTTCCTTCATGGTGTACCCTATACAAATGTCTCTGATCTTGACGATAAGTTTATGTCATGGTTGTGGAGGGGCCTTTAGGGTGAAATTGGGACCTACCTCGAGATGAGTATAAATTTTCACCCCCTGAAAAATGGGAAGTCTGACCACACTATTCAGGTATATGAGGATATGTTGAGGGATAGAATGATGGATTTCAGCTGGAGCTGAGTAATTCTTCTTCCCAGGGTAGATCTTGTATAATACAAAAACTAACACTCTAATATTGTCATGGAAACTTTCGAGGCTCTCTATGGTAGATCCTTTAAGTAAGATTTGTGATGGATGATGGATAGAGTTTCATCCCTCTTGGGGCCATATTTGGTGCAAGGGATGATGGAGAAGTTGAAATTCATCCATGAATTGAGGAAGAAAACCCATAGCAGATATAAATCCTTTGCAGACCACCATCGAAGGCCCTTGGAGTTAGAGCAGGAGGAACATGTCTTCTTGATGGTCTCCCAAGATGTAGAATGTAGATGTTTGTTAAAGGTATAAAGTTATCACTGGGTTGTATTATTCCATTGGAGATCGTGCAGATGGATGGTGAGGTCTCCTACCCCCATTCCCTACCCCCAAATTAGGAGTGGGTTCATGATGTCTTCCACGTGTCGAATTTGAGGAGATATAGTCGTTATTCTACACATGTCATTGATTGGGGAGGGTTTTATACCAGAGATCGATCAATATTGGAAGAGAACCCAATGGAGATTGAGTATTTATAGAAGTGTACTTAATGTGGATGAACCATCCCATTGTATCGTATGTTGTGGAAGCACAGAAAAATTCTAGAGACTTCACCAGAATGATAGAGCCAGATGTGGGCTCAGTATCACTAGTTTTTTTTATTTTTTTTCTTTTTAGGGAAGAATAGGTTGAACGATTAAATGATGTAGAGACCCATTTTTTCCTTCAATTACTTTAGAGTATTTATATACGTATTTCTAGAGTTAAGAATTGATGCAACATAAATTTTGATCCCTAATGTTCCTAGGATTAATTTCTTAAAAATATAAAGTATTTTTTACACCATGAACCTGGATGAAATGAGATAAATCCTGAAAAAAATATTTTATTAGAAATTTTTGACCCCTATTTTTTCTAAAGCACAGAATTTACCCTAGGCGAGACATAAATTTTTTAACGTGGCCAATGGACTGACCGCAACTGTCAGTCCCCAACTGCCCCGACTATTTTTCCTGATGCATATCCAAATGTATGTATCTTTTAAATAGTTATTCCAATTGATGAGTCATACATGGTGACATTATCACCTCTTAAATATAAATATTTTGAGTAAAATTTGATACTTTAATGTTTAGGGTCAAGGCATGGACCCCATGATGACACATTTGGGATTGTTGTAGAAAAAAACCTTTTTAACTAGTTATCCATTTCGGGCACATAAATACCCTATCATATGTGTTTTTCCACATAGAACACATTGGTGAAATTAAATTCAAATTTTTAGTTATGATGTGAAGTGTTTCGAGCAAGAAGCATGTTTTGGCGGTGTTCAATGATGATAGTGGACATGCATGCTATTAGAGATATCTGAGTGGAATCCCCTTGACACATTAGGGTGCATATCATTAATGGTATTAGAGTGGAACCCCAATCATCATTGGCCTGAGTACTCTGTATATAGTTTCATGTGTAATTCCTCTATTATTTAGGTCATGGGGCCTTAGTGTTCTAGAGTGGAACCCACTCGTGATACCAAGGTGATGGTCCTCGATGAATTCTTTTAGAGTGGGACCCTATGACATTATAAGAAGTGGGTCCTCTACGTGGGATGTCAAAGTGGAAACCCCCCAATGCTCTATTGTGTGTATCATATACATTAGTTTTTCACCAAATGGATATGTATTAGTGGTGTAACACCTCAATCTTCCTTGGTACGTTTCCCTTCGAATAATGCCATAGCGTGTATTGTACGCAACCTCGAGCTCTAACACACACCACAACTAATTAAACTAGCCGTTGTGAATAGTAATACCTACTTTTTGAAATTTTATAAAGATTATTTATCAAAATGGACATCATTTTTGGATTCGGAATATCGAAATTAGCCTATGTTGAATTTTTGGTATTTTTCTGAGAACTTCCAAATTTTTATGAATAGTGAAAAATACTTAAAAACAACTTTTTTTAATCAAAATAATTTATAGTGATAAATTATACTATTTAGTGGTTTTAAAATATAATTAGAATATATTTTTACCATTTTATCCAATGGTGGTCATTATAATCAATTTAACATTGAAATTGGACATAAACAATTGCCAATCTTTTGATATAAATTTTTTCTTAAAAACACGCTATTTGTTGTAACAGCGGGAATTAATTATAAAATTAATTAATGCAACTTATATGTTTGGAATTTTTTAAAATAGACATCATTTTTTAATTCGGAATATCAATTATAGCTTAGGGTGAAATTTTGGCCTTATTCTGAAAAACTTCAATTTTTGATGAATAGTGAAACCACTAAGTGGTTGTTAAAAACTGATTTTTCGTTAAAATGAAATATTACCACTTCTGTGATTTGATTTTCAAAAATCCGACATACATGGTTTTCATTAAGAAGTAAATTGTGGTCCAATGAGATTAAAATAATTTTTTGGTGAATAGTAACTTTTAAGTTCTTAATCGCGATTAGAGGTAATTAGTGTAGTTTAAGGTAAAAATAATGTTTTAATAATATGAGATGAGCTTGACACTTGTCCTACTCCTATTGGATGAGTCATGGCCGACCAATACAACCCATGGGTCATCTTGGGGACCCCATGGAGCCACATTGGTTGGAAAATGACATTAATATATATTTATTTAATGTTAAAATTAAATTGACACAAACATGAGTTGTTTTACTAAAACAATTTTTATGTGGGGTTACACAAGTCCCAATTTCGACTATAAATATTCATTAGAAAGATAAAGAGATTTCCTACATCATAGTATTTTGTATATAATTTTTACACATTAAATAAATTAAATTATTTATGACATCATTATGATGCAGTGATGACCTCATTATTTAACAATTTTAATAAAATGAAAAGATAATGTAAAATCCAAGGCTTACACTTGTCCAAATACTATTGGATGGGTATATTTCGAACCCTTATCACCATTGACATGAATTATATAAGTGTCGGACCTTTAGAATCCGAAAATCCTTGTATAAAAATGTAACACTTCAATCTTTCCAAAAGAGCCCCTCCTCTCCTCTTATAAAAGGCCCCCCAACTCTACCACCTTATTCACACATTCAAGCCTTTTGGTTCGGCCATCCTCTGCCCAAATACTCTCCCAACTTCTCTCCATTCATCCTATAAGCATTACTTTAGTCAGAAAGCCATCCTAAGGAGTCCTTTTGATCAAATCAAAAGAAGAACCCGAAGAAGATGTAACATTTTCATCACCCTCTTTCAAGTTTCTTTCTTCTTCCACTCCCTCTTTGTTTATTATTTCAATTCTAAAATTATAACTCCAGTATCTTATATATACTGTGATGTTATTATAAATATGGAACAACCATATTCAGTATTATACCCATCATTTGAATGACATGTCACCATACGTGCGTACGTACGGCTTACCGTCTCCACGTCGTGGTGTAATTGTTATTCAATATATTATTATTTAGATGGGTATAATAATGATATGTAATTCATGTAAATAATAAATATAACATGATAATGATTCTGTATATAAGATATAATATCCAATTATATATTATTTTAATATCAAAATAATGATATTGTCGCTCGTGCGTACGTACGGACTACCGACTCCACGAACGCGATGAGATTCATTCTCCGTCGTATCAATTCAAGTATAATTATCATTTGATGATTTAAAAATAATGTTTAAGGAAATTATATAATTCTGGATATGAATAATATACAACCTATCCATGAAAAACATGACTTACGTAACAAAACATATAAAAGAAAACGAGTAAGTTAACACCCGAAACAACGATAAATCTAAGATATTGTTAACGAAGCAATGTTAAAAGATCATATATGATATCATATGAATGTATATGATTCTTGTATAATTTAATAACAATTATTTCACCATTATACAGGAGTTTAACCTACCCCAACCATGTAAAAGTACAAGGTAAGGGTTTACTTCACAACCTCTTCATTATCCAAGGTTGTTTATACATAATTATCTACTAGGACCTCGTTATCATCCACATCCATGTTTCTTAAAAATGTCTTTCAAAACATTTTTACTATTAAATGGAAAATGGGTTAAAGTCATTTATACCCTTATACGTTTTTGAAAGGAATCTTACCGTCGTTTTCCAAACAATGTACTTTTTGACCTTTTTGACAAATTTAAGGTAAGAATGTTTTTTTAACTTATACGGCGGGTGCGGCTATTTTCCGCTATTATAACTTCGTCGAAGCTTCCCTAACAAGCTTATAAGAATATTTTAAAAGTAAATGTATTATTTTATAATTATGGGACTTTTAAATGATTTCAAAAAGGAGAGATATTTCTCTCAAATAGCTTTGATTTCATCCATGTCAACATCCTTTGATGGGTTTTAAGTTTAATTGAAATTGATTTATGATACAAAACATCCATTGAACATTTTGTGAAATATTTGATTGTGGATGTGTTATTTTTATACCATACATAGTTTATGGAGAAATTATTGACATTTTGTATGCTAGTTTTAATATTAATATTTATGTTATGTTTAAACCTATTCATATGAGGAATGTATTGGACTTAATATGTTACGGGTGGAGCCCGCTATAGCTCCTCGATGCATCGGTAGGTCTCATGAGACAACTAGATGTGGAATTGGCCGTGGCCCTTTCCCAATTTGATTTATGGTTTTGGCCGAGGCCTTACTCATTTTAGACGTCTTGGCCGAGGCCTTGACAAAATGTTTCAGAATGTCTGGCATTAGACATTCCCTCATTATGAATGTGGTTATTGATATTTCATGTGATTATTCGTCTAGTAGAATATCCATGTGAGCAAGTAATGGAATTATTTTATTTTACTTTTTCCATATTATGCTGAAGTTCAAGTTCAATAAGGATTTTGTTTTAGTTATACATTGCCTTAAATGCTTATGTTTTCTTATGAAAGTTTCCGCTATATTGTTATGCTTACGGAGCATTTGAGCTCACCCCTTTCAATGTTTTATTTTTCCCAGGATGTGAAGAAGTGTATTATGACTGACTTGCAAGAATAGTCAGTGAGGATATGAGTGTGGACTAGGGAGACCATGTTATTGTAGTTTTCATTTTTATGATGTAATGTAATGTTTATGAATGTATCTAGTGTTTCCAAGGCTATTAAACTAATCGGTCTTTCGAGACTTGATCTTTTGTGATCATGCCAATGTTACAAAGTAATGCACCGACTCTGGGTAGCTGGGGTCGGGGCGTTACAGTTGGTATCAGAGGCAGTTTAGTACTAACCTTGGAATCTAGATTTAGACAAACTCTGATTAGAGCACGTAGACCTAAGATGAACTTTGAGGATTAGTATAGAAGAACTTCCTGAAAATTTTGGTATTGTAGATATTTTGTGAGTTTTCCAAGCAATACATCCCTATCTGGATATGAGCAGGTAGAGGTGGATCTGGCACAGATGTACATAGGGGTAAAACCCGAAAACACCGCTTTGAGCTAGACTCGAACGGGAACTGGTGCACGACAACGGGCCTTGCTGCACTCTTGGTTACGACACTCCTGGGGGATATGCTTAGGATAATTCCCATTTTCTTTACAAACCACTATGAAGGGGTACGAGTATATACTTCCTCAAAGAAAACATTTTTATAATTATGTATTATATCCATAATTAGTTCAATTTATGTTAAGTGTTTTAAAAGTATGGAATTATGTATTTTGATTCATAAACTAATCCAGTTTATGACATTATTTAGAAATGGCGCCTAGTGGAAGGAATGGAAACCGTATCAATGCATGCACTCCGTGTAGGGATTGCTCTCCTGCTCAAGATAATTATGGTGGAGCTAGTGATACAACTGGTTCTGATCAGCTTCTCACCGTACTGGGACAACTCACGCAGGTTATGAATAACAACCTTACTCGTATGGAGAACCCTGATCCGCAACGTGGAGGATCAATGCTAGACCGTTTCATGAGGCAAAAACCACCAACCTTCAATGGCATTACAAATCCTATAGTAGCTGAGCAATGGATAAATTCCTTAGATAAAATATTCCAAGCCTTGGGGAGTAGTGAAAGGGAGAAAGTTGTCATGGAAGTTTACCGCCTCACTGGAGATGCCGATTAATGGTGGTCACTAATTCAAAACACAAAGGAAGATGATGAATTAAAAAACATGGAATGGAAGGAGTTCTAAGAGCTGTTCTTAGAAAAATACTTTCCTCGAGACCATCGAGCGGATATGGAAAGGAAATTTCTGAGTCTGAGGCAGAAGGAGGATGAGAATGTCGCAAAGTATGAGGCTAACTTTACAAGGTTAGCGAGGAATGCTGTAGATTACATACATAACCCAAGAAGTAAGACTGATCATTTCTTTGATGGGTTAAAACCATTTCTCCGTCGAGCTTTAGTATCACAAACCTTCTCTTCATACGAAGGTATCGTCTCGTGCGCTATCAAGAAAGAAAAAGAATTATCTAAGTCTTATGACTTTAAATCAAAGCAAGATAAGAAGAGATCCGCTGAAAACTCAGGGAAAGGAAATAAGGAAACAGGGAAGAAGGGTAGAAATGAATTTCCACTCTGTGATAATTGTGGTAGGAAGCACCCTGGTGCCTGTCTAAAAGGAAAAGGAGTTTGTTACAAGTGTGGTGAAAAAGGCCACCAAGCTCATGAATGCAAGGGAAAGAAAGTGGTTGTCAATGTGGAATGCAATAATTTTAGAGAGAAGGGACATTATGAAAATGAATGACCTAAGCGTCAGGGGAACTTACCTCAGAAGAGGCCAAGGGATCAAGGCCAGGCTTATGCTATCACTACTGCTGAGGTGGAAGCTCCGAAAGACGTGGTGGCAGGTAATTTAATGGTTTCCTCAAGTTTAGAAAATGCATTATTTGATTCTGGATCATCGCATTGTTTCATATCTTCCCAGTTTGCTAAGAAAATTAGATATTTCCAATTTGATTTAACAAGGGAGTTATCGGTCAAAACCCCTAAGGGGAGTATTGTTGCAACAAAGTTTTGTCGATTAGTTCCCATTAGAGCACCTAAATGTTCTTTACCTGCTGATCTCATCGTCATACCCATGATTGAATTTGATATAATCCTCGGTATGGATTGGCTTTCGGACCATGATGTAAAAAATTATTGTAAGAGGAAAGAGGTTACGATTCTTGATGATGATGATAAGTAACACCTTATCTTTAGAGCAGAATTGTCGCCACATAAATCATATCTAGATCCACCCCCAGTAGCTCAACTAAATTCAAATATTGGGGAGGAAGAAAAGGAAATTACTGAGGGTGAGGAAAGGAATATTCAAATAGAGGATGTACCTATTGTGAGAGAATATGTTGATGTGTTTTCGGAAGATTTACCTGGACATCCTCCAGAACGAGAAGTTGAGTTTTCCATTGATTTAATTCCTGGATCAAGGCCCATATCGAAGACCCCTTATAGAATGGCCACTGTGGTATTAGTTGAACTAAAGAAACAACTAGAGGAATTGAGTAATAAGGGATTTATTCGCCCTAGTGTTTCTCCTTGGGGAGCCCCTGTTCTTTTTGTTAAGAAGAAAGATGGATCTATGAGGTTGTGCATCGACTATAGGGATATCAATGCTATAACAATAAAGAACAAGTATCCCCTACCTCGCATTGATGATTTGTTTGACCAACTGCTTGGAGCTCAATACTTTTCAAAGATTGACCTTCGGTCTGGATACCATCAGTTGTGTGTGAAGAAGGAAGACGTTCCAAAGACAGCATTTCGAACAAGGTACGGGCATTACGAGTTTACAGTAATGCCTTTTGGATTGACTAATGCACCCTCTGTTTTCATGGATCTAATGAATAGAGTTTTCAAGGAATATCTTGATGACTTTGTAGTGGTATTTATTGATGATATCTTGGTATACTCCAAAATCCCCGAAGATCCTGAAAATCACTTACGCATTATCCTGAAGACTCTTAGAAGACATGAATTATATGGGAAATTTAGCAAGTGTGAATTCTGGCTTCAGGAGATTTCTTTTCGTGGCCATATTGTCTCTAAGGATGGAATTTCCGTTGATCCTTCTAAAACCAAGGCAATCCAAGAATGGCCAGCACCGACAAGTATAACTGAGGTACGCAGATTTATTGGTTTAGCAGGTTATTATCGACGTTTCGTCCAGAATTTTGCCAGATTTGCTAACCCATTGACAAAGCACACACGTAAAGGGATTAAATTGGTCTGGACATAAGAGTGTGAAGAATGTTTTGAAGAACTGAAGAGAAGATTAGTCAAATCCCCTGTATTGACTCTACCATCAGGGAATGATGGGTTTGTTATTTATAGTGATTCATCGAAGAAAGGACTTGGTTGTGTCCTTATGCAGAATGATAAGGTTATTGCCTATGCATCACGACAGTTAAAAATTCATGAGAAAAACTATCCTACTCATGACCTTGAGTTATCAGATGTGATATTTGCTTTAAATATATGGAGAAATTACCTCTATGGTGAAAAATGTGAGATTTATACTGATCACAAGAGTTTGAAGTATATTTTTCACAAAAAGAACTCAACATGAGGCAAAGGCGATGGCTTGAACTACTCAAGGATTACGATTGCACGATACATTACCACCCGGGGAAGGCAAACAAGGTGGCAGATGCTTTGAGTAGAAAAGACCATGGAGTTCTGAATGTGATGAGAATTGAAAGGGATCCAATTTTCATGGATCTAGTGAAGATGGACATGGGAATAACTAGGGAAGGTGAAACATCAATGCTTTTTCAAATGGTTGCCAAACCATCATTACTAGAAAGGATTAAGAGTTCTCAGACCAATGATGAAGAATTTCAGAAGAAGATTAAAGATGTGAATGATGGAAGATTGAGGGACTTTGTGTATAAGGATGGAATTTTGAAATTCGGGAAGAGACTTTGTGTTCCCGATATACCTGATCTAAAAAGGGAATTGTTGGATGATGCTCATAGTTCCAATTTCTCTATACACCCTGGGAGCACCAAAATGTATAGAGATTTGAAGGAACATTTTTGGTGGGACAATATGAAGAGGGAGATTGCTGATTTTGTGTCGAGGTGTATGGTTTGTCAACAAGTGAAAGCTGGAAGACAAAATCCTGGTGGAGTATTGCAACCTCTTCCCATACCTGAGTGGAAATGGGATAATATTACGATGGACTTTGTCATGGGACTACCAAATACTCCTAGAAGGAATGATGCAATATGGGTCATTGTTGATCGTCTTACTAAGTCAGCACATTTTCTGGCTATATGGGAGGATCTACCACTTGAACGTCTAGCAAGAATATATATTAATGAAGTTGTAAAACTTCATGGAGTACCCATATCGATTGTTTATGATCGTGATCCTCGTTTTACTTCAAGATTTTGGAAAAGTCTTCAAATGGCCTTGGATACTGAACTTCGTTTGAGTACTGCCTATCACCCTCAAACAGATGGACAATCAGAACGGACTATTCAAACCTTAGAAGACATGTTGAGATCATGCTCTCTTGACTTTCAGGGTATGTGGGATCAATATTTACCACTAGTAGAATTTTCCTATAACAATAGCTTCCATTCAAGCATTCAGATGGCACCTTATGAAGCGTTATACGGAAAGAGATGTCGTACACCAACCTGTTGGGATGACGTTGGTGAAAGAATACTTGTGGGACCAGAACTGGTGGAAGAAACAATGGAAAAGGTGAAGGTAATCCAAAACCATATCAAATCATCTCAAAGTAGGCAGAAGAGCTATATCGATAACAGAAGAAAGGTTTTGGAATTTCAGGTGGGAGATCATGTTTTCATAAAGGTATCTCCATGGAAGGGAGTTATACGTTTTGGTAAGAAGGGTAAGTTGAGTCCCAGGTATATCGGACCTTTCGAAATTCTAGATCGTATTGGGGCTGTAGCTTATCGTTTGGCGATGTCGCCAAATCTCTCCAAAGTTCACGATGTTTTCCACATATCGCTATTGAGAAAATACATACCCGACCCAACACATGTACTTACCTATGAGGAATTAGAACTGGATCCCGATATATCTTATTGTGAGGAGCCCATCAGGATTCTTGATGTGAGGGAGCAGGTGCTGAGAAACCGGACGACTCGTCTAGTAAAGGTTTTCTGGAGAAATCATAAAATGGAAGAGGCAACGTGGGAACCTGAGGAACTTATGATGAAGAACCACCCAAGTCTTTTTATGCAGTAATACCCTAGAAATTGCGAGGACGCAATTATTTGAAGGAGGGTAGAATGTAACACCCCAAGCTTCCACGGTACGTTTCCCTTCGAATAATGCCATAGCGTGTGTTGTACGCAACCTCGAGCTCTAACACACACCACAACTAATTAAACTAGCCGTTGTGAATAGTAATACCTACTTTTTGAAATTTTATAAAGTTTATTTATCAAAATGGACTTCATTTTTGGATTCGGAATATCGAAATTATCCTATGTTGAATTTTTGGTATTTTTCTGAAAACTTCTAAATTTTTATGAATAGTGAAAAATACTTAAAAACAACTTTTTTTAATCAAAATTATTTATAGTGATAAATTATACTGTTTAGTGGTTTTAAAGTATAATTAGAATATATTTTTACCATTTTATCCAATGGTGGTCATTAGAATTAATTTAACATTGAAATTGGACATAAACAATTGCCAATCTTTTGATATAAATTGTTTCTTAAAAACACGCTATTTGTTGTAACAGCGGGAATTAATTATAAATTTAATTAATTCAACTTATATGTTTGGAATTTTGTAAAATAGACATAATTTTTGAATTTGGAATACCAATTATAGCTTAGGGTGAAATTTTGGCCTTATTCTGAAAAACTTCAATTTTTGATGAATAGTGAAACCACTAAGTGGTTGTTAAAAACTGATTTTTCGTTAAAATGATATATTACCACTTCTGTGATTTGATTTTCAAAAATCCGACATACATGGTTTTCATTAAGAAGTAAAATGTGGTTCAATGAGATTAAAATAATTTTTTGGTGAATAGTAACTTTTATGTTCTTAATCGCGATTAGAGGTAATTAGTGTAGTTTAAGGTAAAAATAATGTTTTAATAGTATGAGATGAGCTTGACACTTGTCCTACTCCTATTGGATGAGTCATGGCCGACCAAGAAAATCCATGGGTCAACTTGGGGACCCCATGGAGCCACTTTTGTTGGAAAATGACATTAATATATATTTATTTAATGTTAAAATTAAATTGACACAAACATGAGTTATTTTACTAAAACAATTTTTAAGTGGGGTTACACAAGTCCAAATTTTGACTATAAATATTATGTAGAGAGATAAAAATATTTCCTACATCATAGTATTTTTTTTATAATTTTTAGACATTAAATAAATTAAATTATTTATGGCATCATTATGATGCAGTGATGACCACATTATTTAACGATTTTAATAAAATGAAAAGATAATGTAAAATCCAAGGCATACACTTGTCCAAAGACTATTGGATGGTTAGATTTCTAACCCTTATCACCTTATCCATGAATTATATAAGTGTGGGACCTTTAGAATCCGAAAATCATTGAATAATAATGTAACACTTCAATCTTTCCAAAAGAGCCCCTCCTCTCCTCTTATAAAAGCCCCCCACCTCTACCACCTTATTCACACTTTAAAGCCTTTTGGTTCGTCCAACCTCTGCCCAAATACTCTCCCAACTTCTCTCCCTTCATCCTAGAAGCTTTACTTTAGTCAGAAAGCCATCCTAAGGAGTCCTTTTGATCAAATCAAAAGAATAACCCGAAGAAGAGGTAACATTTTCATCACCCTCTTTCAAGTTTCTTTCTTCTTCCACTCCCTCTTTGTTTATTATTTCAATTCTTAAATTATAACTCCAGTATCTTCTATATACTGTGATGTTATTATAAATATGGAACAACCATATTCAGTATTCTACCCATCATTTGAATGACATGTCACCATAGGTGCGTACATACGGCTTACCGTCTCCACGTCGTGGTGTAATTGTTATTCAATATATTATTATTTAGATGGGTATAATAATGATATGTAATTCATGTAAATAATAAATATAACATGATAATGATTCTGTATATAAGATATACTATCCAATTATATATTATTTTAATATCAAAATAATGATATTGTCGCTCGTGTGTATGTACGGACTACCGTCTCCACGATCACGATAAGATTCATTCTCCGTCGTATCCATTCAAGTATAATTATAATTTTATGATTCAAAAATAATGTTTAAGGACATGATATCATTCTGGATATGAATAAGACACAACCTATCCATGAAAAACACGACTTACGTAACAAAACATATAAAAGAAAACGAGTAAGTTAACACCCGAAACAACGATAAATCTAAGATATTGTTAACGAAGAAATGTTAAAAGATCATATATGATATCATATGAATGTATATGATTCTTGTATAATTTAATAACAATTATTTCACCATTATACAGGAGGTTAACCTACCCCAACCAAGGAAAAGTACAAGTTAAGGGTTTACTTCACAACCTCTTCATTATCCAAGGTTGTTTATACATAATTATCTACTGGGACCTCGTTATCATCCACATCCATGTTTCTTAAAAATGTCTATCAAAATTTTTTTACTATTAAATGGAAAATGGGTTAAAGTCATTTATACCCTTATAGGTTTTTGAAAGGAATCTTACCGTCGTTTTCCAAACAATGTACTTTTTGACCTTTTTGACAAATTTAAGGTAAGAATGTTTTTTTTAACTTATACGGCGGGTGCGGCTATTTTCCGCTATTATAACTTCGTCGAAGCTTCCCTAACAAGCTTATAATAATATTTTCAATGTAAATGTATTATTTTATAATTATGGGACTTTTAAATTATTTCAAAAAGGAGAGATATTACTCTCAAATAGCTTTGATTTCATCCATGTCAACATCCTTTGATGGTTTTTAAGTTTAATTGAAATTGATTTATGATACAAAACTTCCATTGAACATTTTGTGAAATATTTGAATGTGGATGTGTTATTTTTATACCATACATAGTTTATGGAGAAAATGTTGACATTTCATATGCTAGTTTTAATACGAATATTTATGTTATGTTTAATCCTATTCATATGAGGAATGTATTGGACTTAATATGTGACGGGTGGAGCCCGCTATAGCTCCTCGATGCATTGGTAGGTCTAATGAGACAACTAGACGTGGAATTGGCCGAGGCCCTTTCCCAATTTGATTTATGGTTTTGGCCGAGGCCTTAATCATTTTAGACGTCTTGGCCGAGGCCTTGACAAAATGTTTCAGAATGTATGGCATTATACATTCCCTCATTATGAAAGTGGTTATTGATATTTCATGTGATTATTCATCTAGTAGAATATCCATGCGAGTAAGTAATGGCATTATTTTATTTTACTTTTTCCATATTATTCTAAAGTTCAAGTTCAATACGGCTTTTGTTTTAGTTATACATTGCCTTAAATGCTTATGTTTTCTTATGAAAGATTCCACTATATTGTTATCCTAATGGAGCATTTGAGCTCACCCCTTTCAATGTTTTATTTTTCCCAGGATGTGAAGAAGTGTATTATGACTTACTTGAAAGAATAGTTTGTGAGGATATGAATGTGGACTAGGGAGACCATGTTATTGTAGTTTTCATATTTATGATGTAATGTAATGTTTATGAATGTATCTAGTGTTTCCAAGGCTACTAAACTAATCGATCTTTCGAGACTTGATCTTTTGTGATCATGCCAATGTTACGAAGTAATGCACCGACTCTGGGTAGCTGGGGTCGGGGCGTTACAAGTGGCGAGTTGTACTTCACATACCTTTGGACTCACAAGGGAGGGGACAATTTCACCAATGAAATTCTTCCATAGGACGCTACCTAAAACCATGCAGGTGAGGAGGAGCCATCCAAAGAAGGTTGTATCAAGGTGTGGTGATCTAATACCATTGACTATAATTTTCAGGGATGACATGAGCGATACTGGGCATCATTGGTGGTGACTTTTGTAATTTTTGGTGATCATCCTCATGGGATGAACTATAAGATGGAGATCCCCTTAATGTCTCTAATTTATGTTTTTGAATGAGAATATATATATATATATATATCATATTTCACTACCCACTCCTTGGGTTTTGGTTACTCTCCTTCCAGAAGAGGGAATACATGTGAGTTATGCCACTTGATTTTAGTTTCTAGCTTCTTGTGGATGGATAAGTCTATCATCTTAATAATGACATAGAAGAATTAATGAGAAGTTCAAATTATCACCTTTTCTAGATCATTGTTTTTAGATGTGTATACTTTACTCTCTTCTGGTTTGATCCGCACTCTTTTATTGTACTTATTCTTATTTATTGTTTTCTATTCCTATGGTATCTCTTACTATTCCCACTTCTTTTTGGAGTGTCCTACTGTGTAATTCTATTCTCACCCCTTCATTGGATTTTCCCACATGTATCGTTTCATAAGAAGATAATGGGAAATGTTTGTTGTGAGATCATAAATATTTGGGATACAGGTGCATGTACTATGTATGGTGCTCATAACATGCATTCCAAGGGGGGCTCTCCCACACATTTTTTCAGTTTCTATGAGGTTATGACACTTTTTTGTTTACTGTTTATTTTTTCCTTTTTCCGTTACTTTTTTACATTACAATAATCAAACTATTTAGTGTTCCACACATGTTTGGTTTAATTACAATAAGTAGAATCCTTTTTTTCTTTATCCATGTACTATTGCATTGAGTTGGATTTGTGTGTATAAAGTTTCATAGGTAAAGGCCTCCATGAGTTTTCCTTTCCATACACCCTTGTTTCCACACCTAGCCTATAGAGGTAGAAATGTGGAAGTTGTGGATAGAGCCCTATAATGAGTCGGATCATGATTTAAATATTCTAGGAAATGTTTTGGAATTTCAGGAACAATGGTGGGATGACCAAAACAAGAATAGAGATCATTTGGACCGACTTCTAAAATAAAAATCTTTTGAGCTCTCGATGGGAAGCTCATGAATGAATAGACCTCAAATCCCAATCACCCTGAAACACCTATGAGATCAACTCTACCTAATGAAATTGGAAATTTCAATATTAACAGTAAACCTCATCATGATGAGAAATTAGATAATCCATCCAGATGATGACATCAAATAGATAATGATAGAGAAAAAAAAAATCACTCACTAACTCAACATCAGCTATTGATAGAATATAAGGACATCGAAAACCCAATGATATCATCTTCCTAATAGTTGTCAATAACTCCATAACAAATGATATGTGATCTTATGGATCGGTAATAATATCAAATAATTTTATAGATATGAAATATTGTGCATAATTAGAAAAAATAAATCAACCAGTAGTATGGATGTAAAAAAAGATGGTACCTCTCACTATTTCTACACCCGATTCCACCTTAGCTGGAAAATAATCAATTGAATAAAAGTGATTAATTCATGGTTCATGTGGATACAAAAGATTATTTTTAAAATAATATTACATCCCTTTAGTAGACAATGAAAATGAATATCCCTTACTATATCAATGTTTAGAAATAGACTGAAGGAAATTGTGTGTATGGCCATAAAATACACAGCTATTAAAAATAATTTTCTAGAATAGATAGAATTTTAGTGGCATTCCACTAGTCCCAAATAAATGTTGATAACTATGTCATCTACCAAGAACCACCTTCATTACTCCTATGATGAGCATGCCACTTCTTCTTCTTTCCTTGTGCTCCACCGAAGGTTCCACTAAGTGGAAAAGAAGTACTAGAATATCCAACCTTTACTAAGATAATAATTTCTTCCATCACATGACTTTCCAATATATCATAATCAGTTTATCGATTTAGTATAAATAGTAATGATTTGATTTCTACTTTCAAACCTTAGATGTACATCTGAGCTTTGAGCATGCCATTCATTATATCCTCTGGTGAAAAATGAAACATCTCGCCAAACTGCTTGGTGTATGCTCACACCAAACACTCAATATACTAAAATGATGGTAACTATGAAGACTTATACATCATTAGAGACTAGAGAATAAAATTCTAGAGGAAGAGTGTTTTGAAACCCTTTTATTCCAAGCTCAGTTTCATGTTTGCATATTCCTTGAAATCCCACCAATGTTTGCTATAACCCTTATATCTGAATACTACCCACCTCTCCATTATAATATCAGGTGTATCCAATAATTCAAAGATCCTATCGACATAGTAAATATACTACTATGACTCTTGAGTTTCATTACAAACATTAAACGACATTGACTGATCACATAACAATTCTTGTGACTGATCTCTCTCTCTGATAGCTCATAGATGATCATCAAAGTATGTGTTCTGATGATGTGGAAAATTATATTCAATTGAATAATATTTCCTCATGATATCCTTGATGATATTTTGATCCATTATAGGATTACATAAAGGAGAAAAAATTTTAATTTCTAGATGAACTCATAGATCACATCTTATTGTTATATTATTGCACACTAAAAAGAAACAAGCTGACAAAGAGTAATATCAATTCAAACTATAAACCCCATATGAAAAATAGAGAATAACATAAAAGAAAAAATAATAATCACACACCACTACATAAAATGGTATCTTGAATCACTCTATAGAAATAGTTGGCAAGAAACATTCCACAATTTGCCTCTCATGTTCTGAGAATCATTTTTCCAGTCTATAAAATTTCCAAAGACAAGGAAAATAACAAAACCTGGTGAAATGATAAAAAAGTAATAATATGATCCAAATACCCTATAAAAATGGTTCCAAACCCCACCCACCACATACCTTAAGGGAATTCTGAATCCCCATTGGTTGGTGACTAGAACCTGGTCATCAAAAAAATAGAAGAAGATATATATCCCAACATGATGTAAAAACATGTACATATAATTAAAAAAAATAATAATTTGGAAAAGATAGATATATTACATAACAGAAAACAAATAGGAAAAACCAAAAAACAAAATATTAGAAACTATTTCCTTATAACTTTCTAAAAAAAGTTCTACAAAAAACGGAAAACATACTAGTCCATGTGATATCTTGGAAACACTCTGACCATATCCCCAAAAAGTAATCAACTCTTCAGATAGAAAACCTCAGTGCCTCAGTGTGGTGCATTTCCTTTCACTATATTGAATTATATAACTGGGTGTATACACCTCCAATGAGGTATATAGGGTGTAAGATAAATATCTAAGAAGGGTTCCACCCAGTAGTTCCATATCAAGTCTCTAAAAATTAATCCATGCACATTAAACATTATAGAACAAAATCCATGATAATAAGTTAATGGATATTATATCAAATAAAAGGAAAATGAATCTTTATATATTTTTTACACATTCCCAGATAAAATAGTCTAACATGTTTCAATTCATTTCATAATTATATATCATTATAGATATATTATGTGAAATTACAGCATGAATCACATATCATGTCATATTCATTGTAGTATAACAAGATCATAAATAATGAAATCAAAACACACTAAAAAATATTTCATTTTTTCCAACAGAGACATATCTGGTGGTAAAAGTGCATTTTTTTTAGTAAAATGTTTTACCAACATATATGTCTATGTTACCAAACTGTTGGTAAAAACTCTATCGCAAAATGTTTTTACGACAGATAAAATTGTTCTATTGCAATTATAATTATACCAACAGATAATATATATGTTGGTTAAAGTGTTTAGAAACATATTATGGTGACAAATGTATCTGTCGGTAATAATATTACCAACATATAATATATATTTGTTTATAAATTACATTTCAATAAAAAGTATAAATTTTTATTACTAGTAAAATTTCATATTATAGTTATTATTTTATCATATATAAAACCCAAAATACGGTTTTAACACATGATCGAACATAGAAAACAAGTAATTAAATTAATAATGAAATATTTTATACAAAATTTTTGATCCCCAAATATCCCCCCCACCCATGTTGCACCCCCCCCCAATAAGGTCCACCCCCTCCCCCCTCTAGGAATCCCATTTATGCCATCTAGTCAGCTCCTACTCCAGCGCCCCAATCATGGTAGCAACCCATCCATGTCATCTAGTCTTCTTAAGATCCAGTACCCCAACCATTCCATCTATTCACCTCTAGCTCCAGATAAAAGCATGTATAACATTTATTGGAAATGGATGTTTTGATATATTCTCATGAACATCCTCATCCTGCACCATGCTTGAAGGTCCAAACCGCATCTCATACTCTTCTAGCATCCATCTTTGATCTTCCAACATCAGCTGTCAGCTGTAGTGATTAACATAAGAAATATATTTCGCTCACGCTCCCAGCAACATGACCTTCACACATGCCAATTACAGAGATCAATATACCAATGATATATCATCATTAAATCAAAATCCAATTTCATATAATTTAAATTGTAGGTTCTTTTGTGAGGAATACTTACATTTTTTATGTGTTGAAATACCTGCAAGGGGAATTGAATCTTCCATGAGAGAAACAATGTTTACAACGTCAATTATTTTTGACAAAGAAAAATTTGTTAAATACCAGGTGAGTGGTAACAAAAATAGGCTATACATAAAGAATGAAATGCTTACCAAGCTTAGTGTTGTGAACTGGATCTTAGGGATGAAGTTCTGTTTTCAACCAACCTAAAGCATCACATTTTCACCATTTTTAGCATACAAGCCCTGTAAAAACACTTCTTCAATACTGTATAGACATGGAAATTGGGAAATTATCATACCTCATAGACAATGTGAATAGAGCATTAGACACCACCTACATTTGATGAGTTACCCTATAAGCTCCTCCATCAACACTGGTGTAATGAAATGATCAACATATGTTCCCTTCAGAAAATAAATGGAATCTATGAAGGGGAATACTGCTAAACCCAGTTCAATAACAATAGCAAGCATGCCTCTTTAGAATTACATCTATGATATTTTACACAGTCAAATCAAGATTCAGTTTAGACATATAGGAATCTAGTGCTATATAATGATTCTTGAAATAAAGTTCCTCTGGGTAGCTAGGCCTCAGATGAATATCTTGAAGAAGCATTGGCCCCTCTTTCTATATCATACTCGAGATTATGCAGCACATAATAGAATGATGGTGAGAAACCATCCCATAGTGATCGGTAGTTCTTGTGGTTTGAATGTCCACTCCTTCTTGTATTTTCCTTATTAAGTACTGCACCTCAAGGAAGTGCACAATTCATTATTTAACCATATTATCAATGTTTTAATTATTGAAAGATGTGAGTTTACCTAGTTCATTTTTTGAAAATTCCTTCACCGACTCACAAGATTTCCTACCATACATGTCTCTTCCTTTATACAGATTAAATAAAGGAGCCCTAAAAGTCAGCAATTATATCATTAACCACCTACAAAGGACAAAAAATTGTGGGTACCTTGCGAGCCCGTGAGATCATGACAAGAAGAGTGGGGAAATAATTTGATGCACGCAGGAATTATGAGAATGGCGCTGCTCCAAGAAACTAGCTAAATCCTAAAAAATAATAAATAAAATAGTCAACCTAATCAATCATCCTTAATCTATTCAATTCATCAATCAATTACCAAGATACAAATATTATATCAATGATTTGATAAATCCCAAAAATATGGAATATCTAAATTACTTATTAAGATCATTTTCAAATTCAGAATATAAATAATTAGTAAGAAAATTCCATAACAAATTCCATTCCATAGAAAACTGAAAGATAACCAGAAAATACTGGATCAAATTTATAATTTAGGTTTAGTATCAAATAACAAAAAAATGCGAGATAGATCCATAGTTTCAAAACCAATAATTGAACACATAATTTTTAATTCATGACAATATTCACAAAAATATCAAAATAATTATGATTCAATACACAAAATGAAAGTATCTAAACAATGTTTCATTTTCCAAAACATAAAAGTTTGTGGCATAAAAAAGAATCAACATTATTGCAATTCCAATTCTAAAACACGAACTGAAGCATAACTAGTTCAAGGAAAATTAAACAATAGATATGATAATAAGTGAATGACCAAGAAAACTATCAACGGAAGAGTTCTTGAAAAATCAAGGGCACACAATTAACCAATGATTGAGATATCAACATATACACCGACCTTATACTGACTCACTCACACAGATATCAACATATATTCCCACATATGATTTTTGATATCGAATGATCTAGTATATGGAATGTAATAACAACCTCTGATAGGGAAATTGAACTCAATTTGAGATATCAATATATACACACACCTTATTATAATGAACAACATATAACCTATCCTATTTATATGTTCGTTATTTATAATTAAACTAATAATGTCATTATTTCATTTGGAAGGGGAAATTGTCCATATAGAGTCATCGAAGAGCCGATCTATAATGCAAAAGAGAGATAAAGATGTAGCTTTTGAGCATTCATGTAACAAAAAATGCATAACAAAGTGAAGTAGGGTTACATTTGGTTGTGAGATGTTTTAGAAATGTGATCTTTGTGAAGTGGTTTGATTGACCAAAATCATTCACATATGATATTAGGGTAAAAGTGACACCCACAAAACCTAAAACCATTAAGAAAATACCATGTAGAACATACGTTTTTCGAGGGATTTTTCAAGGATGATTACAAATGACTGTTTTTTTATAAATGATACAAATAATTAACGAAACTATTTTTTATAAAAAAATATTTTCAAATATATAAAAAAATCAGAAGCATACCAACTATAGGCTGTTGTTCTTGAAGAAATATCTAGAGAACACCCGAAAAGATAAAGCCATGTCCATGATATGAGGATTACAAGTACCCAATAAAATATGAAAATTGACTAAAAACTGATGTTGTTTATGAGTTGGAATGAGTGTTACCCTCCAATGTAAGTCAGCTTGAACACATCTCTAGCAAAATAAATATATCATGTCATTATCTTCAAAAATGTTCACATGAATAACACCATAAAATATGCAAGTTGACTGGAAACTGATTACTGATAAATTGTATAACGTTTCCTCAAAAACTAATAAAAAGTCATAAGTATATATTAACAAAGAAACTAAAGCAAGTTGAGTTGAAACTGATGTTTTTTCAGAGTGAGAATGAGTGTAATGATGCTCAACAATTAATAAAAATTCATAATCGAATACTAAAAAAGAAGCTAACATTCAAATAACACATTTGATAATTTATTTTAAATACTAAAATAATGTTTTATTCATTAATATGAATAAAAATGGTTAATAATTACATAAAAATATCATTCTGAGGTTTCAAATATAAATTAAATTCAATATATACATCAACTTTTATGAATATTTCAACAAATTAAATCTATGAAGATATGGAATACATTTTAAAGACTCAAATAAATATAAACTCTCGATATCAAATTCAATACAACACCAAATTATTAACGTGATAAAATGAATATACTGTATTTACTCATCAAACTGAATTGAAACCATACATTAATCATGAAAAAACACGGCATTGAGGCATTGGACACACCAAATCAAAAAAAAATGAATTATTACCAAATAAAAAATGGACAAACATTATTCAAAAAATTAATAATTAATTCTCATCTAATAGTATGATTTTAGGGCACATTCATATATAAAACATTCAATCTACGCCGATTATAGGTGTAAAATTTCTATGTGGACTCTATGTTTTACTATGATGTATAGAATTAAAACATTTTAGTTCAATTAAAATGGAATTCAAACATAGAATGAATCTTACAAAATAGTATGGTAAAATCTATATTTCAATGATGTACCCATTCATCATCATGGGGCCCTGACACCTGTTCAAAAACAAATATAGTGTGCAATAAGTAATTTTAATGAGTAAAAAATGTGATTTTCTCTTAAATGAAAACATTGTGTTAGCATTAGCAGGATCAAAATCACTCCTTAATAGCTACTACATAGATGTGGTTCATCAATTTTATGATGAAAATCATGTTGCTTTTATCTAAGAGTGATGAAAAGTAAAATAGAGGCATTCACGCAACAATCACAACCCAAAATTGAGAAACTACGATAGAAGTTTCATAAATCGATCACATAAATAATGAATTACCTCCCATTTATGATGACCTTGCGGTTGATGAGAGGAGACCAGCTGGAGACGAATAGTATGGTGAAGAACAGTGTAGCCACGAACCGTGGGGGGTTGAATGGTTACTAGATTTGGTGGGGAGGTAATGGGGTGAATGGCTAGTAGATTTGGGGGATGATCCAAATAGGGTAAACATGTGGAGACAGAACGAAATTTGGGTAAAAGGGGTGGAGATGAGAAAAAAATCAATTTAGGGTTTCCAAAGGGCACTAGTGGGGCAAGGCGTTACCGGTTTTGATAGGTGCGAGAGTGGTGAGGTGTGAGTCGGGGTGGCGGGATATGAGGTGGGGCGGACGGATGTGAGGCCAGAGTATGTCAGGGAAGTGGGATGTGAAGAGGGGTAGCAAGATGTGAAGGCGGTGGGATGTGAGGCCAGAATAGGGCAGTGCGGTGGGATGTGAGGTGGGGTGACGGGATGTGAGGCCGGAGTAGGGAAGGGTAGTGCAACGGGGTGGTGGGCGGTGATTCCGAACACAGATAGAGGTGGCGATAGAGTCCCAAATATTGTTTTTTCATAATATGTATTTAAAATATTAATATATAAATAATAATGAAAAATATAAAAACAATTAATATTTCAATAATATTTAATAACCAGTATTGAAAAATATAAAAACATTTTATATTTTTAGAAAATTGAAAATTAAAATAAATTATGATATGTTTTTAATAAAACTCCATGAAATAAAAATATTATTTTGTCATAAAAATAATATATATATATATATATATGATTATCTTAATTGGTTATTGATAAAATAATTTTTCTATTGAATGGTTTATTGTAACATTTTTATTAACATTAAAACATTTATTGGTAATAGCATTATTAATAACAGATGCACATGTTAGCAAAAAATGTAGGTATTTGTAGCATAAATCAATAGATTCAACTATTGGTAAATGATATGTTACTATTGAATGATTAATACCAAAAGCTATATCTATTGGTAAAAAGAATTGTTGGTGTTAAAAATTAATACCAATAATACTTATTATATGTTGGAATTTCTCATTTTTACCGACAGATATATTGTCTGTCAATAAAATTCTTTTTGGTAAAAGTCATTTTTTTATAGTGCCAAAATGGACATGATGAATAATTAACATCATTACAATGAACATTCTTGTTCTAGATAGCTATAACACTCATACATAATAAGGAAAATCATGTAAGAGTAAATACTCTAGATATACGCATCATATCTTGAGTGAAGAATAATACCCTAACATGTGACCCCCCAGAAGCTATAACACGACCCTTGAACAATGGGAATAGGGGGTAGAATAATGGTCCATAAAAACCCCTCAATGATGGATGAGACCTATTACTATACCATCAACCTAAGTAACCACAAACTCCCATTTGACCTATTCTCTAAATCAATTCGTCACCTTTTTCTATCATTTATTGCATGAAAAACATTTCTCAAAACCATTTCATACTTCCTTGAAAGGACCTTTTCCATTACCAAAACTAGAGAAAACCATATTTTATAAAAACCACCTTTCGCACACACAAATAATTTATATCAGTACATTTCATTTAACAAAATAATTTATCAAAATGGGAGAAATTTAGTTCCCCAACATACCCTAAAGACTCAACCACCTAACTAAAAACAATGGTTTCAGATGCCTATAATATAACCCACAAAAAATAAAGGATTCAACAATGAAAATGGTTTCCATATAATTAATATAGAGATAATATAATTGATTCAATTTAAAAATAATATTTGGTAGATAAGAGGAAATGATGTGTATTTCAAGAACCACCACCCATCAAACCATAAGGAACAATGAAAATAGTTATGTGACCATTTATTACAACAGATTTATAAGGAATAAAGATGAAACATCACCAAAGTTCAACATATATGAAAAAGAAATCAATAATTAGACCATTTTCAACTAAATTAAGATGAAAAATGGATAACTCATCTAATGATATATAAAAAATACCATTATGGTGATAAATCCATGAAAGAATCAATCTGAATCAAACAAAGACTCCGAAAATTAGTAAAATAGACTTCTAGGTTGAGAGTGAATATATGAGTGGATGAATGAAAAAACAAAAGATCTATACGGTTACATATTTTCAAACATTATGATAGTTACATTGAATGTAATACATTTAATCATCATGTAATCATCGAGACATAGATATGCTAAAAAACAGGTTTCCTTTTTATTGAAAAATGATCTTATAATATTACATGGTGTATAATATGAACATAGTGTGTATACTAAATTTTGAATCATGTTCACCAAATCATCAATATAGAACATAAATATTGTGTACTCCTATTAATGGACATGTATTTTTCTAGAAGACTGTGAATATTAATGGTTCATACAGACAAAAAAAAAAACAAAACAGGTGTTCTCCAAACATAGGCAGAACCCTGCTAATCCATTACACATTTATACATAGTCTCCAAAAATTTATACAATCATCTATATCTAATTTTTTTCATATTTAACAATAAAAATTTATACATTCTAGATATTTCTAAGACATACCCAATTCAAGATGAAAATAAGAGAATAAATTGAAAATACCTGAAATCATGTAACATGATGTTGTAGAGAGTATTATGAGCATGCTGGTATGATGAAATAACCATTGAACATGAGAAGAATATAATGTTATTTATACCCATAAATTATTGTATCATTAATCATGAAATGTGGAAAAAAATTAAATAATGGAAAGAGCCATCACAATCAATAATGAATAGCATGTGTTGTCATTATTGATTAAAATAATCATAAAACCCACATCGATTCACCCATAAGGAGTAGAAAATACATTTCATTAAAACATAAGATTATCATATTAACTTTATAATTCATTATATTTCCTTAAATCATAAAAATTATATATAAAACATTTAACTTAATTGGGGAATTATTTGAATATCACTCTTATAATCAAATTTACAAATGGTATAACCATGCATTCAGCTTTCATGACTAATGCATTAGAGGGATATCATGGACATACCCCTATTTGGATTACCATGGAAAACCCATACTTTGTTAATAATGCGACAACCCATAATTGGTTTACGATATAACCACCTTTCATAATAAGAAATTCCCAAGAACAATAAAATAAATAAATTATAGGATCTTCAATGTCATCGTTAAATAAATGATCATCCATTATTCATTTCAGAAATTCTAAAACCCATTGAAAAACAATATGGTCCATGACTACCACTTTGAAATAATAATAATACATCCTGATACATTATAGGGACAATGTTAATGAAAATAACCCACATTGGAATATATGTGACATTAAGTGTTTTTTACATTAATGAAAAAATTTCCTTAAAAGACAATTAAAATAATTATTGTGCAAAATAAAAATTTTAATTTTATAATAACATTAAAAAATAAATTTAATTTAATAGAAAATATATTTGGAAATTTATATTGAAATATTGAAGGAAAATCATTGATTTGATGGTTGGAAAATATTTGTTTGTTGTAAATAAAAAAAATCAACATTATTTAAAAAAATAAACAGACGTTAATGTGTCCCATTTGAAACAAATTATGAAAATTAAATTTGAAACCATTTAGAAATACTATTAATGATCATGTAAAAAGTCATTATGAAAACAAATATATTTAGAAAATAAAATTATTAAAATAATTTTACAAAACAGAGTTATAGAAGATTTGTATTCATAATCAAGGAGAAGGTACCATAAAGATATCTCATACAAAAAACATTATTTATGATTCATTAGTAAATAAAGGATGAAATTGGAATTAAATATTTAAATGAACATCATATATATAGTTTAATAACGAGAAAAAATTAAATACCATAAGATAATATGATTTCTCCATAAGGAAAATTGAACTCAAAAAATCTCAAAAAGTAATGTGATTGTAACATAAAGGTTATTTTTAATTTGGTAAATTTTAAATAATAATCCCTATGAAATAATTACATCAGATAAAACATTAAAAATAATTATCATAAATATTTTCAGTATATACCATGAAAAATGAAATGTATAATCACCTCATCAAATAAAAAATTTTAAAATAATAAATGTATGTACCATGAAAAAATATTAGAGATAATTAACACAGAAAAATATTATATCATTGGATTGAGAATTAATCAATGGAGATATTCTTTTAAATAAATGTACGTCCCCACAAATAAATTTAAATACATAATATAATTATATAGTTAAAAATTCACAAAATATAATGATATAATAATTTTAATGAAAAATAGTTTTATCCTAATGAAACAAAATTAATTTATGAAAACCATTACAAATTTGTAATATTCAAGTTAAATATATAGGGTAAAATGATAACAATTAAAATATAAAATACCATGAATTAATAAGGATTCATTATATAATATCTAAAATGGATTTTATATATATCTCATAAAAAAATTAATGTTCATAATAATAAACATGATTCAATGTTTCAGAATATATAAAAGATCCCTTACCTTGAATCCAACCCATCATCTATGGTCATTATATTATGTAATAGAAAAATAATGTTAAATAATTAATTTTCATAAACATTTTCTAGTATATTTTTTCATTAATATCACAATATAAAACATAATAACAATAAATAAATTATTTATGTTCACATCAGATGCTTTGACGGTATTATGTTCTTATGTCAAGAATTACATCGATAGGTTGAAAATGATAAAAGGGGTCATTATTAAATTCTCTATAGAAAAATAATCTAAATATTACTAACATTTTTAATAATTATTTAAAATTTTAAATCTAAATATTAGTCATGGTTATGAATAAGGAACTACATTTTAATCCTAGAGATGGTAGACGGTACATAAACATATTGAATTATTCCATTTATTAATGATAATTATGGAAAAATGTTATTATTATTTTATATTTTGAGAATGAAAAAAATTTAAAAAATTTAAAAATAAATAATTAAATTTTATTATATAAATAATATATTATATGTTTTGGTGAAAAAAATAACATCACATCAAAGAGATGAATGTCCACACATACGCACAAATGATGTTATCATTTTTTTAATGAATCAAAATATATGAAATTAAGGGTAAAAATAACATTCAGTGATTTTAAATATTTATTTAATTTCATATGTAAATATTAGTTTCAATATAATATTACCTTTTTTAGTAATGTGATGGAATACTAATTACAACCATTTTTGTGGTGGTAGTCTTCCGTACACATAAGTGATGGTTTTGTGTCCCATTTGATAGAAGTGGGGATGAATATAGGTTATGGAACGAAAATATTCAAATCATATTATATTTTGGATACTTATTTAATTATTTTTACATAGTTAGAAAATATTTATATAATTGATATTATAAATAAAACTGGAATACATGGAAAAAACTAAACCTCTTCTTTTGAAAGTCTTCTTTAGACAATACTTTATAAACTCAATGACTTTTTTATGCCTAAAATAATTCCTCTAGAATGTTAATAAGATTGTTAGAAAGGACATTATGTAGATATATGTAGAATCACATTTTTTATTAAGTATGAATAAATTGGAATAAATGGTTCCTATTTTTTAGTGTTTGGAGGGGAACTTTTGAAATTTTCTAAAATACTACATTAATATTAAATAATTTTGATGTCAAAATGGATCCATATTGGAATGATTATAATATAAGATGATTATAAGAAATGATACAACTATACTATAAAAATTGGATACCCTTGGATCACATTTTAACCCTTATCATTTTGTTCCCCCACCCACCACTTAACCATTTTCACACTTTCTATGAAAACAAGGTTTTTTATTCCTTGAGGGTAAAGATAAATACCATAAATTGATAAAATGGAAGAAATGAACCATAGTAAATATTTAAAATAATATATAAAAAATATTAATATAGTTCAATATGTTTTTATATCATTTAATAAAATATTATTTCTAAAAAATATCAATAATGCCAATTTTAGAACAATTCATTTACGATGCCGTATTAAAATTCAAGAAAACAAATAAAACAAGATTAAAAATTATTAATAAGTCAATTATACATTATTATACATATCAAATATATAGGCCACAATAATTATTAAAAAATATACTACTATTCTTATTTTTATTAAAATTTATTTTATTGTCCCATTAATTGAATAATTATTGTTCCAACATTTTATAATCATTTAAAGAAAATATTTATTTAGAAAAAATTGTAAATAAATTAAGATAATGATAATAATAAATTTATCTATCAAAATAATATTTATTATTAAAAATTTCCTCTCAGCATCCTAATGATAATAATATTGTATTTATTAAAAAAAGTGTGACTTTATTTATTTTTCACTAAATAAAATATTTCCTAAGGTCATATTCACATCCAAATAGCAAAAATTCCCATATATATAAATAATGACAAAGTATTTATGAAATGGAATAAAAAATATATTTAAGAAATGTATTAAGATCATTTTATTTGTCATTTTCATATTATTTGTAACCCATATTTTTCTAATTTACCCTATATATAGTAATAAAAATTAATATGATTTATATTAATAATAAATTTAAAAAGGATATATTTTATAAAATTTAACACACTAAATAAATATTTGGAATAAATTTTTCATGATTAAAAACATATATTTTGATGAATGTAATTTAAAAATAAACTGTCAAATGATTTGAAATACTATTTTATACAAATAATCTCTTTCTAAATTAAAAAATCATTTCATATTAAATAAAAGAAAAAAATTAATTTAAAACCCATAATTGGAATATAATGAATGAAAATTCCATTATTAAATAATTAAAATAATAAAAAATATAATTTTACTCCCCAAATACATTAATGGGAAAAAAAATTTCAATAACAATTGGCATTTTTTCAGTGATTTAAAAATAAAACATTTCATGAAGATAAAACAAATTCACCTTAAGATAATTTTTATATATTGATTTTACAATTGAAAAGTATTTTATTAAATTAAATGTCTTATTTTTTTTGAATGTAAATATATTATTTTCTCACAATATTCAATAAAAACCCATTGGTGAATATAACATATCTTCAATGATTAAAATGGTTTTACTGAAAATTAAATATTTATTTCATAGATATTAATCTATTTATTTATGCTGATTAAATCATTTATATATTTTTAAAAATCTAGTAAATCATATTCATACCTACCAATGTATCGTCGAAGTTATATTTGACATATCTAAATAAAAATATTTCATGGTTTGTGTAAACATGATGTTGAGTTCTATAAATGTTATTGAACATCAGATACTTCATTTAAAATCCCATGATATATTAATTTTATTTCCCATGAACACTGGCATCAATCCTTGGTCAATAATACTCTAATCATTAGAATAGTCACTAAAAAATTCCATACAATCATTTCCCTCTATAATGTCTACCAAATCAAATCCAATGTTGTTTCATGCTCATAAAACATCCATAAATAATTCCCTTCCCCCCACATCACAAGATTCTATGAATTATTTTTTTGTATAATCATTCATGCATAACCATTATCATGTCTCCACCACACCATTCAAATATTTTCTTCTCATGTTTCAGAAGGTGTATTCTTCATCACAAACTATATATAATAAATATTATGTCCCACATAATATATTTCCAACATTCTAAGAAAATAGTTTTTATTTTACATCACCCCATGATTCTATTATCCAACATACAACACTTCAACTACCAAAAATACAATTTATAATGTTGTTCACTCTAAACCACAATAGTAGCTCACCTCCTAGAAGAACCTCGTTTTAAGACCATTGTTCCCTTATTCATTAAACATAATTTCACAATTTGTACACATACTTTTCACATGTCCATATTTTTTATATCCTCATTTTTTTAATTCGTTGGGATCATTTTCCTCCTTTAAAAAATAATTTTTACTCCATACCAATTAAGATTTTTTAATTTGAGTTTTTCTAATTTTTCATCACAATTTTAGTCAATTATTTCCTATCATATAGGACATAAATATAAATTAGATTATATAATAAAAAATAATTAATTAAGAAATAAATTACATGAGTAATTTTATTTCTATAAATATCATCATTATATTGATGTTATTATTTATCTCATGCCTTCGTGGGAAAATAATGTTGGTTAATTTTACTATGGATAATGTGATCACACTATAATGTAATGTATAACACCATGACAATTTTGAGATGATTTTAAATTTTAATGATCATAAATATGTTTAAAATGGTAATTAAATTGTATTTGTGATAGAAATTAGGGATCTAAAATTTCAATTAATCATACAATCATGTAATATATTATACGAAAAAAACAAATTTCATTATAAGATGATCATATCATAATTAGGGGTGTTGTGATCTATCAATGTAATTTTCTTATAATTTTTTATATTTTGATATTTTTTAAATTAAGTATTATGTGATTTTACCTATAAAATATTAAATATACATAAATGGATAGTTAGGGAACCCCATGAGTATTTAAAGTGGGAAAATTTTTATTGGATTTTTTGATAGATAGTTTTTTTGTGTGGAAATAAATACATAATAAATAAAAATTATATTTAATTTTTTTAGAGTATTAAAATATTAATAGTTGAATTAAGAACTAATTCTATGATGAACTATATTAAATAGAATGGTTTAATAGAGTATAATGAATCATAATTAAATCATCCTAGAAAATTTGGTGTTTGTTAATATAGAATAAATTCATTTCGACTCACTATCATTTCATCAATTCCACTATAACTTATAAATAACTATTGGTTATACCAACAAGCACATGGAGTTTGACAATCTTTTATGGAGGGCCTTCTCTAAACAAAATAATTATATATATTTAATCGTGATATCTATAATAACGTAACTCATCCTCATCTTATGATATTTGGATTAGCCCTTATTAGTGAACCAATAAAATATATTTTAATTTTTACTATATTTTCATGAATGGATGTTATATATAGCCTAAAATTTTGGATAGTTTTTATTCATGATAATATATTAAAAATATATATTGGGAAAAGAATTAAATTCTGACTCTAATTATCCCTGTATTTCATGTGATTCTGATACTTTGTGGTTTCATAAAATTAATAAAATACACGAAAAATATTTTTATGGAAATATCATTATATTATCTATGTAACAAAACATTAATTAAATTTTAACCTACAAACAAACATACAATTTTAGGAATAAGTGCATAAATTTAAAAATAATTTACCACCATGTTATAAATTTAAACTCTTAAAATGATATATCCAATCATGATTTGATTCCTCCCAAAAATCAAATGAGCTAACAACAAAATAGATATAACCACTTACATAAAAGTTCCACCTACACGAATACATTCAATTATTAATAAATAGTGAAACCATTGAAATTTATATATCATTCCATTTATAATATATAAATTCATAGGGTTGGTAATGTTGTAGTTGTGTACAAGAATATTTGGGTTATTCTTGTGATATTTCATCCCCCCAATGAATAAAATAACAATGAATCATTGGATTATTATTATAAAACATGACACTCATCGCTTAATGTTTTATAAATAAATATCATAGTAGATTATATTTTAATAATATAAAATATATTCAATAAATCATATCTAGACACACCATCATTTCAAAATTTCCTAAAATTACATGACACACATTGGATTTATTTTTTCTAAAAGGATACCATTGATTATTATTAATATTTTTATGTACATACTACTTTTTAGTGGATTGGAAACCCATAAATTTATATCTACCCTATAACCTTGTTAAATAACCATCAAATTAATTTTAATTACATTATCCACATCGATCCAAAAAAGGAAACCACACTTTTGATCCAAGTTCCACTCATGTCTAATCCCACAACCAATTCATTCATTAAATAAAAACAACTATGTAAATATCATGTAAACTAAATTAAAAAAATTATCAACATTTAAAAGTTAGAATTTCACTTTTTTATTTAAAATACATCTCAAAATCAACAAATCCCCCTAAAACCCACCAATTTTCCATTTTCCAAAAAGAGAGATACTTAAATATCCTTTACTAAAATTATTTAAATCTGATAGAATATTAATTTAACTTTTAGAATATAATTTAATTCCTAAAAATTACATTTTCATCTGATTTTCTATATAATATAATATATATGAATATACTTCCTTAAAATATGTGATAAAATGGAATGGTTCCACTAACCGCATGATCCAGGATCCATTAATTTTACATGAATATAAAAATAATTTTCCCAAAATAAATATAATTTTAACAACAATATATCATAAAAAATAAAATATTAGGATTATTTCATGAGATGAATAACATATAATAATTTTTAAGGAGATCTATAGTTCATAACAAAGATATAGAACACCAATAATCAATGAGCGGTGCACCAGAGATGAAATGCATCTAATATTTAACAAAAAAAATTATTAACTAGTGAACCAAAAATTTCATGTTAAACATTATTTATATACATTTTTCTATTATTACAGTTGTTATTGTGGGATGAGTCTTTTTTAGAGTTTTAATGTGTTCATGATGCAGATTTACTACATGGTATTTTTTACAATGTGATATGGGATGTTTATGTCATGAGGTTTGTTGTATAGATTACAATCACATGATAATTTGAAGTTGTTTTATTTTGTTTGGTTCTTAACTAAGAATTATTATTTTTTTGAGGTCACACATTTTAATAGTGTGTTTTTATATTGTAACGATTTAATTTTATTAAAAAAAATTGGATAGATAATGAACAAAAAATTTCCACTATCTTTTCATAGTGTCGAGTGTTTTCATAGGTTTTAATTCACTGAAAAGTGGAAAAATTTCTATTTGAATTTTATTATCATTCAATGGGGATTGTCTATAAATGATATTATGGGGATATATAATATTAATAAAAATAAAATTTACATTTGGCATGCTTGTTTTTATGATGTGATGTAGAATGCCTAGTGGAGGTCATGTCATACTAGCATGGTATATAAAATATTTTCCTTATAGACATAATGTTCCAACCCCTTGATAATCTATACTATTTATATGTGATATTGTTATGATGTTTATTGATAACTAGGATGTGTTCATATCCCCCAAAAATTATGAAATATATTAGTTTTATGCGGTGAGTTACAATTCCCCACAAGATTATGATATAATATGGTTATATAGGTAGAATTCCAATCCCACTTTTGATAATTTTCTTATATGTTAAATGTTTTAACTTATAATCCCCCCCCACACACACACACTAGAGGATTATGATATATGATATTATTTATGTGGTGAGTTATTCCCAAATGATTATGTAATATAAGGGTACACATGGTGGGTGAAAATCCCTCATATGATTTGAGAAATTAAACTATATTCTGTTCGATGGATTAACTAATCCGTGATTTTTTTAATTATAATTTATATTGGAAACTGGAATTGGACTAAGTACATAATTATAATAACATGTGTAACTATTAATCATAATATTTAATATTACTTTTTATTCATTTTATATTATTATTATATAATATCTCTATGAAATGTAATTAGACATAAAACATTTTGGGAAAGTGCTATTCACAAACCAATGAGTTTTATTCACAACATTATCTTGAATCACTTGTATGTGAAGAAACATCATGGTCATTTGATAGGAAAATTTTAGGGGCTCAATTCTGGATTGTTGATATGTGTAGTTGGGGTGGATCATAGAATATAGAATGGGAAAGGAAAATGGACTATTATTAATTATTTTTTTATTGATTTATATTATATTTATTATCATGGGATATATGAACAAACCATGATGTAACGGGGGTTTATATGACTGATTACATTCCACTATGGTGATATAGTTTCATTATACAGGATTATTAATGGTTATTTGATGTTGAGTATGATTAACATATGCTGAAAATTTAGATTATTCTGAATTACTATCAACCCCCATCCCCCGGATGAACAATTTTAATATTTGTGAGGGGGTAAATTATTTTATATGGTATATTTGAGATGGGGATACCTTGAAATATGGGTTTAACCCTCTAATAAATATCATTCTTCTCTATGGGGAGGTATCGAATATATATGAACAATGTGTTCTTTTTCAAATAGAGTTATAAATTATTATTTTTTATGAAATTTATTAATTACATTGTCCATATATAACTACATTTATTGGTTTTAATATATATTTAAAATATTAAAGTGTACTCCTGGTCAAAAGAGGTGCAATCTTAACATGTTGAGATAGCTTTGAGTAAAAATAAAGCGAATCTGTTACATAAAAAACAATCAAAGTCATTATTTTCAACAATCTGGTATGCTCTATAATATTGATGATATTAGAGACTATAATATTATTAGACACTGAAAAGTTTGAGAATATTATTTATTTTTGTTAGTTTAAGAATGTATTTTTATATATGGTCACAATGGAATTTATAATTATTAATATAGGGTTAAACTAGACATTTCCAGATTAGAACCATCAATAACTGCATAGAAAAAGAAGGTGATAATGGTTATATAGTATGATTAATTTAATGATTTAATTATTATTATTAGATTGAGTTTATGGAATGTAGAATTCATAACCCTGCATTAGGTGGGTAAGGAGTGGAAACTATAATGTATTGCATCAAAATTATGTTTTTGTATAGGGTTTTTATGGTGGAGGGACTTGTAGTCCCATACTATTCATGGTAGTTGGGGATTCATTAGTCAAACTAGCTAACACTTGATAATTATTTCAATATAGTGGTGTATGTGTTGGTTTTATGGTGAAAAATTACATTAGATGGTAGGTTCATGGAATATAAAATACACATTTTCTTGAAATATATTCATTCAAAACAAGACATAGACCTTTTTCAATGTAGGGGTTGAGTAACTAACATATATATAATTTGGTGGGGAACATGACTTCCATATGGGGACTGCCATTATTTACTCACCTATGTGGATTTCTTTGTATCATTTTGTTTGTAAAATAGAGTATTGAGTGGTGTGTGATAATCTTGATTGCATAGATGTGTCTTGATGCCTTAAAGGGCCCAACTTGAGTGAATGTTACATCGTTGACTATCACAAACTCACTCATAAGTGATAATCTGATATAGATGATTGATTCATTCTATATAATGATGAGAAACAACTTACAAGTTTAGGATGCATCATTAGATACCTATTTTTTCTAAATGTATAATATTTTCTTTATGTCTTGTAATTTATCCTAAGAGTATTCCAAGGGAGATGATGATGGAATCACATGCCTCAATATAAGTTATTTACCACTTTTTAACCATGTTTCACCATGAAATTTATACATAGGGATGGTCTCCCTAAATGGATAGTGTAGAAATGGGGGGATTAAACTTTTTGTGCCACTTGTATGGAGGTGAAATATTATTATTATATTCCCCTTTTCTTGATCATTCCTTAAATTTTATTAAGGGGATGTAGGAGAACAACATATTTATTGAAGAGTAAACAAAAAATAATAATACCAAGGATTTGATATAGATGTTACCATTTTATTCTTTATATGGTATGTCATGTGGATTACAACTTATTTAGAACATTTCCAAATAATAAGGGATAATTCAATTTATTCTCTGGTAATATAAGTTATTGTAGATATCTCAGATTATGGAGTCACTTTATATAGACATTCATTCATATCCATTAGTTTTTTCAAAATATTAATATATAATCTAGTTTATGCCATTAGGGTTTGGATGACCTCATTTTTTTGGGAAAAGTAAATTGGAACCCAATTTCACATTGGCATTTCAGATCTTAAAGAAGATCAATATGGTGGCATGTAAATTAGAAATACATCGATGTTTATGTGTAATGAAATACTTTTTTCTTATTTTTTCAATTCAATGATATCATCTCTACTATACCAATGTGATAAGTAAAGATAATTATTATATCTAAGATGATCCATAATCCAAAAACACTATTATTCAGATATTAAAATTAAATTAAGAGAATCTATATGGTATGAAGTCCCATATTTTATAGGTGATGTTGTATCATATGCATATCTCGGTGGAAATGATTGAGATATTGTCTAAAATAGGTGAGAAGTGGCATATGTATTTACCAATATGACCCATTGATATTTGTGGACATAATTCCTGGATGAGTAACCTTATTGCAGGGTATTTTGGACCTAATAGACATTATTAAAAAATTTAATTTTTCATTCCCTAATGCAATTGTATTGCACTTTTTTTAATGTCTTCAGAAGTTCATGGGAGAATATAATTATTTAACAGGATTTAGTCGGGTTTCCCATGAGATATTTTAATATTTTGATTATCCTGGATTTACGGGTTAAGGATACACCATGATGAAGTATGAGTAGTCAAAAATCATTTTGAGACATGGTAAGATCTTAGTGTGATATGTTCGAACATGATATTAAATATTCATTGCAATAGAAGATATCACAAAAAGTTGTATGTTGTTGTAATGTGCTAAATATTTTTGATGACTAAATTTTTGAAGCTTGATGAGGACCATATCATATAACATAGATTTGGGGTGTGGTGAGTAGAAATAGTTTAATGATATTATTTAATGTTAGATTGATTTTATAATAAGTTTATAAGATCCATCAATGGTGGTAGGGGAGACATGATAATAGGGTTGTGTATGACTAAATCCAAACATAATGTGATTATTTTTTATTCATATATTTTAATATAAATTTTATAATTACATATTATTGGTTCATTGAAAAAAACATGGGTTATGTGGTGATGTCCAGATGAGGAGACACATTTCACTATAAAGGATGATTCCATGTTTCTTTGGATGGTTGCATGTATATTAGATCATCATAGAAGATGAATACCACACAATGACCGGAAGGTATTAATAATTGGGGTGGGGAATTAAGTATATTTTTCATTATAACATGTATTTTCATGCGGTAATTCATTAGCTAAATACTATTTTATATAATCCTATTAATTCTTTTTAATATTATGGTTTGTTAATCAGGGTTCTTTATACTTTATAATTTCACACATCTCCCTCTCTTCTATCCCCAGTTTTCTATTTTCATGGTGGGTTTTGTCCCATTATTTACCATATATGATGGTTGAGTATCTCCTGGGGAAACTATATGCATTCAATTATTCATCAATGACATTTCTTATTTCTCGTATTATTTTATATGAGTTTACTAGTTATGCACATTTATCACAATATTAATTTATTTTCATGTATTAAAAAATTATTAATTATTTGGTAAAAAATCAATGTATGTTGTTCAATGGAAATCATCACACAATTATATATTAGGTTTCTCTTATAATTTCTAGTAATGAATAAAATTTTTAAATAATCATATGACATGTGGCATTGAAGGATTATTTCACATGAACAAAAACATTATAGAAGGGATTATAAAAAATTATTTTATGTCGTTATAGCCTTTTTCGGGAAATAGTTAGTCAACTAATAATTGAATAAAATAAATTATTATCCACTAAGTTAGGGTTCCTTGAACTGACTATGCCATATTCATTCTAGTCCACAATAAATAATAACTATGTCTGGTCACTACATGACCTTAGGCATCGTTCCTCGTGTAGGAATGGATACTAAATAGTGACATCGGACTATTTGGAGGTAGTTTGGAGGCTATAATATATTAGGATAATAATAATAATGGATTTTATAACTTACGAGCAGTGATTAATGAAACAAAACTGATGAAATTTTAAACAAATTAAATGATGGTCTAAAATACACATGATATCGACCAAGAAAAATAAACTTGTCATTTCAAATATACTATGTACGTAGGAATATCAACAGTCTAATAATAAATGTATTTAAATATAATAAGACATAATATTCAAATCAGGATGGAGGCACGCTTGGGGGTATCCTATGTGACCCAATTGACAAGAGCATTCATTTTAATTTACACTAAGATACAAATCAGGAATTCATACATAAAGTCACATATTATGTGTGAGTTTGAATATTGTAGTATACCCCCAAGTGTGCCTCTATCCTATATTTTCACATATATATGTGTGTGAAAAATCATAAATATATGGTACTCAACACGTATCAAATACCCTTATCTAACCATGCACTAGCAACCCCAAGTGATACATTTCTTTCCACATCCAAGGATGGTTTGATAGAATACATCCTTGTGATAACATACTCTATGATACCATATACATCAATCTCTTACTTTATGACATATTTTCACACTCCAACCATCCCGACACACAACATGGAACAAAGTACCATTATTCCCACATAACTAATTGGGGTCAACTCCTCCCCAAACATGCATGACCAGAATACATACCAGAAGACCCATGGGCATCCACATACATAAAAAACATTGGTTAGACAACCTAGTATAGCATGGAATATTAATATCCATCCATCTATGTCCTGACCCAATGAACTAAACATAGCTTCATCTCATACCCCCAATTTGACGCCCTAACAAAACACCAACCGGTCCTTCTATAGCAACACCACAAATGTAAAGACATTAAACACCACCACCTATACCATTCAATATATGAATTTATATACTTAAAATTTTTAGTTAACACTAAAATAATAGGTGTAATACTATATTAAAATTAACACATCTACACCATCATCAAACCATTGTGAGTGGAGTCTCCAAAAATTATGGTCCACACTATCATCAATCGTCTATTGAAAAAATTAACACCACATTTCCCTACCATGATATTATTCAACACCGTAATCCTCATAATGTGAGGTCAGGTCACCTCAAATCAATTAATTAACATCACCTATAGTCCCTTAGGCCATTCCCAACAGCTTCCCCTAGAACCAACCTGACCTTGGAATCCAAAAACAATTCCCACACCTGGCATTATCTTTCCATTTTATCCATATTGTAAGAAATCAGACCACACATGTGACACCAAGAATGAAATTTTTCTTTTACAACTAGAAATACCATTATTGATATCCTAAAAATATAATATAATTGTCATTTTATATACATAGTCTACCCTACAACACCCCTATAATGTCCATTTAACATGAATAACATAAAAAATAATATAAATCTATAATAAATGGAGGAACTATTTATGATATTTTCAAATTATACTACTCATATAATAGTATAATCTAATTCAATCATAGATGATTTAATTGAAAAATAACATAAAACACAAAATTTAGTTTATAATGGAAATAAAAATAAAAAACTAATAATTATGTTAATCAAACAGATAATATAAACTTATTTTCAGTTTTTCAATCCCAGAATGCCACCAATGAAAATAGACTACAAGATCTAATGTTGAATTTGTGATATTACTAACATAAAAGAAAACAACATGAGGGTGGGAAAAAGGACACCAAACAATATCCAGATGAATGAAATCCCTGATTAATCTTTTTACTTTACATTAATAGTAAATTAATTAATAAATGATAATTTTATAAACAACATGACATGTCTCATAGAGTGAAATCCAGGTTATCATTATAACATATTCAATGTTGTGGTAATCCAATTTATTGGGCACAAGCAAAATATGAAACAATTTTTTATGTTGTAAATAGATTCAATTTATAGCTAAATCACCTAAATATCTACCAAATTTTCCAAAAACCATTACCATAAATTCATTACATCATAATAAATTAAATCCTGATATTTTTATGGGATTAGTAAATATTTAAAAAATTTATACCTTATATCAATTATAGTTTGGAATCATGCCATTATATAGTATCTCAATATGAACTATTTAAACCATATTCAAACCCAACCTATCATCTTTTCAAAGGGAAATTATCTCTTGCTTCCCCAAACACTGAGATGACACCAAATGCATCTGTCTCATTCCCAATATCCAACACCACCATGGATTCACAACAGAACAAACCTATTACTTCATATGTTACTCCCCATTAATAGAATTATCCAAATGTGTAATTTATGACCAATATATCCATATCAGAATCATATCATTCCATCAACTGTATATGAAAACCATCATTCCAAGCATTATAAGACTTTATGTCCCATATCCTATTATATTATTATTTCATAACCACATGTTAAATGATTCCTATAAACTCTGTTGTTATTATTGATGCTCAAATATTTCTTACTTTACTCTGAATGCAAACTCAAATCTTACATATCTCCAAATACCATAAGATATCATATATTTTACATAATTCAACAAAAAAAGGACTCAATCCTATTTCTGACATCACATAAAAATATTTCTTGATTCCCATATAAATCTTGTGTCACACCCATGCCAAAAAAGTTATTTTCATTGTATAATTTCACATACCATAGGAAACCTTAATTCACCAGCATCCAACATAAATACCAAAACTATAGTCACATTCTCACAATGTACCTAATACTATCTTCATCTCTTAATAATAATCTAAATAATTTATCTCAACCAAAAGTATTTAGTTTAATTTGCCACTGCCTAATTATTTTACCCCCCATATATTCATACTTCACATTATGTAGTTATACCATTTTTCTATCACTCCCACATCCACAATATATGGACGGATATGAATCCCAACAAAAATATCAAATTCAAGATAGTTGTCTTATTTTAGAACCTAAATTTTAACCTAACCCATAACCCCATTGTCATTGTTTGATATTCTGAGGAAACCCAATAAAATTCAAATATGTCCACACACCTTGAACCCCTTTGATTGTTTATTACATTGATCCCGAACTTATCCCATATTCCCATGTAGAAAAGACTCATTGATAAACCACTATATAAGGGCATCCATGAGTCTCTACATTAACAATCTTGTTGGGTTTTGTTGTTAACCAACTTCAAAATTCACATACCCACATTTTATATGTCACTTATACAAGTCATTGTTATAGTATTGTCTCATGTATTAGTTTTTTCTCACATATTAGTAAATAATTCATTAACAACAGTAATGGGGTCGATCTGAAAATGATTGGGTCTATACTAATAGAATGTAATTATCTATCCATGAATAGCCACACTATGGTACAATAATCTATGAGAATATAAATAATTATGTGATCCTTACACCATATTACATGACTGGGATTTATCCATACTAATAATAAATAAAACTATGGGAAAGATCTTCCCATGATGATTCATGTATGTTGTTCATGAATAGTAATATAAATTATTATCTTCCAAATTAACAACTCATGCCTTAAAAATTATACATATAAATGACCCATGTGGTTCACTAGTGATCTATGAATATATGGGGACAATATCACCCTAAACCATGAGGGATTAAAAATATAATAAAAAATATATTAAAAATAATATCTTTAGTAATCTATTGAATTTGGTCTACCCTCTCTCGAGAACAATGGTGTATTTTTGGACCAGAACTCTCTTTTCAAAGATTAATTTTTAGAGAAACTCTTTTATAACATCAGTCATGTATATAAAAATTCACATCATTATCTTCTTGTTATTATTTTTTATCCATGACCTAAATTCCTCTATTAGATATGGATAAAAAAATTCTACCTACTATTAGCTCCCATTCTACCTTGATTTCTTCACCTACTGCTCATGCTCACATTTTCACATAGGGGCCTCATCCTGTGTATGACATACTGAACCCACAACTATAACCTCCAAAAACTCTTAATGATGTTTCCATTATAGAATCTTAATAATAACTATGTTTAATGATCATAAAAAAATATAATACACCATAAAAATATATTCAGAAAGATGTTATAAGGTGTACATCTCAAGAACCATTAAAAATTTATATTATAGCCATGTTACATATCATCCAGCCTAATGGTCCCTTACATACTCATATTAGTGTCAATAAAAACATATATCACATAATAATTGGATCTATAGAATACTAACATGATGAATAATGTACTTTAGTTGTATGATTATAATGAAACCATGAAACTATTCAATAAAACTATTTAATACTTATTCTACACATCAAGTATAAGACAAGATTTTTTATTTCCAAACCAACTACCTCTTCCAATGTAATCTATTCATAATTAACGTATTTCTATATAGTAAAATAATATATAGACTTTTTTGGAATGTTTTTATTTCTTTATCAATACATTTTTAAGAATTTCAAAGAACAAATCACAAATCACAAACACACCAATATATAATGTGAGAAAAAAAATTAAACAATAAGATGAATATGTATTCGCAATTGTTTCTTGTAACAAATTTCCCTAAAAAATTCAATAAAAAATATAATTCTACCTAATGAAATAATATTAATTTTTATAATAGATAAACCTGAATAACAACCCTATTTAGTGTTAATGTGGACATCATTTCATAATGTTTTTCCTCATAAAATTTTAAAGAATCAAACCAATTCTTAAACACAATACTAGAACTCATATGTTCTATAATGAAAATAATAAACATATTTTTTTAGATTTTAATTAAATCCACATTGACAAAATGTAACACATTTTACACATCATAATCATCCTCTTATGATACCCTTGTATAATACAAATCATTATCATTATACTTTCTTTCACCAACAACATTGATAACCCTCTGTTATTTCACTGGCCATGTAAATAGAATTTAAATTGTGATGATCTTGTAAGAGATAATAAACACCCATCCCCTTATGCCAGATGATTATGACTAGTTTTTATGGTCTATTGGGAGATAAGGTATATATTTTTCCCAACTATGATAATAATATTAATTATAAAACAATCAAATTAATTAATCATAATGAGTGTATAAAATTTTAAATAATGGTACTCTTGAGCCAAAATACATGTATAAATAAAAGGACTATATCTACACAACATTCTAGTCAATCAATGATATATTTTTCTCTTGTGGGTCGATCGCAATTTCACATGAACAAAATAACCCAAACGATCACCATCCCGACACTAAGGAACCACAAGGATTGTCTTCCAAAAACCATTCCAACATGGTAATCCACGTTATATATCCCCACGTCTACTCATCTCCTATTATTAATCGATTTTAAATTTAAAATAATAAAAATAGTAAATCTATCATGAATCATGAAGGGCCTTGCATGGAGTAAAAATAAATAAAGTAGGTCACCATCAATGGTTTCCCAAACATACAATTATATATATACTAGTATATGTTAAAACATAAATAAGAATCACAAAACATTGATCATATATCCTACTCAATAAATTATCTATAATACATAAGTGAGACTTTACCTTCCACTTCCAATACTACTATGAAATGTTCCATTCAAGGTCTATCAAAAAAGAATATACATCAATCTTCATCAGTTTCTATGCCCCACTAGTTCACACCCCAAACATCAACCCATAATATATGGAAATTCATTCCATTATTCTAACACACCACCATTGATTCAACAAAAAACTCAAATTGAGGGTGTACCCCAAGACATATCACATGTCCCAATGACATACCAACACTTGAACATTATCTTCTCAATATTCTGATATCCAATGGAAGATATATATAAATCTATCCATATTAAATCTTATTGTCCCTAACAAATTAAAAATATCTCTCCCCCAAAACATTTTCCCTCACACCACTATCCATGGATTTCTAAATTTAGTTTCTCATTGATTATGATGGTATAAAAAATCCCCTATAATGATTTATAAATACTGACCTTCACCTATAATTGGATGTCAATCTCACCACTCTATGTTATATATTGTGTGAAAAATATAAAATCAGCTCCATCGGTTAACCATGGTGTTTGAAATCACAAAATATTTTATACCACATAGCTAGAGAACCTCTATTTCTACAACAAAACAATGTCATAAAAACATAGAAATGAACAAAACATACAAAAAAATATGGAAGAACCACTTAAACTCAATTTTTTCTAAAAAACAAAAATAACCCATTATTCTATGACCTTCATGTTCCTAGGTATCCTAGTAACCCATAAAATCCTAAATCAATTCCAATATATACTTTCATCATTAAGAACCATCAATAGTGTCAAAAATATCACACTAAATTCCCTTTTAAACATGATATTACCATTTCACACCTCATAATACCATTTTAGATCTCTAAATAACCACAAATACTCAATGAGAAATATAAATCATATCACGGGGACCACAGATATCACTCCCATTTAATACATATCATGTAAAAAACATATAAATATTGGAGAAAGATGGGTGCCACATGAAATTTTTCAAATAAATTTATACTCGTCTAATATTGTCATCTAATTCATGGTCATGTGTATTTAATTGAAAAGAAAGATAAAAAAATTTAAAATAGTTGATATTTGTGATCATAGATGATAAATAGATTTGTGGCAGAATAAACTGATTAATATTTCTTTCATTATACCATTCCTTCTATAGTCTGTCAAATATGATGAAATAAAATATAGTATAACAAGGAAAATGTGTGAATCCTCACAAGGATGAAAACACATGGTGGTAAAAATTATGGATTCTACACATTGATCAGTTGAATAGCCTCCCAATTTCAACATTTAATTGAATTATTAAAACATGTTTTTTAATTAATTATTTAGTAATAAATCACAAGAATGATTGAATGTTTGAGATATAGGTGCACAAAATGAATTTAAAATATCATGGATTATTTCCAAATTCTTTAAATATTAACACTATTGAATCATGTGATATATTGTGAATAGAAATAGTCAACATCCTTGTTAGCTTAGAACCAACTCTATCATCTTAATGCTTATCCCATCCAATGAAAAGTGATGAATCATATGAAACCAGATTAAATATAAATAATTTTATCTAAATTTTAATAGGCCCACATGATAGATGAACTCCGGGTTTTCTAATTATTGAATATGAACAATTAACGACATACTACATAGTCGATGTAATGGGATCATGGATTTCTAATATGAACACTGACTCTATAGTGTGATCTTTTGGATGGGAATGTTTTGTAAATATGGGATAGTATAGTGGTATACCTTGGTATCTTATGTGGGACAATAGTAGAGTGTATGAACAATTTTTTCAGATATATCTATGTGTTTTGGTTAGTTGAGTTCCAACCCCATAAAAAATTTCAATTTTATTACTGATTATTATTTTGAAATATATAGTGATATATTGGATAGTTTCTTATGCACCAATTATTGTAAAATATGATTTATAAATGGTGTGGGTACTAATTCATTGATCTATATAATATATGAATCTGTTAAATGGTTTGAATTATTCAAGAAAATGATGATGTTATATGATATTATTGTGGGTGGGAATTATTCCACCTACTGAATTTTAATATTACTGTAATTGAGGAGGGAACCAATACACCTGATGATTATATTGCAGGATGTAATTTATGAGGGGAACCAATTCCCCTGATGAACTATAGTATTTGATGTTGTTGTGGATTTTATCTTCTCATAACTATAGTTTTTAATTATGTATCATTTATAATGGATTAAAACATTATTAAAAGATTGTATGAACAATATTTTCTTCAACATAGAACCTATAGATCCCTGGTAACATATTTTATTACATATCCATTTTTATATAATAACAATATGTTGAATATTTAAACGGTATATTTATAGGTAAGACATTGGTGGTTGAAATATATGTTATATTAATTCCTAACTAAGGAACCCGGGTATATATAAATATATCATAGATATAAGAGCATATAATGAAAAAAAACAATTCATTATGATAGATAAGGTTAATTGGGTAAAATCGGGGGATATGCGACCAGAAAAGAATCATAATATTATTGTAAAATATCACTAATTTTGATAATTATTTACATTTTTTCTTGATCTTAGTTTTAATTATTATGGAATTTGGGATCATCATATGACATCCTAGAACCTGCACACCCAGATTTGTTGTTGAAATCATAGTCATTATATTTTTGGATTTGATACTGATTAGGGTTACCAAATATTTTACATCCAAACCATACAACGTTAAAAGGAAAAATTAGATTACATATATCCCAAATGTCCTTTTACATTTAATGTTTTAGATAATTAGTAAAAACCCCTACATAAAAAAATAACACGTCATTAAATGTGAATTTATCCCACATAACCCATTATTCATATTAACATTAATAAAGTATTTTCACCCATATCAAATTTCATAGAGTAATAATTCATTAGCCCACTATGTATATAACATAGGGAGACTAAAACATAAGAGGTGGGCACAAATGTTCAATAATGGATGATTTTTATATTAAATTGTAATGTAATTTTTGAGAATGAGAATAAAATAAGGGTATTATGATATAACTAATGTGCATGATTATATCAAACTAATATTCATACCCATCAATTATTTTATTGTTAAACATAAAAATATTCTCTAGGTCACTATCAATGGAGAAAATCATAAGAATAGAAAATCATGTTCCATGTGATATCAATCATTATCAAATGAATCACCATAAATGCATATAAAAAATTTATATATTTTATACATATCATAAATCATCATTTCTTAAAAATCTTATAGAAACATTTTAATTTTAATAACCATATGACATAAACCTGATTCAATTCCTCAGAGAACATAATCATTAGCTAATGAATTTCGGTGTTATCTGGGAGTACTGGTCATATAAACTATAATACGATCAATGACACTATATGGGCACACCCATTTTATATAATTACTTGGAAAATAAATAATCAATAAATTACAAATAGAATTCATTTCAACATAACTAATAAAAAACCCATTATCCATTTTGTAACACGATTATATGATGGATGGAAAAAAAGTACCATAAAAATCACATTAAAACATGTATAACCTACATAATGAAATAGGTTCCAAAACAATTTATTTGAATCATTATTAAACTAGGAAAAACACCATAATAAACTCTTTGAATTTTGGTTATATCATGGAAAAGAAAAGAGTTATATCTTATAGAGACAACATAATCCATCTAAAGAAATATTGAGGATTATATCACTAAAACATATCCTCATTAGAGTATATGTAACCATAATATTTGTTTCAAATTTATTAATATAAATACCTATTTAGATTTTATTAAATATATTTTTATTAAAATGGACTTTACATTTTGAAAATTACTTTTTAAAATATAAAACCTTTTGAGAAAAATTATTTTCATTGAAAATGAATTCAAAAAAATATAAAGTACATTTCAAAATATAAATTAAAACATTTCTTAACTAAAATTTTCTTTTTCCATGAAAAAACATTTAAGAATAATTGATAAATTTATAGAAATCATGGTTTTAAAAAATCATAGTTCTGACCAAAAATAGAAATTATGTATAATTTTGTTAGAAACATTTTCTCAGAAATTTATAAAACCAATGAGAGTACATATAGTAATTTTAAATTTAAATACCATTAATAAATAGTGTTTAAGATATTTCAGGTTTTTTTAGATATGGATCATATGATCTCATCATTAGAAGCATAATTGTAATCAATCCTAATAAACAATGGGATTGTGAAAAATGACACGTACAACTTTGTTAACCTTGATTTGTTAGCCCCATAAAAGGATTAATTTAAATTTAAAATAAAATAACATGAAAATAAATAAATTATTCATATTAAATTTAAAAATTGATGTATATAAACCTCATCAAATAATATAGTTTTATTAAATGATATAATTATTAAATAAAGAAGATTGGGACAAAAATCCACTACTCTTTTGGTAACATTGAAACTGTAAATTCAATGAAAGAGAGATCCAAAGATGGATTTCTAAATACACATAAATTTTAAAATTAAAATACAAAAATATATTCATGTCAAGAATATAAATTAAAAACTCAAAAAAAAGTGGTTAATATGGAATGTATCTCACCAAAAATAAAAGTGATATGGGATGAACTTTTACCTTGAGTCTAATTTGACACACTTGTTATTTGCCATGCTGAATAATAAACTTTTTTCAATTGATTAAATGAATGAGAATTTTTTTTAATTTTTATTATTATTTTCATTTTCATATATTACAATTTTATAAAAAATTAATTACTCAATTATTTTTACAGTGAATGTTTTGATCGTATTTGAATTATGTGTCAAAAATGACTTTGGTAGGTCGACTATGGTCAAACAGTTCATTTTTAAAAATATATATAGTAATAATAATGTCTTAATTATAATATTTATATATAAAGTATACTTTAAAAACAAATTATGAAATATTTTTATAAATTATTAACAATTTTTATGATCATGGAAATTGTAGGTCATAAATTTGAAAGACTAACATTTCCATGTTTCCAATTATCATTATTGATATAATTTAAGTAACTATTGAAATTCATGAATTTTAATTGGATAGTAAATAAAATAAAATTTAATTATATATAATTATATATATAATTCGTTTTGTGTGGTGAAAAAATAATAATCACGTCGCTTTGAGGAGGTGGTAGTCCACACATCCACGAACAACATTATCACTTTTTCAGTTTGAGAAATCGAAAGAAGAAAATAATATATTATATTCACCGAACTAGAATTAGGTAAAAAAATATTACAATTATGACTTGTAAATCATATATATTTATTATAGTATCCCTTATTACCTTCTATGTAACATGTCAGTAAAAAATGATCCACGTCACTTCATGAGGCATTAGTCCACCGTATAAATGAGTGACATTGTCGCATCCCATATAGTATAGAATTTGAAAAGTGTGGATATGATATAATTAATAAGGAGGTATTATTATCTTATAAATATAATTCATATAAAATATAAACATTATATTCAATATAATCTACATCCATGAGAGGTGGTAGTGGAAAATGAACAACATCGTTTCGTGAGGTGGTTGCCCATTGTACACCTGAATATTGATTTCATAAATAATTTGACGGAAGTGTGTTTGTTTTTATGTATAAACCATAACATGGAAAAACATTTTATATTTATTACATTTTTTTATTATATAATCATTGTATAATTACTATTAAGGGGCATTTATAAGGAAATAAAATAAAGATACTTGTTGAAGAAAGTCTCCTCTTCTTCGAGAATCTTACTTTAGATTATACTAAACCCATTCTTGGATGGATTAATGAAAATAATAAGGCTTATATGATGAGTTTAGGGACATGGGATAGTGTTATGGTCAGATTTTATATCATCTAAATGGATTTATATTCTTGGGTATTTGGGGAATGTAAATAACTATTTATAATTGAGGACTCTAGACATCTTGTAAATACTCAAAATTATTCACTCTTGGAAGGTATCCCAAAACTCACGAACTTAAAAAATTTAAATATAATGGATTCAGGGAAATTTTTTATCAATACACACACACACCATAAAAAATAAAGTCAATTTTATCATTTTTTTTCTTATTCATTATGTTTACTCAATTTTACCCATGTTTTTACGACGAAAACAAGTTTTCTAACAAACTTTATTCACCAATTGTGACTAACTAATGTTTTAACTATTATAAAATATATGTAAACATTTTATAAAAGATTTTTATAATTTATATAAAAACTATTAAATTTTCTTGGAAATTAATTTTAACAGAAACCTATGTAACATGCCAAAATAATTCTTTATCCCTAACATCACTAAAAAAGTTTTTAATTATTTAAGGTCAAAATATTTATCATAAAAGCTAAATTAGACCATTAATATAATATATTTGATATTAATTAACATTTAAAATTATCTTCTAAGTATAATGGATTTTTAGTAATTTTATATCCTTTAATAAAATATCATTTATCATAAAATAACAGTACAACCAGTTTTGACATTATTTATATACATAACATTATAAAACGTCAGTAAAATGATCAAATTTGAATATATTTATTTAAAACCTATTTATAAAGAAATATAATTATAAAAAATTATTGGATGAAAACAATTTTTTCAATTTACCTCACTTTAAATATTTTTTGTATCATTTTTTTATCATTTTCCAAACTATTATATTGTTGTTATTTCATAACAACTTTATGTAACTAATTCATATGTAAAAATTAATCATTAATAAATACGTTAACAATAATTAATTTTTATCTAAAAATAATATTTATAATTGGACATATGATGTTTATACATATCCAATTGATTTATAAATATTAATGGCCAAAAAGGTTCCTATTTTGTCTTTTTCATGACATTACTTATTATATAGGTCACATTTAGGAAATAATATTCCAACTAACTAATAATAATATATTTTATGGTGATTATGGTCTAAATATGTATATAAAATGAGTTTTTTATGTTTTTATCGTTATTACACTATCTGTTATAACTATAAACATTAAGTAACCTCATTTTTTCCTAAATCATTAATATTTATTTGTAGATTTTTTAGTTATAGTTATCCTAAAAAATATATTTTGGAAATTTTATATAATATAAATTATTCTGATTATACTTATTGAATTATATTTTTAAAATTCAACTCATATAAGTGGAGGAATTTAATTTTGAAATAATCCCACAAAATAGATGAGAAACAATGTCTTTAAAAGTAAAAAATGTTCTAAAGTATATCAGGTATCTATATCAAAATTCAATATGAAAAATAAAACAATTAACTAAATTTGATTAATAAATTTACAATCAAACTATTGTGACATGAAACCGAATTCAATATATAATTTAAAATTATGAGTTATTTAGATGTAAAATAATTTTTCAATTGAAATTTGGTATTTTCATTATTCATAGATAAATTAAACTTCATAGAAAATTACCAAAATTGAAACCTAAACTAATTTTAATAGTTCACAATAAATTATTTATTTTATTTTTTCTAAAGAAATTAAATAAATTTATAAAAAAACTTATTTTTATATAATTGAAATATAAAAATGATACAAAGGGTAATAATAATAATTTAAAATCATTGACTAGAGTGATTAATCAATCATTAGATTTCTAAATTATCAAAAATTATTTTCAGTATAAAATAGCTTATGTTTATACAAGGTTACTCAAGGTAATCATTTATTCAAATCATTCATGATGGATTATAAAGAGTTAGTTAAATTAAAAAACATATCCCCCAAAAGTGTCAAACCTATTATGCATCTAGGCCCATAGTTGTGCACTAGGTTATGATTGAGTCATTTCTTAGTAGTTCCTTTCAAGAGTTTTAAAACTGGGTTTCCATAATGAAAGGTAATCTTCTAACATTATTTTCACACTATGATGTAATTTCAGAAAAAACACTCTCACTATTACACACCAAAATTATAGGATTGTTTTCTCTACATAGACGTATAAATATTGTTCAGAATAATTTTTTTAGTCCTTTGTACCAATGGATAAAAGAAATTTTTTAAAAAATTGAATACATTGGGAAGTTCAACATTGGTGCACAGATTTCCTTAATCATGCACCCCAGCCCAAAAAACCAGAAAACCCCTCTTAGATAAGAATTTCATGGTGGGAACATGGATTTCAGAATGTGCACCCAAAAAGAGTAAATCACGCACTACCTAAGAAGTGGAACACAACTATGGATCATGGATAGGATAAATCATGCACCCTGAGAAGCCAACCATGCATAAAAGATTATAATCCCAAAAATTTGATTAAAAAAATTATTCAACCCCATCCTTATACCACTAAACACCATGTCTCAAACAAGAATTTATTTCTATCAATTCCAGAGTGTCCTCTAGGAGAATATAATCCATTAAGTGCTTCACTCTTCATGATTCGACACCTGGAATGAATATCTTATCCAATCTCAGAAAATGAATCCTATTATTCATAGTTTCAAATTCATCTCCCTTTATTCTCACATACTAGAAACGGTTGTTCTTATGATTTTAATTTGATTTTGATCTATTAATATAGATATATATCTAGAATTAATGGATTATTATTTTTCATTATTGATTTAGAGTTATATATTTGGATCTCATTTTATGTCATTGAGCCTTCTAATTTCTAGGTATTTCCATTGGGAGATCATTCATCAATGATTTTAGGAAGGTGGTTTATAATTCCATTACCAATTATTGATTCAATTATGAGTATGTAATTGTATTTCTTCTCTTAGATTCTTATAAATTGGGTTTTGATCAAGTAATTATTTGGGTGAATTAATTAATTGAAAAAAATGTGAAATTGTGGATATTGGAATGGTTGATAATAAAATAATTAATTGTTGAATTAATTATGAAGGAATTAATATTGTTTATTTGAATAAAAAATTGTTAAATTAATTATAGGACAATGAAATTTTTGAGTTGAATAATTATATTGTGTAAATAATTATAGTATAATGATATTATTAAATTAAATAATTAAATGGTAAATTAAATTTGGTATATTGATATTGTTGAATTGATTAATTTATTGTGGAATTAATTATAGAATAATGAGATTGTGAATTTAATAATTAATTGATGGATGAACAATAGGATTATGGGGATAGAATATTTTGATTATATAATTTGAAAGCTAATTAAGGTACTTGATTAGATTACCTATTTTTGGAATTAATAATGAACTTCAGAATATTAATTAATTACTTAGTTAATTAATTTAATTTACATGATTAATTAATTGTGGAGTTAATTAATGGAAGTGAGATTATTGCTTAAATATTGAGTTAATTAACTTAGATACTGTGATTACTTAATTGTTGAGGTAATTAATGTGATTGGAAAGATTAATTGATTAATTGATTGATTGATATTGAAATTATGAATCGTAATAATGGAATTATTATGAGAATTTAAATCTATAATGGAAATAATAGAATTATCATATGTTGCATGAAATCTAGAATGGTATCTATGAAATATTGTGGTATTCTAGGATATAACATCCCTTAGTGATTGTTTATACGTGCATGGGCCAATGTTGGTATTGAGGTTTTGGGTTTCCTTTGAAACCAGAGTTTTTATGTGGTTTAATAAATAATAATATATTTTGTGATAATTATATAGTTAGGCATTGTGTTATTTCATTATAAAAATTACTTTGATTTTTCTTGACCAGATAATTTCGTTTACATCGTTGGTGGTTTTCATGTGAGTGTGTAACACCCTGAGATTTTATAAGATATATTACTTTTAATTTATTTCATTTCTTCTATTGTAATCTACACCAAGATTATCTTACGCTATATGCAACATCGTATTAGCTTGTAGTATACACAACACTATTCATGGATTGTGTTACACACAATATCAAGTTCGTTTGATAGTATTTATTCTATGAAAAATTTAGTGTATATATATATATATTCAATGTATAAATGAAATATGTTTGGATTCTATTATATGCAACAACAAAGGATTCTTGCACTACATGCATCCCTGACTTTCCTCGCATTACACTCAATCACGACCTTCCTCAATAGCATGTGTAGTACGCAATACCGAGTTTCAAAAAACAATGATATATTGTTATAATATTATTATGGACTAGCCATTATGAATTGTATTAACTACATTTTTTATTTTATAACATTATTATTCATCTTACACATTTTCTAAAACATGTTATGAGAACAAAATAAATTTTTCGGGTAAAATAATTATTTTTCAAAAAATGCAGTTCCACCACCATTTGATGGAGCACCCACATTAAATCTAGTTTTTGACGGGTTTATAAGTTCAATTTGACAAAATAAAATTCTTCTTTGGAATTAGGATATAAAAATTAACATTGGATAAATTTTTTGTATTATTCTAAAAACATTCATATTTTAAGGAATAGTAAAAACACGCTATATTTTAATTAAAAACAAATTTGTTAATCACAATAATTTATATGGTTATATTATAATATTTAGCGGTTTTAACGTTTAAATAGAATATATATTTTTACAATTTAATATAAATTATGTCATTATCAATGATTTTACATTGAATTCATAGGTAAAATCATTTCAATCTTTTGCAATGTTTTAACTTTTAAAACACGTTTTATTAACAATGGGATTAATTTTAAATTAATTTCTACAACTTCTTTAATTGGAATTAGGAAAAAGGGATTCCATATTTGTAATCAGTATGTCCAAGTTATGTTAATAGGCTACATTTTTTTGACACTTTCAATAGTAACTGTGGTAAATTTTATTTACAATAGTTGTAGGTAAATCGGGTAATTGAGGGTAAATATAATATTATAAAATTACCCTAACACTTGTCTTAATATAATTGGATGTTTATATTTCGTCCTATAGAATATTTTTGTCGAAATGGAATCCATTGGAAGCCACTTGTATTTGATTATGACCTTTAGTTTATTTTATTTAATGGAAAGTGAAATATGTCTCACTCAAATTATAATAATTAAAGTATTTTTAATATAAGGTTATACAGAATATAAATTAGGTTATAAATCCTAATTTTAAAGCTAAAAGTTTTTCTTTATCATTGTAATTTATTTGTAATTTGTAAGTGTTATTTAATTACCTTATTCTCTTATTCATTAATGATGAATAAATTATTTAATTAGTAAAAAATAAATAATATAGTTTTATTGAAATAGTAATGCATATCAGAAGGCCCAAAAATGTGAAAAAAAACTTAATGGTGGTGTATATATAAACCCTAATCATCCAATGGCCTAATTTTGGACCATTTGGATCCTTATAAGGGCGATTATCACACTTATATTTTTTTATTTTAAATGATTCCAAAGTTGTCACCTTCATAATTTAATAAATATAACAATTTACATGTCATGATTTTAAGATGATAAATTTGATTGAAAGTATTATTATAAAACCTATGAGATTTATCTTTATCATAATATCTTATTTTTAATTTTTATGAAACATATAAGTATAATAAATAATTATACAAAAATGATGTAATAATTATTTTATTAAGAGATATATCCAATAACTGGTTTTAAAAATATTAAAATAAATATTATATAAACTATTTAATGTGATCCAAGATTTTTATAGATAAATTTTACATTTTTGGAATATATTAAATATTTTGGATAGAATATATCCTCTATTTGGATTTTATTTAAATTAAAATAAATGAATTCTGTCAAAATTGACACTATTATTATTTTGTAGAAATAACATATTATAAAATTGTTTATAAATCACAAAAATATTTAAAAATTATAAATTGAAATTTATATGTTCTAAAATTTCATAAATTATCCAATTATGGACAATTCACAACACATAAGTAATTATTTATAACAAATTAAAAATTAAAATCTTATTACCAAAAATAAAATTAAATAGATTAAATAAGGATAAATCAAGTTGATAATGTTTAAAATAAATTCCCAACATGTATAAATTTTATTAGTTTATGACATTACAACCCTATCTCATCTAATATTCGTATTTGAGTCATTTTTTAGGGTTTTTATGTGATGTTGAATTTATTATAAATTAATATTTCTTATGTTACCAAAGGTGACTCTCTCCTCCCTTATAAAAGGGCACCCCTTCCCTACACTCTTCACACACTTTTGAGCCTTGAATCGTGGAAAACCCCTGAAAATTCCTCTTATCTAACTCTCTAGTTATATCGTAGAGGTTCTGGTCTTCTCAAAACACCAACACTAGTTTCATAAGAAGGAGTTTAAAGGAGGTGAGTCGAGGAAGAGGTAATCTCTCCTACCGACTCTTTGAAGATTCGTTCTTCTTATATTTACTCTTCTTTAGTTTTTACATTATAAAGTAATAAAATGAGTATTAATTATATAATTATATGTTATTATAAATATGAAACAACCCTATTTTACCTTCTACCTATCCTATGAAAAATAAAATCACCGCACGTGCGTACGTATGGAATACCGTCTCCACGCTGTGGTGTAATCTGTTTTCCACCACCACCATACTTGGATGGATATAATGGTGTAAAGAATAACTATATATGATTATTATAACATCATAATGATCAAAGATATTATATCATCCACTCTAATTCCATTCAACAAAAATTGGAACGACATCATCGCTCGTGCGTACATACGGATTACCATCTCCACGACGCGATGAGATTCGTTTTCCATGTTAACAATTAAAGAATGATTATAAAGTATATACAATAAGTAATCATGAAATATATGAAATATTAATGATACTAAATTTATTTATATGTCATTTACATACATCTATTAAATTTAATAAGGAAATGAAAACAGCGTTCATAAGTACGTACGACCTACCGTCTCCATGAAAGGTGTATTTCTTTCCATTTATCGATCTATTACATATATGTATATTATGAATATATATTGTATATAAATCATGTTTTATATTAAATAATTAAGTAATCATTATCTATGTAATCATATGAATAATTACAAGTCAAACCACGGATGATAAATGAAACGATTTTACCCAAAACGCTGCTTTAACATGGAATTGACAAATGAATGGATAATATAAAGTTGTAAGTGAATAATATATGATATCATAATTATTATTATGGTTCTATTATAAGTTAATAATGTGTTAAAACACACTATATAGGAGTCTCAGACACATATGGATGAAATTGGTCAAAAGGTAAGGGATAATTATTCCAATCTCATTCTTATCCAAGATTGTTTATTCATAAGTATTTACTGGGGTTATATTTATTTTCCATGTCCATATGTTCTCAAAATGTTTTCATAAAATGTTTAAATTTCTTCCATGTATGTTTAATGTCATTTTTACCCTTTTTTACTTTTACCACATTGTATAGAATGAATCTTTCTTTTTGTTACCATACGAGGTGCTTTTTGACTTCTCCGACAAAAGTACGAGGAGAATGTTTTTTATAACTTATACGGCATGAATGGATTCTTAGGGTTTTTAAAGCCTTATTTCCATGAAGATTCCTGTACAATATTTCAGGATTATTTTAAGAAAAATCCTTTATTTTAAAATTGAATGTCATTTTGTGAAAAAATAAAATGATTTTCAAGAAGAAAGGATATTTTCCTCAATAATTCATTTCATGTGTTTTATCAAAACCATTTTCCATCTAAGATGAAATTATTTCATATGTGTTTGTTTCAAGCATAATTTCTCTATTATTTACATGGTTTGATTTTACGTATGAGAAATGGTATCCATTTTTTAAATGAATTATGTTATGATGGGATGATGTTTATGAAACCCATATTATTCATTGGGTTATTTTAAATGATGTGTGTTTATTTTGTGGCACACGAAAGAATGATTTCATTATGAGATCGATGGGACCTATATCTCCCTTTAATGCATTGGGTAAAGATTTATATCTCATGAGATATACCTAGATGGAACGGAAAGTTAATTAGGTTCAGTGATACAGGACTGGAACGAGGAGTGAACTCGGTTTAGTAAGGGACTTTGTCCACTAAGATGGTCTTGGCAGCAATGCCTTGGAAACTATGGAAATAATAACATCTGATTAATGGTTTCCACAGTTACATTCTTTATTACCATGCTATTTTATCATGATTGATGATTCATTATGATCTATTCCTTAATTACTATCATGTTTTATGTCATCGCTCAATATTTTGATGTTTAAACATTATGTTTTTAAGTTCAAATGTATATGGTTTGTTTTAATTTCTCTATGATTACCCTTACTAATCATTTGATCTCATTATTTATATGTTTTATTTTCCCCCGAATATAATGAAAGGTTTTAGGTAAGGAAAAAAGGGGAAGATCTTTATGGGAGATGTTGAAGAACTTTCACAACAATTAGAAGATTTTTTTTCTGAGTTTCCAAAGACACTAAAATATTATGATCCTTGAGTGTTGTTTTTTGTTATGTATTAAGTACTCTGCATAAGTAATGTAATATCCATGTATGTCATGATTTGGGTCTCCATAGTTGGTATCAGAGGAAAAGGAGGTAGAAATGAATCTGATCCTTGGGAACTCTCTCATGTGAGTGTTGGACGAAGCATGGCTCTCCGCCAAAGGGCTTCATGAGGAAGTGGCTACCACTGGGGATGGTGGTGTGTCCCGCCCAGAGGGTGTAGTTGCCCATGGAGTACCCTGATAAGTATCAATTATAATCCACTAGAAGTAATTCCAGACCGTTATAGTTGGAATCAAGGGAAAGGTTTAGTTAACCTTTGGAAACTAGGATGTGAAAACATTAGTGATATTCCTAGAGATATTTCTACGTTATGTCTACGGATGTCCCTAAGGTTATGCATAAGTATAGATTATAGTCCTAGAATTACGGTAATTATCATTTAATTAAACTTAAGATGTTAGAGATTGATATTACTCCCCTTTGATTATGTTATTTTTCTAGTATGAGTTTTTCCTCTCATACTATTCTTTTTGGGTTTTAAGAAATTGTCGGAAACAAAAGGATTCATGTTAATGGAGAATATCATGGGAAATGGAATGATATTATTTATGAGAAACCAAATGAAATGGGATTTGGATGTCCAAACATATTTATTATTCCAAATCTGCAATCTCATAATATGATCAATAATCTCAACTTTGGTAATTTTCCTAAATCATCTAATAAGAGAAAGATGGAGTTTCATGATGATCATAGATGAAATAAAGTTAAATTTCCCTCATGTAAATCATGTGGGAAGAGGCATCAAGGAGAATTTTTCAAAGGAACTGGAAGATTCTTTGGGTGTGGAATAGAAGTGCACAAAGCCAGTACGCGAAAAGGAAAATGTTCAGTTAACACCATGGAAAAGGATAATGGTATTGCTATGACATCAGCAACGATTAAATGTTTTAAATGTGGAATGTATGGGAATTATGCAATCCAATTCCCTAAAGTAAAATCTCATGAAGAGAATCAGCATGGTCATATGAATAGTATTTATTTTGATGATGATGAAGAGACTACAAATGATATGTGAGATGAAAGAATTGTTCATGATCGGTCAATGGTTTAAGAAGGTAGTGGAATGATTACATGTTTTTCAAGATTAATTTTGTATAAGTAATCCCATGGTACTATGGAATATTGAGACATATAAGGATTGTTACTCTATTTTTTTCCTTATGTTTTTTAATGTATATGTTGAATGGTACTGGTAACCATGAATGGTTATTCAGATATTTTTAGAAAGAACCTAATATGTGAAAAAACAAGGGATAATGAGATAATGAAATGTTTGAAAGTATTAATGAGATCATGACTGATATAAGGACAAAGTGATATCATGGTTTGAGTATATAGAATTTTTGTGATTTAGGTATGTGGAAAGAGTTACCTTTTGACAACATTCCAGATTTCACTATGGTTCTATGATAATTTATATTTAAAGAGAGTACATGATTAAGGTTTTCACATGTTTGGAATATGATGAACAAGATATATCTTATATATAGGGGATAAATCATTGTATTCACGTGCTTGTTATGTGACATTTCAAGTAATCATTTTCTTTATACTATGAGATTAGACATTTGTATTTTGAATAAGTCTAAAGATTGGAATGAATTAAGTTAGACATAAGATAGTATTGTTTAAGGCTAGAACTTTTTCTGATATTATTTATTTAATGTTATAGTAGTGTAGTTTTAGAAAAGGGAAAACAGGCAGAACGGGAAACAACCCGTCGCGTCGGACAAGGCTACAGGAATTGAACCCACAACCGAAGTGCGGCAGGCTTTTATCGCCTACCACTAGCCCACAGGAGGTCCCTAGTTAGTAGAAACTAGTTTTATTTTATTAAGCAGAATGATAGATGAAGTATAAGTTCATATTTGGAATCATATACGATTAACATCACCATAGATGGACTTATGTATAATTTATACATTTTGATAACAGATGGAATGACCCATCGTTCTATCACGTGATCTGCTAACACTTCACGAATAACAAATTAAACATCATTTCTTTAAGAGATGAAGTGGAAATTGTTCTAGGCACAAACAACATTGATATTGTACCAAAATCATGTTAGTATTTCTTTTAATTCATCAACTTTTGGGAAATAATCTTGAAAACCAAAATTTTTTTCCTAGTGCCCTGATATCCGATGATTCAAGTGGTACCTTAGATCATCACAAATTTATGGCTTTATGATTTTTGGCTTTTTAATAGTCATGCCCTCTACCACTCTTCATCAGAAAATGATGGTTAGATTTTTCATCCATATCCATATTTTCATCTATGTTATTCTATGTGGAAACCCAGTGATTAGTTAATTTGGGTAACCATTATGTTTCATACATTATTTTTTAAAGATAAGTTTTGGTATTCAATTTTACGATGTGGGTTTCTATGAAAGAAACTTTCAAGTAGTAAACCATTTATAACCCGGACGAGTTTCAAGGGAGAAATTCATTTTAAATGGGTAGAATGTAACACCCTAAGATTTTATAATATATATTCTTTTTAAATTCTTTCATATCTTCTGTTTTATGCTACACCAAGATTATCATGTGTTATACGCAACACTGTATTAGCATGAAGTATACGCAACACTATTCTTGGATTGTGTTACACACAATTTCTAGTTCATTTGATAGTAGTTATTCTACAAAACATTGAGTATATATATATATATATATTCAATATATAAATGAAATATTTTTGGATTCTGTTATATGCAACAACAAAAGAGTCTTTCACTTCATGCATCCCTGACTTGGCTCGTATTACACGCAATCACGACCTTCCTCAATAGTGTGTATAGTACGCAATACCGAGTTTCACTAAACAATGATATATTGTTATAATACTATTATGGACTATCCTTTATGAATAGTATTAACAAAATTTTAAATTTTATAACATTATTATTCATCTTACACCTTTTCTAAAACAAGTTATGAGAACAAAATAAAATTTTCGGGTAAATTAAGTATTTTTCAAAAAAGAGAGTTTTGCCGCCTTTTGATGGAGCTCCAACAATGAATCTAGTTTTTTAAGATTTTATAAGTTCAATTTGACAAAATAAAATTATTTTTTGGAATCAGGATATAAAAAATAACTTTGGATATATTTTTCATATTATTCTGTTAACTTTCATATTTTAATGAATAGTGAAAACCCGCTATTTTTTAATTAAAAACATATTTTTTCATCACAATAATTTATATGGTTAGATTATAATATTGAGTTTTTTTAAAGTATAAATAGAATATATTTTTACCATTTAATATAATTAATGTCATTATCATTGATATTACATTGAATTCATAGGTAAATTCATTTCAATCATTTGCTATGTTTTAACTTTTAAACCTCGTTTTATTAACAACGGGATTAATTTTAAATTAATTTCTGAAACTTATGTGATTTGAATTAGGAAAAATGGATTCCATATTTGTAATCATTAGGTCCAAATTATGTTAATAGGCTACTTTTTATTTTTGGTCACTATGAAGAGTAACTACGGTAAATTTTAATTACCATAGTTAAAGGTAAATCGGGTAATTGAGGGTAAATATAATATTATAAAATTACCCTAACACTTGTCTTAATATAATTGGATGATTATATTTCGTCCTATGGAATATTTTGGTCAAAATGGAATCCATTGGAACCCACCTGTATTTGATTATAAACATTAGTTTATTTTATTTAAAGGAATGTGAAATATGTCTCACTCAAACATTAATAATTAAAGTATTTTTAATATAAGGTTATACAGAATATAAATTCTGTTATAAATACCAATTTGAAAGATAAAATGTTTTTCTTTATCATGGTAATTTATTTTTAATTTTTAAGTGTTATTTATTTACCTTATTATCTTATACATTAATGATGCATGAATTACTTATTTAGTGAAAAATCAATAATATGGTTTTTATTGAAATCGTAATTCATATTAAAAGGCCAAAAAATATTAAAAAAACTTAATTGTAGTATATATATAAACCCTATTCATTAACTAGCTGAATTGTTGACCATTTGGATCCTTATAAAGGCGATTATAACACATATATTATTTTATTTTAAATGATTCCAAAGTTGCCAACTTCATAATTTAATAAATATAACAATTTACATGTTGTGATTTTAAGATGTTAAATTCGAGTAAAAGTATTATTATAAAATCTATGAGACTTATCTTCATCATAGGAGTTTATTTTTAATTTTTATGCAACAAATAAGTATATTAATAAATTATTCAAAAATTTTGTACTAATTTTTTTATTAAGAGATATATCAAATAAATGGTATTAAAAATATTAAAATCAATATTATATAAACTATTCAATGTGATCCCAGAATTTTCTAGGAAAATTTGAAAAGTTATGAATATATTAAATATTTTGGATATAATATATCCAATGTTTGGATTTTATTTAAATTAAAATAAATCAATAGTGTCAAAATTGACACTATTGTTATTTTATAAAAATAACATATTATAAAATTGTTTAAAAATCATAAAAAATTTTAAAAATTATAAATAGAAATTTATATGTTCTAAAATGTCATAAATTATCCAATTATAGACAATTAAAAACAAATATGTAATCATTTATAACAATTTAAAAATTAGAATCTTATTACCACAAATAAAATTAAATAGATTAAATAAGGATAAATCAAGTTGATAATGTTAAAAATAAATTCCCAACATATCTAAATTTTATTGGTTGATGATATAACGACCCTATGTCATCTAATATTCTGATTTGAGTCATTTGTGGAGGTTTTTAGGTGAAGTTTAATTTTTTGTAAATTAATATTTCTTATGTTACCAATGGTGCCCCTCTCCTCTCTTATAAAAAGGGCACCCCTTCCATCTTCTCATCACACCCTTTTGAGCCTTGAAGCTCGGCCAAACCCTACCAATTCCTTTTCTCATCCTCTATAGTTATATCATAGAGGTTTTGGTCTTCTCAAAAGACCAACTCTAGTTCCCTAAGAAGAAGTTTAATGGAGGTTCGTCGAGGAAGAGGTAATCTCTTCTACCGACTCTTTCAAGTTTGTTCCTTCTTCTTCTTCCTCTACTTTAGTTTTTTCATTATAAATTAATAACATAATTATTATTTATATACTGATATGTTATTATAAATATGAAACAACCCTATTTCAACTTCTACCCATCCTATAGAAAATGAAATCCCCTCGCGTGCGTACGTACGGAATCCCGTCTCCACGATGTGGTGTAATCTGTTTTCCACCACCACCGTACTTCGATGGATATAATGGTGTAAAGAATAACTATATATGATTATTATAACATCAAAATTATTCTAAGATATTATATTATCCAATCCAATTCCATTCAACAAATATGGGAACGATATCATCGCTCGAGCGTGCGTACGGATTACCCTCTCCACGATGCGATGAGATTCATTTTCCATGTTAACAATTAAAGAATGATTATAAATCATTTATAATAAGTAATAATGAACTATATGAAATATTTATGACACTAAATTTATGTATATGTTATTTAATTGCATCTATTAAATTTAATAAGGAAACGAAAGCAGCGTTCATGCGTACGAATGGCCTACCGTCTCCAGGAACGGTTTATTTCTTTCCATTTATCGATCTATTATATATATATATATATTCTGAATATATATTATATATAAATAATGTTTTATATTATGGAAGTATATAATCATGATCTATGTAATCATATGAATAATTAAAAGTCAAAACAAGGATGATAAATAAAATGACTTAACCCAAAACGCTGCTTAAACATGTAATTGACAAATGAACAGATAATATAAAGTCGTAAGTGAATAATATATGATATCATAAATATTATTATTTTCTATTACAAGTTAATAAAATGTTTATACCCACTATACAAGAGTCTCAAACACATGCATAAGAAATTGGACAAAAGGTAAGGGATAATTATTCCAATCTCATTCTTATTCGAGATTGTTTATTCGTAAGTATTTACTTAGGTTATGTTTATTATCCATGTCCATATGTTCTCAAAATGTTTTCATAAAAAGTTTAATTTTCTTCCTTGTATGTTTAAAGTCATTTTTACCATTTTTTACTTTTACCACATCGTATGGAAGGAATCTTTCTTTTGTTTACCAAACGATGTGCTTTTTTACTTTTCCGACAAAAGTACAAGGATAATGCTTTTTAACTTATACGGCATGAATGGATTCTTACAGTTTCATAAATCCATATTTCCATGAAGCTTCTTGTACATGATTTCATGATTATTTTCAACAAAATCATTTTTTTTAAATTTCATGTCATTTTGGGAAAAAATGAATTTGAAGAAGAAAGGATATTTTCCTCAAGAAATCATTTCAAGTGTTTTATCAAAACCATTTTCTATCTAAGATGAAATTATTTCATACGTATATGTTTCAAGTATAACATCTCTATTATTTAAATCGTTTGTTTTTATTATGATGAAATTTTATCCATTTTTTTATATAGATTATGTTATGATGGTATGATATTTATGAAACCCATCTTATTCATTAGGTTATTATGAATGATGTATGTTTATTTTGTGGCACATGAAAGAATGATTTCATTATGAGATGGGTAGGAACTATATCTCCCTCAAATTCATTGGGTAATGATTTATATCTCATGATATAGACATGTATGAAATGACAAGTTAATCCAGTTTATTGATACAAGACTGGAACGAACAGTGAACTCAGTTTAGTAAGGGACATTATCCACTAAGATGGTCTTGGAAGCAATGCCTTGGATACTATGGAAATAATAACATGTGATTAATGGTTTCCATAATTACATGCTTTATTCCTGGGCTATTTTTTCATGATTGATGATCTATTATGATCTATTCCTTACGTACTGCCATGTTTTATGTCATTACTCAAGATTTTGATGTTTAAACATTATGTTTTTAAGTTCAAATGTATATGTTTTGTTTTATTTTCTCCATGTTTACCCTTACTGAGCATTTGAGCTCACCCTTTATAGGTTATCCTTTCCCATGATATAAAAAAATGTTTTCGGTATGAAAACAAAAGGGGAAGATCTTTATTGCAGTTGTTGAAGATCTTTCACAATGATTAGAAGATTTTCTTCCGAGTTTTCAAAGACACTAAACTATTACGATCCTTGAGTCATGGTTTTTATTATGTATTAAGTACTCTCTATAAGAAATGTAATTTCAACGTAAGTCAAGCTTTAGGTCTCTACAGAGTGGGTGTCATACCCTACTCAATATGCCTAATCGGTACCAAAATATATTTTATGGTTGAGTGAAATGTTATTCAAAAATGTACTATGTTAGATGATATGTTTGGGGATGGAGAATTGATGAGGTAACCATACATGGTTTGGGGCGTAATCAGGATTCATTAGTTTCATTAAATTGATTTTTAAATTTAAAAAATGACGCATATTTGGGCATTGAATATCTAATATTTAGTATTGATACTATTTTTCTAGTTTTGGTATGTTTGTTATGCCGATATTGTTCTAGTTATGACATTATTTGGTTATTCATTTGTTATAGTTTATTTACTTCCGTTGGGGTATTTCTACGATAAAAGAGATTATAGTCTCTCTATGATGAATATTAGAACGTTATTATTAGTTGTCATCCTCTGGAGTATGGGGATACACACTAAGGTTATGTGACCAACTAGATCGGGGCACCGATCAGTGGCCCCGGGATACAACATCATAAAATTGTATCAAATTCTTATTTTGTTTTATTTTTATTTCGTATTACAAGATAATAATTTTAGGAAAGGGACTTTTTATATTTAGTCCTTGGTTATGATAATGTTTATGGGAGATGAAAACCTAGGTATGGGTGAGTACCCAAGTGACCTAGGTGGGATTGTTGTTGTTTTTGTTTACTATTACATTTTAATATTATTTCACTTTGGGTAACATAATTGTTATGTGATGTGATTTATATTTTTTATAGATTTGTTGATATTTGACTCATAGATTAGTATAGAATGATATTTTAGTAAGCATGAATCATTATGGTCACTCAATATTAGTTTGTTATAAGAATTATTTTTGGCTTGCATAGGAACATGAGTTTATTTTATGTTTACAAACATGAAAAAAAATTATCCTTATGGAATTCAATTGAAAATAGTGCTTAATATGAAATTGAATGTGGTAAAATGATGCATGAAGATAATAATTTTTGGTCTAAATGAAAAACTTGAATAATAAAAATATATTACCCTTTTTAAATCATGACCAAGATGTTAAATGGATAGGGGTAGTTATAGGACTTTGGTTTTGAATGTTTGGCATGTTTTGGTGAAATATAATAGTTGTTCCTTGTTTTTTATTGGCATGAATATTTTTATGTTTAGAAAAATATCCAATGATATGTGTTTGGAATGTAGAATTACGACCCCATGATGATGCCTATTGAGAAGGAGAGATCAATAATTGGATAGGGATGATCCTATAGTTGATGAACATGACGCACCAATAGTATCTTGAATGTAATTTGGATAGTAGTTCAATTATAAAATCGCTCAATTTAGGAAATTCCTGGAAAGAGACACATGGTTGGTTTGGAATAGTATGTTATACTAGATAATGGTGTTTAAATGAATAACCCTCAGTGTCTTTCTATAGAATATGGACTTCGGGGAGCTGAGTTCTAGAATGATTTTATCCAGATTTTAAGTGACCACATGGAGAATATCATTAAGAATAGGGTCAATCAGGCATCTTATTTTTATTTGGATCAGCAATGCACTGGTGGGCCATTCAGTCACTGACTGGGAAGGTAGATGGTTTCTTATAGAGGGAAATTTTTAGGAGATTCTTTTAGAAATTTATTCCTGAGACATTGATAATGTATAGAGTAGATGAATTCATGAGGTTGACTCAGTGGAGTATGTCCATGATGGATTATTTTGGATTATTTACATATTTATAGTGATTTTCTGTAGAATTATTAGTGAATGAGGATACATATACAAAATTATTTCTATGAATTAGGTCTGAAATTATGTTTTAGGTGATCATATTTAGGTTGGCAAAATTTTCCGATATTGTTAATCAGGCTCTCATAGCTGATGGGAACCAAAAGGAGGCTTCTAGGGCAGGAATGATGGTTGCTGATGGATGATTAGAATGAACATCTTCTAAAAGTAAAAATCATCCTTATGAGAACATTGTCGATATTATTAAGAAATAGAGTTGATAGAGGTAAATTTCAATTACACATGACCATTCTCCATTTATTTTACACCAGTTGGGTTGGCCAACCCACTCTCATAGACACTATCCTTGACCACTAGAGGTGTGTCAATATTTTAGTGATATTGGAAATCTATAGTTGTTCTATATGTATTTGTGACATATTGGTATCGGTGAGGAAGAATGATATAATCTGATTATATGAATCGGATATTATACATTATTTTAGGATGAAAATTGGAGTTCTACTTGTTAGGGTGGTAGAGTCAGTGGATGTGGATCTTCTAGGAAAGGGATTTCATACCAGAAAAGTGGTTCTTGTCAACAGACTCAGACCATATCATAGAGAAATTTGGTAGGAAATTTTTATGCGGTTCAGCCTACACATGTGGATAATGAGGATGTATCGTCAATAGCAATTAGTACTATTCTTGTAATTTAAACATTATCTAGTCCCATATTTGATACTGGTTCCTATCATTCATTTTATCATCACAATATATAATTTGTTTAATCCTAGTGATGTAGTTTCTGAGTGGTGTGTTGATGATTGAAATACCTTGAGGAGTATAGTATAGGGACATCTACATGTGCAAAGGGTGCTCACTTGAGGTTGGAAAGTATTGTTTTTATTGTGATATATATATCATAGACATGTCAATCTTTGGAAAACTTTAGGGTAAAGACTAGTTAGTATCATATTGATCCCATATTGATTATTATTGTAGGATGTTGACTAGTAGGTCCTCTAAGGGTGATCATTATAACTCACCATAGAGAGTGGGATATCCAAGTAGTCCGAGAAGGGTCAATTACATAGAAACATGGGTAGCTCATATCACATTATTATAGTCTTTTTCTAGACAATGGAGGAGTAAAGTATGATTTATTTCCACCTATAGTGACGAGGTTTCAGAATGTGTTTCCTGAAGACTACTCAAGGTTTCCACATGAGAGATATATTGAATTTATTATTGAGCTAATGATATGATTTGAACTAGTTTCTATTCCACAATATGGAATGGAACCGATATACCATTAGAAGCCCTAGAATCATATGAATGAGTTGATGGATAAGGGGATTATCCATTAGAGTACGCCACCTTTGAGATTACATGTGTTATTTAAAAAATTCTGGAGAGTGTTTGTGTTTGTCTATTGATTACCAGAAGTTAATCTAAATGATATTGAATAATTGGTATCCTCTTCTACAAATTGATGATTTTCATGACCATTTTATGGGATCTTGTGTATTTTTTCATATTGATATGAGATTATGGAACCGTTATCCAAGTTTTTAGAATTGTGATGTACTAATTTCTACCTTTATAATCGGGTATGGCCTATATACGTTCACCTTAACGATGTTTTAGAATCATGGGGTGTTTTAGGAGACTCAATTAAAAATGGAATTGGTATCAGTTTTAGTGGAGTATAAAATTGTGAGCTAGATTTCTGATGGGAGGTATGATGATATGGAATGATAATATTTTAGGTAATGCCTTTATGACTGGGATACACCTTTATACTATTTGATAGATGAGGAAATAATCATCTACATCATGAATTGGTTTGTAGTTCCTTCAAGTGAGTGGGTGTATTTGAGTAAGGAATTTAATTTCACTATGTGGGTGGTACATCCAAGTGTTACAAAAATGTACAATGGCATACGATGACATTTTTGGTGGTTTGTCAAGGAAGAAGGATACAGTAGAGTACATGACATGATGCGACATCATTCAACAGGTGAAGGTTAAGAAACATTGACCTAGTGGTCTACTAACATCTATTCTCACATTGAAGTTGAATTGGGATGACATGATAATGGAATTCATGGTGGTTCTCCTGAGGATTCCTCATATGTATGATGCTATAGGGGTTTTTTGGACATACCAACAAAGGTAGATATATTATAACATATATGAGATACTTTATCAATGGATCAGTTAAAAGACGTGTTCCTTCAATAGATATTCCATCATCCCATGGTTCTATAGACTATTTTTTCAGACCCTGACCTTTGTTTGACATCACTCTTCTATAGGGAATAAAAACATTTCTTTGTATATAGGTTTTTTTGAGTATGGTATTCCACCCTAATAATGAGGGGATGTTGGAGCATACTATATAGGTGGGGGAAGATATGTATCAAGCTTGTTTCCTAGACATTAGAGTGTCTTGGGAGAAGAACATATCTTTTTTGGAGTTTTCATATAAAATAGTTATGATGATACTATTCATAAGGGACAATAAGAGACTATTTATGTTGGGCCACGAATTTCACTATTATTTATGGAAGAGGTAGGTTAGTTATAGTTATTCAGAATGAGTCTCTTGAACAATATGTTAGAGTAGGTATAGTTGAATCAGAATCTTATCGGTATGGATTTGAGTAGATAGAATTCATATGTCTATAGACATCAGAGACCACTAGAGTTTATAAATGGTGATTGTGTATTCCTTTGGTAGGCACCTATATTGGGTTACCACCTGATATGCAGATAGGGAAAGCTAGTTCCCTTGTTCATATGAAAGTTTTAGGTGGTGGAATGAATCAGAGTGGTGGAATACCGATTGGATTATACACTGACATGAAGTGCTATGTCTGACATTATTCATCCCTCACAACATCATTATCACTTTGACCATTCTCATTTGATCGATGTGAATGATTTCTATTTTGATATAGATTCATCCTTTGTGGAACATATGATACTTATGTTGGATCATATTGAGAATGTGTGGTGGGAAATGACCATACCGATAAATATTGTATTGTAGAAACCTGCCCATATTTAAGAGGAAACATGGGTGAGAGAGGAAGATATGAAGTCCTAATGGACCAAACTTTTTGGATACAAATAATAGATATTATTGGGATTATAGCTTGAGGATGAGTTATTATATTGTAGGGAGATTGTAAGATCTCTACCATTTGTATAGATTATTCGAGCTTGATTTTAGGTTATCTTCTTTATTTGGTCGAGTACATTTATATTGGTATTTACCTTGGGTTATTTTGGGAGAAAACTTGGGGAAATTTTAATAAATAGGGTACTACATGGTTGGATTGTTGTTTTCCCTAACCATGCGCACTTTCCAAGAATCCTATTAAACCCCTCACAATGAAGAATTTTGTGGTTGGGGCATGTTTTTTAAAACCATGATCCCAAAAAGGATAAACATTTCACCCATATAGACTAGTGGCATAGTAAGGCACATGGTTAAGGGAAACCATGCCCACTGAGAAAAAAACCACACAGAGAAGATTCTAATCCCTAAAATTCAATGAAACAAATTCCAAACCCCCATCTTATACACCCAAATGACCTATCTTGGATCATAATTAGATTCTATAAATTATAGTGCCTACCATTGGGATTCTAAGCCTTCACAACATCTAATCTTTGATATTTCAATCCCAGATTAGTTATCTACACCCCTCCTTGTATTTAAATCATCTCCCACATTCTTCTTCATTCCTCTTCAATTATTATCCCATAATAGAAAGGTTTTTTATTCAATTTTTAATGAGATCCAAATATATGATTTTGGATCTATATTAATAATTTAAGGATACTGACTGTTTGATCATGATTTAGGTTTATATATCAAGATCTCATTCAATGTCATAGTGCAGCTTAGTTTTTGGGGATTTCTATTGGGAAATTGTTTGCCAACAAATTGATCTAGGTGGTGTATAATTCTTATCAAAATTGCATGATTACATTTATTTACATGGCATTTTATAATTTTGTTTAGAATTTTAAAAATTGATTTTTGATTGAGTAATTAATTTTCAGAGGAAATAATTGATGAAAAATGTGAAATTTGTGTTATTGTAATTGTAAATTATGAAAAATTAACTACTAAATTGATTATGAAAGAATTAATATTTTTAATTAATAAATTTATTTTTAAAATATGTATAGGATTTTGATATAGATGAATTGAATAACTAATTGTTGACTTAATTATAGGATAATGAGATTCTTGAATTGAATAATTAATTGTCGAATTAATTACAGGATAATGATATTACTTAAATGAATAAATAATTGATGAATTAAATAGGGGATAATTATATTTGGAATTGAATAATTAAAGAATTAATTATGGGATAATTGGGATTCTTGATTTTCATTAATTAATTGGAAAGTCCTATAAGGGAAATCATGCGATGAATGAATTTTTGAATTAGTAATGAGATTGTGATGGTTAATTATTATTTTAATCTATTAATGGAATTGAGATGAATAATTAATTGTTGTGTAAACTAATGTAATTGAGATGGTCTATTAATTTGTGAGAAATTAAAAGGGTTGAGATGATTAATTAATTTTGGAGTTAATTACTGGGATTGAGATGATTGATTAGTTTTTGAATTAATTAAAAAATTCATATTGAAGTGACTAATTGGGAAAATATAATTTATTTGAGAATTGAAATCTACAATGGTAACAATGGTATTTGGAGATTTTAGATGAAATATATAATGGAAGAAATGGAATTCTAAGATATGACATGATATATAGAATGGTAACATTGGCATTATTGGACATGATATCCCTTAGGGATAGTTTAGACACCATTATGGGACAAATCATTTATTAAGGAACGGGTGTCCTTGCAAACCCTGTCCATTTATGTGCTTAAATATAGAATTATTTATAATTTGATAATAATATAATTAGGGATTGTAGTTATTTATTTATAAAACTGAATACATTTTTATTGACTTGATGTTATTTTAAACATTGTTGGCAGTGGCCTACTGAGTTCTTCTAACACCCTAGTTGGGCTGCATGATTGGTTCTTGAATAGATTGCATAGTTGTAGGATAGGTTAAGGGAAGGGGCCATATGTTAGATGACTTATTTAGTGATGGATCATGTATGAGGGATCAAGATATGTTTCCAGACCCTCTTAAGAGTTGTTAGTAACACTGCATTGAGTTCTAATTTTTAATCTGAAAACATATTTGGGAATAGAATATCTAATTTTTAGTTTGGATATTATATTTATAGTTTTGGTTATTTTATTTACTTTATTATTATAGTTCAGATATAATTATCTTATTTAGTTTTTATTTTTTTATTTATTTTTCCATTTATATTTCTTTGATAAATGATGGTAATGTCTCCACATGAATGATATTAGACCCTCAGTACTAGTTGGTAGCCTCTGGCATATGGAGACGAGTTCATGTGGTAACACTACAGAGAAAAAGGAATTTAGTGGAAGTTTGGTTTTACGTTTCGCAGCGGTTTAAACTGCCGCTAAATAGATTGGCAGCGGTTTTGAAAAACCACCGCGAAATCGTGCGTTTGGAAACTATTCACAAGTGTTTTCAAAACCGTCGCTGAATGATTCGCGACAGTTTTTTAGCGGCAGTTTAAACGGCCTCTAAATGATTTAGCGGCAGTTTTTTTATTTTTTATTTTAATTTTTTTTATTAATTTTTTTTATTTAATTTTTTTAATTTTTTTGTTTTTTTTATTTTTTTATTTTTTTATTTTTTTTATTTTTTAGTATTTTTTATTTATCCATGCATGCACATCCCATTCACGTGCACATGCACATTCACATGCACATTCACATGCCCATGCACATGCACATGCAATATAAAAAAAATACTACGTTTGGTGAGATTTGAACCCCTAACCTCTTGCATATTTTCCAAAGACTTTACCTCTCCAGCAAGCTCGCCATGTGGTTAATAAACAGAATTTAATATACTTATATATATTAATTGAAAAATAAATAATACATAACTAATAGATATAATAAATAATAATAATAATAATAATAAATAATAATAAAATAATAATAATAAAATAATTATAAATAATAAATAATAATAAATAATAATAATAAAAAATAAATAATAAATAATAAATAATAAATAATAAATACTAAATAATAAATAATAATTAATAATTAATAATTAATAATATATAAAAAACAATAAACAATAATATATAATAAATAATAAATAATAATGAATATTAAAGATTAAATAATAATAAATACATAATAATGAATAAATAATAATAAATATTAAATAATATTAAATATTAAATAATAATAAACAATAAATAATAATAAACAAATAATAAATAATAAATGATAAATGATAAATGATAAATAATAAATAACAAATAACTAATAACTAATAACATATAATATATAATAAATAATAAATAATATATTATATATTATATATAATATATAATATATAATAATAAATAATAATAAATAATAATAATAAAGAATAATAAAGAATAAATAATAATAAATAAATAATAATTAATAATTAATAAATAATAAATAATAATAAATAATAAATAAGAAATAATAAACAATAATAAATAATAAATAATAAATAATAGTAAATATTAAATATTAAATAATAATAAATAATAAATAAATAATAATAAATAATAGATAATAAATAACATTAAATATTAAATAATAATAAACAATAAATAATAATAAACAAATAATAAATAATAAATAATAAATAATAAATAATAAATAATAAAAAACAAATAATAAATAATAAATAATAAATAATAAATAATAAATAATAAATAATAAATAATATTAAATAATAATAAATAATAATAAATAATAATAAATAATAATAAATAATAATAAATAATAATAAATAATGAATATGAAAAAATATATTTAATAATAAATTTTAAATAATAAATAACACATAATAAATAAAATATTTTTATTAGTAAATAATAAGTAATAAATAATAATAAATAATAAATAATAAATAATAAAGATAAATAAAAAAAAATATTAAATATTAAATAATAAATATTAATAAATATAAAATAATAATAAACAATAAATAATAACAAACAAATTATATATAATAAATTATAAATTATAAATAACAAATAATAAATAATAAATAATAAATAATAAATAATAAATAATAAATAATAAATAATAAATAATAAATAACAAATAATAAAAAATAATAATAAATAAATAATAATAAATAACAAATAATAATAATATTAAATATTAAATAATAAATATTAAATAATAATAAATAATAAACAATAAATAATAATAAAAAAATAATAAATATAAAAAATTTATAAAAAATAAAAAATAAAAAATATAAATATAAATAATAAATAATAAATAATAAATAGATATAAATAATATATAATAAATAATAAATAACTAGTAACATATATTATTATTAATAATAAATAATAAATAATAAATAATAAATAATAAATAATAAATAATAAACAATTAATAAATAAAAATGAATAATAAATATTAAATAATATTAAATATTAAATAATAATAAACAATAAATAATATTAAACAAATAATAAATAGTACATAATAAATAATAAATAATAAATAATAAATAATAAATAATAAATAATAAATAATAAATAATAAATAATTAATAATTAATAATTAATAATTAATAAATATAAATAATAAATAATAAATAATAAATAACCAGTAACATATATTATTATTAATAATAATACTTTATTATTATTATTAATAAATAATAAATAATAAATAATAAATAATAAATATATATAAATAATAAATAATATATATTTATATATATAAATAAATAACCAGTAACAAATAATAGATAACAAATAAATTAAAGTATATTATAAAGAATAAATAAAAAATGATAAATAATAAATGAGACACATGAAAAATTATGAAAAGACGTGATAGGGGAAGAAAAATCATTAAAACGCATGAAAACGGATGGAGAAGCATGATGAATGAGGCATTATAAAGAATAATAACGCATGAAAACTCATGAAAACTCTGGAAAACCCCTTATGAATTCAACATAATCATCATAATAACCCACAAAAAAAAATTGATAAAGATAACAAGTCATGGAAACCCAAATAAACAGTAATAAATGGAGCAACCGTTAAAACCCGTCAAAACGCTCAAAAAGTGACAAAAACATTGGACTCATATTAATGGAGATAACTTGTGATTCGAGAGTCCATTCCAGATCCACGACCAGTCAAGTCAAATATCCTAAAACGATCTTCGAGCTGATAGGTGAAAGAGACCGAATGGACCGACAGATTGGAAGTTACGACTGTTTGAAAAAAAGATGACGGCGAACGGGTGCTAGAAACGAGGCATCGAAAAACATAAGAAACCTGTTACCCACTAAAAATGCCATAACTTATGATCCCGGAGTCCATATGGGCGTCTCAACTAGTCAAACTGAAGCTTATGAAACGACCTACGATCTAGCAGGAGGAGGAGTCTGAACTAACATGCGGATCGAAAGTTAGGTCTGTTTGAAGACAAGTTCAATGGGACACCGATGACGGAAATGAGGTTTTGAAGGCCGTCAGTGGGGTTTTTAGGTCGAAAAACATGACAACATCTTTCTTCTTTCGACCTGGGGCGTATCTCTTTTTGCTAGCTTTGATTTGATATGTGGTAGAGCCCAAACGAACACCCGGAGCGAAAGTTATGGTCGTTTGAAGTTAGAGAACTTTATTCATCTTTATTATAACTCTCATATCTTCCACACCTTAGACCGTCTCATGGTCCTGATTATACGTGCTTTTATATCTCTTCATGAGCTCTGATTTGACTGGTCGTGGCGCTCCAACGGATGCACAGATCAAAATTTATGCTCATTTTAGTGATTTTGGGGTTTCTCGTGTTTTTTTTATTTTTTTCTTTTCATTTCGCGGCGGTTTTACCCAAACCGCCGCTATTTAGCGGTGGTTTTTTAAAAACTGTCACTAATCCTCGAAAAAATTAAAAAAAAATTATCTTTTTTTTACACATTTTGCGGCAGTTTTTTCACGGCAGTTTTTAAAACCACTGTGAAAAAACCGCCGTGAAAGGCATGTTTTCCTATAGTGTCATGTGATTGACCAGCTAGGGGTACTAGGTAGTGGCATCTAGGTTAGGACATCACAAGATCAAATGATTAGAAAGGGTAAACAAGTGACAAATAAATTATCACATAAGAATAAAAGGAACATAAGTGTATGTGAACATGATCATATCCTTTGAAAACCATACCCAATATATCAACAATCGTAATCACGATACATGGCACAACACTTTGGTTGTTCATGAGAAATAATTCATAATGGAACAATATATCATGTTCCATGAGAGCATAACATTTGATGTGGATATATATTTGTTCCATACCCAAAATCAAATAAAACAATTTCCAATGAATTACTGGATCATTGAAAATTATATCATATTTGATTTTTTCACTTACCAAACTATCATAGTAGTATATGTTCCCACCATTACTATCATACTTGATAGTGTCCATAACTAAATTGTGATCACTCCCCATTTTAGTCTTATTTATTTCATGATATATCAATTTGTACCCAATGAATTAGTGGAAGGTATAGTCACCCCCCCCCCATAATGTAATGAAATGAATAATTAATTATGTTAAAAGATAATAAAACATACATCATAACATTAAAGAAAATATGAAATTGATTTCATCAATATTTTATCATAGCATAACCCTTAGAGATATATTGTTTTCATAATAGTTTCCTGAATTACTCTCAACACTACCCATGAAAGGGGAATATGTTTAAAAAAACTCTTTCTATAATAATCATAAAATTATGGAGAAATAATAATGATATTATTATTGGATTATATCCCCAGAAAAAAAAAATAACCTCAAAGTATGTCATTTAAAATGGAAAATTATTTTTGTTAATCACGTTATTCATTTCGTCTAGAATATATCCTTTCCATAATAAAATATCATATTAAAATTGTTTATTTTTCCATTATAATTAACAGACAATATTTTAATATAACATTAGAAAATATAAAATGATTATTTTAACCATTTATTGGCCTTATTTGTTTAAAATACCATTCATACCAGACATGTTAAAACAAATATTTCATTCACATTTTCAGTAAATGGGAAATGTGCCGTGTTTGGAAAAAGAAAATCATATTCCTTAGAAACTATTTTTATAAAAAGATTAAAAATGGGTACAAATATATTTAAAAATTCATCGAAAAATAAAAAACTTCTTCATTGAAAACATTTTAACAAATTACAGACATTGAAGAAAAATGTTTCTCGACCATAAAGAGATATAAAAGGGATTTTTCAGAAAACTATAATTTTTATCAATTTTTTTATAATGGTATTATAATATGGGAAATATTCTATTTACTATAAGTAACCATAGGATATCTAAGTTCATATATTTATTTATTTTTATATCAAATAATTAGATCTTGGGAAACTTAAACACAATCAATGTGAATAAGCAATAAGTTTGTTTGGTAAAACACCAACCACAATGATATGTTTTGAATCATTATCCATGAGAAATAAGTAAACCTATATACATATAAATATCTCATATATTTAAAAAAAAACTATTCTTTAATGGAATTCAAGTGTATTATATAGACCACACATAAGAAATGAGTTATGAAAATGAAATATGTATCCCATAAATAAAAGAGATAACTAAAATCTCATTCCAAACGATTCATCATTCATCGAACATATTCAATAATTGATTATAATAAATATAGGCATAATATACATATATTTTATAAAAATATTCATATTCATTATATCATATTTGATTCACCTGTAACCTTTTACAACATTTTTACCAATTATTCTTTATTAAAACGATTGTTTGTGTAATATATAGTTATTTTCATATATATTTTGGTTTCACAGTTTTGGTCCTTAGATTTTATTTATAGTTCCATCATCTCCATAATAATAATAATAATGATATAAAGACCATATATATTTATATTATATATATTTGGAGTCATCCCAAAAATGTATAGATAATTTAATCAATTATTCTACATATTTAAATGGTAAACAACACGTATTCATGAATGCAGTTTTAATTTTTTAAAGGATAGAATAGAAAAAATGAAAAAAATAATTCCCCATTGAAAATATTTTATATCATATATATCTTATGTAATAATTAAATCATTCATAATTACAATTTATGTAATAAGTAAGTAAAAAATCACATTGCATGAAGGTGGTGGTAGTCAAAATGTACATATGAGCAACGATATCATTTTCTAGCAGATTGTGTTGTAAAAAGGTATATGTGATATTATAATCCATAAATATAATAATGTCATATTTACCATATAAATATTATAAATACATCATTATATTATACTATGAGAGGCAGTGAAGAAATTTGAATTTCATCGGTTCACTAGACCGTAATTCATCAAACGCATGATCAGTGGATTATATTTCCATTTCATGGAAGTGGAAATAGATGTTTGATATAAAGAAAATTTACAGAAAAAAATTTGTATATATGATTTTATTATATCAATATATTTATTTTTATTTAAGTTAGTTGGATAGAGAAAATGAATAAAATTTCTCAGTTAAGAATGATATATCTTTTCTGAAGAACCTCTATTTGTTAACAAAGAAAGCATTATTAAGACTATTTGTTAATCATTATACGATATATAGGGCATGAATAGGGATTTAAAGAAATAATAAGGGTAGTTAATGGATTATACAAAAGGATTTGGATGTGTGAATAAGAGAAGTGGTTATTCCCTTTTATATATGGGGGAGAGGATGTACTTATAATTATTGAAAAGAAAATGTTATACTCATGTTTCACACTTGAAAAAATAAACAAATGCATAATTATCAAATATTAGGTTTTATATGTATATATATGGACATAAAAAAAATTCACGTTTTTTTGTCATTTTAATCTTCATATTTATATTTTAGCCCCTGGAAAGCCCTTTTTAACCTTAATAGTGATAATTAATTTTTATTATTTGTGACATTAAATATTGAAAAAAAACATTGTTGAATATATTATATAATATTAAATAATTTTATCAATAAAATATAATCCCATTTTATAAATTAAATTCAATTATATGGAAGAATATAATTTAAAATTAAACCCATAGATGTGATGAAAATATGATTTTTGAAAGCTAATGTGTTAATAAGTTAAAGTTGTTTTTATAATATAATGAATCATAAAATTTATTAAAATAATATAACTGGATTAATAGTAATATAATTAAGATATTTTAATATTAAAAAAAATTCAATCCAATTCGTAATTATGAATTCTTTAAATGAAAATATAAAATTTCAAAAATATTAGTATTTTAACTGTTCATTGAAAAATTAAACTATTCGTAAAATTATAATAAATTTTTTGAATTCTATTTTTGAAATTTTGATAAAGAAAATGATCTCAATGTAGGAAAATAACGTTTCTATCATTGTAAAACAATTATTTATATTAATATTTTTTTACAATCCACAGTAATCATTTTGGATAAAAATTTATTTTTAAAAGCATGAAAAGACATTAATAAAAAATTAGTACTCATTTGTTGAAATATTTCCATTATCTATGAACATTATAGATAATTATAAAATTATATATATTCTTTTTCATATATCTAATTTTAACATTTAAGTTGTAAGAGTCATGTTTAATTTATAATATTAATTGTATTTTTTGGTCTGTTGAAACTCTGTGTAGCGGGTAATGAAATATATCAATTAAACTAAATGTATTTAAATAATCATTCATTAAATAATAGATTTTATAAAAATAACATATATCAATTTAATAATTTATATACACCAATAGGTAAATGAAAGTATTAGAGCATCAATTTTGGTCCTCCTTGTGGCCTATAGTCCGATCTCCATATAACCACTCAATATATTTTGGATTTTATGGTAATTTCGTATCATTTCCATTCCAAGGTCTAAAGATTCATAGAGGTCAAATAGTAACAAATTTGTTTATCACACCATGAATATTCCAATCCGGTTTGGTCATTTGAATATGAATGTTTCAAAGGGTAGCATGGAATTAAGAGATACTCTACAAGAATTATACATTTCACATGCATATAACAAACTATATAAATTCATTGTACCTTACAAGATAATTAAGTTGATAAATATAAAATATATTCTTGTCTAGAAATAATTAATGAATTTTTCATGAAAAAATCCATTGGATTCGTACAATTTAATGATTATATAGACACTGCATCATATTTTTGAATATATTTTGTGAGATACTACAACATTCAATTTAATAATATTTATATATTGACCACGTAAAAATTAATACCACAATTCATATATATCCATTTCACAATTCACATTAGTATGTAAATATATAGTTTCCAATATCATCATAAACCCCATTCATTAATGGCTCACAAACATCACTATTTTTAGAATACATTTTTTAGTAAATTAGGTGTCTTTCATAATTAAATGTATTTATCTTTTTCTCTTATGCATGTATACTCATGTAATCAAACTAATACTAATCTAAACATAAAAATACATTATTTCTAATATGTATAAAAAACAACAAGATTTAAAATAGACTATTAAATTATATAAATATTAATTTTAAAATATATTTATTTAAAATATATAGTATAATAAAAACATGTAAATTTTTAAAATTCATCTTGATTTATTTTCATCATAACCTCCCAATAGAATCATACATCTTAGTATAATTAAAAATTTTAAGAAATTTTTTTGAATTATTGTAGATAATTTAATAATGGTAACAAGTACTATGATTCTATTAAATATTTTATATTGAAATAAATAACATTAATGTTAATATATAATTGTTTTTCGGTTTCCATTATGTGATCGTTGTATTAGATTTTATATCATCACTAAAATAATATGTAAGATACCCACTACATAAATAATTTGAAAAATGAAAAATATTATTAATTATATTAACATTATACGTTAAATATAATTATGTCTACATCATAATATAAAAAATATTTAAATGTAAAAAGAAATATTATTCTTATTTTTAATTCCCATGTTTTAAATCAAAAAAAAAATATAAATATTTAATTTTACATATATATATATATATATATTGTATAAATATTTATCTTTATTATTTTGAAAATTGAATAAATAATAAACAAATTGTAAAATAAAAAAATGGAATCTAATTTTGAAATGAAATTCTTATTGTGAAAAGGATTGTTATTTAATGTATAGTTACTATTTATATAAGAAATAATTTAATAAATTTTATAGATTTATAATTATATGTGAAATAATTATTTCAAAAAATTGATTTTAAGTATTTTAAAAAATAAATTATTAATATAATTGTATGATAATTAATAGTAAAGGTTATATGTAGAAATGTTTTTGGTTAAAAGTTATTTATTGAATATTATAAGCAATAATTTTATTAACATTTAAAACATTAATTTTTAAAAATAAAACCAATAAATAATTTTATTATATATTAGGTGATGATTTCATATTTGAATTCATTTTAGAAATATTTGTTTATGATCAAATAGAGTTATAACATAAATACTCGTATACATTTACATCTATACGTATGTATCTATGAAACTAGAATGTTATGAAAAATGGGAGAAACGGTCTTTAAATTTTAATAGGATTGAAATGCATAAAATAATATAAAATATTACTATACAAACAAATTACTATTTTAAGTTCATGATAATTATCGAAACAATAATGAGGTGTTGATTAAATTATTGCGCATTAAAATTTTAAAAAAATCTACCTTATGCATTATGTTGAGATATTTATTAAGGATATATTATATTTTATTATTTTATTATTTTTTATTTTTGAATAATAGTTTATATTGACATTAATTATTGAAGTATAATATTTTAAAACAATAGAGTAATTAAAATTATTTAACAATATTTATCATACATTTATGAAAGGAATATATGGATTAATATTTTGGATTCAATTTATATTAAGAAGATAAGTTTGAACAATGATATGTAATGAATTATATTATGATAATATAAATAAGGATTTTTTTATAAAATAAATCCGTTTGGAATTTTTAAAAATCATCTAATATTTATAGATGGAAATTATAAGATCACCAATAGAAATATTTATAAATAATACAAGATTATTAATATGACTTATAATAATATAAAAAAATATAAAAATTATCTTAACAATTGTGTGGTTGATAATTCATGAATTAATATTCATTCACCAACTAGTATTTCACATTAAATTAAATAATAAATCCATAATTTTTAATGTTTTTTTCAATTCTAAAACTCAAACATATCTGTTAACAGACTCATCGTTAACCTAATCTAAAAAATTGAGATCCAAATTTTTTAAAACACTTTTTCAAAATTACATCACATATTTTCCTTCTAATTTATTTTTATCCCCGTGTCATAAAAAGATGACCTAAATACATTAATTTAACAACATCTCAAAATGAAGGATTCGGCTCAACAATGAGGTTATAGGAAGTCCAAGATAGTAAAATGATAATTAAATCAAATCTTTTTTAATTGTTCCTATTTTGTGTTTGAATTCATGATTTGTAAAAATTAATGCGTTATGATATATTTTAAACCTTGTTTTTATTTATTTCTTTATTTATATTCCATCACTTTTTATGATATTATTGATTTTTTAAATCTTTTTTTTAATAAAAACATTGTAAGGTGGTTTTGATCTTATAATCCTAACTATGAGTTATTTTCTAAAATATTTCATTTTATCCTTCATAACTGTGTATATACCATACTATGAAACTATATTATTATTTTCTTACTTAATTTAAGTCTTAACTATTTAGACTTATATTTTCCAATTTATTGGTCCCCATTATTATAATTATTCTAAATATATAAGGAATTTATTCTATAGTACATGACATTATTAGTTCTCAGAATCAGTTTTAATATTTCCTTATATGTACTAATATTGGTGGTCTTTCCTAACTCCAAAAACATACTATGAAATTGGAAATTTGAAAATGATTATTTAAAACAAATAAGTTTGTTGAGCTATTTAAAATGCATCAATATTAGAAAACTGATGAAACGTCTACTAGAAATTAAAAAAAACCAACATAGTGATATATAATTAATGATGGGTCATATGATGGGTGGCCATTGAGGATACACATGAAGATAGATCAATGATAAGAACCTGTTAGAATTTGTAACATCCCAAGTAAGTAATGAATAATAGATATTTTTATCTATGTCTATTAATGAACTAGATATTGTTTTAGAGGCTTAAAATGAAAATAAATCCAATCTTAAGCATGGAATACACTAATATTTTTAAAAGATTGTTTTACTAACTTTGGATGGAAAACCATTTTTGAATATATCTTTTGACAATTTTATAAACTATGTTTGTCAAAAATAAACTTATTCTTTAGGATTGGGACATCAAAATTTACTTTGTGTGATTTTTTGGTATTTTTCTTACAATGTTCATTTTTTATGAATAGTGAAAAATACGGCATTTTACATCAAAACTGATTTTTAATCTAATTTATTTATATGATTAGATAATCTTTTGAATTGGTCTTAAAGTGTAATCTGAATATATTTTTACCATTTAATCCAATGGTGGACATTGGAATCAATTTCACATTGAAATTGGACTTAAACTGGTGCCAATCTTTTAATACTTATTGTTTCATAAAAACACACTATTTGCTCTGACAGCAGGAATTAATTATTAAATTAAATAATTCAACTTATATGTTTTGAATTTTGTAAAATTGACTTCATTTTTGAATTCAGAATATCAAATATAGCTTAGGGTAAAGTTTTGGTATTTTTCTGAAAAACTTCAATTTTTGATGAATAGTGAAATCACTAAGTGGTAGTTAAAGAAACTGATTTTCCATTTAAATGAAATTTTTCCACCTTTTTGTTTTTAATTTCAAATATCCGACATACATGGTTGTCATTAAGAAGTAAAATGTGGTTCAATGGGATTAAAATAATTTTTTGGTGAATAGTAACTTATTAAGTTTTTAATCGCGATTAGTGGTAATTAGTTTAGTTAAAGGTAAAAATAATGCATTAATAGTATGAAATGACCTAGATACATGTCCTAACCTTATTGGATGTGTCATTTCCGAACAAGAAAATCCATGGGTCAACTTGGGGACCCCATAGAGCCACTTTGGTTGGTAAATGACATAAATAACTTTTTATTTAATGTAAAAGTAAAAATGACACAAACATAATATGTTTTACGAAAACAATTTTTAAATGGGGTTATACAAGTAAGAGTTTTGACTATAAATATTCATTGGAAAGATAAAAATATTTCCTACATCATTGTATTTTTTTATAATTTTTTTACATTAAATAAATAAATGTATTTATGACATCATAATGAGGTAGTAATTACCTCATTAATAAAGGATTTAAATAAAATGAAAAGATAATGTAAAATCTATGACCTACACATGTCCAAAACCTATTGGATGGGTGTATTTAGAACCCGTATCACCTTATACAAGAATTATATCAATGTGTGACCATTTAAATCCGAAACTCATATTCAAATAAAGTAATATTTCTTTACTTTCCAAGAGTACCCCTCCTCTCCTCTTATAAAAGGCCCCCACCTCTACCTCCTTACCCACACTCCAATAGCCTTTGGCTCGGCCAACCCCTGCCCATTTTGTCTCTCCACTTCCCTATATTACTCCTTCAAGCCTCACTTTGGGCAGAAGACTTCCCAAGGATGCCTTTGAACTCAAACCAAAGGGAGTTACCCGATTTTAAGGTAAAGTCTTCACTTGAGTCCGTTTGTTTTATTTTGATTCTCCAACCCCCTAAACTCTTTCTATTAATTTCTTTTGTAACAACTACAGTATATTTATTATACTAGGATGTTGTTATAAGATGTATTCGAGCTACACATAGACACACCTACATCTAATGGTTAAAGGACATACTGTTTCCGTGGATGGTGAATTTATGCCTCCCGAAACGATGATTGTTCAACATTCTTTTAACACCTTCAAAGGTGTCCATTAAGATTCCACTATATTTATATATGATATATAATATGTTTATGTTTTCATTAAGCTTCTGTATTTTTAATTTTGGGCATACCTTTATGGTTTCCATTATGGGTAAACGTGATATCTTCATGTAAGAAAGTGTGTACTACCGCCCCCTCAAAGTGATTTGATTCGTTAAATACCATATGTGGGACGTATAAAGGATGGAAATATTATATTATATATGATATTATACTGGAATTATAATATACTTTTATATCATTATGATTCCATTCTATAAAATACGAAATAGAAATAAAAGTAGCATTCATGTGTACGTACGGCTTACCGTCTCTATGAACGGTGCATTTCATTTCTTACCTCTAAATGATTATGTAATATTATAAATGCACGTATATACTAGATATATATGATATATATGACATATACATCATGATTATAATCCTGGATATAATGTATACATGAACAACTTGTAATTATAAAGGGTTTATTTTGACTCAAGTACCAATGATCGTTAAAACGACTTATTAACTTAAATAATTACATAGTGTTCATGACATGGAAATAAGTGATATAAAAGGAATAATGAACTTGAAAAAGGTTATTAAGAAAGTATAAATTAACTCAAGTTTATTATTCATGACATTAAATAACGATCGAGTAAAGTCGGACCCGAGGTATGGGACTTCGTCTCAATCTCCTTTCATTGAGGCATTTTTTGTTTTATACACAACCTTTTTTTATATGGTGTATGAACCCCTTTGACTTTTACATTTATTCAAAAGGAATATTTTTATACGAATCGTTTACTAAACGATAAAAGAGAATGTTTTTGTCGTACGTATGCGGCGACAAAAACTTCTCCGCCGTCGTGACCATTATTTGAGTTTCGGCTTCCTCTACAAGCCATACCTTGTTTTTAAAAGAAAAATAAATACCATGTTTTAATTTTCTTTTATTTTTTTTATTGAAAATGGTTTTCATAATTTTTTTATATCAATGTGTCATATTGATATCTTGTGATTGAAATGTGGGAATGTTATGTTTCCATTATGCATGTTTTATGTGATACGATTATGTTGAGGTTCTTGGGCATTATTATGAAGACGGGTGGTTCCATGATAAACTAAGGGCGGGTGTGCCCGATATAGCTCTCCAATGCATTGGGTAATGCGAAGGAGTATAACGTTAAAGTTTCTCCGTAGAGATTTAGGGAATATACTGTGATGGGTATTCCGAACGTAACCAAGAGGGTTACTCCCTACGTAAGAATGTTATGAATGACTCATGTTACCTTTATGTCTTATGATTCCTATGATTTATTCATGATTTGATGAGGTATGTTAAAGTGCTTATGTTTTATGGGTAAAGTATGATCTCATTCTTATGTATATAGGTACCCATGTTTCCATTCCATATTTTTATATCCCTTACTGAGATTTTTATGCTCATCCCACGTTTTTTTGAAATGTTTTTCACAGGTCAAGGGAAAGGTACATGATATGTTGATAGTGTCAAGGAAGTGTCAAGAAAAAATCCATGTTTTATTTTAAATATGTTTACATTGATGGTAATAAAGAATACTATCTTTATGTAACCACTTTTTTTATATGTGGAATATAGTGCAAGTTCTATGATCTATTTTTCTAAAACTCTAAACCCGAAAATATCCGCAATGTGTAATCTTGTAATAACTCAAGATTAAGTAAGGTTTAAGGCTGGGGCCTTATAATTGGTATCAGAGGTTGGTTTAGAGAACATTAGGAGTTATAATTCTATTAAATGATTATCCAAAAAAAATTTATGGTCAAATTGAAGTGATGTAGCATTTAAAGATTACCATGTTGCTTCATCTAAGACATGTTTGTTCAGAATGGTTTTCCGCAGAGGAAACAGGGAATCAGTGCTAGGAAGGCATACAGAAGGAAATAACATTCCGAATCAGCATCCTGAGATGGTCGGAATTGGAACTGAACAGTTTGTTGCAGTGATGGCACATTTGACTTAGGCTATAAATGGTGGTGGTATCCATGCACGAGATCAGCCAGATCAACCGCAGAGGAACATGTCAGTGGTGGAACATTTCATATGCAACATCCCCCATCATTCAGAGGATCATCTGACCCTGTGTTAAATGAAGGGTGGATTAAAGCACTGGAGAAGATTTTCGATGTCATGGGGTGTTCAGACAATCAAAAGGTTAGTCTTTCTATTTACCGTTTGGAGGTTGAGGCAGATCAGTGGTGGTTGATGGTAAAAAATACCAGGGACGCTGATGAGATTGATGCTCTCGACTGGGATGCATTCAAAGGTATGTTTCTTGAGAAGTATTTTCCTAAGGCTATTCAACTTAGGATGGAAAATCAATTCTTGGAATTGAGGCAAGAGGAAGACTCAGTGGCTACCTATGAAGAAAGGTTCACTCGATTGGCAAGGTATGCTCCAAATTTTACCCGAGACCTTGATAGTAAAATCAATCGTTTTTACTCAGGATTAAAGCCAAAATATCGAAGGGAATTAGCTTCTCGTGAGTTTAAAAGTTATGAAAAGATTGTTTGATGTGATGAGAAGGTGGAAATGGAGTTTGTCGATGATCAAGTGTTCTATAACATCCAAGAGAAGAAGTGACTGAGGTGGTAGGTGAAAGGTAAGAATTATTCTAAAAAGTCTAATGGTAAGAAAACTATGTTTTCAGTTTGTGATAAATGTGGAAAAAGGCATGGTGGGGAATGTCTTCTGAATTCTGGAAAGTGCTACTGATGTGGTAAGATGGGACTTAAGGCTCGTGATTGCACTGAAAAAGATCAGGGTGATGGTAAGACCAAATTTGATTTACAGTTAGTGAAATGTTATAAGTGCAATGAGATGGGTCACTACGCAAACGAGTGTCCGACAAAGAGCTTGAGTGATGGGAAGCAGTTAGACTACAAGCAGAAAGGGGTGGTGAAATCTTTTGCAACTACTTCGGTAGATGTCGGGCCATCAAATGAAGTTGTATCAGGTACTTTGTTTGTTTTTTCAGATTATTACAGTGTTTTGTTTGATTTGGGGTCTACACATTCCTTCATCTCTGAAAACTATTCTAGTAAAATGGGAATACCATCTCAGGAAGTGACTCCTGAACTTGTGGTAAAAACACCTGGGGGAAATGTTGAGGCAAAAAGAATTTATAAGAATCTTCCTATCCTTATCCGTGGAAAGAACCTACTTGCGAACCTTATTGTTCTACCTCTAGTAGAGTTTGATGTTATCCTGGGTATGGTTTGGCTCTCTATTTATCATGCTAAGATTTACTGTAGAGCTAAAGAAGTTTCTTTTCAGAAAGACTTTAATTTTTAAACCTTACTGTTGATAACTTATCAAGAGGCCAAGAAACTTGTAAAAGATAGAAATGAATGTTACCTTGCACACATCATTGAAAATAAAGGAACTATTCAGATTAATGATGTGCCAGTGGTAAATGAGTATCCTGATGTTTTTCCTAAAGAGTTTCCTAGAATAATACCAGATCGGGAAGTTGAGTTTACTGTTTACTTAGTTTCTCATGCTAATCCAATTTCAAAACCCCCTTATCGAGTGGCTCAAATTGAACTTTTAGAGTTGAAGGAGCAATTGCAAGATTTATTAGAGAAAGGTTTCATTCGACCTAGAACATCACCTTGGGGTGCTCCTGTTTTATTTGTTAAAAAGAAAGACGGTTCTATGAGACTTTGCATTGATTATAGGTCCTTGAATAATATCACTGTTAAGAACAAATATTATTTGCCTCATATCGATGATTTGTTTGATCAGCTCCAAGGAGATCAGTTTTTTTCAAAGATTGACTTGAGATCGGGGTACCATCAGCTGAAGGTAAAGGAGGCAGATATTTCGAAGACCGCGTTCCGTACGAGATATGGCCATTATGAATTTATTGTAATGCATTTTGGGATAACCAATGCACCTGCTATATTCATGGACTTAATGAATAGAATTTTCCATGAGTTCTTGGATAAGTTTGTGGTGGTTTTCATTGATGATATTTTGGTGTTTTCTAAAAGTAAAGAGGATCCTGAAATACATTTAAGGGTTATCTTTCAATCCTTAAAAGAAAATAAACTGTATGGAAAATTCAGAATGTGTGAGTTTTGGTTGCAACAAATTTCTTTCCTTGGTCATATTGTTTCTAAAGATGGAATAATTGTTGATCCTGCAAAAACAAAAGTTGTGGAAGAATGGCCAAGACCCATAAATGTAACCATGATTCGTAGCTTCATTGGTTTGGAAGGCTATTACCGAAGTTTTGTTAAAAATATTTCACAATTATCTAGTCCAATAACTAAGCTAACTCGGAAGGGTGTTAAGTTTATCTGGACAAAAGAATGTGATGATTGTTTTCAGGAATTGAAAAGAAGATTGGTGAATGCTCTAGTTTTGGCACTACCTACCAGGAATGGTGATTTTGTTATATACAATGATGCTTCATTGAAAGGACTTGGTTGCGTCCTAATGCAGAATGATGAGGTAATTGCTTATGCTTCACGTCAGTTGAAAAATCATGAGGTAAATCACCCTACACATGATTTGGAATTAGCTGCTGTTGTTTTTTGCTTTAAAAATTTGGAGGCATCACTTGTATGGAGTAAAGTGTGAAATATATACTGATCAAAAAAGTTTAATGTATATATTCACTCAGAAATAATTGAACATGAGACAAAGGAGATGGCTAGAATTAATCAAAGATTATGATTGTACAATTCATTACCATCCGGGAAAATAAAATAAAGTGGTTGATGCTTTGAGTTGAAAAAGTAATGCTTCATTAGCAATGTTGTGTTTAGAACGTGATCCTATGGTTAAGGATTTGATGAACTTTGGCATAGAAGTTGTTGGTGAAGGAAGTTCTTCTGTTTTGTTTCAGGTATCAGTGAGATCATCTCTATCAGATAGAATCAAGCAAGCATAGACGCAAGACAGTGAGTTGTAGAAAAGGGTGGAGCTGGTTCAGAAAGGTAAGTTACCTGAATTTAACATTGATAATGATTGTGTTTTGAGATTTGGGAAGAGGTTGTGTGTGCCTTGTGATTCAAAGTTGAAGAGATATTTGTTTTGTGAAGCTCATAGTTCTCCGTTTTCAGTTCATCCAGGCAGTACTAAGATGTACAGAGATCTACAAAAGTATTACTGGTGGGATGGAATGAAAAGAGATATTGCTGACTTTACTGTGAAGTGTTTGACTTGTCAACAGGTTAAAGTAGAGTGGTAGTTACCGAAAGGGATGCTTCAGCCTTTACCAGTGCCAGAGTGGAAATGGGAGAATATATCCATGGACTTTGTTGTGGGATTACAGAAGACATCTCGAGGTAATAATGCAATCTGGGTTCGCTTGACCAAGTCTGCTCATTTCCTTGCTATAAGAGATACTTTTTCCCTGGATCAACTTTCCCGTTTGTATCTTAAAGAGGTAGTCAGGTTACATGGAGTTCCTCTCTCCATTGTATCTGACTGTGATCCCAGGTTCACTTCTAACTTTTGGAAAGGCTTTCAGAAGTTGTTGGGTACTGAATTAAATTTTATTACAACTTTTCATCCTCAATCAGATGGGCAGTCAGAACAAACAATTCAGACCATGCAGGATATGCTACGAGCTTGTTCGATGGATTATCAGGGAAGTTGGGACCAACATATTTCTTTGGTTGAATTTTCATATAATAACAGTTTTCATTCCAGTATACAGATGGCACCATTTCAGGCATTATATGGGAAGCGGTGTCGAACTCCGGCTTTCTGGGATGAAGTGGGTGAAAGGAAGTTGATGGGACCAGAATTGGTAGAAGAGTTGGCAGAAAAAGTTTAGCTGATACAGAAACACATGAGAGCAGCTCAGAGCAGGCAGAAGAGTTATGCAGACAACAGGAGGAAAGATCTATCTTTTGAGGTAGGTGATCATGTTTTTCTCAAAGTCTCACCATGGAAAAGTGTGATGCGATTTGGTAAGAAAGGAAAGCTGATTCCAAGGTTCATTGGACCATATGAAATTATGGAGAGAGTTGGATCAGTTTCTTACCGAGTGGTTTTACCTCCGAGTTTATCTCAGGTACACAATGTTTTTCATGATTAGATGTTCAGAAAGTATATTCCAGATCCATCTCATGTTTTGAGTCCAGAGGTAGTTCAGCTGAAGAGAACCTATCATATGAGGAACAACCGGTCCAGATTCTTGACCATAGGGACCAAGTGTTACAAAATAAGGTGATTAATAATGTAACAGTTTTATGGAAAAACCACATGATGGAAGAGGCAACATGGGAATCTGAAAATGCAATGAGGGATAAGTACCGACATTTATTCGATATGTAAATAAATTGCGGGGACACAATTTTCTAAAGGGGGGAAGGATGTAACATCCCAAGTAAGTAATGAATAATAGATATTTTTATCTATGTCTATTAATGAACTGGATATTTTTTAGAGGCTTAAAATGAAAATAAATCCAATCTTAAGCATGGAATACACTAATATTTTTAAAAGATTGTTTTACGACCTTTGGATGGAAAACAATTTTTGAATCTATATTTTGACAATTTTATAAACTATGTTTGTCAAAATAAACTTATTTTTTATGATTGGGACATCAAAATTTACTTTTTGTGAATTTTTGGTATTTTTCTGACAATGTTCATTTTTTTATGAATAGTGAAAAATACTGCATTTTACATCAAAACTGCTTTTTAATCTAATTTATTAATATGATTATATTATCTTTTGAATTGGTCATAAAGTGTAATCTGAATATATTTTTACCATTTAATCCAATGGTGGACATTAGAATCAATTTCACTATGAAATTTCACTTAAACTGGTGCCAATCTTTTGATACTTATTGTTTCATAAAAACACGCTATTTGCTCTGACAGCGGGAATTAATTATTAAATTAATTAATGCAACTTATATGTTTTGAATTTTGTAAAATATACTTCATTTTTGACTTCAGAATATCAAATATATCTTAGGGTGATGTTTTGGTATTTTTCTGAAAAACTTCAATTTTTGATGAATAGTGAAATCACTAAGTGGTAGTTAAAGAAACTGATTTTCCATTTAAATGAAATTTTGTCACCTTTGTGTTTTGAATTTCAAAAATCCGACATACATGGTTGTCATTAAGAAGTAAAATATGGTTCAATTGGATTAAAATAATTTTTTGGTGAATAGTAACTTATTATGTTTTTAATCGCGATTAGTGGTAATTAGTGTAATTTAAGGTAAAAATAATGCTTTAATAACATGAAATGACCTATACACATGTCCTAACCTTATTTAATGTGTCATGGCCGATCACGAAAATCCATGGGTCAACATGCGGACCCCATAGAGCCACTTTGGTTGGGAAATGACATAAATAACTTTTTATTTAATGTAAAAGTAAAAATGACAGAAACATAATATGTTTTACGAAAACAATTTTTAAATGGGGTTATACAAGTCAGATTTTTGACTATAAATATTCATTGGAAATCTAAAACTATTTCCTACATCATATTATTTGTTTTATAATTTTTTGACATTAAATAAATAAATGTATTTATGACATCATAATGATGTAGCGATTACCTCATTAATAAAGGATTTAAATAAAATGAAAAGATAATGTAAAATCTATGACCTACACATGTCCAAAACCTATTGGATGGGTGGATTTAGAACCCTTATCACCTTATCCTTTAATTATATCAATGTGGGACCATTTAAATCTGATACTCATTTTCAAATAAAGTAATATTCTTATACTTTCCAAGAGTGCCCCTCCTCTCCTTTTATAAAAGGCCCCACCTCTACCTCCTTATCCGCACTCCCAAAGCCTTTGGCTCGGCCAAACCCTACCCATTTTGTCTCTCCACTTCCCTATCTTACTCATTGAAGCCTCACTTTGGGCAGAAGACTTCCCAAGGAAGCCTTTGAGCTCAAACCAAAGAGAGTTACCCGATTTTAAGGTAAAGTCTTCACTTGAGTCTGTTTGTTTTATTTTGCTTCTCCAACCCCCTAAAATATTTTTATTATTTTCATTTCTAACAACTCCAGTATATTCAATATACTAGGATGTTTTTATAAGAAGTATTCGAGCTAGAATTACACACAACTACATCTAATGGTTAAAGGACATACTATTTCCGTGGATGGTGAATTTATGCCTCCCAAAACGATGATTGTTCAACATTATTTTAACACCTTCATAGGTGTCCATTAAGATGTCACTATATTTATATATGATATATAATATGTTTATGTTTTCCTTAAGCTTCTGTATTTTTCATTTTGGGAATACCTTTATGGTTTCCATTATGGGTAAACGCGATATTTTCATTTAAGGAAGTGTGGACTACCGCCCCCTCAAAGTGATTTGATTTGTTAAATACCATATGTGGGACGTATAAAGGATGGAACTATGATATTATATATGATATTGTACTGGAATTATAATATAACTTTATATAATTATGATTCCATTCTATAAAATAAGAAATTGAAATGAAAGTAGCGTTCATGCGTATGTACGGCTTACCGTCTCCATGAACGGTGCATTTCATTTCTTACCTCTAAATGATTATGTAATATTATAAATGAATGTATATACTGGATATATATGATATATATTATATATACATCATGATTATAATCTTGGATATAATGGATACATGAACAACTTGTAATTATAAAGGGTTTATTTTGACTCAAGTACTAATGATCGTTAAAACGACCGTTATTAACTTAAATAATTACACAGTGTTCATGACATGGAAATAAGTGATAGAAAAGGAATAATGAACTTGAAAAAGGTTCTTAAGAAAGTATAGATTAACTCAAGTTTATTATTCAGGACATTAAAGAACGATCGAGTCAAGTCAGACCTGAGGTATGGGACTTCGTCTCAATCTCCTTTCATTGAGGCATATTTTGTTTTATACACAACCTTTTTTTATATGGTGTATAAACACCTTTGACTTTTACATTTATTCAAAAGGAATCATTTTTATACGAAGCGTTTACTAAACGACAAAAGGGAATGTTTTTGTCGTACGTATGCGGCGACAACGACTTCTCCGCCGTCGTGACTATTATTTGAGTTTCGGCTTCCTCTACAAGCCATACCTTCTTTTTAAAAGAAAAATAAATACCGTGTTTTACTTTTCTTTTATTTTGGTAATGAAAATGGTTTTCATAATTTTTTTATATCAATGTTTCGTATTGATATCTTGTGATTGAAAGGTGGGAATGTTATGTTTCCTTTATTCATGTTTTATGTGATACGATTATGTTGAGGTTCTTGGGCATTATTATGAAGACGGGTGGTTCCGTGATAATCTAAGGGCAGGTGTGCCCGATATAGCTCTCTAATGCATTGGGTAACGCGAAGGAGTGTAACGTTAAGGTTTCTCCAAAGAGATTTAGGGAATATACTATGATGGGTATTCCAAACGTAACCAAGAGGGTTACTCCCTACGTAAGAATGTTATGAATGCCTCAAGTTACCTTTATGTCTTATGATTTCTATGATTTATTCATGATTTGATGAGGTATGTTAAAGTGATTATGTTTTATGGGTAATGTATGATCTCATTCTCATGTATATATGTACCCATGTTTACTTTTCATATTTTTATATCCCTTACTGAGATTTTTATGCTCATCCCATGTTTTTTTTGAAATGCTTTTCACAGGACAAGGGAAAGGTACATGATATGTTGATAGTGTCAAGGAAGTGTCAAGAATGAATCCATGTTTTATTTTAAATATGTTTCCATTGATGGTAATGAATAATACTATCTTTATGTAACCCCTTTGTTTATATGTGGAATGTAGTGCAAGTTCTATGATGTAATTCTCTAAAACTCTAAACCCGAAAAGATCCTCAATGTGTAATCTTGTAATAACTCAAGATTAAGTATGGTTTAAGGCTGGGGCCTTATAGAATTGATGTTAGGAAAAAAATGTATATAGTGTTTTTTGATTTGTGTTAATAAATAAAGATGGTATTATGAACCAAATAATTTATGTCCCTATGGACATTGATGTGACCTAATGGTAGTTAAAAATGATTTTATATTAGGGATAAGAAATAAGTGAAGTGGATATGTATATATAATTATATATTAAATAATATTTTAAATACATAAGACATAACAAAACATTGATAAAATTAAATTCATTGTTTAAGTTAAGAATGTTTGGATATTATGAGGTGTATGAATGATGTTTCAAGATGAAAAAATATATTAAGAGGTTTTTGAATTATATAGTATTTTAGTCTCTTATTTAAAAAATCCATTAACATGTTGGAGTTTATTCAATCATACATAAGATTCATGTTCAATCCCCATAGAATATAAAATATTAATATTAATTTTATATATGATAATTGAAAATTAAATAATACATAAGAGTATTCCATACATATATTTAAAATTATTTTTGAAAAGAAAAATTAAAATTATGAAAACGGAGAAATAAGACTAGTATATGTAACAAATATCAATTTAAAAGTGAAAAAATTGGAAATGTAATAATGTATCCATTTATAAAAGAAGTTTAACTATTAGAATAATTACTAAAAATTTCATTTATCCCATAATATATACAATCATTGCACTGTATATAATGGTCATCTTCGGTAGACCTCAGAAAAATAAAAATATTAAGATTTTCCATATAATAAATCATGATTATAATTAAAAATAAATAATATTTATTTAAGGAATAGTATAAAATAATTAATACATGCTATACATAAATCTCAATGCAATTATGTGTAAATTTCGTTTAGTGGAAAAATAATGTTCTCTATGAAAAAATAAATGAAATATTACCATTTAATCAATCAAAATGGATATTTTTATAATATTTAATATTAATTTGTAAACTACATAGTTTTTATATATCATAAATAGTGTGAGAAATAATTTTTTATAGTATGAAAAAATTATAAATTTAAAAAGATTAAAACAATGTTTTAGAATAGTGTTTTATAGAGGATATATATAAATTTGAAGATGAAAATGATGTTGTTGGAGCTATTATTTTATTTTTTAAATTATAATAAGGGAATTTTAGATATAAATTTATAGAGAATAATGTTGCAGATATTTAATTGATTTTCATGATGTGATCATGTATGAAAAATAATAAAATAAAATAAAATTTTCTCTTTGGGGAATATTATCCCATCTCAAAGAGATAAGAAGTTATTGAAGTAGATAAGAGAAATTTTTTTAATAATTAAATTTGTGAGCAGTTATACTATGATGAACATAATTGTGTTAATTAATAATTTAGTCTAAATATATATTAAATTTTAGAGGAATAATATTTGAATAAATTGAAATTTTAAATAATATTTTTTTTATTGACTATTGAAAACATACTATTATAATGGAAGATAACATGAAATAGGTATTTTTGAATCATATATGATTATTAATTAGATTTATTTCTAAATAATTATACACATTTAATGAGTGTGTGATGTGAAGTGATAATATAAATAAATAAATAATAATGTGAGTATACACTAGGTTTGTGTGTGACTATTACACTATTTTGGTGATTTATTAATTAATTAAGTTCCATATGTTTAAAAATATGGATAAGTGTTGGATAAGTACACAATTTTAAGGAGATAATGATCCAATATATTTTTTAATATTTAAAAAAAATATTAAGGAAACTATGATATTTTTGGGATATATAGTAAGAGAAATCATTGTCTATTATTGTAATTTGGGTCATGGATATATCCTTAACTCATGTAATCAACATGGTTATTCAATTAGATCATATGATATTTGGATGTCAAGAATTTGGAAAATTATTAACAACTTTTTTTATAATGTGAACCGTACACATTGACATTTATGTTTTATTTTGATTCCACATTATTCTATGATGATTATTATAATTTTTTAATATTTATGTTTTAATATAAATTTCAAAATTATGGATTTATCTGAGTTTTTTTAGTTGAATTTGTTTAATATAGTTTATGTTTTCATTATAATTATTAATGAAATAATTGAAAATTGTAATTTAATAAAAATAAATTTAGTTCCCATATTCATTGTGATGAATTAAAATTCATTAATTGAAAAAAAATTACACCCGACAAACATTCATTTAGTTTCTATGATATAGAAATTATCAACATTTAACATACATGTACTGTATAAGGAATTTATTTTAACCAAGATACTATAGTAAAAATATATTTTTCAAGTATTAAATGTTATTCTATCTTTAATATCATCAAAATATTTTTAATGGAAATTTATATAAAAAAATAACAAAAAAAATTATCGGCTCTAAATATATCATTAAATAAAATTTAAAATTCAAAAATTAAACATTTAATATTTAATAAATAAGGTAAATATGTATGTTTATGATTTAAGATTAATGTTACAAAAAAATTAATTATAATGGAAAAAAGATTTAGTCAGAAAAAATTATAGGATTCAATAAATATCTTTAGTGGTGAACAATATTTGAGAAAGTTCATTCTATCATAAATATTTAAATTATTTAATTAAATGTTTCCTACCTAGGGTATTTTAATTTAATCAGACATTAATTTTTGAATTGAAAATAATATTGGTATCATACATTTTCGGAAATATTTCATCAGAAGAGTAAGAGTATTATTGAGATGGAAATAACAGTCATGTTGTAATAATAGAAATAAGTTCATATAAATTTGAATCTGAAGATGGAGATGAAGTCGAATGATCATATCTATATGAAGATACTATTTTGGAGATAGATAAATTGATTTATCTCATCTTATGATGTTTCCAAATAGGTTGATGTAAATTTTAAAAAACATTAACTTTTTTGTGTTTCAATATGGGTGCATTATATATGTCAACAAATATTTCCCGTACTAGGAGAAGATGATTGCGATGTTAAAAAGAGATCTCCCATAATTCTTCAAGGAATATTTCTATGAACATAATCATATTTATTTTTAATTAAATATATCAAGAATGTGATCTTATTTTACCAAAAGGTGGATATATTTATCAAAGAAGTGTTCAAAATCCTTTCATAGTTCTGAGATTGTTTTTTTAATCCAGTAATAATTGTGAGAGTATAGTGATTATAAAAAAATATATCAGATATTAAAGTAGTTATAATGAACCAATTAATGTATAAGAAGTCCAATAAATAACATATAAAGAGCTATATGATGAAAAAATTAATTAATAGTTTGAAAACAATTTGAATAAGAGTTTCCCAAGGATCGTGATTTTTGAGAATGAAAATGGGAGAAAGTGGAATGCATCAAAATAGGCTAAATAAAATAAGGATAATTCATAAATATGTATGATGTGATACTCTAATGTGTTAGGTAATATTTAGATATATATGTTAAAGAGAATACTGAGAAATTAATTATTAATGTAAAAGAGTTTTTGAATAGAGAATGATCTTAATTTTCTCGATGTAGACATTTCAGTGAAAGAGAATTAAATCCAAAATTTCAAATAATATTTTTATAATTCCATTAATGATGTGGGATATTTATTATAAAATATAATAATATTATGGGTGAAGTAATAAATTGATAATATTTTTATAAAAAATAATATCTACTAATGAATCATAAATATAATGGATTCACTAGAGAATATTTTTAATCCCATAAAATTGTGAAAAATTTGAATAAAATAATAAATAATGTGTCATAGTTAGATCTATTTTAAAATTTATAATATTGAATGAATATATTAAAATGTTATTTAACATTGAAACTTTAAAAATTAATATATAGAAATAATGTGATTATGAATATATACTCTACATGTCTTTTATAAATTCTAGGTAAAAAATCTATTAAAAAATACGATTACAAAAATTGCACTACAACATAAGAGACAACTAGTTCGAGGAACATATTTAAATTTTATGGTCATGTTTGGCCTTATGGAGGCTATGATCATAATATGGAATGTTACTATTTATAATTAATTACACTTTATTATACAATGATAAATGTAAGGAACACATATATTGGAAAAATATACAAAAACAAATAAACTCAAGAATAATTCCATTAAAATATAATAAACTTTAATAACCATTTTGAATTAATGATTGATGATTCTAGGAGATTAGATAAACATGGTCAGTTTAATGAATATGTACTCATGATTACACTATTTCAATAGATTTAATAATAAGATCCTAATCGATTACAAATTAGAGGTATAAAATTTATAATTTTTAAAGAGAATACGCCTCTCAAGAATGATAAAAATATTTTAAGAATAAATTTTTCTTTTTTACTATAAAATAGCGAGGAAAAGATATATTAATTAATAATGATATTATATTGGTACTAAGATAATTTGATTAGATAATTATAAAGTTGGTTTTTTTATTTCGTGATATATATATTAGTGTATGAAAAAATAATGTGAAATAATAATAATCAAGAATGACATGTGTTTGGTATGACATATTTTTGAAGGGTATATGAGAAAAAATATTCTCAGCCAAAAATTAATTTTGGGGATGAATTGAGTTATTATAGTTATTATCAATAAAACATATATTTTAATACAATTCCATAAAGTATGTAGAATAAATATCATCCTTCATAAATACATGGATATTTTTTTGAATGCATCCCATATCTAACTTTTTCAGTAGATATTGGTTATCTAAAGGGTAGAATGAGAGTGTATGTACCATTATTTTTATTCAATAATGTATCTAAAATGGTGGTGAAAACATAAATAAGAAGATAAAATAAAGATATGAGTATATGAAAATTTGGTAGATATCTATTATTCATGGAGACCATATATATCTATTGATCATTAAAAAAGGGTATAAGATTATATCAAAAATTCTATTTGTGATCTGATTTTTTCTGATATATTAAGAGAGAATATATATATAAACCTATATGTTGTGGTTCAAGGAAAAAAATTATAAGTGGTTAAATTTTTATTCATGATGTTTATCTCATTTATTTTTTATTCTAAATGTATGTGCTGAGGGATGATCTTATAAGCGGAATTGTGTGTTAGTTTTTCCTCTCATCACTGGCTGCTTCATCGAGGGTTGTCATGACGCTTCCTTCTTCTTTCTCGGTGGGTTCGTGGTGGTGGATCCTCGGTTGTGGGGGTCGGCATCTTTAGGGGCTCGGCCATCTCGACCATCTACACCGTGGATATCCTCTTCTTCCCCAACTCCTTCACTGGATTGGGTTTCTTAAGGTGGTGCACTATGGGTCTGAGGCCATGAACCAGCTTCAGTGCCTTGAGTATACCGTTGTGTCTCTTGTGGGTGGGTTGTGTGGTTTGTTATGGTCTCTACGTGCAACTGCGTTGGCGGTGACAGGATCTACGTATGGCTAGTCTTCATTCCGGTATCTGGTGATGGTTTTCCATTTTTGGTTTCTTGAGGTCTTTCTTGGTTTGGAATGTGATTATTTTTGTGAGGCGGTGACAATTTTGTTTTTTTTTTGATTTGTGATTTGGCTGAGGTTTATTTCTATGAATTTTTGGTGAGATGCGGATCTAGTCTTGGGTCGTTTGTTTCTAGTTTTGGTGGTGGTCGTTTGATATCTCGATTGCGTGGTAAATTTTAATGAGGGAGGATCTTCTATGATGGGGTGTTGATGAAGTGGGTGAAGGTTTTTTCGGCATGATGATTTGAAGATGCGGTATCAGAGGGGTGATATCTGTAGATAGTATTGAAAGTGATGAAGAGATGGTTTCATGGCTGGGGAGTGGATCGAGGATCCTTTCATTTCAAGAATCCGTGTTTCGAGGCATACCGGTGTGGGTGTGATGCATAATTTCAATTTTTAATCAAGTGGATTTCTTTTTTAATTTGGGGATCTGATTATTTGATGTATGTCCTGGTTCCCACTCACCCATAAAGAGGATTTCAAAAATCAAATAAAAAAATAATTTTCTATCAGGAAATATATGTGCTTATAGGTATTTTAATTAGAATCATGTTATCATTATTCATCTTCCTTGTTTCCAACATTTAGTTTCCTCATGTATGTGTATTTTTATTGAATAATTATTCATTATTATGTTGGAATTATTTAAAAATTTATTTATTAATAATGGATACTAAAAATCATATTAGCGGTATTATTGAGCCCAATATTTTAAAATATATTTAGAGATGAAGATGATTAGATATTGGGGGAATTTTTGAGACAGAAGGGAGAATTTAGATATTTTATAAATATTAGAATCATAAATAGAGATGATAATGAGTGGATATGTTTTTGTAATGTATAATTTTCATAATTTTTTATCCTTGTTGATAATAAAATAAACAAATGTATATTATATTCTTTGATGGATTTTTGGATGTTTGTAGATGTTTGAATGATCATTGGAGATGTTATGAGATTGTCTGTAGGTTTTTGAAATGTAGAAGATTCATGTATTGTAGTTAATAGTCCCTAATATGTTTGTGTCACAGACCTCATTTATAATACCCAATTTCAATACCATTAAAATATCATAGTGTCATTTAGAAGTAGGGTATCACACATGGAAGTCCATAATAGGTAGATTAAATCACTCTAATATATAAAATTAACTTTATCAAGAAAAATTGGAATGTTAACAAATGGAAAATTTATCTTTATAAACATAATAGAAACTCTAGAGAGGTAATTTAATGTTGGAAAAAAATACGACACAATTTTTATTTATTAGTTACATTGACAAAAAATACATGATGATTGGATACTTCTATGATACAAAAAGAAATCATTTTTTAATATACAAATGTTATAATTACATTACATCATAAAATAAGTAAAATCACGAGTTTCCTATATAAATTTAAAGGTAAAATTTATAACTATGTACTAAAACCACGGAATATATTTCTAACTAATTTTAATATCCAATAAATAAATGTCATTTTATTGTTTTGTAAAGGTTACCCAGATTAGACACTATAATTTGACAATAACCCAAAATATATAGATCACATCGAGAATACATAAGGTTTATTTATTGAATATATATGGTTCAATTATATTTCATATAGTTAAATTAAATGGGTTTAGTTATAGTGATACTTTGATATTTTTGGAAGTATCTATGGAGTTTTAGATGAATCACATCCCAAATTTAGCAAATATTCCTAAGATGGAATTGATAATTCTAATTTTTTTATTATATAGAAGAAATAACATGATAATTAATTATGATATAAAATATTTTTAGATAATGGTCATATTGAAAATTATTATGAAAATTTTATCTCATCTATTTAGATAAATATAAATGAAGTGTTTTGTTTCGAAATAGATTTTTCCTCTATAAGGAGAGAAGAAGTTGCAAAATATTTTAAATAAACTAGTTTTTAATGGAAAACGTTTAGAATTTATTTCAGGATTTCCAGGTAAGTACAAAGAAATGAATAAGTAGTGGATAAAAATACTGAAAATTTGATATATAGTTAAAGTTAGTTAATTGAAATAATTTAATATTAAAAAGGTAATTTAATATTAAAATAAATGTTTTTTAAATGATGAAATTAAACATAATTATTGAATAAAATGTTTTATTATACTAGAGAGTGTGTAGAAGAATATTATATTTTGAATGATTGTGTGAAGTGATGTAAACATATAAGGGGTCGAAGAAAATGATGATTATACACTAGTTTTTTGGTAATCGTCTGACTGTTGTTATCTGTTGAGGAAAAAGAATGGAATATATAATCATTATTCTGAAGATTCCCATGAGTGTAACATCCCAACCTAAATTCCAAACACTGATTCCCTATGAAGTTTGGTTGCATAACCTCTAGTACACCACCCCATATGATACAGGCTACTGACTAGCAGTGAGGAACATATAGTGGTCATGGGGAGACTATAACCTGCGTACCAATGTTGCACAATAGTAAAAAATAAACTAAAAATATTCAAGATATATAACCATATGGATAATAGTACCATTATCAAATGATAATCAATATATGACTACAATATACAAAATAATTATCTTTATATAACATTCGATGTACGTGCCATTTGCAAATTTCAAAACCAATAAATAAGGACACTTGCAATTCAAAGAGGGACTAGACACCGTTTCTGGTTCCCTCATCCATTATACAACCCATATTATCCATTTAACATTGGGATCATTCCATTTTACTTTACTCCCAACATGAATTCAATTTGAGAACTGATCTGGAAGCCTATGTATGGTGTGAGTAAAACTCAGTAGGCCACCACAAACGGTGTCAAAGAAATATCCAAATAATAATAATCCAGGAAGTTTAATAAAAATAAAATAATGAAAATAAAATAAAAAAATTTCATATTCAATTATTTTTTATTTAACCACATAATCCCCTAGGATATCGAGGACCCCCAATCTATCAATACATGTTTCTTCCCATTATATAGTCTATGTAATCCCTAAGGTAAATCTCATATCACATAACCATGGTTATCAACTATCATTTCATTTCAATTCATATTACATACAATGGGAGTCATAGTCCATTAACAACATTATTTTTATATAATTCCATATTTATCACCCAATGAGTATTTAAGTCATAATTCCATTCCCCACAACCCTTTTATCTGTATGGGATATTGAAGCATCAGACCATGTCTCACACACGTATATCAATTATTCACAAAATGGATTTTTCTGCATCATTCCATGTTCCACCCATGTATATCAATCGATTACTCATATATCAATTATATCACATCAATCATGTCTAATCAACATTATACAATTCATTAACGTTTCACATCATTATATATGATTATATTTTACCTCAACAAACATTTTTCTATAAATTAATCACATATAATAATATTAATAATTTACTATTAAACAATTCTGTATTATTTAAACCATTAAACACATTACACCATTATGGTTTATCCAATGATCTCAAAATCCCCATTATCAATTAATTCATAATCATAATAATTGACCAATACATAGTCCCAAAATCCCATAAATTCCACACTTCCAATATTCCATTAATTAAATAACAATAAAATTAGTCTAATTATTTCAATTCTACTTAACCTAAATTTAACTCAATTCAATATAACATTAAAATTAAATTAAATCAATTCAATATCCAATGAAATTACCTAATTATGGAAAATTAAAATTTCCATATTACATACACGTAATAAAATCTAAACATTCAAATTTGAAATTTAAACCACCTACCTCATGATTGATTATGAGTTCTCACCAATGGAAATCATTAATTGAAGTGTAACAACAATGATCATGTAGATGAATTGAATCTAGATCCAAAATAGAGATCCATAATGAAAATAATCATGACCATCAAACATAGATCTATACACATCACCAAAAAATGTAAACCATTCCCTCCTATCTAGAAATTGATACAAGAGAGAAAGGAAACCACAAAATATGGGAATCTCTGACTGGGAGAAGAGAATATCTACAATTCGAGATTTGGATTTCCAAGAATAGATTCTAGAAGAACATGGAATCCATTTGGGATCCTCTAAAATTTATATAACTCATTTAGGATCTAGTTGGGTTTAATTAGGTTGAGGGCCAATGGATTAAAAAATTTAATCTAATTTTCAAGGGTTGAAAATTTTGTGTGCACTAATTCCTATATATTGAACATGTTTTACACTAAAAATTCTTCCTAATTGTGCACCTCACCATGGTGTGTCAAATGGTTACTACTAAGATGAGTCTTAGTTGGAAAAAATGCATTCCAGATGTGAGAATCACATCAATTTGGGATCGCTCAGTTTTTTGGATCTGGTCACACAGCTTGGGAAAATCAAGCCCAACCCATCACAATCCCTCTACCTTTCAAAATTATAATATTTCACCCACTAAATCACCAATGTAAAGAAAAAACAAGATATAATTATAAAAAATGAAAAGTTTAGTTGAAAAGTTTCTCGAGATATCTCTATAAATGGTTAGGATCTTATAACCTCCCATAATTATAACAACTCGTCCTCTAGCTACACTCCCATGATCCTCTAAGATACTGAGGTGAAATTATTGGGCCACTAATCCCACTTATACACATATTTATCCCATGCTTCCTCCCAAACATGTCAAAATTCCCATAACATATGAAATATCGTCATGGCCTTTTCTCACAACACATTATCACTATGATCCAACCCATGTATATGATGCTCCTCAATGGAGGAATTGGCCTCATACTCCAAATAAATCACATAATAAGGGATATGTGTCTCTGTTGAAGTTTTGACACATAAAAAAAATCATTAATGGAACAATACCTCTATGGAGGATCTAATTATTAATCTTCCATTCGGATTCTATCCATAACATCTAATAGTCCAACAATCATGGGCACTGACATTACATGTCTTCAAATCATGTGATGACCCAATCTTGGAAACACCTAAAGGATTACCCGATCCACCTCTACAAACTCTCGGGGTAATCTTCATCTTTTAGCATACATATTTTTTCTACAATGAGACAATGCCATTGTATTTTGAATCAGTTGAATCTTCCCTAATATATCCTACATGAGACCTGGTCCCATCATATCTGACTCACATACATTTATCCAGCATATATGTAACCTGCATAGACTAACATAAATAGCCTCATGTAGTTCTATTTTAATAGTCTCTTGATAACTTTTGTTATAGAAAAAATACACCAATTCTATGTTCTTCTCCCAACTCCTACTGAATTTTATGATGCACACATGAAGCATATTATCATGAACTTGTACAATACATTCCAACTTCAAATCCCTATATCAGGGGAATGACATAATCAGTAAAACATTTGTACAATGTGAGTTATGTAAAACCTTCTAGAATCATGAAGTAAAATTAAAGTCATGGTCTAAAAAACTCTATGAAACCCCATACAGATGGACTATATATTGAATTTAGATGTATCACTACAGATCCTCTAAAAATGTATCATGTACCGGTACTAAATGTGTTACCACTGTCAACTGTTCCACAATAATGCAAATATAATCATTATTTAGAGGCCTCTTCAATAGACATACCATAATGTCAATGGTGACATCTATAAAAATTCACTCCAAAATGGGTAACGAATGTAGTAGACGATGAGGTCATTGATGCCGACCTTCAACTATAGATAGGTGTAGAATTACATCACAAACCCTTCTATCTCACTTTTCATTCCCAAACAATAATAAAGTCTTCATACGACATGGTACATCTTTAAAACACATAGACACATCGCCCACATTGAGGCATGAAATTCATGCCTCATCTCCTCCCTCATGATCATATGTATAAAAATCGTATTCTTGATAAGGATGATCTCATCCTCATATGTGGGCATATAAGAAGGTGTCTCCCCACCTTCAAAGGATTTACTCAAGTACAATAATTCTACATCATGATATTGTCATTCATTAACCAAACAAAAAACATAAACTACAGTAAAACTGATATGAGATTCATCTTCTCTTTTCTCTCATAAATAACAACATCCATATTAATCAGAAATGTCATCATAATTCACTCAAAAATAGAATCCTAAATTTCCAAATATTGAGTTTTCCTATTTAATGTGTCATGATGCATGTTACCCTTATTAGGATTTTATTCTATCTCAAAATCAGATGAGATAATATACGCAATCCTTCTATGATTAGGTAGATTCAAATCACACTGTGATAAAATATTGTTTTAGCTCTTGTGATCAGTATACAATGTAAACTTCATAACACATGATTAGGCCACAACCCATTCAAAGAATAAACAAATACTATTAACTAAAGCTCATGCATTCAATAGTACTATTAATGTTTCCTCAACTATCAAGTCTCATATACCTCAAGTAAATATCCCTAATCCAATAATCTTCTATTCCCACTCATAGAAGCATCATAAGCCACCATATAATCATCAACTATATCATGTAGGATCAATGCTGGTATAGTATTAAAACTTTTCTCCATATCTGGGAAATTATTATCTAATGCTCTAGCACATTCAACTATTACCCATTTTTTCAATCGTAAAAGAGGTTATCACAAGGGGGAAAATTACTGAATGAACAATCAATAATGTTCTGCTAACCCTAGAAAGATAAAAATGTTATAAACCTTCATTTGTTGATCTGAAGATACAGCTGCATGAACCTTCTCTAGGACAACCGACACACCATCATCTAAGATGATGTGACCCCTGAAATTTACATGACCGATATATAATTGATACATAGATATCTTGGCACATATCCAATTCTCTCTCAGTGTACGTAGTATTATTTCAAGATATTAGACATGGTCATCATGAGTGTTGCAGTAAAAAATACATTTTTTCTATAGACACTAAAAAAATTGATCTAGTGATGTGTGGATGATTCTTTTCATCAGTACCATAAATATTTTTGGAGCATTCATCACCCAAAACTACATCACAAAGAATATATAAAAGTCATTCCTTCTATTGAATGCAGTACAAGGAATATTATAAAGTATAAATATGAATAGATGATACCCTAATCTCATTTTAATCATAGATATATCACCATCTCCCATCAATGATTCAAAAACGACATTGATTAGTAAACGAGGATAACAATTTTTCATTGTCATCCAGTTCAAATCCTAGTAGTCAAAACACCATAAAAAAGATTCATAATATTTCTTTTAAAACAAAATATAAGAAACCCAATGTGAATTACTCAGATGGATAAAACCCTTATATATCAACTCTCATAGTTGAGTATTAATAACAAAAATATCTATTGGATGCATTATGTATTATGTAATAGAAACTTGCTTAGCCCCCAACATGATCTCAATTATAAATTCATAATCTCTCTCTGGTGGAAACATGTATATGAATTTGGAAACAATTCATGAAAATGGTCCAATACATTTGGAAATACAACATTCCTCACAGCCCAATAATCCAGAAATAGACATTAAACTTGGACAGGGAGCTCCACATTTACCAGTTTAAATGGACTTTTTCATCCCTCCTTGATATCCCACTCTCCATGGAGAATATATGTGTCTCACTAAGATGTCATAAAAATCACTTTACTTTAGTAAAAATCAATGTGAGCACAATATAATACTATCGAATCAATACCCATTATTAGTTCAAAGCTCAACATTTCAAAAATCTAAAGACCACATATTAAATTATAATGTCTAACCTCGATATGACATTCCATTAAAAAATATATTCCCCTTAAACATACCCCAAATGGTTTATCAATCTTTATAACCATGCTAAGAAGATCCACCACCAGGATGAAACCAATAACAATTTTTTAAAATATAAAATAATGAGGGTAACCAATATAAATTTAAAAACTATCCACCATAGAATGTACAAAAATAGTACCTCTAATTATTGATGGTTCATCATTTCTATACACATGTGTAGGCTAAAATGAATTCAATTATTATTCCTCTCAACCTTACGATCCATTCTGAGTCCCGTATGCTACACCACAATTTTGATACAATATATCTTTCCAAGAAGCTTCACTTACACTACCTCTACTACCACATCCAGTAGATATCCTACTACATGACTCATATGCTGTTGAATCCCCCTATTTTAATCATGGGATCCCTATCCCCCATAATAATAGTATTTTTTATAAGCATATCATTTATATAGTTAGATACCATGATGTTTACATAACATTATAGTGTAGATATTTTTTCTTAGAGTATTAAATGGTAATTTATAAAGATTAATTATCATATAAAAATTTTAGAGTATATCTATTATATGATGAGAACCTTGTGATACTATGAAATTAATTTTAAAAATTGTCTTCTGGTCTTTATATGTCTTACAAACTATACTCAATAAATATTTGAAAATCATGTACAAAGGTCTCAAAATAATTTAAACTTATTATCACAATTTTTTCACATGGTGATCCCTAGTAGCGAGATCATGAGGACATACCCACTAATAGGAACACAACATGTTTTGGGTGACATTGGTTATTCTAATCAATGAACAAGTGTATTGTAATCTTTCCCTCATATATTTACCATTGTGTTCCATTTTATCATGCACAATGATACGAGGTAACAACATGGATAATGAAATCTTAGAGAGATTTATTATCTTGGGTGAGTCATTGATGGAATGGAATTGGTTAATTTTCTTGAAAGGAATTGTCACTTTCAGGTTGAGGAAGTAATATATCTCGGGAATTATCCATCAGGATGGTAGTGTCTTCATAAGACCTTGTCCAAGGCTATTGAGGGTAAATCCATCCATTAATATCTATAATTAATAATGTATGAAAATGGTGGGGACATATGTTTGCTTCCAAATTTGTGATTTATCTATAAACAAAGACATTATATTACAAGGTATGTATCAGTAGGTTGGTTGACATTTCATTAAAATTCCTTATGAAATTAGTGTCCTTGATGTGTTGTTAGACTCTACTATTGGTCATTGGATATTATTCACTACTATCGAGAAAAGGGCCTAGTGGGTCTCATAGAATAACATATTCCATATTCCAACATATTCAGTTGCATATGTTTATTGGACATGGTGGGCCACACCATGGAGTCCCTATGTTGTATAGGTCATTGGCAATTAAAGAATAAATAAATTCACAATATTAATCTAAATAATAATATGTTTTATTTTTTAATTAAAATTACTTATAAGTAATGTATGTATAGAGAAAAATATTAATTGATCGAATATTATTTAAATATACCAGGTTCGTTTAATATTAATATATAAATAGGAGTTGAGTTAATTACTCAGTTTTATGAAGTAAAATATAAATTACTTATGTAATAGGTATGCGATTAAATAATAAATAATATTGATGACTCAATATAGTTTGTTAATATTATATATTTATTAATTATTTTGTGGTATTTCATTCTGGGGTTTAGGGAACCCTTAATGTGTAATCTACTCCCCCACAATATAAGCAGGAGAGGTGAAAATCTTGATGTGATGTTCACTCTCCCTGAATGAGGTATTATCTCTCCTATCATTTTATATAGACATAAAGACTCTCACTAAATTCCAATCCAAGAACACCATCGACTGGTTGATGTAAACAGTTCTTGGTGATCATTATGATGTCGAAATAATTGCCTGAAATATGTTTTGTAACCTATATTATGATGAATAATAAGTGTGTGGATTTTTGAAGCTCGTGTGGACAATATATAGGGATCTTATTATGGATCCTCCAAGCACTATTCTCTAGATACAAGAATATGTCAATTTGGGTTCATTAATTAAGAAGTTATGTTTTTTGTTTACAATTTTGTGTCCCCCTAAAATTTATGAGACATCATTGGGACCATACTAGGGCTTAGATCATAGAAGGTGACATGTTTCATCACTACGATGCTGAAAACATTTCAAATCCTCAGACCATGAGATTTTACTACAACCATTTTATAGTATATTTGTATCATAGATTTCATGTATATATTATAGTCCAAGATAAATTAATCTTCATTACATTTGATTATATGGTAATAATTTGATCTCATTTCCATCGATGATGAGTCGATCCGATGAAGGATGGACAAGATACGACCATCCGAATTTTTTCATAGAGATTTGTTTTTTGATGTGGGTATTAATTTTGATATTTTTTAAAAATATAAATTTTTACACCAAACTATCTTAAAAAGCGATTCTAATCACAATTTTACATTTCTAGCAATGAGACGGTGTCGAGAATATTACTTTCTGGAAGCCCTTATATTCTATTGTATAGTGAAATATTTAATATAATAATAATATTATTAAATATAATATTTAAATAATAATCATCATAAGGGTCTAGTAGTGCAATTTTTTCGAACCATAATATTGAAAAATAGAGGCCATGTTGAGAGTAAACCTACTGGACTCACAATTAACAAACAAAAAATTCTTTCAAAATGTCCAATGTTAGGTAGTCTTATTTTTTTTAGAAAATACAAAAATTAAAAAAAAATAAAATGAATTGGTCCCACCCCACACTATCGGTTCATCCTCGAGTGAACTACACCCATTGTGGGTGTTACCGAGAAGGCCCTGACCACAACTACCACTTCCCACCTTTTATTTTGAGCACTTTCTAGGCCTCATATGACTGCTTCCGCATAGACATCATAGACCAGATCAATAGCTAGGGTCTCTTTCGCACCATGTAAAGTGAATGATGTCTCCAGGCTAGCACCTGGCATCTGTTTCCGCCAGATGGATCCATTATAGCCAGACCTCCCATTGATCTATTCCTCTTGATCCAAGTAGGTCACTACCATCAGGAATTCTATGACTTATATCTGCATATATTTCTCAAATTATCATCCACTACTGACAAGATCTCCCAATTGCGCTACTCTACATCAGCATGTCATTGTGCTCCTCCTCCACCTCTTTTTCTTAACGAGAACCACTATATTCTAGGGTTATATGTGTTTCAGTTTCACAATGCTGACTGGGATATGGCCTATGACACCCCAGATTCGATGTTTCTCTATTATGTCATTGGACGGATGACCTTCTCATGTGTATGTGGCACTCCCTCCCATGTGTACCACATATATGCATATGAGAATCCACCACTGTGGTCGAATCCTCCTCCATCCTTACATACCATCTATGTTTTGCCCATCTGAATCACATAACCATATGAGAGACGTCGGGAAAGAGGTACCCCTCTAATGAGTTTTTCGAGACAGAATCGCCCTGAAAGTGGCCCGGGTGGGATTTCTCAATATAGAACTGGTTTGGGAAGACTTTCCAGTTTTATAATAACCCATAATAGGACATATATGACCTACAATGGGCCACTGTGGGTTCGTCCTGACCTTCATAGGCCCTACTCCAAGATTCTAGGACCAGGTCAGTATAAATTAATGAAAAAAATTATTTATTTAACGAATTAAATTAAATTAATTAAAATATTAATTTTAAGTAAAATAATAATTTTATTACCTGGATGAAATTAATTAAATTAATTAATTAATTTTAATTAATAATGTAATTTAATTTTTGGTTTTTCAATTTAATTAATTAAGGGACATAATTTTAATTAAATAAATTATTTGAATTGTTATTTATTTTATTTAATTTTAAAACCCTCTCATTTAAATGTATCAATATTTAATTTTCTGTATCCCTTTAATTTTATTATTGATCTATATTGAGAAAAACCACAACCATTGTATATATTCATTTATTTAATTAATTATTTTTATTTATTTTTTTTTATTGTGATTAATTAAATATGATGGTATGAGCATCATCTTTTATTTTTTGTTTAATATGTATAAGGGTATATATGACAATCCTTTATATTATTACACATTTAAACATGGTTTTTTTATATGCATACATGTAAGACAACTCTGAGGTTCGATAGGTCTAGTGTCATGGGAAATTAGGAACATTAAATGAAAACTAACGACATAAAATACAACATCTTTATTGAAAACTCATATTACATGACCATGACATTCTGTCATACTTAAAATGTAATGTGATAACCTGAAGACATAAATAAGAAAAGGGTGAGAAATAAACCCTGATATGGGAGTAAACAAGGAATAACATGAAGAATAAAATACATTTTTTGTAATATGTATATCAATTGGCCATAAGAGAAACCTGAAAATAAAGACATGATATAGCATGATTATCAAAAAATGGAGATGTGACAACAACATTTAACATGATAATAGCATGAGACGAGGATCATTGGACATAGAGAATTAATAAACCACCATTGAACATGAATTATCATTATTAATCCCTAATTTAACATGAATTATCATGAGTATATGATCATCACACATGGTGTATCATGATACTATTCATTATAAAATTCATTGGAGTGCTATCATTACGCGCCCTACTTAATTATTTCATTTCACGCATAAATGTTCCACATAGTTCATACAACATGGATTCATTAAGTGTCATAATTTATTCCCTGAATATGATATGGGGAATACATAAAAGTATTTCTTAAATCAATAAGTAAATGTGCCTAATGGTGAATAACCTCGATATAGAAATTGGTATGGTATTCAGTTACATGATGATTTTTTCATGAGAGATTTAGGTGTAACTTCAGCAGCATAACGACGTCAAATAGAAATCGTAGAATGGTATGAAGAGAGATAAAGGAGTGTATAATCATCTATACATGAAATGTAATTTAATGGTTTCATGGAAAATAATATCCCAACATATGTAATGTAATTTAGTTTCAAAAATAAGGAAGGAAGAAAATTGAGGATCCCTTAATTGGAAGTGTGTGACTTTATGAGCTTTTGGAGGGGCTTCTTAAGATCTTGGGAAACCATGGGAGGATTATTGAGATAGGATGGAATATTATGGAAGTTAGAAAAAGGTTTTTAGTGAAAACAATTAGTATATTGGGTGTGTTTATATAGGAAAAGATAGGGGAATTCTTTAATATTTCACAAATTTAGGTTTTGGAATCTATATAATTAAATATTCACAACCAAAAATAAACCCATGGATCTTTTTTCAATGGTATGTGAAAATAATAATTTTATAAAAACAATGGCATGTAATATTAAAATTTTAGGCTTTCTTATGGAAATGTGAGTCACAATGTCTAGGAAATCATTTTCAAAAGTTAAGATATTTTATAAGTCATGGAGGGTCACCTAAGGCACCACAAAACTAATTAAACAAATCTAAAATCCCATTATTTTATTGGTAAATTATATATAGTCTGAATATCCCTTTTATAGTATTTTATTATATTACTATTGGGTCATTATGATGTCACAAATCACATTATACATTTATAACGAATTTAATTTTTACAAAAACAATCATTTGTGTCCGAAAATCATGAAAAAATCATCATTAGATTATTTGGAAATCCTGAATCCAAAAATAATATTCATTTTATCCAAATAATTTTTTTAATATGGGAATTTTTTCTTCTAAAATAAAACAGATATTTATCAAAAATTCAGGGGTTTTGAAAAAAATAGCTTTCAAACCTCAATAAAAATTACGAGTGTATAAAAATTATATGATCATTTATATTTAACAAAAAGTAATTTTTAATATTTTTTTATACAAATATTATCTAATTCTGAAATATATTAATTCATCAATATAGAATTCTTAATAGAATATTTACTAAAAATTCTATTTGTGCTTTAATAAATATTTATGAATTAAGAATAATAAAATGAATGTATATTCTTTATTATAAAAAAAAATAACGCACATAATCGTAATTATGGGGTCGTGTTACATAACCCCTTTTAACCCTCGCATAATACATAAGGGTAAGTTGTGCGATGGTGAAAAACAATTAGGGTGGTTCGAATAACATCATTGGGGTGGTAATCTATATTAACTTACACTTTTAACATAGGAATATTCATTCTAACTTCATGTGTTGAAGCCTAGCTTGGGTTTGGTCAAGAGTGGAGACCAGTGATGCTACCTCCTCTCTAAGAATTTAAGAATGGGATTTATATGGAGCAATTGTACTTTATGAGGCCATCACTACATTTATCTGAGTAAATTTGATTTGTTAAAGACCTATATTTATACTAGTCATGTGATCACTATTAAATGGCTATATTAGCAACAATAAAAATTCATAACGGTTTTTTTAAATCCAAAATCATTAAAATAAGGAAGTTCATATGTTTTATATAACAATTTCACATAATAATATATTTAAATAGATCAAGAGGAATATTCATTAAACAAATTTTGGTCATTACAATCTTCCCCCATTATGAAAATTTTTCCCTCAAAATTTCCTTTTCCAGCATAACAATATATGAGGGTAACACTGCTTCATCACTTCCTCTGATTCCCACGTTTCCTCTTCAAACTTGTGGTTTCCCTAAAACACCTTATTGAGGGGATTTGTCTTATTTTGTAGAACTTTTTCTCTATGATCTAAGAACTTCAATGTCTTCTCTTCAAAGGATAGGTCATTATCCTATGGTGACACCTCTGGATTTGGTACATGTAATGTGTTATGTATGTATGTCATTAAGAGTGATACATGTAATACATAATATACTTGAGATAGGTTTGGTGGGAGTATTAATTAATAGGTCACTCCTCTAATGCGATCAAGGATCTCAAAAGGCCTGATGTACCTTAGACTTTGCTTTCCCTTTTTCTCAAAACTAATAACTCACAGCCATGGTGATATGTGAAGGAATACCATTTCTCCAATATCAAACTCTATGTCTCATCTAAGATTATTAACATAGATATTTTGTCAACTCTAAGCATTATTCATGTACTTCTAAATGGTCTTAACCTTATCCCCCATTTAATTGACCATTTCTATACCTAGAAGTTTTCACTCTTAAAATTCATCCCAACATGCCAGTGCTTTCCACCTCTTACCTTAAAGGTCTTCATAATGAGTCATTTGGATGCTTGAGTGGAAACTATTATTGTAAGAGAACTCAACTAGTGGACTATGTTGATTCCATCCTCCAAGGAAGTCCATTGAGAATGATCTCATCAGGCCCTCAAGTGTTTGGATAGTCCCCTCAGATTGGCCATCAGTTTGAGGATGATAAGCCATACTAAAGTTCATCTAAAAAATTAGAGCATGTTGGGGACCGTTCTTAAACCTAGAGGTGAATCTTGGATCTCAATCAGATACAGTATATAGTGAAACTCCATGCATCCCAACCACTTCTTTTATTTGTATCAGTTACAGTTGATCAAATGATAAATCCTCTCAAATTTCAATGAAGTGTGTGGTACTTGTAAGATAATCCAAAACAACCTATAGAATATTGTTTTTTTATGTCTTCGAAAGTCTGGTGAAAAGGACCATTTTGAAGTTCTCCCATTTCCACATTTCTATGGGTAATGGTTATATCATCCACTTGGAATTCTACCTCTCATCCTTCACTTGATGACATACGAGGAAATTTTATTTATACCCAGTGATCTCCTTTTTTATATTATCCCACCAATAATTCTCTCAGAGATCTCGATACAACTATTTTTTTCTTGGGTGAATAGTGAAATTTGTACTATTTGCATCATCCAAAAGCTCATTTTTTTACATCGAATTAGATGGAACACATAGTCTTGACCCAAAAATCACAATTTCTTTTTCTTTAACATTTAACTTTGAAAAATTTTCTTTTACAGTAGTTTCCACTTTCTTCTAGATTCTCACTTCGTCCTTTTGAGAATCATTTAACATTTCCCAAAAAAACAGTTGAGAAATCATTTTGAAAAAGATTTATGATGATCCCTTATTTTTAATTACCATATCCATCTTAATCTAATCAAAGAAGATTGTATCCTTTTTAATTCTCATCAATGAAAGAGTTGATGGTTCCTTTCTGCTTATAGCATCATCCACCTAGTTCACTTTCCCTAGATGGTAGTTAATTGAGCCTTCATAGTCTTTGATCATCTCTAACTATCTTCATTGGCCCATATTTGTCTTTTTTAATGTGAATATATTCTTGAGGATTTTGTGATCTGTATATATTTCATTATCCTCCCCAAAGTGGTAATGTCATGAAATTTTTGAGGAAATAATTCCTACAACCAACTCAAGATCCTGCTTTGGATAGTTTTTCTCATTAAATTTCATTTCCATTGAAGCATAGACAATGAATTTGTCATTTTTATCAACCCATAGCCAAAAATCATTTTTGAAACGTCATTGAATACCACAAAAAGGTCTCCACTTGTGGGTAGTGTGAGCATGGTCACAGTTATGAACCTCCTTTTAAACTCCATGAAGCTCTATTCACTTTCAACACTCCATGTAAACCGTACTCCCTATTTAGTTATCTTGGTAAGAGTGTTTGAAAATCATGATAGATTTCTCAAAAATCAGCGATAATACCCAGAAAACCTCATGAAGATATGGATATATGTCACTGATATTGGCCTCGACCATCCCTCAACTTCATATGTCTTGGAGTAATCAATATATGTCCCATTTATTGTGATGATATGACACAAGAATGAGACATCATTCAACCATAACTCCCACATTCTATACTTTTCATAGAGCTTCTACTTTCGCATTGTCTCTATTACATTATTTAGATCCTCCTCATGCCCCTCCTTGGTTTTGGAGTATATGGTAAAGCACTTGGGCATATAATACCTTTATAAAGATCTTCCTATAGTTGGTTCTTTAGCTCCTCAATCTCCATAATACCCATTCTATATAGATTTAAGGATATTAGAAAAGCCTCCAGTATAAGATCAATCGATAATTCAACATCTTATCTTGGAGGAATACTAGGATATTGCTCAATAAATACTTCATCGTATTCCATCACAGTATGCATGTATTCCAGGATGGTTTCATTCTTAGACTCAATCATCTTAGCATAATATGTGTGCTCATAGTGTAGTAATATCCACACTTGAGATGATGATGATAAAAAATATTTATACTCCTCCTTTCATTTGTATAGAATCGGGGTTGGATTCTTTATATAGTGGGTGATTTCCCTCTCACAACAATTTATGTTGTCTCTATATAGGGAAAGCCAATCCATGGAAATAATTGCATCAAATTCCACCATAGGGAGTATGAGTACATTCACTGGTAACCTTAATACACAAATTGTGATTGGAGAGGAGTAATATTAATGGGATGCAATGATTTCCACATTTTCCATTATCACTAACATATCTAATTATATTATTTTTTGAGGTATTGGGATTCTTATACTAAACATTCGAGATATTAAATAAAGTGTATAACAAGAATAAAAAATCCCATCTTCTATTATTGAATGAATAAATAATGTACTTGTCACCACATCATTTTCAGAGTTCTGTTTAGCAACATAATGGAAAAATCATGCCCTTGTTACCTTAGATGTTTGTGGTTGCCTAAAAACCCCTTAGCATAGGGCACTGGTTTTAAAAGTGCCCTGGTTTATTATAGTTGATGTAATGAACAATGATTTGAGGTTTGAATGGGGCATTCCATTCCTCTGTCGCAATGGTGGGTTATTCTTGTCGGTAATTAATTTCCATTTTCCCTTTTCATCCACTCAAAAATCATTTCCTCATCCCCTTCAGACATTTTTTGGGGTTCTTCTTTCTATACATTTGGAAAGGGGTGCTATAATTCTTTAGCACCATTAGGTTTATCCCTCAGACCACCATAATTAAATTCCACTTCCTTCTTCTTATCCCTATGATACCCCTGAAATTTACTGATATTTATTTCTACACTGAGGGGACATCAAACAATTTTTTCATAGCTATCAGAGACAGGATATCTTGGTCATTCTATAGGTTATTATTTATCCCACTAAAGAAGCAATCAACCTTTCATTATTGGGTAACAAAAAATCCAGAGGCATATCGTTAAAGCCTTATGATGTTTTCATCATAAGCTCTAATGGATTTGTCATCTTTTTTCTTCAGGGAAAGAAAGTCCCTTTCGATCATAATTCAGAGGGTGCGAGGAATGTATTTATCAAAAAATTATTTTATGTAAATCCTTCCATTCTGACAACTTGATATCTTCCTCAGGAATTATATTTTTTATCAATGTCCACTATTGATCAGCTTCACTCTCTATATGATAATTAGCCACAAGAACCATATCATGTTCGGAACAATGATTTATCGATAATATATTCTCAATTGAGTTGATAAATTGTTTAGTGATTGAGGGATCATATGATCCACTGAAAGTTGGAGGCCTTTGTGTCATGAATCACTCAATTACAACATGTTCTTTCTTGGGGGGGAAGGGGTGATCCAATTAACCCATTTTTATATTCAAAACATGAGCTAACTGAGAGTGTATCATAACAAGGCTTGTTATTCCCACTCCCATCAGATTGGGAATCTCAATAGAAAATTCATCACATTGATCTCCACATAAGTTGTTAGCCTGAGTCCTCCTATTACCTGCCATTTTCTATAATAAAAGGAATGATAGGGGTAACTCATAAAGGGTAATCCAATGAAAAATAGTATAACTTATAAATTACATTTATTTCCTTACCTTATGAAATTATGTGCCTCCATTTATTTTATCCATGATCTACATCCAAACATATATCTGTAGGGTCATTTTTTACCTTAATAAGGATTCATACAAACATTATGAACATACAAAAGTATATTCCTTGGGAATGTTGAACTTAGAGTGCTCCAAGGGTCGTTTTCGTGAACCAGTTCCCATTCAATTCTAGCTCCATGTGGTGCTTTCCGGTTTTACCCCTAGATACATTTGTGTTAGATCCACCTCTACTTGTTCGTATCCAGCCAGGGATGTATTTTCATGATAATCCTATTACATTATACTCACCAAAATTTTAGAAATTTTTTATTATACTTAGTCTTTTCTCTAAGGCTTTCACTAGGGTTTTATAATTGTAATCTCATAAATAACTATACCTATCCTTTTATACCAAATATAAGAACCCTTCTCTTTATAATACATTTAATCATTCTTTATTACATAAGAAAGAACTAAATACAACTCTAAGGATTGAGAGGTCTACTGTATTGAGAAATTTGGAAAAATATATGACAACTGACGACATAAAATTGGACATTTTATTGAAAATTTCTTTTACATGACCACAACATTCCTTCATACATAACATTGCATGGGATAACCTGAGGACATTCATAAGAAACGGGTGATCTATAAATACCATTAAGGTAGTAAAAAGGTCATAACATAAAGAATACAATACATTTTTGGTAATAGGAATATCAATGGAGCATAAGATAAATATGAACATGAAGGAATGATATTGCCTAATTATCATAAAATAGGGATGTTGCAACAACATTTAACATGATATTAGAAGGATATAAGGCTCATTTCACATGGAGCAAGAGTAAACCCTCATTTAATTTGAATTAGCATGTGTAAAACCACATTTAACTTGAAATATCATGAGTAAAACCTAATTGCACACGGAGTATCATGATAGTATTCTTTACCCAATGCATTGGAGCACTATAAGGGCACACCCTTCTTAATCATTTCATTTCATACATATGTGGTCCACATAGATCAAACATCATGGATTCATTGAACACCATAATTTATTCCACGAATAAGAGATGTGGAATTCATAAATTTACACCATCAATCAAAAAGTGCATGTTTATAATTGTGAATACCCTACATAAATAAATGTATATGGTATTCAGTTACACGATGATTTTGGCCTGGGAAATTTTTCTGTATATTGGGTAGTATAACGTCGTCAAATAGAAATAGTAAAATGGGATGATGAGAGGGAAAGTGTATATCATCATCTATACATGAGATTAACAGTAAGGGGGTCCTGTAACATAATATCCCAACATAGATAATTTAATTTAGATGCATAATATAAAGGAATTTATTGAATGTAAATTAGTAGATAAAAATCCCTTATGGAATGTTGGCGTGGTAACAAGTGTACCTATGAGGAATTAATGAGAGAGAAAAGGGTTTCACATCATTAAAACATATGGATGAAAGTATAGGGGAGGTACTAAATCATACCCCAACATTTTTAATTGAAAATAAAAGGGCATAACAATATATGTAGTGTTTACATAAATAAGGAAGGATGGAATATGGGGATCACTCACTTAGATGTGTGTGTCTTCTAGAGCAAGAGGAGGGGATTCGTGAGATATTGGTGCACCATGGGAGGATTATATAGAGTGTAAGGCAGTGTAAGAATGTGATACAAGGGTTTTGAGTGAATATAAGTGGAATCTTGGGTGGGTATATATAGAAGAAGATAGGGAAATTATTTAATATTTCACAAATTTAGGTTTTGGAATCTATAAAATTAAATATTCAAAACCACAAACCAAACCATGGTTTTTCCCATGTTTTTTTACAAAGGGATTTGGAAAAATTATTTTATATGTCCAATTTCCTTACTTGTTAAAATACTAGGAATTCTTGTGTGGAGGTGAGTCACACTCTCAAGGAATCCATATTAAAAAGGAAAAAAATTATAAGTCTTTGAGGGTCCACTAAGGAACCATAAAATTAATCAAACAAATCTAAAGTCACATTATTTTAAAGGTAAAACAAATATATGCCGAATATAACTTTTATGGTATTTTATTATATCACTATTGGGTCATTATGATGTCATAAAATGCATTATATATTTAAATGGTATTTACTTTGTACCCAAAAATATGACTATCCAAACAAATTATGAAAAATTCACCCTTAGAAAATTTTGACGTTATAAATCCAAAAATAATATTCAATTTATATAAATAATTTTCTAAATGTTTGAATTTTTACTTTTAAAATTAAAACAGACATTTATCGACAATTCCTTGGTTTTGTAAAAAAAATAACTTTCAAACATCAATAAACAATACAATTGTATAAAAATTATACAATCACTTTTATTTAACAAAAATTAATTTTATAATAATATTTTATTAAAATATTATTTGACTCTAAAATCCATTAATTCATCAAAATAGATTTCTTAATTGGATATTAACTAAAAATACTATTTGTGCTTTAAAATCCATTTATAATGTAAAAACAACGAAATAAATGTATATTATTTATTCTATTAAAAAATAATGAACATAATCATAATGACAGGGTCTTGTTACAAAACCCATTATAACACTTGCATAGGACCTAAGGGTAATGTGTGTGATGGGGACTGAATCTTGGGGAGGCTGAGATAACAGTGCTTGGGTGGTAATCTCTATTAACATCAACTTCTCCCATAGGCGGTTCCATACAAACATAACGAGTTGATGCTTGGAATGGGATTAGTGAAGAGATATTTCTCGTAATGATAAATCATTTATGAGCTCCAAAAAATGGGCTTCGTGTGGAGCGATTCTACAGAATGAGGCCATCATTTCCTTTATCGGAGAAAATGGGATTGGTTAAAGCCCTATATTTATACTAATCATCTTAAAAGTGTTCAATGGCATATTTTCCCTGGTAACAATTCTTAACGGTATTTTAAAATCCAAATTCATAAAACTAAAGAATTTTATATGTTTTATATAACTATTTTACATAATTATACATTTAATTAAATCAATTGGAATTTTCATTAATAAATGATTGGGTTGTTACAGTCTCTGTGTCCAAATTTATATGATGTACATTTCACCGCTAGTAACCCTCACTTGTGCACAAGTAGATTTATACATTGGATAAAATAGTGTATGATATGGGTCCCTCTTAGACGATATGGAATTTCATGATGTGGATGTTGTAAGACATATACACCACCATGTTGAGGCGAATTCCAGATATGAAGGCATAAAAGATGATGGCGAGCTTCATCACATGTAAAGGGATGACTCAGGTATGATGCCCTTGATTCATGATTGGTCTATTGGATTTAAATGGATAAATGAATATTATATTATCAAGAATTGTTGGGTAGTATATTTTTATTATTAATTAATTTATTATTTTTTTGAGTTTACATTAGCAAGAAATTATTTCACTAAAATAATAAAAAAATTAATAATGAAGCAATGAATGATTTTTCTATTAATGTTCTGATATGAGTGTGAAAACATAGATAAAAACAATTAATAAAAATATATTACTTTCATTTTGATAATGAAAAAAATACTTCAAAGAAAAATTATTTCAAAAACATCTTCTATTGATTGAATTTGACCACAACCAGTTGTTCGTGGTGATCGGTCGACCATAGTTGAGGGTAAATCTTACTACTTGGGAGTAATTATAAGAATGACCGGTTTAAATAAATGAAATAGTAGAAAGTATTATTCATAGATAAAATGATGTTAAATTAGAGGAAATCATTTAGAAAATCAAGATCATGATTTTAGATGCTGGGACTTCACTCAATGGATCAATGAACTATGATTTAATACAGTTACCATGTCAAAATCATACCTTGAACTATACGAGTTGGTGCATAATCATAGCATGTACACTATTAGCGATGGTTCAAGGATAAGTTTCCATATAAAAATCTAGAGAAAGAGTTATATTATTCTAGTATGGAGGTTTCCTATAATTCAAGAAAATAGTGGGATACATTTAATAATTTAATTAATTAATTCATGCTTCAAATAGGTAATATATATAATAATAAATTCAGGTAGTTTTATTTTTTGAATTAAATGGAAAGAAATACCATAGGATAAACTATGATAATATTTGGACAGTGAACATGTAAAAAAAGTTAGGAATTTTCAAACATAATACATGCTCTTGCATACAATAATATAATATAGAAAATTCAATGTTATTGTGTCCCTATAACTGTTAAGACACACCAAGAAGAGAAGGTGTTTAAAAATTCTTACAGGATACTCATGTATGAATCATGTCATGGTTATATCCTAATGTTTTCATTAACTTATGATGTTATTTTATATTAACACATCATGACATGGATAGTATAGAATATAATCTCATCTTCAATAAGTTTAAATGGATAATCTGAATCATTATATGAATGTGATGATTGCACAAGCAATATTTAAATTGGATGGAATATTATAATACATCATTTAATCATATCACTACAACAAATTGATCAAAAAAAATTAATATTTAAAAATAAATATAATGGAGTAAACACTTCATTTCAATTTAGTTAAGGTTCACTAACCCATAAGAACGTTAAAGACAAGTTAATCAATAGTTCATATGTAGTATATGTTTAAAGGAAAGGTGAAAAAGGACACCAAAAAGTAAAATTCAAAATACACATTAAATTTTTTTTTTCAATTAAATGTTGTTGGTTATTAGAAAGGATTTTAATTTCATGAATAACATAAAATAAGTATAAGGATGTTTAAATGAAATAAATGGAATTAAAAGGCAGATGTACCTGATTCTTCCTCAGTGTATATTAATAAGATATAGGTATTGTTTTTAACTAACATTAAGGGTATTTAATACAATACTCCAATAACATATGTGAATATGAATATAGAAACCTCCTACGTATAAAAAAATACAATAAGTAAGTTACATTCGACAAGTGGCTGAGAAAGTGTGATTATTATATCATCAGTGAGAAGTACATGAATTTTAATTTCAATGATAATGATTCTAGTAAAACATTCATTAAGTATTTCCAAAACATTAATATCATTTGTCCCATAGACATAGGATTCTTATTCCATGTTGAATAACTAATTTTTTGTGGTGACTCATACTCAGTGAATAGTTCAGTGTACATGAATCATAACCAATACATGATGAATATAAAATATAAGAATTAAAAACCCAGTTGTGGAAATATAATTCATTTTCATGTAAAACAAAAACTATACTTAATGGATATACCATGTATGGTATTTTTACTATCAGGAACCAACTTGGGACAACCCTGAGCCGGTCACCCGAGCCGACCTGTGGCATAACCTGAAGGGAATTACTGATCCCCAAGAGCGGGAAACTAGTGTCGGGAATCAACAGAGTTTGTAAGGTAATTTTTTTCTAATAAATAAACATGAAACTAAACAACAGAAGTGGTAAAAAATTCAATATATTAATGAAACAATCCATAATTTCATTTGTACAATAAACTAAAAACACAAAGATGCTACAATATAACACCAACCAGAGAAGAATACAACACCCTCTCTAACTGACCTCATGGGTCACTCTCTAACACAGGATCAATTTTAATAATGGAAACTGAACTCAATCTGAAACCATAAAAAGGGATAAGATCATCAATTAACTATACATGTGAGTAATAAAACTCAATAGGCCAGCCCGATAATCTATTTCCTAATAAAATTCATTTAAAATAATAGAAAAATTAATATTCATGTTTGAACTAAAACATATCAAAGTATTCATTTCAACATGTTTTACTATAAATGAAGTACATATAATTTTCCTTATTCATTGGAAAATCCATGTTGTATTTGTTAGAGTTACCATATCATTTTCAAGGGGAATGTGAGGTTTATATTTTTCAACATACACAGAGTAGAAAACATTTTTCTTTGGGAACACATTCCATTAACATTTTCAAAACAAACACATCAATTTGCAGGAAAATTATATGTAAATAAGATATTATAATAATCACACAACATGGGTAATGAATATAATCACACAAGTATCCCAATCATCATTATAATCAGATAAATGAAAATAGACATAGGTGAACCCATGGGATAATGAATAATCATGAAGACACCATACATGAGACCACATCCCTGATATAATTCCATACACGATGATATCAAGACAATCAATGTGCTTGGCCACCATTTCTCAGGACATATCGAGGGAAATCCCATTATAATAAACCAATTATATCAACCTAAAATGGACCACTGGTTAGTACGTTCCCTACCAGTATAGCAATCATTTTCATAAAATTATATCAATATGATTGGTTTTTATGTATGATGATCATAATGGGGGAAATATAACTAGCTCTTGATGGTCATCCAATGGAAATATATTTAATAGTAATTCATAAATGACCTCATCCCGAGTCTCCCAAAAGACTAATCTCAAGCCTTAAAATAAATAAATCAGAAAGGTTCCAATTGGGGAATGATGATAACGGATATGAAGGATTAAAAAACAAGTAAATCCCATATATTATGCATAGAAAAGTCATAACGAACATCCCAAATAAGTTTTTATAACAAATAAATCTCATCATTTTCATAAATGGACCACAAGGGCCCTCATCCACACCACAAATACAGCCTTTATAAAAAATTAAACATTCTATTTTCATACATAGGTGAAAAAAAACCATTTCAAATATCATATAAATTTAAATAGTTTCATTGAAACATTTCCATTGCACAATTAAAACAAAAAATTTCTTACAAAATTTTCAATTAGGCCATTCATTGGCTACACATGCCAAAGAACAATAAAATATGACATTCATATCATTATAAAAACTAGAAACACATGAAAAAACCCATACAAGAAACTGCAAAATCATTTTAGATCATTAAAATAAATTATAAAATACAAACAATTCATTTTATATCACATGTTACTCATAAATTTCAATTGGTAATTTAATTGAACACTCGGTGTGCTCTTTTTACAAAAACTAAACAACGTAATGACCAACACACCATTTTCACACACAAAAATTAAATACATGGATCATATATTCATATTTATCAATAAAATAGGGTTTTAAATGAATGAAACTAATAACTACCAAATTGAAAAGGAAACTTCAAGGGAATCCTACCTCAAATAAATGGTGCAATGACAAAGCACCACTGAAAACTCTTCACGAGGGTTCCAAAACCCTAGATATACCAGGACGAAGCCTAAAAAACAAATTCCCCAAAACAAATCCAGGGAAAACAGAACCCTAGGACCACATGACCATGGTTGAAGTGAAATCCAATAGAACACTAGAGGAGGAGGTAGTGGGAGATGAGGATAGGAGGTTACCTTTAGATATATACAAAATAACATGAAGAAAACCCTTAGATCCTCACCCAATGATGGGGGAGAAGACTTGCGAATCGCGGGGAGTTGCATAAAGGGTATGAAAAACCAGTAGAAGGAGGCTAGGGTCATCCATGGGTTTAAAATCCTAAGGGAGAAGTCATAGAAATACAAAAAATTAAAAAGTGGGAAAGTGATATGGTTAGGACACAAGGTTTAACAAACTCTGTGGTAACCATGGTATATCCATGGATGACACATGAAACGACCACATGGTTTCCTGGGTATCGACCACACAGTAGGTTTTGTAAACTACCACTTGGTATCCTAGACTATCAGCATGGTTAGCACTAACCGTACACCTGGGTTTTCCAAATCCAGAACTCTGTGCTTCCTCCAAAAATTTTCATACAATCTATAGATCAACCATGAGAGAAAAACATAAACAAGGAGACACTTCAAACCTTAATAACCATCACACCTAGAACCCGATAAAAATTCCATAATTCCTACCAAAACAAATCATAATACAACCCAAGAAAAACAAAGTGTGACAATTCTCCCCACCATTAAAGCTTTCCTCCCACGAAATGCCAAAAAAAATCTAGCTGATTTATTAATAGAAAAGTATTCCATATTAACACAATCTAACCACCATAAATCAAGAACATTTCAACAAACACCAATATAAATAAATCCTATCAACTGAAAAACACTCTAAAACCACATCGAGAGAATAATGGGAAATTTAAATACCATCATAATTAGATCACTAGTAGAGGGGAGATCCGAACAGAGACCCAAACATTTGAACATAGATATCACCCAATAATTATTAGTGGAAAACAAAGTGATACCCACAGTTGGTATCCCCACCATTAAGAACCACATAAGAGTGACTAAAAAATAACTTGAACCAGAACCATGCCTCTCTGATATAGGATGACCAGAATATCCTCACAACAGCCTATCAACCCAATCAATGAATATCATCTCACAATCCTTTAAACTACCCACTCCCAAATAGAGGGGATAAGGACAGAGAAAATACATTTTTCATAGAACCCAAACCCCCACCACATGGGGAGACATGTGTAGGGTCCCAATAACAAGACCACTAATACCATAGTCTAGAAAAACCCACCACTCTATGGATAAAAACCAAGGCCACACCCAATTCACCTGGGAAATTCACACAAGGATAATGACAGGAACAACTTCGTTACATCGGTAGAGGCATGAGATTAATTAAAACTCCCATACTTCAGGAAATACTTACTACACTCTATCCTCCCATCAATACCTATGGAAGGATCTATGATGGTTGAAACATCTCGTGCATCACAGTCAGTCTTTAATAACCCCATGAAGTTGTATGCATTACATTATTTCAATGAAGAGAAACCATAATTCATATAATGGAAACCACACTTTCATTTAAAAGAGAAGTTCACCAAAAGACCCACAACATCCCTTACATTTCATAAACTAAGACACCATTGGAACAACCTTTATATCAATGAACCCAAACACTTGAAGGAAACATACATAAAGAACCCTAAAACATGCCTCCAATAACATATCACTTCTATGGATTACCTCCCCAACGCTTTCTACCAATGCCTAGACAGAATCATTCTAGGTGACCCAAGCGTCCAAAATCATATAGGGGCCTAGTAACACCTTGACATAATTTCCTCTTCGGACTCATATTTCCACACTTATACCATATAATAAACTCATTTTCAGAAGGGGTTTATGAAATATCTCAGGGCCTTTTGATTCCATGGCATCCTTCATCAACTTCCCAATGCATTCTCATAGTCTTACCGGAATCATCTCCAATGATCCATGAGATTTCTCAAAGGAGAAGTACCTACTTAACTATTGTCTCCATGGATTCAATATGAGAATATTTCATCAAAACATCAACAAATGAAGTGTGGTTTAACTCCAAGACATTCATAGGAAAATCAGAATGAAGCCCCAAAATTGAAACACAAAGCCTTTATAGAATCATTCCCACCATAATATAGAATGTACATAACTAAGTCCATAATCAAAAGGAAATACTCCAAACTATTTACATCTACCTATTTTTGGCATACCATCACCTTTCCATTATTAACTCTTTCTTTCTCAAAGAAATACTTAAGAATGATAAAATCCCTGAAGAATCCCCATGTAAGATATTAAAAAGGTTGGATCTAAGATAACAACATCCACAATGAACCTTCAATCAAGAATGATACAAACATAACCATAAACAACTCAGGAAACTAGATAAATTTAATGTTGCTTTTAATCTTTCTCATCCACTATCCCGCTTCGAGAGGATCTGATTTTCCATAAGAGATAGGTGGATCTAGTTTCCATAACTCAGACACAAAATCCATAAGTTGATCGACCCAAAGACCCAATAATGGGGAACTACTCATAACCACACTATGATCACCATTCAAAGCTCCATGGGGACAGCTGCTGAACAATAAAAATTCAAGAACCATATCAAGGAAAACATACCAACAAAACCATCATAAAGGGAAAATGAAAAAGACACCGACATTTTACTTAAGAAAACATTCCATAATCTATATCAAACATCCCCTTTTTGAAAAATATTTTATATTTCAAAAAAACATTTTGTATTTTCACTCACCAATGGTGTTTCATCAAACCTCACCCACATGAACTTTTTTGTGCCCCCCCAGGATCTGTCCCATCTGTCATTCCATTCACCCATACAAACTTCCACATACCACCATGCGTGTGAGTAACTATGAACACACTAATGTCTAAAACAAATAAAAATAATTTTCCTAAAACAAACCATTCTCCCCATTTAAAATTCAAGGGACTTCCGAGGAATGCTCCCCACCCAGTCAAAAATCTTTTTCATAATTTCACAAAACAAACCATGTTTCCATGATTAAAAATAAAAACCATAAGATTTCTATCAAAATAATCGTTATTAAATTAAAAACATTTCTTCAAATTATACAATTACATTTCCAAAATTCCAAAAAAAAATGGTATTTCCAAAAAAACATAACACACAGGAGACACAAAACTACTCAAAAAGGGAATTAGTGGCTGTTGGTACCTTGACCATTTGGTTGGCGTCCATAGGCCAGACAAAACATCTCAATAAAGAGAATTATATGACCATGATCATGGATCCATGTGGATTTCCAAGACCTATGAGTTTCTGGATACCACCAGCCTAGCTAACTTTTCATATCCCAGTTGTTAAATAATTCCTAAAGACCAATAAACAGACCTAACTAGAAATACCATAGGAAATTGATGATTGGAAAGAGAAAGTGTTTGAGACACTATTCCCACACATACACCTTGAGTCCTAAAATTCATAATATAACTACCAAAACATCCCCATGTAACAAATGTTGATCTAAAAAGTATGTTTTCCAAGTAGACGACCTCCATTGAAAACATTTTCTCTTGAACCAACCTGGGTCAACCCTGAACTGGTCACATGATCCAATTTTTGGTGTGCCCTGAAGGGAATTCCTAATACCCAAGGGATGTAAACTAGTGCCTCGCATCAACAAAGTACAAAAGGGAATGATTTTATTCAACAAATAAATTGGAAACTAAATATAGGAATATGTACAAATTGTTTAATATATAAAGTAAACTGAACTGAAAATAATTTTTAACATCAAAATGAAAATACAACTAAGCTATAAAATACCACCAACTGGACAGGAAGACAACACCATATTCATGTCACCACATGGGTCACTCTAGAGAATAAGATCAAACATTTACTATGGTGATAAAACTCAATTTTTAACATGCACAAGGGATAAAAATAGGAAAGAACTATATGCATGAATATTAAATCTCAGCAGGCTACCCCGGTAATCTATTTCACAAATCACTTCCATTAAAATTAATGTAACTTTAATTTTTATGTTTGAACTACTATATATCAAAGTCTGATTTTTTATAAGTTTTACATAAAAAAATTACAAGTCATTTCTCTTATTTATTTGGAATGCTAGGTCTGGTTAATTACATATATCATATCATTTGCAATGGCAAATAGATATTTTCTATTTTCATCTTTCCCAAAGAGAAAAATGTTTTATTTGGGAGAAATTTTCATAAACTAATTTAAAACCAAATATTTATGTTCCTAGAAACCAAATTACACAAAAAGGAACTATAATAATCGTGAAACATGGGAAATGTAAATAATCACACAAGTATACCAATCAATATTACAAGGTGATAAAAGCTAATTGACATATATGAACTCAGGTGATCAAGAAAATCCATAAGAAACCATACACAAGACCTCATCCCCAGTAGCATGACACAAATGATGAAATAAATATGCTCAATACGCTCATCCACCCTTTATCATGATAGATCCAGGGAAAATCACATAGTAGTAAACCTAGTATATCCACCTTCTATGGGTCACGAGTCAGTTGTGACCTACGAGTGTAGTAATCATTTTCCAAGAAATTCTCTCATTATAATAGGTTCCTATGTATCATGTCTATAATATGGGTATCCAACCAATGATATCCATGAATATGATCACTATATATAATAATAATAATAATAATAATAATAATTCTCAATATACCTCACCTAGAGTCTCCCCAATGACTAATCTCACACCTTAAAATAAATTGTTAAAAAAGGGTTACAATTGAGAAACCCTAGAAATGGATCCCAAGGATTACATACTATATAAATCACATCCATTATTCATATAAAAGTCATGAGAAACATCCAACATAGGTTTTTAAAAATAAAAACTTTTCAACATATTTTCAACATGGCCAAATGGGCCTTTAGACCTACAACAATACCAACCATTATCAAAAATGAATTTTTCACTTTTCATACAGGGGTGAAAACACACCATTTTACTTATTAATGATATTTGATAATATTCCTCAAAATAATTCCACTAGAAATTGAAAAAAAACATGTCTTAAAAAATCACCAAATGGAAAATTCATCGGCAACACATTCCAAAACTCCTTAATAAAACAACATTCATATATTTATAAGAAACAAACCGACATGGGAAACCTATAAAAAGAACCCAAAAAACCATTTCACATATTTCAATTACATTCAAAAATCCATCCCCAAGCATTTTATATCACTAATTACTAATAAAATCCATCCAATAATATATTCAAACACTATATCAGCACTATTTAGACAAACAACTTAATGAAAGGCTCAAAACAACATTTTCACACCAAAAAACTAAATCAATGGATCATATATTCATATTTACCCATAAAATAGAGTGTACAAAGAGAAAATAATGATTATAAAATTATAAAAGGAATGTTCAATGGAAATCCTACCTCAAATTTAGGCCACAACGACAACACACCATTGAAACACTCCATGAGGGTTCCACAACTATATATCTACCATGATTAACCATAAAAAACACATAAAATAAATTAATGGAAAACTGAACACTAGATCCAAACACAAATAAGGTATATAATTCTTTGGATGCAAGGGGAGATCCCCTTGGGTTCACACAAACCATGAGAGGGATGCTAGCATTAGATTTGTGTTAAAAATGCCAACATGGGAAACATGGATATCCCAAAAAATAAAAACTATTCTAGTCAGATGGTTATGCTGCATGGTTTAACAAAACATGGGTGAAAATATAATATCCAATTCTTGTATATGAAATGGTGACATGATTACATTGGGATTGAATGTATGATTTCCCAAACCATGTAGTAGACGTGGGGTAGGCCCTATAACCTACCACATGGTTTCTTGAATTGGCTGCATGGTTAGTAGTAACCGTGCAGTAACCATGTGTCATGGTGTATCAACGATGAACCTCCATGATTACCCTAAAAATTTCCAAACTATCCAAGGATCAATAGTGGGGGAAAACATAAACAAGTAGACATTTTAAAACATAACACTTGTCACACCCAGAACCTAAGAAAAATACAAGAATTCCCACAAAATTAGAGCATAATCCAAAATAAGAAAAAACAGATGTGACATAGACACAATATATCTAAATACCTTTGGTATTATCGACATGTATACTTATTTATTTTTGAAAATTAATCCTTTAAAAATAATTGTATTCCACAAAGCTTCTAGAATTATGTAAACAAGAGAGAGTGAACTATTCCAAGGGTGAACAAGGGGTATATATACTTCATAATATTATGTTATGTAATTAAGGGATGAAAATTGATGAATGATATATTTGTGGTCATATTACATGAGTTCTTTTGGGCCAACATGACAGAGAATATCTTGACCAAGAATTCATTGATCTTGATACTGTAGTATTGAGTAATTCCTAAGTGTAAATTTCTTTATCTGTATCAATAAAATGATTAATATAATGGTGATTAGTAAAACTTCTAATATGTTAACATTGGTTCAAAAAATGTAATATGTATAAATCCTTAAATAAAAATTTTATATGACTAATTTATGATATAAGTAGTATCAGTGTTTCAACTTGCAGAAACATCAATTATATTTCATGATATGATTTTAAAATAATAGCGAAATCTCATAAGCATATGCCACCTATCTTGAAAAACTGATTTCATTTGAGTCATAGTATTTCAGAAATCAATTTCATAAGAAACTTTTTAAGATCAAAAGAGTTTATTTGTACATAAATAAACATATATCAAGTAAAAAAACTTTGTGAGTATGAAGTAAGAATCATAAAATATAATTAGGATATTACAAAAAATCCCTTTAATAATGGATTTTTCCTCAAGTGGTATACTACATTTCCATACAAGAGTGAAAATAACTACATGTGATATTAGGGGTAAGACTCACTTGGGTTTACTCAATGTAGTAGATACACGTGTATTTGGAATAGGAACCCATTCTACATGTGTATGGAGATGATGTATGTTCTAGTGTCCCCTACTTTGTAGGATTTCTAAAACCATGGTAATGGTATTGTATTCTCCATGGAATGTGATGCATTATTTGGAGAGAATATTATTTCCTAAAAACAAGAAGTATATGAAAATAAAAAAAGATTACAATTCTCATTTACAATTCAATAAAGGATTTAATGTATTAATGTGAAAAGGGGTTTTCATTTAGAATAATAAAGATGGTTTTCAAATGAGACAATACATGGATGGTATATGTTAAGTTAAAATAAATCATGAGTCATAATACCATGTTGGTAATCCTAAATCCACTATAATTTTATTTTTCATAACTAATTTCAGTGATTATTTTATTGAGAATTAGACATCATGACAAAAAATTGTGGATGTTGTCAAAATGACACTACCATAAAGGGATGGTCATATCAAATAATGATAATAAAGGATTCATGCTACTAAAATATATATTACTTTTAAAGTAATCAACATGTTCATATAATGTTCCTTTATAATTATTTTTTCCCATATTTCTACAATTGGTTAGTAGGATCACCACATTTTTCTAAGTGAAATATTTTCATCAACATATTTAAAATAGATATTGGCCTTACAACATGTTTAGAAAAGGATAAAAGTAATTCTATAATGATTTAAATAAAATTGAAACCTAATTTCTTGGGAATAAGATCTTGTAATGTAGATATAATAATTTCATGGACCTAATCAATCGTACACATTCTAATATTGTTTTGGAAATTCTAGTCCTAACTATTCAAGAGATGAATTATTCCCGGTGTCTCATGGAAAAAATCACACTATGTAGACATGGAAATGTTTTGGAGGAGATTATGTGGTGAGATGAGTTATATATGCTTTAACAATGACTAATCACTTCTACTATAAAATGTTCAAAATATGATATTTCCGAAATAAAATTTATAGTAAAAAAATATCAATTTTTTTTTGAGAACTGTAATTAATGTAGTCAGAACTATTTAAAGATACTTGGGAATGTAAAAATGTTATGTTTTTGGAATATGGAGAAGAATGGATGTTGGGTTCCAAGTATTTTTATATCAATGTGATTTATATATCAGTTTGGATAAGGCATTGAGAGAGACAACATCCTAAAATCATGTTGTATCCATACCTATAAAACCAAGTACGTTTCATATTCTAAGGTAGGTAATAAGTAGTTATTAGATTTAATGATTTGTTCCAGTTATTTGAAGCAATCCTAAAATGAAATGTTTTATAATAATAATAATTTTGTTATTGGTATTAGAAAAAATTTCAGGTTTTGATAGTGGAAATAAGGGATATACATGGGGTTTCCATCAATTTATACATTTCTCTCAATGAGACAAGGTCACCTATTGTATAATTTCTATGCAAATTTATCATCAAAGACCCTGAAGCTAAAACCATTAGATATTAGAAACATGATATTTATCATGTTAAATTAAACAAGGTTCATTAGATTATTAGATCAAGTGTTAGTAGGAGTGTTGTAATAGTGGGTTCCTTGGACCCAAATTGAATAGTATATTTGATTACTATATCATGTATAAGGTTAGATATCCATGATGTTCACTTACCATTATAATGTATATATTTATGTATCTAATATTTAATTGTAATGTCTATATATTAATTTTGATGTCAAAAGGATATAACATATCTCATGATGTAATCTGAACATCAAGATACAATTTTATTTAATTAAAAGAAAGGATCTATAGTCTAGATACATATTACAAACTGGAAATAGTAAATATTTGACTATCAGTTGCTAGGGGATCACAAGCTCGGAGACATCTTCCCATGTATTTCACACTTGGTGATCTATAGTAGTGAGATCAAGAGGAAATAATATATAATCGGAACAACACAGGTTTTGGGTGTTCTTGGTGGTTACTATCTATGGAAATGTATATTCGTCTCTTGTCTTGCGATCTTTACCATTGTTTTCCATTTAATTGTGTACTTTGATGTAGTGAAGGTACAATAATAATGAATTCCTAGTGTGGTACCATGTGTTTGATGCTTTATTCTGAGTATAGAATTGGTTGAGTGGTCAATAATGGATATGTTACTTCTAGGATGAGGTAGTAACATATTATAGGGCCTTACTAATTAGGATGGTAGTACCATAATATGACCATGAAAATATAAGTTGAGGTAAAATCCATCAAGTTAGAAAAACACATAGGAAGGCAAGAGATGGGAAATTACACATGTATGTGTTCCTATATTATGAGATATCTAATGAAAAATAGAATATATTACATAGAGTGATCTATAGATTGGTTGTCATTTTAATTGAAATCCCTTATCTAATTAATGGATTCTGGGGGTTGATAGGCTACGCTCTTTTTCTATGTTTTTTATTCACTTATTTCTATATAAGGTATTATAGGGTCACATACAACTGTGTATTCATGACTATTCCCGATTCAGTTTAATATGAATATTTGACATGGTGGGCGCCACCAAGGGGTCCTAGTGTATTCCATGTCATTAGTCACCAATGAGGAAATATATTCATATTTTTTAATTTAGGAATAATTGGGTTGAGTTTATTAATTAAGAGTATTTACATGTTATGTAAATATGAGAAATAGTATTAATCAAACAAATATAATTTTAATATTCCAGGTTCATTTAATATCAATAAAGAATTACGAGTTGTGTTGATGACTCAATTTAATCATGTAATATATTATATATATATATATATATGTTACATGTATGTGATAAAAAAATAAAAAAATATTAATGATGCATAGTGTTTATTCAACTTTATTTTTTTATTTCTTATTTAGTGGGTGTTCCTTTGTAGGAATCAGGAAGCCTTTTTAGGTAATATACTCAGTCACTATATATGTAGGTGAGGATAAGATCTATGTTAACTATTCATTCACTCAGAATAAAATCATTAATCTCCTCTCACATTAAAGAGTTAGAAAGCCTCTCTATGAGCGTTGATCTATGAATTCCTCCATGGTATTGAGGGAAACAGATCATGGAAATTATCATGATGCCGAATGACACATATAAAATCTATGCTGGCACTGAAAATTTGACAAAAGGTGAGAGAATATATTTTTCAATAGCATATTTATGATCTAGAGGGATCCTTTGATATATCCATCAAGCATTAACCCTCATTCACAAGAAGATGTTAACAACAACTTTTGTTTTAAAAAAGGTGATTTTTTTGGTTTCCATTTATTTTCCCCCACTATAATTTATGTTAGATCATGGGGACCTTACTATTTCATAGATCATCAAAGAAGACAAGTTCCATATTTTCAAGGATGATATATTTTAAAATCCCTGGACCAACATATTCTACTGAAACCCTGATACCTTCATCATATCCAGTACTACCATTCTTCCAAGCTCCACCATCAATACCCATCTTGGGTAGGTTCCTTCACCACCATTGGAGATGTCCCATCCTTTAACCGGGTCGACACTCAATCTATGGTTAGGACGTTTTCTACAAAAGTTTTCATCGTATCCCACTAGTGAAACATCACATAGTTTAGGTGTTGTGTGAATGACCCTTCCCCCTTCCCACTCATAAAACCATTTTCCTAGATGGAATTAATATAATCATGAATCCTACATTTATATTATATACCTCTTGATTGTCTTGTAGATACCATCAGTGCCCTATTAGAATCCTCCTTCAGGTATCTCTTAGAAACTAGATCCTGATTCACCACTTCAAAAATATTTTTTAGGTGAATAGTTTTCACCTAGAACTTAATTCCACATTTAATCCCATCTTCAAACTGTTATTTTGTATTATATTCATCTACTTCCAAAGTTTTAGAATAGTACTTCAAATCTTTGAAGCATCCATCATAGTTCATCATGGTCATACCCCCTAAGAAAATCTCATGAACACATCTACTATCTCTTATGTCAGTGTGTTAGGATAAACATTATCCAAGAAAATCTCTTAAAATTTGATCCACTCCATAATTCCTTGTTGTCCATCCCATGTATGGAAGTTCCATAGACTCTTCACTTGATTATGTAATAGGTAAAAAATCCAACATGACCCTCTGATCAATAGGAGTCTATAATTTTTAAATTATTGTCTAGATTGACTCAATCCAGAACTCAGCTCCCTTAGTTCCACCATCTCTGGAGAAATTTTGAGAGTAATAAAATGTAAACATTCATGTTAGGTAAGACATACTCTCTAATACCCACATAGGGTTTCCCTCTATAAACTGCATGAAGTAATAAAATATCACACGAAAATACTCTTTAGCTCCTTCACCTAGCATTATCAGCACCTCATGTTCCTTAACTAGATGATCATTTATATCCATACCTTGTTACAATTATATCAAAAAATCGTACAGAAATATATACTATGAAAAAAATACTTATTACTAAACATAAGACATTAACTAATAATTTTATAGTACAGGTTCATGATAATCCTTAACAAATTATCCCTTATAACCCCCAACATTGTTAGAACCAAGTTACAATCAGTTAACTTAACAATCCAACATATATGATAGGGTTAAAAAGGGATAAATGGAATCTCATTATTCATGTTTCTAATTATACATCCATTTTCCATTTTTTCACCATTTAAAATTTTCAACTTTATATTAGGGACCTTTTCATCTCAATTACACTAGAAAATGAAACTTTTTATTTTCTATAACATACCCCAAACAAGTTTTCCAATTTAATCCTAAAAAATGATTCAGGTGATAATATTTCATGAGTTCATAGAATGATTCATTCATACAAAACAATTATTTTATATAGAGAAATGATTCAAATCCCAAAAGTATTAGAAATAAATAACATTACAAAACTATTACATCACTCGAGGTGAAATAATATCCAAGTATAACAAAACACATCACTGACAACAATTCCACCCAGATTACATTCCTACTACCCTAACGCAAGGGTTAGCGACTCACCTACAAAATATCTTAACTATGACTCATGAATTCTACTATCTATGATTTAAAATATTATGAAAAAATCAATGAAAATAAAACCCCTGGGATTAAACATTGAAATATTCTGACCCTGGTTCCTCACAAAGAATCCATGATCCAACCATATACGTGACCTTAATCGTTCTTCACCATTCTCTAGTTGCTACCGGCCAGTAGTGAGGGTCTAATATCAATATTAGAGAGACTATAACCCTTTTTTCAATGTAGAACAATAATGTAAAATAAATAAACAACATCCAATATGTATAAAAACCCAGAATAATACCAATTTCACTAGAAGACCAAAACAACCATACAATCTCTAAAACCAAAGTATAAGATATGACATGCCAAATTTATGTCTACTGGCAAATGAATACCCAAAAAATGATCTGGAAACTCCAAGTGGGTCCTAACACCATGTCTAGTTCCCTAATCCATGTTCTATCCCATATCATCCATAAAATATAAGATCCTCTCACATTTCATATCCTAAAAACATGAAGTCTATTGGGCTACTGATCTAGAATCCGGACTTGGGTGTGAGTACAACTCAGTTTTCCACCACCAAATAATTCTAAACAATATATAGTCAATAATAGTGTATGTATTTGTATAAATAATAATATAAAAAATAACATAAAAATTTTATATTCAATTGTTCTTAATTTAATAACATAAACCCTGGGACTCCTCAGGACACCTAATCCAGAAATATCTATGTTTGCCCACGATGTTGTCTAAATTATCCCCAATGGGTATCCCATATAAAAAAATGGTTATCCAATACCATTTAAATTAAATTAATATTACATCCAATGCTAACATTTTGGGTATAGAACACAATGTTCTGAAACTTTTGTGTATTTGATCCGACATTCTATGTCCCATAACCCTGTTATCACTATGGTAGTTTGAATCATTAGTTCTTACCCCACACACAAATACCATTCTATATAATATACACATAAGAAACATTATTGCATGCCCCACACATGCATATCAATCAATTAAATATGTATTAATCAATTATATAAATATCAAATACATAAAGTCTATTGAACATAAACCTTTTCATAAACGTTTCACATCATGGTATACCATTACAATTCAACATAACAATCATATTTCATTAATTTAATCATAAGAAATTACATTATAAATTCCCCCATAAACCATTTATCATTTTTCCCGTAAAACCATTTAATCCATTCGGTTTAACCCAACCATATAATAATCAATTTTATTAATTAATTCATAAAACCATTAATTGATCTGTTAGACAATATAAAAATCCCATCATTTCAATAATTCACATATTCTATTACTTAATTAATCTAATTACACCAATTCCAATTGCCCAAAATTTTACCAAATTCTTTATCACATTGTAATTAAAAAAATAAATTCATTCTTCAATTTTATTGACCAATCATGGAAATTTATAATTTCATAATTTTATATATATAATTAAATCTAGATGATTGTATTTTTAATTTAGACCGCCTAAATCCAGAATGATGACAAACACTCACCAAATGAACTCCCCAATTAAAGTGAATCAACCAAGATCACGATGAAGAATGAGATATAGATCGAAAATATTAATTGAATATTAAAATAATCAAGATCTATCAAACCTAGATCTAAAACTATCACCAGTGGAAAAAATGATAACTTTTTTATCTTAAAAGAATGACAAGAGTGAATGGAAACAACATGGGAAGAGAATCACTTGCTAAGCGCGGTGATGATATTCAATTTGAGATTTTCCTATACATGAATGGAGTTTGAAGGCCTCATAATATGTAAAGTGTCCTCAATAAATGATCGATATTATATAGTTTTGAGTTGTGTCAAATTTGGGTGATAAATGTGGGGTTCAAAAACATTAAATCTGATTTTTCGAGGTTTAAAAGTATATGTTAATGGTTTCTTGTATGGTGGAGTGCAATTTACCTCAGTCATGTTCACTAAATATGTGCCTCATCAATGGGTTTCTAAAGAATAATACTAAGAGGGAATTTTGTTTTGAAAATCTATTTTCCTACTGTGAGAATCCCCTCAGTTCGAATTCACATGGATTTCAACTTTAGACACATGTTTTCATAAAATTGTGTGCGAACCTTGCACAACCACTCTTCCATAAAAATTCAACAATTTCACAAAAACATCTACACGGTAAAACCCAAATATAATATATTCAAAAATTGGAAAACAATACATGAAAAATTACTAGATAATTCTCTAGAAAAGTTTGGGATCCAACAATAAAAATTATATATTTTTTGAGAGACTATCATCATATGAAAATTAAAATACGTACCTTTATGGTGATTAAGAAAATAATAAAACATGTAGAGTGATTTTTGGGGGGAAAAATTATTGATTCATTAACTTTGATTCATGAATATACAATAATAATATTTATTAACCATATTTTTTAGTGGATAATTTTTTCTTAGTAAAATCATTAATATTTTAAGGACTATCTATTAATTGCGAGTATTGAACAATGTACAATGAATTTATCTATTAACATTCCATTATTTGAGTGTGACATAATATGTGAGATCATTACCAAAATGAGCATCGAAGGATGATTTCAGAAAAATTACAATATTTATAATAAAAATGTTATTAAATAGTTCACCCCTACACTTTGTGATCCCACACCATGCCTAGGGCCATCACATGTGGGTGGTTAATTGAGACAACATAGAAAATGGGGTAAATATCGGTGTAAATTTCAGTATATAATGGGATATATGGTCTTATAAAAAATAGGTTTACCCTCATTATTATATTGTTGGATAAAGAAGGTATTATAGAAAATCATTGTGAAAATCACTCTTTTTTAGTGAAAAAAAAAGAAATGACAATGGGTAATCAAGGTTTTGTAACTAAATATCTATTTTTTTAGATTTAATTTTCATTTTTAATATATATATAATTTTTACATAAATAAATAATATATATATACATGTTGTTCCAAATTCCAAATAAATATATCATTATTTATAAATCTTTAAATGTATTTATAATGTAAGTAAATAGTTAAAAATAAAATAAATTACCACTAAAAGATGATTGTAAATTCATATTGCACTGAAGAATAGTAACATGGACATATTATAAGTAGGAAAAAATTCCATTGAATTTTTTTTGTTATAGTACCATAATATAATTTATTATGGCTGATTGGGCCTCTTTTGAACCCTAAAAAAGGGACCACTCGGTCTTCCACTAACATAATTCATAGATCCCTTCGAAGTATTCATTAGGTAACACATAGAACTCTAACTATGACTCGAATCAACTATTATGGTTATTTTAAGGTGAAATAAAATTTCAATCTTCTCTTTCAAAAACTATTAATTAACCAATATTATTATTACTAAATTCTTATTAAATTATAATTATGAAATATTGGCTGAATATTTGTTAAGATTTTATATTAATTGTGGTATCAATTTCATAATATTTATATACTTTTTTTTATTTTATAAATATAAAATAAATAAATATAAATACATAAAATTTTAGTTATATTTATTATTATATATAATATTTATTTAAATATATTATTTATAGATATCTATATAACTGTATTTTTTTTTAAAAAAATTGATATTCAAATAAGAAAATTAACAACTATTTGTTATGGTTAAATTGGATCTGAGAATGTATCTATTGCACATATATTTTTCTAAAACAAAAAATTCATGCCATTCAAGTAAATTTTTTATGATCTCAAATATAATGACTTTTTTAGTGTTTTTTATATGTGTTAATATGATCCTTTATTGGAAAATCTTAATTCAATTATTGAGGTTTCTTACATACTATCACATTATCAAGGAAATTTAAATGGTATAATGTAACATTCTGACATTAATCAAAGTACAGACTACTTCAATTTTTTGTCCAAATCATTAAAGTCACCCAGCGGGTGAGCATGTGCACCCTATTACAGGTCTCGGGAAGCTATTATAATTAAATAATTAATTGCATGGGATTTATTTGAAAATTTTACAACATGACCTAGCAAGGAATTTTGGTTATAAATAATTAACATGATTAAAAAACAATAAAAACAATTTTAAAATAATTTAAATGAATTTTAAGAGGGATAAAAATAACTAATAAAATTAAAACGGTTGGATAAGAATTAAAAATATTTAAAATGGGGTAAAACCATTTATATAAATTAATTTCATTGATCCCTCCATTATTATTTTTATAATTTTATTTTGTATATTTACTTTTTATTTATTTTTCATTTACATTTATTCTATTCATTTCCATTCTTTCTATTGTTTTTTTCTTATCTATATTCTTCTTATCCCTATCCTTGGGGAATCATGCCCCCTGTTAGGTGGTGCCCACCACCCCTCCTCTCCCTTAGGATTCCTGTTACGACTCCATTTCATCTTTGATTTCAACATCGTCTGGGGAGTAGTAAAGCTATCAGTGAGTATAACCTCATGCTTTAAAAATGGTAGGATCTCCTTTACTATTTTTTACCCGAAATATAGGTTTTTCAAAAAATTTCTAATTTGTTTCTATTTATGTCACATCAAATATTTCCGCATAGTGTAAGATTTTCTACGAGTATGAGATCAGGAATCCACTCGCTTCCCTACTATATCTTTGGGTCTTTTAGTATGCACATGGGGAGATCATCGGTGCCTACTAGTGATATTTAATTTTACATATTCTAATTCAATTAAACCACAATGCTTAACTATTAAAACCTTGTTTACGATAAATTATCTTATTTAAATTATTCCAACATCATTGGACACCCATTTGGGTGTGCCGATCTATTTTGTATATTTTTCTTTAGCCTTGAAAAATTAAATTATTTAACTTCATGTTTATTGTGATCCCTTTTTATTGATTTTTAATTAAATTAATTATATAGGATAATTTTGAACCGTGAAAATTGGGGTTTTTTGTTTATTTAGGCCTAATTATTTCCCCCTTTTTAAAATTTTAATCATGTTATGTATTTTTCAACTTTTGCAGATAATGTGTTTTGACTGTGATTGTCTAGCTTTAATGATTTGGATGTACATGGCTATTTTTTTCTCAAATTATTTTGTTGCAATTATAAGTTCATACTCTATTATATATAATTCCAAAAAATCTATTTAAATTAATGGTGGTGATAAAACATGGGGTTTGTATTAAGGAGCTCATATGGACACTTTGTTCCTAATCGGTTACACATTACGCTAGGGAGGTGATGTCTTAGACTATGCCAAATGAGGGTTTCCTTAGGTTTCTATATACTCATGAGTGATACTGGTTCCCAAAAAAACATTTGGGGATGGCCCTAATGGAGAAGAGGCTACACCATTCCTCGAGTGATACATGATCCCTTTTGTGTGATACCAAGAATGACTTATGATAAAACCATGCCTCGAAAAATACATTGTATTTCAGAAGATTGCCTTGGATGGGCATGGTGGTGTTGGATAGATTGAAGAATGTACTATAGAGACACATTTGTGATGGGATTAGACTCATATAATGAACATGAACAAAATAATAATAATGTGTCGAACGTTATTATTGATACAGCTTTAGTACTATGTAAATTATGATATCTTTTGGTTCTTTGAAGAACACATTGTTAACACAATAATTAGATCCCAAGATAAATCACAAGATTGGGGCTATGTTCCATTTTTAAACATTCTAATTTATATAAATTATATATATATATATAAATATTACATATGACATATATATTATTCATATTCCCATCATAGGATGAAAAAGGTGGTAAAATATTGTTGTCCTTGAGATCCAGAACAAATTTATAGTTAATTTTTTTTTATTTAATTTCATTAATTTATCATATATTAGCACAATGTATTTGTTTACTGAATGAAATGGAATGGTTAAGAATATTTTGGTGTAAACCTAGAGATATTTTATATTACTCCCTACTCATGTGTAGTTTGGTACCTGATGAGACATTAGGATCCTAGGTAGGGATGATGTAAAGCATACTGCTTCTAGTGCTTGTGTGTTTCTTGCTAGTTAGGATAGAGATCATGACAGAAAACTGAGCCTTTTCTCGAGATGTGGTTGTAATATAACAAACCTTCTCATTATTTCAAACATAAACATAATTTATTATATAAAATATTTACTTGATACAATATAGAAAATTTATATTTCTAGTGTATTTTTGGTTTAGGGACATTACGCAACAAATTAAAACATGAAATACACATCGTTTTTGAAAACTTCTTTAAATAACCATGGACATTCTATTGTATTTAGAATTTCATGGGATAACCTGAGGACATGAAGAAGAAACAGGTGATCAATAAAGCTCAGTAATGGTTTAAACAAGGAATAAAACAAATAATACAATACATGTTATGCAATAGGAATATCAATGGAGCATAATAGAAACATGAACATAAAGGCATGATTCGGCATGATTATCATAACATGGAAATGTGGAACAACATTTAATATGATATTTGCCTGAGCCAATTCTCATTGCACATAGAGAAAGATTAAACCCCCACTGCACTAGAATTATCATGACTAAGCCCTCATTGGACATGATGTATCATGATACTAGTCTTTACCTACTTCATTGGATTTCTATTTGGGTGCACCATTCTTAATCATTTCCTTTCATGCATAAGTGTGCTATATATATCATACAACATGGATTCATTAAAAATAATAATTTTCCCCATGATAATGGAAAGTTGAATTCATAAATTAAACTATATAATCAATATGTAAATGTGCATAAAGGTGAATACCTTTAAGAGATAATTGGGTATGGTATTCACTACAAAATGACTTTGGCTTGAAGAATCGGGTGCAATTTCTATAGCATAGTGACATGACATAAGAATCCATAAAAATGTATGATGAAAGAGAAATGGGTGTCTCATCATATTTACATGAAATGTATAGTAAGGGGGTCATATAGATACATTTAATAATATATGTAATGGTATTTATATTAATAAAACAAAATAATTGCTTGAATGTAAATGAGGATAGAGAAGTCCCTTATAGATTTTCGGCTTGGTAATAGGTGTACATGGGAGGCATTAATGATATGGAAATGGGTCCCTCATTATTAAAACATAAGGGGAGCCGTATGGTAGAGGTGATAAATCATACCCCAACATTTTTAATTGAAAATAATAGTGTATAACAACATAAATAAATATAGACAAAAATGAGAGTGGATGAAATCCCTTATATGGAAGTGTGATCCCAACGGCTTGGGAGGGGCTTGAGAGAGGCTTCCTAGGAGATTGGGGTTCCTTGTGTGGATTTTATAGAGAGGAGGGCAGGGTGAGGACGTTGTAAATGGTTTTTGAGTGAAGAAAAGTAGGATCATGGGTGTATTTATATAGGAAAAGAGAGGTAATTATTTATTATTTATGTTTTAGACACTACACATTAAACTAATCAAACCCCCAAACCAACCCATGGTTTATGCCCATGGTTTTTTCCAAAGAGGAGTGAAAAAAATTATTTTATAAATTCAATGTCCAAAATTATTAAAAATATTGTGATTTATTATGTGGAGTTGAGTCACACTCTTAAGTAAGTAATTTTAAAAAGTTAAAATGTTTTGTAAGTCTTGGTGGGTCCACTAAAGCTTTTTTTAAAAATTAAAACAATCCAAAATTCAAATTATTTTAAATTTAAAATATATATTGTCTTAACACCCAATTAATAGTATTTTATTATATCACTATTGATTCATTATTATGTCACAAAACACATTATATATTTAAATGGTATTAAATTTTTTCACAAATATTCGGCTGTCTCAGAAAATTAAGAAAAATTCACCATTGGATAATTTTAATGTCTTGATTCCAAAAAAATATTCTTTTTATCAATATAATTTTCTAAATTTTTTAAATTTTAATTTTAAAATAAATTCCGACATTTATAAAAAAATTCAAGGGTTTTGACAGAAACGAATTTCGAACCTTAACAAAAATAAATATTTTTTCATAAAAAAATACATATTCATTTATATTTAATAAAAATTAATTTATTAATAATCTTCTATTTAAAGATTATTTAATTCAAAAATCTATAATTTATTCAAAATATATTTTTAAATTGAATATTAACTAAAAAAATACAATGTGTGCTTTAAAAAATATTTATAAAGTAACAATAATAAAATTAATGTATATTATTTATTCTATACAAAAATAATGCACATAATCAGAGTGTCAGGGTCTGGATACACAAACCCTTATAACACCTGCATATGACCTAAGGGTAAGGTGTTCAATGGTGATAGTCTCATGAGTGGCTTGGATAACAACGCTCAGGTGGTAATCTCTATCAACTTCCACTTCTCCCGTAGGAGGTTCCGTTTGAGCTTAATGTGTTGAAGATCGGCTAGGGCATGGTCAATAGGGATGACCATTGATGCCACCTCCTTTACAAGTTTAAAAAAATGGACTTTATACGATGAAATTATACTGGAGGAGTCCATCACTTCCTTTATTTTGGTGAATTGGATTTGGTAAATCCATATATTAATATAAATCTATTGAATAATGTTCAAAAACTATATTATAAATTGTAAAAATTTGTAATGGTAGTCTGAAATCCAAAAAAATAAAACCAAGGATGTGCATATTTTTTATAACCATTTTACATAATAAGAAATTTATTTAGATCAAGAAAAAGTTTCATTAATATATGTTTGGGTTGTTACAATCATCCCCCTTATGAAATTTTACCCTCAAAATTTTATTTTCCAACAATAAAATAGATGTTGGTAACTCCACCTCATCACTTACTCTGGTTCCCAAATTACTTCTTTAATCTTGTGGTCTCTACACAACACCTTCACGAGGGGAATTGTCTTATTCAATAGAAATTTCTCCTTACAATCTAATATCTTCACCGGATTATCTTTATAAGATAAGTCATTCTCCGATGGTACAACCTCTGAATTTAGTACATGTGATGGGTCAGGTATGTTATGCCTCATTAGTGATACAAGAAATACATCATGTACTTGAGATATATTCGGTGGGAGTGCTAGTCAATATGCCACTGCTCTAATGAGATCAATGATTTCAAAAGATCCAATATACATTGGACAAAGTTTTCCCTTCTTCCCAAATCTCATAACTCTCTTCCACTATTATATGCGGAGAATACCATGTATCGACATCAAACTCTAGGTCTGAGCGATCATTATTAACATAGCTCTTTTTTTACTCTGGGCAGCTTTAATGTGATGATAGATAGTCTTAACCTTCTCCATAATTTCATCAACCATTTCTATACCTAGGATTTTTTGCTTCCCATCTTATCGGTGTACTGCACCTCATCCCATAAACAGATTCAGAAGGAGCCATTTGGATGCTTGATTAGAAACTATTGTTGTATGAGAACTCAACTGGAAGAATATGTGGATTCCATCATCCTTTTAAGTCCATTTAGCATGCTCTCTACATGTTCTCAAGTGTTTGGTAGTCCACTCAGATTGGCCATCATTTTGAGGATGATAATATGTTCTGAAGTTCAGCCTAGTATTTAGAGCATGTTGAAGAATCATACAAAAATATATAAGTGAATCTTGGATTGTGATCAGAAACAATCAACAGTGTTACTCCATGAAAACTTACCACAACTTTTTGGTATATCCGTTCTAGTTGATCCAATGAGAAATTCTCTCGAATTTCAACGATGTGTTCATTCTTCATAAGACAACCCAAAATAACCCAGATTGCAATTTTTCATTTATATGTCTTCATATGTCTAACGAAAAATTCCATGGGGATGTTTTACCATTTCCATATTTTTATGGGAAAGGGTTTCATCTTCCATTTAGTCTTCTTCCTCTCAGCCTTCCCTTTCTAACATACCAGGCACTTTGATGTGTACTCTACGATCTCCTTCTTCATGTTATCCCACCAATAATGCACTCATAGATCTCAATACATCTCTGTTTTTCCTGTGTGAATAGAGAAATTCACACTATGTGCATCATCCTAAAGTTCAATATTTAACTCTGTATTTTATGGAACACATATTTTTGACAAAAATCTCACAATTCCTTTTTTGTTATCATTTAACTATGTGGATTACCCTTTTTAGATAGTTTCCTCTTTCTTCTAAATTCCCACATCATCCTTTTTAGAATCCTTTATCCTATAAAAAAGGGGATGTTGAGAAATCATTTGTGAATGGATTGAAGATGTTCCCTTCTTTATGATTACCATGTCCATCTTTATCGAATCTAAGAAGATTAGATCCTTTTAGATTATCATCAATGATAAAATTGCTGGGTGCTTTCTAATTAGAGCATCAACCACATTTTTTTTCATTCCCACGGTGGTAATGGAATCAGCAGTCATAGTCCTTTATCAACTCTACCCATCTTCGTTGGCACATATTCAGACCTTTCTGTGTGAATATATACCTGGGGCTTTTGTGATCCATTTATATTTCAAACTTCTCCCCATAGAGGTAATGTCGCCAAATTTTTAAAGTGAAGATTATTTCACCCATCTCGAGATCATGTGTTGGGTAGTTTTTCTCATTAAAATTAAATTTCCTTGAAACTTTGGTAATGGCTTTTTCATTTTTCATCAACTCACATCCCATGCCCTTCTTCGATGCATCACTAAATTCCAAAAAAAAATTCTCCACTTATGTGTAGTGTGAGAACGGGCTCAATGATAAGTATCCTTTTGAAATTCTTGAAGCTCTATTCTCATTCATCACTCCAAGAAAACATTACTCCCTTCCGAGTTAGCATGGTAAGATTTTTATACAATCATGAGAAATTTCTCAGAAATTGGGGATAATATCACGCTAAACCCAGGATGCTACAGAGATCTATTATTGATGTTGGCCTTGGTCATCCCTCAATTGAAGTTGTCTTGGAGGGATCCACATATATCCCATTTCTTGTGATGATATGACCCAAGAATGTGACCTCCTTCCAACAGAACTCAAATTTTTTGTAATTTTCATAGAGATTACTCTTTCGCAAGGTCTCTAGTACAATTCTTATAAGCTCCTCATTCTCCTCCTTGGTTATGTAGTATATTTGAATATCATCTATAAATACTACCACAAATTTTTTTAGGTAATTTATAAAGACTGTATTCATCTTGTCCATGAATAATGATGGCGAATTAGTGGTTCTGAAAGTCATTACTTGGAATTCCTAGTGACCGTAGCTTGTACAAAAAGTAGCCTTGGGGATATCCTCCTTCTTCACCCTTACATGGTAAAATAATGACCACAAATCCACCTTGTATAAGTATTGTGCCCCAAGTATCTCATCAAACATGTCATTGATTTGTGGAAAATGATACTTGTTCTTTATCATGATTTTGTTGAGATCATGTTTATCTATAAAAAGGCGCATTTACCCATCATTATTCTTGACAAAAAGGACTAGGGAATCCCATGGTGAATGATTTGGGTGTATAAACCCTTTATCCAGATTCTCCTGTAGTTGTTTCTTCAACTCTAAATATCCGAAAAAACAATTCTATATGCAGTCTTGGATAGTGGAAACACCCCAGGTAAAATATCAATTAAGAATTCTACATCTCTTCTAGGAGGAAGACTAAAAAATTCATCTAGAAACACATCAGTGATTTCCCTCACAACATGAATGTCTTCAAGGATGGTAGCATCCTTAGACTCAATCATTTGAGAAATATACACATTCTCAAAGAGAATTAATATCCACACATGAGATGATGGTGTGAAATATGATTCATCATCTTCCTTGAACTTGTACAGAATTAGGGGGTAGATTCACCATATGAAGAGTGATTTTCCTCCCATGACAATTTATGTTGTATCTATATAAGAAAAGTCAATCCATGAAAATAATTTCATCAAATTCCACTAGAGGGAGTATAAAGAGGTTCCCCATTTAGTTAAATCCACAAATTATGATAGTGTAGGAGTTATATTCATGGGATGAAAGGGTTTCCCCATTCTTCGTTCTCACTAATATCTTTACATCCATGACTTGTGGGGGTGTTGGGATTGTTCTAATAAGCTTTAGGGATATCAAATAACTCATAGAAGCAGAATTAAAAACTATATTCTCTATTATTTAATGAATAACTAGCATACCTGTCACCACTATGATGTTGGGGTTCACTTTGACCGTAGTGATGGAAAAAATATCTCCCTTATTGTCGTGGAGGTCATTGGTTGCCTCCAAAAACCCTTAGCTTAGGGCACTGGTTTACAAAGTGCCTTGGTTCATTGAAGTTATTGCAATTAACACCACATATAGGGTTTAATGGAGTGTTCCACTCCCAGTTTGTAGCCATGGGGTTTTCTTGTTGGCTGTTAATGTAAATCTTACCTTATCTACCACCCCTAAAGCATTTCCTCCTCCCCATCAGGAAATTTTCATGGTGCTTCTTTCCACACCATTGGAATGTGGGGTGCCATATTTTCATAGAACCGTTGGATTTATAAATCGTACTGCTAGATTTAAAGTTCATATTATGCTTATTATCCACATGATACCTCTTAGATTCTCCAATCGACATTTTGACTTGGAGGGCACATCAGAAAATTTCCTCATAGCTCTCGAAGTCACAGATTGCTTGGGATTTTCATAAGCTAGGTTTTGGCCCATCAAAGATGTGTTAAACTATGAGTTTAGGTGTAACAAAAAATTTGAATCCATATATCTCAATCCTTGTGAATTTTTCCTCATTTGATATGATGGATTCTTCATCCTTTTTAATGAGGGAAAAAAGTCCCTTACCATCATAAGTCAGAGGGTGCATGGAAAATATTTGTCGATTTTTGTTTCTAGAAATCCTTCCATTCCATCACCTAGATCTCTACTCCAGGTTAAGTATTATTGATAAATTTCCACCATTGGTCAGGTTCACCCTCCATACGATAATAATTGAGAAGAACCTTCTATTTCTTAGAACATTGAAGGATGGATGAGATCTTTTCAATGGAGTTGATCTATTGTTCAGAAATTGAGGGATATGAAGACCCGTTAAAATTAGGAGGCCTTTGTATCATGATGTTCTTGATTTCGACATGTTCTTTCTTAGGGGGGGGGTCGAATGTTCTTCGGGAGAAATTTTTCTATAAAAAATTTGAGTTCACTAAGTGATTATAGTAAAAAAGTTCATGATTCCTACTTCCATTGTTTTGGGCCTCTCATTATAATATTCATCAAATTGAACATCGCATCGGTTATTAGCCGAGTCCTCTAATTACCAACCATTTTCTAGAATAAAAGGGAAGTTAGGGGTAACACATAAAGTAAAATCCCAAGAAAAAATGGATGAATTATAAATTACATTTATTTTCTTTACTTATTAATTTATCCACTTCAATCTATGTTATCCATGCTCTACTACCGAACATATGTTATTAAGGGAATATTTTTAATTGTGTTATTAATAGTTCGTACTAAGATTATAAATTTTCCAAAGAATATCCCACAGGAGTGTTGTAAGCTAGAGTGAATCAAGGCCCATTTTCGTGCACCCGTTCCCATTCGACTCTAGCTCAAATAATTGTTTTATGGTTTTACCCCTAGATACATCTGTGCTAGAGCTGCTTCTACCTGATCATATCCTGATAGGGATTCATTTTCTTGAAAAACTACCAACACCATATTCACAAAAATTTAGATATGTTTTTAATATACATAGTCATATCTCTATGTCTTTCACTAGAATTTTCTAATCCTAATCCCAAATATAACTAAACCTCCCCCTTATACCAACTATAACAACCGTACTCTTTATTTCATACATAAACATAAGTTATTACATAAAATATTCAATTGATACCATATAGATGATATAGAGGTCTAGTGTATTTTTTTCTTAGGAACATTACATAACAAATTAAAACATGAAATACACATCTTTATTGAAAACTTATTTTACAAGACCACACACATTCCTTCGTACTTAGCATTGTATGGGATAACCTGAGAACATGCATAAGAATAGGGTGAGCTATAAAACACAATAAGGGAGTAAAAAGACATAACATAAAAAATAATGTACATGTTAGGCAATAATAATAAAAATGGATCATAAGAGAAACGTGAACATAAATGCATGATATATCATGGTTATCATAACATGGAAATGGGACAAGTACATTTAACATGATATTAGGATGAGCCAATGCTCATTTCACATGTAGAATTAGTAAAACCACATTGTACATGAATTAGCATGAGTAAACCCTCATTTCCCATGATGTATCATGATAATAGTATGTACCCAATGCATTAGAGTGCTATCAGGGTGCACCCTTCTTACTCATTTAATTCCATGCATAAGTGTGACACATAGATCATACAACATGGATGACATAAACATATTTATTTATTAAATGTTTGTGGAATATAGAATCCATATATTAAAATATATAATAAATATTTAAATGTGAATAATTTTGAATATCATTGATATAGAATTGGGTATGGTATACACTACACAATGACTTCGGCTTGAAGAACTTCAGCCCAATTTCTCCAGCATAACGACATGACATAAGAATTTATAAAAATGCTTGATGAGAGAGAAAGTTATGTCTCATCATATTTACACAAAATTGATAGTAAGTCGCTCATATAGATGCATTTAGCAACATATATAATGGAATTTAGATTCATAAAACTAAATAATTGCTTAAATCCAAATGAGAGAGATATCCCTTACGGAATTTCGGCATGGTAATAGGTGTACATGGGAGGCACTAATGATAGAAAAAGGGGTGTATAGTCATTCAAAAATATGGAGGTATGTATGGGGGATGTGTGAAATCGTAGACCAACATTCATAAATGAAAATAAAAGGGTATATCAACATAATGAAATTTGGACAAAAATGAGAGAGAAAGAAATACCTTACATGGATGTACGATCCCAAAGGATTTGGAGGGTATTGAGATAGACTTATTAAGAGATTGGGGAACATTAGGTATAATTATATAGATTATGGAATGGTTGGGATGTTTTGTAAATGTTTAGAGTGATGAGAAGTGGGAGATTGGGTGGGATTATATATGGAAAATGAGGGAATTCTTTATTATTTAGGTTCTGGACATCACACATTAAACTAACCAAAACCACAAACCAACCCATGGTTGTTGCAAAAGGTTTATTCCAAAGAGGAGTGGAAAACATTATTTTATAAGGAAAATTTCCAAACTTATTAAAATAATAGGCTTCGTTATGTAGAGGTGAGTCACACTCTCAAGTAAATCATTTTATAAATTTAAAATGTTTTATATGTCTTGGTGGGTCAAGTAATTCTTGGAAAAATAAATCAACCAAAACTAAAATCACATTATTTTAACGGTAAAATGTATATTGTCTGAAAATCCCATTAATTTTATTTTATTACATCACTAGTGGTTCATTATGATGTCATAAAACATATTTTAAATTTAAACAGTATTTAATTTTTACCAAAACATTCGACTACCTCAGAAAATTATGAAAAAATCACTCTTTGATAATTTCAACATCCTAATTCGGTAAATAATATTAATTATATATAATAATTTTGTAAATATGTTAATTTTTACATTTCAAATAAAAACCAACATTTGTCAAAATTCATAGGGTTTGAAAAAACTGTATTTCAAACCATAATAAAAATTACAATTGTATTAATAAAAATTATATGATCATTGGTTTTTAATAAAAATTATTTTAGTAATAATATTTTATTGAAATTTTATTTAATTAAAAATTGCATTAATTCAACAAAATATATTTCTTAATTGAATATTAAGTAAAAATATTATTTGTTCATTAAAAAATATTTACAAAGTAACAACAATAAAATTAATGTATATTCTTTTTTATATAGAACAAATAATGCATATAATCATAATTTTAGGGTCTTATTACATAACGCCTTATAACACCATCATATGACCTAAGGGTATGGTGTGCGATGGTGATAAACTCTTGGAGTGGCGTGGATAACATCACTCAGGTGGTAATTTCTTTCAACATCCATAAATCATGTAAGCAGTTATAATTGAGCTTAATGTGTTGAAGCTCATATTGGGCTTAGTCAAGAGAGAATCCTTATGATGACACCTTCGTTCTGGGTTTGAACAAATGGGCATTTTACGGGTCAATTCTACTGGATGAGGTCATCACTTCCTTTGTCTGAGTAAATTGGATTTTTCAATGCCCTATATTTATACTAATAAATTGATCAATATTCAATGACTATTTTAGAAATGATAACAATTATTAATAGTATTTTGAATTATAAAAACATTAAACTAAGGATGTTCATATTTTATATAACCATTTTAAATAATAAGACATTTAATTAGATGAAGAGGAATTTCCATTAATAAAAGTCTGGGTCATTACATGTCACACGTTGTGTAGTTTTTTGTTATAGCTTTGAGTTAATGATTTTCGTCTATTTTATCATGCTATTACAATATCACTGACATCATATCATGACATCATTATGTATCTATATTTTTTATCAGCTTCCTCAATTCTTACATATTCATTTGGGATTATTTCATTTCTTATTTTGTAGTTTGAATATTTATATTATTCTGCTATTTTTTATAAAATATTTTTTCTTCTGTTGTATACGACTTATTACCTATTATGGCATAGTCTTCCTAGTAGACACATTAAAAGGTTATCACTACTAGTCGGCTTCCTCTAACATTCAGGAAGATGAATATGAGGTTATGTGGGCATCCCACCACAAAGCTCTATTCTTGTGGAACCTTGGATGGGGGCAATACAAAGTTGAATCAAAGTATGTTTTTCCTTTTGTATTAATTTTTGGGTTATACAAGAGACTAGTATATTGATATTTGAAACTTACCCATTGCCTGTATGTAGTTAACTCAAGTACAGGGGAAACCCAAATTCATGGGTTGGGATCATAGTTATTTATTATGCCTATTATTTTTATATGGATTCACCACTGGAAGACAAAATTGTTTTGTGTTGTTATTAATATTGGTATTATTGGGATAATGGTTTTTACCATTGTATCCTGATGATTCGAGGGAAATTAATTTACATGAAAAATATTAATCACCATAGGGATTTAAATGACATCCATATTTCCATTTCATACCTACTTTTTGCACACATCTTCCAATTTTCATGTGAGTGTTTTTGTTCCCTATTGTAATTTTTTTATGTTATTGTTTGTTAAATATAATTTTGTGTTAGGTTTTTAGATGTTAAATTGAATTTATCTGGGAAATAGGATATATACGTCATTTTAGTGATCCTTCTATGTTTTCTATTATTTATTCAGACAATGCTCTTGGAGAGGACTAACTATTGTGTAGTGTTCATTGGAAGGCTGTGTACCCACCCTATTTATTGTACATTTACCTATTATCATTATCTACTATGAATTTTATCTAATGGTGTGTGTCTGTATTTTTTAGACCAATTCCACCATGATGTGTTCTTGTTGTACCTTAGTAAAGTGGTGATAATATCACTCTAAAACTACCCGTAGTACCACTCGTTGTGCTTCATATGGTACCACCTCATGTCAATATTTCAAGGGGCCCTGGTGCTCTATTTAGGTATGGACTCATCAAGTTTACGCAGTCAGTCCAGAATATTCCAATACATGTCTCGTCTATTACAGAGCTCACATGAGACTTCTTATAGTATCACCCTCCAACCTTCTAGGTAAGTTGCAGTCTGCATGCTGTAGATTCATGGATAGAGGCCGCGAAGTCTATCTTTGACCATCATGAGACACTTCAAGAGAATATGGTCAACGATTTAGTCTACATGTTTTGTGACTCTTCCAAGAGTTTGTGGGATGTTATTTACCAGGTGGATCAAACCACAATCATGGTTGGTGTAGACATCAAAACAGATTTCTATGATCACGTCATTTCACAAACTCATTGATGTGATCATGCCTGGTAATTCTTACATCTTTAGAAGGACTCTATGAAATTGTTAGAGTATTCTACTTATTCCACAATGCTTAAGTATTTTAAACATATCTGACTGGTGACACATAGAAAACGTAGAAACACTTTGAGAAAGGTCTCATATATACAATCCACTCATAGGTGAACATATATCATTTGGACTCTGTTACAGATATTGTAAATCAGGACCTAATTATAAAACAAAATGTCATGGAAGTTAAACATGGGAGCAAGGGAGGTTCATTTCAAAGAGAGGGTAATATTTTTCAAGCAATAAAGAGTTCCATTTTGAATGTGCACAAGGAGGAAATACTAGCTAAGTAGCACATTTGGAAGTTCTATCACATTTCATCATTGCGTTAGAGTTGGCCCTAACAAGTCTTCATCAAGAGAGATCTGATGGGGTACTGATCCTTGGTAATGATGGGTTACCTTCATCATTTCATCCATTATTTATCATCAACATCTAATGGAAGAGTATATTTACCAACACATCTATTAGGTATGGGATGAGTGACTCTAGAGTAGGAAATATGGTCATTTTCCACAAGACAATTAGGATGAGGAAATGGTGGAGGAAAGGGTTGAGGAAACCTAGTTCTAGAAAATCATTATTATTTGAGAAGAGCTATTCAGGCTTGTCATGCGGCATTTCAGGGCCATGGTTCATGTTTAATATATATAGTTCAACTAATACTAGATGTGTAGAGTACATAAATATCTATTGTTTGACGTAGAATTCTGGAAGCTTCTACATTATTTTATGACTTTTTGATAATAGTTCATCACATTATTTTTCATCTACTATTGTTGTTGAAATCCTTGGTTTTACAATCGAGTACCTTTACATAAGCATGTCTCTCAAAACACATATTGGGGTTAGGATAGAGGGCATATGCCCGTGCCAAGAGTACCCCTTAAGATAAGTGGGCACCGTTTCTTTTAAAATTTCTATGTCCATTGTAATACCCCAAGCTTCCACGGTATGTTTCTTTTTGAATAATGCAGTAGCTTGCGTTGTAGGGAACATGGATTTTTAACATAGCACGACCAATCAAAGTAGCTGTTATGAATAGTAATACCTAATTTATGAAATTTTATAAATTTTATATTTTAAAATTGACATTCATTTTTAGATTCGGTATATCAAAATTAGCTGAGGGTGAATTTTTGGTATTTTTTAAAAAACAATCAAATTTTGATGAATAGTGAAAAAACGGCATTATTGTTTAAAACCAAATTTTTCTTTAAGAAATTAGTTATTTTATTTTAATTTATTTTAGGTCAAAATAGATACATAATACTTATATATTCTCAATTTAATTCATTTGAGTCGTTTAATAATAAATTTAGATATATAAAATTTTATTTAACTTTTTACCGTCTTTTACCCACATTCCATGAGAATTTGAAAATTTACATAAAACATAATAATACTACTTCAATGAGATATATTTAAATAATTAGAGAGGCATGGTTAATATCAGTAAGTAAAATGTGGTTCAATAAGATGAAAATAATTTTTGTGAATAGTAACTTTTGACTTTTATTTACCATGGTTAAAAGTAAATAGGGTAATTAAGGGTAAAATGATATTATAATTACCCTAACACATGTACTAATTATTTTTTATAAATGTAATTCGACCAAAAAAACCTTAGGAAAAAAATATGACCCCCTCTCTTCCTCATTGATTATATTATGATATTTATTATTATTTTTTAATGAATAGTTAAAAGAGTTAAATTCAATGTTTAATAAATATACCATTTGTAATATAGGGTTACACACAATATAAATTTGACTATAAATATTAATTATAATGCTAATAATATTTCATACATAATGGTATTTTATTTATAATTTTTATACATTAAATTATTTAATTTATTTATGACACAGTGATGAAGTAGTAGTTACCTTAATAATGAAATATTAAAATAATTGATATTATAAATATCCAAATAAATCTTATTTGAGACTATGGATGTATTAAAAAAATTATATAGGTTAATATGTCATGTTAGTGTTGATAAAATAATTTTTTTGATGTAATCATGCTGTTATGATTTTCAAAAAAATCAAATACTAAATAGTGTCAAAATTGACATAATTGAGATTTGAAAACAAATACTATATTATTAATTGATATAACATTCCTAAAATTCTAAGGTTCAGAAAAAGGACTAAGATAAGGTTATATATATAAATAATGAACTACTTGAGGTTCTCATGAATTTTTATAGTAAATTTATTAACCATATAAAATAAAAAACACCAAGAGACATGGTAAATGTCAAACTATTTTACTAGTAGTTAAATCTAAAAGATAAGGATAATACGGAAACCTAAACAAGTATAAAACCTATTGGTTGACATTTTTTCGACCCATCCCCTCCTTATCTTATAAAAAATCATTTTTTATCCATTTGAAATCGAAAATTATTTTATTATAAAATAATAATTCAAACTTGTCCTAATGTCACCCTCACCTCTCTTATAAAAGGGTACTTACCCTTCTCTTAATTTCACACCTTTGAAGCCATTAGGCTCGGCCAAAACCAGTGTAAATATCCTCATAACATCCATCATATCAACCTAGAGTCCTTATGTGGATTATAAATCCTACTTAAAGATCCCATTTGATCAACTTAAAAGGAAACACCTGACGAAGAGGTAATAATTTCAGCACCCTCTTTCAAGTTCTTTTCTTCTTCCAATTCCACTTTTTTTTGATTCCATAACAAAATAATAACTCCAGTAACATATACATACTATTATTTTATTATAAATATGGTACTATAATATTTATTATTCTATCCATCCTATAAATGAAAAATTCACCATATGTGCGTACATACGGCTTACCGTCTCCATGTCGTGGTGTAGTTTGTTATTCAAACACTTCATTATTTTGGATGGGTATAATAAAGAATATATCTGATGTAATTAATAATTATAACATGTTCATGATTCTGTATATATGATATATCATACAATTACATATGATTCCACCATCAATATAATGATATTGTCGCTCGTGCATATGTACGGATTACCCTCTCCACGAACATGATGAGATTAATTCCCAATCATAATCATTCAAGAATAATTTCCATTTTATGACTAAAAATAATGTATATGAACATAATATCATTATGTATATCAATCAAATACATCTTATCAATAAAATACATGACTTACAAAGCCAAGAATATAAAGGAAAATTAATTAGTTAACTCCCAAAACGATGATACTGCTGAAATATTATTAACAAAGAAATATTAGAGGATCATATATGATATCATATTTATATATATAGTTCCTTTATATTTTAATAAAAATGATTTAACTATTATAGAAGAGGTTAATGTACCCTCGACCAAGGAAAATTAAAAGGTAATGGTAAATTTCACAGTCTCTTAATTATCTGAGTTTTATTATACATAAGTATCTACTGGACCTCTTAATCATCCACATCCATGTTTCAAAAAAATATATTTCAAAACATTTTAAAAATATCCTAGACTATAGGATAAAGTTATTTATACCCTTTTTTGACTTTTTATAAAAAATTTTATAAAGGAATATTTCTTTCATTTTCCAAACAAGGTCTTTTATGACCATTTTATCAAAATTAAGGAAATAGTTTTTTTAACTTATATAGTGGCGGGGGCTATTTTCCGCCATTATAAAACCTTCAAAGAATCCCTTAAAATATTGTAATAATATTTTCAAAATTAATGATTTATTTTATTTTTACATGAATTCTAAATGATTTCGAAATAGAAAGAGATATTTCTCTCAAAACATATTGATTTTATCTATGTCAACATCCTTGATAGATTTTAAACTTGTTTGAAGTTGATTTATTATGATACAAATATTATATATTTCATTTATATTTTTGTGATATGTTTGACTATGGATGTGTTATTTTTAGACCATTCATGGTTTATGGATAAAGTATTGGTATTTTGTATGCTATTTTTAATATAAATGTTTATGTTATGTGTAAACCATTTCATTTGAGGAATCCATTGGACTTATTAAGTGATGGGTGGAGCCCACTATGGCTCCTCGATGAATTAGTAGGTCTCATGAGTCAAACTAGTGTCTTGGAACAAGGCCTTGACAAAATCTTATTTTTAGTCTTAGCACAAGGCATTAACTATGTTGTAATTAAGTATGGCATTATGAATTGCATCAATATGAAAGTGGCTATTGATATTGCATGTGATTATTCAACTAGTAAAATATCCATGTGAATAATTAAATGGAATTATTTGATTTTATATTTTCATTATTATTATGATGTTTAAGATTAAAAGGCTTTTATTTAGTTTTATTAATTTTCATAAATGTTTATGCTTATTTATGAATGTTTATGCTATATTGTTATCCTTTCTGAGCATCTATGCTCACCCCTTTCTATCTTTTATTTTTTCAAAGATGTGAAGAAGTATTTTATGGTTGACCTATAAGGATAGGATAGGGATATATAAGTGTGTTAAAAAGGGTGAATTTTTTTTTGATGTTTTTATTTCATGTTCTAATGGTAAACACATGAATGTATCTAGTACATCCATGGCTACAAAATTGATTGATCGTTTAGGAAACGATTCATAGTATCATGATAATGTTATGTATTATTGCACCAACTCTTGGTAATTAGGGTCGGGGCATTATAGTTTGTATTAGAGAAGTTTAGTAAAAACCATGGAAACTAGATTTAGAAAAACTCTTATTTTGGAACATTACACTCAGATAGACTTTGAGGATTATTATAGAAGAACTTCCTAGAATTTTGGTAAAAAATATATTTTGTGAGTTTTACAAGAAATTCATCTTAGTCTAGCTACGAGCAGGTAGAGGCAGATTTGGCATAGATGTACCTAGGTGTGAAACTTGAAAACACCACTTTGAGCTAGACTCGAACAGGAACTGGTTCATGACAATGGTCCTTGCTTCACTCTTGGTTATGACACTCCCGGTGGATATTCTTAGGATAATTAAAATTTTCAATACAAACCATTATGAAACATTTATGAGTATATACCTTCCTCAAGGAAAAAAGTTTTATGATTATTGATTATATTCATAAACTGTTCAATTTATATTAAGTGTTTTACAAGTTTGAAATTATGTATTGTGATTGATAAACTAATCTAGTGTGTGCCATTTTTCAGATATAGCACCTTGTGGAAGGAATGAAAACTATTTCAATGCATGTAATCTATATTGGAATTTCTATCCTACTCAAGATAATTATAGTGGAGTTACTGATTCAAGTGGTGTTGATCAGCTTATCACCATACTGGGACAGCTCACTCAGGTTATGAATAATAAAAATACCCATATTTATCACCCCAATACACAACCCAAATAATCAATGTTAGACCCCTTCATGAGGAAACAACCACCAACATTTAATGGTAGTACAAATCCATTAATAGCTGAGTAATGGATAAGTTCCATAGAGAAAATATTTTATGCTTTGGGGAGTATCGTAAGGGAAAAAGTCATCATGGAAGTTTATTGCCTCATGGGAGATGAAGATCAATGGTGGTCATTAACTAAAAACACAAAATATGATGAAGAAGTATCGAACATGGAATGGAGGGAGTTTAATGAGATATTCTTAGAAAATTTTTTCCCTCGTGACAATCGAGCGGATATGGAAAGGCAATATCTGAGTCTGAGGCAAAATGAGGATGAGAATGTAGCAATGTATGGGGATAAATTTATAAGTTTATCATGGCTTGCAAGAAAATATATATGTAACCCAAGGAATAAGATTGATCGATTCCTTGATTGGTTTAAAATATTTCTCTGCTATAATTTTTCTCTCAATCCTTCTCATCATATGAAGATATTTTCTCATGCGCTATTATGAAAGAAAAGGAATTTTCTAAGTCTTAAAATTTTAATGGAAATCAAGATAAAAAGAGATCTTTTCAGCACTCTAGAAATGGAAATAAGGGGAATAAGGGAAAAGTTGAATATACATCCTATGGTAAATGTGGGAAGAAACACCACGGTACTTACCTGAAGGGAATGTGTATCTCTTACAAGGGTGGTGAAAAAATCCACCATGCTTTTGATTACAAGGAGAAGATAGAGGCTGTCAATGTTGAATTATAAAATTTTAGAGAAAAGGGAAATTATAAAAATTAATTTCCTAAGCACCAAGGTATCTTAACTCAAAATATTCCAAGGTAGCAAGGCCAAGCTTATGTGATCACTACTGCTAAGGTTGAAGCTCTGAAAGACATGGTGGTGGTTAACTTAATGGTTTCTTCATGTTGTTCCAATTATCTATTTGATTCTGGATCATTGCATTGTTTCATATCTTCCTATTTTTCTAAGAAAGTTAGTTATTTTCAATTTGACTTGACAAGGGAGTTTTCATTCAAAACACATAAGGGAAGTATCATAGCAACAAATTTTTGTGAATCCATTCCCATAAGTGCATATAAATTTTCTTTATCTGCTGATTTCATCTCCATACCCATGATTTTATTTGATATAATCCTTGAAATATATTGACAATCTGACCATGATAAAAAAATTTATTGTAAGATGAAGGAGGATACAATTTTTGATGATGATATGGAGTGTCTTATCTTTAGAGAAGAAACATCACCACATAATTCTTATCTATATCCACCCACAGTAGCTCTACTAAATTCAATTATTGGTGAGGAAGAGAATGAAATAACTATGGGCGAGGAAAAAGATTTCAAAGAGAGGATGTACATATTGTGAAATAATAAGTTTATGTGTTTCTATAGGATTTACCTGGAAATCCTCCAGAATGAGAAAATGAGTTTTCCATTGATTTAATTCCTGGTTCAAGGCCCATATCGTAGAACCCTTATAGAATGGATAGTGTATAATTATTGGAACTAAAGTAAGAACTAGAAGAATTGGGTAATAAAGGATTTATTCTCCCTAGTGTTTCTTCATGGGGATCCCCTGTTCGTTTTGTTTAGAAGAAAGATGGATCTATGAGGTTTTGCATTGACTACATGGATATCAATGCTATAAAAATAAATAACAAATATCCACTACCTCGCATTGATTATTTATTTGACTAACTTAATAGAGTTCAATATTTTCAAAGATTGACCTTCGATCTGGGTATCATCAGTAGTGTGTGAAGAAGGAAGAAATTCTGAAAACAACATTTCAAACCTGGTGCAGGCATTACTAGGTTACAGTATTGCTTTTGGATTGACTAATGCACCCTCTTTCATTATAGAGCTAATGAATATATTTTTCAAGTAATATCTTGATGACTTTGTAGTGTTATTTATTTACGATATCTTGGTATACTCAAAAAGAAAGTAAGATCATGTAAATCACTTGTGTGCTATTCTAAAAACCATTAGAAGAAATAAATTATATGAGAAGTTTAGAAAATGTCAATTCTGTCTTCAAGAGATTTCTTTTCTTGGCTTTATTGTCTGTAAGGATGGAATCTCTATGGATCCTTGAAGGACCAATGAAATACATGAATGGCTATCACCAACGAGTTTAAATAAGATTTGTAGTTTTATTTGATTAGCAGTTATTATCGATGTTTTTCCCATAATGTTGCCTAGTCGGCTAACCCATTAACCGAGATCACAAGTAAAGGGGTTAAATTTGATTGGAAAAAATAGTGGTAATAATTTTTTGAAGAACTAAAGATAATATTATTCAATGCTCCTATCTTGAATCTACCATCAAGGAATTATGAGTTTGTTATTTAATGTGATTCTTCAAAGAAAGGACTTGGTTGTGTTCTCAATCAGAATGACAGAGTTACTTCATATACATCATGAAGCTAAAAATTCATGAGAAAAACTATCCAACTCATGATCTTGAGATAGAAACTATAATCTTTACTCTAAAAATATGGAGACACTATCTCTATGTTGAATGATGTGAGATTTATACTGATCATGAGAGTTTAAAGTATATTTTCTCACAAAAATAACTCATCATGAAGCAAAGGCGATGACTTGAACTACTCAAGCATTATGATTTCTCTATAAAATACCACTCAGAGAATGAAAATAAGGTGTAAGATGCTTTGAGTAGAAAAGGTCATAGAGTTTTGAACAAGATAAGAGTAGAAAATTATCCTATACACATGGATCTTGTAAAGATGGAAATGGGAATAATCAAGGAAGGTGAAACATCAATGATTTTTCAAATGGTTATCAAACCATCTTTACTAGAAAGGATAAAATGTTCTCTGACTAATGATGTGGAATTTATAAAGAAAATTAATGTTGTGAACGATGGTAGATTTATCGAGTTCATATATGAAGACGGATTTTTTAAATTTGGGAAGAGACATTGTTTTCCTGATATACCTAATCTAAAAAGGGAATTTTTGGATGATTGTCATCGCTCAAATTTCCGTATAAAACCAGTTGCACTAAGATGAATAGAGATTTGAAAGAAAATTTTTTTGGGAAACTTGACGAGAGAGGTTTCTGATCTTCTATTGAGATGTATGGTTTTCCAATAAGTGAAAGCTAGAAGACAACATCCTAGAGGATTCATGAAAACTCTTCCTATTCCATAGTGGAAATTGGATGGTATTACGATGGAATTTGTCATGGTAATACCAAATAATGTTTTAAAAAATTATTCAATATGGGTCATTGTGGATCATCTTACCAAGTCAGCACATTTTCTTACCATAAGAGAAGATTTACCACATGAATGTTTATCAAGACTATATATTAATGAAGTTGTAAGAAATCACGGTGTACCCCTATCGATTGTTTCTGATCGTGATCCTCATTTTACATCAATATTCAAGAAAAATATTTATAAAGCCATGGATGCTAAACTTTGTTTGATCACTACCTACCACCCTCAAACCGATGGACAATCAGAAGATACTATTTAAACCTTAGAATACATGTTGAGATCTTTCTCACTTGACTTTCAAGGTTTGTGGGGTCAATATTTACCCTTAGAAGAATTTTCCTATCATAATAGCATTTATTCATGTATTCAGATGGCATTATATAAAGCATTATATATTAAGAGATGTCACACACTAAATTTTTGGGTTGATTTTGGTGAAAGAAAACTTGTAGGCCCAAAATTGGTTGAGGAAATAATGGAAAAAGTGAATATTATCCAAACCCACATCAAAGAATCCCAATGTAGGAAAAATAGATATGTCGTTAGCTGATGGAAGGATATGAAATTTCAAGTGGGAGACAATGTTTTCATGATGGTATCTCCATGGAAGGGAGTTATACGTTTTTATAAGAAGGTTAAATTGAGTCATAGGTACATAGGACCTTTAGAAATTCTAAAATGAATTGGAGTTGTAGCTTATAATTTGGGAATGCCTCTAAGTCTCTCCAAAGTTTATGATGTGTTCCACGTATCACTATTGAGAAAATACATGCCTGACCCAATGCATGTACTCACCTATGATGAAATTGAACTAGAACCTGATCTGTCTTATTGTAAAGAGCCTGTCAAAATTCTTGATACCAGAGAACAAGTGTTGAGAAACCGGACGACTCGTCTGGTAAAAGTTCTATGGAGAAACCATAAGATGGAAGAGGCAATGTGGGAACCTTAAGAGCATATGATAAATAACCACATGAATCATTTTTTCAATAATATTCTAGATATTTCGAGATCAAAATTATTTTAATGAGGTGAGAATGTAACACCCCATGCTTCCACAGTATGGTTCCCTTTGAATAATGCAGTAGCATGCATTGTACGCAACATGGAGTTTTAACACACCACAACCATTCAAAGTATCCATTATGAATAGTAATACCCAATTTTTAAAATATTATAAATTTTATTTTTTAAAATGGACTTCATTTTTGGATTCGGAATATCAAAATTAGCGTAGGATTAATTTTTGGTATTTTTCTGAAAGCATTCAATTTTTGATGAATAGTGAAAAATAATGTGTTGTTGTTTTGAACCGACATTCTATTTAAGTAATTAGTTATTTTATTTTATTTTATTTTAGGTCTAAATAGATAAATTAATCTTATATATTTTCAATGTAATTCATTGGAGTCATTTTATAATATGTTTATATATATATATAAATTTATTGATCTCTTTACCGCCTTTTACCCACCTTTTAAGAGCATTTGAAAATTTTCATTAAACATAATTTTAATGATTTAGTGTGTTGAATTTTAAAAACCTTAGAGACACAGTTAACATTAGTAAGTAAAATTTGGTTCAATAAGGTGAAAATAATTTTAGGTGAATAGTAACTTTTGCCTATTATTTACCACGATTAAAAGTAAATAGGGTAATTAAGGGTAAAAATGATATTATAATTACCCTAAAACACATCCTAATTCTTTTAGATAAGTGTAATTCTACCCAAAACAACCTTATGAATAAAATATGACCCCCTTTGGCCCACCTGGATTAGATTAAGACATTTATTTTTATTTTATTTAAAGAAGAGTTATAATAGTTAGATTCAATGTATATTAACTATAACATTTTTAATAAAAGGTTACACAATATATAAATTATACTATAAATATTACTTATAAAGCTATAAATATTTCCTACATAATTTTATTTTATTTAGTATTTTATAGATAATAAATTATTTAATTTATTTATGATACAATGATTAGGAAGTAATTAACTTATTAATGAAAGATTAAAATAATTGATATTATAAATATCGAAATAAATGTAATTTTATACTTTTAAAGAATTAAACTAATTTAATAGGTTAATATGACAATTTAGTTTTGATTAAATATTTCTTTTTTAAGTAATCATGTGGTTATGATTTTCACAAAAAACAAATACTAAATAGTGTCAAAATTGACATAATTGAGTTTTAAAACAAATACTATATTATTAATTGATATAATATTCCTAAAAATTTACAGTTCGGAAAAATGACTTAGATAAGGTCATATATGTTAATAATTAACCACTTGGGGTTTTCTTGGCCCGTTATAGTATGTTTATTGACCATATAATATAAAAATAAAAAGAGACATGGAAAATGTCAAACTATTTAACTAAGAGCTAAATTTAAAAGATAAGGTTAATATGGTGACCTAAACTTATCTAAAAACATGTGGTTGAGATTTTTTCGACCCATCCCTACATTATATTTTAAATAAATCATTTTTAACCATTATAAACCGAAAATTATTTTATTATGAAATAATATTTCAAGCTTTTCCTAAAGTGACCCTCACCTCTCTTATAAAAGGGTGCTTCCCCTTCTCAAAATTTCACACATCCAAATATATTTGGATCGGCCATCCCCTACCCAAATATCCTCCCAACATACCTAAAATTAACCTAGTGTCCTTACATAGATCAAAAAGCCATTCTATGGAGCACTTTTGATCAACTCAAAAGGAAACACCCGAAGAAGAGGTAATAATTTCACCACGCTCTTTCAAGTTCTCTTCTTATTACACATCCTCCTTCATTTATTCCTTACCAAAATATTAACTCAAGTAACTTATACATACTGTGATGTTATTATAAATATTTTACAACCATATTCATTTTTCTATCCATCCTATAAATGACAAATTTTCCATATGTTCGTACGCACAGCTTACCATCTCCACGTCGTTGTGTAGTTTGTTATTCAAACACTTCATTATTATGGATGATTATAATAATGAGTTTAAATTATGTAAATAATAAATATAACATGTTAATTTTTCTATATATATTATATACCATCTAATTAAATTTTATTTCACCATCAATAAAATGATATTTTTTCTCGTGCGTACATACGGATTACCGTCTCCACAAATGCGATGAGATTCAATCCCCACCGCAATCATTCAAGAATAATTTTCATTTTGTGATTAAAAAAAATGTTTATGAACATAATATAATTCGGTATTTTAATAATATACATCCTATACATAACAAACATGGTATACATAACCAATCATATAATGGAAAATGGACCAGTTAACACCTAAAATGATGATATTGCTGAAATATTATTAACAAAGCAATATTAGAGGATCATATATGATATCATATTTATTTATATAGTTCTTGGATAATATAATAATATTGATTTAACTATTATTGAGGAGGTTAATATACCCTTGACCAAGGAAAATTACACGGTAAGGGTTAATTCCACAATCTCTTCATTATCCGAGGTTGTTTACATGTGAGTATCTACTAGGACGTCATTATCATCCACATCTGTGTTTCTTAATAATATATTTCAAAACAATTTTACTATTTCCTAGACTATAGTTTTAAGTAATTTATACCCTTTTTTGAATTTTTATAGAATTTTTATAAAGGAATCATTCTGTCATTTTCCAAACAAGGTCATTTATGACCTTTTTGAAAAAATTAAGGAAATAATGTTTTTTATCTTATACGACTGGTGAAACTATTTTCCACCATTATAAAATCTTATAAACATACCTTATATTATTATAAGAATATTTTCTAAATAAATGTTTTATATTATAATTACATGACTTCTAAATGATTTTAAAATAGAAAGAGAGATTTCTCTCAAAATGTTTTGATTTCATTTATGTCAACATCCTTGATGGCTTTTAAACTATTTTGAAGTTGATTTATTATGATAAAAATCTTCCTTAATGTATTGAAGGTTTTTTGATTGTTTTGACTATGGATGTGTTATTTTTATAGAATTCATGGTTTATTGATATAGTATTGACATTTCGTAAGCTAATTTTAACATGATTGTTTATGTTATGTTTAAAACTTTTCATATGAGGAATGCATTGGACTTATTAAGTGATGGGTGGAGCCCTCTATAGCTCCTCGATGAATCGGTAGGTCTCATGAGTCAAACTAGTGTCTTGGAATAAGGCCTTAACAAAATCTTATTTGTAGTCAAGGCACAATGCTTGGACTATGTGGTTATGATGTCTGGAATGATGCATTCCATCATAATGAATGTGGATATTGATATTTCATGTGATTATTAGACTAATAGAATATCCATGTGAATAAGAAAATGGAATTATTTGATTTTATCTTTTCCATATTATTCTCATGTTTGAGATTAAAAGTCTTTTATTTTAGTCTAATTCATTTCCTTAAATGTTTATGCTTATTTATGAATGTTTCAACTATATTGTCATCCTTACTGAGCATCTGATCTCACACTGTTCTATGTTTTATTTTCGCATGGCTATGAAGAATTATTTTATTTTTTACCTACAGGGATAGGCTAATGATATATATGTGTGTTCAAATTGGGGGAATTTTTTTTTTGAGGTTTTTATTTCATTATGTAATGTAAAACTTATGAATTTATCTTGTACTTCTAAGTGTACTAACCTAATCAGTCTTTTGGGACATGATTCCTTGTATCATGTCAATATTATTTAATGATGTGCTGAATCTTGGTAACTAGGGTTAGTGTGTTACATCATTGATATGTTTATAATCAATTTCATTCTTTTTATGAACCAACTTTCTCTTTATCGTGTGGAAGCGGATTTCTATCAGCATCGGATGTCCTTCACATCCCATGAGGAAGAAAAGAAAACACACAATGGAGAATGGGATATTTAGGTAGATCGAGCTAAATTTAAATTTGAAGGATTGGGAAAAGTGACAACTCAGTTAGAATGTCTCTTCATGAGAGGTCGGTGAATGCATCTTGTGTAATTCCTTCCCATTATGGATCATTTTAGGTATGTCATCACTATTGATTTCTCTATCTTACCTCATACGAGAGATGTTTATTTCACTATTGAGTTTGTTCTAGGTGTGGCACCAGTGTCCATTAATCCTCATTGGATGTTACCAAAATGCTATCCTAACTCAAAAAACAAGATTGATGACCTATAAGATAAGGGTTTTAACAGACCTAACACATTGTTGTGGGGTTAACCAGTTTATTTCTCCAAGAAGGTGCATGATACCCTCAAATTTTGCGTGGATTATCATTAAATCAAACGTATTAGATTAAAGAATCAATATTTTTTGCCTTATATAGAAGACCTATTCGACCAACTCTATGGAGAAACTATTTTCACTAATATTCATTTGAGGTCAGGATATCACCAAGTGCATGTGAAACTATCTAACATACCATGTAAGGAATTACGGAGAAGGTACATCTTATATGAGTATATGGTTATTCCATTAGGCCTCACTAATGCACCGACAATATTCATTGATCTAATGAATTGAGGGTTTCACTTGTAAATTGATTATTTCTGGGTGCTTTTTGTTGATGACATCATTGTGTATTCATGTTCCAGACTCGATGTTGAAACCCATCTTGAGATCTTGCTATGTACATTGACGGTGCCCTAACTATATGAAAATCTTATCAAATGCCACTTCATTATTGAAAAAGTACCCTTAATGGGTTATATAATATCTGAGGTTGGTATATCAGTTGAACCAGAAAATGTGAGTGTTGTAGTTTCAAGGGATAAGCCAAAGAATTTTTTTCAACATATGTAGTTTCTTGGGGCTTCTTATTTATTACATGCATTTCATCCAAGATTTCTACCACTTGGTAGTACCTCTTACTTCTCGGACTAAGAAAGATGTGTATTTTGTTGGTTTAGAAGATTGGGGAAAATGTTTTTAGGATTTAAATGGAAGTCTAACATCATATCCCATCATTATACTTCCTGACCTAGGTAGAAAGTATACTGTTTACATTAATGCATAATGAATGAGACTGGGTGTAGTTTTGATGCAGGGTGATCGAGACGTGGCCTATAGATCCCACCATCTATGACCTCATTAGTGGTATTATCCCACACATTAACTTGTGTTTGATGTTTTCTTTCATGATTTATGTTGTTGGATACACTACTTGTTGGATTAGAGGTTTGTTGTTTACATAGATCCTAGAAGCTTGAAATATATCTCTACACAATGAGAAATGATTTTGAGGTTGCGTAGGTTGGTCGAATACATACATTCATGCGATTTTAAGCTTTCTTATGCCCCTGTTAAGCGTAATTTCACCACTAATTTTTTGATTTGTAAGACCTAGACACATTCCTTCTTGGCATCTAGCGGTGAGTGGCTAATGATGGACTTGTTCTCTGAGATTCATCTGGTGGTTTGGGAATAGTGCAAGAACTAGTTCTAAAAGAACTTACAGTTACATCCTCTAATATAGAGAAAGTCTATATGCTGCAGTTTTTTCATCCAAAGGGACTCATTTTCAGGGAATGAGTCATAGTAGTGAACCATCCTCCTAATATGGTTATTAATAGAAGTGAAACATTAATCTACCATGGCCGAGTAAGGTTACATTCTGATATACAGGAAGATATATTGAGGGAATATCATACCTCAATTTGGGTAGTTCAACTAGGGCTTACCAAGATGTACAGAGACATGTGTCGTCAATACTGGTGGCCGGGTATGAATAAGCAGATAGTGGTTTTCATCACTCAGTGCTCCACCTGTCAGCAGGTGAAGGTAGAAAACTAATGACCAACTACACTTCTAAATCCTATATCCATTATTGAGATGAAATAGAATGAAATCACCATGGATTTTGTTATAGTAATTCCACTATCTCCTTGAGGTAGTAATGAAGTATAGGTGATTTTCGATATACTATGAAAATTTTTGCACTTCCTACCTATAAGGGTGGACTTCTCTATTGATGAGTTGGTAATGATGTATATCCATGATATAAAGTGACATCCTGGTGTACCTTGGTCTATTGAATTTGATAGAGATTCCCTTTTTACATTCTAGTTTGGGAAAGGGTTGTAGAAAGTGTTGGTTTCGCAGGTACACATGGGTACTGTATATCTCCCTCTAATCGATGGGAAGTCTGAGAAAACCATATGAGTGTTAGAGGATATGATACATGAATTTATTCATTATTTTTAAGGTTCTTATGAGAAACATATTCCGCTTATTGTGTTTACCTATAATAACATCATTCCAAAGACTATTAAAATTTCTCCATATGAGAAACTATATAGTAGACCCTATCATTCACCATTATGCTTTCTCAACCAAGGTGAGGGAACTATGTCGGGTTCTCATATCTTTCAAGAGACTTGAGAGAAATTTCATCTGATTGAGAATTGCATGACTACAACTCAGTCCACTTTCAAATATTATACAAATAATCACCACAAAACTCTCAAGATCGAGGTGGGGCATCATGTATTTCTATGTGTTTCTCCATGGTTCGGTCACATGAAGATTTGGAGATAAGGTAAGTTATCACAAAGATACATCGGGTCATTCAAGAGAGTGTAGAGGGTTGGGATGGTAGCCTATCCATTACAGTTACCTTAGAGATAATATGTCATGCCTGATATCTTCCTTTTATATCAACATCAATAGTATCATCCATATTCATCTCACCCTTTTGACCTTGATGACATTGAGGTCGAGGAAGATTCATCCTTTATAAAGTTTCCAATCCCTATCATCGACAATACCATGATGGAACTCTAATGTATGTTGTGGAAACACTAACGTGTTCGGGAAGAGACCTAAGAGAGGGAGACTGATTTATGTGTGTAGTGGTTGGAACATTTTTGAGAAAATTTTCTACTACCCTCATGAAGGAAAATTAGGGATGAGTTATTTTAAAGAGGGGTGTTGTAATGTCTCTACTTTATTCAAGGTATATACCATTTAAAATTATATTCCAAATCATTAATGTGACTCATGTTGCATACCTATACACATTATTTTGGGTCTGAGGAAGCTGTTAAAATTAACAAAATAATTTCTTGGGCTTTATGTAAAACTATTTATCAAGCCCTAACTCAACATTATGGATAAAAATATTTAAAATGACAAAAAAGGAATGGAAAGAATTTTAAACGATATTAAATCAATTTTAAGAGGGATAAAAATAACTAATAAAAGAAAAATGGTTTGAGAAAAAAAAATCAATATGATGTAAACCTATTTTTTTAATTATTTTCCTTTTTCCCTCCATTATTATTTTCATTATTTTATTTTTAATATTTTTTTCCTTTTTTCTTTTTTACATTCCATTTATTTCTTTATTTTTTTATTTCTCCCTTCCCCTCCCCCATCTCCATTGTGCGACGTGAAACTCCATATAAGTGATGCACCCCACCCCTCCTATCCATTTTTATGCCCACTATGGCTCTATTTCATCTCTAATTTTAACATCATCGGGTGCTAAATAAATCTATTGGTAAGTCAAACCTCATGCACCAAGAACAATACGACAACCTTCACTATTCATCACACAGTCTTCCGCGAAATGTATCAACAAATAATTTGGGTTTTTCTAAAATCAATTTATTTCTTCCATTGTAGGTCAAATCAATTATCAGCATAGGGCATAAATTTCTCTACGAGTATGAGGTAGGGCATCTAATCTATTTCACCTTGTGTCGTTGAGTCTTTTATTTCCAACATGGTGGCGATCATCAGTTCCTTCCAATGATATTTACTTTAACACATTCTAATTCCATTAAAATTCTTGGATTAACTATTTCACCCTTGTTTGTGATATACTATCTTTTGAAATGGTTCAATATCAAAATAAACCACTTTGGATATGCTGAAGTTTTTTCTACATTCCATTATCCTCAAATAATTATATTATTTAACTACATGGGTTGTGTCATCCATTTTTATTGAGTTTTATTTAAATAAATTATTTAGTAAAATTGTGAACCACTAACTTTGGGGTTTGTTTTTTTATTTATGCCTAATGATTTTTTCCTTCTTACAATTATTATCGTGTTGTGAGTTTTTTTCTTTTACTGATACAATGTTATCACAATGACCCTCTACCTTGAATGGTTAGGAAGTATGTGGCTCTTTCTTTCTTAATTTTTTTTTAATTATGATTCAATACTCAATGAAATATACTTCATTAAAATATAATTAAATTAACGGCGGTGGGAAAACATGGGTTCTATATTAAGGACCAAACAAGGACTCTATGTTCCTGACCGATTACACATTATGCCAGTTAGGTGATGTCTTAGGCTTTTCTATATGAGGATTTCACTACGATTTTACATACTCTTGATTGATAGTAGTTCCAAAATGGAAATTTGAGGACCGAACCATTGAGAAAGTAGTTACTCCATGCCTCAGGTGATACTTGACCCATTATGTGCGATATTGGGATATAAATATAATAATTCCATGCCTAGAATGATATATGGTCTTTCAAAAAAATACATTAGACGAGCTCAATGGTGTTGGTAACATTCAAGGATATATAATAGTGATACCTTCTGGACGGGCTCAGACTAAAATTCTAAACTTGAACATAACAAGAAAAACAATGTGTGGAAGATTATGATTGATACTTATTGACTTCCGTGTGAATTGTTATGTCTTCTGGTGATTTGAAGAAAACATTGTTGACATATAAATTTGACTTCAAGCTCATGAACAAACTTGGTGGTTTGTTCCATTTTTCTATATTCTGAAATCTATCTATTATATATGTGTGTGTGTGTGTCCTACTTATTAAAGGTCATTTTATCAGATTCCCAACTTTCTCCAAAGTGGGTGGTAATGGATGGGTTCCATTGAGAACCCTGGCCAAGTTGTACTTATTATATTGTTTTCTAAATAATTGATTTAATTTTATCTTATATATGCACACTGCTTTTGTTTATAAAATGAAATGGAATGTTTTCATAACCATGGTTGTTAGCCTACTTGGATTTTCTCTCACTCCCAACACAATCCCCATTTGGTACCAGAGTAGACTTTATGCTCATAGGTAGGGATAATAAGAAGCAGGATGATTTTATTCCTTTAGTGCTTTTTTTCTACATAGCATGGAGCTTGTGGGAAGAGGATGAGTCCTTTCTCGAGATGTAGTTGATTCACTTTATGTAAAATTTTATACAGATTTGATTTCATTCTTCTATTCCTATTTTCTATTAACTTACATACGTAAAGAAAATATTGCTTTAAATCATTATCTATCTCATTTATTTATCAGCTTCAACACTTATCATTTATTTAGTTGGGGATATCTATTTTCTTTTATTGTAGTTTGATTATTTATATGAATCCTCTATTTGTTATAATCTAATTTTTCATTCATTGTATGTTACCTATTTCCTATGAGTGAATATTATTCACTATAGACACTTTAAAAGGGCCCTCTCTTCTTGTCAGCAACCTCTAGAAATCAGGAAGATGGGCTTGAGGTTATGTGTCCAACTCGATATAGAGAACCCTTCTAGTCGATTCTGGGATAAGGATTATTCATATGATCCTCTTTTAATGAATATGTAACTTTGTCATATAAAAGTTTATTTATTCATTCTCCTCTAGCCATCTTTGATTTATATAACTATTTTACTACACATTATTATTTAATTAATAATAATATTAATCTGTTATATTTCAATGGAAATTGAATATCCCACATCTAAATATGATATATATCTTCTATATATATAATAATTTTATTCTATATCCTCAAATGTTCATAAGAATATTATTATATCAAGAACTATAGTGTCATTATATTTCATTTTCTCATATTTTTATATTTATGTATATATTTTTTCAAAATTATTTAATATATGAGGAATTTTCCTTTGATATTTCATCTACTCAAAAAGAAATTTATCCCCATTAATATTTTTATTACATTTTCTAAGAATTGTTTACATGAAATTTAATAATATTATATAAATCATTAAATATTTTTATATTATTAGAACTTCATTATTTTATGAAATTTTCTAAATAAATACATTTTCAATAATTATAATTATTTCATTATTTCATGAAAACCAATTATATGTTTACATATATCCCAAAAACATCAATAGAGCCCATCAATTATTATTTTTCACTGTTAATAATAATTTATATTATCCCATTTTAAAATTAATTATTTAAATATTTTCAAATTATACATTTTTCTAAAGATCTCACTATGATGATATAATCCCTTTATTCACTATTTAATTTCTTATGCATCTATGATGTTGTGGAAACCAAATGTTGATGAGATTTTTTATACATTAAAAAAATTGTATATTTTTATATAATAAATCATTGATTTATATATATTGAGTGAAAGTTGATTATTTAATGTTCTTTTTAAATTTGACTGTAGAATATGAAATTGCATGGAAATTTACGTGTTAACACTTTAATGATCACTAAAGTAATTTTTTCATAAAAATATTTTGGTCTCTTAATTTAACATTTATATTTTTTTTTATTTATTACTCTATTGGATAAAATTTCTATCTGTTCTATCATATATGTATCATATATTTTACATGACAATATTTTCCATTAATTGAAACTGAATCAAGACTCGTTAACATTGAATACAACTCAAAAATTAAATGAAAAATTTTGTAGCCATTATTAGAAATATGTAATGTTTTTAGGAAATTAAAGAGCAAATATTCTTACAAAAAAATTTATTTTTAAGTATTATTACTGTCAACTTATCTACATAATATGGAGTAAAACATTTGGGAATAATTTTACATTCCCATGTGTAAATAATTTTCACCCAATCCATTACATAATAATGTATATATCAGTTTTCCACATCTATAGTTATTTTTTCATGAGGAAGGTGATTTAAATAGAGGATATGTGATGCATCTTCATTTCAATTAGTAACAGGATGATGGATGAATGTTTAATGGTTCATAACCAAGATTTTCTCATTGTATTATTCTTTTTTTATTGTTCTGTACATAATTTATAGTTCCCCATTTCCATTTTACATAACTATTTTTTATTTAATATTCATAACATCGTACTTAATAAGTTATATAATTTATTAGTAAAAATAAAACAATTTAATCCTTTTTAAAAAAAATTGACGTCTATAAATATTTTTTAATTAAATATCGACACATGGAAGTGTAGTTTCAGTGAAATAAATCTAGTTTAAACCATATTAAATCTATTATTGTTAATCCATAATAATTTGTATAGGTATTAAATGATGAGTTTCTTGCACAATATTCACTGATCAATTTTTGTTAAAAAATAACCAATGGGAATATTTTATGTCATAGTGCAGGTGTTACCAAGACATACCACCACCTTACAAAGGTTATAAATATTTCGAATAACAAAACATATCATTGCCTATAAATATCTCATTCGTGGTAAATAATGATATTAACTCACTTCCATTTTTGAATTAAACTAAGTATATTTTTTTTGAATATCTTTATTAACATATATGATATTTTTTCAGGAAAATAATATAATTATTATTATATTCCTAAGCAATTAGTAAATAAGTAGTACAAATATTATAAAAATAAAAAATTAAATGAAAAGTTTGATATTTTTTAAATTCATAATATTACATATGACTACATTAATTTAACAAATTATAAAAATATTTGATATTATAATTATTTATTCAAAAATTAGGTAAAATTAATAAACAATTATAAATAATTCTTCAGTATGTATTATTCCAAGAAAATCCAATAGAATGTCATAATAAAGTTTAGTTTATATAAATAATAATTAATGTAATATACAGACCACATGATGCACATGCCTCCTGGTAACTATACGTACTATGAAATCATGTGTGGTATGTATACTAGCAACACTTTCATGGTCAATACATTGACCATGATATTAGAATTGTCATGTGGCCATTCTAATGACCATGCGATCATTTTTTTATGATAAAATAGTACAAATAAAACTTTTTGTAATACAAAGTATATTTCCCAATTTAAAATATAAACACGATTATATATTAAATGAAATCTAAATAATATTTTATCTGCCAATAGAATTTATTTTTAAAATAAATGATTTTTTATTTATAACAATAAAATATTCATTGTAGGTTCCAACATTGGTTTATAGTAGGTAGAATAATATACTTCTATGTGTATTTTTTCTTTTAGTAACTAATTTTACATAATGGAATCTTTGACTTCAGATCATGGTATATTGAACTCGACCATTAATCTATGCTCCCTGAATCATTCACAATTGGTACACCACATACAGTCAAGGAAATGTCGTAACATTTCATGCAATGTTCATCCCTTCCACGGTAGATTACAAAACTAGTTCAGCTAAGATAGAAAAGACACCAAATTGTATCTTATTTATCCTTCATATTCAGTACATTGGGAGATATGAATATGTGCTACTGTGTGTGTTCTGGAATTATAGAATAAGTGATGTGTTAATGTTGAGCTGGTATGGATTGGTTTTGATAGTTCATGTTGTTCATGGATGCACTAACCTTTTCAAATGATGTTAGTCAACACCATCGTGCTGGAGTGCGGTAGAGATGATACACTATTAGTCGTATGGATGAGATTCACATTCAATGTGAACAATCCTAAGATACCACTTTCAAAAAAATTGAAATAGAATCCAAGAATATTTTTCACCATCATAATAATTTCATCACCACTCGTATTCCATCTCTTACCATATCCAAATATGTAGATCCCTCGTTGACAAAAGTACTTGTTTACATCTCACCTGGATATAAGGAAATAGGGTGTCTTACTATCTTGTGTCAAGGAAAACTCATAATGATTATTTCATTTCATTTTATAGTGTGGGATCCATTACACTAGAGTGTGTGATCATAGTAAAATGGTAATATCTTAGGCTCCACTATTTTGTGCCTCCTAATTTTTTTCTTTCTCTCAGGCTTGTAGTGTCTATCCCATTCTTCCCTTTTCTATTCTATTTCTTATTTATATAAAAAAATGACTTCTAGATTCCCATACCAGAGAAGTGAAATCGACAATAGAGGATGATGAATATGAATAGTGTTTTCCAACTATTTCCAGGTTATTGGCATCGCCTAAATAGCAAGAAGGTTGAGGAATATAAGGGTACACAAATAATTTAGTTTAGTAGAGGTAAAAATGTTGTGCCTCTACGAAGAAGAAAAAAATGTATATACATACTATATAAGGTATAGATGAATATATATATATATATGAATATTTAAATAAATATATTAAATGTTATAATAATTACGGGAATGAAATATATATTTTAAAAATATAAGAAAAATACAAAAATGATAAAATATTTTATAAACATATAAAAAAACTTAATTAGTTAAATATGATATTAAAAAATATATAAATTATTAACCCATGTAATTATATAATTTGTTTTAAAAAGGTTAAACCATTTATCAATTATCAATTAATTTTCTGAAAATATGATTTTTTAAAACATTCCAATTTTATAATGATTGTGGAAATTTTAACTTATCCAAACATAGTTAATAAAGAATTAATGTACATGTTTTAAAACAATAATATTTAATAATATAGTCAAAATTTTGTAATTATTTGAGAAGATTGCTCCAATAATATATTAAATGCTATTTTTAACATTTAATGTTCATATTACCTTTGAAGATAAATTTTATTTTTTATGATGTTTGTCATATTTCACAGGGAATTATTATATTTAAATTAAAAATATTTTAGTAATAAGTACATCATGTGACATATAGAAATTTTGTGGGGATTAATCCCACAATTAAATGTTGATTATTAAAAATTCCTACCAATAGGTGATGTGATATATTGGTTAGTGTAAATGATTTGACTGATATAAATTAAGATAACTTTTGGAAGACATATTTTATCATTGGTATAACCATTTGATTTGAGAAAAACATGGTCATAGCTTATTAATCCTGAAGATTTTTGGTTCATCATAAAAATTACCCCATTCATAATTTGGTGATAGTTGTTGTGATATTTTAATGAATGATATGGCGAAATTATCATTATTGAGAAAGGATAAAAATATATACTAATCACATTTATATAATTTTTATATTCATACAGAAGGATATGAATATGCACTAGATAATATAGAGAGAGATAATGAAATTATACAAATCGTATATACATTACCACTATGGTAATGTTAATATGGGGGTTGACACTATTAGCTAAATGGATAATTCGAGCTATTTTTTAATTAGGATTAAAATAGAACAAATATTTATGTATATGAAAATGATGGATCATGAAATCATGACGGAAGGGGAGAAATAATATATTTCTGAAGTAATTATTCAACCATCAATCCACATGAGGATAAAAAAGATACATAAGGATGATGTAGATCTATAAAATAAGTTGAGAAATGTTACATAATTTAATCATAATAATGATAGAAAGATAAGGTTTGATATCCATATATGTGTAATATTGATACAAAATAAAATAATTGATTTGTTTGAAAAAAAATTAAACCCTATATGATGTATTAAGATCATGTTCATTAGATATTAATGGGGGTTTGGATCAACTCCATCAACTATTTGAGTTATCAACCAACAATATCTTTCATGTGATCATTCACATGGATCCTTATGAATCCATATTGATAAATAAGTTTCGATCTAGAACAATTATGGATGAAGATAAGAGGAAGGGTGATATTGGGACCTGATCTAGATGATGAAATTGAAGTGAAGGATGGATACATTCGTCACCACACAATTTCATAATATTGATAGTAAAAAAGATCGTACTAATAATCAATGGTATCATATTGAATTACATGTTGGACTCCAAGTGTGTTTTATAATTAATTCAATGAAAAATATTATGATATTTGGAAATAAGGGATAACTATTACCTAGGTATATCATCCCATTTGAAATTATTTATTATATCAGGACAATATCTTATCTCATGGTGCATCAACATAACTTCTCTCATTATCATGATGGGTTCCATATATCACTCTTGAGAAAGTAAATACCGGATCTATCACATGTCCTGAAATCATAAGTCATATTTTTTTTATAATATTTCATTTTCGGAAGAAATAGTTGATATTTTGTATTATATAGACATTTTTTTATCAAATATGACAACATACAAAGTTCTTTTTTTATGTTCAATGAATTTATTTTAGAAAGCAATGTGCGATTCTGAGGATTTAATGTGGTAGTAGTATCATCAGTTAGTTATACCAAGGTGATAGAATTTTGAGAGATAAAATCATTTTCATGGAGTTAGAATTTAACACAATGTGAATCCATGATTTTTTTGAAAAAAAATTATTTTCTTCCATTGCTTGTGTTACATGTAACCTCGTGTTTTAACGAAACAGAAAACATAATTTATATTAATATTAAAACATGAAATATTAAATATTAGTTTTTATAAATGGCTGATAGAATGGGAATAAAAATCTCTAAAATATTATGTACAATGGTTTTACATAAATAATGCGTATTGATAAAATCATTCTTAATCTTTTATTATAGTTTTTTTATTCTTAAAAATTACTACATTATCAAATAAAAAACTATTGACTTTTTTACAAAATAAAAAAAGTAATTATTTAATTATTTGGAATGAAAATTTCAACTAAATTAATATTATTTTTTATATCTACATTCAAATATATAATATATTAAATTTTTACGATTTTTTTAAAAAGATTGATTTTTTGGGGAAAAAATACTGATTTTTAATATAAAATATCTTTCATTTATGAAATTTACATGGTAAAGTTAATGTTAATATCTATTTTAAAATAAATATAGTTTAATTATATATTTATAAATATTATAAAATCATATTAGCTTAATTTGTTTACAAAATAAATATTAAATACATAAAAGATAATTACTTTTGTTAAGGAAAAACGTGTTTAACATGGGAAAAACAAAAAAGATAAGGGGTAAATAACCTAAAACCATTTTAAAATCCAATTTTGATCTATATTTCAAAAATATATACACATATATTAAATATTGTTCATTTTTTATCCCTCTAAAATGTGGAAAATGTGGTTACACTTTTTTCTTTTCAAATATTCAATGTGTGGAATCTCCCATACTTATAAAGGCCACGCACTCATCTCTAAATCACATGTCCACAATAATTTAGCCCAGAAAATTGGTTCTATAATATCTCAAATAACACAATCCTTAAAATAAATGTGCCTTATTTTTATTAAGAAACCCTCAAATGAATGATTTAGGTATAAATTTAATGTGGATCGCTAAAGAAGATTTGAAATTCATAGACATCTAATATTGTTTAATTTTTTCCTATAAAAAGTTCAAACCATATTGAACTATGATTCATTGGTAAAATAAATATCATAAATATAATAATTTGATATAATTTTAATTTTTTAACAAAATTATACATAGTCTACCTTGAAATGGGTAATGGAACTATCGATCATGTGTACGACATATTGCCACCTCCCAAACTAATGTAATTAGTTTTCCATAACCACATCTCAAGGATGGATATAATGATAAATTTGAATTATTTATTTGATATTAGTGACATTATTATACTTTTATAATTATTATATCAAATATAAATTTTGAGTTTCAATTCAATTAGAATAATATTTTATCTACCTTGTGTACGGAAGACTACCTCCTCACAAAGTGATGTGAACATTATTCACATATGATTTTAACAAAAGCTAATAAAGATAAATTTATTCAAAATAAATGAAATATATTAAAGAAATATGAAATTTTAATTTTAATATATTGTTTTCTTTTGTTTTTATTCATCTATTGAGAAAATGTAAATAACATTCATTCTTATATATAACTTACTATCACCATTAATGGGGTAATTTATTTTCAATCCCTAAATAGATTAGATATATATAAATACATATTTAATGAATATATATTATATATATTTCATGGTATTAATTCATTATATGATGGAACCATGATCAATCTATGATGGTGAAAAATACCAAACAAAACCTTATATGAAAAAAAATCACATATTACCAGAAATATTATTTTAAAAAAGAATTGTAAAAAAACTAGTAATAATAGGAGATAAATAAATCAGATGTTCTATGATAACTATAATTATGGTTCAATTATATATTTATAATAATAATTTAATTTTTATAAAGTATATACGAATATGTTCAAAGGAATTTGAGACTTATCATTTGGGAAATTTCATATCACTTTTATATTTGTGGTATACAAGACTTATAAACCTATGGTTTATTTTGTGTAGGGTATATACCTATCAAGAATGTATTTTATGATCATTATCATGAATATTATTTGGTATAAATATATTTATAGTTTCTTTTCTATAATGGGGCTTATGTTTCTAAATATAAAAAATTAGTAATGCATTTAGGTCAGAATCACTTTTAAATTCCGGTTTATTTATAATTGTGCTTTGAATGATGAGGTCTTATGAGATACCTCTAAGGAAACTCATTTACAATATTATCATATGGTTATTTCTATAAAATAATCATTTCAATTTATTTTAAAATCATAATGTATTAATTATACAAAAATAATTTTACTAATAAAAATAATATTTATTTATCTTGTTGGTCAAAAACTAGTTGTCTTCCATATATATTTTTTCTAAAAAAATTAATCAAAACTTTTTAATATTCCTTAATTATTTTTTAAATAAATTTTTACACATGTTTGATTTGTTTTTTAGAATTGTGTAAATTGAATTGTAATGATGTTTTTCATATAAGGACCATTTGGATTTTATAAAAAATAATTGAATGGAACCCTTATTTAAGGTGTTTGGCATGAATGAGATTTTCATATATTATATATGATCATAGATTTAATGAATATGTTAACACATTGCAATGATATTATTCAATGAAAATAATTCTGACAATGTTTTGTGAAATTTTAGATTTAAAAGGTTATTTTCAAATATGAAAGCCAATTTTTAAAAAAAATATTCCATGTGATATTTCAAAGAAATCAAAACATTAATGACCTTCATTGATGTTACTTATGTTTTAAGGGATATCTGTTCCAATTTTACCATATGTATTCATTCACTAGATGGTTCCTAATTTTGATAATGATATATTTATTAAAATTGTTAATTTTTCATGGGTTCTACTATGATGAATTTATGGATCATTTTGAGACCAAATTTATTTATATTGGGTATTTTATGATAGAATGTTTATGAGATATGTTTAATTTTATAGTTTATTATATACTAAATTCTTTTTTATCATCTAACATAATTATGATGTGGTTTCATTTTGTGATCGTACTCCGGTTATAACTAATGATGGTGGGTGCATTATAAGTAAGGATGGTGGTAATATTTTTACCAAATATGGTTGTCTAATAATCACAAAGGATGTGTGTGACATATATCTCCCTATAATGCAGTAGGTTTTTTTATTTCATAAGATAACAATGGGAAACAATTTGACGGGATTGATCAAAAATGGTAAACATGTTGATGGGCTTGATCGACCATAGGAAATTGTAGTTGTGTCTAGATCCACTATGTTGATGATATTCATTTTAACCTTGACAATTAAAATTTCTCCAATACCTTTATTTTTTTCAAATATTTTTTACACTAGCTTATTGTTCATGAATTGTGATGATTTCACCCACTTATAAATCATTCTATTCAGGATTATAATTCATTATTCCATGAACCATTTTTTTAATCTATGGATGGTTGGGTATGAACATTGTATGTTATATTAATGATCACATACATTTATGTGTATCTCATTATTTCATATGATTATAAAATTGTATACCACATGGTAACACTTAATAAACATATGAGAGAATTATTTTTTATATTCACATTCCGCTGGTTATGAAGAATTCTTTTAATTAGGTTATGTTTATGAAGAGTTATAATGGGGGATATCATTATGGGTGATCTTAATGATATTTCATTAAATAATAATAATGTGTACATAATCTCTAAAAATAAAAAACTAATATCATCCCCAAACATGTATTTGTGAAATTTATTGAATATGAATCTAAAAGATATGATATTTATGTCTGAAAATCTAGTGTCGTTAAATTTTACATACAATTTAAACTAAAAACGATTTAGAAAAATATAGTATGGATCATCATGGCCCACCGTATAGATCGTATTTCAATGACACAATGTTTAATTCAGTCTTTATCATAGTCAACTCATGTTTTTTCTAAACCATTTATGAAATAAAATTGTTTTCATATATTTGATCAACCAATTATTTTAGTTCTTCTAAAATGAGATCCATTATGAAAAATTTGACATGTTATCTCTATAGGGAATCTTATAAAATTATTTGTGTATTAATGGTGGAATCCAAATCACCGTGCCTCTATTGAACTACAATTTTTTTAAATAGATATCACATATATATTGTTGGATATTTAGTATATTACATAACAATACACTCTAGAATCATATATGTCTAGTATATTTGGAAGCATGGATAGAAAAAAAAACTATTTCATAATTGAAATTCAGCATATCCCACTATTGTCTTAACAATTTGTACCCTCATTATAAATATTGTGCATAATAACATTCTTCATAAAAAGGGGGTTGGAAAGCTGAGAAATGATGAGCTCAGATGATTTGAAAGGGATAACAAGGGAGATATTCATGATAGAAATTCAAAACATGAGCATCAGTGTGTGAGAAAATGAGATTCGCATTTGAAAACTGAACCTTGTATATCAAGGATCATTATCTTGATACCTGACATAATGAATTTAATGGTCATAAGACATTGAGAATGATTTAATAAAAGATCATAATCTATGAGAGCTAATTATTGACATAATAAAATGAATTTTGGTATATTAACAAGAAAATAAGATCATTTTGTTAGTGTAAAAGGATCATTTCCAAGGATATAATAGAGGTATTAGATCACATTCTATAATATCTTATTCATAAAGGTTCACTCCCAAGACTGTTGTAGTTGATATATACCATTAATGAATTGGGTTTGCTCCTAACTCGTGTCTTGTTTATCTCATGATATTTCACTGATAAATAAATTCTAAGAATATAGGGATTGGTCACACCCCTTATGTGATTAAAATAATATATATATATACATATATATTTCTATGTGTGTGTGTGTCTGTGTGTGTGTGTGTATGAAATAACATATTAATAAATTAATCATTATAAAACCACTGAAAATAAATGAGTTCCACAACAATTTTAAAATTTCATAACCCTTGGAAAAGAAATGGGCTACACAATAATTCCATCAATTCATAATAGAATTACTCATGTAAAAAGAACATGTTTACAAAAATATTTTTATAGTTATCCTAAAATGTATATAAAAATAATACCAATTTTATAATGGGATCATATTCTATGTAGATATTATGTAACGTTAAATGATGTCATCTTATATGGAAAAAGATTTTTTAAAATCACTTGAATTATTTTATGTGGATAATAATATTTTAGCATAAAAATAAATTAAAGAAAATTAATAAAACAATCAATTATAGAGGAAATTTTTTTTTTAAAAAACGCCTACAACGTTTAATCGAATCCTTAATTTATCTTGTTTTCATGAATATAGAAATTACTATTGATTTTGTAAATGTAAAAAAATTCCTTTAACATTTTTTTATAAATGTTAATAGATCATAATTCAAAAAATTAAAAGAATATTCCATTTAAGCCATTTTCTAAATATTAAAATATGGGGAAATTTATATTAAAAATTCATTGGATTAGGGTAAAAAAATTAATTAAATATCTTCTAAAAAATTTGATATTGAAGAAAATATGTATTCAACTAAAGAGAAAAATGAAGTCAATTTTTAAAAAAAATTATTTATTTTATTTTTCAATTAAATTGAATTAAATTAACGGAAATAATTTATTTTCAAAAAAATATCCCAAATATGATAAATTTCATGTTTTCATTTAAATATATTTCTTAATAATTCATCATTAGAATCCGAATCATAATCCATCCCGATAAAAAATAGGATTGTAATAAACATCCCTTACCACATTTGTAGCTATTAAATAATTATCCCCAATAAAGAAAGAAAACTATATGGTTAGGAAGATACTATTATCTCCATAATATAAATATTAAAATTAATTCATGGGAATTATATACACCACAAAAAAGAAACAAGTTGTGAAAATGTAATATGTCTCCATGAAAAAAAAGAGACTAGAAATCTCTTACATGGAGTATCGCTACTATTCATACAAATTAAAACCACTTGTATTAAAAATTTATAATTATTATACATATAATATATAATCCCAGTCATATTTATCAAACCATATATGATTAATTATTTCCTTTTATATCATATTTTTCAACCATTAATTATTAAAATATTAGTTTTGGGTGAAAAGTACTTTATTTTTCATGTATGATTTGGTGTGATAGTTAGGGTAATTACACATTTATTATGGTTAAATATTATACATAATCTTATCTATTGTACAAATATCATATATATTCATTATATACATGTTAAAATTCATCCATAAATTAGTAAGGTAATGTCATGACCCATCCCCTGAGGCCCGTATCATGACTACCCCAAGCAAGCCTTCCATAGGCTAGGGGCTGGCGACTAGAACCAAAGGCATATTTCCCTAAGGTTGGGAAGGCATTGACTTTATAAAATGTAAAAACACTCAACCAGAGTACAAGTGTAAGGAAAAACTATGAAAATATGTATAACAAGTGTGATAAAAGTACAAAGGGGCCGGAAATACATGCCCAATGAAAAGGTACAACTACAACTGAAAGAAAATACAACTGGAAATGAAAAACAGCTGAATGGTGAAAGCATCTCCTGGATTGTCCTCCGGGTTCCAACTTGAAGGGTAGGTACATATTTCTTCCTCAGCACTCCACGTCTATTAGTTCGCTCCATGTGTCGTCACGTCGAGGGGTCCACCTCTGGATACAGTCCAGTCCTGGTGCTCTCGGCCTCCATCAGTGTTGTCCGTCGTCTGCAACCAACACAACGAGGTGCGGGCGTAGCCCGTGTAGGGATGAGTATAGAGATACTTAGTATGGACCCCGAGACCCTCAAGGTCTCACAAAATAAACAAGGATAAACCACATTGTATGATTTAAACAGATAATAATTACTTAGGTATATGCCCATAAATATACCTATGTTATCAAGTAACCCATCTCAATCATGAGGAAAACACCAAGGTCACTAACTCAGCTCAAACCAGGATTTTTATTCAGGATGTCGACACCATAGTCATTGAAGAACTCCTCCTCTGTTGAGCACATTGTGCCTGCCGCTACAACCAAGCGCTTCCCACTATCCTTTGACTGCTGAAGTACTCAACTTGTTGAGTACTTTAGGCATGCTGCTACAACCAAATGCTTCCCACAATGGGTCTACCGCTACAACCATTTGCTCCGCCTCATAGCCTATAGAGGTAATCCTTCTGTCGAGTAACACGGGTCTGCCGCTAAAACCATGCACTCCTCTATTGTGGGTCCGCTGCTAAAACCATGTGCTCCCCACTGGGCCATCTGAATCACTTCGAGTCGATCGATCAGTAGTTGTGAAGTCTTAACCAGCTACTAGGTCTCTACAATCTGCTCGCTCGTCACCGGGAGGTTCTGCTCAATGTTCCACAAGATGATACTCCAAGTGTTATGAAGTCTCACGTAGAAGTATCACAAGGACCGCCATGTCATAGGGGTCTCAACACAATATACGGTGCGTCAATCGGACTCTCGGTCTGTGAGTTATTAGCCTTTTAGTCCCCGAGTCCCGGTTAGTTTCGTGTACGAACCAACCCAACTGTAACTCAACTATACCCCAAAATCCTATGGGGTGTACTCAAAGGGACCTTTTCTCATCTAAAGGAAACCAACGTAGTTGACGGTACGTCAATCGGATGTCCGGTCCTTACGTTATAAGGGTTTCTGCTCCGAGGGCCCGGTTGGTTTCGGTTTGGAACCAACCTGGATGTTTTATCAAAGTCATACAAAACTCACTTAGAGTATCTCAAAAGTACCAACTCTTCATGGTTATACCAGTGTCATAAATGGCACATCGATCGGACACACGTTCATAATGTTATTCGCATTTAACCGAAATGGGCCCGACCCGTCAAGCGCAGTGGGCTAGCGGGTCGTCCCGTCCTGGCTCGGCAAGTCCGACCCGGCTAAGGGGTCGGCCCGGCCAAAAAATGTGTGGCTCCATCTATTGGGGCTCAAACCAACCCATGGAAGCGGGCACGACGTGGAGGGGTGCGACATGGCCCGGTGGGGCGCGGCCCGCGGCCCTGCAAACTGGTCGAGCAGGTGTGGGGGGAGGGGGGCTGACTTCTCGAACCGGCGGTGCCGATCGGAGTCTCCCCCCTGTCCGGCCGGCCGAATCTAGTTGTGCTTCCCAGCATGAGCGGCCTGCGATTGCGGGCTGCGATCCCTCCGCCACGGTGCCTATGAGAGCCGCAACTCCATCTGCCCGGCCAGCCAACGATCCGGCCGATTCTTCCGTCGGAGCAACTCGCCCTGTGCGGGCCGCAATTTTCCGCAGCGCAGTGCCGTGGGGAGCCGCGGTTCCACCAGCCTGGCAGGCTACGGCCGACCGGTCCTCCTTTGGAAGAGTGGCCCGCATAGATGGGCCGTAGTCTCCCTTACATGCAGCACCCAGTGCAACAGTCCTTTTCGGGCCAGTGAGCGGCCTCCGTCTTTGGTCGTTGATGCCTCTTCCAAAACCGCCTCCATCACCAAGTAAAACCAAAATGTTTGGGGGAGGATTGGGCCGTGTTCATGTGGCCTGAACCCTCTACGTTATTATGTTAACAGTTTTGAAAATTACACACCACAATTACAACGACAGAGTTTGGAGAAGAAGAAATGAACAACTCTAATAAAACCCTACCTCAAATTATGGTTCTCTTGTAATCGGAGTCACATGGTGGTTGTGTCAACTCATTAATGTCAGGGAAGAAGGAGCCGAGGATGGTGCGTCTTTGGTGTTCCATGCGGGTGGCTCATTCTTCTTTGGCTTCTTCAAAGATCGAAGGAGATTATCGACGCTCCTTATCGGTTCATCATTGGAAGTACAGTGTTCTTCGTTGAGAGAATAACACTGCTGTTCTATTTATCCAGAGCTTTCCCAAGGTTTCCCTAACATAAAAAATGCCCACAAAAATAATAGCTAATGTTATTATATTATTCACACATGTATTTATAAAATCAATCTCTTTAATTAATTAACTGAAGAGTTTCATTAATTAATTAAAATGTGTTGTAAAAAATTAATGGGATTGAAATGGAGGTGGAAAGTCACAAATTAATTGGGGAGTTGTCAAATTAATTAGGGGGTGTGTTAATGGGGAGTTAAGGGAAGGTGAGGGTTTTGTATTTGTGTCGGCCCCACCACATTAAATCTTCTCATGGGAGGTTATGTGGGTGTGGGAACCACCTCTAACTCCCCTTGGGAGGAAATAACCACCACTAATTAATAAAATTGTGTACCAATAATTTTTTTAATTTAGTATGAATTCCTCAAAATATAACTTTTAGCCCGTATAAAACTCAACTAGGGTAAAGGTCCCATTAAGTGAGAACTGGTGCTACGAGTTAATCGGTGTCCTCAGTTTTCAATTCCAAGAACCGGAACAAAAGATAGAAAAACGCGCACATACATTTACTGAACGTACCAGAACAAAACTTCAGAAATTTATTCTGGAAACACCGGGCCTTGGAATCAGGTTCCTTCAGAAACTGCGGACTCGTAAAATTCCAAAAAATTTAAAAACAATTCCTTGAAATTTCTGGGTCTCTACATTACCACCACCTTAGAGATTTATGTCCCCATAAAGCTACAACACACACTAGGTAAACTAAAGGGGTACTGAGCACACATCTTAACCTCATGCTCCCATGTGCTCTCCTGGAGGTTCCCGTACTGCCAGGAAATGCACACCAGATGAATCGATCGTCCACGTAGTACCCTCTCCTGTCCTCAATCTCCACAGAAACCTCCGTGAAATTCTCCGCATCATCGATGTCCAGCTCCCCATGGGCGATGATGTGGGACGGGTCGTCCATGCATCTCCTCATCTCAGATACGTGGAAGACGTCATGCACCAGGTGCAACTGAGGTGGAAGGGCCAAGTAATAAGCCACCTCTCCTACTCTACTGAAGAAAAGGAGGAGTGAATGTAGATAGGATGCACCATCCCTGTCCAGAAAGGATATCAGCAATGCGTCCTGCTACTCTGTCTCCTCTTTTAGAAGTTGAATACCAGTCCTCCTGCTGAGAACATCCACAATAATGTCCCCCTTCCCATGAGTATAGACTATCTCGTTGTCATAGTCCTAGATGAACTCAATCAATCGCCACTGTCTCAGGTTCAGATCCTTCTGAAAGAAAACACACCTGAGACTATCGATATTGGAGTGAACCGTAAACCATTCACTCAATGCACAATGGGTGAGACTACCCAATTGTAAGAACTCGACTTCACCCTTCTTTGTCTGCGTTCTACAAGAGCTATTATGATTTTTATTTGTAGAAAAGGTAAATCTGGTCTCCTCCCATGGATGAACCAAGTCCTATGCCTAATACAGTTCATCGTAACATGAACGGTACTAATTCATGCCATGGATGATGTCGTAAGGCCTCGACGCTACTACTAAGAGATCCAACTGTTACTCTCACCTCCAAGGGTTGAGTCGCACTGTCGGCATCAGTGTGTGGTCACTAGGTCTCCTCTAGTAGAAAACTCTAAAGTGAGGGTCAAGTCAATAGTTTTAACCAGAACCCCTTAGTATTAACCACAGAAAAAGGAAGGAAAGAAAATGTCACAAGGACAAGTGTCTTTTATTACTGCAGCTCGAAGTACAAAGATAGAAAGCAACCACATCAATGAAATTAACAAAGCTATAAGCACTAAGAACAAAGGCCTCCATGCATAGAATTGATCCTGCTCTTGTCAACATGCTTCTAGAGCTCCATAGTCCTATGATTCAGCTGCCTGAAGTTGTGCTCTACCATGTACACCCATTTCCTACGGTCGGGGTGGATCTCATGGTGTTGGTGGTGGCAACACCCCAAAGGGTCGTCCACCACCAGCTACACAGCCAGATCCTCTACCTCGGTCTCCTGCTCCTTGCGGTCCTCCTCAATCAAACCTCTGCATCTACCTAGGAGGTCATTTATCTATCTGTTGATCATCTGCAAGGAGGGTCGGATAGTCACGTGCCATGTGACCATGCTCGCCACAGTAGTAACACTGCCCTCTCCTGGTAAGTCGTTATCCACCACGGGTGCTTCACACACATGATCCTGAGTCATGCAGTCGACTACCTATGGGTCTGGTCCTCATGGACCCCTATGTCATCTCTCTACTGCCAGCTGAATAAGACTCCACTGCATGTCGACTAGTGGTGGGTCTCGCTGCTGGAGACTGCTCCGCAAGGAAACTCTCCACTAGGAGAGCTCGCTCCAACACCCCCTACTACGTCAGGATGGTATGGGAGACAACTGAAGCTCTAATCTATCACTTGAGTCCATAATCAATGGTTTGGGCCCTGAAGAATGGGTCTCGTAAAAAATCAGTGAAGTAGCGCGAGAGGTCGGTGAACCTGACTGAGTAATGCGCCACTGTCATGCTACCCTGCTGAATATGTAGTAGCTCTTGTATCTGCACTGCTCGAAGGGAGGATGGTAAAAACTCCACCCAGAACAGGCTCATGAATTCTTCCCATAGAAGTGATTCCTCATCGTGCATCTGGAGCAAGTGGCTCCACCATCAACCTACTACTGTCTGAAAGAGGCTGATAGCAAGGATCACCATAAAGTCTGATGGTGAACCTACTTGTCAGAAGTCTCTCGACACAGCCTCCATCCACTCCTCAGCTGCCTGTGGGTCTGTCTCTCCTCGGATCCTGGGTGGCCTCTGGCGCTGGAACACATGCAACCCGCTCAAGCGGCGTGCACTCTCTACTGCAGGGGCTTGTGGCATCGGTGGCCCAAAGGGAAGTGGTACTGTTGTTTCCTCCACTGGTGTCTCAACTAGAAGAGGGCCATGTATTGAGGCCTCATTTCTCGGTGGGCTGTTAGTACATAGAACTCTCAGGGATCTAGATGGTCCCCTACGAGGATACATCCTGAAAGAACAGATGTGACACAGTCAAAAGACTATACGTGGTGAGTTGACCTGGTTTGATCTAACATTAATAAAACTTCTGAACACATGCCTGCAATCAATTTTTTCATGCACTGAGTCTGAAGTACGAAGTTAAGGTCCCGATGTATGGATATGTCGGCCTCCCACACCAACACTAGACCCCTTGAACTGAAAACCACACTTTGTACCCTTAACACTATTGCTTCATAGAAAATAAATATCAATGTACTATGTTCCATGGTAGAACTGATGTACTCTGATACCAATTTTTCACGACCCGTCACTCGGGGCCCGTATCGTGATACACCAAACCCACCTTCCATACGTCAGGGGCTTGAGACTATCACCAAAGGAATATTTCCCTAAGGCTGGGAAGGCATTGCCTTTATAAAATGTAAACACACAAAACCATAGTACAAGAGGAATAAAACACTAAGAAAAGATGTATAAAAAGTGTGATGAAAATACAAAGGGGCAAGAAATACAAGGCCAACAAAAAGTTATAGCTAAAACTGAAAGAAAATACAACTGGAAAAGACAAACAACAAAATGGTGAAAGCATATCCTGGACCATCCTCCGGGTTCCTACCTGAAGGGTAGGTACATGTGTCCTCCACAACACTCCCTGTATATTGGTCCGCTCCGTGTGATGTCACGCCGAGTGGTCCACCTCCAGGTACCATCTAGTCCTGGCGCTCTCGGCCTCCGTCAGTGTTGTCCTTCGTCTGTAACCAACACAATGAGGTGTGGGGTGTAGCCTGTGCAGGGGTGAGTATAAAGATACTCAGTAAGGACCCCAAGACCTTCAAGGTCTCACAAAATCCAAAAAGGATAAACCACATATTATTATTTCAACATATAACCATTACATAGGTATATACCAATACATTTACCTAAGTTATCATGTAACCCATCTCAATCATGAGGAAAACACAAAGCTCACTGACTCAGCTCAAACTAGGATTTTTATTCACGATATAGAAACCACGACTGCTGGAGAACTCCTACTCTATTGAGTACAGTGGGCCTTCCACTACAGCCAAGTGCTTCCCACTATCCTTGGATGCTGAAGTACTCCACCTGTCGAGTATTGTGGGCCTACTGCTACAACCAAGCGCTTCCCACCATGGGTCTACCGCTACAACCAAGCGCTCCCCCTCACAGCCTATAGAGTTACTTCTGCTGTCGAGTACCACAGGTCTGCCTCTACAACCAAGCACTCCTCCACTGTGGGTATGCTGCTACAACCAACCGCTCCCCACTGGGCCATCTGAATCACTTAGAGTAAATCTCTCAGCAGTCGTCAAGTCTCAGCCAGCTACTAGGTCTTTGCAATCTGCTCGCTTGTCACCGGGAGAGTCCACTCCAAGTACCATAATCTGATAATCCACGTGTAACAAAGTCTCATGTAGAATTATCACATGTACCTTCACGTCATAGGGGTCTCAATGCGACAGACGATGCGTCAATCGAACGCCCGGTCTGTGAGTTATTAGCATTTTAGTTCCCGGGGCCCGGTTGGTTCTGCGTACGAACCAACCTGACCATAAAGAAAATATACCCTGAACTCTACTGGGGTGTACTCAAAGGGACCATTTCTCATCTAAAGGAATCCAATGTAGTTGACGATACATCAATCAGACATCTGGTCCTTAAGTTATAAGTATTTCTGCTCCGAGGGCCTAATTTGTTTCGGTTTCGAACCAACCCAGCCGTTTTTTCAAAGTCGTCCAAAACTCACTTAGTGTATCGCAAAAGGACCACCTCATCGCGGGAATCCCAGTTCCGTAGATGGCGAATCAATCAGACGCACAATCATAATGTTATTCGCATTTAAGAAAAACGGGCTCGGTGGGTTGGTGGTTCGTCCCGTCCTGGCTCAGCTGGTCCGACCCAGCTAAGGGGTCGAATAGGCCTGAAAATGTGTGGCCCGATCCGGTGGGTCTCAGCCTGACCCGTTGCAGGTGGCCTAGCTCTGTGGGGTGCGGCTCGGCCCGGCTCTGTGTGGCCCAGTCCTGCTGGCGCGGCCCGGCAGGGTGTGGCCTGACAGGGTGCGGCCCGGCAGGGTGCGGCCTGGCAGGCGTGGCCCGCGGCTGGTCGTGGCTCGGCCAGCTAGCTGAGCTAGTGCGGGGGGAGGGGGGAGCCGACTTCTCGAACCGGTGGCGTCGAGCGGCGTCTCCCTACTTTCTGGCCGACCGAAGCCAACCGGTCTTCCCGGCACGAGCGGTCCGCAGTTGTAGGCCGCGATCGCTCCGTCGCGTCGCCTATGAGTGCCGCGGCTACATCTATTTGACCAGCCGATGAGCCGACCGGTTCTTCCACCAGAGCAGCCCGCCCTTTTCGGGGTATAGTTTTATGTAGCACAGCGTCGTGGGGCGTCGCGGTTCCACTAGTCCTTCTTTGGCTGAGCGGCCCGCGGTCACGAGCCGCGGTCTCCCTTCTACGTGGCACCCTGTGCCACGGTCCTCTTCGAGCCGGAGCATAGCCACCGTCTTTGGTCATTGTTGCCTCTTCCAGCACTTCCTCTATAACCAAATAAAATCAACAAGTATGGGGGAGGTTCGGGCCATGTTTGTGCGGCCTAAACCCTCCTCGTTATTACGTTATTAGTGGGAAAAATTACACACCGCAATAAGAACAACGGATTTTGGAGAAGAAAATATGAACAACTCTAATCAACCCTCACCTCAAATTAAGGATTGCTCAGAGTCGGTGTCGCATGGTTGAATCATCAACTCGTTGACGTTGGGGAATATGGAGTCGAGGATAGTGCATCGTTGGCGTTCCTTGCTGGTGGCTCCTTCTTCTTTGGCTTGGCCGATGATCAAAGGAGATGATCAATGCTCCTCGGCGGTTCTTCGTTGGAAGGACGGTGTTCTTCGTTGAGAGAAGAACACTTCTTTTTTATTTCTCCATAGCATTCACAAGGTTTCCCTAACACAACAAATGCCCACAAAAATAATAGCTAATGCTATTATTTTATTCACACATGTGTTTCGAAAATCAAACTCTTTAATTAATTAATTTAAGAATTTGATTAACTAATTTTAATGTGTTGGCAAAAATTAATGGGAGTGGAATGGAGGTGGAAAGTCACAACTTAATGAGGGAGTTGTCAAATTAATAAGGGGGGTGTTAATGGGGAGGTAAGGGAAGGTGAAGGGTTCTGATTTGTGTGGGCCCCACCACACTAATTCCTCTAATGGGAGGTTATGTGGGTGTGGGCCCCACCTATAACTCCCCTTGGGAGGAAATAAATGCCACTAAATAATAAAATTTTGTACCAGAATTTTCTTTAATTTAGTATGAATTCCTCAAAATATAACTTTCAACTCGCATAAAACACAACTGTGGTAAAGGTCCCCTTAAGTGATTACCGGTGCTGTGAGGTCATCGGTGTTCTCGGTTTTGAATTCCGATCACCGGTTCAAAATATAGAAAAACTCACACGTACATTTACTGAATGTACCGAAAAAAACGTCAAAAATTGATTCCGGGCACATCGGGCCTCGGAATTAGGTGTCGTTGGAAACTACGGACTCATAAAATTCCAAAGAATTTAATAATTTTTTTTAAATTTCTAGGTCTTTACATTACCCCCACCTCAAGGCTTTACATCCCCGTAAATCTACAACACACACTAGGGAAACTAAAGAGGTACTGAGCACGCATCTGAGCCTCCTGCTCCAATGTGATCTTCTGGAGGTTCGCATGCTACCAGCGAACACGCAGTAGAGGAATCGACTGTCCACACAGGACCCACTCCTGTCAATCCTCAATCTCCACTGGAACATCTGTGAAAGTCTCCCCATCATCGATGTCCATCTCCTCGTGGTCGATGATGTGGGATGGGCCATGAACACATTTCCGTAGCTGAGATACATGGAAGACATCGTGCACCAGGTGCAACTGAGGTGGAAGGGACAAGATGTAATCCACCTCACCTAATCTACTGAAGAACAGGAGGAGTGATTGTAGATAGGTTGTACTATCCCGGTCCACAAAGGATATCAACAATGCAGTTAGCTTCTTCGTCACCTCTCCTAGAATCTGAATACCAGTCCTCCTGTTGAGCGCATCCGCAACAATTTTTCCCTTCCCAGGAGTATAGTCTATCTCATATTCATAGTCCCGGACGAACTCAATCCATCACCGATGTCTCAGATTCAGATATTTCTGAAAGAAGACACACCTGAGACTCTCGATATTGGAGTGAACCGTAAACCATTCGCTCAACACACAATGGGTGATACTAGCCAATTGTTAGAACTCGACTTCACCCTTCTTTGCCTACGTTATACAAGAGCTGCTAAGATTTATCCTTTTCTAAAAAGGGAAATATGGTCTCATCCCTTGGATGAACCACATTTGTTTCCTAATACAGTCCATCATGACATGAATAGCACTAATTCATGCCATATATGACATCGTAAGGCCTCGACGGTACTACTAAGAGATCCATCTGTTACTCTCCCCTCCAAGGGTTGAGTCACACTGTCATCATTAGTGTCTTGTCACTGGGTATCCTCCAATAGATACTATAATGTGAGGGTCCAGTCAACAGTTTGAACCATATCCTCTTAGTATTAACCACATAAAAAGGAAGGAGAGAAAACTTCACAAGGACAGGTGCCTTTTTTTACTGTAGCTATAAGTACAAATACACAAAGAAACCACAACAACGACATTAAAGAAGCTAGAAGTACCAAGAACAAAGGCCTCCATGTCTATAACTAGTCCCACTCCTACCCACCTACTTCCGAAGCTCCATACACATATGCTTATGCTTCTTGAAGTTGTGCTCTCCCATGTACACTCGTTCCCTATGGTGGGGGTGGACCTCCTGGTGGTGGTGGTGGTAGCACCTCGAAGCGTCTTCCACCACCAATTGCACGACCAGCTCCTCTGCCTCAGTCCCCTACTCCTTCTGGTCTGCCTCAATCAAACCCATGCCCCTACCTGGGAGGTCCTTCATCTTTCTTCTGATCGTCTAAAAGGTGGGTCGGATAGTCACGTTCCATGTGACCAAGCCCGCCACAAGAGTAACACTTTTCTCTCCTGGTAAGTCGTTCTCCAACCCGGGTGCCTCGCACACACAATCCTGAGTAATGCAGTCGACTACCTATGGGCCTGGTTCTCATGGACCCATGTGTCATCTATCTACTACCTGCTATAGATGACTCCACTTCATGTCGACTAGTGGTGGGTCCCGCTGCTGGAGTTTTCTCAGCAAGGAAACTCTCCACAAGGAGAGCTCTCTCCAACACCCACGTCTCCGTCGGGATGTTGTGGGAGACAACTGAAGCCCTAATCTCTCGCCAGAGTCCCTGCTCAAAGGATTAGGCCCTGAAGAATGGGTCTCGTACCATATCAGTGGAGTAGCGTGAGAGGTCGGTAAACCTCGCTGAGTACTGTGCCACCATCATGCAACCCTGTTGAAGATTAAGTAGCTCCAGTATCTGCACTGCTCGAAGGGTGGCTGGTATGAACTCTTCCCGGAACATGATCTTGAAGTCTTCCCAAAGAAGTGTGGCCTCATCATGCATCTGGTGCAACAGGATCCACTATCTGCCTACTGCTGCCTGAAGGAGGATGGCAGCAAGAATCAACATAAATTCTGCTTGTAACACCCTAATATTTTATGAGAAAAATATTTTTTTATGTATTATGTTATATGCAAAGGAATCCTTCACTGCACACAACACTAGGTTGGCTTGCGTTACACGCAATCACGACCTTCCTCAATAGCGTGTGTAGTACGCAATACTGAGTTTCATTAAACAACGATATATTATTATAATATTTTGAACTAGACTTTATGAATAGTATTAACTGAATTTTAAATTTTATAACATTTTAAATCATCTTACACATTTTCTAGAATGAGGTATGAAAACAAAATCAGTTTTTCGGATAAAAGAAGTATTTTTTCCAAAAATGCATTTTTACCACCTTTTGATCGCGCAAACAAATTAAATCTAGTTTTTGACATGTTGATAAGTTCAATTTGACAAAATAAATTTCTTATTTGGAATCAGGATATAAAAATTTACTTTGGATAAATTTTTTATATTATTCTCGTAACTTTCATATTTTGATTAATAGTAAAAACCAGTTATATTTTAATTAAAAATAACTTTTTTCATCACAATAATTTATATGGATAGATTATATTTTTAATTGGTTTTAAAGTGTAATTAGAATATATTTTTACCATTTAATCCAATTTTGGTCATTGGAATTAATTTTACTTTGAAATTAGACATAAACAAGTGATGATCTTTCGATAGTTATTGTTTCTTAAAAACACGATATTTGTTTTGATAATGGGAATTACAATTAAAATTAATTAATTCCATTTCAATGTTTTGAATTTGTAAAAATAGACATCATATTTGAATTTGGAATATCAAATATATCATAGGCTGATTTTTTGGTATTTTTCTGAAAAACATCAATTTTTTATGAATAGTGAAAACACTATGTTTTTTGTTAAAACCGACTTTTTATTTAAATAATAATTTATTTGATTTAAATTTGTTTTAGATCAAAATAGATAAATTATACTTATATATATTCAATGAAATTCATTGGAATCATTTTATAATAATTTTATATTTATAAAAAAATTGTATTGAACCTTTCACCATTTTTACCCACATCCTAGCAGCTTTTGCAATTGTTCATAAAACATAATTTTACTGATTTTGTGAGTTGAATTTAGAAAATCCGTGAGACAAGGTTAATATTAATGAGTAAAATGTTGTTCAATTAGATGAAAATATTTTTTTTGAATAGTAACTTTTTACTTTTATTTACCACGGTTAAAAGTAAATAGGGTAATTCAAGGTTAAAAGAAAATTGTAATAATTCAAAATTACCTTCACACTTGTCCAAAACATATTGGATGAGTAATGGTCGACCATGGGCATCCTTGGGTCTTCTTTGGGACCCCATGGAGCCACTTAAGAAATACAATGACACATTAGATTAATTAATTTAATGTAAAGACAAATTTACCATTAACAAAAATTCATTAGTAATTAATTTTTATAAGGGGATATATAAATTATCTTTTAGACTATAAATATTCATTGGAGATATAAACCTATTTCTTAGAAGTTGGTATTTTTTTATAATCTTTAGATGTCATATAAATTAAATTATTTATGACACAATAATGATGCAGTATTTACCTCATTAATAAATTATTTAAATTAATAAGATTATAATGATTAAAATATTTTCAAAAACATGTCCAGTTCTGATTGGATGATTTTATTTCGACCATAAGTCATATTATCTTCATCTTTATTTATTTTTGGACCTTTTAAAACTGAAGATATGTTTATAATAAAAAAATATTTTCACACTTTCCAAAGATGCCCCTCTCCTCCCTTATAAAAGGGAACCTCCTCCCTCTCCTCCTCACACCACATTGAGCCTTCATGCTTGGCCAACACATGAACATTTCAATTCCCCACTCCCTTAGTAACATACTAGAGGTGCTGGCCTTCTCAAAATACCAACTCTAGTGCCCTAAGATAATGTTTAATGGAGGCACTTCGAAGGAGAGGTAATACCTTCTACCATTTTCTACAAGTTTCATTAATCTTCTACTGCCTCTTCATTAGTTTTTTCATTATGAGGTAATAACATCAGTATCCCTCATATACTGATATGCTATTATAAATATGAAACCACCCTATTTCACCTCTTATCCATCCTACGGTAAATAAAATCATCGTGTGTGCGTACGTACGGAATACCATCTCCACGCCATGGTGTAATATGTTATCCACCACCACCATACGTGGATGGGTATAATGGTGTAAATAAATAACTATATATTATTATTTTAAGGTGTTATTTATTCTCAAATATTATACATACACTTCAATACAATTCCACGATCATGGGAACGATAGCATCGCTCGTGCGTACGTACGGTCTACCCTCTCCACAAAGTGATGCGACTCATTCTATATGATCTTCATTGAATAATGATTATATAAATGAAATTAATGAATGAATTTGATATATATTACACTAATACCATTTTGTTAATGATGTATCTATATCTTATAAATAGGAATAAGAATTTATTCGACAAAACACGCATAAGAACATAAAGCAACAAACACCTGAATTACAAATAGCAATGAAATATTACTAATAAGAAGATACAAATATGACAATATATGATATAATAACACTAAATTTGATTCTTTAATAAGTAAATTAACATTATTTAAACCATATTACAAGATGTTTAGATTCATATGAAGCATATCAGACCTAAGGTATGGGAAAATCTCAAAATCTCATTTTTTATCCGAGATTGTTTGTACTTTGGTATTTAATGGGGTGTATTTTATCATCCACATACATGTTTCCTAAATATGTAATATTTTTTCCATCCTCCTACAATTTTTTAAATCCAATTTTACCCTTCGGTGAGTTTTTATTAAAAGATATGAAAGGAATATTTTGTCGTTTTTCGTACGAGGTACCTTATGACTTTTCCGGACAAAGTATGAGAAGAATGTTTTTTTAACTTGTATGGCATAAATGGATTTTTAGAACATTATTTCCAAGAATCTTCCTTTAAAAGTTTTCAGGTTTATTTTTAATCAACTTCTTTTAGTTTAAAATTGTATGACATGTTAAGAAAGGAAAAATGTTTTTGAAGTAGAAAGGATATTTTCCTGAAAAATGGAGTTCAAGTGTTTTATCAAAATTATTTTCCATCTAAGATAAAATAGGGTTTTGTTTTTATCCATATTTTTACATTAATTTTATTGTTTTATGATGGAATTAATTTTACGATTTCCTTTTATCTTATATGGGTTATGTTATGATGGCATGATGTTTAAGAATCCCATTTTTATTACATGGGTTATGATATGATGTACGATTTACGATTTTTTGGAACACATAAGAATGGTTTCATTATGAGATGGGTGGGACCAATATCTCCCTCCAATGAATTGGGTAAAATTTTATATCTCATGAGATAAACATGTCTGGAACGACAAGTTAAACCAGTTCAGTGATACAGGACTAGAACGAGGAGTGAAATCGGTTCAGTAATGGACTTTTTCCTCTATGATGGTCTTGGAAATGAGACTTGACTAATATGAAATGATTTTCTATGATTATGTGTGTATTCCACAATGTTTCAAGTTTTATGTTATGATTATTTGGTATTACTTTTCATTACTATGATTTATCCCATGACATGATATTATGACCTCTTTTTCATGTTATGATTTTCAAAATGTTATGTTCTTATGAATATGATATGACTGATATTTCTTTTGTTTACCCTTACTGAGCATTTGAGATCACCATTTTTTATGTTTTATTTTCCCCAGGTCAGGAAGAAGGATATTAAGTAGGATATGCCAAAAAGGGACTCTAGAAATGATGAAATAAACAGGAGACAATGTAGTTGATTTTATGAACCAGTTGTTTATGCTTCCCAGTTTCTAAAGACACTATACTTATACGGCCCTTTCATGGTTCTATTATATGTTGTAATAAATATTCTTCAACTCTGAAGTAATAAGAATGTATGTAAATAATGGGTCGTTATAGTTGGTATCAGAGGCAAAGGAGGTAGGAATGTATCCTATCCTTGGGAACTCTCACATGTGAGTGTTGGATGAAGCCTGGCTCTCCGCCCAAGGGCTTCAGGAGGAAATGGCTGCCACTGGGGATGGTGGTGTGTCCCGCCCAAGGGGTGTAACTGCCAATGTAGTGCCCTGATAGGTATCAATTATAGTCCACTAGAAGTAATTCCAGGCTGTTATAGTTGGTATCAGAGGAAATGTATAGTCAACCTTTGGAAGCTAGGATGTGAAAGCCTTAGTACGAACCCTAAGGATAAGTCTAAGAATAGAACACAATCTTAGTGTTTTAGAAATGGCCATGAACAAACTTTGATAAGTCCTTAAGTGTGAAATTTTATTCTTGATTATGTGGTTTTCTTATTATGATTAGTGTTGCTCACACTATGCTTCTTGGTTTTAGTCAATGGCTGGAACCCGAAGGAAGCGTGTTAATGCTGAATGCGATGGGTAATGTAATGATTGTCCCCATGAGTAACGAAATGTTCTGGGGTATGGAATTAAAAATCTTGTATCCATGCTCACACAACTTTCTCAAGCTATGAACCATGCAGGACTTCCAAACAAGCAAAAGAAGGAGCAACATTCTGTTGAATCCTTCATGAGGTAGCATCCACCTTCCTTCAGCGGATCTTCTTATCCATTTGTAGCTGAACAATGGATTAGTACCACTGAAAAAATATTTTCAGTTCTAAAATCTTCTTAACATGATAAAGTCATCTTAGCAGTGTATCATTTGGAAGGTGATGCTGATCAATGGTGGAATCTTATAAAAAATACAAGGCAAAGAGATGAAATTGAGTCCATGGAATGGGACCAGTTCAATAAATTATTTTTCAATAAGTAATTCCCTCATATTATTCAAACAAATATGGAGAAGTAGTTTCTTGAACTGAAGCAAAAGGATGATGAATCGGTTGGTACCTACAAAGTTAATTTTACAAGACTTGCATGGTACGATTCCGGAATTATTATCCAACCTGAGAGTAAAATCGATCGATTCTATGGTGGCTTACAACCAAGTCTTCGAAGTGCAATATCCGTAAGGGACTTCAATAGCTATGAGGAAATTGTTCGATGTGCTCTCATGGTTGAGATGGATATTTGAGTAACCCATCAGTCATTTGGGTTTGATAAAAGAGGAAATTGGAATTCAAAGGAAAACTTAAAGACCACACTGAAAAGAAGATTAATTTTCCTTTATGCCCAAATTGTGGAAATAAATATGGATGGAATTGTCTTAAAGGGACAAGAAGATTTTTTAAGTGTGGAAAAGAAGGTCATCGAGCAGTTGAATGTCTAAATAATGGGAAGAAGATGTCTAATGATGTGAACAAAGAAAGGGATACACATAATGCACCTCTTACACTTCAACGTTTCAAGTGAAAAGAGATGGGGCATTATGCGAATCAATGCCCAAATCCTAGGGTTGTTGATGATGATCGACGTCAACAAACTCTTAAGGCCAAAGACAAAGGAATGTCACATGCAATTACTATTGGCGATGTGGAGTACGATAATGAAGTGGTGAAAGATACACTTACCATCCACTCTAAAGTAGAAAATGTTTTATTTGATTCTGGATCCACCCACTCTTTTATTTCTGAAGAATTTTCTAAGGTTATCACCGTATTACCTCAACAACTAGATGTTGAGTTAGCTGTGAGAACTCTTAATGGAACAACGGTCACATCAAAAGTTTATAATTCTTCTTCGATTGAAGTATGTAAGAATGTGATTCATGCAAATCTTGTGATCCTTCCTATAGTGGAATTTGATGTGATTCTTGGCATGGATTGGCTTTCTTTATACGGAGATCATATCAATTTCCAAAGAAGGGAAATCACATTAAATATTCTAGATCAATCTATTATTGTCTATTGATGCAAGGATGAATATAACCTTCCAGAGGAATTTTCTTCCATCTTATGGGTCTTGATTACAATAAATGAATGTTTTTTATCTCAAATGGTTGGCCAGAAACTCATGATTAAGAATATCCCCATTGTACAGGAGTTTGATGATGTCTTCCCAGAGGAATTTTTGGGTCTCCCACCAAATCATGAAGTTGAGTTTTCAAAAGAACTCGTACCGGGTGATTTGCCTATTTCAAAGACACCTTATAGAATGGACCAAATTGAATTGCAGGAATTGAAGAAGCAACTCCAATAAAATCTTGATAAAGGATTAATACGCCCTAGTGCATCACCTTGGGGAGCACATGTTCTATTTGTTAAGAAGATAGATGGATCAATGAGACTCTACATTGATTATAGAGAACTTAACAAGATCATGATCAAGAACAAATATCATCTCCTGCACATTGATGACTTATTTGACCAATTACACAGAGCTCAATACTTTTCCATGATTGATCTTTGTTCAGTGTATCATCAGTTAAGGGTAAAAAGGGAGTATATTCCAAATATGGATTTCCGTACAAGGTATAGACACTATGAATTTATAGTGATGCCATTTGTTCTTACTAATTCCCCTGCTATCTTCATGGATCAGGTGAATAGAGTCTTTAGAGACTATCTTGATTAGTTTGTGGTAGTCTTTATAGATGATATTCATGTCTATTCAAAGGGCAAGGAAGAACATGATGATCACTTGATAATTGTATTGAAGACCCTGAGAAAGGAGAACCTTTATGCCAAATTTACCAAGTGTGAATTTTGGATTCAAAAAGATTCATTTTTGGGTCACATAATCTCAAAAGAGGGGATATCTGTGGATCCAAAAAAATATAGGTCATTGAAAGATGTTCGAGACCAACAACAATAACTGAGATTCTATTTTTTCTTGGTTTGGATAGATATTATTGACGTTTTGTGAATGAATTTTCAGGATTATCTAATCCACTCACCAGGTTGACTCGAAAAGGAGTTAGGTTTGTGTGGATGGAGGAGTGTGAAGAAAATTTCAAGGAATTGAAAAGAAGGTTATCTAGTGGACCTGTGCTCACTCTTCCTTGTGGGGGAGAAAGGATTATAATCTACAATGATGCATCCAAGAAGGGATTGGGGTGTGTTCTCATGAAAAATGATATGGTGATAGCTTATACCTCACGACAGTTGAAAATCCATGAGAAAAATTACCGAACTCATGATTTGGAGTTAGCTGTGGTAATATTTGCATTAATGATTTGGGGGCATTATCTTTATGGTGAATGGTGTGATATTTATACTGATGAAAAAAGTTTAATGTATATTTTCACACAAAAGTATTTGAATATGTTCCAAAGAATATGGTTGGAGCTGATTAATGATTACAACTACTCAATTCATTACCACCCTGGGAAAGTAAACAAGGTTACAGACACATTTAGTCGACAAGACCATGCTAGCTTATCCATTATGAGGATAAAAAAATATCCGATATTTATGGATTTACAAAGGATGGATCTTGGAATTATAATGGAAGGGGAAAAATCTTATCTTTCTCAAATGAATGTTCAACAATCTATACATGTGAAGATTATAGAGGTTCAAAAAGAAGATGTAGGGTTACAAAAGAAGGTGAGAAATGTTCCTGAATTCAAACTTGATTGTGATGGGATAATAAGGTTCAAGAATCAGGTTTGTGTTCCTCCAATCCCAAAATTAAAGAAGGAGTTTCCGGATGAAGCTCATAGTTCTTCATTCTCTATTCATCCTAGAAGCACGAAGATGTATAGGGACTTGAAAGAGCTCTTCTGGTGGGATGGCCTGAAAAGAGATGTGGTTGAATAGGTCTCTCGATGATTGGTTTGTTATCAAGTTAAAACTGAGAGACAGAAGTCTAAAGGGATGTTACAACCATTACCCATACCAGAATAGAAATGGGAAAGCATCCCTATGGACATAGTCACTAGACTTCCTAAAACATACAAAACCAATAATGCTATCTGGGTTATAGTTGATCATCTTATGAAGTCGGCACACTTCACTGCTATAAGGTAAGATTTATCTCTAGATCAGCTTTCCAGAATATATGTAAAGGAAGTGGAAAGATTTCATGGAGTACCACTTTCCATTATATCTGATTGGGATCCGAGGTTTACCTCAAAGTTCTGGCGAAGTCTTCAGCATACTCTAGATACAAAGTCGAGTTTCAGCACTTCTTATCATCCTCAGATAGACGGTCTGTCTGAAAGAACAATTCAAACTCTAGAAGACATGTTAAGAGCTTGCTCTTTGTATTTAAAAGGTGGTTGGGATCAACACCTACATTTGGTGGAATTTTCCTATAATAATAACTTTCACTCCAGTATTCAGATTTCTCCTTAGGAAGATCTCTATGGAAAGAAATGCAGAACTCCAACTTGTTGTGATGAAGTTGGGGAATGAAAGAAATTTGGACCTGATCTTGTTGATGAGATGGCAGAAAAAGACTGATCTATTCAACAACACATAAGAGCATCTCAGAGTCGACAAAAAAGTTGTGCTGAAATCCGAAGAAAAGACCTAGTGTTTGAAGTGGGTGATAAAGTGTTTTTATGAATATCTCCTTGGACGAGAGTAATGAGATTTTGGAAAAAAGGGAAAGATGAGCCTTAGGTATATAGGTCCATTCAAAATAATGGATTGTGTTGGGAAGTTAGATTATCTATTGGTGCTTCCACCGAATCTCTCTCAAGTTCATGATGTGTTCCACGTATCTCTCCTAGGAAAGTACATACCCAATCCTTCACATGTACTAAGCTTAGAAGTTGTACCGCTGGATCAAGATCATTATTATGAATAACAACTGATAGAGATTCTAGATCTTAGCGAAAAAGATCTACAGAATAAGGCCACTTGCTTGGTGAAAGTTTTATGGAGGAACCACCAATTAGAAGAAGGTACATGGGAGCTTGAGGATATGATGAGGGATAGGTATCCTCATATGTTTGTTACGAAGTGATGAATCTTGAGGGAGAAATTCATTTTAAGGGGGGTAGAATGTAACACCCGGATATTTTATGAGAAGTATATTTTTTATGTATTATATTATACACAATGGAATCTTTCACTGCACACAACACTAGGTAGGCTTGCGTTACACGCAATCACAACCTTCCTTGAAAGCGTGTGTAGTACGCAATACTGAGTTTCATTAAACAACGATATATTAATATAATATTAAGAAATATCTGTTATGAATAGTATTAAATGAATTTTAAATTTTGTAACATTATAAATCATCATACACATTTTCTAGAATGAGGTATGAAAATAAAATCAGTTTTTTCGGATAAAAGAAGTACTTTTAAAAAAATGCAGTTTTACTGCCTTTTGATAGCGCACACATTTTAAATCTAGTTTTTGACATGTTTATAAGTTCAATTTGACAAAATAAAATTCTTCTTTGTAATTAGGATATAAAAGTTTACTTTGGATAAATTTTTAATTTTATTCTGGTAACTTTCATATTTTGATGAATAGTAAAAAACAATATATTTTAATTAAAAACAACTTTTTTCATCATAATAATTTATATAGATATATTATCTTTTAAATTGGTTTTAAAGTGTAATTAGAATATATTTTTACCATTTAATCCAATTTTGTTCATTGGAATTAATTTCACTTTGAAATTGGACGTAAACAAGTGATGATCATTTGATAGTTATTGTTTATTAAAAAGACATTATTTATTTTGATAACGGAAATTACATTTAAAATTAATTAATTCCACTTCTATGTTTTGAAATTGAAAAACTTGACAACATTTTTGAATTCTTAATATCAAATATATCTCAGGCTGAATTTTTGGAATTTTTCTGAGAAACTTCAATTTCTGATGAATAGTGAAAACACTGAGTTTTTGGTTAAAACCGACTTTTTATTTAAATAATAATTTATTTGATTTAAATTTCTTTTAGATCAAAATAGATACATAATACTTGTATAAGTTAAATTAAATTCATTGGAATCATTTTATAATAATTTTAGATTTATAAAATATTGTATTGAACTTTTCACTGTCTTTTACCCACATCCTAGGAGCTTTTGCAATTGTTCATAAAACATAATTTTACCACTTCTGTGAGTTAAATTTCGAAAATCCTAGAGACACAGTTAATATCATAGAGTAAAATTTGGTTCAATTAGATAAAAATATTTTGTTTGAATAGTAACATTTTACTTTTATTTACCACGGTTAAAAGTAAATAGGGTAATTCAAGGTTAAAAGAAAATTATAATAATTCAAAATTAGCATAACACCTATAAAAAACTTATTGGATGAGTAATGGCCGACCATGGCCATCCTTGGGTCATCTTTGGGACCCCATTAATCCACTTATGAAATAAAATGACAAATTTGATTAATTAATTTAATGTAATGAAAAAAATTTCCATTAAGAAAAATTCTTTAGTAATTACTTTTTATAAGGGGATATATAAATTATCTTTTCGACTATAAATATTCATTGGGAATCTAAAATGATTTCCTACATGTTCGTATTTTTTTATAATTTTTAGACATCATATAAATTAAATTATTTATGACACAATAATGATGCAGTATTTACCTCATTAATAACTAATTTAAATAAATAAGATTATAATTATTAAAATATTTTCAAAAACATGTCCAATTCTGATTGGATGATTTTATTTCGACAATTAGTCATCTTATCTTCATCTTTAATGATTTTTGGACCTTTTGAAATTGAAGATAAGTTTATAATAAAATAATATTATCACACTTTCCAAAGGTTCCCCTCTCCTCCCTTATAAAAGGGAACCTCCACCCTCTCCTCATCACACCACATTGAGCCTTCAAGCTTGGCCAACCCCTGCCCATTTCAATTTCCCACTTCCTTTGAAACTTACTAGAGGTACTGGTCTTCTCAAAAGACCAACTATAGTGCCCTAAGAGAAATTTTAAAGGAGGCACTTCGAAGGAGAGGTAATACCTTCTACCGTTTTCTACAAGTTCCATTCTTCTTCTACTCCCTCTTCTTTAGTTGTTTCATTATGAGGTAATAACATCAGTATCCCTAATATACTGATATGTTATTATAAATATGAAACAACCCTATTTCACCTTTTATCCATCCTACGGTAAACAAAATCACCACGCGTGCGTACGTACGGAATACCATCTCCACGTTGTGGTGTAATATGTTTTCCACCACCACCTTACTTGGATGGGTATAATAGTGTAAATAAATAACTATATATGATTATTGTAAAGTGGATTGATTCTCAAATATTATACATACAGTTCAATACAATTCCACCGTCATGGGAACGATATCATCGCTCGTACGTACGTATGGCCTACCGTCTCCACGATGTGATGCGACTCATTCTATATGATCTTCATTGAATAATGATTATATAAATGAATTGAATGAATTAATATGATATATATTACACTAATACCATTCTTTAAATGATTTATCTATATCCTATAAAGAGGAATAAGAATTTATTCGACAAAACACGCATAAGAACACAAAGCAATAAACACCTGATTAACAAGTAGCAATGAAATATTACCACTAAGAAGATACAAATATGACCATATATGATATCATAACAATGAATATGATTATTTAATAAGTAAACTAACATTATTTTAACCATATTACAGGAGTTTCGGATTCATACGAAGCATATTGGACCTAAGGTAAGGGAAAATCTCATAATCTCATTTTTATCCGAGATTGTTTGTACTTTGGTATTTTACTGGGGTGTATTTTATCATCCACATACATGTTTCCTCAATATGTAATATTATTTCCATCCTCCTACAATTTTTTAAATACCATTTTACCCTTTGGTGAGTTTTTAGTAAAATATATGAAAGGAATCTTATGTCATTTTTTGTACGAGTTACTTTTTGACTTTTCTGGGAAAAGTACGAGAAGAATGTTTTTTTAACTTATACGGCATAAATGGATTTTTAGAACATTATTTTTAAGAATATTCCTTTACAAGTTTTCAAGTTTATTTTTAATCAACTTCTTTTAGTTTAAAATAGTATTACATGTTAAGAAAGGAAAAATGTTTTTGAAGTAGAAAGGATATTTTCCTCAAGAATGGAGTTCAAGTGTTTTATCAAAATTATTTTCCATATAAGATAAAGTGGGGTTCTGTTTCTATCCCTATATTTACATTTATTTGATTTTTTTATGATGGAATTAATTTTATGATGTCCTTTTATCTTACATGGGTTATGTTATGATGGCATGATTTTTAAGAATCCCATTTTTATTACATGGGTTATGCTATGATGTATGATTTATGATTTTGTGGCACACATAAGATTGGATTCATTATGAGATGGGTGGGACCTATATCTCCCTCCAATGCATTGGGTAAAGATTTATATCTTATGTGATAAACATGGCTGGAACGGAATGTTAAACCGGTTTAGTGATATAGGACTGGAACGAGGAGTGAAATCGGTTCAGTAATGGACTTTGTCCCCTATGATGGTCTTTGAATTGAGCCATGACTTATATGAAATGATTTTATATTATTATGTGTGTATACCAAAATTTTTCATGTTTTAAGTTATGATTATTTGTGATTACTTTTCATTACTATGATTTATCCCATGACATGATATTATGACCTCTTTTGCAGGTTAAGATTTTTAAAATGTTATGTTTTTATGAATATGATATGACTGATATTTCTTTTGTTTACCCTTACTGAGAATTTGAGCTCACCCTTTCGTATGTTTTATTTTCCCCATGTCAGGAAGAAGGATATTAAGTAGGATATGCCAAAAAGGGACTCCATATATGATGAAATAAACGCGAGATAATGTAGTTGATTTTATGAACCAGTTTTTTATGTTTCTCGGTTTCTAAAGACACTATACCTATACGGTCATTTCATGGTTTTGTTATATGTTGTAATAAGTATGCTTCAACTCTGATGTAATAACAATGTATGTAAATTATGGGTCATTATAGTTGGTATCAGAGGCAAAGGAGGTAGGAATGTATCTGATCCTTGGCAACTCTCACATGTGAGCATTTGATGAAGAATGGCTCTCCGCCCAAGGGCTTCATGAAAAAATGGTTTCCACTGGGGATGGTGGTGTGTCCCGCCCAGGGGGTGTAGCTGCTCATGGAGTTCCCTGATAGGTATAAATTATATTCCACTAGAAGTAATTCCAGACCGTTATATTTGGTATCAGAGGAAAGGTATAGTCAACCTTTGGAAACATGGATGTGAAAGTCTTAGTAAGAACTCTAAGGATAAGTCTAAGCATAGAACACAATCTTAGTGTTTTAGAAATGGCCATGAACAACCTATGATAAGACCTTAAGTGTGAAATTTTATTCTTGATTATGTGGTTTTCCTATTATGATTAGTGTTGACACACTATGCTTCTTTGTTTTAGTCAATGGCTGGAACCCGAAGGAACCGTGTTAATGCTGAATGCGATGGGAAATGCAATGATTTTCCCCATGAGAAACCAAATGTTATGGGATATGGAATTAAAAATCTTGTAGCCATACTCACACAACTTTCTCAAGCTATAAACCATGCAGGACTTCCAAACGAGCAAAATAAGGAGCAACATTATGTTGAATCCTTCATGAGGTAGCGTCCACATTCCTTCAGTGAGTCTTTTGATCCGTTAGTAGCTGAACAATGGATTTATAACACTGAAAAGATATTTTCAGTTCTACAATGTTCTGAACATGAAAAATCCATCTTATCAGTGTATCGTTTGGATGGTGATGCTAATCAACGGTGGAATCTTATCAGAAATATGAGGCAAAGAGATGAAATTGAGTCCATGGAATGGGACGAGTTCAATAACTTATTTTTCAATAAGTACTTCCCTCATACTCTTCAAACAAAGATGGAGAAGGAGTTTCATGAACTAAAGCAATAGGATGATGAATCGGTTGGCACCTACGAAGCTAATTTTACAAGACTTGCAACGTACGATTCTGGAATTAGTATCCAACATGAGAGTAAAATCGATCGATTCTTTGGTGGCTTAAAACCATGTCTTTGAATGGCATTAGACATAAAGGACTTCAATGGCTACGACAAAATTGTTTGATGTGCTCTCAAAGTTGAGATGGAGATTGGAGTAACCCATTAGTCATAGGGGTTTGATAAGAAGAGGAAAATGGAATTCAAAAGAAAATATAAAGACCACACTGAAATGAAGATGAGTTTTCCTTTTTTCTCAAATTGTGGAAAGAAACATGGAGGAAATTGTCTTAAAGGGTCAAGCAAATGTTCTAAGTGTGTAAAAGAAGGTCATCGGGCAGTTGAATGTCTAAATAATGGGAAGAAGATGTCTAATAATGTGAACAAAGAAAGGGATACACAGAATGCACCTCATACACATCAGTGTTTCAAGTGCAAAGAGATGGGGAATTATGCCAATCAATTCCCACATCCAAGGGTCATTGATGATGATCAATTTCAAAACACTCTTAAGGCCAAAGAAAAAGGAAATTCACATGCAATTACTATCGGCAATGTGGAGTATGATAACGAAGTGGTGAAAGATACACTTATAATCCACTCTAAAGTATCAAATGTTTTATTTGATTCTAGATCCACCAACTCTTTTATTTATAAATAATTTTCTAAGGGTATCGTCGTATTACCTCAACAATTAGATGTTGAGTTAGCTGTGACAACTCCTAATGGCACAACGGTCGCATCAAAAGTTTATAAATCTTCTTTGATTGAAGTTTGTAGGGATGTGCTTCGTGCAAATCCTGTGATATTTCCTATAGTTGAATTTGATTTGATTATTGGAATGGATTGGCTTTCTTTATACAGAGATCATATTAATTTCCAAAGAAGGGAAATCACATTTAATATTCCAAATCAATCTATGATCGTCTATCGATGCAAGGATGAATATAACCTTCTAGAGGAAATTTCATCCATCTTATGGGTCTTGATTCCAATAAATGAAGGTTATTTATCTAAAATGGTTGGCAAGAAACTCATGATTAAGAATATTCCCATTGTACAGAAGTTTGATGATGTCTTTCCAGAGGAATTTTCGGGTCTTCCACAAAATCATGAAGTTGAGTTTCCAATAGAACTCATACTGGGTGCTTTGGCTATTTCGAAGACACATTATAGAATGGACCCAATTGATTTGCAGGAATTGAAGAAGCAACTCCAATAGAATCTTGATAAAGGATTCATACGCCCTAGTGCATCACCTTGGGGAGCACATGTTCTGTTTGTTAAGAAGAAAGATGGATCAATGAGACTCTACATTTATTATTGAGAACTTAACAAGATCATGATCAGGAACAAATATCCTATCCCGCAAATTGATGACTTATTTGACCAATTACGCAGAACTCAATACTTTTCCATGACTGATCATCGTTTAGGGTATCATCAATAAAGGGTCAAAAGGGAGGATATACCAAAGATGGTTTTCCGTACAAGGTTTGGACAATATTAATTTATAGTGATTCCATTTTTTCTTACTAATGCCCTTGCTATCTTCATGGATCTGATGAATAGAGTCTTTAGAGACTATCTTGATCATTTTGTGGTAGTCTTTATAGATGATATTATTATCTATTCAATGGGAAAGGAAGAACATGATTATCACTTGAGAATTGTATTAATGACCCTGAGAAATGATAAGATTTATGCCAAATTTACCAAGTGTGAATTTTGGCTACAAAAATTTTCATTTTTGGGTCATATAATCTCAAAAGAGGGGATATTTGTGGATCCATCAAAAATAGAGGTTATCGAAAGATGGTTGAGACCAACAACAATAACTGAGATTCAAAGTTTTCTTGGTTTGGCAGGATATTAATGACGTTTTGTGAATGCTTTTTCACAATTATCTAATCCACTCACCAGGTTGACTTGAAAAGAAGTTAAGTTCGTGTGGACGGAGAAGTGTGAACAAAATTTCAAGGAATTGAAATGACGGTTATCCAGTGCACATGTGCCCACACTGCCTTTTAGTGGATAATGGTTTGTGATCTATAGTGACGCATCCAAGAAAGGATTGGGGTGTGTTCTCGTGAAAAATGATATGGTGATAGCTTATGCCTCATGACATTTGAAAATCCATGAGCAAAATTACCCAACTCATGATTTGGAGTTAGCTGCGGTAATCTTTGCATTATTGATTTGGAGGAATTATCTTTGTGGTGAATGGTGTGATATTTATACTGATCACAAAATTTTAAAGTATATTTTCACACAAAAGGATATGAATATGCACCAAAGAAGATGGTTGGAGATGATTAAGGATTACGACTGCTCATTTCATTACCACCCTAAAAAAGAAAACAAGGTGGCGGAAGCATGAAGTTGACAAGACCATGCTAGCTTATCCATTATGAGAATCACAAAAGATCTGATATTTATGGATTTACAAAAGATGGATCTTGGAATTATAATGGAAGGAGAAAAATATTATCTATCACAAATGAATGTTCAACCATCTATACATGTGATGATTAAATAGGCACAAAAAGAAGATGTAGAATTACAAATGAAGGTGAGAAATGTTCTTGAATTCAATCTTGATTGTGATGGGATAATAAGGTTCAAGAATCGGGTTTCTGTTCCTCCAATCCCCTAAATAATGAATGAGTTTCTGGATGAAGCTCATAGTTCATCATTCTCTATTCATCCTGGAATCACGAAGATGTATAGGGACTTGAAAGAGTACTTCTGGTGGGATGGCTTGAAGAGAGATGTGGCTGAATATGTCTCTCGATGCTTGGTTTGTCAGCAAGTTAAAGCTGAGAGACATAAGTCTAAAGGGATGTTACAACCATTACCCATACCAGAATGAAAATGGGAAAACATCACTATGGACATTGTCACTACACTTCCTAAACCATCCAAAAAAAATAATGCTATCTAGGTTATAGTTGATCATCTTACGAAGTCGGCACACTTCATTACTATAAGGGAAGATTTATCTCTGGCTCAGCTTTCCAGAATATATGTAAAGGAAGTTGTAAGATTGCTTGGAGTACCACTTTCCATTATATCTGATCAGGATCTGAGGTTTACCTTGAAGTTCTGGCAAAGTCTTCAATATACTCTAGATACAGAGTCGAGTTTTAGCACTGCTTATCATCCTCAGATAGATGATCAGTCTGAAAGAATAATTCAAACTCTAGAAGACATGTTAAGAGCTTGATCTATGTATTTCAAAGGAGGTTGGGATCAACACCTACATTTGGTAGAATTTTCCTATAATAATAGCTTTCACTCCAGTATTCAGATTTCTCCTTATGAAGCTCTCTATGGAAAGAAATGTAGAACTCCAACTTGTCGGGATGAAGTTGGAGAAAGAAATCTATTAGGACCTGATCTTGTTGATGAGATGGGAGAAAAAGTCTGATCTATTCAACATCACATAAGAGCAGCTCAGCATCGAAAAAAATGTTATGCCGACAACCGAAGAAAAGACCTACAGTTTGAAGTGGGCGATAAAGTGTTCTTACGAATGTCTCCTTGGAAGAGAGTAATGAGATTTGGGAAGAAGAGAAAGGTGAACCCTAGGTATATCGGTCCTTTTGAAATACTTGATTGTGTTGGGAAGGTAGCTTATCGATTGGCACTTCCACCTAATCTCTCTCAAGTTCATTATGTGTTCCACATATCTCTCTTGAGAATGTACATACCTGATCCTTCACATGTACTAAGCTCAGAAGTTGTACCGCTGGAGCAAGATCATCCTTATGAAGAACAACCGATAGAGATTCTGGATCGTAGAGAAAATGTTCTACAGAACATGGCCACTCTCTTGTTGAAAGTTTTATGGAGGAACCACCAATTAAAAGAAGCTACATGGGAGCTTGAGGATATGATGAGGGAGAGGTAACTTCATCTGTTTGTTACAAAGTGACGAATTTTGAGGGCAAACATCATTTTAATGGGGGTAGAATGTAACAACCTGATATTTTATGAGAAGTTTTTTTTATGTATTATGTTATACACAAATGAATCTTTCACTACACACAACACTAGGTTGGCTTGCATTACATGTAATCGCGACCTTCCTCGACAGTGTGTGTAGTACGCAATACCGAGTTTCATTAAACAACTATATATTATTATAATATTATGAACTAGCCGTTATGAAAAGTATTAACTGAATTTTAAATTTTATAACATTATAAATCATCTTACACATTTTCTAGAATGAGGTATGGAAACAAAATCAGTTTTTTTGGATAAAAGAAGTATTTTTCAAAAAATACAGTTTTACCACCTTTTGATGGAACACATATTTTAAATCTAGTTTTTGACATGTTTATAAGTATAATTTGACAAAATAAAATTCTTCTTTGGAATCAAGATATAAAAATTTACTTTGGATAAATTTTTCATATTATTCTGGTAACTTTCATATTTTGATGTATAGTAAAAACACGCTATATTTTAATAAAAAAAACTTTTTTCATCACAATAATTTATATGGATAGATTATGTTTTTAATTGGGTTTAAAGAGTAATTAGAATATATTTTTACCATTTAATATATTTTTGGTCATTTTAATTAATTTCACTTTGAAATTGGACATAAACAAGTGATGGTCTTTTGATAGTTATTGTTTCTTAAAAACATGCTATTTGTTTTGATAACGAAAATTACATTTAAAATTATTTAATTCCACTTATATGTTTTGAATTTTTAATAATAGACATCATTTTTGAATTCAGAATATCAAATACATCTTTGGATGAATTTTTTGTATTTTTCTGAAAAACTTCAATTTTTGATGAATAGTGAAAACACTGAGTTTTTGGTGAAAACTGACTTTTTATTTAAATAATCATTTATTTGATTTAAATTTATTTTAGATAAAAATATCTACATAATAATTATATAAGTTCAATGAAATTCATTGGAATTATTTTATAATAATTTTAGATTTATAAAAAAATTTATTGATCTTTTCACCGTCTTTTACCCACATCCTATGAGCTTTTGCAATTGTTCATAAAACATAATTTTACCGCTTCTGTGAGTTGAATTTAGAAAATCCTAGAGACACGGTTAATATAATGGAGTAAAATTTTGTTCAATTGGATAAAAATAAATTTTGTTGAATAGTAACTTTTTACTTTTATTTACCACGGTAAAAAGTAAATAGGGTAATTCAAGGTTAAAAGAAAATTATAATAATTCAAAATTACCTTAACACTTGTCCAAAACTTATTGGATGAGTAATGGCCGACCATGGGAATCCTTGGGTCATCTTTGGGTCCCCATGAAGCCACTTATGAAATACAATGACACGTTAGATTAATTAATTTAATGTAATGACAAAATTTCCATTAAAAAAAATTCTTTAGTAAATCATTTTTATAAGGGGCTATATATATTATATTTTATACTATAAATATTCATTGGAAATGTAAAACGATTTCCTACATGTTGGTATTTTTTTATAATTTTGAGACATCATATAAATTAAATTATTTATGACACAATAATGATGAATTATTTACCTCATTAATAAACAATTTAAATAAATAAGATTATAATGATTAAAATATTTTCCAAAACATGTCCAATTCTGATTGGATGATTTTATTTCGACCATGAGTCATCTTATCTTCATCTTTAATGATTTTTGGACCTTTTGAAACCGAAGATAATTTTATAAATAAATAATATTTTCACACTTTCCAGAGGTGCCCCTCTCCTCCCTTATAAAAGGGCACCTCCTCCCTCTCCTCCTCACACCACTTTGAGCCTTCAAGCTCGGCCAATCCCCTCCCATTTCAATTACCCACTTCCTTAGAAACTTACTAGAGGTACTTCTCTTCTCAAAAGACTAACTCTAGTTCTCTAAAAGAATGTTGAAAATGAGGCACTTCGAAGGAGAGGTAATACCTTCTACCGTTTTCTTCAAGTTCCATTCTTCTTCTTCTCCCTCTTTTTTAGTTGTTTCATTATGAGTTAATAACATCAGTATCCCTCATATAATTATATGTTATTATAACTATGAAACAAACCTATTTCACCTCTTATCCATCCTACAGTAAACAAAATCACTGCGCATGCGTACATACGAAATACCATCTCCACGTCATGGTGTAATATGTTTTCCACCACCACCTTACATGGATGGGTATAATGGTGTAAATAAATAACTATATATGATTATTGTAAAGGGGTATTGATTCTAAAATATTATACATACACTTCAGTAAAATTCCACTATCATGGTGACGTTATCATCGCTCTTGCGTACGTAAGGCCTACCGTCTCCACGATGTGATGCGACTCATTCTATATTATCTTCATTGAATAATGATCAAATAAATGAAATGAATGAATTAATATGATATATATTACACTAATACCATTCTTTAAATGATTTATCTATAACCTATAAAGAGGAATAAGAATTTATTTGACAAAACACGCATAAGATCATAAAGCAATAAACACCAGAATAACAAGTAGCAATGAAATATTACTAATAAGAAGATACAAATATGACCATATATGATATCATAACAATGAATATGATTCTGTAATAAGTAAATTAACATTATTTAAACCATATTACAGGTGGTTCGGATTCATACAAAGCATATCGGACCTAAGGTAAGGGAAAATATCACAATCTCATTTTTATCCGAGATTGTTTGTACTTTGGTATTTACTGGGGTGTATTTTATCATCCACATACATGTTTCCTCAATATGTAATATTATTTCCATCCTCTAAAAATTGTTTAAATCCAATTTTACCCTTCGGTGAGTTTTTAGTAAAAGGTATGAAAGGAATCTTTTGTCGTTTTCCGTACGAGGTACTTTTTCAGTTTTCCGGCCAAAGTATGAGAAGAATGTTTTTTCTAACTTATATGGCATAAATGGATTTTTAGAAAATAGTTTTCAAGAAGCTTCCTTTACAAGTTTTCATGTTTATTTTTAATGAACATCTTTTAGTTTAAATTTGAATGACATGTTAATAAAGGAAAAATGTTTTTGAAGTAGAAAGGATATTTTTCTCAAGAATGGAGTTAAAATGTTTTATCAAAATTATTTTCCATCTAAGATAAAATAGGGTTCTGTTTCTATCCCTATTTTTACATTTATTTGATTTTTTGATGATGGAATTAATTTTATGATGTCCTTTTATCTTATATGGGTTGTGTTATGATGGCATGATGTTTATGAATCCCATTTTTATTACATGTGTTATGCTATGATGTATGATTTATGACTTTGGGGCACACAAATGAATGGTTTTATTATGAGATGGGTGGGACCTATATCTCCCTCCAATTCATTGGGTAAATATTTATATCTCATGATATAAACATGGCTGGAATGACAAGTTAAACCGGTTCTGTGATATAGGACTGGAACGAGGAGTGAACTTAGTTTAGTATTGGACTTTGTCCTCTTTGATGGTCTTGGAAATGACCCTTGACTAATATGAAATGATTATGTGTGTATGCCACAAAGTTTCATGTTTTATGGTGTCACGACCCGTCCTCGGGGCCCGTACCGTGACTACCCCAAGCCCGCCTTCCATAGGCCAGGGGCTGGCGACTAGCACCAAGGCGTAAATCCGAACAAAAGGGAAGGCATTGCCTTTGAAAAGTAAACAAGCACCACAGAGTAAGCAAGCAGAAAAGTAAACACTAAGTAAAAACTGTAACAAGCTGTGTTGAATGTAAAAGTGGCCGGAAATACAAGCCCAACTGTAAAGTACAACTGAAAGGGAAAAACAGAAACTGAAAGGAAAAGCCGCAGCGTCGAGTCGTCCCCTAGAAGCTCCACTAAAAGGGTGGGTAAAGATAGCCTCCACAGCTCCTCAGTCCAGCCATCCGCTCCGAGTATGTTCCACCCAGTGGTCCACCTCCAGGTACCATCCTGCCCAGCACGCCTCCACCACGATCAGCGCTGCCCGTCATCTGCAACCAACACAACGAAGTGCAGGAAAAGCCCGTGAAGGGGTGAGTATAATCTACTCATTAGGGACACCGAGACCCCCGAAGGTCTCCTGAAATCCACAAAAGATAGACCACAAAGGAAAGATGCAATCACGAAGTAACAACCGACCCTGCTTAGGTATATGCCCATACATATACCTAAGTCATCCGTTCCCGTTTGGCTCCAACATCCGAGCCCAAGCACAACCCAGTCCACACAGGAACGAAAAACGTAAATCCACACAGGATAGCACAATGAAATCCACAAAGGAGAGTAAACAGTAAACCCACACAGGATATATCAACACAATCCACAAAGGAGAGTAACATGGGATTCAGCTCACACAGGTATACTTCTTGTACGATGATAAAGATGATCACTGATCCATCTATGTCATCGTACCCACAAAGGATCGAAAGGTACTAACCCCCGCAAAGACCCACACAGGAATGGGCCCATACAGGACCTGTTGGCGCTGGCTCACACAGAACCGCTGAGCGCGGACCCACACTGGATCGGATCCACACAGGATCTGTAGCACTGATCCATATAGGATCGCTGAGTGCAGTAGTCATCGTAGTCCACTGAGGATCTCTACACAGTCGTCGTCGCAGTCCACTGAGGATCTCTGCACAGTCGTCGAAGCCGCAGCCAGCACTAGGGTTCCCGCACATAGCAAGCTCATTCGGGAGGGTCCGCTCCACGAGCCGAGAGGCTGATACATCAACTGACACAAAGTCCGAAGTTGATGTATCCAAAAGTTCTGTATCGTCAACATGAACTCAACGTCGCAGACGGCGCGTCAATCGGACGCTCGGTCTGAGAGTTATTGGCTTTTTCGTCCCAGGGGCCCGGTTGGTTTTTAAGGAAAAACTAACTCGACCGTACTCCATCTGCGTCCAAACCGTGGGCGAAGTATGAAAAAAGATCTTTCTCACTTATAGAAAATCAATAAAGTCAACGGCATGTCAATCGGACGTCCGGAGCTCAAGATATGAGTGTTTCCGCTCCGAGGGCCCAGTTGGTTTCGTGTACGAACCAACCTAGCCGAACCCAAAGTAATCCAAAACCTTAAGTGAAATATACCAAAACTACCGTCTCGATCCAAGGATCACGTTGCCGCTGACGGCGCATAGTTTGGAGGCCCGTAGCTCATGTTACGGATCAGAGACCGAAAACGGTCCGAAGACGGGGGGTCCGGGCTTCGGCCGACTCGGCCCAACCCCCCTAGGTCGGGCGAACCGGGCCGACCCGAACCGGGTCGGCCCGACCCGGTCTAACCCGGCTGGACCCGGTCCGGTCAGGCAAGGGCGCGGCCCGGCCGGTCGGACCAGACTGGCTCAGCTCGGCCGAGCAGCCGAGCGCGGCAGCCGCGGGGCGCCGCCCCCGCGGGTTGGAAGAAACCGCGGCCCTCGAAGGGCCGCGCTGGAGTCAACGGATGCGGCTATGCCATGTCCCGTGTGTGAGAACCAGACCCGCGCGGCCACGGGTCCATTGGTCGCTGCCGCCGCGGCTGAAGCCGCGGCGATCCTGTCCGGCGGCGCGCCAGGGCGCCGCCGCCTCCGGCCACCGGCGCCGCCGCGCTGCCGACCCGCGCCGCCGGTAGCTTCCGCGGACCACTGGAGTTGCTCCAGTGGTCCGTTTTCCTTCCCGTCTACGCCGTTGTTCCTCTCGGGTTCTGTTCTTCACTAAGGGGTCATCAAATCTCCCTTGCGTCACGTTTTTTCGTCGTTCGCCATATCCGCACAACCACGAAGAACGGTGGAGGGTTGTCAGGCCGTGTTCATTTGGCCCGCACCCTCTGTGTTAGATAAAAACAACAGGAGAATTATTCAACACATGAAACAACAATTTTAATAAATTAAAATTGTTTATATGAAACAGGTTCTTTAATTTTAAAGAAGTGTTCACGGGAATATAAATTATTCACAACAACCCCTACCTTGTCAAGTCGTACGTGCGTTCTTCGCGGAATTGTTCATCGTGGAAGGAGGGGATCGCCGCGTCGTCGCGGAAGGGTGTCGCGTTGACGAACTCCGAGGTTCAAGAACAAAAAGATTTAATTAATAATTAAACCCATCTTGAGTTAAAATCCACAAATGAATTTAAAGAAACGAAAACCCTCCCCTCAATGGAAGATCGAAGGTTTTTGTCGCGGAGGAAGTAACGTCGCAGAAGAACATCACGGGAGAGGAAGCATCGGCGTTGCGGCACACATCATCGCGTCGTTGATTTCTGCAAGTTTGGCGTTCTTTGTTGGAGGCCGGCGTTCTTCGTGTTCTTCGCGTTCTTCGCGAATAAGGGTGAAGTCACAAGAACTTCTGTCAAAAACCTCTCAACGTGTAATCCACCAAAAGTCGGTGTTGGTCTTATTTTATTATTATGCCAACAAACGAAAAAGAGGAAGTAACGACCCATTAATTCATAGAATTAAATCAACGAAAGAAAATGCCCATTTAATTCATGAATAAAACTGCCTAATTAAATGGTGTGTTAAGAAATTAAGAAAATGCATCAGTTGACTTTCATAATGACGGGTTTTCACGGGTGTGTTACTTAGTGGAAAAGAAACGGCGGGGCTCGTGCGGGCCCCACCCAACAAATATCCTACCAAGGGGGTAGGATATTTTTGGATAGTACCCTATCCAGATCAACTCAGCTTAAGATGCTTTAAGTGGCTTCATGTGGCTTCCAAGTGGCTTAAGTGAAATAAAATAATGTTTGTCATACAATTATTTTATTTCTTAACTTTAAGCCCGAAATTTAAAAACCACACCCAAGAAAATGCAACTCCGGAAAAGGCGTTTCTAAGAAAAAACCGGTGCTGCGAGTTCATCGGTGCCCTCAAAATTCGATTCCGAGCACTGGTTCAAAAGATAGAAAAACCCGCTCGTCCGTCCACTGAACGAACCCGAGCCAAACTTTGGAAAATGATTTCGGGCACACCGGGCCTCAGAATCAGGTGCCGTCAGAAACTGTGCTCTTGCAAAATTCCAACGAAAATTCAGAAAAAAAATTTCCTTGAAATTTACAGGTCTTTACATTACTCCCACCTCAGGGCTTTACGTCCCCGTAAAGATACATCATAATCTAGGGAAACAAATGTGGGTACTGAGTACGTATCTGAGCCTCCCACTCCCAAGTGCTCTCCTGGAGGTTCCCGTGCTGGAATCTGATGCGCACAAGAGGAATCAATCGCCCAAATAGGACCCGCTCCTGTCGATCCTCGATCTCCACTGGGACCTCCTCAAAAGTCGCCCCATCATCCATGTCTAGCTCCTCATGGTCAATGATGTGCGTCGGGTCGTGCACGTATCTTCTCAGCTGAGATACGTGGAAGATGTCGTGCACCTGGTGCAACTGAGGTGGTAGATCCAGGTGATAAGCCACCTCTCCAATCCTGCTGAGGACCTGTAAAGGTCCGATGAAGCATGGAGACAACTTGCCGCCTCGGCCAAATCTCCCTAATCCACATCGAGGTGAGACACGCAAGAAGACGTGGTCGCCATCCTCGAACTCTAGTGGCCTCTGCCTCCTGTCAGCATAAGACTTCTGCCGGCTCTGAGCTGTCCTCTTCCGCTCCTGGATGACCTAGACCTTCTCTGTCGTAGCCCGATCCATCTCTGGTCCCACAAGTGCTGACTCCCCAGGGTCTGTCTAGCACAAAGGAGATCTGCAAGGTTTGCCGTATAACGCCTCGTATGGTGCCATACCCTTGGTGGAGTGGTATCTTTTGTTGTACGCGAACTCCACCAAGGGTAGATGATCCTCCCAGCTACGACCAAAGTCGAGGACACATGCGCGGAGCATGTCCTCGAGAGTCTGAATGGAACTCTCCGTCTGACCATCCGTCTGAGGGTGAAAGGCGGTGCTCAGATGTAGCCGCATCCCGAACGCCTCCTACAACCCTTTCCAAAGCAGGGAAGTAAAGTGATCATCTCGATCGGAGACGATAGACGATGACTCACCATGAAGCCGTACAATCTCCTGAATGTAGAGACGCCCCAAGCTCTCCACTGAGCCCTGCTCTCTAATGGGTAAGAAGTGTTCCGACTTGGTGAGTCGGTCAAAAATCACCCAAATGGAGTCGTGACCTCTGGAAGTGCGTGGAAGTCTAGTCACGAAGTCCATAGATATGTCGTCCCACTTCCACTCCGGGACCTTCAAGGGCTGTACCAAGCCTGTTGGTACCTGATGCTCTGCCTTCACCTGCAGGCAGGTGAGGCATCAAGAAACAAACTCTGCCACAACCTTCTTCATGCCTGGCCACCAGTGCTGTCGTCTGAGATCCTGGTACATCTTCGCCACTCTAGGATGTAACGCCAAAGGGGAAGTGTGAAACTCTCTCATAACCTCCTCTCGTAAAGCAATGGGTACCAAGGTACATCCCCTGAAAAGGACGTCGTGCTCTGCTCCAAGGGAGAAACCATCAGGTGCCTGTCCCGAGGATATCTGTGCACGCTGCATCTCACAGTCAGCGTCCCCACGCTGTGCCTCTCTGACCCGCTGTAGAAGTGGAGGAGAGACTGTGAGAGACTGAAGGAAGGCTGCTCCGTCTCTATCCACGAAGGATATCTGAAAGGCGGCTAGCTGCTATGTCGCCTCCTCAAGTAGCTGAATGCCCGTCTCCTGCTGAGGGCATCGGCTACTACGTTCCCCTTCCCAGGAGTATAGACTATCTCAGATTTATAGTCTTGAAGGAACTCGAGCCATCGCCACTGTCTCAGGTTCAGGTCCTTCTGCGAGAAGATGTTCCTGAGACTCTGGTGGTCAGAAAAGACTGTAATGCGCTTTCCCATCAGATAGTGCCGCCAAGTCTTCAGAGCGAAGACCACTACTGCTAACTCCAGGTCATGGGTTGCATAGTTCTACTCATGTGGCCTCAACTGACATGATCCATAGGCAATCACGGCCTTCTCTTGCATTAGGACACATCCGAGTCCGGTCCCTGATGCATCGCAGTAGACTACGTATCCAACTCCCTCCTCAGGAAACCTCAAGATAGTTGCGCTGGTCAATCTCTGTCTCAGCTCCTGGAAGCTCTGCTAACATTTGTCTGACACACAAAGTGTTTCCCCTTATTCTTCAAAGCTGAGAGTGGCGCCGCAACTCTGGAGAAGTCCGGCAAAAATCTCCGATAGTATCCGGCTAGATCCAAGAAACTCCGCACCTCCGTCACGCTCCTGGGAGGCTCCCAAGCTAGCACTGCCTCAATCTTCACGGGATCCACAGCAACTCCCGCCTCAGAAATGACGTGCCCCAAGAAGTGGACCTCACATAACCAGAACTGGCACTTCCAGAGCTTTCCATAAAGCTGGTGCTCTCGGAGTGTGTCTAGTACAACCCGCAAGTGGTAGGTGTTCTCCTCCTCTGTGGTCGAGTACACCAAAATGTCGTCGATGAAGACCACTCCAAATCGATCAAGGTACGGCTGGAATATCATGTTCATGAGGCTCATGAACACTGCTGGAGCGTTGATTATGCCAAAAGGCATAACCAAGAACTCATAGTGGCCATACCGACACCTGAAGGCCATCTTCTGCACATCCTCGTCTCGAACTCTGAGCTGATGATAGCCTGACATGAGGTCTATCTTCGAGAACCACCGTGATCCCTTGAGCTGATCGAAGAGGTCATCAATCCTCGGTAGCGAAAACTTGTTCCTCACTATCACCTGGTTCAGGCGACAATAGTCAACACACAGTCGCAAGCTCCCGTCTGCCTTCTTGGCAAACAATATCGGGGTAGCCCAGGGTGAAACACTGGGTCAGATGAACCCCTTGCCCTGCAAGTCCTCCAACTGTACTCGTAGTTCTCGAAGCTCAGCAGGGGCCATCCGATATGCTGTAGTGGATATCGGGGCTGTCCCGGGGTACAGATCAATATAATAGACTACCTCTCTGCGAGGAGGTATCCCTAGAACGTCATCGGGGAAGACGTCCATGTACTGATCCACCACTGTAGGAAAACTAGGACTCTGCACGTCCACTGCTCTTAGGATGAGTCTAGCCAACTGATGAGTGATGGGCTGTCCCCTCCTCTGCGAGAGTCCATCCTATGTTGCAAAGTCTCCCTTCTCACCGGTGAAGGTGAACCTGCTCCCGTCGGTGCGTATACATCATACCTTGCGCCTAAAACAGTCAATCTGGGCATGGACTGTAGATAACCAATCAATGCCCAAGATAACGTCGTAAGGCCTTGACACTACTACAAGAAGATCCCAGCCGAAGCTCTCGCCTCCTAGAGTAAGCTCACACTGCCGGCACCAGTGAGTAATCGTCGATTCTTCTCCCGTTGGGGTCTCTCGCCGTAAGGATCGAGCCAACGGCTCTGTCGGAATCTCCGAGCTCCGAACAAGGGCAGGGGCTATGAAAGAGTGACTCACTCTTGTGTCTATAAGAACTGTTGCATGGGTGGAATAGACACAGATCATACCTCGAATCATCTCTGGCGCTCCGTGGTCGTAGGCCTCCGCTTCCTGGAGCTGTGCCTGTCTCTTCCCGCCAGCTCCCTGTGGTCGGGGCGGACCTCCTGGTGGTGGTGGGGGTAGAGCCTCAAAGTGTCACCCACCACCCGCTGCACGACCAGCTCATCTACCTCGTCCGCCTCCTCCCCGTGGACCGCCACGATCGACCCTCTGCCTCTGCCTCGGTGGCACCTCCACCATCTGCTACTCCTCGGTACGGCGGGTCGGGCAGTCATGAGCCATGTGGCCCTGCCCGCCGCAGGCATAGCACTACCTGCCTCTTGGAAGACTGGCTCCGCGCTGTGTTCCCCGCACTGCTGAGCCAGTATCCTGAGGTCATCTACGAGAGGGTCTGGTCTGCCTGAAACCCTAAGTCATCCATCGGCTACTTGCTGCCAAAGACTCCACTACCTGCCACCCTGCGGTAGGTCTCGCTGTGGACTCAGCCAGAAAGCTCTCGATCAGAAGGGCTCGCTCCAGTACTCCTGCCTGAGTCGAGATGCTGAGAGAAATCATTGATACCCTGATCTCATGTCTCAATCCCTGCTCGAAGGTCCGGGCCCGGTATAAGGGGTCACGTACCATGTCGGTCGAGTAGCGAGAAAGATCGGTAAACCTCACCACGTACTGGGTGACCGTCAAGCTGCCCTGTCGCAGCTGAAGAAGCTCCTGGATGCGCACCGCACGGAGGGCGGTCGGGAAGAACTCTGAGCGGAAGAGGCCCTCAAAGTATGTCCAGATTAGAGAGGCCTCATCAAGCACCTGGAGCATCATGCTCCACCAACGGCCTGCTGCTGCGTGCAGTAGGCTCGCCGCGAGGATCACCATGAGGTCTGCTGGTGTCCTCACTAGCCTGAAAACTCGAACGACCGCCTCCAGCCAGTCCTCGGCTGCCTGGGGGTCCATCTCCCCACGAAACCTGGGTGGTCGCTGGTGCTGGAACTCGTGCAGAGCTTTGAGACGACGTGCATTGTCAGCGGTCGGTGCTGGAAGCAGCGGGGGCTCGGCGGGTAAAGGTACCACCGGTGCCTCTGCTGTCAACGGGACCTGTACAGAGGCCTTATCAGTCAGCGGGCTGTCGTCGCGCTCTACTCTCGGAACCCTAGCTGGCTGCCATCATGGGGCCATCCTGGAAAGGAAACAAGTGTGCCACGGTCAGAACAGTATACCTGGTGAGCTGATACAAGTAATCACAAAGAAAACTTGAAACACACATGCAATCAATGTTTTTTTTGCATTATGTCGGAAATCAGAAGTCAGGGTCATGGTGTACAGATACGTCGGCCGCCACACCAACACTAGACTCCCTGGACTGATAACCACACTCAATATGCTAAACACTATTGCTTCACATAGAAGAAAGATTAGAGTCTGCGGTAGAACCGACCACCTCTGATACCAATTTTTCACGACCCGTCCTCGGGGCCCGTGCCATGACTACCCCAAGCCCGACTTCCATAGGCCAGGGGCTGGTGACTAGCACCAAGGCGTAAATCCCAAAAAACGGGAAGGCATTGCCTTTGAAAAGTAAACAAGCACCATAGAGTAAGCAAGCAGAAAAGTAAACACTAAGTAAAAAATGTAACAAGATGTGCTGAAAGTAAAAGGGGCCGGAAATACAAGCCCAACTGTAAAGTACAACTAAAAGGGAAAAACAGCAACTGAAAGGAAAAGCCACATCATCCAGCCGTCCTCTGGAAGCTCCACCTGAAGGGTGGGTATAGATAGCCTCCACAGCTCCTCGGTCCAGCCGTCCGCTCCGAGTATGTTCCGCCCAGTGGTCCACCTCATGGTACCGTCCTGCTCCGCACGCCTCCACCATGATCAGCGCTTCCCGTCGTCTGCAACCAACCCAACGAAGTGCGGGCAAAGCCCGTGCAGGGGTGAGTATAAGCTACTCAGTAGGGACCCCGAGACCCCCGAAGGTCTCCCGAAATCCACAAAGGATAAACCACAAGGAAATATGTAATCACGAAGTAACAACCGACCCTGCTTAGGTATATGCCCATACATATACCTAAGTCATCCGTTCCTGTTCGGCTCCAACATCCGAGCCCAAGCACAACCCAGTCCACACAGGAAAGAAAAACGTAAATCCACACAGGATAGGACAACACAATCCACAAAGGAGAGTAAACAGTAAACCCACACAGGATAGATCAACACAATTCACAAAGGAGAGTAACACAGGACTCAGCTCACACAGGTATACATCTTGTATGATGATAAAGATGATCATTGATCCATCTAAGTCGTCGGACCCACAAAGGATCGAAAGGTACTAACCCCCGCAATGACCCACATAGGATCGGACCCACACAGGATCAATAGTTAACTAACCCCCGCAAAGACCCACACAGGATCAGGCCCACATAGGACCTGTAGGCGCTGGCTCACACAGAACCGCAGAGCGCTGGCCCACACAGGATCGGATCCACACAAGATCTGTAGCATTGATCCACGTAGGATCGCTAACTGCAGTAGTCGTCGCAGTCCACTAAGGATCTCTGCACAGTCGTCGAAGCCGCAGCCAGCACTAGGGTTCCCACACACAGCAAGCTCATTCGGGAGGGTCCGCTCCACGAGCCGAGAGGCTGATACATCAACTGACACAAAGTCCGAAGATGATGTATCCAAAAGTTCCGTATCGTCAACAGGAACTCAACGTCGCAGACGGCGCGTCAATCGGACGCCCGGTCTGAGAGTTATTGTCTTTTTCGTCCCAGGGGCCCGGTTGGTTTTTAAGGAAAAACCAACCCGACCGTACTCCATCTGCGTCCAAACCTCATGCGGAGTATGCCAAAAGATCCGTCTCACATAGAGAAAATCAACAAAGTCGATGACACGTCAATCGGACGTCTGGAGCTCAAGATATGAGCGTTTCCGCTCCGAGGGCCCGGTTGGTTTCGTGTACGAAACAACCCGGCCGAACCCAAAGTAATATGAAACCTTGAGTGCGATATACCGAAACGACCGTCTCGATCCAAGGATCGTGTTGCCGCTGACGGCGTGTCGTTTGGAGGCCCATAGCTCACGTTATAGGTCAGAGACCGAAAACGGTCTGAAGACGGGGGGTCCGGGCCCGGGCCGACCCAGCCCGATCCTGTGTGGGTTAGCGCTCATCGGTTCTGTGTGAGCCAGTGCCTACAGGTCCTGTGTGGGCCCCATCCTGTGTGGGTCTTTTCGGGGGTTAGTTACCTATTGATCTTGTGTGGGTCCGATCCTGTGTGGGTCATTGCGTGGGTTAGTACCTTTTGATCCTTTGTGGGTCCGACGACTTAGATGGATCAGTGATCATCTTTATCGTCATACAAGAAGTATACCTGTGTGAGCTGAATCCTGTGTTACTCTCCTTTGTGGATTGTGATGATCTATCATATGAGGGTTTACTGTTTACTCTCCTTTGTGGATTGTGTTGTGCTATCCTGTGTGGATTTATGTTTTGATTTCCTGTGTGGACTGGGTTGTGCTTGGGCTCGGATGTTGAAGCCGAACGGGAACTGGTGAATTAGGTATATATATGGGCATATACCTAAGCAGGGTCGGTTGTTACATCGTGATTTCATCTTTTCTTTGTGGTTTATCCTTTGTGTATTTCGGGAGACCTTCGGGGGTCTTGGGGTCCCTACTGAGTAGCTTATACTCACCCCTGCATGGGCTTTGCCCGCACTTCGTTGTGTTGGTTGCAGACGACAGACAGCGCTGATCGTGGTGGAGGTGTACGGAGTAGGACGGTACCTGGAGGTGGACCACTAGGTAGAGCATACTCGGAGTGGACGGCTGGACCGAGGAGCTATGGAGGCAATCTGTACCCACCCTTCAGGTGGAGCTTCCAGAGGACGGCTCGACGCTGCGGCTTTTCCTTTCATTTTCTATTTTTCCCTTTCAGTTGTACATTACAGTTGGGCTTGTATTTCCGGCCCCTTTTACTTTCAGCACAGCTTGTTACAGTTTTTACTTAGTGTTTACTTTTCCGCTTGCTTACTCTGTGGTGCTTGTTTACTTTTCAAAGGCAATGCCTTCCCTTTTGTTGGGATTTACGCCTTGGTGCTAGTCGCCAGCCCCTGGCCTATAGAAGGCGGGCTTGGGGTAGTCATGGCACGGGCCCCGAGGACGGGTCGTGACATATGGTATGATTATTTGGGATTACATTTCATTACGATGATTTATCCAATGACATGATATTATGACCTCTTTTGTAGTTTATGATTTTCAAAATGTTATGTTCTTATGAATATGATATGACTAATATTTCTTTTGTTTAACTTTACTGAGCATTTGATCTCACTCTTTTGTATGTTTTCTTTTCCCCAGGTCAGGGAGAAGGATATTAAGTAGGATATGAAAAAAAGGGACTCTAGATATGATGAAATAAATGGGAGACAATGTAGTTGATTTTATGAACTAGTTGTTTATGTTTCCCAGATTCTAAAGACGTTATACCTATACGGTCCTTTCATGGTTTTGTTATATGTTTTAATAAGTATGCTTCAACTCTGAAGTAATAACAATTTATGTAAATTATGGGTCGTTATAGTTGGTATCAGAGGAAAAGGAAGTAGAAATGTATTCTATCCTTGGGAACTCTCAAATGTGAGTATTGGACGAAGCATGGCCCTCCGCCCAAGGGCTTTATGAGGAAATGACTACCACTGAGGATGGTGGTGTGTCCCACCTAGGGGGTGTAGCCGCCCATGGAGTGCCCTGATAGGTATCAATTATAGTCCACTAAAAGTAATTCCAGACCGTTATATTTGGTATCAGAGGAAAGGTATAGTCTACCTTTGGAAACTCGGATGTGAAAGACTTGGTATGAACACTAAGGATAAGTCTAAGCATAGAAGACAATCTTAGTGTTTTAAAAATGTCAATGAACAACCTATGATAAGACCTTAAGTGTGAAATTTTATTCTTGATTATGTGTTTTTATTATTATGATTAGTGTTTATCACACTATGAATCTTGGTTTTAGTCAATGGCTAGAACCCGAAGGAACCGTGTTAATGCTGAATGTGATGGGAAATGCAATTATTGTCCCCCTCAGCAACCAATGTTATGGGATATGGAATGAAAAATCATGTTTCCATGATCACACAACATTCTCAAGCTATGAACCATGCATGAATTCCAAACGAGCAAAGGAAGGAGCAACATTCTGTTGAATCCTTCATGAGGTAGTGTCCACCTTCATTCAGCGGGTCTTCTGATCCAATAGTAGATGAACAATGGATTAGTACCACTGAAAAGATATTTTCAGTTCTACAATGTTCTGAACATGAGAAAGTCATCTTAGCAGTGTATTGTTTGAAAGGTTATGTTGATCAATGGTGGAATCATATCAGAAATACAAGGCAAAGAGATGAAATTGAGTCCATGGAATGGGATGAGTTCAATAACTTATTTTTCAATAAGTACTTCCCTCGTATTCTTCGATCAAAGATGGAGAAGGGGTTTCTTGAACTGAAGCAAAAGGATGATGAATCGGTTGGTTCCTACGAAGCTAATTTTACAAGACTTTCAAAGTACGAATCTGGAATTATTATCCAACCTGAGAGTAAGATTGATCGATTCTTTGGTGGCTTAAAACCAAGCCTTCGAAGGGAGTTAGCGATAAGGGACTTCAATAGCTATGAGGAAATTGGTCTATGTGCTCTAAAGGTTGAGATGGAGATTGGAGTAACCCATTAGTCATATGGGTTTGATAAGAAGAGGAAAATGGAATTCAAAGGAAAATATAAAGACCACATTGAAAAGAAGATGAGTTTTCCTTTATGCTCAAATTATGGAAAGAAACATGGAAGTAATTATCTTAAAGGGACAAGAAAATGTTTTACGTGTGGAAAAGAAGGTCATCGGACAGTTGAATGTCTAAATAGTGGGAAGAAGATGTCTATTGATGTGAACAAAGAAAGTGATACACATAATGCACCTCCTACACTTCAATGTTTCAAGTGCAAAGAGATGTATAATTATGCCAATCAATTCCCAAATCCAAGGGTTTTTTATGATGATCAACATCAAAAAAAACAATTAAGGCCAAAGACAAAGGAATGTCACATGCTATTACTATCTGTGAATTATTATAACGAAGTGGTGAAATATACAGTTACCATCCACTCTAAAGTAGGAAATGTTTTATTTGATTCTGGATCCACCCACTCTTTTATTTATGAATGATTTTCTAAGGGTATCGCCGTATTACCTCACCAATTAGATGTTGAGTTAGTTGTGACAACTCCTAATGGAACAACAATTGCATCAAAAGTTTATAATTCTTCTACGATTGAAGTTTGTGGGAATGTGCTTCATCCTAATCTTGTGATCCTCCCTATAGTGGAATTTGATGAGATTCTTAGCATGGATTGGATTTTGTTATATAGAAATCATGTCAATTGCCCATGAATGGAAATCACATTTAATATTCCAGATCAATCTATGGTCGTCTATCGATGAAAGGATGAATATAACCTTCCAGATGAAATTTATTCCATCTTATGGGTATTGATTCCAATAAATGAAGGTTATTTATCTCAAATGGTTGGTGATAAACTCGTGATTAAGAATATTCCCATTGTATGAGATTTTGATGATGTCTTTCCAGAGGAATTTCTGGGCCTTCCACAAAATCATGAAGTTGGGTTTTCAATAGAACTCGTACCGGGTGATTTGTCTATTTCAAAGACACCTTATAGAATGGACCCAATTGAGTTGCATGAATTGAAGAAGAAACTCTAATAGAATCTTGATAAAGGATTCATATGCGCTAGTGCATCACCTTGGAGAGCACATGTTCTATTTGTTAAAAAGAAAGATGGATCAATGAGACTCTACATTGATTATTGAGAACTTAACAAGATCATGATCAAGAACAAATATCCTCTCAGGCTCATTGATAACTTAATTGACCAATTACACGGAGCTCAATACTTTTCCAAGATTGATCTTCGTTCAGGGTATCATCAATTAAGGGTCAAAAGGGAGGATATACCAAAGACCACTTTCTATACAAGGTATGGACACTATGAATTTATAGTCATTCCATTTGTTCTTACTAATGCCCCTTCTATCTTCATGGATCTGATGAATGGAGTCTTTAGAGACTATCTTGATCAGTTTGGGGTAGTCTTTAGAGATGATATTCTTGTCTATTAAAAGAGCAATGAAGAACATGAAGATCACTTGATAATTGTATTGAAGACCCTGAGAAAGGATAAGCTTTTTGCCAAATTTACCAAGTGTGAATTTTGTCTTCAAAAAGTTGAATTTTTGGGTCACATAATTTCAAAAGAGGGGATATCTGTGGATCCAATAAAAATAGAGATTATCGAAAGATGGTCGAGACCAACAAAAATAACTCAGATCCAAAGTTTTCTTGGTCTGGCTAGATATTATTGACGTTTTGTGAAGGATTTTTCACAATTATCTAATCCACTCACCAGGTTGACTTGGAAAGGATTTAAGTTCGTGTGGACGGAGGAGTGTGAAGAAAATTTCAAGGAATTGAAAAGAAGGTTATCCAGTGCACCTGTGCTCACACTGCCTTATAGTGGAGAATGGTTTGTGATCTACAGTGACGCATCCAAGAAGGGATTGGTGTGTGTTCTCATGAAAAATGATATGGTAATAGCTTATACCTCAGGAAAGTTGAAAATGCATGGGAAAAATTACCCAACTCATGATTTATAGTTAGCTGTGGTAATCTTTTCATTAAAGATTTGGAGGCATTATCTTTATGGTGAATGGGGTGATATTTATACTGATCACAATAGTTTAATGTATATTTTCACACAAAAGGATCTGAATATGCGCCAAAGAAGATGGTTGGAGATGATTAAGGATTACGACTGCTCAATTCATTACCACCTTGGGAAAGAAAACAAGGTGGCAGATGCATTAATTCGACAAGACCATGCTAGCTTATCCATTATAAGGATCACAAAAGATCCGATATTTATGGATTTTCAAAGTATGGATCTTGGAATTATAATGGAAGGGGAAAAATCATATCTTTCTCAAATGAATGTTCAACCATCTATACATGTGAAGATTAAAGTGGCACAAAAAGAAGATGTAGAGTTACAAAAGAAGGTGGGAAATGTTCCTGAATTCGACCTTGATTGTGATGGGATAATAAGGTTCAGGAAATGGGTTTGTGTTCCTCCCATCCCCAAATTAAAGAAGGAGTTTCCGGATGATGCTCATAGTTCATTATTCTCTATTCATCCTGGAAGCACGAAGATGTATAGGGACTTGAAAGAGTACTTTTGGTGGGATGGCCTGAAAAGAGATCTGGCTGAATATGTCTCTTGATGCTTGGTTTGTTAGCAGGTTAAAGCTAAGAGACAGAATTCTAGAGGGATGTTACAACCATTACCCATACCAGAATGGAAATGGGAAAACATCACTATGGACTTTGTCACTAGACTTCCTAAAACATCCAAAAGAAATAATGCTATCTGGGTTATAGTTGATCGTGTTACAAAGTCGAAACACTTCATTACTATAATGGAAGATTTATCTTTGGATCAGCTTACCAGAATATATGTAAAGGAAGTGGTAATATTGAATGGAGTACCACTTTCCATTATATCTGATCAGGATCCGAGGTTTACCATGATGTTCTGGCGAAGTCTTCAGCATACTCTAGATACCGAGTTGAGTTTCAGCACTGCTTATCATCCTCAAACAGACGGTCAGTCTGAAAGAGCAATTAAAACTCTAGAAGACATGTTAAGAGCATTCTCTATGTATTTCAAAGGTGGTTGGGATCAACACCTACATTTGGTGGAATTTTCCTATAATAATAGCTTTCACCCCAGTATTCAGATTGCTCCTTATGAAGCTCTCTATACAAACAAATGTAGAACTCCAACTTGCTGGGATGAAGTTGGGAAAAGAAAGCTATTAGGACTTGATCTTGTTGATGAGATGGCAGAAAAAGTCTGATCTATTCAATAACACATAAGATCATCTCAGAGTTGACAAAAAATTTATGCCAACAACCGAAGAAAAGACCTAGAGTTTGAAGTGGGTGACAAAGTATTCTTACAAACATCTCCTTGGAAGTGAGTAATGAGATTTGGGATGAATGGGAAGCTGAGGCCTAGGTATATCAGTCCTCTTGAAATACTAGATTTTTTTGGGAAGGTAGCTTATCGATTGGAGATTCCACCAAATCTCTCTCAAGTTCATGATTTCTTCCACGTATCTCTCTTGAGAAAGTACATACCTGATCCTTCACATGTACTAAGCTCAGAAGTTGTACCACTGGAGCAAGATCATTCTTATGAAGAACAACCGATAGAGATTCTGGATCGTAGAAAAAAAGTTCTACAGAACAAGGCCACTCGCTTGGTGAAAGTTTTATGTAGGAACCACCAATTAGAAGAAGATACATGGGAGCTTGAGGATATGATGAGGGAGAGGTATCCTCATCTGTTTGTTACGAAGTGACGAATTTTGAGGGCGGACTTCATTTTAAGGGGGGTAGAATGTAAAACCCTGATATTTTATGAGAAGTATATTTTTTATGTATTATGTTATACACAAAGGAATCTTTCACTACACACAACACTAGGTTGGCTTGCGTTACACTCAATCGCGACCTTCTTCGATAGCGTCTGTAGTACGCAATACCGAGTTTCATTAAACAACGATATATTATTATAATGTTATGAACTAACCGTTATGAATAGTATTGACTGAATTTTAAATATTATAACATTATAAATCATCTTACAAATTTTCTAGAATCAGGTATGACAACAAAATCAGATTTTCAGATAAAAGAATTATTTTTCAAAAAATTCAGTTTTACAGCCTTTTGATGGCGCACACATTTTAAATCTAGTTTTTGAAATGTTTATAAGTTCAATTTGAAAAAATAAAATTTTTCTTTGGAATCAGGATATTAAAATTTACTTTGGATAACATTTTCATATTATTCTGGTCACTTTCATAGTTTGATGAATAGTAAAAACACGCTATATTTTAATTAAAAACAACTTTTTTCGTCACAATAATGTATATGGATAGATTATATTTTTAAATGGTTTTAAAGTGTAATTAGAATATATTTTTACCATTTAATTCAATTTTGGTCATTGGAATTAATATCACTTTGAAATTGGACATAAACAAGTGGTGATCTTTTGATAGTTATTGTTTCCCCAAAACACGCTATTTGTTTTGATAACAAAAATGACATTTGAAATCAATTAATGCCAATTTTATGTTTTTAATTTGGAAAAATAGACATCATTTTTGAATTCGGAATATCAAATATATCTTAGGCTGAATTTTTGGTATTTTTCTAAAAAACTTCAATTTTTGATGAATAGTGAAAACACTGAGTTTTTGGTTAAAACCAACTTTTTATTTAAATAATCATTTATTTGATATAAATTTATTTTAGATAATAATAGATACATAATAATTATATAAGTTCAAGGAAATTCATTGGAATCCTTTTATAATAATTTGAGATTTATAAAAAATTGTATTGAACTTTACACCGTCTTTTACCCACATCCTAGGAGCTTTTACAATTGTTCATAAAACATAATTTTGCCATTTCTGTGAGTTAAATTTAGAAAATCCAAGAGACACGGTTAATATCAAGGAGTAAAATTTGGTTCAATTAGATAAGAATAATATTTTTTGAATAGTAACTTTTTACTTTTATTTACCACGGTTAAAAGTAAATAGGGTAATTCATGGTTAAAAGAAAATTATAATAATTCAAAATTACCATAACACTTGTCCAAACTTATTGGATGAGTAATGTCCAACCATGGGAATCCTTGGGTTGTCTTTGGGACCCCATGGAGCCACTTATGAAATACAATGACACATTAGATTAATTAATTTAATGAATAGAAAATATTTCCATTAAGAAAAATTCTTTAGTAATTAGTTTTTATAATGGGTTATATAAATGATCATTTCCACTATAAATATTCATTAGAAATATGAAACAATTTCCTACATGTTGGTATTTTTTTATAATTTTTAGACATCATATAAATTAAATTATTTATGACACAATAATGATGTAGTATTTACCTCATTAATAAATGATTTAAAAAAATAAGATTATAATGATTAAAATATTTTCCAAAACATGTACAATTCTGATTGGATGATTTTATTTTGACCATGATTAATCTTATCATCATCTTTAATGATTTCTGGACCTTTTTAAACCTATGATATGTTTATAATAATATAATATTTTCACACTTTCCAAAGGTGCCCCTCTCCTCCCTTATAAAAGGGCACCTCCTCCCTCTTCTCCTCACACCACTTTGAGCTTTCAAGATCGACCAAACCCTACCCATTTCGATTCCAAACTTTCTTAAAAACAAAATAGAGGTACTGGTCTTCTCAAAAGACCAACTCTAGTGCCCTAAGAGAAAGTTGAAAAGGAGGCACTTCGAAGGATAGGTAATACCTTCTACCGTTTTATTCAAGTTCCATTCTTCTTCTACTCCCTCATATTTTGTTGTTTCATTATGAGGTAATAACATCAGTATCCCTCATATACTGATATGTTATTATAAATATTAAACAACCCTATTTCATCTCTTATCCATCCTATGGTAAACAAAATCACCGCGCGTGTGTACGTACGGAATACCATCTCCACGTCGTGGTGTAATATGTTTTCCACCACCACCTTACTTGGATGGATATAATGGTGGAAATAAATAACTATATATGATTATTGTAAAGTGTTATTGATTCTAAAATATTATACATACACTTAAATACAATTCCACGATCATGGAAACGATATCATCGCTCGGGCGGACGTATGGCCTACCGTCTCCATGATATCATTTGACCCATTCTATATGATCTTCATTGAATAATGAATATATAAATTAAATGAATGAATGAATATGATATATATTACACTAATACCATTCTTTAAATGATTTATTTATATCCTATAAAGAGGAATAACAATTTATTCGACAAAACTCGCATAAGAACATAAAGGAATAAACACCTGAATGACAAGTAGCAATGAAATATTACTACTAAGAAGATACAAATATGACCATATATGATATCATAAAAATGAATATGATTCTGTGGTAAGTAAATTAACATTATTTAAACCATATTACAGGTGGTTCATATTCATACGAATCATATCAGACCTAAGGTAAGGGAAAATCTATCAATCTCATTTTTATCAAAGATTGTTTGTACTTTGGTATTTATTGGGGTGTATTTTATCATCCACATACATGTTTCCTCAATATGTAATATTATTTCCATCCTCCTTCAATTTTTTAAATCCAATTTTACCCTTCGATGAGTTTTTAGTAAAAGATATGAAAGGAATCTTTTGTCGTTTTTCATACGAGTACTCTTTGACATTTCTGGCCAAAGTACGTGAAGAATGTTTTTTTAACGTATACGGCATAAATGGATTATTATAACATTATTTCCAATAATAATCCCTTACAGGTTTTCATGTTTATTTTAAATTAATTTATTTTAGTTTAAAATTTTATGACATGTTAAGAAAGGAAAAATGTTTTTGAAGTAGAAAGGATATTTTCCTCAAGAATGTAGTTCATGTGTTTTATCAAAATTATTTTCCATATAAGATAAAATATGGTTCTGTTTCTATCCCTATTTTTACATTGATTTGATTGTTTTACTATGGAATTAATTTTATGATGTCCTTTTATCTTATATGGGTTATGTTATGATGGCATGATGTTTAAGAATCCCATTTTTATTACATTAGTTATGATATGATGTATGATTTATGATTTTGTGGCACACATAAGAATGGTTTCATTATGAGATGGTTGGGACCTATATCTCCCTCCAATACATTGGGTAAAGATTTATATCTCATGAGATAAACATGGCTGGAACGGAAAGTTAAACCAGTTTAGTGATACAGGACTGGAATGAGGAGTGAACTCAGTTAAGTAATGGACTTTGTCCTCTATGATGGTCTTGGTCATGATCCTTGAATAATATGAAATTATTTTATATGATTATGTGTGTATGACACAAAGTATCATGTTTTATGTTATGATTATTTTGGATTACTTTTCATTACTATGATTTGTCCCATGACATGTTATTATGACCTCTTTTGCAGGTTATGATTTTCAAAATATTATGTTCTTATGAATATGATATGACTGATATTTCTTTTGATTACCCTTATTGAGAATTTGAGCTCACCCTTTTTATGTTTTCTTTTCCCCAGGTCAAGAAGAAGGATATTAAGTAGGATATGTTAAAAGGGACTCTAGATATGTTGAAATAAACGGGAGACAATGTAGTTGATTTTATGAACCAGTTGTTTATGTTTCCCAGTTTCTAAAGACACTATACCTATACGGTCCTTTCATGGTTTTGTTATATGTTGTAATAAGTATGATTCAACTCTGAATTAATAATAATGTATGTAACATATGGGTTGTTATAGTTGGTATTAGAGGCAAAGGAGGTAGGAATGTATCTGATCCCTGGGAACTCTCACATGTGAGCGTTGGACGAAGCATGGCTCTCCGCCCAAGGGCATCATGAGGAAATGGATACCACTGGGGATGGTGGTGTGTCTCGACCAGGGGGTGTAGCCACCCATGGAGTGCCCTGATAGGTATCAATTATAGTCCACTAGAATTTATTCCATGCCGTTATAGTTGGTATCAGAGGAAAGGTATAGTCAACCTTTGGAAACTAGAATGTGAAAGCCTTAGTAAGAACCCTAAGGATAAGTCTAAGCATAGAAGACAATATTAGTGTTTTAGAAATGGCCATGAACATCCTATGATAAGACCTTAAGTGTGAAATTTTATTCTTTATTATGTTGTTTTCCTATTATGATTAGTGTTGCTCACACTATGCTTCTTGGTTTTAGTCAATGGTTGGAACCCGAAGGAACCATGTTAATGCTGAATGCGATGGGAAATGCAATGATTGTCCCCCTGAGAAACCAAATGTTATGAGAGATGGAATAAAAAATCATGTCTCTATGATCACACAACATTCTCAAGCTATGAACCATGCAAGACTTCCAAACGAGCAAAGGAAGGAGCAACATTCTGTTGAATCATTCATGAGGCAACGTCCAACTTCATTCAGCGGGTCATCTGATCCATTAGTACCTGATAAATGGATTAGTACAACTGAAAATATATTTTCAGTTCTACAATGTTCTAAACATGACAAAGTCATATTAGTAGTGTATCATTTGGAAGGTGATGCTGATCAATGGTGGAATATTATAAAAAATATGAGGCAAAGAGATGAAATTGAGTCCATGGAATGGGACGAGTTCAATAACATATTTTTAAATAAGTACTTCCCTCTTATTCTTCGAACAAAGATGGAGAAGGAGTTTCTTGAACTGAAGCAAAAGGATGATGAATCGGTTGGTACCTAAGAAGCTAAATTTACAAGTCTTGCAATGTACGATTCCGGAATTATTATCCAACCTGAGAGTAAAATCGATCGATTCTTTGGTGGATTAAAACCAAGTCTTCTAAGGGTGTTAGCCATAAGGGACATCAATAGCTACGAGGAAATTTTTTGATGTTCTCTCAAGGTTAAGATGGAGATTGGAGTAACCCATCAGTCATATGGGTTTGATAAGAAGAGGAAAATGGAATTCAAAAGAAAATCTAAAGACCGCACTAAAAAGAAGATGAGTTTTCCTTTATGCTCAAATTGTGGAAAGAAACGTGGAGGGAATTGTCTTAAAGGGACAAGAAAATGTTTTAATTGTTGAAAATAATGTCATCGGGCAGTTGAATTTCCAAATAATGGGAAGAAGATGTCTAATGATGTTAACAAAGAAAGGGATACACAGAATGCACCTCTTACACTTCAATTATTCAAGTGAAACGATTTGGGGCATTATGCCAATCAATGCCCAAATCCAAGGGTTGTTGATGATGATTGACGTCAACAAACTCTTAATGCCAAAGAAAATGGAATGTCATATGCAATTACTATTGGTGATGTGGAGTACGATAACGAAGTTTTGAAATGTACACTTACCATCCACTATAAAGTAGAATATGTTTTATTTGATTCTAGATCCACCCACTCTTTTATTTCTGAAGAATTTTCTAAGGGTATCTCCGTATTACCACAATAATTATATGTTGAGTTAGTTGTGACAACTCCTAATGGCACAACTGTCGCATCAAAAGATTATAATTCTTCTCTAATTGAAGTTTGTGGGAAAGTGCTTCGTGAAAATCTTGTGATCCTTCCTATAGTGGAATTTGATGTGATTCTTGGCATGGATTTGCTTTCTTTATATGGAGATCATATAAATTGCCAAAGAAGGGATATCACATTTAATATTCCAGATTAATCTATGATCGTCTATCGATGCAAGGATGAATATAACCTTCCAGAGGAAACTTCTTCCATCTTATGGGTCTTGATTCCAATAAATGAAGGTTATTTATCTCAAATGGTTGGTGGGAAACTCACGATTAAGAATATGACCATTGTACGGGAGTTTGATGATGTCTTCCTAGAGGAATTGTCGAGTCTTCCACCAAATCATGAAGTTGAGTTTTCAATAGAACTCATACTGTGTGCTTTGCCTATTTTAAAGACACCTTATAGAATGGACCCAATTGAGTAGCAGAAATTTAACAAGCAACTCCAATAAAATCCTGATAAAGGATTCATATGCCCTAGTGCATCACCTTGGGGTGCACATGTTCTGTTTGTTAAGAATAAATATGGATCAATGAGACTCTACATTGATTATAGAGAACATAACAAGATCATGATCAAGAGAAAATATCCTCTCCCACGCATTGATGACTTATTTGACCAATTATGCGGAGCTCAATACTTTTCCATGATTGATCTTCGTTCAGGGTATCATCAATTAAGGGTCAAAAGGGAGGATATACCAAATAATTCTTTCCGTACAAGGTTTGGACACTATGAATTTATAGTGATGCCATTTTTTCTTACTAATTCCCCTGATATCTTCATAGATATGATGAATAGAGACTTTAGAGACTATCTTGATCATATGGTGGTAGTCTTTATAAATGATATTCTTGTCTATTCAAAGAGCAAGGAAGTACATGAATATCACTTGAGAATTGTATTGAAGACCCTGAGAAAGGAGAAGCTTTATTCCAAATTTACCAAGTGTGAATTATGGCCTCAAAAAGTTGCATTTTGGGTCACATAATCTCAAAAAATGGGATATCTATGGATCCATCAAAAACAGAGGTTATCGAAAGATGGTTAAGACCAAAAAAAATAACTGAGATCCGAAGTTTTCTTGTTTTGGCTGAATATTATCGATGCTTTGTGAATGATTTTTCACAATTATCTAATTCACTCACCAGGTTGACTCAAAAAGGAGTTAAATTCATGTGGATGGAGGAGTGTGAAGAAAATTTCAAGGAATTGAAAAAAAGGTTATACAGTGCACCTGTGCTCACACTTCCTTGTAGTGGAGAATGGTTTGTGATCTATAGTGACTCATCCAAGAAGTCATTGGTGTGTGTTCTCATGAAAAATGATATGGTGATAGCTTATGACTCACGATACTTGAAAATCCATGAGCAAAATTACCCAACTCATGATTTGGAGTTAGCTGCGGTAATCTTTTCATTAATGATTTAGAGGCATTATCTTTATGGTGAATGGTGTGATATTTATACTGATCACAAAAGTTTAAAATATATTTTCACACAAAAGGAGATGAATATGCGCCAAAGATGATGGTTGGAGCTGATTAAGGATTACAACTACTCAATTCATTACCACCCTGGGAAAGAAAACAAGGTGGCGGACGCATTAATTCGACAAGACCATGCTAGCTTATCCATTATGAGGATCACAAAAGATCCGATATTTATGGATTTACAAAGGATAGATCTAGTAATTATAATGGATGGGGAAAAATATTATCTTTCTCAAATGAATATTCAACCATCTATACATGTGAAGATTAAATAGGCAAAAAAAGAAGATGTAGAGTTACAAAAGAAGGTGTAAAATGTTCCTGAATTCAACCTTGATTGTGATGGGATAATAAGGTTAAGGAATCGGGTTTGTGTTCCTGCAATCCCTGAATTAAAGAAGGAGTTTCTGGATGAAGCTCATAGTTCTTCATTCTCTATTCATCCTGGACGCACATAGATCTATAGGGACTTGAAAGAGTACTTCTGCTGGGATGGCCTAAAAGAAGATGTGGCTGAATATGTCTCTCGATGCTTGGTTTGTCAGCAAGTTAATGCTGAGAGACCAAAGTCTAAAGGGATGTTACAACCATTGCCCATACCAGAATGGAAATGTGAAAACATCACTATGGACTTTGTCACTAGACTTCCTAAAGCATCAAAAAGCAATTATGCTATCTGGGTTATAGTTGATTGTCTTATGAAGTCGGCACACTTCATTACTATAAAGGAACATTTATCTATGGATCAACATGCCAGAATATATGTAAAGGAATTGGTAAGATTGTATGGAGTACCACTTTCTGTTATATCTGATCAGGATCCGAGGTTTACCTCGAAGTTCTAGGGAAGTCTTCAGCATACTCTAGATACAGAGTTGAGTTTCAGCACTGATTATCATCCTCAGACAGACGGTCAGTCTGAAAGAACAATTCAAATTCTAGAAGACATATTAAGAGCTTGCTCTATGTATTTCAAAGGTGGTTGGGATCAACACCTACATTTGGTGGAATTTTCCTATAATAATAGATTTCACTTCAGTATTCAGATTTCTCCTTATGAAGCTCTCTATGTAAATAAATGCAGAACACCAAATTGCTGGGAAGAAGTTGGGGAAAGAAAGATATTAGGACCAGATCTTGTTGATGAGATGATAGAAAAAGTCCGATCTTTTCAACAACACATAAGAGTATCTCAGAGTCGGCAAAAAAGTTATGCCGAAAACCGAAGAAAAGACCTAGAGTTTGAAATGGGTGATAAAGTATTCTTACAAATATCTCCTTGGAAGAGAGTAATGGGATTTGGGAACAAGGGAAAGCTGAGCCCTAGGTATATCGGTCTTTTCAAAATACTGGATTTTGTTGGGAAGATAGCTTATCTATTGGCGCTTCCACTGAATCTCTCTCAAGTCCATGATGTGTTCCACGTATCTCTCCTGAGAAAGTACATACTCGATCCTTCACATGTACTAAGCTGAGAAGTTGTACCGCTGGAGCAAGATCTTTCTTATGAAGAGCAATCGATAGAGATTCTGGATCGTAGCGAAAAAGTTCTACAGAACAAGGCCACTCTCTTGGTGAATGTTTTATGGAGGAACCACCAATTAGAAGAAGCTACATGGGAGCTTGAGGATATAATGAGGGAGAGGTATCCTCATTTTTTTGTCACGATGTGACGAGTTTTGAGGGAGAACTTCATTTTAAGGGGGGTAGAATGTAACACCCTGATATTTTATGAGAAGTATATTTTTTATGTATTATGTTATATGCAATGGAATCATTCTCTGCACACAACACTAGGTTGGCTTGGGTTACACGCAATCACGACCTTCCTCGATAGCGTGTGTAGTACGCAATACCGAGTTTCATTAAACAACGATATATTGTTATAACATTATGAACTAGCTGTTATGAATAGTATTAACTGAATTTTAAATATTATAACATTATATATCATCTTACACATTTTCTAGAATGAGTTATGAAAACAAAAACAGTTTTTCAGATAAAAGAAGTATTTTAAAAAAAATGCAGTTTTACCGCCTTTTAATGGAGCACACATTTTAAATCTAGTTTTTGACATGTTTATAAATTCAATTGGCCAAATAAAATTCTTCTTTGGAATAAGGATATAAAAATTTACTTTGGATAAATTTTTTATATTATTCTGGTAACTTTCATATTTTGATGAATAGTAAAAACATGCTATATTTTAATTAAAAACAACTTTTTTCATCGCAATAATTTATATGGCTAGATTATCTTTTAAATTGTTTTTACAGTGTAATTATAATATATTTTTACCATTAAATCCAATGTTGGTCATTGGAATTAATTTCACTTTGAAATTGGACATAAACAAGTGATGATCTTTTGATAGTTATTGTTTCTTAAAAACACGATATTTGTTTTGATAATGGGAATTACAATTAAAATTATTTAATGCCACTTATATTTTTTTAATTTGAAAAAATAGACATCATTTTTTAATTCAGAATATTAAATATAGCTTAGGCTGAATTTTTGGTATTTTTCTGAAAAACTTCAATTTTTAATGAATATTGAAAACACTGAGTTTTTGGTTAAAACCGACTTTTTATTTAAATAATCATTTATTTTATTTAAATTTATTTTAGGTCAAAATAGATACATAATAATTATATAAGTTCAATTAAATTCATTGGAATCATTTTATAATAATATTAGATATATAAAAAATTGTATTGAACTTTTCACCGTCTTTTACCCACATCTTAACAGATTTTTCAATTGTTCATAAAACATAATTTTACCACTTATGTGAGTTGAATTTATAAAATACAAGAGACACTGTTAATATCAAGGATTAAAATGTGGTTCAATTAGATAAAAATAATTTTTGGTGAATAGTAACTTTTTAGTTTTATTTAACACGGTTAAATGTAAATAGGGTAATTCAAGGTTAAAAGAAAACTATAATAATTCAAAATTACCTTAACACTTGTCCAAAACATATATAATGAGTAATGGACAACCATTGGCATCCTTGGATCGATTTTCGGACCCCATAGAGACACTTATGAAAGACAATGACACATTAGATTAATTAATTTAATGTAAAGACAAAATTGGCATTAACAAAAATTCATTAGTAATTAATTTTTATAAGGGCATATATAAATTATCTTTTCAATTATAAATAATAATTGGAATTATAAAACTATTTCTTACATGTTGGTATTTTTTTTAATTTTTAGACATTATATAAATTAAATTATCTATGATACAATAATGATGCAGTATTTACCTCATTAATAAATGATTTAAATAAAAAAGATTATAGTGATTAAAATATTTTCCAAAACATGTCCAATTCTAATTGGATGATTTTATTTCGACCATGAGTCATCTTATCATCATCATTAATGATTTTTGGACCTTTTGAAACCAAAGATAAGTTTATAATAAAATAATATTTTCACACTTTACAAAGGTGCCCCTCTCCTCTCTTATAGAAGGGCACCTCTTCACTGTCCTCCTAACACCACATTGAGAATTCAATCACAGACAACCCCTGCCCATTTCACTTCACCACTTTCTTAGAAGCGTAATAGAGGTACTGGTCTTCTCAAGAGACGAACTCTAGTGCCCTAAGAGAAAGTTTAAAGGAGGCGCTTCGAAGGGGAGGTAATACCTTCTACAATTTTCTTCAAGTTCCATTCTTCTTCTAATCCCTCTTAATTAGTTGTTTCATTATGATGTAATAACATCAGTATCCCTCATATACTGATATGTTATTATAAATAGGAAACAACCCTATTTCACCTCTTATCAATCCTATGGTAAACAAAATCACCGTGCGTGCGTACGTACGGAATACCGTCTCCACGTCGTGGTGTAATATGTTTCCCACCACCACATTACTTGGATTAGAATAATGGTGTAAATAAATAACTATATATGATTATTGTAAAGTTTTATTTATTCTGAAATATTCTACATACACTTTAATACAGTTCCACGATCATGGGAATGATATCATTGCTCGTGTGTACGTACGGCCTACCGTCTCCACGATGTGATGCGACTTGTTCTATATGATATTCATTGAATAATGATTATATAAATGAAATGAATGAATTAATATGATATATATTACACTAATACCATTCTATAAATTATGTATCTATATCCTATAAAAAGGAAGAAGAATTTATTCGACAAAACACACATAAGAACATAAAGCAATAAACTCCTGAATAACAAGTAGCAATGAAATATTACTACTAAGTATATAAAAATATGAGCATATATGATATCATAACAATTAATATGATTCTGTAATAATTCAATTAACATTATTTAAACCATATTACAGGAGGTTCAGATTCATATGAAGCATATCAGACCTAAGGTAAGAGAAAATCTCACAATCTCATTTTTATCTGAGATTGATTGTACTTTGGTATTTACTGGGGTGTGTATTTTCATCCACATACATGTTTCCTCAATATGTAATATTAATTCCACACTCCTACAATTTTTTAATTCCAATTTTACCCTTCGGTGAGTTTTTAGTAAAAGATATGAAAGGAATCTTTTGTCATTTTTCATACGGGGTACTTTTTGACTTTTCCAGCCAAAGTATGTGAAGAATGTTTTTTTAACTTATACGGAATAAATGGATTTTTAGAACATTATTTCCAAGAAGATTCCTTTACAAGTTTTAATTATTATTTTTAATCAAATTATTTTAGTTTAAAATTGTATGACATGTTAAGAAAGGAAAAACGTTTTTAAAGTAGAAATGATATTTTCCTCAAGAATGGAGTTCAAGTGTTTTATCAAAATTACTTTCCATCTAAGATAAAATAGGGTTCTGTTTCTATCCCTATTTTTACATTGATTTGATTGTTTTATGATGAAATTAATTTTATGATGTCCTTTTATCTTATATGGGGTATGTTATGATGGAATGATGTTTAAGAATCCCATTTATATTACATGGGTTATGAAATGATGTATGATTTATGATTTTTTGGAACACATAAGAATGGTTTCATAATGAGATGGGTGGGACCTATATCGCCCTCCAATGCATTGGGTAATGATTTATATCTCACAGGATAAACATGGCTAGAATGGAAATTTAAACTGGTTTAGTGATACAGGACTGGAACGAGGAGTGAACTCGGTTCAGTAATGGACTTTGGCCTCTATGATGGTCATGGAAATGGGCCTTGACTAATATCAAATAATTTTCTATGATTATGTGTGTATGCAACAAAGTTTCATATTTTATGTTATGATTATTTGGGATTAATTTTCATTACTATGATTTATCCCAGGACATGATATTATGACCTCTTTTGTATGTTATTATTTTCAAAATGTTATGTTCTTATGAATATGATATGACTGATATTTCTTTTGTTTACCCTTACGGAGCATTTGATCTCGCCCTTTTGAATGATTTATTTTCTCCGGGTCAGGAAGAAGGATATTAAGTAGGATATTCCAAAAAGGGACTCTAGATATGATGAAATAAACGGGAGACAATGTAGTTGATTTTATGAACCAGTTGTTTATGTTTCCCAGTTTCTAAAGACACTATACCTATACATTCCTTTCAGGGTTTTTTTATAGGTTGTAATAAGTATGCTTCAACTTTGAATTAAAAACAATGTATGTAAATTATGGGTCGTTACAGTTGGTATTTGAGGCAATGGAGGTAGGAATGTATCTAATCCTTGGGAACTCTCACAAGTGAGTGTTGGACAAAGCATGGCTCTCCGCCCAAGGGCTTCATGAGAAAATGGCTACCACTGGGGATGGTGGTGTGTCCCAACCAAGGGGTGTAGCCGCCCATGGAGTGACCTGATAGGTTTCAATTATAGTCCACTGGAAGTAATTCTAGACCGTTATAGTTGGTATTAGAGGAAAGGTATAGTCAACATTTGAGAACTAGGATGTGAAAGCCTTAGTATGAACCGTAAGGATAAGTCTAACCATAGAACACAATCTTAGTGTCTTAGAAATGGCCATGAACAACCTATGACAAGACCTTAATTGTGAAATTTTATTCTTGATTATGTGATTTTCCTATTATTATTAGTGTTTCTCACATTATGCTTCTTGGTTTTAGTCAATGGTTGGAACCTGAAGGAACCGTGTTAATGCTGAATGCGATGGAAAATAAAATGATTGTCCCCCTAAGCCACCAAATGTTATGGAAGCTAGAATGCATAATATTTTAGCCATGCTCACACAACATTCTCAAGCTATCAACCATGAAGGACTTCCAAATGATCAAAGGAAGGAGCAACATTATATTGAATCATTCATGAGGCAGCGTCCACCTTCATTCAGCAGGTCTTATGATCCATTAGTAGCTGAACAATGGATTAGTACCACTGAAAATATATTTTCAGTTCTAAATGTTCTAAACATGACAAATTCATATTAGCAGTGTATTGTTTGGAAGGTGATGCTGATCAATGGTGGAATCTTATCAAGAATACGAGGCAAAGAGATGAAATTGAGTCCATGGAATGGGACGAGTTCAAGAACTTATTTTTCAATAAGTACTTCCCTTGTTTTCTTCGAACAAAGATGGAGAAGGAGTTTCTTGAACTGATGCAATGGGATGATGAATCGGTTGGTACCTACGAAGCTAATTTTACAAGACTTGCAAGGTACGCTTCTAGAATTATTATCCAACCTGAGCGTAAAATCGATTGATCCTTTAGTGGCATAAAACCATGCCTTCGATGGGAGTTATCCATAAGGGACTTCAATAGCTACAAGGACATTGTTCGATGTGCTCTCAAGGTTGACATGGAGATTAGTGTAACCCATCAGTATTATGGGTTTGATAAGAAGAAGAAAATGGGTTTCAAAGGAAAATCAAAAGACCACACTGAAAAGAAGATGAGTTTTACTTTGTTCTCAAATTGTGGGAAGAAACATGGAGGGAATTGTCTTTATGGGACAAGAAAATGTTTTAAGTGTGGAAAAGAAGGTAATATGGCAGTTGAATGTCTAAATAATCGGAAGAAGATGTCTAATGATGTGAAAAAATAAAGGGATACACAGAATGCACCTCCAACACTTCAATGTTTCAAGTTCAAAGAGATGGGGAATGATGCCAATCAATACCCAAATCCAAGGGTTTTTAATGATGATCGACGTCAAAAAACTCTTAAGGAAAAAGTCAAAGGAAAGTCACATGCAATTACTATCGGCGATATGGAGTACGATAACGATGTGTTGAAAGGTAAACATACCATCCACTCTGAAGTAGAAATTGTTTTATTTGATTCTGTATCCTCCCACTCTTTTATTTCTAATGAATTTTCTATGGGTATTGCCGTATTACCACAACAATTAGATGATGATTTAGCTGTGACAATGCCTAATGGCACAACGGTGGCATCAAAAGTTTATAATTCTTCTTTGATTGAAGTTTGCGGGAAAGTGCTTCCTACAAATCTTGTGATCCTTCCTATAGTCTAATTTGATGTGATTCTTGGCATGGATTGGATTTCCTTATATGGAGATCATATCAATTTCCAAAAAAGGGAAATCACATTTAATATTCCATATCAATCTATAATCGTCTATCGATGCAAGGATGAATATAACCTTCCATAGGAAATTTCTTCCATCTTATGGGTCTTGATTCCAATAAATGACGGTTATTTGTCTCAAATGGTTGGCGAGAAACTCTCGATTAAGAATATTCCCATTGTACGGGAGTTTGATGATTTCTTTCTGGAGGAATTACCCGGTTTTCCAACAAATCGTGAAGTTGAGTTTTCAATAGAACTCATAACGGGTGCTTTTCCTTTTTCAAAGACAACTTATATAATGACCCCAACTGAGTTGCTGGAATTGAAGAAGCAACTCCAATAGAATCTTGATAAAGGATCCATACACCCTAGTGTGTCACCTTGGGGAGCACATGTTCTGTTTGTAAAGAAGAAAGATGGATCAATGAGACTCTACGTTGATTACCAAGAACTTAAAAAGATCATGATCAAGAACAAATAACCTCTCCCGCGCATTGATGACTTATTTGACCAATTACGAAGATCTCAATACTTTTCCAAGATTGATCTTCGTTCAGGGTATCATCAATTAGGGGTCAAAAGGAAGGATATACCAAAGACGACTTTCCTTACAAGGTATGGACACTATAAATTTATAGTGATGCCATTTGGTCTTACTAATTCCCCTGTTATCTTCATGGATCTGATGAATAGAGTCTTTAGAGACTATCTTGATCAGTTTTTGGTAGTATTTATAGATGATATTCTTGTCTATTTAAAGAGAAAAGAAGAACATGAATATCAATTGATAATTGTATTAAAGACCCTGAGAAAGGAGAAGCTATTTTCCAAATTTACCAAGTGTGAATTTTGGCTTCAAAAAGTTTCGTTTTTGTTTTACATAATCTCAAAAGAGGGTATATCTGTGGATCCAACAAAAATAGAGGTTATCTAAAGATGGTCCAGACCAACAACAATAACTGAGATTTGGATTTTTCTTGGTTTGGCTAGATATTATCGATATTTTATGAACGATTTTTCACGATTATCTAATCCACTCACCAGGTTGACTTGAAAAAGAGTTAAGTTCGTGTGGACGTAGGAGTGTGAAGAAAATTTCAAGGAAATGAAAAGAAGGTTATCCAGTGCACCTGTGCTCACACTACTTTGTAGTGGAGAAAATTTTGTGATCTATAGTGACGCATCCAAGAAGGGATTGGGGTGTGTTCTCATGAAAAATGATATGGTGATAGCTTATGACTCATGACAGTTGAAAATCCAAGAGAAAAATTACCCAACTTAGGATTTGGAGTTAGATGCGGTAATCTTTGCAATAATGATTTGTAGGCATTATATTTATGGTGAATGGTGTGATATTTATACTGATCACAAAAGTTTAAAGTATATTTTCACACAAAAAGAGATGAATATGCACCAAAGAAGATGGTTGGAGCTGATTAAGCATTATGACTGCTCAATTCATTACCACCCTGGGAAAGTAATCAATGTGGTAGACGCATTACGTTGACAAGACCATCCTAGCTTATCCATGATGAGGATCACAAAAGATCCAATATTTATGGATTTACAAACGATGAAACTTGGAATTATAATGGAAGGGGAAAATCTTATCTTTCTCAAATGAATTTTCAACCATCTATACATGTGAAGATTAAAGAGGCACAAAAAGAAGATGTAGAGTTACAAAAGAAGGTGAGAAATGTTCCTGAATTCAACCTTGATTGTGATGGGATAATAAGGTTCAAGAATCAGGTTTGTGTTCCTCGAATCCCCAAATTAAAGAAAGTGTTTCTGGATGAAGCTCATAGTTATTCATTCTCTATTCATCCTGGAAGCACGAAGATGTATAGGTATTTGAAAGAGTACATCTGTTGGGATGGCCTGAAAAGAGATGTGGCTTAATATGTCACTCGATGCTTGGTTTGTCAGCAAGTTAAAGCTGAGAGACAGAAGTTTAAAGGGATGTTACAACCATTACCCATACCAGAATGGAAATGAGAAAACATTACTTTGGACTTTGTCACCAGACTTCCTAAAACATCCAAAAGCAATAATTCTATCTATGTTATAGTTGATCGTCTTACGAAGTCGTCACACTCCATTGCTATTAAGGAATATTTCTCTCTCGATCAGCTTTCCTGGATATATGTAAAGGAAGAGGTAAGATTGCATGGAGTACCACTTTCCATTATATCTGATCGGGATTCGAGGTTTACCTCGAAGTTCTGGCAAAGTCTTCAGCATACTCTAGATACAGAGTTGAGTTTCCGCACTACTTATCATCCTCAGACAGACGGTCAGTCTGAAAGAACAATTCAAACTCTAGAAGGCATTTTAAGAGCTTGCTCTATGTATTTCAAAGGTGGCTGGGATCAACACCTACATTTGGTAGAATTTTCCTATTATAATAGCATTCACTCCAGTATTCATATGGCTCCTTATGAAGTTCTCTAGGGAAAGAAATGCAGAACTCCAACTTGCTGGGATGAAGTTGGGGAAAGAAATCTATTAGGACCTGATCTTGTTGATGAGATGGTAGAAAAAGTCCGATCTATTCAACAACACATAAGAGCATCTCAGAGTCTACAAAAAATTTATTCCGACAACTGAAGAAAATACCTAGAGTTTGATGTGGGTGATAAAGTGTTCTTATGAATATCTCCTTGTAAGAGAGTAATGAGATTTGGGAAAAAGAGAATGTTGAGCCCTAGGTATATCGGTCCTTTCGAAATACTGGATCGTTATGGGAAGGTAGATTATCGATTGGCGCTTCCACTGAATCCCTCTCAAGTTCCTGATGTGTTCCACGTATCTCTCCTTAGAAATTACATACCCGATCTTTCACATGTACTAAGCTCAGATGCTGTGCCACTGCGGCAAGAACTTTCTTATGAAGAACAACTGATAGAGATTCTATATTGTAGCAAAAAAGTTATATGGAATAATACCACTCGCTTGGTGAAATTTTTATGGAGGAACCACCAATTATAAGAACCTACATCGGAGCTTGAGTATATTATGAGGGAGAGGTATCCTCATCTATTTGTTACGAAGTGATGAATTTCGAGGGTGAAATTCATTTTAATGGGGGTAGAATGTTACACCCTGATATTTTATGAGAAGAATATTTTTTTATGTATTATGTTATACACAAAGAAATCTTTCACTGCACACAACACTATGTTGGCTTGGATTACACGCAATCACGACCTTCCTCGATAGCGTGTGTAGTACGCAATACCGAGTTTCATTAAACAATGATATATTATTATAATATTATGAACTAGCCGTTATGAATAGTATTAACTTAATTTTAAATTTTATAACATTATAAATTATCTTACACATTTTATAGAATGAGGTATGAAAACAAAATCAGTTTTTTGGATAAAGGAATTATTTTTCAAAAAATGCAGTTTTATCGCCTTATTATGGCGCACACATTTTAAATATAGTTTTTGACATATTTATAAGTTCAATTTGACAAAATAAAATTCTTTTTTGGAATCAAGATATAAAAATTTACTTTGGATAAATTTTTCATATTATTCGGGTAACTTTCATATTTTGATGACTATTTAAAACACGCTATATTTTAATAAAAAACAACTTTTTTCATCGCAATAATTTATATGGATAGATTATATTTTTAATTGGTTTTAAATTGTAATTAGAATATATTTTTACCATTTAATCCAATTTTGGTCACTGGAATTAATTTCACTTTGAAATTAGACATAAACAAGTGATGATCTTTTGATAGTTATTGTTTCTTAAAAACACGTTATTTGTTTTGATAACTGGAATTACATTTAAAATTAATTAATTCCACATCAATGTTTTGAATTTGGAAAAATAGAAATCATTCTTGAATTCGGAATATCAAATATATCTTAGGCTGAATTTATGGTATTTTTATGAAAAACATCAATTTTGATGAATAGTGAAAACACTGAGTTTTTGGTTAAAACTGACTTTTTATTTAAATAAAAATTAATTTGATTTAAATTTACTTTAGGTAAAAATAGATACATAATACTTATATAATCTCAATGAAATTCATTGGAATCATTTTATAATAATTTTAAATTTATAAAAAATTTTATTGAACCTTTCACCGTCCTTTACCCACATCCTAGGAGCTTTTTCAATTGTTCACAAAACATAATTTTACGGCTTCTGTGAGTTTAATTTAGAAACTCTGAGAGACATGGTTAATATCAAGGAGAAAAATTTGGTTCAATTAGATAAAAATAATTTTTGGTGAATAGTAACATATTACTTTTATTTACCACGGTTAAAAGTAAATAGGGTAATTCAAGGTTAAAAAAATTATAATAATTCAAAATTACCTTAACACTTGTCCAGAACTTATTATATGAGTAATGTCCGACCATAGGCATCTTTGGGTGGATTTTGGGACCCCATGGAGCCACTTATTAAAGACAATGACACATTAGATTAATTAATTTAATATAAAGACAAAATTGGCATTAACAAAAATTATTTTGTAATTAATTTTTATAAGGGGATATATAAATTATCTTTTCAACTATAAATATGTATTGGAAATCTAAAATTATTTCCTACAATTTTTTATTTTTCATATAATTTTTATACATCATATAAATTAAATTATTTATGACACCATAATGATGCAGTATTTACCTCATTAATTAATGATTAAATAAATAAGATTATAATGATTAAAATATTTTCCAAAACTTGTCCAATTATGATTGGATGATTTTATGTCGACCATGAGTCATCTTATCTTCATCTAAAATGGTTTTTGGACCTTTTCAAACTGAATATAAGTTTATAATAAAATAATATTTTCACACTTTCCAAAGGTGCCCCTCTCCTCCCTTATAAAAGGGAACCTCCTCCCTCTCCTCCTCACACCACTTTGATCCTTGAAGATCGGCCAAACCCTAACCATTTAACATACCCACTTCCTTAGATACCTAATAAAGGTACTGGTATTCTCAAAAGACCATCTCTAGTGCCCTAAGAGAAATTTTAGAGGAGGCACTTCGAAGGAGAGGTAATACATTCTACCATTTTCTTCAAGTTCCATTCTTCTTCTACTCCCTCTTCTTTATTTGTTTCATTGTGAGGTAATAAAATATGTATCCCTCATATACTGATATGTTTTTATAAATATGAAACAACCATATTTCACCTCTTATTAATCCTATGGTAAACAAAATCACCGCGTGTGCGTACGTACGGAATACCGTCTCCACGCCGTGGTGTAATATTTTTCCACCACCACCTTACTTGGATGGGTATAATGGTGTAAATAAATAATTATATATGATTATTGTAAAGTGTTATTGATTCTGAAATATTATACATACACTTCAATATAATTCCACAATCATGGGAATGATATCATCGCTCGTGCGTATGTACGGCCTACCGTCTCCACGATGTAATGCGAATCATTCTATATTATCTTCATTGAATAATGATTATATAAATGAAATGAATGAATTAATATGATATATATTACACTAATACCATTCTATAAATGATGTATCTATATCCTATAAAGAGGAATAAGAATTTATTCGACAAAAAACGCATAATAACATAAAGCAATAAACACCAGAATAACAAGTAGAAATGAAATATTACTACTAAGAAGATACAAATATTACCATATATGATATCATAACAATGAATATGATTATGTAATAAGTCAATTAACATTATTTAAACCATATTACAGGAGGTTCGGATTCATACGAAGCATATGAGACCTATGGTAATGGAAAATCTCACAATCTCATTTTTATCCGATATTGTTTGTACATTGGTATTTACTAGGGTGTATTTTATCATCCACATCCATGTTTCCTCAATATATTATATTATTTGAATCCTCCTAAAATTTTTTAAATCCAATTTTACCTTTCGGTGAGTTTTTAGTAAAATATTTTAAAGGAATCTTTTGTCGTTTTTCATACGAGGTAATTTTTGACTTATCCGGCCAAAGTATGAGAAGAATGTTTTTTTAACTTATACGACATAAATTGTTTTTTAGAACATTATTTCCAAGAAGCTTCCTTTTCAATTTTTCAAGTTTATTTTTAATCAACTTCTTTTAATTTAAAATTGTATGACATGTTAAGAAAGGAAAAAAAATTGAAGTAGAAATGATATTTTCCTCAAGAATGGAGTTCAAGTGTTTTATCAAAATTATTTTCCATCTAAGATAAAATAGGGTTCTGTTTCTATCCCTATTTTTACATTGATTTGATTGTTTTATGATGGAATTAATTTTATGATGTCCTTTTATCTTATATAGGTTATGTTATGAGGGCATGATGTTTAAGAATCCCATTTTTATTACATGGTTTTTGCTATGATGTATGATTTATGATTTGTGGCACACATAAGAATGGATTCATTATGAGATGGGTGGGACCTATATCTCCCTATAATGCATTGGGTAAAGATTTATATCTCATGATATAAAAATGGCTGGATGTTAAGTTAAACCGGTTCAGTGATACACGACTGGAACGGGGAGTGAACTTGGTTCAGTAATGGACTTTATCCTCTATGATGGTCTTGGCAATGAGCCTTGACTAATATAAAATCATTTTCTATGATTATGTGTGTATTCCACAAAGTTTCATGTTTTAAGTTATGATTTTTTGGAATTACTTTTCATTACTATGATTTGTCCCATGACATGATATTATAACCTCTTTTACAGGTTAAGATTTTCAAAATTTTATGTTCTTATTAATATGATAATGCTGATATTTCTTTTGTTTACCCTTATTGAGAATTTGAGCTCACCCTTTTGTATGTTTTCTTTTCCTCGGGTCAGAAAGAAGGATATTAAGTAGGATATGCCAAAAAGGGACTCTAGATATGATGAAATAAACGGGAGACAATGTAGTTGATTTTATGAACCAGTTGTTTATGCTTCCTTGTTTTAAAGACATTATACTTATATCGTCCTTTCATGGTTTTGTTATATGTTTTAATAAGTATGCTTCAACTCTAAAGTAATGAAAATGTATGTAAAGTATGGGTCGTTATACTTCTGGTGTCCCTACTAGTATGAAGACCCACACCACATCCTCTAGCCAATCCTCAACAGACTGTGGGTCTGTCTCTCCTCAGAAGTTGGGAGGCCTCTAGCATTGGAACTCATGATAGGCGCTCATGCGGCATGCACTCTATGCTTCTTAGGCTAGTGGAATTGGTGTCCCAATGAGAATTGGTGCTTTCGGTGCCTCCGCTAGTGTCTCAACTAGAAGAGGGTCCTATACTAAGGCCTCATCGCTCAGCGGGCTGTCAATACATACAAATCGTGGGGCTCTAGCTGGTCATCTGCGGGGAGGCATCTTGGGAGAACAGATGTGACACTATCAAATGACTATACCTGGTGAGATGATCTGTTTTGAGATGACTTTAAGAAATCTTTTTAAAACATGCACGTAATCAGTGTTTTCGTGCACTGAGTCTGAAATTAGAAGTCAGTGTCCGGGTTTATGGATGCGTCGGCCGCCCGCACCATCACTGGACTCCCTGAACTGAAAACCACACTTAATACCCTTAACACTATTGCATCATAGTAAAGAAAATATCAGAGTCCTAAGTTCCATGGTAGAACCGATGTCCTCTGATACCAATTTTTCATGACCAGTCCCCCGGGGCCGGTATCGTGACTACCCCAATCCCACATTCCACAAGCCACGAGCTGGCGACTAGAACCAAAGGCGTATTTCTCTAAGGCTGGGAAGGCATTGCCTTTATAAAATGTAAACACACACAACCAGAGTACAAGAGGAAGAAAACACTAAGAAAAGCTGTATAACAAGTGTGCTGAAAGTACAGTGGGGCCAGAAATACAATCCCAACAAAAAGTACAACTAAAACTGAATGAAAATAAAACTAGAAAGGACAAACATAAGAATAGTGAAAGCATCTCCTAGATCGTCCTTCAGGTTCCTACCTGATGGGTAGGTACAGATGTCATCCTCAACATTACACATCTATCATTCTACTCCATGTGCCGTCACACCCAGTGGTCCACCTCCGGGTACTGTCCTATCCTGGTGCTCTCGGCCTCCGTTAGCGTTGTCCTTCATCTGCAACCAACACAACGAGGTGCGGTCATAACCCGTGTAGGGGGGAGTATAAAGATACTCAGTTGGGACCCTGATACCCTCAAGGTCTCACAAAATCCAACAAGGATAAACCACAATTTATGATTTCAACAGATAACTGTTACTTAGGTATATGCCCATACATATACCTAAGTTATCAAGTAACTCATCTAAATCATGAGGAAAATACAATGGTCACTGACTCAGCTCAAACTAGGATTTTTATTCATGATTTCGAAACCATGGCTGGTGGATAACTCATCCTCTATCAAGTACAGTGGGCATGTCGCTACAACAAAGTGTTTCCCACTAAACATGGATTGCTGACGTACTCCACTTGTCAAGTACTGTAGGCCTACTACTACAACCAAGCACTTCCCACCATGGGTCTACTGCTACAACCAAGTGCTCCCCCTCATAGCCTACAGAGGTTCTCCTTTTGTCAACTACTGTGGGTCTACCGCTACAACCAAGCACTCCTCCTCTGTGGGTCTACTGCTACAACCACGCCCTCCCCACTCGGGCATCTGAATCACTCTGAGACGATCGATCAGTAGTCGTCAAGTCTAAGCCAGCTACTAGGTCTCTGCAATCTACTCGCTCTTCACCGGGAGGGTCCACTACAGGTGCCACAAGACGACAATACAGGTGTCACGAAGTCTCACTTAGAAGTATCACAAGGACCTCCACGTCATAGGGGTCTCAACTCAACACACGGTAAATCAATCAGATACCTAGTATGTGAGTTATTAGCCTTTTAGTCCCAGGGGCCCGGTTGGTTTCGTGTACGAACCAACCCGATCGTAACTCAAATATACCCCGAACTACTGTGGGGTGTAATCAGAGGGACCATTTCTCATCTAAATGAAACTAACATATTTGATTGTACGAGAATCAGACGTCCGGTCCTTAAGTTTCAAGCGTTTTTGATCCGAGGGCTCAGTTGGTTTCGGTTTCGAACCAACCTGGCCATTTCATCTAAAGTCATCCAAAACTCACATAGAGTATCACAATAGGACCGCCTCGTCCCAGGAATACTGGTACCATAGACGGCGCGTCGATCAGATGCACTGTTGTAAAGTTATTCGCATTTAAGAGAAATGGGCCCGGCCCGTCAAACCCGGTGGGCTGGCGGGTCGGCTTGTCCTGGCTCGGCGGGTCCGACCCGACTAAGGGGTCGGACCGGCCAGAAAATGCACGACCAGGTCTTTTGGGGCTCGGCCTGACCTGTGGAAGGAAGCCTAGCCCATGCAAGGGTGCGGCCCAGCAGGCGGCTCGCCCAGCTGGCCGAGCAGGTGCGGGGGTGGGGGGGGGGCGACTTCTCTAACCGGTGGCGGCGAGCGGCGCCGTCCCCCTCTCCAGCCAGTATTCCCATTACGAGCGGCCCACAGTTGTGGTTCGTGATCCATCCACTGCGGTTCCTATGATCGTCGCGGCTCCTTCCGCCCGGCCGGCCGACAAGCTGGTCGGTTCTTCTGCCGGAGCGGCCCGTGGTTCTCCGTAGTGCGGCGTCGTGGGGTGTCGCGGTTCCACCAGCCCGGTCGAGTACTGCCGGCTGATCCTTCTTCAGTCCAGTGGCCCAAGGTCGTGGGCATCGGTCTCCCTTCCGCGCAGCACCTGCTGTCGCCGTTCTCTCCGGGCTGGCGCGCGGCCGCCGTCTTCGGTCGGTGCTGCCTCTTCCAACATCGCCTCTATCGCCAAATAAAACCAAAAAGTATGGGGGAGGTTCGGGCCATGTTCGTGCGGCCTGAACCCACCTCATTATGACGTTAGCATTTGGAAAAATTACACACTGCAATAAGAACAATGATGTTCGGAGAAGAAAATATGAACAAGTCAATCATCCCCTACCTCAAATTAAGGTTTGCTCGTATTCCGTGTCGTGGGGTGGTGGCGTCAACTCTTTGACATCGAGGAAGAATGAGCCGAGGATGGCGTGTTGTTGGAGTTCCTTGTGGGTGGATCCTTCTTCTTTGGATTGTCCTAAGATCGAAGGAGATGATCGACGCTCCTCGGTGGTACTTCGTTGGAAGGATGGTGTTCTTCATTGTGTGAAGAACACTGCTTTTCTATTTCTCTAGAGCATTCCCATGGTTTCCCTAACATAACAAATTCCAAAAAAAATAATAGCTAATGCTATTATTTTATTCACACATGTATTTAAAAAATCAAACTCTTTAATTAATTAATTGATGAGTTTGATTAATTAATAGAAATCTGTCACCAAAAATTAATGGGAGTGAAGTGGATGTGGAAGTCACAAATTAATGGGGGAGTTGTCAAATTAGTAGGGGGTTTTAATGGGGAGTTAAGGGAAGGTTAAGGGTTTGGATTTGTGTGGGCCCCATAACACTAAATCCTCTCATGGGAGGTTATGTGGGTGTGGGCCACACCTCTAACTCCCCTTGGGAGAAAATAACCGCCACTAAATAATAAAATTGTGTACAAACAATTTTATTAATTTAGTATGAATTACTCAAAATATAAATTTCAACCTGCATAAAACGCAACTGCAGTAAAGGTCCCCTTAAGCGAATACCAACGTTGTGAGTTCATCGGTGTCCTTGGTTTTAATTTCTGAGCACTAGTTCAAAAGATAGAAAAACCCACAGGGACACTTACTATACGTACCCGAACAAAATTTCAGAAATTGATTTTGGGCACACCAAGCCTCTGAATCTGGTGCATTCAGAAACTGCGGAGTCGTAGAATTGCAAATAATTTTAGAAAAAAATATTTCCTTGAAATTTTTGGGACTTTACAGGTAATTTATAAAATTATACAATTCTGTGATATGGTATGTTGTGTGTACGAATGGATAATATTTTCATTTCTCAAAACATGGAATAGAAAAAAGGTAAATAATAAGTAACCATTATAGAATAATTTTTATATCATTTAAAAAATATATATCCATTTATTCTATTATTTATACTATAGAAATTAAAAAATATAGAAAAATGGATCACATATCATTATGGAAGAATCAGTCCCCACTAACACACGTGTAATGTTATCAATCTAACAATATTAATAAAATAAGATTTTTAACATGATATTGTTACTCAAGAAGTATAGTTATATAAAATTATAATATAAATATGTTAAATACATAATTATATCCATTATTTATAGGATGTGACGGAAAAAAGAGTATATCGGTTAATGAGGTGACAGTCCGCCATACACAAGATCAATAGTTTCATTTTAAATATGATGAAAGTGGAGATGAATGTTCGTTATTTGAGTAATAGTAATATATACTATTATATTATATATATTTTTTATAATATATTATAATTACTTAATTATATTTAGTTTGGTGGAGGGAGAAAATAAAAAATATTCTTGGCTAAGAATATTTCCTCTTCTCATGACAACCTCTTTAGGTTAGCAACAACAGTATTCATCAGATGGTTTCCTAATAAAAATAAGGCACATTGGACATGTTTAGTAGTTCAATGGATTTATATAGTATGTTATGGGATGATCCTAAATTATTTTTATGGGTGATGAGCATTAGTGATGGGGTTCTAATTTCTTAGTGGGGGAGAGGACACAATTTTGATTTTGTAAAAGAATAAGGTATACCAAATTTTAAAAAATCACACAGTTAACCAAAAATGGAGCATTCGCAGTCCATATATGATATGAGGTAAAAATATTTTCATAAAATATGATTTGGATAAGTATTTAGGTCACTAAAAACCATATAATATTATTTTTACCTAAGGTAAAAAATTGATACCCTTAACCACATTAATCAATTTTTAATGTCTTTAAATATCATTTTTTAAAAATAAGAGAAAATCATCATATAATGATAATTATTTAAAATATTTTTAGAAATTAAATTTAAAGAAGTTGAATAATTTAATTTACTATAAAACTCATAGATGTGAAGAAAACGTATATTTCAATGATAATGTTTTCATAATATTAAGATATGTTTGTTAAAAAAGTAAATCAAAAATAATTCAAAACAAATAAAATGGATAAATAATAAAATAATTTATTTTTCTTAATCTTAAAAATAAATTAATTCAAAGTTAGTATTGTAATATATTTATATAAAAATAATTTTTTAGTAAAAATATGTAGTATTCAATATTTATTGAAAAATTAATCACTTCAAAATGTTTTAAAAAATTCCTATTATTTAAATTTTAATGTGATGATTAGAAATTTTTTGTTTATTTTTAAAATATATTCCCTAAAATTTGGAAAAATATATATCAATGTATTTTTTTAGTATATAAGAACAATTGTTTTTTGAAATGTATATATTTTTGTATCTTATAAAGACATTTCAAAAATATTATGTAACTATTTATCAATTTTTTTTGATATATAAAACCATTATATATTATTTTTAATGTGTTTGTTTCTATTTAAATATCCATGATTCATATATATATTATAATATTCAGGATTAAATAATAATAATAATAATAAATTGTGTTTTGATAAAGCACGGTGTTTCATGTAATAAAATCTATTGAAAAATTCAATCTTTTAACTACAAATATTTAACAAAATGTCACATTGTTAAATTATAACCACATAAAATGAATTTTTTTAAAAAATGTTATTACTATAATATAAAAAATATAGGATCTTCCTTCTACAACATGTCATCATTTTTTAAATCAACTTTTTCAAGTTACTGTTTTCCCCAAAAAAACATTGACCTTGTGTGTGGTCTTGCTTCATATAAAATTATCTCAACAACATATAACCTCAACGGATTTTCCCTCATATGAATTTTATGTATCCAGTGGAAAAAGTATTCATCTTAGTACATGTTATGAATCTGGTATGTATTTTATAAGGATTGATACATAGAACACATCATTGACATTAGGGAGTTTTCAGTGGATGCACTAAGGAATAATAAACCATCCTTATATGATTTAAAATAATAAATGGATAATATAAATATACATAACCTCTTTATAATTTCTAATCCTCACTAAATTATACCATGTATAAATTCATACAAACACCTTCTTTCGAAATTTAAATTCCTGATCACATCCAGGATTATATTCATTAATTTTGAATAGAATTTTTCTAGAACATATGTGTAGCTGAATGGGATTAACCTCCACTATCATTACCTTAATAAAATTAGGTACAAACAACTTTATATCTCCAATTTCTTCCCAAAAAGTTTTGTGTTTTCGAATTATTTTTTGTAGAGTGATTCATAAATATCTATTTAAATGATCAAATGAATGATATTGTTGTGACATAACTCAACAGGAGGATAGTGTTAATCCCAACCACCTTTGAAATCCTTATAATAATATATTAAGAATACTCAAGTGTTTTAATGGTTATCTCAGACTAAAAATATATCTGATGATGATATATAGTGTTGAAACTCAACTTGATATGATGTGACTATGGAAGACATCACCATATCATCATGGTAAAAACTGAATTTCGATCAGATTCAATAGAGTGTGGTACTACTTGCACCATTAAAAATTCCATAATGAATTTCCAAGGATGATGATCTAGAGATATATCCTCCCTGAAAGTGATAAGGTGGGATGTCTTTATAAGGAAATAGACTACAATCTATTTAACATTTCCCACATAAACAATTTAAAATGTATGGAACAATGATATATACTGATTTCTTTATGTTTATATTTTGATAAGGGTAATGGTTGGAACATCCCCATAGTGTTTTTTTAGTTATCCTTCACTTGTTGAAATACCATGAACTACGACATAGACTATGTGATATTTATCTTCATGTTGTCCCACCAGAAATACACTTTCAAATCACTGTACATCGATACATATTTAAGATGAATAAAGAATAAAGAAAAATGAGATTCTTATACCATATCTTTATAAAAATATTTTATGTATGGAACAAAAACATGTTTTTTAACTATATAATGTTACAAAAATCATGGTTTAACAGTGGTAAATTTCTAATAATTTTCTATAGCATTGTATCATCATCGTGTGACTCTTTAATAATCACATGGATAGATTGTTGAGAGCTTATTTTAGTAAGATATGATAACAGCCTATACTTCATTATTTATATATTCATCCACAAAAAATCTAGAAATATTGGATCTACTGTTATCATTGTAAGTCATAATCTAACATGATCCTTTCAACTCGAACAATCATCTACTTTTTATGGTTTCCTAATGTAGTAGTCTGTAGAAATGATATAATATTTAATCACCTCCAACCATCTTCTATATAAAATTTTCAAAACATTCTTTGATAATATATAAATTACTCCCTTATGATCAGTATATATATACCATCATTTACCATAATAATATTTTCTCTATATCATTAAACAAATATCTCATTTAACTATAAGTCTTGAGTTGGTTAATTTTTCTCGCTAGCATTTAATTACTGTGAGTCATAATCTACCACGATATCATTATTCAAGATAAAATATCACATTACCTTATTTTAAACATCACTATATATTTCATACCAATATCCACTACATGGTGATGTAATCATAAGAGCACTCAAAAATTCTTTTCAGTTCCATTAAATTTTCCTCACATTCATCCATGTATCAAAACATTCCTCCCTTACAATTTAACTTGTTGAGTAAATTAGACAGTCATGATAAATTCTCAAAATATTTTTAATAATAACAATCTAAAACAACAAGACATGGGATAATAAACATAGTGGTTGGTCATGGACAAAATTTAATCGGCTCTGTCATTTCTAGATTAACTGGCATACCCTCAATTGATATTATATTACCCAAAAATAAAAAAAATATCCAAAACACATATGTATTTATTTTTAAATTAAATTTATCGTCTTATAATGACCCATGAAAAATTATCAAGTTCATGTCATGTTCTTGATTTCTCTTTGAATATATATGAATATAATCTATTAGGACTACTAACAATATTGACCAATGTATAATGTAATGATTTATTCATTAAATTAAATAAGATCGTGTGGGAAATTAGATTGTCCAAATAGTGTCACTATATATACATAGTGTTAAAAAGCTCTATGAAATATTGTCTTTGGTATATCTTATATATATAACCTAAATATATGACATAATAAATTATGGTCAATCAAGAAAAATATTTATCTCTATGAAGTTGGTTAAATAAGTGTTCAATATGGGGAAGAGGATACTTTTCATTTCTTAAGATCATTTCTTGTTCCTGATAATTAATGTTTGGTATCTTTAATCCATCATTATTAATGAAAAAATAACAATAGCACCACAAGGTTACACACTAGGATGAATAAATCCATATTCATAATTATCTTATTTTTTCTTTTTCAATTCTTACAACTCAATCGGGCTCATTATATATAGAGTTATTGAAATGGATGTGGCACCAACTATGAGTTTTATGGAGAACTCAACATCACAGTTTTCTATAATACATAGATATTATTCTATATTTACATCAAAAAACACCCATATGATTGTTAAATTGTCAATATTGAGTTTTCCCCTAGCCATTGGATACAAAAATACCCATGGAAAAGGAATTGTGAACCATACAGTTGATAATATTTCATTGAAAATTATTTTATATCATCCCACTTATTAAAAATAATTGGACGAATTGTAATATAAAAATTCACATACTATTATAAAAATTCAATTTCATTTTTTATATAAATCCAATAAATGTATAAGATATCATCAAATTAAAATAGAGTGAGAATATTGATATTTCAAAGAAGCACATTCCCAAATAGTCCTACTATAGAATAATCTAAGACATGATATGTGATCATTATAAAAGAAAGGGTTTTCACTAATAATTCAACATCTATTTTTAGGAGATCGTAGGTAACATTAATGAATAATGCTCATGATCATATTTTATTTATCTAATTAATGTCTAATAAAATACTTCAATACTTGATTATTATATTTACCACTTGAACATCATTGTACTATCTTTAATCCATTAATAAAATCAACATGTTAATAATAATTTTCAAGAATAATTTATTAGAGTGATTAATAAGGCATTCCATGTCCTAATCATGACAAATTATTTTAAATCAAAAACACCATATGTTTAGACTATGTATTTCAGTGTCATTAAATAATCAGGTCAATCATGATTTCAAAAATAGATCCCCAATGAGTGTCAATGTTATTGTGTAGCTTGGGATATTTTTGTAAACTAGGTTATGATTAAGTTAATTACCATTGCATTACATCCAATTTTATGAAACCTAGGTACAACTATGACACAACCAAATCCACATGGAATTTATAGTTAGTTAAATAATTTCTGGAAAACAACTTTCAAAATTATCCTATAGAATTATAGAAATTTTTTCATATATATATATATATCATTATAGTTCAGACTAATGTTTTTTCATCTTAGTTTCCTTGGGTTATGAAAACCTTAATCTGATACCAACTATAATGACCCACAGTTTTAAGGCATATATATTACATCTTATTTAATCAATATTAGCTACATAACTAAATGATCCATACAAGAATCATATAGGTCTAAAATATATTGAAACATGGAAAGATAAAAAATGTCTCAAAAGTGAACTATAAATGCACTGATTATGTTCTTAGAAAATAAAAATCGTCCTATACATATGATGCTTAATACCCTTATTTGTAATATATAAAATGGAAACATAAAAAGTGGTAAAATCAAATACAAAATAAGAGTAAAATATTAAACATCCACAATCACATAAGCATAACCTGAAAAAAATACTATTAGAATATGAGATTATCATTTTAAAATCATTCTATATATATAAACAATCATAATTGTGAAACAAGGAATAATTTTTTCAGTTCAAGAGAAGTGAATCATGAAGGAAAAAATTATCATATTCAATGAGAGCATAATATTGGAAAAAGATATTGATTTTTTCCATTAATAAAAGAATAGAATCTAATTTCCATAGAAGACAAGGATCATTGTAAATTCTTTCATAGTGGATTGGATTCGCTTACCAGTCTATCATAGTATTATAGGTTCCCTCTAATGACTATAATCGTGGAAAAATTCCCCTAAAAAATTAGGTTCACTCCCCATTATAGTCATATTTATCCCATCAGATATCAATTATTAACCAATAAATTAGAGTGATATATATAACCCAACCATCACGTAATGAAATGAATATTATTTTTTCCAGAATATCATAAAACAACCATCATAACTAAAAATGATAAATTAAATTGGTTTCATAAACATTACATCATAACATAACCCCCAAAAAAGAAATAGGTTTCACAATAATTTTATTAATTCAATTAAGAACAACCCATAAAAGTGGAATGGGTTTCAAAAACCACATTTCATAATAAATATAAACAATCTAGAGAAATATTAATAATGGTATCATTTGATTATATACCTAGTAAATGATAAATAACATTATTGGATTTCATCATAAATGGAGAATTATTTTTAGAAATCACAATAATCATTTATTGAAAAAATCTGTTTTTCAAAATAAATTCACTTATTTTAATGCATAAAATTTTAAAAATATTAATAATAAAATTATCCAATAAAATAATTTTTTTATATAGTAATGTAATATTTTAATCATTAAGTTGTCCTAGCAGCTAAAAATACCATTCATGACGGACATTTTAAAGGGAATAATCCCTTAACATTTTCAATTAAGTCAAAAGAGCCTTGCTCAGAAAATGAAAATAATATTCCTTTTAAGAAAATGTATAAAAGAAAATAATAAATATTAAAAATAAATTTAAACATTCATTGGTTTACAATAAAATAATTCTATAAAATATGGGTTATAAATTATAGATATACAATAAAAAGTGTTCTCTACAAAAGAGAGAAATAATTATGATTTTTCTAAAAAATATTATTTTGATCTCTTTTATAAAAAAATAGGAAAATGGGAGGAAAATATTTATTCCATATAAGATAGTATATGATAAAAATATTCTATAGATTCATGTATAATAGGTCATAATATTTAATTATAGGTAGCATAAACATAATCAATCTCAGTAGCAATAAGATTGTATTGTGAAATCCATTCCAAAGTGTTATGTTTTGAATCAATGTCCCATTAAAATAAAGAAAATTATTTTTCTATGAATATCACAAAATATTGAAAAAATTAATTCATTTTAATTGTATATAGAAAACATAATTTTTTTTGAAAATATAATATGTCTGTGAGAAATAAAACAGACACTAAAAATCTCCTACCAAATGTTTCATCATACATCGTACATATTCAATCATCCTAAAAAAATTAATATAAGTTTTATATATATTAATAATAGAAAAATACGCATATTCATCATACAATCTGTTATTCACATACAACAATTTAAAACCCATTTAGTAATAATTCTTCATTAAAATCATTATTTTTTGTCATAACTTGTTTGTTTTCTGTGTATGTTTTTTTGTCCTACAAAATTGAATATAGATTTATCATCTAAAAAATTATAATAATGATGTAAATATATTATATATATATATATATTAATGTAATATATAATTTACAGTCATCCAAAAAGGTAATTTTGGATCAAATGAATCCTCTTATTCCTTGAAATAGTATACCATATGTATTCATGAATGTTATTTTTCATTTTTGGATATTTGGGACAGTCAATAATATAATAACTGAACGTTAAATAAAATTTTATATCATTAATATTAATTAAATATATCATTATTATCATTTATTTAATAATAAAACTGGAAAAATTGAATCACTTTGTGGAGGTGGTAGTCCACTTGTACAAATTGGAGAAGGTATCATTTTCAAAACAGATTGAATGAAATATGTTTTATATTATATTATAATTACATATGTATAATAATTTCTATATATCATATAATTATTTTGAATACATAATTATACACTTTTTTGAGATGTAGTGATGCAAAAAAATACATCAGTACACAAGATGGTAGTTTGTCGTATACACGATCGATGGCTTGGATTCCCATTTAATGGAAGAGGAAATGGCTTCCAAATATACCAAAAAATAAAAAACTCAATATATAAGATATAATTATGTTATTATATCAATATATTTTTTTTAAAAATTTTGATATATGTTAATGGATAAATAAAATAACAATGATATGTTTAGAATGATACATCTTCTTGGAACAAATTACTTAGATTAGAACCTAAAGAATTCATTTAGGGTGTCGTAACAATTACAGGGATAATAGGTACTGAGGAAGGATGTTGGTAAATAATATGTTTATGTAAAGGATGAATAAAATGGATTTGTATGTGTTAATAGGAGAGGAGAGTGGGTTTTTTTTATATGTGGGATGGGGGACATAAAAATAATTTTTGAAAAGAAAACTTTATATCCATGTTTTAATATGAAAAAGGTTCCCAAATTTATTATTATTAGGTATAAGTATTGATAGGTGATAAATATTGCCATATAATTGGATTTGGTCACGTTTTTAGGTCATCTAAACCCTTATTTTTTATATTTTAGCCCTCGGAGAACCCTTTTTAATTGTAACAATGGTAAATAATTTTTAATATTTTTAATATTATTAATGGAAAAAAATAAATCGATCATATGATATAATTATTACTGTTTTGATCTACTATATTTATTTAATTTATCTAAATACATTTTAATTATATGGTTGAATGTAATTTTAAATTAAACTCAAAGATTTTATTAACAAATAATTTTTGAAAGATCATGTCTTCACAAGAATTAGACGTTTTTATTTTAATATTAATTATAAATTTGATTAAAATTAAAAACATTGGAACAATATTATTTAAATTGAACTATTTTTACATTAAAAATAATTTTCATTCTAAATGGGACTTGTAAATTCATTATTGGAAAATATTTTATGTAATAAATATTAGTATTTTCATTATTCATTGAAAAATACATATTTTAATAACATTATAAAAAAGTATATTAATTATAATAGAGACATTTTTATTATAAATATTACCTTTTTTTAAAATATGTTTTCTATACTTTGAAAAAATTTATATTATTTTATTCAAAAAAATCATAAATATCACATTTGAGATAAAATATATTATAATGCCATGTAATGGATTTAATAGAAGTAATGTACCTATATATAGATATAATTTATTTATATAAATCTATCATAAATAAATTTTAAAATGAATTTTTTTTATTGATAGAAATGATTTTAACATCTAGGTTATGAGAATCATTTTTAAATAGTAATAATAAAAATATATTTTGGTTTTAAAAAACTATATATTTCATATAAAGAAAAATTTTGATGATATATAATCTATTTAATAAATTATATCTTAAAATATTGGTTTTTTATAACCCCTTTTCTCACATTGGGAATTTGTATACTCAAATACGCAATATGGATGTATTGAAACACCTATCATGGTCCTCGTTGTGACCTATCACCTAATCTGAAAAAGAAAATTTCAAATGACATTGGTTTTATAATAATTTAACATAATTACCATATCATTTTGTAATGATTCTTATAGAAAATTAGGAATTAAAACATTTCATACAAATTGAGTCTTCACTTGGCACTATGGTTATATGAATATACATATTTCAAAGGGCACCATGGAATAAACAGTTCCTCCACAAGTATTCTACATTTCACATGCATATAACACATCCAAGAAAACATTGAATTATCCATGATAATACAATTGATAAAAATAACACAGAATAATTTATATAAATCATTAATTAATTTTTTTCATGTAATAACTCATTGGATGACTATAATGTAATCATTATATAAACACTATAACATATGACAGAATAGAATATATGAGGTTAAACCAAATTTAATAGTAATAATCTTTACATATTTACCATATTATAATTAAAACAACAATTTATATATATCCATTTTATAATTCAAATCATGATGGAATTTTTTAATGTCCAACACTAATCATAAAGCCCATTCATTAATAGATCATTATCATTACTAGTTTTAGAATATATTTTTTTTAATTTAGTTGTATATAATAATTAAATGTATTTATTTTTTCTTTTATGGAATTATATTCATGTAATAATACTTACATGAGTCTAAAATTTAAAATTATTTACATCCTGTATGTATAATATTACAACATGATTTAAAATTAATATTAATTTTTTATAAATATGATATTTGAGACCAATTTAAGAAAAATATAGGTTACAATAAATACATATAAATAATAATTTTTAGATTTATTCTTCATCAAATCCACCAATAAAAATCATCAATCCAAATATTTTTTTAAAATGAATGAAAAATATTATAATTATATATGGTAATTTATAAACGTTTATTACCATTATGATTCTACAGAATATTTTATTTTGAAATAAATAATCCTAAAATTGTTATTAAACGGTTGTTTGGGTAGCCATTATGTGATCATTATGTTATATTTTATATGATCACTAAAATAGGATTAATTATAATAATAACATTACTTATTTGAAAATAATAGTTATTTTTAATTATATACAAATTATAGAATAAATATAATTATTTTTACTCCATATCATAAAATATATTTTTTAAAGGAATAAATAATGATTTTTATTTTAATTTCCCATTTATATGTATATTTTTTTATTTATTAAATATTTAATTATATATATGTATATATACTATTTATCAATTTCATAATTGAATAAATAATAATCGAATTATATAAAATCAGAATATAATCTTCTTTTGAAAGAAAATTTATATAATGAAAAATTTATTTATTTTTAGTGTATAATGATTACTTATGTAAGAAATAATTTTCTCACATATTTATATTTTGTATTATATATGTAATAATTAATTTCCAAATAGAATTGAAAAGTATTGGTTAAAATGGTTATATTTAAATGTTTGATAATTCCTAGTAGAAGTGAAATGTGCAAACATTTTTTTCTCATATAATTATTAACGTTTATAAGATATATTATTATTTGAATATATTTTTAGATAATTTAAAACATGTATTGTTAAAATTAATAAAAAAATATTTTTTTATATATTAGGTGATGAATGAAAATTTAAATTCTTTTAATAATAATTTCTTCAACATCAAATTCATTTATATCATATATACATGTATACATATATATTTTAAGGTCTATTTTTATTTAAATAAAATGTTATGGAAAATTATAGAATATTTTTATACATTTTATAAGGATTTAAGATACAAAATATAATTTATTCATATTATTAAAATGAATGAAATAACATTTTCAATTCATGATAATTACTAAAGAACTCATTAAATGTTATTGAAATTACTATGCATGAAAAAAATATTATGTGTTGATAATATGTTATATTATGATATTTATAAATTGATATATTATATTTTATTATTTTATTATATTAATTGATGAATAAAAAAGTATATTTATTTTAATTACATAATTATAAAATATTTGAACAATATAGTTATTCAAATGATATCAAAATATTAATCATACAGATGTGAAATAAATAGATCTAAAGATATTTTAGATTAAATATTTTTTAAGAAGATAATTAAGGAAAATTAAATGTAATGGATTTTTAGATGATAATATAATTAAGACTATTATAATAACCCAATATTGTTTTAGATGTTATAAAAATTTTCCAATACTTTTAGATTGATATTAAATAATTAACCATGGAAATATCTATAAATTATATTTAATTTTTCATCAAATTTATATATTATTTAAAAATTATTAATACTTATCTGTAGACTAGTGTGTGTGGGAATTTTTGAAAAAATATTCTTTCCCCCATTAAAATTAAACTTTTAACATAAAAAGAATTCCACGATAGTTTATAATTTTGTATTTAATGTATTAAAACACAAAAATATATATTAATGGACTCACCCTAAACCAATTGAAAAAATAAAATAAAGTGATGATTGCTCTCTATAATTTACCAAAAATAGATCCCGAGTTTTATTATAATTGTTTTGGAGCCTAATTTCCTAAAAATAGATCCCCAATGAATTAATACAATAAAGGCTCTTAATAAATGATTTTACTCACCAATTAGGATATACGTTGTTGAAGATAATAAAATGATAAGGTAATGGATTCTTTTTATACTGTTCATATATTTTTGGAATTCATTATTCTGCCCAATTCAAGACTTAGGAATTATGTTTTACCCTATTTATGTATATCATTTTATTTATCATCCCTTTTGGGATATTATTTAATTTTAAATCAGTCTATTTTATGTAAAAAATAATTAATGGGGTTTTGATCTCAATATCCTGACCATGAGTTATGTTTTGAAATATATATTTATACCCTTCACATTGTTGTATATTCCAAACTTTGAAATTATATTCTTATTTATAACATTAATATAATGATTCACAATTCGTCCACATGTTCAACCATATAATGATCCTTAATATCATATTTATTTGAAAGAAATATGGATTTAATATCATAGAGTCGTCCATCCTTGGTTCTATGAATCACATTTCATAGTTCATGTTTGGTACAGAATGGGTGGTATTCTAGAATTCAAGAAAGTTACTAATAAGTTGTAGTTTCAAGGTGATTCTTTATAAAATAGAATTTTTTTGGAGGTATTTGAAACACATGAATCATTGAAAAATATTGAAATTTTCACCATACATTGATGAAAAATGTAGTGTGATTAAATGGGTAATGACTTATATAAAGGGTTACCTTTTAGAAAACTAATAAGGAAAAAATAATAATAACAACCTAGGACAAAATAATATAAGGAAAACACCATATCTAAAGGGAAATTATTTCATCTTATAAATAATGATTATATTGTTATCCAAATATTTTTTTACCTAAGGGACGTTGTTGAGACCAAATGGGAGGCTAATGTGTTCTTATGAATGGAATTCCAAATTTACAATGGAGATAAGTTGATAGAATTATTCATTGTATTTTATTTTAATGACATAAGACATTATAAAACAAACATAATATAAAATAAATTATTTTAGTTTAAGAATGATTATAATATTGGAGGTTTTGAAGGGTATATCAATATGTTAATAATATGATTATAGTTTTTTGAATTATATAACCTTATAATATTTTATTTTAAAATTTCCTCAACAGGTTACAGTTCGTACCGTTACACAAAACATTCATGGGGTATCCCATTGGAATATATAAGATTCATATTTATTTTATATATTATATTTGAAAAATTACATAATACATAAGAGTATTTCAAACAAATATTTAAATGTATTTTTCAGCTGACCAATTAGAAAGATGAAACAAGAGAAATCATCACAGTATATGTATGAACATCAATATGAAAAAAACAAAAAATGGAAATTGAAGAATGTATCAATTTCTAAACAATTCTAACTCTTCTAATAATTACTAGAAAATTATAATAACCCCAAATATGTAAAATTGAGTTTTCATAATATATAATGGTTAGCATGAGAAGACGTCAAAAAATTAAAAATCTTTTTAGTTTCAATATAATAAATAAATGAAAAAAATTCAAAATACAAAAAATTAAATGAATGGAGATTATTAAAAAAAATACAATATACATATATCTCTCAACCATTACATGTAAATGTATTTTTCTTGATAAAAAATATTCCCCATGAGAGGAAAATATAAATTTATACATTCCTTCAATAATAAAGGTCATTTTTAGAATATGTATGATTTTTTTAAAGAGTTCGTAAATAGTTTTCCATATAAATAGTGTGAAACAAAATTTTATTATACTGAAATTTTTTTTAAAAATTCATGTTGTTAATAGGGAATTTTAGAAGAATAATTTTCATACAATATGAGAAAATTTAAAGATGAAAATGACGATGTTGGAGATACTATTTTATTTTTTAAATTATCATGATGACATTTCATGATATATAATTATTTGGAATAATGTTAAGGTAATTGAGATGATTTTAATGATATGGTCATGCATATAAATAAAATAAAATAAAATAATTGTTTATATTCAAATAAGATAATCACATCCCAAAAAGAGAATAAGTTACTAAAAGAGTTAAAATATTTTTTTTAAATTCTAGTGGTATAGGCCCATACATTATAGAACTTGATAGTATTGATGCCTAATTTAGATGAAATACATGATAAATTTAAGAGGAATAGTATTTTTATTATGTAACCTTTCTCATTTATATAATTTTTATTGAATAGAGGAGAGATTCTACAATAATATATGGTAATATGCAATATGTATTATTCAAACATATATTATTATTAAAGAGATTTATAGTGGAAGAAAACTATACATTGTAGGAGTGTTTGTTGTGTAGTGATAACATGAATGGATGTATAAGAAAGTGAGTATACACAAGTTTTGTGTGTGATTATCACACTAATATTGTGTTTTATGGATAATTGATATCCCACATGTTTAAAAACATGAATAATTGTACAATTATTATACATTTTTGAAAGACAATGATATGAAGATATGTATAATCAATAACAAATTTTACATTAAGGAAAGTAAGAGACTTTTAGGGATATATATTAAGAAAAAACCTATTCACTCTTGTAATTGGTGTCATGGGTATACCCTTCTCCTTTGTAATAAATATTGAGATTCTTTAGATAATTTGATCATGTGTGGTTAAGAAATATGAAAATGAATAATAACTTTTTTTATGATGGGAAAGGTACACATCGACACAAATTTTTTATTTTCATTCCTCATTATGCGTGAATTAAATTCTGAGATATTTCACTCTAATAATATATGAATTTTGATTGAATAAGAATTACTAAAATTGATAAATATAATATCATACAATTATTCACAGCACAATAAGTGACAATATAATATTTTTTGGGTGGATAAATGAGTTATTTATGATGCCCTTTATTATAATAAACACTGAGATGTTTAATGTTTTTATGATATGATGGTTTTTAGAAAATTTTGGTATTTTTGTTTTAATTCACATTTATAATATTAGATCTATTAAAGTTTATAAATTGAAGATTTTTATTGGTGTTTATGTCTTTATTTTAAATATTAAATAATTCTGGGAAATAATGAATTTAATGAAAATATATTAATTCTCATATTCAATGTGAAGAACTAAAATAATTTATTGGAAAAAATTAAAACCTACTTATATATATTTAGTATATATGATATAAAAACATTGACTATTTGTATTATATGTATTATATAATGAGATAATTTTTTTTAGAAACTACAATGGAATTATATTTCCCATGTAATAAATATTATTCTATCATTAATATCATATAAAAATAATTTAATGTAAACCTAGATTAAAAATAGAAAATAAATTTTCAATAAGTACTACATGTTTCTATAAAAGATATATAAGAATTTTAAAAAAAATAAAAAATTCAATGTTTTCAAAATAATTTATGAATATTTGATTATTATTGAAGTGTGATAATCTAATGAGTTAATTATAACAGACACTGAGTGATTGAACAAAATTAGAATATTCAATTAGGCTCTTTAATATTAAACGTTGTTTGAGAATGATAATCTAATAAAAAATATATATCTATGATTCCAATGGTTTACCCCTAGTTGATTGTTATTGAATCGCACAATATCCAGTTGAATTAAAAAAATATTGGTATCACCCATTCTGTTAATGGAATCCCTCTGAATAATATGATTATTGTTGATATGAAAATATCATTTTTTCTGTAATGAATGAATGAAAATCATATAAATTATAATATGATGATGAAGATGATGATTTATGTTTATATTTTGTTGATGGTATTGTTGTGAAGATAGATATTGTTTTCTGCCATCGTATGAGGTGTTTGAAGAGGTAACATTAAATATTATCAAATGTTACCATTGTGTTCCATAACAATGAGTGTGTTACAAATTTCACTAAACTTTTCCCATATTATAACAATATAACGATGAAGATAAAAGGAAATATTGTCATGATTCATTATGAAAGAATTATAATAACAGATAAATAATTGTATTTTTATTAATGATTTCATGAAAGGGTTATTCTTTTACTAACATGTTGAGTTATTTAAAAAAGAAGGATGAAACATCAATTAATAGTTATGAGATTTATTTTTCCTAAAGTAGTAATGGTGAGAATATTATAACTGAATTAATGATTCCATGGGTAAAAGTAATTATAATGACATAATGAATTAATAGTATGTTTAAACAAGAAATATTAAAGAGTTATATGTATATAAAATGAATTACATGTTTGAGAATTATTTGAATAAATGTATCAGTAGGGTTGTGATGTTTCAGAAACAAAATTGGAGAAAGATAAATGAATTTGATTACGCTAAATAGAATAATGATAAATTAATAAATTTTCATGTTGTGTTACTCTTATGTTTTATGTATGTTTAATCAACACTTGTAAAACAGAAGAATAAAATTGAATAAATAATGATAAAGCGTTTTTGATTGGTGAATGATCATTATTTTCTACACATTGAAATTTTAGAGATATAAAATTATATCCACAATTTTAAATAATAATATTATAATTCCATGTATGATATTGGAGATAGTCTAAAAAATAAAAGAGTGTAATGAATGATGTGATACAGTATTCGTTTTTTATAAAAAAGAATCAATACTACAAAATCATAAAGATAATGGATTCAGTATATAAAATTTTTAATCCCATGTTTTTTTAAGGTGAATAGAATCACATAAAATAAAATATGTCATAATTAGTATTATTTTAAAATTTTATGATTAAATGAATATATTATATTATTTTTATCACTCTATAATGAGAATATATATCTAAAATTAATATTATTTTATGTAGAGTATCTGAGTGTTTTGGTTTATCAAATAGAGGCCAAAAAGGATATCAAAAATATAAAATTTTAAATAACACTACAGTAGATGAGAGTATAGGTCCGTGATGAATATTTAACTTTTATCGTCAAGAATGGTCTTGTGGAGGCTATGATCATATGATGGAATGTTGAATTTTATAAGTACACCTCTTTTTACAACTAGAAATGCATGGAACACATGTATTAGAAAAGGAATTTTGTAAACAAATATAATCAAGAAACCTTAAACTTAAAAAAAGTATAAAATTGAATAACCATTTTGAATAAATTGTTAAAAGTTTTGGGATATGTGATAAACATTTTGACCTAAATGAATTGATTTTTACGATTATAATTTCTAACAGTTCCAATAATAAGAGCCTAATTGATTACATATTAGAGGAATAATATTTAAAGTTGTGCAGGTGAAGAGGAATCTCAATATTGACACATAATATGTTGATAAAGCATTGTTGTTTTTTTCTATTCAAATACTGAACAAAAATTATAATCATTAAGAATGAAGATAGATGGGTATTAAGAACAATTTATAAATGAAAAATAAAAGTTTAATTTTTTTATTTCTTGGAATCTATTTTAGTGTTTATAAAAATAAAGTAAAAAAACAATCATGAAGGGAATCTGACTGGAATATCATATTTCTAATTGGTAGATGAAAATGATAATTCTTAAATTAAAATATTTCTTGTAGAATAATTAATTATTTATAGTTATTATCGATAAAATAGACATTTAATAGCAACATCATGAAGGATGGAGAACAAAGATCATCCTTCACTCATTAATGGATATTTCTGATGAATTCATCTCATCTCTCACATGTTATTAGACATTGGTTATCTAAATGGTAGAATAAGAATGTAAATATGATTATGTTCATTCAATACTCTATTTAAAATGGTGGAGAAAATTTATATAGTGATAAAATACAATGATTTGATTTTATCCAAATATGGGAGAGAGCGATTATTTATGGGGCCATATAAGTATATATTGTTTTTATAAAAGGTATGAAATTTTATTAGAATGTTTATTTGTGTTGTGATTTTTTCTAATTTTTCGTGACAATATATATTGGAAACAAATATGATGTAGTTGATTGAAAAAAAAATTTATTTGAGGAAATTTTTTATTCAAGAAAATTATCTCAGTATTTTTAATATTCTATATAGAAGTTCATGTTAGTATCCTTATTGGAAAACAAATATTTTAATTCAATTTCTTTATTTGCAAAATTTAGTTTTCTCGACTAGTCGTAATTGCGTTGAATAAGAATTATTTACTATGTTTTAATTTATAAAAAATTAATTAAGGCAAATAGTTATAGAAACACACATTTGAGGGATTATTGATCCCATGATGGTAAGATATATTGAGATATTAATATGTTATGATGTAGGGTATATTTTTGAGTGAAAATAGAGGTTTTATAAATTTTTTCATTATATAAATTATAATTAGAGAATATAAATATTGTATTATTTTTAATGGATATTTTTTGGAATATATATTCCATGTTATAACTCACTAAAACTAATGATCATTAAGTGTATTTATGGATCATTATATTTTTGGGGGTGTTTGAATTATCTTTGGAGATGTTATGAGTTTTTTTCATGGATTTTGAAATTACGAAGATAATGGTATGATATTTATGATTACTGAATATGTATAAGTCCCAAACATCATATGTAATAGTCATTTTGAATCCCAAAAAAATAACATAGTGTCATTTTAAAGTAGGTTCTGACACATTATAGTCCTTAATATGAATATTTATTCACTCTAATGTTTAAAATTAAGTCTACCTAGAAAAATACGAATTTTAAAAATTTGAAATGTCACCAAATATACTTAATAGAAACATTTCACAACTAATTTAATATTTAAAAATTTAATATGACACCTAGTATATGTAACTGTGACATTGGTCAGAAATAAAAAACATGGACATTTCTATGATATGTAATTATATCAATTTTCAGTATGTAAAGGTCACAATTTCATGACACTATAAAACTAGAAAAATAGAATCTTTAACATATATCTATAAACATAAAATTTTCAAATATAAAATAATAACTTTAAATTTATTATATAGAAATTGTTATACCCTATAGAAAAGTGGAATTTCATTGATTCACAAAGGTTACCCAATGTACAAAGTATAATATGAAATCGTCATCAAGCATATAGGTCACTTCAAGAGTATGTAAGGGTTATTTATTGAATAAATATATGTCATTTTAAAATATATAATTGAATTAAATTGTTCTAATCATTGTGAAACTATGATATTTCTAGAAGCCAACATGTAGTTTCAGATGAGTGATTACTTAAATTTTTGAAACATTTAAATGATAATGTTTGTAATTTTAATGTATTTATTTTATAGAATAATTAACATGAAGATAATTTATGATATAATAATTTTCATGATAATATTCATTAATTATAAAAAATTATCAATTTTTTATCCCATATATATTTATTACTAAGAATATAGTGTTGTGTTGTAAAGAGGATTGTTGCTCAGTAAAAATAGTATATATTACATAAGATGATAGATGAACTAGTTTTCAATGGATAAAATTATACATTTATTCCATGATGGATCGTTCAGAACCAAAAACTGAATAATTTTTGGGAGAATATGTATTGAATTTGATGAATAGGTAAATGTAGTTAAATGAAATAATGTAATATTAAAAATTCGAAATTTAATATTAAAATATTATTTATTATCAAATCATGAAATTGAACATAAATATTAAAAAAAATTTTTAATATACAAAGGAGATTATTTTCAAGAATACTATAGAGTTTCTGATTATGTGTTGGGATGTATTAATATAAGAATTTCAAGATGAAAAAGCATACACACTGTTATTTTGTAATCATCAGTCTTGTGTAGTGTGTTGAGGTAAAATAATGTCACACCTAATCATTAACATGATAGTGCACATAAAAATTATATAATGTTTGAGAGACTATCATTAAAGTAAAATGAAAATACCGACCTTGTTGATGATTAATAAAATACCACAACATGTTTAGAGATTTTATTTTAAGAAAAATTATTTCATCTTCAACTATTATTCTTGAACATAACTTATTAATTTTTTTCAACCATGATGGATTTATTTGACCATATGTTATGATGTAATTAATTAATATTCGATGGACATGTTATGAATTGTTTGTAATGAAAAATGTATAGTTATTGTCTCAGTTTACTATTTATTATTTGAGTGTGAGTTAATAAGTGATATTGTATACCCAAATAGGATACCAAGGTTAATTTTACATAAATTTTATTAGTGATAATTTTAATATTATTAAACTACTCCCAAATAAAAACAGTGAACCAACACTATTCCTAGATTCATCACATGTGGGTGGTACATTGAGACAACATAGATCTAGGGTCATAAGGTTGTTAAAATTTTAGTGTATAGTGGGAATTAAGGCTTTATAAAACATATGTGTAGCCTTATTGGTTCCAATGCATGATAATGGTCTTTTTATAAAATCATTGTGAAATGCACTATTTTATGGTGACAAAATAGAACTAATAGTGGGTAATAATTTGTTTAAGTAAATATATAATTTTTTTATAAATTATATTTCCATTTTTAATATTATGTTTTTCTGTTATTACAATATATATATATGAGGTTAATAGTTCTAAATATATATGTCTGTATTTATAAAAAATATATTTTTTTATTTTTAATTTAAATATTGTGTTAATAATAAAATAACATCTTACTGAAGCACATGAATATATTAAAATTACACACAAAATTGAACACGCAACCATATTATCAGAAATGTAAAATTTTCTTGACTTTTTATGTTACCCTAATGTAATAAGAAAAATAATGTGGCCCTTTGGCTACTTTTGAACAAAAATAATGGGCCAATTTGTCCTAAACTAACATAAGTCATGGATCTCTTTCAATGTATACATTTTCTAACCTGTAGAACACCAACATTCACACAGATCTAACATCATGGTAATTTGAAGATGAAATAAAATTTTGAACTTTTCTGGGAAAAATAATTAATTAATGAATATTATTATAAAAGAAATATAATTAAATTATATTTATTAATGATTGGGGGACCAATTATTATTATTGTAATGAAATTATTGTATTAGTTGGAAAATATATATTATTATAATATATTTTAATAATTATTAATAAATAAATATTAATAAATCAAATTTATATATATTTTGTATTATATATATAATACTTATAAATATATATTATTTATTAATAATTATGTATTTATATCTATATCTGTTAAAATTTGATATTTAAATAACAATATTGAAAACTCTTTATTAGGGATCAATTAATGTTGAGAAAGTAACAATTTTGTAATGGTTTTTGTATAACTAATAAAGGGTTTCTTTCTACTCTCTATTTATATGATCTCAAATATAGTAATTTTTTTCAATTTTTTATACTTTCTAGTGAGATCCACAAATGTAAAATAACAATTCAAATATTATGGTTTCATACATAGTATCGCTTCATCATTGAAATTTATGATATATAAACCTCCTTTGATGAATATGTATTCCCTTAACATTTAAATTTCTATATCCAATCTCCTCTAGTCACCTTGGACATTTTAACCCATTTTAGTGCTCAGAATTTTTTTAATTCATTAGTCTGTTGTTATTTAATAATTAAAGGGAAATTTTATTTCCATCTCATAAACATGATATTTTCCTTATATATCCTTTTTATTTCTATTCTATATTTTTAAATGTTCTCACAATTGTTTTGGTGATGATATATAGTTTCTTTAAATTAAATTTTCACATCTTTTTATACACATTAACATTTATTTCAAAAATATTTAACATAAAAAAAATTATACAGACATTTTGTATAGTTTTTTTAAATATCTAGCCATGATTATTAATATTATCAATATTAAACATTATTTACATAAAATATCATAATAATTTATTATTTTTAAAATATTTATATATTATTATAGATCCATTAATTTATTCAATTTTATGAATAAAAATTGTTCAATAATATTAATTTTTAAAATTTTCAATGAAAAATAATGATATGATTTCATAAATCATAAAAAATATCTATATTTCCTATCATTTGTATTCAAAATTGTTAATAATAATTTATATAACAACTTAAAACATTATTTTAAATATACTATCATTATAAATTTTTCACAAGCTCTTAATATGATGATATAATAAATATATTCAGTCTTCAAATTCCTATGAATCCATGATGATGGAGAAAAAAAATGTAGATGGTAAGTTTTTTACATGATAAAACATTTTTTCATTTTTTTGATAATAAATTATTTATTTCAATACATTGATTAAAATTTGATTAATTAAGGTAAATTTAAATATTGAGTTTAAAATTTTAAATTTCTATAAAAATCATGATTTAAGAATTTAATGGTCTTCTGGTGCTTTTTCAAACAAATATTGTTTTTTATTTTATCATTCATATAAGTCATTATATTTCTAAATCTATTGTATACAAGGTATATTTGTTCAATTATATATGAATCATATTTTTTTGAGAATATGTTCCATGAATTTAAACCTGCACAAGACTCATTAACATGGAAAGAAACTCAATAATTAAATGAAAACATATTTATCCATTCATAAAATGGGATAATATTTTTGGAAATAAAAAGTTAAATGGTTTTTTAAAAATCATCATTTTGAAGGGGTATATTTTTCATGTATTTTTAATATCAACATGTTTTCATAACATATAGTAAAAAATTAGTTTGAATTTTTCATTCCTACATGTAAATACATGTCACTAAAGCCCTAATATTACATAGTATATATGAAATTTTATAATTGATTGATAGTTTCTTAAATTTATTTGGTTTTAAATAGAGGATAAGTGGTGCGTCATCATTTCCCTAATCCATTAGATGAAGGATTGATTTTTCAGTGGATCGTACCTAATATGTTCTCATTTTCTTCATCTTCCTTGTATTTTTTGGTACTTAAAATAGAATTCTATAATTCCATATTACATAAAATTTTTTATTTAATTAATATATATTTATTTACTTTTATTTATATAAGTTATGAGTAGAAATAAAAAATATTAATCGATTATTAAATCGTTGATCATTAAAAATTAGTCAATAATTAAATATCAACACATGAAACTATAGTATCATTAGAATCAATCTTGATTAACACTAATTAATGATATTTAATAAAATAAAAAATTATAAATGATTATTCTTTTTTATATATTATTAATTTTTTTAAAATATTATTTTCTCAGGTATTCAAATAATTAGCAGATAAAATGTGATGTTATGTATTGTGTGATGTTTGAAACTTGAATTCTATATCGCAAATAGAACAAGATTGGATCAATATATTAAGTTTAAATAATATATATATATATATATATATATAATATTATGAAATGATCTATTTGTATCTCAATATAGCTGTGAATATTTCATTTGAAGTGTAGTTAAAGATTCATACTATAATGTCCTTCCTTACAGTTAGGTGAAGATGAAATTATTTCATTATTTAATGTTATATTTATATCCAATGGATTTAGAAGATAAAAAAAATTAATTCAAAATTACGTTAAAAATAACTTTAATCATAGTGTTAAAAATTTATTTTATTTGTTTGGTTAGAAAAATTAATCTTTGTTAAAATAAATTAAAATAATATTCTTATTCTATGCACAAATTGTTTACTTGGATTGCTTAAAATTAAGGGTAAACACTATTTTTGTATTTTTTTCGTTTCTCTTTCTAATTTTTTTGACGTATAACATCTTCATTAATGTAATTACTTTTATTAAAGAAATATAGGCCATAAACTATAAAAAATTCATTAAAATAAATATATTTTGTGAGTATGTTAAATATTGGTATTGAAAATAACATTATTTCCTGGTTGTTATGTTTGTTATTTATCTTATATTTGGTTGTTGTTTTTTAATATATTTATTCAAATATTATTTAATTCATTATTTTTTCTTTCTTACTCACCATATTCATTTTATTATTTTTTAGTTTGTTTTATTCATTCATTTTTTCGAATAATAGATTTATAATTATCTCATGGTCTTGTTTTTATATTTTTACATACATGTTTTTTTTGTTTTTTTATTTTATATATTATATTTGACATAGTATCATTATATATATCATTGATATAGACCCTAATATTGAATTTATCCCAAGGGATGGAATCATTTATTATTGATCAATAAGATTTTTCATTATTAACTAAATTTGCACCATTCTTTTATTATTATCACATTGGAAATGTGATCATATATGAATAAAACATAAAATGAATATATTTTCTTTAGATAACACTAATGAACAACATAGAATAATTTTATAATTTGGTGGTGTATAAATCAATTATCAATTTTCATTTATTACAAAAACACATGAATCAAAAATTGATTTAAAAAATGTGATGATATAATATCTTTAAAAATAAAATGGACTACAAAAAAATACTAACACAGACACCAATGTTTATTTAATTTTATTTTCTCAACCATCAAAAATGGAATTTCTATATATAAAAATTAAATTTAATATAACTCCCCTACTCAATTTATATAGTTTTGATAGAATATATTTCATACATTAATATGAAATTGGAATTGTTTAAGAATATTTTAAATCATAATTTGTTGTAGAGATTTTATGTTGAATCATGACCCAAAATAACTAGTAATGAGAAATATAAGATTCAGAAAGCCTAATGGGAATCATTGTATGACTAAAATGAGAGGTTATATAATTTTTGTGTCAGGTTCTCACTACATTAATTCTTTAATAACTTATCATTTCTCACTTCTTAGAGGGTTTGAAACCCATGGAGGAGAGCATAGTGGTTTCCATAGAACGGGAGGATTTCAATAATGAAATATTAATATACAAATATGCATTGATTTATAAGGTGGAACATAAATATCAAAAATCTTACCATCATAGTACACTATCTTTGTGATCATTACACAAGGTTTGTACATTAACATGATCTATTTATATAATTGATATAAAAAATAGATGAACTAATTGCAATGTAAAAATGCATTTCATTGGATCAAAATACAATACAAATCAATTATAAATGGCTATATAGAGTTTCCAATGAGATTTATATATCTAAATATTATTATCCATGTCTTATGAAGACATAAAAGTGTTCCAATGTGTTTTTATAGAGACCATTACAAAAATATAGAAACAAACCCCACATATATATGTTATAGTCTATCTGAACCAACAAGTAAATTTCCCTATAATGATCATATAGGTCTTGAGAATATTATATAGAAATATTAAATCAATCCAATTCAGAAAAATGAAAAATAACATCAACCATTCCTATAAGATTTCCCACAATGCCAAAATAGATACATCTCTCAATCATCAAAAATTCATAAAAAGGGGTGTATCATGAAAATGATTATTTTTTCATTGATTCCCATTTTATGTAAATAATTTTTAATCAACAGATTTAGATGAAGAGTGTAGAACGTACAGGAGGTAGATATATGCCCAATTATTCCAAATTAATACCCCCTTAATAATCTACTAAATGATATCTATTGAAATGGCCCCTCTAAATCCACCATAATTAACAAGTTTAATTCCATTTTTGTCACAATAATTTGTGGTAAGTGAACAATTGAGACATATACAACACCATGTCTAAAAGGAATCAATCCTTACACAATGAAGACCAATTCTAGCACAATTTATGTGAACATAAAATATTGCGATAATGGTATGTAAAATATTGATGTTGTGCCTATGAAACACAATCCATTTAAAGGGAGATAGTTCCAAACTAAAAATATTCTAAAACATAAATCACAAAAACATATATTGGACACATTCTTATGATTTATGATTTATATCTTAAATAAAACGGTCATTAAGTAAATCCCAAATCGTACTAATTTATGGAAAGATCATTCAAATAATATATATCTGATAGTATGAACTGAGTGAATCCAATATGTCATAAATTTTCAATCACTCATCAAACCCAACCTTCTGATGTCTTTGAAAATCATAGACCGATAGATACTCACCATAAAACACACCAGAATGGAGGATCATTTCTCTAATGAGTAATGTGATTTGGATTGAACCAAAAATTATATTTATCAATAAATTTGCTCGTTATCATATATTGGTTTTATAAAGTGTTGTTGGTTGTGGTTTAATTCATCAAAATTTCTATGAAATAATCAATGGGAGTCTCTAAGGATTTAAATGTTTACGATAACGATGTGATAATTGCCACTGATTTTAACTGGTTGGATTGGGAGGAAGAACTAGTAAGATAGGATTCTCTAATTACTCATTGAATGACCATTCTCAAAATCACCACAACAATTATAAATTTCTAATAGCAGAAAAATTGAAAATATTTTCAATATTTGATCAAATATTTCTGTAGATTATACTACTTCTTGTACTCATGAAAAGATCATTCATCTCTCTTAATCTTTTAATTTATATCAACAAGTAATTAATATCCAAATAATAATTATTAATTTTTTTAATTGTTTATTATTCTATTCATATAAATATTTTTTTGTATTTTTTACTATCTCATAACATATTTCATACAATTTATCATGATAATACCACAATTGGTTATGTTCCTTCTTCGATAAATATTTGTATTCTAGTAAATTATATTCAAAATATATCATGATTTTTTATTATATTATTGCATATAATCGATTATTTTTTTGATGATTATTTTTTATTTTGATTATGATATTCATTATTAACACATTTGTATTTCCATTTTGATTTCATCATTTGGTAAGGCAGAAAATTTGGATAGGAGTCCATTATGACTAATACTAAAATACTATTACTAACAGTCTAAAAAATAATTTCTCATTATTGTTCCCCAGAATAGATTTCATGATTCAGATATTAAAATTATAAACATTTTGGGGCTCAATATTGTGGATATTGAGTAGAACATAGATGACATAACATGTATTAATCCGTCCAAATTTATTAATTTTAATTTTTATAAAGGGTTTAAACCTATGGGGAATACAAAATGGAATCATAATACTACTTATTTATATGTTATAAAAATTAAATTGGATGAATTTCCTACCATTGTGATCATTCTCACCATCTATGAGTCTTAGTGAATATTCTAGTTTCACCTATGAAAATTGGTATTAATATTTTTAATAATTCTAATTATGAGTTAGTTTTGATGGGGGTTAAAATTAGTTTTACAATGTTAATAGATAATAAGAAAAAAACAAAATCAATCATACTTTATATATCCTTCTTCCTATAATTGAATAGATTAATGAGGGACATGTGGTTAGGACTCAATGTTGCTACTTTATTGTATATGGTTTCCCTTTTTATTTTTCCCTTCTAGAAAGGGATTTTATTATAATATTTAATAGAAAAAATTATCCTTTGGAATACTATAAAATGATATGTAATTTTAAATAAAATAAACTTTAAGTGAAATTAAATTCGTTACATTATAATATAGGTTGAAACTTTTATGTGAGAATGTCGTTCATTTATTCCATAGATAGCTTCTTTTATTGATGTTAAATTTTCCAAGTTTATAAATATATAACTTGATCATCCCCCAATGATTCAAAAAGTTTTATATTACTATTATATAATTTAAATTCAATGATTTTAAAAAATATTGGATAATTCCTTCATAGGATCCATTGAATATTTCAAAAATTGGTTTACCACTCATCTAATCATACGTCCCCAATCATTAAGAGTTTCTATTCACCCTAATGTATGATGATTAAAACATTTGAGTTGGAGTATACATATTTGAGTGGGGGAGTGATGTTAAAACATGATTTCCTATGTCTCCAAGATATTAGTTTTAGACCATGATGACTAAAAATCCCCAAAAAATTAGATTAATGATGTTATATTTTTTTGGATAAATTTTTTCTTATTTATTTGGAATTTAATTCACTATTTTCATTAACCATGAATCTATATGGTACGAAATGAATAAAGATGATTTTATAATAAGATAAAACATATGTTAAATTGTTTTGAAGAGTAAAATATTCTGATATAGGATTAAGAGTTTTTTAATTATATGGAGAATAGTTTCATATTTATTCCCACTAATATATTGAAGGATGAATAGTTTAACTATGTCCCACATTAGAACAAAGAACCCGATGAGAATATTCAATCACACAAAGGTATGCATCAACAGTATGTTTATTTTGTAAAAAAATTTAACACATATAAAATACCAATAAAATATAAAAATATGAAAATAGAAATTTTTTTAAATTATTAATTTTTTTCTATAAACAATCTGTGAGATGATATATAACATTTAAAATTTTCATTGACTCATTAAATTTAATTTTTATTCTTGACCCCGAGTATTGGTATATTCTTCATTCTATTCAAATACATTATGTGGTAAAAATTTTCCCTGGTATATTTTATAAGTATGTATGATTTCCATAACTCTACGATTATATTGGCATATTTTTTTTCCTCGATGGTCATGAATCTTGTTATATTTTCTCACATTCCTGACCCATTGGTTGTATTTATTGGAAGAATAAGATTACAAGGTTTCTTATATTATTATATGATATTATTGATGTAAAAAAATATTTTATGAATTTTATTGAAAAAATTAAATTTCTTTGATTAATTTTATTACACTAAATATAATTTTTAATATGTGTTACATATAATATTTATTTTCGCTTGCATTACATGCGACATTTACTTTTTACCAATATTGGTATATTATTAATTTTATTATTTAAAATAAATAGTTATAACACATATGCTAAACCTAGAAATATGAATAGTAATAAATATATTTAAATATATTGTAACATAGTTATATATAATGAAAAATTTTTGATATCAAATGAAAACATTTATTTTAAAATCTTTATATATTTCGAAAATTCTATTTAAAAAAAATTTGAATAAAAATTTTAATTAATTTTTGATAGTTTTATAATATTAATTTGATAAAATAAAATTAAATTATTAAATCTCCATTTAAAAAAGTGATTATATTTCGATAATTTTCTAAAAAGATTTATTTTCCCATGGATAGTGAAAAAAATATAAGATATTATTGAACACATTACTTTTTATGAAATAATATATAAGGATCCTATTTATTTTAAAATATAATTAAAAGTAAAATTTGTTCTATTATATATTTAATAATCCAATTTATCTAATATTAACCATTTTCATATTGAATTTTTATACAATAACAAATGGAAATTTGGTACTTTTTCTCCGGAAAATCTTACTTTATCATCGCGAATACAAGGTTAGTTATTATATTTTATTTTTTCCCATATGTTAACAGAATTTCAAAAAAAGGATTCCATATTTTAAATAATCATGTTTTAAATTACCAAATAATGTCATGTTAATTTTTTACCATAATGTATATTAAAAACATTAAAAATTATTTTTGCGGTTATGGTTAAAATTGGTTTATCGGGGGTTAAAATTAATATATAAATATTAAAAATGAAATAAATCCTATAAAACCCCATTTTTCAGACATATATATACCTTAGAACTTGTCAAATCAATAATGGTACATTTTTTTAGTATTTTTCATGTGTAAAATTTTGGTACACATTTTTATTTTCCAAACATTATAGGTGTGCCACTCACATAACATATAAATGTTCACCCAATATCATATCATCACAACACATCAAGAACCAATTGTACTATCCAATACAAGAAATCATAAATTATATAATTTGTATATCTAATCCTTTAAACCTAGTTTTTTCAAAATATAATATAAGAAGGAATATGGTGAGAACCATAAAAAGTTTTCTGGAGAAGAGGTAACATCCCCAACGTATCTTTTTATTTTGTATATTCCTCCACATCCTTCAATTATTTGTAAAAATTTATTATATAATAACTAAAATATCTTCTATATACATATATTTTGAAATAAAATGTTAATTACCTATATCCATCAACTATTGGGTTACAACATCATCATTCTTATGTATAAGAGACTACCATCTCATGAACTGATGTTATTTGTTTTCAATAAAAACTAATCAAAAATAGATATATTTATTTATTTATTTATTATATATTATATTTATGATATTAATATTCTTTTTTAATATTGGTATCACATATTTCTTCTTATACTTTGTTCCATTGTAATATGATAATGATGTTCGTGTGTACAATGAACTACCGCCTCATGAAGTGAAGTGATTCATTTTTCATTTAATCATTAATTGAATTCCCTAAGGATAGTTTTGAATAATAAATGTGTTATATATTAAATTAAATGATTTTATAATGGTACTAAAATATTTATATTTCATTATATCAATCCATCGAGAAAATGGAAATAGTGTTAATTCATTTGCAGGACCTACTATCTCCCAGAACGTTGAATTTAAAATTATATAATTAACTTTTATGGAATACTATAAATACATATAAATTGAATATATATGGTATTTATATCATGTTTAAAATTCTTTATGAGATGCAAACTTGATCCAAATAATAAGACAAAAAATTAAAAAACAAATTATACATGAAAAATATGGCAGTTATTACCCAAAATGTGACAATAATATGGAATTGATAGTATATGGTAAATAAGATGTCATAATTAAATCATATATTATGTGATAAAAATAGTTTTTTATAAAAAAACAGATTTATAATAATCTTATTTTAAATATATTTTATGTCTGAACATTCATGATAGAAGTATAGACTTAAGGTGAGGAATTTTTCAACTCACTTTTATGTCTTTGAGATATATTCCATATTCAAAAAATATTTATTAAATTTGGTTTAAATAATTCTCATGAATTAATATTATATTTCTTCTAATGAAACTTATGTTCATTTAGATATTCAATTTATTTTCACACATTCATGGGATTTTTAGTTCAAAAATTTCAAATGCGGTAAGATATTCCTATCCCAATTTTCATTCATTGAGACATATATTGGGTTATACACAAATATTGTGGCATAAAAATTATATAAATACCATTTTATATGTAATATAGTGAGTGAACATACTATATTGATATATTATTTTTTATTTAATGTGATTCTATCATGGGGTTATAATTAAAGGTTACATAAGTAGTGTCAGTTTTAGGAGACAATCTCATCCTCTATCGAGATTATTCACGATTATGCTTCCAGTGTAGTAATATTATGATACATATCTCATGAACCTCACATATTTTATTCTCATTAGGAATTTTATTAATAATACTTATTTTCCCATTATTTTAATATTTTTATACTATATTTATTTTAAATAAAATATTTTAAATAAAACCAAATTTATTTCTCTCTTCAGTCGATAAGCCTTTCCCTTCTATGCCTATGTTTACTAAAAATGTTTTAAAGATGTTTTAATGATACAATATGATTGTATAATGTAATTTTTATGCTTGTATTATTATTAAATTTTTTTAAAAAGGAACAATTTTTTAATTTTCCAAAAAATGATGATTTTTTACAAAAAATATGAATGAAATGTCTATTACAAAATTTATGATTTATATATAATTTTTCATCCTAATGGACACTCAATATTTAAAATTTTTCATTAAACGTTTCAATGATTATATTAAAATAAAATTATTTTTAAAATATTTCATGTTTGAAATATTTTATTTCCAATGTGGAATTGATATTTTATCTTCTAAATATTTTAAATTGTTTTTAAAGCTATGTTTATGATTTTTAAAATTTTATATTAAATGAAAAAGATTTTTAATATAATTTAAAATAATAAAAGAAATTTAATTTTCTAAAGAAATGTTCCATCTTCTCCTTCAAAAATATCATTCCATCTCAGATGAAATCCATTCATTTTAATTATGATTTACTAGGGATACGATACAAGGATACAAATCAGATTTGTACTCTTGATGGATTATATTTATAATGAAATGGTGTTTACCAAACATTTTTCTCTTCTAAATATTATAACATGATAAAATTCATATGAAAAATTATTCTTCATCCATGAGATATTATCTGATAAAATTATGAATTTATTGTAGAAAATATTTATTTTCCACGGGTTATGTTATGATGAATTTTTTATGAAACCAACTAATTTTAATGGGTTTTTATATGTTGGAAGTTTTATATTGTTCTATCACACATATGTTTGATTTTAATTCTGTGTTCGGTATGACCTATTTCTTATTATAATAAATTGGATATTGATTAATTATATATGAGTACAAAGGGTAAACAAGAGGTTATCCCAATCTCAAATAGGTTATATGGGAGTATATCCAAATCCCAAAATATGGTATGCATGATGTTATCCCATGAATGGTATACAGTACAATGATTGTTATCCAATGTATGACATATGGTTCATTATAGGATTTACTAAGGAAGAATGTGGGTACATGAGATGTTATATAATGCCTGAATGACTATAAATGGGAGGTTTTCACAAGATTAGAATATGGTACGTTGGTGGTTATCTAAATCTAAGAGTAGGTACACAAGTGGTTATCCCAATTATATCATTTAAATAATGTCTTGGTGGGTAGCCTTTACATATTATTTTGTATTGTCCTCTATATAAAATAAATATATGTCATATTGAAAAATTATGTTCTCAAGATTCATGTTCACTGATTTAATTTTGATTCATATATTGTGATAAACCAAGATTTCTTCCATGAATCATGTTTATGAATCTTGAAATGTAGGGTATGTTTTTCAAATTTAATTCACATGTTCTCATACCATTAAAATCGTGATATACTGATATATCAGTTTATTTCCATTATTTATAAATGGAGTTCACCCTTTCATATATTTCTAATCACCATGTTATGATTATAGGATTTATGTATGCTATGTCTAAAAATGGTTCTAGTTATTAAGAACATAGTGGGAGATGGTTTTGGTAACTTATTAGTTATTTTTTTTTTTATATGTTTCTAAATGCACTGGACTTAATGATTCTTTCATGAATTGTTATGTTATGTAATGAATAATCATCTATTATGAATTAATATTTTTTATGAGATGATTAGAACTATTCAATTGGTAGTTGTGAAATTTTCATATAACTATTATATATTGGGATGAAAAATCATTAGTGATATCACATTGTATATTACTATATATACGTCTATAGATGATTCAATGAATTTTTCTATGGATGTTTCAGTATATAGAAAAATTTATTGTAGTTCTTTTGAATTATATAGTGAGTGGTTTATATGAAATTAAATCCTAGTTTGGGTTATATATGTATATGTGTGTCTATCATTGATATACAAGGGTTAATTACACCAAAATTAGTATACTGATATCAACTCGATCGTCACATGGTGTATGAAAATAGGCCTTTCTACATATCTAGTTTGACCACCACATAGGATAAGTTTAAAAATACACCAACTCCTTTAAATCCCACAAAAATTATTTAAATAGATGGTGACTATCAATAACCTAGGAATAGAATGTGGTTAAATACATTGAAAATAATGTGTAATTTTTTTGATATCCTATATGTGTTTTTTAATGATTATGTTTTTTCCACTATGAATAAATTTCTTTAAACTATAATTTGTTGTTTTAGTCAATGGGTGGAACAAAAATGGACCATTTCAATGGTGAATTAAATAGAAAATGAAATTATTATCCTCTTTATCAACCGAATGTTATGGAATCTCAACTAAAAACCCTCATTATTATGCTCAAAGAACATTTTAATGATTATAATAATGATAATAATCCTGATGACCAATGAAGGGAATAATGTTTTGTTTGGTCCTTAAACAGTCTGTATCCATACTTTTTCAGTGGTTACTCAAATGCAATTGTCTCAAATAAATGGATTAGTTTCACTGGAATAATATTTTTCATTCTCATGTTCTAGGATTATTAAAACATAATTTTGGTTGTCTATTGTTTGGAATGATAAAAATTTCAATTGGTGATGCTTAATATGGATACATGTTGATATGTGGTAATTGAATCCATAGAATGTGATGAGAGTTATATAATATTATATAATTTGTACACCGTATTCTAGAAACAATTACAAAGAGATAATTTATCAACATCAAATAGAAGGATGGAAAATAAATTATTACTTATGAAGGTGATTTTACACGAAATTTATGGTATTCCTCTACTTTAATCATCATTACATAAAGATATTTTGATTTATTCCAGGTGTCCTGAGACCATGTCTTTGGAAGGGGATATCTATAAGAATGTAAAGTAGCTATAATGAAGTCATTAGATGTAAATTGAAGGTATATATAGAAATTAAAGATTCCAACCATTCACTTGGTTTTGATAAGAAATGCATATTATATTCTCCTAAGGACAGAAATAAATAATTGGGTTTAAGGAAATTTAATGACTAGAATTAAAAAAATAGGGGATGATTCACCCAATTCAATTCTCAAATGGGATAAGACGGTATTAGATGTGTGGGATTCCAAGATATTGTGAAAATGAATGTATAAGTGATGAGAATAATCCAGTGAATGAAATTAATTGATAGAGAGACCAACATATTGGATCAAACACACTCAGGTGTATCTTGAGAAAAGATTTTGGGAATTATGAATGTAAATTCCCTTAACTAATGGATAATTTTTATTATAATACATAATAAAACATGTTTAAAAATTACAGAAGGAAAACATATGCAATGATAATGGATATAGTGAAACGTGATGATTAAAAAAAATTACCCTCCAATACATTGTTGAGAATTTTTTCATAATTTGATATCTATGGGAACTATGAAATTATTATTATTAATCCTTTAGTTAAATTTCATGTGGTTTTGATAATTTATTAAATACCTTTATATGTATTTTTTAGTGGTGATATCAAATTTTATTACATATTTTTCTAATGATGATCCAATAAATCCAATTTATATTATTTATATAAAAAAAGAGATTATATATTGATTAAATGGTGAATTATGTTTTGGAATTGTATATGTCTAATAGAATAATTATCTTGATAGTAATGGATACCATCATTGGTTTAAGAGTTTAAAGATGATCATAATTTAAAGTTCAATATATCCCTTTTTGACATTTTATGTGATGTTATTTTATCATGAATAAGGATATATTAACAGAAATTTATGTAAATTAAACCATTAGGTTTTTTATGTAGTGAAAAAATTATTTGAGGAGAAACTAGTTTAATGGTTTTAGATATAAGGTTAATGGTACAATTATATATTAAGGTTTATCTTATGTTTGACGAATATGTAGTTTAGGGTTTTCGTATATCAACATTAAAATTTTACACACATTTTTTATATCATAGAATATTTGTATATAGATCCAATTTCCAAAATTTTCCTTAAGTGGTTAGGTTTCAAGGAGAACCACATTCGATTGTATCTGATCGAAATCCAATGCTTACCATACTATTTTTGGTAAAGTTTTTAGAAGTATCATCATATTTTTTTTCTATTCCATCACTTTGTATCATCCTTGGATTGATAATTATATTGTGAGAATAATTAAATACCATAAGGATATGTAGTGATCTGGTTCTATAGATCTCATAGGTGGTTAGGAACAACATATTCCACCAGTTGAACATTCATAACAAACTAGCTATCAATTGAACATTAAATCATATCCTTATGAATCCATTTATGGAAAGATGTGTAAAATTACAATGTACTAGAATTGTGTTTCTAAAATAGAGAAATTGGGACCTAAATTTTCTGATTAAATGAAAGATAAATTTAGAGACATTCATGAACATATAAGGAAAACACGATGTATAAAGAAATGTTATACTGAGAAAAATTTAGGCCATCCAGAATTTTTTGTTGGTGAGTAGGTGTTTCTATGAATTTATCCATCAAAATGTGAAGGTAAAACTAATACCTAGTTATAAAGGTCCAGTTTTAATTCTTGACCAAATATAGATGATTTATTATCACTTTTTTATCCAACAAAACATGTTCATGTTCACAATTTCTTTCATCTATATATCAGGAGGAAGTATATACTTGATACATCACATTTACCCACTTCAATGTTCGTACAACTGGAGCATGATCTTCTCTTTGAAGAACAAAAAATGCGTTTTTACATCATATAAATAATGTTATATAGAATAAGACCACTCATGTATTCATTTTTGTCTTGAAAACACTATTTTGAGTATTCTATGTGGGAAACTGAGGATTTGATGATGCATAAGATTCCACCATTGTTAGTAATAACATTATGAATTCTAAGGTAAAAAATCATTTTAAGAGGGTATAATATAACACCCCAATGGTTTATATAATAATTCTTTTTCATATTTTAAATTATTTTTATATTTTTTTTATATGTTACACTAACTTTATGTTTTGTTAAATATATCTTCGAGTTTGACTTATGATATAATTGAAACAGAGGTTTAACAAACCATTATTTGTTATTAATATTATTATATAAACTCGACTATTATAACAAAGATGTTAAACATATAAATATGAATACAAATAAATATTTTTTAAATATTTTTTATAGATGGTTTATATTAAAAACATATATATATAAAAATTTGGAATTTTTTGTTTGGTTTTTATTTGTTTTGAGAATACCATTTTTTTCATAAGAATTTTTTTATTTAACTTTTTTAATAAATAATATTTTTTTTTAAATCTAATAAATATAATTTTCTAAAATAAAATTCATTTATATATAAATTTTTCAAAAAAAAATATATGATATATTTTTGGGAAATTCAGGAAATGATTAATTTAAGGATGAATAGTGACAAATATTATTTTTATTAATATATTATTTTTAGTTTAAAGATATTATAATGATCCATTTTTTTAAAATATCTTTATAAGTAACATTAGTTCAATTAAATTTTTATTATTCCAATTTAGGTTTTTGAAATTATTTTACAAATTAATTTTTATATATTTTTTTAAACTGTTTGAATTTTTCTCATTAAAAAGCCCCTTTATTATCACATATGTGGGAATAATATTAGAGTAAAATATAATTCTTATATGATTAGAATTTACAAAAATATATTCCATAATATGAATCATAATAATATATATTATCTAATAACCTTAAATTAGTTTTTACCATAAAGAATAATATATGCATAAAAAATTATTTATAGTAGTTAAGGTATAAATGGGCTAGAAATGGGGGTCAATGTAAAATGAGAATTGTTGAAAATTTACCAAAACTTGTACAATTTTTTATATATAAATATTTCACCCTTTAATCTTCCTATTCTCCAGAATGGACCATTTTTGTGCCTTTTTTTATTTGAAATACTTGGTTACATATTTATTTTTTATAAGTTACATGTTTACCACTAAGATCACTTATAAAAGTAATCACACCCCCTAACCACTTAACACTTACAAAAAATTTTGAGGCTAAAAAATACCCAAATAATATCATTTCATCCCTCATATCATCCAAGAGGCCCTAATTTGGTTATAAATACATCCTATGAATGCATCCTGTGAAATCAAAAATACCTCTTCTAAATAAGAGGTAACATCTCAGACCGACTATTTTATTTTATTTCTTATAACACCTCATTTATTTTATTTTTAATGTATCAACCCTAACCCAAGAACTCATGATAAGATTCATAGTACCCATATCATGGCATAAGATACAATGAAATCGCATCCCCAAGGACTGATATGTTATGTAGTCTTGGTAAAATAGATAAATATAGGATTCACATATTACAATTTAATACAAAAATTAAAACTTAATTATTGAAAGAATAAAATTATTATATCATTTCTATCCTTGAATGTTAGCCACAATATACTTCATGGAATCCTATAAAATGAAAAAAAATAAGTGTGGTCTCAAATTCATAGCTACGGTTATGTACAGTTGACGAAATAATGAAACAATGAGAATAATCAACAAGGTTTGGTAAATAAATGAGAACACATGCCACTTAAAGAACTTGATAACAAAAAACTAATATTGAAAAGGAAATAATTGAGTAAGTATCCCATTTAAATAACAATATAATGAGGAATAATTATAGAAATTTAAATAAATAAACACACATTCCATTTAAAAAAATACACAAGGGAAAAACAATATGTTAAGGTAAATAACTAAAAACACAATCCATTTAGTCAATGAAATGATAATGAAATGAATCCAGAGATCATGTTAAATTTTAAATATATATTATTGTAATAAAAAAATAATGAATGAATGAAATTCTTATATTTTGGATGTCATTTTTCATAGGTGCAAAGAACCATTACCATCAAAACCTTCCACATGATGGTTTAAAACATAATATAAAAAACACATTTAATGGAGGCTTGATATTTTATTCTACCCATGAGACTACTGATGAATCTAATATATTACACTAAATGGATCCTAACCCATTTCATACCCATCCAAATAATTCCTCATATATCAAATAATTTATTTCATTCAGTAACAATATGATTATCAAAATTCTATATTGTATAATGAATAAAATTTTCCCAATATTTCCCCATATATTTAAATGAAATTCATTGGGAAAAACATACGTAAAAATGGTATACAGTTTAGGAAATTATAATATCTATTATATATAATTTGGATAATTAGGAAAAAATTATTTTCTAATGATTACAAAAGAGTGATTATTTCCAAGGTATGTTATTAACTAAAAAATGAAACAAGGAAGTAAAAGATAATACATTGCCTTGTCAAAATTATCATAAACAAGACATTAAGATTATAAGTATGGAATATGTGGCTACTTCTTCGAGTAAGAATGCGCCCCTCCTACCTCAACAATTTTTGAAATTCCATCCCATTGTTTCCCCTCTGCCTTGTCCACTACTGGACCCTTCTGGACCCTCACCAGTTGTCGGCGCACCAAATCCCCCTCATATCCCTCTGTTCTCATCTCCTCCATGGAATCCTCCTCACTTTTCTCGTGTGAGTGATGGGATCACGACCAAGGATGTTCTTCAGGGGTGATAGTATATGGATTTTTTTCCTTTTCCCTTATCCCCACATTATCAATATCCACTCCTAGTTCGTTGATGGTGGACAGCTTCCCCGCTCTTACCTTCTCAAATGAAGGGATTCTGAAAGCATCAGATTTACATTTGTGGATGTTAGTGGTCCAGTTTAGTGGTGACAAGCCACTGCTCGATATGTTCCAAGCATTTTTCTGTTCATGGGTGCTTGCATCATTGGACAGAGTCTCTGTGCTCAACTGAAAATAATTTTGTGTGGTGATAGATTCTTAGATAGACATTGTAAAGGATTTCTCATACTGATGCTAGTCTTTTGGAAAGGATAATTTCAATCTTTTCAAGTGTTCTAGGGGGTTCACTTCGGAATGGACTCTCCTCAAGAAGCAGTCTGGATCACTTTACCTAGGGTTCCAGCCCCCTTTCATAATGATTCTCTCTTGATGCATATTGGAGACTCTCTCAGTTCTTTCTTTTCTCAGACTACATGACCTCTTGCATTATTGACATCATGGAGGCTCAGCAGTGTGTGGTACTATACCTCTCTAGGAAGCTTCCTGATCACATTCTCGTCCACGATGGAGATTCTCTCTCATGGTAGAAAAAGATATTTTATGGGTCTCATGTGAAGTTTTTCTCCTCCTTAAACCTTCACTATCACTCCCTTTCATTGTTTTGTAAACAGCCTAGTAGGCCAGAAGATCTGAATGAGGATCTTGAGCCAATCCCATCCTCTCTGATTCCAAAGTATGTTTCCCCGGATAGACCCAGGTATCCCCTTCCCATAGACGTGGATCTATTCCCGCATTCTCATATTTTGATGATGATTCCTACCCCCCCCCCCCCAATCCTCTAGACCCCACCCCATAAGTTTATCCTCTCCTACCCTCACACATTCATATGATATTATTCACGCCTTCCTGACCTTTTTTCTAACCCCCTCCTTTCATGAATCTCAATTCTCCACTTAATGGGATGTATTTAGTATGGAACCACTCTAATCTTTATTTTATATCTTAGATGGACACTAGTTCTCCATGTAACTCCCATACCCCTATTCATAATAGATTCTAAAACCATGATTCTTCTTCCTTTCACGAGCAGGAAATGAGCTCCCAAGTTCATTCTTTGTTCTATGTCTCTTCCCCCTCATTCTGGTGTTCCGACCCTGTCTAAGACCATGTTGATGCAGGGATCATGGCCTCTCAATATAGGCCTTCATAATCAGTCTCAAAAACACGGTGTCACTATATTCAATTTTTAGTATCATGATCTAGATCTCATGTGGATTAAGAGCATGGGTGAAATATGATTTTATATTCCGTGAGGTTTGATCTAAGAAGATTTATTTAGTGAATATTCTGGAGCCCAAGAAAAACATGTACAAGATCACAAATTATGAAAAGGGAATGGGTTTACATCTCTTTCTGCATGGTCACCCCCACCAACTATCATATATGGATTTTTTGTAATTCTCTACTCACTATGGATCTGGTTGATATTTTGGATCAACATATTACTGCTAAGATATCCTCAAGCAATCAAAAAATATATGTGTTTTTTCAATGAAAAATCCAATCCTCATGCCATAGAAGAGCACTAAAATAACATCATCTTGTTTGATCTAGGTGCCTCATTGTGGTTTGTGGGGGGGAATTTTAATTCCATTATAGACCCCTCTAAAAAGAAGGGGGTGGAACATTTTGTAGGAATTCTAGACCAGATTTTATTTCCTTGATTTCTAGTATTGATCTGATGGAAATTGGCTTCCTAGGTAAAAATTTTACTTGGTGAAATAACCAGAATGGTTATAGAAAAACATGGTGTCTCTTTGACTAGTGCTTAGAAAACCTAATAGTGATCTTCACCTTCCAGAAGGCTTCTTCCACTCACCTGGTTCGTGCTCTTTCTGACCACTCTCCCATTATCATTTTCCTGGAGTCAGGTGAAGAGGGGTGGAAGCCCTTTGTGTTTTCTAGTCCTGGGCATCAAATCACACCTTTCTCCAGGAGGTTATGTCCTCTTGGTCTCAACTGGTTCAAGGATCATTGGGGATTGGCCTTCACAACAAGCTATGGTGGCTGAAGGAGTCCCTGTCTTCTTGGGCCAGTAGGCGTTCTCCCTCGCATAATCTTCTGAATTCTCTCAAACAATACAACGAGAAGATATAGAATGGGATGGAAGTAGGATTTATTTATGACATCCTTAGATTCCTTCATCACAATCAGATCCTTCTGGAATATAAATATGGCATACATCCTTTTTTTACATAACTTTTCATTACGTTTAACAAAGAGAGGATCTTTAATGTCTGGTGTCTTGGAAATCAATAACATAATACATGAAAACAACATAAAACAATATTCTCACCCACTCCTAAGGCTTCATCATAGTTTCATTCTATGTACACATACTGCATCTCATATCATGGAGACATACATCGAAGGAACGGGTAGACAGAAGGCCCAGTAAGGAAAAAAAGTGAAACAGTTGACATGTGATCTTGAGCAATATTTATAAGAACTTGATAAAAGTCATAAAGAAATGAGAAATGGAAGAATAAGAATATCATGAAAAAAATAACTTGATTAATAACTTGAATATGTGGATTCAACATTTAATTTAGACATTCATGAACATATCATTAAAGTCTATCCCTGAGGTGTCATAAAAATTACCAATGTTTTTCACCAAGGTATCGTGAAACTTGTCATCTCTAGAGATTAATTATTAACCTAATGCATTGGATCACTATTAGGGTGAAATTATAATATTCCATTATTTTCATGTGATCCACATATATCATAATCAAACATTTCCTAAATAAGCCAAATAGAGTAAAAGAAATGGGTTTCAGTTCAAAATTGTGATGTTTTGAATGTGCGTAAAAATAAAATAGTTATGTCATTTATAACCCACGGAAAGGGAGCGAGGGTTACATGTCTGTCAATTCCAGAATCAAATATATCATTTTTTTATCTATAAACACTCATATATACTAAATAGGTCTGGGTATTCACATAAATAAAACAAGATAATTAATTCAGAAAAAGAGAGAAAAAATTTGAGATGAAATTTTTGCAGCATAACGGCAATATAACCTGGTTTTAGAAAATAATAAAAAGAGAGGGGATAGGGGTATACAATCCATAAATAAACCATTTTGAAGTAGAGGGACATAAATTAAATAAGATCATGTTTTGCACATTTTAGTGAAACACCACATGAAAAGAAACATGAAAGGAAAGAGAAAGTGTGATTTCTTTTACGAAAATTCGGCAGCCTAACAGCGTCACATAAAAATTCTGAAAATCAATTGTTGAGAGCAGAAAGGGTCTCTCATAATTTGGAAATTAAATGGACTGTATTAAATATATATAAGAACAAGCACCGTCATAATAAAATGGAACTATAAGAAATAACATAAAGGAAGTCATGACTTAAAAAGGAGGGTGAAAGGTTCTCTTACCTTGAAGAGTAACTTCGAAATCATGAAGGTCAGGACCTTGAGAGTATTAAGGGAACCTTGGGAGGACTCTTGGGGGGGTAAGGAGATGAGAACATCATTAAGGAGGATTTTTGAATGAAATTAATGAGGTAAATGGCTTGGTATTTATACGAAAATTTAGGGAATAAATTATTAATTTCCTAGGGACACCTCATCGGTGGTATTGGACAAACCACAGGCATTCCCTTGGTATTTTCCAATGGTATTGGCCACATGGGACATCTAATAGCATATATCACTATTAATAAGTCGACCATAAATCTTACATCATTATTACATCATTAATGATGTCATTAAACACCTGAAACTGAAATTTGTATTTTTACCATTCACTGAAAATTCATTTGTTTTAGAAAAGTCCCAAAAATTTACCCTATCTTAATATCAATGCTCTGAATTCAAAAATGAACTCAATTTTATGAAAATAATTTTCTAAATAATTTTTTATTTATTTTTTTATAAAATCATTATTTATTCCTAAAATACAACTTTAAAAATATAACTCATTTTGTAACACCTTAAAAAAATCAAGGTCCTAAATAATTATCATGTAACCATAATACGATAAACTTACAATTTATTATTCAATTTTATCAAAATATATTCCCATTTTAAATTATTAAATTATTTATAAAATTTTAAATAAAATATTTGTTACATATAAAATACCAAAACATATACTATGATCGTTTTTTCACTTTTAAGATGATAAAATTGTATTTATACATTCATGGGTGATGTTTCTATTTTTTGGCCAATTAACATTTTCATTACTATTCATACGGGTATGTTACTATTCATACTTTACTATTCAATAAAAATCAAGTTGATTTTATGAGACTCGAAATTTCTCACTAAACCCAACTGTAAAAGAACATTTTTTTAAACCATTTCACATTATTAATTATTTAAGGAATTCAAAAATATTTTCAAATACCAATTTTTTTCTAAATTCATCAATAAAACACGTCCTATATTTATGGGGATATTTGAAATTCACAAAAATTTCCATAATAAGAAATAAAAATATTATTTATATAAAAGGATTACACAAAGAAGCTAATGTCTCATTACAAAATCACTTATAACACCAGAATAAGACCTAAGTGTAAGGTGTGCTATGGTGATAGAATCTTGGGGTGGCTCAGAAAAAATTACCCAAGTGGTGATTTCTATCAGCTTGAACTTCTCCCTTAAGCAATTTCGTTCAAGCTTCATATGTTAAAGTTCGACTTGGGCTTGGTTTAGAGCAAGGACCTGTGATGATACCACTTTCTCATGCTCTGATAGATGGGATTCATATGGCTTAAGTCTATTTGATGAGGGAATTAAATCTTCTTTCGTTATTAATAAACCAAAGATAAAAGTATTTATACAAACACAATGTTAAGATTATAGTTTCAAACGGTCATATTGACCAACAGTCATATAATAGTTGAAACCCAATGATCTCAGTTTAATTATACCAACTTCATTAATTAAAGGATATTTTTTTCTTGAGAATAAAATAAAATAACAAACAAATTTAGGTAAAAATATAATTAAAATGTTCGGTTCCTTACATTCACCCCCCCCTTAAAAAAAATTTCCCTAAAACTTTATCTTGTACCCTGTGATGAGAAAAGGTGTGGGTACTTCTATCTCATAGACTCCCCTTGTTCCCACGTGGCTTCTTCACATTTGTGGTTCCTCCACAACACCTCAACAAGGTTGGTAGTCTTGTTGCATAAAACCTTGTCTCTATAATCCAAGATCTTCACCAGCTTCTCCTCATAAGATAGGGAATGTTCCAGTTGTACCACCTCTAGATTTAGTAGATGTGATAGGTAAGGTATGTAATTTTTTCAAGAGGGATACATGGAAGACATTATGAACTTGTGCTAAATTTGGAGGAAGTGCAAGCCTATAGTCCACTGCTCCCACACAATCAATGATTTTATAGAGGAATGTGTACCTAGGGATGAGCTTCCCTTTTTTTCCAAACCTCGTGACTCACTTCCAAGTTGAAATCCTAAGAAAGACATTTTCACCAACATCAAACTCCATGTCCCTTCGACAGTTGTCGTCATAGCTCATTTGCCTACTTTGAGAAACTATAATGTGTTGCTAGATGGCGTGGACCTTTACTGTCAATTCTTTCACAAAAAATGGCCCAAGAATCTTTCTCTAACTAGCTTCATCCCAACAAGTAGGAGTTCTATATCGCTTCCCATATAGAGCTTCATAGGGTGCCATTTGAATAATCAAGTGGAAGTTGTTTCTGTATGAGAAATAAACTAAAGGGAGATGTTGATCCCATCCACCTTTAAATTCTATTAAGCATGTTCTTAGAATTTCTTCGAGTGTTTGAATATTCCTTTCATATTGGCCATTAGTTTAGGGGTGATAGGTCATACTGAAATTCAATTTAGTGCTCAGATCTTATTAAAGGCGTCTCCAGAATATTGATGTAAACCTTGGATCATTATCAGATACGATAGAAAGTGTAATTCCATGCTGCCTTACCACTTCCATCACGTAAATCCTAGAAAGTAGATCAACATAGAAATATTCTTTAATGGAGATAAAATGGACAATCTTGGTGATATTTTCCACAATAACCCATATCGCACTGTTTCCATTGGAAGTTATCAAAAGGCCAGTGACAAATTCCAATGTGATATTATCCCACATCCATTCTTGTATGGGTAGTGGTTGCAATACCCCTTTAGAAATTTGTCGCTCTTCCTTCACTTGGTGACATACCATGCACCTTGAGGTGTAGTCCGCAATCTCTATTTTCATATAATCCCACCAATAATGATCATGAAGGACCCTATGCTTTTTCGTGCTACTAGTATGTATAGAGAAAGTAGAGATATGAGCATTATCCCTCAGCTCCTTTATTTCCGGAATATATGGAACACATAGTCTTCTACGAAATTTCAATACACCTTCATGATCAGTATTGAACTCATAAAAATTTGCATCCTTCGTAGCCTCAAACTTATTCTGTTACAAATGATATTATATCTATGCTTTCTTGGTATTCTCTAGTAATGATGGTTGAGAAATCATTTTTGTTAGGGTTGATAATGTCCCCTCCTTTATAATTCCCATGTCTAGTTTTACTAGGTCATTGATTGAAGGATCTCCTTGAATCATCATAATAGACAGAACATCTGATTCTTTCCTGCTTAAGTATCAACAACTTTTTTTCTCTTCCGAGATGATAATGAATTGGACAATTATAGTCTTTAAGGAGTTCCAACTGTCACCTTTTTCTCATGTTATATTCTTTTTGTGTGAAAATATACTTAAAACCATGATGGTCTGTGTATATATCAAATTTCTTCCCATAAATATAGTGCATCTATATCATTAGATCAAAAAACACCGCAGCCAACTCCAGATCATGCGTAGGATAGTTTTACTCATGAGTCTTCAACTATCGAGATTCATAAGCAATGACCTTTTAATTTTTCATGAGGATGCACCCATTCCCTTTTAGATATGCATCACTAAAAATAAATAATCCTTCTCCACTTGAGGGAAGAGTTAACATGGGTGAAGTAACCAATATCTTCTTCAGCTCTTGGAAACTTTCTCCACACTCCTTTATATAGATGGACATGACCCCTTTTCGAGTTAACATGGATAATGGATTAAAAGTTGTGAAAAGTTGTTCACAAACCTCCTATAATATCCTTCTAATCCAAGGAAACAACAAATATTAGTTATTGTTGTAGGTTACGGCCACTCCTCTACAACATTTGTCATTGTATGGTAAACTGTGATTCCATCATTGGTAAAAATTTTCCCTAAGAAAGCAACTTGTTGTAACCAGAATGCACATTTATTGAACATTCCAAAAAGCCTCTCCATCTGTAAACCTTGAAAAATACCCCTTATATGATCATCATGCTCTTCATGACTTTTGGAATATATCAAAAATATCATCAATAAAAACTACCACAGAGTTATCAACGTAGTCCTTCAAAACTCTATTCATCAAATCCATAAAAATAGCAGGTGATTTAGTTAGTCCAAAAGGCATATAAATAAAATCATAATGTCAATATATTGATCGGAAGGTAGTTTTGGGAATATCTTCTTTCTTTAACATTAATTGATTATAACCATATCGAAGATCAATCTTAGAGAAGAATTGAACCTCATGGATTTGGTCAAATAAGTCATCAATTCTTGGAAGAGGGTATTTTTTCTTTACTATGACCCATTCAGTTCTCAAAAATCAATGCATAGACACATCGATCCATCCTTCTTCTTTACAAAGAGAATAGGTTCTCCCCATGGAGACACACTTGGTAGGATAAACCCCTTTTCCAAAAGTTCTTGGAGTTGTTTCTTTGATTCCCCCAGATCCACATTTTCCATCCTATATGGGGTCTTTATTATCAGATGAGATCCATGAATGAGTTCAATGGAGAACTCTACATCTCTCTCTGGGGGAGGACCATGCAACTCCTCAGGAAATATGTCAACATATTCCTAGATTATGGGGACATTTTCTATCCTCAAACTCTCATTTCCTTCTTGTTCTTCACCAATCAATTCCATAATGAAGGATATAGGAGGTTCTTCTAGACAAATATCAGGTTGATATATCTCTCCCTGGAAGATAAATTTAGGTTTTCCATTCAAGAATACTAAGATTCCCTTACTTCTATATTTTATCATAGAATTATTCTTTGTGAGCTAGTCCATCTCTAGTATAATGTTGAATTCCAGCATGGGAATGACTACAAGATTTCCGATAAGATTGTTCCAACCAATGTAAATAATGTTTTTTCTAAACACTGACGATGCTTGGATAATCCCACCAGGAGTCTTGACTGGTAACTATAATTTTAGCAAGTCAGGGGTTGATTATAAATTCTTTGCAATCTTAGAGTAAATAAAGGAATCCATAGATACAGAATCAAACGAAGTAGTTTCTGGCATTGAGTAAAAAAAATTTTACTTGATACCACATCATTTGGAGCATTAACCTCAGTTTTCATGGTAAAAAAGAATGACCTTACAACCTTGGCCTTTGCTGTGGCTGATAGAGGTTCCCCTTCTCTGTCCTCAGATTTGTACAGTGATTAGAAAAGTGCCCAAGTTTTCCAAACTTAAAGCATTGGAAATTAGGTTGGGATTTCACCATCTTTCCTTTTTTGTTAGTTTCTGGAAGTTGAGGTTTCACCTCACTACGACAATTCCTCGCAATATGGCCATCTCTTCCACACTTATACCATTTCCCGCTCCCGAGCAGGCGGTTCCCCGAATGCTTCTTCCCACATTTATTACTCATGGGACTGTAAACTTGCTTGCCTCCTCTTCCCTGATCAATGGTCCTTCCTAATATGGGATCCAACGATCTCTTCTATTCGTTTGATTGATGAGATCACTGTGTCTCACTGAACTCAAGTTCGACTTTCATTTTACTCTGTATGATCTCCTCATAAATTTCATAGTATCGGTTTCCAAGATTCTTCCACATATGAGGTCTCAATCCACCGAAGAATCTATCAAAATTACCATTAGGATCCATGATAAAGCTTGAGGTATAATGAGAATGTCTTGTAAAGTTAATCTCATAGCTTCCTATAGTTTCATTCCCCTTCTGCTTCAGCTCAAGAAACTCCTTCTCCTTTATTGTACTCATGGAACGGGGTTAATACTTATTGATGAAGATCCCTCTAAACTCTTCCCACTCCATAGCTTCAACCTCCACTCGTTGCCTCATGTTTTTAATCATTTCCTACCACTGATCAGCTTCTCCCTTTAAGAGATAGATAGCCAGGGTGACCTTCTCTTACTCTGAATAGCGGAGCGTAGAAAAGATCTTCTCTATAGAGCTAATCCACTTTTCTGAAATCAATGGGTCGGTTGATCCACTAAAGGTTGGTGGTTGTTGATGCATAAAGGACTCAACATAATGTTGTTCCCTTCACAGTGAGATCGGTCTCTCATCTTGATTCGAGTTATTTCACATAATTTGAGTCAGTTGGTTCATCATTCAAAAGAATGTTTCCATTCCAGCTTCCATCGGAGGGTTTTTAGTGCATGGTCCATTGTGGTCACTATTTTCATGGTTCCTCCTATTTCCAACCATTTCTTGAAGAATAAAACCTTAGTGAGAAACTTATTTCATTTCTGAATCTTTATCAATAATGGATTTTATGTCTTTAAACATCTTTAAACAATTACATTTCTCTATAACTCTATCATAATGATTCATAAAAAGATTATGAATAACCAAACATATATCTCGTGAGTGTTGTAACCAAGAGTGAAGCGAGGTCCATTTTTGGGTACTAGGATACCCTAGGTCAAGCCCGAAACTCCTTGTCAGAAATTGCACTCTATGGAACCTTTGGGCCAGCGCCGCCTCTGCCTGCTTGTATCTAGAAATGGATGTATTTTCTTGATAAACCATTTTTTCAATACTCACCAAAATACCAAGAAGTTTCCATATATATAAACTTTTCTATAGGACTCTTCCTAAAGTTTTCATAGCCAAACTTCCATAAATAACTAAACTATCCTTTGATACAAACTATGGTATCCTGCCTTTTTATTACATAACTTTTCATTACATTTAACAAATATACAATCTTTAAAGTATAGTGTCTTGGAAATCATGATCATATTATATGAAAAAAATATGAAACATTCATCTAAACCACTCATAAGGCTTCATAATAGGTTCATCCTATGTACACTTACTTCATCTCATATCCTAGAGACATACATCAAAGGAAATGGTGAGAAGAAGGCTCAATAAAGAAAACAAGTGAAACTGTTGACATGTGATCTTGAGAAATATTAATAAGAACATGATAAAAGTCATAAGGACATGAGAAATGGAAGAATAGTAATATCATGAAAAAATTACAAGAATCATAAAATGAATATCAGTTTACAACATTTCATTTAGACATTCATGAACATATCACCAAGGTTTATCCCTGAGGTGGCATAAACATTACCAAGGTTATTCACTAAGGTATCGTGAAACATGTCATCTCTCGAGATTAATTCATTACCAAATTCATTGGAGTGCTATCAGGTCGCACCCTTAATATGTATTTATTTTCATGTGACCCACATAGATCATAATCCAACATTTCATAAATAAACCATAGAGAGTAAATTAAATGGGGTTCACTTCAAAATCATGGCGTTTTAAAAGCGCTTAAAAATAAGATAGTTATGTAATTTATAACCCATGGAAAGGGAGTGAGGTTTAAATTTATGTCAGTTATAGAATCATATATATCATTTTTTGTATCTATGAATAACCACATAATCTAAATAGGCCTGTGTATTCACATAAATAAAATAAGATAATTCCTTGGGAAAAAGAGAGTGAAATTTTGAGATGAAATTTCAGTATCATAACGGCTATATAATGTGGTTTTAGAAAATAATTAAAAGAGAGGGTAAAAGGGTATCCCATCCATAAATGATCCATTTTGAAGTAGAGGGACATATGAAAAGGATATAAAATCATGGTGTGGACATATTAATGACACACCACATGAAAACAAAACTTGAAAGGAAAGAGAAAGCGTGATTTCCTTTACGAAAATTCGACAGCATAACGGTGTCACATAAAAATTAATAAAATCAATTGATGAGAGCGGAAATAGTCACTCATAATTTGGGAATGAAAATTATAGTAGTAAAGATATAGAAGAACAATCCCTCTCATAATAAAATGGAACTATAAGACATAACATAAAAGAAGTCATGACTTAAAAGAGGAGGGTGAAAGGTTCCAATATATTAAAGAGACCATGACTTCGTTTAGGAGGATTTTGGAATGAAATTAATGGGGGAAATGGCTTGGTATTTATAGGAAATGTGAAGGAATAAATTATTAATTTCCAAGGGACACCTCATCGGTGGTATGGGAAAAACCATGGGCTTTCCCATGGTATTTTCCCATGGTATTAGCCACCTGGGAAACCTCCTAGAATATATAACTATTAAAAAGTCAACCAGAAAGCATACATCATTATTATATCATGATTGATGTCATTAAACACCCGAAACTCAAAACTGTATTTTTACTATTCACCAAAAATTCAACTGTTTCAGAAAAATCCCAAAAAATCACCCTAATATAATATCAATATTCTAAATTCCAAAACGAACTCCATTTTATGAAAATAATTTCCTAAATATTTTTTAATTTAATTTTTTAAAAAAATCATTATTTATTCAAAAAATACAACTTTAAAACTACAAATCATTTTGTTACACCTTAAAAAATTAATCATGGTCCCATAAAATTATCATATAACCATAATAAGATAATGTAACAATTTCTAATTTAATTTTATGAAAATATATTTCCATTTTAAATTAAAAGATTAATTATAAAATTTTAAATAAAATATTTATGACATACAAAAATACCAAAACTTATACTATGATCGTTTTTCCACTTTTATGATGTTTAATTGTATTTATACATTCATGGGTGAATTTTCTATTTTTTGTCCAATTTACTATTAATTACTATTCTTACGGGTATGTTATTATTCATACTTTACAATTAACTAAAAATCAATTTGACTTATTAGGTTCTATATTTCTCAATGAACACAACTGTAGAAGACAATATTTTGAAAATAATTTCACAATATTAATTATTTAAAGAATATGAAAATATTTTTAAAAATCCCTTTTTTTCTAAATTCATCAATAGTACACATCCTATATTTATCTGGATATTTGAAATTCATAAAATGTTCCATAATAAGAATGAACTATTTTATTTATATAAAATTATTACACAAAGCAGCTAAGGTCCCGTTACATAGCCCCTTATAACACCAGCATAGTACATAAGTGTAAGGTGTGCTATGGTGATAGAATCTTGGGGTGGCTCGGACAACATTTCCTAAGTGGTGGTTTCTATCAGCTTGAACTTCTCCCTTAGGCAATTTTGTTCAAGCTTCATATGTTGAAGTTCGACATGGGCTTGGTCCAGAGCAAAGACTATTGATGTTATCTCCTTCCCAAGCTCTGGAAGATGAGCTTCATATGGCCCGAGTCTACAAGATGATTCCATTCAATATTATTTCTGTATTAATTAACCGATATAACTAAATTTATAAAAACACAACATTAAAATTATAGTTTCCAACGGCCATATTGACCAATGGTCGTATAACAGTCGAAACCCAATGATCTCATTTTAATTATACCCACTTAATTAATTAAAGGATATGGTTTTGTTGAGTATAAAATAAAATCAAATACAAATTTTGGTATGAAATATAATTAAGAATTTTGGGTCGTTATAATATTCTACTCTCACAATAACGGTTGGAAATAGGGCAATCCAAAGAGCTCCGGATTCAGGTTGGTGACAAAAAATCATGTTATTATCACACATGAATTAAAGAATACTAATTTTTTTGGAAACCAATCATCCTGTGTGAATATGGGTCTTTTATTAATGACATCCATGTTGTTGGAGGTATGGATGATGCCCTCGTTAAATCACTTTTAACTAGTCATAACCCTTTGATGCAGGTTGGTTACCCAAGGGGGAATTCACCAATTTTTGATAACATTCAGAGAGTAGTTTCTGAGTCCCAAAATATCTTCTTAGAATTCATTACAGAGGAGAAACATGTTTGGGAGGCGGTGGAAGGCCTTTATCCGGATATCACATCTAGGATGGACAGCTTTCTCAGCTCCTTCTCCAGGGATTTTTGGAGCATAGTGAAATAGGATATTATTGAGGCACTTTAAGATTTTTTTTGATGTGGTAACTTACCAAGGGTGGCTAGTGCAACGTATCTTGTTCTGATACCAAAATTCATGGAGCATTTATCTCTTATGAAATATAGGCCAATATGTATGTGTAATTTTGCTTACAAAATCCTAGCTAGTGTGATTAACATAAGAATTGGTATTCATCTCCTACTCTGGATCTCTAAAGAACAACACGAGTTTTTGAAATGTAGTACAATCTAGGGTGCTATAGGTCTTTCCCATAAAATGACTAAGGATATTAAAAGGAAATATCAACGATTGAATTTGTCCATAAAAATGGATATGGAGAAATAACATGACAATCTTGAGTGGTCTTTCATAATCAAGGTTCTAAGATGCATGGGATTATCTAGGTGATCAACTGATATCATGTTTAGATGATTGAGTTCATCATGAATTTCTATTTTCTCTATGGGAAACAGTAAAGGGATCTTTAAACCTGTTTGTGGACTTAGACATGGTGACCCTCTCTTTCCATGTTTGTTTATTTGGGACCAAGATGCTTTGAGAGGATTCATTAGAGAAAAAATATCAGAAGTCACCATTCAACCTTCCTGGTACGATTTTTTTTCCAAACCTTCCCCACCTAATGATCTCTTATGATATGGTCATTTTCATTAATCGATGTTCTAGATCTATTTCTAGTATCAATATCACCCTAGATAAATTCTGTAGATATAGTGGGAAACTCATCAATAGAGATAAAATTAGTATCTACATCCTGAGGCTTTGCTCCGGGATACGTGCTCGAAACATTGAATCTAGCTGGGGTATCAGCATAAGTATCATCTTAATGGACTATTTAGGTTCCCCCATTATATTAGGGAGGATTCATATAAAACATCGAGATAATGGGATGGGAAAAATCTCTGCCTGGTTCAGTAATAGGAAAAAACAGTTCCTCTCATTCAGGGGGAGGATCACTCCTATTAACAGCATTCTTACCTCGATCCCAATGCATGTTATCTCAGTTATCAAGGTCCCAAAGTCAGTAATAATAAATATTGATAGGATTTAGACTTGTTTCATTTGAGTCTCAAATTAGAAGGGACATTTCCATTTGGCCTCTAGGAATATAATGGCCTTTCCCATAGATGAATGTGGAATTGGACATTGTAGTGTTAATGTCTAAATGAATTTCCTTCCTATGAGGTTGTCTTTGGAGGTAGTGGAAGGGGAACTCTATGGGAAAGGGTAATCAGAGATATGTATGGGAATATCTTAGAGAATCCAAGAAGAAATTGTTCTTATCTTTGGAGAACTATTTAAATCCATATTCCCTATCTTCGTAATCATTCAAGGTGGATTATCAGATATGGCAACATTAAATTCCGAAATGACAATTGGTTGGGATGTTTTTTAGGCTTTCCCAATTTCCAGGATTCTAATATTACATTCAAACAGGCTATTTATCATCCAAAATTTATTCAAGAAGTCCTTGATATAGATTATATCAATATATTCCATCTTATTATGTTCTCAGACAAACCGGACAGGTGTGTGTTCAAGGCCACTCCCTCTGGATCAATTTCTATTAATGCCTATAGGTTAATCCTCATGAATCCCCATACTCATGCATCATGTTTTCATCTCATTTGGTGCAATGATATTTCTCCAAAGATTAATTTTCTCACATGGATGATACTTAACCATTCAATTTCTATGGATAAAAAGATATTCTTAAAATGGATTTTAATTATCTCCAAATGTTCATGTTCCCTGATCCCTAGTATCATGTATAACAATAATCTATTTCTCGAGAGAGATTGGCCATGCACCATTTGGGATACTATTTGGAATTTCACTAGTCTGAATTCTCATGTTTTTTTTGGCGACTCATTCCTAAATAGGTGGTTTTATGTCACAAGAAATAATCAATCAGAGAAGAAGGCTAGGGAAATCTTTATCTCAGTTAGAAATTTCTGTATATGGGAGGCGAGGAACAGATCACATTTTGAAGGCGTGTCATGTACTAATGAGGGTCTGGATTCTATAACTATGTTTCTGATAATTAATCTTGGTGTGATTTTGAAAAAAATCGAGGATTTACCATCATTTGAGAAGGTTCTTCGACACAGATACTCTTCTATGAAGGTAACAACATGGTGTCTAAGGGTCGATGGATTTTCTTGACACCCTCTTCTAAAGTACTGAAACATAACTCAGATGGGTCTTGTATTATTGGTATTATGAGGGCATAGGGGTTATTCGTAATCTACGTGGAAATTAGGTCTCTTATTGTAATGCAACATTTGGCAGAGGAGACTCACATCAGGCAGAGACAGGGGCTCTACTCAATAGGATCCAACAATGTATTTCCTCTCACATCCCTCTCTCAAATATTGAAACTAATTCCCAAATTATCTATGATGCTCTTACTGATAAAAGGTCCACTCTATGAACTATTCCAATCCATATCCAATGATGTAGGAAACTCATTGTTAGCGCCACGATACTATTGCATACATGGTGTGAGGGCAACATGGTAGAGGACTTCCTGGCTTATCCATTCACCCATGAAGAAGACCTTGTTTCCTTCTCTAACATGGGATCTATGCCTCCAATGTGTGCTAGAATTTTCTAATGTGACGCACTTGGACTTCATTTTTATAGGCCCCCTTAAGCCAGTCCTCTCCTTATTGTTTCCATGTTTTTGTGTTCCAGGCTTTATTTATATTCTTATTTTTCTTTTGGAAACTCATCTTTCTTTATTAATAAAGTATTTTTTCATGGTGGTATGTATTGGATAAATATAAAATATACCCATTAGAGTAATAATGAAGTTATTTTCTCATTGAGGACCAACCATAATAATATCATTGAACAAATTATTGAGGAAAATATCTATCTCATTATACAAATTTTTTTAAAATTTCTTTTCATTAAAATCCATTTTAAATAAAATCAATAAAAAATATCATCATAAAAAATGAAATGGAATATTAAATGAAATGATAATAGCTTCGGTGTGTAATATTGTACATGGTGAAAATAACATCCCTCTTACACAATTAAAAGTTATAAATTTTCCTTGTTGGAAAAGTGACAATAATATTCATTTTGAAATATTTTTTAGAAATGAATAATGGGTAAAAATTTATTTTAATAAATCATTATTAAATGGTTACCTAATATATATTTTGAAATATTTTTTGAACACATGGTTATATAAGTAAATAGATTTGTGACCGATAAGAGAAATGATGTAGAGTTTTATTAAAACATTACATCAATCCGTTTATGTACCAAATATTGAAAATTTTGAACAATCACTTGAAAATGATCATAAATAACCACATTATAATAAAGTTAATGTTTTATTATAAAATTAATAGATAATATCCTTTAATGGATACTCAAGAATAAAAAATATCAATTTTAATGATATTTCAAAATAAATCCTTAAATTTATCAAAATGTTGATGTGGGAATTAATCAATGAATTGATAATTTGTTTAAACTAAAAATAAACATTAAAAGTTGAAACAAAATAATAAATAGTAAAAATTAATTAGACACATAATCAATGATGTTTAAATACTATGAAGTAATATATAAAAAATAAATAAATATGAGTTTTAAAAATTCTTTAAATCATTGCAACTTTAAGGTCAAATCTCTATAGATGAAAAAATTAAAATTGATACTTTAAATTACATTTAAAATGATAAATCCATGATATTACATGTTAAAAGGGTATTATATCAACCATATAAAATGATGTTGGTTCATATCATTAGAAAAATCATCAATTAAATAAAATTTAGATAAAAGGATTTCCTATAAGCTTATTTTTTTGAAAGTCATTTAAATTTATGTATATTGGTTTTAAACATGTTGTTAAAAATAAAAAATAAATATACTAATATTTATGATATGATATATTTTTCTATTTTAACATATTATCACATGTTTGTTAATAATAATTCACAATTTTAATTATATTGGGTGTTAATTTATTTCTTTTTCTATTATGTTTTGACATGTTATTTTTCTGTTCCTCTTAATTTGATCATTATTTAATCATAACATTAATTTATAAAATTATTTAAATATTATATATTCTCATTCTATATTTATTTAGATTATTCTATACAAATTTGTGATAGAAAACGAAATACAGCATTCTTGTATATGGTTGATCATACGTATGCATGAATGTTGATATCATTGTCATTTTGTATTGAAGGAAAATTAAATGATATATATATAATATAATTATTTTATTACTTTTATATCATAAATAAATAAATAATTAAAATTAATTCATACTAATTGTGTTCTATATAAAGGGTGAATAAATCACATGGCTTCATGATATGGTACACCATCGTACACACGAACAATGCCATCATATACACAAAAAATATAATGTAGTAATTATCAAATAATAATAAAATCATCAATATAATACATATTATAAAAAAATACATCAATATTCCAAATGGTAAAATGTGGTAATGGAAGAACGAATGACATCAGTTCACAAAACGGTAATATTCCATACACACAAATGATGATATTGTCAACCATTTGATGGAATATTGTGATGTTATAGTACATAACTATAAAATAGAATCATCTAAATATAAGGAATATTATATTATATAATCATTGTATTTTATTAACCTAAAAATTTGTAGATCGAAATATAATAAGAAACATTTTAGAATAACATTACATATACTCTAGGTATACTACATGGGTTTTACCTAAAACCTTACAATGTTTTAATTATTCGAAAAATAGGTATTATAGGATGAGGGTATGTAGGATTGTATTTTTTTGGTATTTACTAAACCAATGTGTTTTGAAGCTGTGAATATAGGCGGAGATGGTGTGGCCTTTTAAAAGTGGAGAGTGTGACATACTAGTTTTTATTTTAAAGAGTTAATTCATACAACATTTTTTTAATGTCAATAGACCCTAATAATTTTAAATATTTCATCCAATAAGGTATAAGGTAGATATAGGTCCATCTAATTTGTTTTTAAGATGTTTTGGGTTGTTTTTATACATTATATTCATTGTTTAATCAGAGAGTAAACTTTTATTTACCTTAATCACTATATTTAATTTCAACTATTTTTCAATATTCAAATTGGTATAAAGTTGTTTATACATAACTACAAAATATGAATTATGATTATTATAAATATATATTCCTTTTTTATGTATCAATTCAAAAAATTAGAAAACTTTATTTTTAAATTTTCCTTCAAGACATTATGAGAGAGTAGGTTTTAAAAGAGGAAATGTTCAAAAGAATAAATGTTTTTATTTAAAAATTAAAAATTAAATTGATTTTTTATTCAATAATATCCCTTTAGAAAGTTTCATTACTTTATGTCTTTAAAATCACAAATACATTTTCTTTAAGTAAAATTATCCTTCTCTATTAATTATTTTCTTATGGAAAATTTTCTTTCTCTAAGAAAAGATTTATCCTTACCCTCCGTTTTCAATGCATTATTTATTATTTTCCCAAAACAACTATAACCATTTTTTCTTATATTAAAAATAAAAATCCATAACTAACCTAGAACCTAATATTTTTCATTCTCTGAATTCTTTGAAATTCAGACTTTGAGTTCGCTGAAATTCAGACTCTGAATTCTCTGAAATTCGGACTCCGCAACTCTGAATTTCGAACTTTGAATTATTCAATATTAAAAATGGGAATTCCAAATAATTTAGACTCTCAATTCCTCAGAATTGAGATTCCAAATTCATCCCAATTCAGACATTTAATTCATCATAATTTAGACTCCTAATTTATCAGAATTCAGACTATGAATTCATCAGATTTCATACACTGAATTCATCAGAATTCAGATCATGAATTTCTCCGAATTCATACTCATAATTCCTCATATTTAAGACTCCAAATTAATTTTAATTAATACTCAATATATATATTTTTCATAATAATATTTTTTATATTCTTAGACCCAGATTTCTAATTTTCTTAGATTCTGATTAATCATACTTGTTAAAGTTACTTTACATTATTAACATATTATATCAAGTTTATTGGATCCTAGTTTATTAAACATGATATTTTTTCCTTACATATTTTTTGTTTCATACACTTGGAATAGTTTAATATATTTTCTTATGAAAAATGATGTCATTTAATCAAATTTAAACTTATCATTGGCTAAGTGACATGTATACACGCCCCTTTGTTATTTTAGAAAAAATATGATTGTTGGAGGAGGGAGATAACCATCGAAATCCATGCTGAAAAATAAGAGATCATTTTAACGAGCTCAATATATTTTTGAAAAAAAATGTTATGATATTGTGATGTGTTTTATACAGAGATAAATACTTTCATGATTTTTTAGAACTATGAACAACTTGTTCCTCCATCAATAAATTATTCAACCTTGGACAACTTGTTCAGTCTACCTTTGGCATATGCTATTACTGCTGAATACAATTGGGGGAAACTAGGGATATGAAGATATAGGTACCAAATAACATGATGTCCGAGGAATTTGGGGATATTAAGAAATAGGTTCTAACTACCTTAATGTTTGAGGTCTTGTGGGGGTAGTAAGATAGACTCTGGTATTCTAATTGATGGATTACTGTAGTGTGGGTGAGACAAAATTTCTTGAATTTATAAGTCAAGAGACCTTTTTCCATCATTGTTATGTAGACATCTCTTTGAGTTAAAATATTTTATAATTGATTAATTTGTTTTTTAGGTTTTATTTCCACTGAAATTTTGTTAAAGAATGAAAGTATAGATTTCTTATACTTTACTATTATTTTATACTCTGATAAATAATATTCTATACTCTTTAAGGTATAATATTTCATTCAAAATTCTTCTCTTAAGTTTCATTTTCAGATCTATATTTCTGGATCCTAAGAAAGTTGTCACTTATTTAAGAACAAAATAGGGTTTGTGAATCCCCATTTATTATCTTTGTTAAACCCATATTTCCTTTTAGTCCTAAATTGAAATTATTTTAAACCTATAATTAACACACCTCGTGTAATTTTGTGTCCATACCTACATTTTGATCCTACAATTAGTATTAGAGAAAGTCTATGAAGTACTTATACATACAAATAATTTTTCTTGCTCATTTTTTCTTACTTAAGACTACTTGTTATGTTTTTCATAAATATTTTATTTAGAATTTTACTACTAATATGTTTTGTAGAATGTATTATTTCTTATAGAAACAAAAGGTATGAATTTTGGTTAAATATATACTCTAAATCATACCAGACCACCAATCATTGATGGAAATGATAATGAGTACAAGAGATATAGGATAAATTATTTTTTATTAACACCATAGTGGATAACTGTGTCATGCTCAATAGTGAATACAAGATTCCTGACAAAGAAATGAGAACATTTAAAAATATGTAAAAACAAGAATTTCAACTAAACTAAAAGGTACACAATACTCTTTTATGTTCAATGATAAGGAATATCTATATTCAAATATATTATTTTGAAGAAACCAATATTATCGGTACGAAACATGAAGTTACACACTTTGGAACTTCTTAAGTGATTTAAACGAGAAGAGTTATGTTAAGGGATGAATATCACTGTTTTTTATTTCATTATAGATAACCTGTTTGAAAAGTTTAACAAATATTAATGACTATTGTCAATATTATTCAATCTATGGGAGAAAAATGACTTGATTATGATGTTCTTGTGGAAAAGATAATGGATATTATTCCTAATGAGTGGGAATCATAAAGAAAAGCTATTGATGAGAATATTAATGTTTCTAACATTACTCTTGGTGAGTTATTTGGAACTCTTCTTTGGAACCAGAATGAAGGGATATGTTGATTTCAATAAAAACAATTGGTAATGGAAGTGTTGATTTTTCTAATATATCTAAATTCATTACTCTGGAAGGGGTTACAAGATCTAAAGCTAAGAATGATGATGTTATATCTGATTTAAGTGACAATGATCAGTCTGAAAATTAATTAACCAATTTTTATTAAAGAATGAACAAGTTTGTGGGAAAGAAATATTTTCAGTACAGATATAATAATATAGATAGAAAGGAAAAGAAATATTCTGATGTAATGTTTTATGAATGAAAAATGGATAGAAATATCAGACTTGATTGTCATATGCTTAATAGAAAATACAGAAAGCATAAATATTTTGAATGTAAGAGAAATAAGTACAAAAAATATAAGTCTAATAATGTTCTAAAGGATAATGACACCAATTGTTCTCATCGTGGAGACTCTTTAGCTGAATCTAGACTCTATTTCCCCCGGTTTTAGGTATGTAGCCTTTTTTTCTTTTATATGTGTTTAAAGTGCATGGGATGAGTTGGGAATATGTTGGGAGAGTTTGGAATGGTTTTGGATGAGTTTGGAGGCTACTCTATGGGTGCACGGTTTGAGCATGGCTAAGGGAAACTGTGTGGAAGCTCTAGGAAACCGTGCAGGGGGAGACAATAGGCTTTTCACAGCCTATGCATGGTTTTCCAAACCATGTGAGGAAACCATGTGGACCCTTGCTCTCGAGGCATTAACATGCGCATTGTTAGCACACGATTTACAAACCGTCCGAGGTAACCATGTGGCCCGTGAAAAATAGGGTTATATGTTCCGAGGTCCCTTGGGAATATCCTATTTCACTTCAGACAACCTCTCGCTCATGGCTCACTCGTGTTCTTCGGTTCTCAGGGGGTGGAGAAGCTTTCCCACTCAGATTGGATGCTTTTTTAAGAGGCTTCTTGGTGTTTTGAAGGTGATTTCTCCCAGGTAAGTCTTCTCTCATGATTTCCTTATGTTTTCCTCTATATATGCTATTCCCTATTTCTTTGTTTTCTAGATCTATACTTGTTGTGTGTAGATATAGGGTTTTGGTTGCCTTTAATGAAGATTTTAAGGCTTGTGAATGTTAGAGAAGGGGATCTAGAAAGGTTTTGGTGGTGCGTTCTCCAGATTTGAGGTGCGATTGTTTGTTAGTCGATTTCTCGAGAACCCTAAAGGTAGATGGATTCTCTCTCCACTCCACATGGTTAGAACTACTGGTTCTTTGTTTGAAATTAATTTTTTGTGCTTAAAAATTAATTATAATTTGTTGTGAGAAATTGGTTGGAAATCCCTTGGGTGATGTTTTGGGGATTTTTGGGAAAAATGGGTTTTTATGGTGAAATCCCATTGTTATGTATTTTAAAATGGAGATTTTAAAATGGGTTGTTGAGATTTGTTTTGGAAAATGGTTGATGGAAAATGGTTTTCAATAAAGAATTTGTTTTATTGAAGGGTTGTTTGGCATGAAAATTGTATTCAATAAATGGGTGATTTGTTGAAGTGGATTGATGTGCAACGGAATTGGTTGTTTACATGATGTTGTGACCTTGGCGGGTTGTATGATTGGTTTTGATTGATTGGAATGTTGTGTGGATGTAGAGAGAAGTAACACTATAAAAAGAGGATGGAATGTGGAAAGAAGGTCCACCATCAGGGATAAGTGGATGGGAAGTGCCACTTGGTGTGAATGGGTGAACGGGTTGGAGGAAAGCTCCACCGTTTGGTTTTTTTGGTAGTTTTTTGTGCAATGATTTTCAAGATAGAATTTTTTTTTCTAATGTGTAAATGATGGAATGTTTTGTGGCTTGTTTGTTTGGATTTCCCTTGGTTTCGGGGTGTTTGTGTTTGATGTCTTGGTAAGGGAATGTTTTACTTTTGGAAATGTTTTCACTTGTTACTATTTTATATAAATTGTTTTATATAAATGTGCTAACAGTTTTAACATAGTGGCGTGTGTATAGAAGTAATTTGGGGAAAACCTACTGAGTTTTATTACTCACCCCCTAATTTGGCACTGTGGTTTCCTTGAAGATGTCATGCACCGTGACATGGGAAAAGGTAAGGAATCTCCCTCCATTAGTGGAGCATTGTGATGTCATGGTGAAGCTTGGAGATTAGATCTTAGTGTGAAGTCGTGGTGGTGTCATGGCATGTGGGGTTTGGTTGTTTAGTTTCTGCATTGTACTCTGATGTTGATGGACATGTCTAGTTGTATTGGTTTTGAGATGTATTGTGGAGCAACATGGTTTTATTTTGAGAATACATGCTAGAATTCTTTATTGACATGAATCATATAGTGGTTGTTAGTGTATTTTTGGTTGGTTTTGTCTTAAGGGAAAATCATTACCCAATTTTTTTAGAAGCCCTCGGTATTTATTTATAGCCTTTGGCACCACAGGAATGTCACTTAAGGCCAAGTAGCCCTCACTGCGTCCTCAAGCCAATGAGGTAGGGGAAGGGTGTTACAAGTGGTATCTTCTTTTTCGGTCTTTCGTAGTTGATTCTCGGATTTGGAGTTGACATTCATCATGGTATAATCCTTGAGTCGAAATGGTAGCAAGGCATATGATTTTCGGAACTTGGAATGTATAGTTTAAAAGGATGTAGCTAACCCTTTTATGCTGAAATTCAAGTTACCAGGGAGTTGGGTACATAAGTGTTTTTGAGACACTTATAGGCATTGGATATCTCATTGTCGTGGGTGTAGCCAATGAGAGGAGCTTAGAATTCATGGTAGAAATGAATTCCCACTAGGATTCATATTTCATTGGGGTATAATGATTTATGGGATGAATTGAAAATTGTTTTACAAATGTGTAAAATTTTAATGTGAAAAAATTTGGTAATTTGAAAATGGTTTGGTTTTCAAAAATGTTGAAACATGGTAAATGTGGAATGGGGGAAATCCTTGTTGTGATAGTGTTGTGTAATGTGATTTGAAATGGGAATTCATGAGGCTGACTTAAGTGATACTCATGGTTGTTTGTTTTCTATTTATAGGAATGGCACCGGGTTGGCCTCGTAGAGACCAATCGGAGGAGGCTTCTGAGAATGTGGTAGCACCTAAGCCTCAGGTGAACCAGCAGCTAGTGAAAAGCATAGTGAAAGCTTTCCATGCTGTGGGAAGTAGAAATAAAATGGATGAACCAATGCATGTGGATCAGGGGGTATAGTTTTAAAAGAAAAATCCACCCATCTATAGTTGTGATTCAGAGCTGGAGAGGGCAGAATCACAGTTGATTAGAATGAACAAGATCTTCGATTTCTTGGGAACACTGGTAGAGGTAAAAGTGAATTTTTCCATGTATATGCTGGAAGTTCTTGCCCTTCAGTGGTGGGTGTTAGTATTATATGCGGGGATGGACCAGGGTATGATGTGGGGAGGCTTTGAAGAATTGTTTAATAAAAAATTCTACCCACATATGTTTAGAATTTAGCACATGACTGATTTATTCAGTTTGAAGCAAGAGATTATATCTGTGATAGAGTATGCAGCTATGTTTATGAACATAGTGCGGTTTTCCCCCGAGGTGGTGGGTAGCACGTTATTGAAGGCAGTGATCTTTGAAGCGGCGTTAAGGAAAGAAATCCATTCAAAGAAATTTGTACTGTGTTTGGAGGATTATATAGAGATGGTGAATAGATCCTTGGTGGCTGAGAGGGATTGGTTTGAAGATCTGGGCGGAGGAAGCAAGGTGGTACCCATGGGGAATAGTGGGAACTCTAATGAAGGGTTCCAGAGGAGGAGGGACACTTATTCCCAGGGCAGGGTCAGGGCATATAATCTGACAGCAGGATCGATGAATCTTCCTCAGAAGCCCAAGAGAAAACCAGGATATTTTCAGTGTGGTTTGACGAGCCACATCAAGTGGGATTGTATGGAAAAACATCGAGAATTTCATAATTGTAAGAACATGGGGCATCTGCAGCGTTATTGTCGGAATTCTCCAAGGTTGGGTGTGCATGACACTCCTCCAGGATCGCAGATGTCGTATGCTTCAACGGGACGGGGACAGTAGCACACCCCTCATCAGCAGAGTAAAATGGGTCATGGTGATTCATAGAAAACCATGACACCTCAGTAAAGAAATAAACAGTAGATTGTGGAAACAAAGGCATTTTTCGGAGCTAAGCGGGTTGTAGTGGATGATCAGTCGGGACCATCCACAGTGTGAAGTACTATTCTTTTAAATTCTACCGTGATGCAACTGATGTTTGATACGGGTTCATATAGATCTTTTATTGCTACACATGTGAATGATTTGCTGGGTTTAAGGGTAGAAATGATTCCCTTGGTTTTAAAACATCAAACTCCTCTGCGTCGAAGAGAGTATCGATCCTTCTTGTGTAGAGCATGTTGTATTGTTGTGGGCGAGGATGAGATAACCTGGAATTTCTCAGTGCTTGACATGGATGGGTATGATGTAATCCTGGTAATGTATTGGTTGGTGAATTTTAAGGCCCACATTGATTGTAATGCACGAATAGTGGGTTTTAAGAAACACAATGGTTCTAGACATCTCTTTAGAGTAGAGAGGCATGAAAGGAAAGTTGCAACGGGTTTGTGGGAACCAGCAGTTGGCACATTATCATATCAGTTGGTGGTGTTGTCGTTGGGATTGGTAGAGGGTGTTTAGAAGAGTGTTCTTCTGGAAGTGGTAGATCAGTTCAAGAATTTTTTTCCTGAATAATTCTCCGGGTTACCTCCCATAAGAGAAGTGGATTTTACGATTGATCTCCTTCTAGGGACCAACCCTATATCACTTCCATCTTATTGGATGGCACCAGCTAAATTTCAAGAATTGAAAGTCCATTTGGAAGAGATAGAAAACAAAGGGTTTATCCGACCTAGCACGTCTCCAAGGGCAGTGCCGATGCTGTTTGTGAAAATGGCGGATGGAACATTGAGGATCTTTGTTGATTATAGTAGACTTAACCAAGTTATGATGATGAATAAATATCCACTTCCATGAATTGATGACTTGTTCGACCAGTTGAGGGTAGACCAGTGGTTCCCCATGATCGACCTGGGGTTGGGATATCATCAATTGCAGGTGAGGAAGGAACATATTCCTAAAACAACTTTCAGAAGTAAATATATCCATTATGAATTTGTGGTTATGCCATTTGGTTTAATGAATGCTCCAATAGTGTTCATGGCATTGATGAATCGGGTATTTCAGAGATATCTAGATTCATTTTTGGTGGTGTTTGTAGATGATATTCTGGTGTATTCAAAGATAATGGTGGAGCATGATCAGCACTTGGAGACAGTTTTAGGGATCTTGAGGGATCATCGGTTGTATGGAAAATTGTCCAAGTGTGACTTTTGGATACAAGAAGTTCATTTTCTTGGCCATGTGATTTCTGAAAGAGTTTTTTCCATGGATCCAGAAAAGGTAGAGGCTGTTATCTCGTGGAAACCGCCAAAAAATATGTTGGAGATATAGAGTTATCTTGGTCTAGCTTGGTATTATCGGTGTTTTGTTCATGATTTTTCATGTTTGGATTCACCAATGACAGTTTTGGCAAGAAATAATGTTCCATTCCAGTGGAATGAACAGTGACCACGGTGTTTCGAAGAGCTAAATGGTCACCTTACATCAACACCAATCTTGGTTTTTCAAGAACCAAGTAAAGGGTACATTGTGTATTGTGATGCATTGAAATCAGGTTTGGGGTGCGTTATCATTCAAGGGAATCATGTGGTAGCATATGGCTCATGGCAGTTGAGAGTGCATGAGAAGAACTACCCAACTCATGATTTGGAATTGGCAGTAGTGGTCCATGCTTTGAAAGTATGAAGTCATTATCTCTTCAGTGAGAAATTCATGGTATATACAGATCATAAGATCTTGAAGCACATTTTCTCATAAAGGGATTTGAACTTGAGGCAAAGGAGATGGATGGAATATCTCCAGGTGTTTGATTTTGACACGATGTACATTCTGGGTAAGGGAAATTCGGTGGTGGATGCATTTAGTAGAAAATCATATGCTCAGGTGGTGAAACGGGCATCAGACCAGTGGTAGTTGATATCGGTTATAGATGAAATGCAGTTGGAATATGTGTAACATGGTGATAGAGCGTTATTATTTCCAATTTTGTTGATTCCGGACTTGGTTGGCCTGGTTAAAGAGGCACATATATCTAATTCTGAGTGTGTGACCATGGGGTCGAGACTCAATGGTGGGGAGACCATTAAGGGTTGGAAACTGAATGGAGATTTAGTTTTGTGTTTTCAGAATCAGATAGTTGTACAGGTTTCTTGTCAAGAGGATCTTCTCAGGGTGTATCATCATTCCTTGTGGGTTGTTCATCCGAGAATTCACAAAATGTATGAAGTGTTGAAATCGCATTTTTGGTGGGCTGGTATGAAAATGAGAGTGGCTGGGTTTGTTTCGAGATGCTTGACTTTTCAGTAGGTCAAGGAAGAGCATCAGAGGCTAGCAGGAATACTGGAGTCTTTACCAATCCATGTTTTAATGTGGGAGAAAATACCGATTTATTTTGTCATAGGTCTCTCAAGTGCAGTTAGAAATCATGATCCCATTTGAGTGATAGTGGATCGGCTGATGAAGTCAGCCCATTTCATTCCAATTTGTGAATCTTATATGGTGGAGGATCTGTCCAAAATTTATATCCAAGAAGTGGTAATGAGGCATGGTGTTCCAATTTCCATTGTATCAGATAGATATCTGAGGTTTATATATCGTTTCTGGAAATCCTTGCAGCATGTCATTGGGACACAGTTGACGATGAGTACGGCGTATCACCCTTAGACGGATGGTCAATCTGGGAGGATGATACAAATTCTGGAGGATATGTTGCGGGCTTGTGTCTTGGATTTTGGTGGCTCGTGGGAGGAGCACTTTCCCTTGGTTGAGTTCTCATACAAAAATAGTTATCATGCATCCATACATATGGCTCCGTTTGAAGCATTGTATGGGAGGCCATGTCATTCTCTACTATGTTGGGTGGGAACAGGTGAGTCCTTGGTGGTTGGACCGATCCCTGTCTAGGAGACTATAGAGAAGATATATCTGATCAGAATGAGAATGGAGACAGATCAGAGTCTTCAAAAATTGTATGTGGATCATCATCGACGACCATTGTAGTTTGAGGTAAGTGATCATGTTTTCTTGAGGATCTCTCCCAGGTTGGGACATCATTGGTTTGGGAAGCTGGGAAAGTTATCTCTGAAGTATATTAGTCCTTTTGAGATTCTTGACCAGTTTGATGAGGTATCTTATCATTTCTCTTTGCTATATAGGTTCAGTGCGGTGCACAATGTGTTTTGTGTGTCGCAGTTGAAAAATTATCAGCCGGATCGTGACCATGTGATTCGGTGGGAACATGTTGGGCTAGAAATGTATGCTTCATTACTTCACATTCCAGTGCAGGTTGTGGATAGGCAATAGAATCTCTTCTGTGGTAAAGTCATTGGTTTAGTTTGTGTTTTGTGTAAACATGGTCAAGTTCAAGAGGAGAATTGGGAGTGGGAGAAAGAAATGGTCGAGTAGTGGCCCGAGATCTTTCGGCAAAGGGTGGGTTCACTACTTTCCACAGATGGAATGTCCAATGGTAGGGAGAATGTAGCACCCCTTTTTTTAGGTAATTAAGCTTTGTTTATGCCTATTTATGTGTTTAATGTGAATTGGATGAGTTGGGAAGATGTTGGGAGAGTTTGGAATGGTTTTGGATGAGTTTTGAGGCTTCTCTATGGGTGGACGGTTTGAGCACAGCTAAGGGAAACCGTGCGGAAGTTCCAAGAAACCATGTGGGGGGAGATAGTAGGCTTTGCACGGCCTGCACACGGTTTTCCATACCCTGTGAGGAAACCTTCCGGACCCTTTCTCTTGAGGCAGTAGTGTGGGAATGGTTAGCGCACTTTTTTCCAAACCGTGTGGGCTAACCATACGACCACTTAAAAATAGGGTTATAAGTTCTGGGCTCCCTCAGGCATAACCTATTTCACTCCAAACATCCTCCCACTAGTGGATCACTCGGTTTATTCGGTTCTCAGGGGGTGGAGGATCTTTCCCACTCACTTTGGAATCTCTTTCAAGAGGGTTCTTGGTGTTTTGATGGTGATGGCTCCTGGGTAAGTCTTCTCTAATGATTTCATTATGTTTCCCATTAGAGCTACTCTTCCCCCTTTCTTGGTTTTCTAGATCTACACTTTTTGTGTTTTAATATAGGGTTTTGGTTTCCTTGAATGATGATTTTAAGGCTTGTGAATGTTAAGGAAGGGGATTTAGAGAGGTTTCGGTGGTGCGTTCACTGGATTTGAGGCGTGATTGCTTGTGGGTCGATTTTTTAGGAACCCTAAAGGTAGGGGGATTCTCTCTCGAATCCACTTGGTTAGAACTAGTGGTAATTTGTTAACAATTTATTTTTTTGTTCTGAAAATTTAATTGTGATATGTTGTAATAAATTGGTTGGAAATCCCTTGGGTTATGTTTTGGGGATTTTTGGGAAAAATGGGGTTTTATGGTGAAATTCCATTGTTGTGGACTTTAAAATGGGTTTTTGAGATTTGTTTGGGAAAATGGTTGATGGAAAATTGTTTTCAATTAAGATTTTGTTTTACTGAAGGGTTGTTTGGCATGAAAAATGGTTTTCAATAAATGGGTGAGTTATTGAAGTGGATTGATATAGAATGAATTTTTTTGATTTCATGATGTTGTGACCTTGACGGGTTGTATTCATGGTTGTGATTGATTGGAATGTTGTGTGGAAGTGGATTGAAGTACCACTATAAAAAGGGGATGGGTATTGGATGGAAGGGCCACCATCAAGGATAAGTGGACAGGAAGTGCCGCTTGGTGTGAATGGGTGAGGTGGTTGGATGGAAGCTCCGCTGTTTGGTTGTTTGGGTTGTTTGTTGTGCATTTCATTGCAAGATGGAATTGTTGTGCTAATGTGTAAATGATGGAATGGTTTGTGGCATGTTTTTTTGGCTTTCCCTCGGTTGCTTCATGTGGGTTTGATGGCTTGGTAAGGGCATGTTTTGCTTATGGAAATGTTTTCACTTGTGACTATTTTATATAAATTGTTTTATATAAATGTTCTAACAGTTTTATCCTAGTGGCGTGTGTTGGGAAGTCATTTGGGAAAAACCTACTGAGTTTTAGTACTCACCCTCTGCTTTGGCGTTGTGGTGTCTTTGCATATGTCGTGTACCATGATGTGGGGAATGGTAAGGCATCTCCCTCTTTTAATGGAGCATTTTGATGTCATGGTGGATCTTGGAGCATGGAGCTTAGTGTGAAACCATGGTGGTGTCATGGATTGTAGGGTTTTGGTTGTTTAGTTTCCTCATTGTACTCTGATGTTGATGGAAATGTCTTATTGTATTGGTTTTGAGATGTATTGGGGAGCAACATGGTTGTCTTTTGAGAATACATTCTTGAATGTTATATTGACATGCATTATATAGTGGTTGTTATTTGATTGTTGGTTGGTTTTATCTTAAGGGAAATCATTCCACAATTGTTTTAGAAGCCCTTGGCATTTATTACCAGCCTTTGGCGCCTTAGGAACGTCGCTTAAGGCCAAGTATCCCTCACCGCCTCCTCAAGACAACGAAGTAGGGGTGGGGTGTTACATAGAGAATATGCATCTTCTAGTAAAAATATTATTGGTATTATAGCTTGATTACCTATTAAATATAATTACCTTATAGATAAGGTACACAATGAGGAATCTTTGACCAAAATATCTTCAAAATGAAAATTTTCTTAACGATGAATATAATGAGTCTTCAGTTAAAGAATATTCTTAATGAGAAGATAATACCTTTTCTTCATTTGAATAAGTTTATAGATTTTATAAAATATGTGAGAATGAAAACTGTAAGATAAAAAGAAGTTAGAGAAAAACATTCTAGAATTTTTATTTTATAAAAAGAATTATTATATCATTCTAGGGATCTTGATTGGAAAACTCTTCATTTTGTAACTGTTTCTAAAAAACATAAGGAATTAAATTCAAATAAGGCAAATTCTCCAATGGATCTTGAAAATTTTAATTCTAAGAAAAATGTTGTAGACAATAACTACTATTTTAAAAATAATTATATTGAGGATAAGAATTTAGTCATTAAACTAAAATCTGAAATAGTTTCCTTAAAGAAAATTTTATCAAATTTCATATCTAGAACGAAAGAATTTGATAATATTTATTCACAAATTATTCCTATTAGGAATTGTTCTGGAATTGGTTATACTCATTCATATCCGGTTTTTAGTCAGAACTATTCAGTTCCCCAGAATTCCCTTTTTTCATAGTGTCAATGTGGAGGACATTGGGGTAAAATTTTCTCATTAAATAAAACCCAATCCTTATGTTTTTATAAATATTATTTTTCTAATAAAATTTGGATACCTAAGATTTTACTTCCTAAAATTTCAAGATCCATGAATATTTGGATTCATAAAGTCCAACTTTTTGATATTCAGTAAAATAAAGGAATTAAAAAAAATAAAACATGGTACAAAGAAGACCTTTGGATCCAAGACCTACATTTCTGTAATAAAAGATAAATCTTGGTTATGGAATAGAATACTATGACACTATATGATTAGTAACTTGTGAAAACACTCAATAAAATGACTTTTTAAGGATATACCAGATCTTAGATTTGATTCTTCAATTGTTTCTGATCATTTTAAATATGAAATTTGACATAAGTAAAGTTTTAAATCAAACAATGAAGTCTCAACTTTTTATGAATTATAGGTAATGCAAATATATTTTTTCAATACAACAAAAACTCGATGTATTGGAGGAAAATACGATGTATTTTTTTTAGTCGTTGATTACACTAGATTTACTTAGGTCTATTTTCAAGAAAAGAATCCTGAATCCTTTTCATGTTTTAAATATTTTTCATCCAAAGTTAAAAATGGTAAAAACATTTCATTGATAACTATTCATAATGATCATGGAGGAATTTCAAAATTCTGATTTTGAATCTTTTTTTACTAAGAAATCAATTACTCATAACTTCTTAAATCCAAGAACTCCTCAACTAAATGGTGTTTTGTAATGAAAAAATCCAATTCATTAAGAGATAACTATAACCTTGTTGATTGAATACTCTATTTCTAAACACTTTTTGGATAAAGATATTAGTACTGCATGTTATACTATAAATCTAGTTTTAATTATATGTTTTTTAAATAAAACTCCTTATGAATTGTAGAATGATCAAAAACCTAAATTTTCTTACACCAAAGTATTTATATACAAGTATTAATCTTTAATATTAAATATAACATACATAAATTCAAACCCAAATCTGATTAAGAAATTTTCATAGGCTAATCCACTACTTCCAAGGCTTATAGAGTGTTAAACAAAAATTCTTAAACTATTAACGAAACAGTACATGTTAAATTTGATGAAACTAGTCCTTTGGTTTTTAAACAACCCAAACCAATATCTTTAGACGTGTTTTCAAAAACATATTATCAAACATTGATGTAAAATTCTTCTAATATGAAATTACTCTAGAACATGTTTCTAATGTATTTACCCTATAATATTTTCTACCATGTATTGATGAGGAAGTTTTAGAAAACCCATATCAGTTGTTTCCTAAGATTCATCCTAATGATATTATCATTGGTGATGTAAATCATATTATATGGACTAAAATTTCTTTAATAAATTCAGTATAGCATCTTTCATTTCTTTCCAAATTAGAACCAAAAAGTCACTAATTAATATTTATGTGGTGATGATTGGATTAAATCCATGAAAGATGAATTAAATGAATTTGAAATAAAAAAAGCATTGGCCATGGGTGAAAAACATATGTGAACTTCTATAATCGGTGTTAAATGGGTCTTTAAAAATTAATCTGATTAAAATGGAATCATTGTTAGAAATAAATCTAGATTAGTTTCTAAGGTATATAATAAAAAAGAAAGAATATTATATGAATAATCCTATGATCTGTTTTCTAGACTTGAATCTATTTGTATTCTATTTTCCCTTGTAGCATTATTCCATTTCAAACCTTTTCAAATGGCCAATAAGTGTGATTTTCATAACGGATATGTTCAAGAGGATGCTTATGTTGAACTACCACTTGTTTTTGAAGACACAAATCATCCTGAACAATTTTTCAAACATATCAAAGCATTATATGGACTTAAACAAGCTAATAGAGCCTGGTAAGATAAACTTACAATATTTCTGTTACAAAATGGTTTTTAAGGTAAAATTTGATCCGAATATTTTTATAAATAAAGGTTAGAAAACTAAATTGATTGTTTAAATTTATATTTATGAAATTATATTTGGATCAACTCAGCAATCGTAAACTTATTATTTAGCGAATCTCATGAAATATGAGTTTGAAATGAGTATGATGGGTGAGTTACCATTTTTCCTTCGTTTCCAAATTTATTAAAACTAGAGGGAACACATATATCTCAATATAAGTATATTAAATATATTCGTCAAAATTATGGATATGAAAACACTAAAATTATATGTACCTTAATCGGTACCTCATACACTCTTGATCTCGATGAAGCTGGGAAACCTGTAGATCAAAAATCTTTTAGAGGTATGATATGAAGCATATTATACTTACCAACAAGCCATACAGAAATAATTTTTTTAGTATGTTTATGTGTTTGATATCAATCAAATCAAATGGAATAACATTTAAAAGTACTGAAAATAATTTTCTGTTATTTAAAGGGAACCAGAGACTTTAGACTTTTTTATTCTTCTGAAAATTATTTTGTTTTCATTTTTTGTCAGATGATGGTTTTGGGGGATGTAGAATAGATAAGAAAATTACATAAAAAACTTGTCATATCTAATGATATTAATTAGTTTCTTGGTCATGCAATAAGTTACACTCAGTAGAACTTTATACTACTAAAGATGAAAATGTAGTAGTTAGATGTTGTTGTGCTCAATTATTTTGAATGAAACACAAGATTATTGACTATGGGGTGAGTTTTACCAAAACATAGATCTTGCATGATAATACAAATGTCATTCCCCTAAGAAAAACAAATTGACATCACTTTCATGCAACACACATAGATTTTAGTAATCACTTTATTTGGGATTAAATAGTAAATTAAGATTTTATTTTTCAATTTTTTGGAATGATAGATCAACTTGATGACATTTTACAAAATATTAATCCTCTTCTAGATGTGAATACATTAAAAAAATATAGGAAAGGTAACCATAAGGTAATCATCCATATTAAACTTCTATTAAAACCTATATTCTTAAATTAGAAACACTTTATCATAGTGTGAGTAAATTTTTTTATTCTTTAAAATCTTCATTGAATATTTATTTTGAAACCAAATTTTTTTTCCTTCCCTAATTTTTTTTTCAGAACCTAGATTTTCCTTAAATTATTTTTAAAAATAATTTTTTTATTTACTTAATATAATTTTTCAAAATCTAAGTTCCTCAATAATAACATTATTAATATTGAAAATTTATTATAAGAAACTTAGAAGGTATGTTTCCTTACATAATTCATTTTAATTATATTTTTTCCTTATTGGTATTTTTATCTTGTTTTATGAAATACCTCATCAAATTCACTTTCCTTATATCTAATTTTTTCATTAAACCTCATAATATTGGAACCTTCAAATCCTTCCTTGGTATAGAAATCAACTATCATATCAGATCAAGCTTTTCTTAACCATTGGGTTGAATGGGAAATTCAAAATATCACCGAAAATTCTATATAAAGGCCTCCTTATATGTGTCCCATATCATTTTTCCACTGTTTTTATGTTGAAGCGATGCCACACTTCAAATAAGTAGTTCATATTTCTCTATTTCCTTATGTTCTAGATGTCTCTTGTAGTTTCCTCACAAAATCAAATGGCCTCAAACAAGGAAATAGAATATTGTAAAAATTACAGTGAAAGGTTGGTCTAACAGAATTTTGTTTTGTAGTATGATTCCCCTATTTTTACATTTATATAAAAGAATATCGGGGAAAGTCTTTATGTAGCCAAGATGATGAATCATGATCTAGTATATCCTAATCTCCTTACTAAATTCTAGGATACAAACATTTTTTATTAATAAGGAGGAAGAGAATGCTTTTTGTTCCAGAGATATGGGAAGAATTACTCTTTATCCATCAATAAAGTAGCAAGTATATAAGATATATATTATAATGGAGAGGCTATATTTTTATCTCACATGTTTCTAGACAAGGAATTTTCTTTTGAGAATTTTAAATCAATTGAGTTATTAGGACTTTATGGAGTTAAGTCACCCAATATCAATCACCTTACAAAAACTATCATTTGTTAGCCTAGTGGATGCAAGGTTTTCTCATTCTGAGAAAGGGATATAAGGATTACCTTAAGTAGTGTGATATTTTTATAGTAGATATCTTGGTTAATATAAGAATGGTGAACCATATCACGTATATTCTCCTAACCCTTAGAAATATCAAAAATAGAACCCTTTATTCATTGATTATCATGTATCCAGTGATCTTGTCAAATGTTGTTATTAATTGTTTAGAATACATTAAAATTACTTGAAGTTGAAAATCTAAAAAATATATGATTTTATTGTAGAGTAAAGATACTCTAATAAGAATGAATATTGGTATCAGAATTATGTTAGGAGAGTTTTATGAACTTTATAAAAGGGAGATTAATGTTATCACCAGAAAGGGGAAGTATGTGAAACTTACAAGAAAACATTATTGAAGATAAAATACAAATAACCTTAGTTAAAAGAAAAAACACCCCTTCTGAAAACTCACCCAACTCCACCCTAGATGAAAATGAAAAAGACCTTTTTGATGAAGTGGTAGCTAAGTGGGGAGAGCAGAAGAATAAGAAGAATGATGTTGATGCATGTTGTTGTGTAGACCTTGTTGAGGCTGAGGACTTAAAAATTAAGTTATCCTAAGAGATTGAGAAGAAATATAAATAGAAAAAGATAAAGAAGAATATGTCAAAAGCTAAAATTTTCCAAGAGTTTCTTAAATATTTAGAGAAATATTATGAAAAAATCAAGGTACATGAATCCTTCTTGCATGAATCAGTTCCAATAGAAACTTTAAGAAATAAATTTTCAATTGTAGAAAAAATTTATGAAGAAGAAGTATAATAACAAAAATAAGAAGAAGACGAAGCAGAATGTGAAGATATAATAAAACTAGTGGAAGAATAATATGAAAAACAAAGTCCTTAAAACAAGTTTTGACCCAAACTTCACAAGTTGAATTAACAAAAAAATTCTCATAAGGGAAAGATGATGATGCACTGGATGATGCTAATAAGCCTACTGATGATGAAAGCTAAAATCATGATTTTATTCATCCTGAAGATGTTAAATAAGGTGATGATAAAGATGAAGTTGATGATGATATTATTATACAAGTCTCTGATATACGGAATGAGACTCTGCAAATGATGAAGTTAATAACATTTTTTAACAATGTAAAACAAGCTGTTATTGCTTCTTCTAGAAAATAAGAGGTTGTGAAATCAAAGAAATATGTTGTTAGATCATCCAATAGGAATGAATAAGAGAACGATAATGTTTCCTCACTAGTAATGGAATCTTCTTGTAAATCATAATATTCCATGGGGCATGATTGGGTTGTTCAATATTTAAAAATGATAGTAAACACATTCTTTTATTGCCATGTAATATTCTGAGATGTGAGTTTCTTTAAAATTTCTTCAATTAGAAGGTGGATTCGATAAGCATGATCTTGTAAAAGTATATCTAGAGAGAAGTGAAATTCAAATTTGTTCATATTGGTTATGATTCTCAATGGAGATCAAGCAAGGAAATAACCAAATGGTTTACGTCATCTATTAGTGATCTGAAAATAGTGGATGATTTCTAGGATTCAGTAAAGGATTCTTTTTATCAGTCAGATGAGACCATGAATAACCTTACATCCAATATTTCTAATAAAGATGAATCAAGAGAAATAATCCCCAATTAAATAGGACAAATACCTAAATTGAAATCTTAATTTAGTTACTCTAAATTAGACAGGGGAACCAGAATTAAGGGAAGAGTTGGAAGAATAATTCGAACAGTAAGAAGAAGTGGTTAAGTCTCAAGAAGAATTTCATAAGTCCCAAGATGAACTAATTAATGATCATAGAAAGAAGAATCAAGATCGGGATCATTTGATCAAGAAATTTGAGTATGATCACAAAGATCTGAATATGTTTAAGGAAACTATGAGAATTCTAATGTAGAAGGAAGAGAAGGATGAATGATTTTCCTTAAAATAAGATCTTTCGTTGTATTATCCTTGTAATTATTTTCCACAATAAAGGAATTTCATTAATCTTCCATTATTCTATCTTGTATATTTCTTACCATTCAAGTAAAAGTTTCTCTATTCCCACCATTCCATTTTTAAAAAACACAATAAGGGATAAAAAATGATCCAAAGATTAATGTGTTAAAATAAGATAATTACCTAAGGGGGAGATTAACCAAGGGGGATATTACATAAAGAATATATTTTTAAGAGAGAATAATTAACTTCTCTAATAAAGAAAATAATGCAATCCTTAGGGATTTTAAAACCTAAGGGGGATTTATTCGTATTCATTATGGTTATTGTAAATAAATATATGTTTTTTTAAAAGGTAAAAATGAAAAACCATATTTCCTTAAATTATTTTTTGAAATGTTATTTGTGCCTTCCAAAAAAGGGGATATTATTCAGTCAATAAGTTCCCTTATGAAATTTTCATTCCATTGTGTTTTAAAAATCACATACTCATTTTATTTAAGTAAAATTATCCTTCTCTAAAAATAATTTTATAAAGGAAAATTTTATTTCTCTTAGAAAAGATATATCCTTACCCTCGGTTTTTAATGTATTATTTTTTTCTTCTCGAACCCATTATAAACATTTTTTATATTAGGTCCAATATTCAGATCATTACCGAACATATAAGTTAAATGTATTCAGACTCCTGATTCTATGAAATGTAAACTCTGAATTCTTTGAAATTAAGACTCTGAATTCTATAAACTTCAGACTTGTAATTCTATAAAATTAAGTCCCTGAATTCTATGAAATTCATATTCAGAGTTCTCTAATATTTAGAATTTGAATAATCTAAAATTTAGACTTGAAATTCTTCAAAATTCTGAATCCACATTATATAAAATTCAGACTTATAATTATTTAGAAATCATACTCCAAATTCCTCATAATTTAGACACTAATTTAATCCAAATTCAGACCCCGAATTCATCAAAATTATTACTCCAAATTCATTATAATTCAGTCTTAAAATTTATCAAAATTAAACCCTTATAAGTCGTTAGAATTTAGATTATGAATTCATTTATATTTAGACTCAAAATAACTCATAATTTAGACTCCAAATTCATTAGAATTTAGAATCTGAATATACTTTTTTTTCAGAATCTGATTGATCATATTCGTAGTCATTGATTTCTAATTTTCCTAGATTCCAATTATTTATACATGCTAACATTATATTACTTTCATAACATATTTTTTCAAGTTTATCAGATCCTAGTTTCTTAAACATTATATTTTTTCCTTACATATTTTTTTTCTTACACATGGAATACTTTCTTATATTTCCTTATACAAAATAATGTCATGTAATTTTTTTTAACTTATTATTGGTTGAGTGAAACATGTACTAGTCCATACAAGATTTATGAAAAAATATAACCATTTGAGGAGAGATCCGACCATTGGAATCCTTGACTATAGATACGATCTTATTTGAACAAGCTCAATATATTGATGAACATGAATGTTGTGAGGCTACGATTTATTTTCTAGAGAGAGAGAAGTAATCTAAATCTTGGTGTGAACTATGAACAACTTGTTCAACCATGAACAACTTGTTCAACCTTCCTTGTGGTAATTCAATTGATACACAGTATAATTGTGGGATTCCACGGAGAGAATGATAGAGGTTTTGAATACCTTATTGTTTGAGGACTTCTAGGGATAAAAAGATTGAGGTGTCGACTACCTCAATGATTGAGGGCTTGTGTGGATATAAAGATAAACTTTGATATTATTATCAAGGGATTACCCGAGGTTGGGTAAGAGAAACATTTTTGAAAGTATATATCATGGGACCTTTATCAAAGGTTGTTGGATACCCTTATCTTTGGGTTAAAATATTTTCAACTTGTTTACTTGTTTGTTGTTACAAGTTTTATTTCTGCAACAATTTTTTAAATAAAGAAATTATAAATTTATGTACTTTCTTATTTTGGTATATTCTAATAAATAAGACCATATTCACATTTAGGTAGAATCATTCTCTAAGAAAACTTTTATTAAGTTTCTTTTTCAGAACCTTATTTCTAGATATTAAGAAATATTTTCTGCTAGTTAAGAAACAAAATAGGGTTTGTTAATCCAAGTTGTTTAACATTGTTAAAAATAGATTTCCTTTCAACCTTAAAAGGGAATGTTTTTAAACCTACAATTCAACCCCTATTGTAATTGAGTATCTACATCTATATTTCAGTACTACAATTTCAATGAACAATATTTAATTAATATATGTATAATTTAACTATTGTGAAATTAAAAACAATTAAAAATATATTTAAATTTAATAAATTATTTACAAGAATAAAATATTTTCTGTTAAACCCTGTATTTTTCACTATTATGAAAAAAATTAAACTTCTCAGAAAAATCCCAAAATTCGCCATAATATAAATTTTTTACAATTATTTCAAAATGGTTTGTTATATTTTCATGTAAATATTTAAAATAATAATAATTAATTATAAATTACGAGCCTGAAGTGAAACTAAACCATCTTTGAGGAAAATACATTTTACCAAAAATATTTCTTTTTCATTAAAATAATGATGAATATTATTTATAAATAATAAGTGACCAATATAGGCTAGAAAATATATATATTTCAATAAGTTATCCAATACTATTCAGAATCTCTTTTACATTTGACATGAAATTAATACCGTATCAAATATTAATATTATCAGTATTTTTTTGTTCTGTGAAAGACGACCACACATGAAACAAAAGACTTCAATGAAGGTCATTATTACATGTAGCATAAGATAACATAATATTGAATTAAATTCAAGATATACAATAGTATAGATTTGTTTACAATAGTAAATAAATCATAACATCTCAGTACGTTATATTCTCTTCTACACGTTGTGTTGCATTTCACAAATGTAATAGAGTAAAATGTTATTCTCATAGAATATTAGGGTTATACAGTATCCTCTCGATAAATAATTCACATAATAAAATTTTAAACTTGAACTCAATATTCTAGGGTTTTAAATTGAAAATTTATTTTATAAAACCACACATAATAAAATAGATAATAAAATATCCTCTTAATAAGAGAGAGTGGGAAGTCTAAATATTACATCAAATAACAAATATATAGGTTTCTATAAAAGAGAAAATTGGTGGCAACTGATGATATGTTCATGTAGGAAATGAATAAATATATCTAGAGAGTGATTGAGGTAATTGATTACAAAATAGAAAATAGTAAATCAAAATTTGAGTTCCTCAAAACAATAAATACTTGATATATTGATAAACCATCTGTTCAAAATAATTTGAGGTATTAGGAAAATAGTTATTCTTCAAGAACATTTTTATAATGGGGAGTAATTATTTTAGTTACTATATATATAGGTAAATATACCTAAATGACATATTTATATAAGAACAATGTCAACATTTTTTTTTCTTTGATCAAATTTTAATTCATACGTTACATCAAGAAATGAATATCATACATATGAATTTTTTATGCATGTTGCACTATAATTCCCTTCTAATGTGTCATTAATCAAGTATTTATATCAATCTACAACTGCTATAAAAAACCAATATGGTTATCACAAGTTATCCAATATAATACATTAATATCTATACCTCAAAGGTAATAGTACAGGTTCATCAATAATATTTATTTGTAATTTTTTTAACTAAAAGAAAAGACATATTAACCGCAACATCACATAGGCTAGAGGTTGACATGAAACCTTTATCATCAATTCTCCATGGGTTCCTTATTCACCTTATTTCATAATGTGATATGTTTTCTCCCTGGATAGATATTTTGTTTTTTTAAACCATATTAATATAATATCTATAATGATAAAAAAAGTATGATGAATGACCAAGAAATAAATTTATTCCATAATTGTCATTTTTTACTATGGTTTTAAAAATAATTCCTTTGTTTCAATGTCTAATAATGTTATTTTAATATTATTACAATTCCATTAATAATCATACCGTCCCTAATGGTTATCAATACATGTATTCTTATGTATATAACATGTAAAGGAATAATTCCTCAAAAAAAATCTCCTAAAACTTATACATTCCATAAATTACTCTAAAATGTAACCAATAATTGTTGACACTGATTACATAAAACCAAAAAAATAGTTTTTAAGTCATTTAACTAATTTTAAATTATAAAATTGTTAACAAGTGATGGTATCCAAAACACTTAAGTTAATGAATACACAATTACAAATACAATAATAAGATGTTTCATAGTTCTTGTAACCAAAAGACTATTAGTAAAAATCATCCACAATTCATTTTTTATTCACGGTACATAAATAAATCAACCATTTTATTTCCGATTAGGTCATTCATTTTTTAGGTTTTATCGTACGTCATTAATTTTCACCATCTATTCCAATTATTTATAGTGTATTCAATAGAAAATTTGAATTACCCTAATCATATCCCTAGGTAATTCCCAATTGGGTGAAAAACTAGGTTCTTTTTTCATATACCATGTTAAAATCGAGGCAACCCTGACATTCCCTTTTCAAAGCTATAACTAGTAATTGTATCTGTGGTATATCCACATCCTCTTGTAGTATCCATACAAAGATATATTGGTATGAAAACCACATAATCACTACCTTTCAAAAACATTATGTTGTTCTTCTATACATATAATCAAATTATACCATAGGGTTACAATCCAAAATATTTGTTTTCATACATCTAGTTTCCATAGTTTCTAATAAACATTCTCTCAGAGTAATTGTAGTGACCTCAGCCCCAGCAGTCTGATGACAATGTTTTCTACAATTAAATTAGCATAATATATAATGAAATCACTTCACAAATCACTGATCTATTTAGTAGTCTTGGTAAGCAAGATAAATATAGGATTCCCATATTACATTTGAATACATAAATCACATCATAATTTTTTTAGAGTAACCATATTACATATTGAGTATTCCAAAATATGAGTCATAGTAATTTTCTACAATAATGGGAAAGGAAAAAATAATAATTGTGAGATCGAATGCACATTAATGGTTAAGTAAAATATAGGCAATAATAAATCAGTGATCATAATTGACATGAAATGATAAATATCTAGGAAACAATTCCATTTATTTAAATGAATAATGAAAAATAAATATTGAAAGAAAAATAACATAGCACACATTCCATTTAAATAAATACAAAAGGAAAAATAATCATGGGAAAATAATTATCTAAGAACTAATTCTATAAATAAAGGGATAAGGAAAAATAAATATATAAAGGTAAATAACTAAAAACACATTTCATATAATTGATGACTTGAAAACTAAATGAATCCAGAGATAATTTCAATATGGAAATATCATTTATAGTAATAACCAAATTATAAATGTAGGAATTACTAAATTATTAGGTGGTATGTTTCCCAGGTACATAGAACCATTATTAACGATACCTTCCATGGGATAGTTTAATTCATACTAAGGAAAATCCAATTTAGTTGAGGCTAGCCAACTAATTCACCTCGTGAAAATATCGATTCACTAAGGGGATGATTTTAAATGGTCCCATAACCCATGTCATACTAGTATAACTCTTTATTCATATATCGATTAATCTATTTAATTCTTAATCAATGTGACTTATCCAATTTTCAAATTGTGTAATGATTATTGATTTTTCAATATTTCACTGGTTAATACAATAAAAATCAAAGTGAACACAATATTTAAAAATTTTATATTTTTTTCAGATATAATAATATTCATGATAAAATAGGTTGATATTTAAGGTATATTTAATTCTTAATGACCACATGAATGTGATTAATTCAAATGAATCCTATTGACTTCAAAAAAATAGAGGATATAAATTTCAAAACACTTCTTAGTTAAAATGATCATTAAACATTTATATAAATAATAATTATGCTATCAATAAAACCTATACACATTCAAGTAAAAATAAAAGGTTGTTTTCATTTATTAATAAAAAAATGTAAAATGATTTATAAAAACAATCATTAGTATTATATAATTTTAATTTTGGAAAACATTTTGAAAATCATTTTTAAAAAAAATCACATTTCAAAAAAATTCCTTAAAATATTATTCTTAAATATTCAATGGAAGATTCAAATAAATTATGGTCATTTTTTTGTGTTATCTCATACATAATGTAAAGAACATTCCTTTTCTACATTTAAAATATTATAAAAATTATTTATTGGGAATGTGACAAGAATATTTATTTGAGAAAAAATTTAGATAAGAAATATAGATAAAAATTTATTTTAATAAATATTTTTTAAAATGATAATAAAGACATTTTTAATAATTTTTTTATAAAACAAGGTTTCGTAAGAGAACTAATTTTTGACTGATCAATGAAATTGGGAATGATTTTTTTGAAAATAAATATATCAAAAAATTTAATTTCCAAAGAGTGGAAAAATTATGCTATAACATGAAAAAGATAATTAATAACCAAAGGAGATAAAAATTAATTGGTTTATTAAATAATGATAATTTAATTTTCATTAATGTGAACTCTAGAATAAACATTCTCAATTTGATATAGATTTTGATGTAAACCCTTAAAATAATAATAATGATGATGTTATAATTAATCAATGAATCAATTATGTGTTTCAATTGTAAAAAAAATATGTTCAGAAATATATCAATATAGAGTAATAATTCATTATAAATAAAATAATAAAATATCAATTACAATGAAGAATATGTATAACCAATTGAAAATAAATTGAAATATGAAATTTCATTAATACGTGGTAATATTGATCACAAATTCCCATGTATGAAATAAATAAATTCGATACATAAATTACCATTATTAATGAAATATTCATGTTATTACATATGAAAATTATAGTATATACACCATATAAAACTAATTAGGTGCATACAATTATAATTATTCTAAATAAAATGAAATTGAGATGAGATCCCTTACCTAATGCTTTCTTTTGGTTGAATGTGATATAAAATCCTATATATTGGTCTTATACATGTTATAATATATCAAAATACCATATTAATATGTATGATATCATTTATTATTCTTTTATAAAATATTATCACACATTCATTAATTATCTATCTTTATGTTCATTATTTTTCAGGTTAATTTCGATGTTTTTTGATTACCTTTCGACATGTTAATTTTTTCCTCTTTATTCAATCATTATTTAAAAATATCCTTAATTTAAAAATTGTTTCAAATATATTATATATATATATATAATATTTATTTAATGTAATCCCTAAAATTTCATGACAAGAAATAAATAACACTATTCATGGAAACTATAGGCCATATGTACGCATAAATGTTGCTTCAATTTTATTATCTAATTAAAAACAATTATATAAATATATATATATATATACTAATTAGATTATGATTTTAATGTCATGTATATGTAATATGTTTATGAAACCCATCCTTTATTTTTTATATTTATAGAATGATCAAATCACATCACATCATGAGGCGTTAGTCCGTTGTACACACGAATGACGTTATCGAATTCCCCAAAAATAGGAAACATGAAAATATGGGACATATAATAATTATGTATGGATAATAACATAAAAAATATCAGAAATATCTTATAAAAACTATTATACTATCATTGTTCCCATCCATGAAAGTTAGTAATGGAAAAATGAACAACATTGGTCCACAAGGTGGTAGTCCACTGTACATAGAATCGATGATTTCCAAAACCATTTTATGGATGTGAATGAATTTTTAGGTCATAAATATTGAATAATATAATATAAAAATATTTATTTTAAAATGGTTATTACATAACCATGGTATAATATGTATTCAAGGATGACTAGAATGAAATAAAATAAAAATGATTTTAGAAAACAATACCTCTTATTCAGGTATCCCACATAAGTTTTCACTAAAATGTTCAAAGGGATTATTTATGAAAACAATAAGTTTTCTAGGATAGGTTAATGTTTGTTGGGAAGTGATACGGTAATTTATTTTCGGAATGAATGTGTTTTTATGGATTGAAGTATAAAGGAGAGGTAGTGGCCTTCTATAAGTTGGGTGAGTGGCACACTTGTAATTATTTTTGATATAGTGACATAATACCATGTTTTTTATGTCACGATAAACAAATAATGGTCTATTTGAAAGAATATGTGGGTTACGGTCAAAATATGGATATGAAAAGTATTTTGGACATGTGTTGGGTCATTTTTTCATCATATATTTTATATTTATTCACATAGTAAACCAATTTTTATCTAAATTACTGTAATTAATTTTAATGGTTTCCAAAAATCACAATATTAAAAAATTATTATTAAAATATTATAAATTAAAAAAATTATTATTCCAAAATAGAATCCATTTTTTCAAATCCAATTCATAGAAATTGAAAAAAAAAATTTAAATAATCTCGTAAGAATGGTAAGAGTGTAAGGTTTTAATAGAGAAATTTTAAAATTTTTATAGTATTTTTATAAAACACTTAGAATAAATTTTATTCCAATGAAATAAATTGGATTAATATATGTATAATTTACCTATTTTTAATTTGAAACTAAAGAAAAATATATTTTATCATTATAAAAATTTAGTTGAAAAGGATTTTTTCAATTAAAATCCAATATTTTTCATAATTCACTAACAAAGCTCAAAAATAATCCATGAAATTAACCATAAAAATATAGAATTTTTATTTGATAAACTATTATTTTTAAATAATTTTTCCTAAATATTTTAAAATTAATTTTAAATTATGTGTTCCAAGTATGACTAAACTGTGTTTTTGGAAAACACAGTTTTTTTGGAGACATTTATTTTTACAGGAAATGATTTTTTATTAATTTTAATACTCAATAGAAAACTAATAAATTCATTTAAGTAATATTTTATAATATGTAATATAATATTATTCATACCCTCTATTCGAATGTGTAGGAGAAAGGTAATAATTTAAATAATAATTATATGAGTATCTTGTTGTTCTATAAAACATGACCTTACATGTAATGAAATCTTTAGAAGAAACTTGTTGTTGCTTCTAATGAAATAAAAATCATTAATTAATGAATTAAATGATATTTAATAGATTTAGTTTGTTTATAATAGTAAATATATCATAGATTCTCTGAAATTTATATTCCCTTCTACACTTTGTATTGCATCTCACATACACAATTTAATAAAATGATATTCTTTTAGAATTTTTGGGTGTTAAATTTAATCATGATGATATAATAACCTCATTATATTACATATACTGTACTGTTTTTATTTTATTTCCATGATCTATATACATATATTCTCCCAACAATTGGATTAAAAAATCATTTGTGTGTATGGTGGACTATCACCTTGCGAAAAGTTGTTATTCCTTCCCCATCACCACATCTCATGGTCAGATATATTTATGGATTACTTTTTTCTATATTATGTGAAAGATATTAAAATTTATATTGAATCAATATATCAATTATTAATTCTTACTTAACAATCAATAGGAATATGATAACATCTTTCATGTTTACGGAAGACTACCACCTCACGAAGATATGTTATTCATTCATCACATACTTTTTACATGGATGGTAATAAGGATAATATTATTTAAATATATGTTACACATATGATGTAAAATTGATTCTATAATGGTAATACTTTATTTAGCTCTATTTCATTCAACTAGTCTAGAAAATTGAAATAGTTTATGTGCGTTTGTACAACCTACCATCTCCATGAACCATTTATTTCTGTTTCTATCAATAAATATTGTGGATTACTTAAAATTATATATTATGAATATATATATTTTTGTGTGGATTTAATATTAGGGATAACATTTTAGATATTATGGAATCATGATCAATTTAATTGGACCAAAAATATGAAATCAAAACCTAAACTAAAAAGAAATAAATTATTACATGAAACATGAATTTAACATGGAATTGTTAATAAATGGATAAAAAGGCCATATGTAAAGAATATATTTTATGATATATATAATTAATGATATAAAATATATTTATAATAAACCAATATTTATTACACTGGATGATCTAATGTTTGCAAAGGACATTGAGACATAAAGTAATTTATTTTTTTGTATCACTTTTAAATATCAGATATACTTCCAACATTCCCAATATATATTTATATATGATTTAGAAAATAAACATAAATACATTTTATATTTTTTCTCATTAAAATTTTTGGGGTTTACATTTTCATTTTAAGATCACTCTTTTATGGTGTTTTTGGTTAAACAGTCAACAAAGCCGTAAGATATTTTCAACACTATTTTCCTTCTTTTAGATATTTGTTATGTTATGGACATATCTTATTTAATGAAACTTATATACATATAAATTAACATATAATATAATAAAATTAATTATATTAATGATATTTTATTTTTCATTTGATTATATTTTCTCATGGGTATTAAAATTAAATTTTACCAATGTGGTATGGGTTTTATGATACAATCTCATCATTTATCATGATTATTCATGATTTTGATTCTAATATTGAAATATTATGAAAAATATGTCTTGAAACCAATGAATCTTCTTCTTCTATTCTTATTTATAAAAAAACATATTTTCTATTCATGATAATCTCATTATAAAATCATGATTTCAAAATATATTTTTTAAATAAGGTTAGATTTATTTCTCTTATCAATTGAAACCCCTTTTTCTTACATGTCCATGATTTCTAAAAGTGTATTTCATAAATGGATTAATATTACTATATGATTTTTTATCATCATTTTCCATTTCATGAAATTTTATAGTTATCATATTGTGAAATATTTATATCTTTTTCCAAACAAATATTGTTTTCATTTTACCAAAAATGTGAATGGAATAATTTGTTGAACATGTAAGTAGTGTACATCATTTTCCAGAATCATTACCAATAAATTATTTAAATATTAAATTCTATGTATTGAGAGTTATTTTGAAATAACATGATTTTTTAAAATGTTTTTTATATTGTATAATATTAAAAATTGGCTTTTAATTAAATTTTATTTTCCTCAATAAGTGTTCCATGTAATCCTTGAAATAAAATTTTCTATCTTAAATTACATCCTTTTATGTTACATTTGATTTACGAATGATATTATTCAAGGATACAATTATTATTTTTTATATTCATTGTTATAATGTACAAAAATATGTTTATGAGACATGTTTCTCTTCTATGGGTTACACCATGAAAAAATACTAATGAAAACCTCTTTGGTTTAAATGTGTTATTCTTTGATGAAATGATGAAATAATAATGTGGGATGTTTATTTTCAATTGGTTTCATTTTGAGGAAATGTTAATAAAACCTACTTCTTTTAATATGTTCTGATATGATGATTGATAAATGATCAGGTGGATCAAATATGTATTATTTTAAAATCATGAAGTTTGGGACAAAAATCTCCCTCAAATTCATTTGGTAATGATTAATTTTTTACAATATCAATGGGTATATGGGCAGGTCTCTAAATCCAAAATGTGGTTACACAAGATGTTATCCAAGGATTGAATTATGGTACATTGGAGGTTAATAAAATCCGAAAAGAGAGTACATGAAATTTTATCCCAATCATGAAATAGGGATTATGTAAGGTTCTCTAAAACCTAAAAGTGGGTACATTGGATGTTATCCCAATATTTCAGTAGGTACACAAGTGGTTAGCCCATGAATTTGTTTTTATTAATTTCTTCGTGTGTATCCACCATGCATGGTTTTATAATCTTATGTATACTCCATATATATATGTTTTATGCTAATGTTATTTTCTCATAATTAATGATCTTTGATTATAATAGGACATATTTTCTTTGATTCCAATATGATCCAAGTTTTATGACTTCAAAATTTATTCCATGACTCATGAAAATGATCTATGATATCTTGGGTATGGTTTTTAATTTTCATTCTCATGTTCTCATAGCCTTATGAATATGATTTGTTTATATCTCTCTTTTTTACACTTACTATTATTGTGAGTTCACCATTTAATATGTTTTCATTTCCCATGTTATTGATAAATGTATTATACATGATATGTCTAAGAAGAATGTTAGTTATGGTGAAAATATAAGGATATCATATAGATCACTTATGGATAAGTTGTCTATGTTTATATGATTCCAAAGTCACATGACTGTAAGGAATATTTCATGCAATGTTATGCATTGTAATGAATATTAAAATATTAATATTTAATATTTATGTATGAGGTGTTTTGAATTTTAAAATTGATATATGGGGAGTTGAATTTATAAGTCAATTTCCTGCTTTTTTGGATTTACATGTATCATATTTTAAATATAATATGCTCAAAATGGGAGGAGTCAATGGAAAATATGATAGATTATTATCATACATTGGTTGATTTTATATAGAATGATTTTTTTCTAAAATATATTTATGGACGTATATAATTATTAACTACACCAAAACATATTTAATCAAAATAATTAATATTTGTATTTGGATAAATAGAGTGAAACATAAAAAATAATCATTTTAACAACCCCAATTAATAGTCTTAGAAATTATTAAAATCATTTTTCTAATAATTTTTTTAGGAAAACTAATAAATGAAATATAATGTATTTAAGTTAAATACTGATTGATATAATTTATTAATATATGATAAAATAATTTACATTGATTGTATTATCAATATAAAAAAATATTTTGAAATTTATCTTTCATTAAAGGTTGAATATTGAACATACATGGACATAAAAAAAAAATTCAATCATGTATTATTCATTGTATGAGAACATAGGATATTATAATGTATTAATCATAAGGTTGCATTATTTTTCAACATATTTTAACTAAAGGTTCTATAAAATTAAGATCAAAATAATAACATGAAAACATGAAATATAAGACGGAGTTTCAATTAGGTGAAAACATCAAACTCTATACCTCAATAATGAAGATATTTTTAATATATTCTGAAATAAATGTTTAGAACATTATATATTACATCATTAAATTCAATTTGATAAAGATGATATTTAATAAGATACTTCATGTAAAATAATCTCCTTTTGTATTAATTTGTTAAAGTAATACATTTTGAGATTACCTTCACACACAATTTATTTCATCACACTACAAGACCTCTTCACTAAATAAGATTATCATTTGATCCCCTAATCTCTAATTTTTATGTTATTTTCCGTAAACTAAATTAAAAATGTCATGAGTATATATCATGTTAAATGTTTACATTAAAGGGTATATTGAAATTAATGGTATACAAGGTATAAAAATGTATAATTTTATTTATAAATAATTTTTTTATTATACTAATTTTACAAATAATATGTGTTTTTTTGGTTTATAGTTTTTATTTTTTATATAGTAAAAAATAATGAAATAAATATTAACTATAACTGAATACCCAAATTCAATTTTCAAGTTATAGTTATTTGTAATAAATTTTCTAATTTTACTCTTTTAATTTCAAATGGTTGTATGTATTATCCTATTTTAATAATATTAATTCAAGACAATATAAATTATAATTAAATGATAATTGTAATATAGGACATTGAGTGACTAGTTAATTTCAATTTTCTAGTGAAATTGGTTGTTTTTACAATGTTTAATATAAATTCCCAATACTATCCTTTTATTAGGGGATTTGAAGTTTTTATGTGAAAGGTATAACTTTTATGTATCATATTTAAAAACACATATAAGGGAATGATATCAGTGAAAATCATTGAAGAACGTTATAAAATATGTTGACTGAAATTTATACAAACCATATTATTTATACTCCATAAAATACCCATGAATCAATGAAGTCATTTATATGATAAATATTATTTTATAGAAATTATCTCTTCCAAACATACTCATAGTAATTTTTATTGAAATACATCAAGATATATGTGTCTATGAGAGTTTATTGGGTGGTAGTTTTATAATGGTTATATAAGATGTGTGAAATATTTATGATCAGAATGTTTTGGATTTGAAAATTATGTTTTGGTGAAAAGATAATTTACATTAAATTTGTTAATATTATATTTATTTTTTAATTTTATCAAAAATATAAACATAACTTTTTTTTAATAAATGAAAATGTTAAAAATGATTAAAAGAACCAAGATGCAGAATAAAAAGAATTTATTCACAATTGAATTTATTATATTGAATTCTAAAATAAAGAAAACATGGAATGTTATTATGTTAATTTATGTTATATGAATATGAATTGATTTAAGTATATTTACTACATTTAGCTTGATCATAGTCGTGAATTGTATATCCCAGAAAAACCATCACAAAGACATTCATTTTGTGATATTAACCTAAAAACATAAACATATATAATGACTATTTTAATTTTCACATTATTGAAACATTATGTTTATTTTTTAAAGATAAATGAGACTCTACGGATACATAAAAATGACCTAAGAAGTTCCAACAATTATTATAAATTCTTTAAAATATTATCATCATTCTATAGTGTCATATTTTATAAGAATTTATGAAACAAATAATAAATTGATGTAAATTAAAATAACTATGAGGGATATATGTCAAATAAATGAGTTTGTGAAAAAAATCACATATTTTGCACAATTAAATGTTTCTGTTTAAATTCATAAAAATCATCACTCCGGGCTGTGTTTTAATATTTTGGTTATGATATATAATTCTCTTAATGATTTTTCTCTAGATTGAAAAGGGTATGATTGATGGATTTAATAAAAATTAATTTTATAGAATATACGTTGATAAAAAAAATTATATAATTAAGACCAAGTTAAATAAAATTTCACTTATTAAATAATATTTTGATTTCGATAATAAATTAATAAATTTCATGGAATCCTTATTTCCAACTAATTAAAATAGACTCTATTATTTAAAAAATAAATATATAGAGACAATTTTTTGTCCTAATATTTAATCAATGTAATATTCATAGAGGGTGATAAAAATTTTATTTACCATTTCCCATAGATCTAATAATAAATGGGAGAAAATAATCCTGGAAATCAGATCATTTGTGGGATCTTATTAATTGAGAACACCCCACCATTTCGATAATAACATATCAACCAAGGCCTAGATAAGGATAAAATTTAAACAGGTGATAATGGAAATAATTTTACAATAATCAAACTTATATATTGACATATGTTTCTTGTATATTTTGGGTCAATGTGTTTTTTTTAAGAAGATGTTAATATTAAACAAATTTTTCCACTAGCAATTGTAATAAATTATAACTAATTCCTCCCCATCACATTGTAAAGATGTATTTTTCATTTTTTTTTGAAATGTGTCTTTAGGGATATATATCTATTATACTATATATGTTGTGCTTAATGATTTATCGTGGACATTATAGTATTGAAAATATTTTTTTATGATCCCTCCAATGATGTTATACTCTTGTTCTAATTCTTCATTAGTTTCATAATAATTTGTTTGAACTGTTGAAATATCCATTTCTATTAAATATAAATTAATATATTTCAATTATATTTTTTTCCTATTATATTTCTTGGGTATATTAGTTAGGTGTATAAATGGAATTTGAATATGATTTTTATAATCAATTCCATTATAAAAGGATTATTGGATGTTTGTCCCACTAATGGATGTCATGTTCTTTTTCAATCCATATAATTTTGTACTTTTAAAATTATTTTTTAATGCTAGGATAATAATTATATATTTTTAAATATATATTAGAAAATTAGGTTATTTTTAATTGATAAATCCATAAAAAATTATACTTATCAATTTTGTTGTGTAAAATTAGAAATATGTTAACCAAAATTTTAATCATAACATTAGAACAACATATGATCTATTTGTAGTATAATAATCCAATATAGAGACATAAAACAATGTCACAATATTTAGAGAGATGTTTTCTATAATTATCATTAACTATAATACCAGTATGTATTCATTATCATGGAATGGTACTAAAATATATAGTTAGGGAGTCATCCAATAGTTTCATGTTTTTATTTATGGTAGTCATGATTAATTCTAAAATATAACGACCAGACCATAAAACATTACATAATCTAGTCAATTCATCTAGAACACACTTATTATCTTCGCAATGATCATTTTAGTTTGGAGTTTTAATGAATTAGGTCATAAAACATACTTGAGAAATCATAAGCATGAAATGTGGACCAAACTAAACAAATATAGAATTCATCCATAATAAAAAAATGTTTTAATAAATAATGGATTCATTCAATGGAAAATCATCACAATATTCCAAAAGGATTGTTATTTTCTGTTAACCATCCTTAAAAATGATGGATACATTTTTATAACATTGTATGAGAAAAAAATATCATAAATGGGAGAAAAAGGAAAGGAAGTTTTAGTACATGACTACATATAAACATGTGAAATTATTTTCACAAGACATACTCCTCACACAAAATGTAACATATAGTTCGGTTACGAAAACAAGATATTTCCATAAAACATAGAAATCATAAATAATAAATTTTGGTAACATGGGTAATTACTATGTTAATGTTGTAACCCTCATGGATACTATATGTTTTTTAACCCTCTTGGCTAACTTACAATTTAACTCTCATCGATTCCATATCATGTTACCATTGCAGTTACACTCGGAGTAACCATTTTGGTCAACCCCTTACATAAACATACCCAATGAATTATAGGGAGATATAGTTCTCATCCATAATCATAAATAATTCCCACGAACATTAACATAATAATAGGATAAGAATATTTTCATTATAAAAACATACCATTCTTTTTTTAAAATATATATATTTAAAAGAGGGTTTTAAAAGAAAAGTGCCTTACCTGGGGTTCATCTTTCTTAAAACTAGTTCAAAACTATTGTATAATGGTTTAAAGAGTGTTATTAAATTATTAAAGGACTATATTCATTTTTATACTACCATATATAATCAAACTATAGAACATTTCCACATATTTATTAAAAACAATTTTTCAATTCCAATTATTCATATTTTTTCTTTTCATGATTTTTATGGTTGGTTCGTAATGGATTTACTTATTGAATGAATGAAAAATGTTATAATAGGAATTATATGGAATTATTATGTTTCCATTATTTTAACTAATATTATATATCATTTTTTCTGATTTGATGATGAATCATTAGATAAATCATTGTTGGAAATTATTTAAATTTTTTTCCGCTTTTTACGACCATCACAAACTTATATAATTCTATTTAATATAATTTTTAAATAATAGTTATAGAACATTATGTTACCTGTTATATGTATAATGAAATTTTAATTCACCATAATAATGGTTTTATGACTAGACATTAAGGTGATCATGGGATATGGAAGAGTATTTTCCATGATGGGGTTAAATCGACATATCACAGACTACTTTCTAATTTTTAGAATAAAATATTGATGACAAAAAGTTTATTGTTGAATGTATCCAAAAAATGATAAAATTAAATTATAAATATATGATAAAAGAGTTTTCATTCAAATTGGATAAGGGAAGGTGGGGAGAGAAGAATGAAATAAAATAAATTAAAAGAAAAATAAAAGAAAATGGCCGAGGATTTTAACTCTTGAATTATTATCCTTGAGAACCAACTAAAGTCCCTTGTTTATTGAGTTTGGGAAATATCATAACGTATTGTAAATGCAAAACATTATTGGGAAGGGAATTCATTATAAATTTACAATTATACAATGGTTTGAGGTGATAGGAGAATATGTGGTGAGGGTGGTATTTATAATGGACTAGAGGAGGGTTTTCTCATTATATTATTCATGATTTATTATTTTGGCATTAGGATATGATTTTTTTATTAACATGAATAAATAAAATAAAGGGATAAATATTTTTTGGGTTATGTTTCTTACATAATCATTACATCATCCTGACTCAAAAAATCATTTATTTGTCATATACCATAAGTTACAGTATTTCACTATTCAACCAAAATTCAACTATTTTTGAAACACCTCAAAAATTCAACCTAATGTGTTATGTGTCGAATTAAAAAATGGGCACCGTTTTTTGAAAATAACTTTATAAATATGATAATTTTAATTTTTAATTAAAATCATCATTTATTCATAAAGAATAAATTTTAAAATTATAATTGGTTTTATGAAACATTTAAAATTTAGTTGATGTGTCATAAAACTTTCTATTAATAATAAGAAAACAAAATAATAATTTTTAAATATATTTTATGAAAATATTTTTCTTTTGAAGAATTATATTAATTATATAACATTAATTAAAAAAGTTTTACTCACAAACATACCAAAATTAATTTAAAATTTTTAAAAAAATTATTTTCTTTTTCAACGATATAAATTAATCAAATTTTAACTTATGAGATACATAAATTTTATGTATACACTCATATGTGAGATAAACATTCAATTAGTATAGATTTATAAATTTCTATTAATACCACTTATTTCATTATACATTTATAATTAATTTAACTATTTAATTCCGTAATGAAAACAAATTAATATATAAGTACATGGTTTGTCACATTCTACCCACCTACTAGAAATTTCAACCTCATAATTATTATCTACATATTAATAAAGTTAGGTTAACTTCTCCTCATATAATTTTTATATTCTCATGTCGCATCTTCAAGAATGTGGTTTCTCCATGAAACCTTTACCTTGTGAATTAACTCATTCCACAATACTTGTTCTCAAAATTCAAGAATCTGAACATGATTTTTTATAATAAAGGTCATCTTAATCATACAAAATTAAAAATTACCAGAACATAATCATAAAACAATAAAAATTACATCATAAAATCATTCCATAAAAAATATGAAAAAAATTGAAATTTAAAAAAACTTATTGAAAAGTTTATAAATGTGGATGTATCTAACATCAAACGTCTTCCAAATTCATGTATATTGGTTTAAAGAGTGTTATTGATTAATTATATGTCTATAATAATTTTTATACTACCTTATATTATCATATTATAAAAAATTTCCACCCATTTATTAATAATATTTTTTTGTTTCAAATGATTCAGGTGCGTTTTTTTAATGGTTTCCATAGTGGATTCATAATGGATTCTCTTGTAGAATGGATTGAAAACATAACATGTTAAAAGAAATGGAATTATTATTTTCCTATAATTTTAAATATTAAAATATTATATGACCATAATAATGGTTGTATGACAATCCACGAATATGATAATGGAAATGATAGTGTATCATCCACAATGGTGGTTAATCGACACATCACAGAAGACGTTCTCATTTATTGAATAAAAGGGATAAGAGAAAAGGTTTAATGTATAAATTTTTAATAAATATCATAGAATTATAGTATATATATTATTATTTAGTTTTTCTTCCACTAGGATTACAAGAGGTGATGAGATAATAAGAAAAGTAAAGACATTAAAAAAAATAAAAGAAAATGAAAGACTATTTTACCTCTTTAATGTTTCTCTTTAAGATGCCATTTAAGTACATTGGTTTTGGCCTATTATTGAGACGAGTGGGTCTTGAATGTTTTAAAGTTCCTTGAGAGAAGAATTCGGAAAAAATAAAATAATCTAAATGGATTTTATGTGTTAAGATAAGAGTTGGTGAGTGGTTGTATTTAGAGTGGAGGAGAGAGGGATTTTCTTATTATTTTATTCAATAGTTTATTATTTTGTCTGAGGATTATGAAATGTGTTCATTACCATGACTGAATAAAATAAATGGGTATGGATGTTATGATATTATGGTGGTTACATCATCGTTACATCAAACATGAATCGAAAAGTCATGTAATTATCTTATACCGTAAATTATTGTATTTCACTATTCACCAAAAAATCAACTCTTTTAGAAATATCAAAAAAAATCACCGCAAAAATTTCTCTATTTATAGAACTAAAAATTGAATCCATTTTCAAAAATAATTTTCCAGATATGATAATTTTAATTTTTAATAAAAAACATCATTTGTTAAAAAATTTCTAATTTTAAATTATAATTATTTTTGGACACATTAAAAAATCAATGAAATTATCATAAAATAATATAATAATCATAAAAAACTAAAAAATAATTTATTGATATATTCTATGAATTTTTATTATTTAAATAATTATATTAATTATAAAAATGTAACTATATATTTATGACTCACTCAAATACAAACTATTAATTTATAATTTTTTTAAAAAAATTATTTATTTATTAAATGATATAAATATATCATACTATCACTAATAAGATAAAAAAAATTATACTCTCATAGGTGAGGTTACCACTCTATTAGTATATATTCTTTAATTTATATAAATACCAGTTATTTCATTATACAATTATAATTAATATAAATATAAAATTCTATAATGAATGCAATTTATTTATAAGTACCTAGGTTCATACATGTCATGTTTTAAAGATTATAAATTTTTTATCTTAATTATATGTATAATAATTTGATGGATAATTGTAAATAATTTAATTATATAATTTGATAGATAAAAAATTCATTATAATGTAATATTTCAAAAAAAGACACTTTTTAAACCCACCAATTTTTAATATCCAATCCAAAAATCAAATATTATTCAAAATTTAATTTTTCTCATACAGATTTTATTGAATTATTTTTTCCTATAAATATTTTTTGAAATTTATTATTCATCAATATAATGAAATATTCCATCCACTTCACCACACTATGTAAATAATGCATTTCTTTTGAAAGTATATTTGATAACACTCTTCACCTCACCATAACACTTCTCTAATATTATAATAAACTATTCATGAAGAAACCATTAATTAAAATACTTTTATATGTTGAATAATATTTAAATTATTTCCATGATTAAAAGTTTTTTTATACATAATAGTGAAATTTTACTAGTTGAGTAAACTAATTTAATGACCAAGTGTCCTTTTATTCTATAAGAGAGACTATATTTTTATAGTCATAAATTACAATAAAAATGATAATAATTTTATCAGTAATGGGGATTTTAACAGATGAACTATTTTTAATGATTTTGTTTTATTAATAGGATTGGGATTATATGTTCATTTAATTAATTCAGTAGCTATTTACATCTCATTAAATTATAATTTTTTCAGAAATTAGGGGTAAACCAAATCCATATTATTTATAGGGTTCATCGTTTGAACCTAATATATATTGTTTATTACATATTTTCAGCGAACCTGGTACATAATTTTAATGATATCAATTTGGTTTATCCTTGAATTTTGATATCATTTGATTATTTTAGTATAAGGCCCATATTTATAGAAATATGTTTTTTTGTTCATATAAAACTATGTATGATTTTTAGGCTATTTTCATGTACCATAATAATAGTTTCATAAATTAATATTAATTTAATGATAACTCATTTAGGATCATTATTATGACATCCTATGTATATCGAATATATTTGTTAAATTTTTTCCCAAATAGAGAAGTTTTATCTTACCTATGTCTTTTTTATGTATGTCCCAAGAATTTACATTGAAATGATATATATCAGAGGGAATATTGTGGGATGTGTTTTATATATGAATCATATGTATTGTGGATAAACAATATTTATATGAAAATAATATTAAATAAAAATAGAATATTGAAATATGGGACATTATTTCAATCATGATTTGTAATATTTAATCATGTATAATTATATACTACTTATATATATTGGTTTATCACGAATGCCTTCAATATTTTTTGATCTCTTAATTGTATTATTATTTTAATTTTCTTATAATATCATACCAAATTGAGTAGTTATATATTTGAAATATAATTATAAGAATTTATAGAATTTATTATTCAATTTCATTATTTAATGTTTTAATATGTTATGGGTTCATAAAAACAATTTTTATATATGTTTTATAAATTTTATAGATTGGTAATTATGGTAATGGGTGATTTATTTGAATCATAATAAAATATTAGTTATAATAACTAAATTGATAGAATGTGCATGGAAGAAGGAGAATTAATTTATATGGAACAATTATTTGGATTATAGTTTAACATGGTCAATTTTGGGAGGAAATTTATTATTACTTTTAATTATTATATGATGAGAATAGAAAGAGAGGATGATTATTTGGGAGAAAATTGGACTGTAAGATTATTTTTCATGTGAATTCTATTATAGTGAAGATTTTTTAGAATAATTTCTATCATCAAGGGGTAATGTTGGGTAAATTCTTATTTTTTGATGTCATTATTTAAAAGAGGTGTATAATAAGAGTTAAGAGTTAAAATAATTGTTTTGTTTTTTTGTTTGTTGTTTTGATTTAGTTAATTCAATTTCATTTCGTAGTAATTTCTCTCTGTTGCAATATTTTTTAAAATGTTTAATTTAAGGAAATGGGAAGTGATTATGGTTATTCTTTCATATTCATTTTATGTTATGAGTTTGGGGTATTTGGTGTGGTTCCAATGTATTCTTTATGAATATATGTATATTTCTATGATGATGAATATTATTATAATGATAAATATTATTATAGTATTTAATTTATTAATGATGTGTAATTGGACGAAATTGGTATTCCATTTGAGATGAAATGTGGGAGATGTGGAATTTCTAGTGGGTGATTCAAATGAGATATGGTTTCTTACTAATATATATGGTTGTTATTGTTTTAATTGTACAGCTATAAAGTTGAATATTTTTTAGATGTATGGTTATCCCTTATTCTGAAAAATTGTTATACTATATATAACAACAATTTCATTAGATTTACTATGTCTCTTTAACTCAGAGACATAAAACATGATGGTCAAATTAGAGTTGAAAATATTCTCAAGTGATATCCCCAGATTTCTCGAGAAAGTAAACAATATCTTTGTAGAAAATATAACTATTTTCAAATGAATCTACCTCAAAATATGTAACAAATTTAGTAAATCTTCATGTGAATGAATATTTTTTTAACTAAATAACCTTTATATTTTCAGTTCAATGAAAATAAAATTTACAATGTCCAAAAACATTGTATGAAACAAAGAATACTATATGTAAATAAATTTTTCTCAATTCAAATACATTTAATCCTACTACCATATAAATATTATAGATCATAATGACAGAGCAGTCTAATTAGTAAACAATTCCTTTTCTTGTTAAATCACTCAACTTATCTAAATGTTCTTCAAATTAAATATTTTTGATTTATGATCAATGAAATATGACTCCCGCAGTGAATCCAAAAAAATCACATGTATTAGATTCCCAAATAAATGCAATTTCAATCAAATTTGTTAAAAAAGTGTTTTAAACCACAGTCAGATATACATAAATAATTTTTAGATTTTATATTATGCATGTTCAAAAATAATATAGTCAATAAAATATATGGTGATTAATGATATATTATCACCAAAGTTAAAAAAAATATAAGACATTATCAATTTTTTAACAAATTTAATAAAAATAGTCCATTACCCAAAAAATAATCATAAACTCCATGTTTAGATAATATAACATGGAAGTCCACATCTACTAAAAATAATCATATTATATGGAAATATAGCATATAGTAATATCAAATCAATTAATTTTAATTAACATTCCCTGTGATTGATGAAAATCAATGAGATGGAAAAATGGAGCTCGAGCAAGAAATCCCTGACTCCCCTTCGCAACAATGGAGATTTGGAGATTTTTGATCTTCTCACTTAAGTTTCTCTATGGAATCATTCAACCTAGAGTGGTAAGCGGCCTTCAAGGATAATCTTCATGCATTGAAGGAATATTTCAAGCCCTCAGGCTCTCAGGATTCTTCGAATTTACGAAGAAAGAGTCCGTCTTTTTTGAAGGCTCTTTATGGATCATTAAATCATAAAAAGGAGGATTCATCTAAATCCCCAAACATCACCAGGTTAGAAAATGGTGGGGTTTCAGTGGTTTCTGATCCAGATGTGTTGCAGAAAAGGCTTTATCTATGTAATTTCTCCATACTTTGTCGTATGATTTACTCAAAAGGGGATAAAACTTGGTCTTATGCTGATCTGAAAAATAGAATTTCACACTGTTGGGGTATGAGGGATTGAAAATTAAACTCAATTGGTAAAGGGTATTTTCACATCATATTCAATTCCATTGAATCTTTGAATTCGGTTTGGAATTTGGGAAATCTTAAACTCAAACCTGGAGTCCTGAGATTATCTAAATGGGATGTCAATTTTAATCCTTTCACTCTCAAGCAATCGAATGCACAAATTTGGGTAAGGTTACATGGATTAAACTGGGTGTATTGGCATCTTAGAATTCTAAATGATATTGCATCATGTGTCGGCACTCCAATTAGGTTGGACCAGTGTACCCTGGATGGCGAAATTGGTTTCTTTGCTAGAGTCCTTATGGACATCAATTTGGTTATCAAGAGACCTAGTGGAATTCTGTTTAATGATAATGGATTCAAGTCAGATATTAGATTGGAATATGAGAATGTTCCATATTTTTGTGATGTCTTCAAAATCATGGGGCCTACTGTTTCTAACTGTAGGATGATTCAAGGAAATGATAAAGCTTTACCTAGAGCTTCAAAATGGACTGAAGTTAACAGGATCAAAAAGAACAAAGATGTATTTATTGAGAAAAATGTAATTCTGAAAAACTTAGTAGTCCTCACTATCCAAACACAATGTGCTCCTTCTACTACAAAAGTTCCCACATCCATTCACTTTGCTCCTTCCACATCTCTAAAAGTGTCATGGGCTGATATAGCAGGGGAGGAAGAGCATAATATAGAACCAACACCAAAGGTTATCCAATCTGGTAACCCAGTTGCTGAATGGGTTTGTAAGGAGGATTATGAATTATTTTCAGAAATTTATAAGGATGTTTGTAATCAGGTTACAGTCTCACATAATGAAGATGAGGAGAATCAGTTATTTCAGGATTTTTACAATGATATCCTTGATCTTGTGGTATCCGTACAGGATGATAAGGAGGATGATCCTTTATTGAATACTATCTGAAATGATTCATCTTCTGAAGTAGCAGGTTTTAATCATGAAAATTCTCAGAATGAAAATGTCTCTGAACATGATCTTCCTACTGATATCAAATTTGGATAGACCTGCATTTACAACATTTCTTCTCCTATTCCAGGGGTCAATTCCAGCATTTTTCCTAATGATCAAGAAATTTAGAAAACTCTGATTACTTCAAGTTTTGGTAAAATTTGTTCATATAATTCTATTTCCAAAAGTAATGTTACAATTCCTACAAGTATGTATTCCACTATTCACAAAAATCTGGACACATTGATTGTGTCCAGTACACCTGAAAGCAGCTTGGATCCCACTTCTGTTCTTCCAATGAAGTCTACTCAAAGGAATATTTTCATCTTAGAAGCATCTAATTCTGGACAAATTGATACCTGCAATATTGTTCATAGTAGTTTACTGACTTCTCATAAAGAAGTGGATGCTTTGGTTGTACCTAGTTCCTTATCATCTATATCTCGGGTCACCTCTTGTTCAATCTCTGTGCATAATTCTGGTAACAAGAATGATTCCTCATCCAAGTTGGTTTCACCCTGTTAAAAAAACTCACATTACTAATGAGGACAGAATTTCTAATGACAGTGTGTTCCCTAACACTAAGTAAAAAAGACAAACTCAATATCTCGAACATTAATGATCTCCTTCAAGGTGTTAAAAGCTCCAAAAGTCCTAAAGGGAAAGTAGGGAGACCTCATAAGGCTAGAAAAATAAAAGGGACTACAACAAAAAAGGGAGTTCTAACACTGGCATTATGTTTAAATGAAGATCTTGTATTGGAATTTTCAAGGATTGGCCAATCATAATACCATGAGATCCCTCAAATCCTTTATTTTTCAGCACAAACCTCTCTTTATTGGTATCTCTGAACCCAAAAGGATTTTTTCTCCCAAAATTACTAATTTGGAATTTCTAGGATTCTATCTTGTTGATTATAATATCTACTCCTATGAAGTTAAAAATATCTCATTTCTGGCCCATCCATCCTTAACTGATATGTCCTTGGTTGATAATAGTGGACAGCATTCAACTTGCTCCTTCAGGATTTTTGGTCTTCAACATTATTGCTCCTTCGTTTATGATAATATCAAATATCAGGATCGAAGGAGATTGTGGATGGATATTGATGTTCTTATCTCTATCATCTATGATCCTTGGATTATTCTTGGGGACTTTAATTCCATTATTCATCCAGATGAGAAGATGGGGCCATGTTTAATGCTATCTCATTCGGGGAGTTCAAGTCTAGTATTGATTCTAATGATTTGCATGAGATTAATCTGGTTGGGGATAAATTCACTTGGTACAAGATATTTTTAAATAAATTTGTTTCTAGTAGGATTGAAAGAGCTTTTATTAATGAATATTCTCTTGATCATTGGGACTCAATTTCCTGCATAACGCTTCCTAGAATGAATTCTGATCATCATCCAATTGTGGTAAATCTGATTGGTAAAGAATCCATACCTCCTTTGCCCTTTCGTTTCAATAAGTCTTGGAGCAACCATCATAATTGTGCTTCTATTGTTGAAAATTATTTGAATTCTGTCAATTCAAGTCATGATATTTTTTCTTGTATAACCAAACTCACAATTCATAAAAGAACGTTGAGATTATGAAGCAAAGAGAAGTTTAGCTCTATTGATCAGGATATTTTATCCCTTGAAGATTCTCTTCAGCATTTTCAGGTGCATAATACAATGAATAATTTATCCAATGGACTTAAAGACGATTATGAGATTGTTTCATAGCTCAATGGTATCTTGAACATGAAATATGCTTTACAGAGAGATATTTTTAAGGTCAAATGGATAAAGGATGGGGATAGGAACACCAAATTCATGAATTATTTGCAAAGAATCAGGAAGGTCTCTAAGCCTCTTTCCATGATTAAGAATGGTTATCAGATCATTGACAATGATAGGGATCTCTCAGAACATGTCCTATATTATTTTAAAGATCTCTTAAACGGTCCTTCTTCACTTTATGAGCCTCTGGAGGGCATAGTTCCAAAATTGGTCAGTCATCAGGATAATTTCAATCTCACCACTTTGCCTTTGAGCATTGAAATCAATGAGGCTATTTTTATCCTCAAATCTGAGAGCACCCCAGGTCTGGATGGTTTTGGTAATTTATTCTTCCAAACATATTGTGACATTATCTGAAATGATGTTTGTAAACTTGTTATTCATTTCTTTAAGGGTGGTAATCTTCCTTATGGCATCAATGCTCAGTTTCTTGCTCTTATACCAAAGGTGGAGAATGATAATGAACTTCATTTGTTTAGACCTGTTGCCTTAGTCAACACCATTTACAAAATTATTTTCAAAATCCTAGCCACACAGCTCACAACAATTGCCAGTAAGATTGTCTCCCCTAATCAGTTTGGTTTTATCAAGGTAAGGTCTATTCAAGACTGCCTCATCACTGCCTCTGAATGTGTGAATTTGATTAGGAAATCTACTAGAGGTGGAAATATTTCTCTTAAGCTTGATGTCAGAAAGGCTTTTGATACTATGAATTGGGGTTTCATTTTCAATGGTCTTCTTATGTTTGGGTTTGATGGTACTTTTATTACTTGGATCAAAAACATTTTATGCTCTGCTCATATCTGAATTCATATCAATGGATCCCCTCGTGGTTTTTTTGATTGTTCTAGGGGGTTAGACAAGGCGACCCTCTATCTGCGATTATTTTCTCTATTGCAGAAGATTATATGAGTAGGCTCCTCTCCATCAAGGCTAGAAATGGGAGGATGAATCCTATTAAAGCTGGTAGAGGTATTCTTGCTCCCACCCATCTTTTGTACACAGATGACATTATCATTTTCACTTTGGGGGATAATAGAAATATCAAGAACATCAAAAAGGCTCTTTTGCATTATGCTTCTGTCTCTGGTCCAGATATTAGCTGGGGGAAATCCTTTGTCCATTTTGGTAAGAACATCAGTGAACGGAGGAAGAATTACATTGTTAATGAGATGAACATTAAGGAGGGGGTACTTCCCTTTAATTATTTGGGGGTTCCCTTGTTTTGGGGAAAGCTGAAAGCTAGATATTTCACAGAGATTATTATCAAAGTCAGAAGGAATCTCTCTACTTGGAAAGGAAAATCTCTCTCCATGGCTGTTTAGGTTTGTTTGGTTAAATCTGTTATTATCTCCAAATCTGTGTACTCCTTTATGGTTTATAAATGGCATATTTCTCTCATACGAAGTATCAATGCCTCTCTTAGGAATTTTATTTGGAGTGGAAGCTTCTTCAAAAGAAAGCTGGCTACAGTTCCTTGGTCTGAATGCTGCAAACCATATGATACTGGGGGTTTGGGTATTAAAAATATTGTTCTTTTTAATGATTCTTTGCAAGATTACTTCATTTGGAGACTTTTTAATACCAATTATGAAGCCTTAAACTTTCTTCGTGGAAAATTCTTGAATAGGTTAAATATTGGTTCTTTTAATCATCTTGACTCCTCTATTTGGCCAGCTTTCATGTACATCTTCTCTTCAATTGATTCTGATTCTGGATAGTTAGTATCAAAAAATTCATCCCTTGATTTCTGGAAAATCAAATGGACGGATAATCCCCTGGTTGACCTTGTGATGGATGATAGCAACATAGATTTGGAAATTACTATCAAGGCTCAACTTGAGAACTTGGAGGGTCTTTCGAGCCGCATTTCCAACATTGTTAATAATCACTATTTCTCTGATTGGAAAGATTTTTGGGCATGGGATCCTGCGGTTAATGTTATTCTCTCTTGAAAGATTTATTAGGAGTTCTCTTTGAATTGTATCTTGGAAACACACTCGATGGGTAATTTGTACAAAAACATCATTAGACCATCTCGCTCCAATTTGGTCTGGATAATTTCTCACCAAAAGATACCAACGGATTTTTATCTTCAGCATTGTGGTATCTCTTTATGTTCCTCTTGTGTTCTTTGTCATCAACACAGAGAGGATGCTGATCATTTGTTTCATTGCTATGTTACTGCTACTTCAATGTGGAAGGCTCTAGCGGATATCTTTGAAGTATCAATTCCTATGATGAAATCCCTCACAGAGTTTATTCTGAGATGGAAGTCTCTTTGTAAAGACCCGCAAATTTCAAGGAAATTTTTTTATTAATTTTCTTTGGAATTTTACAAGAGCGCAGCTTCAGACGGCACCTGATTCCGAGGCCCGGTGTGCCCGGAATCAATTTCCGAAGTTTGGCTCGGGTACGTTCAGTGAACGGACGAGCGGGTTTTTCTATCTTTTGAACCGGTGCCCGGAATCGAATTCTGAGGGCACCGATGAAATCGTAGCGCCGGTATTTGCTTAGAAACGCCTCTTCCGGAGTTGCGTTTGCTCAGACGTGGTTTTTAAATTTTGGGGCTTTAAGTCAGAAATAAAATAAAATTTGTGCGACAACTTTATTTTATTTCACTTAAGCTGCTTGGAAGCCACTTGAAGCCACATAAAGGCGGCTTGATCTGAGTTGAACTGGATAGGATGCTATCCAGAAATATCCTACCCTCTTGGTAGGATATTTGTGAGGCAGGGCCCGCACGAGCCCCGCCGTTTCTTTCGCTAAGTAACGCACCCGCGAAAACCCGTCAAAGTAACTGAAAAGTCAACCGACGCGTTTTCTTAAATTCTTAACAGACCATTTAATTGAGCAGTTTATTTCGTGAATTAAATGGGCTGTTTCGCTCGTTGAATTAATTCAACGAACTGATGGGTCGTTACTTACGCTTTTGCGTTTGTTGGCATGTTTATAAAATAAGACCAACCTAAAAATCCTTTGAAAGGATTTGAGAGGACCTTTGTTTCTTCATCTCCCCTCCTCGCGAAGAACGCGAAGAACGCGAAGAACGCGAAGAACGCCGGCGACCGGAATTCGACGACGCACACCGTGATCTGCGACGTCGACGAGCTCTACCCGCGACGTTCTTCGGCGACGCCTCTTCTTCCGCGGCCGATCCTCGTTCGGCAACTAAGGTGAGAATCGGATCGTTTATTTCTCCTTTTTTTTAATTTCAATAACAACGGATTTAATTAATTAAATCCGTTTGTTCTAGATCCGGAGATCGTAGGCGCGACGTTTTTCCCGCGGTGCGACGAACGTCCCTTCCGCGACGAGCGATTCCGCGACGACCTCACGTCCGACGACGACAAGGTAGGGGTTTATTTTTCTTGATGATTCTTTCCCGTGTTTATTCTTTTGAAATAAAGAACCCAATCACGGAACAATTTTAATTTGTTTAAAATTGTTGATTGGTTTTTCCTTTTCCCCCGTTGAGTTTATGACTAACGCGGAGGGTGCGGGTCTAACGAACAAGACCCGGCAACCCTCCGCCGATCTCTTTTGTTGTGCGGATATGGCGGACGACGAAGAACCACGCGGCAGGGGCGATCTGTTGATCCCGCAGTGAAGGTCGGCCCCCGGGAGGAGCAACGGCGCAGACGGGAGGCAAAACGGGCCACCGGAGCAACTCCGGCGGCCCGCGGAAGGCGGCGGCGGCGCGGCGGCGCCGGCGGCCGGAGGCGGCGGCACCCGGCGCGCCGCCGTGGAGAAGATCCGCCGCGGCTGAAGCCGCGGCGGCGGCGGCCGGTTCCGCGGCCGCGCGGAACCGGGGAGGGACGCGGCGGCCCGGCCGCGTCCGCGTGACAGGCGGCCCCCCGCGGGGCCGCGTTTCCTTCAAGCCGCGGGTCAAACCTGCGGCAGCTCTTCGGCCGCTCGGCCGAAGCCGAGCCGGCCGGTCCGGTCGGCCGGGCCGCGCCCAGGCCGGACCGGACCCGGCCGAGCCGGGTCGGGCCGGGTCGCCCCGGGCCCAGAACCCCCGTTTTCGGGCCTTCTTCGGTCTTTTGCCCATATCATGGGCCTGGGACCTCCGATTGACGAACCGTCAGCGGCTACGCGATCCTTGGATCGAGACGGTCGTTTCGGTATATTACACTCAAGGTTTCGGAAGACTTTGGGTTCGACCGGGTTGGTTCGTACACGAAACCAACCGGGCCCTCGGAGCGGAAACACTCATAACTTGAGCTACGGACGTCCGATCGACGTACCGTCAGCTGTGGTAGTTTCCTCTATGTGAGACGGATCTTTTGGCACACTCCACCCGAGGATCGGACATAGGCGGAGTACGGTCGGGTTGGTTTTTCCCTAAAAAACCAACCGGGCCCCTAGGACGAAAATGCCAATAACTCTCAGACCGGGCGTCCGATCGATGCGCCGTCTGTTGCATTGAGATCCTGTTGTCGTTACGGAACTTTTGGATACATCAACTTCGGACTACGTGTCAGTTGATGTATCAGCCTCTCGGCTCGTGGAGCGGACCCTCCTAAACGAGCTCGTTATGTGCGGGAACCCTAGCGCTGGCTGTGACTTCGACGACAGAGCAGAGATCCTCCGTGGACTGCGACGACGGCAGAGCAGAGATCCTCCATGGACTGCGGCGATGACAGAGCAGAGATCCTCCGTGGACTGCGACGACGGCAGAGCAGAGATCCTCCGTGGATTGCGGCGACGGCAGAGCAGAGATCCTTCGTGGACTGCGGCGACGACTGTGCAGAGATCCTCAGTGGACTACGTCGACTACTGCACTCAGCGATCCTACGTGGATCAGTGCTGCAGGTTCTGTGTGAGCCCGATCCTATGTGGGTCCTTACTACCGGTTCTGTGTGAGCCACTGCCTACAGGTTCTGTGTGAGCCCGATCCTATGTGGGTCTTTTGCGGGGGTTAGTACCTATCGATCCTTCGTGGGTCCGACGAATTAGATGGATTAGTGATCATCTTTGACGTCATCTGAAAAAGTATACCTGGTTGAGCTGAATCTTATGTTACTCTCCTTTGTGGATTGTGTTGAACTATCCTATGTGGATTTACTGTTTACTCTCCTTGTGGATTTGAGTCTTGCTTTCCTTTGTGGATTGAGTTGTTCTTGAGCTCGTGAGCAGAGCTAGAATTGGGGACTTAGGTATATGTATGGGCATATACCTAAGTCGAGTCAGATGTTACTTCGTGATTGCATCTTTCTTTTGTGCTATATCCTTTGTGAATTTCGGGAGACCTTCGGGGGTCTCGGGGTCCTTACTGAGTAGCTTATACTCACCCCTGCACGGGCTATGCCCGCACCTTGTTGTGTTGGTTGCAGATGACGGACAGCGCTGATCACGGTTGGGGCGTGGAGCAGGACGGTACCTGGAGGTGGACCACTGGGCGGGACGTGCTCGGAGCGGACGTGGGACCCGAGGAGCCTGGAGGCTATCTGTACCCACCCTTCAGGTGGGATTGCTAGTGGACGACACGAGGCCGCCGTCTTTTCTTCAGTTGCTGTTCTTTACTTTTTCAGTTGTACTTTACAGTTGGGCTTGTATTTCCGGCCCCCTTTACTTTTCTGCACTTTGTAGTTACTTTCCGCTTGCTGACTCTGTGGTGGTTGTTACTTTTAAAGGCAATGCCTTCCCTGTTTACCGGGATTTTACGCCTTGGTGCTAGTCGCCAGCCCCTGGCCTATGGAAGGCGGGCTTGGGGTAGTCACGGCACGAGCCCCGAGGTCGGGTCGTGACAAATTGGTATCAGAGGTGGTCGGTTCTACCGCAGACTCTGATCGTCTTTTCTTTCTATGTGAAGCAATAGTGTTTAGTGTATTGAGTGTGGTTATCAGTTCAGGGAGCCCAGTGTTGGTGCGGCGGCCGACGTATCCGTACACCAGGACCCTGACTCCTGATTTCCGACTTAATGCATGAAAACATTGATTGCGTGTGTGTTCCAAGTTTTCTTTGTGATTACTTGTGTCAGCTCACCGGGTATACTGATCTGCTTTATGAAAGTCTCAAGTTTTCCTTGTGATTACTTGTGCCAGCTCACCAGGTATATTGTTCTGACTGTGGTGCTCTTCTTCTCCTTTTCAGGATGGCCCCGCGACGACAGCCAGCTAGGGTTCCGAGTGTAGGGCGCGACGGCAGCCCACCGAGCGACGAGGCCTCGGTGCACGGCCCTTTGCCAGCAGTGGCACCGGCGGTAGCTTTACCCGCCGAGCCACCGATGCTGCCAGTACCAAACGCTGACGATGCACGTCGCCTCAGGGCACTGCATGAGTTTCAGAGCCAGCGACCGCCCAGGTTTCGCGGTGACGCGGACCCCCAGGCCGACGAGGACTGGCTAGAGGCGGTGGTACGGATCTTTAGGCTAGTGAGGACACCAGCGGATCTCATGGTGATTCTCGCGGCGAGCCTCCTGCAGGCGGCGGCAGGACGATGGTGGAGCTTGATGCTCCAGGTTCACGATGAGGCATCCTTGCTCTGGGCGGACTTCGAGAGCCTCTTCCGCTCTGAGTTCGTCCCGACCACCCTCCGAGCGGTGCGCATCCAGGAGCTTCTCCAGCTGCGCCAAGGCAGCATGACGGTCGCTCAGTACGCGGCGAGGTTCACTGACCTATCTCGCTACTCGACCGACATGGTACGGGACCCCTTCTTCCGGGCCCGGACCTTCGAGCAGGGCTTGCGGCAGGAGATTCGGGCGTCGCTGATCTCCCTCAGCATTCCGACCCAGGCGGGAGTGCTAGAGCGAGCCCTCCTGATCGAGAGCTTCCTGGCAGAGCCTTCTCCAGCGGCGAGACCTAGCGCAGGGCGGCAGGTAGCTGAGTCTTCGGCAGCAGGTAGCCGACGGATGACTCTCGGGTCCAGGCAGACCAGACCCCCACGCAGACGGCCTCAGGACACCGGCTCAGCAGTGCGGGGCACACAGCGGAGTGCCAGCCTTCCGAGAGGCAGGCTGTGCTACTCCTGCGGCGGGCAGGGTCACATGGCTCGTGACTGCCCGACGCGCCGACCAGAGGAGCAGCAGACGGTGGAGGGGCCACCCAGGCAGAGGCAGAGGGTCGACCGTGGCGGTCCGCAGGGAGGAGGCGGACGAGGCAGAGGAGCTGGCCGAGCAGCGGGTGGTGGGCGACGCTTCTAGGCTCTACCCCCACCACCACCAGGAGGGCCACCTCGACCACAGGGAGCTGGCGGGCAGGGACAGGCCCAGCTCCAGGCAGTGGAGGCCTACGACCCCGACATGCCAGAGATGATTCGAGGTACGATCTGTGTCTATTCCACCCTTTCTGCAGTACTTATAGACACAGGAGCGAGTCACTCTTTCATAGCCTCTGCCCTTGTTCGGAGCTCGGAGATTCCGACTGAGCCGTTGGCTCGATCCTTACGGCTAGAGACTCCTACGGGAGCAGACTCGACGATTACGCACTGGTGCCGGCAGTGTGAGCTTACTCTAGGAGGCGAGAGCTTCGGCTGGGATCTCCTTGTAGCGGCGTCGAGGCCTTACGACGTCATCTTGGGCATGGATTGGCTATCCACGGTTCATGCCCAGATCGACTGTTTTAGGCGCAAGGTGCGATGTGTTCGCACCGACGGGAGCAGGTTTACCTTCACCGGCGAGAAGGGAACCTTTACAGCACAGGATGGACTTCCGCGGAGGAGAGTGCAGCCCATCTCTCATCAGTTGGCTAGCCTCATCCTAGGAGCAGTGGACGTGCGGAGTCCAGTTTTTCCTGCAGTGGTGGACCAGTACGTGGACGTCTTTCCCGACGACGTTCCAGGGCTACCTCCTCGTAGAGAGGTAGACTTTTACATCGACTTGTACACCGGGACATCCCCGATATCTACTCCAGCATATCGGATGGCCCCCGCCGAGCTTCGAGAGCTGCGGGTACAGTTGGAGGACTTGCAGAGCAAGGGGTTTATCCGACCCAGTGTTTCACCCTGGGCTTCCCCGATTTTGTTCGCCAAGAAGGCGGACGGGAGCTTGCGACTGTGTGTCGACTATCGTCGCCTGAACCAGGTGACAGTAAGGAACAAGTATCCGCTGCCACGGATTGATGACCTCTTCGATCAGCTCAAGGGAGCGCGGTGGTTCTCGAAGATAGACCTCCGGTCAGGCTATCATCAGCTCAGAGTTCGAGACGAGGACGTGCAGAAGACGGCCTTCAGGTGTCGGTATGGCCATTATGAGTTCTTGGTTATGCCGTTCGGCGTAACCAATGCTCCAGCAGTGTTCATGAGCCTCATGAACAGGATCTTCCAGCCATACCTCGACCGATTTGTTGTGGTCTTCATTGACAACATTTTGGTATACTCGACGACTGAGGAGGAGCATGCCTACCACCTGCGAGTTGTGCTAGACACACTCCGAGAGCACCAGCTTTATGGAAAGCTCTCAAAATTCCAGTTCTGGTTACGTGAGGTCCATTTCTTGGGGCACGTCATCTCTGAGGCGGGAGTTGCGGTGGATCCCGCGAAGATCGAGGCAGTGCTAGCTTGGGAGCCACCCAAGAGCGTGACAGAGGTGCGGAGTTTCTTGGGCTTAGCCGGATACTATCGGAGATTTGTGCCAGACTTCTCCAGAGTTGCGGCACCACTCTCAGCCTTGATAAAGAAGGGGAAACCCTTTGTGTGGTCAGACAGATGTCAGCAGGGCTTCCAGGAGCTGAGACAGAGATTGACCAGCGCACCTATCTTGAGGTTGCCTGAGGAGGGAGTTGGATACGTAGTATACTGCGATGCATCAGGGACTGGACTCGGGTGCGTCCTGATGCAGGAGCGGGCCGTGATCGCCTATGGATCACGTCAGTTGAGGCCGCATGAGCAGAACTACGCCACTCATGACCTGGAGTTAGCAGCAGTGGTCTTCGCTCTGAAGACTTGCCGGCACTATCTGATGGGCGAGCGCTTCACAGTCTTTTCTGACCACCAGAGTCTCAGGTATATCTTCTCTCAGAAGGACCTGAACCTGAGACAGAGGAGATGGCTTGAGTTCCTCCAGGACTATGACTTTGAGATAGTCTATACTCCTGGGAAGGGGAACGTGGTAGCCGATGCCCTCAGCAGGAGGACGGGCATTCAGCTACTTGGGGAGGCGACGGAGCAGCTAGCCTCCTTGCAGATATCCTTCGTGGATAGAGACGGAGCAGCCTTTCTTCAGTCTCTCACAGTCTCTCCTCCACTTCTACAGCGGGTCAGAGAGGCTCAGCGTGGGGACGCTGACTGTGAGACCCGGCGTGCACTGATATCCTCAGGTCAGGCTTCTGATGGCTTCTCCCTTGGAGAAGAGCACGACATCCTTTTCAGAGGACGTACCTTCGTACCAGTCGCTTTGCGAGAGGAGGTGCTGAGAGAGTTTCACACTTCTCCCTTGGTGGTGCATCCCGGAGTGGCGAAGATATACCAGGATCTCAGGCGACAGCACTGGTGGCCGGGCATGAAGAAAGCTGTGGCAGAGTTCGTTTCACGATGCCTCACCTGCCAGCAGGTGAAGGCAGAGCATCAGGTACCAGCAGGCTTGGTACAGCCCTTGGAGGTCCTGGAGTGGAAGTGGGACGGCATATCTATGGACTTCGTGACTGGACTTCCACGCACTTCCAGAGGTCACGACTCCATTTGGGTGATTTTCGACCGACTCACCAAGTCGGCACACTTCTTACCCATCAGAGAGCAGGGCTCAGTGGGGAGCTTGGGACGTCTTTACGTCCAAGAGATCGTACGGCTTCACGGTGTGCCATCGTCTATCGTCTCCGATCGAGATGCTCGTTTCACTTCCCGGCTTTGGAAGGGGTTGCAGGAGGCGTTCGGGACGCGGCTCCATCTGAGCACAGCCTTCCACCCTCAGACGGATGGTCAGACTGAGAGGACCATACAGACACTCGAGGACATGCTCCGTGCATGTGTTCTCGACTTTGGTCGCAGCTGGGAGGACCACCTACCCTTGGTGGAGTTCGTGTACAACAACAGCTACCACTCCATCATCGGGATGGCACCATACGAGGCGTTGTACGGCAGACCCTGCAGATCACCGTTGTGCTGGACAGACCCTGGGGAGTCAGCACTCGTGGGACCAGAGATGGTCCGAGCCACGACAGAGAAGGTCCAGATCATCCAGGAGAGGATGAGGACAGCTCAGAGCCGGCAGAAGTCATATGCTGACAGGAGGCGGAGGCCACTAGAGTTCGAGGATGGCGACCACGTCTTTTTGCGTGTCTCACCTCGACGTGGTTTACGGAGATTTGGCCGAGGCGGCAAGATGTCTCCACGCTTCATCGGGCCTTTCCAGGTCCTCAGCAGGATAGGAGAGGTGGCTTATCGCCTGGATCTACCACCTCAGTTGCACCGGGTGCACGACGTCTTCCACGTGTCTCAGCTGAGGAGATACGTGCATGACCCGACGCACATCATCGACTTTGGGGAGCTGGACGTGGACGATGGGGCGACTTTTGCGGAGGTCCCAGTGGAGATCGTGGATCGACAGGAGCGGGTCCTACGTGGGCGGTCGATTCCTCTTGTGCGCGTCAGATGGCAGCATGGGAACCTCCAGGAGAGCACTTGGGAGCGGGAGGCTCAGATGCGTGCTCAGTACCCCCATTTGTTCCCCTAGTTTTTGATGTATCTTTACGGGGACGTAAAGCCCTGAGGTGGGAGTAATGTAAAGACCCGAAAATTTCAAGGAAATTTTTTTCTTAATTTTCTTTGGAATTTTACAAGAGCGCAGCTTCAGACGGTACCTGATTCCGAGGCCCGGTGTGCCCGGAATCAATTTCCGAAGTTTGGCTCGGGTACGTTCAGTGAACGGACGAGCGGGTTTTTCTATCTTTTGAACCGGTGCCCGGAATCGAATTCTGAGGGCACCGATGAAATCGCAGCGCCGGTATTTGCTTAGAAACGCCTCTTCCGGAGTTGCGTTTTCTCAGACGTGGTTTTTAAATTTTGGGGCTTTAAGTCAGAAATAAAATAAAATTTGTGCGACAACTTTATTTTATTTCACTTAAGCTGCTTGGAAGCCACTTGAAGCCACTTAAAGGCGGATTGATCTGAGTTGAACTGGATAGGATGCTATCCAGAAATATCCTACCCTCTTGGTAGGATATTTGTGAGGCAGGGCCCGCACGAGCCCCGCCGTTTCTTTCGCTAAGTAACGCACCCGCGAAAACCCGTCAAAGTAACTGAAAAGTCAACCGACGCGTTTTCTTAAATTCTTAACAGACCATTTAATTGAGCAGTTTATTTCGTGAATTAAATGGGCTGTTTCGCTCGTTGAATTAATTCAACGAACTGATGGGTCGTTACTTACGCTTTTGCGTTTGTTGGCATGTTTATAAAATAAGACCAACCTAAAAATCCTTTGAAAGGATTTGAGAGGACCTTTGTTTCTTCATCTCCCCTCCTTGCGAAGAACGCGAAGAACACGAAGAACGCGAAGAACGCGAAGAACGCCGGCGACCGGAATTCGACGACGCACACCGTGATCTGCGACGTCGACGAGCTCTACCCGCGACGTTCTTCGGCGACGCCTCTTCTTCCGCGGCCGATCCTCGTTCGGCAACTAAGGTGAGAATCAGATCGTTTATTTCTCCTTTTTTTTAATTTCAATAACAACGAATTTAATTAATTAAATCCGTTTGTTCTAGATCCGGAGATCGTAGGCGCGACGTTTTTCCCGCGGTGCGACGAACGTCCCTTCCGCGACGAGCGATTCCGCGACGACCTCACGTCCGACGACGACAAGGTAGGGGTTTATTTTTCTTGATGATTCTTTCCTGTGTTTATTCTTTTGAAATAAAGAACCCGATCACGGAACAAATTTAATTTGTTTAAAATTGTTGATTGGTTTTTCCTTTTCCCCCGTTGAGTTTATGACTAACGCGGAGGGTGCGGGTATAACGAACAAGACCCGGCAACCCTCCGCCGATCTCTTTTGTTGTGCGGATACGGCGGACGATGACGAACCGCGCGGCAGGGGCGATCTGTTGATCCCGCAGTGAAGGTCGGCCCCCGGGAGGAGCAACGGCGCAGACGGGAGGCAAAACGGGCCACCGGAGCAACTCCGGCGGCCCGCGGAAGGCGGCGGCGGCGCGGGTCGCCGGCGCGGCGGCGCCGGCGGCCGGAGGCGGCGGCACCCGGCGCGCCGCCGTGGAGAAGATCCGCCGCGGCTGAAGCCGCAGCTGCGGCGGCCGGTTCCGCGGCCGCGCGGAACCGGGGAGGGACGCGGCGGCCCGGCCGCGTCCGCGTGACAGGCGGCCCCCCGCGGGGCCGCGTTTCCTTCAAGCCGCGGGTCAAACCCGCGGCAGCTCTTCGGCCGCTCGACCGAAGCCGAGCCGGCCGGTCCGGTCGGCCGGGCCGCGCCCAGGCCAGACCGGACCCGGCCTAGCCAGGTCGGGCCGGGTCGGGCCGACCCGGTTCGGCCGACCCTGGGGGGTTTCGGGCCGGGTCGCCCCGGGCCCAGAACCCCCGTTTTCGGGCCTTCTTCGGTCTTTTGCCCATATCTTGGGCCTGGGACCTCCGATTGACGAACCGTCAGCGGCTACGCGATCCTTGGATCGAGACGGTCGTTTCGGTATATTACAATCAAGGTTTCGGAAGACTTTGGGTTCGTCCAGGTTGGTTCGTACACGAAACCAACCGGGCCCTCGGAGCGGAAACGCTCATAACTTGAGCTACGGACGTCCGATCGACGTACCGTCAGCTGTGGTAGTTTCCTCTAAGTGAGACGGAACTTTTGGCACACTCCGCCCGAGGATCGGACATAGGCGGAGTACGGTCGGGTTGGTTTTGCCCTAAAAAACCAACCGGGCCCCTGGGACGAAAATGCCAATAACTCTCAGACCGGGCGTCTGATCGACGCGCCGTCTGTTGCGTTGAGATCCTGTTGTCGTTACGGAACTTTTGGATACATCAACTTCGGACTACGTGTCAGTTGATGTATCAGCCTCTCGGCTCGTGGAGCGGACCCTCCTAAACGAGCTCGCTATGTGCGGGAACCCTAGCGCTGGCTGTGACTTCGACGACAGAGCAGAGATCCTCCGTGGACTGCGACGACGGCAGAGCAGAGATCCTCCGTGGACTGCGGCGACGACAGAGCAGAGATCCTCCGTGGACTGCGACGACGGTAGAGCAGAGATCCTCCGTGGACTGCGGCGACGGCAGAGCAGAGATCCTTCGTGGACTGCGGCGACGACTGTGCAGAGATCCTCAGTGGACTGCGTCGACTACTGCACTCAGCGATCCTACGTGGATCAGTGCTGCAGGTTCTGTGTGAGCCCGATCCTATGTGGGTCCTTACTACCGGTTCTGTGTGAGCCACTGCCTACAGGTTCTATGTGAGCCTGATCCTATGTGGGTCTTTTGCGGGGGTTAGTACCTATCGATCCTTCGTGGGTCCGACGACTTAGATGGATCAGTGATCATCTTTGACGTCATCTGAAAAAGTATACCTGGTTGAGCTGAATCTTATGTTACTCTCCTTTGTGGATTGTGTTGAACTATCCTATGTGGATTTACTGTTTACTCTCCTTGTGGATTTGAGTCTTGCTTTCCTTTGTGGATTGAGTTGTTCTTGAGCTCGTGAGCAGAGCTAGAATTGGGGACTTAGGTATATGTATGGGCATATACCTAAGTCGAGTCAGATGTTACTTCGTGATTGCATCTTTCTTTTGTGCTATATCCTTTGTGGATTTCGGGAGACCTTCGGGGGTCTCGGGGTCCTTACTGAGTAGCTTATACTCACCCCTGCACGGGCTATGCCCGCACCTTGTTGTGTTGGTTGCAGACGACGGACAGTGCTGATCACTGTTGGGGCGTGGAGCAGGACGGTACCTGGAGGTGGACCACTGGGCGGGACGTGCTCAGAGCGGACGTGGGACCCGAGGAGCCTGGAGGCTATCTGTACCCACCCTTCAGGTGGGATTGCCAGTGGACGACACGAGGCCGCCGTCTTTTCTTCAGTTGCTGTTCTTTACTTTTTCAGTTGTACTTTACAGTTGGGCTTGTATTTCCGGCCCCCTTTACTTTTCTGCACTTTGTAGTTACTTTCCGCTTGCTGACTCTGTGGTGGTTGTTACTTTTAAAGGCAATTCCTTCCCTGTTTACCGGGATTTTACGCCTTGGTGCTAGTCGCCAGCCCCTGGCCTATGGAAGGCGGGCTTGGGGTAGTCACGGCACGAGCCCCGAGGTCGGGTCGTGACACTCTTTCTCTTTCTTCACAGTTTTTGGACTTATTTCAGGTTGCTGCTTCTGAGTTGCTATATTATATATGGTCTTCTAGGAATCATGTTCTTCATGGGAATCAGTCTTTCTCGGTAACTGCTGCTTTCTCAAACATCGTTGATTTGATGTGTGCGGTAAGCTTCACTAAGAAACATTTTTGCGACAATTCTATTCATGATTTTTCTATTATTGTCCGAATTGGCATCAAATCCAATTTTATACCTCCATATGGTACTTTTGATGTTTTATAGAAAGAACCACTTTTTGGTTGGATGAAACTTAATTTGGATGGTGCCTCGAAGAGAAATCCGGGACCTTCTGGATATGGCTCCATTTTTAGGGATCATTATGGTCAGGTGATTTGTTGTTTCTATGGCTCCTATGGTATTTCTTATTTAATTAAAGCTGAGATGATGGGAATTATTTTTGCAGTGGAGCAGGCCCAACATCGTGGATGGAATAATCTTTGGTTTGAAAGTGACTCCACTGTTATTGTCTCTTCCATTAGAGAAGGATCATGTCATCTATCTTAGAAACTTTATAATCATTGGGTGAACTGCTTGGACTCCCTTCGATCTATGAATCACATTATTACTCATGTCTATCGGGAAGCTAATTCTGTTGTAGATGGTTTGGCAAACAATGTAATTAATGGTGTTGACTTCATCTGGTATGATAATCTCCCTGATGTTTTTTTTCCCTTTTGAAAAGGGATTTGGATAGATCTACTTTTTTTAGGATCATGTAAGTTGGATTTTTTATTTTAATAAAGGGGTCTTGCTTTTCTGGGTAAGGTATCATCTCCTTTTAAAAAAAGATGAAAATCAATAAGCATTCACTTATTTCAAACCAATGACCCCTACTTTTAAAATACATTGAATAAAGAATCAACTTTTAGTATGGCCCATTCAAACAACAACATTTCTAAATAAAAAATACCGTATTCTCATATTTATTAGGGTAGAATCTTGTATATTTCGAAACTATTTTCTAATACCTTTTAATTTTCATGAAAAAATGAACCATAAAATAATATATAATAAACAAAATTTCAATAATTTAATAAAATATTCAATTCCTTAAATTTTTTTGATATATTATTTTTTGAGTAGTCAATATTTTAATCAAAATATTTTTATCTAAAAATAAAGAAAATATTATAATTGATAATATATCATATATAAAATTAATTTGATAGTTAGTCTAATAGAAAGTATCAATGGAACCTATATATATTATCTTATCTAAATTCATCAAAAAAAATTAAATTGGGGATGTATTATAATAAAACAACTTGTTCTTATCATCAAAATAATAAATAAATAACTTTTCATTATTAATTGTTTTTAATAAACTATTTATTGATGATAAATATATATATATATATATATATATATATATATTCTATGAAATATTAATTTTTATCTTTTTTACATACAAATATTTTATAATATTACACAGCCTCTGGTCAACTACATTGACCTGATGTAATACACTATGAAGCCATGTAACTCTCTATTCTCATAAAATTTTAGGAAGAATTTTGGTGTGAAAAAATCTCTACGAAGAGACATATTTTACATTACAATAATATTTTATTTCAAATTTTCATTTCTGTATCATAGAATCAAATTCTAGGCTATCTATATATATCATGGTTGCTAACATTAATCAAAATTGTGACCAATAACCATGTAACCCCCCTGGATTCTTCCCATTTCAGTTCATATGATTCATTTTGAAAAAATAACTCATAAAAATTCGATGAAAAATATATATAATAAAATTATGTATATGATATCTTAAATTAACCCTACTACATTACTAAATTTATAGACTCATGTATCCCAAACACCCTTGTAAATTTAGGGATGCATCCTATTAAGTGCGGAGTAGTAATCTTCTAGAGTCCTACCAATTAAATTTTAATAACTTCATACTAATTAAATCCTTATGTAATAATTATTTTATAATAAATTATTTTATAAATAAATACATCTTGTGTGTAATCTCAATCCCTAAGTTGTCATTTGTTAGGGATTATAATTTCATCCTAGTTTCTATGTGATGGAATATAGTTTAAAGGATTATGAAATACACCACAGATAATTATTTCCATTAATAATGAAACATATGTGCTCAATCCCACTGAGAAAATTTGAATTATGTTAATTAAGTTGTATGATTATGAAACAATGAAATAAGACATTTCATAACAAAAAATCCAACCATGCCATATATAAATAATCATTTATCAAGAAAATCCAACTTTAAAAACAAACACATCCCATATTTAGTAGTATCAATGAGATAAAACATTAAATATAATTATTAAATAATCCATAAAAGTAATTTTGTAATGTATTGGATGACATGAAATGATACCAAAAGTGAATATAAAACAAAAATAAAAAAATTATCTAAAAAACTTAAATAAATTCACCATGAAAAGAAACAACCTATAACATCAATTACATATTGAAACCCCAATACAAAAACAACCAAAAAATTATATAATACCTACACTATATCAATAATATTATAATAATGAAGAAAAAATACCAATTCGATATACTTCTAACACCCAACACATAACCTTTAAAATTAAATAAATTTTATTCTAGAATGAAATAAAAATATATATTTAAATGTTTACATTGTTGAAATCCAATCACATTACCTTATTCATAATTTTTATATTATCAAGGATATAATAAAATTAATTTAAAAATAATTTATTTGTATTTTAATTATATTTTATTATTTAACACAAGAAATTGTTCCAAAATTTTTCCTTGACAATAAACATTTATATGAAAATCTAAGTATATATCCAAGAAATTGAAACTATTTTCTTAACTGAACAATACAAATTTTTTCTATAAAAATGTAGATACAAAAATATATAGAGGAAAACCATAATAATAAGAAAAATATTAAGAAACATAAAACTATACTAATTATAATTAATTTGTTATCAAAAAATTAGAATAATATTAATTATATTATAATAGAGAACTGATAATCATTAGATCACATAAAATACCTAGGTAGACATGTGAAAACACTAAAATATAATCCATTATTAGAATGATTGAAGAAATCCAATGAACCTAATAATCTAACCTACCATACATGGCATGATCAACTGGAAAAATCCCCTTTTTTCTATAGTGTGAAAATCATTCAACTTTCTAGAAAAAAATAAGATAATCTAATAGTATGTAAACATACTTTTAAGAATTTAACATACATAACATTACCCAAAATAGTATATATCAACTCATCAATATGACCAAAAAATTATAGAATACTTCAAGGATATATCTTAAACAATAAAAGAAAAATATAATATTCAATACATTCTTTTAAACATACTTTTTTAAATCCATGTTATAAAACCCAATTATAAAGCATTATCACATAAACATAATCAATAACACTCAAATAAAAATGTATATAATGTTATATTTTAAAAATAATCCAAACCAATATTTAGTTAAATTAATTCTTAAACACATATTTTACATCATTAAAATCATTTAGATTTTATCCACATAATTATATTCAACGTATCCCTTTTTGGAGGAGCCTCTTACTCTTTTATACAGTTAATTTGAGTGTATAACATATGGGAAAATTTTTCTAGGAATAAAATATGTGAAACCAACATTCTCAAGAAATAATTTTAATAAAAATATATTATATTTTCAAAAGGGGTAAAAACTATAGTTCTTAAAATTGAAAAATATATGGTTTTAAATTAATAGTTTATTCATGAAAAAACTCATCCTCAATATATCAAATTCACTACGCATGGTAGTAATATCTTAAAACAAATAAATTTAATCCTTATTAATCCATAAATAACAGTAACATAAAATGATACATATTTTTCATTTAATCAAAATATAAACATATATCACCAATAAATTCTATGGAAAGGAACATTGAGGATATCGAATGAAATGGAAGAAAAATACATGGATCTATTAACCTAGAATAATGATAATAAAGAGATGATAAAACAAATTATGTAGTTTTTCAAATATTTTGAGGGGAACAAAAAGGTTTCATATATGTATTTATGGTGTGTAATGAGAATAGAAAAGGTATAAATGTTATTATTATGAGTTAGGGAAGGAAAATCACAAATTCTAATCATTGTAAGAACCTAATTTTGTTTGAAGGAATGATTCTGAAACAATATTCCAACTATAAATATGAGACTTGATGGAATGATTGTCTAAAAAATAGGTAACCACCCAATTTTATAAATTATTCCACATCTATGAAAAAATATATTGTATAAATATAGGCTTCCTATAGTTAGGTCTCGCAATTAACGCAAACCATTCAATAACTATGATATGTGAATATGACCCCCATTTTCATAAAATATGAACAAAAATGATATATAAAAATGTATACAGATGAGAATAATTAAAAAAATTATCCAAATTTATGCTTTTGTATTGAATTTATTGAAACATCGAATAGATTTATAGGATAATGTGATTTATTTCATCATTTATTTAGATATGTAATAAATTTCCCACAACATTCCATAGATGAGGACAATATTTAGTTGTTTTTCCTATTTTAATTTTATTATAAATTTTCATCCCTCACAATCTTATATATAATTTTCCTTTTTTCCTTCATGGAGACCCAATATAGGATAGAGAAACACCTTAGGGAATTTTGGTTTCCAAGGGTAGATTGTTTATTTCTATTATATATTTAATAAAAACCCATATGAGGTTAGAAATTTTTTATAAACACTGTGGGGATTTCGAGATTTAAAATTGGGTTCTATTAATAATGGTTAAATTAAATAAGGTTATTCAAACTATAAATTTTCTTTTTGTTATGTAAATGTGTATTATTTTGTTGATGTGGTAATTGATAAACCATTATAGTATTAAAATATTATTAAAAATATAATTCACCCAATTCACTTATTGTTTTATTAATCCACTCAAATCATACCAAAAGTTCGAAAATTTATTTTGGAAATCATTCTATAGAATTTTTGTTTATTTTGGTTTAATCTAGGGTATTTTAGGTTTAAAAAACCCAATATAAACTAAATGTTCCCACTTGAACATTAGGAAATCAAAAAAAAATCGAGGGAATGTTTTTTTTTCACATTTTTTAGTTACCCAGGTTTGTTGGTATAGATGTATACAATATATTCTCATCCCATTTCACTATTATAGCCCAATAAACTTAAATTTTAAGCTTTATTTTTTTTTTATTTGAAAATGTCTTCCTATACCAATTAAAATTTAAAATGACTAGTTAATCTAGATAATTCCTTTCATGGATAGTCAAGCACACCTAGAGGTCCCATTCCATTTCATGTTAATATTATTATGGATATATATTTTAAAAATTAGTCCATCCCAAATGCATTTATTCTATGAAAGAATATATTAAAAAGGGGTGGGAATCAAAATGGTAATCATGATAAGGTTTATATATAATTTTAATTTTGGTTGATCAAATGATAGCTGTATACCGAAAATCTTCCTAGACCAATTCACCCATAAGAATAATATATTATTCCCTATGTTATTATCACTCTGTATTAAAATCCTAGTTCATAAACCATCATCAACCCTTTTATTTTATATATTCTAAAATTAAAATCCTCATGACTATGATTTTTATCTCATCATTGATTCAATGTTCCCTTCAAAAATATTACACTTAAAAAAAATTCAAACCCCACAATGCAAATTCCAAGATCCCCAAATTCAACTCAAATATACAATCCAACAACATAAGAATTTTCATATGATAGATGGACTAGATCAACACCATTCACTATACATCACCCTCTCACATTTCATGAAAACCTATGAAATTAAATTGAAAATTTTAATAATTATATCTCTATATTTAAATGATAGTTTAAAATAATTAACAATGTTATATGAAACATACCAACTCAGGAAGTCACATAAAACCCATTATAGGAAGATTATAATTTCCTATAAACCAATCATGAATTGTTTATTCAGTCAGAAATAAATTATGGATCACATGATTAAAAAAAATAATTGTTTATCGATGATTAAGCCAAGATAAAATTTATTTATTTTATTCACATGAGGTAAATTATTCTACATCCTTTAAATATCTTTAAGATGTCTCCATTTTTTATTTTCTAGGACCACCAGTAAATGTAATGTTTAAAGTATTAAAAAACATCAAGACCAAATCCATTCCTAAAATCAATGTTTCTAATCTTGTGGTAAAAATATATATTCAAAAAAATCCAGTTTTTTATAAAAATTTGGAAATATAAATCGAGTAAGAATCAAAGTCATAATTTTTATCATAAATAGAAAATAAAAGTCATCATAAATTTAATAACCATCTAATTTAGCATTTTCATTCATATATTTGAAATCATTAATGAAGATATAGTCGTTATAGAGGTCCTGATCAGGCATAAGAAATATATTTATATGTACATAGTCTAATATTTTTCGGATTAGTATACACATCAAGACCCAATATATTACTGTAGAAACAAATTATAAAACATTTATTGAAATAATGGTGAATAAATATCCATCTAATGTGAGATTTGATAATTTAAATCCAATATTTGTTGAAATAAGGTATTGGGTAACTATATGCATCCTTGTCTCTATGACTACAAAAAATTGAGCACATCCAAGAAGGTATCATGGTCTTTGAATTTTTATTATACTATATTGTTTTTTGTGTTTATAACATTTCCAATAAAAACTACAAGTAAAATGAAAAAACAATTCATTACAAAATAATATTAACAAAATAAAAAATGTTCCAAAATGAATATTTTTATGTTAATTATAGTCTCACCAACCTTAGGACTTCAACCTGTGACCTGGGAGTTATAGTAACACATTCCAGATATCGATATATAACATGAATTTCTTCTTTAATATATATATATAAACACACAATTATATATAAAAATATTTAAATATATATGGTAGAAGAAAAAAATTATAGTTTGAAGGAAAAATTACTTCGCGTACACTGAGGGTATAAAACTGAAATGTTCCATTAAAGGGATTTGGTAGAGAACAGTTAAAAATGACCTATGAATTTCAATTATTTAATAATACTTATGTTTTCAATATATATTTATATTTTATATTATTATCATACATGTTATATAATTAATAAAAATTTATTTTTTCTTTATTTAATTTTTACATATTTTTTATCCATATTTAGGGTACTGAAATAAAAAAGTTTCATTTTCATACTTACTTAATTATTTTTTTATAATTAATGAAACCATTGTGTTAATAATATGTTTTCTTTGAGAGATTCATGGTATTTTTTGGTTGATGTAATTTTTTTGGATAATCACATACTTCAAGATGTTCTAAAATAATCTAACATCCACCAGGGGGATCCACGAGCGATTTTTCAATCAAATGATTATTTCAAAAAAATGATTCTTCGTCAAAACACACAATGAAAATTTTCAATTTTTTAAACATAAATTATGGGAATACTATCTTTTTTATTTTTAAAATATAAATATTAGTCTTAATATTTGGGTAAAATATAATTCAATGTGGCGGGTGGAAGTAATGGTAAACAATTGTGCAGAAATATAGTGCTTCATTTGAAAGTGAAATTGATTAACCTTGAATGGCGAATTGTACAATGCAGACTGTACAAAAGAATTTCAAATAATTTAAAATTATGTAATATTTATTTTATTGACTTTATTGGTCATAAGAATAATTTTATGAATGCGAGGTTATCTAATGTTATTTTCATCTATGAAATTTTCAATTTATTTTTTAATAATATTACATGCATATCAATTTGATTTTGGAGTATTACATTGACTTCATTGGGGTAAACAATAAATTAAAAATATTTTATGATAAACTTTTTCAATAAATGTATTCAAAATACCAATAAAAATGAGAAAATTTAAGAATAATAATTTTTTTCATAGAGCAGTGGACTGGCCAAATTCATAGATTTCATCACTTGGGGATTGGGAATCTATATATTTCATGAAAATATATATGAATTCATAATATTTTTAGGGTAATTATAATTTTTATTGATTTATTTAACTATATATGATACCTTAGATTAAGAAAACACATTATTAACTGAAGGACTTTAATCCTAGGAGTCATCAGCATGGACTCGTTATATTCATTGACATGATTTAGAAAAATATCAATTTTAAATGATTTTTTTAAAAAAAACTAATAGATATTTGAAAACTCCTATTTTGACAAAAATGTCATTCTCACATAGTGATTTCAACATTATAGACCAGGTATAAATTTTACGCATATCTTTTTATGAAAAATAAATTCCTTTTATCAATCGAAATTGGGTGAAATGATTGTATAAATTAGAAAAATAGAATAGACATGAGATATTGTTTTGAACATATCCTATTTTAATTTTTTTATGTTTTTGATGTTTTGTGAGTTATTAATAGTGTGTTTGGTATATTAAAATGTGTATGAAAAAAAATTAATTTTCATCATTTTTTAATAAATATTTCTTATAAATATAGAATCACATGTTTGGGGGGTAACTAATAATTGAAATAGGATAATATTTAATTTATATATTATTATTATGATGTTATTAATTGTTCATTAATAATATTATTATTATATTTTACCATTTGGACATCTATTCACATTATGTATTTAATTATTTATTATATTACAATAATAGTAAATAAAAGTTTCAGAACCATTTATAACACTGTATATATTTTTTATCCTATTTTAGAACATGTTTTTTATGATTTAATGTTATATTATCCTTCTAGAGAACATGTATATTTTTTTGAAAGACATTTATTTGGTGATGTGAATCCAAATAATTCTATGAGTAGTGAACTATACGACAACCCACTAAACTGAATGTCAATGTACCGAATCAAGGCCAATGAAGCTCAAACTATAATAGTTGGTTGATTACATCGTGAGTAACATTTCATTCGACTACAAGTATGGAAAATATGTTTATTTAAGTGGTGATAATTGTTTCTTATGTGTGTTGAAATTCATGGAATAAAATATTGTCCTAAATTAAAAACCCACCATTTCTATCATAACTCTAAAAATATAATGAAAAATGGGACAAATTTTTTTTAACGGTTATAATACATCTACCCATTTAATTTAATTTTATATTTCCTGAAAAAATTTGTCAATTTATAAGCATATAAAAGAATCTCTGTTTAATGGTTAAAATTTGTATCCATTTTTTAGTGAATGGTGAAAACAACTTACTTTACCCTCACTCAACCACCACAGTACTTCTTTAATCATGTAGGATGACATGGATACATATTATTTTTACCAAGGTATCTTAAATTTATTATATAAGTTGAAGGTGGTGAAGAAACTAGGTGGAAATAATTTTTTTATCTGTATTGTAATGTTTCACATTTTTTTTGGTTTTATCATTGAATTATACAATTCAATTAGTTTTTAAAAAACAATATGTATTTATTTACAGTTAAATTTATCCTAATATTCTATTTTTTATTTCAACTTGTTAATATATTTTTCATTATTTTTGAATTTATCTGCTTTAATGCTGTCAAATTATTCAAACATTAGTGATGTGTTTGTTAATTTTCTATATTCCCTTTTTCAAAGTCACGCTTATGGGATTTTTTATTTCCTATATTGGTATAGTTTCATAAATGGACATATTACCATCATTGTGTTTGTTACAATTAAGTCATAGTGTAATAGATGTTATTTTATTTATCAATCCATTATGTTAAATATTAATACCATATTAGATATTTTATCATGATTATTTCATTTCTTATTCATCTTTATTGAATATTATCTCCAAAAATTTCACATGATACAATAGTCCATTACTATGGATTTAATTCTAAAAATATCCTATACATGTATAAATTTTTATAATATGGTTATTTATGTGTTGAAATAATTATTTATTAGAGTCTATTGATTTCATCAGATTATTCTATCTCAAATATATGAAATTCAGAGCATTTTAAATGGAAACTCATCAAATAAACCAAAAGTAATAATATGTGTTCAACTCATTATGTATAATTTAATTCAAAAAATTCATTTAGTTCTGTAGGTATAAACTAAAAGGAATCCCAAATTTATCAACATTATAAAAAATTTACTATATATATCATCAGTTTCTATGGTTTTAATATATAGAAATTAAGTATTTTATTACCAAAGGTGATTTAGAAGTGACTGATTCGGCCTTATAAATAGTTAAATATTGGTGATGCCAATTATTTTTTTTGAATTATGTTACTATATTTATAATATAATCCTAATTGATTGAATGATTTTTAATTTATTGAATTCAATTGACAATGAACAATAAATTTAATAAGATGTTGTTTAATATCATAAGACATTTGAAGATATGCGGTTGGAAATATACGATTGTTATGATGAAATGATGAATTGGATAATGTTTTGGTAAATAATGAGATTAATTATTTTTATTGTATTTAATTTTTTATGGTGGAATTATATAGATAAAAATTTATAATTGTATGGGATAGGGACATGACATTTTATTTTTTTACTAGTATGTTTAAAAGAAAATTTATGATATATTTTATGTTGTAAAAGTTTACAGTGATTCATTGGGTATGTTTATTTTGAGGTGGATAATTAATATTGACTGTCATTGGAGATGTCTATAAATACAATTAATAGTATGAATCATTGGAGTTATAAAAATGTGGGGATCTAGGGGAGTTAAAAGATGTATCATTTTGAATTTGTGGATTTTATTAAATAAATATAAAAATTTAGAAACATATTATTCATTTAAAAAATATTTTCTTGATCATATTTATTTTTTACGTTGGTTTGATAGTGGAATTAAAGGATCAAGATATTATTTAAACCCATAATGTTGAATTAGTGTGTCACCAAAACACCAATGGTATCCCTCTAGGTGTCTGGTGGGACTCTCTACCAGACACGTAATTAGAAGGTAATTTTAGATTTTATATGTGTTTTAAGACCTCATTTTAGATTCTTCTTCCCCCACGAACTGTAATTCACCAGTTGAGAATTTATTTACCATTCCCACTTGTCAAATTTCTCTTCATCGATATATGGGTGATAGAGTAATATCCATCACTGCTTTTGGTTATATATCTACCATATCATACTTCTATTTTTACTCTATTCATGTTACTAATATTTTTTGGATGAGAATTATGAATTTAATACTAATTCCAAAAATTGAAGGTCATATCTATTTATATTGATATGTATTTATTTATAATTTTCACATTCTTACCAAGAGAGCTAAATACTAGTAGTTTCAAATAATTATTTTAAAAGTAAACCGTTTCACTATTACAATTTTAAAATTTCACAAAAAATAAAATAGAATTTGTTATGGTGTTAATGTTTATGGTTATTGTTTCTTATTTAAATGCACTTAGGGTGTGGATAATGTGGGATCTCTCCATATTAAATAACGTTCTGGCACTATTACAACATCTAGTATGATTATAAGAATTATAATACTTTATTTTAATTATATTTTTATTAAAAATTATTTATAAATGAGTTATAATAAATTAATGTTATATTTATATAATAATATATCATAGGGAATATAGATGGTGGTTCATATGGTCTTATATATGAATTATAAAAGGTGTTAATGACATGGTTAATGGGATACCGTCATCTTGTAAATAAGTGGTGCAACACCCCTATATCATGTGATATATATTTATTCAAATAAATGTAATCATTCATATAATATTTAATACAAAAAACACCATGTTTATCTTTAGTTAAACAGAAATAAAAGTTTATATTGTGTTACATGAAACAAGATGTTTTTCTTATGTTACGCGCAACACTTATTTTAAATAAAACAAGACATCTTATTAAAAAATTATAACATAATATAATAGTTTTAAACGCCCAATTGAAATTTTTTAAAGGTATAGTATTAACTAAATGATTAAAATATATATTTTACCCATTTATATATAATTAACTCCATATTATAAAATAAATAGAAATTAAAAAAATTATAATTTGAAAATAAAGGGGTGTATTTTCTTAAAACGATATTTTTATGTACAAAAAATGTTTTATACTAAAATATAAAAAAAATAAAATTTGGTGTATTATTATTATTGAATTTATAAATTATATTTTCAATCAAATAATTACTCTTAATATAATATTTTTTCTATACAATATCCATGAAATAATTAAATTTTATGCTTTGAATATATATTTTTCTTAAAATAGTATTTCACCTATTGTGTACTTATTGTAGAACTAATTTAGTTATTTTTTTGAATATTTATTTGAAAAACGTTTTCATTATTAAAATAATCATTTCAAAATTATATTCTTGACAACTCATAATGATTTAATGAGATGATAATTGTTTCAAAAAATAGTAAAAAATATTAGTTTTAATTAAGTATTATCATTTATTATAATTATTTAAAAAAAATAAAAATTGTTTTTAGATGGGCTTTAAATTTTGTTTGTAAAATTACATATATTAGTCAAATTTATTTCATTATAATCATTTTCATATTTAGTTTTTTGGAAAAATATTTTAAACATATAAATCTTTTCACTTTCAGAACCAATTTCTTCATCTCTTTTACGGGATTAATTTTAAATTACATTTTTATCTTTTATGAATAGTATATTGAAAAAATTATTCCATAATATTATTCATTATAATTTATTTTATATTCTAATGTTGAAATAATTTTTTACCATAATTAATAGTAAAACCGTGTCAAATTATTTATCGTGCTTCAGGTAAAAATAATTTTACTAGGGGGTGGCTAAATTAAATAGATAAGGGTTAAAAATGGCCCAAAACATTTCCAATACCCATTTTATTGTAATATATTCATATTTTATATAATATTTTTCCTGAATTTTTAATATTGTAGCCTTTTGAAATGTGAAAAATGTTGGAACACATTTTACTTACCAAAAATTTCAAGTGTGCTACTCACCTCAGTTATAAATATGCCTCCCACTCACCTTGCCTTTTCACACATTCAAAAAAATTTAATAAAAAAAATACATACCAAAATGAACTTCTTAATACCCTCCACTCATCCTAGAATCCTTTGTTTTTTCATAAATTCTATCTAAGACTCCCTTTTGGCACAAACAAAAAAAAGCTGTCTGAAGAGGTGGTAATGTCCAAATCCATTATTTTACATTATTTTTCCATACATCACCTTAAATTCACATTATGATATGATGATATGTTACTATATTAAATTATATGTAATGATAATAAAATTTGTTAATTTAATGTCTTTATCCTTATCCCCTAACATCAAATGTGTCTTGAAAGTATCATTCGTGTGTATAGTGGACTACTATCTCATGAACCAATGTCATTCGTTTACCTTCATTGCCACTTATGGATGGATATATTTATGATATATACATATAAAATTACTTATATTAGTATTATTATTCTGCAATTATATCAAATTTTCCTTCTCTATTCCTATTCTATTGGAATGTGATATCTTAATTTATGTCCACAGTGGCCAACCGCCTAACGATGTGATATGATTTATTCATTTCATACATAGAAGGTAGTAAATATTAGTTATATAAAAAACTTATATATATATGAAATAAAAAATTTTGTGGTATTTTAATATATGATTTATTATATGTTATTTCATTCTATTATGAAAATGGAAACAATGGTCATGTGTATATATGATCTACCATCCATATGAACGATGTATTGTTTTTGTCAGTATCAATTATAGGTAACACTAAATAAATGTATAATTAATATATATATATATATATAATATGCATATATTTTTTAATATTCTATAGTTTAGGGAACCTTAATCAATATAAGCGGAACAAAAATATTTAATCAAAACATACATGAAAAATGAAGCGGTTATTGCCTAAAAAATGACCTTAACATGGAATTGTGAATAAGTGGATAAAAAAGATGAAAAGTAAATAATATATGATATATATATTTATATTTATATTTCTGTTTATATAAAACATTTATAATAAAGTTACATTTATTATAATAGAGGTTTTAATGTTTATTTTTGGAAACATAGACTTATGGTATAGGGTTTCTGCCTAACATTCTATTTCTATGAGACACATTATATACTCACCACCTACATAGATTTTGGGGTGTAAAAACAACCAATAAATTTATTTCATTATTCCTCACATAGATGTTTTTGGGATATAGATATCCATTGTATAAATACTATTTCTTGGGTTTTATAATTCAAACCATACCAAAGTCGAATAATATTTTGACTCAAATTGGCCTAATTAGGACCAAATTAATGATATACACATATCTTATTCAATGATTTGTATATTCATACACTTTATATTTTGTATTATTAATATTAATATAGTTATCCTATTATAATATTCATTTAATGATATTATTTCATGTGTATTATGATTCAGTGTTACCAATGTTGTATGATTTATATTATATTACCACATTGTTTATTAGGATTGTTTATAATAATGTTTCCAATGATAAAATATTATTATATTTCTATAAAAAACACTAATTATATTATTATTTGGATATTTTACAATATAACGTATTTTAAATTAGTATTCCTCTGTAGATGTACTCGACACTTCAAAATAATATTTTTATGAATAATCCTACTTATTTTTCACTGCCACCAAAAACTAATTTTTCATCCAAAAATTGTATTCTGAAAATATTTTCAAACTATTTTAGCAATATTAAAATTAAATTTTAAAAATATATTTACACATATTTTAATTTGTAACTTTTTTCCAAGTGATATTTATATCCTTTTCCAAAAAATTCTTATTTGGATTCTACAAAAATAGTGATCCAAATCTATATTTTTATGTGTAGGGTAGAATTAGAATTTACTACCATAATGACTATTACATTCTTTGCAGCTTCTATTATACATTTTCAAGATTATTTACAATGATATGTATTTTCAAAAAAACATATCTTTTAAAAACATTATTCAATGGGGAAAAGATATTTTCTTCAAGAAATATTTTAAATTATTTAAAATACTTCTTTTATATGTTTTCATTTTTATTTTCAATGAAAATAATTTCCTAAATATTTTATAAATTTATATATAAATATAATGATTTTCAGAAAAAAAAAGTTAATTTCCCCATTAATTGATTGATGTTATCTTTTAAATTAATTTCCCATCTATGATGACATCCTTCGTTGATATATATGTATCCAAAGGGATATTAACCAAATATAAATTCATTTCTCTATAGAGATGGTTTATGTTTCTAATGAGAAGATGTTTATAAAAAAAGTTCCCTTCCATAGGTTATACCATGATAAAATTCATTTAAAACATGTTTTTTATGATGTGATATGATATGATGAAGTGATTACATTATTCTAAAATTGATATCATTTATACAATATATGATATGATGAAAATTTTATGAAACACATTTAATTAAATTTTTTAACATATAATGAATGTTTTTTTAATCTTGTGTCACACATATATATGATTTTCATTGTGTGATGGGTAGAACCTATATATGTCTATACTTTATTGGGTAAATATTTATATCTCATTATACATACATTATTGTCATAGGGAGTGAACCTAGTTCAGTAAGGGATATTCTCCACTACGATTTCCTTAAGAGTGAAGCTTGAAAACAATGTTGTTTTGAAGAGTGAACCCATTCCACTATAATACCCATGTAGTGACCCTAAAATAATATGTAAATAACTTTTTACTCACACGTGTTTACCACAATTCTATTTCTTATTCATTTTTTATACTCTCACGATTCTTGTTATCTATTTTTTTATATCCTTGTATTATGAATAATATGTCTTTATTCTATGACATATGATCATTTTCATTGATGTAAAAGGTATGGTTTCATATTTTATGTTCACATTCTCATATCATTATTAATATTGTTGATGCATATCTCTCTAGTTCTTTATTACATAGAAGGAATGATCGCCCATTATTATATTTCCATTCCCCATGTTATGAATAATTGTTTTAATTTTTATTATGTTTTTTAAGATTACTAATGAGGAAGAAATTTATTTGATGCGATGAAGATATTTAACCAATTTTCATGATTGTGTTTCTAGTCAATTGATAAACTATGTATTTATGATACACATGCTTGTGTTAGTGTAATATATTGTAAATTTATATAAATATATGAAAATATATGTAAGAAAATCCTTGGATTATATTTTTGGTATCCGAGGTAAGGTCTATATATCGTTTGGAAACATTAACGATAAAACATTAGTGAGATAATATAGTAACTCTAAATGGATGAGTCTAAAGATGGTTCAAGGTATATTAAAACATCTTGGAATTTTTTTGAATGATGTATTGAGTGGATTTCACAAAAATATATCCATATATAGATAATACATGTGGACATGGCTCTAGATAAGATAAAACCATGGTTAATAATCTCCAAAAGGGTTAATTTGGATAGACTTGATCATCGCTAGGTTCATAACAATAGACTTTTATACAAACTTGGTTTGAAACTCATGAGGGATACTATTTGGAAATTAACAAACTCTTTATATAAAATCATAATGTATTTAAATAAGTTATTACAATTAATAATCTAGTATAAATCTTATGTTTCGTTGATTATAAATATTTTATTGTGATTTAGAAATATATATGTGTATTTTCATTATTATAATGATTCCCACTATTATTATTTTTGCTCATACTATGTTTTCTGTTTTTCGTAAATGTCTAGAACAAGAATAATAATGTTAAGATATAATATTATGTAAAATTATATTACTAGGAGAAACTAAATGGGATGATGACTAGATAATGAAATATTGTGAATAATCATAATCAACTCTCATGATATATGTAAAAAAAAGTGAACATGAGTAATTTTTTTATGCCATCAAATAAGAGGAAGACGAGTATTTATGAATGTTCATATGGAAATGAACATATAGGAAAGAGTATTTATACTATTACATGTCTTGATTGTTGAAGGAAGTACCTAGATGAATATATGAAATGGATGGGAAGATTTTATCTAGGTTGAAAATAATTACATAGAGTGCCAAAGTGTCTTTGAGTTAATCTTACTATATGTGGGAATTAAGTAATTATGGAAGTTAACTATATAAACTAAGTGTTATCATGAATAAAATGGAATGAGATAAACTAAACCTAATGATGAGGTGAAATGAATGATGTGTATTTGTATTTGGATTAATGAAGTATGTTTTGGTAGGATTTCAGAAATTGTACTTCTGTTATATGAATTAGAAAACATCTATGGAATTTGTTATGTTATGAGTAATATATCTCTTATTTAAATGATAAAAAAATAATATGAGATACCATTAGGGGTTTATGAGTTTATATATTATCATATGTGTATAGTCATTGACATCTCCTAATGATTTTTACACGATGGGAGTTTATCAAGATCAATATTTCTTTATGTGACATTTATGGTAATATAACCCATTTCTCTTTAAATGTTTTAGTGGAAAATTTAGTTAAGGATGAATTACATTACATTTTGTCAATATATGATTAATGGAACTGGTAACTTTTATGTTTTATATTATCATTAATGTTGAGTTAATTATGGGTTATATTTGATCAATGTATGATGTCAGTACACATTATTTCTATCAATGAAGATTTATCTCTAAATCCACTTATTATAATATACGTTATGAAGGTGGTAAGGTCGAATGAGGTAAAAAATTAAATTTTTATATGATTGATATATGTTGTTTACCTCAATATTTCTGAAAAGTACTTAGTATTCTCTTAACGCAATGTTGAGTTTTAGCCAGGGGTATCATCCTTGCACAGCTACTCAATCTGAGAGAACAATTCAAACCCTAAAGGATATTGTAAGATCTTTTTTATGGATTTAATATATTCTTGGGATTAACATTTTCCACATGTAGTGTTTCTATTCCAAAATATCTTTCCCTCAAGCATTCATATGGGTCCTTATCAATTCTTTTATATATAGACATGTATAAATCAAATTTACAAGAATGAATATGTATAATGAATTCTTTTGGCACTAGTGAAAGATAATTATATAGTTGAGAATGATAGATAAAATAAAAAATGTAATCACATCACAATGTTGATATTACTCTTATAATGATAACTGAAAATACAATCTTGAATTTGGATTTTATGGGAATGAATTTATATTATTTTAATTATGGAAGCAAAATGGTAAATCTAATCCCTAGGTATATATGTACCATTAAAATATTTTAACATATCAAGAATGTATCCATCATTTAGTGATTCTATCAAAAACCTATCAGGTTAATGATCTATTCCATATGCAAATCATGAGAAAGTATATACCCAATCCTTCACATGTACTGATCTCAAAGTTCATACCTATAGAGTATGATATTTCTTATATGTAACTATTTGATGAGATTATGAACCACATAAAGAATTTTGTATAAAATAAGGCCACTCACATGTTCATTATATAACGGTGAAACCTCTTGATTTAGTATGCTATATGGGGACCTGAGGACGTAATTAAGGGGAACAATCCTTATATTTTTATTTTAAATGATGAATGTGAAGAAAAAATTTATTTTAAGGGTGGTAGAATGTACACCACTATAATTTTTTATATATAAGTTTCAAATAAATATAATCCTTATAATATTTTGTTATAAAAAACTACTATTGTATCATTCCTTACACATTGCAATTTTTTAATCGTATCTTACATGTAACATTGTGTTTAGCTTCTATTACACACAACATCGAGTTTAAATAAATTAAAACATCCTATTAAGAAAATATTATTTAATTTGAAAGATATCACATTTATATTAGAATGATTATTATGAATATGATTATCTAAATTATAAAAATATATTTTTTAAACATTCATATATAATTAATTCCCTGATGAACATTTAATTTGAAATTGAAATAAAAACCATATGAAAATAAATGGAATCTTTATTAAAATTTTATTTACAACTAATAACATGTTTTAACTCCATAAATTAGATAAATAAAATAATATTATTCATTTTAACTAAATAAATACATTATATATTACATAAAATTAGTATAATTCTACTTATTATTTTTAAATATAATTTTTATTAATTAATTCAATTTTATTGTTAAAACCTATATTTTTATAAAAAGTGATTTTCTCATGTTTTGTCTATTTATTTTCAAAACAATATTCCAAAAACATATAAATTTAATTTGAAAAAATAAATTTCATTTTTCAATACATTTTTTCAATATTACCTTCTGTTTAATTCTTGATAATTTTATAGGATTATAAATTTTTCAATGATTTTTAAAAAAAACCACATTATTATGATTAATTTTCAATTATTTCAATTTATTTTTAAATAACCAAAATTCAAATGACATGGTATTAAAATAAAATATAATACAAATATATACGTATTAAACCAATTTATCTCATTTTCTTCATTTTAATATTAATTTTTCATATAATAACTTTTCAAACATTTGAACATTTTCTCATCAAAAACATGCATTCTCATTATATATTATGGGTTAATTTAAAATATAGTTTTTTAAATTATTAAAACAAGATTTTGAAAAATTAAGTCCAAATTTTGAATCTAAATTATATATATTTTCTAATAAGGAATAAATAATTTTTTACCTTAATAAATATTAAAAACACTAAAAAATTAATTATCTTTGTTATGGTAAAAATTTGTTTACAATTGGTCAAACTCAAAAGATAAGGGTAAAAAATGACCAGAAACATATAAAAACCATTTTTATGACATTTATCCCCAATTTATTTTATATGTTATATAATTATCCATTCCTGAGGAATTTCAAAAGTAAAAAACGTCGGCACACATTTTGCATTTCAAAAATTTCAATTATCCTAGTCGCCTCACATATAGAAGGATAACCAATACCCATCTCCTCAACAAAAATTCAAAACAAATTATTTTATCCTATAACTATCTAAATAACATAATCACATCCCTCATCTTATCATAGAATTCTAATTATGGTTATAATTCCATTCTATGAGGCCTTTTTTGGTGGAAACCAAAAGAAGTTGATTGTGGAAGAGGTGGCATACCTATTCGAGCGTTTTATTTTATTTCTTATTCAACATAATTAAATTATTATTTATAAAAAATGATATTATAAAATCAATAATTATCAAATAGTTATATTTATTATACTAATTTCAAAAAATAAACCCTTATCCTCTTCTAGATATGGTTTATGAAATCATAATTCCTGTGTACAATGAACGCCCTCCTCATTAACTGATGTTATCCATTTTCCATCACCACATCTCATAATTAGATATAAATATTTATTTTTTTATGTATTATATTTATTATATTAATATTATTCTATAATAATGATATCTCTTGTTCCTTCTTACTTTATATTATATGGGGGATATAGTATTGTTGTTCATCATTACAATGGAAAACAACCTCATGAAGGGATGTGATTCATTCACGCATTACATGGAAGGTAATAAGGATTTACTTAATGAAAAATGTTATAAATATTTTATAATAACTATTATATAATGATAATATATTAATTAAAGTTATTTCATTCATTTTTTCATGTGAAAACAAACAATATTCATGTGTTCGTATGGCCTACATTATCCATGAACTATATATTCCATTTTTTATCAATAACTATTATTCATAAATATATTTTCCTGATTACTGGATATATATTATATTTATATCATATTTAACATTATGGATATTATTAAATCATGATCAATGTAATATTACCAAAAATATTAAATCAAAACATACATGACAAACAAAGGTGTTATTACCCCAAACATTACATGAACATATTATTTTAAACAAATTGGTATCAAATGGTCATAAGTAAATATTTTATATTACAAAATACATATTTATTGTTCTATAAAATATTTCTAATAAACAATTATATTTTATAAATTATCTTCCAACATGTAATATGGAATTCAAGACTTATCGTATGGGATTTATTTCTCACTTTTTACTTTTTTGAGGTATATTCCCTTTTACCATCAACTTTATTTCTATTATGTATACAATAACCAAGAATTTATTTAATAATTATATATATAACTTTTTTTATTATTTACATATCCAATTTAAAATCTCAATTTCTGGGGTTTTGTGGTTCAAATGGCACCATAGTGGTAAGTGTTGTTTCTCAAATAAACTTCTTTTTTATCTAAGTTATCTTATGCTTGTATATTATTATATGATGTGTATATAAGACACCTTTGAAATTTATTATATCAAATATAATTATATTATTGATAAAAAATTATAAATATATTTTTATTATTTCAAGGTAATTATGAATTAATGTTACCAAATTGGTGAGTGTAGTATTTTACAATAGAAACATTTATTTAGATTAATCGTGATTATACTTCCCTTGATATTATATTATAATATATTACTCTCATGTAACACATAATTATTATTGGCCTCTATTTATTATATGAGAATACATATTTTACCTTCATTTTCTTCTATTTATGTACTCAAAAGTACAGTAAAATGTTTTTTAGAAAATTCTTAATGATTTATCTCTTTGGTAAAAATCAAAATATCATGAAAAAACATGTTTTTTGAATTTTTTTTCAAAAACGATTATATCAATATTCAATTAATTTAATAAAAACATTTTCTTCCAACTTTAAAATTTTTTATAAATATGGTTTGAATTGAATCTTAATTTTTTCTCCCAAAAAAATATTATTTGGATTTTAGTGAAGAATTGATTGGAATTATTGTCTGAATTTATAGGAAATATAAAAAAACATTCACTGTAATAACCATTATTTTCATTGAAGATTACATCAATTGATTTCAATGTTAGATTCAAGGAAAATGATTTTATGAAATAAATACGTGGTATTTTTAGAAAATACAGAAAGGGTTTCATAATCTAGAAATGGTATAAATTATTTTAACAGGTTTCATTATAAGTTTTCATGTATATTTTCAATGATATGTATTTAGAACATATTTCATAAATATTTATTTTTAAAAATTGATTTTCAATGAAAAATTATTTTCCTGAATAAATTATCTATGTGACATTTCTATATTATATTCCATATAAGATGACATATTTTGAATATACATATACATTATATGGGATATGATCGAAGGATACCAATATTATTATTTTTATGTGGTGTTTATGTTTTTGATGACAATATATTTATGAAACCCATTTCACTTTCATAGGTTGTACCATAATAAAATTCTTATGAAACTCACATGTTTTAATGGATGTAGATATGATTAAATGATAACATTATTAGAAAACATTTATCTCTTTCAAAGGTTATGAAATGATGAAATGTTTATTAGCCATTTTTTATTTCAGGTTGTATGATGTGATGGTTGTTTTATGATCATCTGGTGCCTATAGTCATAATTTTCATTAGGTTATTGGTGTGACCTATACCTCTCTCAAATTAATTGTATATATATTTATACCTAATTAGATATATAAGAGTAGAATGGGGTGTAAACCAAGATCATTAAAGGTATTTTTCTATTATGATTGTCATGGGAGTGGATCTTGACTATTATGGTTATAGTGAACTCATTCCCCTATGATAACATTGGTTGTGATCATTGACTATTCTGTAAATGATTATCTATGCGTATTTTTATTCCAAAATTATATTTCATATTCCAATTTTATTACGTCATGACTATTTAACTTTTATTTCATTATGATCCATGTCTTGTAAACATCCCATAATCATGACATGACTCATGATTATAATCATTGATATGAAGGGTATGGGTATTAAATTTAATGCCCATTTTTTCTTACCATAATTCCCATGTTATGATTATATGTCTCCCTTATTACCCTTAATGAGAATCTTGGATCACCCATCGAGAAATTTCATTTCCCCATGTTATGAATAATGGTTTTATGTGGGATTTGATTTTTAAGTGTAATAAGGGGGAATATCTTCATGGGAGATGATGAATATATTTCACTAAATTAAAATATTGTGTACCCATAATTGAAATGTACTATTACATTATGATCCTAGGTAATCAGTTTGTGTAATGTTATAAATATTCATAAAATAAAATTTGATATCAATGTATAAAAATCATGTGTTTCTGTAGGTTTTTATCTATTTATATGTAATTTTATTTTAGGTATGGATGATACAAATAGGTTAGTGCATGAGTGTGTATGAAGATTAAACCCTATGGTCTTCCATAATATGTTATGTATGTATTAATATTTTAGACATATAGTGATCCCTATAATATTTTTGGTGTCTTATAATTCACTGATGTGGAGGCCTTCATTAATTTGTTATTGTTACCCTTGTATTGGGTATGTCATTATTCTATGGATCAAATTCCATATGGTGGTATCGGTTGTAATGTGTTTATAGTTTTATCCTAGGGCTACGATTGAGAATATTTATTTTTATTATATAATATTTATGGTGTAAATCCATTGGAAAAATGTTTTAATGACCTTTAATGGACCCAAATCTGAATTATAGAAATATTATCTGATCATTATAGACAATCTATATTAAGAAAGGTCCTTTAAACAAAATTTTTGTATATATGGAAACTGGATTCAATGTTTCCTTTTGAATGTGGAAATATTATTCGTGAATTGTACAAAGAGGATTTTCATTATTCCTATAATCATTTAAGGATCCTTGTATAGTATCCATGAGTCTTCAATTGTAATAGATCCTACTATGTTGAATACGTTATTTGGGTTATAGAATATTTTGGGAATCTAATATAGAAAGTGTATTGTTTATTATAAACCATGTGATATTGGGTATAAATGGGTTCATATGTTATTCATAGGGAGGTCGTACATTTTATAAATGATCTTGGAGTATAACACCATTAGTGTGGCTAATATAGAGAATTGTTTGAGTGTTTAGGATAACTGATCCCATGGTTGATGAAAAATTCACCATGGTTATGTTAACAATAAAACAATTCCTAAATTTATAGTGATTATACATTCATACATGATTGTTTAATGTCTTCATGGTTAATAAATCACCTAATTCATTTTTATTTTCTTTATGTTTAACCAATAACCCATAATTATTATTTTTTAGTCACGATACCCAAAATTGGGAATAATTACTACTAATAATTATTTATATGATTAATGGGTGGGACACTCTGCCCTAATTATTTATGATAACCACATTACAAAATGATTATTAATGGTAATATGAAATCACAATATATGATATATCAATTAATAAATTCATTATTATAGTGGTTATATTAGTCACACCCATTATCTTTTTACCACTAATGATATCCTATTCACAATATGTAATTGTTAATCAACCTTGAAGATTATTATTAATTATAACACATTCATCAAAAATGTATTTATTTTTAACTAAATTTATTATAATTAGTGAAAACTATATAAATATAAATTAATTTACATTTACATTACATAGTATTATTATGGAGATGAAATGGAATTTGGAATTTTGATTTCTGGAATGCCCCTCTATAATAGAACACATTAATGAGATAACATATCCATATTTTAAATACTACTTCATTTGGGATGACCTATTATCTTATATGATTATATTTTCCATAAAGTAGAACAGGGACCTTGGTAGCCTAATAATAGAATCTTCACAAACATGACCTAATGGGAATTCTCGATCCACATGGGTTGGTGACTACCACCTGGAAATATAAAAAATTAATTTTGGGATGAATTTTCTGGAAAAATTTCAGAAGTAAAAGATAGAAGTGAGTTTGAATATAAAATATTTATAATGGGATAACTGTATCAGAATTGTAACCAAAAAAACAACCCAATGTACTATAAAAATGTACCAAATAATAGGAAAAAATTCTCAAGCTCTAGTGGACACAACTCAACAATTCCAAAAATAAATATCGATAACCAACCCCAAGTGGTGCATTACACCACCTCTAACCACGAATGGGATAATATAAAAAGAGCCTAATTCACAGGTTGGGTGTTAGATAAAATAACATTACAATATCACCAATGATTCCATAATAATATTTTAATTTTTAATTAACCAAATAATTATCTTTCAATTTTTGATTAGAATCAGTTTGTAATATCAAAAGAATGTTTAAACAATTCATGAATCGCTTTTCAAATGATAAAAAAATTCTAAAATTGGGATTAAATAAAAAAAAATTTAGAATTGTTTTCATAAATAATGAAGGCATGTAAAATAGTTTACAAATCACTTTTAAATCTAAAATAAAAACAAGTGGTAACATGGTCATCTTCCAAAAGGTAGGATGATTCCAGGTTATGGGATCTTAACACACTCATGAGATAATAACTTCAATGTGTTCACATGTCCTATGACCCTAGTCAGAGAGGATTCATCATCATCCTACTCTAGAATTATATATTATAATAATGATTATTTTCAGACATGTAAAATATTCAATTTGGGGCTACTGCATTCCAATCCTAGCATGTTTGTTCCTAATAACTCACTAAGTAACTAGGGTTTCATGGTCTCTGGTAAAAATCACTGGGGGAAATTTTATTCTAAAATAATTTTAAAATACAATTAAACCCCATTTTCCCATTCCAAAAATTCCAATTTACCATTTAAAAATTAAAATGGGTTCTTAATGAAAACATTACATTTTCCAAGATAAAACCCAATGTTTTCTATAAAAAAATTTTAAGACATTTTTTCCTAATAAGAATCCAAATAAATTCAAATTTTAATTTCACAATTAAATTTCCAAAATTAAATTCAACAATTTAATTGAAACAGTTTTCATCAATTTCACAATTAAAATTACACTAAATTTCAACAAATTCACAAACAAACACAAATTCAATGGAATAGAGGGTTTTCTAAATTTCATGCCAAAAATTCAATTTATAAAACCAAATCCCCCAATTATATGGATTTGGGATTATAGTCAATAAATATAATGAAATTTAATCAAATCAATCAAATTTAAATAAATCAATTTAGCGTTAATTTAAATTAGGCCTCTCAAAAAAACCACCTACCTCGGGATCACAAGATCTAAATCTCCAAACCCTGATCAGGATTCCCAAATGACGAATGATAAAATCATGTTTCGAAGATTTAATCCTTAATTCATGATCCAAAAAATTATATTATATCTTACAAAAACAATAAATATCTTCATAACCATAGGGAGGAATGAATGTGAGCAATAGGTAGAGAATGGAAAGTGTAAACATACCAGGAAGATATAAAACAACTTTCTTCAATATTTGAACAACATTATAGGGGGTGTTTAGGGGACAAAAATAGTTCTTGCCAGCTCTCGTGGAAGTAGAAATAGGTTTGGGTTTGTACTAGTCCATTAGGGACCTAAAATGAAGGTTTTAGGCATTTTAAAATTAATTCAAGATTAAGAAAATGTGTACACACAATTATTTGGGAAGGGTTGTATGGTTAGACCAATATGTGTTCCCTAGCTATGAACCCTCTATTCTCTAGGAGCACTGTTTATCCATGGTGGTGCATGGATATTCAAGCAGTGCACTAGCCATGAAAAACACCAATGTTTGGGTTTTTATTATTTCCACTAAAAGGGTGCACAATTTGGGAAAACCAAGCCCCAAACATGTAATATCCCAAAAACATTAACAATTTCCGAAATCACACTTGAATCTCCCATAAAAATCCCAAATAAAGAAATATCAGAAGACAAATTTCAGGAATTCCTAATAATAGTAATCAAATATTACAACCTCCCATCATTGATATATGCTATCCCCATATATATTATTTATATGATTCCATTCCAAAAATATGTGGACACTCCTCTTTCATCAGTTCCTCTATCTCTCATGTCTCCTGATTACCATAACCATGTTTCCATAACACTGGAACCAATGTAATCATCCTCCCATGGTGTACATTGGTTTTAGAATCAACTACCCTGACTGGATATTCAGTCATGTATAAATCAGGTACAACCTTAAGGTCTCTCCATCACATCACATGAGACATATTATATAGATACTTCCATAGATAAAAATCATGGAATATGTTATGTATTGATTTATTATATGATGGAAGTGTTAGGTGATAAGCCACTTCCCCACCCCCTATTCAACAATATCTAAAGGTACCATAAAATGAGGAGAAATCGTCCCCTTCCTCCCATACCATTCATGACCCAAAATATGTGAAACATTCCAAAATTACTGGTTACCGACAAATATTTCCAATGTTATATGATAAATATCCTCAAAATATTTATACCTACTCTCCACCATCAATATTATATAATGAATCAACAGAATCATTTATATCATATCTTGAATCATGCTTGGTTTAACCACGAAACTCTCACCAATATCCATCCAACATAATAGAAATATACAATAATGACATTGAAATTCCTCAAAATGTTCCATTATGATCATATACCAGTAAATATTGTTATATGACAACTCAATCATCCCTAAATGATCATCCCAAGACACACCAAAGTCAAGGGAATGAGCACGAAGCATATCATCCAGAATCTGTATTCCTCTTTCTATCTAGCCAACTGAATGTGGTTGGTTTTCCATACTAAAATGGTCCTAATATCCCAATTCCTCCTAAAGGCCTATCAAAATGTTTTAGTTGAAATAAGGATATACACAATAAAATATAGAAGATGGAACCCTGTGAAAACGAACAATCTCTATCATGTAGATATTTCCTAACCCCATAATAATTTTTATGGAAGGAATGACTGTAATGTTTTTACAACATAGGAATTATATCAATCACAACCCATGTCAAATTAATATTTCTATGAGAAAATGGAAACCCTACTACAAATTCAATAGACATCTCATCCAAATTCAATGTTAGGGCTTGAAGTGGCTGAAGACAACACACATTTTTTTGTGTTTGACCATTACTTTTTGGAAATGGTAATAATGATACCCAACGTAAAAAATTCCATATTTTTTTCAAAGACACCAGAAATTCCACCATATGTCATTTAACATATTAATGGTTTCTAGGGGGATATCCCCATGGGAATTATAGAAATACCTCCATTATATATTTCCTTATTTCTAATGGAACAACAGTGCAATTCAAATATCATAGAATGACCTTAGTGTATAATGACCAACCAGTAATGGTCTCCCCACCATAAAGAGGGTCTGTAAATAAATGGAACTCATCATCAAGATATTGATTCTAAATAATCATTTTAAGAAGAGAATATTAAAACTGAAAACTGACCAAGGAAACCTCATCCCCTAATTCCCATACTCCACTACAAACTATTAAAAAGATCCATCACTCTTCCAATGATTCATTCACTGTCTAGGTCATGAGATTCCTTCTCAATGAATCAATAATGAAATTTTATATCCTTAGGAAATAAGAAATCTAAATATAAAATAGTTTTATGTGTTTCACCCAAATCTTTTATAAGAGATTCATATATTTTTTAGAGTGGATATATTTCATGCTCTTGAATTATAAAAATACTATAAATAATTATGTGAAAAGGTAATTCCACCATCTATTATGTGTGTACATCCATGCATTCTTTTCAAAGTCCATAAATTAGATAATTCATCTCGTGTAGCATAAGATGAAGAGAGACATAAGAAATGACATGATGACCCTACATATGATTTTATCCAAAACCTATACCTAATGCATCACAGAAGACCATGTAGCAATTCCTAGCCTTAAGAAGAGATAACACTGGTGAAATATTCCAATGATGTTTTAGATAAACAATGAACTCTAACATTTCTCATACCAATAGATCATTACTCACATCCTCCATAGAGCATTCATTAGAGATTCCAACATTGATAAGTCCATTAAAATCTAGTGATAATAACTAGATAATCCCAATAAGCTCTGAAACTAAATATCATTTCAAGGTTAGTCTCATTTCTAAATATCCTTAACCTTCTCATGATAAACTGATATAAATATTTTAGACACCACATGTCTCAAGAAATTAAATTCTGGAATCCATAAATCACATTTCAAAAGCTTGTTATAATGTTAGTGATGAATCACCAATTCTTGAATTATACGCATATGACACACATGATCCTCCTAAGACATAGAGTAAATGAGGATTTCATCCACAAATACTACCAAAAAAGTACCAAGATACTTTTGAAAAATACTATTAATTAAATAAATAATGACTATAGAGGAATTAATTAGACCGGAGGGAATTCTAGGGAAGTAATAATGGTTTACATACTAAAAAAGTATGTTTTCAGAATATTAAATTCTTTTATTCTCAAATGATGGTATCTAGAGATAATATTAGTCTTCTAGAACCACTTCTCCTTATTGGCCAGATAAATAATATCATCAATCCATGACAATAGATATTTTTTTATTATTGTAACTTGATTTAGTTTTTCATAATCCACATAAAAGAAGGGTGAACCATCATAATTCATTTGAAAAAGAGTTTTTACTTCCCATGGTTACACATCCATGCATATATATCATTTCACTAGAAAATCATCCATGTGAGTCTTCAATTCCTTCATTTAAACTAGTCCCATGTAATAAAATTGAATAGAAACATGTTGTGTACCATGAATTAGGACGACAAAAAACTCAACCTCTCATACTGGTGGAAAAAATGAGAACATTGATTATAAAATGTTTGGAATCTTGAAAACACCTGGAGGGATAATTCCACCCAATGATTCACTCTTTATATCAAAAGATATTATCTATATCACATTCCCAACTATAGATAATAAGGATCGACTAGAATCAACCTTAGGTCCCATTCTCCTAGAATGATTTGGAGAACCTAAACAGGTGAAATAAAGGAGACCCGTTAAATATAACAATAAATTTGGGCTCTATTTTAAATTATAAAACCTTTGATGAATATGAAATCAAGAGGTTTCATGTAAAGAACTAAAAAACTCCAAGAAATATCATCACGTGATAGAGAGAAAACACAAGTGTGACTATGGAAACCCATCTATATCTTCATAACAAGGGGTGTATTAATATCCATAACACATGATAAAATCCATGTATAAATATTTAACAAATTAACACATTGGTTTCAAATAAATAAATGAGATGGTCCAGTATCAAATAAATTATTCACTAAGGAAGAAGCTAAAATAGTGGTTCCTCTCACAGATGTTGGACCTATATTCGCTTCCTTTTGAAAATATTCTATTAAATTAATAGGATTTGTTTCCCAATTCCTAGTGATATATCCCTTTTTTCTATGGATCATATGATCATTCCATATTTTTTGTAGGTGTTGAGGATATTTTTTCACTAATATCAGTGGAATAATCATGGAATGACTTCTAAAATGACCCATGCATCCGCATGAACTAGATATATTGGGTTCTTTAGTTGAATTCCTCTATTAATTATGTAGTATTAAAAACTGGTAACAAATAAAATGGACTCATCCAAGAACTATAGAAGGTTTAGAATCACCAAACTATTAAGAACAACTAATGAATCAGCACACTTCCTCTTTCCCTTATAGGAATTAACAGTTCCACTAAGTGAAAAAGAAACTCCCAATAACCCTACCTTTTTAGCATAGTCTATTTTGACCATCAGCACTATATTTATCACATTAGTATAATAATGAATCACTTATAAAAAACCAAAGATAGATATATGGTACTTGTCCCGAATCTAACTATTGAGTATTAATGTTATCATTTGATAATATCTCAAGTGAAAACTACACTAACTTATGAAAACTATTCTAATATCCTATCATGGTCCTTTAAGACTACTAAATTTTGAAAAACATTGTATCCTTGGACAACCTAAACGTTTCTGGAAAGAAATTTGTGTGAAAACAAACATGAAGTATTTCACTCTAATCCCTCAATATTACTCACCATCACCATAGTTTCCCTCTATATCCATTAGTTTCCTTCAACGTGATTGTGGTATACTTAATCTTGATTTTCTCATGTGTCTCCAAAAATCAAAATAGATATTTCATCCTGTTCAATAATTCCGCAGCCTCTTGAGGATCATTTTCTGTATTAAACTCTACTAGATTTTAGAAAATTAATTCTTAATTATGATTCCAGAGATCATCCCTTTGTGTTTACACAGGTAAATATTAAAGGGGAACTAGTTCTAGTGCCCCTCCCAATGTTTGGATATTTCACAAAATCACCTCAACAAAATTTATGTTCATAAAATGATTCAATCACTATAGTTTAGTAGCATATTCCTCCTTTATCTGATTTGCACAACATCCCAGATACATGATCCTACAAAACATCAATACACAACCAAATAAGACATTATATTTACAATCTAATTGAAGAAGCATCAGAAATTAATCCAAATATATATAATAAATAGGATTTTGATTTTGATCTATCCAAATTTTATGAATGGATAAGACAATAAATAATCCTCAAGATGGATTTTCTAAACCACCTGTAATGACTTAATATTCATTTTTGTTAGAGATTTCTAGGAACTCAATCGAAACATCCTACTATGTCTGGACAAAATTACACAACTACATATTAACGTCAAGACAAAATATCAACTTGGACCTCTGATACAACTTTTTGATGAACTAGTCCATGTACCCTAGTAACATGAAAAATGAGTTGGCACTGACCATGCCATTAGGGCATTCCCAATCCCAACGTGTTGGTTACTAGGACCTAGAAAATAAATTGAACCAAATTTTCCAAAAAACATTGAGGATGTAAAATAAAAGAGTCAATATTCATTAAAAAGAAACTCCACATAAATAAATGTACCAAAATTTAAACATGAATGACAAACCAATGTAATAATATAATGTACCAAAAAATTGGAAAAAAAATCTCAAGACCCTTCAGATGAAACTTACCATGTCAATGGATCAACAACTAGAACCACCTCAACGTGGTACTTTACCCATGATCAAACATGGAAGTAAATAATCGACAAACAGGAAAAGGCACGTGTAGGCTATCATCTAAAATTCCATGATTCTATCACCAATTATTCCATAATAGGAATATAATATTTAATTAACTAAATAAAGAGCATTAAATTTTGGATAACAACATGTTTTTCATTTCAGGATAATATTTAGAAAAATCAAGCATTATATTTCAAATGATGTAAAGTTTCTAAAAATTTATTGAATAAAACATCTTAAATGAAATAGTGTATATATAAATAGAAGTCATGTAAAACAGTTCAAAAAAATTAACCTACATTTTTTTCTTAAGTAAAAACAAGCAAACAAAATGGTCATATTCTAAAAGGTACAATTTTTACATGTTATGGGATCTTAAGACACTAATATGATATTAACCAAAATCAATACACACATCCCCCAACACTGGATAAAGAGGAATTATCATAATCCTACTAAGGAATTCAATGTGCAGATCACTGATTATGATAGTGTTATAAAATCAACAATATGGTTCTAGGTTAATCCCATCCTAACAAGTTTTTCATTAATATCTCACTAACTACATGGGATTGAATATGTTCTAGTACAATTAAATGAAGAGAAATTTAAATTAAAAACTATTTAAAATAAAATAAAATCCCATTCTCTAATTTCAAAAATTCCAATTTTCCATTTACAACCGAAAAATAGTTTTTAATCACAAATTTTTTTCTTGTAAAATATATCTCAAGGTTTCTATCAACACCATTTTAATCCATTTTTACCAAATAATAACATGAAATCAATTTACAATTTGATTTCACAGGTAAATTTCACAATTCAATTTCCACAATTAAAATTAGTAATTTTATTTAAAAAATTTCTATCAATTTTACAATTAAAATACAATAATTTAAATTCAACGAGATTTCATAAATTTGAAAAACATAACCTAATTAAATTTAATTGGAGGTTTTCAAAATTTCATGAAAAAAAATATCATTTTCAGAAAAATCCCCCAATTCACTGTATTTTTATTTTAATTAGTGAATTTAATGAAATCTTTTTGAATCAATATTATATAAATAAAACAATTTAGGGTTACAATAGAATTTGGTGTCACATCAGAACCACCTACCTAAGGATCACAAGATATTCAACCCAAAACTCTAATAGGGATACATCAATGAGGAATGATGACAATAAGGATACATGAATTATATGTGGGTATAATATCGAAAATAATTTTTATCTGATCTACCAAAAACATGAAATATCCCCAAAAACCAATGAAGGATATGTGATAGAGTATGAGATATATAATTGGAAGAGGAAATCAACATGGTGCAGATCAATCGACATCTAGCAGGATTCATTCCAATTCTGGTAGTGTGCTAGGAGCCAAAAGCTACATATGGAAACTTTATTCATAGGATAAATCAGTTTGGGGTCATACTAATCTATCAGGGTCCTAAAATTGATGTTTCATGTTTTTTAAGTTTATTTTCATATTAATAAAATATGCATGCACAATTACTTAGGTAGGGCTGCACAGTTACACCAAAACATCATACCTAGAGATGCAACCCATTTTCTTCGTGTGGATAGTTTATTTTTAGTGATACATGGATTGACTAAAAATGAAATAGCCATACCAAGCCATACAATTTTCATTTTCATGATTTCTACTGAAAGGGAGCCCGATTTAAGAAAAACATGCACCAATCGTGAACTACTACAGAAACATTAATAATTTAAAAAAATTACATTGAATCCCTTTTAAATGAAACCCAACCAATGCAAGATAAAATTAGGGGTTTTTTGGAATACCTAAATATAGTAACAGGATGAAAAAATATTATATTGGTATCCCAATTAAAAAATTTTATGATCTTGATCTTATTAAATTAGATTATATTGTATAATATTTAAAACTAGTCCACATAATCATGTGGCGTGTGTGGTGATGATCAATTCACCTATATTACATATTACTAATGATGCATAGTTCATCTATTAGAGTATGTATAGTAATATTATGAATTTTATTTTGATATTATGATTAGACAATGGGCATTACATTATGAAAATGGATAATGTAGATTTGATCTAAATGATTGAATAGATTCTTGAGTACCCAATTCTTGATAGTTTTAAGCATGTAAACTTGTTTGATAAAATTACACTATTACTATCCATTCACATGTCTACCAATTTCATATTGAACTGACTTAATTTTAGTCTGCTGGGTTTGTTTTCACTTTACATTCATGCACACTGAGAAACATGATGACCATTTAAATGACATGTTGGTGTTTAGTTATGTTTTTTTAAGTGTATGAGCTATTTGACAAATATTGGGGATTGAATACTTTAAAAAGATAGTTCATAGAGTAGTTCATAGGTATATGGTTTTTTTATTGTTCCATCCATGTAATATACCTGACTGACCAAATTGGTGTTATTATGATGATGTTAGACTATAAAACATTAAAGTTAATTTAATTATAATGTGGATACGTTATTAATATCATTTGTTTTAAAATTTAATTCATTATTTGTATGACCATATTTTTTTCATTTAATGGGTTTTTTAAGTATTTTTTTTTCAGATTAATCCTCTAAGTATTTTTCTCTATGGGTAACTTATCGGTACTCAGTTCTAGTCAGTATACTTTTATATATGTTGAGCTATTAATAATGTCACATTCCATCATATACTCAATAATTTTGTAGGTAAATTAAATATGTGATATTACAATGGTATTTAAGGTCTTTGAAAAAACATTCCTAACAATTATGAAATGTTATCTAGATATAGAATGGGTCAGAAAATGGTATGGATTATATGTATTTTCAATGAAACTTGTTACAATAGTTGAAGTAAATTATTCCATTTATTTTGGATTTATTTTAATAAATATCAGTTTTAAAGTTTTTGTTTTTGTTTTCCTTTTATAACAAATTATTAATATTATTTACAATTTAAATTGTTTCTGGAGATGGAAAGGTGACTTTTACATAAATACTCATTTCAGTATAGGGTAACATCACATGTTCATGGTTATTTGCGATTGAGAAATTTTCTTTATTAAATATAAACATGTTCCATCATATAAATTTTCATTAATTAAATGTTTCACATTTTCTCAAGAAACATAAAAAAATATTTTTACATAACAAAGAATATTAATTTTGATTTCCCTAATTTGTATTATTGTATTTCAATATTTATTGTATGTGCGTATCAATGATGATGTTTACCCTAGTTGTGTGGTATGGATATAAAGATAAAAATATTAATATAAATCCTAGGTTAAATGATTGTAATATTTGATTCATTAAAACACATTCTAAAAAAGATTTATCATTCTTCATATTTTGTGACCTCTATAAGTGTATAATGTGTAGATTATGTGGGATATTCATTTTATAATGAGTAATGTATTTTGATATTAGTGTGTTGAGTAGTTATCAAATTAAAAAAATTATTTTCACAATATCTAATGGTGTATGTATATATTTTTAATGGTAGTATGAGAGATGGTGTTTTTTTAATATGTATTAAGAATTTATTGAGATAAAATTACTAGGAAGATTCAATTTAGTAATGGCTCGTCACAATGGTTTTGGGTGATTGAATGATAGATTAGTCTTATTTTATAGACATTTGTGAATATAAAATTTATAATGGATGGTTCCAATGAGAGAGTGGTGATTGACATATATTAGAGGTATGTTGTGTTAATTTTCTAATATATTTTCACATATGAATTGTGACATCCCAGATAAATATAGAATAATACAATTTCCATATTTATTAATATTTTTCAATTAAATATTAATTTTAATTTAAAGAGGATTGATATGTTAGATGGCGTACCCGATACTCAACAACGGGTTTCATTGAAATCTTATGTTTCACACTAATAATACAATATTATTAATTTAAATGGTGGTTAACGCCTAGTCATTGTATTGGATGGAATGAAATAAACTAACTACAATATGATTATACATGTTTGTTAAATGTTTTCACATTTATATAATAAAATATAGAGTCTTAAAATGTTAATGAATCTAATTTTAAGCATAATATACTTTAAAAGGTTGATTTACTACCTTTTAAGGGAAAACCCTCTATAAATCTAGTTTTCGTTACTTTTATATGTTCTATTTTACAAAATAAAATTCTTATTTAAAATTGGGATGTCAAAATTAACTTTGGGTTAATTTTTTGTATTTTTCTAATAAAATTCATTTTTTAATGATAAGTGAAAAATGATGTATTTTAATTCAAAACAACCTTTTAATCTAATTTATTTGTATGGTTAGATAATCTTTCAAATTAGTTTTAAAGTTTAATTAGATTATATTTTTACCATTTAATCTAATTTTGGTTATTATAATTAATTTTACGTTGAAATTGGACCGAAACAAGTGTCAATTTGTTTATAATTATTATTTCGTAAAAACACACCTTTTATTTTGACAATGGTAATTAATTTTAAATTAATTTCTTAAAATTATGTGATTTGAATTTGGAAACATTTTATTCCATATTAGTAATCCTGAGATCTAAATTTTGTAAATAGGTATCTTTATTTATTAGACATTATGAATATTTACTTCAGTAAATATTTTATTTACTATGGTTAAAGGGTAAATCTAGTAAATAATGGTAAAAAAATATTATTATAATAACATAAAATTACCCAAACAAGTGTATTAATCATATATTTTGATACATATCTGACCATGGTCATCGTTGGGTCGATTTTGGGACCCCATGGAGCCACTTGGGAGTGATAATGACACTTTATATTAATTAATTTAAAGTAAAGGCAAAAAATGGAATAAACAAATATCTTTTAGTAAATTAATTTTTACATAAGGTTATATAAGTCATATTTTCGACTATAAATAATAATTGGAAATATACACAAAAATCTACATTATGGTATTTTTATAATTATTATACCTCAAATAAATTAAATTATTTATGACACAATAAAGATGCAGTATTTACCTCATTAATAAATGATTTAAATAAAGAAGATTATAAATATTAAAACAATATCCAAATCCGGTGAAATTATTCATGTATGATTTTATTAAGACCATCAGTCATATTATCATCGTCTTTAAATAGTTTTGGACCTTTAGAAACAGAATATCATTATATAGTAAACTAATATTTTTACACATTCCTAAAGATACCCTCCTCCCCCTTATAAAAATCCCTCACTTCAAACTCATTCCTTACACCTCTCAAGCCCCTTGGCTCTTCCAACCCCTACCCATATAATCCCTCAATATCCCTTTCTTCCACCTAGAATATTTAACTTAGTCATAAGACACTTCATGAAGTCCTTTTGATTCAAACCAAAGTGAGTTACCCGAATTAAAGGTTACAGTTTCTCTTAACTTCTTTTCTTTTATTTTACTTCTCCAACCCATAAACTCATTTTATTATTTTCTTTTATTACTAAACCAGTATTCTAGATATACTAGGATGTTTTTATGAGAATTATTATTACTAAACTTACACACACCTCCCTCTAATGGGTAAAGAACATACAATTTATGTGGATGGAAAACTAACACCACACGAAACGATGATTGTTCAATTATCTCTTATCTCCTCTCATGGTGGTCATTATGAATGAACTGTATTTATATATGATATATATTATTTTTATTTTGTCTTTATTCTTTTGTATTTTTCATTTATAGAAAACATTTATGGTTTCCATTATGGGTAAACATGATAATTTCATACGAAGAAGTGTGGACTACCGCCCCCTCAAAGGGATACGACTCATTACTACCATATGTGGGACAAGTAAAGGATGGATTTAATGATATTTTATGTGATATTATAATTTAATAATAATATAACTATGTATCATTATGTTATAATTCCATTAAAATTCAAAATATAAATGAAAGTAGCATTCATTCGTACGTACGGCTTATCGTCTCCATGAATGGTGCATTTCATTTCTTATCGCTAAATGATATGTACTCTTATTAATACATATATATACTAGAAATATATTATACATATTATATCTAAATAATGAATATCATTCTAGTGATAATGGACTATTGACCACATGGACAACTTGTAAATATAAGGTGTTTATTTTTTACTCAAGTACCAAATATCGAAAAAATGACCATTATTAACGTAAATGATTGCATATTGTCTATAACATGGTAATAATTGATATCAAAGGAATAATAAACTTGAAAAAGGTTCCTAATCAAGGAGAAATTATGTTCAGTTTATTATTTGAGAGATTAATGGAAAAATGGGTCAAGTCGGACAAGAGGTAAGGAACTTCATCTCAATATCTTTTCATTGAGGCATATTTAGTTTTATACACAAAATTCTTTTATACGATGAATAAAATCCTTTTACTTTTCATTTCATTTAAATGGAATATTTTTGTTTGAGGTGTTTTAATATATGACATAAAATAATGTTTATTTTTAACATAAGCTGTGAGAATGACCTTTCCGCAACCGTGATTATTATTTGATCTATGGATTCCTTAACAAGCCGTAATGTTTTTAAAAGTAAAATAAATATCATAAACTCTTTTACGTATTTCGGTATTGAAAATTGTTTCGATAATGGATTTTTTTATGTCAATATATTTAAATGATATATTTTTATTGAAATTTGGAAATGTTATTTTTATTTTATGTTAGTATTATGTTTTACGAATATGTTAGGGTTCTTGGGAATTGTTACATATACGTGTGCTTCTGTGATAAACCTATGGTTGGTGAGTCGGAGATAGCTCTCTAATGCATTGGGTAATGTGACAGAGGTAAACATGAAAGTTTCTCATTAAATATTTAGGGAATATAGTGTGATGGGTATTCCAAATGTTACTCCTTGTGTAGCTATGATAGCTACAATGTAAGTATGATATGGATGTCACAAGTTTCTTTTATGATTTATGTTTTCTATTTGTTATTCATAAATCTTATGATTTCAGGAGGTATGTTAAAGAGCTTATGTTAGGTATGAAAGGATGGACTAATGTTTTTTTTATTTTTTTTTATAATCCTTACTGAGCATTTAATGCTCATCCCATGTTTTGAAATGTTTTTCACATGACCTAAAGATGAATAGGGTCGAGGATGGGATCAATTAAAATTCCTGTTTTCTAAAACTTGGGACTAGACATGACTCTTTTTTTCAAGACTTTTTATTTTATGATGAAAAAATTGAAATTGATATCAGTGTATACCTTGTAATTTTTGAGATGTAATGTAATTTTTATGGACAATTAATCCAAAACTCTAAACGTGAAAAAATACTCAATATGAATTATTCATTTAATTCAAGATTATTTAATGTTTAAGGTCAGGTCCTTATAGTTGGTATTAGATTTCGCTTTAGATAACTTTAGGAGTTAGGGTATTGTTAAATTAATATCTACAAATTAGTTTATGTTAATAATGAAATTATATAGAATTTACATATATACATGTTTCTTCACCTAAGATATTTCTATGTTCAGAATTTTGTTATTCAGAGGAAATAGGGCAGCAATGTTGGGATGACATGAAGTGGAAGACAACCTTCCAAATCAACAACCTGAGATGGTCAGAATCAGAACTGAACAGTTTGTTGCAGTGATGGCATAGTTGACTCATGCTATAAATGGTGGTGGTATCCATGCACGAGATCAGCCAGATCAACCATAGAGGAACATGTCAGTAGTGGAACATTTCCTGAGGTAACATCCACCATCATTCAGAGGATCATCTGACCCAGTTCTAGCAGAAATGTGGACTAAAGCACTAGAAAAAAATGATTTCATGGGGTGTTTTGAACATGAAAATGTTAGTCTTGTTGTTTACCATTTTAAAGGTGAAGCTGATCAGTGGTGGTCGATGCTGAAAAATATCCGGGATAGTAAGGAGATTAGTGTTCTTGATTGGGATGAATTCAAATGTTTGTTTCTTGAGAAATATTTTCCTAAGGTGGTTCATCTTATGTTAGAAAAAATTCCTAGAATTGAGGCAGGAGGATGATTCAGTGGCTTCTTATGTAGAAAAATTCACTTGACTAACAAGGTATGCTCCAAATTTCATATGTGATATTGATAGTAAAATCAACTATTTTTATTCAATATTAAATCCAAAGTATCAAAGGGATTTAGCTTCTTGTTAGTTCAAAAGTTATGAAAAACTTGTTCGTTGTGTGGAGAAGGTGGAAATTGAGTTTTTTGATGATTAGGTGTGCTTTGAAAAACAATATAATAAGAGGTCAAGGTGGCAGGAAAAATGGAAGAACTCTTCAAAAAATTATGATGGTAAGAACTGTAAGTTTTCTGTTTGTGAATTTTTTTTAAAAATCATGTTAGGTAATGTATTTTGAATTTTGGAAATTGCTACCGATGTGGTAAAATGGGACATAAGGTTTGTAATTGCACTGAAAAAGATCAAGGTAATGATAAGAAAAAATATGATTTATATTCAGTAAAATGTTTTATGTGCTATGAAATTGGTCATTATGAAAATTAGTGTCCAACTAAGAACTCAACTGAGGGAAAGAAGCTAGACTAAAAGCAGAAAGGGGTGGTGAAATCCTTTGCAACTACTTCGGTAGATGTTGGGACATAGAATGAAGTAATATCAGGTACACTATTTGTTTGTTTAGATTATTCCAATGTGCTATTTGATTCAGTGTATACGCACTCTTTCATTTCTGAGAAGTTTTCTAGTAAATTGGAAATTACATCTCAAGATATGAATACAGAACTTATGGTAAAAACACCAAGAGAAAATGTTGAGACAAAAATAAAACATAAGAACCTTCTTTTCCTTGTGTGTGGGAAGAATCTACCTGAAAACATTATTGTTTTTCCTCTAGTAGAGTTTGATGTTATTTTGGGTATGGATTGGCATTCTATTTATCATGATAAGATTTACTACAGAGCTAACGAATTTTATTTTCAAAAATATTTTTAGTTCGTGTAGAAGAATGAACCCTTTATTTTGATAACATATCAGGTAGCTGATAAACTAGTAAAATAATGAAATGAATGATAATTTGTACATATTTTTAAAAATAAAGGAACTGTTGGAATTAATGATGTGCTAGTGGTAAATGAGTACCATGTTGTTTTTTATGATGAGATGTCTAGTACTATACCAGATCGGGAAGTTTAATTTACTGTTTACTTAGTTCCTAATGCTAATCTTATTTCAGTACCCCCTTATCGAATATCTCAAATTGAACATTTAGAGTTAAAGAATCTATTGAAGGAGTTATTATATAAAGGTTTAAGTCAACCTTTCACATCACCATGGGTTTCTCCTATCTTATTTGTTAAAAAAAGATGGTTCAATAAGACTTTGAATTGATTATAGAGCAGTCAATTACATCACTGTTAAGAACAAGTATCATTTGCCTCATATATATGATTTATTTGATCACCTCCAGGGAGCTCAGTATTTTTCAAAGATTGAATTGAGGTCAGGGTACCATTAGTTGAAAGTAATGGAAGAAGATATTCTGAAGACTGCATTTCCTTCTAGATATAGCCATTATGAATTTGAAGTTGTGCCTTTTTGATAACCAATGCACATGCTGTATTCATGGATCTTATGAATAGAATCTTCTGTCAGTTCTTTGATAAGTTTGTGCTTGTTTTCATTGATGATATTTTGGTTTATTCTAAAAGTAAAGTGGGGCATGAAAGTCATTTGTGAGTTGTCTTGAAAACCTTAAAAGAAAACAAACTGTTTGGGAAATTCAGAAAGTGTGAGTTTTGGTTACAACAAATTTCTTTCCTTGGTCACATTATTTAAAAAAATGGCATAAATGTTGATCCTACAAAAACAAAAGTTGTTGAAGAATGGACAACACCCACAAAGATAACAGAGATCCATATTTTTCTTGGTTTGGAAGGTTATTACTGGAGGTTTGTTGACAATTTTTCACTATTATCTATCTCTTTAACTAAGTTAACTTGAAAAGGTGTTAGGATCATTTGTACAAGTGAATGTGAAGATTGTTTTCTGGATTTGAAAATAAGATTGGTGAATACTCCAGTTGTAGCCATAACTTCTAGAAATGGTGAGTTTGTTATCTACAATGATGCCTTGTTGAAAGGACTTGGTTGTGTCCTTATGCAGAATGATTAGGTAATTGCTTATGCTTTACGTTAGTTGAAGCTTCATGAGTTAAATTACCCTAGAAGTGATTTGGAATTAGCTAATGTTGTTTTTTCTTTAAAAAATATGGAGGCATCATTTTTAGAGGGAAAAATGTGAAATATATACTGACCAAAAAATTTTGAAGTATATATTCACTCAGAAATAATTGAACATGAGATAAAAGAGATTGTGGGAATTAATCAAGAATTTTGATTGTATGATCCTTTACCATCTGAGAAAATAAAATAAAGTGGCTGATGCTTTTAGTCCGAAATGTAATGCTACATTAACCATGTTATGTTTGGAATGATATTATTTGGTTTTTGATTTGATGAACTTTGGCATAGAAGTTATTGGTACAGGAAATTATTCTGTTTTGTTTCAGGTGTCAGTGAGATCATCTCTATCAGACATAATTAAGTAAGCGCAGAAGGAAGACAATGAGTTGCAGAAAAATGTAGAGTTTGTTTAGAACTGTAAGTATCCTAATTTTAACTTTGATAGTGACTGTTTTATAAGATTTGGAAAGAGATTATATGTGCCTTGTGATTCACAGTTGCAGAATGAGTAGTTATGTGAAGCTCATAGTTCCCCGTTTTCAGTTCCTCCTGGCAGTACTAAGATGTACAGAGATCTTCAGGAGTATTACTAGTGGGATAGGATAAAAAGAGATATTTCTTATTTTACAGTGAAGTGTTTGACTTTTCAGAAGGTTAATGCAGAGCGGCAGTTACCAAAATGGATGCTTCAGTCTTTACCGGTGCCAGAGTGGAAATGGGAAAATAAATCCAAGGACTTTTTGTGGTATTATCGATAGAATCATGAGATAATAATTCAATATGGGTTATTGTTGATCGATTGACTAAATATACTCATTTAATACCAATTCGAGACACTTTTTCTCTAGATCAGCTTTCTCAGTTGTATGATAAAGAGATAGTCAGGTTACATTGTGTTCCCCTCTCCATTGTATCTGATCGTGATCTCAGGTTTACTTCTAACTTTTGGAAAGGCCTTCAGAATTCATTGGGTACAGAATTAAATTTTAGTACATCTTTTAATCCTCAATCAGATGGGTAGTTAGAATAAATAATTCAGACTTTGGAGGATATACTACATACTTTTTCACTAGATTACCAAGTAAGTTGGGACCAACATCATTCTTCGGTTGAATTTTTATATAATAATATTTTTCATTTCAGTATACAGATGGCTCCATTTAAGGCATTATATGGAAAGTGTTGTAGAACTCCATATTTTTGTGATGAATTAGGTAAAAGGAAGCTGATGGGACCAGAATTGGTAGAAGTGATAGAAGAAAAGGTTTAGTTGATTCAGAAGAATATGGGAAGAGGTCAAAGTAGGAAAAAAAAGTAATGTGGATAACCAGAGGAAGGATCCCTCTTTTGAGGATTCAATGTTGTCACAGAATATTCCAGATCCATCTCATGTTTTGAGATTAGAGGCATTTCAGTTGGAAGAAAATTTCTTTTATGAGGAACAACCAGTCTAGATTCCTGACCATAGAGAGAAGGTGTTACAGAATAAGGTAACTCACTAGGTAATGTTTTTTTTCAAAAACCATATGGTTGAAGAGGAAACATGGGAATCTAAAAATGTTATGAGGGATAAATACCCCCTTTTATTTGGTAAGTGAATAAAATTGTGAGGATGCAATTTAAAAAAGGGGGAAGGGATGTAACATCCCATTTAAATAATGAATAATATATTTTCCATATTTATTAATATTTTTGAATTAAATTTTAATATTAATTTAAATGGGGTTTCTATATTCTATGGTGTACCCGATACACAATAATGGGTTTCTTTGAAATATTATGTTTCACGCTAAAAATATAATATAATAATTTTAAATGGTAGTTAATGTCTAACCGTAGTATTAGTGGGAATGAACTGAACTAACTACAATATGATTATACATGTTTGTTAAATTTTTCTACATTTATCCAATAAAATTTACAGGTGTAAAATGTTAATGAATCTAATTTTAAGAATAATTTACTTTAAAAGGTTGGTTTACCATCTTTTAATGGAGAACCTTACTTATATCATGTTTCGGTCACTTTCATATGTTCTATTTGATTAAATAAAATTCTTCTTTGGAATCGGGACATACAAATTTACTTTATGTAAATTTTTAGTATTTTCCTGATAAAATTCAATTTTTAATGAAAAGTAAAAAATGCTGTATTTTAATTAACAAATTCCTTTTAATCTAATTTATTTATATCTTTATATTATCCTTTTAATTATTTTTAATGTCTAATTAGATTATATTTTTACAATTTAATCAAATTTTGGTTATTGGAATTAATTTCACTTTGAAATTGGACATAAACAATTGTCAATCTTTTGATAGTTATTATTTATTAAAAACACACCTTTTATTTTGACAGCGGGAATTAATTTTAAATTAATTACTGCCAATTCTGTAATTTGAATTTTGAAAAATGTATTGCTTATTTGGAATCAGGAGGTCCAAATTTTGTAAATAGAAAACTATAATTTTTAGATATTATGAATTTTTACTTCAGTAAATATTTTATTTACCGTGGTAAAAGGGTAAATCTGGTAAATAAGGGTATAAATACATTATTATAATAATATAAAATTACCCTAACATGTGTCTTAATCCTATTTTTTTATATTTATCTGACCATGGGCATATTTGGGTCGATTTTGGGACCCTATGGAGCCACTTGGGTGTGATAATGACACTTTATATTAATTAATTTAAAGTAAAGGCAAAAATGGAATAAACAAATATCTTTTAGTAAATTAATTTTTATATGGGGTTATATAAGTCATATTTTCGACTATAAATAATCATTTGAAATATAATAATATTTTTTACATTTTCGTATTTTGTATAATTTTTATACCTCAAATAAATTAAATTATTTATGACACAATAATGATGTAGTATTTACCTCATTAATAAATTTTTTAAATTAATAAGATTATAAATATTAAAACAATATCAAAAACATGTTCAATTTTTATTTTATGATTTTATTTATATCATTAGTCATCTTATCTTATACTATAATAGGTTTTGGACCTTTAGAAACCGAATATCATTATATAATAAAATAATATTTTCACACTTTCCTAAACAGCCCCTCATCCCCCTTATAAAAATCCCTCACTTCTAACTCATTCCTCACTCCTCTAAATCCCCTTGACTCGTCCAACCCCTACCCCAATAATCTATCATGATCAATTTATTCCACCTATAATCCTTAAATTAGGCATAAGGAACTTCAAAAAGTCCTTTTGATTCAAACCAAAGGGAGTTACCCGAATTAAAGGTAATGGTTTCTCTTAACATATTTTATTTTTATTTTACTTCTCCAACCCCTAATCTCTTTTAATTAATTTATTTTATAACAACAATAGTATCTTCAATATTCTAGGATGTTTTTATTGGAAGGATTCGAACTACACTTACACACACCTCTATCTAATGGGTAAAGAACATATTGTTTCTATGGATGGAAAACTAACGCCTCACGAAACGATGATTGTTCAATTTTCTCCTACCACCTCTCATTATGGACATTATGATTGAACATTATTTATATATGTTATATATTATGATTATTTTTTATTTATGATTCTTTATTTTTCATTTATATTATACCTTTATGGTTTCCATTGTGCGTAAACGTGATAATTTCATTTGAGGAAGTGCGGACTAATGCCCCCTAAAAGTGATATAACTCTTTACTAACATATATGGAACCTATAAAGGATAGAGTTAATGATATTTTATATGATATTATACTGGAATTATAATATACCTATCTATAATTATGTTTTAATTCCATTAAAATATGAAATAGAAATGAAAGTAGTGTTCATGCGTACGTACGACTTACCATCTCCATGAACGGTGCATTTCATTTATTATCTCCAAATGAGAAGTACTATTATAAATACATATATATATACTGGATATATATGATATATAAGATATATAAATAATTAATATCATTCTGTAGATAATGGAAAATAGACCACAAGGATAACTTGTAAATATAAGGTGTTCAATTTTCACTAAATTAGCAAATATCGACAAAACAACTGTTGATAACTTAAATGATTGTGTAATGTTTATAACATGGTAAAAAGTGATATAAAATGAATAATAAACTTGAAAATGGTTATTAATCAAGTAGAAATTGACTGTAGTATATTATTAAAGAGATTGAAGGACAAACGGGTCATGTCGGACATGAGGTAAGGACTTCATATCAATCTCCTTTCATTGAGGTATATTTTATTTTATACATGAATTTCATTTATACGGTGTATAAACACCTTTGAATTTTCATTTCATTCAAATGGAATCTCTTTTTACATGATGTTTTACTAAAATAAAAAAAGTAATGTTTCTTTTTAATGTAAGCAATAACGACGACCTTTCCGCCACTGTGAGTATTATTTGATATATGGATTCCTTAACAAGTCATAATGTTTTTAAAAGGAAAATAAATACCATATAATCTTTTACATATTTTGGTATTGAAAATAGTTTTGATAATATATTTTTTTATGTCAATATATTTAAATGATATATTTTGATTGAAATGTGTAAATTTTATCTTCACTTTATGTTTGTATTATGTGTTAGGAATATGTTATGATTCTTGTGAATTGTTACGTATACGGGTGGTTCTGTGATAAACCAAGGGTGGGTGAGCCCGAGATAGATCTACAATGCATTAGGTAACATGATTTAGGTAAACTTGAATGTATCTCCTAATAAATTTAAGGAATATACTTTGATGGGTATTTCGAATGTAACTCCCTGTGTAGTTATGATAGCTACAATGTAAGTATGATATAGATGCCACAAGTTTCCTTTTTGATTTATGTTTTCTATGTGCTATTCATAAATCTTATTATTTCTTGAGATATGTTATAGAGCTTATGTTATGTATGAAATGATGGACTAATGTTTTCTTTCTTTGTTTTATAACCCTTTCGGAGCTTTTTATGCTCATCCCCTGTTTTGAAATGTTATTCATAGGAATTAAAGATGAATAGGGTCAAGGATGAGATCAAGGAAAATTCATGTTGTCTAAAACATGAGACTATACATGAATTTTTTTTCAATCCTTTTTATTTTATGAAAAAAATTGAAACTAAGTAGAATTGTCTACCTTGTAATTTTTGAGATGTAATGTAATAGTTATGGCCTAATTCTCTAAATCTCTAAACCATAAAAGATCCTCAACATGAAATATTTATTTATTTCAAGTTTATATAATGTTTATGGTTGGTTCCTTATAGGAATGATGGTATTTGACTCTTTATGGCCTGAGTTGAATAGTAATGATGAATATAATTGTAGTGCACCATTTATTTGGTTTAAGATTCAATTGTCATCATTAGTCACTGTGAAATATTTGATGGGATAAATTTAGAAACTCTCATAACATTGGAATTGAAGTGGTAAAAAGACAATAAAGTCATGTTATACCAGTTTTTGTAAAATTTATTGAAAATTAGAATGGTTATATTAGTAGTTATTTAGGATAAATAATCACAGCATGTAATCAATGACATATAATGGAGATTGGATTCCAAAAAAATGTATTCTATAAGGGGAGGGTGTTGTGAGGTCCATGTGACTCATGAGGGAAGGTCATGGTGAAAATTAGTGAGGTAGTATTATTTTATTAGATACCATTAAAGTATTTGGTATAGGATAAATTGTGATGCATTTTTCATTCTTTGACACATTTATTTGGTCTTGATCAACAAGTGTTAACAAAATATTTTAGTTGAGATTGACAAACCTCTGTTTTTATTGACTATATGGAATTTAGATTTGAAATACTGATTTAGCTTAGTGAATGATCACACATAGTAATTTATAGTGTAATTAAATATATTAAAGATATATAAAACATTCTTATATATAAATATATATTGTTAAGGGTGTGGAAAAAAATATTATATCATCTATTTGTTATATTAAAATTTTCATTGTTCATTTTTTTGTGTAGAATACTCATGATTACAAATTAAAAAAATGATAATTTTTTATCCTGGACTAACTTGAGGATGAAATAATATATATTCTCAATACATATTTTCCTAGTAAATGAGGCTTTTTAGATTTTTTATTTCCAATAGATTTAACATGCACATATTTGTGGATGTTCAGTGTTACATTCCCAAAGGTTATATAATTAAATTTGAAGAAATATATTTATATAATTACATATTTAATTGTGATAAATAAAATTATTTGTTAATGCCATTTATAGTAGTTTAATTGACAACATAAAAGAGATAAAACATTATTAGAGTTATCTAAAAGTGTGTTAAAATGTTTCATAATAAAATCTAGAGAAGGTTGATGTAAAATTAAAAAAATTAAATAAATATATAGTAATATTAATTTGATATAAAATTATTAATGATTTTTCATGAACAATCTATAATATTAAGATGAATTAAATATCATTCACATAAGGCATACTGATGGGAAATTTTAGGATATGATAAATGTGAAAATTTTATTTGGATATACCTCAAGAGTAACATGGAATTATTTAAAAGTCATTTAGTTAAATTTTAAGAGTCCAAAATAAATTTATAAGTATCACTTAGCCACATTGTAAGATTTATATAAATTAACTAGGAGTAATTTAGATATCTTCCAATTATAAATTTATTTTCCCAAATCATGTGATTTGATGAATTAAATATTCTCAAGGACACTTTACTACATTACTCAATGTTACTCATTATTACAAAAATATCATCAATAATTAATTTAGTTTATGAATTTTATTGTATATAATGGGTATGAGAGTTATGGATGAAGGTTTTTTTGATTTTATAGATGAAGGGAAGACCAGATGATGTTGATTCACTTCATGAATCAAGAACATGTTAATCAATAAGTAGATATTCCACACAATAACTATTCTAATTAAAAAAAATTGGTTTTACTCCAGTTTTTATGTCATGGGTCACACCATGATCCTCCATGAATGAAATCATGAATACCTACATGTTTTAAATAGTAAAATATTATTTTATAGAGAGTAGTATTATTTTTTAAAACAATATGGATAATAAAATCATACTTTTCTTATATGTTTAATTAATTTTATTGATTGGGAAAAAGAATAAAATTATACAAGAAATCAACGATGAATAATTCAAAAAATAATTCCATTTTTTAAAATATAAATATTCACACATTATTCATTATATAATAATTCAATAAAAGAGTAAAATAATGTGTTTCAAATTTATAAAATTTAAATAGATCCACATACATTCTTTTATTATAAAAGTAGAGAAGGAGGGATGCATTTTGATAAATAATCTGTTATAGAAATTAAATAGTTTATTATACCTTATGGAGGGTGGATCTTATTTCAATAATTACATATTTATGAGGAATCCCACTTTTTTATTATTTAAAATTAATAATTGTTAGAGTTCTTCATTAGTAATAGGTTCATGTTACTTCCATTTTATTTTTTATTTATTAAAAACTAGATTAATTTTTTTGGGTATGTGATTGTAGAAAAATACGCTTGACATATTGTCCTCCATTTAGGAGAAAATAATTATTAAAACCCATTTTAGATATTATTTCATACACTTTTATATGTTATGAGAAAATAGTTTTGAAAAAATATGAGGGTGATTAGGTTTGATGAAAATAATAAACCCAAATTTACACCCTCATTTTTCTTCATGATATGATCATGCCAAACTATATGTATTATATCACATGTTAACTATTGGAATCCTTCTGATAATTATTTTATCAACCCTAAAAACTATTCCAATAATAAATTAATTTATAAGGACCCATAATTTTCATACATTAATATTTTATCGTTATAGTTGAATATTTAATAAATTTAATGAAAATACATTTCTCATGACCATAAGGTATTATTTTATATTTAAAATTTGTAATATTTAAAACATACACATCAAATATATAAATCATTTATCATTTATTTATTCACAGAAAGAATCCTATTTAAGATAGCATACTTAAAACAATTCTTTATTCCCTATGGAAGGGAAACAAAATAATTGTTGTACTAAGAATATATTTAAGGTTATATAAAATTGATATCAATGAATGGTCCTATGTGAGGATATCATAATAATAAGTATATGATATCTTTGGATAAGATTTATAAAATCATACCCCTTAATTAATAGATCATAATCATAAATCATGATGAAATGTTTTATCAATTAAAATTCAAATTAAGTTAGATTTTTTATCATCAATAATAAATAATTATCCATCAGAACATATAATTAGTATAAGAAATAATATTTTTCCATATGAAGATGAATATAAAACAATTACATTAATATATTCTCACTTATAAAAATACTAATGTTTATTTTTTTCACCGCCATTTCAGTAATTTCCTTAGTCAATGTTTATCCCTAAGAAAATCATGTTAGAAAATTTCCTTACTAGACTAATTTCACTCTTGATTTTAGTCATTATTATATCATGATATATAATTCATTACCCAATAAATTTTATTTTTTTAAAATTTCATCCCCACTGATAATATAATGATAACCATACATATGTATTCCAAATAAAATAGAAAATATTCATCATATCATCAAATTGTAACCTATGGAAAGGATATGAGTTTCATAAATGTTTTACCATTATAATCAAGACCCCTCCTCTAAAATAATAATGATGGTAAAATTAGACAATATAACTATTAAATTATAAAAACATCAAAGAGAATTTGTATATAAGAAAATAACATTGATGTGTCGATAGAATATATATAATGAAATATTCCATTTTTCTAATAAATCCATTATTTAGAATCTAAAAATATTTCAAAATGATAAGGAAAATATTATATTTTGAAATAAAAATGGTTACATATAAAGTATAATTTTTTGAAAAAAAAATTATTATGGAGGGGAAATCCATTCATGTAATGTATATTAAGAGAAGTATTCATTTCACATTTTTAGTTAAATGACAACAATACCTCATTCATGAAAAAAATATGATTCCCTTAAAATACTTTAAAAAAAATAGTGACACATTTCAAAATGAATATTATTAATATTTTTATAACTTTGAAAACATTATTATAAAAAAAAATTAGAAAATACAGACATGGTAGAAGATATTCTAGATCAATGGGAGAAATTAAGCTAGTTTTCATTAAAACATTATTACAACCCCGTAGTACTTATAGAGAAAAAACTGAATAGAAAAATACAATATCTAAAAAAAAGGAGGGGAATAAAATGAATAATATTTTGGTGTGATATATTTTATTAATTGACTTTTAAAAATTAATCACTTCCAATTGTTGTGAAAAAAATGAGATTGTAACATAAAACAGTTTTCACTTTGGAATTATTTTATTCTTGAACTCCATGTAATGAATAACATCAATTGAAGATTTAAATTTTTTTCAAGTAATTATAATAATGATAAAACATATTAATCTATCAATAGATACACAATATAGAATTCTATTGTATTATAAGATAACATTTTTTTCCAAATAACACAATTTTATATGATAAAAACATACAACTTTGGTAACCCTGAAATTAAAAAACCAATTGATGAAATAATTTAAATTGTAAATTTATATGGAATGTATTAATAATTATTCATGCTATAACATTCCAATGTATTAATATATACACCTCATAAACATAAATAGTTTCTTAACTTCAAACCTCTCTAAAGGAAAAATATTAGTGATGAAGAACTGATATGACATTAGTACATTTTGAATCAAAAGTCACTCAATGCTTGAAAATCATTGAGTTGTAAAAATTACTATAACTAAATAATGAGATATTAATAAATATGTTATACTATAAAATTTATATCATAGAATTAATAAATTGAGGCAAGATATTAAAAATTAACTTAATCATGATAACATAGGATTAAACACTTCCCCAAACTCATTTTTCATCATAAGTTATCTATAATCTTATATGATATATTTAAATTTATTTCACTTATATAAAAAATAAATAATCATAACTATAATACACTCAATGGTCTATTTAAAATATATCATCATATATTCATTCATAATCTTTCGCTATCATCGGCCTGATATTTGAAAATAATTTTGTTTTACATGTATATTTTGGTTCAATGGTTATGATAAATTCACTTTAATAGTTTATACATTATCACCAAAATGTTAATAATGATATAAATATAATACATATTTTTTATATACATATTTATATAAAATCATATATATTGTTTATGAAAAATTAATTACATCACTATGTGGAGATGATATTATTTATGTATACATGATTGATGTTATCCACATTATGTCAGATAGAATAAAATAAGGGTAATTTATAATTATCCATTATTAAATCATTTTATAAAAATAGTTTGATATATGTATAGTAAATATACCCTTATTACCATCCATGTAAATCATTCTTGTAAAAAGAATCATATCACTTAATAGAGGTGGCAGTCTACATGTACACAACAAAGACATTATTGTTTTGTAACAGATCAAAAGGTGAGAAGAATGATAATAAATTATAATTACATAAGTAAAAAATAATATAAATTTATTATAAATTTATTAAATTAATTATAATTAAAATCAACCAAATATTGTAATGGTAATGAATAGTATCTCTCTGTGGAGGAACCAGTCCACACATACGCAGGAGAGATGATTTTATTTCCCATTTCATGGTGGAGTGGTAAAAAATGGTTGTTCCATAATTATTAAAATATATAATAGTATTTAGGAAACATTTTTCTTCATTTTTTCATGTATAAAATATCTTAGTGGACTTATAATCATAAATAAAATCAAATATGATTTGAACTGAAGAGAACAGAGGGGGATGATGTTTCTATAAGAGTAAAACTTTGAGATATTTTACACCTCAATAAAGGGTAATTCCATGGATGATTATTTGATAATAAATTCATAGAATGTGTTTTTTTGGGAATCCACAGATACATGGAATGAAATAGAGCATTTTTATGCCTTTCACTAAGATGAAGGAACAGATGGAGGTAGTGTTTGTCTGTTCCAGATGACATCCTAGTGTTTTTTGATGCTACAGGTGGAAAATTCTACGTGGGGGGACTTAGAGGCATAAGTGTTGCGTGATTATACTTACTTGGAGGATTCTCCAGAAGGATGATTGGAGGATTATCAAAATCTGATGTTGTTCTATTAGAGAAATTTTTTTCAGGTGGTGATATGTGATGGAGTTCCCCACGTGTTTCACATATCACATTTAGTAGTACACCCAGAAGTTTCAAAGATGTACCGTAGCTCAAGAGAGCAGTTTTAGTGGACTAGGATAAAATGGGACTGGTGATGTTTTTGGCTAAGTGCATAGTATTTCAGTAGGTGAAGGCTTATCCCTTTATTCCCAGTGGTTTTTTTAATCCACTATATGTATTTGAGAGGGAATAGGTTGGCATATTGATGTATTTTTTCATAGTATTTCCCAGGGCTTAGGGAGGTTGTGATGTGATCTAGTAGCAGTTTATTTGTTTCAAAAATCGGATAACTTATTAGTGATTAAGGATTATGGTGTAGTGGATGACATGGCCAAGAGTTATGTAGATGAGGTTGTGTGGTTGTATGGTGTTCTAAGATATGTTGTTTCAGATTGGGATACATGTATCACCTCATGAGTCTGGAGGGGATTGTAACATGATTTGGTCACTTAGTTAAACTTCAAAAAATTATTCCTCCCTCATGAAGATGGGTATGTTGATCATATCATCCAAACATTAGATGAGGCATTTTAGGCTTTAATTTTGGAATTCGTAGGATCTTGGGTGCGGCACATTACATTTGTAGAGTTTTCATATAATAATAATTGTCACTCTTCTATTGGAACGTATTCGTTTGTATATTTTTACAAAAGATTTTTTCATTTTTCATTGTGTTGGATATATGTTTGCGAGATATTTGTTCTTGGTCACAATGTAGTGAAGAACCCAATAGAAAAAATTTACCTTTTTCCATGAGATGATGAAAACATCACAAGACTAACCGAATTCATATAATGACCACAAGATGAGGCCCATGGTGTTCAAGTATAGAGGCCAAGTGTTCTTGGAGGTTTCCAATCAATGTGGGAAGTGGTGTTTCATTAGAGGGATAAAGACTTCATCTAGGTTAATTAGACCCTTTGATGTGTTAGAGTGATTTTTTGAGGTGGAATATCAGTTCGTTCTTCAACCACAGATAGAGAACTTCCTCAACATCATTATTTTCTCTTAGATTCTTCGGTATCTTCCTGATGACACCCATGTTGTTGACTAGGGAGGTTTGGATATCTAAGATGACAGGAAATAAATGGAGAAGCCAGTAGAGTTTGAGGATCATCGGGAGAAGGTGATGCGTGGATGCACAATTCCATTGGTTTGTGTTTTTTGGAGGCAATGTGGCCTCGCGGAGTGTACATGGGAAATATAGACATAGATGTATACGCAGTGCCCATAGTTTTCTGATTTTTTTCTTGTTGGATTTCCCTATGTAATGTGATTCTTGAACCTTGGTTTCTATGAGATGAGTTGTTTCCTTGTTCCGTAATGTGTGATAATGTCCTAACATGTGAAAAAGTGAGGACCTGATTTCTTATCAAGATTCATAAGTTGGGATGTGATTAATCTCATGTGGGTGACATATTGCCACCCGTAGTGGATAATATCATGACATGAATGAAGGAATTCTCTGATTCATGTGTTCGGGGTGGAATGGATATTATGATTGTGTGGTGTGTCTTCGGCTCAATTGGGGTAGTATATTTTAGTGCATGGGTTCTTGAATGATGGGGTTTCACTCTATCATTCGAACAACATAGAGTGGATTATCATTGGATATTGATGTGTTGAGTCCTTAGCGGTGTTCCAAGTGTAGTATGATATTTGAGATGTATCTCATGAAGTGGATTTTCAAAACCCTCATTTCCTTCTGGGTTTTTTTCTGAATTATTTGTTGTGAGAATAGTTTTATTGGAATCTAATGTAGGGATCATACCTATCTAGTCCACTGCTTTCTGAAATTTCAGTTATTGAGGTGTTTTAGAATGCAACATTGACTCATTTCAAGAGTTTTTCAAATATCCAGTTTTCCATTGGTAGCTCATCTTATGGTGACTCATTTTCCAGTTTCTTCTCTACTAGTGACTCACAATGGTATGCTTCCAATGGTAATTTACTAAATATAGATTCATCCACTGGTAGCTCATCCACTGCTGACTCGCGACGGTAGGTCGCTAACTGTGAGTCACCAAATGGTGACCCCTTCACCAGTAGCTCATCCAATGGTTACTTTTGACTATAAGTCACAAATAGGGAGTCACTCAATGGTGACTCATTCACCAGTAGCTCATCCACTAGTGGCTCTCAAATGTAGGTTGTTGGTTGATGTCAGGACTAATGGCTCGCAACGTTGGGTCACACCAGTGTGTCATCTAAGAGTGAATCATCCAACGGTATCTCCCTGAGCGACGAATCACCTAATGGTAACTCCCAAATGGTAGGTATCCGAATGGGGACTCACCACTTGTATCTCTCAATAGTGAATCTCCTAAGGGTGTTTAAATTCTAAAAGTTTTTCAAATTTCTAATTTTTCACAATTCTCCAAATTTCCCCCCATTAACAATTTATTTGAAATAAAACGAGTTCAATACAATTATTAGGAGATTTTGGATCCATTTAGAAGGATATAATATTTATATCATAATTTCTAATTCTAAGGATGCTTTTGGAAAGTCAAAATGTGTGTTCGTGATCGTGATCTCGCATTGATGGATTTTGAAACTGTTTACCCATTGATATAAGATCTGGAATTTTAAAGCTGAGACCCTTTCATCCTTACAAATTTATATATACTTATGATATCAGGTGTCTCTAGATCATTCTTCCCTAATTGATCATGAGTTGTGATATGTAATTTAGATTTCAATTCCCTGTATCCAGGTGTACCCCCTATCTTGGTGTAATAAGTAAGTAATAATCGTCTATTCTTCGACAATGGATCCCTTCATCTCTCTTTTATTTTTTTTATCATATAGGGAGGGTGTATGAATGTTCCCCATGTGAAGGAAGTTGAATAAACATGTAATAAATATAATTGAATCATCCTTAAACCAATAAGAAAAAGTCATGTGAAAAGTTACACATGCCTTTATTTTATTTTTTATTGATATTGTGAGTTGTGTTGGATGCATGGATACTGAATATCATGGTCATTGGTGTTCTTTGTTTTTTGCACTCAGGGTGACCTATGATGGATTTTTTTCTTCATGTGCTAAGAGGATATATATATATATATATGGAATTGATTAACCATATATACCTGGTTAAACAAATATATTCATGAGGATTGAACTAGCTCTATGATAACCCCTAAACTGTCAAAGTTGAATTAATGAATGACTTTTGGCTAAATCTGAATACACCCTGCTTTATATGGTGTGGCTATGTGTGGTTTTGTTATGTATTATGACCTCTGTGGTTGTGAGGGGATGGGGTTGAGAGAAAAAAAATTAATTTGGGGTGGTACAGGTGGTGTAACGAAATCCCAATTTGATATATTGATTGATTGTGGAATGGATTGGATTTTTTTGGGAAGCAAGGATGCAGGTTTGGGATGTTCTATGTTAATATTGTGGGGTGTTAAGGGCGAGGGGTGGTTATAGAGTGGGGATGTTGGGTTTGGTTTTGGTGAGACGTTTTTCAAGGGTTGACTGTGAGTTGGGGGGGTTTATTTGTTGAGAGGATGGTTTGGGGTGGAATTAATTGAATAATGATGGTGGTAGTGGTTTCTATGGGTGATTCTACTTTTATAACATTCTATAAGATGTTTCTTAATGTGAAGTGTTTTTTTAGTATGTTTCTTCTTCATTGGGTAGACTTGGTTGGGTACGGGTTGGTGTGTTGTGCTTTGTAGTTTACCAAATTGTAGTAATAGAATGAATGAACGGATTTCGTAATAAATAAAGATGATTGGTCAAATGAGTTGGTAGGGGTTATAAATTGAATTATGGAATCTTGTATAGTTGTGCATTTAGAGGTATCTGAAAAAGAGTTTTTGTGGGGTGGTTGTTCGTTTGAAAAAAATCCATATCTTGGGTTGAGTGTATGATACCAATATATATACTTCTACTTCCTTTTGATTTATATACACACCTCACCCTAGTTAAGAACATTGTGCAAAACAACCCCCATCATCCCGGGGGAGGGTGTATTTCCAAAAATCATATTGAGAGGATGAATGGATGGATATTTTATCCTTCCTACTCCATCTTTTAGGCATTGGTAGCCCAATACTCTTCAGGCGTGTTGTGTTGCAGTTGTGGGGCCTAAGTGTTATTAGGGTGAGGTGTGATTTCCCAATTGTCTATGGAATGAGATGTGGTGTGATTTCCTAGCTGTCTTCAGGGTGATGTGTTGTGGCCTAGGTTTATGTGGTAGGATTTGGTATGGTTGTGGGCCAGGTTTTTGCATGTGGGATGTGGTATCATTGTGGCCTAGGTGTCTACGGGCATTACGTGGTGATCTTCATATGTCCATACTGTGGCACTAGCTCTGAGGCCCAGGTGAGTGAGGGTAAGTTGGGTCATGGGGCTTGTGGAAGAGTGTGGAAACACGTGGATATTTTCCGTTAGGGTGTGATCATCTTACCACTGAGAAGTAGTGTGGGGTAACCTATTATACTTGATCTTACTATATTTTATTACATGACAATCCATACTTGCTGAGTATGCCATGGTGAGGTGGGGATGCCTATAATACCTTTTTTGGATCTACTATTTCTTTTATTTTAACATAGGATTAGTAGTATGATTCTTCATCTTGTGTGAAAGAGACGTCAGTTTTCCTTTTAAGTATATATGTATTCTCACCCTATGTTATAAAACTACTTATTTCTTTAGGAGGACTAGATATGGATTTATTTTATATATGTGTGTGTGTGTGTGCTTATGTGTGTTTGGAAGTTTTTTTGATATAGTCCATCATATCTACCTATCATTTTTTCAAATAAAAAAGGAAATGACTTCAATTTTGTGATAATTGTATAACATTGTTGTTGTTTAGATCCTTTAGGCCTACTTGAGGTTGGACTCAGGGGTCATTATCTCTCTTCCTTCATTGCCATCCCTGGAGAGGAATCATTAGAGGGAGGGGGTCCTCACATAAAATATATCATGGGTCATTTGAGATTGGTTCTCCAATTTAAATTCAAAATCAAACATTAAAATATTAGGGTTACATGTAACACAAGCTAAATTGAGTTTTTCATGTATAAAAAACTGAGCATAGTGTTGCGTGGACATTACACTATCGAATATAAATATCTTATTTTAAAAACTCCGGGTGTTATAAATTAATCCATAATTTATTTCACATAGATAAACACCGAAATATCAAATATGAAGTAAATGATTATATTAATTCTTTTTAGTAGGTATTTTTTGCGTCAAAATCTATAAATACATTGAATAAGGTTGGAGGAGTGGTTCCTTTGATGTTAGAGACCCACATAGAGTTTATAAAAATATTTCAATAATATATAGTATAATTCATTGGAATTTGGATAAAATTTGGAAAATATTACATGGGAATATAAACTAAAATTGAAATATATGTAACTAAAAATATTATTATGGTTTTTTGTTGAATTCCATCATTTATCTCTTGTATTGACCTCCACAATATACACATTTTAACCATAATAATTTTGAAAAAAAAATTAATACTTTTATTATTAACATTGGATGAAAAAATTAACCTATCAATTTAAAAAAAATTATAATTCCAAAAATTAATTTTAATTTATTTGAATCAATTTCTATATGTGGATTAATTTGATTTTAAATTAGTGTTCATACTATAAGGAAAACTATATTTATTGAAATTATTTTTTCCAGAAAAACTATATTTACATTCTTTCATTACATTGTAACTAACATAAAATTAATGATAAAACTTTATAATGAATATTTAATATATATATATATATATATTACATTAAAATAACAAATAAATATATATTAATTATATTAAATATGATAAAAATACATTTCATTCTTGAAAACACTTTTATGAAAAATGTGACTATAAAAACTAAAAAACAATCTTCTGAAAATCATTTCAAATAGTGGTTTGAATGAAATAATATTAGTATTTAAATTTAATTTATTATTGAGTTACATTAATATAAAATTGAAACTATATTGTTTCATTTAATTTATATATTATGATTTTTTAAAAAAATCGATTTTTCTCACCATCCACGAAATTAAAATGTTATTATAAATGTCCTAAATTTTTTCCATAACCTCATATTGACATGATGATATTATAAAGGAAATTAATTTCCTTAAAAGTAAATTATAAATTCTATTGTAAATAATTATAATGATCCAATGTAAAATACGATAAATATCATTTTTGAATAAAACACGTTTTTGAATCGTAATATGACTATATTGTAATCTGTGTACTTAAAAATATTGTATTAGTAAATAAATTTTAATTATTAAGAACCTTTTTTAATATCATCCTTAATTTTTTTAACATTCCCAACTAAAATTTTAATACGTATCTTATAATATTTTATGATAAACTGACTCTTACGGTCTCAAGGTTATGTGTAATGAAATCTACTGAACAAATAATTATTATTTAAAGAGGTTACATAATATGAAATCTTGAGGTGTTATAAAATTCCAAAATTTTATGGAAAATAATAAAATTAATTCCATAATTGGATGGTACCCATCATTCTCTCACTAGGTCATGATGTTCTAGATTCAAACATTTATGTTTTAATTTTTGAGAGTGATACATTATAATGGTTTTTTATTACCATGGAATGTGTTGAATATGATGTGAGGGGAAGAAATGACTTATTTTGTTTATCTGAAAAGGAACACAAAAATTTCAATTGATATAATAAATAAAATTTTTTAGTTGATATTTTTCATGAATACCAACTCAATAAATTTCCTATTTATCTAAGAATAATGAATAGTGACCATGTTATTTTCAATATCTATAGGGGGGACATATATAAACTATTTTATTTATTGAACTATTTACTAAAAATTATATTCTTGTAAATGAAATAATAATTTTTTAGGATATTTAAATAATTCATATTATATAAAATATCTAAATTTTAATGAAATAGAAATTGCACAATGAAGTGAATGAGACATTTATTTTAAAGAAGAGGAAACTATTGTTTTAATGTGATCACATAGAGGAAATAAATTTTATTAAAAATAAAATCCTTACTCTTCACTTTGCTATTGATATTAATAACTATCACTCAATAAGAACATATTTTAAATTGTTACCTCCCTACATTGACACCTATACATTTGGGAAAAAACTCTGGATAATATAATTATAGGTTCCACTTCACATACTATTAATACCAATGTTAGACTATGAAATATCAATAGCATATTTATTGAGGAGAAGGAATATTAATGATAGATGAAGAAGAGTTCCAAACAAGTAAAAATAAAATAACTATATCACCTATTCAATTTAATGGAAACTAAAATATCATATAAAAATAAAGTGAATCATTTGATATAATATAACTCATTTCATACAAACACTCTCCCCATTAAAACAACAAAATATGTTGGATCTATATTTTCCTAGAGATGAGACTGACATTGGGTTAAAATAAAATAGGAATGTAATTTTTAATAAATGATAAATTTATATTCATTAATATTAGAAACATATAACATTATTTCAATAGAAAAAATTATCCTTAGCAATATAATATAACGTACTATTTTTATTTTGAGGGGAATTATATATTTATAGGAATGAGGGGTGTCTTACTCAATGTATAAATCATTCTTCAAATTTCTATAGTAGGTTCACTTTATGTCATGGATATAAAATAATTTTTTCTAATATTTTAATTTATTCCTATATTTAATACTTAATAACTGAAAAATTGTTTTGACATTTCAAATGTTTAGTTAATGTTATGACCCAACTATTAAATAATTCAATTCTCGATTAGATGACTTTTTTAATTACAATTTCCCTATTTATGATTCATTTATGAATGTGAAAAGAGTTTAATATCGATTATCTATAGTAAAAAAATATACTCACTCTCTTATACAATTTTATCTAAAATTTCAGGTCATCTGGACAACTATTGTAACACCCCAATCTTTCATGATACGTTTCACTTTCAATAATGTAATAGCTTGCATTATATGCATGTTCGAGATTCTAACACACCGCGACAAATCAAAGTAGTAGTTATGAATAGTAATACACACTTTTTGAAATTATATAAATTTTATATTTCAAAATGGATTTCATTTTTGTATTCGGAATATAGAAATTATCCTAAGTTGAGTTTTTTGTAATTTTCTGAGAACTTCCAATTTTCTATGAATACAGAAAATACTGAAAAAACCTTTTTTAATAAAAATAATTTATAGTGATAAATTATACTATTTAGTGGTTTTAATTTATAATTATAATATATTTTTACCATTTTATCCAATTTTGGTCATTAGAATTAATTTCTCATTGAAATTGGACATAAACAATTGTCAATCTTTTAATATATATTGTTTCTTAAAAACACGCTATTTTTTGTGACAGTGGGAATTAATTATAAAATTAATTAATGAAACTTATATGTTTGTAATTTTGTAAAATAGATATCATTTTTGAATTCGGAATATCAATTATAGCTTAGGGTGAAATTTTGGCATTGTTCTGAAAAACTTCAATTTTTTATGAATAGTGAAACCACTAAGTGGTAGTTAAAAAAAACTGATTCGTCATTTAAATGAAACATTACCACTTCTATGATTTGATTTTAAAAAATCCTACATAGATGGTTTTCATTAGGAAGTAGAATGTGGTTCAATTGGATTAAAATAATTTTTTTGGTGAATAGTAACTTTTAAGTTTAATTAATCATGATTAAAGGTAATTAGTGAAATTTAAGGTAAAAATGATATTATAAAAATAATAAAATACCTCTACACTTGTCCTACCACTATTGGATGAGTCATGGACAACCGTGAAAATACATGGGTCAACTTGGGGACCCCATGGAGCCACTTTGGTAGGAAAATGACATTAAAAACTTTTTATTTAATGTTAAAATAAAAATGTCACAAACATGAATTATTTTACTAAACGATTTTTAAATGGGGTAATACAAGTAATATTTTTGACTATAAATATTCATTAGAAATTTAAAAATATTTCCTACATTATTATAGTTTTTTTATATTTTTTAGACATTAAATAAATTAAATTATTTATGACACCATGAAGATGCAGTGATTACCTCATTAATTAACGATTTAAATAAAATGAAATGATAATGTAAAATCTAAGACTTAAACTTGTCAAAAACCTATAGGATGAGTATATTTCGAACCCTTATCACCTTATCCTCTAAATATATAAGTGTGGGTCCTTTAAAATCCGAAACTCATTATTTAATAAAGTAACATTTCATGACTTTCCAAGAGTGCCCCTCCTCTCTTCTTATAAAAGGCCCCCACCACTACCACCTTACCCACACCTCTCAAGCCTTTGGCTCGACCAACCCCTGAACATTTTGTCTCTCCACTTACCTCTCTTACTCCTACAAGCCTCACTTTGGGCAGAAGTCTTCCCAAGGAAGCCTTTGAGCTCAAATCAAAAAGGGTTACCCGTTTTAAAGGTAGTGTTTTCTCTTGTGTTCTTATGTTTTATTTTGCTTCTCCAAACCCCTAAAGTCTTTTTATTCATTTCTTTTATAAAAACACCAGTATAATAAATATAATAGGATGTTGTTATAATAATTATTATATCTACACTTACACACACCTACATATAATGGTTAAAGAACATACTGTTTCTGTGGATGGCTAATTTCTGCCTCACCAAACGATGATTGTTCAACACTCATATAAGACCTTCATAGGTGGACATTAAGATGTCAATATATTTATATATGATATATAATATGTCTATGTTTTACTTAAGCTTATTTGTTTTTCATTTATGGCATACCTTTATGGTTCCCATTATGGGTAAATGCGATATCTTCATTTTAGGAAGTTCGGACGATTGCCCCCTCAATGTGATTTGAATCGTTAATGCCATATGTGGGATGTATAAAGGATGGAGTAAATGATATTATATTATAATGGAATTATAATTTACCTTTATATAATTATGAATTAATTCCATTAAATACAAAATATAAATGAAAGTAGTGTTCATGCGTACGTACGGCTTACCGTCTCCATGAACGGTGCATTTCATTTCTTACCTTTAAATGTTACGTAATATTATGAATTAATTAATATACTGGATATATATAATATATATGATATCTACATCAGGAATATAATTATAGAGATAATGGATATTCTACCACATAAAAAACTTGTAAATATAAGATGTTTATTGTTGACTCAAGTACCAAAGATCGACAAAACGACCGTTATTAACTTAAATGACTACATAATTTTCGTAACATTGTAATAAGTGATATAAAAGAGATAATTAACTTGAGAAAGGTTCTTAAGAAAGTATATATTAACTCTAGTTTATTATTCCGGAGATTAAAGAATGGTCGAGTCAAGTCGGACACGAGGTAAGGGAATTTCTTAACCCAATTTCCATTGTTTAGGTCAATCTCCTACTTTCAAATTCTGTCATTATATTATTATGCCCTATCTTGTATTTGTAATTTCGTTATGTGTACATATAGTGAATACACATAATAGATCTATTTTATTTTAAAAATGACCTTTGTAAGGACTTCGTCTCAATCTCCTTTCATTGAGGAAAATTTGGTTTTATACACAACTTTCATTTATACGGTGTATAAACCCCTTTGACATTTACTTTTATTCAAAAGGAATCTTTTTATACGAAGAGTTTTTACTAAATGACAAAAGGAATTTATTTTATTACGTATGAAGTGACAATGACTTATCCACCGCCAGGAATATTATTTGAGTTTCATCTTCCTCTATATGCCATAACTTTTTTTTAAAAGAAAAATAAATACCATGTTTAACTTTTCTTTTATTTTGGTATTGAAAACGGTTTTGATAAAGTTTTTATTATATCAATGTGTTGTATTGATATATTGTGATTGAAGTTTGGAAATATTATGTTTCCTTTATGCATGTTTTATGTGATACAATTATGTTATGGTTTATGATATGTTTAAACCTGTTCATATGAGGAATGAATTGGACTTAATAAGTGACCGGTGGAGCCCTCTATAGCTCTTTGATGCATCGGTAGGTCTCATAAGACAAACTAGTGTCTTGGAACGAGGCCTTGACAAAATCTTATTTTTAGTCTTGGCATGAGGCCTTTGCTACGTGGTTATGATAGTCTGGAATTATGCATTCCATCATTATGAAACTGGTTATTGATATTGCATGTGATTATTCGACTAGTAGAATATCCATGTGAGTAAGTAAATGGCATTATTTAATTTTTTTTCCCATGTTATGATAAAGTTCAAGTTTAAAAAGGATTTTGTTTTAGTTATACATTGCCTTAAATGTTAATGTTTATTTATGAAAGCTTTCGCAATATTGTTATCCTTACTGACCATCTCAGATCACCGCTTTCAATGTTTTAATATTTTCCAGGATGTGAAGAAGTATTTTATGAATGACCTGTAGGGATAGTTAGAAGAGGATATGAGTGTGGACTATGGAGACATTGTTATTGTAGTTTTTCACTTTATGATGTAATGTAACATTTATGAATGTATCTAGTGTTTCCAAGGCTACTAAACTAATCGGTCTTTTGAGACTTGATCTTTTGTAATCATGCCAATGTTATGCAATAATGCACTGAATCTGGGTAACTGAGGTCGGGGCGTTATAGTTGGTATCAGAGACAGTTTTGTACTAACCTTGGAAGCTAGATTTAGATAAACACTGATTAGAGCATATATCCCTAAGATAGACTATGAGGATTAGTATAGAAGAACTTCCTAGAATTTTGGTATTATAGATATTTTATGAGTTTTCCGAGCAATACATCCATATCTGGATACGAGCAGGTAGAGGCAGCTCTGGCACAGATGTACCTAGGGGTAAAACCCGAAAACACTGCTTTGAGCTAGACTCGAAAGGGAACTGGTGCACGAAAACGGGCCTTATTGCACTCTTGGTTACGACACTCCCGGGGGATATGCTTAGGATAATTCTCATTTTCTTTACAAATCATTATGAAGGGTTTATGAGTATATACTCCCTCAAAGAAAACATTTCTTTTTATTAATATGGATTATATCCCTAAACTGTTCAATTTATGTTAAGTGTTTTACAAGTATGGAATTATGTATTTTGATTCATAAACTAATCTAGTTTATGCCATTGTTTAGAAATGGCGCCTAGTGGGAGGAATGGAAACTATATCAATGCTCTCACTCCATGTAGGGATTGTCCTCCTGCTCAAGATAATTATTGTGGAGCTGGAGATACAACTAGTGCTGATCAACTTATCACCATACTGGGACAACTCACTCTGGTTAATAAGAATAACCTTACTCGTATGGAGCACCCTGATCCACAACGTGGAGGATCAATGATAGACTGCTTCATTATGCAAAAACCACCAACATATAATGGGGGTACAAATCCATTAGTAGCTGAGCAATGGATAAACTCCATAGAAAAAATATTCCACGCCTTGGGGAGTAGCGAAAGGGAAAAGGTTATCATGGTAGTTTACCGCCTCACTGGAGATGTCGATCAATGGTGGTCGCTGATTCAAAACACGAAAGAAGATGAAGATGTATCAAGTATGCAATGGAGAGAGTTCAAAGATCTTTTCATAGAAAAATACATTCCTCGTGACCATCGAGAAGATATGGAAAGGAAATTTCTGAGTCTGAGACAAAAGGAGGATGAGAATGTCGCAAAGTATGAGGTCAACATTACAAGGTTAGTGAGGTATGCTGCAAATTATATATGTAACCCAAGAAGTAAGATTTATCATTTATTTGATGGGTTAAAACCATTTCTCCGTCGAGCTTTAGTATCACAATCCTTCTCATCATACGAATATATTGTCTCGTGAGCTATCAAGATAGAAAAGCAATTCTCTAAGTCTTATGACAATAAAGTAAAGAAAGATAAGAAGAGAACGGTGGAACAAGAGAATGATAAAGGGAAAAAGGGAAAGTATGATTTTCTATTATGTGATAATTGTGGGAAGAATCACCCCGATGCTTGCCTAAAAGGAATGGAAGTTTGTTATAAATGTGGTGAAAAAGGTCACCAGGATCATGATTGCAAGGGAGAGAAAGAGGTTATCAATGTTGAATGCTATAATTGTAGGGAAATGGGGCATTATGCAAATAAATTTCCTAAGCGTCAGGGAATCTTACCTCAGAAAAGGCCAAGGGATCAAGTACAATCTTATGTTGTTACTACAGTTGAAGTGGAATAATTAATGTATTGGTGATTTTGGAATCAAGTATTATATTCTGGTTATAATAATAATGTGATATATATAAGGATTGTGCTGCAGAACTTGTTTTTTTCATTAAGGTTTTAATATGATAAAGGTAATCATATTTTTAGTATTTGACAATAAGAGAAACTTTACTTTGTTTGGGGAATCTGATGTTACAGTTGATTTTGGAATTTAGAGACCTTTTAGAGAAAGTCTAGACAGAGGTATTTTGGATAACTATATAGGTTGGAATGGATTAAGTTGAACCTTGGATAGTATTGCTTAAGGTTAAAACATTTCTGAAGATTACTTTTGGAATATTATAATACTATAGTATTAAGAAAAGGATAACCTGCGGGTTGGGGGATAACTCGTCGCGTCGGACAAAGCTGCAGGAATCGAACCCACAACCATAGTGCGACAGGCCTTTATTACCCACCACTATCCTACAGGAAGTCCCTGGTTATTGAAAAATAGTTTTCCTAATCTAAATGTTATGTGTTAATATGTTTAACCTTGCATGATGAGCATAAATATAATATTTTTGAGTTCTATTATCTTTTTGAGTGAAAGATGAGTTTGTGGTAGAAATTAGTTGAAGGTTGAAACTCTACTTGTCAAGCATAAATATATATATAACTGTCTCTTATTCTATGAATAAATTAATTCGTAAACTTTAGTAAAGAGATATTAAAACCAAAATAATGTTTTATCTTAATACCTTATGTCTTATTGAACTGATAATATTTTAAATCAACATAGATTGAAGGCTTTGAGGCCTTCAATTTTACACTTGTTTGTGATTGATGACCTCAATCACTCCCTAAAAATATTTACGTATTTTCTCAAATTATATGTCTCTAATTTCCACCAATGTTCTCCTTATCGAGATCATAATTTGGTGGTGAATTTTTCATTTCCCTTCCCTCTTATTAAGGATAAATTTTATTAACCTTATTTCCGATGTGGGTTTTCCACAAAGGTATTTTCTATTTTCAACCTTTTATTTTCAATCAAAAATTTAAAATTGCGAGGATGAAATTTATTGAAGGATGGGAGAATTTAACACCCCAAGCTTTCATGATACGCTTCTCTTTCAATAATGCAATAGCTTGCATTGTACGCAAGTTCGAGATTCTAACACATCGCGACCAATCAAAGTAGCAGTTATGAATATTAATACCCAATTTTTGAAATTATATAAATTCTATATTTCAAAATGGACTTCATTTTTGTATTCAGAATATAGAAATTATCCTAAGTTGAATTTTTTGTAATTTTCTGAGAACTTCCAATTTTCTAGGAATAAAGAAAATACTTAAAAACAACTTTTTTAATAAAAATAATTTATAGTGATAAATTATACTATTTAGTGGTTTTTAATTATAATTAGAATATATTTTTACAATTTTATCCAATGTTGGTCATTAGAATTAATTTCACTTTGAAATTGGATATAAACAATTGTCAATCTTTTGATATATATTATTTCTTAAAAACACGCTATTTGTTCTGACAGCAGGAATTAATTATAAAAATAATTAATTAAACTTATATGTTTGGAATTTTTTAAAATAGACATCATTTTTTAACTCAGAATATCAATTATAGCTTAGGGTGAAATTTTGGCATTGTTCTGAAAAACTTCAATTTTTTATGAATAGTGAAACCACTAAGTGGTAGTTAAAAAAACTGATTCTTCGTTTAAATGAAACATTACCACTTCTGTGATTTGATTTTCAAAATTCTAACATACATGGTTGTCATTAGGGAGTAAAATTTGGTTCAATGGGATTAAAATAATTTTTTGGTGAGTAGTAACTTTTAAGTTTAATTAATCGCGATTAAAGGAAATTAGTTAAATTTAAGGTAAAATGAAATTATAAAAATATGAAAATACCTTTACACTTGTTCAAACCCTATAGGATGAGTCATGGAAGACCAATAAAATCCATGGGTCAACTTGGGGACCCCATGGAGCCACTTTGGTAGGAAAATGACATTAAAAACTTTTTATTTAATGTTAAAATAAAAATGTCACAAACATGAGTTGTTTTACTAAAACAATTTTTAAATTGGGTTATACAAGTCATATTTTTTACTATAAATATTCATTAGAAAGATAAAACTATTTCCTACATAATGATAGTTTTTTATAATTTTTAGACATTAAATAAATTAAATTATTTATGACACCATGATGATGCAGCGATTACCTCATTAATTAACGATTTAAATAAAATGAAAAGATAATGTAAACTCTAAGACTTAAACTTGCCAAAAACCTATTGTATGAGTATATTTATAACCCTTATCACCTTATCCTATAAATATATAAGTTTGGGTCCTTTAAAATCCGAAACTCATTATATAATAATGTAACATTTCATGACTTTCCAAGAGTGCCCCTCCTCTCCTCTTATAAAAGGCCCCCACCACTACCACCTTACCCACACCTATAAAGCCTTTGGATCGGCCAACCCCTGCCCATTTTGTCTCTCCACTTCCCTCTATTACTCCTAGAAGCATCACTTTGGGCAGAAGTCTTCCCAATGAAGCCTTTGAGCTCAAATCGAAAAGAGTTACCCGTTTTAAAGGTAGTGTTTTCTCTTCTATTCTTATGTTTTATTTTGCTTCTCCAAACCCCTAAACTCTTTTTATTCATTTCTTTTGTAACAAAACCAGTATCATCAATATACTACGATATTTTTATAAGAATTATTCGACCTACACTTACACACACCTACATCTAATGGTTAATGAACATAATGTTTCTGTGGATGGAGAATTTCTGCCTCACGAAACGATGATTGTTCAACACTCATATAACACCTTCAAAGGTGGCCATTAAGAAGTCACTATATTTATATATGATATATAATATGTTTATGTTTTACATAATATTCTTTATTTTTCATTTATGGCATACCTCTATGGTTTCCATTATGGGTAAACGCGATATCTTCATTTTAGGATGTGTGGACTACCGCCCCCTCAAAGTGATTTGAATCGTTAATGCCATATGTGGGATGTATAAAGGATGGAGTAAATGATATTATATTATAATGTAATTATAATATACTTTTATATCATTATGATTTCATTCCATTAAATACGAAATAGAAATTAATGTAGCGTTCATGCGTACGTACGGCTTACCGTCTCCATGAACGGTGCATTTCATTTCTTACTTCTAAATGTTACGTAATATTATGAATTAATGTATATACTCGATATATATGATTTATATGATATCAAAATAATGAATATAATTATGAAGATAATGGATATTCTATCACATAAACAACTTCTAATTATAAGAATTTTATTGTTGACTCAAGTACCAAATATCAACAAAACGACCGTTATTAACTTAAATGACTACATAATTTTCGTAACATTGTAATAAGTGATATAAAAGGGATAATGAACTTGAAAAAGGTTCTTAATAAAGTATATATTAACTCTAGTTTATTATTCAGGAGATTAAAGAATGGTCGAGTCATGTCGGACACGAGGTAAGGGAATTTCTTAACCCAATTTCCATTCTTTGGGTTAATCTCCTACTTTCAAATAATGTCATGATATTATTATGTCCTATCATGTATTTTTACTTTCATTATGTGTACTTATAGTGAATACACATAATAGATCTATTTTACTTTAAAAATGATCTTTGTAAGGAATTCTTCTCAATCTCCTTTCATTGAGGCATATTTTTTTTATACAAAATTTTTATTTATACAATGTATTAACCCCTTTGACTTTTACTTTTATTAAAAAGGAATCTTTTTATACGAAGAGTTTTTACTAAAAGACAAAAGGAATGTTTTTTATTACGTATGCGGCGACAACGACTTCTCCTCCGCCATGACTATTATTTGAGTTTCGGGTTCCTCTATAAGCCATAATGTTTTTTAAAAGAAAAATAAATACCATGTTTTACTTTTCTTTTAATTTGGTATTGAAAATGGTTTTGATAATGTTTTTATTATATCAATTTGTGGTATTGATATATTGTGATTGAAGTGTGGAAATCTTATGTTTCCTTTATGCATGTTTTATGTGATACAATTATGTTATGGTTTATGATATGTTTAAACCTGTTCATATGAAGAATGCATTGGACTTAATAAGTGACGGGTGGAGCCCGCCATAGCTTCTCGGTGCATCGGTAGGTCTCATGAGACAAACTAGTGTATTTGGACGAGTCCTTGACAAAATATTATTTATAGTCTTGGCACGAGGCTTTAGCTACGTGGTTATGATAGTCTGGCATTATGCATTACATCATTATGAAAGTGGTTATTGATTTTTAATGTGATTATTCGACTAGTAGAATATCCATGTAAGTAAATGGCATTATTTAATTTTATTTTTGACATATTATTCTGAAGTTAAAGTTTAAAAAGGCTTTTGTTTTAGTTATACATTGCCTTAAATGTTAATGTTTATTTATGAAAGCTTCGACAAAATTTTTATCCTTACTGAGCATCTGAGCTCACCCCTTTCAATGTTTTAATATTTTCCAGGATGTGAAGAAGTAATTTATGAATGACCTGCAGGGATAGTCAGATGAGGATATGAGTGTGGACTATGGAGACTTTGTTATTGTATTTTTTTAATTTATGATGTAATGTGACATTTATGAATGTATCTAGTGTTTCCAAGGCTACAAAACTAATCGTTCTTTCGAGACTTGATCTTTTGTGATCATGCCAATGTTATGCAATAATGCACCGACTCTGGGTAACTGGGGTCGGATCGTTACAACTATTGTGGTAAATCGATGAACATATAAAAAATACATCCCCACTGTGGTCAATTTTTGAGGCCCCAATAACATGCTACATTTGGGACATATATAGATGCATTCTACTTTCAGTATTGTTTAATTAAATTATTCCCATTTAATATGTAATGTCATAAATAATGAATTTACAATTACAATATGATTATAAAATTTTATTAATGAAATAAAAATGAAATTTTAAAATAAAAAAAAATAACATAATGTCAAAATATAGATCAAATTATTATGAAAACCTATTAATCTTACCATTAAAATTAAAAAAATTATATATATGGCATAAGTTGATGAAATAGATAAAAATTGAATGAAAACTTGAGATTCATTAGATCATTAAACTTAACCACTACAGTCCCAGTGAATCATTTATACCAAGTCTAAAACAAAATCTATATCATATAAAATGAAACATTACTCAATTAACTCTAGAAAATAATATCATAATTCATAATAAATGGATAAAAATTCCCAATATAGTGACAACTAATAAAATTAAATTCAATATCATTTCAATCCCCATGCTAATATGACACCTACTACTACCAAAATATATTTCTCCCTTAAGGATTTTATATTGGAGTTTTACACATTTTAAAGGCATGCATGATGTCCAAATATTTCTCATATTCATATTATATAAAACTAAAAATTAAAGAAAATATTACATCAAAGATTTTTTTAAATATATTATTCTGTGGATGAGGTTATATAAGATTTAAATTTAAAAATATTATATAGAGAATGGGTTGGGTCAGGATTTAAAGTGACGTAAAATGGCTGGTAACCATTTAGAATTTGAACTATGTGTCCCCACATAGAAAAAACATTTATTCAAATAATAAAAATTTATTTATTCATCTATTACTCCTAAAAAATTAACATTTGTGGATGAAAAAAATATTTCTCCCCACACCGCTTGTTTTTATTATTTTATTCAATTATTTTTAATTTAAAATTTGTGTTGAATGTTTTTTTATATGATAATAATGTATTATTTAAATATTTAAATAGGGGTGATCACCCTTTTATTTAATTTAATAATATTTTGGTCCACATCAATTATTTTCATCATAAAATTTCTCAAAAGTATTCCATTATAAAATAAAAACATATTATTTCATTAGAAAAATATTTTTCCTAGAAAAATAAATACTATTCTCCTTCTCCTCCATGTCTTGATTTAAATTATAAGATTGTATTTATCATCAATATTATCATTTAAAGGGATTAATTTATTTTAATTTTGAAATAGAACAAGGTATTTCATATCATCATGGGGATTTAGAATGGTTATATACAGGATAATAACAAATAATAGTTACATATAAAAGGGGTGTTTCAAAATGGTTCCAAAATAATAATTTACAAATTATATGAAATTTAAAATATTTATAAAATATATTAAGTTCATGTTTTTGTTCAAAAAAGAATAGATCTTGACTCCCATGAAAAAATTCTAAATAATATGTTAAAAATATTTTTAAACATTCTAGTCTGGGTAAGATAAATATTCTGAATAGTACTACTATATGTGAGTTTCACAAACAATTAGACATCCTTATATCAATAAATTTAAAATCCAGAAAAAAATATTTATCATCAACCATATTAATCCTTAAATGGTAAAATTAACCACTTTTCCAAAAATACAATGATGGTTTTTATTTTCATAAAATTAATCTCATAAATCCTAAAAACACACTAAAAATAAAAAATTAGAAATAGATATGATGTAATCATGAAATGAAAATTTAAACTCACACGAATTTATAAATATAGGTTTAATACCCACCCATAACATGATTTAACTATAACTTCACTTATAGTTAAAATTTTAAAAGGATAAGAGAAGAAAAACTAAAAGTAATGAATGATACATCTTGGGTTAATTTCAAGGTGGAAACATTGTTTTATTCTCTTTGATGGAGCCTAATTGAATATAATATTCTAGGAGAAGTAAACATAAGATATTTATTTAATGTTAAGTATTTAAAATTAAATATAAAAGGAGAATGAAGATAAAGGAGGATACATGATATAAACCACTATGTGCATATTTAATTTTAATTACCATTAGACATGTAGTTCAATGGAATCATCCCAAACTAAAAGATGTATGGTAATTTAATGTCATGAGCCCATAAATGTTATTTCTTGTGTCATATATGAGTGGATACCAAGACTGAGAATCTATAAGGAAATTTAGGAAATGTTTATACCCAAAAAAAGTAAGAAATGAATGTTTTTATCTGGTTGGAAGAGAACGTATAAGTTATCCCATTGAATTATTTTGGAGTGAACAATAATTATGTATTATTACGGTGATTATGAGTAAGATAAACCACCAAAACTACCTCATAATAAAGTTTTTATTTTAATTACACCACTAATTAGTTGGTTCCATTTGAAAGATCTCACTCTATCACCTTCGTTATGTTATATTCATTCTTATATTCATCACTCCTTAGAGCCATTTACAATGTTTATTACAAAAAATAAAATTGATTGGTATCACTTTCAATTTTTTTAAGTCGAAATTAAATGAAAAAAATAAACAGTCTAGTATATTTTATATTCAATATATTTTTCTTAATAAAATAGTATTAAAAATATATTTGACTACTAAATGGATATTTGTACCAATTATTATCCTCCTCTTTGGGTTTTTAAATATTAAATTTTGGTTGAATTGGAATTATTACAATATAATATTATTTTTATTGTATTTAAAACCATATTGTCTAGGGTCCCTTCACTGTGGTGGCAAGTTATTCCCTTTTTCTACAAGATTATTCAATAAATTTTATATTTTTATTTCATTGAATCCATAAATAAGACTGAAAAAATAATTATTTTATTTTATTTGTGTTTTTTAAAGAATAAGAGTAGTCACTATGAATTATGATCCTGAATTAATTACTATATAAAAGTCAAGAAATGATGATATATTTCTTATTTTTATAAGTCTTGTATATTTTTATTTTTATAGAATAATGGTCTTTTAAGTGATTCTACAAAATAAAAATAGAATAAATTGGTATGGATGGATTTATAATGTAACAAAACACATATTTTTTATTATTTATATAATAATTCCATATATTGTGCATCAAATGTTCAAACATGCAAGAAACCAACATATGCACAATTTTTTACAATTGTCACTTTTTATTACATAAAATTTGTTACTGAGTGATATAATAATTTTTTGGGGGTTTAAATTAAATCATATGATATATAAATATATAATTATATATGATAAGAATAAATCAAAACAAAAAAAATTGAATATAAATGTCAGTGTAGAAGAATCTTTTTTAGGAGTTCTCAATGAAGAAATCATTATTCATCAAAATAAATTGTATTTTTACGATAATTTATTTTGATAATGATAACAATAATTAAACACTATAACTCTTCTAATTTCTATTACCTCTCTCAAATAACATTAAATTTTGGATAATACTATTTATAGAGTATAATGGGATGTATCTTTGTATACCCCCACTACCCAAATTAGTCTTTATCATATAAAGGTAACAGAGAGTGATTAGATGGAATATTAACGAACAATAAAGAAGAAAACATTAGAATTGAAAGGGGAGTGAAAATATAATATAATAAACATAACCAAAACTAAAATGTTAGAATAAAAATACATTACTCATTGATGTATTATAATCTAAAAATTAAAAATACCCCATCAATTTGAACTACTGTGGAATATAGATCTCTGTTTTCCTAGAGATAACATCCATAAATGGAGAAAAATAATGAATAAATGAAAGAGAAAAAAAATTAAATATAAATTAATATATATTTTACATTAAAGATATTATTAAAATATAACACACATTATTTATCTTCTAATAATCATAATAATTTTTTCATAAGAGTGGATATATGAAATTATATGAAATATTGGTGAAATTGTTTCTCTCCAAATTGATCATATGAAATATAGTTCATCTATTAACCATTAAGTTGATTATTATTGGAAATATTTTCCTTGAATTTATTCCTATATATTGATAGTTCTAGTTTACAACATATTATCTTATTAGAGCATACGTGAAATCATATATATATATATATATATTACCGAAAAACATTATCATCTTTTTGGCTGTTTGAATTCTTATTCACAAGTTTCACTTGAGTTTATGTCCACTAAAATTAAATCCTGTTTATCTATGGTCAATAATATTTTTCAATATTGAACCATATCATCATTATATATATTTTTTATTGAATAATTAATTCTAGAGAGAGTCTCATTTTCAAAACTATTAAAAACTACACACTTAATTAGATGCCTAATTAAATTCATTATTTGTACTACCTTTGGTGTATTTAGAAATAACTAAAGTATTATTAAATGAATCATAATAATTATTTAATAATAAAAAAATTAATTTTAAAATTATGAACAGTATGTAAATATTATTGAAAAATGATTAATATTGATTAAAAATAATTAAGGAATGTTTAGAATATATCTTCAATTATTCCAAAATCATTAAACTGTGAAAATTAAACATAAAATAAAAATTTCATGGGATTGAAGCATTATTATTTAGTATTAAATTTCTAAAAATATGATTTTAAATATAATTTTATTTGGAAAATAAACGTTAAATATATAGGTGAAACAAATATAAAGGTTTTATTATTCCAAAATAGGATAAAAAAATTTAAATATATTAGAATTAAGGGTGATGAAATCATTAATTAAAAAGTAACCATGTTTAACCCAATAGTCTGTAACATTAGAGGAATTGGGTAAAATCATTAAAATTCTACTATAGGAAATAATATTTTGGAAATATTTTTAGAAAATTTATATTCCAATATATCGTCACTAGAAGATAAATTCCTTTATGATTTCACTATTAATGAACTCAATAACACTCTTATTAATTACGACATGATAAGAGGAGTAAAACTCTTAATTATTTTAAATAAAAGAATTAATCACCTTTAATGTTTTATATGATTTTAAAATGGAAGTGTAGTAGGTTTGTTTTAATAAAAAAATGTTGAAGATTTTTTAGAAACACTGTCACTAATTTCTATAAACATTTTAGAAGGGGATGGTAAATATAATAGTATATTTACTTTCAAATATTCTAATTATTGAAAAAATGGAGACAAGAAAAAAAATATCCCACCATAACTAGGGTGTTCCCAAATAATATTGATTCTTTGATCTCACAATGATTTGTGTACACCAACTACCAACATCTATGTACTCAGTTTCAATAGAAGATAATGCAACTGAGTTTTGTTTCTTACTACACCATTATACTATTGACTTGCCTAAAATTGACATATTTTAGAGGTGATTTTTCTAACTTACAACCACTGAAATCAGCATCAGAATAACAAACTAACTCCAATGACTGTCTTCTAGGATAGAACAATACAAGATTGGTTGTGTGTTTTATGTATTTGAAAATCGTTTTTACAGAATTAAAATGAGATTACATAGGGTTTTCTTAAAAACTATTACAAATTGTTACACTAAACATAATATCAGGCCAGCTAGAAGCTATGTACAGTAAGCTTCCAATCATTCCCATGTAAGTGGTTTGATCTACAAATTTTTCATCTTCATCAAGATGCAACTTACAAGTAGTTTTCATTAGAGTTTCATTACATTAGTGTTATCCAATCCAAAACGTTTTACAAGATCTCTAGTATATTTTATTTGACTTAATATAAAACCATCATTATTTTTAATGATTTTAAATCCAAGAAATAATTTTAGTTCACCCATTAAACTCATTTCAAATTAGTTTTGTATCATTTTAAAAAATGAAGTATATAAAGAATTTTTTGAAGATCTGAAGATAATATAATATACATTAATTTGAACTACTAAAAAATCATTGGAAATTTGTTTTATGAAAAATTGTAGGATCAGTTATTCCTTTTGTAAAACCTTTATAAATAAGAAAAGTACTTAATCTATCATACCAAGATCTTGGATCTTATTTTAAACCATAAAATCTTTTTATAATTTAATAACATGATTTGGAAAATCAGGATTTTTAAAATCCGGGGTTTTTTCAACAAATACTTCCTTAGCTATATATCCATTTATGAATTCACTCTTAACATCAATATGATGTACTTTGGAATTTATATGTTCAACATAAGAAAGCATAATTTGGATAGATTCAAGTCTAGCTACTAGTGCAAAGGTTTCTTCATAGTCAATTCTTTCTTCTTGACTATAGCCTTGTGAAACCAATCTAGGCTTGTCTCTAACTATGTTACCAGATTCATCTACTTCGATTCTAAACACCCACTTAGTGTCTATGGTAAATGTGTCTTTATCTCTATCAACAAGTTTCCAAACATTGTTCCTTTTTAACTTATTAATCTCTTCTTTCATAACCATCACCCAAAATTCATCATTGATAGAATCACTATTATTTTAGGATCATGTTGTGAAAAAAAAACATATTGTTCAACTTGATTTCTAAGAGAAGCTCTATTTTGAGTTCCATTAACTAAATATCCTACAACAACATCTCAATGATGTTTCTTTAGGGTTCTAACAGCTCTAGAAAAAGAAAGACTGGTGATTTCAGGTTCTTCAATAAGTTCGGGTTCACTATGACTTGAATCTGAAGAATTTCTAGAATTGGACGTTTTCATAGATTCCTTTATAGGATGGTTGGAGTATTTTGAATTAATTTCTAGATTTTACACATCATTATCCATGTTCTCTAGAGTGGTATTAGGCTTATGTGGATATGTCTCATAAAATTTGACTTGGATAGAATCTTCCACACATTTAGTTATTTTGTTAAACACTTTATAGGATTTACCAGAGACTGAATATCAATGAAATATTCCTTCATCAATCTTGTATTTAAATTTTTCAATATTTTTCTTAGTATTAAGGATATAGACTTTGCAACAAACAACTTTTAAGTAGCTTACTTTGGGTTTTCTGTTGTTCCACAACTCATATAGAGTTATTTTGATAATGGGTCTAGTCCACACTCTATTAATAATATATAATTTTGTATTTATAGTTTCAACCCAAAAATAAATATGTAATTCATATTCACTGAGTATGGTTCATGAAATCTCTTTGAGGCTCTATTTCTTCATTCTACAACTCCATTTTGTTGAGGTGTTCTATAGGTAGATAAATTATGACTATAGCAATTTTGTGAGTAAAAGGATTCCAACTCTTGATTTTCAAACTCGCTACCATGATCACTTCTTATGGATTTAATTCTATGTCCACTAATATTTTCTACAGTTTTAGAATATTTGGTGAAATGAGAGAAAGATTCACTTTTGTGAGAAAAAAGAAAGTCCAAGTATATCTAGATAAGTCATCTACAAGAACATAAACATAGTGCTTCCCATTTAAACATGAAACTCTAGATGGTCTAAAAAATACATATTAACCAATTAAATAGCTTGAGATGTTTAAGCTTCTTTCTTTGGATTGAAGGAAATATTTTGTTGCGTTCCCTTCTGAAAAGGATTACACAATTTATCATTTGGAAACTCAAGTTCGATAGATCATTGACTAATATTTCTCTAGTCTTCTTTCAAAGAGACTGAATATTATAGTTTCCTAGTCTCTTATGCCAAATCCAAGACTATTTGTGAAATACACTAAAACATGATATATTTTCAAACATTAAAGACTCTATGTTAACCGTGTATAAATTTTCATTTCATAATGCAGAAAACACTAATTAATTTTTTAGAATTAAAAATTTTGAAACCATCATTTTCATATTTAACATGAAAACCATCATCACATAGTTGTGAAATACTAAGAAAATTCTATTTCAGTCCATCAACAAAAAGTACATTTAAATTAAAACTGAGTTAGAGTTACCGATTTTTCCAAGGCCAATTATTTTCCATTTGGAATTGTCACCATAGGTGACATGTCCACCATAAATTTTTATTTAGTTCTTGAAGAATGAATTTTATCCTATCATGTGTCTTTAACACCAACTATCCAAGTACCATAAGCTTTTTCAGGATCACATTATGTAATTTTCCTAAAAAATAGTCAGAAAAAAATAAACCGTGGTAACCATATTTGTTTGCGTCCATTAATATTAGTGACTAGTTTTTTAGGAACCCACGTCTGCCTCATAGGATTCCTATAAGAATTATGTAACATGCTTGAAAAATAAACTCTATTTGGTCCATAAAAGCTTGAAACTATAGAGATTGTTTCATAATTTGAACTAGATGGTATTTTTCCAGAACTAGGGGTAAAGTTGTATGTCCTAGATTTAGAAACAAAATTGGGTTTTTAAAAAATTTATTTTACCAATTTGATAGACAATACCAGTACTATATTTTGGAGCAATCTGTTTACCAAGAATTTATACCAAAGTATCTTTACCAATAGTAAACTTTTCAAGTTACTTTTTCAATTTCTCATTAGATATATTTAGTGCATTGTTTTCTTTGAGTAATTAAACATTTAATTCTCTTTTTAGAGTAAGATCAGTTTTAACAGTTGAGGTAAGAGCATTATGTTTCTTTAAAGAATTTTATTTATCATTTATTTCATTACATGTCTCTTCAATCAAATTACAATACTGAAACATTTCTTCATTAGACATATTTTTATAATCACTTTAATCTCTAGAATAATAGGAATTATGTATAGGATATCCCTGTGTTACCTCAGATGTGTTTCACATAAAACACATATTGTCTTTGTTAACCTATTCATAATTGGAATATTTTGAGTCACTTGAACAATACTAAGAATCACCCAATGTTTAATTCATTTTCTTTTTATACTTTTTATCTTTTTCCTCACATTTTTTTGGTACTTGAGCTTGGGACAGTCATCATTTACATGTCCCTTTCTCTTATATTTATATAATATTATTTCATTAGACTTGTCACATATTTTCCAATATTTCTTCCAGCTTTCCTTCTGATCATATCTTCCATTGAAGTTAGTATTTCAGAAAAATATCTTCTTCTTGTAAAATATTTTGAACCTTCTAGCTAATTGATCCATCTCTGTATCACTACCAGTTGATGATTGTTCCCTATTGGAACTTTCTATAGAGACTTCAAATTTCCATTTTCCATTGTGTTTAGAGGTGGTGGTATTAAATGTAATAGATTTTCATTTGGGTTCATCCTCCTCTTCCTTGTTGACTTTCAGCTCCTCTTCAAACATCATTAGTTTTCGAATGAGTTTTTTATAGGTATCTATCTAATATATCATGAATCTCTAATAGAGATAGTGGTTCCTATTCATCTATCAATTAGGCATCTGAAAATCCTCATGAATTGTTCTTTTACAGTGACTTCTCTTCCACGAGAAATCATTGTGTTGACAATTTCATTGATCCTAAGATACATATCAGAAATTGGCCCATCAAGATTCATTTTAATGTTATCATATTTAATATGATTAGTGTTAAGTCTCATTTCTTTCAGACTAGAAGTGCCTTCTTGTGAAATAGACAAAGTATACCAAATTCCATGCGATGTTTTACATGCAGAAATTCTGTTAAAATCTTCATCTCTTAAAGAGCAATGAAATCCATTCATGGATTTAAAATTATTATTGTAGAAATCCATTTTTGGGTCATCCCAAGTGATTCTATCAATAGAAAGAATCTTATACTCATTTATAATTCAAGACCAATTTTCAAAACCCATACTTTCTAAATGAATTGTAATTTTAATTTTCCATTGGGCATAAATGGTTCTGTTAATGAATGGTGGTCTATTTGTTACATCGCCTTCTAGTCTATTATCCATAATTATGAAATAATTTCAAAGAGATAGAAATTTATAATTAACAGAAATTTACAGATCTTTAAAGAATAACTAAAATCATAGTTTAATAGGTTCAAAAACATAGTCTTAGTATGAATAACAAACTCCTTCGATACAAAATATTGGTTTGAGTAGAGTACTCAATAGGGGGTGTGAATTGAGTATCTATAAAAAATTAGGTTTTAAAGTTTTTGTTAAAAGGATACCCAATAAAAATAAATATAGCTTAGTTAATCCAAGTAATACAGTTATGAAAGTGTGACTTTTTAAATAAATTATTAAATGATTGGTTAATTCTTAGAAATCATAATATTATTTATTCATATTACTTTTGAAGATATTATAATAAAAAACAATTATAACTTCTTTCCAAGATTAAATATCAAATTAAATCAAGGGATTTGTGAATTATACCATAAAATATAGAAAACTAAATTAAGAAACATAGTAGATATAAAACAAGTGGTTCAGTCTCAGGATGAGATCTAATCCACTCCACTTGGTGATCAGATTCCACAAATAAGTGTATAATAATAAACATGATCCAAACCCTGGATCGGATTAAACAATAGTGCATTGGACTATCTAGGTCACATGACCTCTTATACAATTATTAATGGGTATAAACTACCAGGTCACATAGGGACCTCTTCCACACTTATTTGTGGGAGTAAACAAGTGTAAAAAGATATGAGAGGAAGGATATATTGTATCTTTCAGTTTAGTTTTGGAAACAATGTGTATTTTAATTCAGACACACACACTGATCGAAAGAAATAAAATATTATACAATAGAGAGAAGATAATGAGATAAGATTAGAAGTGTTCTGAGTGATATTCAATGTAGCTCTAGACTTCTAGGATGAAGCAAATGCAAGAATCTGGTACTCTTGAGAGAAATAAAGTATTTCAAGCCTGGTGATCTAGTTTTCTGTTAGATCAATCTTGTGATCTTCATGGATTTTGTATTGCAAATATATTATTGTATCTTCTCTATGTTAACCCTTCATTAATATTCATGAATTCTTTGTGTGTTCTTCATATGTATCTTGTTGAATGTGTTAGATATTTTCTCAAGAATTCTCGTGCTTCTTCTTCTCTACTATGTTTTTCTATTTATTCTTGGAGTGCATGTGTTGGAGCCAATATGATTCTTCTATTCTGAAACACATACATCATACTCTTAGGAGACATGTCTATAATGAAATATTAATTATTCCAGTTCATTTAAATGACTCAAATATGACCGTTAAAAATTAAATTGAAAATGACAAAACATATTAAAGAATGACATCACAATCTCTTTAGAAATGGGGTCACTTGTAAATGGTGTCACCAAGAAATAGTGTCTTCTTATTTTCCATTTAGATTTCAGACAGTTGTGATGGAATGGTTGTATAGATATTAGGAACTAGCAGTACAGATGCAGTGTTAGGATCATTGTGTTTGGTCCTCTTCCAAACTTCAAATAGTGTCTTAATAAGGAATCGGTGTCACAAACTTCAACAGATCTCAAACTACTTACGGTGTTGGGTCACAGTGTCTAGTCACTGGATCTGGGTGACAGTGTTTGGGTCACGGTTTCTAGGTCATGGTGTCTAGGTCACGGTGTTGGGGTCATGGTGTTTGGTTAACGTATTTTGGGTTACAGTGTCTGGGTCATGGTGTCTGGGTCACTGTGTCTGGGTCACGGTGTCCAGGTCCTTTGCTAGAAAACCATAACCGATGGTATACCCATGGTTTCCAGATATATCTAAATATCTATATATAGAAATAAGTAGTAATATTCACATAATTAATTAGACTTAATCTTTCATAAAATAAATCACTATAAGCCTAATTAAATATAGTTTTAAAAATAATTCATGATTTATATGAATCAAGATCACGAGAAATTTTTTTTAAATCATAAATAAACCAACCATCTTTACACATGACTTGAAATAGATCAGATAGGATGTCTAGGATTGGTGATCATTAACACATGATTAAAACATGAGGAGTCTAACACCCATGATCCTTTGAAGTTCATAACACATGTTCGGAGCATATCCTTCAATGTCTAGATGGTCCACTCTATAGGCCCATCTATCTGAGGATGGAATGTAGAGCTAAGTCATATCTGGGTGCCAAACACACATTGTAATCCCTTATATACATCTGAAGTGAAGCATGTATCCTGATCCAAAATAATGGTTATAGGAACTCCATGAATCCTCACAACTTCACCCATGTATTTCTACCATAGGTCATCTACTGCATTCGACTCCATAACCGCTAAGAAGTGAGATGAATTTTTCAATCTGTCCACCACTACCTATATAGAATTAGAACCTTCCTCATCCTTGGGTAGTCCTATGAATAAATCCAATGATACATCATCCCACTTTCACTAGATAATGTCTAAGGACTACAACATACTATCGGGAACATGGTGTTCATCATTCACCTGCTAACACACTAGGAACTTTTCCACAAACTCTTCCATTTCCCACTTCAATCCATGCCACAAAAATTGACCTCTAAAGCCCCATTACATCATGGAGACTTCATGATGTACTTCCATGGGTGAGTTGTGGAAATCACTGTGAACACTCTCTCACATCGCCACTGGGACAATCAAATTCCAATGAAACAGCATCAAATTCTAACTATCCTCTGAACATCCTTTTGAAGCATCACCGTGGAAAACATGATCATGAAACACTTAAGCCTCTGAGTCTCCCCACAATGACTCCTCCACCCGCCACACCAAGAAATATTACACTGTCATCTGAAACAGACTCCCTCTATTATCCTCCATTCTAATGCCCATTTGTAATGCTATCATCACCTCCATTTCATTCCAAGAATCTGCTAACATTTGAGCTACATCCTTCTATGACATCCTTCTCAAAGAATCTTCCACCACATTCCCCTTTCCAAAGGTGTAGGTGATCTCAAATACATGATCCTAAATAAACTCTATCCACCTTCACTATCTCAAGATCAGGTATCTCTGGGAGAAGACATTCCACAATCCCTTGTGAACTGTGAAGACCAAAAAGTATTCCCTGGATTGGTAATTCCACTAAAACTTCAGTGCAAACACTACTGTTTCAAGCTCCTGGTTGTGGGTGGCGTAGTTACATTCACGAGGGAATAACTGCCTACACCCATAAGAGATCACTCCTCTATACTACTTCATTACACACCCCAATCCTAGACTGGATGCATCACAAAACATTTCAAATGTTACCCATTCTTTTGGGAACCATAGCACCGAGGAAATGACCAGATTTCCTTCCAAATAACTAAAATCATCCTAGCACTCCTTACTCCATAGGAAAGCCTAGTCTTTTCTGGTCAAGGATATCAATGGTACTACAACTCAAGAGAATTTGGGTATGAAAATTTGTTAGTAACAAACCAAACGCATGAAACTACGAACCCCTACCACATTCTTGGTTTTCTCCCAAGAAACAACTGCTTCAAACATTGTCGGGTCCACTTTTTTTCCATGATGAAACACAACATGTCCAAGGACGTGCACATATCACATCCAGAACTTTCACTTGGATAACTTATCGTAGATATGGTGGTGTTAGAGGATCTCTAAAACTATCATTAGATGCATGACATTATCCTCCGAATATCTTGAGATGATTAGGATATCATCGATGAACACGACCACGAACCGGTCCAGATACTTGCGGAAAATAGAGTTCATGAGCCCCATAAATAAGATTGGTGTGTTTATAATGCCGAACGGCATGACCAAAAACTCAAAGTGTCTGTACATGCATCTAAAAGCAGTCTTCGAGATGTTAAATTCCTTAACCCTCTACTTGTGATATCCAAAATATAGGTAGATCATGGAGAAGAAACCATATCCCTTCAACTGGTTAAAAAGTTTTTCGATCCTTGGGAGGGGAGACCATTCTTAACCGTCACTTTATTTAGTATTCAGTAGTCTATACACAGCCTAAGACCACCATTTTCTTTCTTTGTGAACAATAATATAGCTCCCCATGGTGTGGTGCTTGGTCGAATGAAACCCTTCTTCATTATGTCATCAACCTGAATCCAAAACTCCCGCAATTCATACAACTCCATCCTATAGGGATCTATCAAAGTATGACGTGCACTAGGTTGTAATTCTATCCCAAACTCAACATCACATAGAGGGGGTAGAGTCACAACCTCTTTGGGGAAGACATCCAATAATTCACTGACAATCCCTGGAACTTCCACCATCTCTGAATCAGCTGATTCCACTGACAGCTTGGCTAACAAAGAAAAAATGGGCTCCACACGTCAGCAGCCCTCCTAGAATCATTGTTTTCCAATAAGAGATACAAGTAAGCAGACAATATCTGATAACATGACCTTTATCTCAAAGCAGTTGATAGTAGTGTGCCGGAAAAATAGCCAATCGATTCCTAGGATGACATCGTATGGATGCATTTTTAGTAAAAATAGATCCCCACTGGACTGATGCGAACCCAAGATCGGTCTTCATCCTCGACAGACATCAAACATGATGGTTTAAACTCTAACTAGATTACTCAACACCAAGGTATTGGAAAGTATCTCTACGTCCATACCCAAGTAATGGTCTAGACTGGGGGAAAAAATAAGTGTGAAGCTCTTGAATCAATCAAGACATAAGAAATAGTACTAAACAAATTGATCGTACCTCAAACGACCTCTGGCCCTTCTGGAACTATTTCCTCTGTGGCATGCAACTACCCATGCCCAACTCCATTGCCCCACGGTTGTTGGATACTGTCTTTTCCATGCCCCATTTAAATTCCTTAATGATCTATCTATGGTAAACCCCCTCCATCACCATCCACCCTCAGTGGAGCGGAATCTCGCTACCCTTGTTGCTGGAAGGGCATGGCTATAAATTGCTACTATTGAGGTGGGAACATAATGTACCCCCTCCCACCATACTGCAATCTGTTAGGGAACTAATTTTTAAGATTCACATAACATCCAAAGATAAATATCATTGGTCTTAGTCCCATGGATAAAGGGGGAGGACTAGGATATCATAACTAGAACTGTTGAGGCTTACTCCCCATCGGCCAAAACATGGAAGGTCCTAATGATAGAGGCCTTCTGCTGATGGTATTCCCCTTTGAGGAACTCAACCAGTTCCTCTATCATTGCATAACTCCCAGGAAGTGCGTTCTCTCCACTACTCCAACCTTCTTCTGAACCTCCAGGTATGTTTCCAGTGTGAAGGGAGTAATAGCATACTGAAGAGATTGTATGATCACCTCCTATAAGTGTCTTTATAGTGACTCCTCATTTGAAAAGTGTTTTGGAGTAAAATAAATGAGGTCCTTGATCATGACCCCCAACTCCCTTACCAAAATGCTACATTGTTGGAGGGAGAGTAGCTCCTACCAAATTTTGGCCTTCATCGTGGAAGAAAGGAATTCTGCTCGAAGATCTTTCTCAATGTCCATCCATGAAACCTCATCACCTTTCTTCTCCCAAATATAAAGTGTCCACCACAGACATGCCACTCCCCCTATATGGATCATGGATAGAGGAACCCATATCTCTGTCATAGGACGGATCAAGTTGAAAGTGATCATGAGATCCTCGAGCTAGTTCTCTGTCTCCATGTCTGAGACGCTACTCTCATATTTTCTGAGTGTATACCACTAGAAGGCACAAATATTTTCCTTCCACTTGTCTTACTCCTCCTCTCGATCATACCTCCTCTGATCAACCAAATCAACCAGATGGGTCTCAGCTACCCGCACTAATTGTGGACAACATCTGGTGCCATAAATGCAAGGTAAACAAGCAATGCCTAACCCCGGGTAGTAAGGGATTTACTTAGGGTCATCTATATTAATTATTTTTATTTTTTCCAAGTCACATCAATTAAAGTAGGAAAAGTAGTCATTATGATGCTTGTAAATTTTCTGGGTTCTCTATCGTACGATCAATGTAGCCTCATCTGGTCATTCGGTAGGCTCATAGTCCTTTAATTGGATCATGGGTGGCCCTAAAATCTGGTTCCCAAGGCTGTGTTCCATAACCTATTTCACACACCAATATTTTTTAGCATTGTTTTCCTACCATCCCATGGAATCCTAACTATTTCTAACCCCGAACTCCATCCTATCTCTCAACTATAATCCTTTGATGCCATTTTTTCAGGATCCTCCTTCTCCAAGTTGAGGTAAAGGATAGAAAGTTGCCTCGAACTTCTTTTTTCAAGGTGAAGGAGAGATGATGACCCCCAAGTCCCACCTTTAGTAGGCCTGGGAGTGGCGACTAGAACCAAGGGATATTGAATCTCAGAAAAATGTATGGCATTACCCTTTTATGGAATAAGATCGGGAGATAAGATGGTAAATCCCACCAACACCAAGGACTAAAGACAAAATTAGAGCCCTGAATTCATTCCCATATGCAAGTCCCAAAGTGAAAAAATACAAACTACAATAAAAAATATGAAGGAAAGCACCAAAGAAAAGAAGATGAATCGGAAAATGTCCCAATACCTAAGCTAGTAAGGTCCGACACAGTCCTCAAAGTCCTCCTAAACACCAAAAAGCTGTTTTATATGTGTAGGGTGAGTATATAGGTATACTAAGTAAGGAAACCAAAATATCTCATGCAGAAGTGGGGAGACATTCAATTTCCCCATGAGAGAAAGACATCACCAAACACCTATTAAGGAATAAGATCCATCCATCCTCTCTAAGGAACACTCCCCAAATAATGCAGGTCAGGTAAAATAATAGAAATAGAACATCAATATTTGGGTACCCCGGACCGCATTCCCCCTGGTTATTTAGAACATCATATGTATCAGACCTCCACCACAAATTCCAATGCATCCCCACTAACTCCCCCTAAGAACAACCATATGGGCCATCCCAATTGCATGTTTATCCCACCCGCAAATACCTAGGCCACCACAACCAAACATCCCACCCACGGACACCTAGGCCACCACAACCACACTTCCTTCCCCAAGACAACTGGGCCTCATCCTGAAGACTCTTAGAAACATCCTTTCTACACGCACCTAGTTCAACGCAACACAAAACACTCCAACTGAAGTTTCTTAGGGTACAATAAACTTTAGACCATCATAGAAAACCTGAAGAGTCATGGGATTCCTAAGTGAGAGAGAATAAAGGAACTAATAACCATCCACTCATAGGAATGTTGGGAAAAACACCTTCTAACATGAAATGGGGGTGTTCGACATGAAGTACCCAACATGGGTGGGGTGCGTATAAGAAACAAAAGAAACAAATTTTATACATGTAGGTAATCAAGAACTCAACCCAACCTAAGGGTCCCAATACCAAAAAATAACCCACACACAACGACTCTTTCTACTACCCCTACATGCACAAGTACACAACAGCCACAAACAAAGAACAAACCATTTGTGGAAAATAGTTTCCTATTGTACTCGATCTCATTATCATTTTCAAGTGACTCCATTCAAATATTACTTCACTATAGAGAAACTAGAAGTCAAAACCACAAGACAAAATAATATATAAAAGGCAAACATCCTCGCATGATTTTAATTATTCACTCTAAGATCTCTTGTAATATAAAAAATCAAAATGGGATCCTATGAGATTCGTCAAAGTACTTTAACAAAAAGAATCCCCAACTTACCGAGTCCAGAACATTTACCATTGGCTCCACATGACCACAGATTCACAAACCAAGAACCCCCCAATTATAGGTTCCATTCCCACCCACATCACCCCACAAAGCATCAACAAGAACAAATAGGCATATCAATATAATAGAGAAAGGTGGTTTTTCAGATTTATCCAAAACTATTCATTGTGTTCTTTATTTCCATTTGGTTGACTAGGGTGGTCACACAAGGTCTCTTATCCATCAAGTGTCCATTAAAATCTATGATGTTTAAATGATTAATAAACTTACATGTTATAGTCATTAAATCAAAAGATTATACAGAATACATAGCTTCATTAGTGTACAAGAAAGTACCCCCAACATCCATAGTTTTTAGTGGACATGAGACCATATAATTAACAACATAAAAGTGATTGTAAAAAGAAACAACATCATCATCTTTCACACCCCTTCATTATTTAAAAGTATGTTTACTATCTTCGTTAAAGTTGGTTTCATCTATATCCCGAGGGAAAATCATCACACCCACCCTGCATGATGCACCATAAAGAGTGATGAAGGAAGAATCCCTACCTTGATGGTCAGGGAATGATGCTTTCTCATTGCGCCAAGAACAGAGGATAGAACGACTTGAAAGAAGAACTCCAACGCTAGGTGGGAAGGCCTACAACACTGGCACATGATTTGTCTCAAGAGAAAGTCTCAAGGTTCACATAAAGAAATGAAAATGAATAAGGAAGATAGGGCCTCATCTTAAGAAGAGGACAGATCCAAAAATTAGTGACAAAATTTGGAAGTACTTAAAAATTGCATCGTGGTTTGACCACGCTGCTTGGATGTTTCGCATGATGGAATAAATTGGGATTTAATAATTCACCTCAGAAACATTGTAGATAGACCATCAGAGGGATCTGAGTTGATATATTTCCATTAAAAAAAGAAAAACATGTAAGAGGGATGAAACTAGAAAGACTGGGTAAAAATAGAACACCCATAAAAGGGTGTGACATCCATAAAAAGGCCACACATTTTGGAAATTCAAGGGTCTCCCGACTCTTATTGGATTTAAAATATCTTTTATGTGCCTTATAACATGCTTAAATAACATTCAAAGTGGCATTAATACACTTTTACATTAAAATAGGTATTACGGGAGTGAAGTTGGAATGCCCTAGAAAAACTAAAAATTACACACCCATAGTTGATTCACTAACACCCTGGCACCGATGCCCTAGCACAAGTGGGTGTGTCACTGCTACCAATTTCTGCCACTAATTCCCACCATTGACACCAATTCCCTTGGATGAAATCAATTCCCAGTGGCGCCACTAATGCCCAGCGATGTCACTACTGCCCATCAGTGCCACCGATGGTCGATCGGTGCAACCGATGGTCGATCTGAGCCAACAATGGTTGATCGGTGCCACCAATCGTTTAACCTAAAATTTCGAAAACTCCTCAATGTGATGTGGATTCTCCCCAAGATACATCAAACATCAGGATTTTAGAAAGTAGTGGACTAGGAGGGTCTGGGAAATTATAGGTTTGTTAGAATATGGTTCCAATACATAACATGATTATTCTTCTAGTTGAATTTGATGTTATTTTGAAATTAATTTTCTTTATATATATATATATATATATATATATATATATATGTCTCGTATAAGTTCCTATGGTATGAAACTCACAATAGATAATTGCATTATTCCTACGATCTCATTTCATTGTGAGGATGAATATAAACAGGCAATTGAAGTTAATTTCATTACATTGATCGTAATATATATTTATAAGTCATATTTAACTCATATGGATATAGAGAAACAAAATATTTAATATATTCCCATTGGTCTGGAATATGTAGAAGTGTTTCCTAAATATTTTTCTATTATTATTTTAAATATTTATGTTTAGTTTTCATTAGAACATAAACATGGAGTTATATCAATTATAATGACTCTATATAGAATGTTATATATTTAGTTAAACTAATTGGTGAAGAAAATAAAATAGATAATTAAAAATAGATTCATATTTTCCACTGATTCACCATGTGGTACATAATTTCATTTCATTAAGAAAAAAACTTTTCAATGATTATTATTTTGATTATTATGAACATAACAAGACCACTATCAACAAAAAAATTATAAAATTTATTGATGACATGTTTGGTCACCTTCATAGTTATAAATACATTCCAAAAAATGAACATATTTTTTCAGTTCATCAATTGGGTGTCAACAGGGAGGATAAAAATAATAAAAAATTATTAATTAGGTATGTTTATTTGGAAATTTATAGTAACACCATTAGGAATTACCGTTTCTCTAATATGTTAATTGTTTTATTTAATTCCAACATAGACGTTTCTATGGGCAGTTTTTGACCATGATTATAGATTATATTATTATATATTTTATATGGAAGGAAGATAATGAGTATCATTTATTGATTGTGTTGATGATCTTAAGAAAGAATAATTTATATTGAGATTATGAATGTATAAATTATGGCTATTAAAATATTCATTCAATTTTTATATAATCGATAAAGAGGGTATATCATGGGATCTTTAAAAGAATATGTTTTTGAGAAATGGCCTATAATTACTTCGTTTAACAAAATCCGTAGTTTTGTTGAATTTGAATGACTTAATGATTTAGTTTAATATATATCTCAAAAACACAAAATTAAATTACCATGTTGACTCTGGAGGTAGTTTGTTTCATTGTATAGTTTAATTTGAATAAACTTTTTATGATTTAAAAGTTAGTCTAGTATATGCACCTATTCTTATATAACAATATAGTGGATAAGGGATTTTAATACACATTAATGCATCCATGTAGTTAAATCTATTCATACTCTTGTAATATTATATATATATATATATATATCTTTTGAATCAAAAAATTTGAAATTTAATGAGAAAAATTACTTGAATAGGGATTTGGAGTTGGAAACAATGTTTTTTGCATTAAAAATATGTATGCAAGATATTTATGATGAATGATGTGATATATAAAATGGCCATAAAATATTGAACAAAACATTCACAAAGAAAAATTATAATATGAAAATGAGGTGATGGTTTTATTTTATTAATTATTTTGAATACTCATTACGTTACCACCCATTAAAGGTGAATAAGGTAGTTGATTATCCTAGACATAAGGAACATGTAGTTTTTCCATGGTGTGGATTTTATGTTATAATATATTTTTTGTTTTAGAGGAGATGGTTATTTAATTTAGGATGAAATAGGTGAAATAATATATTTACATAATGAATTTTGACCATTTATCCTTATGAGGACTAATGTGTCACACAAAGTGGGCGTTTTACATCAGAAGAATGTGGGTAATTTTTTGGTGTTCAAAGATGAATATATTGGAATGAAAAAACTTAGTAATTAAGTTTGTTCCACATTAATATTAGATATTAATAGGGAATTGATTTATTATTATTATATATCATTATTAAAAATTAAAATCATAATTACAAATATGTATCATTATCTAATAAATAATAATTTGATGGATAATTTAAAGTGGGACATTAAGGAGTATGTCTCTTGATGACTAGTATGATAGAATTTAAAGGATGGGAGAAATAAAAATAAGGTTATTCTATATTCATTATCCATATAAAAATGGAAATGAGAAAACATTACCATGAATTTTTTTATTTAACTCTTCATACAAACTAAATTGATTAATTATTTAGGGATGTAATTGATATCATAAACAAATTAAACACATTCTATTGTCATCATATAATATCTATATCTTGATCAACATTATAGGATATTCATTAAGGATGTGGTATGGTTAAATGGTGTATCCATTTATATTTTAACTGATATTATTTTGAGATTTTTCTCGATATTATGGAGAAGACTTCAACAAGAATTAAATATATAAATGATCACTATTTATTCTTATAATCTATATAAAAATGGTTAGTATGAGGGGATATTTCAAACCCAATTGAATATTCATAAATCTGGTTCTATGAATTTGAAATATGGTTGGGATCAATACCATTCATTGGTATAATTTTATTAAATCAATTGATTTTACTCAATCATATAAAGGGATCCTTATCAAGGAATACATAGTGGAAGTGGAAAATTAAAAAAGGTTTATGATCATGTTTGATAATGAAAGATAATGCGAACTGATCTAGATAGTGAAATGGGTGAGAGGGAAAGGTTTATTCATTATCACATCATCGCATCAATGATTTTATGATGATTTATACTGAAAATCATCAAATATATATGGTGTTTTTTGTTTTTGATAAATTATTCCTATGAATATAACCATAGTGTAATAATATGAGATTTTTTAATAATGTAAATTAGAGTCCTATATAAAACACATCATTTGATATTCACAATTTTATTAAGATGATTTATTATCTATTATTGTTTTAACATAATCTTACTTTCTTCTATTGATGAGTTATATGTATCTCATTTGATGATGAACGAACCTAATCCATCACATTTAATGAACTCAGTGATCTTAAAAATAGATCTTGATCTCTATTATAAGAAAAAATAGATGAATATTTTTGTTGAAATATAGAATATATTTTGAAAATATAATTATCACCATGTAAATGTTTTGAAGTGAAACGAGAAAATTTACAATATTATATGGGGACTCAAAGATGTAATGTGGTATAATTATTCTTTGTTGATTTAGTTTGTGTAAGAGAATTTTAAAGTAAAAATTATTATATGGGGTGTATAATGTACACACCAATTTTATTCATATATTTCACTTTAAATAAGTTTAATTTCATTGATTTCATTCTTTACATGAAACAATGAGATTAACCATAAAAAATTATAGTATAAAAATATAAAAATATAATGTTATGGTTATCACCAATAAATTTTACTGGAAGGTAGGAATAATAGAAACTAAATTACAGAAATGTATTTTTAAATTTTTTATAAATAGAACTATTTATTTTTTATGTGGTATTAAAATATAGTAAAATCATTTAAATGTAAAAAATGTAGGGATCTTATAAATAGCTGATATTATGTACATGATGTTGTTTTAGAGTAATAAGTTAACTTACTCAATATTTATTAATTATTTTAACTAAATTTCTCTATTAAATATTCATTAAAATATTTTTACCACTAATCTAATAGTCTTCACATCTAAATAAATTAAGGTAGATAATGATAAATGATTTCAAATTAATTCTACCAAAAATTGTGTTATTTGTATTTTAATAGTTATATTAAAATTAGTTTATTCAACGTATTGAAATTTAATTTTTTAGAATTATTCTAATATTTTTAAAATCATATTAAATATTTTGTATCATGTTCAACATATTGGTTAGTCATTATGAATAGTAACATTGATGAAAATGAAGTTATAATGGTAAGAGTTAAAAATAGTTATGTGGGTAAAAACAAAATGATAATTTAAAAAATTATATAAAATTTTTTATTAGTCTATTTTTCTGGTAATATTTAATCCATATCAATCTAATCTTTAATGATAATTTTTTTCCAACTTCTCTTGAGTAATACATTAATATTTTTTTAATGTTATGAAAAAATAATGTGTTTATCTTAATAATAAATTAATAATGTATGCCACATATCCTATATTCCATGCACATAATAAGAATTATAGCACGGTAAATCCATACCCTATTCCCATCCTAACACCAATAATCAGGATCTAGAGAAATTTTTCTCATGAAAATACAATATATGGAAGGATTATGGATTAACCTAAATGTGGGTTTCCAAAGAAGGATTATATATTTTAACAGGGTGTTTTCATTTATTATTTTCTTATTCCTCCATCAATTATGTGACAACCATGATGATATACAAGAATAAGTGTCAAACATATAATAATATGGCATTATGTCTATAAAGGTGACTATATTCAAATCCTTTTCCATCAAAATGGAAATCACTATGTCTATTTTGTATATGTGTGGACCGCTGTCTCCATATGGATATATGATTCATCTACCATCACCAAAATTCCTACGTATTTGTTAGGATAAATATATTTTTAAAATATGATATTTATTTTATAATCACTCTTCTAGAATTATAATATCTTTTCTACCATTTATCATCCCATCTAATGTGAAAACATATATTTACTTGTGTGTATATATGGACCACTTCATCCATGTAGTGATGTGATTCATTTCCCTATTCCTATATAATTGGATGATATTAAGTATATATTTAATAAACAAATATTAATTTTCTAATATCACTCATTTGTCCATATAGATTACAATGTCTATGAAGTGATGTAATTAATTTTTCATTAGTATATTATTTAAAAAGTTATAAAAGTGTGTATAAGGATTATATATGACACATATTATATTATTATCATTGAATATATTATTTCATTGTGATTTTATTAAAAGTGCAGTAATATAAAAATAAAATCATGATTGAAAAAAATAGTTTTCATATGTAACAATGTTTTGTGAACAGATTTTTTAATAAATGGGTGAGAATATCTTATATGTAAAAAATAAATGGAATTATATATTTCAATATATTTACAGATCATATTTAAAAATATATATATTAATTATAGAATATTTTTTAAATTCATATGATGTGGGATGGTGCATCTCGTAAGGGATACTATTAAAATCTAAAATCATTTCATGATTTCGATGATAAATATTGTGTGGGGAAAATTTTATGGATGGTTTCTTTTAAAGATGAAATATCTTCTTATCTAATGATTATTTTCCAATGTTCCTATGTTACATCATTTTTTATTCAGTATATAAAAATACTGTGAAATATTTCATAATGAAAAGATGGTCATATATATTATTCTATCAATGAACTATTTCATCCAATTTTTTACTATTAAAAAACTCTGAGATTTTATGGATATACATGTCATTTATTAAAATGAATATTTTCACTATGATTTAATTTTTTTTATATTTTTTAAAATGGATATTTTTATCTATTTCTTGAAGAAGTCGGTTTTAAAATTTATAAAATTGTGAAAGATAAGTTACCTTTTAAAATAAATGATAGGGACAGATTATCCATCCATCATGATTATTGTTAGTATTATATATTCTATTCTGTGTATCAAATTTTATATTGAATAAAAATATATATCTAAATATTAAATGAATTTTCATTAAAAAAATTATAAAATATTTTTCTCATGTTCTTAATTAATGTTTTTTTTATTATTTTAAATGTAACAATTTACTATAATAATAAATTTTATGGGTTGTTTTAATTAAATAGGGATATTATATTATCATATAATCCAAATTATTTCATTGGATTACTTATAATAATGATTAAATAAATTGGATTTTATTATGATTCTTTCTCTCGTATAGGCTATTTATACTATGAAGATAAGATTTTGAAACGTTTTTGTTTTCCATGGGTTATGATATGACGATATGATGAATGTTTTTAGATATTATATTATAGAAATGTATAGTTTCCATTATTTTATAGTTGGTTCCATAATTATATGGACCTTCTATGCATTAGTTATGTTTAGATAACTCTTGAGTTATATGTGTTACGTGTGATCCTAATTCCATGTTAAAAACATAATGTGTGGACCTGGTTTCATGTCTATATGTTTATGTGTGGATTATGTTTCATGTGAACAATATATTTCTAGGAGCCAATTCTAAATCCTTAAATTAATTATGGTAAATTTTATTACATATTCATGTTTAAAATATTATAATCCTATGATTCCCCCACATTCCTATTTTTATGATATCACCCTAATGATCATGATTGACTATTTATGGTTCCACAATTTTATGTCTTTTTTGATATTATATTGAACCACTCCATGAAACATGAATGGTAATATATAATATATTTTCTTTGACATTACTATATTATGATAATGTTTTCATATTATTAATAATTCATAGGATAATTTATTGATATCTAATAAGTTTACACTTTCAGTGTATCTGATCTCACCCTTCTTTATGTTTTCATTTTCCTTGGGTAAATAAATTGTTTTTAAGTAAGGATTTACTATAGATTCTAATATATTAGAATAGATTTCTAGTATATAGAAATATCTTTATTGAAATAAGATGTTTATTAATTTCTTCTATATAGATTGAAAATATATAAGGATATTAGAAAAGTATATTTTTGTTATTTATTGCTCATTCATTCAATGTGTATAAATATTTGTGTATGAGGGCCACTATAGAAGAAGTTATTAATAATATACCATTATTGAAATAATAAACTACCACATTTTGATAATAATTTTAAATCGGGAAATTTTATTATCAATATTTAAAATGGGGTTCTATGAAAACAACAAGACATCTAGAAAAAAATCACTTTGACATTTTTGGTCAAATGAATCATAAGTCCGTTTTTAGAAAATTTTCCTTCAATATAATCATATATTAAATCAAAATAATTAATTGAATCATGTTCAGGTCTCATAAATATCTATCCATCAAAATATTCCATAGTTTCCATAGAATTGTAGAAAAATAAAATTTCCTTCCATGTAAGTTATTATAGTCTGAGTATTATTTTGATTATGCCAATTAATATTGCAATAAATATTTTAAAAAATATGGAATTAATGGTGTGATTATTTACTTAGATACACATTTGTAATATACTGTAATTTTTTGTAGGAACAAAAGAATATTGTAATTTAATATATTGATTCTTTTGGAGAATGAAACCCCATGATATTTCTATCTATTGGAAATTACAAATAATGAAATTATTTATAATAGTCAAATTTTGGGGAAAAATACATATATGACTACATGTTAATATTGGATAAATAATAATAAAAAATTAAAACACTAATGGGTTTATAATACGGAATTTATAACAAATTAGGTGAAACAATTGGGAGCATGATTGAAGAGAGAGTTGAAGAATGCATGTTCCAAGGTTGTACACCAAATAAAAACACATACAGATGTAATAAGAATTTATTTGATAAAATTGGAGAGAATGATGATGTGATATATATTGGAAATGAATAAACATATCAAAAATAAATATTTTTAGATTATTGGGATGATATTTTCTATCACGAACCCCATCAAAGAAAGTGTACCCCTCATGGGGCGACAATGTGGGAAGAGAGACTGTAACCCCAAGTTCTGCCTCCAGTAGTCCCCAGGTTTTTGACTCGCATTGAGGGTATGGTAAACACATAGATGGGAGACATTATCCTCTATGTGAACATGTAATGACCCAGACCCCTATGAGCCATTCCTTTGTGAAAATTTACTGTTTGGGGAATTATTGGTCGTAATAGTGGATTAATTTGGGAGTTTTCAAAAAATCCAGTTTTTCTAAATGGTGGCTCACCAAACAATGGCTCACTAAATAGAGGCCCACCGAGTGGTGTCTCACCGATTGGTGGCTTACCGAATAGTGACATCCAAAGGTGGATCACCAAATAGTGGATCACCAAATGGAAATAGAGAATGGTGGATCACTAAACAGTGGCTCACTGAGAGGTGTCTCGCCGAATGGTGGCTCACTGAATAGTGGTTCACCGAGCAGTGTCTCGCTGAATGGTGCCCCCCCCCCGAGCGGTGTCTCACAAAATGGTGAAATTAAATAGTGGATCAAAAAACAATGACACCTAAAGGTGGCTCAATGAGTGTTGTCTCACCAAATTGTGACACCATGACTCACCAAATGGTCAGTCACATCTTATAGTTTCCCAAATTTATAGTTTTCCCCAGTTTCTATTAGATTTTATAGTTTTACCCCTCTTACATTTTATTTGACATAAATTGAGTTGAAAGCCTTATTTGGTTTTTTCTATAGAAATTTCAAAATATATTAATTATATCATTAATATATTAATTCTTAAGGGACTTTGAAATAATCTTACAGTGTGGTCTTTTCCATGATCTAACATTAAGGACTTTTGAAACCGTTCTTCCTTTTATATAGTATCTGGCTTGTCAAATGTGGTATCTTCCCTTACCAGTGTGTTTCAGTCCCCTCTTGGTGTGCCCAGATCCTTCCCTTTCCATGAAGTCAATTGTAGTGTCATATCTGTCAAACCAGTTGTCGTTGGGGTTTTCATGGTACTCGCGCTCCACTTATTTTGTCACAATGAGGAGTTTTGGTCACCAAACATATAGGGATTTTTTTCTTCTCTATTTAATTGTGTATCAGGACGGGTGGGTTTACTCTTGTATCTTTTCTAATACTTCAAAAAAGTTATAAATAATATAATAAGAAGGAATAAATTAAGGGGTGGGAGTGAGATTATGATTATCTCGTTGTTTTATATGTTATCCTTAATCCATGTCGTGAATCATGCGGGTTGTGTTATTCTGGTAATATTTTCCATTGGTTGTATTTTCCTGGAAACCCATAAATATTTATAAATATTTTTATGTTTAAATGAAGGTAAACATAAATATTAATTAACCAAGTATATATGCTTAAATAAAATGGACTCCCCAGGATAAAACATGTGTTGTGATCAGACATGAATTATAAATATAGAAATAAAGAATAGTTATGATCAAACCTAAATACACTCCATGTGATTTTGAGTGGTTATGTGATGTGTATGTTTTTGTTGGATTTTCTACCTTGTGTGGGTTTTATGATTCTGAGTATTGTTGTGGGTATATGGGTGGATATAGGGGTTGACTATGTGAGTGGGGTATAGTGTATTTGTGCAGTGGGAATGCGGTTTTGGTGTTCGTCACAATGGGATTTCTGTATGAGGTGGTGCAAGATTTGTGATGGAATATCATGTTTATAGATTGATTGATTGTGGAATTGATCGGATTTTTTTGCAATGGGACTATTTTTGGGAATTGGTTGGGAAATGGGGCTATAGTTTTGGGTTTTTTCAGGATTTCATGTCTATAGGTGTGTTGAGTGTGGTATTGTTGTGATGCAGGTCCTCTGGGATTGGTTGTGAGAGGATGAATTTTGATGGAAAACATTGAAGAATGATGTTGGTATTTTTAAGATACAAATGGGGGTTAAATGAGGAGGAAGAACTAATTGGGTTGTTTTCTGTATGTTTTGTTACAAGAGGTGTTTAGTAGATTTTATCCTTCTAGTAAGGATTGCAGATGTTGTTCTTATTAGTTTCTTATGTATGGATGAGATAAATAAATGAATAAATTGATAAATTCCTAAAGTAAATTTATTAAATTAATTGGATAGGGGTATACTTATACTTATGGAATTGACCATCGTTCATGGTGATACGTGCATGTAGTGGTAGAAAAAAATATTGTTTGCATTTTCATGTTTCTTGAATAGTAACCCATAAGTCGGGCTGAGTTTTTGTTTACATACTTGTATAAACTTTTAGTTCATCGTGATTTTTGTATGCACCCCACCCATGTTGAGAACTATATGCTAAACACCCAATCTAGAATGGGGGATGGTCTCTTTCCTAATATCATAGTTGGATGATGGATGGATGGTTATTTACTCATCTATTCTTCCTCTTCTAAGAATTTACCACCCAATACTCTTCGGGTATGCTATAGGGGTTTGAGGTTTGTTACTATAACGACGATACTCGTTGTGTGAGAGGTGATTTGTTTCCCAAGTGTGTTTGGGATGAGGAATAGGTGTTAATGGGAAGGGTATGGTATGTGTAAAGACTTCGTGTCTATGAGCAGGAAAGTTGTGTGGTAGTGGCCCAAGTGTCCACAGGTAATATGTGATGTGGTTTTGGCCCATGTGTTTGTCGGAAGATTGTGACAGTGGGGTTTGTGGAAGAGTATGGTATTGTAAGGATTTTCATTGTTAGGGATGAGTAGTTTACCAGTGGGAAGTGGTGGGGGGTACCCAAATATTGATGTGCTTATAATTAACTTTACATGACTTGAAATATTTAGTTACCATGCCTTAGAGAGGATGGGGTAAATAGTATACCTCGTTAGGTTCTTTTGAGTTTCTAATGATTACTCAAAAGTGAATTAGTATGCTTCTCCCAACTGTGAATGAGTGACTTTGGTTTTTCCCAACTGAGTTTACACGTATGCTCAACCTATGTATATAATACTCTTTCCACATTTCTAGGGGGATTATGAAGACCATGATGGACCACACTATTATGCTTCTCTCACTTTGGAAAAATTTTTGTTTCTTAATATATATATATATATATATATCTAGGAGTTATTTATGGTTGAAACATCTTATATTCCGATCATGGTTACTAAAAAAGTGGTAATGCCTCCCATTTTGTGATATTTCTATACCCTTGGTGTCGGTCTCCACCATGTGTACAATTGGTGGTGGGACTCGAGGTTCATTATCTCTCCTTCATCTTGAGGAAGGAAGGTCTCTACAAATTTTTAACCCTTCCCTCATATTGATGGTGTCAGGTTGTGATATAACACAAGTGAAAGAGGGTGATATTTTGACACCAAAAAACCCATTCATAAACCAAAAATAAAAAGAAACCCATGTTCACATTTGTAATATCATGAAAAAAATATTACAGCTGAAAAGGGAATACAACACATACTAAATGAAAGTAAAAAAGTAGTGACCAAAAATCCAAAACAACTACTGCAAAACCCCTAATCTAGTAGTAGCTAGACTAATAACCAACTTGCTCCAGGTGACCTGAAAATAGTATATATAATGTAGGGAGAGCGTAACAGAATACTCAGTAGGATTCTCACTAGATCCTCTCATGAAAATGTAAATAAAGCATTCTAAAACACAGTGAAAGAAAAGTGAGCCCAACTCATCATTTAAACAGGTATACTATGTTCCCAACCGGACCATGTATACTCTCACAATGTATCACATACAAGAGTATATAATATAACAAATAATTTCAAGGGTACCCCACTACCACTTGCCTACTAGTTTTCCTCCTGGACCAAATGTCACACATCTGAAGCATCTCTCTCCAAAAAAGCTAGCTTTAAGACAACTAGGTGAAGCACCACAACATCCATCTCATTAAACACCCCACCACATCCATATAACCAAAATAAACTAGGTAGTTTTCAAGATCCAAAATAGCTCGTATAATGGGAATCATGTATTGGGTATTATACCAGAAGACATCATAACCCATACACCGAGTAAGGGTCCTCAATCCATCACATCATATATGTGTTAGACCAATTGTACTCCATAAGAATGTATATCTAGAATATATGTGTGCGAAATAACCATAAGAAATTACATCCCTCTACACACATATATGAGTAATCCTAACCAATGTGCATATTAGAACAAGTAACTACCAAGAGAAGATTAATGGGTCAAACTGGGTACCCCACCATCCTTCCTCTCAACGGGGTGTTGGGGAAAACACCCCCTAGGATCAGAATCCCACGGGTTCCAGTCGGCCTAATCAACACTGTGGATTAGATTATAAGAACACAAAAAGTATAGGATATGTTATAGCTCACAACCACACTATGGGCATGAAATAGTCCTGGACTCAACTGCGTTAAGCTCTATCAAGCTCCCTACTTCCATTGCTAAAACCAGTTATACTATAATCACACAACAATTTATAGAGCTACATTAAAAAAATATCCTCTTTTTTATTGATTGAACATCATGTAAATTAAATTATTAAAAATTAATTTATTTTTATCATTTAAAAATTCCAATACATTATTATTTTCACAAAGACTCATGACATCCAGTCATAACCAAACCGACTCTATTACTTCTTAGAAAAAACAACTCAGCATTGAATCCTAGTAAGCTCCAACCCCATTGGTTAAAAAAAGTATTTATTAATTTCTTAAAAATATTTCCATGTCCCATACTTAATGGTATTCAAGAAAACATTCTATTCTACCTTGAAAATGGGGATCAACATGGTGAGTAGGAGGACTAACCATTGATAATTTTTCACGTAAATAAAGTTCATTGGCCTATCTATCCTTGATGAATCTAAAAATGGAATGAAAGTGGAATACCTTATGATCCTTTACCACTTTTTGAAGGAGGGTAAACAGGAACATCAACCTCATGTAGTGAAGAAATTAAAGAAGATAAATAATCAATCTATTCAACAAGAATCCACTTTCATATCAATGTGTATGACCAGGTTTAACCCTTCCAACCCCTTTAATGTCCCTCTTGACACCCATGTGAATTAACCTATGCATCTCGTCACACTAGGCATCAACTGCTGCTACAACAACTCGGCCTCACTTCCATACATACAACAATATCCTTCGAGGCATAGTCATACTTGGCTCACATCCAAACTGGGCCACCATTCTCCCAAAAACAAATGTCTCTTATCCAGAGCACAACACAAGAAGTAGGAACAAACATAGAAATAATATCTCCACCCTAAAAAATGGAATCCAACCTTCATGCACAGAAATATCTCACATCTCCAATGAACAAGACGTTTTTTATTTTCAACAAAGAGGTAAACTTAGTATTGATAAAGGAATTATATTTATCACACAAATGGTTCTTATTCCATATTTAATTATCTGATTCATTATTCATAGTTTCCAACTGCAAGAAACCTAAATAACAAAATAACATAAGCTATCATAAAATTAAGTCATTAATTTATTTATTATTCCTTAATACTTTATCAACAAGTATCATCCTGATTTATGTTTATTAACCAATTCAATTTAACATTTTTACATATAAATATATGACTATTATCAAACTATAACAAAAATTGGATTATTAAACATGTATCATTAACTATTTATCCAATTAATTAAAGAATTAATCCTGAAGTAATGTTATTTACCAATTCCTATCAATAATGACATGATAAACCAAACAATGCATTGATATCACACTCTCCATCAAATCAATAAACAAATTTTTATCATGGTACAAAGATACAACATTGCTACATGATTGAAACAAATTATTTAACCATGTTAATGTATTTAATTATGTTAATTTCATTGTGATACAAGGAGATATTTCCTGAAAACACTACAATTTCACTTAAATTATAAGAGAAGCATCAAGTACCCAACCTCAAAAGGTCATTTTCATTCTTTGCACAATAACGAAGCAAATAAACAGATCACAATCACCTATCCCACAACAACTACATCCACACAAGGACACCATGACCCAACTGCACCAACTAACAACCAAGAAAACTTCATTAAATACATGGAGATCACATGCCATCACGGGGAATGGATAAAATAGAAGAAATGGATTAAATAAACCACAAGATAGGAGGTATATCATACCATATATCGAAGACGGATCAGTATATATTGAAGTAGAGAGCATGGGATCATTCCCTGATGAATGAATTTCTAAAATAATAAAGATAGGGTCATCGGGTTTCCTAGCATTGAGGGAGAGACACTGCAGCTGTATGTTTTGGAAAAAACCATGTTGCTAGAAAACACATAATATATACAACATCGGCATATTACATAGTGTGAAATTGCCTTTCACGTCATGTAACACTTAGGTTCTAGGATTCCCTGAAAAAAGAGTCGCCTCATCACTTTATTTTATTTCTTAAACCCCAATGTATTTCACTCCATGAACCCATCTTCTAAACCATTAAACAACATGAAAAATTGGATTTCACATCGTGTAATATATTACATGACATACAATCCCCACTTTCCATCGTTTACTTAGAAAAACTTCTACAAAATTATTCTGATCTACCTCTAATCAGATCGATCATAAAAAACTTGTGTAGGGATGATCCATGCAGATCAATGCCCTAACTTTAAATACCTATCAATACATTATCATCCCCTAGAATCCAAAACCATCATAGGGAAAAAACAAAAAAAGAAAGGGATCGTCTAAATAGTGGCCCCACGAGATACATATCATGGTTCCTTCCACCATAGGATCCCAAATTCTACATTTAAGGAACAATGTGAAACAACATGACAACCAAAAGAAACTCTTATACACTCTCATTAGGATTATACCTCTAAAAAATATTAAGAAACAAAAATCAATAAGAGAAATCCATCTCATAAATAGAAAGGTTCTACAACCACCAATTGATCAAAGTTAAAAGAGAAGATCTAATAATTTAATAGCTCAATGTACTGACCACATTTCCGTAAATAACATTCCTAGGTACTCTCCTATATGACATCATGTCTCCAAAAGACATGAAACAAGGGATAGAATTCCTATGAAACCCCTTCTTCAGGCAGCATTGTATATCTATTGGCCACTCCTCGATGGTTGCATCATCATCAACATTGATCTCGCCCCAATCGACAAATATAGAGTCATAATAAACAAAATGATGGAGTTGGGATACATGGGAAACATCATGTATCTAGATCATCTGTGGGGGAAGAACTATCTGGTATGTTACAGCTCCAACACGAGATGACACCTTGAAATGCCCAACAAACTAGAGAGAAAGCTTACTCCCATTACCCAACATTCACTTACCACGATAGGGAGTTACCTTTAGAAACACATAATCCCCAACAACAAAATCCAGGTGACTCCTCCCATAATCGGCATAAGATTTATGACTATCCTACAGAGCTTTCAACCTATTAAGTATCACATGAACCATCTCTGCTATATTTTATACCAGTTTTGGCCAGAAAATTACTGAATCTCCGACCCTAGTCCAACAAAATGGAGAACGGAAAGGTCGTACATACATAAATTCAAATGGTGACATATCAATGGTATAGTGAAATGTATTTTTGTATGTGAAATTCACCAAAGTAAGGTTCCTCATCCACAAACCTCCAAAATCAAGGACCCAAGATTACAACATGTCATCAAGAGTCTGGATGGTCTGCTCTGTCTAACCATCAAACTTTGGATGAATAGAAGTGTTATGGCATAGCTGAGAACCAAAATCATGTTAGGGACCTTCTCCATAACCTAGAGGTAAAATGAGGATCTCAATCCTAAATGATCATTCTCCCAACTTTGTGGCATCCCACCATGTCTTCCAGATACTTCCTCGACAGAACCTCCATCGAGCTCCATTCCTTTATCTCTATAAGGTTGGATGATTTCATCAAACTATCCATTTCCACCCTTATAGATTCATAGAATCCCTGAGCTTGAGGTAAAGTGGTAACAAATTCCATCGATATGTTTTCCGACTTCCCCTGAGGGACATCATATGGATGGAGCAATCCACTGGGAATTCAGTGCTCGGCTATTGCCATCTTTCATACCAAACATTGAGACACAATCATTGCAACAACATGGTTAAACCCAGGACACCATAACGTACCTCTCAAATATTAGTACATCATTTTCACACAATTATTTAAAGCTAATAGTGAACTATGGATCTATCTGATAACCATCTTGCTCAATGGCAAAGGAATCTGAACCCTTCCTTAAAACAACACTTTGTTTTGTTCATCTTCAGACCACCCATCATGGGTCTTTCAATAAACAAATCAATCTCTGTAGAACTCCACCTCAAGATCCCCCAACTAGGAAACTTTTAATTTCTTCACTAGAGATGATTGGAACATCATCTAAAAAAGAAAACCTCACTCCCATATTATCCCATGTCTATATGTAAGGTTTAGTGTTCATCCATAACCCTCTATGAATCATTATATTCAAGCATTGCATCACTACATGACATTCTGGTAAATCCATCAGCCTCAACATCACCATTTAAAGGGGTATATGAAATTTATAAGTCTTAATACTGTAATAACTCCATCCATCAATGATGTCACATGTTCAAGTCTTGCTGGGAGAAAACGTACCTTGGGCTCTTATGATCGGTGAAGAACCAAAAAATTTCACTAAGGAGGTAATTTATCCAAAACATCATGGAAAACCCACTATCTCCAACTCAAGATCATGGGTTTCCTATATATTTTCATTAGGGGAGCAACTACTGAGAACCAAATAAAATGACTAATCTCTACTACATCAAAACACATCCAAACCCTATACCCAAAGCATCACAGAAAACCTCAACTTGAACTCCTTTTAGAAGAAAAAGAATCGGAGCACTGAACAACATCCCCTTCTGATACTCCCAAGCTAATTTACACTAATCCGTCCATATGAATGTCTAATCCTTTCTAGTAAACACTATTAGAGGAGTTGCATCATGGGATAAATTTTCTATGAACATTATTTAATAGACTATGTAGGACAATGTAATACTCTCATATTTTCCACTTCCTTGGGGGATAACCAAGACACAACTACTTCTATCTTCTATGGATCCAAAAGTATGCTCTTTTTGGACACAATATTACCAAGTAAATGAACTACTGGAGCCCAAAACTAAAACATTGATTGCTACCAAAAAATCTTCTATTGATGAAGAACTCTAAAAATAGCACAGAGATGCTTTGGATGCTCCTCCTAGAACACGAATTACATTAGGATTTAATCAATTAAAACCACCAGGAACAATTCCCAGAACTCACAAAACATAGTTTTCATCAACCCCATGACCAGAACTAGAGAAGTTTTAACATTAAATGGAATAAAAAATAACTTGTAATTTCAATGACAATAATAGAATGTTGTCTTTGGGATATCCTCATCCTTCCCACGTATTTGATGATATCCCGAAAATTAATAAATCATCTAGAACCAACATGTACCCCTCTGTTGATCGAGTAAATCATCGATCAAAAAAAGAGGACCATAGTTCTTCACTACCACTCAAATCAAATTATAATAATCGACACACAACCACAAACTGACATCATCCTTCATCCTGAACAAAACTGGTTCAACCCATGGTAACACACTTGACCAAACATAACTGCATTGAAATAGATCATTGAGATGTATATAAATCTCTTGCAACGCAGAATGCACCATACTATATGGAGACATTTAGATAAGATACATGCTTAGTTATATCTTGATACTGAACTCGATCTCCTGTTGAGAGGGTAATGCTACAAAAAGGTCTCGAAAGACATCAAGGAACTCATTCACGACCCTAGTAAATGCTGAATATTGAACCACCAATGAACTCAACATAATCTTATTCATCATGGATGACAAAAACTAAACATGAATCTGACTCAAATGAGGGTCTCGCTCACCAATAAAAAAATTCTAGTAATCCGTCAGCAGTGAATACCACCTCTTATCTATGGAATAAATCCATGATATCCTGCACCAAATACAACTAATCCACACTAAGGGTGAAATCATATGGTTTTATTTGTAAACATTGAAAATTTACACAATAGTTGTACTACCCTAGCACTATCTCACAATGTCTACATACTTCAAACAAGTCACCTCGACATCAAACTAGTGTAGTTAATGCCAAAGGAATTAGAAGCCTCTCTATATCAATTCCCATGGATTGGATAAAGAATGGTGATATAAATGAGTGTGTATCTCTAGAATCAATAATTTCATGAATCTAACTAGAAAAAAAGACAAGGGAGACTCGATCGATGTCTACCTCACTTAGTGCTGGAAATGCTAAAGCATGAAGCTAACCACGACTTCTCCCTGACCTGTCTGACCCTGGTCAAAGCCACCTCCATGGTCGTGCTCTATTATATGTGGATGAGGTTTGTGTTAGGTTTTTCCTCTACCTTCTCCATATTCTTTCTGCTTATCCCATACTGAAGAAACCTACCACTGCTACCTCCGATGAAACAACCTCAATGGATAAACCTTATGCATAATGACTGGTACACACAGATTACACACAAATTTAGGGTGGTCATGTCACTGATGACCTCAACGTCCACAATAAAAAAACATAGGATCCATTAGCATATTCTTGATATTCTCTTCCCCCAGAGAAATGAGGCATTGATTTTTGGGACATACCCCTATAAAAACAGAAACTCTTATTACCCAAAAACCGTGAACCTCATACCAGAGATCTGATTCATGAGGAGTCCTAATGACTCCTCTCTCATGACAATCTAGTTCTATATAACATCATCTAGATGATATGTTCCCTCACCAGTACCTCGAGATATGTCCTCAGCATAAATAATATGACCTGATGCTAGATATCCGGATGAAACGATTCCTTAAAATTCATTGTCATATCCTCCTTATCTGGAAATAGTTCTGAATCATATCATAGAAGGACCTTGTAATGGATCCCAACCTCCTGCACACTAGATCTCCCCTTCCAAAAGGTATGAAAATCATGGAGACTAGCTTCCTTCACGATCGAAGAACAAAATGCAACTTTGAACTACTCTTGAAACATCTCCCATGATACAATCGACTCCTCAGGATCCCCAAGGCATAGGAACAACCATTTAATCACACCCCAACACAGCATCATTACAACCAACGATACACAGTTCTCCTTCTAAGTATGGATCGAACTGAAATCTATCTCAACCTCCTTAGAGAAGTCTTTAATGACCGCATTTCAAAAAGATCCCCCATACTTCTAATGACTATGGTGATGAAACTCTCAGAGTGTCCTCCTCCAAGTATCATCATTTTAAAACTCAACTCTACAACGATCTTCTGGTGCAACCTACTAGACATCATCTGGACCAAACTGAGGACAGCATTGACCTAAAGCCATACCTTCAACAAGATAAATAGTTAAAGATCCTATACCTGGAATCGGGATGACTTTAACCTGAATTACTATTTTTATTTTATTCATTTTAGGTTATCATATCCCATTATTTACCCATTAAAACACTTGAGAAAAGAAGAATGATGAATGGTCCTTTCCTAGTACTCTATACTAAAACCAGTAGAACCTTGTTTAGTAGCCACTATATGCTTAATGGTCCCTCTAATAGATCATATGGGGAAATAAACACCTATTTCTTAGCAGGCCTCCCTTGCTTACAAGGCTTGATAATCTTAGCTAACATAGTTTCCCTACCAACATATGTAATATCGCATGTTCCTAACTCCAAATCCATTATATCCATAGATTTTCCTTTGACACCACTCTATCTGGACCTTGTCCCCACAAAGTTTACCCCTACTAGTCCATAAATTGAAGTCGGAAGATAGGGACCCTTAATTCTCGTCTCTAGTAGGACCCAAGTTAGTAACCAACTCTGAGGGTATGGTAAACACATAAATGTGATCCACAGTCCTCTAAGAGAACACATGTGAAACAGATAGATATGGTAGACAGCAACCAAATCCTTGTCAAAACACAAAGTAAACGAATCCCAAGTTCACATACATAATGTCATGAAATAACTAATATAACTGGAAGGGAAACCTGTATGTACCAAATGAAATTAAAACAGTAGATACCATGAATCCCAAATAGCTCCTGCAAAACTCCTGAGCTAGTTTTTACCATCATGATATCCAACCAGCTACATGTGCCATGAAAATAATTTATATAACATAGGGTGAGTATAATAGATAACTTATTAGGATCCTCCATAGAAACTATCGTGAAAATGTATATAAATCATGCCAAAGCACAGTGAATGACAACTGAAACCAACTCATCATCAAAAAAGATAATATTTTTCCAGCCCCACCATGGATACTCTCACCATGAATCACACACAAAATTATATAATATAATAAATAATTTCAAGGGTACCCCACAACCACTTCCCCACTGGTCTTCCACTTTACCCTAAATTCGCACGTCCTGAGAATCGCGTCCCAAAAAGGATCGCCCGATAACATTTGGGAGAAGCACCACATTATGAACCTTGTGCAACACACCACCACATTCACATAACCAAAAGTAACCCGGTAGTTTCTAGAATCCACCACATATCATATAAAATTTATCATTCATTAGGTATTATACCTCACTCCATCATAGTCCATACACCACGTAAGGATCCTCAAGCCATCACATACTATAGATGTTAGATCTATAGTAGCCCATAAGAAACTATATTTAGAATATATGTGTGTGAAATAACAATAAGATATTACAACCCTATACACACATATATGGGGAATCCTAACCAGCAGACATACCATCTGAATAAACTTTCAAGAGAACAGTGTGGGGTAAATTTGGGCAGTCTGCTATCCATCCTCCCGTCAGGATGTTAGGGAAAGCACCCCCACCCTAGGGATTAGAATCAACTAGGTTTCATTATCCCTAATTGAAAGGGTGTAGAATCCTATAGAAGCACCAAAATTACATGATATAATATAGCTCACAACCACAACATGGGAATAAACTAGTATTAGACTCAATAGTAGCTATCGTCTCTCAATCTCATGGATTCGAATGACATTACTAGATATCCAATAAGAATACTGCCATTTAAAGAGATACATTAATCAAGATTTTCAATTTTTATCAGTTACACACCACATTAATTAATTCCTTAAAAATTAATTAACTATTTTTATTTTCCACATTTCAGTAATTTATCATTCCAATAAAGACCCATGGCCTCTAGTCATAACCAAACCAAGTCCACGACTTCTCAGAATCAGAACCTCATCATTTCATCCTAGAAATATCCAACACCATGGGTTAAAAAATTATTTATTTACTTATTTACCAACATTAACACTTCCCATAATTCTATGTATTCTTGGAAAAAATTATAACGTACCTTGTAAAAGGGGATCAACATAGTGAGTAGGTGAACTACACATAGAGTCTTTTCCACCTATAAAAATATCATAGACCAATCCATCCACTAGAATATAAAAATGGAATGTATTTTTCTTACCTTAGTGTCTTAGATTCTATTATAAGGAGGGTAAGAAAGACCATATACCTCGTGAAGTGGAGAAATCAATGAAGATAAACAAAGAAATGATTTAACAAATATCCACATTCATATCAATGTGTAAGACCATATTTATCCCATTCGAAACCATCTACTTTCCTCCCTAATACCCTCGTGAATAAATTGATGCATCTCACCTATCTAGTCATAAACTACTACCACACCAACTGGGCCTCTATACCCGAAATACAACAATTATCTTCCATGATTAGCCATCCCAGGATAACATCACACTCAGGCCTCCCTGCCCCCAAAACCAAAATTCACGTATCTTAATTACATCACAATAAATATGAACCAACATAGTAATGGGATCTCGGCCCTAAAACAAGTCATCTGTACTTCAGAAAAAATGATCTCTCATAGCTCTACATCATAAGGAACTCTATCTTTTCATGAATGCAGTCAACTTAGGCCTGATAAATTCATTATCTTTATCATAAAACCAGATTTTATTCCATCTTTAATTAACCAATTCATTATTCATAAGTTCCAGCTATGTTAAATCTAATCAATGATCTATCATAAGATATCACCAAATTAATTAAACAATTAATTTATCATTACATTAATCCTTTATTAACAAGAATAAATATTCTTTAGGTTTATTAACAAATTCCATTAAACATGACTACTTGCATCAATTTGATTATCATAAAATTATAACAAAAACAACTAAACTATAAAAAATGAATCTTTAACCAATTAGACAATTCATTAAACAATTAATCCCAATTTTTCAAACTCTACCAATTTCCATCAATAACAACATGCTAATCAATAAAAATCCTATATATCACACTATCTAGAAAATCAAGGGAAAAATCGACATCGCGGTAAAAACCAACAACATCGCTACAAAATCACTACCAATTAATTAATCGTGTTCAAGTATCTAATTATGTAAATTTCATTTAGATATAAGGGTTTAATTCATGATTACACTACATTTAATAAAAATAAATTGAGAAGCATTGAATCCCATACATCAAATGTTTTGGGACATTTTTCGAATGAGAATGGATAAAATAAAAAGATCATGATCACCTCTCACACAACAACTACATCCACCTGAGGATGTTGCGGCACAACCGCACCTACCAATGATCAATTAACCACATTAGAAGCATAAAGATCATACATTATCTCATAGAAAAGGTAAATGAGAATAAATGGATCGATGAAACCATAAGAACGTAGGTATATCATACCTTTTATAGAATAAGAATCGATATATTTAGAAAAAGGGAGCTAGAGATCATTCCTTGATGAAGGAGTCCCCAAAATGCTAAAGGAGGGTTTTTTGGGTCTCATAGGGTTGAGGGATAGCTACTGCAAGCATAGGTTTTGACAAAAACTGAGTGGGTGGAAAATAGTTAAAACATACAGCGTAAGTGTATTGTGCAGTGTGAAATCTTCTTTCACAACATGTAACCCTTTGGTTTTGGGATTCAACAAAAAATGTGTTATCTCAATGATTTATTTTAATTTTTAGACCCTGAAGTAATTTATGTTGTGATCCCCTCTTTGATGGCATGAAATAACCTACGAAGTAGGATTTCATATAATGTTATATAGTTACACGATGTGTAATCCCCTATTTATAGATTTGACATAAACATAAATCTCCATACTTCTTTTGATCCACATCTAACAACTACAGCTTTCAGAAATACAAAAATGGTTTATCCACACGGAGTCAGGCCCTTGCATTTTCAGTTGTAAAATTGTTAAATAAACATTAGAGAACACACATATTTAGTCTATTGATTAAAATTATTCTTACTCTTGTAATGTTGATGTGGATCAAAAAATTAAAAATTATATTTTAAAGAAATGAAACATTTTGAAGATGAAAACAATATATGGAATCCTAATCAACATTTGAAAACTAGGTGAAGAATTATGGAAATATGTCACAATAGTTTCCTATTGATTATTTATCCCTTAATATTTAATAAATATTTGAATCATAAATATTTTATTCATATTATGAACTAAGGGATATATCAAATTTTAAAAATGGGATCATAGGATCTCATTCAAAAACCAAATGTTACATTTAAAATTTGTAAAAAATGGGTTTTTCAAATAATATATGATGATATTGGAGAGGATTATTGAAAGAGGGAATGCCTTGTATATAAATGATAATAAAATAATAAATGTATTTACTTTGATGAAACATTTTTTATAAGTAGCTATGCTAGAAATAAGAAAATTTTTAATTTCCAAAAAACCTCATATATATACATTAATTGGATTTATATTTATTTGAAATCAACATCCTTGAATACATATCAAGATAAATAATTAAGCATCTTCCAAAAAAAATCTTGAAGATTCAAATTGCAGATGATATTACACATACTCTTTCTCCAATATATAGTTCTAAAACTATATTATTTTTATACATTCATTGATTTTATACAATATAGCATGGATTTAACCATACATAATTAAAATTATAGAAATAATTATTGATTAAATTATATACCTAATACCTTTTGGGGTTACAATTTTTGAAAGAAACGATAATCATATCATAAATCAAGAAATATGTCCCCCCATTTAAATTGGAATTTACTGAACTATATCTGATGTTTTTTTTCTTTAAATAAAATATATCAATGCCTTTTATAAATTTATACAGATATGATACCCTTTGAGTCAAATCAACTCTAATACTCTTCATTATGACCTATAAAAATGAAATCATATGATTGGTGATCTTATATGATCAGTAAGGAAATTTACTGGAGATATATATTTAATTTAACATGTGATCTTAATATATTTCACATGATCCTCAGCCCAGTTGGTGAGAACATAGAAAGATCATCCAAAAAATCCATGTTCAAAAACAGATAGAGACATCATTTTTTTTAATATAGAAGTACATTAGTAAGCACTGTTTTGCACTGTAGCAGCATGAACTATTCATCTATTTGGGACTTTGGGCCACCAGTTGGGGCCTCAGGTCCTCTAAGGCCTTTGAGCCACCCATGGTCTTTTAGTCAGTAAGGCTTTTGGGACATTTCAAGGCCTTCCAGCCACCTCATGGCCTTCGGGCCACCTCAATGTCTTCAGGCCACCTAAAATTGTTCTTAATGACCAGACATACTCTATAAGGAGAAAAGTCCAGATGAATATTTCGAGTAGGCACATTCACTAATGCAAAAGCTAAGTGGATTCATCAGAAAGAGAGGGTATTTCATTTCCATCAGGACCAGCCTATGCATGCATGGGAAGCCTAGCCAAACAAGCCTTGAGAAGGTGGAGAGGAAAAATCATGATGATGAAGCTGGGGAGGAGAAGTTCCTTGTAGTTATAGTAGGTATATTTCCATAAGACCTATGGGTCATGTAATCTCTAAGCCTATAAGATTTTGTAAGTGTTCCCCTCATCCCTTGAAAGAGGGTATATCAAAAATCAATTTAAAAATAAGTCATATGGGACATTAGGGCTATGTGATAATAATCATAGAATTAGGGTATGAGAAAATAATCAATTTTATTGGAAACAACATAATAGATTCACACCCAATAAAATAACTATCATAAATGATGATTCATTATATAAAACATTATCATTGTATTAGATTTTACTCATAATAGATTCCTCAACCATGATCTATATATTCATAGTAGAAGAAAATAAATTTGGAATAAAATTGAGAAATAATTTTAAGCATATAAAATAATCTCCATTTTCATGGATCGCTACCAATTCTATTATAACATATTTTATATTTTCCATTACTAGATTAGGTTCACTCCACATTACCTTATAAAAACTATATGAAACAACCCATTAGTTTTTTGGGTTCTCTCTATAGGAACATTAAAATTATCCAATGATAAATAAATCATTAACCAATGCATTAGGATAAATAATAGACTTACCGTTGTAATAATGATATACCAGAATTATTTATGTCTTTAGAGCATTAAATAATTCAACATTACTATATGAAATAATTTACAAATGGAAAAATAAATTTGTTTCATGATAATTTACTTAAAAAAAATTTACCCATATAATGATTGAATATATATGGTATCACTAGATCATTTATTTTGTGGTTCATAACAATAGTTACTTTAAATTTTAAAATAATAAAAATTGTTTTATTAAAGAATTTGAAGTATTTTATTAAAAACCAGAATAAATTATGTTTTCTTCTGGTGAAATTTTAAAATATAAACATTGATATAATTATAGAAAAAGTTTGTCATTGAAAAGAAACATAAATATGAAATATAAACTTATGAAAAAAACAATTCATGATAATTGTAAAGGGAAGACATGTGGTAGTTAATTAATATTATTTTTTTCAAACTTTTATAAAGAAAAAAATTACATGTATATAATATGATGAAAATATTAATTTTATGAAATTAAACACAAAGTAATATATAGATGAAAATGACCTCAAAAAATTAAAATATAGTTAATAATATTATTGATATAATAAAATGTGTACATATATATTTTATTTTTGGATAATTAATTGAAATGAAATCATCTAAAGAAAAGTTTTAAAATAATACCACTTATGAATTTTTTATTCAAAAAGAATTTAAAATACTGAAAATTAAAAGGTACCTAAAATATTAAGAGTATAATTAGATTAATGATATAATATGACAAATATATAAAATAAATTCTATAAAATATAAAATAGGTTCATGATATGAATCATGTCTCAATGAATGAAATTTTAGATGAGAAATCCTCACATGTGACTTCTTTATAGGCAGACACATTATAAGATCCTTATTTAATATATTTTGGTTTATCCATACCTAGAAAATGAACCATATTAGATGGTATTTTAGTTTTTCTGGTCAAATTAATATTCTATTTTACTTATATTTTACACTATTGGAAAACAGGGAAATAGTCATGGACCTAAAACTACGGTTTTCCATAATCATGGCTATAGGTATTTATGCCAAATCTATAGCCACAATTTGTATAAAACCTTTGATATATTAATTTTTTAATCTTATACCCATGATTCACCAAAATTATGTCTATATAACGTATATATAACTATGTTTTTAATGAAACTGTGGATATAGGTAGTTATTTCTACGTCTATAGCCACAGTTTTCATGGAACAATGGCTATAACCAGTTTTTTCGAATGATATAGCCATTATTTTCATAGAACTGTGGCTATAGGTTGTTTATTAAAAGGGTGTATCAAAGGATTTCAAATAATGTTGTCTATACTCTATTTTTATAGTGTATATATCCCTTTTTTCATAAAATTTTGGTTATTGGTTTCCCACAGAAGTGAGGGGAAAAAATTAATGGGTGAATTTGATGGGAAGACATATTTCTGGGGGTGAAAATAATATTTCAATGGTTTTTAATGATATCAATAACATTATGTATATATTTATACCATAATATGGAATTGGTGTAGTTGTATGGTTCCTAGTTATGTTGTAGTGATATATAGATCCAATTATTCTTGGATAAATTCATGTTACTCCAATATCCATGGTTTAAAGGGCCATAGCCAGGGTTTTACACTATGGATATAGCCCTATAGAATCAATGGTCAACCGAGTAGTCCATTAACATGATTTCAAAAATCCAGGATATAGGACTTATTTTTATAATGGCAGTTGTGGCTACAGATCATTAGAATTGTGGCTATAACTTTTGTCTATAGCTATGCAAATACATGCCACAGACCGGTAGAATTTTTTTTATAGCTTATAAACATGGTTTTGACCCATATATCCATTATTTTGGATATTTTCTATAGCCAAATGTTCTACTTGTCCCAATTGTGTTAATGATAAAATTTATATTTAATTGTTAACCATTAGACTTTTCATATACTATTAGGTTTTATATTAATTGTTAATGAATATTGTATACATGGTCATCATGTGTAGAAGGTTAATTCTAAGATAATTTATTTTCCTTTTTTATTTCAATGGTTCCATATTTATATTTATGGATGTTATAATGATGGTTCACATACAACACTTAAAATGACTATTTTCTGATAATTTCTTAGTTAATAATATAGTTGCACATTTTAATAAATATCGGTTTGAATATTACTAATACATGTTAAATTAAACATCTTAATTTTAACATTTCTTATTCATATATAAATTATTTCTATTAAAGTAATCATTTTTGGAATATACATTCTAAAATCTTTCTTCTAGGTGGTAGATATAATGAATTCAACAATACTTTATAATTGTTTAATTAATATGATTATGTAATAATATTGGTATAACAATTGTTTTACCATAGAATAATAGTTTTATATTTTTATTATGATATATCATTCTCATGAATTGGTATATTAAAAATATATCAAAGAATAATTCAGAAGAAAATATTAATTATGTTGATAAATTCAATATTATCTCGATACAGCTCATGGAAAGAGAGGTTTATAACATCCCAAGGCCCAAACCTGAAGAAAATGATGGTGTATTTTTAAGGAAGGAAACATGGAAGAGTGGAGGGGAGATTTCAATTTTTTGTCCTGATTTGAAATAGTGGATGAGGAATACAATTATAAGTTAGAGGGATGGTATTTTTTAAAAATACTTTTTTTTATAAATAGAGAAATCATTCACATAGAATGTGAAACCAGAAAAATGAAATAAATAAGAAAATATTTGCAAGATATCTATTCCACTCATAAAATAAATTAAAAATACGTTTCGGAGACATTTATGTCATTACCTCTTAATTTATCCTCTAATCATCCGTATAAACCTTTAACCCGGAGACTATATTTTACAATGGAAAATATTCATGTGAATTAAAATAAAACATTTCATTTTATATAAAATGAAAATTATAGTAGAAAAATATTCATTTTTTAATTTATATAGGTGTTTCAATTTAAATTTATTGACTTTATCCCTAAAACATATAAAAATAGAATTTAATAAAAATTGACATTTTAAAAATAAAATTGAATTCGAACATAAATCATCTATACTATTAATTCCAATTCAAATTATTTTTTATTATTAAAAAATAATTGCTTTTTGAAATAAAATTAATTCTGACATTGAATGTATCATTGGGAATATGTAATTAAATTCAAAAACAATAAATATTATTTATTATAATAAAATATCACAGAGGTTCTATAATATCACAATTAGGTTACAAAATTCAAAAGAATGTATTTAAATACCTTGTTTTTCTCTATGATTTAATTTTGGGTTGGGACAATGTTCGATTATATTTTTTCCTTTCTTATATCAAAATGGTGACATAAAAGAAAGGTAATTTATAAAAATAATAATTTTAGTATTTACCCAAAAATCATTTGTTTCAAAAAAAAATTGTATTAATTAGACCTTAAATTTATTTTTCATGTTGAATAAAAATATGAGTATTGTTTTTAAAAATTTAAATTAAAAAATTTGACAATATAAAATTTAAATTAAAAAATATAATAAATAAATTATTATTAGAAATTGACTCTTTAAAAATTATTTCATAACAAATTAATTTTATGGTTAATTTAATTTATAATAATTGAAATTTTTAATTAGAATAATTAATCTATTATGGAAAATTTAATTTTTTATAAAAACAAAATTATTTTTTTATAATTTCTTTTAAATATATCATACAAAAAGATCAATAGTTTTAATTAAATTTAATTAAAATTAAATATTTACAGAAAAATGATTATATTTATCAAATATAATAGTATTTAGACATAAATGGAAATTTTTAAAAATATAAGTAATAAAATTTATAAAATAAAATAAAATATTTTATTATATATCATTTTATAAAGTTTTTTATTCTTCATGGTATTTTATTCTTATTATAATTTTTTAATGATTTCTTTATATTTTATTCTAATTATTATTTAATGTAAAAAATTCATTAAAAAATATTCCCCAATTCATTTGAGTGTAGTGTTTTGGGTGATATAGTGTATTCAAAATTTCATTTAAATATAAATGAAAATCTATCAGTGTTACAAACTCTACCCATAAATAAATTGTTTCCTCACAATTTAAATTGAACTCATAGTGGGAAATATATGTTATTTTTAAATATATTATGATGACTTTTGATATAATTTTTATTGATTCAAATAAACAAAATCATTGGTAACTCTCTTTCATTACCTAATAACAGATATATTTATATATTTTCATTACAAATTATTATTTCATTAAAACATAATTCGATAATTATAGGACATAAGTGTTTATAGAAACATACTATTTATGGAATAATTTTCATGATGGTGTATTCATAAAAATGAATAAAACAAATTGTTTTAGATGATATCGATAAACACATTTGAATGAATAAAAAATATTTTATCCTATGAAAACATTTTTTTATACCAAGATATATTCAATTCAACTATTTTACAACACCTATAATTTACTATAACTTTATTTTTCATATGTTTCATCCTCCAAAATATATTACCAAATCTCCAAAAAAATAACTCTACCCGAATTTATCAGATAATCACAATTATACTCCACTCTAGAAAATCCTAGAATTCTATACTCGTATATTTAAACATAGCCTTTATCCACAAATATTATTAATCACACATAAAATCGCATACCAATCATCTTATACAATAATCATAAATACTCTAAATATATATTATTCCATTTAAAAAATTAATTGAAATAAAATTTCAACTAAATAAGTTTTAAACCCCAAAGTACCCTATAATACTCAATACAAATGACCATTGTTAATTATCCAATTGACTGAATTAAACATATTTACATCAATATCAAATTAAATACCATCTCAAATGGTTGTTTAAACCCATATCATATACTCGACCCAAATCAAAAAAAAACATCTCCCAATATATAATCAATCACATAAAATATAATTAAATAGTACCATAAAATAGATATATATTTTTATTAACTTATGATCATTATTATTATAATAAATAAATACAGGTATCCATAACTCTTGTAAAACATAACTGGTTATATATTATACTCTGAATTTCTCTAAGCCTTCATCTGTTAAAAAAATGAGATATCACAAACTCACACCCACAAATCTTGTTCCAAAAACATAGTTCTTCATAATCACATTGATATAAAAATATGTGTCCAAAATTTAACAACATTAAACTAAATTTTCAATATCCAGACTATATTAACTTACATAACCATGATAGTTTAGTTTTATATATTTAGAGAGATCATAAAAACCATTACATAAAAAGCCTTGTCTTTCTAAAAAAATCATAAATTTTCCCATTATACTGAGAATACATTATTTCATATAATGCATAAACTAGCTAACATAAAATTAGATACACAAGATATAGTTATAAAAATATCATTCATAATAATCATATATAAATTTATTTTGAAATAAAAACATAGTAATGAAGAGTTTAGAGTCATATTAAGGATATACATTGAAGATATTGATTAATGATTAAAATTTGGAATAAGATAATAATAAAGTAACAGGAAAATAATAAATTAAAGTAGATATAAAATATATAAATCATACCTAATATAAAATTATCTTAAAACATTAATTTTTATATAATTATTTTTCATAACCTAAGATGATTTGCATAACATAATGATCAATCGTGATACATAAATGAATAATAAGGGAATAAGAATAATAAATTGGGTTATAGAACAAACATAAGGTCAAAATTAATTTCAATTTTAAAATATCACTACAATTACCATTATCACATATTAAAAATGATTTCTTTAGTTTATTAGGATCACTCCCCATTCCATTAAAACCAAATATGGAAAAATTCATTTAGTTTATTTGGAACATTCAATGGACCCTAATAGGTTACCTCATGTAATATAAAGTTTTTAAAAATTACTTTTATTTATATAATAACACAAATTACTAAATAATGAAGAAAAATATGCATATATACACCACATAAACAAAAAAGAATCCATCATTCCTCAAAAACAGAATTAAATTGTGGAAAAAGAAATGGGTTTCATGTTTGTCTCAAAAAAATTTCATTATACGTCATCGAGAAAAAGAAGGTGGACTGTTTAATTAGAAAATATCCTATGAAAATAATAAGAACCATTTAATTATGATAAAATATATAAAATATAATATTATGAATGAATTATAAATAGAAATTTAAATTTAATAATACCGATCATTTTTTGGTAACTTTTAAAGAAACAAAAAAATTATAAAACAATGGAAATATGATTTTATTTTAAAAACCATAAAATAATTTCGTTATAATAATAATACATAATGTTAAACTTGTTGATATTAGATTTAGTAAAATTGAAAAATATTTAAAAAACAGTTTCTCACACTATTATAATGAAATTTGTAAATAATAATTAATGAAATTATTTAAAATTGCACTTAAAATAATAATACTATAAGTATTAAATATTATTAAAATATATATAAACAATCACTAAATTATATATAATATATTTTTTTAAATAATATAATTAATATTGATAAGTTAGTAAATGTGGTGTGCCAAAGAAATGATAACTTTTAAAGAATTTTTTTAAATAAACCCCCATCTAAATTTAAAAACACAAACAACCTAAATGAGTGAACATGATATAGAACATGAAATACTGTGAGTTCATATGGAATCATTTTATAATATATATATATATTAAGAAATATATACAATGTATAAATTCAAATAGGTTTATAATATTAATCCTTTCCCAAAGACGTAAATCTGACATGAGAATCATATACCTCAAACATCTTCTTAGTCAAATGATCTGAAACATAATTGTTTCAAAAAATTAGGATTATTATTTATATGATTAGGAATTACATTTATTGATATAATAAGTTATATTATGCACTTATTATTTCTCATTACCAATATATAAATTTTTAATTATAATGTAAATATTTAAGTGTAGAAGTTTTTGATTACCATAAATGTTTATGTGTGGATTTTTTACCCATATGTATTTTAATGGGTTAATAAGACAAAAAAATTATATATTTATTAAATATTTGACATATAGTTTGGAAGTCCCATATTTATTTAAATGAATAAATAGTGACACATTTCATGGAATGTAAGGACATTCCATTTTTAGTGAATTCTGTTTTAAAATAGTTGAATTTAAATAGAAATATAGATCACATTATTTTCAATCTGTAATTATGAAATAATTTTAAGTTAACAAATTTTAAATATAATTACTATATTTTATATTTTCTTATTCAATAAGGACTGAAAAATCATTAAATTATTCTTGTAGTTGGTATGACTGATGCAAACAATAATATATCATAATAGTAAAATGAGTAATAAAATGATTCTTTTATATATAATTTAATATTTAAATAATAATATTTAAAAAAATACTATTTTATTGTGGATTTTTTATTTAGTTATAGGTATACTATGATGATATAGATGAATAATTTAGAAGGATATATAACATACATTTAGACTATGAATCTCATATTGGAGGGGCTCTATGAAATGTGAGTTCTATGAATTTTTCTTTAGATTGTATACTTAGGAACATGTGTGATGGTGTTTCATGAATGAAATATAAAATTTTAAAAGTGGGATATAAATTTTTTGGTGGATATTTGGAGGGGTGGAGGGGGGATCCTTTAATAATTTAATGGATATTCATTTTTTGAAAAACATTTTTGAATTAAATAAAATGGGATGTAATTCCCAATAAAGGATTAATAAAATAGATAAATTAATAATAATATTTTTGATTATTTGGAAATAAAAAAGTCTACTATTTTTTATATTTGTGGCATTATCTCTTAATTTATCACCTTGTTAACTTCGTAAACCATTACCGTGGCGACTAAAAAATACAATAAGATATTATTTCATGAATAATATCTAAAATGGTCCATATTACCTTAACTGAATAATTTTATTCCAAATATTTAATCCATTTTTCTTGATTTTATTAATATAGTTCGTAATTTTTTTAAAAAAATATATTATCAAAGTGAAAAAATATTTTTTATAAAATATTTTATTCATGAATAAGTCTGAATCTACCTAAAAATACTATATTGCATTTATTTCCATTCCATTTAATTTATTATGAGTAAAATAATAGTATTATTATTATTTTCATCGATATACAAACATAAATATATAATTTTGAATAATTAATTATACGAAAATTATGAAAATTTTCTTTTTATTAGAATAAAATATGACATAGTTTTTATATGATTAAAATATGTTTATAAAAACAACATAATATTTTTAAGTGAACAATTTTATTTTTTTAATTAATTTTTAAATGAAACTGTCATATAATTTTTATTCATTATTATATGATAATGATTCCATAACATTTACAATATATTTAAAAACTATATTTTTTGTATTCAACCATAAATAATCCCTTACTGTAAAAAATCAAACAAGTCATATTAAATAAATTTTTCATTGAATAATCAAAATATTATGTCACTTAATTCAAAATGAAATTTTATAATTTTATAATACAATTTAAAAAAAATTAAAAATAATTGGAACATGATATATTGAAAATTATTTTTTCATCAATTATAAATAAATGATAATTATTTTATTGTCCATTAAAGCAATTTATTATAATGACTATACAAATATCCTATTTAATAGATTTCAAATATAAAAAACATTAAAATAAATTATTCTTTAAAGAATTTATATATTTCATTAAATATATTGAATCACAACACATTAAAATTACTTATTAATATTTTTGGAATTAAATTTTATAATGTAATTAGTATTTAAAAAATTAATCATTAATAATAAAAATAATAATAAGTTTTATTGAATTTTAATATTTGGATGTATAATTAAACAATTATTTACATTTATATTTACATGAAATTTTAATATAATTGTAAATTTCTTAGTGATGTTTCATGTTTTATGATCACAATGTACTATTTTTCATATATTGAAAAAAATAATGATTTCTTTTAATTATGTGTTGAATGTGACACGTGATTTTCAACAATGTCTTAAAATATAATTTACAATATCTTGGTGTCAAGGTAAAAGGTTGTGTAAACTGATGAAAGGATTTCACATATTTAATCAGGCCACAAGGTTATATTAATTCATGATGGATATATATTAATAATGACTGGGGTTGATGCAATATTAAGTTAGTTTTATTTTTTATAAAGGTTTGTTAATTTTAAGATATAGATGAAATAGTTTTGATGTAGAATGATGATGTGTATTATGGTGTGTAAATGATAATAAATATTAGTATGATGAAATAGTCCAATAAGAAACAATATGTATTGGATGAAATTTTGTGGAAATTGAAATTAGAAGGATTTGGCCGCATGATGATCCAATACCTATTATATAATGAGTGATTTAGTTGAATAAAAGATGAAATTTTACCGAACACAGAAAGTGTACAGTAATATTTGGTGGAAAAAGAATATGATGAAAGGAGAAACTACCACATGATACAATGAAAACCTACGACGTGAAGAATATATAACAGTACACATGAAAGAATTATATTCTACCATATGAATAAATATAGGACATCCTCCTAAATTATCACATATCATAGCTATGGTAGGACATGTTGCTGTGGACACACATGGTATGCCATATAATTCTGGGCTCCCACTATACATTGATCGGATACATGATAAACCACATAAAATATTGATGAATTTAATTACTAATATGTATTAATGATAAATATGGAATGTTTTGAAAAAAAATCATTAGTGTATTATATAAATGATGATATGGAGAAGGAGAAAATATTATTCATATAAGAAAAATTAATGTGATCTTCTAATGATCAAATATGCAGATAATGGTTACCATAATTCATTCATTATTATTTCTGATAAAGATTGAATGTAGGTAAATGGTCTCAAGTGGGAGAAGGGGGTGTTAACTAGTTGGTGTAAGAAGTACCAAACCATGTATGGGAGTCTATATATCTACATAACAATTTTTCCAATAGGTGAATCTATATAACCTAATTTTCAAATATACATAAAAATAACCATTAATAAAAATATACATATCCACATAGGGGTTTACCTATATATGGACATCTATATAGAATAATACACATATCCATATGTAATTTATCATGGTAGAAGATCAGAACATGTGAGAATATGATATATGACTAGTTTTGTATGTATTTTCAGCTAATGTATGAGACTATTTTGATGTAGTAGAATGTTGGTGTGTATTCAATGTCATTATCATGTAGTCATATTCAGCTGAAAATGGATAATTATGTGATATATCCATGTGATTATTATCTCAACCCAAATATGTAAATATAAATTCATGTTTTGTAATTTCATATATGTATAATTTGAAATTCAATAGGATTATATAAATCATTATCTAAGGTAAAATATTATTTTTAATGTTCTATTACCAGCTAAATTCTAATGTTATTAAAATAATGATATGTTTCAACATGTTCATTCATTATTTATTTCAAAAATATATGATTTAGATTATTAATTGAGAATAAAAATAATTAGAAAAAATATGTCATGATAATTAACATTATAAGGATTTCTATTTTCCAAATGTTGTTGAAGATATTTTTATGCAAAACATCACAATAAATAAAGGATATTTAATTTAGAATATATAATAACATAATGGGAATAATCAGTTTTCATCACTGTTTACTAAAGTAATGCCTCCATGATATTGAATAATTTATATTTAAATATGTTTATGTGAATACTGTTTAAATTTAAACACATTTAGAGTGAATATTTCTTGATATTTCTATATATTATAGATAGATATGTAGAAGGAATAATGGTATTGGTTGTCGATGGTATATAGTGTAAACTTTGTGATATTCCCATTAATTTTCTAAGAAAATAATTAATGATTTCTAGAATTTACGGAAATTATTATGGGATTCTCAATAAGATAATGAAAAACAATTTAAATATTTTAAAATAAAGGAAATCATGGTAATTTTAGATATGAAGTGAAATATATATAATATTAATGAATAATATAATGTTATTTTTCATTTGTTTTATAAATATATATTCATTTAAGATCAGAATAAAGATGAAATGAATTTTTATATCATCAAAATAATAATTTTACTGTTGGTATCTCAGTGAAATGAGATAGAGAATATTGAACATTATAAATTATTGAATAGTTTTGGACTGTTGAAGAGCAATATATGAATGAAAAGTTACTGAAGGTTATATAAAATAAATAATAAATAGAAAATAAAAAAAATTGAATATATTTTGTAAATGATGTATAATATTAATTTCACTATGTTGTCCAAGAGTATCGCTAGAAGAAGATCATGTTGTGATCCCCGGTTTGAATAGATATATGAGTGGTCTTGAATCCTATGAATGAGAGGATGATCTAGGTAAGTAGAAGACTTGTGTATGTATATGAAAAGAAAAATTCCAGACTACGATTATAAATAATATGAAGGTTATGTGCACTAGAATATATATACAGTTTAATAAGAATATGAGTTTAATTGATGTTGTGGTTCAATTACGTGATGTGGAAGATAAAAACACTTATATAACATATAGAACAAATGTCAGAAATGATGGATAACATATACACGTGTCAATGAAGTTAAATAAATTGAATTTTTTCTATATAAACATATTAAGATATAGAACTAGTTGTATGTAAAATTGTTATCGCATATATTGATAATCAATATTATTTATCTATCCTCCTAAATTATAGGAAATCATGAATCGGTTAATTTTATTTTTGAGGACATATAATTGTAATTATAATTTCATTATAGTGAAAAATATGTGTAGCAGACATAACCATACATAGTTTGAACTAACTAATCATTTAATCTATTAACTCTTATAAACATTTCTTCTCTATTACTCTATGTGGCTAATCTACATGTTCTCAACAATGAAATTACAAATAAATAATCAAGATTTAAACTTGTCATATAGGTAATGGGTTAAATCCTTCAATTTACAAAAAAAATCAGCAACATTTATTTAATCCTCATATTATAATTTTGTATATCTCATGTGGTTATAATATTTTATATCAAAGGAATGTTCACCTCTACAATAATATAATCAGTTATATTATTTTATTTTATAGAAATGAATTACATTCATATTTTAAGAATAATGCTTTTATTTCATGATGTTATTCCCATAAAAATCATAAATCAATTTAAACTATGTTGATGGTGAATATGGGAATAAAATAAAGAAGAAGTTGATAAATGTATCTCTATTTTCTAAAGAAAAATTTTCACAAATCCAAAAAAACTTGACATGAAATATAAATCCATGATAAAAAATAGTTTGTGGCTCAGATTTCAAATAATTAAATGTCCATCCATTATACCATAAAAGAATCAAGCCATCTAGGTAATGAATAGTTATGTACTAACTGTTGTCAAATGATTCTATATATTGAACTAATCATTAGTGGCTCTTATCATATGTGTAAAAATTATCAAGATATATCAATTGATTTATTGAAAAATAATCTTCATTAAATTCCATATGAAATAATATCAGTTAAATCTGGGATGTTTGAATACAAGTATGATTAAATAACTAAGCATGAAAGTGACATAGAGGACATGTTGAAATATCTACAATGATAAGATCTAGAAATATATATATTTTTTAAATAGATTAAGGTGGATGAATTTTTTAATGTTGATATTGGATAATTGTTCTATATAATGGATGAAGAGAGGCATAAAATAGCTAAAGGTGAATATTACGACACTTATGTATATGAAAGTTAAAAAAATATAGATAATGTATATGAACTATATGAATCATAGAAGTATAACATTGATGTCATTAATCCCCAATTAGATTTAATGTCAACATTGATCAAGGAAGTTGAAAACATTCGTCATGAAATAAATAAGAATAATTTTATAGAAGTTGATATAATAAAGTTAAATTATGAGGAGATGGTGATTAATATTGAAGATTAGAAGAAGTCAGTCAATATTAAGTGTCAGTAATAGGAAGTTAAATTTACTGATTCAGAAGGGATACATATTGGTTATTTATAAATAGTTCATGATGAAAGCAAATATAACCTATTTTTATTTCCAATTATACTTATTAATCCATCCTATCATATGTAAATTGGATCATAACAACATTTGATGATCTATCACATGTAGTTGTAAAGGAAAATGTACCATCGTTATCATATTGTAAAAATTTTGGAAAACATGTTTTCACATATAGTACATGTTTGAAAAAATAATTTATAATGAATAGATGAGTAAAATGAATTTAATCATACCACCAAGTACACGGGGGAAAAATTAATGATTCTCATCTCTAGTAACACAAGAAAAAAATCCCCAATTATATATATTTCACAAAAATAACATGTTGATAAATCTATACAGTATGTGTTTTTAAAAAGAAAGTCAATGTATTTTTTGGGAAATGATAGTTGTATAATTGGTTTGGGAAATGTCAAACGGATTAGTTTCAGTATATTATTTAATGAATCATAATAGAATACAAAATTAAATGGTAGGAAGTCATATAATATTAAACAATAAGAGACAATAAAGTGAAATATACTAGTATCAAACATAATTGAGTTACATAAATATTCATGTGATGTTTATAATGTTGATGGTCACAACAACTATGCGTGATTAACTAATCATGTTTCTAGTACATGTATATAGAGAAGAATTTATTTTAAGAAAGAATTATAATACTTATAAATTATGTGTATGGTTGTTGTAAAATGTAATTATCCTAGAAAATTTTAATGAAAATATTTCATATATCCTGGGAAAACAAAAAGAGACACAGAAAATACATTTATATCTTGAATTATCCATAATTTCAAACTGCATATGTGATGAAACCCTCCCATGAAGATCCATATAGAAACTCGAATAAATTTTGTAACATTCAAAATGTAATTTTACCATTTTCATAGTTGGGAATGGGAGATAAAAAATTTATTAGAGGAACATGAAAATGATTATACCATAGAAGGAGAAGTTGGATCATTTATATAACCTAAAATTCAATAGTTTATTTTAATACAATGCCCCAATTCTAATTTTTAACTTCTGTCTTAGAAGTAAAAATATGTTAAACACACCCACAATGATTCTCTAAAATTATTCCATAAAAACATGAGTCTTTAAAGAAGTTAGAGGAATCAACAAGTGTTATGTGTTCTATAATACCCCTGAAAAGAATTGTTTTAAAAAAATGATGATGTGGTCAAATCCATGCCATTGTTATTTAAGAATATATGAAGAATATATGTTGATGTGTTAAGGATAAATACAATGAACCATTATGGTTTAAAAATACCTCTTAAATTTTCTTCCCACATTAGGTAACAATATAATCCACCTTATTCCATATTATCATTATATTGTAGTTTTATTTTCCATAAATGGAATTGAAGTAAAATATTGTTCTTAGTGTGAGAGCTTATGTATATGGGATTTTAATCTTTTTTTATTAAGAAAATAGATATTTTTCATCTTTTATTGATACATAAAATTTTATTTGGTAAGATATAATGATTTTAATTGTTGGTGAATTTGAAGAGTTTTTGTTGTCCAAAATATACAGATAGATAAAGAAGTCTCCAACATGGATTGAACATAAAATGTGAAAATTCCACACATGAAACACTATCTATTATACTATTGAATAGATTTATCATTATGAAGTTCATGAGTATTTTAACCATGATAGGGAAATAAGTGGAGAATATTAATTACTTTAAATGATTAAAATTTCGTTAAAAGAATCTTGTTATGGAAGGTGATGGTAAGATATTATAGTAACATGAGATCCTTTTATAAATATATCATTCCTTGTAACAAGAATCAAACCTAAAATTAAGTATGATATATTATATTTAAATAAAATAAAATTTGTTTTTACATAAGAACATCCATGTTTATTTATAAATCTATCGATGTTTTAGTGTTCAAATCTATGTGATAAATGGAATCAAATGATCACAGGTTGATATTCATGAATATTTCTTTATATCAACTGGAATAAATTGTTTCGACTAGTGAATGCCTATAGAATTTTAATTAAATCTATACTTTTTATTTGTCATTTAACTTATTGTCATTTAAATTTATAAAGTAAAACAAAATTTTTTAAATCAACCCCTCTTATTTTCATCTCTACTAATAAATTAGTATACATATATTTTTGTTGATGAAAGAAATTATATATGTATTAATTGATTTCACTTTCACATGTAATTTAATTTCTTCTAAATAAGTGGAAGAGAGTGATAAATGAATGATCGATAAGAATTGTGGATTTAGAATGATTAAAAAATAATATTTATGCATCATTTATTAGTTATTTCTATATAATTAGAAGTGAGGTGTTTTTTATGCCATATTATGTGTGATGTATTTTTGAGTTGTGTATTATGGTTATAGAATATAAATAAGTTTCTAAATAAGGAGTTTCATACATGTTTAATGATAAAGTAATGATTATTAATTAATGATAACAAATCTATGTGTGCTAATGATGTCAAATATACATTCAAAGGCATTATACTTATTTGATAAAGATATTAATAGTCATAAATTCACTAAATGTTGAACCAGTACCTATAGAATGAAGGTTGATTCAAGAGACTATATAATGAACTTTTATTGAATATATTATTTTTCAATACATACTTAGTGAACTCACCCAAATAATTAAAGTGAATAGACTATATAAAGGAAACATAACTTATGACCTGAAGAAATTATAACACACAAAAATACGGAAAGAAAACCAACCCCATGATGAAATGTAGAACATCAATATAAATAATTTCATATGTCATGCTTATTTGGTCAAGTGATTATTGAAATATGGATATTATATGTAATTATGGGCACACATGGTAGTTTTATTTATTTCATGATCTTCTTAATTGAAGATCGATAAGTGGAATAACATGTATGTATAAATTCTCAATATGAAGATAAAAACATGAAATATTCTATATATTATAGGATCATAGATAACTATAAGTGGACAATTTTATTCAGTAATTGTGATGAAATGTTTTATTCTAATGATCAAATATCATAATAATAGTTTATATGATTATTTCCATATATTATTGAATAAATTTTAAATGTATGAATAATTTAAAATATGGAAATATATAAATTTTAGTTATTGGTGGATGAATGAATAAACAATGTATGAAAATAATCATATCCACCTATGTGATTTCCCACATAGGGGAATCTCTGTACTTTAATTTTTTCACATATACAAATAACCTTTTATGTAAATATTCATACCCATATACTAGTTTTATGATATAGAAGAATCTACATAGCCAAAGAAACTTCTATGTGTACAAATATTCCCAGAATTAGATCTTTGTGTACCAAAATTTGATTTTAATAGGTTTTATTATAGTTTTTGGAAGAAATAAGGGAGGTATATGATACATCTAATACATGTTGCGTATTCAAAATCTAGATCATGTAGGTGATTTAGTCTGACATATATGAAATAAGTATTGTAGAAATATTATATGTATTTAAACCCAACAATAAAAATATAAATTCCCAAAATGATATTTTATATACATATTGGGTGATTCTTTATATGTTTTTATATTTAATTTTATAGGCCGAAACGTTTTTTAAAATCATGAATTTTGAAAATATATCCAGTGAAATTAACATCATCAAAGAGATAATCATGATCATTTCATATCAAACACATAACTAAGTGATTTAGAATATTCAAAGTTAAAAAATAATGATATTAAAATATAATATCATCATTATTATCATCATTATACATGTTATTTAGAGATTGTGTTGTAAGATATATTTCTAAAAATCACACTAGAAATAAAGGATTGTTGATTAGTGTCAATCAATTATCGGGTAATGACATACATAATGTTTTATTCTATGAAGTAAGGTATCTATAACTAAAAATAAATTATATTTAAATATAAAAATGATATTACAATTATAATATTTGGATTTTTATTATTGAATTATTCATGTTATATACAATTTTTATAGATAAATTGAAGAATAATAACTCATATTTTATGTGGATTTTGTGGAGTGGGGACTTCATGATATTTTCAAATATCATGAGGGAAATAAGTTTTTTGAGACTATGGGGGAATTTAGAAGGAATATATAGAAATTAAATAATTATGATTTTTTGTATTTTTAATTTCATGTAAATGTTTTAATAACATATAAGTATAAAATAAGGATAATTGTGAAGAGTGAAGAAAACAATATGTTTTTCTTTATATATAATTTCATTGCATACGATGATGTAGTTATAAAAAATGTGTTGATTTCCAAAAACAAAATTATATATGTAGTATTCTCTATGTTCAATTAAAGAGTTATCTTGAAATCATAATAATATAGAAATTTTTTTTCAACTAATAAGAGAAGAAGAAAGAACTAATTGATGTTATATGTGATGGATAAGACTAATAAATAAAAAGGCGTTGTCCATATTTGTATATTGAAGAATAAAAATATGATGTTTCCACTGATCAACATGGGGTTCTCAAGATAATTTTGGGGTTTCACTTTCCATATTTCATAGATCAAAGAGAAGTAATGTAGCTATTTTATAAGATGATGCGAAAGATTTGAAGAATCGTAATCCTTAAGAAAAAAGTGTAGCATTATATTACGTTTTTGTGAAGTGGAAGAAGTTTTTTCCCATGTCCATATATGACATGGAATTTAAAAAATAGTTTACTCCATATTTTTTTATATGCATGTAATGTGGAAGAATATGAGGATACATTGGAAAATTTAAAAGTTATCAATTGGTGGAGGCCCTTCCTTATGTTTCAATGAAATTTATGATCTTCAATATAGGGAGTATAATGATCATTTAGGAGCAGTATATGGACTAAGCAATCATACTTCATGTGTATCCTGATTTTTTTTGAATCCCCTTACATAATTTTTTTGGATTTACATTTATTTAAAGATTATTTATTTGTCAAAAATCCTTAATTTCTACCCCATTATATTAGAAAACAAGTGTATTGTTCACCAATATATAAAAAAATAAGAAACTTTTTTTAATTAGTGAACCTATTAATGATATTGTAATATTTAATCAATATTATTTATATAAATTCATTTGAAATTATGATATGATAGGGGTCGTGTTCCTAAATGTAAAATATACAAACGAACAAATGTTTGATTTGGAAAAAAATATTCTCCAACACAAATACACCCCCTCTTAGTGTTGAGTATATCACATTATTAGATAAAAAAGAATTAAAATTATTAAAATGGTATGTGGATATAAATTTATACATTAAAATCAATAGAAAAACATCTCTATTTATGTTATTTTAGGTTGATGATATTATTTTTTACTAAAATGTTTTAATTACTGGTAAGAAATTTTCTTTACTGATTAGAAATTAGTATTATGTTAATAATTATTGATATTTTTGGGTTTATAGGTAATATAAAATATTTTACCCACATTCTTCTCAAAATAAAAATATTTTAGGGAACTCTTGAAATGTTTTTCCATGGAGGAGTGTAAATGGGCATCAATGCTAATTCAGATATGTGAAAAATAAGAAAATATGGTGATTAGAAAACATAAAACAAGTGTGAATTTAGACAAATAATTGTAATACTAAAATATATGACTATATCTTGACAATACATTTTCCACAAAGTTACTATTTTTACAAGGTATCAACAAAATCCCAAAAAACCTAATTATCTAGAATTTGAGATAATCTTGAGATACATATCATATAAACATACTTGTAGAATTTTTTATTAGATTATGGGTGAAATAAATATTATGGGGATCAAATATTTATATTTTTATGGTATAAGTTATGATGGAAATGACATATCAGGTTTAAAAAATATTATTGGTGAGATTGGTGTTATAAGAATTAAAATAATTACACATTCATTATTTTTAGCTCTATAAAATAATAATATGTGACTTCATCATAAGAATATTCTTATATGATCTATATGGTTATATATTAAATGAATATTTAAATTTTTGAATTAGACTCAAAAAAAATGGAAATCCAATATGTTATATATTTTAAAAAAAATACTAAATACATTTTACATATAAAAACATTCTTATTAGATAAAAAATTAATTTTTAAGGTGTTTTTTAAAATTTTAATGTTATAATTTGATCCATTGATGAATAATTCTTCATGTATCCCCATTAAGACAAATAAAATAAAGTTTATTGATATTCCAATGATTAAAATGTATGTTTATCCAACTTCTTAACAGTGAGATATATAAATTCTTTGGTTTCCACCTCTATTATATAATAAGAAATAAAAAAGTGTTGATGTAGTTAATAGTGTGAGATTATTGACCATAAAGAGTATGATATGTTTTAATATTTTTTGGTGAGTTTATAGTGTTCTATGATTAAAAATATGTTTTCTTGATTCCAAAATGAGTATTCCATGATGATATATATTTGTTGGTTTCTCTTAGGAATCATGAAATTTTTACCCAAATTCTTTTTTATTCTACACGATAACAGCCCATGAAAAAAAGATTGGATTGGGTCATCACTCATCACATGGAAGAACCAGATAAAATAGCATTCATATTCATATTTTCATTATTTAAATTAAGGGGGTAAATTAATTTTTTATTTCTTGTCCTCTTTGAATATTGGGTAACAAAATTTAGATTTCAAATGAAAAAAATATTGTTTTCCATATTTATAAAGGTATATGGTTTTAGTATTAATTATAATTACAATGGAGGAGATTATTTAACCCACTTTATGATTATGGTGTATTTATTTTCAATAAATTATAGAGTGGTATTTGAAATAAGTCTAATGTTTTTTTGGGTATTGGATATTTTTCTAGGTTATTTGAGGATAATTTTATTCTCTTTTGAAAAGGTCCTGATACTATGTGTACATTGCTAAAAATGTGATGAGATGATATTTATTAAGAGTCATATAATGAAATCCTAATATTAATTAAAATTGGTTGATTATAAAATAGAAAAGGAATAAATCCTCATTAGATACCATTGAAAGTGAATAAGAGTTATTATATGGAAATGATTAGCAATTTAAAAAATTCATCACATTTTCCCCATGGACAGTATACAACCTACATGGATAATTTACCACTATGATGAAATTATAAACTAAATTATATATAATGTAATGTGTTTTCTAATGAATTTAAGAGAGGTATTTAATTTCATGATAGTCACAAATTCAATTAAATATTATTATTTTATATACATTATATAGTCCTTATAGAAATATGTATATGTTATTTTATTTCCTTAAATGGTCTGTTTATTTTTTTCAAAATTTAATTTATTCCTTAGTGAAATATTATTTTGAAGACTATACTATATATTTTAATTCGAATCTTAAATTTGAAAATATCATGAAGTATTATTTTTATGAAATTTTTCTATATGGTAACATTAGAGATGAAAATTTAATATGATGAGCATACCATGAAGTCTTTGATCAAATTATTAAATAAAAATGTGATTTTTATGTGGTTTGAGGAAATTTTTGGTTTGAGTGAAGATACCAGGTTATGAATAATATATTTTGAAAAAAAAATTGATTATTCACGACAACCATGAATTGATATACTTCCCCAAAATTCATAATAATTTAAAACAGTAATTTCACTTTGGATTTCATTCGAATAGTTATCTAGAAGGGAGTTGTGATAATATTTAATACAATATAATATATAATACCAAAGAAATCATATAATACTTAATAAATTTTTTTTCCATATATTTTGGTGATTATTATTAATTATATTTTATTCCATTAAACAATTTATACATACATTTTCTTAAAATTAAATATATCAATGTGTCTCTAAATATTTAAATTTAACAATAGAAAGGAATAATGATTTCAAAACATCTATAATTAAGATAGGTGTATTATAAGAACGAATTTGAGAGTCAAAAAATAATAATACTTCATGTGAAAGAGGAAGTTAAAGATGATAAAAATAAATTTAGGCCATGTCAAGTCTTGATTTTATATAAGAGATAATTCATGATGAGGACTACCACTATTCTATTAGGTTTAAATTATTCCTTTTTGAAGCTATACATTGAAATATATTCAATTTCATTAACTTTTCTATAGTGACTTCTTACTAACATTTGTAGATATGTGTAGTAATATGATAAAAACACTTCGGTGGTGTGGTTATCTATTTATGAGGTGAACATCACTAATAAAAGTTATGATTATTTTTAATTTTATTCCTTATTTTGATTTCTCAATGAACATTGAAAAAATTAGAGTTACATAGTTTTTAAAACATATAAACACATATTCACAATCCTCTTAGTTTAATTAACCCCATGTGGGATCCATATTGAATAAGAAGAGGCTTATATATTGTCCTAATGATATGATAGGGAGTTATAAAAATCATCGTGAAACCAATATAGTAAGTTAATATGATAATGAGTTATAAATATATAGTGAATAAGAAACAAGATGTGATAATCCTTGGATTCATTGATATGTCTTGAGATTTAGAGGCTCTATGTGATTGTTGATGAATTTAGAGAGTAAATAAATTACATTGACTCAAGAAAAATTATAAAATAAACTAATAGTGGAATTATATATTATCCATATTGATTGGGATAATGATATGTGTTTTAGTGAGAGAGGTCAATAGTTTTGTAAGAACTGCATCTGCAGTTATGTTGTAACGATGATTGATTGTTAATGAGTTAGATTTTATTTTTACACATCCCATTATGATATAGAGTCCACAGATGGAAACATGGAATTATTATATCTTGATATTAAATTATTATATTTTTCGAATCTATGTTCAACTAATATTAAATTATTGGTAGGTTAGTGATCATAGATCAAGAATAACAGAAATTCTATGGTGTGGAATTATATATGGATATTTTATATTGTAAAATCCATTTACTTTTTAAATTACATCAGTGGTGACATGCATGTTGGACCAAATGACTAATATAGTATTGTTTTTGAGTTAGTTACTTGTCGAAGGTGGTCTAGTTAGGTCTGTTAAATTAGAAATAACTATATATGGGTATCGATTACTGAAGGTTATGAGAATATTTTTTTTGTAAATGGATATTTTGAGTTATGGGTTAATAGTTCGTTGGGATTACTTGGTTTTTTTTAATAGATTAGGTGGTAAAGTAACTATATATATGAAATTATAATAGTTATTTATTCAAAATTTATATGTCTAATTGTGTGGATATTAATGCGATTAGTTTAGTCACTTGATAGAAACTATGTGTAATGACCCATGTTGTCATGGGTTTAAAAAATGATGAGATATTTTAGTTTGTTGTTGTGTTTATTTTAGGGTAAATTTTTTAGTTTCCAAGATTATAAGATCAGAAACAATTTTTTTGATCACAATGTTTTTCAATGCATATTTTGTTTGACCTTTTAGAGTATTTTTTTTAAATATGACTTATTCTAATTTTCACATAGTGAGACATATTTAATTAATTAATTATTAATTTATTAGGATGTGATACATTAGTGGGTAATTTTTTTGATAGAAAAATATTTTATTATCTTCATTATTGTTGAGTCAAAATGGGGGGTTACTAGGAGAAGCTTAAACCTATTACAGGAACATATATTGGGCCCTAATAACTATTCATTTTCTACTCATTTTCTAATTTAACTTTTTTTATTTTTCATTTATGTCATTCCCTTTTCCTTTTCATATAGATCATTCCTACTTTGGGTTTCTAATAAATATAAGAGAATAGGGGTATGGTGAGATGGGTTTTTATTGCGAGCTAGTAGAGAGATATATCATGTACCGTTCCTTATGTAATATAGATATCAGAAAAATGATTAAGTGTTTATTCCATGAATTAGGATAATATTTTGTTTTATCTATAAATCCTCATAGATTATTTATTTTTAATTTATAGAATTATATAGGATTATTGGGACCCCTAGGAGGTTGACCTCAAATGTTTTTGGAAAATAAGGGTTTTTGATCAAATAAACTGGATATAGATTTGGGAATACCTACTCACATGTAATTCAGCTATATAAACACATTAATTATGTTCCTCAATTCATATGAGATGATTTTGAAGATTTAATAGATTAAGTATTCCATTGAGATAGACCATGTGGAAGGGGATTATTGTTTGGCCATGTATTTTTGAAGACATCTCATGCCAAGGAAGATGAATGTGTAGGTCTCATGGTAAGTGATCTTGTGGGTTTCATAACCAGTTGTGATCTTCTATAGTTACACCAATACAATTATAAGGACCCAGCCTTAAACCTTACTTAATCTTGAGTTATTGCAAGATTACGCATTGAGGATCTTTTCGGGTTTAGAGTTTTAGAGAATTAGATCATAAAACATGCATTACATTCCACATATAAACAAAGTGGTTACATAAAGATAGTATTATTCATTCCCATCAATGGAAACATATTTAAAATAAACATGGATTCATTCTTGACACTTCCTTGACATTATCATCATATCATGTACCTTTCCCTTGACCTGTGAAAATCATTTCAAAAAAAACTAGGGATGAGCATAAAAAGCTCAGTATGGGTTATAAAAACATGGAATGGAAACATGGGTACATATATACATAGGAATGAAATCATACTTTACCCATAAAACAAAAGCACTTTAACATACCTCATCAAATCATGAGTAAATCATCGAAATCATAAGACATAAAGGTAACTTGAGTCATTCATAACATTCTTACGTAGGGAGTAACCCTCTTGGTTACGTTTGGAATACCCATCACAGTATATTCCTTAAATCTCTTCGGAGAAACCTTAACATTTCACTCCTTCGCGTTACCCAATGCATTGGAGAGCTATATCGGGCTCACCCGCCCTTAGTTTATCACAGAACCACCCGTCTTCATAATAATTCCCAAGAACCTCAACATAATCATATCACATAAAACATGCATAAAGAAAACATAACATTCCCACCTTTCAATCACAAGATATCAATACAACACATTGATATAAAGACCTTATGAAAACCATTTTCGATAATAAAAGAAAAGTAAAACATGGTATTTATTTTTCTTTTAAAAAGAAGGTATGGCTTGTAGAGGAAGCCGAAACTCAAATAACGGTCACGACGGCGGAGAAGTCGTTGTCGCCGCATACGTACGACAAAAACATTCCCTTTTTTTGTTTAGTAAATTCTTAGTATAAAAAATATTCCTTTTGGATAAATGAAAAAGTCAAAGGGGTTTATACACCGTATAAAAGAAGGTTGTGTATAAAACAAAATATGCCGCAATGAAAGGAGATTGAGACGAAGTCCCATACCTCGTATCTGACTTGACCCGGCTGTTCTTTAATCTCCTGAATAATAAACTTGATTTAATCTCTACTTTCATAAGAACCTTTTTCACGTTCATTATTCCTTTTATACCATGTTATTAACATCATGTAATCATTTAAGTTAATAATGTTCATTTTGTCGGTATTTGGTTCTTAAGTCAAAAATAAACTTCTTACACTTACATGTTGTTAATTTGGTCAAAGGTTCGTTATATCCAGAATGATATTAATGATTTGGATAACATATATATCATATATATTCATCATATACATGTATTTATAATATTACATCACATTTAGAGGTAAGAAATGAAATGCACCCTTCATGGAGACGGTAAGCCGTACGTACGCATGAACGCTACTTCCATTTCTATTTCATATTTTCTGGAATGGAATCATAATTATATAAGAGTATATTATAATTCCAGTATAATAACATATATAATATCATTAAATTTATCCTTTACACATCCCACATATGGTATTAACGAATCAAATCACTTTCAGGGGGCGGTAGTCCGCACTTCCTAAAATGAAGATATCGTGTTTACCCATAATGGAAACAATAATGGTATGCCATAAAAGAAAAATACAGAAGCTTAATGAAAGAATAAACATTTTATATATCATATATAAAAATAGTTACATCGTAATGGCCACCTTTGAAGGTGTTAAATGAGTATTCAACAATCATCATTTCAGGAGGCAGAATTTCGCCATCCACGGAAACCGTATATTCTTTAACCATTTTATGTAGTTGTGTGAGAGTTTAGCTCTAATAAATCTTATAACAAAATCCTAGTATATTGAAGATATTGTTTTTGTTACAAAATAAGTAAATAAAAAGAGTTTAGGGGGTTGGAGAAGCAAAATAAAACAAATGAACATGAGAGAATGAATTACCTTTAAAAGTGTAACTCCTTTTGATTTGAGCCTAAAGGCTTCCTTTAAAAGGATTATGTCCAAAGGGAATCCTCTAGGATGAGTAGAGGGATTTGGATAGAGTAAATGGGAAGGGTATGGCCGACCCAAAGGCTTGAGGAGTGTGTGAAATGAGGTAGAGGTGGGGGCCTTTTATAAGTGGAGTGGAGGGGCACTTTTGGAAATCATGAAACTATTATTTTATTTTCAAGAGTGTTTCGAATTTATAAGGTCCCACATTGATAGATTTAGAATATAAGATGATAAGGCTTCGAAATATTCCCATACAATAGTTTTTGGACAAGTGTAGGTCTTAGATTTTATATTATTGTTTCATTTTATTTAAACTGTTCATTAATGAGGTCATCGTTGCATCATCATGATGTCATAATTAAATTAATTTATTTAATGTCTAAAAATTATAACAAAAATATCCAGATTTAGGAAATCTTTTTATCTTTCCAAAGAGTATTTATAAACAAAAATATTATTATTATAACCCCTTATAAAAATTGTTTTAGTAAAACAATTTATGTTAGTCTCATTTTCTCCTTTATTTAAAAAAAAGGCATTAAAGTCATTATCTCACCCAAGAGGTTCCAAAGGGTCCCCTAAATCGACCCATGGGTTGTCGTGGTCGGCAATGACTCATACAATAGGGGTAGGACAAGTTTCATGGTGTTTTCATATTTTTATAATATCATTTTTACCTTAAATTACACTAATTACCTCTAATCGCGATTAATGAAAAAAAGTTACTATTCACCAAAAAATTATTTTCATCCCATTGAACCACATTTTACATACTAATGACAACCATGTATGTCGGATTTTCAAAATTCAATACACATTAGTGGTAAACTTTCATTTAACTAAAAATCAGTTTTCTTGATTACCACATAGTGGTTTCACTATTCATCAAAAATTGGAGTTTTTCAGAAAATTACAAAAAATTCAGTCTAAGCTATATTCGATATCTGAAATTAAAAAATGATTTCTATATTACCTAATTCAAAGAATATAAGTAGAATTAATTAATTTAATAATTAACTCCCGTTGTCATGACAAATTGCGTGTTTTTATGAAACAATAAGTATCAAAAGATTAACACCAGTTTAAGTCCAATTTCAAAGTGAAATTGATTCCAAAGTCCACCATTGAATCAAATGGTAAAAATATTTTATGGTTTCACTTTAAAACCAATTAAAAAGATAATCTAATCATATAAGTAAATTATATTAAAAGAGGTTTTGAATTAAAATACAACATTTTTCACTTATTCATAAAAAAATGAACTTTATCGGAAGAATAACAAAAACATACACAAAGTAAATTTTGATGTCCCAATTATAAAGAAGGATTTTATTTGGTCCAAAAGAATGTATAAGAGTGACCAAAACTATATTTAAAGAGGGTTAGCCATCAAAAGGAGATAAATGAACCTTTTAGTGAATATTAATGTATTTATGTATAAAATTGAATTCCTTTCTTATTTTAAGCCTTTATCTTTTATTGGATAAATGTACTAACATATATATATTTTTATTTTAGTTATTTATATTCATTCCTGTCAGTACAATGGCTACGTGTTAACTACCATTTGAAATTATATTATTAGCGTGTAACGTAAGATTTCAAAGAAACTCATTGTTGTGTATCGGGCACGCTATCGTACATAGCAACCCATTCAAAAAAAAATTAATATTTAATTAAAAAATATTAATAAATATGAATATGTATTATTCTTTATTTACTTGGGATGTTACAAAAATGGTAGGAAAATTTGATAAGTACATGTCTGAGAACCCCATGTGGGATTCCACACCCCGTACTAGAGGTAGATTTCATATTCTTTAGGGAGTACATGCAATGTTAGATGAATGTATATTTAATGGGTTGATATTTAGGGATCCAACCATGTCCACATTGTACATTTAATAATTTTCCCCATTATAAGAATATTTTTGATTCTCTCTTCATAGAGTAATAATTATACCACAGATAATTCTATTCCATGTGCTTTTCACAAATATCATGAAAGTGAGATCCATGAATTATTTATAGGAAATCTATATGGGTTTCTGGTTTATTGGGGAATTTATAAGGGAATTTATTTTAGGATTATATTCAGAATCCACCACCTTTTATGGATGTTTGATATGAAACCTAAGTGTGGTTTCTGATCTTAATAGATATATTTTTAAATTTTAAGTAGGATGGGTTTTTTCAAAATTATTTCTCATGGATCCCATAAAGAAAAATTATATAGTATATCTCTATTGATTTTATATTGTACATAGTTATTAGGATTAGTTTAACATTTTGAAAGTATTTGATAATTAGATCATATGATTTAGGATCAAGTATATTGTATTCGTTGATGTTGGTTGATACTATGGGATGTAGGTTTCAACTATACAGTGCTTATGATAGGATGTTGTAGACGTGAGGTTGAATTAGGTCTTGGGGACCCTCTTAAAATGTAATTTTAGTAGAGATAATACATGGGGAAGGTTTGTTTACTAGATAAAAAAATATAGGATTTTATTTAGATGATAATTTAAATATATTTCACGTGGAATAAGGACTACCTTTTATAGATTCCTTATTTTGATGTGTTTTTTAGAACCATTGATAATAAACATGTATGTGTTCTATTTTTTTGGAAACCCATTCTGGTGTGCTATTGATCAATGAAAATTTATAATCTGTTGAACTCCTCTTAGATATATGATATCATGTTGGTATTAACTAGAATTATAGGATGAGAAATAGGAACCCCTATTTTGGTGTTTTATTATTCTTTTTTTCCCCATGGATCTTTGTGGGTTAGTGGATGAGCATGTCAAAAGATACTGGGTGTTGTCGGGGATCCCATAGTAGAATGTACCATTATGTTATTTCCCAAACAAATATGTGATACAATAGTTTTTTTAAACTATATAGTGGGTCAGTTCGAGTCTAAGACAATAATATTACGGCTGATGATTTCTTGGAGATTGAAAGACCCTAATTCTTTATTTTTTGTGAGTAGATCACCATTAATTGTTTGGACTCTTGGACTATGGTTTTAGAATTTGAATTATTCTCTATAAAATATTTTATTTGGATGAGAAACTATAGGAATTTTTTTAGAATTGGTTTTATAGTAGACCCTTAGGATATCCTGGAATAGGTTATGGACCTATTTTTTAGGAGAGTAGTGGATGATATGGAGGTTTAAAACCCATGTCTAGGATTATGGATGAATTAAACTATTTAGGGTGTGAGATTCTATTATCCCATATGATTGATGGACCATGTTCATATTCTTATCCACCTCGAGATTATTTTATGGAGACAATTTGTTCAATAAGAATACCATGAAATCAATAGGTTCAACCATTGGAAATAGTGTTCTTGTAAAGTGTTCATATATTATTATTGGAATACTAAACACGGTATATGAATGTTTTCACATAGATTCCTTCATATTTTTAATGGGTCCTAACATTCATGTTTATCATGTTGTAGATGTCTTGATTCTCTTATGGATATGTGGATAATGGTCTTGATTTCCTGAGGATGGGTGATCCACATTTTATAAATAATATTTTTTTGGGAAAGAACTATGATAATTTAACTACAAGTTTTACAATTGATGTAGTGTTTTACTAATTTCCATATTTCTATATAACATAAATTTTGTTATTCCATTTTTTTTATTTTTTTGTTGTTGAAATTTATTTTCATCAAGTTCAGCTTATCACATGTCATGCACTGGTTATGATAGTTTATTATAGGTTCATTAATGGTATTTTCTTACTAAGAATTATTTCTCATTTATATACGTCACTAGGGTGTTTAAGGGACGTATACATGTACTTTTTTGTTAGAGAATATGATTCATTATGGATTGGTTGAAGGAACAATGTTTCTTAATCACAAAGTTTCACTCATGTGGAGTCTCAAGATTTGTCTTTTATAGGTCAGGATTCAAGGAGTTTAGATATGTTGTACAAACTAGAGTTGGATGAGGAGAATTGTACATTTATATCATGATCATTTGGTTTTTTGTGGTCATCCTAGTGGGAGACCATTTTTCTATTTTTCATTATTATATACTATAAGACATTATGCATTATTTCTTTTATTATGGATTTATTCTCTTTTAGTTATATATTTATGTGTTTATTTATCTTCTACATTGAGTATTATTTTTAATTTCCACTTCTATTGTACTCAAACATGACATTAATGTTTCCTCAATGTATCATTTTGAACATCACAACTTTTCACCTAACTCTAGGGTATGTGGAGGCTCACTTGAGGCCCTGTAGGTGTATAGAACTTCTGTCATTTTATGTAAAACTAGGATAGAGAGAAATATAATGGTATTAGAACATCATGTAATATATTTTTTTCATTTAAATTGTTCAACTATATATAGCAATATTATTTAATCTATAAACTAAGACGGTACATGGTTGTAGGGTCCTATGAGCCCAAATTTGATATTTTATAATATAAAATAAATTAATATCACAAAACAAATTATGTAAAATTGAAAAAATAATGAATGGGGACTTATATTAGATATATAAGTTCACCAATAAGTCAAAAACATGAGTTTTACCCAAGGCCTGGCATAATCATTTTTTTAATTAGGAACTAGACATGAGTGACATCATGGTGAGAATTATAAAATAATTTAAAATACTCATTTCTATTTTTTTATTAATTAAAAATCCAAATTATAAACCCTATGTAAATAATTTTATGTGTAGAAAATAGGGAGAATCATATAATGCTATATTTTAATATATGAGAAGTCGAATAACAATTCATAGATGATTACTGAAAGAAAGATAAAAATGAAGATTAACTATCAAAGGGTCAATGAATCCTATATATGGATCTCATAAATTAAAATAAAATGAAATTTTACATCATTAGCGATCGATCCAATCTTGAGAAGTAAATTTTTATATTTTTTCATTCATCCCATTTTGCATCTCGTGGTGAATGCTGATCAATTCCATAAAAAATATTTGATTCATGCATCAAAAAATGATTTATTTTATTTTTGATTTGATTATTAGTATTTTAATTCTTTCTGGGTTTTGATAAAAAAAATTATCAAACCCATCCCAAATGATGTTCATGGTTTTTTTATCTATATATTTTCTTCGATTTCTCCATCATTTCATCTCATGGTGATCAATAGAAATATTGTTCCCTTGTGGTTCAACATATTACTTATATTTTATCACTGTGTTACAAAAAATTTTAATTTTAAAACAATCATTATGGGTATGATTGAGATATATGGTGAAATAATTGTTTTATAATAGTATAGGATGAATAGAGGTATATTGTATAAGATCAAAGGTTTTCATTTTCCTAGTTTGATGAACGGATATGAAAAGAGTGTTTGATATTCCTTATGGGTCAGTTTAGTTGTGTGGAGTTGAGTATTAAATGATATAAAGCCTCATCTAAATAAGTTAGATAATCCCCAAAAGTGATAGGAAGAGTTTCTAGATGTGGAAACATTAGGGTAGTACACATAATAGAGCCCTGAGTTCCTTCAAATCAGATGTTACAGGACATGTTATCCAAATATACACATTGTGTGTGACACCTACCTTAAGGCAATATATTTTATTCTTGAAATTAATTATCACATGTTATGTGAAAACTTTCACATACCATGTGACACTTCCTTTGTGGCTTGACATGTATCACTGAGTAGACACAAATAAGAACATAGCAAGACACATAGGTATGGGTAATGTAAATGAAAACATTATAGTACTTAGAAACAGCCATGTACACTTCCATGGACATAGGTTCATATGAATTACTAGTAGTTCATGGGAACTACATGGAGTACATGATCACTGGCTGGAGAACATGAGTAGACTCGTATGAAGGAAAGACAAATTATTTACTAATAGAAAGGAATGTTTAATTTCCATATGATGGTCTAAGACTATTTTTTATTCTTCATGGGCCGGTTTCCTTGGGTATATTCACTTGATCCACCCCAATCAGAGGTCAATTTGGAATTATATCATGAACATTTGATTTTGATCCTCCAAATGGAATTAGTTTTAGATAGAATAATTATAATTATTCTATGAGTATATAGTGTTATCCTCTATCTTTTTTATCTATAGGAATAGTTCCAAGAAAAGGTATCTCCCACATACATGGGACTATATTTCTACATGGAGGGATAGTGTAGAATGGGTTTTTTGTATACCCCATCTCCCTATTTGTGATCTTCCATCAGTGTTTTGATATATTGATATTTATGTCAAATACTTCATTATGGTGATACCTAATGATAATGATTTTTCTAATAGATTCCATTAGTGCTATCAGACTCACAGTGTGAGTTCTTCTATGTAAATATTGTTAATAACTCCAAATAACAATAATAAGTTGTAAAACCATTTATGAACTTACCTTGATACTGAGTTTTTACGATAATTATAGATATATGTTTTGTTATATGTCGCATATTATGATTCAAATGTATATTGGATGAGATAATTAATATATTTATACATTATCTATGTAAATTTTAGGGTGTATGACTAGGTATTGTCATAATCAACAATGTAGGGGCTCTTCCAAAACATGTCATTATTAGTGTTTAAAACTGGATGTTAGGTGGATTTTTTGACAGAAAGAGATCCTACAGAGCATAGATTGTGATACAAAGACCATGGTTCATAATAGGAGTCATATTTTACGGAATTAACCACATTCATACTATATTTAATTCATAATAATTTATATGGGATTGTATTTTAAATTTATTACTTTCAATATTATTGTCATTTATAATTGTGGGATTTAATTTTGTTTTTGTTCCATACTTTTTTAGTAATTAGAGGCATCTGTGTGTTCAGGTTACTTTGGATAATGCATCACATGTCTGTGATATGCCTTCATGGCACATGGAGCGATACCATAACATAAATGAGGGTGGCATCGTGATGTGACACACATCATTCTTCCAGCAAAGTGGGACCTCATGGGTAGGGTCCTGGAATTCTGGTATCAGAGGTGATTCTCATAATAGTAAAATATTTTGTAATATTTTCTAGTTGTGAGATTAGATGGGGTTTTATAGAAACCATATCTACTCTTTCCATTTCAACATTTAGGATAAGTAATACAATGCTGGTACAACAGCCAATTTTTCCATTCACTAATACTTTGAAAGCATACTTCTTAACTATGTACATGTAAGAAATAGTTTTAGGGTAAATATTCTTACATGCATCATATATGAATAATTTTGGGTTTCCATATCCTTATTAAGTCATGTCCTATGATAGTTTCATCAATTGTATTACATCATAACTATTTTAGACTATGTTCTTGATTATTTATTGCTTTTATTTAGTAGAATAATATTGAGGATGATCCCCATTATGATGGTTCTTCCATACAAGAGCTTTTTCGGGAGGTGATACATCTTAGTGGTTTGTTGATCATACCTCCACCTATTGACCAAAATAATGTAATATAAGTACCTATGTATGAGTAATGATTTAAGATTTTTCTTCCTGAGTTCAATGTTACATACAACTTAAAAGTATTCTTGAGATATGTTTTGGGATGTGTTCATCTAGGATATTCTTCACCTTGATTTCTATAGTAGGATATTGGTTGAGTTTTCATTGATGATTGCCATAATATCCTGATGTTCAATGGATATGGTATATAACCATTTCCTTTAATCACATATCATTAAGATACAAATCTGAAAACTCATTTAGGATTGTTATATAAAACTATGAATTCTTACCATTGATGGGGTACTAGAGTGTTCATTGATCATAGAAATAATTCTCGCTAAAATGACACCGATAATGGGTAATGATGGTGGGATAAAGGTAGACGAGTCTTTGGTAGTATGATGTTGATAATATAAAAATAAATCCAGTCATGTGATATGATTCACTAGGTGATCTAATTAAAAAAATTATATATTTCAGGGACCACATAATGGTTTCTTTCATCCTAATGAGAGGTGTTAGTACTCTTATAATTAAAGGGGTCTTCTTATGTATGATTTTATGACTTTATAAATCACTGACTGAGAGAAACAAGATTGGAATCATAGGATGATTTCATAGTAGTATCATGGATATCCACTGAGATTTGGAAATGGGAGAGGATAAGGTATAGAATCATGACATGGAAGATGATTTGGATTGTTCTCACCACCCCAGTAGTCTGTCCCCACCAATCTCACGGTGCTAGAAGATAGAGATGATGGTTGGTGAAGGTATTTGAGGACTATAACCCACAGTCATATGGTATTATTAATGGTTTTATGTTTTCATTATCTACTTATTCTACATTATTTCTAAACACAAGTGTGATCCTTTCATTTTTTTCTACATCCCTAGTATAAGTCCTAAAGTTTCTTTTTTGTGCCCCCAACTCAAACTATACTCTTTTTGACTCCTAAATATGGTGATTTAAGGATCTCACAGATCTTCCAACAGTGTGATCTAAAACTTGAAGTATATATTTTCTCATGTAATCTCATTATATATGTAATGAGGCCTTATGACATCATCATAGGTATGAAATTCCTATCAACATTCTATTCCCAAATGGACTTTTTTGGTGGAGGATATGTAGTATATGTGGATAATGATTAAGGATTTAATTCCAGTTTGATAGGAAAACCAGAAGGACCATCAAAAGATCATATATATGATACTTCATCTAGTTAGTGACTAGTTAGATAGTATTAATTTTGATGTTCATGGTGCTCTGCGAAAACCAGTTTTTTAGGGTGGTGGATAAATACACATATTTATTTCCTGATGTAGTGTTATGATTAACTCCATAATAATAGCTATAGTTATATATTTTTCACCATTATAAATCATTTATATCTATTACGTCATTTAAAATGGATTTTTTAGAGCATCAATATCTGAGGTTAATGTCAGAGGACTCATATAATATGGGATTGTTTCCACCCAATATTTCTTACTTGGCAGCCCTGGTTTTGTTTTCAAAGAAACCATAAATGATATTAAGGATTTTTTTGGATTATTAGTTCTTGATCTAGGTTTTGATGAATAATATGTATCCAATATAAATTATAAAGAACATATTCAATCATATTTGAGGGTTATGATGGTTCTTGAGGGGGAACCACAGATCAGGCTATCACCAGCTTTCAGTACTATATGAGGATATACTAAAGACGAAATTTTGATGCTGATACGGTTATTAAGAGTTCATGTTGATACCTTTTTGTATGTAAAAAAACAAACAGTTTTTATGGGACTCTGGAATTGGATCATTCAACCTTTCATACACCAGTTTATTATGGTCTTCATTGATAACAATTTAGTGTACTCATTGTTCAAGGAGGATCGTGTGATACACATCAGGATATTCCTTGACACACATTGACAAAAACAATGTTTATAGGAAGATATCATAGTTTATATTATATATTTAAGAGGACCAATTTTTGTGAAATTTTATCCTAGATAATGGTGTATGTTTTGACCCAGTGATGGTAGCGTAATGATTTCTTGAAATCCATCTAATAATTTGACAAATTTCTAGAGATTTCGTGTTTTGGAAAAGTATTAAAAGAAAATAGAGCCCTATTTTTCATTGGTATCAGTAACATTGATTTATTTTATGTAGAAATGGAAACCATTCATGTGTTCATTGAGGTCCTAGTTATATTTCCATGATTTTTAGTAGAGATTGGTGAGTTCACCCATAATGACATTTTCTAAGGTTGGTGTCTAGTTTGTAGTGTTTTGTAATGCCTTAATTATGACTATTTTTTATTTTAATTAAGAGGTCGGAAGAAATTAATTTTGGTTTTAGGTAGTTTGGACCTCACGAGAAGAGGCACATCACATATCCTCTATAGTTTTCAGTGGAAATATTCACAGTGAATTTGTGATGGAACTAACATATTGGTGTGTGGTTTATCATCTATTTTAATGAATATAGTCTCAAGTATATATTATCCCAGAAGGACCTGGTCTTGAGGTAGAGGAAATTACTATACTTCCTTGATAAATATTACTTTTAGAGAGTATTTATTCATGGGTAGGTGAACATGGTGGAGGATACTATCGGTTTGAAATAATATTCTCACTCTTTGGTCGAGGCGTTAGAGCAGTTAGAATTATTGAAGATCTCTTTTATTGGTTGAGGATTGCATATCAACAATCTAGTCTATGCTTCATACCAAACATCTTCTACTAAATGTTAGATAATATTAGTAGATAGATATCAACTATGAGGCCATACATTGAAAGTTATCCACTAGACATGCTCCTGATGAAGTTTTTGAAGGATGGGATTACAATAATATTTTTAGAATGATAAATGATGTTAGAAGCGGGGTTGTATGGGGAGGCATTTAGGTAATTCCATAAACCCCATTGATGGTACATCCTAGTGTGGAAATTATGTACAATATACTCAATGTTAGTTCTAGTAGATTGTTGTTATGATGTTTTTAGTATATATTATCTCTTTTTTGCAACACATGTCAATGGGATAATGATGAGAACTAGGTTTATATGGGTTTCTCCCATGCACATGACTTTACTAACTAGGTTGGGATGATATATAAATGTAACTCATGATAGGGATAACATAGAAGTATAGAGTACATAATTATATCTAGGCAATCGTTGATTAAATCCCCAGGTCATTCCACATTCTAGATAAGTATTTGAAGTGTTTTATTGAAATCCTTGGACACTATTTACATGCGTTAGATAGTTTTGTTTCATAGTGTTCTGTAAATGATTATTTTATAATGTGATGATCACATAATAATGTGATTATAGAGACTATTTCGGCAGAACATTAAGACTTATTTGCTTTTGGGAGTGGAATTTGATGCAATATTTGATCGGAAAACTCAAAAAGACCATTTAAGTTCTAGAGGATACGATGGATTCATACATGTTTGACATTATCCATATATTAGAGGATTAGATTACCAATTTGGATTTTTTTTTTACGACAATTATTTTCATTCTTCCATCAGAATGATACCATTCATGGGCATTCATATGGAGACCCTATATGTCACCACTATATTTGACTAGTATAAGATAATAAAAACTATTGTACACAGAGTATCTATAATCCATAAAAGATATGTTTCAAATTATCAATGAGAAAATGATAATGTCATAGATCCATCAAATGTGCCATACAGACCAATGACGGAGGCCTTCAGAGTTTTTGGGGACTGATTATTTTTCGGACAATCTCTAATCAATGTAAATTGTTGAGATTCCGTTTGTGTGATAAGTTTTATTTGATATTCATTGGAACTTTCTATATTATATATAGATTCAGTTAGGTGGTTTACTTCTTGGATTTACCACTATAGTTATACCATGTACATGAAATCTTCCATGCTTCATAGCATAGGATGTATATTCATGACCTGGGGCATGTCATCAAATGGAGAGAGATAAGAATTAAGGATGGAGATGTTATTGTGGAGTATCCATTTGATATTGGGGATTGGAAGTGGTACATCTTGCATGTGTGAGTGAATACCTTGGTTCATATTTGGTGCCAACATGAGATTCATCAAGAGATATCCTCATAGTAGAAGACCTAGATGCGAGAACTGTACCCACATATTTTGGAGTAATATTTATCAATTTTTTGTATTAAATGAAATATAGTGGGAAGAATGTAACAACTATATTTTTCCAATTTAATACAATGAAATTCATCTAGTAATATATTCATTGCCTTGTACTGTGAATTCACATGATTCTGAGGATGATTGAGCCCAAAAATGATATTTTCAAAATATTAAATAAATGAATAATACTGTTTGAATGCTTATATGAAAATGTTTTATAAAAACTCAATGGGGACCCATATGGGAAATCCAGTACCTCCACTGTGTCTGAAACATGGGTCTTATACTAGGCGCAATATAAGAACTATTGGTTTTAGGTTTTTTACTTGTGAAACATCCTGGGATGGATAATTAAATAAGTTAAAAAAATGTTTTAATTATTCCATTAATGCAAAAAAATAGTTAAACTGAATATAAGATAAAAATTATTTCCAAAGTGAAGGGTTATCCTAATAACCTTGTGTTTTGAGAGAGGTGTTGTTGGAGGATTTTTCTTAGAGGATTACTGAATGTCTAGTAAAGGATCATGGATTGGAAATAGAGGTTACAGAAAATCATATGGATCTCATAAAAAATGAAGGTACGAAATTTTTCTTTACCAAGTATTAATACAATATCAATGTATCTAGTTTTTATTTTATAGACTCATCGGGTTTAATATATCTAGTCGAATACGGATCAAATATTGTAACATAAAATGACTAACACATCAACTATTTATTTATATTATTTTTTATTTTATTTTTCTTTGTTATTTTGTTCAATGTTCTAATATATATTGGGAATGGATGAAACCAGCAATGGCTGAGGTTTTTTCCACTATTTTTATTATGGGATATCTCCCCTTTTCATCACACAATCAACATTGGAAATTTCATTATATCATGGTTTGAAAATTATCTGGTATTCAATCTTTTCACAACCATTATTGAGTGAAGCATTTAAATATTTCTTGAGAATTTAATGATTGAGGGTGGGATTATGGTTCAATGATTGTGGATGACGAATGGTGGTAGATCAGATCAGTTCAAAATTTTATGATTTACTAGTTGGATGTGTGGAAGAAATTTAGGTTAGGCAGGTTGTCTCCCAATCAATTTGGAGGTCCAAAATATGATCTTCGACAATGTAATGTATTGGTTGGAAAATATCTTAAAACCCCAAATGAGATATGAGGTTGATCCAGAGGTGATAGCAGAGTTGGCATTAAAGTTAAGGAACTATGGATCCCTGTAAATCCTATGTTACATAGAGTGTAATATAGAGATACAGTCTATATGGGTCCATTGGTTGAATATCTAGTATTTATTTGAAAAAATTCGAATCACATATCATTTTCTATGGGTGCCATCTTGTGTGACCCTTCCCTTATGTCTAAGAATGTATCATGTTAGATACATGGGCACATACATGGCTAGGAACATGGGTATGATTATTATACATGGTCATGACATTTGACTATGAGAATATGAGGGATTCATTTGGAAAAATAAACCATGGTTCATACCAAGATTCACATTTGACTAGTTTCCACTAATTCGTAATGAGTGGACTTTAATATCATTTTGGTGGGATTATATTTGTAACATATTACATTCTGTATTGTTTTCATAATTTGATTGTTTGACTTAGATCTATTAATGCAGTTGGTATTATTTCTATTTTCATTCTATTATTGTATGGAAATTTTGAGATTTTTTTATGTGTGATTGTACATTATGATAAGGCCTCCCATGTGTGTGATATTCCCATTGGACACATTATTTAATCCCCTAGACTATTGGAGGTGGGATTAATATTTTCACTCATACCATTCCACCATCATGGTTTTCCATTTTGGGTCAGGTCATTATACATGTCTTTTCCCAGATTTTTGGAGTCGATAGAGAGTGATTTTAAAATTTTCATTACATTTGGTCAATATAGGATAGTTGTGTCACAAAAAACTATAACAATTGGGTGTATATGTTCCCAAGAAAATCTATTGTTGTTCTCTATTTTTATTTTTACAGTTTTATGATTTAACTAACTATGATAAAGTTGTGATTATGGATTTCAAGATGAATTTCATTTTGGATATTGGAATATTGGAATGATTCAAGTGTTCGTGAATTACCCATGTGTTTTAATATTCATATGTCATATTCCTCTCTATGGTGTTAGAAAAAATAATTGTGTATCATTCATTTAAAATGTCTACAATGAACTATAATATGGGTCACAAAAATATCCTTAGTGGAATTAAAATGATATGAACAACATGTATATATTTACTTTTTATGATTGAAAATTTGAATCCATGGGATCTATCTTGAGTGGTGATACATATGTAGTCTTCTATTTTAGGGTTTCATAGGGACCCATGTAGATTGATAAGGGCTCTATGTTTCATGTTGGTTGCTTATTAATGTTTAGGGTGAAAAATATATGATTTGATAGCCCTCGTGAGACCCTAATGCAGTGGATCCCCTAAAGACTCAAGTAAAATTTATTATATAAGGATAGCTTCATCCCACATTTTCTATTTGGAGATAGTCATTCGGGCCTTGTGTACATACTAGAAGAAGTGGAATAGGTGGGAATGTATAATCATTCACTTGGTTGGACCCTATAAAATTATCTATCACCAATGTTGAGTTTATTCTTGTGTATACCTTTTGATTTAGAATAGGTGTGTAGAGAGTGATTAAAATCTCTTAATTAGCTTGAGGGATCATGTTTTTTTAGTTACATATACTTATTTTGTCACAATTTGTGTACAATGGTGTGAGTATGATTATGAACTAGTTGTTTTGGTTGGATGATCGAGTGTAAGGTGTTCATGTATATGATTTTGTAATGAGGGATATGCCTAATTTTTTGATAGGTGTTTAATGGGTGCTTTGTCTCATTAAAACAATTCTATGTGATGAATAATGATAGTGGTTTTAAGTGCATTATTCTACAATATTTTGATTTATTCTCATGTGAGTGTCATAGATTTTGAGTGGTTTTTAGAAAATCATTGTTTCATAAGTATAATATTAGTAGGTAGCATGAATTTTTGGGATGAATCCCCACATTACATGTGAATGTTTGTGTATCTATTATGCAGTGATCACTAGTTTGTGTATTTTTGAATGTGTCATGTTCGAGTTTGTTAACTATGTTATTGTCTTAGGAAAATAGAGTTGTGAAACGAAGTTATAACTCTTGAGGATGGTTCCATAGGAGTAGTATTTGGAAATACATATGATCTGGACCACACTATAGGCTATTTGATTTCATTAATATCTTTATATGAGGGTTTTTGAGCATAGTGATGTCATTCCTTTTGGGGCTTGGATAAATGGGTGTTTCTATTTTCAATATTGCTCTCTAGTGTGAGTAGATTGGAAACATACAAGAATTGTTTACAATGATGTATGGTGAATGGGATATGAGTATATATGTATGTGTTATGAGTAGAACATATGGTTACTCCTATGGTGGGGAGGATTATATTGGTCCCAACTGGGTATGTCTCATGTTGAGATAGTTGTGTACACTATATAACAAGATATTTATAGTTTGGATGGAATCATCTGCGCTTATGCATAGAGTAAGATAATTTATTCAGGATCAACATTGTGTCTTATCTATGGAAATTAGAAATTGCGGTGGATAGTTTTTGGATACCCATGGCTTCATGTTTTTAGCATAAGTGGGAAAAATAATAAATGTTGACCTTGGGAATGTTTTAATGTTAAAACAGTAGTTTCCCCAGTAAAATGACATTAGATGATTTTTATGACACTATTTTTGTCCAAAAATATGGTGTTTTCCATAATACATGGGTTTTAGTGGAAATATGATAATTTTGTATATTCAGGGAATGATAAATATTTAATTAATTAAATGTTTTTATTATCAACATGTGTTCATTTGGTAATATCTTATATTACGAGTGTTGAATTGATATTCTTCATATATGGTTGAGTCTATAATTGGTATATATTCCTAAGTGATATATAACCCTATTTTGGGTGTAGGTACTAGGCACAAAAAACCATTTCTTTGATATTTTTTTATTTTATTTCTTTTATTCCATTCTATTTTAAATCATCCGATTTGAATTATCATGTAAAGAGACCCCCTTTTAGAATTTTCTGATCTATAGGAAAGCGTGGGAGTTCCAGAGAGGATCATTCCTAGGATCTATTGTGGATCTAGATAAATATTCATTGGTATCATCAAATCAATCTATAATAGAATCAAATGTGTTTTTTTTAATTGAGGTACACATGGTTTATGTATTTATATGAATATGAACATAAAGTCAATAACATAAAATTTTAATACTTTTTAAGGGTTATTAAATAATTTATTGGTGTAAAAGTATAGTTACATTGATAATAATAGAGGTTTTGGTCTAATTATAGCGTTTTATCTTTCTGTAATACCCAATAACATGAATTTTATTGCAATAATCACATATTGTGTTTACTAAATTTTAGGTGATATGGGGAAGAATATGTTATATAGAATTTTTTGTTAATGTAATACCTTGTACGGGTGGCTTAGTGTGTTGTACAAAAAATGGATAGACACCATGCATCGGAAAATAAGGTTGTGTGCCACACACAACAATACCCCTTTCAAGAAATATTAGAAATGATGATATAATATTGTTGTCCAGACCCACTGTGGGAGAACATGGCATGGTAAAAAACCATATATAAAATATCAAAGTATATATTGTGTTCAACAGAAATACAGAATATATTTTTTTAGTACTATCCAAGAATTTCCAATGTAAATATAACAGGATGATGTTTTGGGGAACATGATATGTACACATGGTAGATTCCTATTATTCCCCATTTTAGTCATTTTTATGTTTTCACATCCTAGAATCTTAATTTCACAATAAAGTATTACATTCCATGTTATTAATTTGTATACCTTTTTTGTGTGATCCTTTTTTCATGAATTAGTATTATGGATGTGTTTTTATTTTGGGGGTAATTTTTTGGTGGATTTCTATATGGATTTGATTAAGAATAAACCGGTGAGATATGATGTTTAATGAGATGAATGAGTGAGGATTTTGATCTTGTTAGGTGCCTTTCATTGTTGTATCTATTAAATTTGTGTTCATGTTTTATTTGGGATTGATCTTAGAAGCTAGGATTTATTATCATATTTAAGGTGATTATGGATTTCACTTCAATTTTTCTGATATTTTTCTCAAGGTTTAAGTAATGTTGGTTAGGTTACTAATATTTTTGATTAGTTCTATTGGATACTCTGGTCATGGTCGAAGTTGTGGAATGGGTGTCATGATAATATGAAGTTAATTTCACGTTGCTATGGATAATAGGGGCCATACTTATTTTACCTTATTAGTGTGATAATACATGTTGATGGGTTGTTTTTCCATGAGACTAATAGATGATATTCTTGTGGTGGTAATTGCCTATGGTTTCACATATTGTGAGGAGAAAAAATTATAGTTATGTATATGTTTTTTGATAAACCTATGGGTGTTCTAGTGACGGAGGATCCGTTGAAGGCATTTAGGGGATTGGTAAATATAATTTTTCCTATCACGATTATCTGATGAATTTTGAAGACATATGGGGACCCCTTGTAGGATATCATGTTCATAAATTGTATTTAAAGTGCGTTTTTGATCATTGTACTAACGTAGCCCAATATCTTGGCTAATTTAAAGGAGCCCCTAGTTAGACACCACTATGTGTAGTCGCACCATGGTCCATGGGTTCCCCATGATTTCCATCACCTTAAAGAGGGATGACGATAAAATATTATTACTGTTTTTAGGGATGATGTGATATAGAGTAGTAAGAGAGCCTCATTTATTATTAGATAACAGTTGGTCATCACTGTTTATTCATAATTTTAAATGATCACTTCGAAAGATGGATTTTCCAATGAACTTAATGGTTATGGCTAATATGTGGAGGCATTTATTATTAAAGTATGGTTCGGTGAAGAGATACATTGGATATCATGGATAGATCCTTGTCCATAGTTTTGTATTTTTCTATCCTCTATTATATGGCTATTGCTAAATAGGTCTTGATAGGTAATGTATGATCTAGAGAAGAGTAATTAAGACTCCCTTGTTATGTTTATTTATCATTAAAATATTTTAAATCATATTATTCAATATATTTTCACACTTTCTAATTTTTCTAGGTATTATTTTAGAGAAGCTATCGGTGCATAAGATGTCATAAAATCTTTTATTCTAATACTTATACACTACCTTTATTATTTTGAGAAAATTTAAAAAATGACTTCTACTTACACATATTTAACATCTGGGTGGTGTTTTTCAACTAAACTTTTTTTTTCATAGTTTTTAACATATTTAAAATTAGTTATATAATTATATAATTGTCTATATATTCATCCTTATCATTAAATTTAACCAAATCCATATCTTCTACATTTATAATATTACTTTTCTCATTGAATGAAATTAAATTTTTTCCATTACATTCTAGTTGAACATTTTAATATTTGTCATCCCATATTTTAAGATTTAATTAGGAATATCATCAAGGGATAGGTATATAATATCATTCTAATAAGATATCATGGATCCCAAAATCTCATATAAATTCTTCATTATCATTTTATAGTAGATAAATCAAACAATGTATCACTAATTACACTTAAATTAGTTACCATTTCATTCAGCCTTTTATAGAATTCATCCACAGTCTCACCATCATCAATATTTATGACCTAAATTTTTTTTCTCCAAATATGAGGTTTGGACCCAATAATAATTACATTTACTTTTTGACATATTCTCACATTTATCATATCTCTTGATGAATTTTTTGACCCCATTACCATGGAGTAAAATTAATCATATAGAGATTATGTAATATCATTTATGTCCTTTCTATACCACTCAAAATTTCTATTGTCAACATATTTTAAAGGGTAAACGTTTTTATGTGTAGTGAAGATAATTTTAATCATATCCCAAACTTCCAGTCCTTATGATAAGATATATTGATTTTTATTATTCTTTAAAATATGAATTACTGTTAATTGATTAATGAAAATTAATTATTTACTAAGGTAGGATTTAATTATTTCAATTTGATTTAATTTTATATATTTCAATGGGAACATGGTTGGATCTGATACTATTTACCATGCCCAAATTTGATTACATAACAAATTTTGGAAGTTGTATATCAATGATAAAAATTTAATATTTAATCATATTATATTAAAAGTTTTGATATGTTACAATCAAAACTTCTAAAGATTTGTATCTTCCCATTATTTTACAACATTTCAATGAAAATAATATGTTAGGTTTTTTTATGGTTTAACCTCCCCTTAAAGAAAGCCATATCAATTCAATAATTTTATAGTCACCCAAATCCTAGAATATTCTACAGTAAACACACATAGTATTTATCCATATCATTATATATGAATACAAAATATCCCAAAACATGTTTCAATATACTATAATAATATATTCATGTTATATCATAGATTCATTATTCATTAGGACTAGTATGTCCTCCCACTAGTATTGAATTCCTTGAACATTTCGTGAAAATAACTTTTCACAAACTTATATGTTGGAAATATTCCTCTCCATCTTTTGAAATAGCATAAAATCCACTATCTTCATCTTAATATTATTTATTAGAAAGCTCATCCTCAATACAAAATCAGTGGTGTTTGTTTACCTCTTTTATTCTTCTATGAATATGTTCATTCTGGTATGAAACTAGGTTACCATTTATATTCAATACATTCGAAAATACTCATCCATAGTTGTATCGTGGTGTACCTATATCCACATAACCAGGAATAAGTTATTTATTCATCAATATACTCATGAATAATTTTTCAGAAATAGGAATATTGAAGGACCATGATTCTTCGAGGTGGATGATCTTCATATTCAAACTAGTGTGCATATCTTATTTGATTTCCCATATAAACTAAATCAAAATAATTATCAAATTATTCATCAAAATATTTATAATACTCATAATTTTCATCATTTTATATTTTATATTTCATGTAATTTTATTCTCCACGATTTCTATAGACATTATCTCATTTCTAATCGGTATGCATGAGTAGATTTTCCTTGTGGAAATCTCATTTGACTTATGGAAACACTCATAGTATAAAAATAGTTAAAATATATTGAGGTTATAATTAACTAAAATAATATTATCATATGTTTCCATTAGATATAATTTCCATAAGAATAAAAAATTAGGAAATTTCTTTTACTTATAATACTTCTCTAATGTAACGTTTGGAATTTTTGATTTTTTAATATTTTATTAAAGATTTCATTTCATAAGAAATTTTATTCATCATTCCAATAAAACTTTTATATATAGAAATAAAATTTTATTGGAATTCAATTTCTTGTTTAAAACTTGTGAATTTATGTTGGGGGATAATTAATTAATAAAATATTTTATATAGATTCTTATAACCTTTCAATTTTTTCCAATGATGATATTTTCATATGATAATATAACTCTTAGGAAGTAATAATTTAATGGTTCTTGTGCTAAATTTTTTTAACATAATATTACTACGAGCATATATAAAATATTATAAGGATTATTGAAAAATATCTTATTGGGTTTTAAAAAATATCTTCTACCTGTAATTTTTTTTCAATTTTCTTCTATATAAAATTTCATACAATTCTTCTTATATGTGTTTTATTGTTGTCTAAATTTACATACAAACTCAAATACATATCCATTTCTTCATCAAAAATAAATAAATCCATAAGTATTCAAATTAGATTAAAAAATTAATTTTTCTCAATCACGTAACAAAGTCTTCAAAATAACTCAATGTACCATAATAAATGTCTCTAATACTTGTTTATAGATACCATAAACACCCATATCATTTATAAATGTCTCACTAACTCAAGTATCTTCATGATAATTAAATTATTAGTTTTTTTATATTATCCATTCCAAGATACATCATCAATATTCCAAAACAATAATATCTATTTCATTTACTCTCATAAGTACCAGACAATGAATTGTTCAAAAATATCTCTAATATGTCCAAATTTTGATGTTTTTTAATTGAATATGTCTTCATGAGATATCCAATTTGTAGGATCATAATAATCAATTTCCATTATTAGTGAAATCCATCATCTTCAGGACTTGTTTAATTTTCATTACACCACAAAATTGATACCATAAAAAAATTCACCATCACACAAAAAAATTGGATCCTTATTTTATTACAAATTATCAATTAATAAATTTATGTGAGGCTCCACCACCAAGATAAACTGGGCTCAATGTAGTTCCATCAACCATTATCCAACCACATGAGGCTTTATAAAAACCAAAGTCCCTAAAATTATAGAATCAATAAATTATATATAATAAAACAGATATATATGATTCATTCATGCTAGTGACATATTATATGAAAAATGGAATAATGCATAGTGTGTTCGGCCTATCAACATATCATTTAGCTTGTGTTAACAAAAAAAATATCTAGATTATTACACCATTCACTAGGAATATCATAACTAAAACCTATGGTTACAAAATCAATAACAGTAGTTATAAATAGATATGAATTTCCATGTATGGGGGATAAATTTTTAAACTAATTGATGATAAAAAAACCTTCACTCACCACATATCAGTAAGGTTAAATGAGAGATAACCTGAATTAAATATCCACCAACATTATATGTTCATCCTATAAATCATAATCCTTAAAGGGGATTTTAAATTTTAATTACAAAATTATCATTTAGATCTTGGTTAAATAAACTAGACCCCACATCAACAAAAGCCTCTCATAACATGGAATCAAGAAGATATCTTGTAATAACATCCACTATAAGAAAAAAATCCCGTAAATCACTATATATTTTTTGGTTGTAGTAAAATCCTCTACATATAATGCCAATACCCCTTTATAGGGTACCCATGTGGATGCACAATCATTAAATATTAATTCTTTATAGTGTCACAACACAAAACATGGGTTACACCATCCGGGTTTCATAAGGATAAGGGATGATTCCATATTTGGAGGGTTATATCTATAAGTGTGCATTAGTAGTAGTATAATATAGACAATTAAGGTGGATTATTGTGACATTGGTCATGGGATTTTTTTGTAAATAATGAAGCAACCTAGGGTGGGTGGCTAGGATTTATTAGTCTACATCAAAAGGGGTAATTTTTCCATGGTGATATGTTTGGTTTTACAACATGACACTAATTAGTGATATTTTGTATTACTATTCTCGATGAGCATTTTCTTCCACATTATTATTTTATATTCCATTCCATGATGAGTATATAGTTCAATGTAACACATTTTTTAAACCATGGTAATGATGATGGTTTCTATATTTTTATTGATATTCCCTATTGGGGGTTTCTATTTTCACTAAGCATGAATTAAGAGAGATTCACTACATATTCCCTTGTAATCCATTCACACATATTAATCCATAAAAATTATATGTGGTTTATTCAAAAAATTTGATAAGTATTTCTAGTAAATTGATGTTGTGTATTCTACTTTGTTATCCAATAATTGTTGTTTTTCTAGGGCATTGTTTGGGGAATGATCCCACCAATGTCTGGTGGAATCATTTAAAGAGGATATGGATTTGATCATGTTGTCTAATGGGGATCCTTTAAGGATAAATTCACTATGTATTATACAATTTTAAACAATATTATTAATTACATTTATTAATAATTGATTTCCATCAGTCTTAGAAAAATTTATTTATAAGTTCAAATGAGGAATATGAGATTTCATATGAAAATGATCTTAATCTATATATGGGTAATTTACACCCCATAACTACAATATTATCATATTATATCACATTTTTGGATGTTAATTATATATTATTATTTTAATACCTCTTTAAATTAATTTTTTTTATTTTTTTCAATTATTTTACATGTAATTTATTTGATAATTGGTAAAGCTATAACCATATGTTGTATGAAGATGGTCGATGTAGTTTGATTGTGGTTGGTAATTTTGGTAGGACATGCGTCAAAAGACTATAAAAAAATGAAATAATATATGTTATATTTAAGAATACCTATCATATACTATCATTTTTATGAGTTTATTTTTTATATCCATTCAGACCTAATCTGCAGTTGAAAAAATATATAGTTACATGTATTTTATTTTGATTTTGTTTGGAGACACGATGTCCATGTAATGATAAATTAATTGACATGTTTATATCCTAAAATATTTTATTTAATGAAATGGTTTCCAAGAAAAGATGCAGTGGGGTATTTTTTTGGAAACCCAAGGGGTACTTTGATTGGAATGAAGGCATAGTGGAAAAAACATACATACAGTAGGAATATGATTAGTGATATATTGAATAGTGATTGTGAACTATCATGGATGCATTACTAGTTTAATAATTTATTGGGGATTCATTGATTCTATAGAAAAATTAGTTGGGGATCATTCAATTTATTTTTCAGGTTACGTGATAAGTTATGATAAGTTAAAATCCCAATTTTGGAATTGATTTAGTTTTGGGTAACGGTAAAACAAGATGAAAATATAAATCAATTATATTTAAAACTATAAAAATATTATTTTATCTCACATATAGTTATATATATATATGTACTTTAATATTTTGGGAAGGGGAACTATTAACATATTAGTGTATATATATATATTATTTGGTTCCATTGTGAGGCTTTATTCCCCCTCTACGTAGTCATATTAAAGTGATGATATTGGGGAAGTGAGTTATTAATCATGAGTGTGTGTATATATAGATGATATGGTTATTATGTATGAAATTATTCTCCCAATGGATGGTAATATTCTAGAGACTGTTCCCATTTTCACCACCATTCCAATTTTTTAGGGTATATGTGATGGTTTGGGGTTGGGGCAGTAACGCCTCATGTTCAATGATAATTTAGACATAGATATGAGGAAGGTCACTATATTTACACTGGGTAAAAATATATATCTGATATATTTCTGGAGTGTATTGTTATTCCCTCCAAGGGGTTTATATTTTTGCGATTTTTTTATAATGGATTGTTATCCTACATTGGTTATGATATAAAAAGGAAATGGTTCTAGTGAGGGGTGTTGTTATAAAAAGTTTTTGATATAGGATATTTAGAGGTATCTAACATTGGAAAAACCAATTATTGATGATTTTAGGTTTCACTGTGGTATCTTGGGATTGGATATGGTTTAATTATTTTTTCCTTTAGTATATGATTTTTTTCACATTAATAGTTACACTCTTTTAAAATTGATAGATTTATTCATTTCGTTGGTTGTAGACTATAAAGTTATAATAACACTATACCAAAGAAGAAATGGAATATTCATACCTAATATTACATTATTATCATTTTTAATGGTAACACAATTTCTTAATATTTCATTCTTACATTATATGTATTTTATAGATTCAATAGAAAAAATAGGGCTAAGGCATGAGACTAGGTCATGGTTATAGTTAATTTTACCTTTGGTTTGTGTTTTATATTCTCTTCCTTGAGAAAATTAATTGATATTTTTTTCTCATTTAATGGTTTACATAGAATATTCTATTATATTATATGTAATATTTCATTATTTGAATTAATTGACTCATTTATTCAATTAGATTTTTCCATGATGGATTTTATGATAATACCATTTTATTTTTCCACTATAATATAATGGTATAATTTCATCATAGAGTCACCATATTATATTTTTCTAGTTTGTATCATGTAAAATACATTGAGGATGACATGGGTTCATGTGGTGATATAATATAGTTAAAATAAGAGTTACTCGGGTTGTGATGTTAAAGTAGAATTAGGAGGGAACTTAGTTGATTATAGCTTAGTGCTAATAGATCCCTAGAAGAATCTGAAAAGAATACATGTTGCAGAAAATTAGAAAAAAAATTAGACAATGGAATCCTAAATGATGTGAGGGATTATTCTTAATTTAAATTTTTATTTAAACCCATTCAAATTTTCTAATTTATATATCTACTCAACAATATAGAGAGGTTGTACAATATCAATCCATTCCCCCAAATTTCTTTATCTGATCCCTATTGAATATTCCCTAAATATTTGGTACCTTTATTTAGTATTATTCTCTATCCTACACATATTTATAATCTACCCCAATTCCAATGATTTAGTGGATTCTAAATTTGGATTTTACTAATTTAATAAAAATAATGATTAATAAAGTTGATATGATGATTAATTTTCTCATAGATATCAAATTATGATTATGAATGGTGAATATATGTGGGTTTTAGTTATTATAAATCACATGAGATGTAATGCCCCTACCCCAATTACCCAGAGTCGTTGCATTATTACATAACATTAGTATGATATAAGGAATCATTTCCCGAAAGACCGATCAATTGTAGCCTTGGAAGTATGAGATACATTCATAAGTTTTACATTACATTATGAAATAAAAACATCAACAACATTTTTCCCCTTTTTGAACGCAATTATATCCTTAGACTATCCCTATAGGTCAACCATAAAATACTCTGTCACATCTTGGGTAAAATAAAACATAGAAAGGGTTGAGCTGAGATACTCAGTAAGGATAACAATATAGCAGAAACTTTCATAAATAAGTATAAACATTTAAGGAAATGTATTAGACTAAAAAACTTTAAACATAAACTTCAGCATAATATGGAAAAGATAAAATAAAATAATGTCATTTACTTATTTTCATGGATATTCTACTAGTCAAATAATCACATGCAATATCAGTAGCCACTTTCATAATGATGGAATGCATAATTCCAGACATCATAACCACATAGTCATGGCCTTGTGCCAAGACTACAAATAATATTTTGTCAAGGGCTTGTGCCAAGACACTAGTTTGTCTCATGAAACCTACAGATTCATTGAGGAGATATAGCGGGCTCCACCCATCACTTACTAAGTCCAATGCATTCCTTATATGAAATGGTTAAAACATAACATAAACATCTGTATTAAAACTTGCATACGAAATGTCAATACTTTATCCATAATCCATTAATGGTGTAAAAATAACACATCCATACTCAACAATATCCTAAAACCGTCAATTAAATATGGAAGTTTTATATCATAATAAATAAACATCGAATGGGATTAAAATCCATCAAATGATGTTGATATATATGAAATCAAAACATTTTTTAGAGAAATATATATTTCTATTTTGAAATCATTTATAAGTTATATAATTATAATAGAAAACATTTATTTTTAAAATACTCTTATTATATTGTATGGGAAGCTTCAACGATGTTATAACATTGGATTATAGCCACACCCATCATATAAGTTTAAAAAAAGACATTCATACATTAACTTGGTCGAAAAAGTCATAAAGTACCGTGTTTTGAAAACAACGAAAAGATTCCTTTCAAAACATATATGTTCAAATAAGGGTATAAATTACTTTAACCCATATTATAGTAAATAGTAAGAATTTTTTTAATTAATGTTTTAATAAAACATGGATGTGGATGATAAAGAGGTCCCAGGAGATACTTAAGTAAAAACAACCTCGGATAATAAAGAGATTGTGAAATTAACTCTTACCTTCTACTTTTACTTAGTCAATGGTATGATAACCACTTGTATAATAGTTAAAACATTTTTATTAAATTATACATGAACTATATACAAAAATATGATATCATATATGATCTTGTAATATTTCTTTTTTAATAATATTTTAGTAGTATCATCGTTTCGGGTGTTAACTGATTCATTTTCCTTTATAAGCTTGGTTACGTCAACCATGTTTTTTATGAATAGGATATATTAGATTCATATAAAGAGTGATATTGTGTTCATGAAAATTATTTTTATTCATAAAATGATAATTATTATTGAATTATTATGATGGAGAATTAATCACATCTCGTTCGTGGAGACTGTAATCTGTATGTATGCACGAGCGAAAATATTATTATATTGATGGCGACATCGTATGTAATTGGATGGTATATCATATATAAATAATAATTAACATGTTTTATTTATTATTTAGACCAGTTATACTCATTATTGTACCCATCCAAATAATGAAGTGTATGAATAAAAAAATACATCACGATGTGGAGATGGTAATTCGTACGTACACACATGTGAGGAATTTGTCATTTATAGGATGAATAGAATAATGAATATGGTTTTACCATTTTTATAATAACATAATAGTATATAGTAGATACTAGAGTTATTATTTTAGAAATTAAAAAACAAATAAAGAGGAAGTGGAAGAAGAAAATAACCTGAAAGATGTGATGAAATATTTACCTCTTCTTTGGGTTCTTCATTTTGATTTGATCAAAAGGGATCCATAGGTTGGATTTCTGACCAAAGTAATGCCTCTAGGATTAATGGATGAAAGTTCTGAGGATATTTGGGCAGGGTTTGTCCGAGAAAAAAGGCTATGGATGTGTGAAATTAAGATAAGGGGAAGTGCCCTTTTATAAGAGAGGTGAGGGTCACTTTAGGAAAAGCTTGAAATATTTTTTTATAATAAAATCAGTTTCAGTTTCTAATGGCACAAAAATGAATTATTTAAAATATAAGGTGGTTATGGGTCTAAAAACTCTCAAAAAATATGTTTTAGATAGGTTTAGGTTATCATATTAACCTTATTTTTTAGATTTAACTCTTAGTTAAGTAGTTTGACATTTACCATGTCTCTTTGTATTTTATATTATATGGTTAATAAACATACTATAACAAGACAAGATAACCCCATGTGGTTCATTATTAATATATATAACATTATCTAATTAATTAGGCCAAAACTATTATTTTTATGAATATTATATCAACTAATAATATAATATTTGTTTTAAAAACTCAATTCTGTCAATTTTGACACTATTTAGTATTTGATTTTTTTTAAAGCCATAAAGACTTCATCACTTTGAATAAAATTTATTTAACCAACCCTAACATGTAATATTACTCTAGAAAATTATTGGAATTCATAAAAAGTCTCAATTTACATTTATTTGAATATTTATAATATCAATTATTTTAATATTTAATTAATAAGGTAATTACTGCTTCCTCATTATGCCATCAATAAATAAAATTATATAATGTCTTAAAATTATAAATAAAATACCATTATGTAAAAAATATTTTTATCTTTCTAATGAATATTTATAGTCTAATTTATATTTCGTGTAACCCTATATTAAAAATGTTTTAGTTATTGATATTTGAATTTAACTCTTTTAACTCTTTTTTTAATTAAATAATAATAAATGTCCTAATCTACTAGAAGTGGACCAAATAGGATCATATATTATTCCTATGGTTTTTTTTGTCTAATTATACTTATCCAATAGAATTATTACATGTGTTTGGGTAATTATGATATCATTTTTACCCTTAATTGCCCTATTTACTTTTAACTGTGGTAAATAAAAATCAAAAGATACTATTCACCGAAAATTATTTTCATCTTATTGAACAACATTTTACTTATTGATATTAACTGTCTCTCTTGGATTTTGGAAATTCCTCTCACAAAAATTGTAAAATTGAGTTTTATACAAATTTGCAAATGCTCCTAGGAGCTGGGTAATAGAAGGAAAAAAAGTTTGATAAAATTTTATATATCTAAACTTATTATAAAATGACTCCAATAAATTATTTTGAACATATATAGGTATTTTTTATCGATTTTGACCTAAATATTGAAATAAAATAACTAATTATTTAAATAAAAAGTTGGTTTTAACCAATAATGCAGAGTTTTTCACTATTCATCAAAAATTGAATGTTTTCAGAAAAATTACAAAAATTCACACTAAGATAATTTCAATATTCCAAATACAAAAATTAAATCCATTTTGAAAGATAAATTTTATAAATTTTAAAAAAGTGTGTATTACTATTCATAACGGCTAGTTTGATAGGTTGTGGTGTGTTATAATCTCAAAGTTGCGTTCAATGCAAGCTATTGCATTATTCAAAAGGAAACGTACTGTGGAAACTTTGGGGGTTACATTCTTCCCTCCTTCAAATAATTTCTTCAATGAAATTTCTATAATACTACTGTTCAAAAATATTTGAGTGGTTCTTTATCATAAGTTCATCTGGTTCCCACATTTCCTTTCCATCTTATGGTTTCTCCTTATAAATTTTACCAGATAAGTCGTCCAGTTTCTCAGCACTTCTTCTCTGGTATCATAAATTTTGACAGGATCTTCACAATAAGATAGATCAGGTTCCAGATCAATTTCTTCATATGTGAGTACATCCATTGGTTCAGGCATGTATTTTCTCAATAGTGATATGCAGAACACATCGTGAACTTTGAAGAGACTTGGAGGCCTTTCCAAATGATAAGCTACAACTCCAATTCGTTCTAGAATTTCGAAAGGTCCGATGTACCTGGGACTCAATTTACCCTTTTTACTGAAACGTATAACACCCTTCCATGGACATACCTTCAAAAAAACATGATCTCCTACCTGATATTCCAAATCCTTCCTCCGGTTTTCGGCTTCGCTCTTTTGCCTACTTTGAGTTGCTTTGATGTGGGTTTGGATAACCTTCCCCTTTTCCATAGTTTCCTCAACAAGTTCTGGGCCTACAAGTTTTCTTTCACCAACATCATCCCAACAAGTTGGTGTGTGACATCTCTTTCTATATCACGCTTTATATGGTGCCATCTGAATACTTGAATGGAAGATATTTTTATAAGAAAATTCAACCATAGGTAAATAGTAATCCCACGTACCTTGAAATTCAAGTTAGTAATATTTCAACATGTCTTCTAAGGTTTGAATAGTTCATTCTGATTGTCCATCAGTTTGAGGGTGGTAGGCAGTGCTCAAACGAAGTTTAGTATCTAGGGACTTCTGAAGACTTTTCCAGAATCTTGATGTAAAACTAGGACCACGATAAAAAAAATTGATAGGGGTACTCCATGAAGTCTTAAAACTTCATTAATATATAATATTTCCATAAGTTCAAGTGGTAAATCTTCCCTTATAGAATGAAAATGTGCAGACTTGGTAAGACCACTACTGGAAAACTAACCTATACCAACAGTTTGGAACTATTGGTATAGGCCTCCAAACCATTACTATAGCCTATACCAACGGTTTGGAGGACCGTTGGAAAGTAATCCATGGGGATAGGTCTATATGAATGGGTTTTAGAAAACTGTTTTTATAAGTAATATGAAAATCTATACCAACGGTTCCATGAAACCGTTGGTATATGTATTTCAAAAAAAAATCACTGGGATTTGATCGCAGGACCTCTAGTTTATCATTGAACGACCTAACCATTAACCTAACATGACTTTTGTGAACATAATTTCAAAAATATATATACGTATTATCATAATTATTTTAAATTTTGATTTATATAATGTTCTCAGTAAGAATATTCGATAAAAAATCAAAGGACCTATACCAGTGGTTGTCAAAACCGTTAGTATAGGTCTATACCAATGGTTTTGAAAATCATTGGAATAGGTCCTTTGATTCTGGGAGAAACGTAGGTATATGGGGGCCCAATACCAACGGTTTGGCCAAATCATTGGGATAGGTACCCACCATTTCCCAACAGTTCGGGCAAACCGTTGGGAAAGTGGCCTCAAATATACTTTTCCCAACAGTTTGGCCAAACCATTGGGAAATCCATACCCTATCCCAAGGGTCTGTCCAAACCATTGGGAAAAGTTGCCAAAAAGTGGACTTTTCCCAATGGTTTTGGCAAGACATTGGGAAAAGTGACCTCAAAGTGGGATTTCCCCATGGTTTGTCCAACCCGTTGGGAAAGGGGACCTATACCAATGGTTTTTACAAACCATTGGTATAGAAGCATTGGGAAAGGTCATATTTCCATTAGTGGGCGATCAACAATGACCCATATTGCATCATTCCTTATATGAGTCTTTGGTAACCCCATGGAAAAGTCCATCATAATATTATCCCATTTACACTCATGTATTGGAAAAGGTTTCTTGACTCCTCCGGGTTGTTTCCTTCCATCTTTCACTAGTTGACAAACCATACATCTCGACACAAAATCAGCAATCTCTCTCTTCATATTGTCACACCAAAAATTTTCTTTCAAATATCTATACATCTTAGTGATACCAGGTTTTATAGATAAATTATATCTATGAGCATCATCCAAAAATTCCCTTTTTAGATCTGGTATATTGGGAACACAATATCTCTTCCCAAATTTTAAAATTCCATCTTTATATACGAATTCAATCAATTTCTCATCGTCCACAGCTTTAATTTTCTTTTGAAATTCCTCATCATCAGTATGAGAACTTTTTATCCTTTCTAGTAAATATAGTTTGGAATTAATTTGAAAAATAATTGATGTTTCACCTTCCATGGTTATTCCAATATCCATCCTTACTAGATCCATGAAAATAGGATCCTTTTCAACTCTCTTCTTGTTCAAAACTCCTTGATCCTTTCTGCTCAAAGCATCTTCCACCTTATTTTCCTTCCCTGAGTGTTAGTGTATAGAGAAATCCTAATCCTTGAGTATTTCAATCCATCTCTTTTGCTTCATGTTGAATTATTTTTGTAAGAAAATATACTTCAAACTCTTGTGATCAGTATAAACCTCACATTTTTCACCATATAGATAGTGTCTCTATATCATCAAAGAAAATATTACAGCTGCTAACTCAAGATCATGAGTGGGATTGTTTTGATCATGAATTTTTAGCTGTCGTGATGCATGGGCAATAACTCTATCATTCTGCATAAGGAAACAAACAAGTCCTTTCTTTTAAGCATCACTATAAATAACAAACTCATTATTCCTCGATGGTAGATTCGAGATAAGAGAATTAACTAATCTTCTCTTAATTTCTTCAAAACATTCTTCACACTCTTTTTTCCAAACAAATTTAACCCCTTTTGTGTGATCATAGTTAATGGGTTAGCCAATTAGGCCAAATTCTGGACAAAACTCTGATAATAACTTGCTAAACCAATAAAAATGTGTACCTAAGTAATACTCATTGGTGTTAGTAATTCTTGGATTGACTTTTTCTTAAAAGGATCAACAGAGATTATGTCCTTAGAGACAATATAGCCAAGAAAAGAAATCTCCTGAAGCAAGAATTCACATTTTCTAAACTTTACATATAATTCATCTCTTCTAAGAGTCTTTAAGATAATGCGCAAGTTATTTTCATGATCTTCGTAGCTTTTTGAGTATACCGTGATATCATCAATAAATAACACTAAAAATTCATCAAGATAATCCTTGAAAACTTTGTTCATTAGATCCATGAAAACAGAGGGTACATTAGTTAGCCCAAAAGGCATTACTGTAAACTCGTAATGCTCGTACCTAGAACAAAATGTTGTTTTTAAAATGTCTTCCTTCTTCACACACACATCTGATGATATTAAAATTGAAGGTCAATCTTTGAAAAATATTGAACTCCATGAAGTTGGTCAAATAAAACATCAATGTGATGTAGAGGATACCTGTTCTTTATTGTTATAGCATTTATCTCCCTGTATTTAATGCACAACCTCATAGATCTGTCTTTATTATTAAGAAAAAGGATAGGGGCTCCCCATGGAGAAACACTAGGGTGAATAAATCCCTTATTACTCAATTCATTTAGTTGTTTATTTAGTTATACTAATTCCACAATGTTCATTCTATATGGGTTCTTCAATATAGGCCTTGAACCATGAATTAAATCAATGTAAAACTCAATTTCTCATTCTGGAGGATGTACATGTAAATCCTCTGGAAACACATCAACATATTCTTGCACAATAGGTACGTACTCTATTAAAACATTATTTTCCTCACCCATAATTATTTCATTCTCATCCTACCTAATAACTGAATTAAGTAGAGCTACTGGAGGTGGATCTAGATAAGAATTAGGGGGTGATGTTTCTGCTCCAAAGATAAGGTACTCTTTATCATCATCGAAAATTATAACCTCCTTCTTCTTACAATAAATGTTTGCATCATGTTCTAAAATCCAATCCATTCCGAGGATTATATCAAATTTGATAATAGGTATGATGATCAAAGTAGTAGATAAAGAAAATTTATATGCCATAATGGGAACTGATTCACAAAACATTGTTTCAATGATACTTCCCTTAGTATTTTTTACTGACAAATCCCTTGTTATTTCAAATTGAAAATATCTAATTTTCTTAGAAAACTGAGAAGATATGAAATAATGTGGTGATCCAGAGTCAATAAAGCATTGGCCAAACTTGAGGAAACCATTAAATTACCTACCACCATGTCTTTCGGAGTATCAACCTCAGCAGTAGTGATCGCATAAGCTTAGCCTTGATCCCTTGTCCTTTTCTGAGGTAAGTTCCCTTGGTGCTTAGAACATTCATTTTAATAATTCCCCTTTTCACTATAATTGTTGCATTCAACAGCCTCTTTCTTCCCCTTGCAATCACGAGCTTGGTGGCCTTTTTCACCACACTTTTAACAGACTCCTATTCTCTTCAGGTATGTACCTGGGTGTTTCTTCCAAAATTTATCATAGGATGGATATTCAACTTTTCCCTTCTTACCCTTATTTTCATTTCTAGAGTGTTCAGCTGATCACTTCTTTTGTTTCTTTTCTTTAGAGTTGTAAGACATAGATAATTCTTTTTCTGTCTTGATAGCACATTAGACAATATATTCGTATGATAAGAAGGATTGTGAGACTAATGCTTTCCAGAGAAATGGTTTTAACCCATCAAATAATTTGTCAATCTTACTCCTAGGGTTGTGTATATAATCTGTAGCATGCCTTGATAACCTTGTAAATTTAGCCTCAAATTTTCAGACATTCTCATCCTCTTTTTTCCTTAGACTCAAAAATTTCCATTTCATATCCGCTCGATGATCATGAGGAAAGTATTTTTATACGAAAAGATCATTAAACTCCCTCTATTCCAAATTTGGTACTTTATCATCTTCTTTTGTGTTTTTAATCAATGACCACCATTGATCTGCATCTCCCGTGAGGTGATAAAGTACCATGACACCTTTATCCCTTTCGCTACTCCCCAAATCATGAAATGTTTTCTCTAAGGAATTTATCCATTTCTCACCTACTAATGGATTTACACTCCAATTGAATTTGGGTGGTTTTTTCCTCATCAATTGTTCTAACATTGATCCTTTGCGTTTTGGATCAGGGTGCTCCATACGGGTAAGGTTATTATTCGTAACATGAGTGAGTTGACCCAATATGGTGATAATCTGATCGGCACCAGTTGCATCACCAGCTCCATTATAATTATCTTGTGTAGGAGGCAAATCCCTACATTTATTACGTGTGTTGATATGGTTTCCATTCATTCTACTAGGAGACATTACTAAACAATGGTATACACTAGATTAGTTTATGAATCAAAATACATAATTCCAAACTTATAAAACACTTTACATAAATTGGACAGTTTATCGATATAATCCATAATCATAAATATGTTTTCCTTAAGGAATTATATACTCATAAACCCTTCATAATGGTTTGTAAAGAAAATGATAATTATCCTAAGAAAATCCCCCAGAAATGTCGTAACAAAGAGTGCAGCAAGGCCCATTGTCATGCACGAGTTCTCGTTTGAGACTAGATCAAAGCAGTGTTTTATGGTTTTACCCCTAGGTACAAATGTTCTATAGCTGTCTCTACCTGCTCGTATCCAGACAGCGATGTATTTCTTAAAAAGCTCAAAAAATCTATACAGTACCAAAATTATAGGAAGTTCTTTTGTACTAATCTTCAAAGTCTATCTTAGGGTAGTGTTCTATAATTAGAGTTTTTATAAATCTAGTTATTAAGGTTTGTACTAAACTTCCTATGAAACAAACTATAATTCCTCGACCCCAGTTACCAAGATTCAGTGCATTATTTCATAACATTGTCATGATATAAGGAGTCAAGTCCTGAAAGACCGATCAGTTCAGTAGCCTTGGAAGTACTAAATATATTCATAAGTTTTTTATTACATCATGAAATAAAAACATCAATAACATTTTGTCCCCTTTGGAACACACTTATATCCTTAGATTATCCCTACATGTCAACCATAAAATACTTCTTCACATCTTAGGAAAAATAAAACATAGAAAGGGGTGAGCTCAAATGCTCAGTAAGGATAACAATATAGCAGAAACTTTCATAAATAAGCATAAACATTTAAGGAAATGTATTAGACTAAAAAATACTTTTAAACATAAAATTCAGAATAATATTTCAAAGATAAAATCAAATAATTACATTTACTTATTCTCATGGATATTCTACTAGTTTAATAATCACATGAAATATCAATAGCCACTTTCATAATGATGGAATGCATAATTCGAGACTTCATAACCACATTGTCAAGGCCTTGTGCCAAGACAACAAATAAGATTTTGTCAAGGCCATGTACCAAGACACTAGTTTCTCTCATTAGACCTAAAAATGTATCGATGATCTATAGTGGGATCCACCCGTCACATACTAAGTCCAATTCATTCCTCATATGAAAAGGTCTAAACATAACATAAACATACATATTAAAACTAGCATAAGAAATGTCATTAATTTATCCATAAACCAGAAATGGTGAAAAAGTAACACATCCATAGTCAAAAATTTCATAGAACCTTAAATAAAATATTGAAGTTTTGTATCCTAATAAATAAACTTCAAACAAGCTTAAAATCCATCAAAGGATGTTGACATAGATGAAATAAAAAAAAATTATAGAAATATCTCTTACTATTTAGAAATCATTTAAAGGTAATATAATTATAAAATAAAACATTAATTCTGATAATATTCTTATAATATTGTATGGGAAGCTTCGACGATGTTATAGTGGCAGATTATAGCCGCACCCACCATATAAGTTTAAAAAAGACATTCTTACCTTATTTTTGTCGAAAAGGTCATAAAGTACCTTATTTGGAAAATGATTGAAATATTCTTTTCAAAACATATATTGTAAAATAAGGATATAAATGACTTAAAACCATAGTATAGTATGTATAAATAATTTTTTGAATTATATTTTTAAGAAAACATGTATGTGGATGATAAAGAGGTCCCAGTAGATACTTGCGTAAAAACAACCTCAGATAATAAAGAGATTGTGAAATTAACCCTTACCGTGTACTTTTACATAGTAGATGGTATTTTAACCTCATGTATAATAGTTAAAAAATTGTTATTAAATTATAAAATAACTATATAATAAAATATGATATCATATATCAACTTATAATATTTCTTTTTTAATAATATTTTAGTAGTATCATCCTTTCGGGTGTTAACTGATTTGTTTTCCTTTATATGATTGGTTACATAAACCATGTTTGTTATGTATAGGATGTATTTGATTCATATATATAATTATATTATGTTCATAAACATTTTTTTTATCATAAAATGAAAATTATTCTTCAATTATTACGATGGTGATTGAATCTCATCATGTTCGTGGAGACGGTAATCTGTACGTATGCACGAGCGACAATATCATTATATTGATGGAGAAATCGTATGTAATTGGATGTTATATCATATATAAAGAATAATTAACATGTTATATTTATTATATACATAATTTATACTCATTATTATACCCATCCAAATAATTATGTGTTTGAATAACAAACTACACCACGACGTGGAGATGGTAATCTGTACGTATGCATGTATGGTGACTTTGTCATGTATAGGATGGATAGAATAATGAATATGGTTGTACCATTTTTATAATAACATAAAAGTGTATAGAATATACTGGAGTTATTATTTTATAATGGAAACAACAAAGAAAGGGGAAGTGGAAGAAGAAAATAACTTGAAAGGGGTGATGAAATATTTACCTCTTCTTCAGGTTCTTCCTTTTGATTTGATCAAAAGGGCTCCATAGTTTAGATTTATGACTAAGTTAAGGCCTATAGGATTAAGGGAGGAATTTGTGGAGGATATTTGGGCAGGGTATGGACAAGACAACGGGATTTGGTTGTGTGAAATTAAGATAAGTGAAAGTTCCATTTTATAAGAGAGGTGAGGGTCACTTTAGGAAAAGCTTGAAATATTATTTTATAATAAAATAATTTTCTATTTCTAATGGCACAAAAATAATTATTTCTAGTTTAAGGTGGGTATGGGTCGAAAACCACTCAACCAATAGGTTTTAGATAGGTTTGGGTCACTATATTAACCTAATATTATAGATTTAACTCTTAGTTAAATAGTTTGACATTTATCATGTCCCTTTGTATTTTTATTATATGGTTAATAAACATACTATAACTATCCAAGTGAACCCCATGTGGTTAATTATTTATATATATAACTCTATCTAAGTCATTTTTTCAAACCATAGATTTTTATGAATATTATATCAATTAATAATATAATAATTATTTTAAAAAATCAATTATGTCAATTTTGACACTCTTTAGTGTTTGATTTTTTTGAAAGCCATATAAACATTATCATTTCAAATAAAATTTATTTAAAGATCCATAACATGTCGTATTAACCGATTAAATTATTTGAATTCATCATAAGTCTCAATTTACATTTATTTGGAGATTTATAATATCAATTATTTTAATTTTTCAATAATAAGGTAATTACTACATCATCATTGTGTCATAAATAAATTAAATTATATAATGTCTAAAAAATATAAATAAAATACCATTATGTACGAAATATCTGTTATATTTCTAATTAATATTTATATTCGAATTTATATTTTGTGTAACCCTTTATTAAAAATGGTTTAGTTATTAAACATTGAATTTAACTCTTTTAACTCTTCTTTATATAAAATAATAATAAATGTCTTAATCTAATCCAAGTGGACCAAATCGGATCATATTTTATTTATAATGTTTTTTTCGTCAAATTATACTTATCCAATGAAACTAGAACATGTGTTTGGGTAAATTATGATATAATTGTTACCATTAATTACCCTATTTACTTTTTACCGTGGTAAATAAAAGTCAAAAGTTACAATTCATCAAAAATTATTTTCATCTTATTTAACCACATTTTACTTACTTATATTAATCATGGTTCTTTGATTTTTGAAATTCAACTCACAAAAGTGGTAAAATTAAGTTTTATACAAATTTTCAAATGCTCTTTGGTGGTGGGTAAAAGACGGTAAAAAGTTTGATAAAATTTTATATATCTAAACTTATTATAAAATGACTCCAATGAATTATGTTGAAAATATATAGTTATTATGTATCTATTTTTACCTAAAATAAATATTTATTTAAATAAAAAGTCATTTTTAACCAATAATGCAGTGTTTTATCAATATTCATCAAAAATTGAATTTTTTCAGAAAAATACCAAAAAATCACCCTAAGCTAATTTCGATATTCCAAATCCAAAAATAAAGGCCATGTTGAAAGATAAAATTTATAATATTTCAAAAATTGGGTATTACTATTCATAATGGCTAGTTTGATTGCTCATGGTGTGTTAGAATATCGTAGTTTCTTACAATGAAAGCTATTGCATTATTCAAAGGGAAACGTACTGTGGATGCTTAGGGTGTTACATGAGAAGCTCTATTTTTCATGAACACCCAAAGTGATAAAAGTTTTGTCTCAAATATTGGATTCATAACTTCAGAATATTATTAATATTATACGTAGGGTATGATCAGATGATGATCACACCCTATTGTTTAATATTTAGGTGTTTTTACACCGTCATATAATATTTTCAAATTTAATTTTTAAATTTAAATTTTGATTTTTATTTAAAATAATATTAATTGAAATAGTATTAATTTCTATTATTTCTTTAGAGAGATAGGATATTACAATTATGTATTGTGATTGGTTTAGATTTTAATGAGGTATATAGAAAATGTAAAAAAAAATAGTGGGTTAATTCCAAAAATGATATATATGGTCACATGTGATGCCAATTTAAATGTATGTGTATTTTTTATTCGTATTTTAGGTATAGAAAATTATGTATATGTTACATGTGATAGAAACCTAGGGTGTTCCTTTATATGAGTTAGGTTATAGATTTTTTTAGAATTTAAGAAATTCAAATAGTCATATATGGTTATTACATAGTCGATGATAAATATGTATCATATGTTATATTTATGATTAATATGGAATTTCAACCCAATTATATCCTATTCCATTTATATTTGGGTTATGTGACCAATTTGTTAATCATTATTTGATAGCCGGTTTATGTAATGGCTAGGTGGGAGGATATAATTCTTTTTTATATTAGCCTTATAATGTATAATAACATCTGGGAATGTGAGGAATATAAATAATGGATTGTAATTGGGATTCTAGTTTCATAAATAATTATTATGGACTTTTTATACCTGAAAAGGACCTATAAAATGCATATTTTGCACACCTGGCCACTGAAGGACAAATATACTCTGGAAGCTATCAAGATACTTTGGGAATGTAACTATAAGGGGTGTCATTTTCAGTGAATTTTTTTTTTTGAACCTTTTGTTGAATCCTTTAGTATACCATGTTAATTTAAACTCATATATTGGTTATGATAAATTTTCTATAACCATTGTAATGATATATTGTTACAACATGTTCCCATTATATCATGAAACTTGAGGAATAAGATATTTTATGCATCCAAAATAAATAATAATAAATTTATGTGTTGATATAAGTGGAATAAGTGTTTAATTTCATGGTTTTGGGTTTCATAGAGATTTTATTGGGGTTGATTAAACTGATGATAATTAACATTAAGTGTTCTCCATTCTTTTTTTATTTGGGGTATAGTTATATTTAATATGATTTGAAATTTATCCTTTGTTATTTTATGTTTACTGGTAATTAACACTTAATCATTTATTGTAATTATATTATTGTTGTTTGAATGATATGAATTGTTCATTACAATTTTATACATGAATCCCTAATATAGTGATCTTATATCTAGTTGTTATTGATATTATTTCATTGGATATATTATTATCCCTCCAATATTATTTGTGAAATCACATTCACATTGTTCTTACGGTTGGTAATATCACATTTTCCATATGAGATTTCTTATTCAATAAGATCACTATTGAAGTGTTTATATCCCATTAACATGTAATATAATTGATTTTGTGATAAATAATTCACAAAATTTATTTTGTTAGTTATTTACAATTAAACATAGTTGATAGTCCAATTAGAATTTTTTATTATAATTGATTATAACACATTCACCATATTTAATACATCATTCACATAATGTATTATTTTTATATTGATAACTTATTCAGTGGATTATTGAGTTCATAAGTGACTTATTCTCTTATAATGACTAAAAATTATTTTTTATTAAAAGGAACTTTTAAGGTAAAAGTGAGAAACCAAACTTTACAACACTTACCAAATAGAAACAAACATAAAATCAGAAAAACCTCTTCCAAGCATAAGCAGCTACCGTTCACCCCAAAGAAGGCCACTCGACGATCCCATGCAAGCATGGTCCCTCCCGATGGCAAGCCACCCCTCTGTAACCACCACATCCCAAATGACCTGCAGAGGGGAAAATAGCATGCTCTAGCCCAACTTTTCAAGCTGACCCTCCAACAGTTCCTCACACAACCAAGCCATTGACTCAACAAAGCAAAGCTATTAAATAAGTATAAAAAAGTCATTGTAAATCAGTTGAACTCTACCAAAAACGGTGTCTCTAAATAACTTCCAGGATAACTTAGATACCTACAACAGGGGATCCCCCCTTACCAGGTCTTCAAGGGAAGAGGACAATTTATTCCATACCTACAAATACTCCTCGAGACTAATCAACCCCTTATTGAAACATCCGACCAAAATAGCATCCTGCTTGTCGACCCAACTATACTGTTCTTCCTTGAGAACCACTTCAAGACTTCGGCCCATCAAATTGGCTGCCTCCTCTTCTGAGGCGTTGATAAATAACACATGCTCGGTCACCACATCACCCGAACTTAAAACCCAATTCGAGGAGAGATCATGTTGTCCAGGTGACTTTTGGCTACACCTTCTCTCCTTGTCTAGCTTCTCCAACATTAGCTTCTTTGATGACCGTGTCTTCCTAGGAGGAGGTAAAGAGGAAAAATCCTTCCTACCCCTTCTCCTTCTCTTACTCCTGTTACTCATAGAATTGGTTTCTGCTTCTGATAAGCTTCTGGTGGTCACAGCAGGTTCAGCTTCCCCGCCACCCTCCTCACACTCTGGATAAGCCTTCCCCAAGATCCGTCCTTCCAAATGTAAAACATAGGGGATTCTCCCGTTGTCCTCATCCTCCATAGCCAAGGAAGGTGATTCAACTTTGGATTCCTCCTCAGCCAGCATTCCAAAACTATTGCTCAAGACTACTGGGGTCCGGACTGGAGAGGTAGCCCCTGACAAACAGGCAGAACCTGAACCCCATGGATCACCCCGGTTGGTCGGGGCCTTCCCCAAGACACAAGTTTCCCCCTCCCCTGAACCCTCCTGAAGAGCATATTGCTTGAAACCCCTACATATAAATTGAGACTGGGGATTCTGGTCCACCCAGCCTCTGCCTGTACCGTCGGTGGCCTCAAGATTAGCAGCTACCCCTGTGGGAAGGCAAGACCTCACCAAAGCTCCATCTGCAAGACCCTGAGGCTCCATTACCATTGAAGCCTCCTTCAGACCTGTATCTGCAGACCTCGACTGCCCCAAGCCAGAAGGATCCCCGGCCAAAGCAATGGGGGGACTGATAAACTCCACCCCAGGTTGGCTAGGAGACCCCTGTACCTGAACACCCCGAATAGCCTCCAAAAGATCACGGTTATCCTGAGTGCCCTCCTTTGACTTCAGCTTGCCAGCCCCAGGCTCGAAGCCAATGCTAGGACCAGTTCCCCCGACCTCAACTTGAACTGGGTCACTCTTGCTCAGCAAAGGCGTGTCAACCACAGTCGCCGAAGGCCTTTTGCGACACTCCTCAACCTGGTGTCCCTGTCTATGACAAAACGAACAGAACATGGACCAGGATTCATAAAATATGTTTTTCACGTACCTATATTTCTCCTCAATCACAATCCAGACCTTATCGGCGGGGGATGAGAGATCTCCATTTCAACGCAGATACGCACAAAAATTGGATGTACCATTGAATCTGTCTTCCAATCCGCACAGAGAAAACGGCCTAGAGAATTAATGATAGAACGGAGGAGCGCTGGATTCTGAAAAGGTAGCGGTAACCCTGGAAGTTGAATCCAGATTGCCGAAGTAGAGGAGTCGTGACCCATTTGCAAATCAAATGTCCAATGATGAAGATGAAAAGGAAACCCTCTAAACAACCTACTAGCATGAGACCAGGCCAAGGCCAAGTCGTCTTCATCAGCTAGACACACCATAATCTGCCACAGCCCAAGGAGACCAACGACCGCCCGACGTCCTAAACCCCAATCCTGATTCACGTACCTCTTGAAAACCTCAACCGAGGTCTATGATGAGTGAACTTAGCAACTAGAGACATAGAAAGAAGCGACGAAGCTTCAGAGAACTCCTTGGACGAAACTGAGACCACTAGATGCCCATTTCAGGCTCTAGGTACCTTCGGAGAGACATCGATGCTGGGAAAAAATGAGCGCCACCTGGGCCGAAGAGCAAGATCCTACCCCTCCCCCTGACATAGGTGTACTAGGGATGGGATACAAACTAAATGATTGGAATGGAATCCTACATGAATTCAAGGAATCTTACACCATGAGGGATTCTAATTAAGGGAGCCTCTCTATGCCAGTTGATTTGTGAGGGTGGACTAATAATGCTATAGAATGTATGGAAGACAATGTAATTACACAAAAAGGAGTTTTAGTTCATGTATAATTGTATTTTGTATTTATAATCCCCATATCAAGGGTAAAACATCAACTAAATGAAAATAAATTGCATAGATGATTCCTTAAATTGATCATATATTAGAAAGCATGTGGGAGTCTATTTCAGCTTACTAAACTAAAATGTTTTCCAAAAATACATATAGGATTATTACTCTTATTACTCGTGAGGTTCATAGTTGAAAGCATTAAATTGACCCTCCCTATTTTTTATGTTTTATTGTAACTCCATTTACCATGGGAATACATAATAGGAGGATGACATAAGAGTGTGGTTTGATGTCCTGAACCTACGAATTTGGTGGTTTTAGAGGAGTTCATGAAAATTTGATCTATATATGATAATATTGGGTGAATAAGTGATCATTCATTGTACAAAAATTATCGAGGATTTTCCCAGTTGCTAATATGGTTTCGTGAAAAGGACTTCACCCATGTAATACTTGGGGGGACTAAAGGGGTGTTATTCCTAGTTATACTTGGGATAAATGTAGGGGGATTCAAAAAAGTGATATATGGAAAAAATATAGGGGAAATACCAAAGTGAAAGTTATTATATGTATGATCCTAGTGACCATATCTAGGTGATGATTCCCCTAATGATTGGGGGTATCATCTGATTCATATATAAGAATGGTGCACAAATATATGTTTAGGTGAGGGTCCATTTCCCCTGTGATATTAAAAATGTGATGAAATTGTTCCTCAATAATTTTATTTTCATTTTATGCCTTTAGGGAACTCATATATCATTTTATTTTTTTATTACATCTTATTTATTGATTTCCTAAGCTACATCATGGGTTTGGGTACATGGGCATGATTGTTTGACTTGTAGGGATTCTGGCGGTCCATCTATCACACAAAAACAGTGAATAAAGATATTATGAGTCCTAATAAGAGGATTATTTAATACCATTAGAGAAGGGTTAATATAACACTACTAAGAAAAAATTATGTACATGTGTCAGTGATTTTTTCATGAAAGTGTCGCAAGAACCAAGGTTAGAAGATGACTCACACAAAAATTACATATTAATCATGGGAGAATATAATTTGGAAAGCATAATTGGTCCATCAAACCAATATCTTCTTACTTTGTAGGAGAAAATTATATATTATCATCATATACATTCATAATATATCCATGCTAAAACTTTTTAAAAAACACCCTTTAGTGTTTCCCTATGTTTGTAACACCAATTGTGGAAAACGAGCTGAGAGTAAATTTTACATGGGTTAATCCATATTGGATGATGGGGTGATCTGATTGGGAAGTGTTTTCTAGGGAATGAACTTGAATGATTTGACTTGAACGAACATATATTTGATAACATTTTATGAATGTGTTACTTAGGTGAAAAGATTTTCTGGAATTACTAGTGTGACTGAACCATGGTTTAGAAAAAAACTTCACCCAATGATTATATGATCCACTTGGGTGAAGAAATTATAGACATAGAAAAATTTTTCATAAGGATTCATGCTTATTCTCATACTCATATAAATTTTTTCCCAGATATTTTGTAAAAAATCCTCTAATTAAATATTTTCTGAATTTATAAACAATTCATGGTTGGTTTTAAGATTCCAATTTCAGATGATCAAATTTATATTCACATTGAGGAGATGTTATCTATTATTTGGATATTTTACTAAAATATTGTTATGGTCTCCAATTTTGTCTTGAATTTTTTGAGTTACTGTCATATAGAATAACATATAGGGTAATTATATCCATTATAAGGTAACGGTCTTATGAAGGGAAATAAAATTCAAGGTTTTGAAAATTGCATAACTCAATCACAGTTCAACAAGAATATGATACTTATTATATCAGATATATACACCAAGGTATATTATTTCATGTAAGGAATGCCAAAATATATATGATTAATTATACCTTTTATGAACACTCTATAAACTAAACACATATTTTCTAGCTGAATATATATAACTTATCATCTATATTTCACTACATTGCTAAAAATCAATTAGTGTGCTAGAATTTGGATTAAGAATTTCATTATAGATGAATATTGAAGCCTAAATGGATGTGTGATTATTAGGTGTGTAAGAAATGTTCTAAATTAGATGTTTTCCATAAGGAGTTTTACATTTATTAAGCTATCTTGTTTTTTAAAACGTACGTGTAAAATAAAATAGACAAATTTATAGATTTTCTTGTTTATGGAGCCCTTAGAAGAAAATATTCCATCATAATCATCGGGAAGAGTTCATCATTTTATGTGATTTATATAATTTATAAGGATTCATATGATTGGTTAAACGTGTAATGAGTATATTTTTCCAAATAAGACTTTTCTAAATGCTGAAAAGACTCATATATTTATGTTATACTTTATATTCAGAAGGAATTTTGTAATGTCCCGAACCTCTCTGGTCCATTACTTTGTGAAAATGTGGTGTTTGAGGTGTTCCGGGAGGTCAAGGTGACTTATCCACAACACTTTTCCAAATTTAAAATTTTGTAAACAGTTCCATAGGTGAACAATGTTATATCGGTGAGGTTCAGTGAACAGTGTTCTATCTTTGAGGATCAGTGAACAGTGTTCTTCGATGAGGTTCAATGAACAGTGTTCTATCGGTGAGGTTCAGTGAACAGTGTTCTATCGGTGAGGTTCAGTGAACACTGTTCTATCAGTGAGGTTCATTGAACAGTGTTCTATCAATGAGGTTCAGTGAACAGTGTTCTATCGGTGAGGTTCAGGGAACATTATTCTATCGATGAGGTTCGGTGAACCATGTTCTATTGGTGAGGTTCATTGAACCAATTTATATAGGTGAGGTTCAGTGAACAGTGTTCTATCTGTGAGGTTTTGTGAACAGTTCTATGGGTGTGGTTTTGTGATCAGTTCTATCGGTGAGGTTTTGTGTACAGTTCTATCGGTGAGGTTTTGTGAACAGTTCTATCGGTGAGGTTTTGTGAACAGTTCTATCAGTGAGGTTTAGTGAACAGTTCTATCGGTGAGGTTTTTGTGAATAGTTCTATTGGTCAGGTTTTGTGAACAATTCTATCAGTGATATTTTGTAAATAGTTTTATTGGTGAGGTTTTTTGAACAGTTCTATCAGTGAGGTTCACTGAACAATGTCCTATTAGTGAGGTTCATTGAACAGTGTTCTATCGGTGACATTTAGTAAACAGTGTTCTATCGGTGAGGTTTAGTGAATAGTGTTTCCAGACTAGTGAGGTTCTAACATCAGCCTCTATTTCCTTTGCTAAATTTTGAGTTTGGTGAATAGTGTTTCCAGCTTCCTACAGTTTTTCCCCATTGACGTTTCATTTGACATAAAATACATTTAAATCCTTATTTTAAGGACTCTTAAAGAAGATTCAAAGGCCATAAATCCTATATTAATTATTCCTATGGCTTTGGATGTTTTGTCTTGGTCAAACCACGTGGGTTAGTGCGATCCACTTTTAATGGGGATTTAAGCATATCTTAAACCGTCGAACCATTAAATCATCAAAAGGGACAAGATTTCATCCTCCCTTTTTATTCTCTTTGTTCTAGGCTATGAGACGCTAGAACCTTTTAATCCTTCCAATAGGATTTGCACAATCAATCTTTACTCCTTGGATTGGCTCCGCTCTGTTTTGATGTAACCAAGCTGAATCGATCAATATTTGGTATAAGGTATGTTTTATCATCATTCATTTGGGGATCATCTTCTCATGTTTTTCTTTTCTATATTATATCATGTAATCTCCATGCTTCTAATGGGTTTTTTTCTTGGGGTTTGGTTGGTGCGGTCGTACCGTGGTATCCTCGGGTGGATGCAGTTGTCGCGAGAGGAGGATCATCACTCATTGTGTGGATAAAGAATGTGAGGAACTATTTGAGGTAGGGGATTCATTGATTCTCTTTTCTTTCATGTGAAACTATATTGTTATCATGTATAATCCCACTGGATGATAATGGAATTGACATAATAAATATTTTAACCGAATAAATAAATTGATATCAATTGTATGTTATTGACTCATGTTTTTCTAGATAGTGTGATATCTATTCTTGCTTTTATTAGTTGTTCATTCTTGATAGAAATCGGTAATGAACTTAAATTGGGATAAATTGATAATTGTTTGCCTAACAATAAATAGGCGTGTAAATGAATCTGGTTCTAGTTGAAATCTGATGTTATCATATTGTCATAGTAAAAATGTTTAATTATTTGTGATAGCTTATTGATTAGGTTTTCCAAATTTGGATCCTACCAATAAAAAATTAGTAAATTCAATATGGATTAAAGAACTGATTTTTTGATAATTCTTTAAGGGGTTTTGAGTTACCCTCTTGATTGTTAAAGGGCCAAGAGCCCAATTAATGTGGTGTTTGTTTTCCTGCTTCTTGTGTTGTGATGTGATCCTGGATGGATGTTGTGATATGTGGGGGTATAGAGGATTTTTTTTGTGGTAGCATATGAAGCCTAGAGTGGTGAGATGCATTAGTTTATGCATGTGGGTGTGGGTGTGGACACCAGGGGTGATGGAATGGTATGGATGTGATTTTTGGATGCTTGATGATTTTTTATTGGTTGTTTATATTCTTTACTTTTTCCCACTACTCAAGGAAGTTGGTCTTACATACCCTTATTCCAAAATAGGTGAAGACGTACGGGGTATGCCACATGATTTCTGTGTTTAGATTCTCAAGGAGGGATGGGTATATGCTCTTGCTATAAGCGGAAAATACTCGACAGGGAGTACATCTACTCACCATGTTGAGTCCCCTTGTGTTTTGTAGCATAGAATGTTTTTCTAGAATTCCTGGGAATGTGGGAATGTAATTCTATAATGAATAATTGAATATATGGTGTTAACCCATGGGCATAGAGTTACTGGAGTATAATGATGAGGTTGTAATTTTTACAGTTGATGTTAGGTGTGATGATAATGAAATTTAATGTGGAATTGTTCATGGTTAATTAATGTTTAAGGAATTAATTAACTTAAGGCGGAATTGATAAAAAAGGGAATGAATTAGTCTAATAAAGTTATTTAAATGGTTGTGTGCTTATAGGATACCAAGTCTTATAAGTAGTAGCCCAGAGTCTGAGAGATGTTAGTTGTAGTTGTTTCTAAGACTAGGTTATTCCCATAGTGTGGTTGTGATTTATAGTATATTCTGTTCTTTTTTGTGTTTCTATATGCTAATCCACCCTTTCCGAAAATGAAACTGACACCCCGGGGATTCTGAGCTCTGGGAGGTGTTTTCTCCAACATTCTAGTGGGAGGATGGATGGATAACTACCCCTTTGGCCCCACTCTCTTCTCTGGGTAGTTACTTGTGTTGGTAGCCACACTGGTTAGTTTTCCCCATATATGTGTGTAGAGGGCTATAATGGATTGTGGTTATTCACACACATATATTATGGATATAGTTTTCTATGGACTACTATAGGTGTAATGTGTAAAGGCTGTGATGTCTTGAGGATCCTTACTCGGTGTATAGGATGTAATGGCTTGAGGTATAATACCTGATGTATGATACATGTTATGAGACCTATGGTGGCTCCTAAAAACTACATGGTTACGTTGGTGTTTGGACATGGTGGTTTTGTTGCACAAGGTGCATATTTTGGTGCTTCGCCCAAGTGTCTCCAGGCAAGCCTTTTTGGAGAGAGATGCTCAGGATGTGCGACGTTGGGGAAATGTAGCAACCCAGTGGGGAAGTGGTAGTGGTTTAACCTTGATATTCTTTAATATATGATATATTATTTTATGCGTTACTTGGTGAGTGTATCCATGGTGAGGTTGGGAACTTAGTATACCTATTTAGGTGATGAGTTAGTTTCTCTTGTTGTTCAATGTGCTTTAGCATGCTTTCTTCACTTTTGAACGAGATGCTTTGGGGAGGATCCTACTGAGTATATTGTTATACTCACCCTATGTATCTATAAACCTTTTTTCAAGTCACTTGGAGTAGGTTGGAGATCAGGCTGGGTACTACTAGCTTGTGGTTGCAGGAGCTATTCGGGCTTGTGGTTGCTGCTGTTTTACTTTCTTTTTGGTGCTTGCGGTTTTTTCTTTCCCTTCCAGTTGTAGTACTTTTGCATGACATTACATATGTGCACTTGGGTTTTCTTTTATATTTCAGTTATGATTTGGAGTTGGTTGGTGTCTATCTTATCTCTCTCTTCCGCATGTGTTCTCTTAGAGGGTAATGCCTCCCATTTGTGTGTTTATTATACCCTCGATGCTAGTCGCCAACCTGGGTCCTATTGGATGCGGGACTCGGGGGGTCATTATCTCCCTTATCACATTGTCGAAACATGAGGGGTACCCTTTGTGGGGAGGGGGTCATGAAAGAGTGGTATCACAGTTTTGGTTGAGAGATTGGATGGAGTTTGGAGTTAGGCACAGGTGAGGTTGCATGGGTTGGTAGGGAAATGGTGTCATTAATGTTTATCAAGTGAGGTAAACACTGGAGGCTGATTTAGAAATAGGCGTTTAGGGCCCCCTATTATCTGATGTATGGACCTTTAAGTTTACAATGGCTACTAAACAAGGTGATACTAGTTGCAGGGTAGATACCTAAGAAAGGATCATGCATCGTTCTTCTTTGTGCCTGTGTTTGAATGGGTAGACCTTGGGATAGGATAACCTAAAATCAATGAAAGGAAAAAAATTAATTAATTAATGTTGAGTCTTCCATATTTCAGGTTTAGGATCTCTAATGGTTTTTTATTTTACAGGTCTGGCTCCAGGTCAACATCTTCATCAGTTTGCACAGAAAATGTCCAGCAGGCTGTTCCAACAGATCACCGCAAGGTAGAGGTTGACGATGACGAAACATGGAGGAAGACACTCCGAGAGTTTTAGTGCCAGAGTCTACATAAGTAGGATGGATCTGTTTTCGATGCAGTCACGGAAGACTGGTTAAAGGAGGTCGAGATTAGATTCAATTTGATTCGTGCTCATTGGGAGTACTAGGTGTCCTTGGTTGTGACGAAGCTACGTGGAGCAACGAGGCAGTGGTGGTTCTTGTTCACCGGGGATCGCGAGGAGTCAACAATCTCATGGGAGGAGTTTTGAGATAGGTTTAGAGTTGAGTTTCATTCTTCGACTGCGAAGTCGTCCAGTCTCCAAGAGATTTTTACCCTTCGATTGGGGAGCTCCAGTGTCTGAGAGTTTGGGATCCGTTTCAGGAACCTTTTATGATATGCTTCAAACCTGTTGCCAGATGAGGAGGCTAAGGAGAGACATTTCGAGGAGGATTTTTGTCCATTGATCTGGTTCCAGGTCACCCCATTAATGCTGAAAACATATCTTGAGGTGCTGGTGAGGGCTGAGGTTGTCTAGATGACTTTGGCCAGGACTAGATCATCACGAGAGGGGAATCGGCATGATTCCTCAAGAAGCAGAGCTGTGGTATGGGGTTCTCGGTTTTTAGGGTAGAAGCGTGTTCATTCAGTCGGGGGTAGGTCCCAGCCCTTCACATATCGTTTCTCCAGAGGTAGCAACTCTCAAGCCTATGCCAAGGGATCAAGTGCTTGTCTTTCTTGTGTTGGTCGTGGTCATCAGTAGCAGGAGTGCCCGACCTTTCAGTGCAGCCATCGTGCATCAGGTGCTACACTCCAGGTTCCTCTATTGAGATAGTTTTAGCTGAGGCAGCAGTAGCCGGTTGCACCAGCTTTAGATCAGCAGAGGGTAGATGGGGTAGGCAGAGGACTGCCCCATGACTCTCCCCCGTCCTTAGAGAGCAGAGTGTAGCCATGGTGGTGGTCGTCATCAGGGTTAGAGAGGTTTTGGATGAGGTCGTGGTTAGCTTCATTCTCTAGCGTTTCCAGCTCCAGGTGATCCATAGGTCGTTTGAGGTACCCTTTTCTTGTTTTCTACCTTGGTGTATGCCTTGTTTGATTCAGGAGTGACACACTCCTTAATATCACCCACCCTTTTCCATGCTTTGGAATTTGAGGTAGAGAGACTTCTAGTGCCCTTGGCGTTGACTATGCTAGTTAGAGGTTGAGCTGACTTGTTTGAAGTATGTAGAGACTGTGAGCTAGTGTTGGGGAAACACCGCTCTTGGGGAGATTTCCTATGTTTACGAATACAACCATATGATGTCATTCTTGGCATGGATTGGTTGTATTTGGTGTAGGATATCGTGGATTGCTTCAGGAAGAAGGTCATTTTTATTGATATGGATGGAGAGAAAGTGGTGTTAGTTGGTGAGCGAGATCCTAGAATGGGTGATAGGTGTGTTCCATCCTTATAATCCATTATGGTTGTGATAATGGTGAGTTCTTCAGAGGTTCAACAGTTGGCGTTTCCTAGGGTCGTAGAGGAGTACCCTGATGTCTTTCCAGAAGAGGTCGTAGAATTACCCCCTTGATGAGAGATTGAGTATGGGATCGAGTTACAGCCAGGAGCATCTCTCATCTCTATGTCCCCATATAGGATGGCCCCTTATGAGTTAAGAGAGAGACTTATATAGCCTAATGGTATATTACAGTGCGGTTTTGTTCGACCAAGTCTGTCACCGTGGGGTGCAGCAGTTTTTTTTGTGAAGACGGCTGACGGTAGTTTGCGGTTTTGTGTCGATTATCGTCGCTTAAACAAACTGACAATAAATAATTTCTATCCTCTTTCATGGATTGATGATTTATTCAATAAACTGAAGGGTTCAATTTGGTTCTCAAAGATCGACTTGGGGTCAGGATATCATCAGATGTGTGTGAAGGATGAGGATATCCCGAACACTTATTTCTGTTGTTGTGATGGGTATTATGAGTTCATTTTAATGCCGTTTGGCATGACGAATTCTCCCCCTATATTCATGTGATTGATGAATTCTGAGTTCTGTGAGTTCTTGGACAAGTTCTTGGTAGTTTTCATCGATGAAATCCTTATGTACTCTATATATAAATATAAGCATGCAGAGCATCTACAATCCATTTTTCGGGATCTTCATCAACATCAGCTATTTGGGAAGTTGTTGAAGTGTGAGTTTTGGGATCGATAAGTCCATTTATTGGGGCATGTTTTGTCCCAATAGGGAGTATTTTTGGATCCATCAAAGATAGACACAGTTGTGTCTTGGGCATCCCCCAAGACAGTTTCACAGGTACGAAGTTTCCTTGGTCTCACAGGCTACTACATAAGGTTCATAGCCAATTTCTCATGAGTTGCAAATCCTCAAACTGATTTGACCAGGAAGGATCAGGCATTAATATGGACTGATCAGTTCCAGGAATCATTCGAGTATTTAAAGGAGAAGTTAGTAAGTGCTCCAGTCCTTTGTCTTCCAGCTGAGGGAGTTCAGTTTGATGTTTTCTGTGATGCTTCACATCTAGGGTTAGGTTGTGTTCTCATGGAATAGTGGTTAGATGTTTGTTATGCGTCTCAGCAGTTGCGTCCCCATGAATGCAACTATGCCACCCATGATCTTGATTTAGCATCCTTGGTGTTTTCTTTGAAGTTTTGGAGACATTACCTCATTCGTGAGCGCTTTTTTGTTTTTCACTGATTCTATGATTTTGAGGTATTTTTTCTCCCAGCATGACTTAAACTTACAACAGTGTCAGTGGATGGAGTTCTTGCAGGAATACGACTTCGAAATATCATATACACATGGATAGGGGAATGTTGTAGCTGATGCGCTGAGTCAAAAGTCATGTAGTGATGTTGTTCATGAATCTAGTGATTCATGGAGAGAAATGGAAGAACATTCATCATTACATATTGATATGGGAGAAGTTGGGGTATAGTTTGTCTTTTTTAGATGATGGTACAGTCATACCTGATGCTGAAGGTGGAAGAGTCTCAGTTGGGGGATCTTGAGGTGGTGTTCTGGAGAGACCGAGTTGTTTGTGGTGAGGCCCCTGGTGGTTGGACTGAGGATGAACAACACCAAGTGTTGTGTCATGGAAGGATTTTTTTTAGCTTGATGATGTGTGAGATGGTTCTCCAAAGAGTTCTATAGTTCACCTTTAGCAGTAGATCCTAGCATGACAAAGATGTACCAATTCTTGAGGATCCAGTTTTGGTGGCCTGGGCTGAAGCGTGCGGTTGGGGAGTTTGTGTCTCGATGTTTAGCCTTCCAGAAGGTGAATGTCGAACACCGTGTTCCTAGTGGTATTCTCTAGCCAATAGAGTTTCCTCCGTGGAATTGGGATGACATATCAATGGACTTTGTTGCTGGTTTACCTCGAGCTCAGGGAGGACATGATGCTATTTGGGTTGTAGTGGACCGTTTAATAAAAGTATCCCACTTTATAGCAATCAAGGAGTCAAGATTAGTGGATGTTTTGTCGAGGCATATCTAGAGGAGGTGGTGAGACTTCATGGAGTCCCAAGGATGATCATTTATGATTGAGATCCCTGTTTTACCTCAAGGGTGTGGAGAAGTATCCAACATGCTTTTGGTTCTCAGCTATGCCTTAGCACTACTTTTCATCCTCAAACGGATGGTCAGACATAGCAAACCACCCAAACTCCTGGAGACATCTTACACTCGTGAGTTCTTGATTTCGGAGGTTCATAGATGAGGCACTTACCCTTTGTGGAGTTCTCATACAATAAAATTTTTCACTCCTCCATTGGTATTATGCCGCTTGAAGCCTTTTATGGATGACCATGTCGTTCTCCATTGTGGGGGACTGGGGTCAGAGAGCCAGCAATTATCGGAAAGGAACTATTGAAGAATACAACATAGATGGTATAGGTGATTCATGGTAGGTTGAAGACAGTTCATGATCGTCAGAAATCATATGCTAATCAAAGGAGGAGACCCTTGGAGTTTAACATTGGGGATCATGTGTTTATTAAGGTGACTCCCCAACGTGGGCAGCGAAGATTTAGCAGTGGAAACAAGCTTTCTCCTCAGTTTGTTGGATGTTTTGAGGTGTTATATCGTGTTGGAGTTGTGGCGTATCAAGTAGTACGTCCCCCACTGATGAGTCGGATACATGATTTTTTCCATGTATCACAACTCCGTCATTATCTTCATGATGACTCTCACATCATCAATTGGAGAGATATCGATGTTGATGATGATGCGACCATTGACGAGCGACCTATGGAGATCCAAGACCACATGGAGAAGGTATTGTGTGGTTATTTTATCCCCTTGGTTCATGTCTTGTGGAGACATGACGACATGGAGGATAGTACCTAGGAATGTGACTCACAGATACGTGCTCAATACCGAGAGTTCATTGATGTTTAACTCTTTTACGGTAACGATGTTCCCTTTGTGGTTAGACCTTTCATGTTTTATTATGAATTTATTTTGTTGCTTTTGTCGATTTCTCTCTTTTGAGATGTATCTCGATGGGTGGTTGTTCAATCCATGTTTCTTTTTTCTTCTATTTAGGATGATTTTGAATTCTCAAGGATGAGAATGTTTTGAGAGGTATCTGATGTAATGGCCCAGACCTCCCCAGTCCAATACATTCTGAAAATGTGGAGTTTGAGGTGTTCCGGGAGGTCAAGGTGACTTATCCCCAACACTTTTCCAAATTTCAGATTTTGAAAACATTTCCGTAGGTGAACAGAGTTCTATCAGTGACGTTCAGTGAACAGTGTTCTATCGGTGAGGATCAGTGAAAAGTGTTCTATCAGTGAGGTTTAGTGAATAGTGTTTTATTGATTAGGTTCAGTGAATATTGTTCTATCGATGAGGTTCAGTGAACAGTGTTCTATCGGTGAGGTTTAGTGAATAGTGTATTATCAGTGACGTTCAGTGAATAGTGTTCTACCAGTGAGGTTCAGTGAACAGTGTTCTATCGGTGACGTTTAGTGAACAGTGTTCTACCAATGAGGTTTTGTGAATAGTGTTCTATTGGTGAGGTTCAGTGAAAAGTGTTCTATCGGTGAGGTTTTGTGAACAATTCTATCAGTGAGGTTTTGTGAACAGTTCTATCAGTTAGGTTTTGTGAACAGTTCTATCAGTGAGGTTTTGTGAATAGTTAAATCAGTGAGGTTTTTTGAACAGTTCTATCGGTGAGGTTTTGTGAACATTTCTATCGGCGAGGTTCAGTGAACAGTTCTATCAGTGAGGGTTTTTGAATAGTTCTATTAGTGAGGTTTTGTGAACAGTTCTATCGGTGAGGTTCAGTGAACGAGGTTTTATCGGTGAGGTTTCTATCAGTGAGGTTCAGTGAACAGTGTTTCCAGACCAGTGAGGTTCTAGCGGCAACCTCTATTTCCTTTGCCAAATTTTGAGTTTGGTGAAAACTGTTTACAGCTTCCTACATTTTTCACCTTTGGCATTTCCTTTGACATAAAATACATTTAAAGCCTTATTTTAAGGACTATTAAGGAAAATTAAAAGGCCATAAATACTATATTAATTTTTCCTATGGTTATGGATGTTTTTACTTGGTCAAACCATGTGGGTTAATGTGATCCTCTTTTAATGGTTAATTAAGCGTATCTTAAACCTTGGCCCCATTAAATCTTCAAAGGGGACAAGATATCATCCCCCCTTGTTCTTCCTCTTTGTTCTCAGCTATGAGATGCTAGAACCTTTCAATCCTTCCTATAAGAGTTGCACAGTCAAACTTTACTCCTAGGATTGGTTTCGCTCTATTTTGATGCAACCAAGTTGTATCGATCAATATTCTTTCTCAGGTATGTTTTATTGTCGTTCCTTTGGGGATCATATTCTCTTGTTTTTCCTTTCTATATTATACCATGTAATATCCATGCTTCTAATGGGGTTTTTCTTGGGGTTTGGTTGGTTCGGTCGTACTGTGGCATCCTTGGGTTGATGTAGTTGTCGCGAGAGGAGGATCGTGACCCGTTGTCTGGATAAACAACGTGAGGAACTGTTTGAGGTATGGGATTCATGTCTTCCCTTTTATTTTACATGAAACTATATTGTTAGCATGTTTAATCCCACTATATGAAAATGGAATTTAAATAATAAACATTTTAACCGGATAAATAAATTGATATTGATCATATGTTATTACCTCATGTTTTTCTAGATAGTGTGATATCAATGCTTTATTTTATTTACTGTTCGTTCTTGATGGAAATTGGTAATGAACTTAAATTGGGATTAATTGATAATTGTTTGGCTACTGATAAATAGGCATGTAAACGGATCTGGTTCTAGTTATAATTTTATGTAAATTAAACTGGCGCAGTAATCATATTTAACTATTTGTGATATCTTACTAATTAGGTTTCCCGAATTTGAAAGATACCAATAAGAAATATATAAATTCAATTTAGATTAAATAACTAATTGTTTTATAATACCTTAAGGGGTTCTAAGTTACCCTCTTGATTGTTAAAGGGCCAGGAGCCCAAAAAATGTGGTGTTGTTTTCCTGCAGCTTGTGTTGTGATGTGATCCTAGATGGCTGTTGTGATATGTGGGGGAATGGAGGCTTTTTGTTTTGGTATCATATGAAGCCTAGAGGGGCGATATGCATTGGTTTATGCATGTGGGTGTTGGGGTGGACACTAGGGATGATGGAATGGGATGGATGTGATTGTAGGATTCTTTCTGATTTTTGATTGGTTGTTTATCTACTTTACTTTTCCCCATTTCTCAAGGATGTTGGTCTTATATACCCTTCTTCCGAAAGAGGCGAAGACACGTAGGGTTTTCCACATTCTTTCTGTGTTTAGATTCTCAAGGAAGGATGGGTATATACTATTTTTATTAGTTGAAAAGACTCGACGGGTAGTACATCTACTCACCGTGTTGAGCCTCCTTGTGTTTAGTAGCATAGAATTTTTTTCTATAATGCATGGGAATGTGGGAAAGTAATTCTATAATTAATAATTGGATAAATGGTGTTAACCCATGGGGATGAAGTTTCTGGAACATAATGATGAGGTTGTAATTTTTATTGTTGACCTTAGGTGTTATGCTAATGAAATTTAATGTGGAATTGTTCATGGTTAATTAATGTTTAAATAATTAATTAATGTAAAGTGGAACTAATAAAAAGGGAATGAATTAATCTAATAAAGATCTTTAAATGGTTTTGTACTTATAGGATACCCAGTCTTAGAAGTAGCAGCCCAGATTCTGAGAGACTTTAGCTGATGTTGTGTCCAAGACTACGTTATGCCCATAGTGTAGTTGTGAGTTATATTGTATTCTGTACTTTTTGTATTTCTATACGCTAATACACCCTGTCAGTAAGGGAAACTAATACCCCGGGGATACTGAGCCCTGGGGGTGTTTTACCCAACATTTTGGTGGGAGGATGGATGGCTGACTACCCTCTTTGGATCCTTTCTCTTCTCGTGGTAGTTACTTGTGCTGGCAGGCACATTGGTTAGTTTTACCCATTTATGTGTGTAGAGGGATATAATGTCTTGTGGTTATTCACACACATATATTCTGAATATAGTTTTGTGTGGACTACTATAGGTGTAACATGTATAGGTTGTGATGGCTTGAGGATCCTTACTCGGTGTATGGGCTGTAATGGATTGAGGTATAATACCCAACATATGATACATGTTATGTGAGCTATGGTGGCTCCCAGTAACTACCAGGTTACTTTGGTGTGTGGACGTGGTTGTTTTGTTGCACGAGTTGCATATTGTGGTGCTTCACCCAGGTGTATGTGGGCAAGCCTTTTGGAGAGAGATGCTCAAGATGTGTGACGTTGGGTCAAAGAAGAAAACCAGTGGGAAGTGTTAGTGGGGTACCCTTGATATTATTTATTATATGATATATTCTTGTATGCGTTACATGGTGAGTATAGCCATGGTGAGGTTGGGAACATAGTATACGTGTTTAGATGACGAGTTAGTTCTACTTGTTGTTCACTGTGATTTAGCATGCTTTATTCACTTTTTCACAAGAGGCTTCTGGGAGGATCCTACTGTGTATAATATTATACTCACCCTATGTATCTATAAACTGTTTTTCAGGTCACTTGGAGCAGGTTAGAGATCAGGATGGTTACTATTAGCTTGTGGTTTCAGGAGCTATTCGAGATTCAAATTATTAAAAGTTTACTTTCTTTTGGGTACTTGCGGTTTTTTCGTTCCCTACAAGTTGTAGTACTTTTGCATGAAATTACATATGTGCACTTGGGTTTTCTTTTATATTTCAGTTTTGAGTTGGAGTTGTTTGGTGTCTATCTTATCTGTCTCTTCCGCATGTGTTCTCTTAGATTGTAATACCTCCCATTTGTGTGTTTACTATACCCTCGGTTCCAGTCGCCAACCCGGGGCCTACTGGAGACGGGACTCGGAGGTCATTATCTCCCTTCTCACATTGCTGACCCAGGAGGGGTACACTTTTTTGGGAGGGGTTCGTGAAAGAGTGGTATCAGAGGTCAGGTTGAGGGATATGATGGAGTTTAGATTTAGGCATAGGTGACATTGCAAGGGTTAGTAGGGAAATAGTGTCATTCATGTTTAGCAATTGAGGTAAACACTGTAGACTGGCTGAGACATAGGCGTTTAGGGCCTCCTATGATCTGATGTATAGACCTTAATTTTTACAATGGCTATAAAACAAGGTGATACTAGTTTGAGGGTACAGACCTAGAAAAGGATCATCCATCATTCTTCTTTGTGCTTATGTTTGAATGGGTAGACCTTGAGATAGGATAAACTAAAATCAATGAAAGAAAACAATTAATTAATTAATTAATATTGATTCTTACATATTCCAGTTTTAGGATCTCTAACGGTGTTTTATTTTATAGGTATGGATCCAGGTCGACGTCCTCGTCAGGTTTACATAGAAAATGGCTAGCAGTCTGTTCCAGAAGATCGTCGTAGGGTAGAGGTCGATGAAGAGGACACTTGGAGGAAGAAACTCCCAGAGTTTTAGTTCCAGAGTCTACAGAAGTATGAGGGCTCCATTTCAGATGTAGTCACAGAAGATTGGTTATAATAGGTCGAGATAATCTTCAGTTTGATTCGTGCTCAGAGGGATAATTGGGTGTCCTAGGTTGTGACGATGTTGCATGAGCAGCGAGGAAGTGGTGGATATTATTCCTTGGGGATCGCTAGGAGTCAGTGATCTCATTGGAGGAGTTCTGAGACTGGTTTAGAGTCGAGTTTATTTCTTCGAATATGAAGGCGTCCAGTCACCGGGAACTTCTTACCCTTCGACATGGGAGATCCAGTGTTCAAGAGTTTGGGATCTATTTCCGAAACCTTTTACGATATGATTTGGACCTATTTCCCGATGAGGAGGCCAGGGCGAGGCATTTCTAGGGGGCTTTGCATCCATAGATCCAACGCCAGGTCAACCCATTTATGCTGAAAACATATCATGAGGTGATGGAGAGGGCTGAGGTTGTCGAGAGGACTTTGGCTAGGACCGGATCATCACGAGAGGGTAATCGGCATGATTCCTCGCGAAGCAGAGCTGTGGTCCGGGGATCTTGGTTTTTAGGGCAGATAAGTTTTTGTTCAGCCGAGGGAAGGTCCCAGCCCTTCACATATCGTTTCTCAAGAGGTAGAAACTCGCAGGAATATGCCAAGGGATAAGGTGATTGTTTTTTTTGTGTTTTTCATGGTCATCAGTAGCAGGAGTGCCCGACCTTTCAGTGTGGCCATCGTGCACCATGAGCTATGCTCCAGGTTCCTCCATTCAGACAGTTCTAGTCGAGGCAGCAACAGCCAGTTCCACCAGCTTTAGATTAGTAGAGGGTAGATGGGGTAGGTAGAGGACATCCCTATGATGCTCCCCATCCTCATAGAGCAGAGTGTAGCTATTGTGGTGGTTGTCATTAGGGTCAGAGAGTTCGTGGATGAGGTCGTGGTCAGCTTCATGCTCTAGCGTTGCCAGCTCCAGGCGAGCCAGACATCATTCGATGTACCCTTTTCTTGTTTTATTCCTTAGTGTATGCCTTGTTTGATTCAGGAGCGACACACTCCTTCATATCACCCACCCTTATCCATGCTTTGGGACTTGTGGTAGAGAGGCTTGTTGTGAGCTAGTGTGAGCTAGTGTTGGGGAACACCGCTCTTGGGGGTATTTCATATGTTTATGAATACAACCATATGATGTCATTCTTGGCATGGATTGGTTGTATTCGGTGCAGGCTATCATGGATTGCTTTAGGAAGAAGGTCATTTTCATTGATATGGATGGAGAGCATGTGGTGTTTGTTAGTGAGTGAGATCCTTAGATGGGTCATAGGCGCATTCCATCCTTATCATCCATGATGGCTACGATGATGTTGAGTTATTCAGAGTTTCAGTAGTTGGCGTTTTCTAGGGTCTTAGAGGAGTACCCTAATGTCCATCTAGAAGAGGTTGTAGCATTACCCCCTCAAGGAAAGATCATGTTTGGGATCGAGATACAGCCAAGAGCATCTCCTATCTCTATGTCTCCATATAATATGGCCCCTTCTGAGTTACGAGAGCTACGTATACAGCTTGATGGTCTGTTACAGTGCGGTTTTGTTTAGCCAAGTGTGTCACCGTGGGGTGCGCCGGTTTTGTTCATGAATAAGGCTGATAGTAGTTTGCGGTTGTGTGTTGATTTTCATCTCTTTAACAAAGTGAAAATAAATAATTGCAATCCTCGTCTATGGATTTATGTTTTATTCGATGAACTAAAGGGTTCAAGTTGTTTCTCAAAGATCGACTTGCGGTTAGGATATCATCAGATGCGTGTGAAGGTTGAGGATATCCCGAAGACTGCTTTCCATTGTCGTCATGGGCATTATGATTTTGTTGTAATGTTGTTTGGCATGAATAATGCTCCAGCTATATTCCTGGGATTGATGAATGCTGTGTTCCGTGAGTTCCTGTACAGGTTCTTGGTAGTTTTCATCGATGACATCCTTCTATACTCCACATTTGAAGCGGAGCATGCAGAGCATCTACAAGCCATTTTAAGAGATATTCATCAACATCAGCTATTTGGGAAGTTGTCGAAGTGTGAGTTTTGGGATCGAGATTTCCATTTCATGGGGCATGTTGTGTCCCAATAGGGAGTATTTGTGGATCCATCGAAGATACAATCATTTGTGTCTTGGGCGGCCCCTAAGATAGTTTTAGAAGTGCGAAGTTTCCTTGGTCTCGCAGGCTAATACAGGAGGTTCATAGCCAATTTCACACAAGTTGTGAATCCTCTAACAGGATTGACCAGGAAGGATCAGGCATTCATATGGATTGATCAGTGCCAGGAAACATTTGAGTATCTAAAAGAGATGTTAGTAAGTGCTCTAGTCTTTTGTCTTCCAGTTGAGGGATTTTAGTTTGATGTTTTCTGTGATGATTCACATATGGGGTTAGGTTGTGTTCTCATGTAGCATAGGTCAGTTGTTTCTTATGGGTCTCATCAGTTGTGTCACCATAAACGCAACTATTCCACCCCTGATCTTGATTTGGAAGCCGTGATGTTTGTTCTGAAGTTTTGGAGACATTACCTCATTGGTGAGCACTTTGTGTTTTTCACTGTCATAAGAGTTTGAGGTATGTTTTCTCCCAGCATGACTTGAACTTATTATAGCATCGGTGGATGTAGTTCTTTCAGGAATATGACTTAGAAATATCATATACACTTTGAAAGGGGAATTTTGTAGCTAATGTGCTGATTCGAAGGTCATCTAGTGATGATGTACGTGAATTCGGTGATTCCTGGAGAGTAATGGAAGAACTGTCAGCATTACATCTTGATATGGGAGAAGTTGGGGGTAGATGTTGTCTTTTTCAAATGATGGTACAGTCATCCTTGATGTAAAAGGTGGAAGATTCCCAGTTGGGGGATCTTCAGGTGGAGGTTTGGAGAGACAATGTTGTTTGAGGTGAGGCCCCTGATGGTTGGACTGAGGCTGAACAACACCGAGTGTTGTATCATGGAAGTCTTTTTGTTACCTTGATGATGCACGAGACGGTTCTTAGAGAGTTCAATAGTTCACCTTTAGAAGTACATCCTGGAATGACAAAGATGTATCGATCCTTGAGGATCCATTTTTGGTGGCTTGGGCTGAAGCATGCGGTTGCGGAGTTTGTGTCTCAATGTTTAGTCTTCCAGAAGGTGAAGGCCAAACACCGTGTTCCTAGTGGTCTTCTTCAACCATTAGAGATTCCTCACTGGAAGTGGGAGGACATCTCAAAGGACTTTGTTACTTGTTTACCTCGATCTAAAGTATGACATGATGCTATTTGGGTGGTAGTGGACTGCTTAACCAAATCATCCCACTTTATAGAAATCAAAGAGTCAAGCTCAGTGGAAGTTTTGTCGAGGCAGTATCTAGAGGAGGTGGTTAGACATCATGGAGTCCCAAGGATGGTCATTTATAATCGAGATCCTCATTTTACCTCCAGGGTGTGGAGAGGTATCCAACATGCTTTTGGTTCTCATATATTCCTAACCACTACTTTTCATCCTCAAATAGATGGTCAAACAGAGCGAACCGTCCAGACTCTTGAAGACATGTTACGCTCTTATGTTCTTAATTTTTGAGATTCATGGATGAGGAACTTACCCTTGGTAGAGTTCTCTTACAATAATATTTTTCACTTCAACATTGGTATGGCGTTGTTTGAAAACATGTATGGCCAATGTTTTCGTTCTCCATTGTGCAGGACTACGGTCAGAGAGTCAGCAATTCTCAGACCGGAACTAGTGCAGAATACAATAGATATGGTCCTGGTGATTCGTGCGAGGATGAAGACAGTGCAAGATCATCAAAAACCATATGTTGGTCATAGGAGGAGACCCTTGAAGTTTAACATTGGGGATCATGTGTTTCTAAAGGTGACTCCCTGTCATGGGCAGTGAAGATTTGGTCGTAGAAGCAAGCTTTATCCCCAGTTTGTTTGTCCTTTCTAGGTGTTATCTCATGTTGGAGTTATGGCATATCGAGTAGCACTTCCCCCATAGATGAGTCGGATACATGATTTTTTCTGTGTATCATAGCTCTATCGTTATCTTCATGATGACTCTCACATCATCAATTTGGGAGAGATCGATGTTGATGATGATGTGACCTTTGAGGAGCAACCTGTGGAGATCCAAGACCGCAAGGAAAAGGTATTTGAAGGGTGTTATATCCCCTTGGTTCGTGTCTTGTGGAGACACGACGACATAGAGGAGAGTACCTAGGAACGTGATTCATAGATATGTGCTCAGTACCAAAAGTTGTTTAATGTTTAACTCTTTTCATGTAACGGGGTTCCCTTTTTGGTTAGACCTTTCCAGTTTTATTATGAATTTATTTTGTTACTTTTGTGGCTTGCACTCTTTTTAGAGGTATCTCTATGGGTTGTTTTTTGGACCAAGCTTCATTTTTTCTTCACTTTAGGTGGTTTTTGAATTCTCAAGGAGAAGAATGTTTTGAGAGGTATTTGATCTAATGGCCTAAACCTCTCGAGTCCATTACTTTATAAAAATGTGGTGCTTGAGGTGTTTCGGGAGGTCAGGGTGACTTATCCCCAACACTTTCCCAAATTTCAATTTATTTAAATAGTTCCATAGGTGAACAGTGTTCTCTCGGTGAGGTTTAGTGAACAGTGTTCTATCGATGAGGATCAGTGAAGAGTGTTCTATCGGTGAGGTTTAGTGAATAGTGTTCTACCGGTGAGGTTCAGTGAATAGTGTTCTATGGGTGAGGTTCAGTGAACAGTGTTATATCAGTGATGTTCAGTGAACAGTGTTCTATTGGTGACATTCAGTGAACAATGCTCTATCTGTGAGGTTCAGTGAACAGTTTTCTATTGGTGACGTTCAGTGAACAATGTTCTATATGTGAGGTTCAGTGAATAGTGTTCTATCGGTGACATTCAGTGAACAGTGTTCTATCAGTGGGGTTCAGTGAACAGTGTTCTATCGGTGAGGTTCAGTGAACAGTGTTTTTTCAGTGAGGTTTTTTGAACAGTTCTATCAGTTAGGTTTTGTGAAAAGTTATATCGGTGAGGTTTTGTGAATAGTTCTATCAGTGAGGTTGTGTGAATAGTTCTATCGGTGAGGTTCAGTGAACAGTTCTATCGGTGAGGTTTTGTGAACAGTTCTATCGGTCAGGTTTTGTGAACAGTTCTATCGGTGAGGTATTGTGAACAGTTCTATCAGTGAGGTTCAGTGAACAGTGTTCTATCGGTGAGGTTCAGTGAACAGTGTTTTATCGGTGAGGTTTAGTGAACAGCGTTTCCTGACCAGTGAGGTTCTAACAGTAGCCTCTATTTCCTTTGCCAAATTTTGAGTTGGGTGAACAGTGTTTCTAGATTCCTATAGTTTTTCCCCTTTGATGTTGCCTTTGACATGAAATACATTTAAAGCCTTATTTTAAGGACTCTTAAGAAATATTCAAAGGCCATAAATCCTATATTAATTATTTTTATGGCTCATGATGTTTTTACTTGGTAAAATTGTGTGGGTTAATGTGATACTCTTTTAATGGGGAATTAAGCGTATCTTAAACTGTCGCCCCATTAAATCATCAAAGGGGATAATATATCATCCCCCATTGTTCTTCCTCTTTGTTATCAACTATGAGATTCTAGAACCTTTCAATCCTTCCTATAGGATTTGCACAATCAAACTTTACTCCTCGGATTGGTTTCGCTCTATTTTGATGCAACCAAGCGGTATCGATCAATATTCGGTATAAGGTATGTTTTATCGTCGTTCCTTTGGGGATCATCTTCTCTTGTTTTTCATTTCTATATTATAACATGTAATTCCCATGCTTCTAATGGGGTTTTTCTTAGGGTTTGGTTGGTGTGGTCATATTGTGGCATCCTCAGGTGGATGTAGTTGTCGCGAGAGGAGGATCATGACCCATTGTGTGGATAAAGAACATGAGGAACTGTTTGAGGTAGGGGATTCATTGCTTATATTTTCTTTTATGTGAAACTATATTGTAAGCATGTTTAATCCCACAGGATGAAAATCGAATTGACATAATAATATTTTAACCAAATAAATAATGGATATCAATCGTATGTTATTGCCTCATGTTTTGCTAGATAGTGTAATATATATGCTTGATTTGATTAGATGTTCATTCTTGATGGAAATAGGTAAAGAAATTAAATTGGGATTAATTGATAATTGTTTGGCTAAAGATAAATAGGCTTGTAAACAAATCTGGTTCTCGTTGTTATTTGATGTAAATAAAATTGGTGCAGTAAGCATGTTTAATTATTTGTGATAGCTTATTGATTAGGTTTCCCGGATTTGGAACCAACCAATAACAAATCTGTTAATTCAATATGGATTAAAGAACTGATTGTTTGATAATTCTTTAAGGGTTTCTGAGTTACCCTCTTGATTATTAAAGGGACAAGATCCCAATTAATGTGGTGTTTGTTTTCGTGCTTCTTGTGTTGTGATGTGATTCTGGTTGGCTGTTGTGATATGTGGGGGCATTGAGGATATTGGTTGTGGAAGCAGATGAAGCCTAGAGTGGAGAGATGCCTCAGTTTATGCATGTGGGTGTCGGAGAGGACAACAGGGATTATGGAATGGGATGGATGTGACTGTAGGAAGCTTGCTGATTTTTTATTGGTTGTTTATCTACTTTAATTTTCCCCACTACTCAAGGCAGCTTGTCTTACATACCATTCTTTCGAAATAGGCGAAGACACGCGGGGTATGCCACGTTCTTTCCATGTTTAGCTTCTCATGGAAGGATGGGTATATTCTCTTGCTATAAACTGCAATGACTCGACGGGTAATACATCTACTCACCATGTTGAGCCCCATTGTGTTTAGTAGAATTGAATGTTTTTCTAGAATGCCTAGGAATATGGGAAAGTAATTCTATAATGAATAATTGAATAAATTGTTTTAACCCATTGGGATGGAGTTGATGAAACTTAATGATGAACTTGTAATTTTTACAATTGACCTTAGGTGTGATGCTAATGAAATTTAATGTGGAATTGTTCATGGTTAATTATGTTTAAAGAATTAATTAACATAAAGTGGAACTGATAAAAATGGAATGAATTAATCTAATAAATATCTTTAATTGGTTTTGTGCTTATAGGATACCTGGTCTTAGAAGTTTCATCCCAGAGTTTGAGAGACGTTAGCTGCAGTTGTGTCTATGACTAGGTTATGGCCATATTGTGGTTGTGAGTTATAGTATATTCTGTAATTTTTTTTTGTTTTTATATGCTAATCCACCCTATTAGTTAGGGAAACTAAAACCCTTGTGATTCTGAGCCCTGGGGGTGTTTTCTCTAACATTTCGGTGGGAGGATGGATGGCTGACCACCCCCTTTGGCCCTGCTCTCTTCTCTTGGTAGTTACTTGTGCTGGCAGGCACATTGGTTTTTTCCCCATATATGTGTGTAGAGGGCTGTAATGGCTTGTGTTTATTCACACACATATATTCTTGATATAGTTTTCTATGGAATAGTATAGGTGTAACATGTATAGGCTGTGATGGCTTGGGGATCCTTACTCGGTGTATGGGTTGTAAGGGCTTGAGGTATAATACCTGACGTATGATACGCGTTATGAGATCTGTGGTGGCTCCCAGAAACTACCTGGTTACTTTGGTGTGTGGATGTAGTGGTTTTGTTGTAAGAGGTGTATATTGTGATGCTTCACCCAGGTCTCTGTGGGCAAGCCTTTTTGGAGAGAGATGCTCAGGACATGCGACGTTGGGGAAAAGTGGAAAACCAGTGGGGAAGTGGTAGCAGGGTACCCTTTATATTCTTTATTATATGATATATTCTTGTATGCCTTACATGGTGAGTATATCCATGGTGTTTTTGGGAACTTTGTATACCTGTTTACGTGATGAGTTAGTTCCACTTGTTGTTCACTATGCTTTAGCATGCTTTTTCAATTTTGAACGAGAGGCTTTGGGTAGGAGCCTACTGATTATACTTCTATACTCACCCTATGTATCTATAAACTATTTTTCAGGTCACTTGGAGTAGGTTAGAGATCAGGCTGGTTACTACTATATAGTGGTTGTAGGAGCTTTTCGGGCTTGTGGTTGCTTCTGTTTTACTTTCTTTTGGGTACTTGCAATTTTTTCTTTCCCTTCTAGTAGTAGTACTTTTTCATGACATTACATATGTGCACTTGGGTTTTCTTTTATATTCTAATTCTAAGTTGGAGTTAGTTGGTTTCTATCTTATCTCTCTCTTTTTCATGTGTTCTCATAGAGGGTAATGCCTACCATTTTTGTGTTTACTATACACTCGGTGCTAGACGCCAACCGGGGGCCTACTGGTGGCAGGACTCGAGGGTCATTATCTCCCTTCTCACATTGCCGACTCATGAGGGGTACACTCTGTGGGGAGGGGGTCATGACAAATTTATTTTGTCTTGTGGGTATATTGATCAAATTAAATGAATGAGTGATTTTGTGATGACTTGTGGGAAGAGACTCGTATGAAAATATACACCATAGTGACCTATAATGGAAAATAATGGAATACGAGGAATTTATTAGCCTCTATTAGAGAATAGTCAATATGAAACATGGGGATACACATTTGATCATGATTTCCCAATGAGGACTCGACTTTCTAGATTATTGGTGTTGTGTCTACACAAATATTTTTTCTAGTTCATGATCCTAATGGTGGTGTGGTATAAAGGTCATTCATTTAGTAGTAAAATTGGAAAAAGGGGGGAAATGATGCATTTTATGCCCTAGTCTTAGTTAAAATATATAAATTCCTGATGAATATTAATATAAGGAAGTCCAGTGTTCATATTTTCATACCATTCCAAGTATTGTGGAGGTTTATAGTGGTATGTTTTAATTCATATATAGAACTCAGTGATGTTGTTTTTTATAGTTGTGTGTAATATTTTCTAGCTCAAGATGTCTCTGGAATCATATAATTAAAATTCAAGTATTAATCTAAATTGATGATTTTATATGTATCTGAGTAGTTTAACTTATTCTAATATGGGGATATGCCAATAATGAAATATTTATAAGAGATTAGTGATTATGATCTAAGATTATAGATAATGTAAATGAGATTCTATGTAATAGAAAATTTGATAAGGAAAAAGATAATTTGTTAGGTCCACACACCTTATATATATTCATGATAATTCTACTTCATACATCATAAACATGTGCCACCTCCGACATATATATGATTAGAGAAACATCGATGTGTGTCTAGAAATCACTAGGAACTTATGGCCTAAAAATTCTCTCGGTAAATGATTAAATTTACTTTTCAAATTGATTCTATTGGAATAAGTCCCATATTTAGAAATTGGGGGATTTTAATATATACTCGTGGGATTATTACATATAGTTTTTTAAAATATATTGTTGTTATGACTCTAAATAGAGTAATTCAGGATAATAAGGACTATCTAGTGAGTGATGATGACGATGTTCCCAAATAACCAAAATAGGAGTGATCACCAGTTGTGTGATAAGACATGGTAGAGAAGATCATACTAGATGAGGTTGAACTATAGTGATATCTCCAACATTAAAAAGGATACAAATAAACCCAAAGCCTATATGATTCAAATAAAATGGAATTCTTGTAGAAACAATGGAGTCAATGTATGTAAATATCCATTCAAAAATGTTGGAGGAGTTATTGAACTATATAAGGCCTAAGGTGGCCTAATTTTTTTATAATATTCCATTACATATTTGTGGATTTGAAGCAGGTATTCAATCGAATATACATATTTTCCTATTTTTAGATGTTCATTAACAAATAAAAATTTTCTAAAATGGAAATTACCCATAGTTATAAAAAATTATCTAAGAGTTTGATATGCACATTATTGAAACTAAATTTTAAATTATTTATATGAAATGATTAATAGAAGTGATATTAGAATGTTATAATAGATGTAATGGATGATAAATCCATCAATTAATGTTTTGACTTTGTTAGTCATTGACATGTACTCCCTTATAAGTGTAAATATTCATATATTATGTTGTTCATATTTTATTGAATTGGAAATATTCCAGGAAAAATATTTCAAATTAATTTGTATTATGTGGATAATGAATCATCAGGGATTGATACACCATGATTTATATTTGTTTTATATAATAGTGGGGTTGATAGGTCATCCCCTTCATAATCACGGTAAATAAACCCATTCTATTGGATCATACTAGAATAGATTGAGGGGATCTATTCTAAACTTCCACCCCTAAAAATAGTATTTTAATAAGAAAAATACTATTCATCCACCATAACTAAAACCCTTCAGTGGGAGGAAAAACATGGGCTAATTGTTTTTTTACATGTTGTTAATATTTACAAAAAAATAACATCTATTTTATCCGTCATATGTATATAATCATACCATGTCACTAAGAAACCTTGTCATCCTTCGTCCTTTAAGGGATATAATCATGATCATTTGTAATTTAAAGATAATTGTCATATTATTCATGTAAAAATTCTTGTGACTTCAAACCTATTGTAGAAATAATTTCTAGAGATATGTCCCAACCCACTAATATTACCATAGGGGAAGAAAAGAATCCTGATAGTGATAACTATGAATAACAGAATGTAATGTAGTGATTTCTAACATCCCTCTTCATAATAGGGTTACATGTATTTCCATAATCAGCACATATATTGTATGATATTTTATGAACCACATTTGGTTATGATATACTATTTAAAGGAATAGATATGGCAGTTAGGTCATATAATTTGGGTCATGTTGGACATCCTGATTTAATGTAGAATATAGTTACACTAATGATGTATCACAAAGAGAAGATTCTTATTATAGTTATTTCCTCTAGATGATGGTTTAACATGATTTTTTTTAATTTTAATGTGGTAATATTATTAGAGATGGATCCTTCGAGAGATCTGAAGACCTCAACATCTTAAGCTCTCATGAATATCATACATTCTAAGTTGGTGCATCCCAGGACCACGATAGGTGAAGTTCATTAAGGTATAGATTGGGTCATGATCTAGACATATCAAATTTACCAACTATTTTTGATGTGATAAGGTTTGGTACCTCATGTCATGACACATAGGCATATTAAGACATTCTCACAAAAATATTTTATCAAATATCATTAACAATATTTTAAGATTCTAATAAAATATTGGAAGGAAATTTGTCCTAAATATTTTATAGATTGAATCATTACACTATGTTTTTTAATCAAAATACTTAACTGATGCATATTTTTCTATAGATAATATTTCCAAGGAGATTCATCAATAGGGTTTTCATGATCTTAATGTTATAAAAATTGGGGAATAACATCCATAGAATAGTTAAAATATATATTTATAAGGGTTATATTATGTTTTCCATGATAATAATCATGATGACATTACCCTTCATGTGGTCTCCACATCGCAAGTCAATGAATTGAGGGTTGTTTGAGACGAAGAAGACTTGCCAACTAATAAATCCTACGGTATGTATTGAAAACTGTTTTGTTTCATTTTATATATCCTCATGTATATTCATCAATGTGTGATGTTTTTCTATACATCACCTTTAATGAAATCATCTTCAATGAATATGCCATAATGTGAGGTATCTATACCAATTCAACCAATATTTAATGGTGGGGATAAATTCACTCTTAGGGAAATGACACAAGATTTTTTCTATAGTAAATTGATTTTCGTTTATGTCACTCCCCTTGAGAGTGGTTCTAAGTATAACATAAAATCCTATATTTGATTATGTGAATGTCACTAATTTTTAAGGAAATAGATGTCTATGATGATTTCACATATCCCCCTACAAGGTTATACCACATAAATTTATTAGCTATATAGAATATTTATGATGATAAAATATTGTGGGTTCGATTAAAATGAATTCACTATTCCTTGAAGGATAAAATTCAATGACGTTAATAAGGGAAAATATTACAAAACCTTTTTATGTGGGATATATTTCATAACAAATCAATTGACCTATGAGCTATGATATCGTAGAAAAAACATAATCTTTTCAAGGATATAGAAAAATGAATGTATCTAGTTGAAATAAATAGTATCTAAATAATCCCTATATAATAATAGTAATATGACACCATTGTTGAGATAATTTAGATTCATCTATTGATGGTGTTGATTCAGGGATGATATAAATATTTGGTTTCCACTGTGATGAAAAATATATATCATTCATAGGTGGATGCATCAATAGATTTGATAGATATTCAAAAGAGTATTGATAAAGATTTACTATCAATCTTGTAGAGAAGAAAGCATGTTGATCACATATTTTAGTATATAACTATTTTGAAAATGGACAACAAAATTTTGATTATCCATTAATTATTAACCCATAAATGGAAAGAATAATTTTATTTATTATGAATTCCCATGTTTCACTAGTTTATTGAGAATAAATTTCATTCTTATAATTTCTATTTATATAACTTTATACAAATCATGGTTCAAGGATAAGAATAGTTATATGTAGACTCATTGTAATAATACAATTGGTCATTTTGGATAAGTGATCAAGTACAACAATTTTAGGTTTTATAAAATCATTTGAACATAGATATCCTTAATATAAAAATGTCTTATAATTTACAAGATCCATGGGATTAATATATAAAATAATTACTATTTATTAGGCTGAATATTGGGTCCAAAAATAATTTTTATGTTTTATATTAATTACCTCATCCTAATATAAGGAATATTTTACATGAAATACATTTTTTCTCATGGGATTCCCATTAGGTTATTTTAGCCTTTATTTTTTAGTAAAATTCAATTTTTTCTACACAATTATTTCTAGACCAGTAAATGTGAATATTTATCAAATAAAAAATAATTTTTAACCCATAATTCCTTTTTTTATTTTCATCAATGTAGTCATATCTTTCATTCATTGGGTAGTTTAGTGTCATCCAAATATGAGAAATGGTTTTTATTGTATATGGTTTTGTAATATTGATTGTTGGTGGTTTCATCGAAATGAGGTATGATTCTGAAGTTAGAAATATCATTTTTTTGAATTTACCAAAATTATTGGATTATTGAATGTTTATATAAAAACATGTTAATGCTAATATTAATTTATAATAGAAATCAGTGTGAATATAAAAACCATGAGTAATGATTTAAAACTTATTCTATGCTCAGTAAGTAGATACATGAGGGATCATGCTTCTTATTTCGATAATCAATCCATTTATATCATATGGAGTTCATGTGTAGACGATCATGAGTTGAATAGGCATTAGTAATGGAATAAAACTAATTACAGACTCAGTCGATGGTAGAAAATGAGAGTGGTATTTCCATCACCAAAAATAGTCTATCTCTACTATAAAGTACTCAATGAAATAGGGAATACAACCTAGGAACTAATCGACTCATAGTGATGGGATGATATGATATGTATATTGAATTAAGGAATATTCTATTGTTGAATTTGATATCAAAGAAATGAAGTGGATTAAAGAGGATATAAGTATTCAAGAACAATTTATACACCATAGAAATTATATTTCATTTTATATATTAAATATTTGATGTGGGATGATTCCATTTGTGACTATTCCCATAAAAGTGATTACACAATTTAACACCATAGTGTTCATAATGATGAAAATGTAATAATTATGAAAATTTCGGCATATAGACCATGAATAGTCCTACATCATCATAAACATTATGATTGAAATTTTAAATCATAGTATGAGGCTCCTAAATTTGTAATTTATGTTTGGTATAAGTACATAATGAATATATAAGGACACATCCTTAAATAATTCATATTCTAGTTATTATAAAACTATAAATAACTTTCTTTTCTTAAATATATTTTACATTTTGAGTTATAAAAAAGTATAAAAAGCGCATATAATGTAAACAAATTTATTATAAGGGGAAACTTATACTCAATTCCTATTTTACCCACTAAAAGAAAACCATTTTAAAATAAAACATGATTTATTTTCATGAAAAATCATCAAAAATTTGATATTCACCTCATCCGTATCCCTGATATTCTTTAAAAGCCTATAAAAAAATTTCAAACATCTTATGAGCATAAATTCACAATAATTTGTATAATATAATGAATGAACACAATAGTATATAAATACTTAAAAAAATTATTTCAAAAATTAAAATTGGGATAAAAATAATCATTTTTATTCCAAAAAAAAATTATTCCAATATTATTCCATATAACATTTTATAATATAAAATACGATAAAAACTCATAAATTTTCATGAATACGTTTCACCATGTAATAACTTTCTCCCATAAAACATATGTTCATTATCTTATTTTATGAAATATTAATATTCCTGTAAATGCCATATAAATAATACCTAAATCACAAAAAGTAACTTGTAGAATATTTTTTATGACATAATAATATATTAGGTAGATCTCATTGCTTAATAGTGAGTAACTTCAACACTTACATTTTGTAGAACCACCATACTTTATTCCCATAATATATTTGGAAAAACCTCATGAGTTCATTATTTCCCTTTCCCTCGTGAATTAAAGAGATTTAATGTGGATAACTTACCTCTATTTATAATGAAACCACCAGTCCTTATAAACAATTATCATGAACCACAACATAATAAAACACATAAATCATCAATAAAAATCATTATTGATGAAATTAACATTTCAATTTTAAAATCACATTTCATTTTAAAAAGATGAAAACATAAATATGAAATAATATTATTTTAAAATTATCAACTAAACATATAATTTAAGATTCAAAACATTAAGGAATAATAATGGTGGGAAAATATACTTAGTCTATATATGTTAACAAAAAACATTCCTTTGGACTTCTGTAAATGTTTTTGAATGAGTAATAAAAAATATGTTTTTTAAATTAATGAAATTTAAAGAAATCATTAAAATTTTACTTTTTGAAAAAATATGAGAGAAATTTGAAAATTATATTTTTAAAACCAATCATGTACATATGAATATATTAGTAAAAATCAATTTAAAAATCTGGACAATAAAAAAAATTAGGCAATAAATAGTTAAAATACTTAAAACAATGTATCTTCGTTAATGTGTCACATTCCTTGATTTCAACTAGTCAAATACAATCAGTATATTAAGGATTAAAAACATAGGTTATTTTATACTTTCATAAGAATTTTTATTATGAAATTAATATCACTAATTACCAAGTTATATACAATTAATTAACCATTTATTCTATCAACATATTCTTTTATTCTATTCAATTAACATGTTAAAAATGACATTAATTTGTTGAGTATGGTCAATGAGTTCATTACTAAATCAAATAAAGAATATAATTAATGAAAATATTATAATTCTTATTGAATAATAAAAATATTAAATACATCCACAGAATATGGTTTTAAAAATAAATTATGTCACAATCGTGAAGATAATAGGTCATACGTACGCATGAGTAACATTTCCTTTTTTCAATGGTTATTATGAAAATAAGGAAAGTATTATTTATTATTTAATGAATTATAGTAATAACATAAATATGATATGAATACTTTAAATATACTTATGTATATCATTCATGAGATGTGGTGATGAAAATGACTCACATCACTTCATGGAAATGGCAGTCTACATATACACACGAATAAAGTTATCAATTTCTTATGCATGTAAATGTAAGAGTGTTAATTTTATATTATCCTAATATAATGATAAATATTTCATTAATATCATATATAAACATTTCTAATATAATTATATATAGTCTTAATATATAGTAATTGTAACATAATTTCCACATTATGCGAGAGAGTAGTCTTCCATATACAAGAATGATGACACCATTTCCCTTCTAATGGAAGAGTATATTAATGTAGGATATGATAAATAGATAATAAAATATAATTTTATTGAGTGTATTTGTGTTATTATTTAATAATCCTTGAAAAATATGTGAAGGAGTTGGAAGAAGAATAAAAAATAAAACAGGAGGATATAAAGATACCTCTATTTGGAAAACCTCATTAGATTAACACATTAAAACTAGTGAGGATGGTGGTCATACATAAATAAGTACTCTTGAATGAGTTTTAGGATTATAATAAGTTAATTTGGAATATATTTTCCAAAAAACTGGATTTTAGTGTTAATAAATGAGAATAAGGGGATCAATTTTATAGGTGAGGGTAGGGGGTCTTTCAATTTCTAAAAATATTAAATTAATATAAATTAAATTTCAAATAAAAATTTATTTAATGTTAGTTATTAACAATATAATATGATGATTCTATGAAATAATATTATAAATTATTTTAATATATTTTGAGTTCACTTTCAAGACAATATCATTTATCTTTAATCCATATTTATCCCATTCAACTCTTAGTATGATTTTTTTAATCTTTCAGGGTAAATATTTTTATTATAAAAACTAAAAATACCCATAATTACACAAAAATGGTAGTATCTCGATTTGGAAACATTGAGAGGTTCTTATTATAGGATGAATTGAGATCTACTCTAGTTGATAAGGAAATTCTTGCAACTAATGATGATATAATTGAGTTGAATATCATATATCAAAAAATACCAAAATTATATAAGTATTTTAATGTTATAGTGAATGAATCATCTAAATATATCTTATCTATAGTATGTATTTTGAGGTTTTTGGAATGAAAATGATATGAAAAATTATATTAAGAAGATTAAAAATAAATCTGCTGAATGGGATGAAGTTCTTCCTCAGATGTAGCTTCCTAAGGAGAAAAAATACCCTTGAAATATTAATGATGGAATTTTAATTGCTGTTGATAATGTTTAACAGAAGAGAGAAACACATGGGGTTATTCTTTCACATACAGTCAAGCCAATAAGTAATAATAAGGGTGGCCCACCAAGAATTTAAACTAATGTTTACGAATATACATATAAGAATAAAATGAAGTATTAGGCTTCCACCTTCTCCAATGTGAAAAATGAAAATGATGTTGATACTTATAGAGATGGAATAAGTACTGACCCACAACGAACTCAATAAAATTTTACTCCTAAATTGACATGTGGTGATAATAACATATTGGATGACCAAGTTAATGAAAAAGATATACAAAATGTAGTTGATCATAAGCTTTTTCAAGAATGAATCGATGGTACAAGTAACTAAAATTGTAAGAACCTTTTTTAGTCTAATTCTCCATGCATTTCAAAAAATTTCCATGCTTCATCAATTTTCGGGGAGGATAATGAGGATTTTCAGGTAGTTTCCAAGAAAAATAGAATGAATCTGGTTGTTCCCCCAGTTGTATAGAGAAACCGATTGTTAGTAACCCAATTCCATTCTCTGGTCAAAATATTAATTTTTGAATTTAAATTTAGGATACAATCTGTGGGTCTTCTAATGAACTTCATGAAGAGACAATACACTAGGATATTATTTCTCATGATTGAGCAATGGACGTTGAAGGGATGAAGACTCTAGTGGAAATGGATGTCACTCCTAAACAATACAAAGATAAACATGTAGATATATCTAACATAGAAGGAATGGATTCTGAGACCCAACTTGAAATGATTAAATCACTTCATTCAAGTAGGGGTAGATCAAGACTTCAGGGGCGCGAATACGGATGGGTTGAATGGTATACAATTTGAGAGGAAGAATAAATACTATGTGAATGAATAAGGAAAAATTTAGGTAATTAGTTTATTTCTTTGGGTATTTTACTTTGTTTTCCATTACTCTTAATGGTTTCTATGTTTTTCCTATTTCTAATAAAAGACTCACAACCATCATCTTTTCTAAAAAAATCCTTTAATTAATTAATTACAACATCATTGTAGTCAAGTCATTAAAGGTGATTATTTCTTCACTAAATTTGAAAAATAAATTACCATGCTTTCCATAAATCTATTATATTTAATAATAATATTTATATTCGAAAATCTCTTATATAGAACACTATATTAAAAATATTAAAATTTTAAAAAACGAGAGTGCGACATGTTTGCCATAAAAACTAAATAAATATTATAAAGGACATAATCTAATATATATGGAAAAAATAACATCTAACCAATCATTAAATTACTATGTTTGATTATTTATCTACCAATAAAACTGGATCATGTTTTAGAGCCATTTTCCAATCCTTATTAATTTCTTTTAACCCTCAATTACTTGATTTACCCTTTACTATTGTATCAATAATTAAAAAATTTACCATTTATATTTTGACAAAAAAGTTAATGATTTACTAAATTTCACCCTCAAAATTCCAAAAATAGAAATTATTTTTCAAAAATTAAAATCTCATTATTTTCAGTGTTTAAAACAGTTTTTAGAAGAAAAAACAGTTTTTAGAAGAAAAAAAATCACTTTATAAACGAAAAACAGTTTTTAGAAGAAAAACAGTTTATAAATCAAAAAATCACAACGAAAAACAGTTTTTAGAAGAAAAAAATACCATTTAAAACATAAAGTGTTTTTGTATTAAATTAAATTATAAAATTCACTTTATAAACCATAATTTAATTATTTTAATTAAGAAGGGAAAAAATTAAATTTTAAAACTAATACTAAATATAATTTTAATTTTTAAATATTTTAAAAATACAATTTTCAAAAAAATCTTTATTTTTTACCACTCATTGAAAAATAAAACATTTCATAAAATTCTAATAATTTCACCATAATATAATTCTTATTTGATTATTTCAAAAATTATATTTATCGAATTATATACAATTTATAAAATTACCAGTCATTAATTATATTGTTCGCTCAAAAAATCAAAAAAACCCTTTCTTGAAGAAAGTGTACATGAAGAATTAAGCATCTTTAATAAAATTAAGTGATTAATTTTCTAAAATTTATATAAAAAATTATTACTAATTAGGATTATATTATATTTCATAATTTGATTACTATTATTCATTCACTCTATTTTAATATCTATATTATATCCTACAAAATAACAGTATTTAGTTTTTCGTTTAAGATAGATATTTCAAATCTTATACACTATCGAAGACAATGATTACTTTAATAAATCATGTGATGTTACATTATCCATCCATTAATAAATTGTGTCCTTGAAATTTTATCATAGTATTGGAAACCACTTTTTTACTACTCAAAATTTCATTATTGAAATCATATATTGTTAAAATGAATGATAAAACCTCCACATATTAATATAGAAGAGAATGTATGATGGTCACCAAAGATATCACATATTATGTTACCATGATTGAAAACATGGACATAGAATAGAAAATCTATCACCCAGTTACTTATAGAGACTGATAGAGATCATGTTCAGGAGAAAGTGAACCATTACAAAATGATAAATATTCTATGGGTTAAATGGTTATTGATTTTTTGAGTATGAAACGTAAACGGATGACAATTTTATTTTTATATCAATTTCATAGAGTTTTGTAGTTTCATTACTTCCCTATATAATAACATGAGTAAACATAATTTTTTGAAAAGTATCATTTCATACTTTTATCAATTTCCACCACAATCTCATTATTTTCTCTAAAGGAAGAATATTTATGATGAATTTATTCATTACTGAATCATTTGAATCAACTTATATGGATAAAAAAATAAAATATAGGATGAAAAATATATTCCTCCTATTATTAGGAAATAAAAAAACCAAAATGGTTATGAAAAGATAATATAATTTCCCAAAATTAATAAACATTCAAACGAATAAAAACTCAATTTAAAATATAGAAATCAAAAGTAATTCCAAATGTTCCACATAAATCATTAAATAATTATATATATAATTCCATAAGAATTTTATATACTAAGATTTGATCAAAAAAATCCAAAGGACTTGATCATATATTATACCATGATAATTTAACTATTTTCATTAATCAACATCAATTACTATCATTCCCAAAATATATACCCAAATCATATAAAATCTATAATATGATAATCGATTAAATAAATCATAAATCCTAATAAAGATAATTAAACCTTTAATCCTCAAATAAAATTTCATAATATTCTATTTACCTTATTCATGCAATTCTTTTTGAAATTATAGTTATCTTATTAAAAAATTACATTAATCACTTGATTTGAAAACATTTATTAAAACCCACATAATTCTATTATATAATAAATATGTTCCAAAAATCAATTTATTCTTCATCCATCAAATCGTTTATCTAAAAATAAAACCTAATAATAACCTAGACATATTATTGGAAATTGGTAGGTGATGCACCCTTATCACCCAATGATTCTGGGTCCAAACCTCGCACCCATTCTAGATGTGACAGGTTTTCACATGGCTTGTGGTTTTCCCTTTTCTTAAACTATATAATTCTAACAACATTACCAAATATATTATAGAATCCTAAAAATAACCTTAAACTATTCAACATTAATAAATGGTGTTAACATCAAAGGTTATCTCATAATTATCATATTGCATCACAAAGAATAATAACACATAATTACCTCAAAAAATGTCTCAAAAAATATCAATAGTTAACATTAAACTTTCATCATTTAGAATCCTAAAAAAAAGGTTTCTATGTTGTTGAACATATTATCAGCATTTAAATTAAAATCTAAAGATGGCCTCAATTACTCTTAATATAACCACACCTAAAAAATACTAATATCTAATGTTATCTAAACCCATTTCTGATACCAACTTCCAAGACCCACCCATAAACAATATATATTCATGATATTTTAAAACTATAAATCAATTTCCTTTCTAAAATATATTTTAGGTTAAAAGGATTAAAAAATTAAGGGAAACTCTTACATAATAAACCAATATATTACAAGTCAACACTTATACTATATATCTATTTTATCCACCAATGAAAAGATTTCTAAAATAAAACATGCTTTCTTTTCATGAAATATTTTCACAATGTTTATATTCACATAATCCTTGTCAATGATCATACATAAAACACTATGAAAAACATTTTAAAACATGGAATGAGCACAAAATATCTGTATTGGACATAAAATAATAAATGAATCAATTATTCCATTAATAATTATAATATATTTTCTTCATAAAAATTAAACATTCATCTTAAAATAAAGAGGTTATTTCCAAGAAAATCACCTTTTCTAACCAAATCATTTTTGAAAATAGATAATAAGTGAATACATAATAGAAACTCATAACTTTTCTTGAATCCTTATCACAAATTCATGACATTCACCCATAAAACATAAACTCTTTAGCCTCAATTATGAAATCACTAGTTTCCCCTAAAATCTATATAACTAAACATAAATCATTAAATTATATTTTGGAATAATTTTCATATCACTCATTCATATTTTTTGTACTTTATGGATACATATGGAGTAACCATAATAATTCCATTTAAAATAACAATCATAGTATGTTCAAATAATCTATTTCAAAAAACATCATTGGTTAAATTTATCTCCTTTGACAAAGCATTGGGGGGATAAAAACAAGCTCAATTTCTTTTGGATTATAATGGATCCACCCATCATCATAAAACATTTCCATGAACTATAAAATAATCATAACACATAAATCATTCCTAAAACAATTCATGTGGAAAATAACCAATCTTTCTTGAAATCAGATCTCTTATTATAAAAATATTCACAAAAAATGAAAACATTTTTTTAAATTAAAAATTTATATATGTATCGGTTTTTCAAAAAAAAATATTTATAATGAGGGTGGGAAAATCCACTCATTCGATATAAGTTAACAATATACATTATTTTTTACTTTTATAGAATTATTTTAAAGAGTAATCTTAAAATATGTTTTTTCAAAAGAAAGTACCTTATATAAATCCTTAAAATTTTGAATTGTGAAAAAATTCCATAAATATTTGAAAATTATATTTTTAAAAACGTTCATGCCCATATTAAAACATGAATAATAATCATTTTAAAAACATTGACATTAATGAGAATGATTTCGAAAAAAATATTTGAAACATTGGAAACAATGTTTGTTAGTTAATGAGTCCAACACCATGAGTCCAACTAATCACATAAAATATTTATCTTCCTAAATAATAAACTTATTTAAATTTATAATTTCATAAGAAATTTTTTTATTCTGTTTATTAATTTAATATCACTTATTTAAAAGTTTTATACAATTACATAATCATTTATATTCTCATCGAACTTTTTAATGGTATTTAGTTCACAAGTCAAACACATCATCTTTCATTTTTCAATGGTAAATGATTTCATCATTATTTCATATCTAGACAAATATTCTGGAAAAAATTATCATTTTTTACATCAATTATCCCTTTAAATCAATCCATTAACTATTGTAATTAAAATTTTACTATGCAATAATATAAGAGACGGTAGGCCATACTTTTGCATGAGTAACTCTTCCATTTTTAAATTATCAATATCGAACAAATGTAAGTATTATTTAGTCATTAATTAATTATTAAAATATCTAAAATGTGATATTACAATTTAAAATTTACTTATATATATGATTCATGCAATGTGATGATGAAGATGAATCACATCTCTTCATTGAGTTATTATTCCACTTTTATGCACGAATAACATTATCATTTTTCTATGCATTGAAATGTTTGAGTGTAAATGTTATGTAATCTATTAATAATGATAAATATGTCATTAATATTATATATAAATCATAATTATATCATTATAAAAAATCTTAATAGTTGGATATAGAAAATTACTTATATCGGTTTTTGATATACTTGTCATATGTACACATCAACGATGACTTCATTTTCCATTTGGTGTAGGTGGATATGGATTTAGTTTATAATATATACATAATAACATATAATACTATTTAGGATACCAGTGTTATTATTTTATCATAGTTTAAGATAATTTATAAGTGCTTGTTTCATCAGAATATGAGGATGGCTTGAACTGATGTTTTGATTGTAGGGAGTTTATTATATTCTAAAATCATTCAATTCAGGTTCATAATTTTAATCACTAATAGATTCTCCAAAATACACCCACATCCATAACGGAGTATGGATCTTATATCTAATAAAAGGTGTTCCATTAGTATTTTAGACCCAATTGTGATTAACAATTCTATTTGGTCGAGAGGATGGAAGGTTGGACTTGTCAAACCATTTTAGGGTGGATAATTTCCTATAGGTCGCCTCTCTTATAGATATATTATATGATCATGAATAACATCCAAATATTAATATAGGAACAATTACCCTAGCAATTATTTCGTGTATTTAATCTCTCCATATGAAATGGAAGGTCTATTAACGAGTCCATCTGAATGTATCTGAGGTTCTTCATCCATTTCCACATGATGGGTAGCTTTTAATATTTTCAAACCAAATAAAATGGATACCTAGATTTTTTTCAATTTATATAAGATAGTAAAATTACAATGACGGGATTAATCCATTATGAGTCATCTTACACATCCTTCTTAAAATATGAATCAAAACATGCATTGTTCATTAATTATGTGTTGTTCTGTATCATATAGAATGAAAATATATGGGGGAACATATACATTGGCCATTTAAATTGAGTCTTATAGATAAATCATATATATCATGGTTATGGAAGGAATTAGATTCATCCTATTTTAGTTATAAACTTGGAGATTTCCCTAATGTGTATTCCCTTGAATATCGGTAGTTATGTCATGCCAATTCTTGAGGCTTACGCATTACAGATTCCATGGCTGGTAGATATTCATGATGTGAATGATATAAACATCACAAATACCTAATACTATGTGATTTATTATTGGTTTTAGAAATAAGTGATATTAATTAATTAGCCTCACTACATATAGATGTGGGACTTATATGCAGGAATAACTCTTTTGGTGTTTAATATGGACTTCGGGACTTAAGAAGGCATCTAACGTATCCTAGTTATCAATGGGAATAGAGTCTTTGTAGTTTAGTTTCAGTCTCAATCTACTATAGGATGAGGTATGACGATAATCCAATGGTAATGGTAGTGTATCAATGGTTTCAATTTCGGATAAATAGTGGGACATATATAGAGGTGGATTTCCATTTGAGATCCAATGATATGAAAACTTCCTAATTATCTTAGATAGAGAATGAACCATATTTCTCATAGTTTTGTTTTATCAAATATTATACATTGAGGTTTACCTAATATGGGGGAATTAATATCAAGACACTGATTTTTTCTTACACATTGAGGATTATTTTTGATATTTGGCATGGAGATTGATCCATAGTAATGTTTCTTACATTACATGGATATGGATTGAATTAGATTTCACATATTTCAATATGATCGAGTCTTACACACTTATCCTAACATATATATTTTGTATGGATATCAATCCTTATGTATAACTTTTATATATCCTAGTTATGGAATCAATCAGAGCTCTTATGGTGAAATTTTATTAGGTATTACACACTAAGGATTCCCCTTGGATATTTGGTATGGATCTCGATCCTTAGGAAGATATACCACATATCTTTTTTTGGAAGGAATTAGTGTTTTCGTAGTTCAATTTTATCAGGTATTAAACACTATGGCTACCCTATTATGTCAACCAAAAAATGTTATCATATCCTTGAATGTTGTAATGGTATGTCTCAATTGCTCTCCTAGTATTTTATAATCATCTATCTGACATGTTTGAGGGTGTTTGTAAATTTTATAATTTATTAGAGGAAAGGTCCGAGGGTAGTCACATGATATAGTAAACATGTTCTTGGGGAATTTCATTATTTGAATGACATGTATGGAGGACATCTCATGATCTGGATGGATTTATAGATGTAATCACATGATCAATACGATGTTTCTAAAAGGCATCACATGAATAAAAATGACATGTTTGGGGAGAGTCATATGACCTTGTTGACATTTCGGAATGATGTCACAATATATAGGATGGCATGCCTAGATAGAATCATTTGATCCTAGATAACATGCCTTGGTGTTAATGTGAAACCTAACTAACTTGTCCAGAGGACTTCACATGACCTTGTGACTTTTCCTTTGTTTCACCACATAACATGGATTTCACTACTAGAGGATGTCATAAAATATGGATGGAATGTACATTGGACTTCTCAATATTTCATTGGAGTTCTTTGAGTGAAACATGAGAATTTTTTTATTTCTCCTTGGAGAATAACAAGATATAAATACGTTTTTAGGGACTTCACATGACATCACAGACACAATCTTCTGATTTCCAATAATCTAAGTGAATCATGAAAAGCACATGAGGATAAATTTATATATTATCGGCACAATTCTCTCATTATTTTGGTCATTATTCCAACCTTTATGGCATATGTTCCTCTAAATTTCATAGTTCTAGTTTATTTTTATGTTTCACTTGACATTTCTATCCTGAAAAGCCTCCTTTTCATAACATAATTGATACACTATATGTATTTCACATGATCAAAAAAAGTTCCCATTCATTCCTCATAATCCCTTTGGTTGTTACCCATTTCTTTACACTGTTAAATACCTTTTAGATCTCATAATTGGATTCTCCATGAAGTCCTCTGTTATGCTACCATGTGAGATCGTGTGATGGATGAATTCTTTCTGCTGGGTGGGGGGTTTTATTGTCCTATTCACCTTGGTTATATACTTCCTTGGGTAGTGAGTATCTCACCAATTTTGGATGGATTTGGTTGAGGTATTTGGTGTCATGAGCCTCCTTAGATATTTTAGTATGTTTTATAAGATTAATTACCTGATTTTTATGACCACAAGAGTGTCTCAACAGTTTACCATTTTTTGGTACTTCATTGGTCGAATGATCTTATCTAACCTTGTGGTCATTTTAATTAGATTTTACAAGGTCATAAATGCATATATAAGAGTCTTCATGAGATAATAATGTCCATAGAAAGTCATTCATGTTTTCAAAGATGACTCGTATGAGGCTCTCTTTGAGAAAGAAACGTGACTTCTTTGGTGTAATTTGTGAGGCCAACACAACATATCAAGATGGAATTCACATGATCAAGAAGGATTTCCGAGGGGGAATTTGAGTGATTGATTGGGAAGGAATTGGGATTATGACCCCTTTCGCATGTACTTCCACATATCCTCTCTATGAAATAATAATATTTTATTTCCCCTTTTTTCATTCATTATTTTTCTTGGGATGATAATATCATAAAGTAATGTTTTTGTTTCTGAAAATAATCATTCTTCATGTATGTGATTCATCACATGACCAATAATGTATCTTATGGTGATGGGTAATCATTTTCATGGAAACCCATTTGTTTGAATTCGTAGATGTGTCTGAATCCTATAACATGATGAATGAAACACCAGAATTCAACTAGAGGACAAGGAATACATGTCACCATGGGATTTGTGAAGTCCTATGAACTGCATGTGTTCATCACAATAAGAATAATGAGTAAAAAAGGATTCCACCTTTTTCATATTTTTTCCTTTATTGTATAATGTTTTTTGACCATTTCCCATAGTTTTACTATAATTTTGAACACAATCAATATGGGATATTGTGATGGTGATCACACCTTATCTTATTCAATCATTCTTATTGTCCATTGTTCATTTCATGACAGTTTTTTGATATTTCTCCATTATTTTAAAATTATCATGTACAAATCCTATTATTGGTTCATGAAGTCAGTGGAGAGGCACATAATCTAATGGAAATGATTGATACCCTTCTCATGACGAAAGGGGAATTCCAATATGATCTCATGTGGCAAGGTGGGCATACAGGCAGGGCTTTACGGTGTCTTCAAAACTTAACACTCCTGTACAGAGGAAATTCAATGACCCAAAAAAGTATCCTCTATTTTAATATTGTCATAATTTATTTCATAATGATTTTTGGAAGGTGTTCGGGTGACTGGAAGTTAAAATGTTCCTTGACTTAGTGGAACTCATCTAGAATCCTCCTCATGATTAGTGAGTGTCTTGGACACTAGAATATGAACACAGAAGATTGTACATGTGGTTTTATTGTGATCTTAATAAGGTCATTTGATACACATGACCCATTTTCATGACCTTATAAAGGTCTTAAGGTTGTATTTCCTTTATAATTTTACTTTATTAGTGAGTTTCTTCAACATCTATTCCATTTCATTATAGAGAAAAAAATACCCATACATAATCTCTTTCTTCCCATGTAGATTTTTCTATATCTTATTTGGTGGGATTCGACAAATGACCCCCTAATGAGTGACCTCTATGGGGATAAGGGTTTGGTTTAGAAGAATTTAAATTCCATCATAACTCTTTGGTATGTCACAAATATGTGTCTTGGGTGATATTTGGTCTTTTGAGAGACCATTGGTTTTATTATGTTTTTTCTATAAAGAATGGATTGAAGGTAACTCATTCACCATCTTCTTCGACTCTCTAGATTTTATGATCTTTTTCCATTACATGACCCCTTAACAAGACCTTCTATAATAACTATCCAATAGACCACTCTATTAGACTCTTTCTTGATGACCATTTCATGTGATCTACTTCATCTGAAAATTATCTTAAATCATCCAAGAACATATCATCAATTGTTTCTTGAACTGTGGAAATATTGTTATATGGTTTCCTTTTCATGTTTTTCCAGATCTTCTGGTTTTATCACATAGATAATTAACTATTATTAGAATCTTGTGATAATATTAGGGTAATATGATCATGATCCGCATGACTAGTACATTCGTGAGATTTGTTATAGGATATGTGGCTCATGAAATTTTCATGGGGTGGTTCTAGAGACTAGTATCAAGTAATGAAACTACAAATCCCCTTACATGTAATGTGATTTACATGATGTCACCATAGATATTCATTTCATGTTATGATAATTTCACTACTATGATACATGTATCTTGGTTTTGTGTAGATGGCTTACAGAACTCATCATAGTTCATCCTCTATGGAAAATTAGAGTTCCATGATTGCAAGGAACCATAATAAAAACCCTCAAAATCTTGTTTTCACTACTTACAATGATCAGAAAATGATTCTCCTTCCCAGACTCAAGAACTATCCTTTATCACACTATGCTCCCATGTAGGGATTTGGTATTTTAGATGATGTTTTTGTTTCATATCTTGATTACATCGTTCCATTTTTTTTAGTGTCAAAATCCATTTATTGTATTCATAATATGATTTTTGATGATGGAAACTGGTTGGGTCACGGTCCCATGTGTTGTGTTATATGTTGGCGAATTCACCTCTAGGTTTATATGGACTCGATTTCACTCACCAACCCATTTATCAAAGATACTTGTGAATATTTTTTTCTTTTTTGAAACAACTAGGTGGAATCTACAGCATTTAATGAGATTTCTTTACTGGTGGAAATGTTTTTGACTAAATTTTATTGAAATTCAGTTATAGGTAGAGCTATATAGAATTTCCAAACCAATTGCATTCCAGCCATCTTTATGAAGTAGTATTTGTTTCTCAATTCATCATCTACCATCATTATTATAATCTTAACCAACCCATTGGTCATTGGATACCTAGTTCAAATTTATTCAAACTATCCAACAATGAGGTTGGAATAATCCTATAGGATATCTATCGACTTTGTGGGAACCCCGCACCCCGTGAAATGTACGATGATTTCCCTCACGTTGTGTAATTCTAGAAATACACTATATAGACTCTAGTTTTGGAATGGTATATGATTAATAATGTTAATGAAAACTTATGTAAGAAGCTGAATATACTCTCACTCATCTCCTTCAGATATTAGATCAGAGCTTTCATCAACAGCAGTAGAACAGTGATGATGTACATACTCCCCCACTGGTTCCCATCCAGATAGATTTTTGATAGTTCTAGTTCATATTTGGAAATTGTGTATGCTAGATAACATACCTCATGGGGATATCTAGTAAGGTAAAAACATCCATGGGCATTAGGCTAGTGGGTTTTATGGCCATCTGATTAATGTTGTGCAGTTTCCTGAATTCGTAAGTGCGCCTTGTAATTTGATTTAGCACACCACTGATGGATCCACATTCAGTAGATAAATAGACTCTCAATTTAGTTATACCAACCAATGAATTACTTTACCAGTTAATGGTCAATATTCAATAAAAAAATTTCTCTTATAGCATTTTTTTCCCTTTCAAGTTTTTATTCATTAGGATAGGGGAGTATTTCAACTAATATAGATACCACAACACCATTGGGATCCTCGGTTCCTTATTTCACCCTGTGTTTCCAGAAATATATAGATATGAGGCCATGTTGTTATCCACTTATGATTTTTTTGATATTTTGGTTTGAACTGATCTCTTGGATTTAAATCCATACCCAATACTAATGGGGGAATGATTGATAATGGGGTACATTCTCTTGGTGATAGGTCATACATTATCTCCCTTTAGGATGGTTTTATTTTCGACCATATGGATTAGATGATATAAATGAGTGATATACCCCTTATTGGTTTTCAATCCAATTTTTCGGTATCCACAAGGTTTTCGCAATCCACTCGGATGGAATGTGGGGAGTGTCATATCTAGGTATTATCCTCCAGTTTTGGAAGACATTATAATGTGAGGATACCAATGCAGAGATTATCATTCTACTTATTGGAACTCCTTTCTTCTAAGAATATTATTATTCCTAGGCTTGGGTGGAATCCAATCTTGTAAGTGCACTAAATAGATGATTCTATCAATTTGAAAGACCATATTCTTTACCAAGACCTTTTACCATGAAAAAAATAGATATATTTCAATATTCACGTGAGTTCTCAAAGAAGAGTCCCCAACCTAGAAATGTTCATCCTACTAGCAGTGTAGAAATTTTTGACAAATCCATTCTTTAAGATGATTTTTTTGGAGGATAGCATATGGTGCTTATTCTCTCTCTTATTCATTATATGAACTGGTTGTTCCCACTTATGACATACCTAATTATGTATTTTTATAAGACCAGATATAGTGTAAGAGGATATGGAGGAATATTTATACCTTGTAAACAAAAACACCCTTAGAAACATTTCATGATCTATAAGAACATCTTTAGTAGCTTCTTCTTAATATGGGTTTGGGAGGATTTTACCACCAACCATTATATGAAATCATATTACAATTCATCCTGAAGCCAGAAGTGTTGGATACAAGAGAGTGGGGATTATGTGATATTGATAATGGAACTCCCATTGTTAAACCGATGAGGGACATTTCAGAGGTGTATGATCATATCCACAAGTTTGTATCTGATCTTCACTCCCAAATGAAGTTATTGACTTCACAGATAGAAAGATATAAGGATATCATGTCTCTCACAATGTGTGTTCCTTCAACATAATCATCCTCATTGTAAACGACTCCAAAAATAATTATAGATATTTCTATTCTTATTGAGTCTGTTATTCCTAAGAAATAAGTAGACATAGTGGGGTATGAGGAACTCCGATAGTCATTTGATGTTTCATGTTCGACCCATGAGGTCTTGGCTATCTTAACCAGTCAAATCCTATCATATTTGAACCATTGATCGATTGTTAGTTTGATTAAATTTTTAGAGGGATATATAAGTGTGTATATTCCTCTATTTTCAATATATTAATGAATGTATATTTTTATCTCTATATGTAATTGTCTGTATTTATTTTATTCCAAATTTTGATGATATTTTATTGATTTGATGGTTCACAGATCTTCAAAAATACACATCCTTTTTATAATATTAAGTAAACCCAAATTTTTTTATTCAAATTTTTTAATAGAATTTCGTTGGGAAATGATCATGAATTCCCACAAACATGAGATTCTTTATTGATGTATCTACTCGAACGATCTTGAGATTACCATATTTGAAAAAGGGAAATTTTTGTTGAATATGTGTCCCATATGGAGATTGTTCTGTCTTTTTTAATCTCAGTTTTCATAGATAGAATGTATTTATTTTTTCAAAGGACATCCGACGTACCATACAAGATTTGGATATTTTTATATATATTGCATTAAATATTTCCTATTTTTCACATAAGGAAAAGCTTAGCAGGCCTTAAAACTATTTTTTCACGGGGTTCCCTTATCGATATTTCAACATTTTCAGTCTCAAAAAAAGTCAATTATTATTTTATATTTTAGGGTATTATAGATTGGACCATTAGTTTGAATAGTTTAGGGACATCTATCTTCAACCATCTGTTTTTATAGTATAGGTTCTTTAATCTCTGACCTTCTACTACTACAGTTTAGGGTCTTCTGGATCAAATATTCTATTTTTGTAGCTTAGAGTCTATTGGATATAAAATTCTATTGATTTATATTTTGTTTATTTAGATCATATGTTATATTGTTTCATTATAGGGTCATTTAGAATAAATCCTCTATTACCATAGTTTAGGTTCTTATTGCTCAAAAATTCTATTACGATATTATAGGGTCTTATGACTCAGACCTTCTATTGCAATATTTTAGGGTATTCTGGTTCAGACCATTTAAATTTCATGAACATTATAGTATTTCTACTAGGATGTGATTACTAAATATACAATATGGGGTTGGAATGATAGGGATGACCCAGGATTCCTAAAGGTTCTACGTTTTATCATGGTGTTACAAGGGATCATGAGAAATTTGTTACCTTTCCTGTAGGGAGAAAGTAACTATGGTTGGTATTTTAATGCCCTTATCCATTTTATAAAAGTAAACTATAGGTGTATCAGCTATTTTTAAAGTTCCATGGATGATTTGGGAAATTTTTTGGGAAGATAGATAAAATATTGGGGATCTTGAGTACACCAGGATAGTTCTAATAAAGGTTTTGTAAATCATGTTTCTAGGGGAATGAATCAATGATTTATGGAATGTTTCAAAGATTAAAAGGATAAATCAAGAATCATACGGTTTTTATATCCCACATTGGTTCATCTGGTCAGATGAGGATTGGATTTCATTTCCTATATGGGGGAGATGCCTCTAATTAGTAGGTCAAATTCATTATGCTTGAGTCCATATAGAATACATTCATGTTCAATTAGAGTTTACCATCACTAATTTATGAGGTCCATGAATATTTTAGAAGATAAAAATCCTTGGACATATAAGAAAGGTAGAGAGAAAAGGAATATCCAATAAGGGTCCAAGAACCCTAGGACGCCATACCTCATAGGTTGGGAATCTCAAGATATATGCTCTGAGGTTTCAAACAATAGGTTTTGGGCCATCCAAAGGATCAATAATGGAGTTTTTCATTCATGTATAAAAAAATGGTAAAAGATGACTAATCTTATTGAAAATTATAGTTATGAGTATTGTAAATCATGGTACAAAGTTCTCAAGTCATTAAGAAGACTTGTGTTTATCATACTATTAACTTCCTAAAACAATCTAATGTGTTTAGATCTAAAACGATAATGTTAGGGCTCAGAAGTATCATAAATTCCTTTTTTATGGTGGATAATTCATTTGGTTGATTAAAATATATCCATAGGAATGTTCCATAGGCATAAAATCCTTGTCAATCCAAGGTTCCCTTGATGATGGATATATTTTTCAAAGGTACATGGAATCATTAAGGTGATATGAGTTTCTCAAATTATGTATTATAATTTAAAGAAAATAAAATACTCATGAAGGGTTTAAGAACCCTAATTGCTATCTCACCACATAGTAAACATGTTATCCTAGATAAGATATGTGAAAAATCATTACTCTAACTATTTTTTAGACCAGTTAGTTTAGTGATCATATCATGGATTTACTAGGTCTACAATGTGGGCCCTATGATATTTATGACATATTTATTTATCCTCTAATTTTTTTCTAAATAATGGAGATGATTATTTTAGTGAGTAACGACATGAATTTTTCTCAAGCCAACCATTGTAGGTTTTCAACCTATCATGATTTGTGTATCATTCACTAGGACTTTAGGGTCCTGAAATATTGACCATTATTAGATAAATGTTATAGGTCATATATCATTGACCAAAGTTAAGGATGTTTATGGTCATGTTGCACATGGACCTAATATGAGGTGAATTTTATAGGAGATCCTAATTAGTATACTTATGCTCAAGAGTAATACAACATCATTCTGAGTGGAATATTAAAATTTTGTGGATCATGACATGAGGTTACCAGGTCATGATTAATGATATAGGAAAATCAAGACAAAGATGGACCGAAACATCCTCATGCACTGAGAACTTCCACTGTCATTTTGTTATCACAATAGCCCAATATAACAACATATAGGGATAAGATACCTCTAGTTCATAGGTATGAGTCTTTATTTAGGGATAGAAAATTTGAAAATAAATATATACATTCCTTTATAGAATCCATGAAATGTTTTTTGAAACCTGAGGTTCCCATGACATAAATTGTGAGTTATGGGAAGATGGGATTAATAGATTATAGAATTACTCCATTTCTTGGTTTACTAACATCTGATTTTTGTGGTTATTTAATATGCAATGATGATGGGGGGGTTAACCTTTTTAATGTCATGTAGTATGTATGAATTTCTCAAAAAAAATTAATATCATATTTCAAAGGTATTTCACTTGTAGTTTAATGTCATGTGATAATGTTGTTCAATTCCTTTCTATTTAAAAAATTTGGTATGGATATTTTAACTGATGTGAAAACTTATACAAGTTTTCCTTGGGGGTATATTGCACTGATTAGGATAATTAAGATTCATGTGGAATGTTTAATCTATACAGAGGCCAGTTGGTGGGTAGTTTTATGTTGCATCCATACTTGCATTGATATATCACATGTAGAATTTATACATATATGGTCTTACTCATGCATAGAAATAATTAACTTCTATGTCTCAAAACCTTCAAGAAATGTGGAATGTTTTATTTTTATCATGTAGTATAATTCCATAAATCTAGGAAATTTACTGCATTGGTCTGAGCCATATACTATTAGAGGTGCATTATTTTCATTTCATATATTGTGGATGAACACTGGATTTGTGATCTTGGTGTCTCTATTAATCCTTTGATGTTTGGAATCATGCCATACATAGTTCCTGAATGGATGATCCCTGTATAGGTGTGAACCTTCTTCAAGGATGATGGATATTTGTTTAATTAAGATTGGACCAGATAATCAAGGATCTTTGCATCACTACATATCATGTGGAGGAAGGAATCAAGAAACTTGTTGTTCTTGAATTAGATATTCTTTATTTACATATAAACCATACATAGACGAGGGAATTATTCATGGTCACTTATATAGATGGGACTAAGAAAGAATATTCAAGCATAACTAAGTATCCTATGATGATAATAATCAAGAAACACATAGTTCTGTAGAATCCATATAGTTTAACATCATCTCGAAATGACACAATCTCCCTGAAATGAAAATTGGATATTGTGACTGGGCCCTTGAATGGATGTATGGGCATCACTATATGTCATATAATGAAATTAATAAAGTAACACATAGTTCATAAATTGTGTACAAATAATAAAAGTCTTACCCACGCATTGAGGTGGGAATTGTTCCCATTAATTGTTGCAGTTGGACCTATGATTAGAGACTTTTACATCAATACATATCCTATAATGATGGGAATAATGGAAAAAGAAGTTCTAGAATAGAGGTTTGGTGGGAAAACAAAACCAAAAATATCATTCCTCTCGAGAAAGGACCTTGGAAATGAGATGTGCTGTGTCATTCAAGAAATGTTAACCATGTATTTTTACATAATGTGACAAGGACCTTTGATGTTCCTTTAAATTTCTTGAATCCATGACTATAATAAACATAGCATAAATTGATATTCCTTATTCATGAATTAAATAATATATCATAATTCCTTGAATAAAAAGATCTATGATATTTGTGACAAATAAGGAATGTTAAATGTTTCCCTTACCATGAATAGGAAAATAAAAAAAAGGATAGGTAAATTTTGTCTCATGTGGTGGCTAGACCAATATATCGGATCGAGGTTTCCTTGCATATCTAATTGAAATTAGAATAAATAAAAATATATTTTTTGAAAACCATTTCCTTAAAGTTAGGATAAAATAAAATTTTCCAAGCTGTTTAACATAATGTGGTAAGGATAAAGGTGAATCGACCTGAAAGAAAACATGTTTTGAGGAAACATGCTCTTGTACGTCATATGGGGATAATGTTTTAGTTCTTTTTTAATGTCACATAGTAAAAAGTAATGATTTCATGATGTTTAATTTATTGTTTAAATAAATGACTCGATATAGTTTAACATCATATGGTCATGATGTGTTTTTGTAGTATACTTTCATGAGACCAGGAACATTGGTGTAGTGCATTTTAAGGAACTTCAGCATGGACATCGTCCATACTATATAACATAATGTGGTAAATATGAGGGAATATTGATGTAAATTATTAAAATTGTTTTTTGATAAACCTTTAATTTTTGGGGGTCATGAATCATTCCCTATCTATTGGGGATAATGACTCAGATTTATTGTAGAGAAAATTTTTATGATATAAGGCCCTTCTCATTTGGTTTCTAACTTTGGATTCATATCTCATTAAATCATTGGGGTTCTAAGAGACATAAACAATTCCCCATGAATTAATGAGATGAGGTGAATCATTTTAGGGAAAGATCATGAAATCTAATTAAAAAAAAGTCAATTTTGTGAAATATACAAAAAAATTCACATTGAGACAATCCATCCGATCCAAAATATTTTTATATTTCTCACCATCTAAGATTTGACTACATATGTTTATTCAATGCATAAGTAAACTACACTTATATGAGACACACTACCTCAGTTCCCTATACTAATTAATACAATGTTTTTTGTGTATCAAAATATGTGGTGGTAATCTATGACAATAAATCATAGAGGTGATTTTTCATCAAATACCCAATATCCTTGTTCTCCATATTATTGAGTTTATTTAACCAAGCCTTCATAAAAGTTACTATTTTTCCATTTTCCATTGCATGGAAGCATAATGATTGATCAGACATGATATATTCCTCCTGTAATAGTTTCATAAACATTGTAGATAAAACTTGGTGCCACTGTCCATCAAATCATGTGACAAACACCAAACCAGATGATAATATGGTTCTTCATGAAGTATATGATAATCCTTTTCCCAAAATACTTGATAAGGATTGCCTCTTCCCATTTACAAATGAAGTTATATATTGTAAGAATTTACTAAAAATGCATAAATATTGTTGGTGGATATGGCCCCACAATATTCCAAACCCATATGGTGAATGAACATGAATATTTAGCTTTATGTAGAAATTATAGAGGTTTGTTGAGTAATTTTTCATGGATATTGAAGGCATAAAATTTCCTAGTGATTTTAAAGAAATCATATATAAATGATTTCTAGTAGTAACCCAACCTCTATATTTAGTAGGAGATCTTGGACCAAGACTGATGAGAGTCATAGGAGCCTTCATGGATTTTTTTCACAAAGAATGTGGTCTCTCTTTATTCTATTCATATAATGATGAATCCATTGAAGCCACTCTTTTAGATGGATTTTTCACATTTGGACCATCCTAATGGGTAATGTTTGTTTCTCTAGGTTGAATATGTTTGCTTCCATCTTGATCTATTGGAAGAGTCCATTTTTTAGTTAACAGGTTATGGTATTTATTCATCCTATAGTGGATATCAATTCATTATGATCTAGGTTTCTATTGACATGAATGTTTTCATCCATATCGTAGATAGTGATTGATGATACCATTATTAGGTGTGTGATGTGGAATATTGCTTCATCTTGACTGGGTTCGACAAGGAATGTGGCTACATTACCCAATGCATCAGGACAAGAATTATATTATTGGGGAACACGATGCAACATGGGTTCAATACAGAAATCGTCCATTTGTCCTATGACATAGCCAATGAGAGGGTCTAATTCATCATTTTTTATATATTTTTTTCTATTGATATTCTTTATCTTCTAATCTAAATCATATTTAATTTTTAGGTAGGATATTTATAGCTACAAGATTATTTTCTAGACAATGATATGGGATTGGTATTTTGCATCATTATTTGTGAAGACATCTAGTTGTGTGAAACGGTATGGAAAATTTTATTTTTCTAGAAAAAAAAATACAGTCACTAAGACAAGATGATTGAATTTAAGAATTTCTAATATCATCTTCAAAGGACAATGAGAGGCACCATCAAAGTTTATATCCTATTTCTGGGGGATTTATGGGAATAGAAAACTACTCATCTAGATTTTCATTGTCAACTGGTGTACTATCTTGTTTGGTTGTGCCACATAGAAATCAAAAGTTGAAATCCATTTCACTAACATCTATGTCACAAACTAAAAGTCATATTATGGATGAATGAATTACCATTGGGTTAAATTCCTATTCATCATGGGATGACCAAGGATGTACTTCAGCATATCAATACAAAATACTAGATGGACTCCTTGATTCAAAATGTAATGCCTCTTCTTTTAAACTTCAATGATGACTGTGAAGAAGTTATTCTAAACATAATATTATTATTTATCAGTTCCTATCACCATACATATGAGTTAATAGATAATTTTCTCACTACCCACATCACTTTTTTTATGAGGATGGTGCAAAGTGTGTATTCAAAGGTGGACATATATAGGATTAATTTATTTCCATCCACCGACAGAATAAAAAGAATAGGGTATAGGAAAAATTGATTCAAACTCACTATGTCTTTTTAATAGTCCTCATAACATTGATATGTGATTCCACTCTTCATCACTTTAGTGAACAGGAGGTATTTTAGGCTAGGTAGGCCCCGTAATTACTAATGTAAAAATGTTTTCCCGGGAACCTCATTAGTTATATGAGATTATAAGGTGTGAAATTTCGAGAATATCAAAATTATTTTATGTATCTATGTTAATACCACAATGGTATACCATAATTACAAATAAATTCTCTGATGTTACTTCAAAATATAATTTTCGTGGATTTATCATCATACATTGATGTCACAACATGTCAAATACTATTTGAAGACAGATGAGGTGATCCCCTCATTGTTAAGATTTGATAACCTTGACATCAACATAACATTTGGATATTTATACCAGGATGGGGTAAAATATATGATGAATGGTTCACTGATAAGTAGTTCCATTTATCATTAATACAAAGGGCATTACTTGATAGAAGAATATCTCTTAAGATGATTTAAAGGGAGTGGATTCCTCATCTTTAGGGAACTTTTTAATTTGATTGTACCATGAATACCTATTCAGAATGGAAATGACATGGAATACAACAATTTAATCAATCATGATTTTTGTAACCTGAAATATAAAATCATCCATTGGGAAGTGTTTATTATGGTAACTAAAATAGATACAAACCCTAATAATTAACTTATTTTTCTTAAATGGGATGATGTCGCTTATCCATATTTTGTATATTACTTATTAGAAAAAATCAACTTTGATAAATTTTTCTAAATCCTCTTTTATATGTTTATAAAGAGAGAGTTTCCACCTCCTAGCAACATGCTTGAAACCTATTGGGTCATTGGGTAGGACTATATTGGGGATAAGGACATATGGAATTAGTTCGAACATTTCTATATAACTCCAAGGGAAATAAATTTGATGTTTCTTTAGAAATCCTATGTACATATCTTGTTCCGAGAGATGCATGGAATCAATAATCAATTTAGATCATGATTCCTCTTCCATTACAATATTTATTTTCCTGACCTTATCAATGGTGGTAGAGATTCGTCCCTCAAATGTGGAAGGGTTTTTCCTGAGGTCATGGTCTTCTTCTTCCATATTTGTGTCTGTAGAGGAATTTTCAAATGATTTTTTAAATATGAGGGGATATATATAACTAATATTATGGGATATGGCTTAGTAAGAGTCATTTTCATCATCTAATGATTGAGTCATTGTAGAGGGATTCTGATGTTAATTTTCTTTTACACTGTCTCTATAGATATGAGGGTATTAGACATCTAGGTTCTTGTCTATTTCCTCAACTACATTTAAGGGATGCACAGAGTCTATATAAAGATTAATCTATGGAAATTAAAGGGTGTTCCCCAAAACATTGATGGTGAAAACATATATATTTTTTCCAAATTTGAATTTTTTTCTGTTGATTTTTTAGAAACCATGAATAGATTATGTGGAATATGACACCACAAAGTAAGAGGTGTTATTATATTGTATGACAACCATTCCATCAATGGGGTATTTTTAACATATATGTAATGTTAAAGGAACCTAAATGTGGTTGTGTATCAAGGGAATTATAATAAGGGAATTGAATGAAGATTCCTACAAGATGACCATAAACTCAGTGTTCTAGGTGAGATCCCCAAACAATGATTTGAGAATAATATTGCAAATAGATATTTTCTCATGATTTTATATACTAGATTGCTAATATTTATGGGAGATAGATTACTTTTTATATATCCTAAACATCAGAGGATCTAAATTGGGATAAAATTGATCCCAAAGACAAATTAAATCAGATCCCTTTAGATTGTGACATTATCGAGTATACCCAAAACTTATAAGGGTATGGTGCGTACCTACATGATCTCTTCCAAATCCTACATTAAAAACGAGATAAAGAAATTAAATTCTGATTTCATGGTCTCAAATTAGCAATCCTTGTCTATATTGACTTCTTTCTCAATAATCTATAGGCTTCGGAGGTCTTTAAGAAGTGCCTTTATGAGTTCTTTTGAAAGATGGGGGGAATCCAGGATTAAGAGTATGATTGGGAAAATATCAAGCTATTTCATAATTTCATACATTTCATCCATATTTCATCACTTACCATGTTTTGGTTTCTCCATATTACATGGTTTATGGGATGAATAATTTTAATTTGAAGGTCCTAGTGTTTATGTAGAGGTCAATGTGGAATCTGCAACCAGTGTCGAATGTCATTCCACCCATCCCCTATTTTGATATTATCAAATAACTTCACCCCTCCTAGGTATTCATGTTATAAAAATAGGTAAAAATGACCATTGGGGGGATCTGGAACACCTCCTTGTCTATATTAAGAATATTAGAGCACTTGAAAATGGGTATTTGTTAATTTAATGTCCTATGTGTGGACATGATTGAAATATTTTTTCTAACCACACCCACACTATCCTATATATCCTCATTTCATACATGTGTGACTTATAGTACTCTAGTTAGGTCTATGGAACTCATACTCAAAGGAATATTAATCATTAGATGTGGTGTCATCTAGGTGTGTCATGTTAACATAACTAAGGATGTTCTCTTCATCCAGTGATGGTTCCATTTGATAGGGTGGTTTTTATGCTTCTGATGTTATTGGGAAGAAATATTCACAAGTTAGATCTTGTGTCAAAGTATAATATGACTCTTCCTCTTCTTTATCTTATTATGTACGATGGTTTTATCCACCTTTAAGAGGCATATTCTATGTCTCCTCACAATGTCGAGGAACCATTATAGGTATACGGAGATATTCTTTATGGGTGGAATGATCTCAGTCAGTTATCTTTCGAGTAATCAGGCTTTTGAACTTATGACTATGTCTGAAGAAAACATTCTTCTAATCACATCATAATTCTAATTGAAATTTTTTTTATAAAATTTACTTGTAATAGAGATGTATCAAATATTACTTGTCTGAAATCAACATTTCTTGGGAGGACGTATTTGAAGATGAAGCAATATTGGATTTTTTTGACTCAACCTTCTATGGAAATGGTAGTTATTGATGATCAATGATATTTTCTTCATTACAATTCCTAGGTAGTGGAATCGTTAAAAATTTATTTTTTGTTGGTGTATGGAAATAACTAAGAACTTTTTCATTTGAGGAGTATATTTTTTTCATTTTTTCACAAATCCAGGGAGAACATGATCTCTTATTTATTCTAAAAGAGGTATATTTTGAGGTTGTTTCCACTCAATTGGAGGGGTTGGTCAATTAATAACCTTCTTATGTTCATGTATGAGAATTACTATTGTATTTAGAGTAACATTAGTATTGTCTTCATTTCTGATCATTTTCCCCTATTTTGAAGGAATGGGCCAAGATTTAGAATGGATCTACTGAATATAGTCTTCCAAATGTTGTGTCATTTCTATGAACTCACAAAACTCACATGGATATATCATTAAGATCATAGGACTCTATAGTTCATTGTGGAAATTTTCATCGTATATTTCAAGAAATTTCTCCAACAAGTGGGAGATGCAGAGAGAATTTGTTAAACCATTCCATATTTCTATGTAGTCAGTCACTCTCTCACTTCCCCATTGAATTTAGATTTCATAGTTGTAAATTTTCATTTTCCTAGTTGAGTGGATGAAGTAGTAACCGAAAAAAGATAACGTTCTTCCCATCCCGCAATGGATCCTACTGGAGGTCTAATATACCAAAGAGACACTATCCCTATTGTATTTTATAAAAAACGCCTTATATTTGTGTTGTCTTTCTTATCTCGATGGCCCATAATCGAACCTAATTAGGATAATAAGTATGTGATATGTTGTCTGGGGTCTCCTACACCATCGATGGTGGAGATAGTAGTATTTATGAAATTAGGTTGGGAAGAGTGTCATCCACCCACATGGGACATGGCTTCTTCTATGGATACATATGTGACGTTATCCCATACATGTCTTAATTTTGAGTATCTAGGGACTCAATGACATTGATAAATTCTGGAGGTACTATTGTATAAGCGTCGACCTATCTATATGGATAAGGAAGAGCCTAATTAAGTGGAACTATTTTTGTCTCTCTCAAATTCTCAATTTGTTCAAAAATTGAATGATTTTCTTAGAGAGGGAGAGGTTGTAGCTGTAGTGTTGGGAAATCTAGATAATTTTTAACTTCCTCATTTACAAAGACAGGATCCATGGATCTAGTAGTAGTATAATGACCATATTCTACTACTGTAGGTGAATTAGCTATTTACCTATGTGTGGGTTGAAGGATATTTTTCTTAGTCTGAAGAAAATACTAAGATGGAATATTTCTCCTAACTAGCTTCTATTTGAGTGGTTAAATAGTTTTTGTATTATTCTCATACATTTTCATCAATTCATCAATGAATGGAATTTTGTCACTATAGGGAAGTGATTTGTATGTATAAATTATATTCCCTTTATCCCGGGTAGTCTTCCACCATAGATGTGGAAAATATATATTTGAAGGATTTAGGTTTTAGATATATCTCTAGTTCTGTGTACATGATTTCTTAATAGGTGCATCGAGATCCTTTTATCATAGGGTATTTTACATATTATATCACTATGAATATGCATTTTGATCCACATTTCTATTGTATTAAAGGTTCTAAAATTAATCTAGGTGTATGAATGAATTTTAGTTTTCTTATTACATTCAACTCAACAAGATTATTCTACACTACCAATATTATGGTCATTTCTCGAACCCCTTCTCATATTGGTCCATTTCGGCTTGTGTCCCCAGTAGGGTGTGATTTCCTTCTCTATAGTCTCATGATTTTCACCTTGTGAATAGTGACCATGAGTTAGTTTCCAATCAGCATTAGTGAATAGTACCCAAATGGCATTGGTTACTCTTATTCTAGGAAAAAGAGATGGGATGTCGACCATCAGCTTTGACCTCACATCCTCAAGAAGACTGATTCACTATATTGTGATGATTATGATTAAAATTACCCAAATAAGTAGGTCTAGGGCCTATTCGAGGCCACTATTAGAATTGGATGATCTATTTTTGAGGATTCAATGATTCTATTTGAGGACAAGATCACCCTCATATTTAAAATTGATATACAAATTCCCCCATCCTAATGAGATATAATTTTGTTGTTTATTCTAACGATATGTTTGGAATTCTCCTCATAATTGAAGATATGAGGGGTGGAGGTGGTGGTAGATATTACCTTGACTAGATGGGTTGGGATCTGATCATGATGGATTCTATGGAAGTTTCTCTTGAAACCTATTTTATGTGGTATAATTATGCTCGTGTGGGAGTAGGGTGAAATGGAAACCCCTGAAGAGAGTTAGTTTCTATAGGAAGTTGAAGAGTTAATCGTAAATTTTTCTTTTGTGCCTAAAATACATTCCTATAGCTTCAAGGAGACTATTTAAAAGATATATTGGTTTTCCTATCCATCATTATGTGATTTTCTATCACCATTGAATTGGGGTTATTTCATTATAGGGACTAATTGGGTTACACATATCCTTACCCCATGATTTCTATGGGGAATAAATGTTATAGGATATTGTATCTAGGGGATTCTATTATTATGGGGATTTAGTATAGTCAAAATATATATATTTATCCCATCCTTAGATACATACATATTAAAATTCTATGAAATTTTGTCAAATAAGATTTGTTGTGATGAGTACAAAAACATATCATAGGTTTTTTTCATGCTTCTGCATTCCCATGTTTTGGGATACAGAATCTGTGGAAATATCCACCCAAAAATAGTGTATTGATGATATGAAGGTGATAATCATATCTAGGATAAGGCATATTTCAATCATTTTATCATTTGTTATTTTACCATATTTTTTGGAATAGATAAGTGATTCACTACATTTTAGCTTATCTGGGATCTTATAGACAGAAGTGAAAAAAGGCCAGAATATGATGGGGAGGTTGTTTTCAATTAACTCTCTCCATATGTCAATGTTGTATTCCACTAAAATAAACTTACATGAATCTGTCTGATTAGACAAGAAATATTTCTTATCAATCATTCCTACTAATAGTAGTGGAGTGTCGATGGTAGTTAATGGGAAACTATATACGGTTGACACTAATTTTTTAAGCATCATGCTATATAATGTTTTTTGAGTTATGATCACCTATATATATAGGGTAATTTAAACAAGGGTATTCTTTCATCGTCCATGGGAGATCTAACCATATTGAGGTTGACCATAAAAGATATCATGATTATGATTCATATCATACATTTCCAAACTAACACAAGGTGAAATATCGTGGTAATGATCTCCTTCTGTATTAGTTAAAGAGTTACTTGACCCTTGAGGTGTTGAAAATGTGTCTCAGACAACCAAAAGGAAACTATAATTGAGAAGATTAGGGATATGAGCCTCATTCAACACTGTATCCAAAATATGATGACCTACCTTATAGAACTATTCAGGGAAATTTGCCCACGGTATGATTGCTAAGAGACATTTTTACAACCTTCTGGTGATAAGGGAGTTTGATCTCACTACTAGAAAGCTGACATAATATGCCAATGAGCTTATGTGATAATAAATTCCGAATGTTTTGAGGCATGTTCCACACAAAGATGGTGATATTAGGTCAAAATTGGGATACGAGCTTGATCCTAATCATTTATAGTATGTTACCAGTCTTTTTGACACGAATAGGAGCCTATACACAGGCATGTTCTACTCCCACATGTTGATACTTAGTTGGAACAATAATATGATCTGGGTCTGAATATGCACATCCCATTAGAATATTTCAATGGACCTCCGAAATGCTAGTTGGGATATGAGCCTCCACTTATATAGCCTCTTAAGGATTTTATTTCAGATGTTGATTCAGAGATATAGCAATATGTGTTTGATTCTATGACCTACTAGAATATTCCATATAGATTAATTGAATGTAATATTTGCATATCCTGAGGAATACGTAATTCTCACATGGTGATCTATGATCATAATGGGGATATGAGCTTGATACTAATCACTTTCAGTGTGCAACATGTCATTTTAGATAGGAATATGAGCCCATCCCAAGGAATCTTCCACACTCAATTGGTGAATCCTATCCAGAACAGGAAGATGAGCCTAATCGTGGTCCATTTGAATATGTCTCCATTCATTTTTGATATAAATATTATCATGTATCAAGTTATGTCCCACTCTCAATTGGTGAGCCTCGATTGGAATGAGAATATGAATGTGGTCTATCACTTATTCCTTTGATGGAACATATCGACAATCCACCTATTTGGGTGACATAATGTGTTCTTTATTCAAAGAATCAAATTGTTCATACTAATCAAATTGGTGTTCTTCCCTGGCTATATATATAGGAATATGCCTCTATCCTTGTATCTATACCAGTGAAAGAATATGACAACAGAGTACTTAAGATATTTCTCAAATGTAATGGAATAGTAAAAAATGTGTTCTTCAATTTAAGACATCAGATTTTCTATTTACACTATATACTAGTAGATATATTTTATTGAAGCTAATAAATTAGAATTCTATTGTGCTCCTTATGCTACGTGAACATGCTGATGGACATCATGCATGTGGGTAGGAATATGCGCCTACCCCTTGCTTTCTACAAGAATATGTCTACATACTTCATCTAGGAAAGTAGGGATATGAGACTTCTCACTGGAAATAACGAGAATATGTTGGTAGAAATCATCAGCTGAAGTGGTGATATGATCCCACTATTGGTTATCCAGATATTTATGCACCCAACATGATGTTCTTATTTCACTTGCATGGTTATCATTGGTGGTACTATATCAGGTGGTACCCTTAATTAGTTATTAAAAGGTACCATAGGGATGGAATTGGTGACATTGGCTGAAATAATTCCTCCTAGGTGGATCATGAATAAGATGGTATTCACAATTTAATCCATGATCCTCCTTCATCAGTTATAATATGTGAATAATCTCTAACTATGATGATCTGATTATAAAGTGGTTGGTGGTGGAAATGAGTGTTGTTGCCTTTACTGCATCTATGATTGGATGATGTAGGCCCAATAGTTTTAGAATTTTGATACCCTTATGTGTATCTTGAATGGTTGGGATCATAAAATATCAATGGTATTCCTAAACCATTTCATTCACCACCAAACATTGATGTTCACATGCATGTGTAGTCATTCTGAGTCCCACAAGAGTTATGTGCATGACTGATTTTCTTGAACGATTGCTGGATGAAGTAATTATCATAGGTTCTGAGTTTTATTATGAGTAAGTATCTATATTTAAGAATAAGAAAAGGAACAAGGTCACTAGTCTATGAATCATCATAGGCACGATACATGCAGAATCAGATATGCATGGGTAACAAAAAAATTCTTGTTCCCAGTCTTCCCATTATGCTTGTTGGGACATTTCAAAGAGAGGATGTACCAAATTATTGAGTACCCTATCTATAAATGATTGTCCAATAATTTTCATCAGGTGAATGGTCCATATATGGGGCCCCTTTTTTATTTGGGTAGGATATGAACACAAAATGACCTATCATATAGTAAACCGATCAGTTATCTATTGTAGATATTCACATCATGTTCACCATTTTTGTTTTATCTAAATGTGGGTATGTCTTGGAATTATGGTTTTATTGTTGGGGATTAATATCTTGTACAATAATTAATTTCATGTTTCCATTTTTACCTCTAACAGATACTCCCAACAAATCCCACATCCATAGCATTATATGGACCATCAATCCAAAGGAAAATGTTCATTTGGGGTTTCAAAACACAATGACACTTAAGAACTCACATTGGTTGCAAGGATGGGAGTTGTAGATCATAAAAACCTTTTATGGGGAACTGTTTCAGGCTCTTATACACTACTTCCGATTTAATATGTGATCTAGAATCTAAACCTATTCAAAATATTGGACTGGTTACACTAAAAATTGTTCATTATTTTAATATATCTATGTGAAGGGGGTCTATTAATGATTCCATATATATTTAAAGGTTATTATTCATCCATTTTCATTTAGTGAGTAGTTGTGTATATTTTTAATCCATATAAATTGGAAACCATATTTTTTTTCTAGGGAGGCATGTAATACTTTGAGGATGAGGTTCATCTGTTATTTGGAATTGTATCTATCCTACTTATAGCATGAATAAAAACCCATATACTCAATTAAACGTGTTCATTTTAGAATCATAAAGAAGTGAAATATATTAGGACACATAGAACCCATATATGTATCTCATGCCTCAGTGACAAAACCAATTTTTCCTGGTAATGGTAGGAATCAGAGTCGTCATTGTTCGAACATGCCCTTTAGAATATCCATGAGGTAGATTCCCTTATATGGGGGAAGTCATATAATTCCACTAATAGTGGATTTCACACAAAGGATTCTCTGTATAGTGGATATTTATGATGTTAATTATATGACCATATTTAATCCCTAATACCATGTGGTTTATTCCAAATTTGATAAACACTATAAAGAATGTAATCAGTCACACTACATATGGATTTGTGCCTTATATTCTTGGACAACCCTTTAAATCTTTAATATGGACATCAGTACTTTGGAATGTTCCCTAAATACCTTTTTAATTGAAGGAATCATAATAATCTTACTGGAAATACCTTTATAATCTTCTAGTGGATGAGGATTCATGATCATTCCATGGGAATGATAGTGTCCTGATGGTTGGAATTTTGGAGACATGGGGGAATTCTTATACTATGTTTTTCTATCTAAGATGGGTCCTTATGAAGTTGTCCAATGTATAATGAATATAAAATTAAATAGAGTTCTAATGGTTTAAATGGATTTGGGATTACACATTTAGGTAGTCCTAATATGGGGGCATTCATATCTTTCCACTAGACAATGATTACACACTAAGGCAACCCATTGGATATTTATTATGAGATCAATCCTAAAGAAGAAATCCAATATATCCTAGTTAAGGAAGGAATCACAGTTCTGCGGGATCAATTTGACCAGGGCATACACAATAATTATTCCCAATTGATATTTGATATGAAGCTCGATCATTTTTAATGTTTCATATATATCATTATTAAGGAAGGAATCATAGTTCTCATTGTGAAATTTGATTGGGGAGTAGACATTGAGGGTTCCCTTTGTACATTTGGTATGTAGCTCAATTCGTAAAAATGATTCCTATATATCCTAGTTATGTATTGAATTTGAGTTATTGTAGGTTAATTAGATCGGGGTTTACACACTAAGGATTCACTAGTATATCTATCGAGCAAGGCCATAATGTCATGGGATACTAGATCGGCATGATCAGTTTTATAGTTAGGAATGTTTGGATTATGTTATAAACATGATTGATGATGTATATGCACGTCTTGGTAGATTATTAAAAAAACTATAAAGGTAATCACATGATCCAATTGACTTGTCTAAGGGAAATTGCATGATAAGAATTACATCCCTGGAGGACATTATATAATATCAATGTCTTATCTAGACGCCATTGTATGACTTTTATGGCTTCCCTAGAATGCATTTCATGACCAAATATGACATGTCCGAAGAGTTTCACATGACCCAGCATAATTTTCTAGATGATGTTGCACGATATAGGATGACCTATTCATAGGGTTTCTCATGATCTAGGATGACATGTGTCGGTGTAAATTCAAGACACATATGAATTTTTCAGAGGACGTCACATGACCCGGATGACTTGTTCAGGTGTCATTGAAAAACATAAAAGAAATTCCAGTAGTACATCATAATATTAGGATGGAATGTCCTATGGAATTTGCATGACATGGGTGGTATTCCAAAAGGGAGTCCTGCGAAATGATTTTTCATTCCCAAAGGATATCACATGATCCAAATAGTATCTCAATGAAGTGTTTCATGACTTGAAGGACATATCTTGATGATTTTACATGATCATTGTGAGTCCTGAAAAGTGCATGTTGGTCAACATATATTTTCATTGAATAAGTCTCCAGTCATTTGGATGCTTATTCCATCCTTTTATGATAAGTGCCCTAGTTTTGTCTATTATTATATTATTGTTACATTTTATGTGACCAAGATAACCTTCAAGAACTCCTTTGTATAATCTGATTGAAATGGTATATATTTTTATGTGATCACAAATGGTCATGACAAGTTCCTACAAATTCATCCAGATCCTTTACTTTGTTCCCCAGTTTTTACCTAGCATAAGATCTTTGCAAACATGTGATTCACCCTCCTATACTCTCATGTGTGTTAGATTAACGAATTAATTTTATGTAATGAGGGGGTGTTTATAGGCCTATACACCCCATTTATTTTCCTCATTTCATAAGAAGTATCTCATATATTTGGGATAGAATCTGTGTAGGGATTCAGTGTCCCATGCTTTATAAGAACCTATCGTAGGTCATCCCAAGGAGTCACATGAATTTCAATGACCATAATATTGTACCTTCACATCCCCATTTATTATTCACTATACAATCAAAGGATCGTTTATGAACCATGTATAAATTTCAATTAGATTTTAAAAGGTCATTCTGATATGTCAAAGGGTCTTCAATAGATTGGGATGCACTGGGAATGGCTTTTGCAAGATTGAATATGACATGTGTGGGGTTGTCTATGAGATAAAGGAAACATTCCTCAAGTCATTTGGAAGGCCAAGAAATCATTTCAAGAGGAATTACATTGGATTATGTTATCTTATGTAGGTTTACCTCAAATAATATATTATAAATTCCCATGGATTATGACCCCTTTTTTGGGTTGGAATGGATATCCTCAATCCGCAAGAATCATCACCCATCACCATTTTTATTTCAATATTTTTTAATGGGATAGGAATCTCAAAATATTTTGTTAGTGTTGTTGAAAAACCATCATTCTCCATATATGTGATGCATCATGCAACCAATATTGGATCTTGTGGTGATGTGAGATCTTTTTTATAGACACCCTCTATTTTTCTTCATTTATATTTCTAATTTTTTTTGAATGATGAAATGGAAAACAAAATTATTTTTCTTTAAAATGGATACATGTCACTATGATATTTGTGGAGATCTTTGAACTTAATTTTTGCATCACATGATGATTAATAATAACAAAATTATTCATCCTTTTTGACATTTTTATTCTTTATTTTGGAATGATTTTTTGACCATTTCCCATTCGTTTCCCTTGGGGGCACGACATGATAAATATAGGATCTTGTAATGGGACACACACCATGACCTTGTAAAAGATTTTTATTATCCATGGCATATATCATGATAAATTTTGAATAATGATTTGATATTTGGTAATTTTCAGGTTAAAATCCTCGGCATATTTCCTGAAGATTGATAGGTGACAAATAATCGAGTGGACCTATTTGAGACCCATCATGTGGTAGAGGGGATAAGTCAATATGTACTCATGTAGAAAGTTGCAAATCCTTCCATGGATATGTAGAATATTTAGAAACTAACAATTTTGTAGTAATAATATCAATTATAGTATATGGTTTCCTCATTTTAAAATTTTTATCTTTTATTTTAGAAGGATTTTTTGATGGTGTTCATGTGCCTACCGACTGACAAGTCAAGTGACATAGAGTAACTCATTCTAAAACCTCTATATGATTAAAGATTGTTTTGGATACCTACCCATGGAATGTTAGGAAAATGAAAAGGGGATCTGTGAGATCTTAAGAAGTTCATTGTTGTGCATTATCCATTTACATGACAATATGAAGGTCCTACTATTTCCTTTCCATTTTAAGTTTACCTGATCCATGAGTTTGGATCACATTATCTTCCATTACATTGTCGAGAAAATAATACCAATACCTCGGGTAGTTCATTCATTGTAGATTTTTATAATGCTCATTTGGAGAGAATCAAGAAATTTGTAAGAATAGACAAAACTATAACAAGAGGATAAAACTATACCACTTATTTAGAAATCCTCCATTGATTAACACCTTAATCCCACTGGGGATGGTGTTATTCTAAGAATAATGAATATATAATGAGGTTAGGGATTCTAGGAAGGTATTTGTACATATTATAGATGACCTAATTTGGGTTTTAATAGTGAATAAAAGAGAATTATATGTTCCCTTTTTTAGGAGGAGGGACTCATAGAATTTCTTAGAATATTAAATTAATATAAATTATTATTTCATTAAAAATGGAATAAATGTATGTTTTTTCAAAAATAATATGATTTTGGTTCTAAATACAAATTAAAATAGTTTTTAGATAGGTTTAGGTCACATTAAAACATTTATCATTTATTTTTTACCCTTATTTAACACCATAACTCTTACAAGGACATCATTTATTTTAATTACTTGAGGGTCAATTTTGATACAATAAAATGCCAAATAACTCATAATTGGATCATTGTTTATATTATAATCCTTATAATAATTAGTTACAAAAAATATATGATTTTTAAAAATTTTATATCATTCAAAAAAATATTCATTTTTTAAAATATATATAATGTCAATTTTGCCACTATTCATTATATTGAATTCTCAATATAACACAAATACTACATAAATTTTAACAAATTAATTTTATAAATACTTATCATGTAAAAATAATCAACATAAGTCATGTATCACTTTAATTATCTCATGTTATATTTTTTAAAATATTGTTAAAATCATCTATTTTATTTTTACATTAATTAAATAATTACATCGTCATTGTTGTGGATGAATTTAAGATAATAATTTAATCATGAAAAAATATAAATGAATTTAAAATATGAGGACAAACATATTATATTTAAAAATACTATAAATATTCAAACATATCTTCTATATAAAACTATATTAAAAATATTATATTTATTAAAAATAATAGTGTAATATGTTTGTATTTTTGTTAAATAAAATATTATAAAGTTCACAATCTATTACTCATGGACATAAATGTTCATATAACCTAATAGTGAATGATTATAATTAATATTACTTATACAATAATATTTCAATAATTATTTTGGACATTTTCAAGTCTTTTTCATTTTTTACCCATAATTGCCTAATTTCTCTTTATTGTGTTAAAAACATTACTAATGTCACTATTCAAATTGTCCAAAAATATTTTTGTTATTTTTAAATTTGGAAAAACTAGTTACAAATATGTAATCCATTTATAAACAATCAACCCACATAATTTTTAGCATTTAATTTAAAATTAAATTAGAAAAAGGCAATTGAAACATGTTTTTTGAAAAAGTTTACTTTTAAAAAAAAGTATTATAATAAAAATAATTATAAAAGAAATTTGAAAACCAATAACTGGAAGATTTTTAATCAAAATAGAAAAAATATTTTCTAAAAATAATATAAAATATTTTTTTAATTTGAAAATATTTGGAAAATACAATTTTAAATAAAATCGATATTTTTCACTATTAATTGAAAAATCAATCTTTAATGAAAATTCTCAATGTTTCACAATAAAATAATTTCATTATGATGATTTAAAAATTTATATTTTCTTCATTAATTTTTTTCTAAAAAGTCATTAAATAAATTATATTTTCCACTCACAGAAGAAATAAAAATCATTGTTGAAGAAGCCCTATTTTAATAATAAAATGACATTACTAAAATTAAGTGATTAATTTTCATAGTATTAATTAATAATTTTTTAATTAAAATGGTAATTATATGTTTCATACTTCAGTTAATACTATTTATTCCAACCAATTTAACAGCTAGGTTATAATGGTCACATAATAACAACATATAGTAGTTTCTTTACGGTCCTTGTTACTTATCGTGTACGTTATTGGTAATAATGTTTCCTTTTAAAATCATCGAATGTTATTGATTCGGTATGAATATTTTTCTGAATAAAAATTCCATTGTGATGTTATCATGGGGTAGAATAATAATAGAAATTTATCCATATGATATTGGTTCCTATGTTTGTGAGTCCATTTTGGGGGTGCATATGGAGACCCATATCAATGTAGTCGTATGAAGAGTCAAGGAATATGATTCAAATATAGTTAGACAAATTTCATAATTGTAGAAAATGGATGTTTATAATTATCAAATATTTCTCATGATAATAATTGTTTTTTATGAATAATATATTTTTTGAAAGAATGATTGAGGAATTTAGACTAAGGCATTTCATGATTGGGTGAGAGTATCCTAATTGAGATGTTGGGTCTAAACTTTATGTGGATCCAATAATGATTCTACGGCATAATTGTTTATATACATGAAAATAAGAGTTTTATTTTTTAAGATCATATATCTATTATTAGAATTATAGATTTGGTCATCAATATGTATCTCATTGGAATGAGAATTATCCCACACATAAGTCATGAAAATTATTCTCCTATATAGACATGATTTATTTAAAAATAAAGGATAAATATATATTTATTTTTTACGGATAAACCTAGAAAGAGGAATCAGAGAATAACAATATATAAAATCATAAGGAAAATCATGCCATAAGTTTATGAAAAGTCTATACAATATCATTTTTTTTCAGAGTAGATAATTGTTATTTTCTACTAGGCCAAGAAAAATTAATATAGTAATGAATAAATTTCTTACTACAATTAGTATCCATCTATACATCATTCCTAGAATTCAAGTTTTCTAAAATTTATAAGATGTTTAAGGGTAATTTTATTAATACATTGGTTCTATAAATGAGATAACCTATAATGCAATCTCATGAACATATTTGGCTTGTACATAGAAGATGAATATTAATGATTGGAGGAGTATGTGATTAATTTGTTAAAGTTAAATACATGGATAAAGTTCTCATATATTTAGGATAGATTCCACATGTAATCATCTAATATATACCATTTAGATTCATATAGGATGTACTCAAAACTCATTATTTTTTGTCACGTGATGAGGATGATGACTATACTATTGAATGTAATGTGGTGTTGATATAGTTGCAATAAAATTTATAACCCATCAGCTATGACTACTGATTTATTTAATATAGGTATAAAATGTATGATAAATTTAAGATCTATTTATTTTTGATATCTAAATAAATGTCCCAATATAAATGATTTAGGGGTAATGAAACGAAGCATGGTGAGGAAATTTTAAATTTCAAATTTTAAAATGGGGGAAACCAATCTATAAACTTATAAAAATAAGTTATTATCCAAAGAGTAAATGGACTATAGTTCTCTATAGGTATTATGATAAACATAATTAAGAATTGGATTAGTTATTAGAATTAAATACCCAATATATATCTATCTATAATATGGTTTTGTAGGACTTATTTACTTTTCAGTTGGACCTAAGATAAGGAATCATGTAATCTCTATATATATTATCAATCAAGATTCCTAAGAGATAAAATTGTAATAAAATTGAAGTAGTATATTTGGATTTAATTTATGGTGGGTTAATCTATTTGATATAGTAAAATGTAACTAGTATAATGTTATTTATGATATAGATAATATTCCCCAAATTTGATCAGTGTGAAAATTAATCATGTAAATTAGAATAATCATCCCAAATCCATATGCTCATGGGATTCTTTATTTGTGTGAGAATTAATATGAAACTGGTGGATTATTCAAATTATATTATAATTCTATTGATGTGATATTTATTAGGTTCACCATGTGATTTCATACATTGTGTTAGAGACATTGACCAATAGTTTATCAAAACCCAAAAAGGATGAATAGTCATTATAGTTTATGGTCATTCATCTTTGACCAATGGTTTGTATATAGTTTATATTTTTTACAATAAAACCATGTTTTTGAAAAATTTTAAAATATGTCAATATTAATTTCTCTCAATTATTAAAATCATGTGAATTATATGTATTATTTATGTATATTCCAAATAATTAATGATAATTCATTCATTGATTGGTGAAATGATAAAATCATTATCAATTTTGATCATAAAATATGAACTATTATAGTACAACTTGTGAATAAAAAATGGTCCCCCCTACTTTGGTTCAAGAATTATATATTTCTTCTGAGATATTTTGGGTTTTAGAGATCCAAAACAAGTTCCCATTGGATTAATTAAAAAAGGATTATTTTCTTGTTAAAATTTCTATTATTATGTTTTAGTGAACATTAAAATGGTATATTGTAAATAATATTTCTCATCATTTTATACAAACTCATCTAATGTATTTTTATATTTATAGTTTATGTAAACATTATCGTAAATGATAACATAGAGAGAAAATAATTTCTACACAATCAATTTAATGACTTATTTCCCTTATATAAGTGAACATTGGGTTTCATGCATATATGTATGGGTTTTCGTGATAAATGATAAAAACCCATGTTGACTTTTTTGAAAATGGTTTCATGTATTTTATAACATATTACCGTTTTTTTAAGAAATAGATAATTTAAAAATAACAATTATTCTAAATTCCACTTCATATATATGAGATGAATGATTAGAATCAATATTATACACCTGATTCATCCCACTAAAATCAGAATTCTGGAATACGGTTCTTTGTTCTAGGAATATTGTTGGAGGAATACCAAATCTAGTAATTATATTTAATTTTTTGAAGTTGATGATATTATATATCCTGATATTCATGAGGGGTGTTTCTTTAGCCTGTTTTGAAGAGTTACTATTAGTAATGATGTACATGAATGGATTGACTATAGTTTGGGGATAATATCCAAAAATATCAAATACCCATAGCGAAAATGACTAACACTATATTGTAAAAATCAATTGCTCTTTGGGATGATAAATTAATTGGGAATATACTTGATAGTATTAAAATTTCATGGTTAACCCAATACATTCTTGTGTCATTGATGAACATAAATATACAAGTCTTTAGATTTGAAAAGAAATTATAATTTCTATATAATTAAAAACTCATTCATCATTATGTAATTTTTCATAAAATCATGGCTTCACCCTCCATAAATTCATCGCAAGATTACTCCTTCAATGCCTGATTTATAGAGGAGGTTCTAAAAAATTATTCCTCTTTAGAGAGTGTAGTTGATTTCTCATCATCATATTTACTATTTTAATGATTATAACGATAAAGGAATCTTTCATTAAATTTAGTAAGTATGGGGGAATACATCCATTCAAGAAAACTATAATGATCATTGATGGGATTAACCTAAATAATATCTTATATATTCTTTCATATAAATAGTAACACCATTATGTGATGTGGAATACAGATCACTATTCTATCTTGGATTGTATTCTCCTAAGATATAGCCACATGAGTTAATGCATCAACTGGGTAACTCTTTGAGAATAGGAATTGAGTGAGTGTTGGATTTTTGGGTAATTTTTTCATTAACCTAAATAAATAATCATTATGCGGAATCATTTCTTCCATTATAATATCTTTATCTCAATATATCTACTTTATTACCATCATTAAATCATCCTTTACATTAATTTAAGCCACTAGTATTTGTATTTACAGTTTTAAACATATAATGAGGGATTGATATTTTTAATCATTAATGGTACAACCATATGAAAACGTAAAGGAATAGGGTATAACTACACTAGATATTGAAGGATGTATAGCCTACAAACTGACTTTTTCATGTTTTAGTCATCTATTGTTTTTCTATTTAGGATTCATGAAGCCTAATAAATTTAAATACCCCATTACTAGGGAATTTCCTATATAAATAATACCACAAAATTGTGTACCTCAATATCCAATGGTATATTTTCTGAAGAAGGGTTCTTTTTGAAAAAATCATCTAATTAATTTTCATTTATTTCCTTTTAAATTATGAATTGGAAGTAAATTTTCCTCAAAAAATGACCCCCTCTAATAAAAACATCTAGTAAACATGGGAAAAAGATAATAAATTTTAGTGTCATAACAAGAATAACGAAATGGACCTCACAGTGCTTTAGATTGTTTGTCAATTTATAAATTGAAATGATTATGAAAATATATTTTTTCAATACATGAGAATATTTTTCTTGAACTAATCATTGTTCTATTGAGACAATAATGTCTATTTTAAATTAATATGGAATTTTTATGCACAATAATGTTTCCAATTGATCCCTACAAGGCGTTCTCATAGATAATAAGTTTCTTTCCTTCAAAAATGTGAAAAAATAGAGAGAATAAAATTATAGTTTTAAAGACTATTAATGTATCCCTAATAATCATTAATCCATAGATATTTAACACCATACATCATCAGTCATAAGAAGGTTAAACATTTTTTTGTGAGATTATTTTTAAATAATATAATTTAGATGAGTAATCCCTTATTACCTCTAAACTCATTGAGTATTAAAATATATTACATGTCATGTAAAAATGAGTTTTATTAATATTGACTTTATTACTGGAATGGAGAAGTGATACACCTTGAAATGTCCCTAAGGTGACCATAAAATTGAAATTTAATGTGTTCATCATCATGTTCTCTTATAATGGTTCATTTATAAGAGCCTCAATATAATAATGATAGTCATAAATCTATTTATATTTTAATAGTAAATAATTATTTAACAATTCAATGGTCTTCACCATTATGGGTTTGAAGATACGGTTCATAACGCACTGATATGTGGCATAAATGTTCATAAAACTGAATATAATCACACAATAAAAATATATTCCTTGGGTTTTAACAAAGGTATGAGAATAATCATATTAAGGTGTTATTCAGATTTTTTTTGTATTCCACATATCTGTCAATAGAGAAGGATACTTGATTACTAGTAGTTGAATTTTATATTAGCTCTATAATTGGGACCATAAAATATTTATTTGTAAAATGTTGATTGGGATTCCTAAAATTAATGTAATATCTGATAATGTTATTCTTCTTCATGATTGAGAATATTTTGGAAATCCATTTAATGTATTGTAACTCCCAAATACAGTTTTTGTTGATAAGAATATCAAATTTGGATTAAGCCTTATGAGAATGAGTAAAATGACTCCTTCAATAAATCTTCATGTAATAATGATGATCCTCTTTAAAAACACAATGATTGGTTTCTACAACAGTATTACATATTTTATTTTCTCATTCATTACATGCGAAAAAGTCTTATTGCTAGTTTAGAAAAGATTTTTACACCTCTTGTGTATTTGATGTCATGGAAAATATGATAAATTTTGGTCTTAGATATTCAACTATGCAAAGATATATTTTTTAGAGATTATGGATAGAAGGGTAGATTCAATCATTAAATGATGGAAGGGAATTTTTGATATCCACTTCTTCTTCATACTCATATTTTTTGTTAGGAGGCTTGATAGATGAACTGAACTTATCTGTTATTCAATGTTGTTAAATATAAAAACAATTCGAAAAGGAATCATGGTCATTCTCCTCCACTATTTATGAAATGAGAGTTTATTCATATTCAATGTCGGAATATGTCATTTTTGATTCACTGGGGAAAATTGTGACATTTTACCTGTGGTGTTTTTTCAATTATCAATATCAGATACAAATTATGAATTTCATCTTCATTTGACATTATTTATACTTTAGGATTTTGTTAACACATAACAAAATTTGAACTTTTATCATTGAATTTATTAATGAAAAATAAAAAATCATCCTTCATATAATTTAATGGATGATGTGGGGTCACCTCTAGAAAATTTGGACAAGTAACTAAATCCACATCATCAACCATGGGTTGTATTACTTCTATCCAGTAAAAAACATTCATTATTGAGAGCCACATGATTATAATGGGCAAATATCATCATTTAATGTTCATATTATTCAATTAATACAAATTAGGAGACATGAAGTGTATGATTAGGGAACTAAGATGTGTTGAATCAACCATTCCCACCATAATAATACATTTAGGATTGTATCCTATATGTCAAAATTGAATTTTGAGTCTAAACTACAGTCCTCAAATGGGGTTCTTTTCATGAGCTATCCAAGTGGTTTCGACTCAAAGAATTCCTAAAAAGGATGTTTTATTTGAGTGGGGGTAGGTTAATTCACATTACCCACATGATGTTACATCCAAACTAGAATAATGTTAATTCACCGATCATTTTCATTGAATTCTAATTAAATATCCATGTAATATACAATTCTATAAACATATAGGGGTCTAATGTGTCCCTCTATAGTATTTATATTATTTTAAAAAAAAGAAATGATTGTATAGAATTATATATGATTACCATATGAGCGATACACTTTAGTATTTGTCACCATGGAATCAAATTATTATGGTATTTAAAAGTACTCCCAATCTTATTCTTAGAGAACTATTGATATATTGATGATTTCATGGAGTGAAATCTATATGAGGTCCACATAATAAAATTTGAAGACATTATATTTTTTGTCTAAATATATATGAATCATACTATGAGGCTATTTATTGTTAGGTTCCATATGGGATGAGGTGTTTCTAGAAGAAGGATTTGGTGGTATAATTAAAGATGAATCCATTCCTACCACATAGGGTTTCTGTTGAACTAGTCTACCCACCATGCATGATTTCTTGGATAGTTAACAATATGTAAATTAGTACTTTGAAACAATTAGGTTTATATGATTCAAGAAACATGACCCGTTATCTCTATGATATTTTTTGTCCTAGTATATTTTTTCCCATGGGTTTTAGAAAATTATATGATCTTATAACTGATGTGGTTAGGATATTGAGATATTCCATAACTATATATTACCATAATATTTCATCTTCCAATCCTTATGTATTATTTTTCCTTATTAGGAACAAGTAACATGGGTTTATATATATACTCATCATCGGATACGGGGTCCACTAAATGAATGGAATTAAAAAACCATAGATTAATTATTTTTAGGCATAGAATTCCATTTCTTAGGGAGGTGTTATTTTTTCATTTCCATTAAACATGTGAGGTTCTAAAGTTGATTTTGAATTTATATGAGTTCATATTCCTATTATGAACTTTTCCATGTTTGGTTTTTCCTATGTTTCGTAAGCTAATTCCTATATGTCCTTGATTTGGTTTTTCATATGTTTCATAAGCTAATTCCTATATGTCCTGGAAAGATAATTTTGGAACACAGATGGATGTTTTAACTATTCTCTATGTAAATCAAGGGTTAAATTCATTATTATTATGGTGTTATAGTTATCAATCTATTTTGTTCCTTTACATATAACTTCTTACCAATATTTATCTTCCTATATAACAATAGTAAAATTACATCACCCAATAAATTTGGATTTCCCAACCTTAAATTTATAGGGTCAACCATTGTCTATTAGATTTCCATATAAAAATACATTCTAGGATGTTGTGGGACAATATTTGTTACAAGGGGAACTATGTTGGGTGACCACTGAGACAAACATGATTAGGAAGTCTAGTATCTTTCAATATCACAAAAAAAATTCAATAGATTATATAAATTCACTAATTTCATATTCATCTCTTTATGAATAAATATAATTATTTATTTCCTCGTGTAATGTAATATTTTCCTATATTTCCTTAACATGAAAGCTTTATTGATTTTGCTATTTCTATTATGAAAATGTTCTAGGTGATATTGTTTAGTCTATTCATTTGTACATGATGTATGATTCAAATTAATTTTAATAGTTGTTGTTTCCACTTTACCTATACTATTCCATTTATCTGTCAAATGTTTTCAAGAATAAGATTTAGTTCTCCAAATAGATTCCCCTATTATATGAATGTAAAAGGATATTTCATTTAATCTACCAGAATATTTCATTAAAATAAGTGGTTATTTAACATCCTAATAAAATTTCTCTAGTATATGATGAAAATATCCTATTAGTGATGATACATGTTCATGAAATAAGTAAAAACCTTCTACCTAATTTTTTACACTATTGTACTTATATTTCATTCAATTTGAGAGATCAACACTTTTTTCCTCCCATGGGATACAACTTAATTGAAAAATAATTTACCAATAAAGATATTACCATCATATGACCAAAGTGAGTACTAGAATACTATATGATATAAAATATGGTTCCTACTATTTCTCTTTGAACAATATAAATATTGTTAATTATTATTTCCCAAGATTTATCATCATGGTACTACACTGATACATGAATTGAAATATATTTTTTATTTATTTCCCATTCCATAGAATATTAGAAACACGGGATTCCCAAATTTTTTTGGGGGAATATTTTCGTCTTCACATTTGTTTTATGGTTATTTCCCCAACACCACTTTTTCATGTTTTGTTCTCATAGCTTCCATCCAAGCCTTCAATGAATGAATAGTATAAATGAGTTCATTCAGTAAACCTAATTGTTTAGGTGCTAGAGTAGGATATGTAATGGAAAAACATGTAATGGAATACCATCTTTTGCTTATGGATGAAATCAAGAATGGAATAACCTATGGTAATTCAAATAAAAATGTTATAGATATTTTCTAAATTTATGAAACACATGAAATACTTCCACCATCATATCCTCGTATAATTTTCATCTAGATCAAATATTGAGAAGATATCTTGACTATATATTTTTTTATCAATGTTGGTACTTCAAATTGATAAAAATCTATATAGGGAGTGATGTGAGTCTATTATTGAGGAATTTCTCTTTTAGGAATATTTACCTTCAGTAAATAACCATTGATATTTCTTAACACTTTCATTCTTACCTAATAAATATATAATCATTCATCAATGATATTATTATTAACCTCCTCATGTAATATGTGAAACATGTCCACAAATCTCCCATTTTCGTTGCATGAATCCTACCAGAGATGTGTCAGCTAAGTTCTTATGGGAGACTTGAAATATCTAGTATATATCATATTTCTAGTATGCAGACCTATTCTAGTCAATTACTTGTGAACACTATTACACATAGGAATAACCACTTCTTATTCATATATACAAGCATCATGTTATATATAAACTATATGTCCCATACTAATGATGCTAAAGGTATCATAATATTATGTTTGTGTTACAATGGATTTGGACTAATAAGATGGTTGGTCACACATGGAGAATCCATTGGGCGAGGAATCACATCCATGAGTAGTGGTTACTCTCTTAATAAGATGATCTATCTTTAAACATATATGGGAGTTCATATTTTATATGTAAGGTTACCCTAGGTTTATTACTTTCATGTTAGTTTACTGAGAGTCTCCATAGACACTCATTAAGAACATTCCTAATTAGAGATCTAATTCACAAAATGAGACGCATAGAGATAAATCATTTTATGATTAACATACTAATAATTAAATTAATCACCTCTATGGGGGAGAGTTTTGAGGTAAAAATTTCCCCATAAATGTGTTATGGATATTTTCTAGATCCATTTTGGAAACAATCTAGTCCATATTTGATGATCCTGTAGGAGGTAGCTACAGAAATAATTCTCCCTTACTTATAGGTTGGGGATGTTATTGTATTCTTAACTCCACATTTATAAAAATCCAAATCATAATATCATGGTTCTACATTCATACATGGATTATGTGAAATGGATTTTCTACATTTGATATGCTTACCAAAAGATCCAATATTTCTATACAAGGGATTCCTCATCTGAAAAGAAAATTTTCTCAATAATATCACTTGTCTAATGTATGTGACTTTTAATAGATTTATCTTATTGGGTCTAAGGATTTAGATAATTTTTAATTGGAAATCATTTATTCTTAAATAATTTATTATCTTCCAAGACTGATTATAAATGTTTTCCTGAGGAAATGTAAAAGAATTATGTCATTTTTAGTGGAATTTAATAAATGGGTAATGTGATAAAACACAAATATCCATGTTATTAACATCCTTTGATGTGAAGTTTTTTGGAAATTAGATATTAGATAAATTAGATTTCCCAAAGATCTGAGTCATGAAATATGGGTATTTTTATGTTGCCTTATAAATTTTGGGGGACTTCTAGATAAAATAGATTCCAAGTCATTATAATGGATAAAATATTCTATTTAATTAATATTATTTTAAAATACTTTTTAGTGAAGAATATTCAAGATTAAATGGAAAATATTTATCCATTGATTTCAATGAATATGATATATTATTTCCTCTTACAGTATTTTCATATTCCTATATAGAGGATTTTATAGAGGCCAAAAAAAGAAAAATTTATTGGTTTTTCTATATATTTATATATGACCAATTTTTTCTCATCATTTTATTTGATATATTTAATTACATGGATTTATTGAATAAGTTCATTTACATATTACTTGTTTTATTATACATGTTTTAATGAAATTTTTTATATTATAGTGATTGTTAAATTGTATGTGTGTTTCATCGTGAAAAAACATTTCATTTTCCTATCATCCTACTGAGAATGAATTTATCTATTCAAATATAAGGCATCATGTGTTCCAAGACCCATCTACACAAGTATCTTTGAGATGAGGTATATAAAAAATTCGAATCAATAAGGTGAGAACCTACTTATCAAAATAAAATATAAATGTGTTTGGGGGATGGTCCTTTGATGTAAACATCATTATGGGGAGAGATATAATCATTTCTCAACTTCTAGACACATGGAGGAGTCCTAAAAAAAATTCCCAAGGGGGGTTTTAGGGTATATAATGGAAATGTAATGAAATTATGGTGGTTTGATATAATTGATATGATGATAGATTCCACAATACTCATCATGGTAAGTTTTCATATGATCAATTTTGTTAGGAACAATAAGTAGTTCATTATTTTAAATTCTATTGGAGGCCCTCCAGGGATTCTGGTAGGAAAATTTTGGGGAGGTCCATAACAATAATAATGAGTGATTATGTTAAATGGACATGATTATATAGGGTATTAGGCCTCTATTTGTAACTATTTGATGGCTTTAAAAACACCAGTATAAATTATATTTGTAGTATGGGTAAGTTTTTTAATATCAAAAATCACATTATGGTATATAATATTAGAGGCTCATCAATGGGTGATTGGATTCACATGTTTTGATAATATATATTCATGGTTTAGATCCATCAGTTCAAATAATCCTATTATTGTGGTAATGTGCAAAAAAAATCCTGTAAAAATTGGAATGATTATATGCCTTCATTGAATTGTTCATCCATATTTGATAATGACATCTAGTTTTAATAGTAATTTTTTCCAAATCCAATTGATTATTTATTGGATAAATTTTTTCACAACCCTCTAAGATGGGATTGGGAGTGTGTTCCTATTCGTGAGTATCCCTTTTTCCATGTTCATGAGATACTGTTGTGGTGGCAGATTAAATATATTCCTAATCCCTTAATGTTACTATTGTTATGATATATTAACATATTTTTATAGGAAAAAAAATTATTAATTCCTATCCCCCATTACCTTATGGTTTTTGTGGCGAGTTAGGGATATGGAACAATAATATAAACCCATTACATGGTTGTAAAATGGATGTGTTACTACTACTCTCTCCTAGTACCCAAAAGAATATACTAATGGGTTTCATGCACATGGGATATAATGTTTGTCAGCTTCCTATTCAATTTTAAGATATTACGATATGTTTCTTCTTGTGAGGGAATACTTTTTTATATGTCTTAATGATTGTGGGAATGAATGTTTCCCATCATGCTATTTTCCATTATACTATTTTCGTTGGATTATTTTATGGAAGTGTGGATGTGGGTATGTTTTAAATTATCAATGATTATCCAAACATAATGAGGACTTATGGGTGTTTATGCCTGGATGAATCGATCTAATACACTAGGGTGGGATCCTGAATTGATTGATGGATTAACCCCAGTGATTTTATCTCTATTGGTAGCTAGTATGGGGTCATTTGTGGAGATACTATAATTAGGTGAGGTCGACGATGCCCACATTGTCCACATCCCTTATATAGGGGAGGTAATTATTATTTTCACTATGAGAAATTATCCCTAAATTATTTGAAATGGAAATGGATGCCAATTTATTCATTTCCACCACCATCACTTGTTGGATGGTCGATGGGTCATTATATGATGGGGGTTAAAGAACATCCTCCAATGCTAGGACAATACCATTCAACTGGTGTCATCGAATCATTATGTTATATATATGGAATTTAAGGAATTGAGTGGGTGATTGTGCACTATGATTTGATGAGGACCCATTTTGTATGAAATATGATTCATAATATCATTATAAATGGTAAGACAACATTAAATAAAAGGGGGTTCCATTGGATATGATAGTTAAAAAATGTATGAAAAAAAATATAACTCCTCAATTTATTATCACAATTAGAGTAATTTATTTATTATTTATTACACTAATGAACCTATTTTGTGGCAATTTTCATTTATTCGATGAATGTTCCTAACAAGTGGCCTATATAGAAATTTTGGTTAGTGAAATATTTCACTTTGGTAAAACCATTTTTTTCATAGACGGAGGGTTTCGGGAATTCGCATGTGAGTAATTACCCACACTCTTCATACAAGTTACATTTAGGTTATTCATGGGACATTAAATGGATATTAGTTCCCATATATGCATTTAGCTATGAAATTTAATTACAATGTAAGGTATTATAGGATGAGTTTTAAAAATTATTATTGTGTAACCTAATTGGTTGGTATTGTGGGATGTTTGCTTCATTACACCCTCCTATGGGAGTTTTTGGCTACTATAAGACTCTTTTAATAATTTATGACATGTTCATGATTCCTTCCAAAAATTCCAATATATGAATGAAGATTAATTTTTTTGTAATATATTATTTACATTTATGGATTAAAATAAATTTATGTACTAGAGGTTCCTAATCAAATAATGCATCTAAATATATTAGAGGATCTCCCTTAGCTGACCCATATTTATGTATTAGAGGTTCTCAATTAATAGTACCATCTGTATACATAATAGGTTCTCTATATTTGTTTTTTTATTATATTTTGAATCCTAAATTAAAGTATTTAACGTTTCTATTAAGATAGTATTGGTCCCTATAATTTATCATCATATAGGGAGACATCGTTTGTTTTATATTGAGAGAATATCTGTAATATGGTTTCAAATTTATCCTCATGGATAGAAATAGAATCCATGTAGTCATGCACCATGTAATTAGAGACATCGTACATTTCATGTTCATGTTAAGGTGACTATACCATGTAGTTTAATGAAATTTGGGAAATGAAACTAGGTAAAAGGTTCCATTTAAAGGATACTATGACAAATACACATGTTTAGAACATTATGGTTGAGAATATCTTGAATGAATGTGGCTATCTAGGTTGGGTGATGGCCTAATTTGGAATATGACCCAATAAATATTAAGAGATGTAAAATATGTTGGGTTCGAACCTTATGAGGACATCTTACATATCTCATCCAGACGGGAATCAATGACAACCTATTCATTAGTTATGGGGCTTAAAACTATAGGGGATGACCAAGGATGGAATTAAAATAATTTAAGTGATATGGGTAACTCATTTCCATGAAATATTTTTATTTATGGTCCGTGTGAGAAACAATGAAAACTAGTATATTAACCACATTACATAATTAAATTAAAAAGGGGAATACAAATAGACTGGAATCCAAATGTTAAATATCATTCCTTGTATGTTGGTCAAAGAGATTTGGGATATAGATAGATGGAGGGATGTGAGATCATGATATTATGGAAAGGTTGTTACTCTAGGAGGGATTCAATTTTAAGAACCTCCTCCCAAACATCTGATGTATGAGGGTAGAGCTATGGAATGATAACTAATAAGAAAGAATATAGGATTCCTCTAAAAGGAATTAAAATTAATTTATGGTCTTGATTTATGTTTATTAACCATATATTGATACACTCACATACATGAATATGGAAACATGTGGAATAAATTCTTGGAAATTTTCTTTACAGATCATGAAGAATGTTGGTGATGATTTCCACAACCTAAATTAAGAAAGATCACACCACTAATTCTGGAATTTTAACCCTAAATACCAATGGGATGCATAATATAATACATTCAGTAGACCCTACCTATTTGGAATGTTATGTGATGCACATATTTTACCAATAGAATTTATAACTAGAGGATGGCACATTGCTGTTTTACCATCCCTTAGTCTTGTGGATCCATTGGTTTTATAGTAGTTCTTGATAATTAGATCACTAATTGGGAATAATGGGTGCATACATTACCATTAATTGAATAATTAAATGTCATAAATGGAATGTATAAGAGGAAGCCTCACCCAGGTGGTTGTTTAGTGAGGAAAAAAGGATTTCTTCTAAGTAGAAAAGTAGAAAACTAAATGTACATATGAAAATGATTTCATGTCTTAACTGAAGGGAGATTCACCCAATAATGCATGTGTGAATTGAATAGGTATTTTACCAAGTGATACACATGTGAAGTGTTACCTGGGTAAAAACACATGGCTAAATCTTAAACCAAATGATATAGGGTCTCTACAAATTCTTTTAGAATAATGGTTCATTTGTACATGGTTTGGTTATGGTCCCTCGCCGTAGTAATATTGAACTATAGGAGATGTTTTCAATCATAATAGATCATTGTGTGTTTGATCAGTACAAATCTAAAAACCAAATTTATTTGTTAATTCCATTTTATTTAGAGAATAATTATGATACCTGCTGGTTTTGAGAAGTTGGGTGTGGTATTTAGGAGAGAGGACCATCATATTGTCTCCCTATAATATAAAAGTATAGAATAAGGAACCTAAGGGTACAAAATTTTGTAAAAAATGAGACCCTAGGTGATGGGGTATTCTCATAATAGTGATCCATGTAGGGTTGACATATGTGATTGAGTTATTCACCCATATACTGCATGCAAGGTTCACATATCCCCATATCAATTATTTTAGGGAATCATGAATATTCATTATCTCCACCATTTATCATATTGTGTAAGAAGTATTATTAATATAATATTGTCATTGTCAATTTGAAAAATTAGAGGGACCAAAAATATTTATTTCATGATGCATAAAAATATCCATAATTTTTGATTTATTATCCCCAGTTCGATTTTTTTTCAAACACTATTAATGGCATAGTTAATGGAAAATCATAATCTTAGTGAGGAAAATGGATTGGCCTAATGATGTTGGGTCATTATGAACATTAAATAATTTATTACTCCAATACCAGAGTATTAATTTAGATATATTCTTAGTATTATATTAATGTGGAAAAAAAGTATTGCATATATAACTATTATTTTATCCCATATTAACAAATAGAATAATCCAATTGTTGTTGAATTATCTTCAAAATATAAATATTTTAAAATAATATACATTTTTGTAAGTATTTTCTATGATATTTTATTCTCATAATGAACGAGTTAACATAGATATATGATATATCAAGAATAAAGTTACATAGTCATTAATTTCACTAGTAGTTAACATGAAAAAACTAATATATCATACTATGATCATAATTATATTATATTTATGAGGTATTTTAACTATAAAATTAATGTATTATTATGAAATTTGAAATTAGGTTTTCTAATAATTTTTTATTATTACTTTTGTGTTATTTTTTGTGAGTATTTAATAAAAAAAATATGTCTGTTTCATATATTCATTATTCATTAAATAAGAATATATTATGATATGTATCTATATTTATATATCAATTCTTATTGATCAAATGGAATCCACCCTTCATTATTATTTTAATTTTTCGTAAATAGAGAAAGTAGGTTACATTGTATTAAAAATTATGGTTATCATGATGAATTTATAATGAGGTATTTCAAATGTATTTATTTATCTTTTTCATGATGTTTGAAATATAAATTAAATACCCACTAATGTATTTAGTCACATAATAAAAAAATTATCATATATATTTTGTCATACTTATTTATTATTCGCATAATAAGAATACAGTAGATGTTTAAGATTTGTGATTGAGGTGTTGAATAACATATTGATTACCTTGATGATAAATAGTTTGAGGTTATATGCATCTACTAATATAGTTAATCCCCCTTCCATTTTATCAATTGTAAGAACTAATTTTTAATGATTTAAGTGAACAATGTTGATAGATAATTGTAATATTCAACTCAATGTTATTTATTTTGTATATATTCTTAATAATGTTAATGAATGATATAAATGTTAAATTATTGGAAACATACATGTAAACATTAAATCATTTTTTTGAAAATAAAATACTTATTAAAAACATTAGGAATGTAAATATTGATTAAAAATAGAGTAGACAGTGAAAACCCCTAGAATTTCATCATTCAATCCATACATGGATAACTAAACAAATCAATGGAAATGAATTATAGAAAAAAATGGGAATATAGAAACATTGATTATGAACTTTAAACCACATAATGTATGTTTCAAAATCACAATTTCATTGAAATAAAACATCGATCTAAGAAATAATAATGTATATTGTTAACACCTCTCCATAAAAAATTTCTTTTTGAGTTATATTCATTTCATAAATAACATATATATATAAGGTTAATGGAATTTGGGACATAATTTCCAATTTTATAATTACATAATTACATATATTATTGTTTTTGTTTTTATTATATTCCATCAGTTGGATTTTTTCAGATTTACACGGTAACACCTGATCATTTCATGGGTTTTGATCAAGATCAATTACACATACACTTCTAGAGTTCTTTTATTTTTTGGGTAATTATAGAAATTTATTCATATATATAATATTTTTTGAGGTAGTTGTGTTTTCCATGTTATTACTTAAATGGATGATAAAATTGGTTTTTTTAATTAACATTATGATTAATAAAGTGTTCATATCATCCTTATATTTATTTATAAAAAGTAGAAAAATTATGGAAGATCAAAATTTTATTAATATCTTAAAAATGATGAAATATAAAAATGATGGCTAATTTATTTTCAATGGTGTACTTAATTGTGATTTATTTTCATATGGTGGTGTAGTATTAACACATGTTAATGATAAAGATGGTGAAATAACTACTGCACAAGTATTGTCTCATAGAATATTTAGGAATGATTAGAAGTCTATTATTTCTATATCAGTGTTCTAAATTTTCATTAAATAGTTGAATTAAATAGTGTTAATTTGGTTTCAAGATTAACTTAGGATGGTAATACCTTAATATAGCGCCCTCAATTGTTTGTGGGCCAAAGTAATTATACAAATATGGATAACCTAGTTACTAGTGGCTATAATATCATATCAAATAAATATGAAATCAGAGATGTGTGGAAGGAGAAATCGATAGAAACGTTTCCATTAGTTTCCTTTACTCCACACATTATGGTGGTTTAATGGTATTATATATCAAATTATAGGTAATTATAACATCCAACGCCAACCATGGTTGTGTGTATCACTTTGGTGTTTCGATAGAATCTATCAATCATTCACTAATAACACATCCATAAAAATCATATTATTATTAATTATTTGAGACTAAACCCCTAGTTAGTTATTCTATTGAGAATATTGTTGGGATGATGTCAATGGAATCACCTATTATTTATTTTATTCTTAGTATCTATATATAATATTTAGGAAAGGATTCTAATATAATATTAAATAATTATTAGTTGGATAGTATTATATATTTCAATATTGATATTATTATTATGAATATAGTTGGATTGAAATTTAAAAATAAAATATAGATGATATTGTATTCAATGATGAAATATATCAATTTAGTAGTCATAGGGCTGGAGGGTTTCAATCCAGGAAAAAAATCTCTTTAAAATAAAGTGTGAGAACTTGAACTTTTATACTGGCATTTATACTGAAGAGTATGTGGATGTGAGAAAATATTTTACAACCCTAGAAAAAATGGAATAAAGTATTTGTTAGAAATATTTTAAAAATTATAATTATAGTAAATAAATAGAATCTCAAAATACAGTACTCTTTAATGAAAACAATTTGCATCACTAATGTTGTTGAGAAAATTCATTGAATTTAAACCTATCTATTTATGAAAAACTAGTTATTTTTATGAACACATCACTTTAATGTTTTAGTAAAATTAATTTCTATGAATTTATATATATGATATATAAACTTATATATTTCCATATAATTTCCTAAAAGATATTGTATAATAATCATGATACTTATATTATATTGAATATTAATATGATTACTTTATCTCATGGAGAATGTTTCATTTAAATGTAATTTAAATTTTATTTCCAAAATTTATTTTTTGGAAATATTAAATGAGTTATTTAAATATTATTAAATGATATAAAATGATAGTAATGTTTATTAAATGTCTTATTTATTATATAAAACAAATATATTATATTATGAAACAATGATAATGTTTTTCTTTTTAAAGTTGATTAATTTTATTTTTATTAATCTATATTTAATTAATTACATGATTTAATTTGATTTTTTAATTTATAAGCTCAATAATATGAATATTATTTTTTCCTTTTTTTATAGAACAGAGATATTATCTATGTTTGAATATTTTTTATTCTTAATAAACGGTTTATTTTTTGGGGGGAAATTTAAAAATAATATTTTTACCAATATAATATCATTTATGAAATCACCATGATATAATCATGATATAATTATTTATAAAATATTTTTATCTAAAAATTAAGTATTTAGGGTGTAAACTAATGTTATTAAATATATTGTTTTGAATTTATAAAAAAGGGTTGAAATTTTTGAAACATATGTGATATTTTATTATAAGAAAATAATAAATTTATTTTTATTTCATTTATTTTTAAATTAAAAATGATCCATATTTTTATGAATTTACTTTAATGATATGAAATTATTATTTTTTAAATATTAAACCAATAATCATTGTAAAAATCAATAGTATACCTTATTTTGGTGTAATGTTTTTAAGTTTTCTATAAAAAAAATTTAACATTAAGTGTGAAATTATTAAAATAAGAGTTTACAACATATCAAAATTTAAAAATTCTAATATAATATTTAATTTAAAAAAATAAAAAATACCTTCAATATCATTTTTTACTCTTAAAAATAATTTACGATAGAAAATTTGTATCACATCGATGAGTGATAAATGTGGTAATGTTGTGAGATTTTGTAATATGATCACTAAATACCACAGTAATCTATTAATAAATGATAGGATCGAGTATTTAATAAAATACAACATAAATGATGTGATATTTAATCTATATTGTATTCATATTAATTGTGAATTTCTTCCTAATTTTATATTAAGTAAATAATATTTAAAAAATGACTTTACACTCATCTGTAAAATAACTCATTCACTACACCAAATTTACACCCACCCTGAGCATACTATATTTGGTGGGACATAAAAAATACTTCTTAACACTCTTATATTCTTCTTATAGGTTATTTCTCCATAATGGACCATTATAAAAATGCATATGGTGTGGTTTAAATCATTAAATAAAATGATGAGGAAATTTTATTAATCTAGTTCTTACATGTTTCCTTCTTCCATAACCTTATATAAATACATTATAAAAAAGGATAACATTACTAAACTAATATCACCAATAAATAGAAATATTGTTATGTTAATCTACAAACCACTATCTACCAACATACAACCATTGGAAAAGTAAAATGTCTTATATAATACCTGTGAACTACCACTTCCATTAACGATGCATTTTATTTTCCATCACATTGATTTGTGGCATGGTATAAAATTGATTTAATCAATAAATATGATATTTTTAAAAAAATATTATGTTTTTAAAGGTAATGTTTCAAGTATTTTATGAACTTTTACAATAAATCCTCCCCATGTGATTTAAAAACTTAAAAAAAGTATACCAAACAGATTGTTCATACTATTTTCTTATAATTATATTTTATTTATCTTCCCCATATACATCTTATCCAATATAATTTATCACATTAATAACATGTTTTTGAAATTATTACAATTCTATAAATGTTATATTATCACTACAAGATAACGTTTTCATACTCATTCAATATTATAATGTCCTAGAGTTTTGGTTGATCCATTAACTCAAATGAATGATGATGTAAGTTATATTTCATGAATGATTAAGAAAAATTAAATAATAGAAATAATATTTAATAATTATTAACTAATTATATTTTTATAATTCTATTGTGGTATCATTAAATTGTATATTTAAAAATAAATTCATTTCATTCATTAATTAAATGAAAAAGGAAAAATGAAATTTTATTTGTGTTATATGTGAAAAAACAACATGAGTTCCATGAAATAAATATAGGGAACCAGTACACTACCAAAACAATTATCCCCTTCTCATGAAAGTTATTATGTTTATAAACTTATGAACAATAGTCATGAATTTTTAACTCAATATCGAAGCATGTAATGGGATTAGAGTAACACCATAATGTTGAATTGTAAAGAAATAATTAATATATGACTAATAAGGAATTAGAAATTGATAATTTGAAGTAAAAATATAAATATTTTTTTATTCATATGAATAATAAAACTAAAATTATAAGAAATATATTTCTTACCGGTTGATATTAATCTAAATTATGAGTTTAAGGTTCTTAGTCTAAATATTAATTCTATTACAAATGTTTCATATTATACACTATGTTGATATTTCAACGGATTTATTTTGATTAAAATCTATATTAGGGTAATATATTATTTCATTCATGAAATTTAATAGATATATTAATCTAGATATTATTATTTCTTAAAAAATATTTTAATTCATATAACTATATGGATTTATCATCCAAAATATCCTTTGTTGATACATATTTTACAATATCCACCCGATCTAATTTTTATGTTTTATAGAATACTTCATTGAAATTATATATCTTTAATCCATAGTATTCGTGGTATTTAATGTTATACTCCACTTTCTAATTTTTAGGGTATTTTATTCAATGATTACTAATGGCGTAAATTTTTTTCATCTCATTTTTTCTTATTTGAGAAATATTTCATATTACTTATCTATATTTATTTAAATGGTAAATATTCCAACACATTGAAATATTAAATATTTTTACACACATAATAATTTTGATAAATTTTATTTTATATGTTTTTTATTTCCTAGGATTTAGATTTAAATTTAATAATATATATTTTTATTTTGCATTATATTTAGTGTTTTATGGTTTTATTTTAAAATTTCTCCTTAATGTTCATCACATTTATGAATAATTTCTTCTACACATCAATAATTTCATAAAGTTTTTTTCTAATATTTTTTATTTAACTAATATTTTTTTAAATTAGTGTTATCATTGATTTAGATATAGAAAAGTTTTTACTATCATTTTATGGGTATTAATGAAATAGTTTTTTTACGTTTAAAACATTTTTCCATTTTCCTATCATCATCTCAATTATTAATTATAAATATTCATTTTAACATTTCATTAGACTCAAAATTACATTCCATTATTTTTTTATTTTCATTTTCATTTTAATTAGTTTAAAATTAAAATAATATTTATGCTTATTTTTATTTGATAACAATATGTGTTTGTCGTGAAGAGTTCATTTTAATATTTTAATGAGTTTTGTAATGGTATTTAAGTGAATTATTTATTTTATGATTTTATGCTTCATGGGAATTATAAAATATGAAATTTGGATTTGTTATAAAACTAAAATCCATTAGGTATTGGTTTTTTTCACTAGATATAAAATAATTATATGTAACCAAATATGTTACACCTTTTGAAAGATTGATATGAATGGGTTTTGTGAATGTGTTATTAATTAATTATCCCAAGTAACCATTATTATTATTCAATTTATTTATCACTCGATTATGATGTCATTCTAAATATTTCATGACATATGATGCTTATAATTATTCATGTAATATTTTCATGATTAATGTTTATTTACTCGTACTCTCACACTCCTTTTACCAATTCCATTTTAAAAGTTTCATTCTATGTACTCTGATTTATTGTACATATTTCATTGGGTATGGTTTCAATATTTCATGTTATTTAAATTGATTATTTTATATTTTCTCATGATCATGTTATTTTAACATAAGATCTTCAATTTATATTGATGTAGGTGTACCCTTACTATGTGTCTAAGTTTACCATCTTATGTCTTAATTTATCGAGGTTATGAGGAGTATTATAGAGTATAATTTTCCTCAAACGTTATAATGTGTGTATAATTTCTTGGGATATGTTTATGATTTATTTTAAAATATGATTCATTTGGTGTAATATAATAACAACATTAGGATGAGAATGAGATTATTTTACTTAGTTAAATGTGTTTCGTAATTCACTAGATATTTTCACAATATTCTTTTTAATATATAATGTAACCCCCCAAAATGATAAAGGGTTAAATGACTAAATGATATGACTCATGTCAATAAGGTGCACCTTTCTTTTCGAGAGCCTACCTGATTAGAACTACATAGTTAAGCATGTTTGGCCTAGAGTAGTGATCAGGATGGGTGACCTTCTAGGAAGTTTACTAGGGTGTGTGTGAGTGAGGAAAAAAGAACACCGGAAAGGACATGTGTTGGCCTCTGGGAAAATTCATTAGTCAGATAACCTGTTCAGGCACATGGTAGGACCCTTGTGTAACACCCCAAGATTTTATGAAAAATATTCTTTTTAATTTCATTAATGTCTTGTGTTGTACGCTACACCAAAAGGATCTTGCACAACACGCATCCTTGACTTGCCTTGCATTACACGCAATCACGACCTTCTTCGATAGCGTGTGTAGTACGCAATACTGAGTTTCACTAAACAATGATATGCAATTAAAATATTATTAAAACTAGCCGTTATGAATAGTAATAACCAATTTTTAAAATTTTGTAAATTTTATTTTTCAAAATGGACTTCATTTCTGGATTCGGAATATCGAAATTCGCTTAGGGTGAAATTTTGGAACTTTTCGGATAACTTTCATTTTCTGATGAATAGTGAAAATTACTAAATTTTAATTAAAAACAACCTTTTTAATAGAAATAATTAATATTGACAAATTATTAATTTGATTGGTTTTAAAGTATATTTAGAATATATTTTTACAATTTAATACAATTTTGGTTATTGGATGTAATTTCACATTTAAACCAGACATAAACAACTGTCAATCTTTTGATAGTTATTATCTCTTAAGAACACGCTATTTGTTTTGATGACGGGAATTAATTTTTAAATTAATTAATGCAACTGATATGTTTTGAATTTGGTAAAATAGACATCATTTTTTAATTCATAATATCAAATATATCTTAGGCCTAATTTTTGGTATTTTTTTGGAAACTTTCATTTTTGATGAATAGTGAAACCACTAAGTGGTAGTTAAAAAAAATGAATTTTTCATAAAACATAATTTTACCGCTTCTGTGAATGGAATTTCAAAAATACGAGAGACACGGTTGATGTCAGTAGGTAAAATGTGGTTCAATGAGATGAAAATAATTTTTGTTGAATAGTAACTTTTTACTTTTTACCACGGTTAAAAGTAAATAGGGTAATTAAGGGTAAAAATGATATTACTATTACCCTAACACATGTCTTAATTCTATTAAACAAGTGTAATTCGACTAAAAACAACCTTAGGAATTAAATATGACCATTTAGGCCAACTTGGATTAGATTAGGACATTTATTATTAATTTATTTAAAGAAGGGTTAAAATAGTTAAAATCAATGTTTAATAAGTAAATAATTTTTAATATGGGGTTATACAAAAGATAAATTCGACTATAAATATTCATTAGAAAGATAAAATTATTTCCTACATAATTTTAATTTATTTTTAATTTTTATACATTAAATAATATAATTTATTTATGGCCCAACAATGATGCAGTAATTATCTTATTAATGAAATATTGACATAATTGATGTTATAAATACCCAAATAAATGTAATTTGAAACTTTTTATGAATTAAACTAATTTTATAGGTTAATATGACATGTTAGTATTGATTTAATTAACTTGGTTCGAGCTAATAATTCTGTTATGATTTTCACAAAAATGAATTACTAAATAGTGTCAAAATTTGCATAAATTAGTTTTTAAAACAAATATTATATTATTAATTGTTATTTTATTTCTAAAAATATAAGGTTCGGCCAAATTACTTTGATAAGGTTATATATATTAATAATCAACAACTTGGGGTTCTTTTGGCTGGATATAGTAAGTTTATTAACCTTATAGTGTAAGAGAACAAGAAGACACGGTGAAAGTAAAATTATCTAACTTAAAGTTAAATCTAAATGATAAGGTTAAAATTGATACCTAAACATGTCTAAATTCTATTGGATGAGAGGATTTAGACCCCTACCCACCTTATCTTCTAGATATATCAATTTGGAGCTATTAAAAACCGAATTTTACTTTATAATAAAATAATATTTTTAGTTATTCCAAAGGTGCCCCTCTCCTCCCTTATAAAAGGGCACCTCCTCCCCCTCTTCCTCACACCATTTTGAGCCTTTAAGCTCGGCCAAACCCTGCCAAATTCTCTTCTCCACTTCCCTAGAAACATCCTAGATATCCTGGTGGTCTTGAAAGATCAATTTTAGTGCCCTAAGATGAGGTCTTAAAGAGGTGCTTCAAAGAAGAGGTAATGTCTGTTACCGATTCTTTCAACTTTATTTCTTCTTCTACTTCTTCTTCTTTAGTTGTTTCATTACAAAGTAATTAAATCAGTATCAATAATATACTGATATGTTATTATAAGTATGAAACAACCCTATTTCACTATATATCCATCCTATGGAAAACGAAATCACCACGCGTGCGTACGTACGGAATACCATCTCCACGCTGTGGTGTAATCTGTTTTTCCAACAACACCTTACTTGGATAGGTATAATGGTGTAAAGAATAACTATACATAGTTATTATAAAATCATACTGATTATTATATATTATATCATCCTATCTAATTAAATTCAATAATTATGGGAACGATATCATCGCTCGTGCGTACGGACTACCATCTCCACGACGCGATGAGATTCATTCTCCATGTTAACCATTTAAGAATGATTATAAAGTATATATAAGCAATAATAATGAAATATATGACATTATAAAGCTACTGGATTTATGTATATATATATGTATATCATCTACTTAATTACATTCAATTTAATAAGGAAACGAAAACAGCGTTCATGCGTACGTACGGCCTACCGTCTCCATGAATGGTGTATTTCTTTCCTTTTATCGATATATAATATATATGTATATGATGAATATATATTATATATAAATCATGTTTTACATTCTGGAATTATTTAAATCAGGATATAAGTAATAATATCAAGAAACGACAAGTCGAAACACATACGATAAATGAAATGATTTTACCCAAAACGCTACTTTAACATGGAATTTACAAAAGAACGGGTAATATAAAGTCATAAGTGAAACATATATGATATCATAACAATGAATATGATTATGTAATAAGTCAATGACATTATTTAAATCATTATATAGGATGTTCGGAACCATATGAACCATATCGGACCTAAGGTAAGGGAAATATCACAATCTCATTTTTATTCGAGATTGTTTATACTTTGGAATTTACTAGGGTGCATTTTATCATCCGCATCCATGTTTCCTCAATATGTAATGTTATTTCCATCCATCTACAATTTTTTAAATCCAATTTTACCCTTCAGTTAGTTTTTAGTAAAAGATATGAAAGGAATCTTTTGTCGTTTTTCATACGAGGTACTTTTTGACTTTTCTGAAAAAAGTATGAGAAGAATGTTTTTTTAACTTATACAGCATGAATGGATTTTTAAAACTTTATTTCCAAGAAGCTTCCTTTACAGGTTTTCAAGTTTATTTTTAATCAAATTCTTTTAGTTTTTAATTTTACAACATGTTAAGAAAGGAAAAGTGTTTTTGAAGCAGAAAGGATATTTTCCTCAAGAATGGAGTTCAAGTGTTTTATCAAAATTATTTTCCATCTAAGATAATAAAGGTTTTGTTTTTATCCCTATTATTAAATTTATTTGATTATGTTGTGATGGAATTATCTTTATGAATTCCTTTATCTTATATGAATTGTTTTATGATGTCACGATGTTTAAGATTCCCATTTTTATTACATGGGTTATGCTATGATGTATGGTTTATGATTTTGTGGCACACATAAGAATGGAATCATTAAGAGATGGGTGGGACCTATATCTCCCTCCAATGGATTGGGTAAATATTTTATATCTCATGAGATAGAAAAGGCTGGAATGGTAGGTTATACCGGTTCAGTGAAATAGGACTGAAACGAGGAGTGAACTCGGTTCAGAAAGGGACTTTTTCCACTAAGATAGTCTTGGCAATTAGTCTTGACTAATAAGAAATGATTCTCTATGATTATGTGTGTATGCCTCAAAGTTTCATGTTTTAAGTTATGGATATTGGGATTACATTTCACTACTATTATTTATCCCGTGTTATGAAATTATGATCTCTTTTGCAGGTTAATATTTCTAAAAGATATGTTCTTATGAATATGACATGATTGATATTTCTTTTGTTTACCCTTAATGAGCTTTTGAGATCACCCTTTTATGTTTTCTTTTCCCCGGGACATAAAGAATGGATTTAGGTTTTAAAAAAAAAGAAGATCTTTATGGGAGATGTTGAAGATCTTTCACCATGATTAGAAGATTATATTCCGAGTTTCCAAAGACACTAAACTACTACGGTCCTTGTGTGTGTGTTTTTGTTATGTACTAAGTATTCCACAAAAGTAATGTAATGTCCATGTATGTCAAGCTTCGGGTCTCTACACCATGGGTGCGGACCACGTGTTTGCGGGGAAATTAGTGGTACCTGGCGGGCCAGGACCCGTCGACCATGTTAAAGAGGGTTGTTTGTGCTATCATTGGGTCCTAGTTGTAACATTTTGTATCAGATGTGGTACCCATCATTAAGTGTAGTGCACTGTCTTGGTTGAGATTTAGGGCCCACAATGAGGATGTTGTGCTCTAAACGGGGGTGATTTTAACACCCCAGACTAATAAAGGGTTAAATGAATAAATTATATGACTCATGTCAACAAGGTACACCTCACTTTTCAAGAGCTCATATGATTAGAACTCCATAGTTAAGTGTGTTTGTCCTGAAGTAGTGATCAGGATAGTTAACCTTATGGGAAGTTTCCCAGGGTGTGTGTGAGTGAGGACAAAGCACACTGGAAAGGACAAGTGTTGGCCTATGGGGACTGTCATTAGTCAGATGACATGTCCAGGAATGTGGGTGGACCCTTGGGTTTGGACCATGTGTTTGTGGGGCAACTGGTTGTACCTGGTGGGATAGGACCCGACGACCGTGTTAAGGTGGGGTATCTTTGCTATCACCAGGGCCCAGTTTTCACATATAAGATATTCGTTATTCGTTATTTTTTTATTATGTATGGTTAAATATAAGAATATTTACATTTTAAAAAATAAATTTTTTAAATAATATTATTTTAATATTAGAAACTATTGTATGGTTCTAGGGTATCACAATTTATATGGGGTAAGGGTTTATCTAACATTAATGTTAATGATGTTATAAAATTATGATTATGTAATATTTTTCCACAACAGTATGGGTTGATATGTTTAAGCATGATGATACATTGGTATCTCTTTTTAAGAATTTTTTTAATATGTAAATGATTTTTTTGAGTTTTTGTTTGAATTCATTAGAATACATGAATAAATGTAAGATAAACCTATTCATTAGTATATGATTTGATGTCATGGTAAATATAGTTAAATAGGATAATGGTTTAAATTATTTTAGGATAACATCACAATATATTAGGATAACATATAATTATGGTATTTCTATATTTTTTATGTTATATTATGATAGTTTTTTTATCATTAGGATAAATAGTATGATTTTTTTTATGAATATATGATCATGTTTATTGGATTTTTTGGTTTCGGAATTGGTTATGTCTGAGTTTTATAGTCTCAGTGTTTTTTATTTATTAAATTATTTGATTTAGTTATTTTTATTTGAGTAAATATAGAGTTTTTTTATATTAATGTATTAATTCTTCATAAAGTGGTTAATTAGTGTTTCATTTCTAATTACCAACACTCAAGATAACCATTTTTTAAATTTGGTTTGAAATAAGTGGACTACATTTTTACAAAAATATAATTAAAAAATGGAGAAATATATATTTGGAAGGGTCTTGTCATCAATTAATGTTGGTTTTAATGATTTATATAAGGAAAATCATCATAGATATTCATTTATTGGAATGTCTAATGAATTAATGGTGGGAACTAGTTAATATAAACAACCAAAGGATAATATTATTATTATATAGATTGAATTAAATCATATGTGTATATTTATTCTTATTATATATCATAATTGTATAAAAATACTCAAAACCAAGTAATGGGATTATAGATCAATCAATTATAAAATAGATAATGTCACCTAACTATCGTGTTGTGCTTTAGATACTCAAACACTAGTATGATCATATAAATGTGAAAACATAATTTATCAAAACATAAATGACAACTAATTTATTCTTCACATCAAAATGAATGATCACTAATATTGATATCTATTTTATATATCCCTATTCAGTTCAATAAATAAATTAAGTTTTTAGGAATATTTTATAAGAATTTTTGATCAATTTATTCTCTTTTTTTCTCTTACGATTATATAAATCACACACCACACCATATAAAATGGATTTTCATAACATAATAAATTATTCAAGATACATAATCATTATTGTTTATCAATGTGGTAATATGATTGTTATATTATAATATCCTTATTTTAGGTTGGTATTTTTTATTTCATCTTATGAAAATTACACTTCTATATCATTTACTTCATCATTGATGAAATTATTTAATTTTTTAAGAATATTTCCCTTCTATATGTCTATTGATTTTATCATTTATAACTATGTTATATATTACTTGAATTGATCAAGAAAACTAAAAGATAAAAAAGTTATTTTATCTATATAATTCATATTTCACATTATCTATATTCATGTTATATTTATTTATGTCATTTAAGATTTTTTATTTCTTATAAACTATCAAAATATTAATTTATTTTTTGACACATTGTTATATACCTCTCCGCATGCAAACCCATTTTTTATTTATCTTTATTACATTTATAGGTTTCTTATGTAAGTTTAAATAGCCTATTTTTTTCAATGCCCCATATTCAGTAAAAAATTTAAAAGGTATTTTTCCTTTTGAAAATTATAAACCTTATTATCACTATACTCGGTGTAAAATTACAAGGACCCAATTTCTTTATTGCAGAGATTGTGTAAAAATGAGTATTTTAAAAAAGATATAAATTTTATGGTCTATTAATATTCATGATAATGAATTTATTAATATAATTTGAAACCAAATATATGATTATATCATTTCCAATAATATTTTATATAATTCATTAGATTATTTAAATAAATTTACGATTATTATGAATAAATCATCTCAAAAATTACTTTATTTTAATGGAAACATAAATATCCATAATAATTTATTTGTAAACTAGTAAAATAATTATTTAATATTTTTATGTTATACCAATGGATATTAATTATAATTAAAAAATTTAGTTTGCATGATAAATAATTTCATCATGTTATGAAAGAAGAATATTGTTTTTCAAATGAAAATTAAAAGGTTTTATATTAAATAAGAACATTTCCCCCAATTATATGCTTATATTTAAGAAATTAATTTATAAATTTTTTAATTTGAAATTTTTAAATTGAATGTCATTTTTTGATTTAGAATGTAAAAACTAACTTACTGTTATCATTTAATAATTTTTAGAAATGATTTATTTTTATTCAAATAAAAAAATATTTTTTAACCTATATCAAATCATTTCTGTTATAATAATTATATAATAATGAATTAAGGATTTTAGAAAAATAATGTTTCTACAAAATATTTATTTAATGATTTTCATAAGTAATTTTTAAGAATTACTCTAAATTTAGAAACATGGGATTAACATTTTGGAAACTATGTTATATTTTATTTATTAAAAGATTATTTTTGGTCCTTTTAGTTTAATTAATTATATAAATGTATCTATATAGATTTAACATTAATTTAATATCAAAATGACAAAAATAATCAAAACCAAAAAATGTCATGAGAATCAATATGAGACACAATTTTGGTGTAAATTCATTTCTATGTCATTAGATTTTAAAATTTTAATTTGTTATGTCAAGCTTAACTAAAATTAAATTAAATTTCAAAAACCCTATAAATTGAATCATTTTAAATGGTTTTCAAATTTGGAATTTGAATTTTATATTTTTTAATATCAACCATATCATTTCTAATCATGAAAACATTTATCAAAAAAAATTTAATCACCACTGTAAATAATAAATGTGGCATAGTGGTTTATCAAAGGTTTTGGGTCAAATATAATCAGAAAACACTATTCAAAAATAAGTTTACAAAAAAATGATTTTGATATTATTTTATATTTAAAAAAATTCAATATTGGATCCATTATACCAGGGAATGAATTCCATTCCTATATTATGAAGTTAACATTTCATATTTTATAGTCCTACCTTTAAAAATATACACCTCCACCACTCCACTTCTCCAAAAATTATCAAAGCGTATATTATATTATGTATCAATAAAGGACTATTATTGTTTTTAGAGGATGTCATCAAAGGAATTTGTAATTTTCTTAACTGAGTTCATTCATGTTTTATTCCACATTCTCCTTTTATAAATTTATTATATCCAAAAATATATAATGATTTTAGTGCAATTAATATACTAATGTGTTTTTATGACGATGTAATATTCACTATAATCATGTGATCCATCCATCAGAAAATAAAAATGTTCCATGTGTTACATGTGGTTTACCTCATCCCTAAATGAAATATTTCCTTTTTCATCACACATTCTTGGGTGGTTATATAATAAATTTGGAAGAATAAATATTATATTTATAACATTATTATGGGCTTTGAACATTATTCATCATACAATACTAATATTATTAAGAAAAAATATGAGTCGCAAAATTTTCCTTCCGAAATGGGTCATACTAAAAGCCTTTTTTCAGTAATAACTTGTTACCATTATTTTTCATTTGTATTATTGATATTACACTTCATTAATCCAATTTGACACATTAATAACATGTTTTATAAATCATTATTATTCATTAAAATTTCATTACCACTAAATAATGAAATATTCTTACACATTTAGCCATTAAAATGTATCCTGATTAGGACAGTTTTAACACCAACATGAATGGTGTTATAATGTCTATGTCCCAAATGAATAAAAATAATTAAATAATTATAATTATATGTAATAATTATAATATTTGGATGATTTGAAAAAATTAGTTATATTAATAATTATATTTTCATAACATTTACATTTTTTTGTTATTTCCACAATCCAAAAAATGGATTTTTATGATATTATATGCTACTCATTAATATTAATTCCATAAAATGACTATATAAAACCCTTAAATAAAAAAACTATAAACAAAAAAGGAAAAATATTTTTTTCAAGATGTCAAGGACATGACCCAAGGACTCGATCAGCCTAACTATTGAATCTATGTGAAAAACAATTCTTTACCCAAAAATTATAATTATATCAAAAAATTAAAATATTTTAAAAGTTTACATAAAAATAAATTAATATAATATAACATAACTATGAATAAGGTTTTTAGTAATATTAAATATAACCTTTATTTAGTATACATCACTTTTAGAGTGGGTGAGTCTAAGTATATATATATATATATATATATATGAGGTAATGGTTTTTCTAATCCATTTTAATTTGTTGAAACAAGTTTATTAATGAGAACCAGGTTTATTTATACATTAACTGGTTATATTATATAAAAATTGCATTATATGATTTTATCATGTAATTAATGGTATTTTAGAATCCAAATATTATTCTCAAAATATGTAGATGTTTATTCTTGTAAACAGTATGGTTGTATCCTCTAATATATCTCTATTGAAGCCATGTTTTTTGATATGTGGAAATATTTTGTATGATGTATCTTCCAAAACATTTTCATCATATATCAATATTTCTATATTAATATTATTTTTAAATGTTTCTTTTTGTGTTTCCCTCATTCGAGAGGTCCTGATTCAAACATTAACAATTTTTTTAATGTTTTTCCTCTCACTTTTCATTCATTGAGTAACATTTCTAATTATGAATTATATAAATTTATATGGTGAATATACATCCAATTTTATATATTACAAAAAATTTCTATTTTATCAGTGCATTATATGATTTTTTATGTTATTGATTGAAAGGTATGTTTATTTGAAATTTTTTTATAGGATTTTGATTCATTCATTATTTTTATTGTTTTAAAGATTTATTTTGAACTCTTTTTCCTCTATTTCTATATTTATCCAAGGATATTATTTGATATAATACATAAATTAATTTTATATTATATTTTACATATATATAAATGGTTTGATAATTAATATTTTATATTTTTTCTATACAGTGTTATTTTAAATTTCCCTATAATAGTCTGAAGATAATTTTTTAACATTAATAACTAGATCATATTTTACTTCCATTGTCCCTACTATTAGTTGTGAATATTATTTTAAATTTGTAAATAGTTTTTCGAAGAAAATTCAATTCTCATTATTTTGTGAAATATAAAATTTTATTAGTTATAAATGGAAAATATTATTCCACACATTTTTAGGATATAATAGTATGATCATATTCTTAGGTGTTAAATTTTTTGTTTTTATAAGTTTTTGGATATAATTTCATGTCCCCGTATAATTTATTTATGTTCTGGTTCTTGGAGATTATGTCTAATGAGGAGGGAGTTTCTTATAACCAACTTTTTTTGGGGTTTTTATTTAGTCTCTATAGCTAAAATGTCTATATATGAGGAGATGAAATGTATCTATGATATCTTTTATAAAACATGGTTATTGAATCGTACTCTGACACAATTTTTATGTATATCGTATTCCATAAATCATATCATGAATTTTGATTTATGATGAATTTTTCCTTGTGTTTGATTTCTCTATGGAATTTTATTTATTTCTTTATTATTCTCTTATACCGATGTGATTGTATCATACTCACATATTATAATCAATTGATATATTTAATGTTTACCATTAATTAGTGACTTAGCTCACTTGTAATATGTTTTCATTTATCTAGAATATGAATTAGAGTACTATGATTGACTTTTACATATGGGTATAATGTGTATAGTTTTTTTCATGATATAATTAAGTCTTATTATACAATAATAATTTATCTATACTGAGGAAAAAATAGTTGAGAAATATATTGGTTATAGTCACTAGTGGGTTTTCATAAATTTAAAAAACACTAAATATTAATGACATTCAGTATGAAAGAGATTCAATAATTGTTATTGATATTATAAAAATTGATGGAAAAATTTATATCATTAGAGTTGGAATCAAGTTAAATATGCAATGAGTACGTTTTAAGAATTGTATCTTGGTGCAACTATCCGTTGTGACAAGATTTTTATCAGAGTAGGTTATATATTTCATTTGAGGATAAAATGTTATTATAAATAGATAATGTTTTGGATTTTTTGTACCATTATGGGTTGTTATGTTTAAGAATGTTCATACTTTAAAAGGAAAAAATACTTTATTTGTTCTATTATATCTATCTTGTTAGTGATATTTTTGAGATAATCTCTTTTAGTACCTAACAATAAGACAAGATTAATGTTATGAAAAATATTCGGTCTACTATGTGATGGGTTTATCATGTAAATACAATTAATTTTGAGAATATATTAAGTTGTTTTTTGTAATTTATTATAATATTTTTTGACAAACTATTAATAGTACAGATATATATATTTTGTATGTTAACTTATAAATGAAATTATATATTTTTTCAAATAAAATATACATTTATTTATGAAGAAAATATGATCAGATTATCCAAATATTATTGTTTTTTACTTGATAATTAATTAGTTAAAGAGTATCATTAGATTAGTGAATTATAGAATTATTTATGTTAATAATTGGTTGTTATTGTTATATTTAGGTTTTGGAGAATAAATTATTACATGGTTATATGATTTTTTGTTAATATTTAATTTTGTATTATTTTAATTCAAGATTGAAATTTTTTTAAATTAGTTAGAAATAGGAGGAGTGACATGATATAATTTAATCTTTTATTCACGGATGAACACTATTTTAGTGAATCTTCTGATGCATTAATAGCTCAATTTAATGGTTCATGTATTATATTTTTTCCATGATTATTTATTGATTAGTACGAGAGATTAAATAGTAGCGGAAACTTATTAAAACCCCATTAAATGATTATAATGTTCATATGTGAATATAATGAGATAATGTAACTATATTTTCAATTATATTTTATGTTTTTTCTAAAATAACTTTTCAATATCGAGAAAAATTGTAGTTAGTCAATCAATTATTATATGTAAAACACCACTCATAGAAAATGGTATTCTGTATAATATCACTCAAATGTACGAGTCATATAATATTTCAATTATTAATTAAAAATAATATACCTGATTGGTATACCTATCTATAATATGAAATGTATGTTATTGACTTGTAGGATATCTTTTAGAGATATATATTATTTGGATATAATAAATGATAATTAAAGAAATATATGACATGAATTTAGGATAAATTCATGGTGTATTTTCCTTTATCATAGATATATAATTAAATTGTCATATTGTATAAAATGTATTTTTTTAATCAATCCCTTAAATCAATTGTTATTTTTTTCTTCTATGTACATGTCTTTATTTGATTGATATATCCTTCCATTTTATTTATTAGACTTTACATTCACTTTCTATAAAGGGAAATTAAAATTTTATATCACCCCCTTCATCATTATTATATTTCCATTATTTCTATCATCATATTTCTACACAATTATATAGAAGAAACTTATCCTCTATGTCTGCCTAAAATCGAATATTTTATGTTTTATTATTTTGGAAGATAAATATATATCCTAATCTTAATAATTCATATTTTTTATCATATACATTCAAAAGGATATATAACATTTTATTTTTTTAGTGAGTTTCATTAATACGCATTAATTAAAAAAGTTTTAATGTATTTATTTCTAGTCCTATATATTTCTCTTCTCTTCCACACAAAATTTATTACATATACATTTACACCCATTTTCGATCTTCTTTTGGGGGTTGAATTGAAATATATTGGTATTAAAGTATTCTTTCACAATAGATTTTATTAAAGTTATAGTATACTTTTAATAATCATAAAGCCCTTATTGTGGGACATGAGGTCATATTTCATAGAGGGAATTTCATAAATCTGGTAAAACGTGACAACCCAAGTATTTCTAGTAATATTTCAAATGTATTTTTCATTAATAATCATGATTATAATTTTATATACATGACTAAAAACATATATATGTTTATAAAATGTCTTAAAATGTATTATATTATTAATATGATATTTAGAATAAATTTACTATTATTATGTGTACATCATCCAAAAAGAGACCGTTCATTTCATAGCATAGTAAATATCCTTAAATATTTTTATTATATTTAAACTATTAATATAATTATTTTATTATTATATATATGGTAAATATATATTCTTGTAAATTATAAATAATAATTTTTATGATAAATAATTTTATACAAGTATATAATATTTAAATGGGTTATCATTTGAGATGATATTTTTTTGTTTTAAATAAAATAGTTTCCTATGATTTATTTTATTTATTTCAATGATAAATTTAAAATTTTGAAAATTTGAAAATTTTCATTTTATTAAATGATTAAAAATATCTTTTTTCAAAATGAAAAATTTATCATTGGGATAATTTTTTCTATGTTGAGAAATGGTTGATATTTTTTTAAATAAATAAAAATAATTTATTTCGAGTATTACAAGTTTTATGAAATAATAATTTTAAAAAATTGACAGAGATATATTGATAAATGATTTTATAGGAAATATATATTTAATGTGTAAAATAATGAATTTTAAATAATAATTTTAAACTAAGAATCCTATGTGTAATATTTTATAAGATAATTGATATTTTATTCTAACAAAAATATTAGTTATGTTCATTTTATTTTAATTCAATATTCAAAATTATCCATTTTTATGTGATTTTATTTAATACCAATACAACTTCTATTTTTAATCATTTCCCAATAAAAATCATAATTATATATAATATATATGATTTTGTGTTAAAGTATTTTTCATGGTTTAAAATACATTTTTTAGGAAAAATATTTTTTGGTGTCAAGAATACAATTAATAAAAATAATTTTATCAACCACTAGATATTTAATCTATTTAAAATGGTTTCTAAATTTCAAATCTCATTGTTATAATTAGGTATTATAAAAAATTCATTTTTACTCAAAAAATTAATTTACCATTATAAAACATATTCACCTCAATAGTGGATAAATGTGTTTTATTTATGAAAATTATGGATATAGTCATTAAATATCAGAAAACCATATCCGTAAGTCAATTTATAGAGAATTTCTCTATAACCACCTAATATATTTCTAGTTTTTCATATTAGATCAACATTACTTTATAATGATATCCCCTCTATATATCATAAAAACTATATTAAAGAAATTTCACAGGTCAGATCTATAAAAGGCCCCCATCAACCCCATTATTATCTGCACAAAATAAAAGGAATAGATCCAAAAATCACTAAAATTATCCATCCCCTAACATTTTCTCCAAGAAATAGTGGTTTTTGGTTCAAAATGGGTCTAATTAAGTACGATAATGGTCTTGATTAGAAAAGAATATTAGAGGAATGTTATTTTTCTAAACCAAGAACTTGACGATTCCTTCTACATTCACCTATCATTAATATATTATAAAAATAATGTTCTTAGAAAAAAAATTCACTGATATTTTGAAATGTTATTATGTTAAATGAAAACCCATTTTAAACCTCTCAATTAACTATTTTAAATTGAAAACAATGATAATTTTTTGTTTATAATAACACCTATAAGAACAATGTATTTTTTTTCTCTATGCCTTACATGGATTGTTAATTAAATTTATTTAAGGAAAAAAATTGAAAAAAAATTCTTATTTAATTGATTTTACCAATATACATTATATTACCAATATTAAAAATAAATGGTTATTAAAAATTTTAATTACATAAAATGATCACATGAAAAAACTTTGAATGTAATGAATCTATACCATTATCATTAATATATCTTATTCATATAACAATTATTGAATATGATTTATTACATTGATGATATGTTTTATAAATAATTTATATTTTATAAAATATATTTCTTCAAAACAAAATAACATTTTTATACTCATTCATGAATTAAATCATGTTATTTTTTTCATTTTCTACCACCTACATAATTGATTTTATACAGATTATTTCCTGAATGATTAAGAAAACATATATAATTATTATAATTTAAAATAATGGCTAGTTAATGATACATTTATTTTTTGGATTTATTATATTTTATATTATATTTACCAATAAATCCATTTCCTTTTTTAAATATATAATAACAGAAAATGTAATTTTTCACTAATAAAAAACTGTCCATTAACATCATTAGGAATGGCCTTTATCCGTGCTAGAAAATCACAAACTACATGAGTGAGGTTAAAGGACCCATAACTTTATCCCTACTGAAAAATCACTGATAAAGGGGTACCTTACCAGTGCTAAAAAATCCTTAATAAATGGGACCTCTATCAACACTTTATTCAGCGATGATAAAAGACCCATTTATTGGCACTTTTTCAGTTTTGTTTAGGGAAAAATTAATCATCCCCTAAAAAATATATAATAAAGGTTAATTTAAGAACACTTCTATATGCACTGATAAGGTAGAGCTTTATCAGTGCTTTTAAAAGTACAAAGAAATTTTCATTCTGCATTTTGCTACAACAGTGCACCGATGCACCCAAAACACATCCTAAATATACAAAAACAAGTACAAATATAGTATGAAAAGAAATTTACACCAAAAAACACAAGAAAAAAACACTATATTTTTGTAATTTCAAACATTGGTTTATACAATTATAGAAATACATATATTTACCTACATTTAATAAAATCAATGATCATTTATCTATTAATCCCGACCTGACTCATGCTATTTCTGAAAAAACACCCGTGCTTGAAAAAAATCACACACCTATATAATAAATAAATTATTATTTTTGTTATAATATAATTAAATAAATTATCAAAAGTGTTAATTTCTTTAAAATTTATGTCAATTATAAATAAAATTATGCACTTGGAGTCATACCGGTCAAACCATGAATTAGATTTAATTTTTTATGATTCCAACACATCTCAAATGAATTGTGGATCATTTTCCAAAATAATAAAAACAATATGAATTTTATTGCCTTATTTTGAGTATTCTAGTTGTTTATTTACTAAAATGTCATTTTAAACAAGAAACATGCACTTTGGACACATTCTAATTACATCATGTATTAGTTTGATGTGAAATATATTCCTAAAAGTCCCATAAGACTTAAAAATCATTTTTCCAAATTATCAATAAAATCTGAGCACATTAGATCATTTTTTAGTGAGTGACACTTTTTGAACTAAAATGTCGATTATAAGATGGTAATGGAAACTTAGAGTCATATTAGGAACATCAGGTATCAGATTGAGGTCAGGCTAATTCTTACACATTAAAACTGACATATAGATCGTTTTTTTAATTTATAAAAACAATTATAATGTTTATTTTGGTTTAGATAAGGGTAGTAGTCAATTTTAGTAAAATTGAAAATATATATATATAAAAAGATGAATTATAAGTCATATTGGTCACACCATGTGTTGGATTTAAGATAAGTTGATTCCAACACATCCCAAATAACTTATGGATCATTTTCTTAAAGAATTAAAGCAATATGAATGTTTTTTATCGTGTTTAAAAATGTAACTTGTATTTTTTACTAAAATTTCATTTTAAAATTGAAACATGCACTTTGAATCATACTGATCAAATTTTGTATATGATTGAGGTTGTATGATTTCTATACATCACAAGTGAGATATGGATCATTTTCCTAATGTATTTAATCAATATGAATGTGTTTTATCATTTTTGAGAGGGTTAATTGTCCTATTTTACTAAAAGTGTTGTCAATTAAAAATAAAAACATGCACTTGGTGTCATATTGGTCACATTGTGCATAAAATTGAGGTGTGGTTGATTCATTCACGTGTCAAATAAATTATGGATCATTTTATTATATTATCAAAAAATATAAATGTGTTTTTTGGTTTTGAGTAGGCTATTTGTTTTTTAATAAAATTGATTTCAAAATTAATAGAGATACACATGGAGTCATACTGGTCACATTGTATTTGCGTCAGATTTAGGTGTGATTGATTCCTACACATTCTAAATCATTTTTGGATTTTCTTCTTAATATATCAATACAATATGAATGTGTTTTATCATTTTTGAGTATGGAAGTTGTCTTTTTTACTAAAATGTCATTTTAAACATGAAACACACACGTTGACTCATATGGATTACATCATGTAACAGTTTAACATGAGAATAATTCCTACATGTCACAAATGATTTGTGAATCTATTCCCAAAATTATCAGTAAAATGCGAATGTATTTTCTCAGTTTTAAATGAGTGAAAATTTTTATTTTCAAATGAAAATTTTAATATAATAATAGACACATTGAGTCAGTTGTATTTTTAACTAAAATTATTGTCAGCATAAAATATAAAAAATAACCTAGATTTATATTTGTCACATTATGTGTCAGATTGACGTGAGGATTATTTCTACCCATCCTAAATGCTCAAAAAACCTAACTATCAATGTTATGACAATTTCTATTTACATTCACTATCAAACTATCAACACCACATGAGAAACATCGAACAAACCACATCAACTCAAAAAAAGAATCCACATGTATACGAAAACCATTATTATAAGAGTAATAATAAAAATAAATAAATTACTCCTAAATATGAAACAATATATAAATTCTATGTAAAATAATATTACTCTAAAAAATATCAAGATCACCTCTGTGATTGAGTAAATACAACATTATTTCTATTCCTGCAAAGGAAGTGTAGAGAACTTGAATGAATATTATTAATACAACACTGCATGGGTGAAATATTTTTGAGGGAGAAGAAGCATGAAAGATGGACTAATCATATGAACTCAAAGAAATAAATCCACCAATATAAGAAAAAAATTATTAAATGAGAAATAATAAAAGGAAATAAATTCCTCATAAAAATAAAAATACATTAATTTTATGGAAACAGATTTTACTATGAAAACATCCAAATTACCTATGTGATTATGAAGAGGTAGTAACATTACTCTTCCTGTAATGTCAGTGGAGAGAACATGAAGGAAATTGGGAAAATAACTACATCTTTGAAAATATTTTGAGGGATATGAAGCATGAATGTTGGATAGATTACCTCAACTTGAAAAAAATGAATCCACCTATGTAAGAAAACAATTATTAAATGAGTAATTATAAAAAAATTAAACAGAAATATGAAACAAAAAAATTAATTTTATGGACAATGATTTTACTATAAAAACATAAAGATTACATCTATGATTGATTAGAGGTAGCATCTTTATTATTCCTACAACTTTAATGGAGAGAACATGAAGGAAAGTGATAAATGAAACATTTTAGAGGGGAAAAGGTTTTAGAGGGAGAAGAAGCATGAATGTTGGAAATAGCACCCAAAATTGAACAAAATAATTCACCTATATAAGAAAAACATTATTATGAGATTAATATTAAAAAATATATTACATATAAATATAAAAAATAAATTAATTCTAGGGATAATTATTTTACTATGAAAAACATCAAGATTACCTCTTTGATTGAGAAAGGATAACGTTGTTTCTCTTCTTACAATGGCATGACACATGGGAAAATTTTTTCTAAAAAAACTAAATCTACAAGGAATAATGAAAATAAATCATCATTTCATTATATAATTTTATAGTGAAATATTGAATGTATATTGTATCATTACCTTTACGTATTCCTAAATGGTTTATTTTGTCTACATATAAGCTAATAACAATACTGTGGATTCTCTGTGCAGTTCATTATGGTTTGGAAGACTATATAGATGTCAAGAAATCACAAGACAATTAATGATATTGATGTCTATTTTATACATTAATCAATGGATCCATATAAATGATTGGTCGTGCATCACTAACAAATCTAATAACAAAACTATGGATTTTTGTTCACTTTACTACTATTGGTTAACTACTGCTTAGCATTGCATCTAACCCAAACTTCCTACCGGGCATCCCTGTGATTATCTCATCCCACATATGCTCACTACCATCCCTATATTCAATAATATAATTAGTTTTTTTCACTCTATGTTTGGGATGATAGTATCACTAGGACGTCAGACAGTATATCCATATGTGATTCTATGTTAAGTGATAGCTGGCCTACAATAGTGACGTGCATATAGAATCATTAGTTTTCTTTTTATCTTTGTGAGTAATACACATATAATACTTGATTAGGCTCTATTGATAAATGGAACCAAATAGACATAAACATTTTTCCAACTCTTCCGGACTAATTTTACTTTAATAAAAACAACGTAATCATGGATTATGGATTTTAAAAGGGCCATCTTCATGATCTCTTGCATACATAAAGATTTCTTTAACTAAATCAACATATTTGTTTATCAAAATATTAGCATGCATCCATTTTTGGTTCATATCCATCCTATTAGGTTCATAAGAGCTTAATTTTATACAAATTATAAATAAATAAACATCTGATATTCATTATCAAAAGTGAATGTTATAGAAAATTATAATAAGGGAAACTCAACATGTGATTATTTTAATCAATTTTAGTATGTTGAAGAAAATGGAAAATTGGAATTTCAGAAAATAATTACTCACAGAAATTATTTATAAAATAACCTAAACAAATGAAAACATAAAATAGGTAATTAGGAGTAATAAGAAACTCAAACATAAAAAAACAAGAATAATAAACACGCATTCAATCAACTACTAGATATAAAATGTATTAGAACAAGAGATGTATAAAACTAAGGAATAATTACATTTAAAATTAATGATATATAAATATTTGAAAACATTTAAAGACTATTAGGATGTCATATAACCACACTGATCCATAAAAAATAAATTCAATGTACTCCAAGTAGAAGTAAAATTATCATTTACTAATGGATTACTTTAATATGAATGACATCAAACAAAAAAATAGTTTACTAATTCTTTAATATTAGAATACAATTTTTAAATTAAAAAATGTGATTCATGAATTGAAACAATAATTATGATATTGGTGTTGATGTTCAAATTAATTTTTAAAGAATCATTAATTAAAAAAAGATGAAATATTCATAATCATTACATAATAAATAATTTTATAGATATATTTAAAGTGATTATAAATTCTGACAAAATAAAATTTAGAGGTTCATAAGATAAAAGATGAAAAAAAGTTCTACATTAACCATGGAAAATTTTTAGTTGTTGATGAATAGTGAGTTTCCATTTTCGTTAGTTTGTAGGAAACTCATAGAATCCAGGTGATATTTATTTATTAATCCATGTTTGTGGGGGAAGTGTTTTATGGGTGACTCAACGAATTCACTGAATTCATGGGATATTTATAACATTGGGTGATCAATTTTTGGAATTGAAACAAAGTAAAAAAACAAAATAAAATCCATGAGAATCTGTGTGTCACCCTGATGTCCAGAAACAGTAAACTCTCCCTGAGCGATCAATAGTTGAATTAAAATTTGGAAACAGAGAAAATAGGAAGGCCTACCATACTAGTATGCAATCACCAGACCACAAATAAAGACATCATTTAAGAAAAAATAAAAAACAAAACTAAAAATACAAAATGAAAATAGAAAGGACTACCATGCTAGGTTGAAGATAATTTGAGAACCACTTCGGAAAACCTAACTGAAATTGGGCACCGAATGTTAGAAAAGATGTTCAAGCAACTGGTTGTAGTCTGGTGGTGTGATCTTAGATTTGATTCACTGAGTAGAGTTTCAGCAGCATGTGGATTCCACATAAAACTTCTAATATCATGAAGGGTTTACAAATGGATAGAGTTATTTAGTTATATTGTGACACTTTTATCTGTGATTACTACTAAAGGTTGACAAAAATAGTCTTTATCAGTATTTTTAGTGCTAATAATTGTAGGTCATTATCAGCGCTAGAAATGGCTAATAAAATCAATCATTATCATCCCAAAACTTATAGTTCTAATAAATTTTAACTTTAACATCACTTTTAGTAGCGCTAATAAAGGTCTACCTTTAATTTCTCTAAAAAAAGAACTGATAAAGAGTATTTTATCAGTGCTTATTCCTTTTGCATTTCTAAATTATTTATAATTATAATTATGAATAGAAAAATTGTAAATATTTATGTATGCTAAATAAATATATATAAATATACATATAGTAAATATATTTATTATAATTTTATAATTGTTTATTTATAATTATTGAAATATTTTTTTAAAAATAATATTTATATCAGTATATATATTTATATAATTATACATATATATTTTTAATAAATGTATATAAATATAAATACAGAAAATAAATTCATTATTTATGTAAATTTATTAAAAATTTAAAAATTATTTAAATATATATAATTAATAACTTATAATTTTATAAATAATTTAAATGGAAATATTTATTTATTTATAATTATTAATATATAGATTTATATATATTGAAAATATAAATTTCTAATTATATTTATTTATAAATATCTTTTTCAAATATAATGTTTTACTTTCTTAATGAATATATAATTTTAAGTGCATGCATATATGTTAAAAATGAGTGAAATTGAATAAATTGAGAATATATACACCTTAACAATATTGAAAAAATGGATAAGTTTTATGTGTGACCACTGTATATAAAAATTCATTAATTACGTATATGTGGAATCAATATAGAACAAATTTTATCTATTTTAAATTGAAAATATCAAATGATGATCAATTATATGTCGAGTACTTCACAATTAGTAAATATTTTTAATTTATATAAATTTTTTATCATAAAATCCATTATTCAATAAATATATGACTATTTAATGTAATAAGAATAAATATTTTGTTTTATATCAGTCATATTATACACATTAATATATATCTATATATTTAATACATACAATTTACTAACATTAATTATCAAAATTATCTATTTAATAAAATGTTTAATATTTAATATTGTATAAAGAGTTTATTCATATATATTAATAACTATTTAATTAATAAAATTTGTAGTATTTTTTAATATAATCATGTTTATTTTAAATAAATTTTATTATTTTATTTTATTCATTCAATCCATTATTAGATCTAAAAAATTGATGATTAAATAAATATCTTTTAGTGCTAAAAAAATGTGTTGTTAAACGATACACTTTATTAGCACTAAAAATAAATATCTAATAAAGGAAACCCTTTCTCAGTGCTAAAAAATCACTGATAAAGGATACCCTTTATTAGAACTAGAATAAATGCATTTATAATGGTTTCCATTATCATAGATAAAAAAGCAGTGATAAAAGGTAAATTTATTAGGGATTTCTATAGCAATGATAAATATTCCATTTTGAGCATTTTTTTCTTGCACTGATAAATACCAGTGATCTTAAATTCAAGTTTTGTAGTACTGTTTTAATCATTTCACCTGAACCATAAACATAATTTCCAGGAATTGTTAATGGGAAACTATAACTCATCCAAAAAAATTTATATTTGTATAATTATATTTCTGGAGTTGATGAACTCTTGAATATGAGTCTAGGAGAACAACCATTAACAAAATATTGTATTAGAAATAGAATAAATTTCATGTGAATGTATATATTTTTCAAAAAAGATTCTATATTTGTAATTTGTAACAATGAATGGATAAAATAATCAAAAAAATAATAAATAATGTTTATATTCATATAAAAAAATAAAATGAATTTTTTAAACATGGATGTTATAGCATGTTCGACTATGTGGAAGTCCAACATAATTGTTATTTGTCTCAATATAAATTTCCTATGTCATGTAACATATTTTTCACCATATAAAATTTTATATGGTTTATTATTGATTAAATTAACTATGAATTTGTTACACTATATTTAAAATTTATTTCTGCTAATTTCAAAATTAGAATCGTATTATTTATTTAATATGATTTTGATTCAAGTAACCTAAAAGGGTTTCTCATCTAAAATTACCTATTTATAATAATTTATCAATTTAATAATATTTTAATTTATAATTGAATTATATATAATCATTGACATTATATATCATCATTATCTATTTATTGATTTCATTTAATTTTTTGTTTTGTTTTTTATTCATCAATGGATTTTTATTTAAATGTCGCTAATACCATAAATTTTGTTTTCCCAATGATACATACTGGAGAAAATTTTTATATTATCCATATATATTAATTTATATAGTGTATATACATCATAATATATATATTTGATTTCTTTTCTATTGTTTTAAATTGTATTAAATTTCCTTTTTAATGTTCTTTTTTTCAAGGAATTATTAATCTAAAATCCTTAACGTGCATTTTGTCTAATCAAAGTTATAATTAATTTTATTTCCCCTTTTCCATCAATTTTTCTCCATTTCCATAACCATTCATCTATTTTATTATCTAAACATCCATGATTTAACACATTAATTTTCTATTATCACATACCAACATTATTTTTATTAAAAACTGATTATATTTTATCAATTTATTTATGGGTAATTTTTTCATTCATTATACATGTGTCAAAAAAGGTAATGTTGATAATTTATTGAAATATCTCATTTCACCATTATTATTACCTTTCATAATTATGAATCTTCTTTTTCTTGTTTTCATTATTTTATAGGTTAAAGTAAATTATTTTTTTCGATGAATTTTTTTATTTTGAAGTGTTATTAAAATGAATATTTCAAAAAATTTGTATGCTATAACAATATGAGCATATAATTTGGGTTAAAAAACTATTTTTTTAATTAGATTAATAATTTTAAATCTCCAATAATTTTGAGTCATTTTATGGTTATTTTAAATTTTATACAATGAAAATTTGGTTCATTATATCCTTTTATTATTTGTTAATGATTTGATATATGATGATAAAATTTTTGGATGAAATCGAATATATTACTCTTATAAAAACTATAATATGAAAGGGGGATTTAAATAGGTTATAAATAATATCTTCCAATTAATTATAATGATTATTCCTTTTATTTTATTAATATATACTAGTCCATTGTCTTGAATTAGGAATCTATGATGTCAAACTATGTACAGGTTATTTTTCATAGATCAACTTTATTAATTCATGTTCTCATGCTCTATTTATTAATTTCATATACTATGATTCATGATATAAATCGTGTTTTATAAGGAATATTTTACTGGGTATGATTTCATTGTGTTTCATTCATGTAAATTGATGATGTTTTCATAACAACATGGAAATATTTTTTATCTTATGATCATTGCTTGATATCAGCTAATATTATCATTAATATGTTTTAATCTCAACATTTTTATATTATCATTTATATTCACTATGAATTTGAGTATTATGATTTATTTTTTATATGGTAATAATGTATGGAGGATACTGAAAAATCTATTGACTAATTATGATGTAATAATATGATCAAATTATAATTAAAAATATTATTAATTGGAAGAAAATTATATGTGATTTTATAGGTAATGGTATTTAAACATTCCATAAAACTATAAACCAAAACATTCACCAATAGTTAAATGATTCAATATTGGGTATTTGAATAATAATTATTTAAGGTCAAATATAGATCACATCATTTTGTAATAAAAACATTTTATATAGAATATGTTTTTACCCTTTCAACTAGAGGTATGGTTCTATGGTGTCAAATTATTAGTAACACGAAAGGTTCTTTATTCTCTAAAAATGATTTACTAATCATTAAATTTTCATTTGAGGATTTTGGAGAAATAATATTTTTTCTCCAAAATATCATCCTAGAAAACCAAATTTGAGCCATAATGTTCTCCCTACTATTCATAGAAGGTAATGGTTATTATATAATTTGTTATATTGTTCTTTAAACATTTTAAAAGGACCTTACTAGTATAATCCATGTAGAGTGGTCTATTAGAGGATTCAATAATGATTTTTAGGTCATATCTATGCAGTAAAATTAATCAATAAAAAATATTGATACTTATTTTTAGAAAAAACGATGTCAATAAATAACATTGAGTGTTCAAGGTTAATAATTATAATTTTTTATATCCTATTAACATATGAATAGGGAAAAATTATTCAGATTGTATTTTCTGAATGATTAATTTTATGACTGTTTTATTGTACTAAGGTATAAATAAATGTGTTTTCATGAAATATTTCTGAAATGATTATATTACTTATTCTGAATCATTTTATATCTGGGAAGCCTTATATATAAAATTATAATTTATATTATTTTTTTGGGTAAATTAATCATTGTGGATAATATTGGACAACATGGGTGACTCAAATGTCTATGCTTTTACAATATTGGTATCTAGAGGAAAAAATAAATCATAACATCCTATTTTAATAAAAAATGTTTTTAATATTTTATGTACTATATGATGTAATAATGGTAAACATTTTATATGCTTCTTTATGAATTCATAGATATCTAGAACAATAACTAACACAAATGTCAAAAATTATATCTAATAATAATAAACTTTTTTCTTTGGTTTCCTTTTGTAATTTATATACTCCAATAGTATTTTAAATGTTTTATAAGATATAATTGTGTTAGGGGACAATTTTTATGCAATATTAGTGGCTTTGGAAAATATTTTAGACATTGTAAATAATAATGATTCATATAATGGGTACGATTAAAAGCATTAGTTTTTTTGGTTCAAGTATTTTCAAAAGGAAAAAATATGGAATAAATCATGATTTTATTATTAGAAATTAGTTGTAAATGGGGTATAAGTAGGTAGTGATACATATATATGAAATTTTAATTTTTCATTATACTGGGAATAAGATTTCTTATATGTTTTTATGGGACTAGATTTATGTGCATATTTAATGTGGAGGGATACTTTTTTAGAATCAAATGGCCCATTATTCTCATTAATATGGGTGATTTTTTTTTGATGATTTTTTTTTCTAGTGAGTTACGATTATTTGATATATATTGATATATTAATAGATTCTCATTTTACAAGATAATGATTCCATTGAATTTAATACTTACCAATAATTAATTGAAAGTCAAATGATTGAGTTTAAAAATTCATGTTGGGGAAATTTATTGTTGAACCTAATATATTATGGTTTTTATAGTAATTTAATTATGATTATATCAATGTGGAGTTTATTGATGTATATTCTATAAGTTAAAATATATTATTTATAATAAGGGTTGTATACTCACCTCATTTCAAATAAGATATTCCACCCTATATAGAAAAGTATTATGTTTTATTTTTTATGATTGATTATAGATATTAATGGATTTAGTTACATATAGTTTTGTTTTCTGGTTGATAAATTTTCTAGGATTTTTTATCATTAAATTTTATTACTTATGAGAAATTGTATATTTTATGTTCTGTTAGTTTAGGTGGTTGATAATGATATATATATATATATACTTATTTTAGGTATCTCTCATTTATTTCAATGTTATATATAATTACTCTTTTATGTGGATTACATAGAATAGGTTTTAATGTTTATGAATTTTTTTTCTTTTAATGCATATTACATGATGATTTATTTATTTATTCAATAGTATTGGTTTATGCATTCAAAATTCCATTGATAATTTTTTATGAATCTAGGTTCATCACACCAACTCATTGGAGTTTAGAATAATATAAAAATCGTATTATGCCTTTATAATCACCCATTATATGTTCACTAGATATGATTAATTTTTATACAGAAATAAAAAATATATTTGTAATTTTATTTGGATAATCTTAGTAGATTGATCAAGACTCATAGTTTTAGTATATGTAATTATTGTTTAGATCAGGTAAGAGTATTCCATGTATTTTAATTTTAGAAAATTATCTTTATGCTTTATTGTGTATCAAATAAGGCATGTTTAATATTTTATGTTTTTTCATTTTATTTAGAATGAATTATTTAATGAATTTCATAATCCTTTTTTATGAATTTTTATTATATTAAAATTTTTGTTAATCAAATTATGGAATGTTTTTCCTTATTTACAATAATTGTAATTTTTTATACAGATTTATCATGATAAATTTTAAAAATATGTTTAACATTTCATATCAAGGGGAAGATTAAGTGTATTTTTTTATATTTTGATTAATTATATTGAAAATGTTAATTTTTATCCATTCAAATTCAAGGAGTTAGATATCGTTTTAGTGGTGAATTTGGCCATGATATATGGTATTATTGGTTACAATATTTCAATTTATATAAGGAATATTGGGTTTTAGTATTTAGTTATGTTATAAATTGAGATTAAATAATTAGACGTGGGACCTTGAATGTGTATATACAATGTTTTCATCACCATATTCAAATGGGCCATATATGTAAAAAAGTATAAGCACAATGGGATCGAGTGTATGATTATACATAAAATAAATTATATTATAAGGGTAACTTCTAAATGATTTTGGTTTTTAGGTATTTTAGATGATCCTATTAATTCATTTATTTATTTCACCATATAAATTAATATAATTATTGTGAACATGTGATTGATATCTTTTGATTGATCATTATATAACATGGAATTTTATATTTCAATTTAAATTTTCATTACATTGTAATTTTTCGAAATATTTTTTCATTGAATAACGAATTTAATATTATTTTATTTTAATCACCAATGTGTTTAAATGAAATTAATTTACAAGTAATTTATTTTTAAAAAAAAATTATTTGTTTGAGTCAAATGCACATAAAAATTAAAATGTTATGTTCTAGTTGGAATTTTAAATCTATTTTAATTATTTCTAAAGTAATTTTAGGTATTGATAATTTAATATTAGTGTTATTTTTTTAATCATTAGGAAAGGATCTCTTCATTGATTTCAAAATATTAATAATATTCCAAATGATATTTTTTATGTGATAATGGTTTAAAGATATCATATGGGGATTAAGATATTACCAAAACACTTGGGATAATAAAAAGATTCAAAAATATAATTTTTTAGGTTTCCTTTTTGGATTATATGATTAATAAAATCTAGTTTTATAGTATAAGTAAGTCATTAAAATAATAAATTTTATTTATTGTGAAGTTATAAATTTTTTTAGGATATTTCATTTCACTAAATAGGTTGGTTGTGACCTGTCTTCTTGAATATAAATAACTTAATTTTAAAATCTTCATTGTAACTCATGGTGTTTATTGGATACATAAAGTAGATAATAACATATGGGGTAACCCAAAAGTGTATAATTCAATTATTTAGTTTTTAGGTTATCGTACTTGGATTAGTAAGGAATGGTTATCATATCTGGATGATATTTGTTTGATGAATCCATCTCTGACCAAAAAAATATTAGGAATAGTCATCTACCAAATATATAATTTATTGTATATCTAAAATATGATATCTTTTAGGATATATGGTGAACATGATAATTATTTGAAGGAATCATGAATATGAAAGAATAAAATTATTTTTTTTTGAACTAACATAGTAACCATGAATCTATAATGAATCATCAAAGGAATAAACAAAAAATGAATAATTAAAATTCAAAAATATATAAAAAATAAATTTACATTATGAAACATCACAATATGTTTTTGAAAGATGAAATACCTAAAAAAGTCATCTTAATAGCTTTGCTAGGTGATTATCAAGAAGAATAGTGAGAGGAAATATTTTTGTAAAATAAGAACACAAAAGAATACATCATGAGATTGGAAAATGATGAGATGAAACCTAAAAAATATAGGATAAGATACAAAAACTAAAACACAAATGTATAGGAAACATAAAACAAAATTATAGAAATGAAAACTTGTTAATGAAATAAAACACTAAAATATCATACTCATATTCCACTATAAGAGATGAACAAAGATCAACAATGTTTTTTGTCGCCACTATGCCTAGTGTAAGAGTTAAATTACACTTGGATTAGAATGATCTACACAATTTCATAAAGGGAAGATCATTGTTTTTAATTTAAAGGATATATGACTGATTTATAAAGTGAGTAAATACATCAAAAAATGAATAAAATTTGAAAATTTAACATTTTTAATGAAAACCATGATGAAAATCACCATGAAGTAGGGAGAATATTAAACAAGACTAAAGGGATGATGACAAAAATGAGAATATTTATCATATATGTAATTAATTAAAATTTGAAATAGATTTAACAATAATTTAACACAAGAGTGATTTAAAGAACAATATAGGGACAAAATATCCCAATTTTTCAATATAAATTTACTATAATTATAATACCCACTATTAGTTAAATATGTCATGTGTAATCAACAACCAAATCCATACTCAACCATTAAATTTATAAAATCCTCCATTATTTCATATACTATTCTATAGAAACCCATATATAACATATAAATATTTTATGTTATTTTTAAATAATAACACATAACCATTAATGATTCAAATAAATATCCATGATCAAAAGTTTTAGAATCATTTAGATATTATCTATATGATTTATCATGTCCAAAATATATATATATATTCCTTCCATTGATTCATCATCTTTGAATCCCTTCTAATCATATCACATAATAAAATTCCTATAAAAATAAATAATCAAATTAAATGGTATGATGATAGTCTATTTAGGGAAAAACATATGAAATGAAAATTTGATATACAAGAATGAAAATATATGATTTCATGATAAAATGAGAATATGGAAACCATGTAAAAAATAAAAAAATGAAGATTATATATTATATTTTAGATTTTAGAAGTTAATATAATTAAGATGACCTAAATAAGTATAAACATAACATATAAATGATCCTTATATTTAATAATTTGATATAATGAAAATTTGTAATCTGTAAAGGAAATGAAAATTATAGAATTGTTTAATAATATGAATTTTTAAGTCCCATACAAAACATTAACATGAGATATATGTTAACCCACTCTATTGGAAGGATTTATAGTACTAGGATTTCCCACACATAATATATATATATATATATATTACATATTATAAAGAGCACAATAATAGATCCCAAAAAAAGTCATAGTTGGACTAATAATGAAAACTGAATACATTTACAAACTAATTTCATGAGAAATTTAAATCCCCCGTGTAAATAGAGAAGATAAAAAATTAATATATATACTAAATAGTTGATATAAAAGGATATGTTCATGTATAGAGTGTATACGGGTATTTAATATAGATGAAAAATTATTAAAAATCTGTTAAAATTTTATTAACTATTTTATAGTGATATTTCATTATTTTTAGGAAATGTTTAAATATTCACCCAAAAGGAATAAAAAATTTAAAAATCATTATAAATAAAATTATTAAAGGGAAAATTAACATAAAAATTAATATTTGAAATATAGGTAATTATTAGATATTATAATAGGATTATATATATATAATGTTAATATTGATAATAAGTAGAAAAATATGTATACAAATTATTAAGAAATATCTTTTTTATTTTTATATGTCTAAAATAACTAGGAAATAAAACCAGTTATGAAAGTATAATCATAAATATAATCAAAATAGGGAAATTTTTAAATAATATTCCAAATATATATATATATATACAAATTATATAATGAATGTAGATTTTAAATAGAGAAATAAAATTGGAAGTGTGATTTAGAGGAAGGTTCTTCACACCTTATCTTTTATCATTCTTAATAATATTCTAAATTTGAGTAAACTAAATATTTTATAAATTAAAAATTTCCAATCATTATTTGAATATATGTTATTTATCACTAATAACCTATATTCCTTAAATATATATTTACTAGATTGTCATATTTTGTATATAACACTAGATATTAGTTGTATACATTTTTTCACGGTGGTTTCAGTATGGGGGACATGATCATCATTCCTTATTGACTACATTATAATATCTTGAATATTCACCATAAAAAATAATAATTTTTACCTTTTTTAATTCATACTGTGTTCATTAACTTAATTTAATTGGAACACATTGAATGTATAAACCCCATAACTCTCCAATTTTATTTATTTTTACCAAATATAATTATATACATAATAATGAATATTTATTTATTTATTTACTTTGGAAAACAAAAAAATATCCTTACGGAAATTTAAATATTCTATATTTATATCCATTATTTATGTTTTGTCAGCTAACAAATATTAAAATTAACCAAATTGATTAGAATCATTCTTATAGGTGATTAAATTGATCCAAACATGAATATCCAAATAAAAAATATTTATTATTAATAATAGGTAGATAATTATTATAGATGATTAAATGTTCGTATTAATTCATTAATGTGAAGAATTAGATTTAATAATATGGATCAAAAAATATAAAGGTACTTGATTAAGAATAAGATATTACATAATTTGAAAAATCATATAATACCCTAAGGATATTAACATTAATGTAATCTATAACCTTCCTTATGAGTATAGGATATCAAAGTGCATAATGGATTGTATGGGAGGGAATTATGTAGACATTGAAGAGAAAATTAATATTTAGTTTTATTTAAAAATAGGTATAGTAATGACCCAATTCTTAATAGAAATTTATTTTAATGTTTAGAAATACCAATTAGTTATTAATTGTGCAAGGAAAGTTTTCATATAATGTAATTAATTAATAGAAAAATGGAAGTTTTTTTATGAATATATCATCCAAATATGAGGTAATATATATTAAGTCGTTTTTTAATAACATAGAAATAATTTTTTACATTAAATAAAATTTAAAATATTTATTTAATTTTTTCACAACTAACCTGTTTAACTTATATTTTCACCAAAAGATATATTTACCCACTTACTAAATATAAAAATAATGATATAAAATTAAGAATCAAATTTATTAAATTCGAATAATAAATATTTATTTCCATATTCAAACTAGATAAACTCTATTGATAAAAGTGAATACGTGTATTTCCAATGAATCCTTCCTCCAATAGGCCACAAGTTGGTAATTAGAAGTTAGGGAAAAATATTAAATTATTCATTGACATAATCCCATAAAAAGGAGAAATAAAAACTAATAATAAAAAAATAAATAATACTAACAAAACACAATAATCCATAGAATTTTATTCATAAAATTTTTATTAAAATTGGTACCCAAGATAAGAAACTAAAATGGAAATATCTCTATGAACAGTGGCTAAATCTATCTCATGATCTAGTAATTGAAATCTTTATCACAAAATCTATTAAAAAATATATGTAATCATCATTATATAGAATATTGAGTGAGAATGTAGATTATTATGTGGTGGTAATAAGGTTATTTATCTTAGAAGACATAAAAATATTATTATTATAACATAAAAGAATAAGAAAAATATTTTCCCCTTTATTATTATAAAAGTTATTTTTTAATATTTTAATATTAATAAATAAAAATATTAAATATAAAATTTAATTCAATTTAATAATATATATATATATGAATAAAAATTGATTTAGAATATTATATGAATGGTTAGTAGATAAGTAATAAAACAGTGTGTGTTAAAAAGTTATATTTTTCAGAAAACTTATTCCTAAGTGTTATGTATTTTTATTAACAAAATTAGTTGATGAAAATTAAAAAATAATTTTAATAAATATTTTATTATAAAAATTAAATAACATTCATATAATGGATATCAATTGGCATAAAATATGAACAAATTTTTATTTTTTGTGAAAATATAATTTCATAAAAATTGTTTTCTATATATTATACATGTTTATTTGTAAATTAATTTTTAATATTTATAAATGATCAATTTTTTATATGTATAAAAAAATCAATTGCATTTTACAAATTTTAAATTGGAAAAAAAATTTTAAATATCAATAAATATTTTAAAAAATGTAGAAAATGGTCAAATGCATAATGATTTTTTAAATATGTCATAATTTATATGGATGTAATTTAAATTTTAAATTTCTTTAACATTGGTTTACTATATTAAATACACTTTTTATTAGAGGATTTGGGTGAAATTAATCTTTATAAATCATAGAAAACATGTTTTAATAAAAATTAAAATATGATATTCATTATTTCAAATATTCCCCTAACTGTACCTATTAATACCAACCGCTTCCACCTAACTCAAAACATGAATATCCTTTAGTTTAAATCTAATCAAATACCATCATTATATACAATACAATCATCTCTCTTGTTAAGGATATTTTAATCTTATAAATAATTTATAAATTTCCATTTCTAATAGGGTCATTAGAAGTTTTTTTGACTATTCAATGTGAGGTTTATATAATAATTTTTAGTTTTTCAGTGTCAAGATCACATACAACATCATAAATATTATTGAATATAAATATATCATAATATTTAAAGAAATAATTCATTAAAATTTATTTTACTTCAATAGAATAACATATTCTTAGAAATTCATTCATTATAAAATTTCCTCTTATGGACTGGTTTACTACCAATATAGGTGATTCTATAAAATTTCATGTGTAAATGATTAAAATAAATAAATAAATATAATATATGATAATAATTTTAAAATACATATTTATCTATATTTCTAGATTAGTACTATATACTAGTATAATAATTAATGATATCATTTCATTTTTTTAAATTATACCCAATATGGAAAATTTATAACCATTTTTTAAATTCCATTACTATAAGTTCCATTATATAACAATACAAATCGATTAATATATGAATGATATATGAGTCATGTCAATAATCTTTTTAGAGATAATGAAGCCATTATCATAGAGAAAGTATAGAAACCACCTTACCAAATCAATCAAATGAATAAATGGAACAATTAAAAACTAATTATTAATTTTAACATTCAATGGTTAATTAATAAGTAAAATTTGTATGGTTATTAGTATTTTTTACATTAAATTATATAGTAAAGATCTAAGTTGACTATATATAATTTTAGTGTGCCACCAAAATCCTTCCTCTAATTTTCCAAGGGAATTTGAGAAGGATGGAGTAGTCATACCTCCCAATATAGATGGCCTTAGACTAATGTACATGTACATAACCACCAATATAAATTTAAGAAAACAATATTGTAACACTTAATAAATGAAAAAATTTAATATAAAAAACGAATTCTTTTAAAAAAATATAAAAAAATTAGAATAAAACATTACTTAAAGTGGAAAAATACATTCCATACAAACACTAAAAATGGAAAAAAAAAACTAAACTAGTTGAGGCAAAGGTATATCTACAACAAAGATAAACCATACATGAATGTTGTTTACTACAGTTACCTATAAAACCTGATAAACATCCTCCCCAATAACACTAACTCCACTAAGGTCACCATAGATATTTACATCATATTCATTATACATGAAACATTCTTAAAATAAGTACATGTATGGGTGAATACATACATACCCAATAATATCCCCATTAAACCATAAATAATAACATAAATGAATAGTTATCTCAGAAACATAAAGTTATATGATAACCCACATTGTAGTTAAGAACATGTAAACAATCCTAAAAATACATCCAAACATTACCTCAATAAACCATGTTCATCATATAGGAACCTATACATAATTATCATCATTCTTGGCCTAAATAACCTAGAATCCATGATAATAAGATAAACAAAACACATATCATCTACCTGACTATAGTTTTGGAATCACAACTCATCGAGATACGTGTTGATGAAAACATTACCAAACTAATGGTATTGTAACCTTTATTTATCAAACATGGTCATAAAATGAGGGAGTATAAAACAATATAAATTGAGGACTGAAACAATGATGATTCCTGGAACACTGATCTAGGATGTTCCAAAATCTATTCACTCTATGTAGGTCATTTTTATAGTCAAATTAAAATGAATACCAACTCAAAACCCAAATTACAAAGGAAAAAACTCAAGAATATATGATATTAAAGAATAATAAGAACCAATAGGGGAACTAATAGTAATAATAAATATAAATCATTTGGACTGAATAACCCTAGTGTATGCTCTTTTTCATCATGAATTATACTAACAACCATCTTAATTGATTTAAGGATGCTAAAATAAACAATCATCCTTTCCTATACCCATAAATTCATAAAAGATATAAAAAATCAAGTTATATGTATAAAATAAATTAGGAATTTTTATTTCATATACATGATCCATCACTTGGGTGAAAAGACATATAAATACTCAACATTTTATTATGAATTGTTATTCCACCAAAATGATCGACATAGATATGTTGTGAGACATATTTCGTAGTCGTAATTCCCTACACATGGAATTTTGAGACAATTTAAATTATACATGCTAAATAAGATTCCCAAAGACTCATATACCATAACATAACCATGAATCAAAACTACTATAATAAACCTCTCATTATTGTTAGAACTTGTATGTTGAGACATGCCACGTGAATTATTAACATAGAACAGACTAATTTTATGTATTGTTAAATATATTCCCTTTATAGTGTATACCTTCTAAACTAATAAACCACTAAAAGAGTATGGATAAGATTAATCCAAAGGTGTTGTGTTGTGGTCACATTGTTAAGGTTTGGGGGAATCCAAAAAACACATTTTTATAGTACAATATTCCCTATCATGCTACAACATAAACCAATATAGTAAAAACATACTTCTATATTATTTTACATCCAATAGATTCACCACCATTCCATGCCTCTAATGTCATACACCAACACCAAAATCATGAATCATAATGGACCATTGAATCCACTAAATCAATATATTAATAGAAAAAAAAAGAATATTAGATTAAAATATTTGACAACATGATATCAAGAATGAGAAACTAATAAATATTGTATCATTAAAAAAATGAATAATTCTCACAGGAATGGATTGTGACTGAAAATGGTGATATTATTTGGAATAAATTATATAATATAAAATTTATTCAAAATAATATCATTAAATAAAATATACTAAGATCTTGAAAGATTTCTTCAAGGAATATCACACATATTTTCATCATTAACATATATTATAGGAGTGTCAAGGGATAACTACCTGATAATTTTCAATATAATTATCTTATATGAATATTAGGAAATGAAAAACACGTAAATAATGTATGATAGGTCATGTGGGAATCCCTTGTGATGGAGATATTATATAGTCTTTATAGTAAAATCATAGTCATACCCAATCGCAATGTTATGGGTAAAAATGAGGGATCGATTATTTAAAACAAACCCCAATAAACACACAACATGTGATATCACACCACAACAATACTTCTGAAATTCTTGTTCTAAACATAATATAAATCCCTTCAAAAAATAACTAAAAATGAATCATCTATCATAGTATTTATGTGGATATACATATATAATTATCTATATATGCTTTCATGATGAAATTCCCAAACAACTAATATACATGGAGAAAACAAAATATAAGTGTTAAATGATTCCAATACATTTTACAACTTATTTAATCACACTTATCATGCCTTATATATATGATAAGTCAAAAAAATACCATAACATCATTCCCAACACTTAAAAACAAAGAAGATATTTAATAATCATAGATACCAAAATTAAATCATGTCTCATGGGGACCCTCAAACTCAAGATTTAATGATGTATTAAAGAGAAAAATATCATTTTGTTACTTCTTTACCACTTTCATATCATTCTATCCAAAATTCAAAACCTCACAATAAAAACTATGTTATTACTCCCACATATCACAATCGCATTCCCATAATATTTAATTATGTTTCTCATGATAGAAAAACACATAAATTCCTATTATTAAACAACCTCAAATGGACATCCCTTGTTGATCCATAATCAACACCAGGACCACTAAAAATGCATCATCATCTTCAAAACAATCATTACATTGTCGATGATATTTGATGAATCGTTCTTGTATATATTTAGTTATGTAAAATGGATGGAATTATGTTCTTAGTATTACTATGAGGGAATATCTCTATATTATGAAACATTACTGACCTGAAAATGATTCTGGATTATGTAAATGAACCACTAGGATAGATACATTCCCATTAAAATATTATTAATCAATGTTATAAGAGACCTTTATGAACATATAATCTACCTCTTTGATCCCTAGAGGAATTTACAATCATTCCACATAATATATCTAATGGATCTGTACAGTCCTTAGATTCTCTTGGATCACATGAACCCACTAGTCATAAATCTCCAACCACTATTGAAACTTAAATCACCTAAATATTTTAACATATAATGTATTGAATTGTGAAATATAATAATAGGATTGATTGTTTTTATTCTAAAAAATTAAGTCATGTAGTATGTGATCCTCACAGCTTTGGCTGAAGTAGATAACATAATACGTCATCATATTCTCAAGAACAATAATGTTTGTCTTGGTTTTTCCATATTTGTATGGGTTAAATTATATAATAAATTGAAACTATTTCCAGGAAAATTCCTTTTGTTCCATGACAATAAATATGTAAAAATAATAATCATAGTTAGAAATTAAAATTTATTTTGTTCAATTTAGCTAAGGTATATTCTTTATTTGAAGTTATGATTGGATTTACACTAAAATATACTAAATTAAAGGAAATAAGTTTGCCAACTAGGTTGGTTAGTCAATGATCAGGAAAATCACATAATATCCTTCTTTTGAACATGGTATTCGGATCATGATGTCTATTAATATAAATTGTGATTTATGTTTTTTATATTAATGGTTTGATTCATAACATCTCGAATTATTTTCTGTGCTTTCACTTTTATAAAAGTGAGGTGTAATATGATAAACTCAGTAATTCAATTATTTACAACTAGATAAAAATATTTCTCATCTAGGATCATAGTACATCTTTATAAAAACTATAATCTCTAAGTGGAGTGTTCATCTCACTCAACACCTCATAAAACAACATGTTAGAAACCACAATTCATATAGTGACCCATAATTTCCATACATAAATATTACATCATATTAAATGAATATTCATTACATTACAATAGGATACAAACCATAACCATATAGGTTTAGTATCTTTGGTTACATGGATTCCTAAAAAACTAAAACATAAAATATAAATGTCAAATCCCATATAGTTATTCAGCATTATCACTATTATTAGGTATATCATACTTCAATATGTTCTTAATTTCATGAGGAAAATGAAACATATAATGGTGAGATAAAATACACTATAAGGTAAAAAATGGAGATAACAATGATCATTTCTTTATAGAATGGTAAGAATACATTGAAATCATGAGTTTTTCCTTTCATAAACATACATAAAAAATCATGCGTCAATACAATGTTTCATGTCATAAAACATGGTAGTTCGTTGGTTGTGAATATTAAATGAGATAAACAATACAATCCATGTGAACATAATATTAACTTAATATTATTTTATGAGATAGTATCATAAAATTTCTGATAAACATAATCAAAGATATATGTGTAATGGCTACCCACTAAGACTTTCATCATATTTTAGACTTGGGAAAACTTCCACTGTGCCTTCTTTTGGATTGGGATATCTTCTTGTGTATCCTGTTTCAGGTATTGGATAACCTCCCTTAAGTCTTATTTTAGGATTGGGATAACATTCATTTTACCCCCATTCATGATTCGTAAAAATTAACATGTAATATTTCTATTAATATAACGTTAGTTAATTCCCAATCCATTATAGATCTATTTAATTACATAGACACATGACACATAATCATAATCAATTCATATGTATTCTATAATATAATGAAACATTCATCATGTCATGACATCATAATCCATGGATAATTAAAATGGTTCCTTAACATCACCACATCATAATCAAAAACAATATTAATAAATAATAAATATGGTATCATCGGATTATGACCCCAAAAAAATAAGTAACTTCAAAGGATGTTATTATAGACGAAAATTTACTTTAAATTATTAGTGTAATTTTTTTGGAAAATATTCTATACATTTTAAAATTAAATATTAAAATATTAAAATGTAAAAAATAATATGGAAAATGTTTTTCAATAAAATAAAATTTGAATCATGTAAAATAAACTTCAATTATTTCATTGTTAATGATAAAGGAAAATCACATTCATGTCATAATCTTTAAAACATATATTCAGTTAAAACCTTTATTAAATATAACCTCCTATTGAAAATAAAGGTTAGAATTAATATCTTTTATAAAAATTAAATTTCATATAAAAATTACAATAAAAAACCATTGGATAGTTAAAATAAAATTGGATAGATTTTATATATTATTGATATGGAATAAAAATTATATACTTCCGATGACATAAATAAATTAATCCTTCCTTCAAATCATTCCTCAATTTTCATCATTACATAAATAGAGGAAAACAAAATCAAAAAAAATTATTCTATATGTATAAAAATGGTGAAAAAAAATAAATCCTATTTTGGAGATAAATAGAATAGATTTTCATCATCAGAAATTTAATCATAAACAATTTCGCTGATAATGAGATTGTATCATAAAACCCTTACATTATGTCACACTTTCATATTATGTTACCTATCCTCTTTTTAAATAAATTAAAATTTTTCTAATTATATGTATGAACCATATAAAGACATATAATATAATATATGTTCTAATTATAACATATAAACACATAATTATTTATAATTACTTTTTAAAAACATAGATTCATAGTTTTAGCTATTTTTTTTCGTGAATGTTTTTGTAGATCAGTTTCAACCCTTGTACCTCGATCATGGTTCCATGATCTAAAGTATTTTAATCATAATATAAATAAATAATATATTCATTATATTGAAATTTGTTAATCTTCTATAAATGGTAGAGGAAAAAATATGATTTAAAAATTTTATGGTGCTGGTAATTCGAATGTACACATGTTCTTTGTTTTCAATTAATAACATAAATAATGAAAGTTAGATAATTAAACTTTTCTCATCATAAAACCATAATTATACCATATATATATCCTATTTAGACATTAAATCATCTATATTATCCATCATTGAATGATGTTGATGAATAGTCAGTTAGATAACTACAGGGAGGTGAGAGTCGATAGGTACACACGAACTATACATTTATTCCCCATATGAAGGAAAAGAGGGTTGATATGATTGGCTCCATATTAATAATAACATTAAATTACATAAATTATAATGAATTTATTATTTTTTAATGAGTACCAAATATTTATACGTGTTATAAGTTGAAATAATTAAAAGAGGTTAGGTATTATGATTATGTATTCTTTGGTAGACTTCCTTTAGATCCCTTGTTGGGGGCCTTTAGAATGAACTGTTGAGATGGAAATCAAATTAAAATTTATTCTATGGAAGTATATAGTATAATTGGGTCGGTTGTTATTAATTGAGGTGGCTCAATGTGGTCTAATGAATAGATTGGAGGGGTTACCTTTTATATGGGTGGGAGAGTATACACTTGTAATTTTCCAAAAAATTAAAATATAATAATGACGTACTCATTCGAGATGATTCCATATGATTAATATTAGAAAAAAGTATGTAATAGTGTAAAAATAAGGCCACTAAATAGTATTTTCAGATGTTTATATAGAAATTTTACCATTATCTCATTGTTTATGCCTCGGTAAACATGTTCTAACCATAATAGTTGTAAAACAAATTTATTATTTTTACTATTCACTATCAAATGAAATAAATGTTTACTCATTAATAAAATTTAATAATTATAATTATATAAATTGAATTTATTTATCAAAATATATTTTAATAATTAGTAAATATAAAATTTAAAATAAATACATATAATCTAAGTAAAAACATTTTTCTAGAAAAATTTGTTTTCATGTATGAAAATGTATTAATACAAAAAATAAGTAAACTTTCAATTTAATTTAATTTCTATTATATTATTATTAATAAAATAAAACAAAATAAATATTAAAATTAATTTAAAATAATAAGGTACATTTTAAATAATTTAATATGGAAAATAATTTTCTATAAAATCAGTATTTTTTACTATTTTCTAAAAACATAATTCATTAATAAAATCCAAAAATTAATCCTTAGTTTTTTTAATATATTTATTTAAAAAGTGATAACCTTTTAAATAAAAAATAATTTCTAAACATCTCAAATATTATTTATAATATCCATACACAATATACAACAAAAACCATTTTGTAAATAATATGTTTTTGAAATAGTTATTGTCATTGCAGAAATTTGATTACTTATTTATTATGATCAGATTATAATATATGAATAATAAAAACACTCTTTACATATTTTTTAAAATGTGGTGTATCCTATTTATATTCATCAATATAACATCATAATTATAAATTTTTACATTATTGTATATCATTTAATTGAGATTTGTTTTTTTTAGAATGAAATTAAATTCCTAATGTTTATTTAAATGTAAATGGTATATAGAGATTTTATGGGTGTTACTTTCTAGACATTGTAAAAATAGTATCCATCATAAAATTATATAAATTTATTGTATAGAAATTTGGTTTTGTTTTTTTTCATCTTATCCCATGTATCCGCTTTAAATTTATGACTCATCCCTAGAACATTAGCCATGGGAGTCATCTAGTGTGGTTACACTTAACCACTATGATCCAAGATTTCAACTAGTTCTTTATCATAATAAATATAATTCACCAATTGTATGACCACTTAGTTTAGTACATATTAAAGATTAATTTTTTACTTTCTCTGTATAGCTACTCTAAAAAATCATGAACATGGTATAGATTCAGTGGATAATATAAGGGTAAGATAACAACACTACTTAACCAAGAATAATGAATGGAAAAATATGCTAGAGAAATAAAAATACCTACATTCAATTTTTTTCCTTCATCCAAATATAAATTCATAATAATTCCTTTTCACAAACATTGAGTTCTATATTTCTCAGTCAATTTTCAATAAATCTATTTTATTAACTTTCTGTTAACTTGATGTACTTAATAGTGAATCTAAAATTATCTCTCATTTCTCATGATATTTTAGGTCCCAATATCAATATTTATCTTACTGTATCCCCATACGTTGGTGCTTTGATCATCCTATTATACATATCATTATTAGGTGGAAACAAAATGCTCGAGTGAATGCTATTATTTTATGATAATTTGAAGGTATCGATAAAAACCACAATTTAAATTAGGAGAAAATAGTCTCATCATATCTTCCACAATTTGAATTTTCATATCCAACTCACTATATTCAAATTCATGATAAAAATTCATGAAAAAAAATTCCATATATAGAGTTTTCTGATTTTTTCTTAAGAATATCAAGGTAAACCACAAATAAAGATTAAATAAATTATAATATAGTGGTCCATAGACACTTAATAATTACTTAATATATATCCAAAACACCTATATGAGAGATAATGTTTCCTTTATTTAAATTTTTTGTGTATTATTTATAATGTGATCGACCACAACACTGATAACATTATATCATTTAGATGATTTTGGGAAACTAATGATGAAATATATGGTGATGTTTTACTATTTACATTTTGGTATAGTTAATTTTATCAAATCCAATTATAATTCAATATCTTAGACTTATCATGATGATGTACTGTGCATCAAGATAAAATAACTACAATATCATTCATTACATTTTATCAATATAGATAATCATTTATATCATGATATATCTTTTTAATTTTAGGATAAAAAATGAATTATGAACTATATAATTCATCCTATACCTCTATATTCAAAAAAATATTGATGGGACATATAAAAAATTACTAAAACATATCATTCAATCAAATTTATGTTTCCATTTAGGAACATTCCTCACTATATTATGTATATTTTCATCTTTCTTTGATACCTTCTAATAATATCATGGATGGATGATGGAAAATTAACCTAAGAACAATATTATTCCTCCTATTCATTAAATAATTAAATTTCCATAGATTATAAACACATTAATATAAAATAATTCTTTATGATTATCACAGATAAAAAGTATGCTCCTTTCAACTAAAATTATTAGCAACCTTTTCAGGTTTCCCATTGTGGTATTGTATCGAGAAGTCATAATCTTTTATCTTCTCCAATAACATTTAATGGAGTATATTAAACATCGTCTAGCTGAATTATTTATAGAACTATTAATATCAAAAGATATGTCATGGAATTTAGCATAGATATATTTCCTACGTGTCATTAATGAAAATATTTCCACAGTTAACACCAGGTCATGATTCAGGTTATATTACTCATGAACTTTGAATTGGCATGATACATAAGATACCATTATATAATTATACATGAGGATGCATCTTAACACCATATTTTATGAATAAATATTGATCATGATATCTTATCCACATATAGGTAGTGTGATCACTAGTTCAGTGACCAACCATCCCATGATTTTCATGAAATGGTCATCTCAATCATCTCACTAAAGATATCTGACTCCCTTCTAGTTAACATGTATACATGATTAGGTATCTGTGTTAAATAAAAATATAAAGATTCAATAATATCCTTCCAAACCAAAATACCTATGGATATTATCTAGAGTCTTTTTATATCAAAAATTATCAGAAACTTTTGTCTTTAATGATTCCACCCATATATCTTCTCTTCATGACCTATAAATGAATCCTTCGACATATAGATTCCAAAATTGATAAATTTTTTGGAATCTAATCTTCATCATTAGGATCTTTAATATAATTCTATTGTGAAAATATTTCTCATCCCATTTCATCTAATATATAAAAATATCATCTATAATGACATTTATAAATTCATCAGTGTACTCTATAAATACTATATCCATGAATCTATGAATTTAGTGGGGGTATATGAATAAAATAACCTAACTATAAATTCAAAGTTCCCAAAAAATTATACTGAAGGTTTTCATGGGTTTTTTCACATCTAACTATAAAATTATTTTATATTGGTTTATGATCAATGATGGATAAATATTATGAACCATATAGTTGTAAAAAATCATTAATACATGAAAAATGATACATATTATTTAATGTAATCTTTAAAAGTTCTTAATAATTATAATTGAGGATAACTAATACATGTTTCTCTTTATCAAAATGAACTACATCAACCCATGGTGAAACTCACGGATAAAAAAATCCATTTTCATGTTTATCATGGAGTCTCTTATACTATTCCAAAAACTCAATCAGATCCATTCAATATGGATTCATTGAATGAGGTGTAACACTATGTATGATTTCAAATAAAAAAACACTTTACAATAATAAGGATGACAAGGAATGTAATTTTAAAGGACATAAAAACCCAAAAAATGATATATATTTTATGATTAATTTCCCCACGACCTACTATGATAAATACCAATATTGAATTAGAATCAAGACACATATAATAGAATTAATTTCCACTAGTTGTTTATATTAATCCCAAGTCCATTTTTAAATTATCGGTTGGCCACGAATATCCCATGTGACATTCCATTTTTGAAAATTGTTTTGGTATTTAAATAATTAAGTCATATCCATTCCAAATATAATATATTAGTCAAGTATATTGAAAATAATGATATTTACAGCAATCACATTTCAACCGACATAAATTAAAGAACAATAATATATTTGAGATGTAATCATCATGATAATATAATTTTTCATTCATAATTGATTATATAATAATTGATGATAAGAAGTAAAATTCCATAGTATTTTTCATTTTATAAATGAATTCACATAATTATTCTCAAATAGCATACTTGAATATTATTTCATAATTATTACCACCTCAACTTTATCATTATATTTGTAATCCCGTAAAAATGTAAATGGTCTGTCTAGACATCAAACATAATTATTAATTTTGATTAATCATATAATCAGGATAATAATTCTAGGGATTTCTAAATATTGAAATATGATTTTCACTCTAAGACAACTTAGTTTTATCCAAGGCTATCCAAGGTCAAAATCTACTTAAATCATTCAAAAAAGTTTAGAAATTTTGAATTAACATTGGAATTTCACTCATTATTGTCTATCCAAGTGTGTAGTATTAGGCACACTCATCATGAAATAGTGACAATCAAGTTAATTCACAATCTACCTCATTCAAATTCATAACTCCTTGGTGATAATTTTTTCATAGAATCATCCACTTGTTAGTATCTAGATAAGGATTTATTTTTTTGTAACCCCACACTTTATAAATTATCATAACATATGATGTTCTTTAATATATATATTTATCATAAGGACTATAAATTTTTTTTACCATCCTAGTATCTAGAAACAACCAATCCTTTTTTAGATACCAGCTATAGAAATATATAATTTTCATAAAAAATATTATATCATATTGGATGAGTATCTATTAAATAACATTATGATGTGTTCTATAACTTTAAAAAATTATATATGGAGTTTTGAAAATATAAAAAATTATTAATATGATATATATCATATCCCACTTAGTTCATTACCACTATCTTCCTTATTAGGCATATAATAATTGAGGACTTTAATAATATAGTAAGAAAATTTAAAGCTAATAATAGGTGAGATCGAATACTAGGTAATGGTAAACAAGGGAGATATCAGTTATCATTTATGTATAAAATGAGAATTTGGGTACATGATCATGTTCATATATTTGAAAAACTATACTATGAAATTCATAGAACATAATTATGAGTCATGTTATAATGTTTTTCAGTTAATAATTCATGATTCATAATAGAAACAAATAAAATGATCCATGATCGTAAAAAATCCATAATATAACATTTCATAAAATACTAGTGTAATGTGTCAAATAATAATAATAATAATAGAAATATAATATCAGGGAATCCCATAAATATATTTATCTCACTTTAGGCTTGGAATAACTGCTTGTGTACCTTCTTCAATCTTGGGATAACCTCATGTGTACCTTAGTTTAGTACTTTAATAACCATCCATGAACCATTTTTAACTATTTGAAAACGTCATATGTACCCAATTTCAGTCTGCGGATAACCTATATTTTACCCACATGTCTCATATACCATAAATCATAACCTATTTAATTGGAGGGTTATAAAATTCTAGGCACACCAATTACATAATTCGAATCGATTCATATATATAACAAAAGATCATAAAAAATTGTCATGTCATCATAGCATAACTTATTTTAAATAAATATGTTTCATAAATGTATAATCATAATATTCATAACCTATATAAATAATGAATAATAATGGTTTCATATGATCATATCCCTAGTAATTGGCATGTGTAAAAAAATATGTTATTCTAGATTATAAATCCTTTTAAATTATCACTTGAATATATCATGATAAAAAGAGCCTTTTAATTATGAAACCAGTTATATAAATTTGAAGAAAACTAAAACAATATAAATAATTTATTTTAAATGAAAATAAAAAACATTTAATGTAATATTTAATGACCTTATAACCCATGGTGATGATAAATTTTGTTCTTATCGTAATTATTAAAATAATGGATAAGTTTAGACCTTCGATAAAAATTCCATCATTCATAAAAACATAAACAATATGAAATCTATTTTTTAAATTTGAAACATGGTTAATTACTTCTGTAATAACTAATTTTATATTTGTCAAATCTTTATTGAAATAAATTTATAATACATATATATAGAATAAAAATTATTTGTGTAAAAATGAAAAAACAATGTCAGTTTTCTTTAAGAAAACATTTCAGTATGAGGAGAAGACAATGAGAGGAAACTCAATTGAAGCATTTATTCTATATAAATTAATATTATATATTAAAAATGAAATATATTTGGGGTGAAATATCATGTTATTTTATCATCATAAAATTAATTATATTCAATCCAAATAAAAACAACATTCTAAATTAAAACCCTAACAACATGCTTCCATCACATTGTTAATAATGTGTAATTATATAGAAAATTTAACATTAAAATAATTATATAAAAACATATAGGTCATAATAATATCTTATAAGTTTGACACATAACATTGTATCTAACAAATATTTATAATTACTAGAAAAAAACATCATTAATAGATGTCAACAATTTATTTTCATAATAATTTCAGTTCTAAAATTTCATTCCTAATATATTGATCATGGTTTCATCATCTCAAGATTTTAATAAGGATATAAATAATTTTTATATTAATAATATCATATTTATAATAATTCATATATTTATAGGAAACAATTACTTACACCATTAATATGGATGATAGTCTATACATACACATCAATGGTGTTTTCATTGTTTAAAATCAAAAATAAAGAATGATATATAATATATTTAAATTAAATAATGGTATTAATATAAGTAATATAATATATAGTCATTAAATAATTTTTAATAAGAAACCATGAATTATTCTTATTGAAAATGAATTATATCAAATGTCGGTGGGGTAACTCAACATAAAGACATAAGAGATACATTAATTCCTCATTAGATGGAAGAGATAGTGGATAATGGTGGTTCTAGAAAAATGAAAAATATTATACATTGGGGGGATCTTCAAGTTATTATATTAAAAAAATACATTTATTTAGGGGAGTTTTCAATAGAAATAAATTGAATGATTTTTGGTAGGATAATAACATCTTCTTTTATAGGCCCCTTTATCTCCAATTTATGTACAATTGTAATTATCATTTAAAAATACTAGATATTATATGTCTGGGATATGAAAAAAATTTAAGAAAATTGGGAATTTTTTTCTAAGTTAGGTGAATCATTGTGGTGAAATAATGGAAATAAGGGGTGTCAGTTTATAAGTTCGGGAAAATACGTACATGGATTTTTTTCAAAATATTGGAATATACTAATTTTATATTGAAGTCAAATACATTAGAGTGACTCATATTCAAATAGTATAGGATTTATGTTATAAATATTTCAAGAAAATAGATATTACTATTGTACTAGGGTGTATATCATCTTGGAAAATAATATCATGAGATGATTAAATTATTAGTACATATTTTAAAATTAAATTAATAAACACTTTCAAGATCACATAAATTTGATATTATAAAGAATTTTTGTTTCAAAAATTTCATTCCACCAAATAGTTTGTTATATCATATAACTTATCTTGTATATTCCTTTCATGTCATTAATTATGGTCTCACTAACCCATAGGGAAAAACCTTGATCAATCAAAACTGAATCTTGCTGTAACACCCCAGGTAAATAAGGAATATGACATTTTCATATTTGTGAATAAAATATTAATATGACTTTAAAGGGGATGCTATGCTCGATGGCGTACCTAACACGCAACAACGAGTTTCTTGGGAATCTTACGTTGCACTCTAATAATAAAATAATATTATTCTAAATGGTAGTTAACATGTAGCCGTTGTAATGGCGGGAATGGATAGAAATAACTAAAATATGATTATATATGTTCTTAAATATTTTTACATTTATACAATAAAAGATAAAGGCTTAAAATACGGAAAGAATTCAATTTTAGGCGTATATGCCCTAGTTTTCACTAAAGGTTCACTTATCACCTTTTGATGGAGAACCGTCATTAAATATAGTTTTGTTCACTCTTAAAAATTCTTTTGGACAAAATAAAACTCTTATTAAGAATCGGGACATCAAAATTTACTTTGTGTAAATTTTTGGTATCTTTCCGATAAAGTTATTTTTTTTAATGAATAGTGTAAAATGTTGTATTTTAATTCAAAACCACTTTTTAATCTAATTTATTTATATGATTAGATTATATTTTGAATTGGTTTTAATGTGAAATTATAAAATATTTTTTACCATTAAATCCAATAGTGGTCGTTGGAATCAATTTCACTTTGAAATCAGACTTAAACTAGTGTCAATCTTTTGATACTTATTGTTTCATAAAACACGCTATTTGTCATGACAGCGGGAATTAATTATTAAATTAATTAATGTGACATATATGTTTTGAATTTTTTAAAACGGACTTCATTTTTGAATTCAGAATATCAAATATAGCTTAGGGTGAATTTTTGGGATTTTTCTGAAAAACTTCAATTTTTGATGAATAGTGAAACCACTAAGTGGTACTTATAAAAACTGATTTTCCGTTTAAATGAAATTTTGCCATCATTGTGTTTTGATTTTCAAAAATCCTACATACATGGTTGTCATTAAGAAGTAAAATGTGGTTCAATGAGATTAAAATAATTTTTTGGTGAATAGTAACTTATTAAGTTTTTAATCGCAATTAGTGGTAATTAGTGTGGTTTAAGGTAAAAATAATGCTTTAATAAAATGAGATGAGCTTGAAACATGTCTTACCATCATTGGTTGTATCATGGCCGACCAAGACAAGCCATGGGTCAACTTGGGGACCCCATGGATCCACTTTGGTTGGGAAATGACATAAATAACATTTTATTTAATGTAAAAGTAAAATTGACACAAACATGATATGTTTTACTAAAACAATTTTTAAGTGAGGTTATACAAGTCATCTTTTTGATTATAAATATTCATTGGAAAGATAAAAATATTTCCTACATCATAGTATTTTTTTTATAATTTTTAGACATTAAATAAATTAAATTATTTATGACATAATAATGATGCAGCGATGACATCATTATTTGACGATTTAAATAAAATGGAAAGATAATGTAAAATCTATGAACTAAAAATGTCCAAAACTTATTGGATGAGTGTATTTAGAAGCCTTATCACCTTATACACGAATTATATCAATGTGGGACCTTTTGAAACCGAAACACATTTTCAAATAAAGTAATATTTCTTTACTTTCCAAAAGTGCCCCTCCTCTCCTCTTATAAAAGTCCCCCACCTCTACCTCATTTAACACACTCCTCAAGCCTTTGGCTAGGCCAACCCCTGACCATTTACTCTCTCCACATCCCTATCCTCATCCTAGAGGATTCCCTTTGTGCATAATCCTTTCAAAGGAAGCCTTTAGGCTCAAATCAAAAGGAGTTACACTTTTAAAGGTAATTCACTCTCTCATGTTCATTTGTATTATTTTGTTTCTCCAGCCCCCTAAACTCTTTTTATTTACTTCTTTTGTAACAACACCAGTATCTTCAATATACTAGTATGTTTTTATAAGATTTATTCGAGCTACTCTCTCACACAACTACATCAAATGGTTAAAGAACATACGGTTTCCGTGGATGGTGAAATTCTGCCTCCCGAAACGATGATTATTCAATACTCATTTAACACCTTAAAAGGTGGCCATTATGATGTAACTATTTTTATATATGATACATAATATTTTTACGCTTCTGTATTTTTCATTTTTGTCTTACCTTTATGGCTTCCATTATGGGTATACGCGATATCTTCATTTAAGGAAGTGCGGACTACCGCCCCCTCAAAGTGATTTGATTCGTTAAATACCATATGTGGGACGTATAAAGGATGGAACTATGATATTATATATGATGTTATACTGTAATTATAATATACCTTTATATCATTATTATTCCATTCTATAAAATATGAAATAGAAATGAAAGTAGCGTTCATGCGTACGTACGGCTTACCGTCTCCATGAACGGTGCATTTCATTTCTTACCTCTAAATGATTATGTAATGTTATAAATGCATGCATGTACTGGATATATATGACATATATGATATCCAAATCATGAATATTATTCTGGATATAATAAACATTTGACCACATGAACAACATGTAATGGTAAGAAGTCCACTTTCGACTTAAGAACCAAATATCGACAAAACAAACATTATTAACTTAAATGTTTACATAATGTTTATAACATATAAATAAGTGATCTAATAGGAATAATGAACTAGAAAAATGTTATTAATAAAGTGGAAATTAACTCAAGTTTATTATTCAGGACGTTAAAGAACGATCGAGTCAAGTCGGACCCGAGGTAAGGGATCTTAATCCTCTCTTTCTTTTTTAAGTACACTCTTTTATGTCATTCCTTTTAAAGCTAATCTTTCTTGTTATTGGGATGATCTTTTATATTAATCCTACTGTAATTTTATGTTCATGTGATGAGAGACCCTATTCTCTCTCATCAATCCATTTTGGAAGTTTTGATTGGCGCCGTTAGGCTGCTGAACTTTCGTAAGAGATCTAACTTCTCTCTTTCTTTTTAAGTACTCTCCTTTATGTCACTTATTTTAAGCTCCTATTTGTAATGTTGGGGGATGTTCTTTTATATTCCTCTTGCTTTAAATTATATTGTAATGTGATGAGATACCCTATTTGATCTCATCAATCCATATTCGGAAGTTTTATGTGGCGCCGTTAGGCTGCCGAGTTTTCGTGAGGGATTTTTCATCTCACTTTTATTCCCATGAGATTTATGCTACATTTGCCACAAATTCCATTGAGTGGTGTATGTACTGCCCATTATTCTACTCTTTGTGTAATATAATTCCATTTATGAGTATTTACATCAATGACCTATTGTCTTTCTTTCATGGGGTGTATGTTTTGAAAGATACCCAAGTCAGTAAGGGAACCTTTCACCCTCCTCTTTTTTAAAAGACTTCTTTTATTGGGTCTTTTAATTTACATATTTTTATGTTGGGATATGTTCTCATACATCCTTATTGATGTAAATTTTATGTCCAAGTGATGAGATACACTTTTTATCTCTCATCAACTCATTTTGATGTGATGTCGTTAGGCTGTCAAGGGAACTTTTAACCCAATTTCGATTTCTTTGGGTTCAACTTGTAGTCATTGAATATGTCATCCATTGAATATGTGTGAATGACCTTTTATTGTTTTACACTTAATATCCACTTATATTGGGTGTATATATATTTGTCACACATATTTTTTGAGATTTATTTGTCCTTAATTTAACGATACCTTCTTTATAAGGGATTTCATCACATTTGACATTTCTATTGAGGGATCATTGTTGTTATGCACCAATTCACTCTTATATGGTGTATATACTGTCCTTTGGAGTATTATATCATGAATCCTTTTATTCTCATGATATTATAAAATTCTGACTAAATGTTATTCCTCGATTATTGAATTGAAGTGTCTCTAATTTTGGTAAAACCCCTTTAACCAAAATATCGTTTTAAATGTTTTAATTATTTGTTCTTATTAATATCCATGTTTTCAAAATGGTTTTAAGGATTTATTTATATGGATATTAATGGTTTAAAATGTTAAAAGCTTCAAGGTGGTATGGGACACTTTGATTCAAAAATCTCTTTATTAAATGTTTTCAATGGTTTTGGAAATGGTTTCTTTTTGAATGGATTCATTATTTCAATATCCTAAAATGTTATATTGTGATTGAAATGTGGAAATGTTATGTTTCCTTTATTCATGTTTATGTGATACAATTATGTTATGGTTCTTGGGCATTGTTATGAAGAACGGGTGGTTCCGTGATAAACTAAGGGCGGGTGAGCCCGATATAGCTCTCCAATGCATTGGGTAACGCGAAGGAGTGAAACGTTAAGGTTTCTCCGAAGAGATTTAGGGAATATACTGTGATGGGTATTCCAAACGTAACCAAGAGGGTTACTCCCTACGTAAGAATGTTATGAATGCCTCAAGTTACCTTTATGTCTTATGTTTTCTATGGTTTATTCATGATTTGATATGCCTATGTTTTATGGGTAAAGTACGATTTCATTCTTATGTATTTATGAACTCATGTTTCCTTTCTATATTTTTATAACCCTTACTGAGCTTTTTATGCTCATCCCAAGTTTTTGAAATGTTTTTCACAGGTCAAGGGAAAGGTACATGATGTGATGATAGTGTCAAGGATGTGTCAAGAAAGAATCCATGTTTTATTTTAAATAGGTTTCCGTTGATGGGAAGAATGAATATTGTCTTTTATGTAACCACTTTGTTTAAATGTGGAATGTAATGCAAGTTTCATGATCTAATTCTCTAAAACTCTAAACCTGAAAAGATCCTCAATGTGTAATCTTGTAATAACTCAAGATTAAGTAAGGTTTAAGGCTGGGGCCTTATAGTTGGTATCAAAGGGAGGTTTAGATAACTTTAGAGGTTAGGGTATTCTTTAAGCATAATTGACAATTACCATAATGGTTAGGATTTCAGAAAGAGTCTTAGTTTTAGATAAAGTGAATGAGTAAGTATATCTTATTGTCTATCTTACTCATTAGTACATGATGGTTTTGTTGATATACTCACACTGACCTTTTTGGTTTTAGTAAATGGATGGATCTAGCAGGCACCAAAGTAACAGTGGATGTGAAGGAAACTGTGACAGTTTTTTGAGCAAGCAACTGAATGATATGGGAGCTGCAATGAGAACTCTTTTGATTATCCTCAACCAACAATCTGGAGTCATGATTGACCACCTAAACCTTGGAGATTTCTCTAAGGCATCATATATGCAAGAAACAAATCCCTATGGAAGTACAGGTAATAATCATAAAGGTAAGTGTGTTCAAAAACCTATGTGTCAAAGATGTGGAAAGAAACACCTAGGAAAATGTTTCAAAGGGACAGAAATATGCTATAGATGTGGAAATGAAGGTCATAAAGCAAGAACCTGCCATGGAAAAAGGAAGCATCCAGTTGACTCGAGGAAATGGAAAGAAGTTCTTTCTAAGGGATCAATTGAATGTTTTAAATGTGGTGTGCATGGTCATTATTCAAACACATGTCCTATGAAGAAGTTTCGTGAATGGGTTCACCAAGAGCGTACAAATATTCGTTTACCAATACCTAATGCCATTCCAATTGAGGATTAAGAAACTGACAATGACCAATCAAAGGTATGTACTATTTCATGACTATTGTTTTCTTATTTTGGAATCTTAGGATATGATTCATGATTTTGTTTGTAGGAAAGAGGTATTTCGGAATAAGTTGGAAAGGAATGGATAATGGATCATGAAGAATGTTGAATGAGTAAGATGTCAACATATGAGGGCTTCAAGAGTTAGGGTGAAATTCTTAAGAGTATTAAGTCTCTTTTGATGATGGGGTTACATTAGAAGACTTTTTATATTATGTGTAACCCTTATGTTTAATATAGGAAAATTTTATTCAAGTAATAGTTATCTTTTCTTTTGTGGACATAGTTATAAAGAACCATTTGGGTTTATATGATCCTTACTTTTGAGGTGATTATAGGTTACCATATGTTATGATTGAAGTGAAAGGCATGAGATAAAATTGAGGTTAAATTATGTTATGGTTATTTTTGATGATTTTATCCCTTTTTGGGTAATGATTTGAGAATTATATAGTTTTGGAAAAAGGACAACACGCAGACTGTGTGACAACCCGTCGCGTCGGACAATGCTGCGGGAATCGAACCCACAACCAAAGTGCGACTGGTATTTATCGCCTACCACTGGACTACGTGAAGCCCCTGGTTAGTTTTACTGATTCTTTTTAGTTATATGATTTTATGAATTAAGAGTAAGTTGATTTTGGAGGATATGTGATTAGGATAATTACTTTTCAATGTGAGACTTTAGGAGAAACTGATGTTGTTTGGAGATAAATGTTACGATTTAACTTGGAAGACTATGTGACTAAATCCTTCAAATATTTGGGTTTCAATCTTATATTGGTTTACTTTGAAGAATTTTATGGAAAAATTGTTTATCGGATGGTCCTCGTTGAACTTTGGGTTTTTTTGGGCAAATTTTGGAGATTAAGAATAGATTTTCTTTTTATAAGGGGTTATCCTTTTCTGGATTATCTGATCTTGTACTAACCTTTTTGGTTTTGGTTTTTGTTAAAGCCTAAAAACATGGGATGTGTATAGTTCTCTTTTGGGGATTAGGTGATTCTCTAGAAGTTGATTATAGTACTCTTAATGCGAACAAGTCTCCCTAAATACTCTTCTTTTGGAAAAAATATGAGTTTGACTAAGGAATCTAGTAAAAGTTGAAAGTCAACATGATAAGTGATTATGCTTCCTTATGAATAAATTCCTCAATAAAAATTAACTTAAAACAAAAATGTTGTCTATTAACTTTTCCTACTGGGGAATCGAATACCGTTTAACCCATCACAAGTTTGTGATTTTCTCGTGGTTAACTTTCTCCAAAACATGTTTTCTATCACTCTCCATCAGAACATGACCCTTTGTTTTTTCCTCTATGTCCATATTTTCATACTTGGAATCCTAGTATGGGTTAACTCGGGTGACCTTTGTACTTATCTTTCTTTATTTTAAAGTGATTTTTTTACCGACTCTTCTCCGATGTGGGACGTTCAAGGATGTTTCCAAGCGCAATTTTAAAATTGCGAGGACGCAATTCCCAAAAGGGGGGAAGGATGTAACACCCCAGGTAAATAAGGAATATGAAATTTTCATATTTGTGAATAAAATATTAATATGACTTTAAAGGGGATGCTATGCTCGATGGCGTACCTAACACGCAACAACGAGTTTCTTGGGAATCTTACGTTGCACTCTAATAATAAAATAATATTATTCTAAATGGTAGTTAACATGTAGCCGTTGTAATGGAGGGAATGGATATAAATAACTAAAATATGATTATATATGTTCTTAAATATTTTTACATTTATACAATAAAAGATAAAGGCTTAAAATACGGAAAGAATTCAATTTTAGGTGTATATGCCCTAGTTTTCACTAAAGGTTCACTTATCACCTTTTGATGGAGAACCGTCATTAAATATAGTTTTTTTCACTCTTAAACATTATTTTGGACCAAATAAAACTCTTATTAAGAATCGGGACATCAAAATTTACTTTGTGTAAATTTTTGGTATCGTTCCGATAAAGTTCTTTTTTTTTAATGAATAGTGTAAAATGTTGTATTTTAATTCAAAACCACTTTTTAATCTAATTTATTTATATGATTAGATTATATTTTGAATTGGTTTTAAAGTTAAATTAGAAAATATTTTTTACCATTAAATCCAATAGTGGTCGTTGGAATCAATTTAACTTTGAAATCAGACTTAAACTAGTGTCAATCTTTTGATACTTATAGTTTCATAAAACACGCTATTTGTCATGACAGCGGGAATTAATTATTAAATTAATTAATGTGACTTATATTTTTTGAATTTTGTAAAACGGACTTCATTTTTGAATTCAGAATATCAAATATAGCTTAGGGTGAATTTTTGGGATTTTTCTGAAAAACTTCAATTTTTTATGAATAGTGAAACCACTAAGTGGTACTTATAAAAACTGATTTTCCGTTTAAATGAAATTTTGCCATCATTGTGTTTTGATTTTCGAAAATCCGACATACATGGTTGTCATTAAGAAGTAAAATGTGGTTCAATGAGATTAAAATAATTTTTTGGTGAATAGTAACTTATTAAGTTTTTAATCGCGATTAGTGGTAATTAGTGTGGTTTAAGGTAAAAATAATGCTTTAATAAAATGAGATGAGCTTGACACATGTATTACCATCATTGGTTGTATCATGGCCGACCAATACAAGCCATGGGTCAACTTGGGGACCCCATGGATCCACTTTGGTTGGGAAATGACATAAATAACATTTTATTTAATGTAAAAGTAAAATTGACACAAACATGATATGTTTTACTAAAACAATTTTTAAGTGAGGTTATACAAGTCATATTTTTTATTATAAATATTCATTGGAAAGATAAAAGGATTTCCGACATCATAGTAGTTTTTTTATAATTTTTAGACATTAAATAAATTAAATTATTTATGACATAATAATGATGCAGTGATGACATCATTATTTGACGATTTAAATAAAATGGAAAGATAATGTAAAATCTATGAACTACATATGTCCAAAACTTATTTGATGAGTGGATTTAGAAGCCTTATCACCTTATCCACGAATTATATCAATGTGGGACCTTTTGAAACCGAAACACATTTTCAAATAAAGTAATATTTCTTTACTTTCCAAAAGTGCCTCTCCTCTCCTCTTATAAAAGGCACCCACCTCTACCTCATTTAACACACTCCTCAAGCCTTTGGCTCGGACAAACCCTACCCATTTACTCTCTCCACATCCCTCTCCTCATCCTAGAGGATTACCTTTGGGCAGAATCCTTTCAAAGGAAGCCTTTAGGCTCAAATCAAAAGGGGTTACACTTTTAAAGGTAATTCACTCTCTCATGTTCATTTGTTTTATTTTGTTTCTCCAACCCCCTAAACTCTTTTTATTTACTTCTTTTGTAACAAAACCAGTATATTCAATATACTAGGATGTTGTTATAAGATTTATTCGAGCTACACTCTCACAAAACTACATCAAATGGTTAAAGAACATACGGTTTACGTGGATGGTGAAATTCTGCCTCCCGAAACGATGATTGTTCAATACTCATTTAACACCTTCAAAGGTGGCCATTATGATGTCACTATTTTTATATATGATACATAATATGTTTAATCTTATTTATTTTTCATTTTTCTCTTACCTTTATGGCTTCCATTATGGGTATACGCGATATCTTCATTTAAGGAAGTGCGGACTACTGCCCCCTCAAAGTGATTTGATTCGTTAAATACCATATGTGGGACGTATAAAGGATGGAACTATGATATTATATATGATATTATACTGTAATTATAATATACCTTTATATAATTATTATTCCATTCTATAAAATATGAAATAGAAATGAAAGTAGCGTTCATGCGTACGTACGGCTTACCGTCTCCATGAACGGTGCATTTCATTTCTTACCTCTAAATGATTATGTAATGTTATAAATTCATGAATGTACTGGATATATATGACATATATGATATCCAAATCATGAATATTATTCTGGATATAATAAACATTTGACCACACGAACAACATGTAATGGTAAGAAGTCCACTTTCGACTTAAGAACCAAATATCGAAAAAACAAACATTATTAACTTAAATGTTTACATAATGTTTATAACATAGAAATAAGTGATCTAATAGGAATAATGAACTAGAAAAAGGTTCTTAATAAAGTTGAAATTAACTCAAGTTTATTATTCAGGACGTTAAAGAATGATCGAGTCAAGTCGGACCCGAGGTAAGGGATCTTACTCCTCTCTTTCTTTTTAAGTACACTCTTTTATGTCATTCCTTTTAAGGCTCATCTTTCTTGTTATTGGGATGATCTTTTATATTAATACTGTAACATCCCAGGTAATTAAAGAATAAATAATTTTCATATTTATTAATATTAGAGAATTAAATATGAATTTTAATTAAAAGGGGTTGCTATGTTCGATAGCGTACCCGATACGCAACGATGAGTTTCTTTGAAACTTACGTAGCACACTAGTAATAAAATAATATTTTTTTTTAAAATGTTAGTTAACAAGTAGTCGTTGTACTGGCGGGAATGAATAGAAATTACTAAAATATGAATAGATATGTTTTTATATGTTTTTACATTTACCCAATAAAAGATAAAGGCTTAAAATACGGAAAGAGTTCAATTTTAGGCTTTTATACTCTAATTTTCACTAAAGGTTCACTTATCACCTTTTAATGGTGAACCGTCATTGAATATAGTTTTGATCACTCTTATACATTCTTTTGGACCAAATAAAACTCTTATTAAGAATCGGGACATCAAATTTTACTTTGTGTAATTTTTGGTACCTTTCTGATAAAGTTCATTTTTTTTATGAATAGTGTAAAATGTTGCATTTTAATTCAAAACCTCTTTTTGATCTAATTTATTTATATGATTAGATTATGTTTTGAATTGGTTTTTAAGTAAAATTAGAATCTATTTTTACCATTTTATCCAATGGTGGTCATTGGAATCAATTTCGATTTGAAATTAGACTTAAACTGGTGTCAATCTTTTGATACTTATTGTTTTGTAAAAACACGCTATTTTCTCTGGCAGCGGGAATTAATTATTAAATTAATTAATGTGACTTATATGATTTGAATTTTGTAAAATAGACTTCATTTTTGAATTCGTAATATCAAATATAGCTTAGAGTGAATTTTTGGTAATTTTCTGAAAAACTTCAATTTTGATGAATAGTGAAACCACTAAGTGGTAATCAAGCAAACTGTTTTTTTCAGTTAAATTAAAGTTTACCACTAATGTGTATTGAATTTTGAAAATCCGACATACATGGTTGTCATTAAGAAGTAAAATGTGGTTCAATGAGATTAAAATAATTTTTTGGTGAATAGTAACTTATTAAGTTCTTAATCGCGATTAGTGGTAATTAGTGTAGTTTAAGGTATAAATAATACTTTAATAATATAAAATGACCTAGACACATGTCCCAACCTCATTGGTTGTGTCATGGCCGACCAAGAAAAGCCATGGCCTAACTTGGGGACCCCATGTATCCACTTTTGTTGGGAAATAACATAAATTACTTTTTATTAAATGTTAAAGTGAAAATGACACAAACATAATATGTTTTGCGAAAACAATTTTTAAGTGGGGTTATACAAGTCCAAATTTTGATTATAAATATTCAATGGAAAGATAAAAAGATTTCCTACATCATAGTATTTGTTTTATAATTTTTAGACATTAAATAAATTAAATTATTTATGACATAATAATGATGCAGCGATGACATCATTATTTGACGATTTAAATAAAATGGAAAGATAAAATAAAATCTATGAACTACACATGTCCAAAACCAATTGGATGAATGGATTTCGATGCCTTATCACCTTATCCACGAATTCCATCAATGTGGGACCTTTTAAAACCGAAACACATTTTCAAATAATGTAATGTTTCTTTACTTTCCAAAAGTGCCCCTCCTCTCCCCTTATAAAAGGCCCCCACCTCTACCTCATTTCACACACTCTTCAAGCCATTGGCTCGGCCAACCCCTGCCCATTTGCTCTCTCCACATCCCTCTCCTCATCCTAGAGGATTCCCTTTGGGCAGAATCCTTTCAAAGTAAGCCTTTAGGCTCAAACCAAAAGAAGTTACACTTTTTAAGGTATTTCATTCTCTCATGTTCATTTGTTTTATTTTGCTTCTCCAACCCCCTAAACTCTTTTTATTTACTTCTTTTATAACATCACCAGTATCTTCAATATACTAGGATGTTGTTATAAGATTTATTTGAGCTACACTCTCACACAACTACATCAAATGGTTTAAGAACATACGGTTTCCGTGGATGGCGAAATTCTGCCTCCCGAAACGATGATTGTTCAATACTCATTTAACACCTTCAAAGGTGGCCATTATGATGTCACTATTTTTATATATGATATATAATATGTTTATGTTTTCTTTAAGCTTCTGTTTTTTCATTTTTGTCATACCTTTATGGTTTCCATTATGGGTAAAACACGATATCTTCATTTTAGGAAGTGCGGACTACCGCCCCCTAAAAGTGATTTGATTCGTTAATACCATATGTGGGATGTGTAAAGGATAACGTTAATGATATTATATATGTTATTATACTGGAATTATAATATAACTATATATAATTATCATTTATTTCCATTAAAGTATGAGATAGAAATGAAAGTAGCGTTCATGCGTACGTACGGACTACCGTCTCCATGAACGGTGCATTTCATTTCTTTTCCCCAAATGTAATTTATTATTAAAAGTACATGTATATAATGGATATATATAATTAATGATATATCTAAATGATGAATATAATTCTGGAATTAAAATATACATACCTCTCATTTAGTTTTAATTCCATTAATATGACAAAGAAATGAAAGTAGCGTTCATGCGTACGTACGGCTTATCGTCTCCATGAACGGTGCGTTTCATTTCTTACCTCTAAATGATTATGTAATATTATAAATGCATGAATGTACTGGATATATATGACATATATTATATCTACATCATGAATAATATTCTGAATATAATGAACCTTTGACCAAATTAACAACATGTAAGTATAAGAGGTCTATTTTTGACTTAAGAACCAAATACCGACAAAATGAACATTATTAACTTAACTGATTACATGATGTTCATAACATGGTATAAAAGGAATAATGAACTTGAAAAAGATTCATAATCAAGTAGAGATTAACTCAAGTTTATTATTCAGGAGATTAAAGAACGGTCGGGTCAAGTCAGATACGAGGTATGGGAACTTCTTAACCCAATTTCCATTCTTTGGGTTAATCTCGTACTTTCAAAGTATGTCATTATATTATTATGTCATATCTTGTATTTGTACTTTATAGATAATGCACATAATATATCTATTTTATTTTAAAAATTATCTTTGTATGGGACTTCGTCTCAATCTCCTTTCATTGAGGCATATTTTATTTTATACACAACTTTCTTTTATACGGTGTATAAACCCCTTTTGACTTTTACGTTTATTCAAAAGGAATCTTTTTTATACGAAGCGTTTACTAAACGACAAAAGGGAATGTTTTTGTCGTACGTATGCGGCGACAACGACTTCTCCGCCGTCGTGACCGTTATTTGAGTTTCGGCTTCCTCTACAAGCCATACCTTCTTTTTTTTAAAAGAAAAATAAATACCATGTTTTACTTTGGTATTGAAAATGGTTTTCATAATGTTTTTATTATATCAATGTGTTGTATTGATATCTCGTGATTGAAATGTGGAAATGTTATGTTTCCTTTATGCATGTTTTATGTGATATGATTATGTTATGGTTCTTGGGCATTATTATGAAGACGGGTGGTTCCGTGATAAACTAAGGGCGGGTGAGCCCGTTATAGCTCTCCAATGCATTGGGTAACGCGAAGGAGTGAAACGTTAAGGTTTCTCCGAAGAGATTTTAGGGAATATACTGTGATGGGTATTCCAAACGTAACCAAGAGGGTTACTCCCTACATAAGAATGTTATGAATGCCTCAAGTTACCTTTACATATTATGATTTATATGATTTATTCATGTTTTTATGAGGTATGTTAAAGTGCCTATGTTTTATGGGTAAAGTATGATTTCATTCTTATTTATATATGAACTCATGTTTCCTTTCCATGTTTTTTTTTATAACCCATACTGAGTTTTTATGCTCATCCCAAGTTTTTGAAATGTTTTTCACAGGTCAAGGGAAAGGTACATGATAAGATGATAGAGTCAAGGATGTGTCAAGAATTAATCCATGTTTTATTTTAAATGTGTGTTCCATTGATGGGAATGAAGAATACTATCTTTATGTAACCACTTTGTTTATATGTGGAATGTAATGCAAGTTTTATGATCTAATTCTCTAAAACTCTAAACCCGAAAAGATCCTCAATGTGTAATCTTGTAATAACTCAAGATTAAGTAAGGTTTAAGGCTGGGGCCTTATAGTTGGTATCAGAGGTCGGTTTAGACAACTTTAGGAGTTAGAAAAGTGTTAAATTATAATATGATTGAAATGATATAGCATTTACGGATTACCATGTTGCTTCGCCTAAGATATTTCGTTGTTCAGAATGGTTTTCCGCAGAGGAAACAAAGCAGCTATGTTGGGACGACATCAGGAGGAAGACAACCTTCCAAATCAGCAACCTGAGATGGTCGGAATCGGAACTGAACAGTTTGTTGCAGTGATGGCACAGTTGACTCAGGCGATAAATGGCGGTGGTATCCATGCACGAGATCAGCCAGATCAACCGCAGAGGAACATGTCAGTGGTGGAACATTTCATGAGGCAACATCCACCATCATTCAGAGGATCATCTGACCCTGTGCAAGCTGAAGGGTGGATTAAAGCACTGGAGAAGATTTTTGATGTCATGGGGTGTTCAGACAATCAAAAGGTTAGTCTTGCTATTTACCGTTTGGAGGGTGAAGCAGATCAGTGGTGGTCTATGGTTAAAAATATCAGGGATGCCGATGAGATTGATGCTCTTGACTGGGATGAATTCAAAGGTATGTTTCTTGAGAAGTATTTTCCTAAGGCTGTTCGACTTAGGATGGAAAAGCAATTCTTGGAATTGAGGAAAGAGGAAGACTCAGTGGCTGCCTATGAAGAAAGGTTCACTCGATTGGCAAGGTATGCTCCCAATTTTATCCGAGACCTTGATAGTAAAATCAATCGTTTTTACTCAGGATTAAAGCCAAAGTATCGAAGGGCATTAGCTTCTCGTGAGTTTAAAAGTTATGAAAAGCTTGTTCTATGTGCTGAGAAGGTAGAAATGGAGTTTGCCGATGACCAAGTGTCCTATAACAACCAGCAGAAGAAGAGACCGAGGTGGCAGGAGAAAGGTAAGAATTCTTCAAAAAAGTCTGATGGTAAGAGAACTAAGTTTCCAGTTTGTGATAAATGTGGCAAAAGGCATGCTGGGGAATGTCTTTTGAATTCTGGGAAGTGCTACCGATGTGGTAAGATGGGACATAAGGCTCGTGATTGCACTGAAAAGGATCAAGGTGAAGGTAAGAATAAATTTGATTTACAATTAGTGAAATGTTATAAGTGCAATGAGATGGGTCACTATGCAAACGAGTGTCCGACAAGGAGCTTGAGTGATGGGAAGCAGCTAGACTACAAGCAGAAAGGGGTGGTAAAATCATTTGCAACAACTTCAGCAGATGTTGGGCCATCGAATGAAGTGGTGTCAGCTCCAGGGAGCTCAGTATTTTTCGAAGATTGACTTGAGGTCGGGGTACCATCAGTTGAAAGTAAAAGAAGCAGACGACTGCGTTCCGTACTAGATATGGCCATTATGAATTTGTAGTTATGCCTTTTTGGTTAACCAATGCACCTGCTGTATTCATGGACCTTATGAATAAAATTTTCCATGAGTTCTTGGATAAGTTTGTGTTTGTGTTTTGAGGTTTGTGAAGAGGTTATGTGTGCCTTGTGATTCACAGTTGAAGAGAGAGTTGTTATGTGAAGCTCATAGTTCTCCGTTTTCAGTTCATCCGGGCAGTACTAAGATGTATAGAGATCTGCGGGAGTATTACTGGTGGGATGGAATGAAAAGAGATATTGCTGATTTTACTGTGAAGTGTTTGACATGTCAACAGGTTAAAGCTGAGCGGCAGTTACCGAAAGGGATGCTTCAGCCTTTACCAGTGCCAGAGTGGAAATGGGAGAATATATCCATGGACTTTGTTTTTGGATTACCGAAGACATCTCAAGGTAATAATGCAATCTGGGTTATTGTTGATCGCTTGACCAAATCTGCTCATTTCCTTGCTATACGAGATACTTTCTCTCTTGATCAACTTTCCCGTTTGTATCTTAAAGAGATAGTCAGGTTACATGGAGTTCCTCTCTCCATTGTATCAGATCGTGATCCCAGGTTTACCTCTAACTTTTGGAAAGGCCTTCAGAAGTCGTTGGGTACTGAATTAAATTTTAGTACAGCTTTTCATCCTCAATCAGATGGGCAGTCAGAACGAACAATTCAGACATTGGAGGATATGCTACGAGCTTGTTCTATGGATTATCAGGGAAGTTGGGACCAACATCTTTCTTTGGTTGAGTTTTCATATAATAATAGTTTCCATTCGAGTATACATATGGCACCATTTCAGGCATTATATGGGAAGCGGTGTCGAACTCCAGCTTTCTGGGATGAAGTGGGTGAAAGAAAGTTGATGGGACCAGAATTGGTAGAAGAGATGGCAGAAAAAGTTCAGTTGATTCAGAAACACATGAGAATAGCTCAGAGTAGGCAGAAGAGTTATGCAGATAACCAGAGGAAGGATCTATCTTTCGAGGTACACAATGTTTTTCACGTTTCGATGTTGAGAAAGAATATGCCAGATCCATCTCATGTTTTGAGTCCAGAGGTAGTTCAGCTGGAAGAGAACCTATCTTATGAGGAACAACCGGTCCAGATTCTTGACCACAGGGAGCAAGTGTTACGGAATAAGGTGATTCACCAGGTAAAGGTTTTGTGGAAAAACCACATGATTGAAGAGGCAACATGGGAATCTGAAAATGCTATGAGGGATAAATACCCCCACTTATTTTGATAAGTGAATAAAATTGCGAGGACGCAATTCCCAAAAGGGGGGAAGGATGTAACATCCCAGGTAATTAAAGAATAAATAATTTTCATATTTATTAATATTAGAGAATTAAATATGAATTTTAATTAAAAGGGGTTGCTATGTTCGATAGCGTACCCGATACGCAACGATGAGTTTCTTTGAAACTTACGTAGCACACTAGTAATAAAATAATATTTTTTTTTAAAATGTTAGTTAACAAGTAGTCGTTGTACTGGCGGGAATGAATAGAAATTACTAAAATATGAATAGATATGTTTTTATATGTTTTTACATTTACCCAATAAAAGATAAAGGCTTAAAATACGGGAAGAGTTCAATTTTAGGCTTTTATACTCTAATTTTCACTAAAGGTTCACTTATCACCTTTTAATGGTGAACCGTCATTGAATATAGTTTTGATCACTCTTATACATTCTTTTGGACCAAATAAAACTCTTATTAAGAATCGGGACATCAAATTTTACTTTGTGTAATTTTTGGTACCTTTCTGATAAAGTTCATTTTTTTTATGAATAGTGTAAAATGTTGCATTTTAATTCAAAACCTCTTTTTGATCTAATTTATTTATATGATTAGATTATGTTTTGAATTGGTTTTTAAGTAAAATTAGAATCTATTTTTACCATTTTATCCAATGGTGGTCATTGGAATCAATTTCGATTTGAAATTAGACTTAAACTGGTGTCAATCTTTTGATACTTATTGTTTTGTAAAAACACGCTATTTGCTCTGGCAGCGGGAATTAATTATTAAATTAATTAATGTGACTTATATGATTTGAATTTTGTAAAATAGACTTCATTTTTGAATTCGTAATATCAAATATAGCTTAGAGTGAATTTTTGGTAATTTTCTGAAAAACTTCAATTTTGATGAATAGTGAAACCACTAAGTGGTAATCAAGCAAACTGTTTTTTTCAGTTAAATTAAAGTTTACCACTAATGTGTATTGAATTTTGAAAATCCGACATACATGGTTGTCATTAAGAAGTAAAATGTGGTTCAATGAGATTAAAATAATTTTTTGGTGAATAGTAACTTATTAAGTTCTTAATCGCGATTAGTGGTAATTAGTGTAGTTTAAGGTATAAATAATACTTTAATAATATAAAATGACCTAGAAACATGTCCCAACCTCATTGGTTGTGTCATGGCCGACCAAGACAAGCCATGGCCTAACTTGGGGACCCCATGTATCCACTTTTGTTGGGAAATAACATAAATTACTTTTTATTAAATGTTAAAGTGAAAATGACACAAACATAATATGTTTTGCGAAAACAATTTTTAAGTGGGGTTATACAAGTCCAAATTTTGATTATAAATATTCAATGGAAAGATAAAAAGATTTCCTACATCATAGTATTTGTTTTATAATTTTTAGACATTAAATAAATTAAATTATTTATGACATAATAATGATGCAGCGATGACATCATTATTTGACGATTTAAATAAAATGGAAAGATAAAATAAAATCTATGAACTACACATGTCCAAAACCAATTGGATGAATGGATTTCGATGCCTTATCACCTTATCCACGAATTCCATCAATGTGGGACCTTTTAAAACCGAAACACATTTTCAAATAATGTAATGTTTCTTTACTTTCCAAAAGTGCCCCTCCTCTCCCCTTATAAAAGGCCCCCACCTCTACCTCATTTCACACACTCTTCAAGCCATTGGCTCGGCCAACCCCTGCCCATTTGCTCTCTCCACATCCCTCTCCTCATCCTAGAGGATTCCCTTTGGGCAGAATCCTTTCAAAGGAAGCCTTTAGGCTCAAACCAAAAGAAGTTACACTTTTTAAGGTATTTCATTCTCTCATGTTCATTTGTTTTATTTTGCTTCTCCAACCCCCTAAACTCTTTTTATTTACTTCTTTTATAACATCACCAGTATCTTCAATATACTAGGATGTTGTTATAAGATTTATTTGAGCTACACTCTCACACAACTACATCAAATGGTTTAAGAACATACGGTTTCCGTGGATGGCGAAATTCTGCCTCCCGAAACGATGATTGTTCAATACTCATTTAACACCTTCAAAGGTGGCCATTATGATGTCACTATTTTTATATATGATATATAATATGTTTATGTTTTCTTTAAGCTTCTGTTTTTTCATTTTTGTCATACCTTTATGGTTTCCATTATGGGTAAAACACGATATCTTCATTTTAGGAAGTGCGGACTACCGCCCCCTAAAAGTGATTTGATTCGTTAATACCATATGTGGGATGTGTAAAGGATAACGTTAATGATATTATATATGTTATTATACTGGAATTATAATATAACTATATATAATTATCATTTATTTCCATTAAAGTATGAGATAGAAATGAAAGTAGCGTTCATGCGTACGTACGGACTACCGTCTCCATGAACGGTGAATTTCATTTCTTTTCCCCAAATGTAATTTATTATTAAAAGTACATGTATATAATGGATATATATAATTAATGATATATCTAAATGATGAATATAATTCTGGAATTAAAATATACATACCTCTCATTTAGTTTTAATTCCATTAATATGACAAAGAAATGAAAGTAGCGTTCATGCGTACGTACGGCTTACCGTCTCCATGAACGGTGCGTTTCATTTCTTACCTCTAAATGATTATGTAATATTATAAATGCATGAATGTACTGGATATATATGACATATATTATATCTACATCATGAATAATATTCTGAATATAATGAACCTTTGACCAAATTAACAACATGTAAGTATAAGAGGTCTATTTTTGACTTAAGAACCAAATACCGACAAAATGAACATTATTAACTTAACTGATTACATGATGTTCATAACATGGTATAAAAGGAATAATGAACTTGAAAAAGATTCATAATCAAGTAGAGATTAACTCAAGTTTATTATTCAGGAGATTAAAGAACGGTCGGGTCAAGTCAGATACGAGGTATGGGAACTTCTTAACCCAATTTCCATTCTTTGGGTTAATCTCGTACTTTCAAAGTATGTCATTATATTATTATGTCATATCTTGTATTTGTACTTTATAGATAATGCACATAATATATCTATTTTATTTTAAAAATTATCTTTGTATGGGACTTCGTCTCAATCTCCTTTCATTGAGGCATATTTTATTTTATACACAACTTTCTTTTATACGGTGTATAAACCCCTTTTGACTTTTACGTTTATTCAAAAGGAATCTTTTTTATACGAAGCGTTTACTAAACGACAAAAGGGAATGTTTTTGTCGTACGTATGCGGCGACAACGACTTCTCCGCCGTCGTGACCGTTATTTGAGTTTCGGCTTCCTCTACAAGCCATACCTTCTTTTTTTTAAAAGAAAAATAAATACCATGTTTTACTTTGGTATTGAAAATGGTTTTCATAATGTTTTTATTATATCAATGTGTTGTATTGATATCTCGTGATTGAAATGTGGAAATGTTATGTTTCCTTTATGCATGTTTTATGTGATATGATTATGTTATGGTTCTTGGGCATTATTATGAAGACGGGTGGTTCCGTGATAAACTAAGGGCGGGTGAGCCCGTTATAGCTCTCCAATGCATTGGGTAACGCGAAGGAGTGAAACGTTAAGGTTTCTCCGAAGAGATTTTAGGGAATATACTGTGATGGGTATTCCAAACGTAACCAAGAGGGTTACTCCCTACATAAGAATGTTATGAATGCCTCAAGTTACCTTTACATATTATGATTTATATGATTTATTCATGTTTTTATGAGGTATGTTAAAGTGCCTATGTTTTATGGGTAAAGTATGATTTCATTCTTATTTATATATGAACTCATGTTTCCTTTCCATGTTTTTTTTTATAACCCATACTGAGTTTTTATGCTCATCCCAAGTTTTTGAAATGTTTTTCACAGGTCAAGGGAAAGGTACATGATAAGATGATAGAGTCAAGGATGTGTCAAGAATTAATCCATGTTTTATTTTAAATGTGTGTTCCATTGATGGGAATGAAGAATACTATCTTTATGTAACCACTTTGTTTATATGTGGAATGTAATGCAAGTTTTATGATCTAATTCTCTAAAACTCTAAACACGAAAAGATCCTCAATGTGTAATCTTGTAATAACTCAAGATTAAGTAAGGTTTAAGGCTGGGGCCTTATAAATACTACTGTAATTTTTATGTTCATGTGATGAGAGACCCTATTCTCTCTCATCAATCCATTTTGGAAGTTTTGATTGGCGCTGTTAGGCTGCCGAACTTTCGTAAGAGATCTAACTTCTCTCTTTCTTTTTAAGTACTCTCCTTTATGTCACTTCTTTTAAGCTCTTATTTGTAATGTTGGGGGATGTTCTTTTATATTCATCTTGCTGTAAATTATATTTTAATGTGATGAGATACCCTATTTGATCTCATCAATCCATATTCGGAAGTTTTATGTGGCGCCGTTAGGCTGCCGAGTTTTCGTGAGGGATTTTTCATCTCACTTTTATTCCCGTGAGATTTATGCTACATTTGCCACAAATTCCATTGAGTGGTGTATGTAATGCCCATTATTCTACTATTTGTGTAATATACTTTCGTTTATGAGTATTTACATCAATGACCTATTGTCTTTCTTTCATGGGGTGTATGTTTTGAAAGATACCCATGTCGGTAAGGGAACCTTTCACCCTCCTCTTATTTAAAAGACATCTTTTATTGGGTCTTTTAATTTACATATTTTTATGTTGGGATATGTTCTCATACATCCTTATTGATGTAAATTTTATGTCCAAGTGATGAGATACACTTTTTATCTCTCATCAACTCATTTTGATGTGATGCCGTTAGGCTGTCAAGGGAACTTTTAACCCAATTTCGATTTCTTTGGGATCAACTTGTAGTCATTGAATATGTCATCCATTGAATATGTGTGAATGACCTTTTATTGTTTTACACTTAATATCCACTTATATTGGATGTATATATATTTGTCACACATATTTTTTGAGATTTATTTGTCCTTAATTTAACGATACCTTCTTTATAAGGGATTTCATCACATTTGACATTTCTATTGAGGGCTCATTGTTGTTATGCCCCAATTCACTCTTATATGGTGTATATACTGTCCTTTGGAGTATTATATCATGAATTATTTAATTCTCATGATATTATAAAATTCTGACTAAATGTTATTCCTCGATTATTGTATTCAAGTGTCTCTAATTTTGGTAAAACCCCTTTAACCAAAATATCGTTTTAAATGTTTTAATTATTTGTTCTTATTAATATCCATGTTTTCAAAATGGTTTTAAGGATTTATTTATATAGATATTAATGGTTTAAAATGTTAAAATCTTCAAGGTGGTATGGGACACTTTGATTCAAAAATCTCTTTATAAAATGTTTTAAATGGTTTTGGAAATGGTTTCTTTTTGAATGGATTCATTATTTCAATATCCTAAAATGTTATATTGTGATTGAAATGTGGAAATGTTATGTTTCCTTTATTCATGTTTATGTGATACGATTATGTTATGGTTCTTGGTCATTGTTATGAAGAACGGGTGGTTCCGTGATAAACTAAGGGCGGGTGAGCCCGATATAGCTCTCCAATGCATTGGGTAACGCGAAGGAGTGAAACGTTAAGGTTTCTCTGAAGAGATTTAGGGAATATACTATGATGGGTATTCCAAACGTAACCAAGAGGGTTACTCCCTACGTAAGAATGTTATGAATGCCTCAAGTTACCTTTATGTCTTATGTTTTCTATGGTTTATTCATGATTTGATGTGCCTATGTTTTATGGGTAAAGTATGATTTCATTCTTATGTATTTATGAACTCATGTTTCCTTTCTATATTTTTATAACCCTTACTGAGCTTTTTATGCTCATCCCAAGTTTTTGAAATTTTTTTCACAGGTCAAGGGAAAGGTACATGATGTGATGATAGTGTCAAGGATGTGTCAAGAAAGAATCCTTGTTTTGTTTTAAATAGGTTTCCGTTGATCGGAAGAATGAATATTGTCTTTTATGTAACCACTTTGTTTAAATGTGGAATGTAATGCAAGTTTCATGATCTAATTCTCGAAAACATCTAAACCTGAAAAGATCCTCAATGTGTAATCTTGTAATAACTCAAGATTAAGTAAGGTTTAAGGCTGGGGCCTTATACTTGCCACTCCATTATTGTAGCGATTTAACCCTAAATTGAATGATGATATAATATTCATAGAAATGATGATTTTATGGGGAGTAATGTTATCAATAATGAGTTCCCATGCATTCCACTCTCCACTATAATAATAAATAAATCATTTTTTTGTTTGAGTTAGTGTGTGATCAATTCTAGTAAGTGTCACTAAAAATATATGTAAGGATAAAATATTTGGTAGGATATCTATCCTTGGAAATTATGACATAACAATATGTGTCTAACAAGAAAGAGTTTCCATGAGTATGTTTGATAGCATAGAATTGATACCATTTGTTCCATGATTCATAGTGGGTGTTGTCTATACATAATCCACCAATATCTCCATCTGGACATATCCTTATTTTCCTTCATTATGATCCTAGAAGAGGAATACTAGTGGGGGTGGTAGGTAAAGTGGTTTGTGGTGATTTATTCCAGTGGATGGTCAATTACTTTTAAATAAATCTTCTATACCATATATTAATCCATGAGGGATATCTTTTTGTAATATGGAAGGTCTCCAATTACATTGATATCCCAATATCGAGTTTTTACCTACTAGTTTACTTCAATCATTAGTTAGCCTAGTTTGGAATTATTCATATATATATGGGATCATCCTATAAAATAATTAAAAATAATTTCTTATAGTTTTTTATTACCTATAATTTAATTTTAAATTTAAAATATACGAGTCTAAAAATTTTCATACACATGCCACTTTTATCACAACATTGGTTCCTTTGGATAGATAGCCATAAGAAATGATTATTACCTATTATAACCACTACTAGCTCTAGACATCTATTTATCATTTGATAAAAATATCATGAACAGTATAATAATATATAAAACTATTAAATAGGTGGGTTTATTTATGGGACTAATCTCATCATATATCTCTTTGTGGAGGTCATCCTCAATCTACTATGCTCGATGGTTTCCTCAATGAATCATGAAATGCGAATAACTTTTGATAGTAGTTTTGTTTATATATTTCTCATAAATATATACTATAATCATCTACATATCCAAAATATCATATATTCCTACATAAATCAATTTTTTATATAATAATTCTTATAAAAGAGGATCCCAATATTTTTACTTGGGAGATTCAGCTCGTTGTTGTTCTTGCTGTTAAACATCCACTGGAGGATCACTAGGTATTGGTGAAGGATTAATGATTGTACTAAAATTTTATTAAATAGTATTTATTAAAGGGATAAATACTGAATCACCTAATCAATAAAATAATTGTCTATTTATATGTTATAACCCTCTCAAAACCTAGGTGTTCACTTACACTAAAGCTCCTAGATAAGGCAATGTCTATGTGTGTCATCATACTACCCCACTAGAATCAGTCATATCTCAATTTATGTTGGGGTATTATCATAGGATATGGGTGGTGGGTATTTTCACTAAACCATATGTGGAGAAACAACTCCCCACATATTCCATTGGTAAATCACATATTCTGGTCTCTTAATTGAATCATCTTCACTCTTTTTCCCAAAAATAAGAAGCCTAGTCATGGGTATGGGCTTTCCAAAACCTTCCATAGAGATTGAAGATGGATACCTTTGTGAAAATTTCATTTTTTTGAAAAGATGAATAATTATCCTAAATTTATATCTCCTGGTGATTTTAATATTTTATATTTCAAGAGGATTTTGTATTCTCTCTAAGGTAGGGTTATGTGGTGAATAATGGGATGCAAAATTTTACTATCTTAGTTTAAATAAAATACATACTTTTCTTCTGTTGATCGACCACTATTTTTGGATATGATGTATGGATCATACATATGATACATCCCCACTTCATCTATATGACATATTGATAACGTAAAATTTACAACACACGGAGATTTTATATGTTTCAACCTGAATATGAGAATGTACACTTTTTCATGTCGATTAAATTATGTATGAAATTATTCAATCAATAATCATTATCGTCAATTAAAAATAGTTTAGGGTTTTTAATATATTAAAAAACATCCATCACTAGATTACTCATGTAATGGGTATTAATATAATTTCCCATAGTTATAAAATATCCATAAATTATTATTCTACATCTCAGTTAGAATGTATATATGTATATATATAATTAATCTAGTTGTTTTCGTATGTTCATTACTAAAATTATCATGGAAGGAACTCTTACTGCCTATTTAACTTTGGTTATACTTTTTATGGATGACGACCTTATCTTGTTTAATCTATAATCCCTCTTTGATGTTATAACTACACTATACATGACATTTAAATCATATTCAAGTAATTTATTTATGTTGTATAGTATCTACTCCTTTGGGTATTCTATACTAGAATTACTCACTGGACACCAGAAGACCATGTTCTATTTTTCCAAATATCAACTATTCAAATATTTCATTGTATGTCTTTAGTCATATTTTTTCAAACATTTATAATTATCACTTATCATGGTTTATCTTCCTTTTCCATAAACTAATATAACATTTTTATCTTCATCTATATATAAATGATTCATCAAATTGAGTTTTATAAACTTTATGATTCTATTTTACATTCATACTTTCTCAAATCATGAATTATCCACTAACAATATCTCATGATGATATAAGGGTTTAATTCCATTGATGAAACCACAAAACAATTATTTAATAATAATTAAATCAATATGAAATCATGTTCTTTATCATGAAAATTCTACATGCGGATATTTAACATTTAATATCATTCTTAAAATCATTAAAGTTCATGACTTTAAGATAATGTAAATTCAATCTTGTTCCAACCGAAAAATTTACATCCATAAAAATAAATCAATTCATTTATATTCTTCTATAACATCTAATGAATCTATAATATTCAACAAAATGTACTTTTTTAGAAATTATATGGTTATTTCTAGATCTACAACATCCTCAAATAGATCTTCTATAAAAATTAGTACAGCTATCATTATGCATTTCAATTAATTCTCTTCTAATTATCTGCATCTAATGTACATTAATTTGGTGAAAATCATTTTAAAACCTAATATTTTTTACCATGTAATCATAACTCTCCATATTTTTATATTACTTCATAAACATATAAAGGTTTTATGTGATTCATACATTATATTAGTCATATGTACACATATTATATCTAATACTTATAATGTATATCAACTTTATTTTGTCATAATAAGTAAATATATTGTCATCTAATGGTTTTAACTTCATACCACTAAGAGATGTTCTTTAGTATCATCTTTAACATTTATTATTTTGACTAAAATAACAATTCAATCAACATAACTTCAAATAAAATTACATTTCTACCAATATGACTTTCTTCTGATGAGAAACCATTCTAGCATCATTTCATTTTATTGTTTGGATAACCTAATTATTTTGGGTTTATTATGTTATTCATATAGAAACATTCAACATCACACTACACTAAATGAAGCATTTACCTCATAATACACCAATAGATATCTACTTACATACATCAAATTACTATAGTAGTTTGGGTTTCACTTTATTATCTATAGAATATTTATCTTCACATCATTAATCATAATATGTTAAGATAATATATTGGTGGTGCATCAGTTTAGGAAAATTCCATTATTAGGGTTGGAAAACAATTTGAATTTTGTAGGAATGAATCATAGGTAAATTATAAATATTTATTTTTTTTAAACATTTTGACCATATTGGATTCTTTAACTTCATAGTTTTTCATCAATTGGTTTTTACGCTCATGCATAAATTCTTCCGTAGAGATTCTTTTTACAAACAATTAGGGTCTACAATCTCCCAATCATTTGTAAATAAATTAATGAACATTAAATGTGGTTTTATGTGTTTATACCATCCCTAGTACTATTCATTAATATAATGAACATTTTTCCTTGAATCATCTGATTCACATGGAACCTTTTGAAGACAAACATTTTATTTTATTTATGCATTATCCTTTAAAATTACCAAATTCACTTAGCTCCATTACATTTATTCATCATCAATATGTTGATCATTCATTAATGGTGTAATACCTTCTAGAATAAGTTCTTCTAATGGAATTCATCTTGAAAATACATAGGAATATTTTCCATTATCATAGTCCTTATACTATATATAAATTATTGGAAAATAATTTGATATATGATAACGATCATTTTATGTGTGAATCAATATTCACCTTTGAATTTTCTTACAATATGAAATTCTCATGAAATTCAATGAGATATTTCTCCCCTAAATTGACAATCAATTCAATTTCTCCATTATATTCTTCTAATGTGAACCTAAATTGATGAAACCTGTTCATTTTTCATCTTCCCCCAATATCTTATGTTCTATAAAATTTAAACTGTATAATTATTGATTGAATGATGGAATTATAAGGCCCCAGCCTTAATCCTTACATAATATTGAATTAAATGAGTAATTCACATTGAGGATCTTTTCAGGTTTAGAGTTTTAGAGAATTAGGACATAACTATTACATCTCAAAAGATTACAAAGTAGTCGCTTCTACTAAATTTCCATAAAATAAAAACTCTTAAAAAGAAACATGTATAGTTCCATGTTTTAGGTAGCATGACTTTCCCTTGATCCCATCCTTGACCCTATTCCACGCTAAGTCCTGTGAAAAACATTTCAAAGACTTGGGATGAGCATAAGAAGCTCAGTAAGGGATACACAAAGAACGAAAACTGTTATTTTTTCAAAACAACAAGTAAACCATGAATACTTTATCAATGTAATACTTTTCACCTTCATGAAGTAGTGAAAACTTTTCACTGAAAAAAAAGTATCATTACTTACCTTTTTGTAACCAAAGGATTACCATAAAACCCATATAATGAACACATAGAATATATAAAGGTAACTTGGGACATAAACATACTTAAGTGGAATAACCATACGGTCGACTTCCATACATATCACTTAATGGAATATCCATACGGCCAATTTCCATACATACTTAATGGAATAGCCATACGGCCGACTTCCATACCCAATGCATTGGAGGTTATAACGTAACCACTCGTCCTGGTATTCACAGCACCACCCGTCATAATGTCCAAGTACCATTATTACACATAAAATATGGAAAATATAAACATTTTAATAACAATATTTCATTTGCAATCACAATAAATAATTCCCAGATATTGAATTAATCAATCCATTTTCAAAAACCATTTAAAAGAGATTTTTGAATCAAAGTGTCCCATACCACTTTGAAGATTTTAATGGAATTATAATTTTAAAACCTTAATGTCCATATAAATAAATACCGAAAACCATTTTGAAAACATGGACATTAAAGATAAATATTTAGAATAATAAATCTTTAAAACATTTAAAACGATATGTTGGTTAAAGGGGTTTTACCAAAATTAGAGACACTTGAATACAATAATCGAGGAATAACATTTAGTCAGAATTTTATAATATCATGAGAATAAAAGGATTCATGATATAATACTCCAAAGGACAGTATATACACCATATAAGAGTGAATTGGTGCATAACAACAATGAGCCCTCAATAGAAATGTCAAATGTGATGAAATCCCTTATAAAGAAGGTATCGTTAAATTAAGGACAAATAAATCTCAAAAAATATGTGTGACAAATATATATACACCCAATATAAGTGGATATTAAGTGTAAAACAATAAAATTTCATTCACACATATTCAATGGATGACATATTCAATGACTACAAGTTGAACCCAAAGAAATCAAAATTGGGTTAAAAGTTCCCTTGACAGCCTAACGGCATCACATCAAAATGAGTTGATGAGAGATAAAAAGTGTATCTCATCACTTGGACATAAAATTTACATCAATAAGGATGTATGAGAACATATCCCAACATAAAAATATGTAAATTAAAAGACCCAATAAAAGAAGTCTTTTAAAAAAGAGGAGGGTGAAAGGTTCCCTTACCGACTTGGGTATCTTTCAAAACATACACCCCATGAAAGAAGGACAATAGGTCATTGATGTAAATACTCATAAACGAAATTATATTACACAAAGAGTAGAATAATTGGAAGTACATACACCACTCAATGGAATTTGTGGAAAATGTAGCATAAATCTCACGGGAATAAAAGTGAGATGAAAAATCCCTCACGAAAACTCGGCAGCCTAACGGCGCCACATAAAACTTCCGAATATGGATTGATGAGATCAAATAGGGTATCTCATCACATTACAATATAATGTAAAGCAAGAGGAATATAAAAGAACATCCCCCAACATTACAAATAGGAGCTTAAAATAAGTGACATAAAGGAGAGTACTTAAAAAGAAAGAGAGAAGTTAGATCTCTTACGAAAGTTCGGCAGCCTAACGGTGCCAATCAAAACTTCCAAAATGGATTGATGAGAGAGAATAGGGTCTCTCATCACATGAACATAAAAATTACAGTAGGAGTACTATAAAATAACATCCCAATCATAAGAAAGATGATCTTAAAAGAAATTACATAAAAGAGTGTACTTAAAAAGAAAGAGAGTTGTAGGATCCCTTACCTCGGGTCCGACTTGACTCGATCGTTCTTTAATCTCCTGAATAATAAACTTGAGTTAATTTATACTTCATTAAGAACCTTTTTCAAGTTCATTATTCCTTTTATATCACTTATTACCATGTTATAAACATTATTTAATCATTTAAGTTAATCATGTTTGTTTTGTCGATATTTGGTTCTTAAGTCAAAAGTGGACTTCTTACAATTACATGTTGTTCGTGTGGCCAAATGTTTATTATATCCAGAATTTTATTCATGATGTATATATAATATATTTCATATATATCCAGTAAATGCATGTATTTATAACATTACATGATCATTTAGAGGTAATAAATGAAATGCACCGTTCATGGAGACGGTAAGCCGTACGTACGCATGAACGCTACTTTCATTTCTATTTCATATTTTATAGAATGGAATAATAATGATATAAAGGTATATTATAATTACAGTATAATATAATATATAATATCATAGTTCCATCCTTTATACATCCCACATATGGTATTTAACGAATCAAATCACTTTGAGGGGGCGGTAGTCCGCACTTCCTTAAATGAAGATATCGTATTTACCCATAATGGAAACCATAAAGGTATGCCCAAAATGAAAAAAAAACAGAAGCTTAAGGAAAAGATAAACATATTATATATCATATATAAAAATAGTGACATCATAATGGCCACCTTTTAAGGTGTTAAATGAGTATTGAACAATCATCGTTTCGGGAGGCAGAATTTCGCCATCCATGGAAACCGTATGTTCTTTAACCATTTGATGTAGTTGTGTGAGAGTGTAGCTCGAATAAATATTATAACAACATCCTATTATATTGAAGATACTTTTTTTGTTACAAAAGAAATAAATAAAAAGAGTTTAGGGGGTTGGAGAAGCAAAATAAAACAAATGAACATGAGAGAATGAATTACCTTTAAAAGTGTAACTCCTTTTGATTTGAGCCTAAAGGCTTACTTTGAAAAGATTCTGCCCAAAGGGAATACTCTAGGATGAGGAGAGGGATGTGGAGAGAGTAAATGGGCATGTGTTGGCCGAGCCAAAGTCTTGAGGAGTGTGTGAAATGAGGTAGAGGTGGGGGCCTTTTATATGAGGAGAGGAGGGTCACTTTTGGAAAGTAAGAAATATTACTTTATTTGAAAATGTGTTTCGGTTTTAAAAGGTCCCACATTAATATAATTCGTGGATAAGGTGATAAGGCTTCTAAATCCACTCATCCAATTGGTTTTGGACATGTGTAGTTCATATATTTTACATTATCTTTCCATTTTATTTAAATCGTCAAATAATGATGTCATCGCTGCAGCATTATTATGTCATAAATAATTTAATTTATTTAATGTCTAAAAATTATAAAAAAAATACTATGATGTGGGAAATATTTTTAGCTTTCCAATTACTATTTATAATCCAAAAGATGACTTGTATAACCCCACTTAAAAATTATTTAAGTAAAACATATCATGTTTGTGTCATTTTTACTTTTACATTAAATAAAAAGTTATTTATGTCATTTCCCAACCAAAATGTCTCCATGGGGTCCCCAAGTTGAGCCATGGCTTTTCTTGGTCGGCCATGACACAACCAATAAGTTTGGGACATGTTTCTAGGTCATTTCATATTATTAAAGCATTATTTATACCTTAAACTACACTAATTACCACTAATCGCGATTAAAAACTTAATAAGTTACTATTCACCAAAAAATTATTTTTATTCCATTTAACCACATTTTACTTCTTAATGACAACCATGTATGTCGGATTTTTGAAATTCAAAACAAAAAGATGGCAAAATTTCATTTAAACGGAAAAATCAGTTTTTATAAGTACCACTTAGTGGTTTCACTATTCATCAAAAATTGATGTTTTTCAGAAAAATCCCAAAAATTCACCATAAGCTATATTTGATATTCCGAATTCAAAAATTAAGTCTATTTTACAAAATTCAAAACATATAAGTCAGATTAATTAATTTAATAATTAATTCCGGCTGTCAGAGCAAATAGCGTGTTTTTATGAAACAATAAGTATCAAAAGATTAACACTAGTTTAAGTCTCATTTCAAAGAGAAATTAAATCCAACGACCACCATTGGATTTAATGGTAAAAATATATTCTAATTTCACTTTAAAACCAATTAAAAAGATAATATAATCATATAAATAAATTAGATTAAAAAGAGGTTTTGAATTAAAATACAACATTTTACACTATTCATTAAAAAAATGAACATTATCGGAAAGATACCAAAAATTTACACAAAGTAAATTTTGATGTCCCAATTATTAAGAAGAGTTTTATTTGGTCCAAAAAAAATGTTTAAGAGTTAAAAAAACTATATTTAATGGCAGTTCTCCATTAAAAGGTGATAAGTGAACCTTTAGTGAAAACTAGGGCATATACTCCTAAAATTGAATTCTTTCCGTATTTTAAGCCTTTAGCTTTTATTGGATAAATGTAAAAACATTTAAAAACATATATAATCATATTTTAGTAATTTATATCCATTCTCGCCAATACAACGGCTACATGTTAACTACCATTTAAAATAATATTATTTTATTATTAGAGTGCAACGTAAGATTCCCAAGAAACTCGTTGTTGCGTGTTGGGTACGCCATCGAGCATAGAGTCCCCTTTAAAGTCATTTAAATATTTTATTCAAAAATATGGATAAATATGAAATGTCATATTCATTATTTACCTGGGGTGTTACATCCTTCCCCCCTTTTTGGAATTGCGTCCTCGCAATTTTAAAATTGGGCTTGGAAACATCCTTGAAAGTCCCACATCGGAACAAGGGTCGGTAAAACAATCACTTTAAAATAAAGAAAGATAAGTACAAAGGTCACCCAAGTTAACCCATACTAGGATTCCAAGTATGAAAACATGGACATGGAGGAGAAAACATCGGTTCATGTTCTCATGGAGAGTGATAGAAAACATGTTTAGGAGAAAGTTAACCATGAGAAAATCACAAACTTGTGATGGGTTAAACGGTATTCGATTCCCCAGTAGGAAAAGTTAATAGACAACATTTTTGTTTTAAGTTACTTTTTATTGAGGAATTTATTCATAAGGAAACATAATCACTTATCATGTTGAATTTCAACTTTTATTAGATTCCTTACACAAACTCATATTTTTTTTCCAAAAGACGAGTATTTAGGAAGACTTGTTCACATTAAGAGTACTATAATCAACTTCTAGAGAATCACCTAATCCACAAAATATAACTATATGCTTCCCATATATTTAGACCTTAACCATAACCAAAACCAAAAAGGTTAGTACAAGGTCAGATAATCCAGAAAAGGATAACCCTTTATAAAAAGAAAATCTATTCTTAATCTCCAAAATTTGTCCAACAAAATCCAAAGTTCAACGAGGACCATTCTATAATCAATTTGTCCATAAAATTCATCAAAGTAAACCAATATAAGATTGAAACCCAAATATTTGAAGGATTTAGTCGCATAGTCTTCCAAGATAAATCATAACATTTATCTCCAAACAAAATCAGTTGCTCTTAATGTCTCTCGTTGAAAAGTAATTATCCTAATCACATATCCTCCATGATAGGTTAATCATTTTCATAAATAACCCAAAATCAACTTACTCTTAATTCATAAAATCATATAACTAGAATGAATCAGTCAAACTAACCAGGGACTTCACGTAGTCCAGTGGTAGGCGATAAATACCAGTCACACATTGGTTGTGGGTTCGATTCCCGCAGCTTTGTCCGACGCGACGGGATGTCACACGGTCTACGTGTTGTCCTTTTTCCAAAACTATATAATTCTTAAAACATTCCCCAAAATGAGATAAAATCTTCAAGAATAATCATAACATATTTTAACCTCATGTTTATCTCATTCCTTTCATTTTCCATCATATCATAGAGTAACCCATAATTACCTAAAAATTAAGGATCATATAAACCCTAATGGTTACCTTAATAATTATTACCTGAATTTCCACATCGAGTTGGCCATCTCGTACATGATGCACTAGAGAACTCACCAAGGTTCAAGTGGTTGATCATGACTCCTTGATATTTGGTTTAGAACAACCATGATTTTCCTCATTGAATCCTCTATTTTATCTAGTCTCTTATTCAGAGAACCACCACAGTTTCCTTCAAACCTGTTGTCTCTTTGGTGCCTGCTAGATCCATCCATTCACTAAAAACAGAAATATCAGTGTGAGTATATAAACAAAACCATCATGTACTAATGAGGAAGGTAAACACTAAGATACACTTACTCGTTTACTTTATCTAAAACTAGTACTCTTTTTGAAATCCTAACCATTATGGTAATGTCACTTCTGCTTAAAGAATACCCAAACCTCTAAAGTTATCTAAACCGACCTTTGATACCAACTATAAGGCCCCAGCCTTAATCCTTACTTAATATTGAATTAAATGAGTAATTCACATTGAGGATCTTTTCAGGTTTAGAGTTTTAGAGAATTAGGACATAACTATTACATCTCAAAAGATTACAAAGTAGTCGCTTCTACTAAATTTCCATAAAATAAAAACTCTTAAAAAGAAACATGTATAGTTCCATGTTTTAGGTAGAATGACTTTCCCTTGATCCCATCCTAAACCCTATTCCATGCTAAGTCCTGTGAAAAACATTTCAGAGACTTGGGATGAGCATAAGAAGCTCAGTAAGGGATACACAAAGAATGAAAACTGTTAATTTTTCAAAACAACAAGTAAACCATGAATACTTTATCAATGTAATACTTTTCACCTTCATGAAGTAGTAAAAACTTTTCACTGAAAAAAAAGTATCATTACTTACCTTTTTGTAACCAAAGGATTACCATAAAACCCATATAAAGAACACATAGCATATATAAAGGTAACTTGGGACATAAACATACTTAAGTGGAATAACCATACGGTCGACTTCCACACATATCACTTAATGGAATATTCATACGGCCAATTTCCATACATACTTAATGGAATAGCCATACGGCAGACTTCCATACCCAATGCATTGGAGGTTATAACATAACCACCCGTCCTGGTATTCACGGCACCACCCGTCATAATGTCCAAGTACCATTATTACACATAAAATATGGAAAATATAAACATTTTAATAACAATATTTCATTTGCAATCACAATAAATAATTCCCAGATATTGAATTAATCAATCCATTTTCAAAAACCATTTAAAAGAGATTTTTGAATCAAAGTGTCCCATACCACTTTGAAGATTTTAATGGAATTATAATTTTAAAACATTAATGTCCATATAAATAAATACTGAAAACCATTTTGAAAACATGGACATTAAAGATAAAGATTTATAATAATAAATCTTTAAAAAATTTAAAATGATATTTTTGTTAAAGAGTTTTTAACAAAATGAGAGACTCTTGAATACAAATAATAGAGGAATAACATTTAATCCGAACTTTATAATATCATGAGAATAAAAGGATTCATGATATATACTCCAAAGGACAGTATATACACCATATAAGAGTGAATTGGTGCATAACAATAATGAACCATCAATAGAAATGTCAAATGTGATGAAATCCCTTATAAAGAAGGTATCCTTAAATTAAGGACAAATCAATCTCAAAAATATGTGTTAAAAATATAAATACACCCAATATAAGTGGATATTAAGTGTAAAAAAATAAAAGGTCATTCACACATATTCAATGGATGACATATTCAATGACTACATGTTGAACCCAAAGAAATCGAAATTGGGTTAAAAAGTTCCCTTGACAGCCTAACGGCATCACATCAAAATGAGTTGATGAGAGATAAAAAGTGTATCTAATCACTTGGACATAAAATTTACATCAATAAGGATATATGAGAAAATATCCCAACATAACAATATGTAAATTAAAAGACCCAATAAAATAAGTCTTTTAAAAAAAAGAGGAGGGTGAAAGGTTCCCTTACCGACTTTGGTATCTTTCAAAACATACACCCCATGAAAGAAGGAAAATAGAGCATTGATGTAAATACTCATAAACAAAAGTATATTACACAAATATTAGAATAATTGGCATTAAATACACCACTCAATGGAATTTGGGGAAAATGTAGCATAAATCTCATGGGAATAAAAGTGAGATGAAAAATCCCTTACAAAAACTCGGCAGCCTAACGGCGCCACATAAAACTTCTGAATATGGATTAATGAGATAAAATAGGGTATCTCATCACATTAAAATAAAATTTACAGAAAGACTAATATAAAATAACATCCCCCCAACATTACAAAGAGGATCCTAAAAGAAGTGACATAAAGGAGAGTACTTAAAAAGAAAGAGAGAGGTTAGATCTCTTACGAAAGTTCGGCAGCCTAACGGCGCCACTCAAAACTTCCAAAATTGATTAATGAGAGAGAATACGGTATCTCATCACATGAACATAAAAATTACAGTAGGAGTAATATAAAATAACATCCCAATCATAAGAAAGATGAGCTTAAAATAAATGACATAAAAGAGTGTACTTAAAAAGAAAGAGAGTTGTAGGATCCCTTACCTCGGGTCCGACTTGACTCGATCGTTCTTAATCTCCTGAATAATAAAGTTGAGTTAATTTATACTTCATTAAGAACCCTTTTCAAGTTCATTATTCCTTTTCTATCACTTATTACCATGTTATAAACATTATTTAATCATTTAAGTTAATCATGTTTGTTTTGTCGATATTTGGTTCTTAAGTCGAAAGTGGACTTCTTACAATTACATGTTGTTCGTGTGGCCAAATGTTTATTATATCCAGAATTGTATTCATGATTTAGATATCATATATGTCATATATATCCATTACATGCATGTATTTATAACATTACATAATCATTTAGAGGTAAGAAATGAAATGCACCGTTCATGGAGACGGTAAGACGTACGTACGCATGAACGCTACTTTCATTTCTATTTCGTATTTTATAGAATGGAATAATAATTATATAAAGGTATATTATAATTAAAATATAATATCATATATAATATAATAGTTCCATCCTTTATACATCCCACATATGGTATTTAACGAATCAAATCACTTTGAGGGGGCGGTAGTCCGCACTTCCTTAAATGAAGATATCGTGTTTACCCATAATGGAAACCATAAAGGTATGCCCAAAATGAAAAAAAACAGCAGATTAAGGAAAACATAAACATATTATATATCATATATAAAAATAGTGACATCATAATGGCCACCTTTGAAGGTGTTAAATGAGTATTGAACAATCATCGTTTCGGGAGGCAGAATTTCACCATCCACGGAAACCGTATGTTCTTTAACCATTTGATGTATTTTTGTGAGAGTGTAGCTCGAATAAATATTATAACAACATCATAGTATATTGAAGATACTTGTGTTGTTACAAAATAAATATATAAAAAGAATTTAGGGGGTTGGAGAAGCAAAATAAAACAAATGAACATGAGAGAATGAATTACCTTTAAAAGTGTAACTCCTTTTGATTTGAGCCTAAAGGCTTACTTTGAAAGGCTTCTGCCCAAAGGGAATACTCTAGGATGAGGAGAGGGATGTGGAGAGAGTAAATGGGCAGGGGTTTGCCGAGCCAAAGGATTTAGGAGTGTGTGAAATGAGGTAGAGGTGGGGGCCTTTTATAAGAGGAGAGGAGGGGCACTTTTGGAAAGTAAGAAATATTACTTTATTTGAAAATGTGTTTCGGTTTTAAAAGGTCCCAAATTGATATAATTCGTGGATAAGGTGATAAGTCTTCGAAATACACTCATCCAATTGGTTTTGGACATGTTTAGTGTATAGATTTTACATTATCTTTCCATTTTATTTAAATCGTCAAATAATGATGTCATCACTACATCATTATTATGTCATAAATAATTTAATTTATTTAATGTATAAAAATTATTAAAAAAAATACTATGATGTAGGAAATATTTTTAGCTTTCTAATGACTATTTATAATCCAAAATATGACTTGTATAACCCCACTTAAAAATTATTTAAGTAAAACATATCATGTTTGTGTCATTTTTACTTTTACATTAAATAAAAAGTTATTTATGTCATTTCCCAACCAAAATGTCTCCATGGGGTCCCCAAGTTGACCCATGGCTTGTCTTGGTCGGCCATGACACAACAAATAAGTTTGGGACATGTTTCTATGTCATTTAATATTATTAAAGCATTATTTATACCTTAAACTACACTAATTACCACTAATCGCGATTAAAAACATAATAAGTTACTATTCACCAAAAAATTATTTTTATTCCATTTAACCACATTTTACTTCTTAATGACAACCATGTATGTCGGATTTTGGAAATTCAAAACACAAAGATGGCAAAATTTCATTTAAACGGAAAAATCAGTTTTTATAAGTACCACTTAGTGGTTTCACTATTCATCAAAAATTGAAGTTTTTCAGAAAAATCCCAAAAATTCAACATAAGCTATATTTGATATTCCGAATTCAAAAATGAAGTCTATTTTAAAAAATTCAAAACATATAAGTCATATTAATTAATTTAATAATTAATTCCCGCTGTCAGAGCAAATAGCATATTTTTATGAAACAATAAGTATCAAAAGATTGACACTGGTTTAAGTCTCATTTCAAAGTGAAATTAATTCCAATGACCACCATTGGATTTAATGGTAAAAATATATTATAATTTCACTTTAAAACCATTTCAAATGATAATATAATCATATAAATAAATTATATTAAAAAGTGGTTTTGAATTAAAATACAACATTTTACACTATTCATTAAAAAAAATGAACATTATCGGAAAGATACCAAAAATTTACACAAAGTAAAGTTTGATATCCCGATTCTTAAGAAGAGTTTTATTTGGTCCAAAAGAATTTTTAAGAGTTAACAAAACTATATTTAATGACAGTTCTCCATTAAAAGGCGATAAGTGAACCTTTAGTGAAAACTAGGGCATATACGCCTAAAATTGAATTCTTTCTGTATTTTAAGCATTTAGCTTTTATTGGATAAATGTAAAAACATTTAAAAACATATATAATCATATTTTAGTTATTTATATCCATTCCCGCCAATACAACGGCTACATGTTAACTACCATTTAAAATAATATTATTTTATTATTAGATTGCAACGTAAGATTCCCAAGAAACTCGTTGTTGCGTGTTGGGTACGCCATCGAGCATAGAGTCCCCTTTAAAGTCATTTAAATATTTTATTCACAAATATGGATAAATATGAAATGTCATATTCTTTATTTACCTCGGGTGTTAGAGGAATCATATTTGATGAATAAATAATCAATTAATATATAAACTTTATATTTAAATGATCCATGATTTATTTAAAACACAATGAGGATTAATCCATACATTAAATTTTCCCTAAAAAACATGTCATGAAAACACTTCTAACATTTTATTTTACAGTTTAGTTAAATAAACTATATAAATATACATTATTTCATCCATCATAAAATGAATATCCAAAACATATACGTATTAAAATTAATTTTCCCCCATTGTATGATGATTAAAACATTTTTAATACGTAATTTATTTTCCTACTTTTCATAGAAGCATAAAATTTCATATGTGTTAGTGAGATTATATACAATGTAACTCAAGTAAGAATGTGGCTTAAATTATATTCATTTTCATTACTTATAACCTTATCTTCATCATCAAGTGCATTTGATTTAAACTATCTCAATATTTAATGCACTATATTGTTTTCTTATTTTTTCAGAACCACATGGTTATCCATAACATGACATTTTACTTTGGATTATAAAATATTTAGAATAACATGATTCATATTCATATCTTCTTTCCCCATTAATAGTGTATCCTAGAATTTGGTATTTCAATAAAAATAGTTAGTCCGGTTAGGAAAATTCTAGAAAATATATAGTCTTTTACTATAGATGTTGTTTTGAAAATGTTTTCTAAACCTAAAAATATCATGAAATTATATCCATTATTCTTCATGATTTATCCTTTGGTATTTTAATCCTTTCCCTTCCTTGGATACATGGAATTATTATTTCATTCACTCTTTATATTTTTTGTGTTCTAAAATATTATAAAATAAGTTGAATGAATTATAAATTCCTTTAGCTCTAATTTTCCAATCTTTTCTATCTTTTCAGAGCATAAGATCATGAAATCCTTTAGGTATTGTTATTTTTTTTTATTTTTCTAAGAAATGTAATTCAAAACAGCCATTGTATATTATTTATCAAGTATCCATTAATTTACAAACATAAAATATATCATTATCCATATAATTCATTTTTTAGTTGTGTGGGTGGTCAACCTACATAATGTACACTATTTCTGATCTTCTAGTATATTAATATTTATAGGTACCATTTATTGTTCTTAAACATAATCATCAGCTATGTCTTACCCAATTTCAATAAACTATTTTTTATCTTATATTTTCTATATCAATTTATTAATATGAGATGCATTATCAGACATATTAAGGTAATGTATACAATTATAAATGAAGTGTCCATTTTTGTATAGAATTATTATTTTTTTCACATGAAATTGATTTTTTAAAACATTTAGGTTTCATAAAATTTTAAATATAGATTCCATTTTTTTATTATGTAGTTAAACTGACTATCAATACTCCTTTCATTGTCATTAAAATTTTATTTCCTCCGTCCATTATTACTGAATATTTTTTTTGTAATTTAACAAGTAATCTTCGTCAAAATGACTAAATCCTCTATAACATCCATAGAAATTTACAAAATAATAAATATTTTCTGATAATAGTTGTTTTTTTTTCTACAAGGGTTAGGTGAAAATTGATGACTTTCCATTTCTTTATAATCTTATCACCCATAATATTTCATTATTTTCAATTATAATAATTTTTTATTATTCAATTATTTGATGGTATGTGTTTAAATATTCCACTATATTAATAGTTTCCAATATTCCATGTCTTCTTTCGTTGTATTAAATTTTTCATCCTAAATAATTATTTTAGATCTCAATTTTCTAGATATTTACATTGTCTATTTATACATTATTTGGGAACTAATTCATTTATCTTTTAAAAATTCCATATTCATAGCAGTGGTTGGTTTTCCCAACCATCATGCACCAATATTTTTTAGAAGTATATCATTTACAATTCATTGTATTGAATTTAGTACACACATATTCATCATAATGTAAGGTTAACATTTATCATCACTTATTTTATTACACTTTTATTGGTCTCAAATACTTCTTATATGTATATTATGTCTTTCTTATATAATTATACCATTATAAATTTATACATTATAACTTTTCATGGGTTTATATAATGATTATTAATTATGGTATTCCATGTTTCGTCAATTTTAATTCCATATCAAGTCAATACAAATTTAAATTGTTCCTCGTGTCTTTAAGTAACAACACATCCTTCAACATTAAAATTTTAAAATTATAATTATTTGTTGATGAATCTTTTTTTATTCATGGAAAATCCTTCAAAAATATTGATAATTTTTTTATCACAAAATCAAAATTTCAACACTAATTTCACAAGGTTTTAATATACCTGAGATATTAATAAATTTTTTTCATTTCATTCAGTGAGTTTATTAAGAGATATTAATTCTCAAAAAATAATTCCAAAGGAATTATCTATCTCATCATTTACTAATTATAGAAAATGTTTTTTCTTCCTAATGTACCTTTATAGAGGAAAGTGTGTTTGAGAAAACATCATCAAGATAATTTTTATGTTATCCTTGAACTCTATGTAAAAATACTCAATAGACTAAAAAATATTTTATCACCACATATAAACCATTATTCATCATTATTGTAATTAAATAAAATTTATTTTTCAATAAATATAAAATAACATTAACTTCTAGTAGTGGTTAATCCTCCTTTTATAGTTTATAAGAGGATATGGTTAAAAATGTCTTATAATCCTTCTATTTTTGGTTCATTGAGTTATTAAATGAATCCTCCATTATTTTACAAATAGAAATAAGCTATTTTTCCATTATCTTATAATTAAAAATTTTGTCTTCTAATGACATTATTTCAATAATGTAAAAAAAAATTCACTTCATGTAAGATAGTAAAACAAAATTACAATTTATAGATCAATATAGGATTCCATACATGTAATAATATTTTAGATACATAGGGAATCCTGAAGTCATCCTGAGAGGGTTAGTAAATCACGTGTGACCTTTATTAACCATGTAAATTCTACACAAATCTTCCTATCATAAAATTTACCATAAAATTTATATATTTTATGATGTTTGGGTCTTTCGTATGAGCCTACACTAATTAACACTTATACTATGAATATAGTGTAATGTAAATAACACACATGGATTTTTATATGGTTCACCTTCATTAAAAAACATAATAGTTTCATGTAGACTCCAATTTATTCATCTTTTCTTCATCTAATAATCATTTTAATAAATTAACATATGATGTGGAATTTTTCTATATTAACTCAGATACATCACCATACTACTCAATTGAACAGTCATTATAATGTGTACAATAGTTGGTCAATCTCTCTAAAATATCCCTCTACCTCTTGTTATGTAACATCCCAGGTAAATAAAGAATAATAAATTTTCATATTTATTAATATATACGAATTAAATATTAATTTTACTTTAAAGGGGTTTTTATGTTTGATAGCGTACCCGATACGCAACAAAGAGTATCATTGAAATCTTACGTTGCATACTAGTAATAAAATAATATTATTTTAAAGGGTAGTTAACACATAGCTATTGTATTGGCGGGAATGGATAGAAATAACTAAAATATGATTATATATGTTTTATAAATTTTTTTACATTTATCTAATAAAAGATAAAGGCTTAAAATACGGAAAGAATTCAATTTTAGGCATATATACCCTAATTTTCACTAAACGTTCACTTATCGCCTTTTGATGGTGAACCGTCATTACATATAGTTTTGTTCACTCTTATAGATTATATTGGACCAAATAAAACTCTTCTTTAGAATCAGGACATCAAAATTTACTTTGTGTAAATTTTTGGTATTTTTCCGATAAAGTTCATTTTTTTAATGAATACTGTAAAAGGTTGTATTTTAATTCAAAACCTCTTTTTAATCTAATTTATTTATATGATTATATTATCTTTTGAATTGGTTTTAAAGTGAAATTAGAATATATTTTTACCATTAAATCTAATAGTGGTCGTTGGAATTAATTTCACTTTGAAATCGGACTTAAACTAGTGTCAATCTTTTGATACTTATTGTTCCATAAAAACACGCTATTTGCTCTGACAACGGGAATTAATTATAAAATTAATTAATGCAAATTATATGAATTGAATTTTGTAAAATGGAATTCATTTTTTAATTAGGAATATCAAATATATCTTAGGGTGAAGTTTTGGTATTTTTCTGAAAAAACATCATTTTTTTATGAATAGTGAAACCACTAAGTGGTACTTATAAAAACTGATTTTTCGTTTAAATGAAATTTTACCACCTCTGTGTTTTGAATTTTAAAAAATCCGACATACATGGTTGTCATTAACAAGTAAAATGCGGTTCAATGGGATTAAAATGATTTTTTTTTTGAATAGTAACTTTTAGGTTTATTAATCGCGATTAGAGGTAATTAGTGTAGTTTAAGGTAAAAATAATGTTTTAATAATATGTAATGACCCAGACACATGTCCTACCCTTATTGGATATGTCATGTCCGACCAATACAATCCATGGGTCATCTTGGGGACCCCATGGAGCCACTTTGGAAGTAAAATAACATTAATATCTTTTTATTTACGGTTAAAGTAAAAATGTCACAAACATGAGTTGTTTTACTAAAACAATTTTTAAATGGGGTTATACAAGTCAGATTTTTTACTATAAATATTAATTAGAAATATAAAATGATTTCCTACATCATGATATTTTTTTTATAATTTTTATATATTAAATAAATTAAATTATTTATGGCACCATGATGATGTAGTGATTACCTCATTATTTAACGATTTAAATAAAATGAAAAGATAATGTAAAATATAAGACCTAAACTTGTCAAAAACCTATTGGTTGGGTATATTTCGAACTCCTATCACATTATACTCGAATTATATCAATGTTGGACCTTTTCAATCCGAAACTCATTTTAAAATAAAGTAACATTTCTTTACATTCCGAGAGTTCCCCTCCTCTCCTCTTATAAAAGGCCCCCACCTCTACCACCTTACCCACACTTCCAAAGCCTTTGGATCGGCCAACCCCTGCCCATGTTGTCTCTAAAAATACCTTTATAACTCTTATAAGCCTCACTTTGGGCATAAGTCTTCCCAAGTAAGCCTTTGAGATCAAACCAAAGGGAGTTACCCGATTTTAAGGTAATGTCTTCACTTGAGTCCTTTTGTTTTATTTTGCTTCTCCAACCCCCTAAACTCTTTTTATTCATTTCTTTTGTAACAAATACAGTATCTTAAATATACTAGGATGTTGTTATAAAAATATTTGGAGCTACACTTACACACACCTACATCTAATGGTTAAAGAACATACTATTTTCGTGGATGGCGAATTTCTGCCTCACGAAACGATGATTGTTCAATATTCTTCCAACACCTTCAAAGGTGGCCATTAAGATGTCACTATATTTATATATGATATATAATATGTTTATGTATTCCTTAAGATTATTTACTTTTCATTTATGGCACACCTTCATGGCTTCCATTATGGGTATACGCGATATGTTCATTTTAGGAAGTGTGGACTACCGCCCCCTCAAAGTGATTTGATTCGTTAATGCCATATGTGGGACGTATAAAGGATGGATTTTAAGTTATTATATATGATGTATGTTACATATAAATGATTAATATAATTCTGGAATTCAAATATGCATACCTCTAATTTAGTTTTAATTCCATTAATATGACAAAGAAATGAAAGTAGCGTTCATTCGTACGTACGGCTTACCGTCTCCATGAACGGTGCATTTCATTTCTTACCTCTAAATGATTATGTAATATTATAAATACATGTATATGATGGATATATATGATATATATGATAACCAAATCATCAATATCATTCTGGATATAATGAAGCTTTGACCACACGAACAACATGTAATTGTAAGAAGTTTACTTTTAACTCAAGTACCAAATATCGACAAACGACCGTTATCAACATAAATGACTAAATAATGTTCATAACATGGTAATAAGTTATATAAAATAAATAATTAACTTTGAAAAGGTTCTTAAAAATTAAAAATTAACTCAAGTTTATTATTCAGGAGATTAAAGAACGATCGAGTCAAGTCGGACCCGAGGTAAGGGACTTCGTCTCAATCTCCTTTCATTGAGGAATATTTTTGTTTTATACACCACTTTATTTAATATGGTGTATAATCCCCTTTTACTTATACATTTATTCAAAAGGAATCTTTTTATACGAAGCGTTTTACTAAATGACAAAACGGAATTTTTTTGTCGTACGTATGCGGTGACAATGACTTCTCTGCTGCCGCGAGTATTATTTGGTCTTTGGCTTCCTCAACAAGTCGTAATGTTTTTAAAATGAAATAAATTCCATATACTCTTTTATGTATTTTGGTATTGAAAATGGTTTTTATAATGGATTTGTTATGTCAATATATTTAGGTGATATATTGTGATTAAAGTGTTGAAATGTTTTCATTCCATTATATTTGTTTTATGATTTATGATTTTATATTGGTACTTGGACATTTGACAGGTGGTTACGTGTGAACCATATGATGGGTGGTGCTGTGAATACCAGGACGGGTGGTTACGTTATAACCTCCAATGCATTGGGTATGGAATTCGGTCGTATGGCTATTCCATTAAGTGATATGTGTGGAAGTCGACCGTATGGTTATTCCATTTAAGTATTTTATGTCCGAGGTTACCTTTATATGTTATGTGATCTTCATATGGGATTTATGGTAATATTTTGGATACAAAAGGGTAAGTAATGATCTTTTATTCAGTGAAGAGTTTTTACTACTTCATAAAGGTGAAAAGTATTACTTTGATAAAGTATACATGGTTTACTTGTTGTTTTGATAAACTAATAGTTTTCATTCTTTGTGTATCCCTTACTGAGCTTTTTATGCTCACCCCAGGTTTTTTTGAAATTTTTTTCACAGGACTTAATGTGGAATAGGGTCAAGGATGGGATCAAGGGAAAGTCATGCTATATAAAACATGGAACTAGACATGTTTCTTTTTAAGAGTTTTTTATTCTATGGAAACATAGTAGAAGTGTCTACTTTGTAATATTTTGAGATGTAATAGTTATGTTCTAACTATCTAAAACTCTAAACCTGAAAAGATCCTCAATGTGAATTATTCATTTAATTCAATATTAAGTAATGTTTATGTCCAGGGCCTTATAGTTGGTATCAGAGGTCGGTTTAGACAACTTTAAGAGTTATAAAATTGTTAAATTATAAGTTAATTTATGGTATGACAGAAATGATATAGCATTTAACAATTACCATGTTGCTTCGCCTAAGATATTTCTGTGTTCAGAATGGTTTTTCGCAGAAGAAACAAAGCAGCTATGTTGGGACGACATCAGGAGGAAGACGACCTTCCAAATCAGCAATCTGAGATGGTCGGAATCGGAACTGAACAGTTTGTTGCAGTGATGGCATAGTTGACTCAGGATATAAATGGTGGTGGTATCCATGCACGAGATAAGCCAGATCAACCGCAGAGGAACATATCAGTGGTGGAACATTTCATGAGGCAACATCCCGCATCGTTTAGAGGATCATCTGACCCAGTGCAAGCTGAAGGGTGGATTAAAGCACTGGAGAAGATTTTTGATGTCATGGGGTGTTCAGAACATCAAAAGGTTAGTTTTTCTATTTTAAGTTTTGAAGGTGAAGTTGATTAGTGGTGGTTGATGGTGAAAAATATCAGGGATAGTGATGAGATTGATGATCTTCACTGGGACGAATTCAAAGGTATGTTTCTTGAAAAATATTTTCCTAAGGTGGTTCATCTTAGGATGGAAAAACAATTCCTAGAATTGAGGCAGGAGGATGACTCAGTGGCTGCTTATGAAGCAAAGTTCACTCGATTGTCAAGGTATGCTCCAAACTTCATACGAGATCTTGATATTAAAATAAACCGATTTTACTCAGGGTTAAAGCCAAAGTATCGAACGGCTTTAGCTTCTCGTGAGTTCAAAAGTTATGAAAAACTTGTTCGATGTGCGGAGAAGGTGGAAATTGAATTTCCCGACGATCAGGTGTTCTTTGACAAATGACAGAATAAGAGGTCAAGTTGGCAGGCAAAGGGGAAGAATTCATCAAAGAAGCAAGGAGGTAACAAAACCAAATATCCATCTTGTGAGAAGTGTGGTAAAATGCATCCTGGAGAATGTTTATCCAAATCTGGAAAGTTCTTTCGGTGTGGTAAGTCAAGTCATATTTCTCGTAACTGTAAGGAAGATGATCAAGCAGGCAATGAAAAGTCAGCGGTAAGATGTTTTAAGTGTAATGAAATGGGTCATTATGCAAATGAGTGTCTAATGAAGAACTCAACTAAGGGAAAGCAGTCAGACTACAAGAAGAAAGGGGTGGTGAAATACTTTGCAACTACTTTAGCAGATATTGGTCCATCGAATGAAGTAGTATCAGGTACACTGTTTGTTTGTTCTGATTATGCCAATGTGTTGTTTGATTCAGGGTCTACACATTCTTTCATTTCTGAGAAGTTTTCTAGTAAATTGAAATTTCTATCTCAAGATATGAATCCTGAACATATGGTAAAAACACCCGGAGGGAACTTTGAGACAAAAAGGAATTATAAGAACCTTCATATCCTTGTGTGTGGAAATAATCTACCAGCAAACCTTATTGTTTTGCCTCTAGTAGAGTTTGATTTTATTTTGGGAATGGATTGGATTTCTGTTTATCATGCTAAGATTGACTACAGAGCTAAAATGGTTTCTTTTCAGAAAGATTTTCAGTTTGTGTACAAGAATGAACCCTTGATTTTGATAACATATCAGGATTTTGAGAAACTAGTAAAAGATGGAAATGAATGTTACCTTGCACATATTGTTGAAAATAAAGGAACTTTTCAGATTAATGATGTGCCAGTGGTAAATGAGTATCTTGATGTTTTTTCTGATGAGTTGTCTAGCATTATTCATGATCGAGAAGTTGAATTTACTGTTGACTTAGTTTCTGATTCTAAGCCAATTTCAAAACCCCCTTATCGAATGGCTCAAGTTGAACTTTTAGAATTAAAGAAGCAATTGCGGGAGTTATTAGATAAAGGTTTCATTCGACCTAGCACATCACCATGGGGTGCTCTTGTCTTGTTTATTAAAAAGAAAGATGGATCAATGAGACTTTTCATTGATTATAGAGCCTTAAATAACATTACTGTTAAGAACAAGTATCCTTTGCCTCATATCGATAATTTGTTTGATCAGCTCTAGGGAGCTCAGTATTTTTTGAAGATTGACTTGAGGTCGGGGTACCATCAGTTGAAAGTAAAAGAATCAGACGTTCTGAAGATTGGGTTTTGTACTAGATATGGCCATTATGAATATGTAGTTATGCCTTTTGGGTTAACCAATGCACCTGCTGTATTCATGGACCTTATGAATAGAATTTTCCATGAGTTCTTGGATAAGTTTTTGGTTGTTTTCATTGATGATATTTTGGTTTTTTCTAAAACTAAATAGGAGCATGAAAGTCATTTAAGGGTTATCTTTCAAACCTTAAAATAAAAAAAACTTTATGGAAAATTCAGCAAGTGTGAGTTTTGGTTACAACAAATTTGTTTCATGGGTCACATTGTTTCAAAAAATGGCATAACTATTGATCCTGTTAAAACAAAAGTTGTTGAAGAATGGAAAAGACCCACAAATGTAACAGAGATCCTTGGTTTCCTTGGTTTGGCAGGTTACTACCGAAGGTTTGTTGAAAACTTTTCACGGTTATCTAGTCCAATGACTAAGCTAACTCGAAATGGTGTTAAGTTTATCTGGACAAAAGAATGTGATGATTGTTTTCCGGAGTTGAAAATAAGATTGGTGAATGCTCTAGTTTTGTCACTTCCTTCCTGGAATGGGGAGTATGTTATCTACAGTTATGCTTCATTGAAGGGACTTGGTTGTGTGCTTATGCAGAATGATCAGGTAATTGCATATGCTTCACGTTAGTTGAAAACTCATGAGGTAAATTACCCTACACATGACTTGGAATTAGCTACTGTTGTTTTTGCTCTAAAAATTTGGAGGCATCATTTGTATGGAGTAAAGTGTGAAATATATACTGATCACAAAAGTTTAAAGTATATATTCACTCAAAAAGAATTGAACATGAGACAGAGGAGATGGCTGGAATTAATCAAGGATTATGATTGTACAATTCATTACCATCCTGGAAAATCAAATAAAGTGGCTGATGCTTTGAGTCGAAAAAGTAATTCTTCATTAACCATGCTACATTTGGAACGAGATCCTTTGGTTTTTGATTTGATGAACTTTGGCATAGAAGTTTTTGGTGCAGGAAGTTATTCTGTTTTGTTTCAAGTATCAGTGAGATCATCCCTATCTGACAGAATTAAGCAAGCACAGAGGGAAGACAGTGAGTTGCAAAAAAAGGTAGAGCTGGTTCAGAAGTGTAAGTTTCCTGAATTCAACATTGATAATGATTGTGTTTTGAGGTTTGGGAAGAGATTATGTGTCCCTGGTGATTCATAGTTGAAGAATTAGTTGTTATGTGAGGCTCATAGTTCCCCATTTTCAGTTCATCCCGGCAGTACTAAGATGTACAGGGATCTGCGGGAGTATTACTGGTGGGATGGAATGAAAAGAGATATTGCTGATTTTTCTATGAAGTGTTTGACTTGTCAGCAGGTTAAAGAAGAGTGGTAGTTACCGAAATGGATGCTTCAGCCTTTACCAGTGCCAGAGTGGAAATGGGAAAATATATCCATGGACTTTGTTGTGGGATTACCGAGGACATCTCGAGGTAATAATGAAATCTGGGTTATTATTGATCGATTGACTATATCTTCTCATTTCCTTCCTATTTGAGATACTTTTTCTCTAGATCAACTTTCTCAATTGTATCTTAAAGAGATAGTCAGGTTACCTAGAGGTCCCCTCTCCATTGTGTCTGATCGTGATCCCAAGTTTACTTCTTAACTTTTGGAAAGGCCTTCAGAAGTCATTGGGTACTAAATTAAATTTTAGTATTGCTTTTCATCCGCAATCAGATGGGCAGTCAGAAAGAACAATTCAGACCTTGGAGGATATGCTATGAGCTTGCTCTATGGATCATCAGGGAAGTTGGGGCCAACATCTTTCTTTGGATGATTTTTCTTATAATAACAGTTTTCATTCAAGTATACAAATTGCACCATTTGAGGCATTATATGGGAAGCGGTGTCGAACTCCAGCTTTTGGGGATGAAGTGGGTGAAAGGAAGATGATGGGACCAGAATTGGTAGAAGAGATGGCAGAAAAAGTCCAGTTGATTCAGAAACACATGAGAACAGCTCAGAGCAGACAAAAAAGTTATGCAGATAACCGAAGGAAGGATCTATCTTTCAAGATATGTGATCATGTTTTTCTCAAGGTTTCTCCATGGAAAAGTGTGATGCGATTTGGCAAGAAAGGAAAGCTGAGTCTGAGGTTCATTGGACCATATGAAATTCTGGAGAGAGTTGGATCAGTTGCATACAGAGTGGCATTACCTCCGAGTTTATCTCAGGTTCACAATGTTTTTCATGTTTCGATGTTGAGAAAGTATATGCCAGATCCATCTCATGTTTTGAGTCCAGATGTGGTTCATCTGGAAGAGAACATATCTTATAAAGAACAGCCAGTCCAGATTCTTGACCACAGGGAGCATGTGTTACGGAATAAGGTGATTCATCAGGTAAAGGTTTTGTGGAAAAACCATATGGTTGAAGAGGCAACGTGGGAATCTAAAAATGCTATGAGGGATAAATACCACCACTTATTTTGATAAGTGAATAAAATTGTGAGGACGCAATTCCCAAAAGGGGGGAAGGATGTAACATCCCAGGTAAATAAAGAATAATAAATTTTCATATTTATTAATATTTAAAAATTAAATATTAATTTTACTTTAAAGGGGTTGCTATGTTCGATAGCGTACCTGATACGCAACAAAGAGTTTCATTGAAATCTTACGTTGCACACTAGTAATAAAATAATATTATTTTAAATGGTAGTTAACACATAGTCGTTGTATTGGCGGTAATGGATAGAAATAACTAAAATATGATTATATATGTTTTATAAATGTTTTTACATTTATCTAATAAAAGATAAAGGCTTAAAATAGGGAAAGAATTCAATTTTAGGAATATATACCCTAATTTTCACTAAAAGTTCACTTATCGCCTTTTGATGGAAAAATGTCATTAAATATAGTTTTTTTTCACTCTTATACATTCTATTGGACCAAATAAAACTCTTCTTTAGAATCAGGACATCAAAATTTACTTTGTGTAAATTTTTGGTATTTTTCCAATAAAGTTCATTTTTTAATGAATAGTGTAAAATGTTGTATTTTAATTCAAAACCTCTTTTTAATCTAATTTATTTATATGATTAGATTATCTTTTGAATTTGTTTTAAAGTGAAATTAGAATATATTTTTACTATTAAATCCAATAGTGGTCTTTGGAATTAATTTCACTTTGAAATCAGACTTAAACTAGTGTCAATCTTTTGATACTTATTGTTTCATAAAAACACGCTATTTGCTCTAACAGCGGGAATTAATTATTAAATTAATTAATGCAACTTATATGTTTTTAATTTTGTAAAATGGACTTCATTTTTGAATTCGGAATATCAAATATAGCTTAGGGTGAAGTTTTGTTATTTTTCTGAAAAACATCAATTTTTTATGAATATTGAAACCACTAAGTGGTACTTATAAAAACTGATTTTTCGTTTAAATGAAATTTTACCACCTCTATGTTTTGAATTTTAAAAATCCGACTTAGATTTTTGTCATTAATAAGTAAAATTTGGTTCAATGGGATTAAAATAATTTTTTGGTGAATAGTAACTTTTAGGTTTGTTAATCGCGATTAGAGGTAATTAGTGTAGTTTAAGGTAAAAATAATGTTTTAATAATATGAAATGACCTAGAAACATGTCCTACCATTATTGGATATGTCATCGCCGACCAAGACAATCCATGAGTCAACTTGGGGACCCCATGGAGCCACTTTGGAAGGAAAATAACATTAATATCTTTTTTATTTAAGGTTAAAGTAAAAATGTCACAAACATGAGTTGTTTTACTAAAACAATTTTTAAATGGGGTTATACAATCAGAGTTTTGACTATAAATATTAATTAGAAATATAAAAATATTTCCTACATCATTATATTTTTTTATAATTTTTAGACAACAAATAAATTAAATTATTTATGGCAGCATGATGATGCAGCGATTACCTCATTATTTAAAGATTTAAATAAAATGAAAATATAATGTAAAATATAAGACCTACACTTGTCAAAAACCTATTTTTTGGGTATATTTCGAACCTTTATCACCTTATTCTCGAATTATACCAATGTGGGACCTTTTAAATCCGAAACTCATTTTAAAATAAAGTAATATTTCTTTACTTTCCAAGAGTGCCCCTCCTCTCCTCTTATAAAAGGCCCCCACCTCTACCACCTTACACAGACTTCCAAAGACTTTGGCTCAGAAAAACCATGCCATTTTGTCTCTCCACATCCCTCTATAACTCTTAGAAGCCTCACTTTGGGTAGAAGTCTTCCCAAGGAAGCCTTTGACCTCAAACCATTGGGAGTTACCCGATTTTAAGGTAATGTCTTCACTTGAGTCCTTTTGTTTTATTTTGCTTCTCCAACCCCCTAAACTCTTTTTATTCATTTATTTTGTAAAATATCCAATATCTTCAATATACTAGGATGTTGGTATAAGAATCCTTCGAGCTACACTTACACACACCTACATCTAATGGTTAAAGAACATACTGTTTCCGTGGATGGCGATTTTCTGCCTCACGAAACGATGATTGTTCAATATTCTTCCAACACCTTCAAAGGTGGCCATTAAGATGTCACTATATTTATATATGATATATAATATGTTTATGTATTCCTTAATCTTCTGTATTTTTCATTTATGGCACACCTTCATGGATTCCATTATGGGTATACGCGATATCTTCATTTTTGGAAGTGAGGACTACCGCCCCCTCAAAGTGATTTTATTCGTTAATGCCATATGTGGGAGGTATAAAGGATGGATTTCAAGTCATTATATATGATGTATGTTACATATAAATGATGAATATAATTCTGGAATTAAAATATACATACCTCTCATTTAGTTTTAATTCCATTAATATGACAAAAAAATGAAAGTAGCGTTCTTGCGTATGTACGGCTTACCGTCTCCATGAACGGTGCATTTCATTTCATACCTCTAAATGATTATGTAATATTATTAATACATGTATATTATGGATATATATGATATATATGATATCCAAATCATGAATATCATTCTGGATATAATGAACCTTTGACCACACGAACAACATGTAATTGTTAGAAGTTCACTTTTGACTCAAGTACCAAATATCGACAAACGATTGTTATCAACATAAATGACTACATAATGTTCATAACATTGTAATAAGTGATATAAAAGGAATAATGAACTTGAAAAAGGTTCTTAATAAAGTATAAATTAACTCAAGTTTATTATTCAGGATATTAAAGAATGATCGAGTCAAGTCGGACCCGAGGTAAGGGACTTCGTCTCAATCTCTTTTCATTGAGGCATATTTTTGTTTTATACACCACTTTCTTTATTATGGTGTATAAACCACTTTGACTTTTACATTTATTCAAGATGAATCTTTTTATATGAAGCGTTTTACTAAACGACAAAAGGGAATGTTTTTGTCGTACGTATGCGGTGACAACGACTTCTCCGCCACCGTGAGTATTATTTGGTCTTTGGCTTCCTCAACAAGCCATAATGTTTTTAAAATGAAATAAATACCATATACTCTTTTATGTATTTTGGTATTGAAAATGCTTTTTATACTGGATTTTTTATGTCAATATATTTAAGTGATATATTGTGATCAAAGTGTGGAAATTTTTTCTTTCCATTATATTTGTTTTATGTTTTATGATTTTATATTGGTACTTGGACATTTGACGGGTGCTTACGTGATAAACCATATGACGGGTGGTGCCGTGAATACTAGGATGGGTGGTTACGTTATAACCTCCAATGCATTGGGTATGTATGCCGGCTGTATGGCTATTCCATTAAGTGATATGTGTGTAAGTTGACCGTATGGTTATTCCATTTAAGTATGTTTATGTCCCAGGTAACTTTTATATGTCATGTGATCTTTATATGGGTTTTATGGTAATATTTTGGATACAAAAGGGTAAGTAATGATATTTTATTCAGTGGAGAGTTTTTACTACTTCATAAAGGTGAAAAGTATTACTTTGATAAAGTATACATGGTTTACTTATTGTTTTGATAAACTAATAGTTTTCATTATTTGTGTATCCCTTACTGAGCTTTTTGTGCTCACCCCAAGTTTTTTTGAAATTTTTTTCACAGGACTTAATGTGGAATAAGGTCAAGGATGGGACAAGGGAAAGTCATGCTATATAAAACATGGAACTAGACATGTTTCTTTTTAAGATTTTTTTATTCTATGGAAACTTAGTAGAAGTGTATACTTTGTAATCATTTGAGATGTAATAGTTATGTTCTAATTATCTAAAACACTGAACCTGAAAATATCATCAATGTGAATTATTCATTTAATTCAATATTAAGTAAGGTTTAAGGTCGGGGCCTTATAGTTGGTATCAGAGGTCGGTTTAGACAACTTTAGGAGTTAGAAAATTATTAAATTATAAGTTAATTTATGGAATGACTGAAATGATATAGCATTTAAAGATTACCATGTTTCTTTGCCTAAGATATTTCCGTGTTCAGAATGGTTTTCCGTCGAGGAAACAAAGCAGCTATGTTGGGATTACATCAGGAGGATGGCAACCTTCCAAATCAGCAACCTGAGATGGTCGGAATCGGAACTGAACAGTTTTTTGCAGTGATGGCACAGTTGACTCAGGCTATAAATGGTGGTGGTATCCATGCACGAGATCAGCCAGATCAACCACATAGGAACATATCATTGGTAGAACATTTCATGAGGCAACATCCCCCATCATTCAGAGGATCATCTGACCCTGTGCAAGCTGAAGGGTGGATTAAAGCACTAGAGAAGATTTTTGATGTCATGGGGTGTTCAGAACATCAAAAGGTTAGTCTTGTTGTTTACCGTTTTGAAGGTGAAGTTGATTAGTGGTGGTCGATGGTGAAAAATATCAGGGATAGTGATGAGATTGATGATCTTCACTGGGACGAATTCAAAGGTATGTTTCTTGAGAAATATTTTCTTAATTTGGTTCGTCTTAAAATGGAAAAACAGTTCCTATAATTAAGGCAGGAGGATGACTCAATGGCTGCTTATGAACCAAAGTTCACTCGATTGGAAAGGTTTGCTCCAAACTTCATACGAGATCTTGATAGTAAAATAAACTGTTTTTACTTAGGGTTAAAGCCAAATTATCGAAGGGATTTAGCTTCTCGTGAGTTAAAAAGTTATGAAAAACTTGTTCAATGTGAGGAGAAGGTGGAAATGGAATTTTCCGACGATCAGGTGTTCTTTGACAAACGATAGAATAAGAGGTCCAGTTGGCAGGAAAAGGGGAATAATTCATCAAAGAAGCAATGAGGTAAGAAAACCAAATATCCATCCTGTGAGAAGTGTGGTAAAATGCATCCTGGAGAATGTTTATCCATGTCTGGAAAGTGCTTTCGATGTGGTAAGTCAGGTCATATTGCTCGTAACTGTAAGGAAGATGATCAAGAAGGCAATGAAAAGTCAGCGGTAAGATGTTTTAAGCATAATGAAATGGGTCATTATGAAAATGAGTGTCTAATGAAGAACTCAACTGAGAGAAGGAAGCTAGACTAAAAGCAGAAAGGGGTGGTGAAATCCTTTGCAACTACTTCAGCAGATGTTGGGCCATCGAATGAAGTAGTATCAGGTACACTGTTTGTTTGTTCAGATTATGTCAATGTGTTGTTTGATTCAGGGTCTACACGTTCTTTCCTTTCTGATAAGTTTTCTAGTAAATTCAAAATTCCATCTCAAGATATGAATCCTAAACTTATGGTAAAAACACCCAGAGGGAACTTTGAGACAAAAAGGAATTATAAGAACCTTCATATCCTTGTGTGCGGAAAGAATCTACTAGCAAACCTTATTTTTTTTCCTCTAGTAGAGTTTGATGTTATTTTGGGCATGGATTGGCTTTCTGTTTATCATGCTAAGATTGACTGCAGAGCTAAAATGGTTTCTTTTCAGATAGATTTTCAGTTTGTGTACAAGAATGAACCCTTGATTTTGATAACATAACAGGAAGTTGAGAATCTATTAAAAGATAGAAATGAATGTTACCTTGCACATATTGTTGAAAATAAAGGAAATGTTCAGATTAATGATGTGCGAGTGGTAAATGAGTATCTTGATGTTTTTCATGATGATTTTCCTGGAATTATTCATGATCGGGAAGTTGAATTTACTGTTGACTTAGTTCCTGATTCTAACCCAATTTCAAACCCCCCTTATCAAATGGATCAAGTTGAACTTTTAGAGATAAAGAAGCAATTGTAGGAGTTATTAGATAAAGGTTTCATTCGACCTAGCACATCACCATGGGGTGCTCCTGTCTTGTTTGTTAAAAAGAAAGATGGCTCAATGAGACTTTGCATTGATTATAGAGCCTTAAATAACATTACTATTAAGAACAAGTATCATTTGCCTCATATCGATGATTTGTTTGATCAGCTCCAGGGAGCTCAGTATTTTTCAAAGATTGACTTGAGGTCGGGGTACCATCAGTTGAAAGTAAAAGAAGTAGACCTTCCTAAGACTACGTCCCATACTAGATATGGCCATTATAAATTTATAGTTATGCTTTTTGGGTTAACCAATGCACCTGCTATATTCATGGACCTTATGAATAGAATTTTCCATGAGTTCTTGGATAAGTTTGTGGTTTTTTTCATTGATGATATTTTGGTGTTTTCTAAAACTAAAGAGGAGCATGAAAGTCATTTAAGGGTTATCTTGAAAACCTTAAAAGAAAAGAAACTGTATGGAAAACTCAGAAAGTGTGAGTTTTGGTTACAAAAAATTTGTTTCCTAGGTCACATTGTTTCAAAAAATGGCATAACTATTGATCCTGCTAAAACAAAAGTTATTGAAGAATGGCCAATACCCACAAATGTAACCGAGATCCGTAGTTTCCTTGGTTTGGCAGGTTACTACTGAAGGTTTGTTGAAATTTTTTCATGGTTATCTAGTCTAATGACTAAGTTAACTCGGAAGGGTGTTAAGTTTATCTGGACAAAAGAATGTGATGATTGTTTTCAGGAGTTGAAAAGAAGATTGGTGAATGCTCCAGTTTTGGCACTTCCTTCAAGGAATGGTGAGTTTGTCATCTACAGTGATGCTTTGTTGAAGGGACTTGGTTGTGTCCTTATGTAGAATGATAAGGTAATTGCATATGCTTCACGTCAGTTGAAAACTCATGAGGTAAATTACCCTACACATGACTTGGAATTAGCTATTGTTGTTTTTGCTCTAAAAATATGGATGCATCATTTGTATGGAGTAAAGTGTGAAATATATACTGATCACAAAAGTTTAAAGTATATATTCACTCAGAAATAATTGAAAATGAGATAGAGGAGATGGCTGGAATTAATCAAGGATTATGATTGTACAATTCATTACCATCCTGGAAAAGCAAATAAAGTGGTCGATGCTTTGGGTTGAAAAGGTAATGCTTCATTAACCATGCTATGTTTGGAACGAGATCCTTTGGTTTTTGATTTGATGAACTTTGGCATAGAAGTTGTTGGTGCAGGAAGTTCTTCTATTTTTTTTCAGGTATCAGTGAGATCATCCCTATCAGACAGAATTAAGCAAGCACAGAGGGAAGACAGTGAGTTGCAGAAAAAGGTAGAGCTGGTTCAGAATGGTATGTTTCCTGAATTCAACATTGATAATGATTGTCTTTTGAGGTTTGGGAAGAGATTATATGTACCTGGTGATTCACAGTTGAAGAATGAGTTGTTATGTGAGGCTCATAGTTCCCCATTTTCAGTTTATCCTGGCAGTACTAAGATGTATAGGGATCTGCGGGAGTATTACTGGTGGGATGGAATGAGAAGAGATATTGCTGATTTTACTGTGAAGTGTTTTACATGTCAACCGGTTAAAGTAGAGCGGCAGTTACCGAAAGGGATGATTCAGACTTTACCAGTGCTAGAGTGGAAATTGGAAAATATATCCATGGACTTTGTTGTGGGATTACCGAGGACATCTCAAGGTAATAATGCAATCCGGGTTATTGTTGATCGATTGACTAAATCTGTTCATTTCCTTCCTATTTGAGATACTTTCTCTCTAGATCAACTTTCTCTATTTTATCTTAAAGAGATGGTAAAGTTACATGGAGTTCTCCTCTCTATTGTGTCTGATCGTGATCCCAGGTTTACTTCTAACTTTTGGAAAGGCCTTCAGAATTAATTGGGTTCTGAAATAAATTTTAGTACATCTTTTCATCCGCAATCAGATGGGCAGTCAGAACGAACAATTCAGACCTTGGAGGATATGCTACGAGCTTTCTCTATGGATTATCAGGGAAGTTGGGACAAACATCTTTCTTTGGTTGGTTTTTCTTATGATAACAGTTTTTATTCCAGTATACAGATGGCACCATTTCAGGCATTATATGGGAAGCGGTGTCAAAATATAGCTTTTTGGGATGAAGTGGGTGAAAGGAAGCTGATGGGACCGGAATTGGTAGAAGAGATGGCAGAAAAAGTTCAGTTGATTCATAAACACATGAGAACAGCTTAGAGCATACAGAAAAGTTATGCGGATAACCGGAGGAAGGATCTATCTTTCAAGGTAGGTGATCATGTTTTTCTAAAGGTTTCTCCATGGAAAAGTGTGATGCAATTTGGTAAGAAAGGAAAGATGACTCCAAGGTTCATTGGACCATATGAAATTCTGGAGAGAGTTGGATCAGTTGCATACAGAGTGGCATTACCTTCGAGTTTATCTCAGGTACACAATGTTTTTCTTGTTTCGATGTTGAGAAAGTATATGCCAGATCCATCTCATGTTTTGAGTCCAAAGGTGGTTCAGTTGGAAGAGAACCTATCTTATGAAGAATAGCTGGTCTAGATTCTTGACCATAGGGAGCAAGTGTTACGGAATAAGGTGGTTCACCAGGTAAAGGTTTTGTGCAAAAACTATATGGTTGAAGAGGCAATGTGGGAATCTGAAAATTCTATGAGGGATAAATACCCCCACTTATTTTGATAAGTGAATAAAATTGCGAGGAAGCAATTCCCAAAAGGGGGGAAGGATGTAACATCCCAGGTAAATAAAGAATAATAAATTTTTATATTTATTAATATTTACAAATTAAATATTAGTTTTACTTTAAAGGGGTTGTTATGTCTGATCGCGTACCCGATACGCAACAAAGAGTTTCATTGAAATCTTATGTTGCACACTAGTAATAAAATAATATTATTTTAAATGGTAGTTAACACATAGTCATTTTATTGGAAATAATGGATAGAAATAACTAAAATATGATTATATATGTTTTATAAATTTTTTTACATTTATCTAATAAAAGATAAAGGCTTAAAATACGTAAAGAATTTAGTTTTAGGCATATATACCCTAATTTTCACTAAAGGTTCACTTATCGCCTTTTAATGGAGAACTGTCATTAAATATAGTTTTATTAACACTTATACATTCTATTGGACCAAATAAAACTCTTCTTTAGAATCGGGACATCAAAATTTACTTTGTGTCAATTTTTGGTATTTTTCCGATAAAGTTCATTTTTTTAATGAATAGTGTAAAATGTTGTATTTTAATTCAAAACCTCTTTTTAATATAATTTATATATATGATTATATTATATTATTAATTGGTTTTAAAGTAAAATTTGAATATATTTTTACCATTAAATCCAATAGTTTTCATTGGAATTAATTTCACCTTGAAATCGGACTTAAACTAGTGTCAATCTTTTGATTCTTATTGTTTCATAAAAACACGCTATTTGCTCTGACAGCGGGAATTAATTATTAAATTAATTAATGAAACATATAGGATTTGAATTTTGTAAAATTGACTTCATTTTTGAATTTGGAATATCAAATATATCTTAGGGTTAAGTTTTGGTATTTTTCTGAAAAACATCAATTTTGATGAATAGTGAAACCACTAAGTAGTACTTATAAAAACTGATTTTTTGTTTAAATGAAATTTTACCACCTCTGTGTTTTGAATTTAAAAAATCCTACATACATGGTTGTCATTAAGAAGTAAAATTTGGTTCAATGGGATTAAAATAATTTTTTGGTGAAAAGTAACTTTTAGGTTTATTAATCGTGATTAGAGGTAATTAGTGTAGTTTAAGGTAAAAATAATGTTTCAATAATATGGAATGACCTAGACACATGTCCTACTCTTATTGGATATGTCATGGCCGACCAAGAAAATCCATGGGACAACTTGGGGACCCCATGGAGCCACTTTGGAAGGAAAATAACATTAATATCTTTTTATTTAATGTTAAAGTAAAAATGTCACAAACATGAGTTGTTTTACTAAAACAATTTTTAAATGAGGTTATACAAGTCAGATTTTTTACTATAAACATTCATTAGAAATATAAAAGGATTTCCTACATCATTATATTTTTTTTATAATTTTTAGACATTAAATAAATTAAATTATTTATGGCACTATGATGATGCAGCGATTACCTCTTTATTTAATGATTTAAATAAAATGAAAAGATAATGTAAAATATAAGACCTAAACTGGTAAAAAACCTATTGGATGGGTATATTTATAACCCTTATCACCTCATTCTAGAATTATATCAATTTGGGACCTTTTAAATCCTAAAATCATTTTAAAATAAAGTAACATTTCTTTACTTTCCAAGAGTGCCCCTCCTCTCCTCTTATAAAAGGCCCCCACCTCTACCACCTTACCCACACTTACAAAGCCTTTGGCTCGGCCAAACCCTGCCAATTTTGTCTCTCCACATCCCTCTATAACTCTTAGAATCCTCACTTTGGGAATATGTCTTCCCAAGGAAGCCTTTGAGCTCAAACCAAAGGGAGTTACCCGATTTTAAGGTAATGTCTTCACTTGAGTCCTTTGGTTTTATTTTGGTTCTCCAACCCCCTAAACTCTTTTTATTCATTTCTTTGGTAAAAACTCCAGTATATTAAATATACTAGGATGTTTTTATAAGAATATTTCGAGCTAAACTTACAAAAACCTACATCTAATGGTTAAAGAACATATTGTTTCCGTGGATGGTGAATTTCTGCCTCACGAAATGATGATTGTTCAATATTCTTCCAACACCTTCAAAGGTGGCCATTAAGATGTAAATATATTTATATATGATATATAATATGTTTATTTCTTCCTTAAGATTCTGTATTTTTCATTTATGGCACACCTTCATGGCTTCCATTATGGGTATACGTGATATCTTCATTTTAGGAAGTGCGGACTACTGCCCCCTCAAAGTGATATGATTCGTTAATGCCATATGTGGGACGTATAATGGATGGATTTAAAGTTATTATATATGATTTATGTTACATATAAATGATGAATATAATTATCTAATTAAAATATACATACCTCTCATTTAGTTTTAATTCCATTAATATGACAAAGAAATGAAAGTAGCGCTCATGCGTACATATGGCTTACCGTCTCCATGAACGGTGCATTTCATTTCTTACCTCTAAATGATTATGTAATATTATAAATACATGTATATTCTGGATATATATGATATATATGATATCCAAATCATGAATATCATTCTGGATATAATGAACCTTTGACCACACGAACAACATGTAATTGTCAGAAGTTCACTTTTGACTCAAGTACCAAATATCGAAGAACGACCATTATCAACTTAAATGACTACATAATGTTCATAACATGGTAATAAGTGATATAAAAGGAATAATGTACTTGAAAAATGTTCTCAATCAAGTATAAATTAACTCAAGTTTATTATTCAGGAGATTAAAGAACGATCGAGTCAAGTCGGACCCGAGGTAAGGGACTTCGTCTCAATCTCCTTTCATTGAGGCATATTTTTTTTTACACCACTTTCTTTAATAAGGTGTATAAACCCCTTTTAATATTAAGTTTATTCATAAGGAATATTTTTATACGAAGCATTTTACTAAATGAAAAGAGGGAATGTTTTTGTCGTACGTATGCGGCGACAATGACTTCTCCGCTGCCGCGAGTATTATTTGGTCTTTGGCTTCCTCAATAAGTCGTAATGTTTTTAAAATGAAATAAATACCATATAATCTTTTATGTATTTTGGTATTTAAAATAGTTTTTATAATGGATTTGTTATGTCAATATATTTATGTGATATATTGTGATCAAAGTGTGGAAATGTTTTCATTCCATTATATTTGTTTTATGTTTTATGATTTTATATTGGTACTTGGACATTTGACGAGTGGTTACGTGATAAACCATATGACGGGTGGTGCCGTGAATACCAGGATGGGTGGTTATGTTAAAACCTCCAATGCATTGGTTATGGAAGTCGGTCGTATGGTTATTCCATTAAGTGATATGTGTGGAAGTCGACCGTATGGTTATTCCATTTAAGTATGTTTATGTCCCAGGTTACCTTTATATGTTATGTGATCCTTATATGGGTTTTATAGTAATAGTTTGGATACAAAAGGGTAAGTAATGATCTTTTATTCAGTGAATAATTTTTACGACTTAATAAAGGTGAAAATTATTACTTTGATAAAGTATACATGGTTTACTTGTTGTTTTGATAAACTAATAGTTTTCATTATTTATGTATCCCTTACTGCGCGTTTTATGCTCACCCCAAGTTTTTTTGAAATTTTTTTCATAGTACTTAATGTGGAATAGGGTCAAGGATGGGATCAAGGGAAAGTCATTCTATATAAAACAAGGAACTAGACATGTTTCTTTTTAAGAGTTTTTTATTCTATGGAAACTTAGTAGAAGTGTCTACTTTGTAATCTTTTGAGATGTAATAGTTATGATCTAATTCTCTAAAACTTTAAACCTGAAAAGATCCTCAATGTGAATTATTCATTTAATTCAATATTAAGTAAGGTTTAAGGCCGGGGCCTTATATGTTATGTATAATGTAATTCATTATATGGGAAAAAATCCTTGAAATATTTTTATAAATAGCCTCATAAACTATTTTTTGAATACCTATTTATCTTCAGTAGTACATCAAATACATGTTGAACCTACACTCCTTCATGTTAAATATTCATAAAGCGATCACACATCTACATAATATGATGTTTAAAACATCTACAAGTCAATTCATGATGTAAATTAAATTTTTCTACATGATATCATATAGACATAGATAACTCTATCTACTCGAAAATAAATAGTTCTAATCTTCTCAACATTGAACTTGTAGTCTTTTTACTGAATTTCATGGTTAGCTACTTAAAAAATTTTATAATAATCATCTCTCTAAATTTTTCTTTATTAATTTATACACTCAAATCCAATATTTTCACCCATTATATTTCAAATATTCCTCTGATTGATATGGGTAATGTGTAGTATTATCATTGAAATTGTATATATTTAATCTTCAATATTGACTACCTTATATATATTACTAAGACTACAAGATTGAATTTAATCAATTCTCAAAAAAATGGCATTATAAATCATCAACACATTCATAAATGTTATCCTGGATCAAAAATAGTCATTATTTAAATATTCCACTCTTTATTTCCATGTCAATATCATCCAAATGTATGAAATCAAAAATATATAACGTTATTAATTCATTTTTTTGGAAGGCATACTTCTGTAGAAGCTAATACAAACCTCAAATTGTTTATTTTATTAAACAATATCTAGAATTTTATAGAAATAAATCCTCCATAGAAGGTACATGGTTCCATCCGATTGTAACTCTTCCACATGTCATTTTTCTATTTTCATTGGTAAATTTATAAATCCCTGGTTCCATTCATGTTCTACTTGTGGTCCCAGTCTAATGTACCATTAATTATTAGGAACCATTCATGAAACTTATTCTTTATATTGAATCACCATTATTATCTATATTATGATATTTTTATTTCTTCATATTTTGGCTCCAAGATATCCCTAAATTAGATCTGAATCTTATAGATGCATTACCATTCAAAAAAAATTATACAATTATTACAATTATAAGAAATATTGTATTGAATTCTGGTTTTTTGATATATATCCCATTCAGTGTCTTTGATAAACATTTTCTATTTTTATTTCTTATTTATATCGAATTATTTATTTGATTGATATATTTTGGGTTCCAAAAAATCCTTCAGTTAATGTGATAATATTATGATGAAATAATAGTAATTTGGCATTCAATATGATTCTTCAAAAAAAATAGTGGTTTGGGTCTATTAAATCATAATCCTGTAAAAATTAATTTTTATGCTCCACCTATCACATATTTTCTCTCATACAACTCCACATGAAATATAATTCTAGAATATTATTTTTTATATCTAAACAGATTTTTATTTTAGGTTACTCATATTTCATTGTAGAATAACATTCATGTTATCATTCATTATATTTTGTTAAAATGATCTTCCACTGATGATGCAATTCAAGAATTTTCCATATTTATTTTAGCAAATACCAATAAATTTAATAGGAGTGAATTATAGGAAATTTTATAATTCTTCATTGTTTTCAATCCCTCTTGTATTGATAATATAATAAAAATTTGGTTTTTCTTATTTTAGTTTCTACATTCAAGATTTTTTCTTTATTGAATATTCTTCCAAAAATCATTCATGTTCTATACTCTCATAATCTTCCTAAAGTAACTTATTAAACAAAATATGATATTTATAGTTTTTCTTCATCCTCTATCACATTTCATTAAAATAATGATGATCCATTTTATAAACTTTTTATGTAAATATATTTTTGAAACACAGAAATTTCAATATAATTTTTATTTATAAAAATGTATAACAAATTTCACTTTTAATCACAACTTATACTCATTTTTTAGATGTTTATCATTCTTCTACGTTGTTCCCATATCCATTATCTATTGCATTCTGAATATTTTATCTAGTCAACGTCTCTAGAAGCATCCATATGAAACATTTCTTTCAAATTATTTAATGAATTTTCCAAAAACCATTATAAATAAATAAAATATATAATCATCAAAATCTTAGTGTAAAATTATGAATGACACAAAAATAAACATATTATCCCTATGTTAGTCATTTAAAACTTTTCACATTCCCATGAATTCGGTATTTTGAGCTATGAGTTGACAAATTAATTATTAAATTTTTAACGAATAGATAAACTAGATATTTTACAAACATCAAGTTCTATTTTCGAAAAATTATTTTTGATACCTATGTTATGTGTGTTCATTGAAATGTTTTTTATTTTTTTTTCAAGTTATTCTAGAGGTATTTTTATAAATTTATGTAAATTTATCCTCATGTCCAAATTATTGGAACTAATACATTCGTGTAATACAATATTCAGTGTTGGATTTGGCACAGTTCCCAATAAAACATGACACATCCATGATGTAGATACACTTTATTTCTTAGAGAGTCTATATTTATGATAAAAAAGATAACTAATAATTTACTCTATATGTTGTTTTAGTGTAAGTGGCTTCTCTATAAGGTGATTAGTGAGTTGAGAGGGATTAAAGAGAACATGCATATAGCATGGTATAATTAGGGGATTTTTTAGGTATGTTCAACAATATGTTCCAACATATAAGTGCTCTTAACAACACCATTTCTAAGTATGAGGAAATTTTTGGATGCATTTTAGTGTTGGTGAACATGACTTAGTACGTGAAAAAATGGGAATGTAACACTATTGAACATCAGAACACACAACAGATAGTTGTATCCTCTTTTGAATTAGGGGATTCAAATTAGTTTTTTTACATTATTTTTGAATTCAATAGTATGGAGGGTCACATAAAGTTGACAGTTATTTTAATATAATTATATTACACCATCACATAGAAATATTCAATATATATTAGAGATACACACATGAAAATCATAATGGATTATTTTTCAAGGATACTAAATAAATATCCATATTATTTCAAGAATGGTTTTAAGTATCTCCCAAATTTATCTCACCACATTTTAAATTTCTTAGACATCTATATAAAAACATTTTTTGGAACCTAGTAAATGGAAAAATTATAAATGGGGATCTCAAAATATCATTAAGTTCAAACAAGTGAGATATCAATAACCAATTAAACATAATATGAGAATATCGGTTTGAGAACACAATCATTAGAATATAGTATCCAAACTCATCATATCATAGATCATAATATATAATAGTAGTATAAAGCATGGATGTTAGTAATACATTAATCATGATGTAATCCAAGAACATAACCCATGAGTTAATATCATTTTCATATGAATTGATTTTTTCATAAACATTATCAAAGAAAATAATTTTCATTATCGTGGATTACTACAAATTAATATCCTAGTGGATGGGGTTTGCTCCCCATTCCATTATATCCTTTGTCAACAATCACATCCTTGTATATCATAGATGACATATTCCCTTATAGAACAGAGATTTATCCATATTCTATTTCTTATTATCTCATGAGATATCAATATTTACCCAATGCATTGTTGGGATATATTATTTTTGGACCACCCATCACATAGTCACATTCCATTTAAATTTTTTCAACAAGATCATAAATCAGTCATTAAATCCACTAATCCTAAGCTATGGTAAAGAAATATGTTTCATAAAATTTTTAACATTCTATCATAAAATATCACATGCAAATGAAATTGGTTTCAAAAATGATTCATCATAACTTAAATAACAAGTCGGAATGAAATGATTTTCGCATAATCATCCTTAATTAATTATTATCAAAACCTATCAAAAAAATTAAAGTGGATAATATCATTGGATTATAACCACAATAAATAATATATATGATCAATTGATGTTATATTATATGAAAAATCCTATTAAATTAATAAATGAAAATTTCTTATGAAAGGTTAGTTTGTTTACTCTAAAATCCTTTATTTTGAATTTCTAAATTTTTAAATATTATAGAAAAATTAAAGGTTTATATGAACCTCAGAAACATGTAATGAATGATTCAATTAATTCAATGTTGATGTTGGTGGTAAATTATATTCATTCAATGTATATTAATACATTGATTTCATTAACTTGATCATTAAAAAGTCAATAATACTTTGTTTGAAAAATGACTAGAAGATTAATTTAAAATATTTCTCTAAAAAATAAATCATAGATAAAAATGACAATAAAAATAATAAGATTTTATTAAAAACATTTTTCAAAAACGTTTTGGAAAACATTTCGGTGGAAAAAATGTATTTTCAACTGAAAGGAAAAATATAGTTAGTTTTCTACAAAAACATTCATTTGGCCTCATGAATTTCTATTCAATGGAAAATGAAAGAAAAATATGATATTTAAAGGAAATATATTTTAGAATAAAAATAATGTGTTTATTGAGATATAGGTCATGAAATTTCATCATTGGATACTTAATCATAAACAATTTCGATAAATAATGAGATTGTATGATAAATCCCTAACCGGTTTGTTAATCGCTAAATCAATGAATCATGAATGATATAACCATAGATGGATTATTAAATACCAAAAATTTTCTTGTTATGAATCATTAAATAAATTCATGAAATATAAATACAACACATAAAATAATCTAGATGTGAATATGGAATGTGTCTCGTAGAAATAAAATTAATAATGAGAAATTATATTACCTCATGTTCGACAAGCCTCAATGTAATACTAAACACATAAATAATAAATATTAATTTAATATAAATATATAATATTATAATTTACATAAATATAATATTACATTTTACCAAATCATAACATTTCAAAATGCATTTATTAATATTTCCTTTTTTGTATTGTTTTTTCTGGGTGTCAACTCCTTATTTTTTCATACGAATTTTGGTTTGGTTTTTCTAGACCTTGTATATTGATCATACTTCCATAATATCTATAATTATAATAATTATATAAATAAAATGTATATTTGTTATATATATATATACATATATAGAGTCACCCATAAAATATAGATATTGGAAAAATTATCACATCTTTAAGGGAGACAGTTGACTGTACATAAAAATGAAAAATATTTTTTTATTTTTCAACGAAATGTATGTAAGAAAGATAAAAAATAATTAATATTTAAAATAAAATAGTATATCTTATATATAAAATATATTCAATATATATCATTATCACCAGAAATGTGATGATGAAATTGAAAATGACCCCATTAAATCAGGGAGTTGTTCATCCACACATACACATGAGCGATATTATCATTCTACATTAGATAAGGTAACAAAAAATATATGATATTATAATTAATGAAAAATAATTCTTTCATAAATATCATATATATTAATTATTTACATATTTTTAAACATCCACTATATATAGTGATGAAAAATTAATTTCACCACAATGTGATGATGAAAAGCCATATGTATGCATGTAGGATTTTATAACATTCAATAGAATAAAAACGAATTGAGAAATGGTTTACCCATTATTATAACAACATATATTTATATTTCTGATACTAGAGTAACTGTTTTACTATGGGTATAATTGATTTAGTGCATATATGAAAAATAAAATTTGAATGAGTTGGTAATGAAAATTACCACTTATTCAGTAGGTTTCAGTTAGATTATATTATAAATAAATAATGAATTATATTTTAATAATAATATAACATCTAAATAATGGATAATAATGTTGAGAATATTATTATAATGGGTTTATTTAGGTTATTATGAATATTTTTTATTGAAAATATAGAAAGAATGTATTTTATAATCCAGGGGAGGGGCACTCTTGTAATGTGTCAAAATATTAAAATATAATAAAATAAAATTCATGTTAAAATGGTTATAATATGTAAAATATTATATGATATGGAAGAAATGGTCCTATTAAAATCATGAAATCAAATTTATATAGGTTTAGATAACATTTTAAACATTATTTTCTATAATAACTATTTCATTATCCATTTTTATCCTTATCCATGGTAACAACTATATCATTCTTAATGGGTTTTAATTTTTAAAACTTTATATAAATGTTGACATAAATACACAAGCTATGAAATTATATAAAACATATAATCCTAAAAGCTATATTTTTTATTTGTGTCATTTTTTAAAAATTTAATAAAATATTGTTTTTCAAAAAATTCATAACTCCATGTCTACATAATTTTTTAAATTTTCAATGAATGGAATAAATATAACAAAGTTGTTTGAATAAAAAACATAAATGAAACTTTAATTTGTTATATAAATATCAAAAACATAATTGGGCACTGTAACTAATAGAAATAAATATTTTTTTTATTTTTTAAACGTAATTGGAATTTATTTTCAACCCCAAGAAGATGCACTATGTAAGTGGTTTTAGGAAATTAAGTTTATTATTTTCATGGATAAAATTTAAAATAAGCTATTATTCTTGGAATATTCATATATTCAACAATCATCTTGACATGTGTCCTTGTCGCGAGGATGGTCGAGTTTAAATTTATAAAGACCCAAGATATAGCACAGTTTCCTAACCTCACAGTCGCTCTCAAGGAAGCAGTATCGAGTGACTAAGTGGTCGTTTCGAAAAATCTTTTTGTGATATTTTTATATTTTGAAAACATAAGAACACAAATCCTACGAAATCACTAATCTGTTTTGAAAAAAACAACAAATGTAGAACAGTGGATGGACAGATGAGAAATAGATATGGAAAAGTGAGAAAACAAAGAGACGCAGGATAAAGCACAGAACAAACAAATGACACCAAGACACAGAAGAAAAAATTCAATGTGAACAAGGACAGGCCCAGGTTAATCCACCCTCCACTCCCTATTCTAGATCAACTTAAAATTAATCAACAATTCTCAAATTCTCTCAGTGCATGATCAATGTCTCAGATCACACACCAATCGTTCCTAGAAATTAAACACTCAAGCATCAAAGTTCTTAAATACTTAAGTGTTCCTCTGAACTACATGTGATTCACTCTACAAGGTCATTCCATCCAAAGATTGTCACTCGGAGAAATGATCCTATTGATATTGTCAAATTGTAAAACCAATATTGATTCTCAGTTCGAGAAATCAATACAGGAAGGGTAGAATAAATTAAGCAAGAAAGTATTTGATTGTCCTGTGCAAGATCTCTCTCTTGATCAATCTAACATGTAGTCATGATCTACCAAGGAAAATAAAAATAATGTGATCATGTTAATGTGTGGATCTCCAGATCATCTCAGGTTTCATAAACTGGATCTAACCCTAAAATCTAGATCTCCAATTCTAGAGATTGAAGATCACGACACAAAATGAGGATGAATGAACGAAATAAGAAAAATGAAACAAACATCACAATTCAAATTAAAAAACACGCAACACAATTATTTACAGCCATAATTGAAATTAAAACTAGAACAGGGCAATGGGGGATTAGGCGGAGAATAGAGGAGCAATTCTCGTCTCTAGGTCGAAGATGATCCCTTTCCATGAGATATAGATGGAATGGATGGTGAAAGGCTGTAGAGTCTCCTCCCCCCACTGTGGAATGATGCCCCCTGACCATGTTCTGGCCTTGTCTCGTGTCCTCTTATTCATAGATGAAAACAAAAAAAACAATTAACGACCTAACAGGCAGCAGATCCACATGGAACACTTTTATGTGCACATCACTAGCCTTTAATTGAACTCCTTATAAGTATATACAACCCCTACAATGAAATTGTGAATATGCTCACATCTTTCCAATGAACTGCTTCATTTATCACCACTTCTATGAGTATCTCCCCCTGCACAAAACAACAGTAAAACCAAAATCCAGTTATACAAATAAAATGAAACCTAAAATAACTATGTATTAATATAATTACTGAAATTGGTTAATAAAAATACTTATTAATATATATATATATAATACTTAATGTTATTATTACTATTATATGTAAATACAATTATTATAACTACTTATTAGTTATATTTACTTTCCTATTATAATGATATTATTATTATGTTATCTCATATTAAAAATTGTTATATATATATATATATATATATATTGTATTGTATTATAGATATTATATTATATAGAAATAAATTTATTATTGTATAATTATTATATAAAACAAAATAAAAGAAACAAAGAAAAAGAAGAAGTGTGGGAGGCTGGTTTCAGCATGGAATAGAGGGGAAAGGGGAAAGTGGATCGGTGCATAGGGGGGGGAGATGGGAGAATGGTGAGAATTTTAAGAGCTCATGTGGTGTCTTTAGGTCACACGGATGGCTCAACCATGGGGATGCGTAGTGGGTAGGGGTGCGGTAGCAGGGCGGTTTAGGTGCTGATTCCAGTGGTACGGGGCATGAAGGGTTGCGGCTTCGGAGGAAAAAGGTGAGGGTGATGTAAGAGGGTTTGTTTTGGTGGCTCACCCTGGCTTATGGCGAGTAAAGGAAGGCCAAGGGACGGCGGTCTGGTGGCTTCGGTTTCTAATGTGAATGGCGAGGTGGAACTTTAACTCAGAACTGAGATTTGAGGTTTTGAGTTTGGATGCTTCTGGTTTAATTGAAATCTTTGTTTCACTACTGGTAGATGTAATTTTAAATTCGTTGTTAGGTGAATTTGGTTGATGTTGTGTGATTGTGTTTGTAATGATGTTCTTGTGATTATTTTTTATTTATTATGATGCTGGTGGAGGAAGAAAAGGGTGCAGGAGCATGGAACGGTGGAAAAGGAACCATGATGAAATGGTGGAAAAGGGTAAAATGGTGTGAAATGGTGTTAGGGAATGGTGGTGGGATGATTCGGATGTGCCACCATGAGTGATTCTCACAGTCTCACTGTGAGGCTAAACTAGTGGGATAGTAAGTGAGGTGGTCACAGTGAGAAAACAAGTGAGGTGGACGGTGACACTGGTTCTGAAATGGTGCCACTGTGAGATGTGGTACCATGAGTAAGCGGTAAGATATTAAGTGTGGAATGGTGAATGAAGAAACTTGTGGCACTGTGAGTGTGGGACATTAATTGTGAAACAGTGTGTGAAGAAACCGGTGGCACCGTGAGTGTTGGACATTAATTGTGAAACGGTGACGCCGTGACTGGTGGAAAATGGCGACAGAGGGACCGTGTGACCGTAATACCTTCAAAAAAAATTAAAATTTAAATTAATTAAAACTTTAATTCAACTAAAAAATTATTAATGAATCAAATTAAAAATAATAAAATTAAAAACTAAATAGATAAGATAAAATTAATTATGCTTTATTAGAAAGTATTAATTTATTTGTATTCCAAAAACATTAATTCTAGAACCTATTTAAATAGTTACAATTACTTTCTTAAATTAATTAACCAATTAATTAAATAATTAATTAAATTAAAGAATAAAAATATTAATTGAATAAGATTAAATTGTTTAAACTAATTAAATTATTAAAATACTAAAAACTAAACTGAGTTATTTATTTACAATTTATAGAATGAAGAATTAATTAATTAAATTAATAAATTAATAAACTAAATGGAATGAAAATTTTGTAAAAATAAAAGAATAAATAAATAAAAGTCAAATTCACAGGACTCATTTAATTTAAGAATTATTTAAAAATATAAAAATTAATACTAAAAACACATTATTTAAACTACAATTGATTAGTTTACATAGAAAATTTAGAAACATGATAATAATCAATTATTTAATAAATAAAAAAAATTTAAAATAAAAAAGTCAATAAAAATACAAAAAGGATGTGGCAGAGAGTGTGAAAACACATCCACAACAAAGTCCCCCACACTTAAAAATATGTTTATCCTGAATCAAATACATGCCTTTAACTTTAAGACATAAAGATGATTTGTGAGTTTCAGCTCAAAATGTGTATGATTAAACTTTAATAAACAGAGGAGCAGGACCAACCAATGATTCGAGGTTTTCAAAGGTGTTCAAAAAAATAATGTCTTGTCTAGCTTCAAATACTCAATGGAAGTAAAAAAGCCTCACAAATTCATATACAATCAAGTATGTCATGCCTCCTATATGGACTCATTAACTGCCCTACTTCACCTTCCAATTCAAGTTCTAATTCAAGGAGTGTTGACAGGCTAGATGAAGTGGAATTTAAAACTTAACTAAGAGAACCTTCCATTCTCACCTTCCCCCAAGTTCCAAAAATTAAAGTACATTAATTTTTTCACTTTAATGATTCAACTCAAATGAACATTAACCAAGTCAATTTTTCCATTCTTCTTCTAGGTTCAAAATTCCCCTCACCTTAATGAGTTCATTTTTAACAAGGGCACATTATTTTAATCTTTCCCAGCCATATTCCATGTGCAGAGCACTATTCATAGCACTTATTAAGATTGAAATTGGATTTATTTATTCACAGAAACACACCCAATGCACCTTGTCTCAGATACCCACCGTGGGATCCCTTTTTCCCATTTTACTCCAGTTAAGAAGGACTTAACTAATAATCAATCGAGTTGACTTCCTAAAGTGATTGAATATAATTTACTAAAAATGTGAGTCCCCTAGGTTCCATTGAGAACTTCTAGTTACACTAAGTCCTGATCAATATCCCACAAAACCTATCATGTCACACTTCCATCCTCAGTTCCTAAACAGAAAGGTTCATGGAGACAGTGAACAATTACACTCAGCAATCACTCATACTTGACCTTTTCTGACTAAGTTACACTCTCAACACCCAGTAAATAGGTATCCACTAACAGGACATAATTGAAGTACCATTGAGCCTCCAATGACCATAAATTGAGGAAAGAATTTTAATTTTTTTAAATTATGAGGCTTCTAAAAAAAATTACCATTTTTTTAAACAAACACAAACTCAGGTTCAAGAAGGGGGAATTCGACATGACACTAGAATGAACCCTCTCCCCCACACATAAAACCCAACATTGTCCCCAATGTTGAATTCTAATGTGGAAGATAGTTTAAGTTCAAAACAGATAGGCATTTCAGCTGAAAAAGGGTATGGAGGGGTAGCAATGAGGTTAAAAAATTTTCTTTAGCACACAAAAAGAGAAAGAAAAGAAAAGAAAAACAAAAAAATAGCAGAACCTAACCCCACCAACCAACACTAAAAACCAAGTGTATTTCCTTTTGAAAATTTCATGCTTTAATCAATATGAGAAAATAAAAGATTTCTCAATATACTTTAAATAGTATCATGATTAGCGTTGATGTACAACAACAGCATAATAAAATTGAAAGCAGTGGGTGCAAGCATGTTTCAAAAATCACCTATAAATAATTTTTCTTCAACTCTCTAGATAATAGTAGCTAACTCCCAAGTAGAAAATACAATTCACAAGTTTCAAAAATCCGCAGGAACTCCCCCACATTTAATTCACTGCAGCATATAATAAAAATGTGAAGAGTAAAACATGGAAAAGTAAAACAATACTCCCCTAAAGGTGTAGCTTCTCAAATTTACAAATGTCTCCCTTTAATTTCCGTGTGCATGAACTTTATGTGCTCCAGTTTGGCACCTACATGATGAAACATTTTATCATTAGTGTTCTATATTTTAAGTTCAAATAAAAAACAACCACAGAGTGTGAGTTAAAGAGCTTTATCCATTAATCCAGTGAGATGACACCCTGAGACTTGAATGATGTCCATGAGTAATCTATTTCTTGTATATTGTCCTAAGAAAACAACACTCAAATTAAAACAACATGAAAAAGAAACTAAATCAGGAAATGAGAAAGGATAATCTTGTGATAACCCCCTGGGGGTGTTGTTGTTTGACTGTCCACAGCTGGACAGTCCTCAGATCAACCCCAGTCTGATAGGGGATTTAACTTCTTGATTAAGAACCCCCAGATGTGATTCTTTCCAACTTCATTGCTTTTCCATCTTTAGAGTACCTCATGTGCAGCTTCCACCAAATTCTCCTCCTGGGAAGTGAGGTACTTCATGTTTAATGGTGGAGGGGAAATAAGATATAAGGGTCCTTCCCTACTTCTTCTGCTTTAGGTTGAGGGTGCACAACTTGTAATGTTGGAAAACTTGGATGTGACTTGTCTTCTGGTTGAATCCAATAAAATATTTTATCTTGAGAAAAAATAGACTTTGTCATCATCCAATTTTAAACTTGTGTACAACTCCAAAATTTCCTTTTCAAAAATAACTCTCAAACTAGAAGTGTTATCCAAAATTCGGAGTTCCATTAAATCTTCAACAGAAGAAAGCACAACTTCCTCACTCTCTAGGAAATCACAAAACTGATGTGCATCTACAATACCTACACAGGGAGCAACAAAATTAAAATCAGCTTTGATGTAATCCAAGTTGAATAAAAATACGAATTCTTCCATAAAATTCTCAACTCCCCTTATCAGTGTTGTTTGCTCCTACTTGTGATGGAATAGTGATCCTAGGAGAGGTTTTGGGTCAAGAGTGAGGTAGTCAACCTCCTCCAACCTCTCTTTAAAAAACACCACCTCACTTGCTGAATCTTTTAAGGAGAGTGATATGATGTCATGTGCTAGTTATACCTGTTGATGAATTGAAAAATCATTAAAACAGTTATTTCCAGCAAATTCATTATAATGGAAATCAGGGGGAAATGATCATCAAATAAATTCCCAGCATCATGAATCTTTGCAAGTTCCCACTACTACAAGCCCTTGAAAACATCCTCGAAAATTGGTTCTAGAATTTCCAGCCTTGACTCCAAAGGCAAATCCATATCAAAGTTGGTAAACTCCAGCATTTTCTTTCTTCTATTTCTTTTCACTTTCCTCTTAAACTGATTTCCAAGATATTGGGCTTTAATGGGAGGTGGTGGTATCACACTATCTTCTTGGTAGCCTTTGACCATATCCATGGCTTGTTGCATCAACTGCATGATCTCATGAGAATAAGATATCTCCTCACCAGTAAGGTCTCGATGCAGTCTTTCAAGCATCCAACATTGAAATTTAGCAATAGCAACCTCAAACTCTTGAACTAGGTCAAACAGTGACACTATATCAGATTCGTTAGAGTTCATCACTGTGTGTGTTTTTTATTTACTCTTTTTTTATTTGTTTTTTTGTTTAAAATTAAAGAAAAATTGGAAAAAAACAATGAGACACTCATTGCCTCCCTGGAAACAGCACCAAAATTTGACGTGTGTCCTTGTCGCGGGGATAGTCAAGTTTATATTTCTAAAGACCCAAGATATAGCACAGTGGCTAACCTCAGGGTCGCTCTCATGGAAGCAGTGTCGAGTAACTAAGTGGTTGTTCCAAAAATCTTTTTGTGTTTTTTTATATTTTGAAATCAAAAGAACACAACTCCTAAGAATACAAAAATCAGTGTTGAAAAACACAGCAAATGTGGAACAGTGTACAGACATAGGAGAACCAGAGATGGAAAAGTGAAAACACGCAGAGACACAGGATAAAGCACAGAACAAACAAATGACACCAAGACACAGAAGACAAAATTCAGTGTGAACAAGGCCAGACCCAGGTTAATCCACCCTCTACTCCCTATCCAAGATCTACTTAAAATTATTCAAAAATTCTCAACTTCGCTCAGTGCATGATCGATGTATCAGATCACATGCCAATCTCACCAATAAATTAAACACTCAAGTATTAAAGTTCTTCAATACTAAAGTGTTCCTCCAAACTACATGTGATTCACTCATCAAGGTCATTCCAGTCAAATATTGTCACTCGGAGAAATTATCCTACTGTGATCATCAAATTTCACAACCAATAATGATTCTTAGTTCGAGAAATCAAGATAGGAAGGGGAGAAGAAATTAAGCAAGAGAGTAGTTGATCATCTTGGTCAAGATGTTGCTCTCTCTCAATCTAACTCACAATCATGATCTACCAAGGTGAATAAAAAGAACATGATCACGTTAATGTATGGATCAGCAGATCGTGTCAGGTTTTATAAATTGGATCTAAACCTGCAAGTTAGATATCTATTTCTGGAGATTGAAGATCACGACACAAAATGAGGATGAATGAATGACATAAGACAAATGAGACAAACATCACAATTTTAATTACAAAACACGCAACACAATTATTTATAGACACAATTGAAATTAAAACTAGAACAGAGCAACGGGTGATGAGGCGGAGAATGTAGGAGCAGGTCCCGTATCTTGGTCGAAGATGATACTTGTTCATGAGATGTGGATGGAATGGATGGTGAAAGGTGGTGGAGTCTCCCTCCCCCACTCTAGATTGATTCCCCCCCCCCCCCCCCCTCGGCCCTGTTCCGGCCTTGGATCTACTCCTCTTATTCATAGATGAAAACAAAAAATAATAATTGACGACCTAACAGACAGCATATCCATGTGGCACACTTTTATATGAACTTCACCATCCTTTAAGTGAACTCCTTGTAAGTGCATACAACCCATTCAATAAACTCACGAATATTCTCACATCTTTCCTGAGAACTACTTCATTTATCACTGCTTCTATGAGTAGCTCCCCCTACACAGAACAATAGAAAAACCAAAACAAGTTAAACAAAGAAAATGAAAACTTAAATAACTATGTATTTATATTATTACTAAAAAATTTTAATAAAAAACTTATTAATATATATATATATATATGTAACACTTAACATTATTATTATTATTATATGTAAATATAATTATTATAACTACTTATTAGTTATATTTACTTTCTTATTATAATGATATTATTATTATTTTATCTCATATTAAACATTTTTATATTCATAAATTATTTGTATTGTATTATAGGTATTATATTATATAGATATAAATTTTTTATTGTATAATTATTATATAAAAAAAATAAAAGAAACAAAGAAAAAGAACAAGAAGAGTGGGAGGCGGGTTTCAGCGTGGAAGAGAGGGGAAAGGGGAAAGGGGTTTAGCACATAGGGGAGAGGAGATGGGAGTGCAGCGGGAATTCGAAGATCTCATATGGTGGCTTCAGCTCACATGGACGGCTCGACCGAGTGTATGCGCAGCGGGTCAGGGTGATGCTGCAAGGCAGTTTAGGTGTTGACGCCCGTGGTATAGAGCAGGAAGGGTTGCGGCTTCAGAGGAAAAAGGTGAGGGTGAGGTACAAAGGTTGTTTTGGTAACTCATCCTGGTTCACGGTGAGCAAGGGATGGCCAAGGGATGACACTCCGGTGGCTTCAGGTTCTGCTGTGAATGGTGAGGCAGAACTTTGGCGTAGAACCGAGATTTGAGGGTTTGAGTTTGAATGCTTCTGGTTTAATTGAAATATGTGTTTCAATACTATTAGATGCAATTTTCAATTCTTTGTTAGGTGAATTTGGTTTATGTTGTGCGATTGTGTTTGTAATGTTTCTGTTGTGATTATTTTTCATTTTTTGGGATGCTGGTGGAGGATGAAACGGGTGTAGGAGCATGGAATGGTGGAAAGGCACCGTGATAAAACAGCGGCAAAGGGTGAAATGGTGTAAAATGGTTCCAGGGAACGGTGGTAGGATGATGCGGATGTGCCACTGAGAGTGATGCTCACGGTCTCACCGTGAGGCTGAAATGGTGGGACAGTTAGTGAGGTGGTCACGGTGAGATAGCAAGTGAGGTGGATGGTGACACCGGTTCTGAAATGGTGCCACTGTGAGATGTGGTACCGTGTTTAAGCGGTGAGATATTAAGTGGGAAACAGTGCATGAAGAAACGGGTGGCACCGTGAGTTTGGGACATTAATTATGAAATGGTGCCACTGTGACTAGTGTAAAATGGTGATAGAGGGATCGTGCGACCGTAATACCTGTAAAACAAATAAAAAATTAAATTAATTAAAACTTTAATACAAGTAAAAATGGATTAATGAATCAAATTAAAAATAATGAAATTAAAAAATAAATAGATAAGATAAAATTAATTATGCTTTATTAAAAAGTTTTAATTTTTTTATTCAAAACAAATTAATTCTAGAACTTATTAAAATAGTTACAATTACTTGCTTAAATTAATTAACCAACTAATTAATGAATTAATTTAATTAAAGAATAAAAATATTAATTGAATAAGATTAAATTTCTAAAACTAATTAAATTATTATAAGACTAAAAAATAATATGAGTTATTTATTTACAATTTAAATAATTAATAATTAATTAATTTAATTAATAAATTAATAAACTAACTGGAATGAAAATTTTGTAAAAATAAAAGAATAAATAAATAAAAGTCAAATTCAGGGGACTCATTTAATTTAATAATTATTTAAAAAGACAAAAATGAATACTAAAAACTCATGATTTAAACAACAATTGATTATTTTACATAGAAAATTCAAAAACACAATAATGATAAATTATTTAATAAAAAACAACATTTTAAAATAAAAAAGTCAATAAAAATACAAAAAGGATGTGGAAAAGAGTGTGAAAACACTGCCACATCACATATATACTCAAACTTATCTGATTTTTATCCTTATATGAATATTTGGATATATTATTGTCAAGAAAGAGACATATTGAAATATTCTTGACATTAAATATTATAAATGTAATTTTCATGGGAAAATATAATCAAAATGACGAAATATATAACCTGGGATGGATATGGGTTATATTATCTAAAAAATCAATCCATGGAAATATTAGGCTTGATTTTGAGACCTTGTTGAATGGTTTTAACAGTGTGAGAATAATTTTACCCTTACTAAGGTGAAAATTAATTTCCACAGTTACTATTCATAGTGACAAAAAATACAAGAGACTAATTTATCAAAGATAAACAACCTAATTAATATTATTTTAAAAAAATTACAATATAAAACTATAAATTCTTTAGTGATCATTTCTAATTTAAATTCACAATTGCAATGAAAAATGTTTTTAGAATATTTTTTAGGAATAAAATATAACTTACATAAAAATCTTAAATATTGATGAATTGAATGGGATTATTTATGTAATTGTAAATAGAGTGGATAATATTTCACTATAATGCTAAAACCAAACTATATTGGGACATTTAAATTTAATTCATTATTGATTAAAAATTTGATTATCTGAAAAATAACAAAAAATAACTATTCACTGAATATTCAATAATTTTGTAACCATAAAAAATTTAAATGAAAGATAACTTTTATATGAAAACATAAAAAATATTAATCCTTAAAATAAAGTTTATATTATTAAATTAAATTATTAATAATTTCCACATTCAAAATATATTAAAAATAATTTTTCAATATAATACAATTTTAAATCATAAAATAACATAATAAAAAATAATGTGGTTAATTACATATAATTAAATAATAAATTTATATTTATTATGAGTATTATAAATATAGTTTATATTTTTATTACATATATTCAGTATCATTAATTAATAAGATACTTTACATAATACACATATAAATTAATATATTTTAATAATATATAAAAATTTTCATTAAGATCAGTGTTGTGTGTTTTGAATTATATCGAACACATTTTTCATTTTAAATAATTTTTTTGGGTGTAACATTACACATGATATAGGGGATACAAAAATAGTATAATCTCATAGAATAAAAAAAATAAAGGATGGTATTTCAGTAGAAAATTTGTGAAGATTATAAATTAAAGAATAATGGAGGATAATTTTATATATCATCTAGAAGGTTTGTAATGTCATCCCCTAGGTGCCACACACCAGTTACCAAAGCAAGTCGGCTAGATGGCCTTAGGTATCCCCCCACCCCCCATTCACTAGAGCCTACAAACTAGTAGAGAGTGTCTAATATATATAACATGGGGAGACTATACCATCTTTATCAAAGTAGCAAAATAGGGGAAATGAAATAATAGCCAAATGATAATAACCAACAACATGAATTATACCACAACCAATACATACTAGTATCATATAGGAAACCTAAAGAAGAATGTAATTTCCAAACCAAAGTAATAGATATTTCATGTTATATATGTGTCAGGCATTAATCTAAAAAGAAAAGATAAAGGCATGACAAAAACTCCCTATGAGGGTCCTAGCATCACGTATGGTCCCATCATCCAGTTTCCATCCCAACTCTTAAATTTAACATAGCACTCATCCCATTATCCTATCATGGAAACATGATTTCCATTCATGTCTTGATAAACCATCCTGATTGGGGTGTCTGTACAACTCAGTAGGCCACCACCAATGGTGGCTAAAACAAAACCCTATCTATAACATTGCAAGAATCGTTTAATGAATAATGTAAAAAAGATAGATAAATAGTTTTCATACTTAATATTATTCAATAATTAACCACATAAAACCTCGGGTTCATGATTACATTGGAACCAAAAACACATACTTCAGCCCATGCCAAATTCAGAACATTATAACACAGGGAATCTCAATTCCTTATATCATGGGATTTAATTATTCCATTAAATAAATTTTTTTAAAAGTCTACTTTGTATTCCAGTCCAAATCTAATATGATGAGGCCTAAAATTTCATGCCTAGAACCCCATGTATATTTGGAGAATTATTCCATATACCACACCATAATTTTCATAAGTGTATTTGAATTATCGGCCCATATCTGGTAGTAATTATCAAAATTTTCATATACACAAAATTTAACATTGTTAATTATAATTAACCTTATTATAAGTTATTCACATAATGGTACACAATTTCAATTTTTCAAAAACATCACGGTACATATTTAAAATAACATAGAATAATATAAAAAACATACCATTAATCTATTTATCCACAAATAATCCAAATATCCAATAACAACTCATGGTTAATCCAATCAACCATTTAATTCCATTCATCAATCAATTCAATTATTATTTTTAATTAAACAATTTCATAATAAAATTTATCAATTGACTTCATAATATCATAAATCAATTTATTTTATAATCATAGTATCCCATTGATTCCATAATCATAGAAATCAATCAATTTCTTAATACCATTACATAATTAACCACTTCATCAATAAAATTTTGGATGCAATTGCATAATGTTAAAATTTAAATTTCACAATTACATACACATAATTGTAATAATGACATTGGAAATTAATAATTACACAACCTTCCCAAAGGTTATTGATAGATGTTTACCAAACAAGAAATATCCAAATTGGTGTGGAACATTACGATCACAACAAAATGGATAATCATGTACCAAAAGGAAAATAATAAGATCAAATGGAATATTATCCATGAGAAACTACTTCTAAACCATCATCAATTGGTGATAACTCATCCCTCTTCATCGGTAAACATAGATGAGATATAGAGAGCGTAAATCAAATGGAAAAGATAATCATTAATAATGGGAAGATGGTACAATGACTGAATATTTTATTCAACAAGAATGGGGAGCGTGGTTTCTCCTGAGTGGGTGCACATTTTTATAATCCATCCACCAATAGTGAAAATAAAAATGTTTCAGGGTGAACTATTTTCTTGGGGTAGGCCCACCGGTTGGGGAAAATGTACACTAACCATGAACATCTCAAACACTTCCCAAAAACATTTAAAATTAATTTAAACACACCAATGACAAGAACAAACCAATTTATTATTAATAAAAGGTAAACAAGTACTAAGAAAATATCCTATTACATCTCCATAATGGTCAGGGTCTTACAATATCCCAATCTTATAATAGCTTTTTCTTTGAGATGTACTCCCAATAATATCAACGTTTTTAGGTAAAAAGGTCAAGCTATTGAGGAAACATATTTGTTTCTATCTCAAATGATTCCTCTTAAACAAGTCCATGTTACCATAGTAATCAAACTATCTGTATGGATTTCACCACAACACATTCTCACTACGACCCATTACTTGTACTAGATGCTCCGCAAAGGACGCATTAGTATCAAGAACAAAATCATCAAAATATATAACATTAAAGGGTTAAACGTTATACTAATGAATCTATGACACATTAATCATGTCATCTATAGGAATATTCCTCTATGGAATATCCAATCGATATTCTATAGACCCGATTCTCTCTACAACCTCAAAAGGCCCAATAAAGCTGGGAGCTAACATTTCCTTTCTCTGAATCCAATGGTGACACAATCTAGTTGACACCCAAAGTAATACATGATCACCCACTATAAACTCAAGGGTATAGAAACATCAATAGTCATATTACTTCTATCTACTCAGATATATAACCATACATTTATTAATTAGTTAAACCAACTATGATGTTTCTTCATGAGACTTTTTCCCAATAACTCTTAATCACCTACTTTCATATATCATAGAGGAGATATGAATGTCCTAACATATATTAATTCATGTGATTAAATTTGAATATTTCATTAATAACTATTGTTATAGGAGTACTCAACTAGTGATAATTTCATCTCCCAATACCCACCAATGTCTTGGACGAACACCAATATCATATCATCCAAAACATGTATAGTACGTTCTATCTTCTATTTTTCTATGGATGGATGTTTGTACATAGAAATACCTAGGTACCAAGAACCTTCTGTAATCCATTCATGAAGATAATAGTAATTTTTTTTCATGTTCTGAATCCACACTACATAGAACCCTTTACAAACGGATTATACCCCAAACATACAAGTCCCCCAACTGATCCACTGAGAATGTCTCCTAGATAGGTAAGAAATGATTTAAATTCATTAGTCAGTCCCCAATCACCCTAAATGCATCATTACTCTAAGGATTAACCATAATACCAACCAAAAAATTTTGGAGTGTTTTTTTCCCACATCCATACAGGAATGAGAAACAGCTGTAGTAAACCACCGAGTATTTGATATTATACCTTCACCTGTTGAAAATTGTAGCATCATTTTACTGACCTTGTAATTTCCATTTTTATTCCCAGCCACCGACACTAGTTATGTTGGTCATAATATATTTTTTTTTCAAACCTAGATTTACTCCCCACATCAAGGAATGAAATTTTCGAATTATCTCTCATCACTTACTTATAGGTACAATAACACAATTCATTACATAGATGATCTCATCATTATTTATGGTCCAATGCGAAGGTGAATCTCTAGATTCAAGGATTTATCTCATGGACCTGCACTCAAGATCTAGATACTGGATCTCCCTTATATAGCTCCAAAGTTTCAATTACACTAATACTATTATGAAGTTCATCTACTTCTAGCACTCCCAAACAACAATATGTTTCTCAGCCAGCAAGGACATCATAGATCACTAAGGACCGGACTCCTCAAATCCATGAGCCCTTTTTTATCTCAATGTGTTAACAACACTAGATCCCTTCCATGATGTATATTATACCTAAAAAAATATGAATTCATATACTCAACCCATCTTCAACGTTGGAGATTAAAATATATTTGGAGAAAATATGGTTTTCGATCTTTTGATCGGTATACATAGTAAACTTTTCTCCCAACATGGAATGTTTCCAACACTTCAATGCATATACCACTACTAATAACATAAGGTCTTGTGTAGCGTAATTTCATTATTGTAGCCTCAACATCCATGACCCATATACTACAACTCGATCCCAATGCATCAAAACTACTCCAATTATGATCCAAGATTCATCACAAAACACGATAAACTTCTCACCCCACTCGAGTAGGATCAAACTTTTGGTCGAATTAAATTGCTTCATTGACTCCTGGAAAACACTCTCAAAGGTTATAAATCATTAAAACATAACTCTATTCTTGGTCAAACCTGAATGTAGTGATTACAAATAGTAAAATTTGTAGATTAACCTCCAATAATAGCATGTAAAATGGAGAAATTTACAGATATCAAAACAATTATTGTTATGCGACCAAGATACCACTACCTATACCTTATCTAGTTCAACTAACACACCATACACTCAGAAAATGTGTCCCATGAAATGTAATAGATCAATTCAAAATTTGAACTTAGATATAGTTGTATATAGTCGACTCTCTCTCAATGATGTGAGAATGATGTCAAGATTTTGGGAATGATCATCATGATTCTTAGAGTACACCAATATGTAATCAACAAAAAACAACTACAAATGGGTCCAAGAATGGGTTAATGATTCTATTCATCATGTCCATAAACACTATCAGAGAATTCTTCAGCCCCAATGTCATCACCATGAAGTCATCAAGGCCTTACCTACTTCAAAAAAAACCAATTGTATATCATAAGGCCTAACTCTCACCTGATGATACCCCAAACTCATTTAAATTCTAGAAAAAACACAATATCCTATCAACTTTTTAAAGATACCATCTATATGTGGATGAAGATACCAGTTCATTGTTGTCATCTGAATCAACATCTAGTAATCAACACTTAAACATAATGTTATTTCAGTCACCTAAGAAAAAAAGAATAGAAACCCCCAAGGTGACATACTCAGAAGGATAAATCCATTATATATCACATCTTTCAGCTGAGTATTGATATACGAAATCTTTGTTGGTTCTATTCTATATGGTAGAATGTAAATTTTCTACACTACAGGAATTAGTTCAATCATATACTCCAAATCCCTCTCAGGTGTCATCTTACAAAATTCCATAGAAAACACATCCTAATACAAGTATAATACTGGTGGAAAGCTAGATTTATTCATACACCCATCATCCAGCAACAGACGTGAATCTTGGGCAATTATCTACCCTAATTTATGATTAATTGACCTTGAATAACCCGCTTTGATATCCCACTCTTGATGATGAACATAATTTTCACCCACAAGGTACATAAACACACTCTCGTGTGTTAAAAATCTTTGTGGTATCAGTATGATACCCACTAGTCCATACACAAAATCAAAAAAATATTCACATATCAAGGGTATAAATATCCCAATTAAAATTTTACTCCACAACCTTGAGAGAAAACTCCATTCATTAACAAATATTATTTCAATTCAATCCCAATGGTGTATTGATTTTTATAATACTAATCAAAATCTCCACAATTAAACTCAAACCATTCACTAGTTGTGAATATATAAATGATTCATAGTCTCTAGTATAAAATAAGGCACTAGAAATCATACAATTTATTAGAATAAAACCTCTTTCTATCAATGGTCAAACCTCATTATTCATAAGTGTAAGATAAATTGCATGTAACTGTCCTATCCATCTTACTTTTACTATAGTCTGAGTCCCCCAAACTACACCACACTTCTGATATGGGTGATATTTTCCGGATGTACCATTTCTGCGGCCTCAACTACGATGGGTATAAGAACTATAACATCCAAACTGATATAGGATACATGATCCCATCTATGACTCTAATTCTTATTAACTCCTCTGTCATTACCCAATAATCAGGGGTTCCTGCAGAACCATTGTATATCACCCATTATTATTGGGCCTCTACTATTGGTTAGGGGAGCTTTAAATAAATATGTCCTGACCTACCACACTGGGGTAAGAGAAATCTTGTATTGTCCTAAGTAACTGAACCTTCCCCATTTCTACTATAATTTCCATTTCTCTTCTAAAGATTCTCATAAAAAAAATCAACTATTGGAGGACCTAACACCATGTTGTCGAGAATAAACAACATGCCCTTTGATAGAATCCTTATTTAGGTTCCCCACATATATGAGAGTCTGATTCATAACCTTGGGAAACTAATTGAGCCTAAAGATATTACCCTATAACTTTTTATCACATTTAATACCATATTAAAAAACATTTCACCACAGTCACATCATAACCATCCAACACATGATCAAAGTTCTACTAATCAATAAAATAAACAACATTTTCCATCATAGGCATACTTTCTTAGATCAACATCATAAACTCAATAGCCCTATCATGCCTATGTTTCTTAAGGTAAAAGTTCTCAAATAACTTCTTAGGAATGTACTTACACTCCATATTCTCTCGCTATAAATATTGTGTTAGGATGTACCACCAACACTACTCTTGACAACTTAACATAAAATAATCCCATTTGACACTCTTCATAGAATGAGTCTCTAAATGGTAATGTATTTTTTTGATAGGAACAAAATATAACTTGGCTTCTTTTGGTCCACCAACACTGGTAAATGTTAAATAGTGCTACAACTAGATTTCCCATCATAATATAGACATACTCATAACAACCCACCTAGGTTCTCTTTCCATAAAATATATAAAGTGAGCAATGTTCAGATAGAACTGCTCACATGTCCCTTCAAATAGAATTTTTGGGGCCTCAAGATCCACAATTGAAGGATCATTTATAGGAATATCCTCCATCCATCCTACGAATAAGCATCTTCATGGAGTAATATCTATACCATTATAAAACACACATATTAGGAAAAATTATACAAAATTATCACATTTACATTATAGTTATTCACATTAATCCATAATAGGAAATCCTCTAACCTTCACTATAATGTTAAAACCATATCCCCATATATACCCTCAACCATCCCTTATCTAGGTCATGGCTATGATATGGTAGTCATTTTCATATTTTTATGTTCTCTTTAGAAACCCATTTATCAAAATCGTTTACTACATTTATCATCATTTTAAAATATCCTATTTCATATTAGGAAGCCTTTTAATTTAAATTCCACAAGTAAAAAAATATAGTCTTATTTCAACAACTTCCCCAAAAACCTTCTTTTCTATGTGTGTATAAATGATGCATATCATCATAAGTCATGTGTTTATTAATAATGCATATATGATCATCATCTATTCTATATCAGTTGTGAAAAAAATATCACAAACTACATCACACAACAATATAATCACCCAAGGAGAAATTACATCCATTTGTAATAAAAAAATATCCCTAATAATAATCTTACCCTGGGTACTTCAGTTACCCTTCATACATGGGTTACCTACTCCCATTCCCAAGCACAAGAAAAATGCATGGCACTTCCTAGTCTCTAATCTATATATATTGAATAGTATTACTACAAAAGAAAATAAAATTGAGATCTCATACAACATTTTAATGTTATAATAAGGTTTCCACACACCAGTTCCAATAGCATGTCGGTTACATGACCTTAGTCACCCTTCCCAATATAGAGGCTTCTAGATACTAGTAATGGTCTAATATATATAATGTTTGGTCAATATACTCACTTTATCAAAGAATAAAAATAGTGGAAATAAAAATAATATCCAAATGATAAAAACAAATAACCATAATAATACCACAACCAATACAATCCACTATCTCAATAAAAACTAAAACTAGAATATATTATCTAAACCAAAGTAGTAGATATGTCATTTAATACACAAGTTAAGATTCAATATGTATAACCAAAATAAATAAACCCTACAAACTACCCAATAGTGTCCCAACATCATGTCTAGTCCCCTCATCCATGCTTCATCCCAACGCATCCATCTAACACAGGGCACCTTCCTCTATCCTATCCTACAATCACAATGTCTATTCATGCACCAATCAATCATATAATGTATGGTGTGAGTACTACTCAATAGGACATCACCAGTTTCATCAAAAACAAAATCCATTCTATTATAGTGTAATAAATGGTATAAATAATAATTTATAATAGATAAGTAAATTGTTTTTACATTTAATATTATTACTTAATTAACCCCATGAAATGTGAGGTTCACAATGACACTTGAAACAACAATACCTACTTTAGTAGATGCTATATTATGAACAATATCACCTAGGGAATCATAATTATTTATATCATGAGCTTTAATTATTCATTTAAATTCATTTTCATAATATGCATACATAGAACACCAATAAAATGCCAGTATCATGGGGCATAGAACATCACATCATGCAGATCATTGTTGTTTGGACCATCATTCCATATCTGAAAACTCAATGCTCATATAGGTATTTAGAGAATCTTTCCATGTCCAACACTCATTATAAAATATCTCATCTACATTACTTATAAAAAAGTTAATCATCATTAAACATCATATCAATTATTCACATAATAGTGCACCATTTCAATTTTCCAAAACAATCATGGTGGATCACTTTAATGACATAAAATAATATGAACATTTCTCCATTAATTCATTTATTGACATTTAATCATAATATTTTTTAACCCATAAAGGTTAATAAAACACTTCCTTTTATTCCATTCATCAATAATTTCTATGATCTCATTAATTAAACAATTTAATAATCTCATTAATCAATCAATATCATAATCCTAATATCCCATCAATTTCATAATCAGATTATTCCATCAATTACATTATCCCATTAATTAAATAAAAAAATTAATCCAAATCATGCTGGATTTTCAAAATGTGGGAATTGAAATTAAAAAGTTACATAATTTAAATTAGAATGAATACTATGGGAATTAATAATTATACCACCTTACTTAGGGTTATTAATGAATGTTCACCAAATCATAAATCCCAAAATTTCAATTGGAATATTCATGATCACAACATCATGGAAGATCTAGGACCAAAAACTAAAAACATGATCAAATGGTTTAATATCCTTTAAAACATGATTATAAACCATTTTAAACATAGGATAACTCATCCCTATTCATTAGTAAATAGAGAAGAGAGAGAGAGAGAGGAAAAAAATGGGGAATAAAACCCTTACTAAAGAGAGGATGATCAATCAAGTGGATCTTTGATTCATTATGAACATGGTTCAAGGAGCATTAGAATAAACTCTATAGATTCAAACTCATATTAATTTTTTGTGCTCTACTGGGAAAAATATGGTTAAATATTAGAGAGTTCCATATTTTATTAAAAAAAATTGGAGTAATTAACTCCCACATTAATGGGTTCCTAAGAAGAGGAACAAAATTTTCCATATTGTGCTCCATAACCAATATAATCTAATTAGGGGTGTATGGTTTTTCCTAAGAGGGTTAAATTTTATACCATCCATGTCTTATATAATAAAACCCCTCTATTTTAGGTTTTAGGATTTTGTGGGGAGTGTATGTACGGTTTATAGAAAAAGGTGACCCATCCTACACTTCCTAAAGAACCCCCAAAAACATAAAAATTTAATCTCAATAGAACTAATACATGACATGGCCACATCATGACTAAAATAATGTAAAATAGTACCTAAAAATGATCCTTATTCTTCTCTTGAAAAGTCTATATTTTATAAGGATTATGGTTGAAGTAGATTATATTCCAGTAGTTTAATTATCTCACAAGAATTCGACATTACATGTGCAGAATAGAAAATTGAATATTGGTGTATATTTACATCATTTTATTTTCTAGAAGAAAATTATCAATAATATTAGAAATTATTTACTTAATTTAGGAGTAAAAAAGTGATCTCCATAATTTTCCATTATTATTAAGGGGAGTTAGTTATAATGAAACAAAAATATACTTGTAATGCAATGATCTTTTTAAAATACTGGGGCATAAGAAATTTTTTATTAATTTTATTTCGATATATCCTTGTTTAAGTGAACCTTTTAATATCCCACCTTTCAATTACAACTTACATTCCTTATTAAGAGGCATTATAGAGAGAAATGGAGATTTTATTCAAAGTGAGAGTTTGAGATCCATATTCAAGTTATATGTTTTTTTATATAGTATAAAATGATTCCACTGTTTTAAGGGTGTAACACTCTATATGATCTATCAATTGGTATCATGAAGGAGGTTATTATTTTAATAAAATTGAATAATTATGATGATTTCATGTTACAATGTTTTCCCCATCATTGATAGAATTTTTTTTAGAAAATCATAAAATAATATTATTTATGATCATTGGGAATTGGTGTTTACATGATGGTTATAACCACCCTTATTTTTATTGCACACTTAAACATGATTTATTAAATAAACTATTAGCTTGATAAGACATAGAATATTGATAGTTCTAGTGTCTTTGGGGCTTAGGAACATTACATAATATCTTAGAACATAAAACACACAACATCTTTATTGAAAACTTCCTTTACATGACCACTGCATTCCCTCGTACTTAACATTGCATGGGATAACCTGAGGACATTCATAAGAAAAGGGTGATCAATAATGCCCAATAAGGGAATAAACATGGAATAACATGATTAATAAAATACATGTTAGACAATAGGCATATCAATGGAGCACAATAGAAACATGAACATAAAATCATGATAAAGCATGATAATCATAACATGGAAATGTGGAAACAACACTTAACATGGAATTAGCATGAGGAAAGGCTCATTGCACATAGAGCATGAGTAAACCCCCATTGCACATGAATAAAGATTAAAACCTCATTTCATTTGAATTATAATGATTCAACACCCCTTTCACATGACATATCATGATAATATACTTTAACCAATTCATTGGAGTTCTATCAGGGTGCCCTCTTCTTAAATATTTCATTTCATGCATAAGTGTGCCACAAGGATCATGGAATCAATCAACATCATAAGTTATTCCACAATTAATTAATGTGTAATAAATACATGAAAGTAACATTAAATATGTATATGTTAATAATGGTGAATACCCTTGATAGAGACATGGGTACGATATTCACTACACAGTGATCTTGGCTTGGAAAAAAGCGGTGTAATTTCGACAACATAACAACGTGACATAAGGATTCATGAAAATGGTTGATGAGAGATAAAAGAGTGTCTCATCATATTTACATTAAATGGACAGTAAGGGGTCATATAGATACATTTCCCAACAAACAAAATGGAATTTAGATGCATAATACAAAAGAATTACTTTGAAGTAATAGAGGAGAGAGAAATTCCACACAGAATTTCAACATGGTAATGGGTGTACATGGAAGGCATTATTGAGAGATAAAGGGGCCACCAATTATCCAAACATAAATATGGTAGTATGGGGAAGGTTATAAACCATACTCCAACACTTTTAATTGAAAAAACTACTGCATAGCAACTTAAAGAGAATTGGAAAAAATGAAAAAGAAAAAAATCCCTTACTTGGAAGTGTGATCCCAAAAGATTGGGAGATGCTTGAGAAAGGATTCTTTTGATATTGGGGAAAATTGGTAGGATTATAGAGACAGGGGGGAAGGGGTTGGTAGAACTCAAAAGTCTTTGAGTGAAGAGGAAGTAAGATATTGGGTGGGTTTATATAGGAAAGGAGAGAGAATTCTTTATTATTTAGGTTTGGGACACCTCACATTAAACTAATCAATACCACAAACCAGCCCATTGTTTTTGCCCATGGTTTCTTCCAAAGGGGAGTGGAAAACAATATTTTATAATGCCAATGTCCTAACTTCTTAAAATAATAGGGTTGTTTATGTGGAGGTGAGTCACACTCTCAAGGAAAAAAATTTAAAAATACAAAATGTTTTATAAGTCTTGGAGGGTCCACTAATGCTTTGTAAAATAAATAAAACAAACCCAAAATCACATTATTTTAATGGTAAAACATATATTGGCCGAAAATAATGTTTATATTATTTTATTACATCACTATTGATACGTTATGATGTCATAAAACACATTATATATTTAAACAGTATTTAATTTTTACCCAAAAATTCGACTGTCACATAAAATTCTTAAAAATTCACCGTTGGATAATTTCAACATACTAATTACAAAAATAATATTCATTTTAACTAAATAATTTTATAAATATTTGTTTTTTTATTTTTAAAATAAAAACCGACATTTATTGAAAATTCATGGGTTTTGAAAAAAATAGCTTTCAAACATTAATAAAAATTACAATTACATTCATAAAATTATACGATAATTTATATTTAATAAAAAGTAATTTGATATTAAAAATAATAATATTTTAGTAAAATTTTATTTAATTCAAAAATCCATTAATTCATCAAAAAATATTTCTTAGTTGAATATTAACTAAAAATACTATTTGTGATTTAAAAACTATTTACAAAGTAACAATAATAAAATAAATGAACATTATTTATACAAAAATAATGTACATATTCATAGTGTTAGGGTCTTGTTACATAACCCCTAATAACACCCGCATAAGACCGAAGGGTAAGGTGTGTGATGGTGACAGACTCTTGGGGTAGCTCGGATAACATCGCTCGGGTGGTAATCTCAATTAACTTCCACTTCTCTCATAGTCAGTTTCTCAAGCTTAACGTTTCCAAGCTAGGCTTGGGATTGGTCAAGAGTGAAGCCCAATGACACAACCTCCTTTCCATGCTTTGATAAATGGGCTTCGTACGGGGAAAGTCTACTGGATGAGGCCATCGCTTCCTTTTTCTGGGTAAATTGGATTTGTTAAAGCCCTATATTTATACTAATCATGTGATCACTGTTCAATGGCTATATTATAAATGGTCACAATTCATAATGGTATTTTAAAATCTAGATAGGTAAAACCAATGAAGTTCACATTTTATATAATCATAATAAGACATTTAATTAGATCAAGAGGAATTTCCATTAAGGAAAGTTTGGGCCGTTACAATCTTCCCCCTTAAGATAGTTCTCCCTAGAAATTTCCTTTTCCCACTCTAAAACAAATGAGGGTAACTCTACTTCATCACTTCCTCTTATTCCCACGTCGCTTCTTCAAACTTGTGGTTTCACCACAACGCCATGACGAGGGGCATTGTCTTATTTCACAGAACTTTTTCTATATAATATAAATTCTTCACTGGTTGCTCCTCGTAAGAAAGATCTTCCTCTAGTTGTATTACCTCTGAAGAGAGTACATTTGAAGGGTCTGGTATGTACTTCTTTAAAAGTGATACATGAAAGACATCATGTACTTTGGCCATGGTAGGTTGAAGTGTTAGTCAATAGTCCACATCCCCAACATGATCAAGAATCTCTAAGGGGCCAATGTACCTAGGACTTAACTTCCCTTTATTTTCAAACCTCATGACCTTATTCCATAGAGATATGCGTGGAAATACCATGTCTCCATCTTTAAACTCATGGTCTTGTTGATGGTTATCTGCATAACTCTTCTATCGACGTTGGGCTACCTTGATATGCTGCTGAATGTTTTTTACCTTCTCCACCATTTCTGGTCCTAGCAGCTTATGCTCACTGACTTCATCCCAACATGCTGGTGTTCTTCACCTCTACCCATACAGGGCTTCATAAGGTGTCATTCAGATGCTCGAGTGAAACTGTTATTGTAGGAGAATTCAACCTGTGGAAGATGTTGGTCCCACCCTCCTTTGAAGTCCATATAAAATTCTCTCAACATGTCCTCAAGTGTTTGGATAATCCACTCAGATTTTCCATTAGTTTGAGGATGATAAGTTATACTGAATTTTAGCTCAGTATCTAGAGCATGTTGAAGACTCTTCCAAAACTTATAGGTGAATCTTGGATCTTGATCGGAAACAATAGATAGTGGTAATCCATGCAGCCTTACCACTTCCCTAATATATATATGTGCCAGTTGATCCAATGATAAATCCTCCCGAATTGGAATGAAGTGCACAGACTTTGTAAGATGATCCATAACAACCAAGATTGTATTGTTGCCTTTAGATGTCATCAAAATTCTAGTGACAAATTCCATAGTGATGTTCTCCAATTTTTATGATTGTATGGGAAATGGTTGCATCATCGCCTTAGACTTCTACCTCTCTTCCTTCACTTCCTGAAACACCAAGAACATTGATGTGTACTTAGTGATCTCCTTCTTCATCTTATCCCACCAATAATTCTCTTGGATATCTCGATACATCTTTGTGTTTCTTGGGTGAATAGAGAAATTTGAAATATATGCATTATCCAAAAGTTCCTTCTTCAACTCCGTACTTGATATAACACATAGTCTTTTCCCAAATATCACAATTCCTTCTTCATTAACATTGAACTCCAATGATTTCCCTTTTCTAGTTGCTTCCACTATCTTCTAAATTCCCATATAATCCTTTTGACCATCCTTTATCCTTACCAAAAGAGACGGTTGAGCAATCATTTGTGAAAAGATTGATGATGTTCCCTTATTTATAATTCCAATGTCTATCTTCATCAAATCTAAGTAGATTGGTCCCTTCTCAATTCTCATCAATGATAGAATTGTTGGGTCCTTTCTACTTAGAGAATTGGTCACCTTATTCGCTTTCCCAGGGTGGTAATGGGTTGAGAAGTCATAGTATTTGATTAGCTCTAACCATATTCATTGGCGCATGTTCAACTCTTTATGTGTGAATATATACATGAGGATTTTGTGGTCCGTATATATTTCACAATTCTCCCCAAAGAGATAATGCCACAAAATTGTTTAAAGAGAAGATCACCGCAGCCAACTCCAAATCATGTGTTGGATAATTATACTCATAAAATTTAATTTTACTTGAATCATATGCAATGACTTTGTCATTTTTCCTCAACACATATCCCATTCCCTTTTTTCAAGCATCACTGAATATCACAAAAAGATCTCCACTTGTGGGTAAAGTGAGTATGGGTGCAGTGATAATCCTATTTTTTAACGCCTTGAATCTTTCTTCGCATTCATCACTCCAAGAAAACATTAATACCTTATGAATTATATTGGTAAGAGGGTTGGACAATCATGAGATATTTCTCACAAATCATCGATAATATCCAGCTAACCCCAAGAAGCTATGGATATCTGTTACCGATGTTGGCCTCAGTCATCCCTCAATTGCATCTGTTTTGGAGGGATCCACAAATATACCATTGCTTTGATGATATATCCCATTAATGAGACCTTCTTCAACCAGAACTCACACTTGATGTACTTTTCATAGAGATTATCCTTCTGTAAGGTCTCTAGTATAGTTCTTAGATTCTCCTCATGATCCTCCATGGTTTTGGATTATATCATAATATCATCTATAAAGACTACCAAAAATTTATCAAGGTAATCCCTAAAGACTCTATTCATCAATTCCATGATGATTTTTGGAGTATTAGTGATTCCAAAAGGCATTAATATGAATTAATAGTGCCCATATCTTATAAAAAAAGTAGTCTTGGGGATATCTTTCTTCTTCACCCATACATGATAATATCATGAACAAAAATCCACCTTGGAGAAGTATTGTGCTCCACACAGCTGATCGAACAAGTCATCGATTCATGGGAGGGGATACTTGTTCTTTATCATGATTTTGTTAAACTCTAGATAATAGATGCAAAGGCTCATTTAACCATCTTTTTTCATGACGAAGAGGACTGGTGCACCCCATGGTGAAGCACTTGGGCGTATAAACCCTTTATCCAGATTCTCATGTAGTTGTTTCTTCAGCTCCTCAAGCTCCACAATAGCTATTCTATATAGAGTCTTGGATATTGGAAATTCCCTAGGTATAAGATCAATATAAAATTCCACATCTCTTATAGGAGGAAGACCAGGAAATTCCTTGGGAAACTCTTCAGAAAATTGCCTCTCAATAGGCATGTATTTAAAGATAGATTCCTCCTTGACTCAATCATCTGAGCCAGATACACATTCTCATAGAGAAGTAATATACATGCTTAAGATGATGGAGCTAAAGAAGATTCATATTTCTCCTTGCACTTGTATAGAATCAGGGCTTGATTCTCCACATAGAGATTGATTTATCTCTCACAGTAATTTATGTTGTCTCTATATAAGGAAAGTCAATCCATGCCAAGAATTGCATCAAATTCCACTATTGGGAGTATGACGAGGTTTTCTGGGAAATCTAACCCACAGATTATGATAGGGTAGGATTTATATTCATGGGATGTACTGATTTCCCCATTTTTCGTACTCACCTGCATCTTTACTTCCATGATTTGTGGTGGTGTTGGGATTTTTATACTAAACTTTTGGGATATAAAATAATGCGTAGAACCTAAATAAAAAAGTATGTTTTCTATTCATGAATGAATAACTAGAATACCTGTCACCACTTTGTTTTTAGGGTTCACTTCAGCAGTAGTGATGGAAAAGGATATACCTTGTTGCCTTGGAGGTTTCTGGTTGCCTCCAAAAACCCTAGGCTTAAGGAACTGATTTTCAAGATTCCCTGGTTCTTTGCAGTTGTAGAAATGAACAATGTTTCGAGGTTCGAATGGAGTGTTCCTATCCTCTATTGCAGTCGTAGGTTTTTCTTTTCAGTGGTTAATAGCTAGATTACCTTCTCTTCTACACCTAAATAATTTCCTCATCCCCTTCAGGAAATTTCTAGGGTGCTTTTTTCACACCTTTGGCAAGTGGGGTGTTGGATCTTCTTAGCACCATTGGATTTATCCATCGGACCTCCAGTATTAAATTTCTCCTTATGATTCTTATCCCCATGATACCAATGAGATTCTCCAATCTCTATTTTGACCTTGAGGTCACATTGGACAAAATACTCATAGCAGTCGAAGTCACGGATCGCCAGTGATTTTTGTAGGCTAGGTTTCAGCCCACCAATGAAGCGGTAAACCTTGAATTCGGGGGGTAACAACAAAGCCAGAGGCGTATCATGTAAGCCTTTTGACGTTTTCCTCATATGATCCAACAGATTTGTCATCTTTTTGCTTTAGGGAAAGGAATTCCCTTTCTATCTTAAGCTAAAGTGTGTGCAGAAAATATTTATCAAAAAACATCTTCCATAAATCCTTCCATTCCAATGCCTCGATCTCCTCCTCAGACTTCATATTTTTTATCAACATCCGCCATTGATAATCTTCACCCTTCAAATGATAAGCATCGAGAAGAAACTTCTCTTTTTCAGAACATTGACGGATGGAGAAGATCTTTTCAATGGAGTTGATCCATTGTTCGATAATTGAGGGATCAGATGATCCATTAAAATTTGGAGGCCTTTGTCTCATGAAGCTATTGATAGTGACTTGTTCTTTCTTAGGTGGGGTTGAACGTTCCTTTTTCCCCGTGTTTCTATTCAAATATTGAGTTAACTGAGAGAGAAGTGTGACAAAGTTTGTGATTCTCGCTCCCATCGGATTAGGCATCTCATTAGCACTATAATCACATTGATCTTCACATCGGTTGTTAGCCTGAGTCCTCCTATTACTGGCCATTGGTTAGAATAAAATTAAAGTTAGGGGTAAGAAATAAAGGGTAATCCAAGGAAAAAACTGATGACTTATAAATAAATTTTTTTTTACCTTATGTATCCATAGGATTTAATCTATGCTATTGATGATATACTTTCAAGCATAAATTCTTAGGGGCATTTTTTCATTACCTTAATAAACGTTCATACTAAGATTGTGAATTTACTAAATCATATACCCTGGGAGTGTCGTAACAAAGATTTCAACAAGGTCCGTTTTTGTGCACCAGTTCCTGTTCAAGTCTAGCTCAAGGTAGTGTTTTCAGGTTTTACCCCTAGGATACATCTATGCTAAAGCTGCCTCTACCTGCTCGTATCCAGACAGGGATGTATTTCTTTGATAAACCGCTTACTCAATACTCACCAATACTTAGGGATGTTTTTATTATACTTATTCTTGTCTCTAAGTCTTTACTGGGGTTTTCTAATCCAGATCCCAAAAATAACTAAACCTATCCTCTGATACCAACTATAAAAACCCTGCTTTTTATTACACATTTAAACCTGATTTATTACATAAACTCATCACTTGATAAAACATATAAGATCAAAAGTTCTAGTGTATTTAGGGCTTAGGAAAATTACATAATAGATTATAACATAATGCACGCAACATATTTATTGAAAACTTCCTTTACATGACCACTACATTCCCTCATACATAGCATTGCATGGGATAACCTAAGGACATGCATAAGAAAAGGGTGAGCTATAAATCCTAGTAAAGAAATAAACATGGAATAAAATGAGAAATAAAATAAATGCTAGACAATATGCATATCAATGTAACACAATAGAAACTTGAACATAAAATCATGATAAAGCATGATAATCATAACATGGAAATGTGGAAACAACACTTAACATGGAATTAGCATGAGCCAAGGCTCATTGCACATAGAGCATGAGTAAACCCTCATTGCACATAAATCATGAGTAAAACCTCATTAAACTTGAATTATCATGAGTTATCACCAATTTCACATGACTTATCATGATACTATACTTTACCCACTGCATTGGAGTGCTATTAGGGCGCACCCTTCTTAAACATTTCATTTCACGCATAAGTGTGCCACATGGACCATGGAATCAATCAAAATCATAAGTTATTCTACAATTAAGTAATGTAGAATAAATAAATAAAAGTAACATTCAATATGTATATGTGAATAAAGTTTAATACCTTTTATAGAGACATGGGTATAGTATTTAATACACAATGATCTTGGCTTGGAAAAACACCGTGCAATTTCGGCAGCATAACGACGTGACATAAGGATTTATGAAAACGGTTGATGAGAGATAAAAGGGTGTCTCATAATAAGTACATTAAATAGAATGTAAGGGGTCATATAGATACATGTCCCAAAAAATGTAATGGAATTTAGATGCATAATACAAAATAATTACTTTGATGTAAAAGAGGAGAGATAAATCCCTCACAGAATTTCACCATGGTAACAGGTGTACATGGGAGGCATTAATGAGAGATAAAGGGGTATCCCATTATCCAAATATAAATAGGGATTTATGGGTAAGGTTATAAATCATACCCCAACATTTTAAATTTAAAATTAAAGTTCATAACAACTTAATGAAAATTGGACAAAATGAGAAAGGAAGAAATCCCTTACTTGGAAGTGTGATCCCAAAGGCTTGGGAGAGGATTGAGAGAGGCTTATTGGGAGCTTGGGGAACCTTGGGAGGATTATATATAGAGGAGGTCAGTTTTTTTTCGAACTCCAAAGTCTTTGAGTGAAGAGTAAGTTCGATCTTGGGTGGGTTTATATAGGAAAGCAGAGGTAATTCTTTATTATTTAGGTTTCGAACACCTCACATTAAACTAATCAATACCACAAACCCGACCATGATTTTTGCCCATGGTTCTTTCCAAATGGGAGTGGAAAAAAATATTTTATATGTCCAATGGCCTAAATTCATAAAATAATTGGTTTGCTTATGTGGATGTGAGTCCCACTCTCAAGGAAAACAATTTAAAAAGACAAAATGTTTTATAAGTCTTGGAGGGTCCACTAAAGCTTAGTAAAATAAATCAAAAAACCTAAAATCACATTATTTTAATGGTAAAAAATATATTGACCAAATATAATTCTTATATTATTTTATTACAACACTATCGGGTCATTATGATGTCATAAAACACATTATATATTTAAACGGTATTTAATTTTTACCCAAAAATTCAATTGTCTCAAAAAATTATGAAAAATTAACCATTGGATAATTTCAACATCCTGATTCCAAAAATAATATTCATTTTATCTAAATAATTTTATAAATATTTGAATTTTAACTTTTAAAATAAAAACCGACATTTATCAATAATTCATGGGTTTTGACAAAAATAGTTTTCAAACCTTAAAAAAATTACAATTGCATTCATAAAATTATAAGATAATTTATATTTAATAAAAACTAATTTGATAATAATGATAATAATATTTTATTAAAATATTATTTAATTAAAAAATCCATTAATTCATCAAAATAGATTTCATAGTTGAATATTAACTAAAATTACTATTTTTTCTTTAAAAACTATTTACAAAGTAACAATAATAAAATGAATTCACATTAATTTTACCAAAAATAATGTACATAGTCATAGTTCTAGGGTCTTGTTACATAACCCCTTATAACACCCACATAAGACCGAAGGATAAGGTATGCGATGGTGAAAGACTCTTGGGGTGGCACATATAACATCGCCCAGGTGGTAATCTCTATTAAATTACACTTCTTCTATAGTAGGTTCCACTCAAGTTTAACGTGTTCAAGATCGTCTTGGGCTTGGACAAGATCGAAGACCAATGATGCCACCGCCTTTCCGATCTCCAACAAATGGGCTTCGTACGGGGAAAGTATACTAGATGAGGTCATCACTTCCTTTGTCATAGTAAATTGGATTTATTAAAGCCCTATATTTATACTAGTCATGTGATCACTGTTCAACAGCTATATTAGCAATGGTCACAATTCATAACGGTATTTTAAAATCCAAAAACATAAAACCATTGAGGTTCACATTTTATATGACCATAATAAGACATTTAATTATATCAAGAAGAATTTTCATTTATGAAAGTTTGGGTCGTTACAATGGTCATTTATATAATCACTAATAATATTGAATGATGATCATTGAAAGAGGGTGATCATTTAGAATTTGAAGAAGATAACAAATCCATAAATTCATTATGTAATTTTTTATCTAATACAATTTTAACAAAGGTAATGTCATGAAAATCCTTTCATGTTATATTGTAAAAGCATCTAAATATTTAATATGGATATTCAAAGCATCAAGAGGCATTGATTCATGCTAAATGAAATATATATAATGATTTGATAATGAATCCAAATGTGATTTTTGATTAATTTTTTCATCAGATAAATAGTCTTGTAGATGATATGCTAGGATAATGTGAAAATCATCAATGTGACAGTATTAGAAAGAGGATCATGAGTGTACTCCCTCATTGTTTTGATGAAAAAGTTTAGTTGATGATGGTAAATATCTAAAAAAGTACTTGGTAGCTCTCATAACACTATTGAGCCTTATGAGATGATAAATGAAGATAATTAGTCTTTAATGAAGAATAGTTCTTAAAAATTATCCTCTAATTCCATAAATAATCTCTCAATTTCTGAGGTTCAAGAAGTTGTATAATCTAATGACGATATACCATGTCATTGTTTAAATCATAGTAGAGGAATATGAATATTTAAGGAAATACATACTCTTTCTCACTTCCAATATGGAAAGGTAGGAAATCATATTACTAAATTTTCCAACAAACCATTCATATGATGATATGGAAAAAAATATCTTGAAAAATTAAAAAATATGTTAAAATATTTTTCAATGTATTTCCTTAAATGTAAAATGGAATATAATCATCTATGACCTTAAATAATTGATATTATAGATGGAATGAACCCAATTTCCTCTTACCTATAAATTATTTAAAAATTATTTATAGATATATATTCCATTCTATTTATATTATTTTATATGGTTCATAAAATTTTATACCACCTCTATCATGTGTGACCATCTATACCATTGAATTCAAGATATGATAATAATGATGATGAGAATAAAGGATTTTTAGGTTGGGTTGATATAATTGAAGAACATCAGGTTTCCCACAAATAATGTGATATTTAGAGATTATGAAATATGAAAGACAATGTGATTGGGCAATATTTAAAGCTGTAAATGCAAAAAAACAATATGAAAATGAAAAATTGATGTTTGGGATTGAAACCCATAAATCTATCATTTCATGATAATAATAATAAAGGGTTTTTAACTGAAAAATAAATTTTCATATAAAAATGAATAAATTATGGATTGGATGAAACTATATATTATATAGTTTATAGAATTGAGGATCTCTAATCAAAACTTCCTAAAAAATTGAAAGGATAAAGATCAATATGGATTATTGACAACCGATATAGTGACAAAAAAATAAAAGGAATAATATTTATTTAATGAAAAGTATGATATATAGAAGACTGTATACATAATAATAATAATTAGTGGTTTAATGAGAAAGAAAAATCTCTCTTGAATAATGATTATTTTAAGAATAAATTTCTTGTTGTTTCAAAACCCCAAACACTAGCACCCTAAAAAATGGTAGATCTATATTCCACCATAAAGGAGAAAAATCATATAACCAAGGTGAATTCTAATACATTTGGTTATAGATGCTTATTATATGAAAAAATTGGAAACAATTATTTATATTCTTTATTTGTATATGGCCTTTCAATGTGAAACATGAATCCAAATAAGAAATCATAATTTCTAATCATTCATTTTATTTTAGAGTTTCTGTTTTTTGTGAATACATAAAGAATAAGGTAGTCATTTGTGAATAAAATGACTAATAAATATCATTAAATATTAATCAATGTGTATGAAATAAAATATAGAACCTTTATCAGGTGAATAGAATCTCTAATCCAATGTTTTTTTGTCACGAAGAAGAAGATATCACTGAGTGAGTTGCTGAGGACATTAAATCATCCCTAACATAAATGACGAAAGGGAGTTTGTAGAGGGATATTTGTTTTTGAAATTACCATGATATTATTGAATAAATGTATCTTAATGGTATGAAGTATTGTATTCATACCAATCTTAAATTCAAATATATGAATCATTTAGAATTTCAATCCCAATAATAATGGTGTCATCTAATTGTGGAATGATGGAAATAATAATATTATTGTTTATGGAAAAGAATAATTTTGGTAAAAATATTATAGGTCGATATATGTTCATCTAGTTTATGGACTCTGTCGTTGTCTTTCATTTTTTATCTAATTTTTTGATAATGTTTGGGTCATGGGGTGGAAGAAAAAGGTGTAAATTTTCAAAGCTAAAGATGGTAAAAATTTTCTACAAGGAATAAGAGACTATGGAAATATATACCTTATTGGAGTGGAATATTATTGTATAATATCCATATAGGTATATAATAAGATATGGTACAGGTGTGTTATTCTTTTGAACCAAAAATATCTACCTAGGTTCAAATATATTTATATATAGATCATATTCCTTGAATCACCTTTGTAAATTTTTACATATGCGATACTTGTTAAAAAGGAAATATTATTAAGTATTAATCCAAAAAAACGATTATAGATGTTTGAAGGTTTATTTAGATCATTCATGTATATTATTGGGGGGAAATAACCCCAAAATTGATTTAAAAATTTATGTATTATGTGTTTTTATCATGATTTTTGTGTATAGTAATGGATTATTCCTATCACTGAGAATAACGATGTATACAAATGTATATATCTATATCGATGGAGAGATGAAAACATTAAGATAATGAATATTATAAAATTATCAAATAAAATTTGGACAAAATTATTAAATCATTATGTTGAGGAATAAATGGTAAATCATATAATTTCTCATCTAGTTAGAGAAGTTATAGGAGCCTTTAAAAATGGGTTAGTGGAAAGGATAAATCATATAATAATAAACATATCCTAGAAAATTTTCATAGATATGTCGCTTCTGGAAAGATGATGCAATGAATATATTCTTGTAGTGTTGTACAAATCAAATAGATCATGATTTTCTGAAAATTAAGGGATAACTCCAGGTGAAATTTTAAATTTAAATAAATGAACTCTCATGAATTTATGGGAATTTAGATGTAAATGATTTATTTCTCAATAAGGATAAGGTTTAAAAAATTAATATCTTGGTCTTGAAGTCGTATTTCATGGATACTCATCAAATATTGAATCTTAGAAGTGTTAAAATAAGAGACATTATAATATTATTGAAACCGTGATGTTGTGGTGGATGAATGTGGGAATGTATAAGTAGAAAATGGGAATATTTCATATAAAAAATCATATAAATTTTCAATCATAATGTGATGTGAAATCACACTGATCTGTGGTAAATATAAGTAATCTAGGTAAATATGTTGAGGTATTAGATTATTGTGAATGAATAGATATTCTAAAATGATGAAGAAGAAAAATGGAATTTTATGAAATCAATAAAGATAATTATATTAGTGATCTAAAAACTTAATATTTGACAAAAAATGTAGAATCAGATGATTGAAACATTATGTTAATTAGTATAAGAAAATTCATTTAAAGAAGCTTCAAATGGTGAGATTTTGATAAAGCCTATGAATGGTGATCTTGACCAATTAGTCAAAATTATACATTGGGTGTTGTTCTATGGTCAAGTAATAATAATTTCATTTGAACCATGTTCTTGTTACAAGATAATATTAATGATTATTTAATGGTTATTTGGAATAAATAATCATTTCTGTTAAATAATTATTTCATATATCAATTAGGTTTATGAAAAGTTTCAACATGTAGAAAAAATAATTTATATTTGATTATTCATAGCCCTAGTGACTCAAAATGGTATAAACGTATATCAAATGAATGAACAATAATTCTTTTTTAATGGTTTCCATGAAGAAGTGTGCATTTTATAACTATTTGATATTCTCATTGATGATAATGTTGGAAAATTATTTCGACTGATGAGGTCATTTTGTAGCTTTAAACAAGACCCATTCTCAGGGTATTCTAAATTAGATTAATGCCTAACCATGATCAATTTTTATAGACAATTAGTTGATCATAACCAATAAATCTGGGAGGGAAATTAAAAGTTATTTATTGTGATTATATATGTTGAAAATATATTTTAGTGACTGATATAGCCACCAAAATAATCAATTTTTCAATATCCAATGTTATAATTAGAGGTTACTCTATTTAGTAAAATTTTATTTTTTGTAGATTTCATGTAATTAATTCAATGAATGGGATATTTGTTTCTCAAAAAATATATACCAAGAAGGTTATGAAAATATTTCAAATATGGTATTTGAGGTCTATCAAATATTCAGTGGATACAAGAATGAAATTATCAAAAAAATGACCATGGTAAGAAGGAATACATGATATATTATCTAAAATCATCAATATTTCACTTTATATGGCTCCACACAAATACACATTTCATTTTACACATATCAAGATTATTAATTTTAGTGTTATCAAAATGAAATTTACATGAATTATTTGAAATGAATAAAATTGTTTATAAACAGCATAATATACAATGGGTTGTTCTATCAAAATGATCCATTGTATAATTTATTAGTATTAGTGATTATAAACGGTTTGTTTCAATAGATGAATTGAAATTTACATTAGGAATGGAATTTTATCCAAGGAAATCATCAATACTATAGAAAATATAGATGTAGGATTTAGTAACATTGATCACTGTGTAGGTTAAGTATAGTGATACTACTGAATAATGAACCTAATTTTTATTGATAAATTAAAAACATGATGATGTGTATATTAATGTATGTTATCGTATTCCAATCCTTTTTTAAAATTATAGAGTGATCAATCATAGAAAAAATTAACTTGAGCACTCATGTGTAAATAATAGAAAGATCAAATACCTTATCGTAATGGAGATGGTAGATAAATGAATTGTAATTTGGTGAATATTTTGACACTAGATCATGTTTCATATATCATGATATTCATTATAGAAAAACGGGAATTCAAATTTTATTGTTCGGATCATAGAGTCCAACCAAATACATCACTTTAGATGGATTTGGGGATGGGACCTCCAGTAACCCTGTATAAATAGATCCAAAATCAAGGTACGATTTTTATCACTCGACTATTTTCAAGATTTTCTAAACATCCATTATGAATCCTCCAGGAATGACCTTTTAGTTTATTGGGAAAGGGGTGGAATTATTTTTTTTTATAGTGTAGATTCACTAAGTGGTAGAGTTCATTGTTTGAAAATAATGGGATTTGAAGATGGAGATTTGAATTCAATGAATCGCGATAGTAGTTTGTAACATGAAATAAAAAAGTGTGTAATTATATGAGAATTATTTCATTTCATCCTTGATTTTAATAATGTTCATTTTATTATGTAATCCTATATTTCAGGATTCATAAATTGATGGTTTTCTCTTTGATGGAAATATACTGTGGATGATTGGGATATTTTTATCTGGAATTATCAAGAAACCCAAAGTGGGATAATAATTTTAAAAACACAATTAGTGGTTTATATGAGATATTAATATTAAAATCTTGAATGAGGTTGTCTATTTTATCCATATATTATTTTTAGGTAAAACTATAACTCCATCTTCACTTTATAATTCCATTATCTATTGAAGAAGATTTCAAAAATGTGGAATATTGGATTCACTACTTTTCCCTTTGGAATATGAGAAGTCAATGTTGCAACTACACATTAAATCATAGACGGTCCAAATTTAATAGAACCAAAAATATTATGAATTTGGTTTCCAAAACGTAGTGGAAGTTACAATGTTGTGTTGTGTTCAAAATATTAATATGAGATAATAAGAAAACATGGAGAACTTAAGAAAATTAAAGGCGGAAAAATTATTGTGAATTTGGTCAACCATAGGTTCCAACAACATACTTTTCATAAATATATATATATGTGAAAAAATTGGAATTATTTATTATTTATTTTTGAAGATGAAAATACCAAGGTTTTTTCAAAAAGGGTAGTGTCACATATTATAAAATTAGAACATTCCACAATATGTTGTATCCGCCTTTGAATATGTGGGATGAAATCAATTATTAAGGCCATGTATTCTAGAATTAAATGGTATAGATGGTCACACATGATAGAGGTGGTATAAAAATTTTATGAACCATATAAAATAATATAAATAGAATGGAATATATATCTATAAATAATTTTTAAATAATCTATATGTAAGAGGAAATTGGGTTCATTCCATCTATAATATCAATTATTTAAGGTCATAGATGAATATATTCTAAAATTTCCATTTTCATTATAGAATTATATATTATATGTGATAATGATACACTATATTGTTAGTTCATGTATGCATCATCATCATGTAGAGGAGAGAAGTATTAATAATAACATATGTCTGTCCCTTATTAAAAGAGGATAATGGGTTCTCCAATTTCTTTTGGTAGTGAAATAGGAAGTTCAGTGAAAATGCTCAAATAATATACATGTACAGAAGTGAAGTTTTCGAGAATTTGGTGAATAGGTATATTTTCATGAGTTCTAAATAGATGAACCTAGTGTAGATGAACCATGTAAAATACATCATTTTATTTACTAATTTCAGCACTTATTGTGGGAAATGATAAAGACAAATTGATGTGTTTCTCAAGGTGAGGGAAAGTGATCTCCATTTATGGGTGATTTTTTATACTTCCATACCCTAATTCCCAGTTATGGAATATGATAAATTTTAGATAAAATTGTAATAAGCATTGTATCATTCTTAACATGGAACAAATATTTTTTTTGGATTTCTCATATACTATAAATATGTTATTGTTCAAATTTGATCATTATAACCAAATCGTTAAATATAAATGTAAGAATACTAATAATAATATAATAGAAAATATTTATTAATGTTTAATATAATAATATTTTATTTATTAATTATTAGTAAATATAAACTCAATTTTAAGTAAATATATATTATTCATTATAAATTAAGTTTCTCCAAATATCATTTTATTTATTTTTGTGAGTGAGTATTATAAATAACTTATTAGATTATTTTTTACTATATTTGAGAAAATTATATATTTTTTTAATTCATCATATCAAAATTATCTTAGGGTGAATTTTTTGGATTTTTGAGAACATTTTAATGTTTCAGTGAATAGTAAAAAAAATTCATTTTTTAAAATATATTTTTTAAATTAAATAATGTAATATAAAATTTCCATTTCACCATTAGAAATTATAATTATAATTTAATTACAAAAAATTTTGTTTATTTATTATCAATAACCATTATATATAATTATTTTATATGTTCACCATTTAGCTTAAAACAGATTTTCCTACTAACAGTTTTTCCTTTGAATTTGGAATTTTTTTATCAAATTAATTTATTTCACTAATATAATTATAATATTGAAAAAAATTTATGAAATATTCAATAATGAGGATAAATTTGGTATATAGTACCCTTTTAATTTTAATAATTATTAGTAGTAACAATGGAAAAAACTGTCTCCTCAGTATGAGAAAAATGTGTAAATCATGGTTATAACTATGGTATAATATTTTAATACAATACATTACATTTGTCTATTTTAATGGTGCTATATTAAAATGAACATAATATATTATATTGTGTTCCTTTTTGTGAAATTTTTATTTTGATATTAGCTTAAAATTTATTTTCGGTAATGAAAAATACAACATATCCCTATTTTACTATATATTTATCTTATAACATCACATAGGGATAAAAATAAGTTATGGATGAATAATAAATTTAACATAGAAAAAAATAAATTACTTTTATTATGGTAATTTTTTTATAATTTTTTGTGATTCTATAAAAACTATAAATTCTTATGCAATGTCGACATAATTATTTTTCAAAAAAAAGTAAATAAATAACACTAAACAAAATAAAATAAATAATTTGTTGAGGTATTTTTGTGTTCCAATATTTTAAAATGTAATTATAATATATAATTTTTTTCATTTCTTTTCTATTATTAATAAATTATTATCTCCCTATATGTCACGACCCGCCTTCACCAAGATGAGGGAAGGGACAACAGATTTTCAGACCCTTCCTTCTTCAAGTTGAAGGAGAGATAATGACCCTCGATACCCGCCTTCAATAGGTCCCAGAGTGGGGACTAGAAACAAGGGTATAAAATCACACACTAAATGGAAGGCATTACCCTTTTTCTTTTAATAGGATCAGGAGATAAGATAGTAAAACCCACAACACCAAAACTGAAAGTACAAGTACGGCTAAAAGTAAACCATTTCTATATCCATGTTCAAAGGTAAAAGATACAAACCACAAAACTCCAAAGGTAAAAAGATACCAAGAAAAGGCAATCAACAACAGTGATGGCCCCAAAGGTCTGAGCTAATACAATCTCGCATGATCCCTGAAGTCCTCCTGGAAACCTGAAAGCAGTTTTATATACGTAGGGTGAGCATACAAGTATACTCAGTTGGGAAAACCAAAGACTCTAATGCACAAGTGAGGATACATTCTAATGTCCCATGGAAAAAGAGGTAACCAAACACCCAAAAAGGAAAATCTATCCACCCAAACCTCACTAAGGTATGCTCCCCAAATAACGCAAGTCAAGTAATGTATAGTAATAGAACATCGATATTTGGGTACCCCACGCCACTTTCCCACTGGTTATTGAAGACATCCTACGCATCGAACCAATCCAGCCATTCTTACCGCAGTCTCACTACCACACCCCGCCCACACACACCTGCGACATATCCTCACGCAGTCCCACTTCCAAACCCCACCTGCAGACACCTGGGCCACAACTGCACATCCCACCTACAAACACCTTGGCCACAACAGCTACTGCCATGCCTGAAGATACCTAGGCCAGAAAACTACCGTCATGCCCGAAGACACCCGGGCCTCATCCCGAAGGCACTTGGGAAACAACTTGCCTGAAAACACCTGGGCAAACCACCACAACTACCCTGCCCGAAGCTTTTTGGGATAATAATGGACTTCAGGCCATCACAGCCTGCCTAAAGTGTCTTGGGATATTCAGGAAAGGGAGGAGAAAAGGAGATAATAACCAGCCACTCATAGGAGTGTTGGTAAAAACACCATCCCCATGAAATGGGGTGTTTGTAACTAAGTGCTCAACTTGGGTGCGGCGCGAATAAGAAACATAAGAAATATAAGTATATACATAAGTAAACAAGCACTCAACCCAACCTATGGTTCCGAAACCATCCTAATCACAAACACCATGTTACTATTCATTCATGAAAGGTATACCACCCACAGCCAGGTCACAATCTATCCTAGAACCGATTTCCCCATTTAACCTATTCTTTTTTTTATGTTCAAGTGATCCCATTTAGATGAAAACTACACTATTGGGCAACTAACAGGTACAACTAACAGCCATAGAAGGGAAACAACAAAAAGGAAATTTAATCATTCGCACCTGGTTCTCTTGTAAAGTCACAACAAATAGGAATAAAGTGAGGTCCCTAGAAATACTGGAAACAAAACAAACCTAAGACACAGCCCCATGTCCTCCAAAATCTAGGAGCCAATGGTTTCTCAACAACAGAGGATCCCACCCGAATTCGTGTCATAGCAGAGCAACCACACAGCCTCAGATTCACAACCAGTGAAGGTATAACAACAGGGGATCCCATCCCCACCCATATCACCCTAGCAATCTAAGCCCCCATCCAAGAAAACCATAAAGTCACCTGCAATCAGCCCGTGAAAGAGAACAACCAAACCACTACCACCAACACAAGTCAGGCCCATGAAGGTATTTTTAGATTTAAAAGATTTCACACACTCCATGGTTTCAATTCCACTGGGCTTTAACCGGGGTTATCACAGAAAAGGGTTGGTCCTGGTGCTTACAATTTATTTAACCGAGTATACGTAATTAACCAATTCCATGTTATGGTTATTTCAACATCCAGGAGCACCATGGTTCATTATTTCATAGAGAAAGACCACCAACGGCCATGATTTTCAGTGAGAATAGGCCCAACACAAATCAACATAAAACAGTATAGCAGAACATCAATCACATCCCCCTGTCATACTTTAAAGGTCCGTTCATTATCTTCATTAGGTTTGGTTCCATCAATTTCCACAGAGACAAAAGCATACCCACCCTGCATGATACACAGAAAGGAGAGACAAAGGAGAAAATATTTACTTGATTGATCAAGGATCGATGTTTTTCTCTATGCGCCAAGAACTGGGGATGCACGATTTGCAAGGGAGGGACGTCGGGAACTCCAAGGACGAGCAGAAGACTTAAGCGCAGGCGCACCACAAGTCTCGGGAAGGGGGGGAAAACTCTAGGTGCACCAGGGAGAAGGATAGTAGTCGGCTTTAAGGAAGAATAGAAAGAATAACTTCCTCTGCGATATACATATAAAATCCCATTGTTACGGGATATGGGGATTTTGAATGCCTTGAAAGTCAGATCTTGGTTTCCCACATGGTTTGGGCGGTTACACATGATGGTATTAAGTGGTTATTTAATATCCCCCATTGGGGTTTTTTCTCGTGATTTTTAGGTATTAATTATGGGCTTTAATAATGGTAAAATAATTAATTTACAACAAGAGCGGAATGGTCAGGAAATAGAAAAGAATGAAGTGGACATGGTGCCACCGTCACGGTGTCACCCTCACAGTGCCACTGTCTTGGTGGAGCCTCACTTTTGGAAAAGTAATGGGCCATGAGAGTCTGGTCCATTACATTAGATACCTCTCAAACTATTCTCTCCCTCGAGAATCAAAACAAAACAGAAGAGAAGAGAGGGTCCGAACAACCACCTCAAAAGATACCTCTCAGGAGTGAACCTCATTGTTATCTAGAAACACCTCCCTCTCAAGAACCAAGCAACGTACCCGGGTCAAACTGCCCAGTTGTATGGGTTGTGGAGTCCCTTCCCCCATGTCAAGATACTATCCTCTTTGGAAGGCACTGACTCACCCGCATGGGTTTAATCGCATCCACCTTAATGCGTCTTGATTAGGGATCGGGTCCTCCCCTCCCCATAGCCAAAAATTTTCACACACATTCAGAGAATAAGGAAAATCACAAATTCCATAGTCAACAAGGTGAAGCATTCAATCACAAACAAGTATAAACAGAATAGCAAAAAACTCAAAACATCTCTGGGTACTGGGCATGCATCTGTGCTTCCCGTTCCCATGTACTCTCCTAAATACCAACATACTTCCACAACACTCAAACTAAGGGGATGGTTCGCCCATGAAGAACCTTCTCTTCATGATCCTTGATCCTCACTGGTCTTTCCACAAAGGTCATGTCGTCCTCAATATCTAGCCCTCCCCATTCGAGGATGTGTGAATCGTCATATAGATACCGACGGAGATGGGACACATGGAAAACATTATGTATCCTTAGTAGAGACAGTGGTAGCACTAGCTGATAATACACTTCACTGACCCGCCGCAACACTTCGAAGGGTCCGATGAATCTTGGAGAAAGCTTACTCCCACTACCGAACCTCTGTTGTCCACACTGAGGGGAGACCTTTAAGAACACATGGTCTCCAACCTCAAACTCCAAGGTTCTCCTCCTGCTATCGGCATACGACTTCTGTCGGTCCTGGGCTGCCTTTATCCTTCCCCGTATAAGTTGAACCTTCTCTGTCGTGCTCTGCACCACTTCCGGGCCAAGAACGCGCATTTCCCTAACCTCAGTCCAGCACACCAGTGATCAACATGGATTTCTGTATAGGGATTCAAACGGAGCCATGCCAATGGTAGAGTGATAGCTATTGTTGTAGGTAAACTCTACCAGAGGAAACTACCACACCCACGATCCTCCTGAGTCCAGAACACATGCACAGAGCATATCCTACAAGTTCTGGATGGTGCGCTCTGTCTGTCCATCTGCATGGGGATGGAAACAGTGCTAAGATGTAGCTGGGTGCCAAAATCATGTTGCAATCCTCTCTAGACTCGTGAGGTAAACCGCGCAACCCTATCCGAGACTATGGACCTCAGAACTCCATGCAACTGCACCACCTCTTCCACGTACCTTCGTGCTAAGTCATCCACTGCACCCGACTCCTTGATTTCCAGAAAGTGAGCCGACTTCATCAACTGGTCCAACACTACCCAGATAGAGTCACAGCCTCCTTGAGCCTTAGGTATTTCCATGAATAAATCCATCGATATTTCATCCCACTTCCACTCGAGAACATCCAGAGGCTGCAACAAACCTCTTGGAACACGGTGTTCATCCTTCACCTGCTGAGACACCAAGCATTTGGTTACGAACTCTGCCACCACCAGCTTCACCTCGGGCCACCATAACTGACCTCTCAAGCCCTGGTACATCTTGGAAACTCCTGGATGCACCGCTAGGGGTGAGTGGTGGAACTCACTAAGAACTTTTCCACACATCGCCTCTGGAACAAACATCTTTCCTCAAAAAAGAATCTAATTCTGACCATCCTTCGTCCACCCTTCCGGGGAATCCCTTTGGTTAACCTGGTCACGCATCACCTCACTTTATGAGTCTCCCCATTGGGACTCCTCTACCTACCTCAACAGAGAATATTGCACTGTCATCTGATACAGGAAACCTCTACCACCTTCCATCCTTGTATCTAGGTGCAGGGCAGCCAACTCCTCCATTTCCTTCCAAGCATCTGCCGACTGTCAAACCGCATCCTTTTGTGATTTTCTACTCAAGGAATCGACCACCACATTACCCTTTCCTGAGGTTTATGAAACCTCTAAGTCGTAGTCTTGAAGGAACTCCATCCACCTCTACTTCTGCGAGTTCAGGTCTTACTGGGAGAAGATATACATCAAGATATTGTGGTCCGTGAAGACTACAAAGTGCTCCACGATGAGGTAATTCAGCCACAAATTTAGTGCAAACACGACCACTGCAATATCTAGGTCATGGGTGGAATAGTTTCGCTCACGGGAACATAACTCCCTAGATCCATAACAGATCACCCCTTTCCACTGAATCAGTACACATCTGAGGCCTTTCCCTGAAGCATCATAGAACACCTCTTACGCTACCCCTTCTTCTGGAAACCTCAACATTGGGGCACTTACCAACTTTCCTTTAGATAACTGAAGGTCGCCTTGCACTTCCCATTCCACATGAAATCCTGGTCCTTCTTGGTCAAGGCTGTCAAAGGTGTCGCAACTCGGGAGAAGTTGGGCACAAACCTCTGGTAGTAACCTGCTAGACCGAGGAAACTACGAACCTCTGCCACGTTCTTGGGTGATGCCCAAGAAACAACCGCCTCGACCTTCGATGGGTCCACTGTTATTCCCTGCTCAGACACCATGTTCCCAAGGAAATGCACTTCTCACATCTATAACTTTCACTTGGATAGTTTCCCATAGAGCTGGTGTCGTCGGAGGACCTCTAAAATCGTCCTTAGGTGCTTTGCATGATCCCCCTTTGATCTTGAGTAGATCAGAATGTTATCAATAAACACAACCACGAACCAGTCCAGGTATTCCAAAAAGACGGAGTTCATGATTCATATGAACACAACTGGTGCGTTCGTAATGGTGAACGACATGACTATAAACTTGAAGTTCCCATATCTGCAGTTGAAGGCAATCTTCGAGATATTGCCCTCCTTCACCCTCACTTGGTGATATCCAGACCATAGATCGATCTTTGATAACCAACCTACTCCCCTCAGCTAGTCGAAGAGATCGTCTATCCTTGGGAGAGGGTAGCGATTCTTGACCGTTACCTGATTTAGTCTCCTATAGTATATGCACAGCCTTAGACCACCATCTGCCTTTTTCGCAAACAACACAAGACTACCCCACGGTGACACACTTGGCCAAAAAAACCCTTCTTCATCAGATCATCAATATGGATCTGTAACTCCTGCAGCTCAGAAGGTGCCATCCGATAGGGAGCCATTGAAATCGGACGGGCACCAAGTTGGAAGTCTATCCCAAACTCAACATCACGTCGAGGGGGTAGAGTCTCCACCTCCTTAGGAAAGATGTCCATAAACTCACTGAAGATTCTTGGGACATCCATCATTTCTGCATCTACTAACTCCACTGAAAGTTTGGAAAACAAGGAAAGGAGGGGCTCCCCTCGCCCACTAGTTCTCTGACAACCCCACTCACCGATGAAAGATACACGTTGACCGTCGAAATCTGAAAACATAACCCTTAATCAGAAGTAGTCAATGACAGCACACACAGAGAATAGCCATTCAATGCATAGGATGACATTGTATGGTTGTATCTGCAACAATAGTAGATCCCTGATAGACCGATGTGGCCCTATCATCAGTCTAAACCCCTGGAAACTTAAGATAAGTCGGTATGACCTCCGACTGGTGTGCTCATCACCAGAGGTGCTGAAAGTCTCTCAATGTCTAAACCCTCAACACAGGCCAGACCGAGTGTAAAAAATGAGTGTGAAGCTCCGGTATCGAATAGGGCATAGGAAAGAGTACTAAACAAGCTGATCATACCTCGAACGACCTCTAGCCCTACTGGAACTGCTGCCTCTATGGCGTGCAACTGCCCATAGCCAGCTCATCTACCTCTCTGCTATCGGACTCCTCCCCGAACACGCCCTGGTCGAGGTCCCTAAGGAGAGCCCTATGGTCGGCGTCCTCCTACAGCTTCTGCCCTCGGAGGGGCGGGAGTCTTCTGCCCCTGCTGCTGCTACTGAAAAGGCCTGGCTGGAAACTTCTGTGGCTGAGGTGGGTGTTGAACCTGCCCACCCTCGCTATACTACACTCTATCCGGGCACTGATTCCGAAGATTTCCATTGGTCCCACAGACAAAGCACCTCGGTCCCAGGACCGAAGGGAAAGTGTGAGGACTGGGAGACCGGAATTGGAACTGTTGCGGCCTGCTCCCTACTGGTCAAAACCTAGAGGGCCCTGATGCTGGAGTCCTGCTACTGACGGCCTTCCCCTTTAACGGGTCCAATTGGATCCCCTCTCATGACACATCTCCCAGCGTGTGCATCCTCTCCACCACTTCATCCTTCTTCTAGACCTCCAGTTATGTCAGTAAGGAAAAGGGAACAACAGCATACTGAAGAGAAGGTTGGAGTGACTCCTCTAGATGTCTCGCCTGAGACTCCTCATCCGGAAAGAGGTTCGGAGCAAAGCGAAGGAGATCCTTGAACATGATCCCCAACTCTCTCACCGACATACTCCCCATCTTGAGGGAGATTAGATCCTTTCTCTCTTTAGCCTTCATCGTGGAAGAGAGGAATTATGCCCAGAACTCCTTCTTGAAGTCATCCCACGCAACTTCAGTCTCCCTCCTCTCTCCAAGATAAAGCGTCCACCACTAACACACTGCTCCCCACATCTGGACGATGGCTAGAGGAACCCAGTACTCCATCAGAGCCCGAATCAAGACTAAAGCTATCACTAGCTCCTCGAGTCATCCCTCCATCTCTACATCTAAGATGATTCCCTCGTACTTCCCGAGGGTCTGTCGCTGAAAATCTCTAATCGTCTTTTTCCACTGGTTATCCTTCTCCTCTCGGTCGATCCTCTGTCGATTGGCCAAGTCAACCCCCTGGGCCTCGATCATCTGTACTACTCATGGTTGCCTCCTAGGTGCCATAGCTGCAAGGTAAACAAGGAATTCCTAAGCCTGAGTAGTGTAGAATATTGTTCTTAAATTTTCTTAGACTTCTTCATTTATTATGAATCCTCAAAACAACCATGAAACACGAGAACACAATTTATTATGATGCATGTACCTTTCCTAGGGTCTCTACCCTGCAATCAGCGTGGCCTCACTTGGTCATTCGGTAGGTCCAGATTCCTTGCATCGGATCATAGGGGGCCCTAAAATCTTGTGTCCTAGATGGTCTTCCCTGGCGTGATTCATGCACCAAGGTCACCCAACACGGTTGCCTTACCATCCCATGAAATACTCACTGTGCCTAGCTCAAGACTCTATCCTATCTCTCAAAAATTTCCTCTGATACCATTCTGTCATGACCCTCCTTCACCCAGATGAGGGAAGGGACAGAAGATTGCTAGACCCTTCCTTCTTCAAGTTGAATGAGAGATAATGAACCTCGAGACCCGCCTTCAATAGGTCCCGGAGTGGTGACTATCACCAAGGGTATAAAATCACACACTAAATGGAAGGAGTTACCCTTTTTATTTTAATAGGATCGGGAGATAAGATAGTAAACCCCACAACACCAAAACTGAAAGTACAAGTACGGCTGAAAGTAAACCATTCCTATATGCATGTTCAAAGGTAAAAGATACAAGCCACAAAACTCCAAAGGTAAAAAGATACCAAGAAAAGGAAATCAACAACAGCGACGGCTCCAAAGGTCTGAGCTAGTACGGTCCCACACGATCCCTGAAGTCCTCCTGGAAACCTGAAAGCAGTTTTATATACATAGGGTGAGCATACAAGTATACTCAGTAGGTAAAACCAAAGACTCTCATGCTCAAGTGAGAAGAAATTCTAATGTCCTGTGGAAAAGAGGTAACTAAACACCCAACAAGGAAAAGTTATCCACCCAAACCTCACCAAGTCACGCTCCCCAAATAACGCATGTCAAGTAATGTCTAGTAATAGCACATCGATATTTGGGTACTCTGCGCCACTTTCCCACTGGTTATTGAAGACATCCTATGCATCAAACCAATCATTCCATTCTTACCGCAGTCCCACTACCACACCCCACCAGCACACACCTGGGCCATATCCTCATGCAGTCCCACTACCAAACCCTACCCGCATACACCTGGGCCACAACCGCACATCCCACCCATAGACACCTGGGCCACAACAGCTACTACCGCGCCCAAAGACACCTGGGCCAGAAAACTACCGTCACGCTCGAAGACACCTGAGCCTCATCCCGAAGGCACTTGGGGAACAACCTACCCGCAAACATGTGGGCCAACCACCACAACTACCCTTCCCGAAGATTCTTGGGCTAATAATGGACTTCAGTCCATCACATCCTAACCGAAGAGTCTTGGGCTATTCGGGAAAGAGAGCAGAAAAGGCGCTAATAACCAGCCACTCATAGGAGTGTTGGAAAAAACACCCTTCCCATGAAATGGGGTGTTCGGAATTAAGTTCTCAACATGGGTGGGGCGCGAATAAGAAACATAAGAAATAAAAGTATATAAATAAGTAAAAAATCACTAAACCCAACCTAGGGTTCCGAAACTAGCTTAAGAACAAACACCGCATTACTATTCATTCATGAAAGGTATACCACCCACAGCCAGGTCACAATCCATCCCAGAACCAATTTCCCCATTTAACTAATTCTTGTTTTTCATGTTCAAGTGATCCCATTTAGATGAAAACTACACTACTGGGCAACTAAAAGGCACAACTACCAGCCAGAGAAAGGAAATAACCTAACGGAAATTTAAGCATTCTCACCCGGTTCTCCTGTAAAGTCACAACAACTAGGAATAAAGTGAGGTCCCTTGAAATACTGGAAACAAAACAAACCCGAAACACAGCCCCATGTCCCCCAAAATCCAAGATCCAATGATTTCTCAACAACAGAGGATCCCACCCGAATTCGTGTCACAGCAGAGAAACCACACAGCCTCAGATTCACAACCAGTGAAGGTATAACAATAGGGGATCACATCCTCACCAATATCACCCCAGCAATCTAAGCCCCCATCAAAGAAAACCATAAAGTCACCCGCAATCGGCCCATGAAAGTGAAAAACCAAACCACTACCACCAACACAAGGCAGTCCCATGTAGGTATTTTCAGATTTAAAAGATTTAACACACTCCTTGGTTTCAATTCCACTAGGCTTTAACTAGGGTTATCACATAAAAGGTTTAGTCCTCGTGCTTATAATTTCTTTAACAGAGTATATGTAATTAACCAATTCTATGTTACGATTATTTAAACATCCAGGAGCACTGAGGTTCATTAGTGCATAGAGAAAGACCACCAATGTCCATGATTTTCAGTGAGCATAGGCCCAACAAAAATCAACATAAAAGCCTACAGAAGAACATCGATCACACCCCCCTTTCATTCTTTAAAGGTCCGTTCATTATATTCATTAAGTTCAGTTCCATCAATTTCCACAGAGAGAAAAGCATACCAACCCCGCATGATACACAGAAAGGAGAGACGAAGGAGAAAATCCCTACCCAATTGATCAAGGATCGACATTTTTCTCCACACACCAAGAACAGGGGATGCGTGATTTGTAGGGGAGGGACGTCGGTAACTCCAAGGACGAGTAGAAGACTCAAGAGCATGCGCACCACAAGTCACTACTAGAAAAATAGGTATTTGTGACGGGTCATTTGCGACGGGATCCCGTCACAAATGGCCTTTTGTGACGGGGGCCCGTTGCAAATCGCCTGTTGCGGAAAACGCCGTCGCAACAACAATTAGTTGCGATGAGCCTGTCGCTAAAGATATTATTTGCGACGGGTATCCTTCTCGTCGCAAATATTACTCTGTATATTTGTAAAAACTTTTAAAATAGTAATTGCGACGGGCCCCATCGCAACAAGTATTTGCGACGGGCCCGTCGCAAATAGTACTTGCGACGGTGCCCGTCGCAATTATGTTTTTAAAAAAAATTTAAAAACTATTATTAAATTATTTTAATGGATATAAAAATAATACTATTTGCGATGGGTATAGTATCCCGTCGCAAATACTATAAAAGAAAATAAAAAAATAAATTATTAATAAATTATTTTAATTAATATAATAATAATCCAATTATAATTCAAAAATAAAAAATAATAAAATATTAATAAATGATTTTAATTAATATAATAATATATTTTTAATTCACAAATAAAAATAATAAATTATTTTAATTTATATAATAATAATAGAATTATAATTCAAAAATAAAAAATAATAGAATATTAATAAATGATTTAATTAATATAATAATATTAGAATTATAATTCATAAAAAAAATATTAATAAGTTATTTTAATTAATATAAAAATAATAGAATTATTTTACATTCAAATATTAAAATAATTCAAATATTATAAAAAAATATAATTAAATTATAATATTATAAAATTTTAATATATATATATAATTTAATATTATAAAATATAAATAATTTTATTATTCATATTAATATTGTTATTTAAAAATATAATATTATTAATATTTTATAATGAGACAGAAACTATGAATAGAAAAAAATTCATATTTTGATTTAACAAACTTTATAACATAAAAACAAACTCTAATCTGAAGGAGGGGGGGAGGGGGGGATCTGCAGATGCTGGTGGAGGAAACTCCATCCCTAAAGCATGAGTGAGTTAGCGCATGTACTCCATCTTCTCCTGGGGCTGCTGCTACCACTGACTCATCTGCTCCTCGTACAGTTGTTGCTGGCGTCGACACTCCTCCTCATGTTGCTGCTGCTACTGACGCATCTGCTCCTGCTCTTGTCGGAGACTCTTTATCAGCGCAGTTTGAGATCACAATTGATCCTCATACTGTGTAGCAGAAGAAGATGCACGAGCTCCTCTCGAGCTAGACGCCGACATCGCAGCACTGCCATCATAATCTCTGGGAGTCAGTCAAGAGCTAATACCAACTACCTGACCCTTCTCGAAGGCATACTTGGTGGCCTGTATCCATGCCGCCTCATCAAACTGACGTCCAGTGGTCTGATCTGATGATTCGGACTGACTCTCAGGCAGGGTCTGTGATGCTGCGGCCTCATATGACTCCTGTAGTTGCAATTTAAAATTAAAATTGTGAATATATTATATGCAGTTAATTTTTAAACTTGAAAACAAATAATACTGACCACGATGTGATGCTGACGATCACCTCTGAGCTCCCCAGTAGCAGGATCACTATAAATCCTCTGATATACGTCGTACTCCGTAATATCGGGGTGCTCGACAGCCTATAAGAATAAAAAATAAACTATTAATATTTATAGTTATATAAAATATTTATAAATAATGTACGTACCAGATGCATTCTATGAGTACTGAAAGAACGAATCCCATCTCGATGAGTCACCTCCTGTATCCCCCGATTCTACCTCCCCACCGATGATCTCCTCTGAAAGGCACCACTCAACCAGTGCGCACATAATCTATCCCATACATGGGATGAAATGTACTCTGGTCGGTGTGCTCTACATGACTCATCAAAATCTGACACTCATGCTTTCTTCATGGAAGCTTTTCTTAAATTTTGCAAAAACTGACGAAAGCGATCACGCATGGCCACCTCCCATGCCTTGTGGATGGTGTCACGCATGGTATCCTCGATCGGATACCATAAACCCTACAAATAAATCAAAATATCAAGTTAGAAATGAAATAATTTTCAAAATAAAAATTATTTATTTACGTACATACCAACCAATGGCCGAACATGGACTGTTGCACATCAATGGGAATCTGCTCCCATGTGGTCCACGGCTGAGAGAAATAGTTGCGCAAAATAGCGCTGCCCTGTTCGACTGCTATATGCAAACAACTGTAAAAATTATAAACATTTATTATGTGAATAGATTAATGAAATCTTAGTCAAATCCACATATTATCAAACATGTTATCACACCTCCGTGTGCGTGGATCAAACCCAAGACGTGGACGTCGCTCGGGGACGGGGTCAGAAATAATCAATCGTGCAAGACCGCACCCCCTCCGCGTACTCCCTGGAGCGCCTGTAGGCTGAGGGTCATCTGCCAGCAACTCATCCGCATCGAAAGGCAGGTCAGCATCCACCAACTCACGAAATGTCTCGTCATCCATCTAAAATATAAAATGTTAATGTTGTTAGCAAATAATTGATAATTACTATTATATATACATATATATATATTATGATTGTATATAACTACCATAGAATTCTATCATTGTTCATCTTCATCATCATCTTCATATATGTCAATGTCATCTTCATATTCCTCCTCAACATCATCGATATCCATTCGAGTTCCAGTTGCTTCATCTCTTACCATTTCAAATTCATATGTGACATCATTAACATCATCGTCATCACCGACTCTTAAATGTGGGGTGTCGTCATCGATACTCATGTCTCTTTGTAAAAAAGATTGATTTTGATGACTCTCTTGAAAAACTTCATTTCTTTGCACATCAGTGAAAGCACATTTACTTTGACTAAACTGATTGTCTCGAATTTTGATTTTTATTACACTCCACCAATCAGTCAAGTCTCTTGATGTAGCACAGTACTTTGCGTAATAAACTTGATGTGCCTGTTGAGCCAATAAGAATGGTTAATTTACTGCGAGAACACTTTTACATTTAATATTGATGATTCTATGAGTCGGATGAACACGCACACCTCTCTCTGTATCCAACCACCGACACTTGAACATGGTTACGTAATGTTGTCCAAGATAACAGAGTTCAATGATTTAATCAAGTATGCCATAAAAGTCAACTTCATTTTCTCGATGATGAGATCCTCTCAAGCTAACTCCACTGTTCATTGTTTTTTTCAATTCCCCATATGCATGTGTGTGAAATCGAAATCCATTCACCACATATGCATTATAAGTTTTAACAAGTTTGGAAGGTGGGTTACTCAATATACACAGTCGTTTTTCCATTTTATCAGCATGTCGAGACACCTGAAAATTTGTGAAATAATTATCAATATAGTAAACTATACATTGAATGAGTTGCGAAAAGATAAAGAATTTATGTTACCAGTTTTTGAAACCACTGAGAGAAATTTTTCAATCGGCGTTCTTCGAGAGCAGCTGCTATAATTTTTGGAATTTGTTTCTTGATATGATTATCATAAAACCTATAAAAACCAAAGTTATTTATTGTAACATAAATGATAGAATAAGTGATATAAACACTTACAGTACAACTGATGTCATCTCTTCACAGTTGAGCAGAACATACGTATGAGCTCTATGATGTTCATCATCCGAAAACTAGCTTTCATAAACTCCACCAAAACCAAGCTCTGGCTGGTTTAAAACAGATAATTGATTATCGATTTCATCAATATTCCTCTCATTCTATCCCATTAGGTTGTGTTTTGAAGGATACTCGGATTCAAAATAATGGGAGCAGAAAAAAAGATATTTCCTCTTGCAAATAAGCTTCTGCAATAGATCCTTCAACAGATGCTTTGTTACGTACTTTTCTTTTCAATTTTTTCATGCATCTTTCAAATGGGTACATCCATCGAAACTATACTAGACCTCCACACTTGGCTTCATATGGAAAATGTAACATCAAATGTTCCATTGAGTCGAAGAAAGACGACAGAAATATTTTTTCCAGTTTACATATAATTACAACAACATCTTCTTCAAGTTTGCATAGAGCATCATAATCTTCTATATCCGCACAAATTTCCCGAAAAAAATGAGACATGTCTGTTATGGAATCCTAAATCACAGAATTCAACAGACCTCTTAATCCAATGGATAGAAGTCTTTCCATTATAACATGAAAATCATGACTTTAATCCAGTAATATGACCATTATTTACACATTTACCCAAATTGGAAGCACAACCATCTGGAAGTCTCAAATCTGCAATCCACTGAAAAAATAATAAACGGTTTTCTTTAGATAGTGTATAAGCTGCTTTTGGTTTCAGTAACCTTTCTGTTCTGACATTCTCAAACAGTTCCAGTTCTGGACGCCTGCAAATTTGGGCAAGATCTAAATGTGCATTTACATTGTCTTTTCTCTTTCCTGGAATATCCAAAACTGTATGAAACAAATTATGAAAACAGTTCTTCTCAATGTGCATGACATCTAACATGTATCGGACCAACAAATCAGACCAATATGGAAAATCCCAAAATATGCTACGTTTAATCCAATTGTGTTCTTTCCCAAAACCAGAAATTTTCTGTTGGTTTATTGTGGGACCAAAAGTGATGGCAGGTAATGAAAATACAAATGATTTTAACTCCGATCCTGATAGCATTTTTGGATGTCCATCCCTTTCAACTGTTCCTTTTCTGAAATGAGATCTGTTTCTGCGAAAAGGATGATCAGCTGGAAGAAATCTGTGATGACAGTCAAAATAACAAGGTTTCTTTCCATGAATGAGCATAAATGCTTTGTTCTCTCCCATACAGTAAGGGCATGATTTCTGACCATGTGTACTCCAGAAAGATAACATCCCATAATCCGGGAAGTCACTAATTGTCCACATCAATGCTGCTCTCAGTATGAAATTTTGTTTCGTTGCAACATCATATGTACTGACCCCATTACTCCACAATAAACTTAATTCATCAATCAATGGTTTCAAATAAACATCAATATTTTTCTTCGGATGTCCTGGAATTAGTAAAGTCAAAAAGATATATGGATCCTCCATCAACATCCATGGAGGTAAATTGTACGGAGTTAAAAAAACAGGTCAACATGAATATTGACTACCATAAGATCCGAACGGACAGAAACCATTAGTGGAAAGGCCCAGTCAAACATTTCTAGCTTCTAAAGAAAAGGATGGATGCACTCTATCAAAATGTTTCCATGAATCACCATCGGTTGGATGATTCAAGCTTTTATCGGTTGAAATATTCTCTTTATTCCATGACATCATTGTCACTGTATTATTATACATGAATAAACACTGAAGTTTGGATGTAAGTGGAAAATATCTCAACTGTTTTATAGGAATCAAACCAGACTTCCCATGTTGTCCTTTTTTATATCTCAGTTGTCCACATGTGGGACAACTATCCAACGACTCATTTTCCCCAGAATATAAAATTCAGTCATTTGAACATGCATGAATCTTCTGACAAGTAAGTCCCAAATTTCGAACCGGCCTCTTACTCTCATAGTAATTTGCAGGCAAAACATTTCCTTCAGGTAACAGTGTTTTAAGAAAAGAAAATATCTGGTCAAAACAGGTGTTTGACATTCCGTTATCTGATTTGATAGCCATAAATTTTGCAACTGCTTCTAATTTTCTCATCTTGCAGCCAGGATATAATGTATCCTCAGTAGACCTCAACAACTCATAAAATTCAGACGGTGCCAACTCAGGATTTGAAGCTATATCAGCCGGAGTTTCTGTATGTTGAACAGATGAACCTGCAACATCATGTACTAAATCTTGAAACCGAGATGGATCCGGAATCAAGTTGGTATCACCTGCTCTGGAACTGCGTTCACCGTGTTGATACCAAAAAACATAATCTGGTTGAAAACCAAAACGCAAGAGATGTCCCCCCACTTTGTCAAACGTGTCAAACGTTCTCAATGAACATTTTCTACAAGGGCATTTTATTTTGGCTTCTGAAACAAATTCTGGATTTGATGCTGCAAATGATAAAAAAGTCTCAACACCCTCTACATATACTGGATTTAAACCAGAATCGTTTGGATTTCTATGTTAATTTATCCATATGCAGTCACCTAATAATGATTGTTGACGACCTCGTTGTTCCATATTTTTCTATAAAATATAAATTCATTACTGGTTTTGAATAATTTGTTAGAAAAAACACTCAAGCAAGGATAATTATAGAGTTTACATCATACACGACTGACGCAAACTTTTTATTGCGATAGACCTAAAAATTGACCCTTTAAGAATTGAATATATTGAGAATAAAGCAAAACATGTTACAAATATTGATAATTTTAATATTATATAAATTTTTTATTATTTTCATAATACTAATATTATTTTTTCATAAATATTAATTATATAATAATAACATTATTACACTATTAGTATATTTTATTATTAATATTAAAATAATATAATTTTCTATATTATATACAATTCTCCTTTCATCTGTGTGTTTAACATTCTGTCTCCACATGTAATATTTGCATTCACTTTCACCTCTCTATTAGTGAGTAGGTTGATAATTTTAAAAAAGAATGCAAATATTACATGTGGAGATAGAAAACACACAGATGAAAGGAGAATTTTATATAATATAGAAAATTATATTATTTTAATATTAATAATAAAATATACTAATAATGTAATAATGTTATTATTTCTAATTATTGGTAATTATTTCTAATTATTGGTAACTATTCCTAATTATTGGTAATTATACCAATAATTATGAATAATTACCAATAATTAGGAATAATAACATTATTACATTAATAGTATATTTTATTATTAATATTAAAATAATATAATTTTCTATATTATATACAATTCTCCTTTCATCTCTGTGTTTTCTGTCTCCACATACAAATATTACATGTGGAGATAGAAAACACACAGATGAAAGGATAATTGTATATAATATAAAAAATTATATTATTTTAATATTAATAGTAAAATATACTAATAATGTAATAATGTTATTATTCCTAATTATTGGTAATTATTCCTAATTATTTTTAATTCTTACTAGTTATTGACAATTATTACTAATTATTGGTAATCATTACGAATCATTACTAATTATTGGTAATTATTCCTATTTATTGGTAATTATTCCTAATTATTGGTAATTATTCCTAATTATTGGTAATTATTCCTAATTATTGGTAATTATTGGTAATTATTGGTAATTATTGGTAATTATTGGTAATTATTGGTAATTATTGGTAATTATTATTAATTATTGGTAATTGTTACTAATTATTGGTAATTATTACTAATTATTGGTAATTATTACTAATTATTGTTAATTATTACTAATTATTACTAATTGTTGGTAATTATTATTTATTATTACTAATTATTGGTAATTATTTTTAATTATTAATAATTAGTGGTAATTATTGGTAATTATTGGTAATTATTACTAATTATTAAAAATTATTACTAATTATTGGTAATTATTGGTAATTATTACTAATTATAGATAATTATTGGTAATTATTTAAACTAATGGTAATTATTGGTAATTATTGGTAATTATTGGTAATTATTATTAATTATTGATAATTATTAATAATTATTGGTAATTATTACTAATTATTGGTAATTATTACTAATTATTGGTAATTATTACTAATTATTACTAATTATTACTAATTATTGGTAATTATTACTAATTATTACGAATTATTGGTAATTATTAATAATTATTACTAATTATTGGTAATTATTATTAATTATTACTAATTAGTGGTAATTATTGGTAATTATTACTAATTATTACCAATTATTACTAATTATTACGAATTATTGGTAATTATTCATAATTATTGGTAATTCTTACTAATTATTGATAATTATTACTAATTATTTGTAATCATTACGAATCATTACTAATTATTGGTAATTATTCCTAATTATTGGTAATTATTCCTAATTATTGGTAATTATTCCTAATTATTGGTAATTGTACCTAATTATTGGTAATTACTGGTAATTATTGGTAATTGTTGGTAATTATTGGTAATTATTTGTAATTATTGGTAATTATTATTAATTATTGGTAATTATTACTAATTATTGGTAATTATTTGTAATTATTACTAATTATTGATAATTATTTGTAATTATTACTAATTATTGGTAATTATTACTAATTATTGCTAATTATTGGTAATTATTACTAATTATTGCTAATTATTGGTAATTATTACTAATTATTACTAATTATTGGTAATTATTGGTAATTATTGGTAATTATTTATAATTATTACTAATTATTGGTAATTATTACTAATTATTGCTAATTATTGGTAATTATTATTAATTATTACTAATTATTGGTAATTATTGCCAATTATTGGTAATTATTATTAATTATTACTAATTATTGGTAATTATTACTAATTATTTCTAATTATTGGTAATTATTATTAATTATTACTAATTATTGGTAATTATTGCTAATTATTGGTAATTATTATTAATTATTACTAATTATTGGTAATTCTTGGTAATTATTGGTAATTATTACTAATTATGGATAATTATTGGTAATTATTACTAATTATTGATAATTATTTGTAATTATTACTAATTATGGATAATTAATGGTAATTATTACTAATTATTGATAATTATTTGTAATTATTACTAATTATTGGTAATTATTACCAATTATTGGTAATTATTACCAATTATTGGTAATTATTACCAATTATTGCTAATTATTGGTAATTATTATTAATTATTACTAATTATTTATAATTATTAAGAATTATTACTAATTATTACTAATTATTACTAATTATTACTAATTATTACTAATTATTGGTAATTATTACTAATTATTACTAATTATTGGTAATTATTGGAAATTATTACTAATTATTGGTAATTATTGGAAATTATTACTAATTATTGGTAATTATTGGAAATTATTACTAATTATTGGTAATTATTACGAATTATTTGTAATTATTACTAATTTTTACTAATTATTGGTAATTATTACTAATTATTGTTAATTATTGGGAATTATTACAAATTATTCCTAATTATTGGTATTTATTACTAATTATTATCATTTATTCTTAATTATTGGAAAATATTACTAATTATTCCTAAGTACCATTAACTATGAACAATGAATACTAATAATTTAAATTTATTAAGTAACAAAACAATGTAAACATAATTAAATTACAACTAATTAAGAATAATTGAAACTAATAAAAAATTTAAAATAAATATTATATTAAAATGAACATAAATACCTTTAAAATTGATCTGAGGTTGATCCTTGATCGTTGTTGAAAACTTCAATATCAACTCCGAAAAAAAAATTAAACTTAAGAAACTCTGAAATCTAAAAATAGAGTTTTGAGAGAAGGAGAAGATTGAGTTTGAGAATGAAGGGAAAAAACGGATGGGGGGTATTTATAGGTTAGATCATTTGCGACGGGTCTATTTGCGACGGGATACCCGTCGCAAATACCTTAGCCCTCATTTATTACGGTCAACGGTTAAATAATTATTCGCGACTGGACCCGTCGCGAATAATAACCTGCCGACATACTATTTGCAATGGGGGTAGATTTCCTTCGCAAATAGCTTTTACCGCCGCCGGTTATTTGCGACGGGGGTAGATTCCCGTCGCAAATATCTTTTACCGCCGCCGGTTATTTGCGACGGGCGGTAACCACCTGTCGCAAATAACTTTCCCGCGATTTGGCGCGCAAAGCGCGCTAGTCCTTTTGCGACGGGGCAACCTAACCCGTCGCAAATAACTACTTATTTGCGACGGGCAAATTCCCCCATCGCAAATAAGTTTGTAACTGGACTATTTGCGACGGGATTTATCCCCGTCGCAAATAATCCGTCGCAAATACCCATTTATCCCATAGTGAGTCTCGGGAAGGGGTGAAACTCCAGGCACACCAGGGAGAAAGAGAGGGTTCGGCCAAAAGGAAGAAGAGAAAGAAGAACTATTCTGTGATATATAAATAAAATCTCATTGTTACGGGATATGGGGATTTTGAACGCCTTGAAAGTAGGATCGTGGTTTCCCACGTGGTTTGGGTGGTTTCACACGATGGTATTAAGTTGTTATTTAATTTCCCCCATCGGGGATATTTCTCGAGATTTTTTAGGTATTAATTATTGGCTTTAATAAGGGTAAAATAATTAATTTACTGTGGGAGAAGAAAGGTTGGGAAATGAAAAAGAACGAAGAGGACACGGTGCCACCATCACGGTGTCACCCTCATGGTGTCACCGTCATGGTGTCACCCTCACGGTGCCCCTGTCATAGTGCCACCATCACGGTGTCACCCTCACGGTGCCACCGTCACGGTTCCACTGCCACGATGCCACCATGACCAGTGCTACCGTCATGGTGCCACTGTCTTGGTGGAGCCTCACTTTTGGCCAAGTAATAGGGCAGGAGGGTCTGAGCCATTACACTATATTAATAATCAAATTAATTTTATAGTCCAAAAATTTAGATTAATGATATTTTACTTAAAAAAATATATTATGTTATTCAAAAACTAAAAAAATATGAATTAGGAATATATGGATTATAATTAACAGAAATTTATATCTGTGTCCATTTCTATGCAATTTTCATCCCGATAAATAAAATTATTACCATTATTTTTCTAAATAAATATGTTATCACAATTATAGATAAAAAGGGTTAATAGGTTGTTTAGATAAATAGATACTGATAAATAACCTATTAACCAAGCCGGAATATTATTTTATTGTATTATATGAACTAATATTTCTATTAATAATGAAATATAACACTTTTCTTCCATGTTTATTGGAATTTAATTACCAGAAACATGGGCTATTTTGATTATCCAATACATAAAATAATTAATTACTATCACAACTACCAATGTCTTAATGGTTTTTTATTTTCCAGAAGATAAAACCTTTCAAGATTATGGTTTTAATAAAAGGAAGTTTTCTAATGAAGAGTAATATCTTTTAAAAAAAATTAATTTTATTTCTTCATTTACCCCATTATAAAAACATCCAAAAATATTTTTATTTTAATATATGTATCGAGAATATGCATGGATTTGATAATGTTGATTTTATATACTTATTATGTCTCCTTATTCATATAATGGGAAATGAAACCATTATTAACACTATTGGAAAGATACACTATAACAAGGGTTTTGAATAGTGGGAACAACTTAAAAAACTATGGGTAAGCCTATACCAACTATTTTATGAAAAGTGGATGATGGAGTCGTCGATATAGAGCTATAATGATGGTTTCTATAGAAACAATGTGTATAACCGTGGAGAATTTTCATATCCATGGTTTTGGTTAAACTAGGGTTAAATATCATAAAACAAAGTTAAGATAACACTGGGTATAGATTTTCCCAGTATAAAACATATACCCACTATTTATTGAATTGTGGGTATAGCTAGTTATCCCCATTTGGCAGTATCAGCCCTTCCAACCCATACTAAACCTATAAATAAAATTGAAGCCAATGAAAAATTTATTTCAATACATATATTGTATATTTAAAATTCATTATAATATGTATAGTATTTTTCATACCATTTAAAATAATATATCATGCATATACATCCATACAACAAAACAATTCAATTCATTAAATAACATCCACGTGTCTCTTTACTGCTAGGTAAAAAATGGATTGGATAAATATCTACCCCATCACCAACATCCTCATCCTCATTACCACCAGCAAAATTTTTATCACCATAAGCATCGTCTGGACCACTGGTATCATCATCACCATCATCATCATTGTCACCACCACGAACGTCGCCACTAGGACTAGCATTAGCTCTACTACCACAAGGACTCTCATTGACATCAGTTAGGGAATTACCTAAAGAGAATTTTTATTATACATATGAATCAACAGTAGTAGAAACCTATAATTGATGTGATTTAATTATAACTGAAATATCTTTCTAGAAGTGTTTGCTGATTAGTTTACATATTTCAATCCCCTATAAATCAATTTCTTTGGCCTCAACTTCTTATTTATGAGTGATTTATAGCTATATAGTGTGACAATATTTAGAGAATCTATATGAGGACCAATACCTAGTGGGGACAATTTTTTTCCCAATGCGATATTAGACTCTCTCCTAGTGCTCCTAACCTAATACCAGACTCAAATGATCATTTGGCATAAGGTTGTCATCTTTTTTATCATCAATGGGCTCAATAAAAAACTATTTAAAATATAAACAAGAAATTTAATTACAAATTATGTATAAATATTTGAAACATTAATAAAAAACATAAAATATTTTATCATGTTTTTAAAATTACATTACTTTCATCATTTTTTATTCTTATTAAGAAAAATAATTTTTATCGAGGCACATGACCTTTGATGAACATTGCCTCTTGCTGCATAAGAAATTGATTAGTATAATATGTCATTATTGAAAAAATATGAATGTTATAAACCTATAATGAATTAAAATTGTAGTTTTTTAAGAAATCCAAAAATGAAGAAGAATCTAAATATACATTTAATTATAAATTTAATAATAGTGGGATAACATAAAAAATGCATAAACATTTTCATTATAAATGTGCATATGATATGGTTTTCACTTATATGTTCATTTTTAACCAATTCTATTTGTGTTATGTTATTTAGTTATTCATGAACTTGGTAATATTGATCGTTTTTCAATTATGTTCACACTTAGGTTAGGTTGTTTGGTAAATTGGTAAATTATCCATTTTCCCATTTATCCATTATGCCAATTAGACCATTTAGGTCAATTGGTTCATTTAGGCTAATAAGACCAATTAGGATATTTGGGATAATTAGGCTAATTAAGACAATTAGTCCATTTAGGCCATCGAATCCAAATTGGACAATTATGCCAATTAGGAAATTTTGGTCATTTAGGTTATTTAGGCCATATAGGATAATTATTCAATTTAGGGCAATTGGTCTATTTAGGAAATTTAGAAAAATTAATCCATTTTTTCCATTTTACCAATTAGTCTAATTATTCCATTTAATACATTTAAACCATTTATTTAAATTACTAAAAAAATTATTTTCATCCAATTAAGGACAATTAGACTAATTATAACAATTATACCATTTATTTGGAAAATTTTGTCCCATTTGAAAAATTTAGAGAATTAGGCCAACTATACCATTTTTTAGACTATTTAGGAAAATTTAGGCCATTAAATCATTATGATAATTGGAAAATAGTCCAGTTTTTCTAATATCCCATTATGCACATTGGCCGATTGGGAATTATGACATTATCATAATTGGTCGTTAGGCTATTAGGGTATTATGGAAACTATTAATTTGTCTATTATCCCATTGGTCCAATTGTACATTAGGCCATTAAGACATTACACCAATTGAAAATTATTTCATTAGGTAATTTGGAGAATTGTCCATTAATCCATTAAGCTAATTGGACATCAAGCCATTAGTCCAATTGGACATCATGCTAAATCACCATTTTTTCATTAGTTAGTTAAGAAAATTTCCCATTAGACTAATAGGACATTAGAACATTTTTCTATTATGACATTAGTTCATTAATCCATTACAACACTAGGATATCAGGACATTATATCATTATCCCATTAAAGAGTTTGTCCATTGGACCATTATGAAAATTGGCCAACTGGCCAATTTGGCTATTATTCCATTAGTCCAATTAGTCAATTGGACATTAGGCCATTAATATATTTGGTTGTCAGGACATTAAAACATTATGTAAATTGGGAATTAGTCCATTGGTCCATTGGTCCAATTAGACATTAGGTCATTCGGTCATTTGACTAATTGGAAATCACATCAATATGACATTAAGAAAATTGGCCATTAAGTCATTAGGCTAATTGGTCGTTAGTTTTTTTGGATAATTTTCCATTAGGACAATAGGTCATTAGTACATTATAACATTAGGACATTAATCCATTAGTCCATTAGGAAATTAGTAAATTATCCCAACTGACTATTAGTCTTTTAGGCCAATTGGTCATTGGGTGATAAGGTGATTTGGCCATTTGGACAATTATCCACTAGAACATTTGTCCATTATTACAATTAGACATTTCGACATAATGATTTTGGAAAAATTGTCCATTAGGCTATTAGGAAATTGGGTAAAATGTTCAATAAATTATTAGTACAATTGTCCATTAGGCTATTTGGCCATTAAGATAATTTTCTAATTGTCTAGTAGGCCATTATTCTGTTATCAAATTAGGAAAATTGTTTTCTTTCCCATTAAGCTATTAGGATAATTTTTCAATTAGTGATTTTTCCATTAGGGAAATTTTCCACTATTTTATTAGGCCATTCTAAATGGGTAATTCCATCTTGTATTAAAGGGATTAATAACCATAAATCATAAATTTAACACTAGAAAGTTGACTAAGTAACAATATAAATCTAGATTAAATTTTTATTCATATTATTGTACATAACTATTCTCATGATTTGGCATTGTAGTGCTCCCAAAAGTGTTAAAATATGTCATTGAATCTGAATTATTATTATTTCTTCTAGATGCTTCCAAAAATCAAAAATATAAAATGAGTAATAAGAATAAAATATTATTTGAAAACTATTTATGGCTATGAATACTTAATGCTCATCATTAGTCGAAAATGTGATCTTTTGTATTATTGTATTGTCAAACAGCCACGATATATTGGTTCACCATCAATATTATAACTGACTCTAATCATCCGACAAACATATAACTAATTCTTATATGATTTCTAGAACTCCCAAAGATCCATCAACCATGTATCCTTATAATGTTCATTGTATTTAATGTTAAACTGACACGACAATGAACTTGTTAATTCATATAAATACAATAATAATATAGATATACATTTAAAAAATATTCATACCCATATATCCACTCATGGTTACTCCTTGATTTCATTAAAAATATGTATCCATGAGACTGGTGTCACCTGAATGATATCATTGTACTTGGATAAACTTCCCATGAAAATTCTAGACTCCCTTTACATTTTACCCAAAATCTGATATTCTCTATTTTAATCCTTTATAATCTATGTTTGGTCATTCCAAGCCTCTTGCATATGGGTGTTCCCACATCAACTACAAGATGATCCTAATAAATTAGATAAAATGAAAAAATTAGAATGAAGTCATGGTACAATATGATAAAAATTATGTGATATAATTTTAATCACATCTAATAATAGAAAACCTGATGTAGCCATATCAATAGGCTCTTATTGATTTGTGTTTTATCCCAAATCAATATCCTCTTGATGATATTTCTATTCCAATGCATTATTCTAGTGATTTTCATTCACTGGAGTGGAATTTGAAGGAATAAAATCATCAAATCATGGATGGACAACAGAAAATGGATGTGGCATCGATATGGAAGGATATGAGTATTTGGGTTGGGCATACATTGAATTATATTTATATGGTAATGGTTGGAATAACTCCGTAGGTGGTATAGACATGGTATGGGATGAAGAGACTAAAGTATATGATGATGGAGTAATTAGTGGTAACATCCCTATAGGCTTAAGAGGAGGTTATAAAGGTGACGTATATTGTCATGACCCCTCCCTCAAAAGTTACCCCTAAGTCTCACAATGAAGAAAGGTAGATAATAACCCCCAAGTCATGCATCCAGTAGTCCCTATGATGGTGACTAGAAAAAAGGGTGTAAAAATCTCATAATATGGAATGAATTACCCTTTTTAGAAAAAAGATACCAGGATATAAGATGAATAATCCACAATGTAACTCCAAGAAAAAAAATAAAAATAAAGCCAAAAACCCATCAAAAGTGAATGTGTAAAGTAGAACTAATATAAATAAAAATGTCTTCATGTAAAATACCCAAATGTAATGCTATGAAGTGATAGAAAAACTATCAGTATCTAAGATATTAAGGTCATGAATAGTCCACATTATCCTCCTAGAAACCTAAAAATAGTATTTCAAACATTGGGTGAGCATACAAGTATACTTAGTAGGGAAAAAAGTCACTCAATCACATCTGAAAGAGGCATACTAAAGCTTCATTGGAAAAATAGAAAAATAAAAAAACACATAAGCAGATATAGTAACAATCTCAACTTCACCAAGGAACGCTCACCAAATAATGAAATTCAATTAATATAATATAAATCACATCGATTATAGGTTACCCTGTACAAATTTTACACTATTATGCCACTCTCACCCAATGTTGTACATAATGGTACTCCCATCACCTTCATATACCACAATATATCCTTCTTTCATGCACTTGGGAGCACCACACACCATGCATGTACACACCTGGGCCTCACAACATATCATGGCTACACACACATGGGATTTATAGAATATCCCACCCTCACTCACCTAGGACTCACAGTACATCCCGCCTAAATAATGTTGGGCTATCACATCTCATCCTGAAGAAACCTGGGAAAGTGCATCATATCTCGTTTCGAAGATTCCTAGGAAAGAACAACCCAACTCTCCCATAAATTCATAGGTTATCACATTTCACTTGAAGAAACGTTTTCCATTAGAATCATCATCTACAACACTAAATTACATTTAACCATCACAAACTATTCCATACATACCTCACCAGGAAGAGAGAGTAGAAAATTGTGGGTACCTAGACATTTGTACTCCTTAGTGGATGTTTGGAAATACACCCTCCCCCATGACAATGGGGGTGTTTGAAACATAGTTCTTAATTACGGTGGGGAGAATATATAAATAATAAGGACAATAAAAGTATATGAATATATGATACCAAACCCAAAAGACAAACCTATGGGTTCTTTGAAAAACCACCAACCCACATCACTTTCCACCATTGTAGCTACCTCTACATGAAAAAATGCACACATCAAGCCACTAAAACCATTTCACATTATCATCCAATTTATTTAACCATTTATATTCAATCATATAAACCAACCCAAGGAATTATAGGATTTATTAATAATTTTATATTCTTTCCATCACTACTCAAGCATTAAGAAATACACAACCACCTTTCACAAATTGCTCGGTATATCATCACCACACCACCCCACATGTACGACCAAACAAACTAATAACCCCATATTCCCCACCAACACATGGTCATCCCAATTCCACACAACCACATCACATTAATATCATATTTATATATTTTAAAAGGGTATTCCATCACATTCTATATTATATTAGGGGTGTTATAACACAAATCAAAATCCTAGGGCTATTATTTGGTTAGAAAAATATATTTAGTTATCAAATTTCCATTTTAGGGTGATACCAAAAAATTTTAAAAAATACAACAAGCATGTCTAGCACAAAAAAATCACTAATATCCATAATTGTCAATGGGAAATTTATCCTGTATTATCAAAATGTCATAAATAATATCAATGTTGAAAAAATAATGATTAAACCCCATTTAGTTTTTCAATTCAATTTATCAACTCTTTATCATTGATTTAAGACAGTAAAAACATGATCCATAGATAAATAGCAGGAAAACCCCTCCTCCATGATGAAAAAATAAAGAGAAACAATGGAATCCCTACATCAAATAATATTTCCAATTATTTCACACTATAGGGAAAATAAGAACACTCAAAAACCACAACTGCACCATAAGGAATCTTAGATCAACCAATACTACACTAAGAATCCAGAAAAATGAAACTTGATGAATACCCCATACTAAAAAAACACCACCGTTGTAGTTCCTCAGTATAATAATGGAGGAAAAAATAACCTAAAAAGTTTAATAACATACCACTGACCAAGCACAAATCACCAACAAACATCCACCGGGGTCAACATATCAAGGATAGTGGAAATGGGAGCAAATAACACCTTGAGGTGCCTAGATTTTGTTTCCAAAACAATAGGAAAAATAAATCAAAGTCAAATGAACGAGTGTTTGTCCAGAAAATAACATTTAAAACTGCACAAGATTGGGTTATTACATGATGTATAATCCCCTTTCACATTGTGAATTTTCCATGGTTCAGTTACCACTAAAAAACACATCACCTCTTTATTTTATTATCTATTTTTTACCCTGAAATATTACACATCATGAAACCCATCTTCATGTCATTTAAAATTTATACACATCATTAAAACTCCAACACAAGCCATGAAACAAAATTTCACATCATGTAATCAAGTTGTATGACATGTAATCCCTCTTCTTCTAGAATTTAGTAACCAAACTTCTCCAAACATCTCCAAAAACCACCAACCACCAAAACTAACAATGTAATAGATCTGGAAGGTACAGACTATTACTTCAAATACCTATCAATTGATTATCACCCTTGAGAATCCAATACAATGCAAAGAGAAAATGGGGTCTGAATAATAACCCCTTGAGATACCACTTAAGTATCTAGTCATACCTCAAATACTACAACCATCCAAATACAACAATGAAAATAGCCACAAGACACACCACACAACCACACGACGCTTCCTCTCACTCAACCAGACTTCCATGTTGTCACTACACAACTATCTCAACCCCTAAGCTGCCCAAAAAAACCACTACAACTGATGAACCACACTTCCACACAACCAAAAAAATGCACCATCCCGAACACACAAATCAGGTATTTTAGTCCTCCATGTAAAAATACTATCCTCTCTAGGAAGCACTGATGTGCCCACATGGGTTTAATTGTAACAGCCTAAGATTTTATAAAAAAATATTCTTTTTAATTTTATTAATGTCTTGTGTTTTACGCTACACCAAAAGGAGCTTGCACAACACGCATCCTTGTCTTGCCTTGCGTTACACGCAATCGCGACCTTTCTCGATAGCGTGTGTAATACGCAATACCGAGTTTCACTAAACAACGATGTGCTATTAAAATATTATTAAAACTAGCCGTTATGAATAGTAATAACCACTTTTTAAAATTCTGTAAATCTTATTTTTCAAAATGAACTTCATTTTTGGATTCGGAGTATCAAATTTAGCCTAAGGTGAAATTTTGGTACTTTTCGGATAACTTTCATATTCTGATGAATAGTGAAAATTACTAAATTATAATTAAAAACAACTTTTTTAATCGAAATAATTAATAGTGATAAATTATTAATTTGAGTGGTTTTAAAGTATATTTAGAATATATTTTTACAATTTAATACAATGTTGGTCATTGGTTGTAATTTCAGATTTAAACCAGACATAAACAAATGTCAATCTTTTGATAGATATTGTTTCTTAAAAACACGCTATTTGTTTTAACAGCGGGATTTAATTATAAAATTAATTAATGCAACTTTTATGAATTTGGTAAAATAGACTTCATTTTTGAATTCGGAATATGAAATATAGCTTGGGATGAAATTTTGGCATTGTTCTGAAAAACATCAATTTTTGATGAATAGTGAAACTACTAAGTGGTAGGTTAAAAACTGAATTTTGCATAAAACTTAATTTTACCGCTTCTGTGAATGGAATTTCGAAAATCCGAGAGACACGGTTAATATCAAGGACTAAAATGTGGTTCAATGAGATGAAAATAATTTTTTGGTGAATAGTAACTTTTTACTTTTTTTTACCGCGGTTAATAGTAAATAGGGTAACTAAGGGTAAATATGATATTACTATTACCCTAACACATGTCCTAATTCTATTGGACAAGTGTAATTCGACCAAAAACAAACTTAGGAATAAAATATGACCATTTAGGCCCACTTGGATTAGATTAGGACATTTATTATTAATTTATTTAAAGAAAGGTTAAAATAGTTAAAATCAAAGTTTAATAAGTAAATCATTTTTAATATGGGGTTATACATAAGATAAATTCGATTGTAAATATTCATTAGAAAGCTAAAAAGATTTCCTACATGATGGTATTTTATTTGTAATTTTTAGACATCAAATAATATAATTTATTTATGACACAAAGATGATGCAGTAATTATCTTATTAATGAAATATTGACATAATTGATGTTATAAACACCATAATAAATGTAATTTGAGACTTTTTATGAATTCCACTAATTTTCTAGGTTACTATGATATATTAGTGTTTATTTAATAAACTTGGTTCGAACATATAATTCTGTTATGACTTTCAAAAAAATCATATATCAAATAGTGTCAAAATTGACACAAAATAGTTTTTAAATCAAATATTATATTATTAATTGTTATTTTATTCCTAAAAATCTAAGGTTCGGCCAAATGACTTAGATAAGGATATATGTATTAATAATATACAATTTGGGGTTCGTTTGACATGTTATAGTAAGTTTATTAACCATATAGTGAAAGAAAACAAAAAGACACGGTAAAAGTTAAATTATTTAACTTAGAGTTAAATCTAATTGATAAGGTTAAAATAATACCCTAAACTTGTCTAAATCCTATTGGTTGATAGGATTTCGACCCATCCCCACTTTAGCTTCGAAATAAGACCCTTTGGAACCATTATAAACCGATTTTGACTTTAATATAAAATAATATTTTGAGATATTCCTAAGGTGCCCCTCTCCTCCCCTATAAAAGGACACCTCCTCCCCCTCCTCCTCACACCAATTTGAGCACTGAAGCTCGGCCAACCCCTGCCAAAATCCCTTCTCCACTTCCCTATCAACATCCTAGAGGTTCTGGTATTCCTCAAAGACCAATTCTAGTGCCCTAAGAGGAGGTCTCAAAGAGGCACTTCAAAGAAGAGGTAATTACCGTTACCAATTCTTTCATCTTTATTTCTTCTTCCACTTCTTCTTATTAGGTTGTTTCATTATGAAGTAATAACATCAGTATCACTCATATACTGATATGTTATTATAAGTATGAAACAACCCTATTTCACCATCTATCCATCCTACGGAAAAAGAAATCACCGCGCGTGCGTACGTACGGAATACCGTCTCCACGCCGTGGTGTAATCTATTTTCCACCACCACCTTACATGGATGGGTATAATGGTGTAAAGAATAACTATACATAGTTATTACAACATCATATTGATTCTGATATATTGTATAATCCACTCCAATTCAGTTCAATATTTATGGAAATGATATCATCGCTCGTGCGTACGTACGGAATACCGTCTCCACGACGCGATGAGATTCATTCTCCATGTTAACCAATTTAAGAATGATTATAAAGTATATATAAGAAATAATAATGAAATATATGACATTATAAAGCTACTGGATTTATGTATATATATATGTATGTCATCTACTTACTTCCATTTCAAGACAATAAGGAAAGTAAAACAGCGCTCATGCGTACGTACGGACTACCGTCTCCATGAGCGGTGTTTTTCATTTCATTTATCTATCTATTATATATATATATACTGAATATATATGATATATAAATCATATTTTATATTCTGGAAGTAAGTAAATCATGATATATGTAATAATAATGTCAAGAACAACATGTCAAAACACCTACGATAAATGAAACGATTTTACCCAAAACGCTTCTTTAACATAGAATTTACAAAAGAACGGGTAATATAAAGTCATAAGTGAACCATATATGATATCATAAAAATGAATATGATTCTGTAATAAGTCAATAACATGATTTAAATCATTATACAGGAGGTTCGGACACTTACAAAGCAAGTCGGACCTAAGGTAAGGGAAATATCACAATCTCATTTTTATCCGAGATTGTTTATTCGTAAGTATTTACTGGGGTGTATTTTATCATCCACATCCATGTTTACTCAATATGTAATATTGTTTCCATCCACTTGAAATAGTTTAAATCCAATTTTACCCTTAGGTGAGTTTTTAGTAAAGAATATGAAAGGAATCTTTTGTCGTTTTTCCGTACGAGGTACTTTTTGACTTTTCCGACAAAAGTACGAAGAATGTTTTTTTTAACTTATACGGCATGAATGGATTTTTAAAACATTACTTCAAAGAATCTTCCTTTACAAGTTTTCAAGTTTATTTTTAATCAACTTCTTTTATTTTAAAGTTGTATGACATGTTATGAAAGGAAAAATGTTTTTGAAGAAGAAAGGATATTTTCCTCAAAAATTCAATTCAAGTGTTTTATCAAAATTATTTTCCATCTAAGATAATAAAGGGTTCTGTTTCTATCCATATTTTTACATTGGTTTGACTATGTTGTGATGGAATTATGTTTATGAATTCCTTTATCTCATATGAATGGTTTTATGATGTCATGTTGTTTAAGAATCCCATTTTTATTACATGGGTTATGCAATGATGTATGATTTATGATTTTGTGGCACACATAAGAAAGGATTCATTAAGAGATGGGTGGGACCTATATCTCCCTCCAATGCATTGGGTAAAGATTTTATATCTCATGAGATAGACATGGCTGGAATGGTAGGTTATACCGGTTCAGTGAAACAGGACTGAAACGAGGATTACTCGATTCAGAAAGGGACTTTGTCCACTAAGATAGTCTTGGCAATGAGTCTTGACTAACAAGAAATGATTCTCTATGATTATGTGTGTATTCCACAATGAGTAATGTTTTAAGTTATGATTTCATTTTCACTTCTATGATTTATCCCATGTTATGATATTATGAGCTCTTTTGCAGGTTATGATTTCCAAAAGCTATGTTCTTATGTATATGATGTGATTGATATTTCTTTTGTTTACCCTTACTGAGCATTTGAGCTCACCCTTTTATGTTTTCTTTTCCCCAGGATATAAAGAAAGGTTTTTAGGTAAAAAAAAAGGAAGATCTTTATGGGAGATATTGAAGATCTTTCACCACGATTAGAAGAATACGTTCCGAGTTTCCAAAGACACTAAACTGTTACGATCCTTGTGTGTGTGTTTTTGTTATGTACTAAGTATTCCGCAAATGTAATGTAATGTCCATGTACGTCAGGCTTCGGGTCTCTACAGTTGGTATCAGAGGAAAGGTTTAGTCAACCTTTGGAAACTAGGATGCGAAAACGTTAGTGAGATCCCTAGAGATATTTCTAAGGTATGTCTAGGGATGCCCCTAAGGATAAGTATACGTATAGGATATAGTTCTAGAACTATGGTAACGATATTAGATTAAACCAAAGATGATAGATATTTAAGTTACTCCCCCTTTATTACGATTTTTGCATCTAACACTATTCTGTTTGGGTTTTAGAAAATGGCTGGAAACATGATGATTCACAATAATGGAAGATATGATGGACAATGGAATGGTATTCTTCATGAGCAACCAAATGAAATGGGATTTGGATGTCCAAACATCATTATTATGCCGAATCAGCAATCTCACAACATGATCAATAAAGTAAAATTTGGTAAGTTTCCTGACTCGACTAATAAGAGAAAGATGGAGTTCCATGATGATCATAGAGGAAAGAAAGTTCAATTTCCCCTATGTAAATCATGTGGGAAGAGGCATCAAGGAGAATGTTTCAAGGGAACTGGAAGATGCTTTGGGTGTGGAAAAGAAGGACACAAAGCAAGTAAGTGCAAAGGAAAAGGGTCGGTTAACACCATGGATGAGGATAATGGTATTGCTACGACATCAAAAATGGTTAAGTGTTTTAAATGTGGAATGTATGGGCATTATGCAAACAAATGCCCTAAGGGAAAGACTCATGAAGAGAATCAGTATGGTCATATGGGTAGTATTTATGTGGATGATGATGAAGAGACTACAAATGATATGTGAGATGAAAGAAATGTTGAAGCTCGGTCAATGGTCTAAGAATGTAGTGGAATGATTACATGTTTATCATGTGTAGTGTTGTATAAGTAATCTCATGAAATAAGGAGACATCTAAGGATTGTTACACTGTTGTCTTTCCTTAAGTGTATGATGAATGGTACCAGTAACCATGAAAGGTTATTCAGATACTTTTGTAAAGTAGATGATAAGTGCATAATGAAATGATAAGAAGACAATGAGATGTTTGATTGTATTCATGAGCTCATGATTGATATAAGGACTAAGTGATATCATGGTTTGAGTATATATAATTTTGAGGATTTTGGTATGTGGAAAGTGTTAACTTTTAACTGCACTCATGTTTTCACTAAGGTATTCAAGAGAATACACGATTAAGGACTTTGAATGTTTGGAATGTGACCAACAAGACATATCTTATGATATGTGGGGATCAACGACAGTATTAAATCTCTGGTAATCGTTGTCACTATATTATGAGAGTGGACTGCAGTATTATAAGCCTAAAGATTAGACTGGATTATGTTGGACATAAGTTAGTATTGTTTAAGTATAGAAGATTTTTGATATTATTGAAGGGATGTTATAGTAACGTAGTTTTAGAAAAAAGGACAACCTGCAGGACGGGCGACAGCCCATCGCTTCGGACAAGGCTGTAGGAATCGAACCCACAACCGAAGTGCGACTGGCCTTTATCGCCTACCACTGACCTACAGGAAGTCCCTGTTTAGTAGAAACTAGTGTTATTATATTAAGCAGTATGATATATGAAGTATAAGTCCATTTTAGGAACCATATGTGATTAATCTCACTATAGAATGACTTATGTATATTTAATAACTTTTGCTTACCTTTTGTTTGAGACAGATGGAATGACCCGTCATTCTATCACATGATCTGCTAACACTTCACGAATAACAAATTCAACTTCATTTATTTAAGAGATGAAGTAGAAATTGTTCAAGGCACGAACAAAAGTGAGATTGTACCAAAATAAAGTAAGTATTTATTCTAAGCAAATTTTCAACTTTAGGGAAATGATCTTGAAAACCAAAAATGTTGTCCTAGTGATCTTATACCTGATGAATCAGATGGTACCTTATATCATCACAAATCTATGGATTTGTGATTACTGGCTTTTCCATAGCCATGTTCTCTACCACTCTCCATCAGAACATGATGGTTAGATTTCTCTTCCATATCCATATTTTCACCTATGTGGAAACCCAATGATTAGTTTATTTGGGTAACCGTTACGTTTCATACTTTTGTTTTTAAAGATTGGTTTTGATATTCCTTTTTACGATGTGGGTTTCTATTAAAGAAACTTTCGAATAGTAAACCATTTATAACCCCGACGAATTTCGAGGGCGAAATTCATTTTAAGGGGGGTAGAATGTAACAGCCTAAGATTTTATAAAAAAATATTCTTTTTAATTTTATTAATGTCTTGTGTTTTACGCTACACCAAAAGGAGCTTGCACAACACGCATCCTTGTCTTGCCTTGCGTTACACGCAATCGCGACTTTTCTCGATAGCGTGTGTAATACGCAATACCGAGTTTCACTAAACAACGATGTGCTATTAAAATATTATTAAAACTAGCCGTTATGAATAGTAATAACCACTTTTTAAAATTCTGTAAATCTTATTTTTCAAAATGAACTTCATTTTTGGATTCGGAGTATCGAATTTAGCCTAAGGTGAAATTTTGGTACTTTTCGGATAACTTTCATATTCTGATGAATAGTGAAAATTACTAAATTATAATTAAAAACAACTTTTTTAATCGAAATAATTAATAGTGATAAATTATTAATTTGAGTGGTTTTAAAGTATATTTAGAATATATTTTTACAATTTAATACAATGTTGGTCATTGGTTGTAATTTCAGATTTAAACCAGACATAAACAAATGTCAATCTTTTGATAGATATTGTTTCTTAAAAACACGCTATTTGTTTTAACAGCGGGATTTAATTATAAAATTAATTAATGCAACTTTTATGAATTTGGTAAAATAGACTTCATTTTTGAATTCGGAATATGAAATATAGCTTGGGATGAAATTTTGGCATTGTTCTGAAAAACATCAATTTTTGATGAATAGTGAAACTACTAAGTGGTAGGTTAAAAACTGAATTTTGCATAAAACTTAATTTTACCGCTTCTGTGAATGGAATTTCGAAAATCCGAGAGACACGGTTAATATCAAGGACTAAAATGTGGTTCAATGAGATGAAAATAATTTTTTGGTGAATAGTAACTTTTTACTTTTTTTTACCGCGGTTAATAGTAAATAGGGTAACTAAGGGTAAATATGATATTACTATTACCCTAACACATGTCCTAATTCTATTGGACAAGTGTAATTCGACCAAAAACAAACTTAGGAATAAAATATGACCATTTAGGCCCACTTGGATTAGATTAGGACATTTATTATTAATTTATTTAAAGAAAGGTTAAAATAGTTAAAATCAAAGTTTAATAAGTAAATCATTTTTAATATGGGGTTATACATAAGATAAATTCGATTGTAAATATTCATTAGAAAGCTAAAAAGATTTCCTACATGATGGTATTTTATTTGTAATTTTTAGACATCAAATAATATAATTTATTTATGACACAAAGATGATGCAGTAATTATCTTATTAATGAAATATTGACATAATTGATGTTATAAACACCATAATAAATGTAATTTGAGACTTTTTATGAATTCCACTAATTTTCTAGGTTACTATGATATATTAGTGTTGATTTAATAAACTTGGTTCGAACATATAATTCTGTTATGACTTTCAAAAAAATCATATATCAAATAGTGTCAAAATTGACACAAAATAGTTTTTAAATCAAATATTATATTATTAATTGTTATTTTATTCCTAAAAATCTAAGGTTCGGCCAAATGACTTAGATAAGGATATATGTATTAATAATATACAATTTGGGGTTCGTTTGACATGTTATAGTAAGTTTATTAACCATATAGTGAAAGAAAACAAAAAGACACGGTAAAAGTTAAATTATTTAACTTAGAGTTAAATCTAATTGATAAGGTTAAAATAATACCCTAAACTTGTCTAAATCCTATTGGTTGATAGGATTTCGACCCATCCCCACTTTAGCTTCGAAATAAGACCCTTTGGAACCATTATAAACCGATTTTGACTTTAATATAAAATAATATTTTGAGATATTCCTAAGGTGCCCCTCTCCTCCCCTATAAAAGGACACCTCCTCCCCCTCCTCCTCACACCAATTTGAGCACTGAAGCTCGGTCAACCCCTGCCAAAATCCCTTCTCCACTTCCCTATCAACATCCTAGAGGTTCTGGTATTCCTCAAAGACCAATTCTAGTGCCCTAAGAGGAGGTCTCAAAGAGGCACTTCAAAGAAGAGGTAATTACCGTTACCAATTCTTTCATCTTTATTTCTTCTTCCACTTCTTCTTATTAGGTTGTTTCATTATGAAGTAATAACATCAGTATCACTCATATACTGATATGTTATTATAAGTATGAAACAACCCTATTTCACCATCTATCCATCCTACGGAAAAAGAAATCACCGCGCGTGCGTACGTACGGAATACCGTCTCCACGCCGTGGTGTAATCTATTTTCCACCACCACCTTACATGGATGGGTATAATGGTGTAAAGAATAACTATACATAGTTATTACAACATCATATTGATTCTGATATATTGTATAATCCACTCCAATTCAGTTCAATATTTATGGAAATGATATCATCGCTCGTGCGTACGTACGGAATACCGTCTCCACGACGCGATGAGATTCATTCTCCATGTTAACCAATTTAAGAATGATTATAAAGTATATATAAGAAATAATAATGAAATATATGACATTATAAAGCTACTGGATTTATGTATATATATATGTATGTCATCTACTTACTTCCATTTCAAGACAATAAGGAAAGTAAAACAGCGCTCATGCGTACGTACGGACTACCGTCTCCATGAGCGGTGTTTTTCATTTCATTTATCTATCTATTATATATATATATACTGAATATATATGATATATAAATCATATTTTATATTCTGGAAGTAATTAAATCATGATATATGTAATAATAATGTCAAGAACAACATGTCAAAACACCTACGATAAATGAAACGATTTTACCCAAAACGCTTCTTTAACATAGAATTTACAAAAGAACGGGTAATATAAAGTCATAAGTGAACCATATATGATATCATAAAAATGAATATGATTCTGTAATAAGTCAATAACATGATTTAAATCATTATACAGGAGGTTCGGACACTTACAAAGCAAGTCGGACCTAAGGTAAGGGAAATATCACAATCTCATTTTTATCCGAGATTGTTTATTCGTAAGTATTTACTGGGGTGTATTTTATCATCCACATCCATGTTTACTCAATATGTAATATTGTTTCCATCCACTTGAAATAGTTTAAATCCAATTTTACCCTTAGGTGAGTTTTTAGTAAAGAATATGAAAGGAATCTTTTGTCGTTTTTCCGTACGAGGTACTTTTTGACTTTTCCGACAAAAGTACGAAGAATGTTTTTTTTTAACTTATACGGCATGAATGGATTTTTAAAACATTACTTCAAAGAATCTTCCTTTACAAGTTTTCAAGTTTATTTTTAATCAACTTCTTTTATTTTAAAGTTGTATGACATGTTATGAAAGGAAAAATGTTTTTGAAGAAGAAAGGATATTTTCCTCAAAAATTCAATTCAAGTGTTTTATCAAAATTATTTTCCATCTAAGATAATAAAGGGTTCTGTTTCTATCCATATTTTTACATTGGTTTGACTATGTTGTGATGGAATTATGTTTATGAATTCCTTTATCTCATATGAATGGTTTTATGATGTCATGTTGTTTAAGAATCCCATTTTTATTACATGGGTTATGCAATGATGTATGATTTATGATTTTGTGGCACACATAAGAAAGGATTCATTAAGAGATGGGTGGGACCTATATCTCCCTCCAATGCATTGGGTAAAGATTTTATATCTCATGAGATAGACATGGCTGGAATGGTAGGTTATACCGATTCAGTGAAACAGGACTGAAACGAGGATTACTCGATTCAGAAAGGGACTTTGTCCACTAAGATAGTCTTGGCAATGAGTCTTGACTAACAAGAAATGATTCTCTATGATTATGTGTGTATGCCACAATGAGTAATGTTTTAAGTTATGATTTCATTTTCACTTCTATGATTTATCCCATGTTATGATATTATGAGCTCTTTTACAGGTTATGATTTCCAAAAGCTATGTTCTTATGTATATGATGTGATTGATATTTCTTTTGTTTACCCTTACTGAGCATTTGAGCTCACCCTTTTATGTTTTCTTTTCCCCAGGATATAAAGAAAGGATTTTAGGTAAAAAAAAAGGAAGATCTTTATGGGAGATATTGAAGATCTTTCACCACGATTAGAAGAATACGTTCCGAGTTTCCAAAGACACTAAACTATTACGATCCTTGTGTGTGTGTTTTTGTTATGTACTAAGTATTCCGCAAATGTAATGTAATGTCCATGTACGTCAGGCTTCGGGTCTCTACATTAATCGCATTGCAGTTAATGTGTCATGATTAGGAATTTGGTCCTCCCCACTTAATTTGTTATCAATATATCACATATCCCACCATTCATATCACAAACCAAGGAAAACATATCATCTCCTAAAACAAATGAATCCAGATATCACTTCTCAATCAAAAATAGAGTAATGAAAAACAAAAAAACATTGTTTACTGAGAATACATCTATGTTTCTCACTCCCACATACTCTCCTCCTAGCCACCAGGATTCCAAAATACACAAACTAATGGAATCGTCCATCCACCTACTGACTTCTCCAGACAATCTTGGATATATACTAGCCACTCCACAAACGTCGTGTCATGCTCAGTATCCAAATCCCCCTAGTCAATGAAATAGAATTCATCATGAAGATATCGATGAAGCTGAGAGATTTGGATGACTTTTTGGGTCCTCTCAAACTATAGTGGAAATTATATTCGATAATCCACCTCACCAAATTTCCCCAACACCTCAAAGGGACCAAAAAACCTGGCAGAAATCTTACTCCCCCTATCAAAACTCTACTGCCCATGTTGTGGTGAAACCATCAACAACACACGATCCACATCCTCGAACTTCAAGGGCCTAAATCTATAATAATAATTAGACCTATAGAAATCCTACACTACTTTCATCCTCTCATGAACAAGACTAAGCTTTTCTGTCATGCTTTTCCCCACATTTGCACTGAGAATGTATGTCTCCCTAACCTCTATCCAGTACAATAGAGAACGACGCATTCACTCATTCACAGCCTTGAATAGAAACATCCCAATAAAAGAGTGATAACTATTATTATATGAAAACTACACCAAATTTAGGTTCCATGCAGAAGATTCACCAATGTCCAAGATGCATGCATGCAATATATCCTCCAATGTCTAGAAAGTTTGTTCCATCAGCATGTCTATGTGAGGGTGGAAAGCAGTGTTGAGGCGTAACTAGGGGCCAAAATCATGATAAAATACTCTCCAGACTCGTGAGGTATATTGTGCATTCTAAACCATGACAAAGACCTCATAAATCCATGATACCACACCACTTCATCGATGTACCTCTTAGATAAGTCATCCACTACAACCGACCACTTAATCATTATAAAGTGAGATGATTATATCAACATATCCATTATCACCTAGATAGAATCACAAAATCCTTGGGATATTGAAAAACCTATGACGAAATCCATTGAAATGTCATTCCATTTCCACTTGGGGACATCTAAAGGATGCAACAAACCCCCAAGAGCACAATGCTCATCCATCACCTTATGGAAAACCAAGAACATTTCCACAAACTCTGACACAACCTATTTTATCCTTGGCCACCAAAAATGCATCCTCATTCCATGGTACATCATGAGAACTCATAGGTTAACCGCCATAGCTGAGATAGAAAAATCTCTAAGAACTCAATTATGCATCTTCACCAGAACAGACAACCTTCCATGAAACAACATATGGTTCCCACCATCCTTCGTCCATCCCTCTAGAGTATCACTATGGCCAACACAATCATACATCACCTTTTCCTCTGAGTCTCCCAACTAATACTCCTCTGCCTACTACATCATAAAAAACTAAACCATCATATGAAACAAATAACCATTACCACCATCCACTCTTGCATCTATATGAACGGATTAAAAATACTCTATATGCCTCCCTGAATCTTAAGTTTCTGGATAAATATCCTTATCTGACTTTTTGGTTAAATAATCAACCATGAAATCCCCCTTTCCTGAGGTGTAGGATATCCCAAAATCATAGTGTTGAAGAAAATCCATCAACCTCTGTTTTTGTAGATTCGGGTAATGTTGGGAAAATATATCCCTCAAAATCTTATGACCCATGAACCACTCAAAGCGATCCCTAATGAGGTATCATCACAAAAACATCAGGGAGAAAAAAATTCTATTTGTTCTATATCATGTGTGGAATTTTAATTCTCATGGTGATGTGACTGCATGTACCTATAAGAGATCATTGCACGTTGCTTCATTAGCACGCATCCCAATCCCAAATAGAAAGTGTCACAAAACAACTCAAAAATCACCCCTTCTATAGTAAATAGGAGCATAAGTGCACTAAAAAACTTCCAATTCTATTAACTGAATGATTACTGACACTGATTGCTTCACAAAAAGTTTGTCCTTTCCTAGTCAGATATATCAATGGGGATGAAAATCAAGGGAAATCAGTTTAGAACCTCCGTTAATATCCTATGATAGCAAGTAAACTATGAACCTTTTATACATTTTTGTGTGCTTCCTAGGAAACAACCTCATCATCCTTCAACAATTCTATTTCCACACCTTGATGGGACTCCACTTTCATGGGGAAATGCACCTCTCCTATCGAGAACATACACTTGGAAAAATTTCCATAAATCATGTGGCATCTAAGAACATGAAATACATTTATATGGTTCTAGGAATGCTTTTCCTCTGACTTTGATTGGATCAAGATATCATTTATGAATATGATAATGAACTAATTTAGGAATAAATTTATCACAATGTTCCTAATCCCCATGAACATGTTTGGTGAGTTTGTAACACTGAATGGAATGAATTTGAACTCGATGTTCCCATACCTATATCTAAAGGCAGTCATTGGGATATCACCCACTATCACCCTCAAATAGTGATATCCAAAGCACAGATCCATCTTTGAAAAGAAACTCACCCCTCTCTGTAGGTCGAAAATATCATCTATCCTTGGAATTGGGTAATTTTTTTTGATCGTCACCTAATTCAAACTTAAAGAAGTCTATAAAAGACCTAAAACCACTATGAGCCTTCTTTGAAAATAGCATTGGACAACCCCATGGTGTCAGACTAGGCCAGATAAAACCGTTCATCATTAGATCATCTATCTGAATCCTTAAATAATGAAACTCATAAGGTTCCATCTGATAAGGATCAATCAAAATCAGAGAATAACCATGATGCAAGTCTATCCCAAAATCAATGTTACATCAAGGTGGTAGTGTCACAACCTCCATGGGTAAAACATACCAAAAAAACCTAACAACCAAGGGAACCCCCACTATATCAGATTCCATAGATTCCACTAACATCATAGTCGATAAAAAAATAAGATTCTCCACACGCTGACAACCCACCAAACAACCCTGCTCTCCAACGAAAGACACATGCTGACCATCTATATCCGTAAATATAACTCTCTTATAGAAGCTATCGATAACAGGACATAAAAAATATTTATTTTCGATACTAAGGATTACATTGTATGGATTCATCTATAGCATGACAATATCTGCATGGTACTAATGGGTTCCTGTCATCAGTCTACACCCCAAGAACACATCAAATAATCTAGTCTGGCCTATGAATTGCATACTCATGACCAACGACTTGGTAAGACTCTCTACTTCTAGTATCAAATTATGGTCTAGAGTGGGTTAAACAATTTATTGTGATGTTCCTAAATCAAACAAGGCATAAGAAAGGGTACTAAAAAACTAATCGTACCTATGATGATCTCTTTCCCTTCTGGAGATGCTACCTCCACTGCATGAAACTAACCAATCCAATATCATCTGCCTCACTATTGATGACCAACTCTATAGTCCTTATTATTTTATGGTCCCTTAACACTAGGACTATCTTAATGTCATCCTATACCCTCTCTATCTCACCTCGAATGAGAAAAATCCTTATGCACATGCTGCTGAAACAGTCTCACAAGAAACTACTACTGGGTTTGGCACTGAACCTTTCAATGTATACCAAACTGAGCTCAGGGAAGCACTGGGTACTGGCTCTAAATATAACCATGAACCCCAAAACAAAAAAAAATAGCATGAAGCTCCTGGGAAAATCATGGAAACCACTAGCACCAGAAGGCCATAAAGGAAACAACTGAGGTTGACTCCCTACCACTCAAAACCTAAAAGGTCATCTAACCTAAAATCATTCACTAAAAATTATACCTCTCAAGGAACCCTAATGTATTCCCTATTTTGGTTGGACTCCTCATGATTGAAGCCTCTAAATGACATCTAACTTCTTCTAAAACAATGGATATGTCTATTATGTAAAAGGATTAACTGCATACTGGATAAAAGGATGATGGGCCTCCTCAAGACATATGGAACGAGACACCTCATTTGGAAAATGGTATGGGGAAAAATAAAGATGGTTCTTTAACTTGTTTTCCAACTCTGGTAATGACATTCTCCACTACTAAAGATAAATATGATCTTTCTTTTTTACTGTCTTTATGGATGATGAAAGGAAATATTCTCATAACTCCTTCAAGAAGTTGACCAATAAAATTTTTTCCTCATTCCACTACCCCTGATAGAGTGTCCACCATTTATGCACAGATCCTCACATTTGAATGACCAAAATGGGACCCAATACTTCATTGGGGACCAGATAACACTAAAAAAGATCTCAATATCCACTTTATAACTCTTTGTTTCGACATCTAAAACACTACCCACATACTTTCCTAAAGCCTAACTCTATAAACGATGCATCTTCCTCTACTGTCGATCATCCTCCTCATCTAGATCAACCTGATAGTTTAACAACTGGATCAACTGGTCGAACCACTATTTCCTGAACAACACATAAAAAATGACCAGGATCCATAGCTAAAAGGTAAATAATGATTTTCAATGGCTGAGTAGTATGTAATTTTGTTAAAAATTATTTTAATTCACCTCATTTGATTTATTAATTTTTACCTCCCCAAAACATCCCAATTTAAACAAGAATACAAGTCTTGGTGATGCATGTAACTTCTATATATCTCTACCCTAAAATAAGTTACACCTCACATGGCCATTAAATAATCTCAAATCCCATGAATTAGATCATGGGGGGGACTCAAATACTATTTCCTAGATGGTCTCTCTAGCCTATGTCACACACCAAGGTCAATTGGAACGTTTTCCTTACCATATAACGAAATTCTCACAATGAATAACTCAAAAATCCATCATATCTCTCTACCATAATCTCTGAGACCACGTTTTCATGACCCCTCCCTCCAAATTTACCCCATTGGGATTTTAATGATGAATGGTAGATAATGACCCCTGAGTCCCACCTCCAGTAGGCCCCTGGTTGGAAAATAGCATCATGGATGTACAATCACATTATATGTTAGGCATTACACTTTTTTGAAAACTTGATCAAGGTATAAGATAAATCATCAAAAATGAAACTCCAAGACACAATTAAAAAACAATTAAAAAACCCAACCCACATGTAGGTATAAAATAGAACTAATACAAATAAAATGTTATCCATGTAAAATACACAAAAGTAGAGGTAAGATGTGATGCATCAATTGTAAAGATCCAAGATAGTATTGTCCAGCATGGTCTATGTAATCCCTAAAAAACCTAAAAAAATGTTTTACAAATCATGGTGAGAATACAAGTATACTCAGTAGGAAAACAGTTGTCTCTCGTGAACATGTGAAATAGGCATACTAGTGCTTCTTTGAGAAAACACTAGAACCAAACAACAGTTAAGCAGGTATGCTAATCATCCCAACCTCACCAAGGCATGATCACCAAATAATTCAAGTTAATTAATATAATATAAATTAAATTGATAATAGGGTACCTCGTACCACTTTCCCATGGGTATTCAACTATCTCCCAACATCATATTCCCTGGTGCTCCCATCCCTTCCGTATACTGCATCATATTTTTCCTGAAAACAACTGGACCTCACAACACATCCCGTCGACACACACCTGGGACTCAGAAGACATCCTACCCACACACACCTAGGCCTCACATTACATCCCACCTGTACACACATGGGCCTCGAAACACATCCCAATCACACACACTTAGACAATCTGATGTCATCTGGAAGACATCGGGGAAAGCATGTAGGTTCCGGGCATAGCATAAGTCTGTTGGTGGATATACCCAACTTTAATTTTAGCGTTAACAATGATCAATCAGATATCTGTAATGATAATAAAATGTCTGATATTCATAATAGAAAAAATAAAGAAAAAGAAAGAATGGAGTCCCGGAACCATAGATAGGATCATAATATGTTGGTTATAATTAATTTAATTAATTAACAAGAATTACCTTGATGAAATTAGTTCTTCATTGATGTTTCCAGTCACGATCTAATGTGATACGTCATTGCATCATAGAATCCAAGTATAGGATTCCTCTAGAGGTGATCCACACATGCACCAGGTATCTCTGGATGATGTCGAAGGGATATCTGGGTGCTATCACAGAAGATCCTTTGCTTGTGATGTCCACCTTCGATCACCTTGATCTGGTGGAGGTGGATCTCTCTCTCGTAGCTTTATAGAATTCTTGGTTGAAAAGTAATTATCTCTTGGCTTGGGGGCTTTTCTTAATCAGTTGTGCACAACCACTGAAAATGTCTAGTCAAATGAGAATTATATAATTGGGATTTTAATTTCTTAGAATAATAAAATGAATTAATTACCCAAAATAATTTATTCATTTTATTTAATTCTTAGCAATACCCCATGTCTAATAATAACAGTTAAATGTTATTACTACTTGATACATTCCCAAAGAATTACACCTAATATTTTTTAATTAAATAAATATTATTATTTTTCAAAAATTCCAAGAAAAAATACATGGTGTGTATATTAATATAAATGGCATGTACTTTTTTCCATTCTCTTTATTTCCTCAAACACATTTATTATACATTTAATTATGGGTATTTATTTATAAAATAAATATCACTACATTACTCACTAATAAATATATTATTTCACCCACTATATATTTTCTCGAATAACTAGTGTCGAATTAAATGTGATCAGACATCCTTAAATAATTATTAAACCAAAATTGGGAATAATCATTATTTAACTTGTTAAATTAATATTTAACTGAGTTTCTTGGACACACTTAGTGTGTAACCCTCTTGGACTCTTTCTTAGTGGCATTAGGCGGAGCCTTCCTAAAGTCCAAGGTTAGCATCTAGCAACATGTCAAGGCACCCATAGAGAAACAAGTTAATAACGAAATGACGTGTCACCTCCTACAAACACTTACTGTGTAATGTAATCCCTTTGCCTCTATATCTCAAATCAAGTGGGTTTCATGCTAGTGCCATCAACCCATGTGCTCGGTTATTCTTTCTTTGACTTTTCAGAATTGAACTTGCACATTCCTTCCCATGGCCATGGATTTATTTAGGCTATATCAATTCCATCAAAGGGTCCAACATATCTACTTCATTTATGGAACAGAAGGGGAAAATCATTTCTTGCATTATCTATTAATGCAGTATTACTTGTGATGCACCCAACATATCATACCTCACTGTGAATAGTGTTTCATCACAGTTTTCATCAATACATCTAAGTGCAGGATCTGTAACACCCATTAATAATAATCTTAAATTCTAAGGACCAATACACATGTCCTTGGATAAGAACATCCAATGAAACTATAAAATGTGGATTTCTTGCTGGTGGGTATCATTCTCATAATATACTCTTGTATATAACCAAGGGTGTGCACCATGAGAAGGTGCCTCAATGTTTTATGAGTTCTCACCCCTAATGGCCTATATTATTTGTGTCCATCAAATAAAATTATCTGACCATAGAACATATTTTCCTGAACATTGTTATGGAACTTCCAGGTTCTCATCATAGTAGGGATCCTCTATGACCCTTTAATGCCACTGCTATCCTTAGAACATTATCACATCCATTATCACGCAGAAGAGAAATTAAGATGTGATAAGGTATTTTTAATGAATAAAGTACAAAGTATTTGGTTCTAGACCACCAACTCCAACAGACTCCCACTTGGACTAGATTCAACTACTAACAACCTTTAACCCACCAGCTATCCCATGATATTCATGATTCTGCTGAGATAGGCCTTTAGTCATGGTGTCTACCACGTTCTCTTCTGTGGACACTCTTCTCACTACAACTTCACCCATTTGATAGAAATATCTCAAGAGGTGACACTTTTGGAGCATGTGGTTTGTCTGTTGATGTGACCTTGGTGCATTTGAAAGAGACACCGTTGTAGTATTATCACAATATAATGTGATAGGATATTTACTACTTGGCACCACATCAAGCTCCTAGTCAATGTTCTAAAACCAAACGGCTTCCTTGGCTAGATCATAAGCCTCTATATATTCGGACTCCACTGTAGAATCGGAGATAACTAGTTTCTTTGAACTCTTCCAGCTCACATCTCATCCATTGAGATAGAAAACATATCCAGATTGTGACTTTTGATTGTTCTGATCTCTCGGAAAGCCAACATCAGTATACCCTCTGATGACAAGCTCCTTGTCTTTTCCAAACACTAGGAATATATCCTTATTTCTTCTCATATGCTTAAGGATTGTCTTAACAGTAGTCCAATGTTTTTCTCCTAGATCTTCTTGATATCTGCCTACCATGCTTAGTGCATATGCAACATCAAGCCTGGTACATAACATGACATACATGATGGATCCTGTAGTCAAAGCATATGGGATCTTACTCATTCAATATTTCTCCTGTTGTGTCTGAGGACACATTTTCTTAGAAAGATTTAGGCCATGTGACACTAGAACCAATCCCCTCTTGTATTGTACCATACTAATTATCTTTAGTATCTAGTCAATGTATGTACTCTGACTTATTCCAAGAATTGTCTTGGATCTATCATGAATGATAATAATCCCTAGAATGTAGGCTGCTTCACCCATGTCCTTCATGGAGAAACCCTTGTTCAACCAGTCCTTAAATGACTGTAAGACTGGTACATCGTTTCCAATAAGTAATATTTCATCAACATATACTACTAGTATAACGACTGCAATCCCATTAAATATCGTATAAACACATGTCCCACATTCATTCTTAATGAAACAAAATTCTTTTATGGCTTCATCAAATCGAGTGTTCAAGGACCTATATTCTTTCTTTAATCCATAAATGGATTTTTGCAACTTGAAAACCAGTTTGGATTCACCTGGTGTCACAAAACCTTCTGGTTGTGTCATATAGACATCTTCTTGAAGGTTCCCGTTAAGTAATGTTGTCTTCACATCCATTTTCCAAATCTCATAGTCATGTTAAGATTCTATGTCAAGTATGATTATTAGGAATTTAAATATGGAAACTGGTGAGAAGGTTTCATCATAGTCAATTCCTTGATGCTCTCTGAATCCTTTAGCCACTAGCCTTGCTTTATAGGTGCTAACTTGACATTCCATGTCTAGTTTTCTCTTGATGTACCATTTGCATCCAATAGGCTTTACATAAATTGGATCATCGACCAGAACCCAGACTTGGTTATGATACATGGAATATATCTCAGAATTCATATCTTTTATACATCTTGCAGTTTTTAATATTTCTATTTCATCCTTGTAGGATAGAGGTTCATCATTGTCCAACAATAATGATTCACCATCCTCAGTGACTAGGAAACCAAATATCTATGGTTCCCTTACCTATCTTGAGCTCTTACGTAGTACTTGTGTTTTTGAAACCTCTTCCATGTGGACATGTGGAACTTATTCCTATACCAACTCCTGTGTATCTTGAGTATCAACTTTTTTTAATTCAATCCTGCTCCCACTATCCTTTTTGAGGATGTGCTCCCTCTTAAGAAAGGTGTCTTATCTAGAGACTATCACTTTCTTGTCTAAAGGGTTATATATGTAATATCAATTTGTTTCCTTGGGATATCTTATAAAGATACACTTCATGCCTCGGGGTGCTATTTTGTTTCCTGATAAGGCCTTAACAAATGTCTTTCATCCTCATACATGTGTGTACGAAAAAATGGGTTTCTTTCCATTCCTTAACTAAGAGGTAATTCCATTTTCCGCCTTAGTTGGTACTTTGTTTAGTCTATACACGGCAATTTGCAATGCATATCCCTAATGGGATAATGTAAGATCTTCATGACTCATCATCGACCTCAACATGTCCAACAAGGTGTCATTACTCCTTTCACTAACACCATTTCACTGTGGTGTATAAGGAGGAGTGAGCTCAGATATAATCCTAGACACTCGTAGAATATCAATAAACTCTTGGTCAAGATATTCTCCACCTCTATCCGATTAAAGTTTCATTGTATTCTTACCAAACTGATTTTCTACCTCATTCTTGAATTACATAAATTTCTCTAAGGACATTTAATTATACCTCATTAAGTAGAAATAGACATATCTACTAAAATCAACAGTAAAATTAATGAAGTAATAATATCCACCTCTATATTATATTGGAAATGGTCCACATACATCTGTGTGCACCAATCCTAAAAGATTTATGGCCCTTTTAACCTATCCACCGAAAGGCAGCTTGGTCATTTTACCTTGTAAACAAGCGTGACATCTACCAAGTGGTTTTAGCTTAGTAGAGTCTAAATATCCATCTTGGAAGAGCTTTGTCAAGCGCTTCTTGTTTACATGACCGGGACAGTGATTTCACAATTGGGTGATGTATGAGTCATGTGAGTTTGTTTCGTTATCAATTTCCAACACTTGGTTTTCATAATTTAATACATACAAACCATTATTTAAATGTGCCATACCATAACATATGTTGTTCTTATAAAATAAGAAACACTTATTTCCAAACATGAAAATAAATATATCCATATCAAAACATGATAAAGAAATTATGTTTTTGGTAACACTAGGCACATAATAATAGTTATGTAAAACAAAAATCATCAGAGTTGGCAATGAGATATGGTAATCGCCAATGACCAATTCAGCCAGCCTCACACCATTGGTAGCTCAAATATCCACCTCTCATGTGGCAATCTTTCTAAATCTACTTGGTTTCTATATTTTAATACAGATGTGATCCCCACAAGTTGTATCTAATACCTAATGTGTAGAAATGGAAAGATTACACTCGATAATGAACACACCTTTAGCACCCATATGCTTCTAGTTGCAGTTCCTCTTCCAGTGGCCTTGCTTTCCACATAAAAAATATACTTCCTTTCATTCCTTTCCATGCCTCTGGATCTTCCACTTCTTGGAGAGGCAGTGCTCAGGGGCTTCAGGTCGTTTATGAATCCTTGGCCCCTTTTCCTTGTCCTTCATTTTCTTATTCACCATAAGGACTACGGGTTTTTCATGCCCCATTTCCTTATCTACATGGTGAATTAAGGTCAGAAGTTTTGAAATACTCTTCTAATTTTTTATCATGTTATAGTTGACAATAAAGCTAGATAAGGTCTTAGGAAATGATGATAGGATGAGATCTGTACACAACCCATATGGGTACTTAATCCCTAAGATGTCCAGGCATTAAATGTAGCCAATAAACTTGACTACATGAGGCCCAGCTGGGGCAGACTCTCCAAGCTTAGTTGTAAAAAAATAGTTGGAGATCTCATAAATCTTCTGTCCCGCCTTCTCTTGGTATATATCCTTAAGGTGAGACATTATGTTGTATACGTCCATGTTTTCATGTTGCTTCAAGAACTCATTAGACATGTCCTATAGAATGAAACATTGGAAATATGTGGAATAATCCATATTTTTTATATAGAGTGATAGTTCTTCATCACTGGCATCTTTTCCAGGCGCAACTGAAACAAGCTCTTCCAACACATAAAATTTTCTCTCATGGTGAAGGATAATGCATAAACGCCTCTACCATTCTTAGAAATTGGTGCCAGTGAGAAGGTTTTACTTATCAATTATGGTTTGAAATGATATGTTTGAAGTCATTTTTATTTCCATTTCTAAAAATTAATATGAGTAAAGGATTAGTACTTTATTATGATTAAATAGAGACAAATAAATATATTAATACTGATTAGTCTCCCACTATTTTATCGAAATCCAATATCCCTTGTCGTTGACTTCGGAATATTATGTTGCCTAAATATTATAGTGGCAAAGATCTATATTTCCATTTACGTTACCCCAACTGGGGTTGGTCAAGAAACTTAAAGGGTTTTAGGTAGGCATTCCAAATGTCAATTGCATTAACTCACAACTCCATGATCCGCTGAGTGGACTCCCCAATCCTGAAATCCTTTTTATTTTTGATTTCCTGAACCTTTTCCTCTTGGTCACACTAATTCCTACTGTGTCCGTTAAACCTTGATGAAAACCGAGTCAATCCAACCCAAAACATTGAATTAGAATTCCTAGATAATTGAAGGCACCCCAACTAGGGTTAGTCAAGCACTTTGAACTATGGTTTGATTCTAACCAAGATTATGGAAGGCTATACCGACTTGATATTTTCTTTGAGGGATTTTATACTTATATGTAAATTTCCATTTTATTATATTTGATTACATGCTTGTTAATTTTAAGTGGGATATACTCAAGTGATTAATCATGTCTAAGATAATATTTATGCATAAGTTGGACTTATTTTAGTTCCATCTTGCATGCTTATTTAATTAATTAATTGTGTGATCCTGACAACACACCCACAATAAATAAACCATGCAACTAAAAGAAATTAAATAAATGGTATGATAATGAGCTTGTTCTATTGGTTAGTTTATCTAGTGGTTAATAAACTATCCCAATACCTAGGGGAGAAACACCTTGAACCTTTTGGGTTCGGGTTTACAGCTTTCCACATGTTCACTTTTGTATCTCCTTGGATTAGTTTCACCTTGGATCCTAACTTGAGCCGCCTCCACCATCTTGGGAGCTCCATCCATTACATATTCTTTTATCTCAAACACAAGTGAGGGGTAAAATAGGGTTTTACATAAAAGAAACCTTGGGCACACATGCCCTACATATTAATGAGGAGAAGGCTCGTAAGCCAAAAAATTTAAAATAAATAAATTAAAATAATCCATTCACATAAAAAGGTCTTGGTCTAGCTCATGATAATCAATACATACAATGATATTTATGCATAAATAAAAATAGCATTCAATTCTTTCATCATTCTAGTTTAAGATAAATCATGCTTGAATCAATTAATTATCTTCAATTAATCAATCCTTTTATCTTAATCCATTTTCTGAATTTCCTTTAGATTCTTATCCATCATAATTTTAAACAAATAAATTCATTTAAAATTATCTTTGTATGTAACTTGTACCTTGGAGTCAACTCAGTGAATTCCCATTCATAACTACCTAATGAGTATAAATGAACATTATGCAGATGTTAAATTAAACATATATGTATAAAACAAAAATCATGTGTTTTGCCTCAGCTTCACGCCTGTACTATGGTACATATCTCAAGGGTTTTTATAATATAATAATAAATTTTGATAAATCTGTGTAATTTGGATGAGTACGCGGTGTATAGTTCTGACTACACGATGTGTACTTTTGGTCACCATATATTTAAAGTACATTCCAGGGGACATGGCGTGTAGAAGTACTTCAGAAATTTTTGAAGTACACGGTGTGTTCAGTGGGACATGCACTGTGTAGTATATGCATTACATGGTTTCATAATAAGAAATATGTGTACGAGGAACATGTTCCAACCCTAACCTGAAGGGACTACACGTTGTGTTCAGTAGACCACATAGCGTGTAATCCGAAAACTGTGCACCACCTATTCCTGGTCGACATATGATCTCATTTAAGACCTAGAGATAATCCAACACACGACCTGATTTGGTGGACCAGTCTAATGCATTGAACCTAGACTACATGGTGTGTACTTATGAATACACGGCGTGTATTTTGGTGTTGTACGGCCATGAACATTTGGCACCTTCAGATGAGATCCTCTGTTTTATTTTAATCTAAATTAAAAGAAAAAGTCATTTCTGTAAGGTGAATGAGAAATCAGAGAGGAGGAACATATCTCGAGATTCATATTTATAAGACGATTAACTTGAATTGAAACAACTAAATTATTAAATGAATAAATTACCAATGGAAAAATAAATAATTATAATAAAAAATATGGCTTCTCTGATACCACTTATAGGTTCTGAGCGCAACGGAAGCGCGTTGGTGGGTATACCCAACATTAATTTTAGTGTTAACAATGATCAATCTGAGATCCATCACGATAATAAAATGTCGGATCTTTGGAATAGAAAGATGCATGAAAAAGAAATATGGGAGTCCCAGAACCATAGATAGGATCATCATATATTGGTTATAATTAATTTAATTAATTGACAAGAAATACCTTGATGGAATTCATTCCTCATTGATGTTTTCGGTCACAATATGATGTGATCCATCATTGTGTCGTAGAATCCAAGTGTAGGATTACTCTAGCAGTGATCCACGTGTGCTCCACGTATCTCTGGATGATGCTGAAAGAATCTCTGGGTTCTAGCGTAGAAAAGCCTTTGCTTGCAATGTCTGCCTTCGATCTCTTTGATCCAGTGGAGGTGGATCTCTCTCTCATAGCTTGAGGGAATTCTTGGTGGAAAAGTAATTCTCTCTTGACATTAGAATTTTTCCAAAACCATTATTCACAACCATCGAAAATGGATAGGATAATGTGAATTATATAATTCTGATTTTAATTACTTAGAATAATAAAATGAATTAATTACCCAAAATCATTTATTAATTTCATTTAATTCTTAGCAATACCTCATGTCTAATAAAAAAAATGACTATTATTATTACTTGACATGCGCCCATAGAATTACACCTAATATTATTTAATTAAATAAATAATATTATTTATCATAAATTCCAAGAAAAATTCACAACATGTAAATTAATATACATGGAATTTACTTTTGTTTTTCCATTCTCTTCATTTCATCCACCACATTTATTAGAACTTGAATAATGGATATTTATTTCTAAAATAAATATCACTACATTACTCGCTGATAAATATATTATTTCATCTATAATATATTCTCTCAAATAACTAGTGTTGAAATAAATCTGATTATACATCCTTAAATAATTATTAAACTACAATCATTAATAATCTTTATTTAACTTGTTAAATTAACATTTAACTTAGATACTTGGAGACATTTAGTGTGTGACCCTCTAGGCCTCTTTCTTAGTGGCATTAGGCGGAGCCTGCCTAAAGTTGAACGTTAGCATCTAAAAACAGTCCAAGGCACCCATAGAGAAAGAGGTTAACTCCACAATGATGTATCACCTCCTATGAATGCTTACTGTGTAATGTAATTCCTTTGTCTTGATATCTCAAATCTAGAGGGTTGCATGCTAGTGGCATCAACCCATGTGATCGATTATTCTTTCTTTGACTTTCTAAAATTCAACTCTCCCATTCCTTACCATAGACATGGATTTATTTAGGCTATATAAATTCCATAAAATGTACTGAGAAATCTACTTTTGTTATGGAATAGAAGGGACAAATCATTTCTCACATTATCTATTAATGCAGTATTACTCGTGATGCACCCAACATATCATACATCACTACGAACAGTGTTTCATCACATATTTAGTCAATACATCTAAGTGTGTAAGTTTTAATACCCATTTATAATATTCTTAAATTCTAAGGTCCAATACACACCTCCATAGATACGAACATCCAATGACACTATGAAATGTAGATTTCCTACTGGTGGGTCTCGTTATCATAATATCCTCTTGGATATTACCAAGGGCGCACACCATGAGAATTTACCTCAAAGTATTATGAGTCCTCACCCCTAATGACCTATATTATTTGTGCCCCTCAAATAACATCATCTGGGCATAGATCATATGTTCAAGAACAATGTTATGGCACTTCCGTGTTCTCATCATAGTAGATATCCACTATGACCCTTTAATGAAATAGTTATACTTTTGATATTATCACATGAATTGTCATGTAGAAGATCAATCAAGATTTGATAAGGTATTTATTAATGAATAATGTACAAAGTATTTGGTTCTAGGCCACTAACTACAACAAAGCACAACCCACCTAACCCGAAAACATTTAAGTTATCACATCTCTCTCGAAGACACCTATTTTATTGTAACCTATATCTAAGACACTAACAGACCATCACCCATCAAAGCCTCTGTAATACCTACCTCACCTAGACGAGATAGTGGAATAGTACAGGTACCCATCCATCCATTCTCCACACTGGATGTTAGGAATGAAACCCTACCCTTTGACGATGGGGGTGTTCGGCACATATTTCTCATCTAGGGGGGTTTCATATATAAATAATAAGAAAAATAAAATTATAAAAGCATATGATACAAAACACATAGGCCCAACGTATGGGTTCTCAGAAAAACCACCAACCCACAACACTTTACACGTTTATTGCTACCACTAAAATCATAACACCACACATCAAGCCACAAAACCCATTTCACATTCTCAACCAATTTATTTACCCATTTCCAATCCATTATCCAAACCAACCAAATATATTCTAGGATTTATTAAATAATTATATATTCATTCCATCAGTACTCTGGAATCTATCACCACACAACCACATTCCACAATCATCACCATGCCACACCACAAGTATGAAAAAACAATCTAACTACCCCACCTTCCCAAACCACACATAATTTCCACACAAACACACTACAAAATCATATCATGGTCATTTTTACATATTTTCAAATGTAATTTTATCGCATTCCACATTATTTTAGGGGTGTTATCATAAAAATCATAATCCTAGGGAAACTGTTTTATTAGAAAAATATATGTGGTTAGCCAATTTCCATTTTAGGATGACACCAAAAAATATAAAAAAAACACAAAAAGAATATACAAAACAAATAAATCCACCAATGGACAAAGATCTTAGCTGGGTTTTTATCCTGTATTATCACAATATCACAAAAATATCAATATTGTAAAGGCATGCAGATCAAAGCCCATTTCCCATTTCAATTCAATTTATCAATTATTTACCATTAATTTATTATGATACAACCATATTACATAGATAAAAATAAGTAAAACTCTTAATGCATGATGAAAAAATAAAGAGAAATGAGGTAATCCCTGCCTCAAGGAATATTTCCAACTATTTTGCACCATAGGGAGAAGAATAATGCTCATGAACCGTAATCGCACCACGAATAAATGTGTATCAACATGTACCATATCAAGGATCCATAAAAATGAATCCTGATGTATAACCCAAACAAAGGAAAACCACGTCAGCGGATCCCCCATAGTTGAATGGAAGAAAAAAATAACCATGAAATGGGAAGAACATACTATGGACTAACCCTAGATCACCAATGAAAACCCATCGGGGTCAACCAATCAAGAAGACAAGAAAAGGGCTCGATGAACACATCAGGGAACCTAGGGTTCTCCCAAAATGAGTGGAAAAATAAATCATAGTTGAACGAATGAGGGTTCGACTAGAAAATAATTTTTAAAAATTCAACTGATTAGGGTTTTACATGATGTGTTATCCCCTTTCACATTTTGTAATACACTGGGTTTGGTTTTTTCTAAAAAATATGTCACCTCTTCAATTTATTATTTATTTTTAACCCCAAAATATTACATGTCATCATACACTTATTTACATACTATAAAATTTCTTCACATCATAGAAACACCATGAAAAGTGATGGAACCGAATTTCATGCCATGTGATTCAGTTACATGATGTGTAATCCCCCTTCTTCCAGCATTTTGAAAATGAACATCAACAAACTCCCTTTGAACACCTCCAACAACCTAAACTAGAAATTAAACAGATTGGGATGGTATATACCATTATATATATGGGGTGTCTATAGGTGGGTCTGGGTGGGAACAGGTTTGACGGATGCTCTCTCTTGGTCAAGGAAAACCCACGCATAGACCCATTCTTGTAGGATGAGGACTAGTCAGCTCTGGTTAAACTGAATTCCCCTTAAAATTTAATAATGAATAAGTGCAAGACATTATATGTAATCCAGAAGAAATTTTTTAAATTTATCATACTCACTAAGTGAAGAAGAGAAGGAAAACCATGATCATGCATCAATAGACCAATATAAAATAATTAGTTACTTCACACTTCATGTTTATTTTTCATATTCTACATAAAAATAAAATTTAATTTCTCTAGATAAAATTTCTAATTATAATGTATACAAATTATAAGTATATTAGGTCATAAAAATGTCATAAAATGTTTTAGCAATAATAATTTATAATGAAGTTATACATTTTTTAAAAACCCATTTTAAACTTGGTTTTATGAATTGTAATTAATTTAGTTAAATGAAATGAAACAATTAAACTTAAAAATAAACATATCATTCCAAACTAAAACAAAATTAAATTAATTAGAATAATACCAGCCATAGAAATCCACATCATTGTAAACTAAATTAACTATAAATATATATGGTTGATTCTATATATTCCAAACCATTACATTTTTTTACATCAAGAATCACAATTGGTAAATTTATGTCATCAAATGAAATATTTAGGTCAACACCAACTGTGTAGTCAATGGTGTCGATCTCATCTACAGCATCATGAAAAATGTGTCTTTTGATTACATCATTAATGAAGATGTAATCAATTATCAGGTGATCTTTAACATAAAACACTTGTTTTTACATTGATACCATAATGTATGGTTCACCTATAGATATGAATCAACTCATGTAAATAAATCTATGTCCAAAATCATTAATAAATGTACAATGTCACATCATTGAATCAAACCATTTTTATTTCATCATTATGACTCGACCATAAGAGTATTAATCTAACAACAATATTTTTTCAACATGTATATAATAAAACACATTTTTATATCAAGTCTGACTATCTGATGCACTGTAATAATATATATTTATAGTAGTTAACATAACACCATTATGATGTGCTCTCATTTTCACTGATCAATCAGTTGTAAAAAAATTATATATATTTATTATTAATTATTTTCATTTATAATCCAAATAATTAAGACCCAAATCCAATACTCTTAATTATTGAGAAACTAATCAATAGGTAAACTCAATACCTAAAATTTATATGAATAATACGATTAATTAAATAACTATATTTTATGTTAATTAACATAATGTTCATACCTTTTATTTAAACCATGCATAAAAGTATTGTATATGAAAATCTTATATCATTCTCAAAAGAAAAGATATATAAATGCTAGTTATAATTTTTTAATGTTCCCTTCATTAAATGATAATAAATTTTTAAGGAATATATAAAATTAAATTGTATGAGATAACTTATAAATATTAAAATTACTTAATTTATATAATCATTGAATAGACCGCGGCTAAAAATAATTGTCCAATGGTCCATATACCACTATTAAAGGCTAAATGTTGCCAATTTATATGACGCATTAATTCCTCCTATTTGGGGGAGAGATTAAAATGAGGGACAAATTTCCAAATTATGCTCATATTCATTTCTCATTAACTATTTATTCCATGTTATAAAATCAAGAAAATAAAATCAACTAGAATCCATACATTTTTTATCCATATAACCTCTTATAACGTATCCTTGAGGATGATTCTTATTTCGGGCTTAATATTTCATTTTTCACATATTTATTTTAGTATTATGCATACACAAAACTAAATAGTTCCCCAAATAATTTTTAAAGTTGGATGGTGAATGGTTAAATGTGGATTTCCAATGAAAAAATTATAGAGGTAATTTCTTTCAAACCAAAACAAAAAAAATTGTGTCTCTTGTTGCATTTTTATCAAGAAAAACTTCTATAACATTTTATCAAAAAAATTTCTAGAAATGGTACAATAAAGGAACTACCCCAACACAATATTAGATTAAAAATGTTGGATTTATATTAAAATCAATTTTTAATAAATGAATTGATAATCTTTATTTTTTATGTATTTTAGTATCATATCCCATCAGTTGAATCATTTTGATTTTTTTAATAGAATATCTAGAAAGTATCTTGATATTCCTTTATACTTCTAGAAATTGATTTTCATTAATGGGTTCATCGCATAAGAATCATATTTAACATTATATTTGTTTTCATTAATACTCACAGTGTGTAGTTCTACTCTAATAACACAATACAGAAAGTCCATGTGATAGCGGAAGTCATATTTGTCCATTATCTTGATATTTTAAAGAATTTAAAGCAACAATTCACATATATTTTCTCAATGTGCATTACATCTAAATAATGAGGTTACAAATTGGAACACCAATATGGAAACTCAAAAAAAATACTTCTTGTTTTCCAATTTTAAATGGATTAAGTGTCAACATTCTTATTCTTTCTAGATATCATCTTAAATTTACATAATGAAGAACTAATATATTTCAATTTAATAATCATATCATTTATTGACATATGTTAATGTGTTCATTCAGTGTAAAAAATGTTTTCAAAAATCTGAAAATTCATCATATATTGATGATAAATTGGAGAGAATCATTGATTCTCCATGAAACTTAACCTATGAAAATATTTAAAACTTCTTGATCTTGTATTATTCATAAAAATATGACTTGATATTTTTTACCTACTACTCCAACCAAACATCATTACATGATAAGGGAAATCATTTATAGTCTATATAAGGATAGAAAATCTCTGAAGTGTAATTTTTGATGAAGCATTGAATGTTCATAAACCCATATCCCAAAGCTTCTCAATATATATTATTAATGGTTTCAAGTGGACATCTGTATTAATTTTAGGATTATAAAGTCCAAATATTAATATACTCAAGAAAGTGAATGGTTTTTTAGACACATAAATGGTGGAAGATTATAAACGTGAATAAAGAATGTCCCCTTGTTTTGAGAAGTAAGCATCTGACCAAACAAATTACAACCATTACAGGATAGACCTAACCTGACATTACATACATCAGCTGAAAAATAGAGAAGATGAGCGTAAAATTACCACTATTCTAATCCATCTAAGTGATGGACCAAATCATAATTTTCCTTTAATTATCTCAACTTCATTCCATCAAAAATTGTTAAATATTAATATAAACATGAATAGATTTTGCATCCTGGTAATTAATGTAAAGTTCCAAATGACTCTATATGGAACACAAGATAGTGTTACATCTGCATTTCCCTTCTATTTAGATATACGTCATTTGTTATCACCCTTTGGGTTAGTTATTTACTCCCAAAATAAAATGAAATATTTAAAATAAGAATGGTTTTTTTAGTAGAAAATCATATCATCTAAATCAACATTCTTGACATATAATTATTTGAGGGAATATATACACCATCAGGAAGAATTTATTTCAAAAATAAATCAATTTAATAAATTAATGTATTATAAATTCCATATATGGTTTTTCTATGATATAACCACATTAAAAATTCCAAATTCATTATTTTATTTCATTCCTAATATAGAGGATTTATGGAATCATCTAAAAAAAATCTACTCTCTCAAAATCAGCATCCTAAGTATCTTCCTAATGTGTATTGATATCATTACCTTATCTCATAGACTTACTATCTTTATCATGATGATGTATAAATGGAAACTGATGAAATATAAAATTCTCAATACCACTTCTTTCATTATGTTCATGAATAGTATAAGATTGTCTCGTATCTCCATTATGATACAAAATATAATAGGTTTCTTGAAATATAGATTTAATTATATGTTATATAAAATATTCTTCAATTAACAATGGTCTTATAACACAATTACAACATGGAAATTGTATAAATCCTCCATCAGAATAATTGTTAAATGAAAAATATAAAAGAAAATTACAAATTATTTAGAAACACTTTTAAAATATGATAGGTATGATACATCCAACTTTTATCCATTATAATATAGGAAAAACGATATGTTTCAATCATAAATGTAATCCATTATTAAAAAAGTCAATACAACCAATTTTAATATGAATTTCATTAATGAAGATATGATTTTTAAATTAACCAAAATATATCAAAAATGTAACAAAGGAGAGGGAAGCCTGAAGTTATATGACATATGAAATGAAATAAAAAATTGATAAAAAATTACTCATCTAAAATGGTAAATGATTCATTTCTTATTATAGATGTTATTATATTTTTATAGAAATTCCATGAGATGAATTAATTCAAGAAAAACATTACATCAATAAAGAAAATATCATGATCAATAAAAATAATTATATATTATTTTTTGTATTGTGATAAAATAAAAATATAAACCATTCAAATACCTTGTCTAAAGAATCATAAAAAACATTGGATGAATTATTTAATAACATTCAAGGGTTAAAAAACTACATAAAAACTAGTATGAATAAATAATGAAAAATTTGTAATAATTTTTTATTTCAATATACCAATCCATTAAAAAAAATTGTTAATATAGAAAATATCTAGAAAAACACCAAAATAAAATTTAAAAATATAATAACTTCACTATATATTTCATATTAAAAATAAATTTATGTTTCATCCTAGTAATATTATAAAAAAAATCATGTATGTAAGAGAGTACCTACCAATACAATATCTTGATGATGTCCTTGTGATTGGTTCATAACAAATCAGCCACCTATAATTAATAAATAAATTTATATAAAAAATGATTCTAAATGAGTCATATATAAAGACTAATAAAAAAATAACAAAACAAAAACCATGAAAATAACTTCTAATGGACATTATAAATCATATTTAACAAAACCCATAATTTTCACTACCTATGAAGTGAATGATTCCTACTCATGGTAAATAACGCCCCAGATTAATTTAGAAAAAAATATCCCATTTGTATGAATATAAAAGTAGTACATCATGGATATAAAATAAAAATATAAAATCACCCATAGATATAAAAAATTGTGACACTAAAGCCTCATCCAAATTACAATCTACAAAAAAAATATAAAAAATAAAACATCACCCAGAAGGAACATTATTTCAAATTATTTAGAAGAATTTAAACCTAATTATATCATGGTTAGTTTATCATATAAAGATAAAAATTAATATAATAGTCATCCATGTAAGATAATGATTTGGAACTCACTATCAGAGAGGATCAAATTGGAAAATCATTGAATCTAAGGAGAATGCGGGAGGATGAGTGGCCTCGATCATCGCTTGTGTGAGGGAAACTTGGCATAAATGATGTGGGTGGGAGAGATGCAGCTCAATGAGAAAAGGGGAAGGGTGGGAAGGGGGAAATGCATGGAACCTTCCCAATTGTTTTTAGAAATCTGTTGGGATAGTTGACATATGCCCATAGTTTACATAAACTATGGGAATAGAAAGTCTATGGGAAACATATACCAATTGTTTCTAGAAACTATGGGAACTGCCCCATGGGGATAGCCCTTGATCCAGTAGTTTCATCTGTATGAAGGACTACAGCCTCATGAACCGATGTAAATTGTTTTCCATCACAATTTATATTGGATGGTTATGATGATGGATTAAGGTTTAATATTTTATATTTATGATGAAATCGTAATAATGAAATTTCAATATATTTTCTACCATCATACCTTTCCAATTGTTGGATTGTGATAATTTCTCTCACGCATACTAGTGGAATACCACCTCCAGGAAGTGATGTGGGGTATTTTACATTTTTTGGATTTACATGGATCATATAAATGACATATTTAATGAATTTATATTATAGCCATAATATAATAATTATTCATTGAAGAATAGTTTTTATTATAATTTCTTCCCTTCCAAAAATTGAAAAATAGAAGTATCAATATTGTGTACATATGGAAAATCATCTTCTGGATGTGATAAAAATTAATTTAATTCATGTATTACATGAATAATAAAAAAATTACATATGATGAATAAATATGACACTTATTACATGATTATGATTTTTGACTTTTTGGAAACATGTCAATTATTAATGTACTAGAATCTTATAAATGAAGCATACATTAAAAATTAAGTAGTTATCGCATGGAAAAATTATTTTAACAATGAATTTCTAATAAATGGGTGATAAAATATTTTGAGTAAATCCTATATGGTACAATATGTCAGAACAATATTATGAAATATATGTATAATAAATATATTTTTAATATATATGATATTTGAATTCATATAAAAGAAGATGATAATTGAAGAATTGTTGTTTCTCTTACCACTTTTTTTCTATGATACATATTTCATATTCACCACTTGTTTCTTTTATTTGGTTTTTATAAAGCCCTTATATAAGGATACATGTTTTGAACTATACTAAAATGAGAATATTTCTAAATGTTTTCATTTACTGGGAAATAAGAATTTCAAACCGAGCATTAGTACTAAATTACTAGAGCAGGATCACTTAAAGGTGATGTTTTTTACTTGGGTTTATTCTCAACAAGTTTTTCATGTTTCATGTGTTGTTTCAAGAGATAAAGACACATAAAATAATGTTTTGATGGAAATATAGTGGGAACACGGTTTGAAATAAACTATATATCCCATATAAGAAAACAGTGTGGCCTTATAAAGGTGGAAAGAGGTTATCTCACGGGATATACAAGGTTTGTAAAACTATGCACCTAGCTGGCATGGTAAGTGGTATTGGACAGTACCTCAACACTATTCACCACATAGTTTGAACATGATTAAGAAAATTGTGCAGGAAAAACCGTGTGGGGTGCTCTAGGTGTCCGGTAGTGGGCACACGATAGGCACACGGTTTTCCAAACAATTTTGTTTAAACTGTGTGTGATACCCTTTTCTTAATATTTAAATAAATTAAATAAAAATAAAAATATTAATTACCTCTCCTCTTTCCTCCCTACTTGAGATGCATCACCCCTTCCCCTCCAATGGTACACAACCCCATCTCCCAACCTCCTCTCCATAGTTTGTTTCACACTAATTCTTAACATGATTTATCCAAAAAACATATAGGTATGGTATTTTTTCCCTTTACCTATCCTTTCTTGATATTTTTCCCCTCTATATAACTCCTGTTGTGCTATAGATGAACGTATGGGTTAGGGATCACCTGTTGATCTCGTTTTTTCAATGATGTTAGGTTGTGAGAAGGGTCTCTTGGAACCTATTCATGTGGATTTGGGAAACTTCCACTGAAGGCAAGGTTGTTTAGATTTTTTTGGTTCACCACTGTCATTTTAGGGGATTATTTATATCCGCTACTTAGTATCAACTTTTTTATTTAGTGTCTTTATATGGTTTTAAGGTTCCTATAATTATTTAAAGAGTTTTTGGTGCCTCCTCAAAGACATGTCCACACTTAGCCATGTGTGTGTGTGTGTGTATACCCCCTTTCAAATGTTCCTTCATGGTTAGGGGAATGTGTACATGGGTTTAAAAGGTTATAAATATATATATATATAGTAATTTATGAGTGTACAAGGATGGGGCATTCATTTCCATCATTAAAGTCATTATGTGTCGATTATTCGGTTTGGTCGAATTTCTGATGTAGGGTCCAATTTCATTGCCATTAATTATTTAATTTCTTGATACACTTTTCATATATTTTAATTAATGACATAGAGTATTTATATTAAATGTTAATTGAGTATGATTCCTCAATGAAGTGATAAATGTGATAATTTATTTTGTTTAAATAAATATCATGATGTTATAATAAAACCTCTCCAATAGAGGTTCACTTCCTTAATGATATAGTTTAGTGAGTATAATTTTATTATTTCCAACCTTATTACCTTGATGTTATCTTTGGTAAATAGCATGTTGTGACATCTCATTATTAATTTTATGAAATGAGATTCCCCTTTTTTGGTACATAGCATGTTATGCCTTGACTTGAAGGTTTAGTTATTTTCTTTTATTTTAAATGATGTGGCCATTATCTCTTATGTGTTTTAATGAAACCAATACACCCTATGGGTTTTTGTTCCACTTATTATTAGAATTACCCAAGTGGGTAGTTGAGTTATTTCCATTACCCTTTCAATGAATTTGATCCCTTCCTTCGGAACTTGTATCGTGTAAACCAACTTTCTATTTCTAGTCAAATTGAGTGAGATAACCCTATATGGGATGGATATCCTAATGAAAATATTTCCTTTGAATTGATTAAATGGGATAAAATGTGTTGATTTGAAATGAATAAGATTTTATTCTTTATGTGTTTGTTTTTAATGGAATATCCTTGTGTATTTGATTATGATTATCGTATGGCTATTCGGTTTCATAAGATGTACTTCCTTGTGAATTATATTATAATTATGAAAATTATTGTACATATATTGTGTTAATAAGAGAATGAGAGGTTTATTAATTGTTCCTTATGATATACATACAATAGTATAATTAAATACATGAGTAGTTAAGGCCTCATGCATTATATATTACTAATTATTATATCATGTATACTATGAATCCAAGGGACCATGGGGGCTTGATTTGGAAGTCTGTGTGAGATTCCATATTGGGTTCCAAAGGACCATGAGAGCCTTTGGGTAGGAAGACTATGAGAGAATCCTTGTTTATTACCAAGAGACCATGGGAGATCTTGGAGTTGGGCCAAGGGATAAACGATTACCATTTTTTCTTGGTGATGTTTGATAGTGGGTTACATCTCTATTCTAACTGCATGAGTATTCCAAGATACAATGAGAAATATTCTTGTTGGGTTAGTGTATAGACTGTGAGAGCTTCCCCTCTCATTGAATGTATGAGAATTAAATCTAATCAATACCAACATATATATTATAATATATATATATATATATACTATAATATATAAAAATGGTGGTGTGATCAGACTCTTATTCATGTTATGAGTCAAAGCAGGTATAGTTGTCAGGTGTTCCTTATGATCATGGATGGTAGATAATAAATTTATCAGTTCTGTTATTATTCCACTATACCTAGAAATTATTTAATTCATTTAGAAAATTATGTATTGGGATTCACACCATGGGTGCCATCCTACTAAGATCTATATATCACACCCCGCTCGGGCCACCATTGCACTGGGGTACCTGATTAGACTATGTTGTTCACAATATTGCATACCTTAGTGTATTTTTGTATGCTTGTACATGAGTAGATAAGAGAAAAGGAATGAGTTGTAGCTTAGGATGGTCATGTAGATCACATTTTTCTTTTTAGTTATTTTCTTTACTTTAGTCTTATATTATACTATTTGTAAATTATGTTTTATGTTTTCATATTTTAGCTTATGTATCATCACCTTTCAAGTGTTATTTGTATAAACTAACATTGTACAACATTAAATTTTTTATTAAAATATTTTTCTTATGTTGCTATGTTTTTTTCATTATACTAATTTTTTATTTTCCTGATATTTATTCTGTTATACTGATGTGATACTCAGATAAGAGGGTATACTCTCCCCTTTATCACCTCCTAAGACCCTTTCTTCTAGTCAGCAGCATCTCGTATATGAGGAGACTTTCTTAATTCCATGTGACCCACTGGTACGGAACCGGTTTCTTGGTAAGCTAGGTTGGGATGTTACATAGTGGTATCAGATGTTAAATTTTTTCCTTTGTCTTATTGTTTTGGGTTGGTTGAAAGAAGACAAGGAATGTGTCAGTGTTTGTATAATAGTCATTCTTAGGGATGTTCACCCCACATATAATAAAGAACAAATTGACCAAGGTTGAAATTTTTCTTCATGTTTTTTGATGTTATAGTTGATATGATTTCATCTAAAGTGACTCGTGTACTTTCCATTGCTGATTGATTTTGACTTTTATGGGATTTTTCCTTGTACTGGTAAGGAGAGGATGCTGCATTTCATGCATCATAATTGGAACATAGAAATTTGAAATTCTAGGCATAGTTACATGCATTGTAGTTCCATTTTTTGTTTCCCTATGAATTCAAATTGTTTACCTTGAATGTATTTCATTCCTTGTATTTATTAGCATGTCTGTTTAGATAGCATGTTTTAGTGATAGATTTAACATTATTGGGTGATAATATTCCATGTTTCCTCCTTGATTATGTGTCGTGTTCCAATATTATAGAATTATTATTTGTTTATTTCTTATGGAGACATGTTTTTTTATACGTTGTTTGTGAATGGGTTGAAGAGAAGGTGGATGTGAATTAACGTGATCCAATTTCGATTGTATGGTGTATGGGATCCTTAAAACCAGGAAAGGGTAACCATTTTACTCAAAACATCTTGAGAATAATATATATATATATATATATATATATATATAATTTTTAGTGTAGTCATTAAACTATACATTCTATTAATATTTGAATGCTACGGTGAATTTGTTAGTAAATGGGAGCCAAGAACCAAACTATAAAGGGTATGGGTGCTTTATAAGTTATTATATGGAAAAACCTATGACTAGACCATTGCACAAGATCATTTTATAATTTTAAATCATATTTGTTTCAATTAATGGGAGACAATTTTCAATGCATGAATTGTATGTGTTTTTAATGAATTGGGAAATCAAATCCCATATGTAATGTAGAGGGTTTTTTAATTTTGAACTGAAAACAAATATTAAAACATTAAAAAAATGAAACCACTATTGGGTTTCTTTCCTCAAGAACCTAGGTTGTCATAGCAGGATCCTAGTAGGTCTCCTTATAACATAAAATAGAATTTAGATGCTAAATTTCCTATTTATGGTGGGATTTTGAAAAATGATTAATTTTTTAAAAAGCAATTTCTATGAAACATACCAGTTCTTACCTATGGGAATTAGAGGAATCATGTACCTTATGTTTTTGTTTTTAAAAATGGTACTATATTATTTGATTAAATCATTTAATGATTATAGATTAAACATTAACAAATTTAAAGGGAAAAAGTGGAACCTTTGGAGGTGTCCCTTATTTAAACCTTTGTGTAATAGTAGTTTGATTTTCTCCATTTATTTGACATAGAATGGAAGCATATGTGCTTTTCATAGGCATTTGTTTCATTAGAAATTGCTTATATGGTTGTATTTTGGGCCTAGAGGCTTCTGATAGCTAGCCTAGAGATAGGGTCGATGATTTTTCTTTGTAAGGGGTAGACATGTGGTAGGTAGCACCCTTAGAATTTATTGTCTTATTAATCCCATGATATTTTTTATTCTTGGCTCCATTCAACTGTCATTATCCCTAGTATAAATTGTTGTTTCTAATGAAATACTTATTTATGATGTGTGTTCATGGTGTCTTTGACCCTTGATATGGGTGTGAGTAGAGAGTAATGCTCAGTTACATTATGTTAGACATTCCTTATGCATGGTTGGTTGGTTGGTAGGTCATTTTACCATTACTTCTTCTTTTTTATGGAAGACTGGTTATGGTGACATCTAGGATGATGGTTGAATGATGCAATATGTGTCTAAAATAAATCCTTTGTGATTTTAAGTATGGAATTTTTTCATATCTGTAGTAGAGTGTCATGCGAGTTAAATAATTAATTTTATCCCAATTCTCGGGAGGAATTTCTAGAGAAATGGGTGTTATGACATGCCGGTCAATTCAGTTTTGGTTTCAACAATGTTTTTTCCTTCCTTTCATTCTTTGATGTTGTGATTATGGCTCGGTAGAGTGTCCTGTGTATTTTAAAGGTTTTTTTGATCTAGGACTCCCATGAACAATAAGTTTATATTATCTATCATTGAATGGGACACTCTTGAGGTAGGGAGTGTCACTTCTTTCATAGTGGTTATATTTCCTTCCATATATAAGGAACACTAATTAAGACCATTGAAAAATGGTCACTTTTAATAAATTCCTTTGGGGGTGTGGGGTTTTTTAAATGTTGGTGATTTCTTAAAAACATGAAATTTATGAGGTTTGTGGTGTATGAAATCCTATTTAAGTTCCATTAGTCTTCAATGGACATCATTGGTATGTTTAATGATCACAAAATGCCTTGGGTAGAAAAGTCTTGTGTTCGTTTAATGTTGGTTCATCGATAAAAGAAGCGGAGATTCATGTAAAAGATGTTGACTAGTTGTCGTTTGACTGGTCTGCTGGTAATTATTTTTCTTCTACTAGTGTACTCTTATAAGTGGTGAACTTGTCCCCTATCTTGAAATCATCCTAGATACACTATGTTAGTGTCTAGATTTTTCCACAGGGATGTTTCAAAACCCGTTGGCCTTGATGGGTAATCTCTGTCCTGTTTTATATTGGACGTGTCATTATTTTGAGGTAATGTTAGTCTTGAGTAATGCATGGGATTCTTGAAGGAATTTTTTAGACATAATCTTGGACACCATCCATTCCCTTTTATTACTTGACCACTAGGAATATGCCACTCAAGGATCATTCAATGATTTATTTTGGATGTTTTGGCCTTGTGACAATGTATCTCCTATAAGAAATGAGTTTTGATTAACTTGGTTTGTTTCTAAGGCTCCAATTATATAAAATTCAGAGGTTACCTTGGTACTGTTTATGGGAACAATGTTAATGATTATTGGGTGGTAGTTCCAATGGGCTGGATCTGTATTTCCCCTCAAATCGTGAGAATCCATGATTATTTTAAATGGTTAGGTGGTGGTTTTATCTTAGAAACATCATAGGGAGTTAGGTGTAGAATTTGTTAAATGTATTTGTGTTATACATAACATGACATGGAGGAAGGAATTGAAGTTCTATTTTAAATGAGTTGGTTATCAATTATGGGTTACATGAACAGTGGTCATCCGTAATTCCTTAACTAGTTGTCTTTCCTATTGAATTAAATAGTCCATGAAAGGTCGTTTCTAGAACATAGCCATGTATATGGGAGTGATATTTGTTCTGGATGGGGTTTTTTAAGATAAGTTGGATTTGCATAGCTAAATGAGTTCTATGGTGGATTTATTTTTTGATATGTTCTAAATCATGATAGGTGCATCGTTAAAAATCTTAGAGCATGCTTGAAAAGAAAATTCCAATTATGGGAAGTGTTGTAGTTTGGGAAATTCCATTTTTTAAAGCTAAACACTATGGTGGGAAGTACCTATGGCTAGTTTCTTGATGATATGATGATGTGATCATTTATATACTTTGATGTGATTGGGTAAGTTCCAATTTTAGGTTTTGGTTTAAAAATATGTGTTGGCTCGAGTCTTGATGGATTAAGGTACATATTCTTATCAAATGATTCAAGGTGTGTTGGGAATTCGGAAACAAAACTCAACCGTTGGAACAAAGCTTCATGACCCATGTAGGTCAAGTGTTGTCAACGCTGTTCTTGAAGGATTTATGGGGAATTAAGTTCAAGGGTGGCAAGGTTACAACATTCAACATTTTTAACCGGTTGAAAATGCAATGGTTTTTGAAATTTTTCTTTTACACGGTGGGCCGAATTTAAAATAAATATTCAGATCTAAATTAATAGATTCATATCACTTAAAGTTAATTTTATTGGAATTAGATGAAGGAAGAATAAATTTTCTAGGTGTATTTAGGTGTTTTGGGATCACCGGTCTGTGAAACATTAGTTTTGAAGGTCCTGTAGAGGGTGAATGGGTTGTATAAAACCATTCTACCCACAGAATGAAACCTTGTGGCCTTATCTAGGTGGAAAAGGTATATCATAAAGGATTCTCATGTCTTATCACATCATGTTCCTAGACTACAGGGTTGGTGGTATTGGATTGTACCTCGACATTATTCATCTCATGGTTAGTGCCCTGTTTTGATAATTTTGAGAAATAAACCATGTGTGATACCCTATTTTGAATTTTGAATTAATTTAAATTAAATATATAAAAAATATAAAATAAATACATAACCTACCTTTCTAGATTCTTCCTCTCCTTATGAGCCTTCTTTGCTGCCTCTGCATGGTTTTCAGAGGCTGCATCATATCGGGTGGCACTCACAGTAGGTGACTTGTGGGTACTATTAGAACCAAGGATATTCTTTGCTAGAAATTGAGTATGGTTTGAATTTTTTTCATTCCACTTTGGGTTGATCAAGGGGTACGAAAGTAAAGAGATCTTATATTACAATTCAAATTTGGTTTTTAAGGTGTTGTATTTTCCTAGTGTTTTTCAGATTTTTGGCCTCAATATAGGGATATTTATTTAGGAAAATGATGGTTTTCCAAAAATCTAGTATGCAGAATGGGATTTCGGGGAACATATTGTGGATCCCGAAATATGGGACGTAGATTGGAGAACCACAAAACACATATTGGTAATGGTTCGTAGAATAGAAAATGTTATACAGACCATTTAGGAGGGATGGTTTAAAGAAATTATAAGTTTCATGGGAAAGGCTGTTGTTTGAGGAAGGAAAATGGTTTGGAGGATATCATGTCATTCATGAAAGTGAGGCAGTGTTTGGAGAGCCACAAATGGTTTCATTTACAGATGCGAGGTGGTGATTTGTGCCAAATCATATAGAGAATTGATGTAGATATATCGTATAGGTAATATGGTTCATCATAGATGCATAGTACATGGTAAAGGTGGTGTAATATCAAATATTTGGTAAATCTTAGTTTAACCGATTATATGGATCTATTTTTCAATATATGCAGAACTAATCCCCTCATTACAGCATGGCTTTTTATTAAAAATATGATAGTAATTTCATGAAATCTAGAAGTATTTTGTAGAAATAATACCCTACAAAGACTTTAATTAAAAATATGAAAGGATTTCATTAAAGTCCAAAACAGTTTACAGAAGACGGTACATGGAGGTAGAAGTCCAGTTCATGGAAGATTGTTTGTGGAATAGGATTTGGTCGGTAGAGAAGTACCAGTACACATAGGCAGATTATGAAGGTAGTACACATTTTGTAGAGACCCGAAGCCTGGCGTACATTGACCTTACATTACATTTGCGGAATACTTAGTACATAACAAAAACACACACACAAGGATCGTAATAGTTTAGTGTCTTTGGAAACTCGGAATGTAATCTTCTAATCGTGGTGAAAGATCTTCAATATCTCCCATAAAGATCTTCCCCTTTTTTTTACCTAAAACCTTTCTTTATGTCCTGGGGAAAAGAAAACATAAAAGGGTGAGCTCAAATGCTCAGTAAGGTTATACAAAAGAAAAAAATTCAATCACATCATATTCATAAGAACATAACTTTTGGAAATCTTAACCTGCAAAAGAGAGCATAATTTCATAACATGGGATAAATCATGGCAGTGAAATGTAATCACAATAATCATAACATAAAACATGGAACTTTGTGGCATTCACACATAATCATAGAGAATCATTTCTTGTTAGTCAAGACTCATTGCCAAGACTATCTTAGTGGACAAAGTCCCTTTCTGAATCGAGTAACCCTCGTTTCAGTCCTGTTTCACTGAACCGGTATAACCTACCATTCCAGCCATGTCTATCTCATGAGATATAAAATCTTTACCCAATGCATTGGAGGGAGATATAGGTCCCACCAATCTCATAATGATACCATTCTTATGTGTGCCACAAAATCATAAATCTTACATCATTTCATAACCCATGTAATAAAAATGGGATTCTTAAAACAACATGACATCATAAAACCATTCATATAAGATAATGGAATTCATAAACATAATTCCATCACAACATAGTCAAATCAATGTAAAAATATTGATATAAACAGAACCCTTTATTATCTTAGATGGAAAATAATTTTGATAAAACACTTGAAATGAATTCTTGAGGAAAATATCCTTTCTTCTTCAAAATCAATTTCTTTTCACAAAACATCATGCAATTTTAAAAGAAAGAGATTTTATTAAAAATAGTCATGAAATCTTTTTGAGGAAGCTTCATGAAAATAAGGCTTTATAAAACCGTAAAAATCTGTTCGTTCCGTTTAAGTTAAAAAAAACATTCTTCGTACTTTTGTCGGAAAAATCAAAAAATACCTCGTACGGAAAACGACAAAAGACTCCTTTCATTTCCTTTACTAAAAACTCACCGAAGGGTAAAATTGGATTTAAACAATTGTAGTTGGATGGAAATAATATTACATATTTATGAAACATGGATGTGGATGATAAAATACACCCCAGTAAATGCCAAAGTAAAAACAATCTCGGATAAAAATGAGATTGTGATATTTCCCTTACCTTAGGTCCGGTTTGCTTTGTACGTGTCCGAAGCTCCTGTATAATGGTTTAAATAATGTCATTGACTTATTAAAGAATCATATTCATTGTTATGATATCATATATGGTTCACTTATGACATTATATTACCCGTTCTTTTGTAAATTCCATGTTAAAGAGGCGTTTTGGGTAAAATCGTTTCTTTTATCGTAGGTGTTTTGACTTGTTGTTATTGACATTATTATTACTTATATCATGATTTACTTACTTCCAGAATATAAAATATGATTTATATATCATATATATTCAGTATAAATATATATATATAATAGATAGATAAATGAAATGAAAAACACCGTTCATGGAGACGGTAGTCCGTACGTACGCATGAACGCTGTTTTCCTTTCCCTATTGTCTTGAATGGAAGTAAGTAGATGACATACATATATATATATACATAAATCCAGTAGCTTTATAATGTCATATATTTAATTATTATTTATTATATATACTTTGTAATCATTCTTAAATGGTTAACATGGAGAATGAATCTCATCGCGTCGTGGAGACGGTAGTCCGTACGTACGCACGAGCGATGATATCATTTCCATAAATATTGAATTGAATTGGAGTGGATTATACAATATATCAGAATCAATATGATGTTTTAATAACTATTTATAGTTATTCTTTACACCATTATACCCATCCATGTAAGGTGGTGGTGGAAAATAGATTACACCACGGCGTGGAGACGGTATTCCGTACGTACGTACGCGCGGTGATTTCTTTTTCCGTAGGATAGATAGATGGTGAAATAGGGTTGTTTCATACTTATAATAACATATCAGTATATGAGTGATACTGATGTTATTACTTCATAATGAAACAACCTAAGAAGAAGAAGTGGAAGAAGAAATAAAGATGAAAGAATTGGTAACGGTAATTACCTCTTCTTTGAAGCGCCTTTTGGAGACTTCCTCTTAGGGAACTAAAATTGGTCTTTGAGGAAGACCAGAACCTATAGGATGTTTCTAGGGAAGTGGAGAAGAGATTTTGGCAGGGGTTGGCCGAGCTTGAGTGCTCAAATTGGTGTGAGGAGGAGGGGGAGGAGGTGTCCTTTTATAGGGGAGGAGAGGGGCACCTTAGGAATATCTCAAAATATTATTTTATATTAAAGTCAAAATCGGTTTATAATGGTTCCAAAGGGTCTTATTTCGAAGCTAAAGTGGGGATGGGTCTAAATCCTATCAACCAATAGGATTTAGACAAGTTTAGGGTATTATTTTAACCTTATCAATTAGATTTAACTCTAAGTTAAATAATTTAACTTTTACCGTGTCTTTTTGTTTTCTTTCACTATATGGTTAATAAACTTACTATAACATGCCAAAAGAACCCCAAATTGTATATTATTAATACATATATCCTTATCTAAGTCATTTGGCCGAACCTTAGATTTTTAGGAATAAAATAACAATTAATAATATAATATTTGATTTAAAAACTATTTTGTGTCAATTTTGACACTATTTGATATATGATTTTTGTGAAAGTCATAACAGAATTATATTTTCGAACCAAGTTGATTAAATCAACACTAATATATCATAGTAACCTAGAAAATTAGTGGAATTCATAAAAAGTCTTAAATTACATTTATTTTGGTATTTATATTATCAATTATGTCAATATTTCATTAATAAGATAATTACTGCATCATCTTTGTGTCATAAATAAATTATATTATTTGATGTCTAAAAATTACAAATAAAATACCATAATGTAGGAAATATTTTTAGCTTTCTAATGAATATTTATAGTCTAATTTATCTTATGTATAACCCCATATTAAAAATGATTTACTTATTAAACTTTGATTTTAACTATTTTAACCCTTCTTTAAATAAATTAATAATAAATGTCCTAATCTAATCCAAGTGGGCCAAAATGGTCATATTTTATTCCTAAGTTTGTTTTTGGTCGAATTACACTTGTCCAATAGAATTAGGACATGTGTTAGGGTAATATTAATATCATATTTACCCTTAGTTACCCTATTTACTATTAATCGTGGTAAAAAAAATAAAAAGTTACTATTCACCAAAAAATTATTTTCATCTCATTGAAGCACATTTTAGTCCTTGATATTAACCGTGTCTCTCGGATTTTTGAAATTCCATTCACAGAAGCGGTAAAATTAAGTTTTATGCAAAAATTCAGTTTTTAACCTACCACTTAGTAGTTTCACTATTCATCAAAAATTGATGTTTTTCAGAACAATGCCAAAATTTCATCCCAAGCTATATTTCATATTACGAATTCAAAAATGAAGTATATTTTACCAAATTCATAACATAAAAGTTGCATTAATTAATTTTATAATTAAATCCCGATGTTAAAACAAATAGCGTGTTTTTAAGAAACAATATCCATCAAAAGATTGACACTTGTTTATGTCTAGTTTAAATGTGAAATTACATCCAATGACCAACATTGTATTAAATTGTAAAAATATATTCTAAATATACTTTAAAACCACTCAAATTAATGATTTATCACTATTAATTATTTCTATTAAAAAAGTTGTTTTTAATTATAATTTAGTAATTTTCACTATTCATCAGAATATGAAAGTTATCCGAAAAGTACCAAAATTTCACCTTAGGCTAAATTCGATACTCCGAATCCAAAAATAAAGTTCATTTTGAAAAATAAGATTTACTGGATTTCAAAAAGTGGTTATTACTATTCATAACGGCTAGTTTTAATAATATTTTTATAGCATATCGTTGTTTAGTGAAACTCGGTATTGCGTACTACACACGCTATCGAGGACGGTCGCGATTGCGTGTAATGCAAGACAAGTCAAGGATGTGTGTTGTGCAAGCTCCTTTTGGTGTAGCGTACAACACAAGACATTAGTGAAATAAAAAAGAATATTTTTCATAAAATCTCGGGTTGTTACATTCTACCCCCCTTAAAATGAATTTCGCCCTCGAAATTCGTCGGGGTTATAAATGGTTTACTATTTGAAAGTTTCTTTAATAGAAACCCACATCGTAAAAGGGAATACCAAAACTTGGCTTTAAAAACTAAAGTATGAAATGTAACGATTACCCAAATAAACTAATCACTGGATTTCCACATAGGTGAAAATATGGATACGGAAGAGAAATCTAACCATCATGTTCTGATGGAGAGTGGTAGAGAACATGGCTATGGAAAAGCCAGTAATCACAAATCCATAGATTTGTGATGATATAAGGTACCATCTGATTCATCAGGTATAAGAGAACTAGGACAACATTTTTGGTTTTCAAGATCATTTCCCTAAAGTTAAAGAATTTGAATTAGAATAAATACTTACTTTATTTTGGTACAATCTCACTGTTGTTCGTGCCTTTAACAATTTCCACTTCATCTCTAAAATAAATGAAGTTGAATTTGTTATTCGTGAAGTGTTAGAAGATCATGTGATAGAATGACCGGTCATTCCATCTGTTTCAAACAAAAGGTTAGCAAAATTATATACATAAGTCGATCTATAGTGAGATTAATCACATATGGACTTATACTTCATATATCATACTGCTTAATATAATAAAACTAGTTTCTACTAAACAGGGACTTCCTGTAGGCTAGTGGTAGGCGATAAAGGCCAGTCGCACTTCGGTTGTGGGTTCGATTCCTACAGCCTTGTCCGAAGCGATGGGTTGTCGCCCGTCCTGTAGGTTGTCCCTTTTTCTAAAACTACGTTACTATAACATCCCATCAATAATATCGAAAATCTTCTATCCTTAAACAATACTAACTTATGTCCAACATAATCCAGTCTAATCTTTAGGCTTATACATAATACTGCAGTCCACTCTCATAATATAGTGACATCGATTACCAGAGATTTAATACTGTCGTTGATCCCCACATATCATAAGATATGTCTTGTTGGTCACATTCCAAACATTCAAAGTCCTTAATCGTGTATTCTCTTGAATACCTTAGTGAAAACATGAGTGCAGTTAAAAGTTACCAAAATCCTCAAAATTCTATATACTCAAACCATGATATCACTTAGTCCTTATATCAATCATGAGCTCATGAATACTATTAAACATTTCATTTTCTCGTCTTCATTATGCGCATATCATCTTATTTCCAAAAAATATCTCAATCACTTTGAATACCACATCAATAAATATTGCAATACTCAATGATACAACATTATTTTGGAATCCCATTACATAAACACTTAATCATTCCACCACATCGTTGTCATATTCGACATTGCCAATAGTGATCGCATGTGATTTCCCTTTGTCCTTTGCCTTCAGTGGTTGCTCATGTTGATCATCACTAACCCTTGGATTAGGGAAATTATTATCATAATGCCCCATTTCCTTGCACTTGAATCATTGAAGTGTTGGCGGTGCGTTCTCTGCAGTGTTTGCTTTATTCACATTATTAGAAACCCTTTTTCCATTACTTCGACACTCAGCTGCTCGATGACCTTCTTTTCCACACTTAAAACATTTTCTAGTCCCTTTAAGACAATCTCCACCATGCTTCTTTCCACACTTTGTGCATAAGGAAACATTCATATTCTTTTCACCATTATTCTGAGATTTCTCGTTGAATTCCATCTTTCGTTTCTTGTCAAAACCATGAGATGGATATGTAACACCAACTTCCATTTCTACCTTGATAGCACAATGCACAATTTCTTCATAGCTACTGAAGTCTCTTATATCTAATGCCCTTCGAAGACTTGGTTTTAAGCCACTGAAAAATCGATCAACTTTACTTTCAGGTTGGATGATAATTCCAGAAGCATACCTTGCAAGTCTTGTAAAATTTCCTTCATAGGTACCAACAGATTCATCGTCCCTTTGCTTCAGTTCAAGAAACTCTTTCTCCATCTTTGTTCGAAGAATACGAGGGAAGTACTTACTGAAAAACAAGTTCTTGAACTCGTCCCATTCCATGGACTCAATTTCATCTCTTGGCCTCGTATTCTTGATAAGATTCCACCATTGATCAGCTTCACCTTCCAAACGATATACTGCTAAGATGAATTTATCATGTTTAGAACATTGAAGAACTGAAAATATCTTTTCAGTAGTACTGATCCATTGTTCAGCAACTAATGGATCAGTAGACCCACCGAAAGAAGGTGGACGCTGCCTCATGAAGGATTCAACAGAATGTTGCTCCTTCCTTTGCTCGTTTGGAAGTCCTGCATGATTCATAGCTTGAGAAAGTTGTGTGAGCATGGCTACAAGATTTTTCATTCCAGCTCCTATATCGTTTGGTTTCTCAGGGGAACAATCATTGCATTTCCCATCACATTCCGTATTAACACGGTTCCTTCGGGTTCCAGCCATCGTCTAAAACCCCAAAAGAATAGTGTGAGAGGCAAAAATCATGCTAGGAAAAACAACATAATAAAGGGTTTGTACCCTCAATATCTAACATCTTAGGTTAAATTCGAAGATCGTTAGCGCAATTCTAGGACTATAACCTATATGTATACTTAACCTTAGAGACATCCCTAGACATACCTTAGAAATATCTCTAGGGATCTCACTAAAGTTCTCGCATCCTAGTTTCCAAAGGTTGACTAAACCTTTCCTCTGATACCAACTGTAGAGACCCGAAGCCTGGCGTACATTGACCTTACATTACATTTGCGGAATACTTAGTACATAACAAAAACACACACACAAGGATCGTAATAGTTTAGTGTCTTTGGAAACTCGGAATGTAATCTTCTAATCGTGGTGAAAGATCTTCAATATCTCCCATAAAGATCTTCCCCTTTTTTTACCTAAAACCTTTCTTTATGTCCTGGGGAAAAGAAAACATAAAAGGGTGAGCTCAAATGCTCAGTAAGTTTATACAAAAGAAAAAAATTCAATCACATCATATTCATAAGAACATAACTTTTGGAAATCTTAACCTGCAAAAGAGAGCATAATTTCATAACATGGGATAAATCATGGCAGTGAAATGTAATCACAATAATCATAACATAAAACATGGAACTTTGTGGCATTCACACATAATCATAGAGAATCATTTCTTGTTAGTCAAGACTCATTGCCAAGACTATCTTAGTGGACAAAGTCCCTTTCTGAATCGAGTAACCCTCGTTTCAGTCCTGTTTCACTGAACCGGTATAACCTACCATTCCAGCCATGTCTATCTCATGAGATATAAAATCTTTACCCAATGCATTGGAGGGAGATATAGGTCCCACCCATCTCATAATGATACCATTCTTATGTGTGCCACAAAATCATAAATCTTACATCATTTCATAACCCATGTAATAAAAATGGGATTCTTAAAACAACATGACATCATAAAACCATTCATATAAGATAATGGAATTCATAAACATAATTCCATCACAACATAGTCAAATCAATGTAAAAATATTGATATAAACAGAACCCTTTATTATCTTAGATGGAAAATAATTTTGATAAAACACTTGAAATGAATTCTTGAGGAAAATATCCTTTCTTCTTCAAAATCAATTTCTTTTCACAAAACATCATGCAATTTTAAAAGAAAGAGATTTTATTAAAAATAGTCATGAAATCTTTTTGAGGAAGCTTCATGAAAATAAGGCTTTATAAAACCGTAAAAATCCGTTCGTTCCGTTTAAGTTAAAAAAACATTCTTCGTACTTTTGTCGGAAAAATCAAAAAATACCTCGTACGGAAAACGACAAAAGACTCCTTTCATTTCCTTTACTAAAAACTCACCGAAGGGTAAAATTGGATTTAAACAATTGTAGTTGGATGGAAATAATATTACATATTTATGAAACATGGATGTGGATGATAAAATACACCCCAGTAAATGCCAAAGTAAAAACAATCTCGGATAAAAATGAGATTGTGATATTTCCCTTACCTTAGGTCCGGTTTGCTTTGTACGTGTCCGAAGCTCCTGTATAATGGTTTAAATAATGTCATTGACTTATTAAAGAATCATATTCATTGTTATGATATCATATATGGTTCACTTATGACATTATATTACCCGTTCTTTTGTAAATTCCATGTTAAAGAGGCGTTTTGGGTAAAATCGTTTCTTTTATCGTAGGTGTTTTGACTTGTTGTTATTGACATTATTATTACTTATATCATGATTTACTTACTTCCAGAATATAAAATATGATTTATATATCATATATATTCAGTATAAATATATATATATAATAGATAGATAAATGAAATGAAAAACACCGTTCATGGAGACGGTAGTCCGTACGTACGCATGAACGCTGTTTTCCTTTCCCTATTGTCTTGAATGGAAGTAAGTAGATGACATACATATATATATATACATAAATCCAGTAGCTTTATAATGTCATATATTTCATTATTATTTCTTATATATACTTTGTAATCATTCTTAAATGGTTAACATGGAGAATGAATCTCATCGCGTCGTGGAGACGGTAGTCCGTACGTATGCACGAGCGATGATATCATTTCCATAAATATTGAATTGAATTGGAGTGGATTATACAATATATCAGAATCAATATGATGTTTTAATAACTATTTATAGTTATTCTTTACACCATTATACCCATCCATGTAAGGTGGTGGTGGAAAATAGATTACACCACGGCGTGGAGACGGTATTCCGTACGTACGCACGCGCGGTGATTTCTTTTTCCGTAGGATAGATAGATGGTGAAATAGGGTTGTTTCATACTTATAATAACATATCAGTATATGAGTGATACTGATGTTATTACTTCATAATGAAACAACCTAAGAAGAAGAAGTGGAAGAAGAAATAAAGATGAAAGAATTGGTAACGGTAATTACCTCTTCTTTGAAGCGCCTTTTGGAGACTTCCTCTTAGGGAACTAAAATTGGTCTTTGAGGAAGACCAGAACCTCTAGGATGTTTCTAGGGAAGTGGAGAAGAGATTTTGGCAGGGGTTGGCCGAGCTTGAGTGCTCAAATTGGTGTGAGGAGGAGGGGGAGGAGGTGTCCTTTTATAGGGGAGGAGAGGGGCACCTTAGGAATATCTCAAAATATTATTTTATATTAAAGTCAAAATCGGTTTATAATGGTTCCAAAGGGTCTTATTTCGAAGCTAAAGTGGGGATGGGTCTAAATCCTATCAACCAATAGGATTTAGACAAGTTTAGGGTATTATTTTAACCTTATCAATTAGATTTAACTCTAAGTTAAATAATTTAACTTTTACCGTGTCTTTTTGTTTTCTTTCACTATATGGTTAATAAACTTACTATAACATGCCAAAAGAACCCCAAATTGTATATTATTAATACATATATCCTTATCTAAGTCATTTGGCCGAACCTTAGATTTTTAGGAATAAAATAACAATTAATAATATAATATTTGATTTAAAAACTATTTTGTGTCAATTTTGACACTATTTGATATATGATTTTTGTGAAAGTTATAACAGAATTATATTTTCGAACCAAGTTGATTAAATCAACACTAATATATCATAGTAACCTAGAAAATTAGTGGAATTCATAAAAAGTCTTAAATTACATTTATTTTGGTATTTATATTATCAATTATGTCAATATTTCATTAATAAGATAATTACTGCATCATCTTTGTGTCATAAATAAATTATATTATTTGATGTCTAAAAATTACAAATAAAATACCATAATGTAGGAAATATTTTTATCTTTCTAATGAATATTTATAGTCTAATTTATCTTATGTATAACCCCATATTAAAAATGATTTACTTATTAAACTTTGATTTTAACTATTTTAACCCTTCTTTAAATAAATTAATAATAAATGTCCTAATCTAATCCAAGTGGGCCAAAATGGTCATATTTTATTCCTAAGTTTGTTTTTGGTCGAATTACACTTGTCCAATAGAATTAGGACATGTGTTAGGGTAATATTAATATCATATTTACCCTTAGTTACCCTATTTACTATTAACCGTGGTAAAAAAAATAAAAAGTTACTATTCACCAAAAAATTATTTTCATCTCATTGAAGCACATTTTAGTCCTTGATATTAACCGTGTCTCTCGGATTTTTGAAATTCCATTCACAGAAGCGGTAAAATTAAGTTTTATGCAAAAATTCAGTTTTTAACCTACCACTTAGTAGTTTCACTATTCATCAAAAATTGATGTTTTTCAGAACAATGCCAAAATTTCATCCCAAGCTATATTTCATATTCCGAATTCAAAAATGAAGTATATTTTACCAAATTCATAACATAAAAGTTGCATTAATTAATTTTATAATTAAATCCCGATGTTAAAACAAATAGCGTGTTTTTAAGAAACAATATCCATCAAAAGATTGACACTTGTTTATGTCTAGTTTAAATGTGAAATTACATCCAATGACCAACATTGTATTAAATTGTAAAAATATATTCTAAATATACTTTAAAACCACTCAAATTAATGATTTATCACTATTAATTATTTCTATTAAAAAAGTTGTTTTTAATTATAATTTAGTAATTTTCACTATTCATCAGAATATGAAAGTTATCCGAAAAGTACCAAAATTTCACCTTAGGCTAAATTCGATACTCCGAATCCAAAAATAAAGTTCATTTTGAAAAATAAGATTTACTGGATTTCAAAAAGTGGTTATTACTATTCATAACGGCTAGTTTTAATAATATTTTTATAGCATATCGTTGTTTAGTGAAACTCGGTATTGCGTACTACACACGCTATCGAGGAAGGTCGCGATTGCGTGTAATGCAAGACAAGTCAAGGATGTGTGTTGTGCAAGCTCCTTTTGGTGTAGCATACAACACAAGACATTAGTGAAATAAAAAAGAATATTTTTCATAAAATCTCAGGTTGTTACACATTTCTTGTTTGTAGAGGATATACATGAAGTAAGCCTCATAGTATGTAGAGCAGGGAAGTATGTGGAGGAAGACTCATAGTACATGGAGTAAGGTAGTACACTGTGGAATATATGAATCACACATTGGAGAATTATTAGTTTGTATAGGAAGCACTCGTAGTACATGGTGCATAATAGTTTTAAAAAGAAGTAGGTTAGTGCATGGAGAAATAGTTCACGAACTAACCCTGAACAGATAATTGAAATAAATATAAAAGTGAAAACATGACTTTTAGAGAGCATCTATATACCATTTAGGATGCATGATTTAAATTCAACCCATTGAAGTGACTATCAAATCGATAAACTGAGTTATGATTATTCTTAATGCAGGAAGCAAGTGGGAGTTAATGGATGGTATCTTAGGGATGTAGTGTGATATACAAGAACATTTTAATGGATGTGATCCTAGAATAGAGTGATTGTGATAAACTTTTGTACTCCAAAACTAGTGAAGATTAGTGGACTTGGGTATGAACAAAAAATATCGGTGTATTCTCCGTGGATGTAGCCCTTATTAGTGAACCTAGTAAAATTTATGTGTCTTCAATTTTCATGTGGTTGTTAATTTTTATTATCCATATAATAATACAACTTTACCAAGTTCCTACCAGTTTGGGAACTATATCAATCAGTTTAAAAGAAACATTTGACACTTTAATTCATCTATCCACTCTCAGGGTGTTCTAGGGTCCTTTAGGTACCTGCGAGATAATGTTGGTGATAGCAGTTGGAAGGTTCTCTCCTAAGTGGAACCTAAGCTGAATGGAAACCAAATTTGTCCTCTTGGTCCATCTTCATAAGATACAGAAGGTATAATTTTATGTGATCTGTGGATATGCTCTTAATGTAGTTGGTTGTAGTGACGAGGGCTACTGGCTTAGTAGCTTCTTTAGACGAGTGATGTGGATTCATCAGCTTCTATTTTTGGATAGACTCATATGATGTTTCCATGGTTGGGATTGTACCATGTCGGTGGTACGCTTGGACCATCGTATCTTCCACCTGTCATTGGTGTTGTTGAGTAGGTGATTTTTCTTTGTGACCTATGGGGGTCGCAACCACATATGATTTACTAGAGAAAAGGTTGGATGATGAAGATATTGTCTCATATTGGGATGCTATAGATGATATCAGTATCTAAAATCACATAGACAATAGGTAACATAGTTACCGATTAGTGTATATCGTAGAAATAAAAATGCTCCATTAGATATGCATGGTTAACAAAATTGTCTAGTTTTCCCAATCTGACCATTCTTCTCATGTGGACATTTAAATGTGAGGATGGATATATAAGAATAAAAGTTACATAATATCATCTATATGATCAAGATGGCCTTACTTCATTATTTTTATAGTATTTTCAAAATAAAATTTCTGAAGATATTCAAGTCTAGATTATCCATGTTTTTTGCATATAGGGAGCAAACAAAATGGCTGAAAAATTATAACCCAATCAGTTTTTTTGGGATTCCAACAACTAAATTAATGATAAAGTTTTCCCATTTCCTTATTGGTATGGGTAATTGTAAAATAAGTCACATATATTTCTATCTCCCGGACATATATTTTTGAATTACAAGGAATCTGAATACAGAATATAAAATATCACTTTTTTACCACCTAATATAGTTTCATGTCATTATACATGTTCTTAATTTAATTATGACTAAATAATGATGATATTTTAGATTCATCAAACAAGTCCTTCATCAACATAGGTATTGATAGAACACAAATTTTTTTCATGAACATTATAAATCAAGTATGTTCATGGTTGAATTGAGGATAATTCATCATCATATTCTATAATTCAACATATTTCTTATGTGAATTGAAAATCCTATCATAGATTTATGGTCGGTCATTCCTTATTGAAATATAAGATATATCTTTTTCCTTATTATTTTAATATCCATATTCTAATATCCATAAATATTTTATCACTCTCTATCCTTTTCATAGACAATATCCCATGGGTATTTAGTACAATGCATTGTCCACCTTGTGCACTTTCCCATGGTGGTAATGTTTTGACTAGTCATAATCATTAATCAACTTCAACTATATTTAATGGTACAAAATTGAATTGTTTTTTGTAAATATCTACATCTAAAAGTTATTTTAAGTTTATATATAACACCATCAATATATAGAAAATATTTAAACATAATAAATGAAAATATTACTAATTCTACATCAAAATCAATAGATGTGTAATTCTGCTAAAGAAAATTTTCAATTTGTGAGAGGCATAATCCTTAACCATATCATTATTTATGAGGAATCATCCTAGAAACATCCATGATGCATCAATATATATAACAAATCCTTCTCCATAGTAGTATAATATTAACAGTCTATCAGAAAAATAATCTCTTAAGTTCATAGATATTGCATTACATTGATAATTCCACAAGAACTTAACCATTGTCTAGGTCAACATGATTTGGGAATTACATAGTAATGATATATGGATAACAATGTATTGGAATAATCCTACCAACCCAAGAAGTATACAAAACATTGTCATCATGGTCGGACTAGGTTATTTATCATTATTAAATTCTTTCTAAGAAATCACTTATATACCCTCAAATTAAAGTATTTGACACAATAATGATAATTTTTATAACTTAAATTCATAGATTAATAATTTTTCATTTATTCTCTCCTTTCCCAATGTCATTAGAACAATATGTACATGATCTTCATTACCTTTTTATATATTTTATTTTATACGAATTGAGTCTATAATTACCACCAAAAATTACTAATGGTATTTTCTAATGAATTACTCCTTAAATACATAATTGCATCATGGGAATATATATTCCCAAATTGAATTACAATAAATTAAAATTAAAAATTCTTTATATAGAAGGTTGTCTCAGGTATATACTCATTCATGACCCTTAGCTTATGATATCAAGATCGATGATAAATATTAAAAAAATATTTACCTTATTGTAATTGATAATATATATCATCAAAATGGGTTTCGGGATATTCTATCATAGTAGTGATATTGTTAAGGTCTTGATAATATATGAAAATATGAATTTGCATGTTTTTATTCTAAATAAAGAACACGTGAACCTCATGATAAAGGGTTAGGAAAAATTAATTCCTATATCAAGGATCTAAGAAAATTATTCTCCGATTATAGTATATATTTTTGGGTAATTCTATATGGTGTTTTTGACATTTTTCTATAACAAGGTATGAGTTCTATTGAAAATTGTACATCACAATTTAGTGTAAGACTACAAAACTCTTTTTGAAATGGCATTAAAAACCTCATCAAAACTAACAAACCATCAACATTGAGTTTCTACCAATCCAATTGAGATAAAAATATCTTATATATAGTTATTAAAACACAAATAATAAAAATTGTGATTTTAGGTTCATCCTATTTCTGATGGATAGTTATAAGTCAATTTAGAATATCAAATATATCTAACCTTCTCAATAATATATATTTTCTTTATATTGAGATACCTAATGATTTCACAAAGTTAAATTTAATTGTACTAGATGATGAATAACATTATTTCCAAGAAAAACATTCAAGAAATATTATATTTGAGGAGAGATATGAAATTGAGATTCTATCATCTTTCCATTAGTATATTTCACAACCAGATACACATATACAAATTAATTTTATGATATAATACACTTATGAAATTATATATATATATATATGAGTTTTTTTATCTAGATTAAAATAAATCATTTTTACTTTCATAATGTATCATAAGTATAGCATTCTCCACATCATTAAGAACATCTACATTGGTTGTAGTAATTTCCTAATATTAGAATTATACCTTGGGATTCTAAAATTATATCATTACTTTATGTTTCAGATAGTGGTATGAATAATTCCCTACCACTGTATAATTATAGCACATAATAACAATGAATTACTTTATAAACCCATTTTCTTAGATAAAACAAACACATATTCTCATTGAAAATGAACCTTGGTGTTTCGTTCAATTATTATTAGACGATGGAAATTCCATCCTCTAATTACTATTTTTGACACATTTTTATTCTCTTGGTTATTATAAATTTCAGTGTTTTAATTACTCATCTATAAGATATATGAGTTTGAAAATTATTTCTCTTATAGGATGGAACATGAAAATATATCATCATATGATGACTGAAATTGAGAAACCAATGTCCTTTAAGAAGTTGAAATTATTTATTAAATGAAATGTCCAATAATGATTTTATGATTAAGTATGTGGTCAGTATTATTATAGGATAATCATGTAAATTTATCAACATTACCTATGCCACCTTATTCATCAATATGATTTAAATTAAGGAGCATTCTCCCCTTTTAGGATCATTATTCTCAGAAGATGAATATCATTAAGAATATCCCATTAAAATATACCCATGAAATTCTTTCAATATCTTACAAGGGATTAGTGGACTCAACCAATTAAAAAAATTTATCAAAATATCCAATTAATCTATACACTGTAAGAATATAATTTACCCATTCACTATATACCAAATATAGGATTATCTTTTTAAATAACCTAATACCTATTTAAGCTACCAATTGAACTATTGTTCAATTAAAATAGGAGGTTATATCACATAATGAAATCTATCAAAGGTGAATTTGTTTTGAGAACAAGAAAAATATTCCATAAGGTAATGGTTATTTAACATAACTAGAATAATATCCCATAATATAGCTAATATCTTCATAGTTCCAACATTATATGTATTAGTTTTATTAGTAGGTGAAACCCTACATTGAAAATGGGTGTTGATTATCTTTATTCCATTATGTTCAATCACTAAAAAATGTCTCATAGTGTGATTTCACTTAGTCATCCTAAAAATTGAGCATAAATTGAATATCCATGTAAAGGGAAATATTCTAAAATACCATAAAAGATAATAATAATTCTAATGTTAGTGATATTCGTTTAAAATATTTTTCTTAATATTATAAATAAGCTTCCAATGATTCCAAAAAAATAGAAACCCCATAATATTGTGATCCAATGATAGTGTTTACTCTATTACATTGGAAAAAAATTCAATGGATCTCACCAATTTGAATTGATCATTTTTCGATTCATTGAAATCTATATATATATATATATATATATATATGTTTACCATATTAAATTGGAATTTTATTAAAAATATATTATATGAAATGTTTTTGAATCACTGATATTATTCATAATATCATTCTTCATATCATGGGAATAAGAATAAATAAATTATGAGATCAGAATCATATTAAGGGTTACATATATCATAACCTATGATTAGTAAATATGGAATAATAAACATCATTGTTTGAATAATAAAAAAACATAACTTCAATAAAAACATTAGTTCAATGATAATACATGAAAAATATCAAAATAGAAAACATATTAATAATGAAAAATGAATTTTTAATAATGCAAATTTATTATTATATAAATCCCACATCAATGCCTCTTAAAAAATATATCATTGATCTCACCATAATAACCTTACAAAAAAGTAATCATTCTTAATAAATGGGTAATTTTAGTCCAAATTCCCATATAATATCACATTAATTTTTTTTCTCGTGTAACATTTTGATGAAACAAGGGGACATCTATAACCTGGTCCAACCCATCACTTCCAAATCCTATAAATTCTTCATATTTTGAATGACTAATAAAATTAATTCTCAACGATACCTTATAAGTCATCAATTATCCACATTGAATTAGTAATAGAAAATTCTAATATTTTATCATCTTAAACCATCAATAGAATAAATTATAATGGTGTCATGGGATGATATTCCATGTAACATCAATGGGTGTTGTCATAGATAAAATGACATCATAATATCATTGTAATATTTAATAAAGAAAATACCCTTTCATTTTAAAATAAAATTGTTCAAATATAAATATACACATAATATTTAAAAAATAATTTTATTTAAAATAAAAATGGTAAGAAGTTAGTTGTACTTAAATGAAAAATAATTTCATGTTGATAGAAATATTTTTTTAGTCAATGTATGTTAACACCATGAATCATTTATCACTTTTTCTTAAAAGGTAACTTGTTCAAAAAAAAGATACAAACATTCCTTTTAAATAATATTATATAATTTAGAACATGGTTAACAAAATTAAAAAATAATTGTAGAATATTAATTATATCATAAATAACATTTTAAAAAAAATTATATGGAAGACAAAAATTCCAACAAAAGAAGATATAATTTTTTAAGAGATTTTTCTTATATTTCCTTGTACCCAGTAAATGAATATGGTAATATTAAACAAGATTTACATGAATATAAAGAGGAGACAAAATTAAATGGTTTTATAAGATAAATTTCAAAAAAAATCACCCAATTTAAATACAAGAATAAAAAATATATAAATAAAAAGAGAATGTAAAATAAATCTCTCTCCTCAAGATTGAAATTTAATTCAAGTCATTTTAACCAAATATAAAATAAATTTATATATATTTTAATTATTTTAAATAACTATATAAATTCTTATAAAATAATATATAATCCTATGATAAAATTACAATACCATTTTATTAGTATTTACTTATTAAAATCATTGTTTCCAACTATTAACTATTTCACTATTGATGACATTTTGTTCAATGGTTTTAGTCATTAAAATATATCTTTGAATTATGTCTTATATATATTGTTACTAATTTAATAACAATCATATATATTAAATATATAAATATATATTACAATTTATGAATGAAGGATAAGGGAAATGGATTTCATAGCTTCATAGAGGTGGTGGTCCACATGTAACAACAAGTGACATTATAATTTTTTAACGAGTGGAATAATAAAAGTATAAATTATATATTATATTTCTAGCACCATAACGTTTTCATAAATATCACATATATTCATTAGGTTTATATTTATGACAGTCATATTTGAACAATGGTAAAAAAAACTTACATCGCTAACTGGAGATTGTATGTCATACGCACGAATGAGTGTTTTTTCAATTTAAATATGAAAGAAAAGGGGTCGAAAATTGTTTACTCAAAACCATAAAAACACATTAGTATATTTATGACTTTTTAATGACTATTTTAAGATGTTTAAAACAAAATTAGAGGACATATAAAGAGAAAATAATTGAATTTACATGGTTCAAAGTTATACCACATCATTCAGAAACCCCTTATTACTTACACCATAATCCCTAAAAGGATGAATTATTTAAAGAATGAATTATATAATACATAGGTATGTATTGTAGGATGTAATTAGGATATATATTCAATTATAAATTGGACTGAATATTTTTTAATAATGATAAATATGGGGGTTCCTTTTTATAAGTGAGGAAATAAGACACATGAAATAGTTGAGATGATTAAATAATATAAATATATCATAATTATATCAATTAGAACAAACCCCCGCAATATTATATGATATCATGTTATTGGTTCGAAATAAATTCATATATTCACATTTGGACATGTTTTTGATTTTATATAATATTTATCTCCTAGTTAAACCACATTAATCCCATTTTGATTTATTAATGGTAAAATTAATTTTTATTACGAGAAAATTATTTTTTGATAAAAAATAAATGTTGAATTTTTTCAAAATATGTTCTTCATGATTCCAAAATCAGAATAAATTTTTGAAAATATAGTTTTTATGTATTGGCATAATTACTTTTAATGTAACTATGAAAAATAAATGAAAATAATATTTTTGGAAATCCCTATTTAAGAATAATTTTTTACCTTAAATAAAGTCATAAGATTGTTTCCATGAATTTTTTTGTTAAGTGAGAAAATAAAATTTTTTATAAATTTTTAGTTAGTGAATAATGAATAAAATCTTCCAATAATTAAATTAAATTAAATGAACCAAAAGTATTTATTAATTGTTATTATATATAACTTATCTTAAAAAAATTCATTCTTGTGTTCCAAATTATTATTTTTTAAATATATTATTTGACTCAATAAATATATTTTTCAATAAACATTCAAATAATATGTTAATTTATTATATTATAGAGATTTTAAATCTTTAACACAAATATTTTACTAAGTTTTAAGTCTTTTTATGAGTTAAAAAATCATCACCCTGATTACTATTCAAAATGACTATAATATATGATGAAACTATTAATTTATATTAATTATTAAGGTTCCAAATATTTTACCAATTTTTCAATATTAAATTTTTATAAGTATTGGAATATTAGTTTAAAATACATGCATAGAATTTAATGGAAAATGATTTTTTAGAAGAAATATTTTTTAATCAGAAAAATAAACTTATTCAAAAAGAATTTATAAAAAATATAAACTCATAATTAAATTGATTATTTAAAACTAAAGGACAATATAATTTATTTTAGGATGATATTATATGCATTATGTGAATTTTTATTGAAAAAAATGATATTTTTAAAAATTAAATATTTTTGAATTTTCATTGCAAAATTAATCTTTTTAGAAATTCAAAAAATATAAAATTATATAATTCTGATATTATTATTAAAATTATGATTTAATTTATAAAAAATATTTTTTTTATTTTGGTGAAACTTGATTATATTATACCCTAAAAAAGAGAAATATAAACCCTTTTTGAGTAAAATGTATCTTTAAATCAAAAAGTGACTTTACTTGAAATTGATTACTTATTAATTGTGAATTTAAAATATTTATAATTCTTGAAAATATTTTTAATAATTTTGTTTTTTCAAATAATACCATCAATTTTAATAGATACATTATGAGATCGTATTATATTAGAGTTCATTTAGACTCAAGCATTTATGTATCAAAATCTATCTAATTAATTTATTAAGAGAAATATATCATAATATCATGGTTTTTTATTTTCAAATAATAATAATTTCATATTAGTATATTTTTTATAATATATTCATTATTTTATAATAGATAAAATATATTTTTAGGAATTACAAGAAGAGATAAATTTGAAAGAGTCGGTAAATAATTCCATTAAGCCCCATCTTAAGGACACTTAAAATGGAATTTTCAGAGTACTAAAACCTATATTTACTATCAAGACAAGTTCATATAAGAATATGGTATGGAATGGTAGATCTAGGTGGATCATGATGTTATAAATAAGGGCAGAGAGAGGTGTCATATTACTCATTAGAGGAGGGAAACATAGTAAATATTTTACAGAATTAAAATATTTTTCTTTTAGAGTCAATGAAAAATTTCCCAAAAACACTATTTTTATACTAGGGTGATAAGATTTTATATACATACATCTAAAAATAATTATGAAGAAAAATTTTGGCCATATTATAGTGTATTAATATTAATTTACAAGTCTTATTGTTTTTTGGAGGAGGTAATATTTTCAACATAGTTATTTTTAATAATTAATAAAAATAAAATTGGGATTAATAATAAACAAGGACATGATGATTCCAGATATAGGACAATGTTTTTTAATATTAAATATCTTGAAATTTCATGAAATAATTTAATAAAAAAAATGCAATGAAAAACTATTTTATGAAAAATACTTTATTGATTCTAAATGTGTTTTTATTACAAGATATATGATATTATTAATTCAAAATGTATAAACTAATTTATTTATTACTAAAATAATATTATATAAAATAATAACAAAAAATCAGTGTTTTAAAGTCCTAGAGATGAAAATACATTTTCCTCTAAAAATATGAGCTTTCACTGGTCAAACAAATATAATATTTTCAAGAAAATTATTAATAACTCTTTATAAGTTAAATTTGATAAGAGGATTTAAAGAATGATTTCATTTTTTAAAATTTATATATTAAATGTGAAGGAAATCCATAATAATTTCTACACAAAAAAAATATAATTGTTTTTTTGAAAATATATTTTTTAAGAATAAAATGACTACTGAAAATTGTGATGATTTATATTATGAAGTAATTAAAATAATTTCTTTAAAAAAATAATGATAAATATTTTTCATAATGGTTATAACATTATTCATATTCCTCAAAAATGTGGATAGGTGACAATTTTCACATTATATAATATTTTTTTATACAATATTGTGGTTTGTTTGAACATAGTGATGCATATAAAGTAAGCTACTGCATAAATTAAATTTAATTAAAAATTAATATATAATAATATATTTGGCTGTTATGATATTTATTCATTGATGATATTTTTTATCAATAGATATATATATGTCCTCGTTATTTCTTAGTTTTACTTCAAATTAAATTCTACTCATATAAAGTGAATTTTTAAAATGCTCCAAAATTTTCAAATATACCTCCCCATTATTTTTTAATATAATAATTTATTCTTCATAAAAAAACTTTTCACATGTGATGAATATTCATGATATTTTAAAATATTCCTATAATTTGTAGTTATTAATCATTAACATTCATTTATACTTTGTGTATATCTTCCAACTTACAAAATTCTCCATCATATATCTCCCTTTATGATTTTTTTTCAAAGAAATTTCATTTGATTTATTACTTTGTTTTGGAGGGATTTTCCACAAAAAGAAATATTTTATATCAGTTTTATTTAATATTTTTGGTGAATGTTTTTCACTTTTTCATGTTTTTATCTAATTATTTATCAATTTAGTCAAAATATATTTCATTTTCTGATTCTTATTAATATGAAAAATTGCAAAATGATTATAAGTATGTGAAAAAATCGACATGGAAATTTTAAAAAATGTATTTATATTTTTGGTAATATAATTGATTGATTAAATATTTATTTACTCAGTGCATAAATTTAAATCTTCAGGGTAGTTATTTTCAACGTATTTATCAAATAGAAGTTCACATTGATTACATTTAATAAATATATTTACTTCATTTTCTGTTGAATATTTTCTCAAATTTATCAGCATTATATCTTTCCTAGAATCTATGGTTTTGGCTAAAACCACTATTTCATCTTTTATAATGATAGATAATATATTATATATCATGGTAAATTATAAACAAGTTTAAAATCATGACATATAAAATATTTGATTGAAATCGTTTGGATAATGAATTATATCCAATTAGAGGAAACCTAGTTTATAATTTATTCTATTTATAGTTCCCTTGGGATATTTTTCAGTCACACTGAGAGAGAGGGTGAGTCACTAGAGAACAATTATACAAAATTAATTCCAAATTAAGATTTTAAAATAAAAATTGAATTCACACTATGTCTATTAATATATTTAGATCATGATATGAATTACTACTTCTCAGGGAAACATTAATTGCCTAATCATAAGTGACTATTGAACCCGAATTATATTGTGATACTTCATTCTAGTGGATTATGGTCATTATGGTTTCTTAATAGTGATTTTTCCATATGTGATTTTGTTATAAATATGAGAGGAAGGGATCATCACACCCATTATCAGGGGATATCAAATCCATGACTCTCATATATAATTAAGTTGTGCTCTTTAAACCTTCAAAAATCCCAAAATCAGACTATTTACAAATATGATAACGATGTAGTTGAATCCATGAATGTATGTGAAAATCTATTTATCTTATAGGATCAAAAAAAATCTATTATTAATTAATTTTTCATTTTTTTAATGCCACATATCTAGGAAATATGGTGTTTTCAGTAATTGGGGAAGATTTTCATGGTTTGGAGTTGGGCTCGTGAACAAATCAATTGATTCCTATGTATCCCTAATAATGGAATATCAAGCCACATATTTTGGTTCCACATAACATCATCTTTTAAGTGAAACGTCAATGTATTTTTAAATTATTATAAATTTATTTCTTAGAATTGAGTTCCTAAGAATTGATGGTGTGGTGATTATTCTTAAGAATAAAATTATGTTATGTCTTCCTTATCAATATATAAATATGATTTGTTGTGGTTTTTAAAGTATCTTGTTAGAGGAAAATTTTATGGTCTTCATGTCATCCCATTAAGTAATATCATTCTTTTATCATGAGATATCATAAAGATTATATTTTCTCATCTCTGTATTAATCCATATATCATTACTAGTAAAACCAAACATCAGCACAAGAGAAATATGATTCTCCATATGATCATAAATGTAAAACCCCGACCTGGGTACCACTAAACTGTTTCCCTATGCCATTGTGCCATGAAACTCTAAGAGGACCACCTCATATGCCATAGGATACTGACTAGTAATGTGGGTATAAATTGTACTTGTGAGCAGACTATACCTCCATATAATACTCCACATCTAGATGAAAATAACCAAATATTATACAAATTAGAGGAAGAATAAAGATTAATTAAACTGAAACTAAAATATACTATAATAAAATGAAATGTGACAAAGGCTTGAATGACCTTATCATACACACATCCAACCACAACCTAGGTTGGTTACACGATACACTAGAATAAAATAAACTAAAACAGGCTCCACAACATCACTGATCCAAATATATTCAGTCAACTTATACTAATCGATCAATCATGTTAGGCCATATCATACCCAAAACCATCCTCTACGATTAACATGTGCCTACAATGAAAATGTGAGAGCTAGTTGTGTTCCCATGTGTGATGATGGCCCAAAAAAGCTATCAATAAAACTTAGTAGGACAACACCAATGGTATCTAAAGAAAATACCAGTCAATAAAATAGTTTATGGTGATAAACATGGGAATAAAATAAATAGTTCAGTAAAAGTATACAAGTCATGGAAACACAATTTCATAAAGTACCCAATAGATTGTGGCCTCTATAGTGACACTCATTCCAAAAAAGCAGATAATGATATAAACCCATCATCTAAAGGGAAAGGTAGTAGGTAAATACTAAAGACATTAAGGAAGTTTATTCACTCTTTATTCAAATCTAGGGATAATAAACCTACACCAACAAGGACATTCTAAATTACCAAAACCATCAGTTTGTAAAATTCAGTGAGGAATCTAAATCAAATATTAACATATGAAAATTAGGTGGTAGGAACCTATATCATGCACCAAACTATATACCACGCTATCAATTGAAATACAAAACACCATGTATTTAGAACCCATCAAAAAAATATTAGATATCAGATCCTCAGTCCATCCTTCACTAATACATAACAACCATGGTGCCTAGAGCTTTATTTTGGCCCAAACCATGGAAATTGAGCATCATTACAACATCCTTATTCCACATGGAATTCCATTACTACCTTGATCCCTATTTTATTGAACTAAACATGAATTGTACTATCAGTGTCTACATACTCAATCTCATAACTTATTTGTATCATACTTCATCTTCCTAGAGCCTCAATCCATCACCGAAACCATACATCAAAACCATCCATCTCAGAGCATCATTTTGGCATACATATAACATATCAATTTCATCATTTCATAATCTCTAATTCAAATTTCATAGACAAAACAAATTTTATATAAAGTAACATCTACCATGTTTAACCCCTAACATTTACTAAGGACCTTATGACCATCAAAAAAACATTCCTTGAATAGGCCCAACACTTTTCCCACATATTGAAGAAAAAAATCCAAACACCATCATTAAAATATTCAAAACCACCCACTTAATTATTTGGTATTTCACATTGAAAATATAACAAGGCCCAAGGACAATATTTTGATTAAACCAACATAAGATCCAACTCAGAAATTCATGAAGTAGGTAACCACACATTCATTACAAATCCACCATTTAAATAAAATAATAAAATTCCATTATTAATATTCCACTTGGAATTCAATACCTCAATTAAAAATAAGTATCATTTCAAACACTGGTTTCCCACTTTGAATCCAAAAGCATTGATAAGGCCAAAAGAAAACATTAAAACAATTAAAAATACCTCATAGGTACTTCACCATACATAACACATAAAATTGTTTATTTTATCATCATACAAGTAATGTACCATTCATTACCAAGTCATGCTCAATAGTTATTTAACCATTTAGTCTTATCAACAAATGAGCTTAATATAATTAACTCATATCCTAATTATCTTACATAGTAAATAGAGAAAACATGCCACACATTTTCTTAAATAACATACATAGACATGTAAATAATTGAGTAGACTATGGGTAAAGCTCCAAGATCACATGCGTCCTTAGAGTAACCTTACATGAAATTTACAAGGCACAATATACTGATCATGGCCCGTCCAATCATTTTACATACCCATCAGCACCCAACTTAGCTCATCACATTCACCAAAGATCCACTCTCACACCACACAATAATAATTAGTTAACTATTACAATTATAATTAATTAATTAATTGGGAAAAACTAAACTTCTCATATGGGTGTAAAATTTTCTTGGTCATCATGCTACATTGAAACCCAATCAAACCTAACATTGAATAATTATATAATAACCTTGATAGAAATACAAGACATATCCCTAAGAGGCGATACCAACACATAACTTAAATATATTAATTAATTTTGAAAACCTATGAAAATTTACAATATTCACATGCCTTAACAAAAAAATTAAAAAAAGTGTGGAACCCTTATAATGATGTCATATACCTAATAATAACACAATACCCATCATCCATGTATGTTTACACCATCCTATGGTGGAATCAGAATCAAAACCAAAACATGCACACCTATAAATTAGAAGGAACTATGGAAAGGGGGGATGGGAATGAGTGGGTATATAAAACACATATTAAACACTAAAGAAGCACCACCAAGAAACCTAATTAGAATAGATTTAATAATTGATGAAGGGAGGAGGATCCTTATTTTATCTGTGTGTGTGAGTAGGAAATAGAGGGGGTGGATGATTTAATATCATGTAGGAGAAATGGTAAAAATACCATTTAAATGAAATAATGTGAAATTACACAGTTTGTCTACTTGGTTTTCCAAACCATTCCCAAAAAGTTTGCACCCCTACTATTTAACCTCCATGCCCTACACGGTTTGGCTGCCTAGTTTGAATAATAGTGTGCAAACCACATTATCAGCACTTCCTTCTGCTTGTAAAAATTTACACAGTTTATCTGAACCCATGTGCACCTCATTCATCATGTCCTAAAGGATCTACATCCTAACACAGTTTCCCCTTGTACCACTCATGATTTTTCATTAACCTTGTAGAAACTATGAATCCAACCCCTCATTAATTCAAAATGAACTGAAAAAATCATACGCAATAGGATGTAAAACGATTTCACCTAAACTGTGCACACTAAACCCTACACCGCATCCGGGAAACTTTAATAACTTTTGAAATGTGATATGTATCATCACAAAACCTTTTAAACACATGGGAAAACTCACATGAATCATTACCCATCAGAAAAAACACTTTGATACAATCCAACTCTCATAACTCCATTATGAATCTTCATTCATGATTCGACCTATCTTATAATAAAAATTAAAATTACATCAAAATTTCAATCCATCTAGAAGTGAGATTTGACAACATCCCTACTATAATAATTCTCATACTCGAGATGTATATATTTTCATCCTTCAGTTCCACCTAACCTATGTCAATAACCAAATTCAATCCAACATCCTTATGAAAGTTCTAATAGCCTGAGACGCAATCGTGGCCCAACTTTCAACTCAAGGTCCACAACCAATCAAAACATATATCTAATAGTAGTTACCAAAACCAGAATTTGACTGTAAAATTTACCTAATCCCATCCCACTTGGGAATTTATTACATCATCATCCAAGCACTCATTTAGCTATAGTTCCCCCCACCATAACTTAAACATATAACAACCAACTTTTGATATATAACAACCTCTTCTATAGGATGTATTATAAAACCTATGATATTTCTCCCACCAAGAACCCATCATTGTTCTCCTCATACCATTTTCTAATAGCCACCAGAATAAAAATCATCATTGGAACTTGTCCTCATCAACAAATTAAAATGAATCAGATGCATCCATGTCATCCACACACAAAGGGATAACAACATATCATATCCATGAAATTCCAGCCAAATCTAAATTTGAAATCATCATAAAAAATTACAAACCATAAGTATATTATAACCTTTCCACTAACAGTGTGTACCAACCCCCCATCAGGATATCCTTTCCCTAACTCATTCCAAAGTTCCTAGATCCAACTTCCAATATATCTCCAACACATCTGATCACTATAATATCACACTCAGAGATATTCCTAAACCACCCCAAAATAAAAAAACTATAGTCCATACCAAAGATACTTTCCAAAACTGCCTGAATAATAATGAAAATTATCGTCTTGATCATTCATCACCATAGACCACCCATTGTAAATCCATTTGGAAGCTAACCATGAACCTCACAGTTCTTCACGGGATTCATAATGCCACCAGGACTGACCCACACATAGTTCCAAATACCTATGACCCTTATAGAATGATGTTTGTACATCCATAATTGATACATCATTCTAAAACATAGGAGCTTCATTATCACTAACAAAACAACCTAAACCTCTTTGGACAATGATCCAACCATTGTAAAACCTTGAATTGAATGTGAAAATCATGACCTCACCTAAGATACCCTATGAAACATAAATTACCAACCATTCCCATCATCTAATAATTAAAAACATGGTATTAATTGACAATTTGGTATGTCTCGAGGTCCCCACCCACAAATAGACAATGGTACACCTCCCACCACGCGACAACACATTCACTGCTTCATTTGAGTAACCTCTATGATGTCTCATATCAAACAAAAATACTTTAGGGTTAAAGGGAATATATCTATTTCCCACTCAGTATAACAAAAACTATGTCAAAATATTTTACATGATCATCATTAACTAAGAGTATTCTAATATTACATTGAAAAATAATCCACCACTCATCCATTTCTCATGTCATGTCTATATAAAGAAACATGCCAAGCCATGAAATCCATGGGCCTCCATGCCTATCTGTGTCTCTCCACATCCACATCGATCCAAGTCATACTCCAAGATAACCACATAACATATACTATCCCAGATGTGGAATCATACATTAATTATCTATAGTCTAAATAGAACCACATGTCACCACGTTCTCATGCCTCAAATATTGCAGTAACACATAATTGTCACACACACTATTGTGTGGCCCCACCATAGAGCCTGATTTATAATGAAATGATTCAATCATTATGAAACCTAAGTTTAACAATCCAATCCAATGGACATTCCTACCATACATTCCAATCTTAACCATCGTATAACACTCTTGGTGCCTTTCAAAAAAATCAAATCACAAAACCAAAACCACCTATTTTTCACTCAAAACCTAAGTGTTACTTAATTTTCTACTAAGATTATATAAGCTCTCACCATCTTCCGGAAGACACATCCATAGATAACCAGGATAAGAACCTAACTGGTCATGCCACCAAAATATACACATACCATCACTGCACTAGCACATCAATTATTTCCCATCTAATGAATTATAGACACCTATAGGTGTTTATACCAAAAACAAACTAACATGAAAGATGTTCACTAGATGGATACTCATCCATCCAAACCCATGTTTCCTTGATAACCACTTGTGTTCCTAATAAAAATTATAACCATTTGGAATAACTAATCTAAAAAAACATCACCCTCTCTAGATACCTAAACTAACCTTCCATCATTGGAACTAACAAGAGGATAAACCACTATCACTCGAGATCCCTTTCTCAAAACTGACGACATCCCACATTCCAATACCCCATACAGGTATTCACACTTCATGAAACATTTTCTACTTTTAAAAACAACCATATTTTTCATTATCAACCAAACAACACATACCTTAGTTGACCACCCTTACAGGACACCCTCAAATTCCACATGATACCAACTCCAAAAACTAGAGTCACATCAAGAATGTCACTAATAACGGGCATCAACAAACAACCATATCACCATAAAATAACACCAATATGTCAAAACACCATCCTTTTGGGTCTCACAACATAATGGTTTTATACACCAAAAAACTACTAAAAACTAGGGACCTCATCTTCTCTAAGCATTTATGCATCAGACCTCCCCATAGGGGACGTACACATACTACCATCCTCAATTGAAACTAACCAAAAGGGGTATACTAATCCTATACTCATGCAGTAATGAAATAGTAGGGTCACTACACCAATAGTACATGAGGACCATACGAGTGTCCTGACCACCAATTACAGCACCGTGGAACCACATAGCCTTAAATGAGAAGGGAAATCCTTAAAATCGTACTCTAGTTGTCGTATATCATGCAGATCCTATGTGTATATTAGTATTCATGCAATTTCTATCACCTTTATGGAATAAGAGACATAACCAAATCAAAAGCCTATTTTCAATGGTTCAAGAACCAAAAATCAACCATAAACCATCAAATCTACACAACATGTGCACCACTCAAAGAGAAAATCATATAAAACCTTAATGTTAAAATTGAGAAAAACAATTCCAACTGATATTATCTTAGACTTCCTACCAGAATAGGTGTTTTTTCTACATCATACTTGTATCCATATCATGCTATAACACATTATTATATCTCGTTTATACCAAACCCCAACTAGTAAAATCACTATAAAAAACAACTCTGATACCAATTTATAACATCCTGACCATGGTGCCACTAAACTGAGCACCAAGCTGGTGCACCAAAAGACCTCAAATTCATTTCCATGTATTTCAGATTCATTTGACTAGTATCATGGGTATAAAATAGAGCTTTGGGGATACTATACCTCCATATAAGAGTGCACATCAAGAATAAAATAACCAAATTTCATATGCATCAGAGTAAGTTGAAAAAATAAATAAATCCAAGATGAAACATACTTTAATAAAATGAAATACAATAAACGACCAAACGACAATGTCATACATACTAATAACTGCCCACTATGATGGTTCCACTATGTACCAAAATAAAAAAACTACAAGTTGTTCCACAACATCATTGACCCAAACCCTTCCAGTCACCTGCAATCACTCGAGTGATCCTTCTCAGCCAAGACATACCCAACATGTCCCTCAGCCACAAATTGTGAATATAACAAACATGTGATATCTTCTTGGGTACCCATGCATGATGGTAGCCATTTCAAGGTAGGATTAAAAATTAGTAGGCCATCGATAAGGGTTCCTAATGAAAATACATGTTAGTACAATAGTGTGTCCTGATAAACATGGGATTAAAATAAACAGTACAATAAGAGGATACATGTTAACGAAATAACATCTCATTCATTACCCATTATCCCAAGGTCTATAATGTGACACTTATTCCAAAAAAAAATTTAATGATATAAACTATCTATATAAAGAGTAATGTAGAAGGTACATACTAAAAATGTTAAGGAAGGGTATTCAACCTTTTTTCCACTTTGGGTAGCATAAACCTACACCCACATGGCATATTCAATGTACCCTAACCACCAATTCCTGGAAAGTTGTTCTGGAATCTAAATCAATTGTTGACATCAAATATCACACAGCTAGAACCTCTATCTTGAAACTAACAGTATACAAACGTATCAGTATCGATACAAAACACTTGGTATTTAGAACCCATAAAAAAACATAATAGTAGTTCATAAGACTTAGTCTATATTTCATATATACATAACAACATTAGTGCCAAGGTCATCAGTCTGGACCAACCCAAGGATAAGTATCATTAGTTTAAAATTATATTTTCACATGACATTCAATTATTTCCCATAGCCTCAGTTTAGTGAACTATCCAAGTAGTATACTATCTATGTCTAAAGCCACCACCTAAGACAGTTTTAGTACCATTCATCCTTTTCTTGGATTCATATTCCGACAACCAGACCAAACATCAAAACCATCATTCATGGGGAATCTGTCCGGATCCAATATAATTCTCAATTCCATAATTCCATATATTCTAATGCTCATGTCATGACCGTACCAAATTTTCAAGGAAGACACATAAATCTTGTTTAACCCCCAAAACATAATAATGTTATTACCACCTTCAAAACCAAAAATTATTTGGCTACCCACAACACCTTTCCCACACATTGAAGAAACTAACACAAAAACAATTTTTAAACATTATAGAACCATCCTCATTAAACATGGGTCTTTTTATTTGAAATAAAAACAAGGCCTAAAGAAAACATTTTGTTTAAAATAAAAGAAGATCTTCCAAGTCATTTCACCAAGGATGAAACCATGTGTCCATTTAAAATCAACATTATAAATAAAAATGTAAAATTACCTTTTTATAAACCACTTGGAGTTCAATACCTCATTTTAGAATAGGAATAATTCCAATAAAAATTTTACCCAATTTATCCCCAAAACCTATCCAAAGACCAATGTAAACATTGGAATCCATTTAAAAGACCTCAAAGTTATATTAAAAATGTAACACATAAAAAATTTCATTTTGTCCTATTACATGTCATAAACCATTTATTACCAAGTCCTAATCCTTATTTATTTATCCATTTAATCAAAATCAACCCTTGAGGATAATAGAGTTAACATCATAACATAATTATTTTACTTATTATAAGGAAGAAATCATTCCACTCATGAGCTTAACCCAATTACATAATAATTTAATAAATTAAGAAGATTATGGGTAAGTATATTACACCACATACCTAATTAGAAAAGACATCCAGAACATTTACAAGGCATAGAGGACTTTCCAAGGCCCATCCAAGCATCGCCTAGACACCTCTACACCCATCCAAGCTCATCACAGTCACCCAATATCTATTCTTCACTGTAAGAAAAATAATTAATTTTTAATAACAATGATAATTAAATAATTAATTAACCAAAACCGAACATGTCATAAGGCTGGAAAATTTACCCTATAATCATGTCACATCAAAACAAAAACCAACCAATCACTAAAGACTATCATATATCCTCAACCACATTTTGTTCCAGAGCCTTAATAGGAAATACCAACACAACACTTATATAAACTACACAATTTGAAAAATACATAAAAAAATTCACTAGGGTCACATAATATAATTTAATTCCACACAATGATGTAAGTAATATATGTATTGATATCCTATACCAATGCCAACCCAAATATACATCACCCCAGGATGATTCCACCAATATACAGTGGAATTAGAATCAAAACCCTAACCTGGGACTGAGGAAAGGGAGGAACAGATGGGGGAGGAGAAGAAAACTCACCATAAAATCTGATGAATAACCAAAAAATACCTATTTGATGTGGCCTAAAGAAGGGAGGATTAGATGATGATCCTCTTATGGTTCATTTGTTAGAGAGGATAAGAAATGGGAGGGGTGACTTAAAGTATCAGATGGTCAAAATGGTAAAAATAACATTTTATTAAAAAACTAGAAATTAGAAAGGTTTGGCCACATGGTTGGCCAAATAATTCACTAAACATGAACACAATTATTATATATCCCCCATGCCCCACATATTGAGGTCACATAGTTTAATAAACCTTTCTCCAACCATACTATCTGTAATGCCTCCCACTGAAAACAAGGCACAAAGATTTTCTAGAACAATGCACATCCTGTGGGCCATGCCAGATAGCCTCCTCATACTCATATTATTTCTAATTGGACCACACACAATTTTACATTAACCATGATGAAAATGTGCAACTGAATCATGCTTCATTCAAAATGAACTGAAAACCTCATGAGCATCTAGGTGTTGTAAAATTTCTTTTAAGTTGTACATACCAAAATCTTAACCCTTCCCAGAAACATTTAAAACACATAAAATGTAATCTAAAGCCTCTTAAAATCTTCCAAGCACCTAGGAAACCTCCTGATCATCATTCTCCATATCAAACCTTCCCTTTGATAAATCCAAACTCTCAAAACTCAATTCTGAGTCTTGGAAAAATATTTTACCCATCTGTTAAAGAAAAAAATAATAACTTTGTAATTTCTACACATTTAGATGTGGGATCATACAATAATCATAATAATATAATATAAAAACCAAATAGTGGGACCTAAAATTATCATGTAAGGTTGTTTGATCTAAAAACATAAGGTTCTCCATCATATTATGGTTTTGGTAATACCTTTACCATCACATGGCTTTCACGTTCCTGTTAAATATGATATAGCTAGCTTTGGGTGGTGTATACACCTAGTAATTGGTCTAAATATATGAAATACAAGAGGATTATATCAACTTTATGGAACATGGGAACCAAGAGGAGGATCTCAACTCAATGGGTATATAAGGGAAACATAAATTGTGTATTAACTAATGTTTTTTCAGGGTTATCTTATAAATATCAAATAAGTGAAGGAATATGTTTTAATATATTATCATTAGACCTTAAGGAGGCATATTGTGTAACATAGTTAACCAAAATGAAAGCCTACATGGTGCATATTCAGTTGTTTTATATAAGTGAAGATATTATTCCCTAAATATTGATATAATGTGGTATGATAGAATGTGGTCTTATATAAATCGAGGTAAATGGATAACTGAATCATCTAAATAAGTTTTTGACATGCTTGGATTTTGAAAAATGATATAACAGATGGTATAATTTATTGCATGAGATACTGTGACAAGGCATTGCATGATTTATATTATTTTGGATTACCTTATATGCCTAAACTAATTAGTTACATATGTTATTGTGGTGTTTTAGGGTGTCTATCTAGGAGTGTGTCGAGATATGGTTTTTTCTATCCAGGGATCCTTGTGACATTAATTATGGGTGTTAAGATGAATATCTCGAAACTGTCAATTTAGGGACTCCATGAAGATTAACTCAACTAATGGTATATATTGTAGATTTTGGATACCCGACATGGGTCAAAGGTTGAGTGGTTCCCTGATGGAAAACATGGTATAATTAGATTTTATATATAGTTTCTTGAGAAAATAACCCCAATAATGATACTTGGGTTAATATGAACTCATGTATAGGGGAAAGGGTGAATTGAATCCCATGATTAAGGCTTGGGTGAATCTGATACATTTTATATGGACCTAGTAGAATCCGCACTAATATGCAAGATCTCAGTTAATAGATTTCAAATTTTAGGTACATGGGTGAGTCATTTACTATATACAGGGACCTAGTAAAATCAAATACTATGTTTTGTAATTTGGTTAGTTGAATACAATGTATAGATACATGACTTAATTGGATATTATGTGTTATAGTTTTGTCAATTAGAGCCCAGGTGTTAGAACTTGGTGAATTAAGTAATGTTTTTGGGTCATGTGTAATTTTAATCTCATTTATGTGAATTTAGTAAACCAAATACTATGTATAAAGAGCATTTTTAATTAGATCCTATTCAAGATACATGGAATAATTAGATACCATGTATGAAATATACTTCAATTAGGACCCACTTATGGGGACATAGGATTATCAATTCCCATGTGTGACACCTAGGTCAATTGATTCCCATGTATAGGTTACTAGTCTAACTGGATGTCAACCCCTGAAAGAAGGGTGTTCAGGTTATACATTTGTGGGATATTATTAAAGTTTTTTTCATTGTTTTAGTTCCGTGGGGAGGCATGACCATAATGGTGTAAAATGGATATTCTTATCTCTTGTGATTCTAGATAGTGTTAATTATTCCTTGTGAGGAATAGTGATGGTTCATATTCCTAGTTGGGGCCAGAGAAGATGTTTAACTCTTATAAAGGATAATAAATAGTTAATTTTTTATCTAGAATCCTATGGAAGGTTCATAACCCTAGTGAGGTATATCAAATGTGATTATCCATAGTGAAAGTTAATGAATAAACATAAACCTAGTGAGGCTTAAGATATGGTGATTCACCCTATTAAGTGATAGAGATGTTTGTTAGTACATGGAATAGCCATTGAAATTTCTTATCCCTTCCAAGGGCTAGCACAAGAGGCTATCCCTTGTGAGGATAAGTGAATGTTCTTTTCCCTAGAAATTTATATAAAAGTTTCATTATCATATTGATGGATATATAAAAGAGGTTAGCTATAGTTCTTATTAACTACATATCTAAGAGTATCATGTCCCATGTGTGAGACCTAGGTGAATCGAGTTCTATGTATAGTGACTCAGATGAATTGTTCCCCATGTTCTAATGGCCTAGGATATTCAGATAAATGGAATGATACTTATATGAATTCATTCCCAAGTATTAGTACTTAGGAAAATTAAATCTCGTACATGATACCTATGTAGATTGGTGACTAGATATATGTATGAGGTGAATAAAGGAATATAAAACAAGTCCTTTGGGAATTATATCATAGGCATGAGAGAATTATGAAATGGGGAACATGTATATAGACCTTGTCTAGTTGGTGATATACCCATAATACAGGTATAGTCATGGGACGTAAATTTTAGAGAATAATATTGTAATTTTTCTTATTATAGGGCCATGGAGATTATTCAAACTATGAAGGGATATGAATGGTTCCTACCCATAGTGTGTAATAGTGAAGTGTTTTTTTTTATTGAAGTCTCTTGAAGATTAATTTTCCAAGAAAGGGATAAGAAAATGTGTTTATACCTATTTTCATCTAAATATTTTTCTTATATCTTATGATGAAAACCAATGATTACTATCCTTGGTGGGGGATAAAAAATGTTTTTATCTCATGTTAGAGATACATAATGTTTCATCTAAAATTTCAAGGATAGAAAATGGTATTTTCCCTACTGAAAAATAATGAAGGTCTTAATTCATTGTGAGTTCTGTTGAATTTTTTTCTATATCATCAGGGTTAGGATGGTGTTTATCCATAATCATGGAAGGTAGTGTTTTTATTTCAAGTATATGGAATTAAATGGTTTATAGACCTAGTGAGGCCTACGCAATAGTGTTCCACTCATGTGAAGTCTAGCAAGGGTGAATATCCACAGTGATGGATATATAATTTTCTTAGACATTGTAAGGGATAAATAATCCACATCACCATAGTTTTGATTTACTATAGAGGTTGTGGTATTTCCTGATGTTTCTAGCTTCTGATGACCCAAATAATCTTATTTTCATTCCTGACCATATGTTTGAGGCATTAAAAGTATTTAATGATAATATTTAAGATAATTTTTTTATGGGATTGATGGGTTCATCTTAATCATACATATGTTGTAAAGTGAGGTCCCATTGGGTTCTATTTAATGGTAATACTTTAGGAATAATAAAGCTATAATTTATTTCTTTATTAGGGAATGTTTTCCATTAAGTTCATTTCAAGGTGGAATGGATTTGGAACTTATAGATGAACACAATTAAAATGTGGATGAGTGTTCTGTGAAATGGCCTTGGAACATTATTCTAGGGGTAATTTAAATGGAGAAATTATATGGGATAAATGGAATTTCTGCTAAGAGTTAGGCCATATTACCTTGTAATTGATCATTTGTAGAAATGTCCATGGATCTTGGATCTATGTGTAATGGCCATGGAAAAATTAATTGGTGGAAATATCAATGATGATTATATATGGATTTGATATCCATTGGGAATATAGTTGGGATAAATGAATTTTTATATTTTAGAAGGGTGAAATGGATTTCAAGCATAGATATGGTAATAATTTACACAGAACTGAGTGTTGGTAGAAAGGGCATTGAAGTGTTGTGTTTTTTAGAATTTTAATAGTGCTAAGATATGGAAAAAATTTATTCAATATTATATATAGGTTATAGTGTCATGGATCTAAGATTTGGGTAAAAATGAAATGGGTTGAAAATGTTTCATTCAATATAACGCATCCATGTCATTTAATATGTATGTCCATTTTGGCTATATGGAAAAAAAATTGATGACCATCAAAATAAATATAACCTGATATATAGTTTTTCTATATTACAAGTGAAATATAGTAATATTAAGTCCCTAGAATACCCATAAAATTTGATTTAAGGTTTTGAGACCCTTTTATGAAAAACCGAGGAAATTTATGTCCAACACCCAAAAGAGGGGTCTCCCCCATATGTCACTAGCATGAGAAATTATCTTTAGTAATCCACATCAATAATTGTGTGAAAAATCAAGTTTCAACTGGAGAACCAATATTATTATTCTTTGGTGTATATATTTTTTAACAAAAACATTAATTATGTTTGTTAAATGATGTATATGTGATAGATTATGTGGAAAAGGGAATGGATCAATATTCTCTGTGCTACCACACCCCCTATATAATTTATTTTTTTGGAATTATAGGAATATTATTTTAATATAAATAAATGGAACATTTTCTTATCACTATAAAATCTAGTGGGATTTTGGAGTCGACTCACTAGTGAGTGGATCTTTCAAGAGGTGTTTCTTTATTGAAGGCTTATCAGCATCCAAGAGGATTATATAAATTCAAGGAAATGTGGTCTTGAATTGGTACACTTAAATATTGTAGGAAAATTAGGGGAATATAGTGAATGAAGAATTTATTATTGGATCTGCGATATGATAGCTGGATTTCATGATGTATTCATTTAAAATATGAATCAATCCACACCTAGTTTTAAAAAATTTCGTGAATCGAATTTAGATCCTTTGAATGGATATAGATATAGTCTCATATTTTTTATTGAGATATTGGAATAAAATATATGTAAATTGGGATATAACACTACAATTGGGTGATATTTTTATACAACAATAAGACCATTGATATAAAACCCAATGTCACTAACCTCTTATAATGATCATTCTCTTACATTTGAAAATGTGGTTTTATAACACAGACCACACTGCATAGTTTAAGGGTTTTACATGATGTACCATATATCTTGTAGTTTTTTGTATTAGGAAAAGGGATTGTCTACCCTTAGGGAATAAGACGTCATTACATTTCCAATGTCCACTTCCCTTTTTAACATTATTTCATTTCATGTTACAAATATTGTTTCAAATAAGATAATATATTTTAATGATTTCACCATAACTTATTCTTAGGATGATGATGGGTGGATCTAGCAGAAAGGAACATATATTTTTCTCTAGATACCATTTTTGGATTTAAATGAGAAAAACAATTAATCCAAATTTATTTTATAATGCCCAATTTTTTTATAATCTTTGCCAGGGTATTCTAATTGATGGAATGGATGAATTTTTCAAAGTTATTAGTTTTTTACGTTTCAAAAAAAATGAGTTCGTTCCTCCTTCCTCAATCATTATAATTTTATACAAGTTGGAATTATAGCATTGGTGTTCAAGGGTAGATATTTTTTAACATAATATGTAGATTCTATGTAAAATATTTACTATTTAAACTATAATAAAATAGCGGTCTAATTTTCATGAATGCATAAGATTAAAAGGAATTGTCTACATAATATATATTTATAGTTGTTAGGTTAGTGATTTAAATTATATAAGGCTGAATAGTATTTACCTAAAGAGTTATAGAGTATCTATAGAAATGTATAGGTAGACCCAACTTGAATATAGGGCCTCTTGAAAGTATAAAGATATCATATATGGTTTTATATACATTAAGGTACGAGTGATTATACTATTGTGTCATGTAGTTTAGGGTGACATGATGAGGAACTACTGAAAAATATGAATCTTCCAAAATAATAATCCCTAATATTTTCTTCTGGATCTCTATAGTGAATAATAATTTCAATTAATTATGAAAATGAAATATATTTTCAACCATATATGAAGTAGAAACGGATTTGATGTCATAATCACCATTTGAAATTATAAGAAATTATTGAATTTGTAACATATATGGTATGTGAACCCACATGATGTTTTAGGTCATATAGTGTGTTAATAATTAATTAATAATGACTATTTTAATAAGAAATATTGGTATGTTGATGTAGGGTGTACATTAGTAATGTTGATTCAAGTAGGCTCCATGTAGATGAGATAGTTGTGTGTGATGTTCTCTAAGAACCTCACTTTGGAATTACCTTGGCCTTTTCACCCTAGTGACCTCTTAGAAAATTAGGTTCCCTAAATTTTTGGCTTTTACACTTATCTGATTCTTATCTGGTGTTGGAACTTAGTAATGGGAGTAATATTATAGTCGGGATATAGAATAAACACAAAAAATAAGCACTCTGGGGAACCTAGTACCCACTCGAGCATAAGACAGTGGAGATCCCACCAGCAAAAGATACAAAAATTATAAAGAAATTTACTACCATGAGTAAGGTTAATGAAAATAGTAATTGATATTTCTATATATGAATAAGTTGTCTCTATATGGTTAGAGTAGTTGGGAGATAGCTTTTTGAATTTTTGGGGGGGTTTCCATCTAAGGATTTGTTCAATATGGGGATTTGGAGGTATATAAAATCTTTAATTACCATCCTAGTTATTATTTAATATAGAAATACTATATGGTATTTTTTATCCACCATGTGAACCCACCCTAGGGGGATTCCTTGCATGGTATCTGTTCTAGGGTTTCTCCACAGGGGCCCCCTTTTCACTCTATAACATGTTTATGGGATCATAGTCAAAGAGATGTAATGATAATATAGAGAAAAATCTATGTTGGATACCAATAAAATGAAAAATCATGTTTTCATACACACTAATGGAAGATAGAGGAAATGATCTAGACCTCGACTTGGACATTCTAATAGACTAAGAGTTCGATCTTATTCCTACTCTGGTCTGGGGCTTGTGGACAATCCTCCCAGGTATAATCATCACATTCCAGTTAGTTGTAGAGATATATCAATCAGATATCATCTACTATATTGATATTGGGACATATTTGGTTCCCCGGCCACCTCTTCCTGGCCTTAGTAGAATATGTCATTATCACTAGTATGATCGTGGGTCCCCATTATGTCCCCACCTTTTTCGCATGTCATGATATTTGAGAATTCAATTCTGGGGGTATTCCCTCAATGGTCCCCTATAAAATAATATACTCTATGACCCCCCCCCAATCACAATTTTCTATCTAAAAATAATTCTATTATGGGGGGTCCCCCCTAGACCCTCCTTTTCTCTCTATATACAATTTTCTCCATGTTTTTCCCTTATTCCCTATTTTTTCTATATATGTTATTTACATTGGGATTTCCCCTTTAACTCATCTTATCTCTAGTATCTCTTGAAATCCTATCCTTTATCTATGTAATCTAAACTAATAGTAGTATCATGAGACACGTTAAAAAATAATAGACTAGACCATCCTAATAAAGAAAGACCTAAAATACAGAAACTTTTGAATATCTACGTTCATGATTTTACCCTTCTCATGGAATCTTGAAATCATGCGATTTATCTCCCCAAATAAATTTTCATGTTGAAATAATTTTGATCCTCGCGTAATATTATTATATAATAAATGTATTTTTTTCATCCTCCATTTCCAAGATAATGAATGCTAACTCATAGCCTCACAACACTCTCATGAATTGACACCACACCTTGGTCAATTCACATTGATTTCTTGAAATATTTTTTGTGATTGAAACCCATACACTGCTTCACATAACTAAATTTGTTCCAATTTCTCATCATGGACTAAAGAACCTTTTATATATCTTATAGCTTATGAAAAAGGGAAAGTCATAGCACCAATCCTTCTATCTGACTGAAATTTTTTGCTTCTTCAAATCATGTTTCTTTCTAGGTATTCCCTAACCGGACCTATCTAGATATTCCATATCTGGTATCCTAGGGTAGGGATCCCCTAAGAGGACTAGGTGCTCACTTACCAATGATTTCTTGGGATACATGGAGTATCATATCCATGTGAGTACCTGAGATACTTCGTGTATCCTAGGGAGTACATGACCACTCTAAAATAATTCTTGATCTACCATGAATTATTTTCATACTCAATACTCAAAATGATTTTACTAAGGAATTTTCCTCTCAAATCACATAATTATTCATGTTCCATCCTCCATATTTATTTATTGAGCTACTATGATAAAGACCTCTATCACCTGAGATAGTTGATTTGCTTCATGCAGATCCTTAGACATCCCAAATCTGACTCTACAATTGGAAGTATGAGGAAGTACCTAGGATCTCTTTAAGTAGTTTAGTAAGGTTTCAATTGAATGAGAAGAACCCATTCATCTCCAACTATACTCTCTAGTTTCATGAGAATAAGGGTTTTGGGGGAATTGAAATAAGGGTTTTCAATATAGGTGTTTTAGTCTTACATGTGGATCTACTCTCTATATAATAGAGGTAGTTGCATGATTTTGGAATCAAGCATTTCTAGGAGTGTAATGGGTATGTCCCACATAAAGACTCTAACTAGTAAGCCTTATTGGAACCTTCAGGTTGGTATTGGTGGAATTGAACTATTCTCTCATAATTTATATTACCTTTATTATACCAAGAACATGAATCCTGGTGATTCATGATAGAGGATCAATTATAGTATGAGTGAAAAAACCTAATGGTGGTACCTTGGTGTCTAATGTAGTGGGTATCTATGAAATTGGGGTTGATATTACGAGGGAATGAGAACAAAAAAAGATAAAATCCATTCATGATTTCTCTTCTAGTTTCATCATTTTTTTGCGTTGAATGTTTGAACATTTGGGATTTTTATTGGTGGCTTCTAAGGATGAAAAAACAACCATTTGAATTTGAGATGATCAGGTCAGGATATAATGCATTTCGGAAATTTAAAATAGAGTTTTGAAATGATTGAATGATGATAAAATGATAGGAATGTAGGTTTTTGTAAGAAACATTGTTCATACATTGGGTTTAGAATCAAATCAGATAATAGAATACTGACTAGAGAAAACACTAAACTATATATGTATGGGGATATTGTGAGTGTAGAATATGGTAACCTTCACCAATAAGGTATGGGAATTGTAGATCGAGTCTAGGAATCCTGGGGAACAAAAAATTCCTTGAAATAGCCAAGGCCCAGACCCTCGAAAAAAGATATTCCAATACATGTTCAAAGTGACTATATGTTATCTAGTAAAATGGGAAACAAGTGTATGTCAAAACAAAAACAATTAACAGGTTTAGTTCAAAGATGAGCGGTTAGGGTTAGAAGGTCTAGGAAAATAGACAGTAGAAAGTGGATTGTACTGTTTGGTCTTTTCTGAACATTAATCTACCTATACCAACCTCAATACCAATTTTTCTCTCCCATATGAATTCATGTTTAAACAAAAACCACAAAATATTCATCCTATTGGAATATTCCACCTTCTGATAATATAAATGTCCTACAATTCATTTGGAATCGGTCACGAGTAAATGGTGTTCCATATGCATGCACGACCAGGTTTCATATAGGTAGTAATATGGATTTGTTAAATAAATCCAGCAGAGATGGATGTTGTTTGCCTATATTGGAGTTTTTTTACAAATTTTGTGTGGTGTTGTTGTGACGATCCAATAGGAAACAAGGCTACAAAACTGATCCCCACCAGTAGGTGAAGTTGGTCATTTAATCCTAGGGGCCAATTATACAATTGATCTACTAGTTTTGTATATTGGTATGAGTGATCTATTGATCCCCCTGACCATGCTATTGAATGTTTTAAATGCTAAAATTCTAAATAAAATATAGGTAATATAATACGAGTCGAAAACACCTCACCTTTTTTAGATATGTATCATGGTTCCATTGGGGTCAGAATGTAGTTCCTTGTAACTTTTCCTTGCTATATCAAAGTGGAGGAATATTGGTGTACAATATTGATGTGTCACCCATCCTTCCCACTAGAATCATAGTTTCCTAGGGATCCCACAAGAAAAAGAATCACTAGAAAGATGGTAGCGGGGATGCTGATGCCTAGGCCTATGATCAACATGAAAAGGGGATATCATGGAGTGAAATCATGACCGTTTATTTTATCTATTCGAAGAATAAAAGAATAATTTTGTAACCCATTACCTCCTGATAATTAATATTATCTCAAAAAGGTTAAGAAAGTAGGTCAAACCAAAACCTAGTCATGTCTGACCTCTACTCTATCCATGTGCACCCAGGTACCCTGATAGTGAATGGGGTGTAAGAAATTCTAGGTGGAAGGTGAGCAGGATGAAAAATTATATTTCCCTGACCATTTTGATTTAGTGGTGGTGTATGATAGGGTGGGGTCTCATTATATCTATACCCACTCGATCATAATATGTAAAAACATTCCCAAAAACCACATGGGAAACATTATTTCCCACTTAGTGAGTGGGGAAGAATCTAGTAGAACTCATTCAAAAGTAACGCATGAACCATTTCAAATATGATAGTGATGTATTGATTGGCCTTGAGTATACTCGCTCAAATGACATTCTTATATATGATGTATAAAAATATTTCCAAAATAAAGTAACATTCCTTTTTTAAATAAAATTAAAATTGATAAATTCATAACCTAAATATGATAAATAATATATTACATTTATAAGTACCTGATTTTATCTTCATGTTATTTTGATACATATAATATTAATATTTTAATATATGATATAATCATATGGTACACCCTTTTTTCATTCAAGGGTGTTGATTTTGTTAACAAAGATCTCTTGGAAATCTCTACGACCTTGAAAATCTCTAATATATGGGTTCAGTCATATTTTAATTGATAAAATTTGGATTAGTATTACAATACTATTAATAATATAGATTATATTTTCATCTAAATAATGGATAAATGATCTTCATATGATAGACTTCCACTAACAAATGTAATTTCTCTCCATTTTTTTGTGGATTTTTTTTAACATGGTTACTACCTTTAATAAAATTCACATTAATGGATATATAATAATAGTAACATATTGTTTTAACATTTCATGGATTTTAATTAGATATAATTATTGTATTAAACATGTTATTATAAAAATATTTAATTAAGTAAAATACATTGTGTAGTTTCAAGTCATTATAACTTATATATAAAATCCCCTTCTAAGTAGTAAAGGGATATTATAGATAGGCCCCTCCAAAACAAATTTTGTCACGTGAAATGGATAATATATAATAAATTATATTTACATAAGAAAATATGTGTTATTAAGTTCAATTTTATAAATATTTTTCCAAACATTATATAGTTTATTATATTGCAACATGTATGAGCCTCTATAAAAAATGTATTGCATAAAGGCATAAAAATAGGATATTTCAATGCTATTTTATCAATAAAATGGATAACCAATATAATTCTATGAAATTTTTTATTTATAGATGATATAATAGATACTGGTGGGGGTATTTATACCTTTAATAGTGGTGGAAAATGTATCACACCACTTTGATGTAGTGCATGGTGTTGAGGAAGACCATTTCACTAGGGGAAACATTTAGGGGGTTATATGATAAGATAAATGGAATATGTGTTTTGAAACATTAAATGAGGTGTCCCTTTCAATAAATTAATCAAAATTACCCAATTTTTTAATCGATGATACTAGTATATTAACTCAATGTTCTGATATTTCAAGTGGATAAGATCTTTCCATTTAATTATTGTCACGACCAGTCCCCCAAGGCCCATGTCGTGATTACCCCATGCCCGCCTTCCATAGGCCAGGGGCTAGAGACTAGCACTGAAAGGCATATTCCCTAAAACGGGAAGGCATTGAATTTATAAACTATAAACTCACACAAACTAATCACACGTCCAGATACAATCACAAAGTAAACTATATAGTAAACATGGTGCGTACAAAAAAGTATAGGGGCCAGAATACAAGCCCAACTGGAAAGTACAAGAAAAACTGGAAAGTACAAGTAAAATTGAGTATAGATCCTATAAACACCTATCAAAGATCCTACATAAAAGGTATGTATAGCTCTCGAACGATCATCTCTGCAGATTACCTCATCAAAGGTCCATCTCTGAGCATTCTCTAGTCCAGGTACCCTCGTCCTCAGTTAGCGTTATCCATTGTCTGCACCAGACACAACAAGGTGCGAGCATAGCGCATATAGGGGTGTGTATAATAATACTTAGTAGGGACCTTGAGACCCCCTAATGTCTCTAAAATCCATAAAGGATAAACCATGAAATATAGAAACAATAGTCAACCCTACTTAGGTATATGCCCATACATATACCTAAGTTATCAGAAAATACCCACCTCACAGAGGAGGGAAGAATACCACACAGGTAATACCAAGAAGGTAGATTACCACATAGGTAAAGTACCAAATATCATAACCTCAATCCCAAGAACAAGGTAAAGACAGCTCACACCAGTATTTATTATAGGGGTAGTAACAAGTAACATCCCCAGTCGCAACATCAAACGCCTGGGCTGCTGGAGAACTCCTCCTCTATCGAGTACAGTGGGACTGTCACATCACACAGAGGTACTTCCCACTAACCTTGAACTTCTAAGGCACTCATCTTGTCGAGTACCATGGGTCAACCGTATCACACAGAGGCGCTCACCACCGTGGGTCAGCCACGTCACACAGAAGCGCTCCCCCTCGTGGCCTGCTGAGGTACTCCTCCTATCGAGTAACATGGGTATACCATTTCACACAGAGGCACTACCCACCATGGTTCTACCACATCACAAAGATTCACTCCCCATTAGGCATGTTGAGTCACTCTGAGTCAAAACGGCCAGCAGTCGTCAAGTCTCAGCCAGTCGTAGGGTTCTGTACGTATCGTGCTTGGGAGAACTGCTCCCCAATCCATATCTCATACTTAAACCACCCAAAAGTCCCACTAAAAAGTATCCCAAAGGTAATTCATGTCAAAAGGGACCCAACGCAACAGACAACATGTCAATCGGATGCTCGGTCTGTAAGTTATTAGCGTTTCTGCTATGACGGCCTGGTTGGATTCGGGGTCCGATCCAACCTGGTCATACTCCAACCTTATCCAAAACTCAAGTGGAGTATAAAAAAATACCATCTCAATCCAAGTATTATTTCACCACTGACAGTTCTTTAAAAGAACACTCGGATCACAAGTTATGGCCAAAAAGAAGAAACTAGGTCAAGATAGGCCTGGGTCTGGTCCGACCCGGCCTAGGCTGACCCGACCCGGTTTGGGTTTACCCAGTCCAACCCGGGTCCATCCCAGATGTTCTGGGACTTGGTGGGCCCGGATGTCTGGGTCATGTTCTATCCCATCACATGTAGGGGGCAGCTCACTGGGCACGGCCCGCTGCGGCGCGGACCATTATGGCGCGGTCCGCCCGAGCTGGCACCGAATTGGGAATGCCCCCCTTCCGGTTTTCCTGAACAGTCCATCAGACCGTTTGGCTGGGTGGCATGCGGAACCCACTGGAGGGGTCACTCCTAGTCTGGCGTGGCCTACCGGAAGGTCAGTCGGTCTTCCACCCAATGGCGCAGTCACGTGCCGCTGCTGCACCACGGCCAGCCGGAAGGTCGGCCACCCTTCAGGCTCCGCCGCAGCCCAGCTGCAGCGGCCCTTTACTCCACCGGTGGTGTGGGTGTGCGATACCGCTCTACCACACTGTTGGAATATTTTCGGCCGCCACTCTACCCCATCACGGCTGATAGGTCTTGGCCTCCTCATCAACCGATGACGCGGACGCGCGCCGCCATTCCTTCCTCGCGGTCGGCCGGGTGCCAGCCGCCGCCTTCCTCCGTGAGCCACTTCGGTTTCGTTCCAAACCTGAAAAATTAAATGATCGCATATTAACGATCCTTGAATCGAGATCTCCATGTCTATATATCGTGCTCAATAAAATTTCATGTTTCCGGCGTCAATAAATATTAGGCGTTGAAGAGCGCACAAAGAACGCATGAAGAATAAAAAGAAAGTGGAGAAAGTTTTATGTGCGGGATAATGGACATGTTCATTTGTCCATCGTATTCATGAATTTAGGATATGAAGAATCAATGAAGTAAATTCAAACCTAAATAAAACCCCTACCTCAAGAATGATAGTGAGCGTGAGTTTGTGGAAGCGGGTCGGTGTTTGTTGTCCCCCACAACTAGCCTCCAATGATGTCACTCGTTCTTTGATCTTCAGTTTGGGGTTTCAGTGTCGCTCATCACCACCCGTTGTTATCGACTCCGTTATCCAAGTTTTTGGCATCACTACACTTTATCATCACTTCGTTTCATGGTGAAGCAGTGCCGACACCTCTCCCCAAGCACCATATAAATAGGAGAGGGGGAGGGTGTGCGACTTTTGTGGGATTAATGTAGGCCCATTAATTTAGAACCTTCCTAATTCCCCAATGGTGCAGTTACTTATAATTTAAAGTTCATGAATTTATTGGATTTACACGTCGATGTTCTAACATTGCCTCTTGTCCGTTGGTGGAAAGGAATGAAAATAGAGTAACAAATTTATTTTATTTATTTCTTTTAAAAAATCCCAAAACATAACTTTTTCTCCAGACCTACTATGGTCAAAGTGAAGTCTCCCTTAAGAGAATCTTAGCCCTCTAGATTCAACGGTGTCCTCGTATTTTTAATCTGAGCACCAATTCAAAAGTTAGAAAATGGCACTCATGCGTTTTTTGAAAGTACCTGAAAAAAAAATTGGAAAATTAATAACATCCACCCTCAATCTGTGCTGGTCAAGGTTAGGATTTTCCTAAGTGAAACATTCCCCAATGAACCCAACGGTACTCTCAGATTTATAATCCAAGTTACCGTTTAATAGTTATGAATTTTACAATAAAATAATTGTCACTTAATTATTTTATTTATGGCCAAAAACTAACTTTCACTGGTGGCTCGTGTCGGCCAATGTTAGTATCTGCCTAAAAAAATAATACTCTCACAAGTTCAGTAGTGGTCTTAGATTTTTAATATGAGTTAAAGTTTTTGAGTTATAAGCATTTGAAAAATAAAATAGCTTTATTTAATTATTTTATTTTTGGTTATGCCATTTTTGGGTTTTCTCGCCATAGGCTTGCACCGACTAAACATAAGTCACGCCTAGGGTAAACCCACCATCCTGAGCGCAACAGTACCCTAATATTTCTAATCTGAGTAACTATTTAAGATTTATTCCAATTTTTTAGGAAAATTTCTTACGCGCACTAATTAAACCTTAAAAAAACTTTGACGAATCATTTCAGGTACTCCGGGCCTTGTAATCGTGCCCCGTCAGATTTCGTGGTCTCAAAATAGTTCCATATAAATAAAAAATATACTGATTTTTTGGAACATTAAAATTATGGTAAGGATTACTCAAATAAAAAAATTGTGTGATATATGTTTAGTGGAAAAGTGGTTGTCAAAATGGTTTTCATATACTCCAATCCTACTCCATCATGTGATAGACAAGATATTTTTAATTGAGGAATATAAATTGATTAGATATTTGGGTAATTGAAACCTCATATTTTATGGTTTTAGTACTACAGATGTAATGGGTGACTCACATTCACATGTGAAGATATTTTTTTATATACATATCCATATAGTTTAATGTCTTAATAGATGGATTTTAAACTAAATAATTGAAGGAAATGTGGTAGGGACCCTGAATGATGAATGTATGGGTCTATTGATTAATACCTCATGTCAAGAAGTTTAATGTCATCTGAAAATGTATTAAGATTACTTTACTTTATAGTCACGTGCCTGAGATCAATATGTGAATGGTTTTTGTATATCTTGATCACTCTTAAAATAAACATGTAGCCTTATTTTAAGTATGTTTTATCCAGCGACTGAACATGGATGAGGGAAAACTCAAAAAATGGAATAGAAAAATTATAATGGGATATTTTCATACATATAATATAGTTCAATGTATGTTATCAGAAAATAATGGTTCATGGGTAGTTTGAAATACTACGATTAAATTCCACTTGATGGGGAAATTATTCAAATAAAATATTATATGTCACGAAACACTAGAGAGGGTGAATATATCTATATAAATATAACCTGATAATAAATAATAATATCAAATGGAGTGACCTCTATAAGAAAACTGAAATACTTGTTAACATAGGTTCATGGACAAGGAATTCCCTGAAAGAGGCTTTTCATTTTAATTTATCTCATGTGTGGGACAAATGGATTGGTTGGAAAATAATATAAAGAAATAAATAAAGGAATTAATCATGACAAGGGATATCAAACTAAAAGGGATGTCTAATATTCATACATGATATTATTGATGAGAACCATCTAGAATTTGGACACATAAATCAAAATTGAAAGGGTTTATTGAAATTTGATCATGTAGTGTAGGATAATAAAAGTCTTTTCAGATAATGAATGATATAATATAAGAATTTTTTTTGTTTAGAATTTTCTACCTAAGATAGTTTATCGTGTTTTTTAATTTCATAATATAAGGATTTCACTCAATTACCATTGACATCGGATCAAATGGGATTTGTACTATGTAGTTCTTAGTCACACATCAAGGACATAGTTCTCACTAATTTGGTAATAATCCATCTCGAGACACTAGTCAATAGGATAAGTCAAAACCAGTTTTATCATATCATTCATACTCATTGAAATAAAAAAAGAGAGAATAAATGTATATACATACCACTTATGATTTAAATATAGTGATTAAAATAAAACCTATAGTTTAGCATCATAATATTTGGATATGATTTTGATTTATTTTTTTTGTTAGACTAAAATCTAGGATGATTGGTTTTTATAGTGATATGATCCTTAAATGGAGTTTCTGAATCCTTTATTAGTGATGATTAGTGAATTTGTAAATTGGAATTTTTTTAAGGGTTGTGAGCCATAATAATGGTGCGGATCTTATCAATATTTACAGCAAGATCCATTTTTTTAATAGTTGGAATCAAAAAATGTATTTTATATAAATGACTCAAGACACACAATCATATCTTCAAAAGGAATCAACATAGATCTAGCTTTTATATTGGTTGAGTTATTATTTATTTCTATAGTTGATAAAAATATTGATATTATTCTAGATTCCATCTTTATCTAGATTATTAGGGAGAAATTGAAATTTTTGTAAAGTTCATGGATATTTTTTCGAGAATAACTATGTATTCTTTAATTAAACCAACTAAGAAATGTGTATTTCATGTATAATGAGTTGAAAATTTACTTTTATTCATAATAATAGACCATGTGTAGGTAGATTCCAATAAAATGGATTGTTATAGTTGCATGAGAATGATGAAAACCAAATATAAATGATGTTGAAATGCTAGGGTGAATTTTGAAATCATCCTTATGTTTTTCCTTTATCAATGAAAACTCATCATATAAGGGTGATCCAACAAATAATAAAAAATTTATATTGATCTAGATCAGACATAAAATAGAGAAGAATTTTTCACTTTATATAGTTTATGGTCATACAACCCATAGTATCAATGTGTAGTTAAAAAAAATATACAGATGGTACCTAGGTGAATCAGAATGAAATTAGGCAATGTTTTTTTTAGAAAAAGTTTCATTATTTCATGGGTCTAGTGAAATGGACCACAACTATATATTTCATGTATTGTAACGAGGACATATATGTTTACTTTGTATCATTTGGATCAGAGTTTCACAAAGTGAATAAAAATTAATTGTAAACATGTTTCAAAAGTATCTTAATTTTTTACAAATTAAAGTCTATTTTTTATATTCTTATGGATAAAATTACTAATTATAAACACACTTTTATTTCATTTCCATTAAATTTTGTGGCAAATAAAATAATTTGGATTCCCATTCATGGTTTACTCATTATAAATTCTGATCATCTAATTGTTGAGAAGGTGATTATATACTGAACAAGTGAAAAATATATCGAAATGATCTAGTATAAATGAATTTACCATGTTTCATATCTCACAATGATTTAGGTGACCCTAATTCTATTTCACACATTATGGATACATTAAATGTTTAGAACACTGTTGAAGGAAGTATTTGGGTGTCGTTGGCTATATAATTAGATAATCTATCTACTTCAGAAGAAAAAAATCATGAAGCAATTTTCAATTACATGAACTCATAATGAATTAAAGGGGGAATTATTATAAGGGCCTATCAAATTTCCATGTTTTGTTACCTTCTCTTGATCCTTGGGTGCTCGAAAATTGAATTCTACATTGAATATGTGAACTATCTCAAGATACACGATATTTTGAAGAAATATATCATACTATAACTATCATTATTAAATATAAAACAACAATAAATAACTAATGTGTCACATATAAAACCATTGGGATGGAAAAATGGTTTAATTCATCGTCATGGGGTGTTGAAACATCTTCAATGAGTATTGAAGTAGTCGTTGAAGATAGTTATAAATCTATAGATCAGGTAACTACAATATTCCTAGGGGAATTGTGGTATTTATTAAGATTACATAATTCTTAAATTTCAATCGATGGGGTGGGGTGATATAATAATTCTCCCAGGTATATGGGCAATGTAACATGAAAATTTGATAATTCCCCCAACCCTACAGGTTGGGATAAATAATTTATTTTAGAAAATTTATAGCAAGATACCTGAATTTCAACTCTTGTAAAATGACCCTAGATAAATTATGATATTATATTACATGGGTATTCATTTTCAATATATAAATGATTTATTATCTCTTTTGGATAGTTGGATTAATCATCTTCTTATGGATGATATGAAGATAATAGGTTCACACCCTCATCTTTACTAGTGGTAAATCATGTGGGAGATGAAAGGATTCCCAATATGCATATGAGTAATAATGAAATAAATATTCACCTAGAATATGCTCTATCAAAATCGCATTATAACACATCAATAAGGTTAATGATTCCCTTATTAGAAGTATGTGGAGTTTCACCAAGATCTCCTTCTCACATGGTAAATAGTGGTTGATGGGGAAACTAATTTTTCCCTAAATGATCATCTAAAAGTGAAGTCATCATTGTTAGGAGTGAACTCTTAAAAAATTAAATATTCATTTGACCTACTAGATATTCATTTGATGGAATTGGAGATGAATAAATTCCCAACATTAGAAAAGGATCTCATTCGGAGGGATGGTGCATGTTGGACTATTTGGTGGGAGGATTCTCGTTATAATGTTATTGTGGGAAAATACGAATTGAACTATTTAGTGAGATAGTGACTGTTGGAGTTATATTTGAGTGGATTACCATTGAAACATACTATATAAAAATGACTATTACATGGTTTTTTTGGATCGTTGTAGTTGTCCATTTGGTGGGATGGTAGTCAATGGGTAGTTCTATGGGAATTTCATCATTAGACTGTTTGTTGGGATGATACCCATTGAATATATTAACAGGAAGGTTCACATTGGATGATTTGTTGGGATGTTTTTTGTGGATTTATTATTGGGAAATTTATAGTAACAGAATTATTTTTTAAAATATATAAAAAAATATATATGTTATTAAAAAAGTTTAATTTCATTGATATGTATGTTTCCATGAAACACAACATTTAAAAAACTATTATACACTATTAATTTATTCTTATATTACACGATATTTTTCTCCCATCCATTCAATTGGAGGCTACTAATATATTTACAATATTATGATAAATATATAATAATTTTTTTAATTTATATATATTTTTTAGTTCTCCATAAGTATGTAAAATAATTTCATAAAATTAATTTTATGCATTCAAAAAAATGTTTTCATTAAAAAAATATTTTATTTTATTTTCTGAAATGATATTATAATTAGTTTATGAAATTTCAAAAATTTAGTAATATTTTATTAAATCCACAAATAAAAAATATCATAGGATTATTTTTTAGTATTTTTTTTTGAAAATTTTGATTTAATGTGAATAGTGAAACTATTGATATTTAAAGAAATATTTATTCTTTTCTCATATTATCTAATTGACAAATTAACTTTGGTTGTTATCAAAATGTAATTACATTCTTGTTGTTAAAAATAATTCAAATTACCCCTTTTTTCAATATTATAATTTATATTGGTATAAAAATACATTTAGACATAAAAATTCATTTATCAAAAATCTGTTTTTATTTTCATTTTTTGTTTATATATCAATTTAATTATTACATTTTCCTCAATATAAATCATAATAAATTGATTCCGTATTTGGAATAATATTGGGAAAATTTATAAATTATTTTAATTTCCATTTCTCATTATTAATACCCAATGTGGTAAACAAATATCATGACCATAGTTAAAAGGGTATAATGGGTAAATTAAGGTAAAAATATGTGATATGGCCACAATTTTTCAACATAATTGTTATTGGATTAATGGATTTAAAACCTTAAAACTTTTTTTTCAAAAAATGAATTCCCATCTCAGTCCCCACACTATGAATTAATAATATTTCAATCCTTCAAATTATAAAATGTCTGTTCCTCTCACACAGATACAAGGACACCCCTCCTATCTATTTTTTACACCATCATGATCCACCTAGCTCGACCATACCATTAAAAATTATATTATGATCATCCCAATCTATGACTTATAGGTGTAATTATACTAAGTAGAACATTCCAATGTTATTATAGATGTGACATATATGATGCCTATCAACGAACAATAATTCATATTATCGACTCTTTAAAATTTATTTTTCCTTGTAATTCTTATAAATGTATTATACCAATATTAAAATAATGAATCAAATATAATTAATATAAAAATATCTTATTATAAATATGTTAAACCCCTTTTCAACCACTTTGTTATCCAATGTAAAGCGATAACACTTATTGTGCGTATGTATGGATTAACATCTCCATAGAGCGGTGTTATTTGTTTTTCATTGCCACCATACATGTATTGTTTTAAATATGGATCTAGTGAATTTATATGATATTTATGAAATAATTATATATATTTTAAAAAATATCATCAACCTTTATACCCTTCCTCTCATTAGCAAATCATAACGTCGCTTGTGCGTATGTGTGGACTACCACCTTCATAAAGCGATGAGATTTATTTTTCAAGTCCTCTATTAAAGGATGATTATATGTTTTTATTTATTTAATATATATGATATTTATATCCAAGATAAATTTCTTGATTATGGAACCATGGGAATTATTTATGTGTGCAAAATATAGACCCAATACATATTTGAGAAAATAAAGATTTAACACTTGGAGACGATGATTTTAATAACAAATTATCAATAAATGGTTGATAAAATAATACAAGTGTATCATATATGATATTATATGTAGGTTTATAGTGATTGGATACAATTATAATAAATTTTAATTTATTATATTTGAATATAAAACAACATACAAAGTAATTCAAACCTAATATAAGGGTCTGTGTCAAAATTTCTTCCATACTGAATATTTTTTAGGTTCACATTTTCCTTATAGAAAATAAATTATATATCAAAAACTAACCACATAAATTTTGTACCCATATGTTTATTTATATATGTTACATTTTTTTCATTATTTTTTCTCACTATATAAACTAAAATGTTCTAATGTGTGTTTATAAGGAAAACATCCATTATTTTTCTATATGGTTGGGAAAAATTTTATTACATGTCCATATTGTTGGATAGTAATGTATATGAAGATTGATAAATACTAGAAGGTGTGAATTGTATGATTATAAAATTTTATTTTTAATCATAAATTGAAATAATGTTTTACATGGTCAAACAAACCATATTCATAAAACATATTAATTATTCATATAGTAATCATACATGTCCCATAGGTCTGATGAAGAATGTATCGTAATAAATTAAATTTTGAAATCTATTCCATGTGTAATAATAAGAAAAATTATTCTACATAACAACGTATAGAATCATATTCAGTATGCATTGGTAACATTTTAATAGTTTAATTATATTCACGGTATAAATGATTTAATCAGATTAAACATAAAGATAATCGTAATCACAACAGTTATGACAAATTAATGAAATACCAATATAGTGATTCTATATTAAAGCATATAGAATCAAAATCCAAGTGAATCATATTCACAAAAAAAAATTAAAAGGTAGAATAATTTTATCATAATCAAATCTATTATGATAAAACATTTACTAATAGGATGATGAATATTAAATAATTCATTTTATATTACATGTAGCGTAAATAAAAGACTTGTAATAAAAATGTAATAAAAATGAATAAATTTTTTTAACCCAAAGAATGGGGTATCTAATAACCTAGGATAAAGGTCCCTTATTTTATACGTATAATAAATTTTTTCTTTCCCTTACCTATAAAATCCCTTGATACGATGATCGGTTTGTCTCACTATCCCAGTGAGCCCTTGATACGATGATCGAATTGTATCTATCGTTATCCCTATAAGCCCTCAGTACTATAGTAGGTACTGTAGTAGAAACTGTAGAATGCACTATTTTGCACTGTAGTAGCTGGAAATTTTCCCCTGTTTGGGCCTTCGGGCCACCAATTTGGTCCCTGGGTCCTTTTAAGTCCTTTGGGCCACCCAAGCCTCCGGTCCAGTAAAGCTTTCAGGCCACCTTTATTGTAGATGCAAACCAGATAACCTATAAAAGAAAATTCTCTATAGAAGGATGAGAAAAGAGCTTTCTCCACAGCAGAAGCTACACAGATTGAAAGAATGAGAGGGTATGGAACCTGCCATCAGGACAAGTCTATGCATGAATGGGATAACCTAGATGAATAGCCATTTGAAGGTGGAGAGCTGATTTCATGATGAAGATGCTGGGAGGAGTATTTTCAAGTAGTTATTCTGGGTTGTATGTAATGTTTGAAGCTTACGGGCAATGAATTCCTCTAAAACCTATAGGGCTATGTAATACTTATTCCTACGGGCATTGTAAGGTTTCAACCTCATCCCTTGAAAGGTGGATTATCAAAAATCAAAAAAAAATGAAGGCTTTCAGGCCATTGGATGTATGATTTAGATTTCTCACACACTATTATTTTTTCAAATTAAATGATTATCACCTCTCTACTAACTCATCGAATGATTGGTTATTTATAGTCAAGCTTCCTAAAGTCATCTTGATCCTCCGATAATTTTATTTTCTCCAAATTTTTAGTGATTTATTTGAAACATGGAACATAAATGGTCATATTATAACTGAATGTCTAATTTCATTTTGATATAAATCATTTGAATTATAAAATTTATTCCATTATGATATATTATGAGTTTTTGTATTCACTATTTAAACTTATAAAAATCTGATGGATTTCCTTACAAAATGTCATTATGATTTTCTTTATGAGTATAATTATGATGATTTCAGTTCCAATGTCATGTCTGATTGTAATATATTTTTTCAATCTGAAGATAAGGCAGAAAGTCTTATATCCTATTTAATAATTTTAATCCTGATCATTATAACTTCCACACTCATTACGATAATTGTAATGAATAATGTAGGTTAATATTCATGAATACTTTAAAACTAATTCTATGTATGGTAAAAGAAAAAAAATTTCTATAAAAAATTCTTAAAATACCATGGACATTAAATAGTTAGTAACTAAATATTTAATAATGTGTTTATGATTTCTAAAACAAAAAGAATGGGAAATTAAAAAAAGTTTTTACTCAATAATCTCCCCCTTTTATAAAGTAAAAACCACAAGACTTAAATAAAAAATAACTTGAAAAAAAATAAGCCCATTATTATTTTTAAGAAATTACTACTAAGATTTAAACATTACTATGTATCTCCCCTTTATTTTATAACTCATCTGGATAAAATGGTGAATACAAATAACATCTTCTTCGGATAGTAACTTCACCTAAGTATAATATTCTTTTCTGTAGAAATATTTCTCCCCCTTTCTATAAGATTCTGCCTCTTTTTATAAATTTATCCCAATTTGGTTTTTTAAAATGTAATTTGGAGGAGTCTTGTAATACCTAAAATATATTGTAAAAAAAATTATAAGAACCATAATAATAAAGTACATGATCATATAAAAGGGAATTAAACCAAATAATAATTGGAATAGAATCAAATAAATTGTATGTATATGAAAAATTCATTCAATTAATGTCCAATTCACAAAATTAAAACTATATTTTTATGAAATTAATCTTTATTTGGCATTAGGGGTCTAAAAATTATTTAAAATTCTTTAATTCATTCATTTATTATTCAATCTTGGAAATAAAATCTTCTTGATATTTGTTTTTATTTCCCAACACATGTATCATTTCCTCTTGAATCAAATGATTTTCATATTGTATCTACATATTTTCGTTCAAAAGATTATTTTTTTAATTCTTAAACATAAATAATTCTAAGAAGACCTAATTCAAATTATTCAAATCAATAATTTCATCTTTATAGTTCTTGAATCCTGAAATTTCATGAAGTAGAAACATTAAGATCCATTATTAATCTGTAATATCTTGAGTCTGTTTTTTGGTTTTATCTCTAAACTGATCAAGGAACATTACTCTATTTTCTATGTATTTAGAATGAATATTGAAAGTTACATCGGTTTTATTAATGTAATTATTAAAATTTTCAAAATTATCCTCATGAATTTTGATAACATTTTCAACACCATGATACCATTTGACCATATTATTTCTTCTTTTCCTATGATCCACTACAATTTAATTAAGAATCTTGAAATATGTATCCAATCATATTAATATATTAATTAAAACATTCACTAAATCTGATTTTTCATGTTGATTCTTAGAAATCAAATCAATCACGGTTTCGAATCTCGGATGGTATGGAATTAATTTCTCTATTATGCTCAATGTATGAAAGATATAATCGAGTCTTTACGGTTTGATTGTATTTGGTGATTTTGTATTTGATTGATTGTTTCAAGGCTCCATGATGCAGATGGTTCAGATTTCTTCTTTAACTATTTTCCTTTTGTATTTCTTTTACACTAATTTTTAATCCTTTAACTATATTTCTTTTCATCAAAAATATCAATTGTATCAATAATAATCCTTTTACTTCCTATAGATTTTCTAATTTTTTATTGTTCATCATTCATAAATGAATATTAATCTTTTTCAAATGATTGGAAAAAAAATTCATGACTAATATTTGTCTCCTTATTTACCATGGATGATAATTCTATTAAGGAATCTTGAGAAGTCCTAAGAGAAATATTATCAGAAGGTTGATTTTATTTATCAAAAAATTGATTTTCTTCCACTTACTATTCATTTTCACCATTAGTAGTTTTCTTCAAAACATTTTCTTATTTATTTTATTCTTCTTCTTCTTAACCAGCATACTCTTATATTTCTCTAAATTCATTATCTTCTTCAATAACAACACTATCTTTTGGTAGAATGTATAATTATTATATACCTTCTTCCATCTCTTTTTGAAACAATTCATGATGTTGTGACTCCAATCTCAACTCACCTTTTTTCAACTGGAATATATTATTTATATATTATAACTTATTATTCATTTCCTTTTATATTGGGAACATCGGCATGTGAAGCAACTGTTTCATTAAGAGATAACCTAGAATCTAGATGTGGTAAAAAAAACATTAGCAGAAGATACCTCTACTCTTTTCAACAATTTATCTCACAATTGTGCTTCTAATAGTTCATTCTTCTGTTTCTTTTCCTTTTATTATTTTTCAAGAACATCATCACCATATATTTTAATGGATAAATCTTTGTCTAGATCAATTTCAATGTGAGGATATTCTTCTTTTAATTCATCCTTTATCCTTATCCATTCATAAACAACATCATTTGAGTATTTCTTTAATTTATTTTTGTTTGGAGGAGGATGGTAGTCATCCTTTATCTTTTGAAAAACCTTCTCAACATTCGTTTTCTTAGATAAATGTTCTTATATCAATGAAAAAACATGATTCTACTTCACAAAAAAAATTTATTCATAATAAAAAACAATCTTCATTCTTTTCATTATGTCATCACTTATAAACACAAATTAGTTTTAGAATTTGTTGTGTGTTCATTTTCTGTAAAACATAGATTTGAAATTGGTGATATATAAAGAAGAACAATATTCCAATAATCTAGACATTCATTATATGAGGATTTTTATAACAAATCACCTACACTAGAACTCTATGTGTCACATATTTATGAACACTCTTACTTTTTTAATTATAAAATTTCATCTGATTCCTATCAAAATGTATAGCATCTCTATATTTTCTTTTCAATATGGGATAATCTGATTGAATAAGTCTATATATTTTTTAATCATAACAATTATCTTCATAATCATTATTTTTTTTATTAATTTTCTTATAACGATACTGAAAATAATTTTTTTCTAAAAATATATTTCATCCTTCAATAAATATTAGCTCATTCATTATCATAATTTTAAGAATCTCATGAACTGGATTGAAGAATATCATTCATTTTATTTGTCAATTTCACTACATTATCAGGATTATGAGGTTTTATTGGATATAAATATGAAGAAAAAGAAACTCCACCATTATTTTTATATACATTCTCTACATATCTTTTCATCCTATAAAAATATTTAAAAATGGTTCCAAATAAATTATCAAGAGTGATATTTGTTTTCTTCCATGATTCATCAATGGATTTTCTCTTAGATTCCCACTTGGTAGGCATGATATTGATTATATTTTCAAAAAGTAATTAATCTTTTAATTCTTTCTCTCCCATTGATTATAGACTATTCACTATTGTCATAATTCTTTTCTCATACCTTTGTAACAGGTTCTCCAACATAAATTTAAATGATTGATATTCATCTCTAAGAATTGATCTTCTAATTTCACAAACCTTTTATGTTAAAAAATGAGTAATTTCTATCATTCTTTAGATACTATTATCATATTCACAAGAATAAATATTATTGTAAATGATCCTAGTCATAGAACATAATAATATGTTTCTTAACTTTGTAATTCAATTTATACTCTTTTTTTCCTAATTTTTAAAAGAAGTAACTTCCTTGCGAGGAATCATACAATATCAAGTTAAAATGACTAAATTTTCAAATCAAATGTTAATAATGAATGTATTCATTCTATCTCTACAATATTCATAATCATCTTCATAAAAGTATTTGGTCTATTTGGATTGAGATTATCTATTGAACTAGTATTGAATCCTTCCATCTTTAAAACAAATAGTCAAACTCTATTCAATATTACTCATTATTATAGTAGATATTTATAAAAATAAATATTATAACAAAAATTATAAAGACTATAAATGGTATAAAAAATAAAAGAATTTTATCATGGTTTTCAATGGTGGAAGCCACTTCTAATACCAAATTTAAGTATCATCTGAACAAAGACTTGTATCCAACAACAATTGTTAGATATTAATGTATATGAATATGGATAAATACAAGAGGGGTTGAATTGTATGTTTTAAAAAATTTATAATCATAAAATGGTACTTAGTTAATCATGGTTAAACAAATTGTATTCACAAAACCTCTTATGTATTCAGATAGTAATCAGCCTTGGCCCTTGGGTCTGATGTACAATGTATTATAATCATGTAGATTTTGATATGTATTCCACAGTTTGTAATAAGAAAAATTATTCTAATTTAACAATGTATATAATCGTATTTAAGTATTAATTGGTAATGTTTTCAAAATTTAATTGTATTCATATTAAAAATGATTTAATTAGAGTAAACAAAAAGAGAATCTTAATCACAAAAGTTGTGATAAATCAAAGTATTATAAAAATAATTATTCTCTCTTAAATCATATAGATTCATAATCAAAGTGAATTGTATTCACAAATAAATACAATGTTGAATAATTTTATCGCAATAAAATCTATTATGATATAACATTTACAAATAGAAAGATGAATATAAATAATTCATTTTATATTACATGAAGTTGAAATAAAAGGCTTGTAATAAAACTAGTCATATAAATGAATACAATTATTTTGACCCCTAGAGTATGGTATCCAATAACCTTGATAAAGTTCCCTTGTTTTATACTTATAAGAATGTTTTTCATTCCCTTACCAAGTAAATCCATAGATATAAAGATTGGTCAATCTCACTATCCCCATAATCCCTATAGATATTGATCAGATAGTCTTTTTCACTATCTACATTAGCCTCAATATGATGATCAACTTTTCTAAATCGCTCCCCCCATAAGCCCTCGATACGATGATCAGTTTCACTATAGCGACCCTATAGTTTTACATATAATATTATATAATTTTAATAATAATTATACATCAGAGTACAATCCAAGTATCATAAAGTCTAGCGTCTTTGAAGATTAGGTACATAAAAATAAAACATGGTTATAAGGAAAAAACTTCTTTATTTAATAACCATAAAGATCTTTGAAATTTCTTTGAGTCCTTAAATATATATAGGGTACCTGGGGGAACACATGAATAAAGGGATGATCTAAAAAATCCATCAAGGGATTGAACATAGGAATAATGCTTAAGTACATGAGTTCGGACATATGACATAATGATATCAAAATCATGGTAATATAGAATCAAAACATAATCATGGGACAATATACACATGGAATCATATAAGTGTTGAAGAAACATAAAAATATCTTTAGTACAAGTCCAGGATAACTTCCAATCTCCTTTCCCATAGTAGTATGGGCCAAGGCTAACTACCAATCTTGTTTCCCATAGTATCACAAGCCAAGGCTAACCTCTAAGACCGTTGCACATAGAATCTCATGAGACATAACTTTACCCAATGAATTGGATCACTAATTGGGTTCACACATCTTAAATTTCATGAATATTCTTTCTACATAAAGAATCATACATAATCAATCTTATATAAACATAAGGGTTACCCATGGAATGAATTGGGTACCACAATCATGACATAAATCACAAACAATGGGTGTATCATGTAAGTGTCCAAGAAAGAAAGTAATTATAACATACATGGACATTCATAAGGTAAAATAGTCATTTATCATGGCATGTGATGTCAAACATAACTTACAACATGTTGGAAATGTATTTGAGAAATTTTAGCATTAAAACATTTTTGTGCAGTTTTAAGGAAAATACAATAGAGCTTTTAAAATAAAAAAATGGAAAACCTTATATATAAAAATAGAGTTTAACCAATAAGGTTTTAATAAAAAAATATTGTTTTTATAAATAAAATAGTCACTTAAAATAGAGTATATAGTGCACTTGAAATTGGGTAAAAATTTGGGATGTTCCCTTAAATGATTTTTCTTATTAGAAAGTACTAAAGAGGGAATCATTTAAAACATGTATATCCCAAAAATGGAATGATGAAATAGTCTTGATAAATGAATTTTGAAAAAAAAATTGTAATATGCACATAAATAGATAAGATAACTCTATTTTGATATAAATAATAATAAGGCAACCTGAATGAACAAAGGAGGTTATTGTGAAATCATTATAGATTATCTACATGGTATCAGGTGTACCTAAGAGGGCTTTATAAGAGGGAAAATGGGTTTCAAAACAATTATAAATCATAAGGTCAGTATGGGGTAGTTTTGGAAACATACCCCATCATTTTATATTGCACATAAAAAGGCATATCAAAGAGGATGATCTTGATTAAGAGTGAAATGGATAGGATCCCTTACCTTAAGTATGGTGGTTATCCCCACTTGTTATGAATGACATGAATAAACAAATTAGGATTATTAATTAATAATTCCAAAAACACTTCAATATTTAATTTATTTAGTATAACCTTTTATATTTCATTCAAGACCTTTTTTATTGGTTATAAGGTTCAATTTCATTGTTGAGGTCTGTTTCCTTGCTTGGTTTTTAATGATTGGTTCATGTTTGTATAAACATGTATAATGAAAGAGATTGTCCAAAAGTGAAGTTGTATGTTATTAGTGAACATCCAAGAGACTGAATGGTAATAAAAATTTATTTGTTTATTATAATTGAAGATGAATTATTATATAAAACCTTAGTGACAACCGTTTTGGTTAATCAATGGGTTTGATTACAATGAACATGATTTTCCTTATAACTTAATACAATTTGTAAAAAAGGATTACAGAAACATTAAGTATGATATATTACATATGTAATAATCTGGTTCAATAATAACACAAATGGTTTCATTAACATAATTAAATATGATAATAGAAATTGATAAACAGTTGTCCTTGAATGTGCTAAATCAACACATCTCAAATGGTGTTTTCATTTCATTCAAATAAAAGGTGGGGAAAAGAGAGATAATAATGTAATATCCCATTATAATAGAAAAATTCCAGTTCATATATATTAATGGACTTATCATACCATTTGGGTGAAATGGGGGAGAATAATGAAATAAGAAAAGAAAATAACTTAAATAAAACAATTGGAAAGAGGATTTTACGTCTTGAGTCTATCTCTTTGAGAACCTATTAAGGAGAGAGGTTTTGGTATTTTAAAGAGACTAAGGGTTGTTGAATGTGGGGGAGGATCTTGGGGAGTGATTTTGGTAGAATATTGGAAAGGCCCAAGGATTTAGAGTAGTGAAGAGGAGAGGGGGTGAGGGGGGGTTATAGTGAGGGAGAGGAGGGTTTTCATAATATTATAATCATTAACTTTTTTTTCTTTACAGGATAAGAAATTGCAAGTATTCCATGAATAGGAATAGTAATAAATTCATTTCATTTTTAACTAATTGGGATTAAATTATCATATCATCATCAATGACTCAATAAATCCATTATTTTGCATTCATCTTAAATTATCATATTTTACTATTCACCAAAAATTCAAGTATTTCAGAAAAAACCCAAATATTCAACCTAAACATTTTTTAAATTGTATAATCCAATAATGAAATCCATTTTTCAAAAATAATTTTCTGAATATGATTAATTTAATATTTAATTAAAGTAATAATTTACTATTAAAAACCCATTTTTAAAACATTAATTTACTTATTCTAAAATATAGGTACATCATACATTCACTTGAATATTATTTTTATATTATGGTATTTAAGGTAAATATTCATTAGGGTATATCACTATTCATAAGGGTATGTTACTACTCATAAGGGTATGTTTCTAATCACTAAAAATTAAGTTTTTATTATCAGACTCCAAAAAACATTCTGATCGCAACCATGTATGTCATATTTTTGAAATTTAAAACACATAAGTGAAAAAATTATGTTTAAAGGTCACATATCACTTAGTAGTTCATCATGTTGTGATTTCATGTGGTTATATGACATAATTATAATAAAGAAATTTCCATTGAAAACTTTGGGTCATTACATTCTTCCCCCCTTAAGAAATTTCCCCCTCAAAATTTCATTTTACATTCTTGGTAATAAACAGGTGTGGGAACTTTTCCTTCATTGCCTCCTCCATATCCCATGTTTCCTCTTCGTACTTATGGTTTATTCATAGTACCATAACCTCATGAGTAGTCTTTTTACATAGAACTTTATCTCTACGATCCAGTATCTTCACTAGATACTCCTCATAGAAAATATCATCCTCCAACTATACCACCTCTGAAGAGAGTACATGTGAATGTTTAGGTATGTACTTCATTAAGAGGGATACATGAAAGACATTCGGTACATTGGACATGGTAGGTGGAAGTGCTAGTAGATAGGACATAGTTCCGACTCGATCAAGGATCTTGAAGGGGCCGATGTACTTGGTAAATAACTTCCCTTTCTTTCAAAACCTCATAACCTTCTTCCATGGAGATATGCTTAAAAATACCATATCTCCAAATTTGAACTCAAGGTATCAATGATGATTGTCTGTATAATTATTATTTTGACTTTGGGATTCCTTGATATGATGTTGAATGTATTTCACCTTCTCCACCATTTCTTCAACCATTTTAGGTCCTAGAATCTTACACTCACCCACATCATCCCAACACACCAGTGTTCTCCACATTCTCCCATAAAGGGATTGATATGGTGCCATTTGGATGCTCTAGTGGAAAATGTTGTTGTAAGAGAATTTTTATCGATCTTTGTTGGAATATATTATTCTTTTTTTGTGTGAATATATATTTGAGACTCTTGTGATCTGTATATATCTCACATTTCTCGCCATAGGGATAATGACGCTATATTTTTAATGAAAATATCACATCCGCCAACTCCAGATCATACGTGGGATAGTTTTTCTCATAGATTTGTATCTTCCTTGAGGCGTAGGCTATCACTTTATCATTTTTTATTATCACATAGTCGAATCCCTTATTTGAAGCATCACTGTACACCACAAAGATTTCTCCAATTATTGGGAGTGTGAGTATAGGTTCAGTGATAAACCTATTTTTGAACTCCTTGAAACAGTCTTCACATTCCTGAGTCCAGACAAACATTATTCCCTTCCTTGTCATCTTGGTCATTGGGTTCTAAAATCAAAAATAGTTCTTCAAAATCATCGATAATATCTAGCTAGACCAAACAAACTACGAATATCCATTATAGATGTTGGCCTGGGCCACTCTTCAATTTCCTTTGTCTTAGAAGGGTCCATATATATCCCTTTTCTAGTGATAACATGCCCTAATAATGATACTTCCTTTATCCAAAAATCACATTTACTATACTTTTCATATTACTTCTCACTTCATAAAGTCTTTAACAGAGTATTAAAATTATCCTCATGTTCCTCCTTTCTCTTGGATTATATCAGAATATCATCAATAAAGACTACCACAAATATGTTGAGGTAATCTCTAAAGATTATATTCATTAAATTCAGGAAAATTTCCGGAGACTTAGTGAGTTAGAATGGAATCACTATGAACTCATAGTGTCCATACCTCATTCGAAAGGTAGTCCATGGAATATCTTCCCTCCACACCATTAATTAGTGATATGCTGACTGAAGGTCCACCATAGAGAAATAACTGGCCCCACGAAGTTGACCTAACAAGTCATCTATTTTTGGAAGGGGATACTAGTTCTTTAACGTGATTTTATTGAGCTCACTATAATCAATGCATAGGAAAATTGATCCATCCTTCTTATTGACGAAGAGGATTGTCACACCCCACGGTGAAGCACTCAGGAATATAAAACCCTTCTCTATATTCTTCTATAACTGCTTCTTCATCTCTTCTAGCTCTATGGTGGCCATTCTATAAGGTGTCATCAATATACGCAGAGATCCAAGAATAAGATCAATTGAGAACTCAAACTCTCAATTCAGAGGAAGACTAGGAAACTCTTCAAGGAATACATTAGTGTAATCCCACACGATGGGCATATCTTCAAGAATGGTCCTCTCCTTTGTCTCAATAATTTGATCTAGATATGATTTCTCATAAGGAAACAATATCCACACTTGAGAAGATTATTATAAAGTAGATTCATCTTCCTCCTTACATTTTTAATGATTCTGATGATGCTTTGGAATGTGAAGAGTGATCTCCCTTTCTCGATAGTTGATGTTGGATTTGTAAAAAGATAATCAATCCATTCCCAAGATAGCGTCAAACTCCACCAAAGTAAGTATGATGAGATTTTCTGGGAGGTTTAGTCCAAAAACATTAACCAGAGAGGATTTATAAACCATGGATACAATAATTTCCCCATTCACTATTCTCACAGACTACTTGTCCTCCAAATTGTGAGGTGGTGTTTGAATAGTTCAACTAAACATTCAAGATGTGAAATAATTCAAAGAACTAGAATCAAATAGTATGTTCACTATTATTGAATTAATAACTAGAGTAACTATCACCACATCATTGTCTGGATCCACCTTAGTAATAGTGATAGCATAAGACCTTCCTTTTTTCCTTGGAGGTTGTTGCTGATTTCCTCTGGCAACCCTTGGATTAGGGAAATTTTTTATGTAATGCCCATGCTCTTTGCAGTTGAAACATTGCACCACTAACTGAGAATATATCTGAACCTTCCTTTCTTTTACCACATTAGCGGTATTTTTCATATCCATTCAGTAGTTCATGGCTATATGACCAAACCTTCCACGTTTGAAGCAATTCATGGTTCCTTTTAAATAGTTCCCAGGATGCTTCTTCCAAAAACTTTTACAAGTTGTATATTCGGGATTAATTATATCATGGGAATTTTTTGTTGAACCACCCATGTTGTTTTCCATTTTTCTCTTCTTGTCATCGAGCCCATGAGACCACTAATAGTCTCTAATATTTATTTCAACCTTGAGGGAACAACAAATAATATCCTCATAACTTTAGAAGTATCGGATCACCAATACCTTCCATAGACTCGGATTTAGACCGCTATAGAATTGATCCACCTTGGATTAAGTGGTCATGAAAAATCCATAGGTACTTTGAAATACTTGTGAAGTTTTCTTCATATTCCCTAATGGAATCATCTTCCTTCTGCTTCAATCTAAGGAACTCTCCTTCCATATTGAGATGGAGGGTTTGAGGAAAATATTTATTTTGAAACATCCTCTTGAATTCCCCCCAATCCATGGAATCAATTTCACTTGGAGATTCGTATTCTTGATCAGTTTCCACCACTCATCAGCTTCCCCATAAAAATGATAAACTACAAGTATGACTTTCTCTTCATCCAAGAACTGGAGGATGCATAATATATTTTCAATGGAGTTAATCTATTGTTCCATGAATAGGGGATCAAGCGATTTACTAAACATGGGAGACCTTTTCCACATGAATAATTCTATGATAACTTTCTCTTGCCTTGGATGAGGAGGGCGTTCCACTTGATTCAAGTTATTATTCATAACTTCAGTTAGCTGAGCAAGTACTGTAATGAATTTTTGAGAACTCGCTCTCATTATATCTGTAATATCATTTTAGAAATCTTTACATTTCCTATCACATTGGTTGTTGGAACGTGTTCTTCTATTTCCCTCAGTTAACTAAGAAAAAGAATGTATAATTAGAGGGCTTGAATACTTAGTTATTGAATATAAAAAAGAAAACATTTTAATATAAAATGATAAACTTGTAGAGGAGAAGTATATCCTAACTTTTGATTCCTTAGGTTTAAATCTAGGTTTTCCTCAATCTATTTCTTAACCTATATTCTTATGGGATTTTTTATTCCCTCAATATTGGTTTGTACTATGCTCATGAATTTAGAAAAGAATATTCCCAGGGAGTTTCAATACCAAGAGTGCATCAAGGCCTGTTATCGTGTACAAGGATACCTCAAGTCTATCCCAAAACACATATTCATAGTTTTCACTCCTAGGTACATATATGGAAGAGCCTCTAGTACCTATTTTTATCTAGACAGGGACGTATTTTCTTTTATAAACCACTTACTATATTCTCAGCAAAACATAGGGTTGTTTCCATAAACTCAGTATCATCCCTAAGGTTCTCACCAAAGTTCTCTATTCTTAATCTCCAAAAATAACTATACCAGTATCTGATACCAACTAAAGTGATCGTATCCTTTTACATATAACATTGTATGATTTTAATCTTCATTATAAATCTGAGTACAAGAGAAGGATCGTAAAGCCTAGAATTTTTGAAGACTATGTACATAAAACATAAAACATGAGGATAAGAAAAAAACTTCATTATTTAATATTCATAAAGATATCCTAACTTCCTTTGATCCCTTACATATTGATAGGTCATTTTATGGAACACATGAACAAATGGATGAGCTAAAAAGCTCAGTAAGTAAATGAACATAAGAATAAAGCATAAGCACATGAATTAAGAGGCATGATGTAATGATATCAAAAGCATGGTACATATGGAATCATAACATATAATCATGGGATCATATACAAATGGAATCATAGAAGTCTGGAAAAAACATAAACATGTATTTAGAACGAATCATGTATAACCGGAAATCATGTTTCCCATAGTAGTACGGTCCAAAGCTAACCGCCAATCATGTTTCCTATAGTATCACAAGCCAGGGCTGACCTTCAAGACCATTGCACATAGCATCTCATGATACATAAAATTACGCAATAAATTGGAGTGCTATCTAGGTACACCCATATTACATTTCATGAATATTTTTTCCACATAAATAATCACACATAATCAATCCTACAAAAAAATAAGGGTTACCTATGGAAAGAATTGGGTACCACAATCATGACATAAAGCATAACCAATCGGTGTATCATGAAAGTATCCATGAAAGAAATGAATTATAAAATACATGTATGTTAATGAAGTAATATAGGCATATATCATGTAAATTTATGTCAAATAGAAGTGAAAACATGTAGGAAATGTATTTTTGAAATTTTAGCATTAAAATATTTTTGTGTGGTTTAAAGGAAAATACTATAGAGCTTTTCAAATAGAAAAGAGGAAAATATTTTATATAAAACTAGAGACGAACCAAGAATTTTTTTCATAATAAAAGATGGATTTTATAAATTCAATGGTGTATTAAATATAATTAAACCCAAAAGAATGATAAGGAAACCCAAAAGAACAATGGGGGTTCAGCTAGAATTCGTTACGGATTATCGGCATGGTATAGGGTGTACCTAGGAGGGATTTATGAGAGGGAAAAGGGTTTCTAAACACTTATAAATCATGGGTTAAGTATGTTGGAGGTTCAAAAATATACCACATCATTTGGTATTACACATAAAATGGCATAGCATAGAGTACAATCTTGATTAAGAGTGAAATGGAGTGGATCTCTTACCTTAAGTCTGGTGGTTATCTCCACTTGTTATTAATGAACTGGATAAACAAACTAGGATTATTAATTAATAATTACAGAACCTATTATATATTTAATTGATTTATTATAACATTTCTAGTTCATTCAAGACCTTTTTGATTAGTTATAATGTTCAATTTCATTGTTCGGATCTGTTTTCTTGCTTGGTTTTTAATGGTCGGTTCATGTTCGAATAAACACTTATAATGATAGTGGTTGTAAAAAATTGATGTTTTATATTTTTAGTGAACATCCAGGAGACTAAATAGTTTTAAAAATTCATATGGTTATTGGGAGTGAAGATTAATTATTATATAAAACCATAGTGGTTACCGTTTGGGTTAATTGGTGGGTTTGATTACAATTAACATGTTTTGCTTTATAACATAATAACATTTGTACAAAAGGATTAAAGAACCTTTACTAGGATATATTAAATTTATAATAATCTATTTTAACCATAACACAAGTGGTTTCATGAACAGAAATAATGATGATAACAAAAATTGATAAATCGTTGTACTTGAATGTGCTAAATCAACACATCTCAAACTGTGTTTTCATTTCATTCGAATAAAAGGTGGGAAAAGGAGAGATAATAATGAAATATACCATTAGAAAATATAAATTACATTTCATATATGTTATTTTAGTTATTATACCATTTGGTTGAAAGGGTGGTGAGGGAATAAATAAGAAAATAAAAGAACTTAAATAAAATAGTTGGAAAGAGGATTTTACATCTTTAGTTTATCTCTGTTGATAACCTCATAAGGGGAGAGGTTTTGGTATTCTGAAGAGACTAGGGGAAATTGGTTTTGGGGGAGGATATTGGGGATATATTTGATCAGAATACTGGAATGGAAAAAGGCTTGAGAGTAGTGAAGAGGAGAGGGAGTGAGGGGGTATTTTATAGTGGGGGAGAGGAGGGTTTTCATAATATTATAATCCTTAATTTATTATTTCTTCAAAAGATAAGAAATAGTAAGTATTTCATGACCAATAATAGTAATAAATGCATGTTATTTAGAACCAATTGGTATTACATCAATAGATCATAATTAATGACTCAATAAATACATTATTTAGCATTTATCTTATATTATCATATTTTACTATTCACCAAAAATTCAAGTGTTTCTGAAAAATCCCAAAAATTCACTGTAATAATTTTTTGACATGTAGAATCAAAAAATGAAATCCATTTTTCAAAAATAATTTTCTAAATATGATTAATTTCATATTTAATTAAACTCATAATTTATTATTAAAAAACCTGTTTTAAAACATCTATTTACTTATTCTTAAGTATAGGTACATCAAACTTTCATTTTAATATTATTTTTATACTATAATAGGAAATGTTACTATTCATTAGGGTATATCACTATTCATAAGGTTATGTTACTATTCATAAGGGTAGGTTACTATTCACCAAAAATTCAGTTTTTCTTATCAGACTCCAAAAAACTTACTGATCACAACCATGTATGTCAGATTTTCAAAATTCCAAACATAGAAGAGACAAACTTATGTTTAAAGGTCACGTTGCATTTAGTAGTTCATCATGTTTTGATTTCATGTGATTTTATGACATAATTATAAGAATGAAATTTCCATTGAAAACTTCGGGTCGTTACATTCTCTGTCTCGCTATCCTTGTGAGCCTTCAATCATATCCACGCAATCAGATGAAAAAATCAATTATAAAAACAAACTGAAAAATTTTATAAGTACGAGGAACAATTAGTTCACTCTTGTAAGCTTTATATCTCTCGCACACTGGTAATTTTTCAAATTAAATGATCAACCCTTCTCTACAAACACTACGAATAACAGGGTATTTATATGAAAGTCTTTAGTGGTCATTTTGATCCTTTAAAGGTCACATTTTCTATAAGTTTTTCATGATGACTCGGACACCTATTACTTCAACAGCCATATTATACAAGAAAATCCAATTTCATTTTGATATACACTATTTTTAGTGTAAAATTTATTCCATTATGATAGAATATTGTTTCTGGTTTTCAGTATTTAAAAATAGATAAATTCAGTGGATTTTCTTATAGAAAGTGTTTACGATTTTATTTATGAGTATAATTCTGACACTATCAGTTATGATTCCACGTCTGATTATAGAACTTTTATCAATATGAATACACAGTAGAATGCCTTAACTCTAATTTGATAGAGGTGATTCTGATCATTATAAGATCCATACTCATTACAATAACTGTATTGAATAAAATAAGTTTATATTAATGATTACTTTAAAATAAATTCTAATTATTGTAAAACATATCTATTTTATATTTAAAAATTCTTAAAATGATTTTCACATTAACGAGTTAGTAATTATGTATTTAAGAAAGATTTTGAGATTACCAAAAAAAGGAATAGAAAATTCTTACGATAATTTGACTCAAAACTTATTTTATTTAACCATTTCCACAATTTTTTATTATTCTATATTGATTTATTAAAGACGCTTTTACCTATGTTTTAAATTTTAGAAATATATATATGGAATGTTATTGTAATTTAATGATTTGGGAAATTATTATTGAAGGTCTAAATGATGTCATGTTTATCATATAATCTGCAAGGAAACAATTATCTATAGTCATGACTAATAATTGATTTGAATCATCCATTAAAAGGATCTATTTTTCATTCCAATGAATTTTTTTACATAATATTTTGAAATTTTAAGTATTTTATGTATTTTATTTTAGAAGGAAATGTTCATTTCCCTCCAAAAAAAATTAATTATTTTTTAAAAAAATCATCTATGTCAACATCCTTTGATGAATATTTTGATTCTATGATGATATGTTATAATGATACAATCCAACATACTTCTATTAATGGGTTATATTTTTTTTATCTTGTTAAATTATTGTTATTTCATATAAAAGAGATTCCAATACGGATTATTATTGATTATTTGTTGGTAGGATTGAGTAACTCAACATGTAGGTGAATTGAGTTCCCAATAAAAAGGTCTATATAATAAAATTTAATCATAATTCCAAAAATTAATTACAAATTAATAGTTAATCAGAATAGAATAATTATATATGTTTTTCATTCAAATGATTTCTCAAAGTAGTAAAAAATCATGGTTAAAATAATCATTTAAATAAAATTAACATTTGAAACAAAATTACTTAATCAAACAAATTATAAAACTCAAATTAAGACGAATTATCAATATAATGTATTATTATAGAATTTGAGAACCATTCTATTTTTATCATTGAAATAAAAAATATATGATATATCATACAACAGAATATATATAAGAGGTTTTTTATCATGATGATACATAATCCCCTCCACTGGGAATTCACTTGATGCCATGCAGTTTATTATAACAGTAAATAGATCTCAAACTTATATCTGGTTTTATAATCAATAGCACAAACCCTTTTCTAAGAACAAATCCTCGTCTATAGTTATATATGGGATAAAAATAATAAACAGGTCACATGTGATCTCTTCCATAGTGTTTGTAGGTATACAAATAATAAAATTTTGAAGAGTATGTCCCAAAAAATCTGGTTTGGTATATGAGATATTGTGTATAGATAAACTGACTAATGAAAAACATTATCCAACAGTAAATCACAATAAAAGAGGTAAAATTATTAGAGATAAGAGAGTATGTCGCTACTCAGTATTGATAGCTTAAGATGTTCAATGTTTTTGAAACTTTTATTTGTAAAATCTTGAAAAATATTTTTCAAAAAGTGACGAAAAATAGATTATAAATTAGTCTAGAAAAAACCCTTCGATTTCTATCTATAAATTTCAAGGTTCCTTGAAAAATGTGTTTTACTATAATTTTTTTCTGATTTAGAATATGGAGGTTTGTTTTACTTATATCTTCCACCCACCATTGTTTTCACACCCTAATGAGAGAGTTCTATATAATATATAAATCTCCAAGTCATATTATCTATTGAATAATTATATAAAAATATCCTAGATCCACATAATGGGAACTAAATTAGGAATGTATAAATCTCTCATCAATGAATATGTTGTCTGATTTTTGGAATAATGATTCTTGAATCCATGTTAGAGACTTATAATTTATTTCATTAAACAATTCAATAGAGGAATTATATTCGAATTAGATAATATGTATTGTGATGGTAGCATATAGGATATATATATCCTTACTAATTTTAGATCACCTCCGTGGTATCACAAACTAGTGGTAGATCATCTCCGGTGGTAGATGAGTTCTAGTGGTATATTATATCTATTGTATCTTTGACTAGCGATAGACCATTCAATTGAATATCATATTAACTAACAATAGATATGATTAGTGGTAGATATTTTAATTATATATCATCTAACCTAATAATAGATTTGATCAATGATATATTTATTAATGTTAGATAATTTGAACTAGATGTGTATTTGATCAGTGGTAGATCTACTAAACTAGTTGTATATTTCCTTATTTGAATATTAAATAATAGTAGATGTATTTCATGGGTAATGATGATTTTACATATTATATATTTATTGAACTTACAATAGTTTTGTACATAACCATGTTTCTCAAAAAATTATGTACATTTACAAAAAAAATTATCTTATTATAAATATAACCAACACTATTGGTGTTCAATAAAATAATGACATTCCAACAATATCCCCCTTTTATATCATCACAATTCATGTAATTTTAGTACCATTTATATGAAAAATAATATGAGAAAAAATATAGATGAAACTAAAGAATATTTTTCATAACATCATAATCAGTAATATAGAAAAGATAATAATTATATTTTGCCTATACATAAAATTATTATAAATAATATTGCCTCTTTTGTGAATATCAAAGACATATGAAAATAAAATAATTACAAAGAAAATTATTAAGATGAATAACAAATAGTTTTCATTAGATTCTATTTTAGAGAAATACATATGAAAAGTAATACAATGGAAGAGAAACTCCCTATCAAAATCTAATCCAAATATTAAAAACACTCAAATAAAATGGATATAGGGACCACTATATATTTTACTTTTCTAGTTATAGGAGGTACATATGGTGTAGATAGTGTAAAATAGGTAGAATTAGGAAGCTATTTGTTCCCTACTATCCTGATATGTCGAACAACCTCAATTGGTTACTTCCGAAAAAGCTGAAATGGTGGAGGAATTAGGGATATAAAAGATGTATAGGTGAGGTAAGACATAGGAATGGCTTCATAATCTATCATGAATGTCATATAGTCATACAAAAATGGATTCATCATGTTCAAAAAATCCATATTTATGTTCCCACATATGCCAATTTTCATGGTGAAATATTTCTTCTCTTCCATAAGACGTATGAGAATGGGTCCAATAGATTTTTTTGATTCACCTTTTCCTTGAATTCCCTAGATACTGGAGGCATCCTTGGATTATCATTATGAAATTCAAAATTTTAATTGATCTTGTGTTTGGTATAAATTCTATGATTGTAGAACTTTATTTTCATAGTGATAGTCTCGATATCACATTTAGATTCATTCAACCAATCCCTAACCAGATTATATATGTTCTCACTATGTTTCTTAATCTTCCAATGATCCTCTAGATGATAGGTAGGAATATCACCCATGATATCATACATATGATCTATATCAATAGACCAGATAAACTTATTATCAACAAAAGGAGAATTTGGGGGTAGAGTATTAGAAGATGATGCAATATCTATATGTGAGACTCTAGTATATCTTGTAAAGATATATGTCTGCTATGAAGAGTTTATTTACTTTCATGTATAATGGTTCTCAATTAATATATCTAGTTAGATAACCTCCTGATACCAATCACTAATTCTCAAATTATCAACATCATATTTGGATGATTTTGAAAGATAACTGACTTATAACTTTTACTTGTATCTACTTCACTAAGATATATTACTCTAGGAGCCATTCATTTATGAAACCTTTCAATATATGATAACATTCCTACACTCAATGAATCCATGTAATCTTTGGATATATACTCTTAATGTACAAAATATTTAGAAAATGAAGGATGAATCTTCTCTGAGATATATTTTGAGAATATTCTCTATAATCAAGTTCAATTGATAGAACATCATTAGTGAAGAATTCCAACTTCCCCGCTTCATCAATCATCTCAATCAGAGATCCCTTATGAACTTTTCAAACAACTGATATAGAATTTACACCAAGATCTAGTGTACTACTATTATATTTGACATCTCATCCATATTTATATAACTATAAGTATTCAATCCCTTTTGTACACATCATGGGGACTTATCCCCCTTTTTAGATTTTCTGACCTTACTATTACCAGGTGTTTCATCAAAGCATGTCTAATGTGAGCATAGTATAGATCAAATAATTTTATATAGAAGAAGACGTTCTTATCTCAATCATATGTAACATTATATAACTGTATATACTTATTTTATCTAATCTTTTCATATAAAAAACAAAATAAAAATATTTTGAAGCCTTGTTATGAAGAAATACCCCTTCCTTTGACACATCATGTTCTGGATATTTTTTAATAGAAGCTCACACTCTTCATTGATTTAATTAGAAACATGCCTTCTCAATTTAGAATTTCCAGTTAATTTTAGTAGTGCATTTTCATAATCAAAAATCACATTATCATGTGTAATAAAACTAGGATAATCTTTAAAAATACAATTTTGGGTAATATATAGGCATCATGTCCATTTATTGGATGAAAAGGATATAAATTGACAATTAATAATATATTTTACAATATCCTTTTTCTTCCAAAAAACATACTCTCTGATCTAATATAATTGGTAAATTATCATCTGATAAAAAGGTCGATCATTATTTGAGAACCATCAAATCCAAACCTGATCCTAAATCACCTTTAGCACCAATGACGTGCTCAAATAATAAAAAATTCTTTTTCAAGAACAATAACTCAATATAACAACTATGTATTCTTCAGGTCTGTTATGGCTACAGCACGTCTGGTTTCTAATCATGATTACAAAGAAGGATGTAATACGTCAAGAGATATGACTAAACTATGTTTCACTCTCACCATTTCACAAATTCAAAGGAATAAGGAAGAATCATGGGGTTTTTAGGTTAAGAGATAAGGGAAGTATAAAGGATCGAAATGTGGAATGAGAGATAGTGTGTGTGTGTTCGTAGATTCCAATTTGTGATGAATTTATTTTGTATGTATTTGATATTCTAAAATATAATATAAAATAACTAATAAATGGAAAAAATAAATTACAAATGTACTCATTTAAAGTAGGACCATTATATCATTAAGTACTATATATCCATTAGTGGATCCCAAATGATATATCTAAAATTGTAGATATTGAATGGTAGATCTCAAACTGTTGATCTGTAAATGGTATATCTTGAATGATGGGTCTCAAAAACTGGATCATACAATGATCAATTACCAACGATTGATTACTAATGGCCGATTAAAAGTGATCTATCTTCCAAATGTCAATTACTATTAGTCGATTACCAATGGTTTATATTTTAATGGATTATTATCGAGGGAATTTTTCTAGAATGTGAAACTCAAAAGAAAGTGTTATCCAATGTTTATCATACATAGTTTATATATGACAAAGCTTATTCTCTTAGAATTCAATAGGATTTTAAATATATCATCAAGGTAATGATAAATTATAATGAATTAATATGTTATATAACATTTTTTAAAATGATCTCTATACATGAGATGTCTTATGGAAATATGTTTTTCCAATAATGAGATACATGATTATTGGAAATATTTGTCACACTTTAATTGTCACAATTTACTATTATATGTCTATATTAATATCAATAATTAGGTAAACTGGGTTTCATCAACAAAATATGATCACATCAACTTCTTGCAGCTATACATTCATCCTTAGTAGTAGACAACACATACAAAAATTACTATAACATGAACCAATTTGTTTTCGTAAAAAGAGACATATTCTATAAGATCTATTTATATCTAACCTATAACCACTAAAATTTCTTCCGAATAACTCACTACATCAAATTATCTATGATCAGAAAGTGATAAACTGATTATATACGTGAGGTATTATAAAATTATTTTTAGAGTATGTAAATTGGATTCATTAAGATTCACTTGAAAATGGGAATTAATAGATACACTAAATATAGTATCCTATATAAAAGAAGTTTTTTAGAACCCCCAGTTTCAATTAAGTGACCATTTAATTATGGTTTTAACTATATAAAGTATATGGGTTATGTTTAGGAGAGTTTAGAGAACTTTTGGAGTGTCTTGGGGGATTTTCTATATGTGCACAATTTGTGTATGGTTTATGAAAACCATGAAACACCTGTAGTAAACTATGAAAAGAGACACATGGTCAAAAGGGAAGGCACATGGTGGTGCACATTTTGACTAAACCATTTATCCACTTAGGAGAAAACATATTATTTTAATGTTGGGTTTGTAATTTTTGAGGAAGTGGCTTCATCATGGTTGTCGCATGATTTGGAGACTGTGTGAGTTGACCGTGCGAGGGATTTCCTTAATGTTGTAGCTTGTGAACGGTTAGTTCATGGGTTTCTTAACCATGTGACTACACTGTGAATGGTAAGGAAATTAGATCATAAAAAAGTGTGTATGTGTCATTTTAATGCCTCATTTTTTCTCAAAAACGGCTCTAACATAGTATTTTTCTCTCAATGATCAGAGAAGGTTCTCCCATTGATTTAGAAGCAATCTAGAGCCACTCCTTGGTGATTTGAAGCTCGATTCTTACGGTGAGGCTTCATTCATCATCATTCTTGGTCATATTTATCTGATCTACTTTTCCATCTCTCTTAGTTTCTTATCTATACACCCACTTTGGTTAGATATATGGTTTTAGATTCCAAATATGATTGGATTTGGATTGGTTTGTGATAAGGGATGAAATCTAAGGTGGGTTCGTGGAGATTTAACCTGGATTTGTGATGTTTATCATTTTCTCTAAAACTCTTAAGGTAGGGGGATTAACTATCAAATCAACAATATGGAACTAATTTTATTAGTTTCAAATTGATTTAATTGCCTAAAATTGGTTGTGAAATTGGTGGGAAAAGAATGTTTGAATCTTAATTTAGTGTTGTTTTGTAATTTTTTGAGAAATTATAGAATTTATATTGAATGTGCTTCGATAAATGATTTTAAAATATTTATTTTATAATGGTATCTTTGTTTGATTTATGGAAAAAGGTTTTCAATAAAATGTTTTTTTATTGAAATCATGTTGGCATTAAAATATTTGGCATGTTGGTATTTGGCAGTGTTTTTGTGAATACTTGGTGTGTGTGTTTATATTTTTATTTACGAGGCCAAGTTTAAATATGAAATTATGCTTAGTGTGAATGTTATAATGGTATATTGTAAATAATTACCTTTCAATTACTTGGTATATCGATGAGAAACCTATCTTGAGTATGGAACTACCATATTGAACCATGCATGGTTGAATAGGTGGAATGGAATGGTTATTCCATATAGAACTTGTGAAATGGTTTTAAACCACATATTGGAATCTTTCTTTGATAAATGGGTTTGTTTGAAAATTGCTCTTATGAAATTTTTTTATATTTAGTCATAAACGTTTTTAAAAATTGTTTAACATAAATAGGATTATATAAATGTTGCTAACTTATCTATTCTAGTGGTGTGAGTAGGGAAGTATTTGGGGAATTCCTACTGAGTTTTTTTAGTCACCCCTCCTTTTTCAATTGTGTGTTTTTGTATATGGAATATACTAGGATTTGAGAAAATTTAATGTATCACACATATTTAGAACTACCTCATAGTACAAGGGATGTTTGGTGATGTTGTATCATGGATATTGTGGATCATTTGTGTCTTGTGATATTATTAGAGTTTTAATAGTTTGTCTTATGATGTTTACATTTATATTGTAGTCTTACACTATAGTACATGAATTTAGTATGATTTTGATGAATGAAATTCTGATTTTCCTTTATTTTTTATCATGCATAGTATAGTGGTTTGTTTGGTTGTGGATTGTTTGGTCAGTTGTTTTATTATTAAAGGGAAAATGTTCCTCCACATTTATTAAATACCTTCAGCATTTATTACTATCATTTGGAATCATGGGGATGTAACTTATGTCTTAATAACATCTCACCTACCTCTCAATCCATTGAGAAGTTGTGAGACATTTAAAATGGTATCATTTTTTCATTCCAAAAATCATTTTTTAGACAAGTGGTATCATCTTGGTCCTTCCATTGTGGAACAAGTGGTCTATGTCTTTTTTGGTATTTGACTTGATATTCCCTATCAGTGTTGGATTTGAATTCAATATGGTCTATTCATTGAGTTGGGATCATAGAAATGTGTAAGATTGTTAGGACATGAAATGTATAGAATAAAAATATGTAGCTAAACTTCTTATTCATAACTTCATATTACTAGGGAGTTAGGTACAAAAGTGTTTTGGAGACACTTATATTACTTTGAATCTTATTTTCATGTGTTTACCCAATAACATGAGCACGAAATGAATTAGAGGACTCACTTACCACTATGAGTGAATACATCATTTTGAGTAATGATATATTATTTCCTGAAAAAAGTGTTGATTTTTGAAAAAATTTAATGTTTTTTCAAATAAATTATTTTGAAAAGTATTATGAATTTGGTATTTTGAAAATGGATTGATTTCTAAATTAAAGTTGAAATTATTCAAAAATGGTTGAATGTGCAAAGGGTATATTTTGGAAAGAAATGTTGCAATAGTTGATGTAATAGAATTTGAAATGATAATCCTTTAGTTTCTTGAGAGTTAGACTTATATAATTTCTTGTTTGTATAGAAAATGGAAGCTGATAACTATTGTAGAAACCAACTAGAGGAAGGTGCAAAGAATTTTGTTTCCCTTTAACCATAGGTGAACGAAGATCTAAATTAGAGTGTCATAAAACTATTTTAGGATGTGGAAATAGGGAACTAGAGTGATGATCCAAGAAAATTAGATCATTCCATCCATTTATAGAAGTAGAATCCACCCACCATCTAGAGTGATTCTAAACTATAATAGGAAGAGGTGTGTCTTAATAGGATGAATTGTATCTTCGATTTCATCATCACACTAGTAGAGCTGAATGTCAATCTAGCGATGTATATACTTGAAGATCCTACAGGCTAGTGGTGGGATCTAGTAGTGTAGGCTAAAGTGGATAAAGGCCTTCTTTCGGCGGATATTGAAGAATTCTTCAACAACTAATTCTATCCTCACACATTTAAGATCTAGAGAACATCATAATTTTTCATCTTGAGGAAGGAAAATATTTCTGCACAGATTATGTGTCTAAATTCATGAATTTAATTCTCCTTCCACCCAAATTTTCTGTGAGTGCATCCGTCAAGGGATGAATCTTTTATTCGGGTCTAAGATAAGATATTTTCTTAAAAATTTACATGCTCTATATTTCTACCTATACGGAGATGTTCAATAGAGTGACGATGGCTGAAAAAGAAATATCATGAGCTATAGAAGGAGGACATATGTTGATACTCATGGGAATTGTTATGAACTATAATGGTGGGAGAAAGAGGAAGAGGGAAACCTACTTCCAATGTGGGAGTGTGAATCAAAATAAAACGGTTGGATCAGTGAATCTTTCACTGAAAACCACAACAAAACTGGTATGATTCCAATGTAGTTCCCTATACCACATGAAGAGAGAGTGTGTATCACCACTTATAGCATGACATGATTTCAAAAAGATTTCACATCTTCAGTGTTATTATATCATTTCTTCGAGGTCAGATACCCGAGACACATCTTAGATATCACATGTGTCATATGATTCAACGAGGAAAGGGTATTAGAATAAGTATCATCAGTAGAATAAAGATAATCATAGATATTCTAAGAATACCATGACTCCTCGGTAAGGGGAGCTCAGTGGTTCTTCATAATTGACTTTCGATCATGATTCCTTAAATTTCATGTTCTGAAAGTGGATATTACAAAGACATGCATTATAAATAGATATGTCCATTATGAATATGTGGTAATGCCTTTCGGTCTTAGGAATGAACCAGTTGTCTTTATGGAATTGATGAAACGGATATTTCATCAATATATGGATTCTCATGTTTTGGTTTTGTGGAATAAATATTGGTGTATGAATGGACAAGGTCAGAGTATGAGAAACACATGGATAAATTTTTTAAAATCTTGAGAGACCATAATTTATATGAAAAATTATCAAATTCTGGTTTTTGGATACAAGAGGTATGATTTATTGGCCATGTGATTTTTGAAAGGGGTGTTTCAGTGGATCTGAAGATGAGTATTGTTTTTAACTCTTGGAAACTGTCAAATAACATATTTTAGATATGTTGTTTTCTTCATATAGTTGGTTATTAAAAAATATTTTCTTATGACTTCTAATGACTATCATTTCCAATGATAGCTTCGACCTAGAAGAAAGTTCTATTAAAATTGACTAATGAATTCTAGAAATCGTTTCAACTATTTAATGTTCTCCTTAAATTAGAACCTATATTTATTTTTATAGGATAACGGTAAGGGTATGTGGTGTATTGTGATGCCTCAATATATGGGATGGGGTGTGTCCTCAATAAAGGAGACTATGTTGTTTATTTTTGTTCAAGGAAGTTGTAAGTTCATGAGAATAACTACCTAACACAGGACTTGGAATTAACTATACGCATCAATGCATGGAAGACTTTGTTCCATTACCTATTCGGTGAGAAATTTAATGTCTTAATGGATCATAAGATCATGAAAAATATTTTCTCACATTGGGATTTGAAAATTAGGAAATGCATATGGATGGAATATCAACAAATGATCAACATTAACTTGATGTATACATTGGTAAAAAGAAATACGATGGAAGATGCATTAAGCAGAAAGTAAAATGCTATGTTAGAAAAAGTATCATCATATGAGTGGTATCTAATATTGGTCCCAGATATCATGTAAGTGTAATGTGAAGACTGAGGTGATGTTGTGGTTTTCATTTTATTTTCTCATCATCCTGATTTGTTAAATATGGTTAAAGAGGCATAGAGGTCCAATTCAGGAGGACTTTCATTGAGTTCAGAACATAGTTGTAGGGAGACCATTAGGGGATATAATATAGATGATAGTTCAGTGATGTGTTTTAAGAATCAGATGTTCTTACCAATGGTTTTTCAGGAACAACTTATTCATTCTTAACATCATTCAAGTTTGGTGATTCATCTGGGAATACAGATGATGTATGAGGCATCAAAATCACTTTTTTGGTGGATCATCATGAAAATGGAGGTAGATGACAATGTTATGAAATCTTTAACATTTCAGGATGTTAAGTATAAGGACCCGACCTTTAAAAATATCTTATTCTATTGTTTTAGAAATATAATTCACATTAGAGGATACTTTATGTTTATAGTTTTAGAGAAGTAGGAAAAACATTTACAAGGTAAACTCATACATTACATGTGGAAACTTACAGTCAGTATCCATTTTTGACCAAAGGAAACCCTTTTAAACTAAAAAATATATATTTCTTTCCAAGAAAAATCAGCAATAAATTATTCATAGAATCTTTATTGTCCTTAAAAATCTTAATACATGATAGAAAGTATTTTAAAACACGAGATGAGCACAAAATCTTAGTAAGGAACATAAAAAGAATGAAACTATTTTTCTCGTTAAAACATGGTAACCCATTAAATGTTCTCTGAGTGAATGAAAGAAAAACATTTTCACAAGATTAAAACTCATTTTTTTTTCAAAGAAAAACATTAAAACCAATATAATGAAATTAAAATACATTTAGGTGACAAAGAACATAATATACATAAATCCCTTTCAAACCACTTTCAATTAGAATAACTATATGGTCAAATTCAAAATTTGAGATCTATATTGGGGATCACCCTTTGTATAAGCTATATCGGGCTCACCTGTGAGCTATAATGGGGATCAACCCTTCATATAAGCTATAATGGGCTCACCTGTGTGCTATATTAGGACCTAACCATTCGTATTAGTTGTGCTGGTCTCATTCGAGAGCTATAATGGGGATTAACCCTTCGTATAAACTATATCAGGATCACCCATTTCATATAATGCTAGAGTACCATTCCAAAAACAGGTTCATCACAAAACCCTTTCGAAAAAAACTCTTATAATGACATATGAAAAAAAAAATTCATATAAAAATACCATTTTAATTTATGAAACTATTTTAAATACCAGGATACCTAAACAATGGATTTCTTTTCCTTTTAAAAATATTAAGTCTTATAGAGGAATCCAAATATCAAATAATGGTTATAGTGGCTAAAAATTCATTGTCATCGTATACATTAAAACAAAAAAACATTTCTATTGACATTTTATAAATAAATAGAAATGATATATATTAAAAGATTCCATTTTAAAAACATTTAATGATATTAAATACAGACAAAAAATTTCTTGTATAATTATTTTATATCCATATAAATAAATATGTAAATTAATATCATATAGAAAAATAATTGATCATTAAATCTTTAAACGTTCAAGGTGTCCCATGCAACTTTGAACATTTAAATATTAATCTCCATGAATTAATACATGTAAAAAAACAATAAGTAATATTATTATAGTGAATATATGGATATTAAATGTCATAGTGGTTGTATATATACCTTATAAAAGAATAAAGGTGAAAATTATCAAGAAATTCCTCAATGGAAGGAGATAGAGATGAAATCCCTTACCTTGAGTCAAACTCTTCACATAAAATTGTTGTATTCTTGAATAATAATCATAGTTTAATTTATAATTTCTTGAGAAACTTTTTCAAGCTTATTATTCATTTTATATCACTCATTTCCAAGTTATGAAAATTACTTAAATATTTATGTTCATATCGGATGTTTTGTCGAACTTCAGTACTTGAGTCGAAAATGTACTTGAAATGATGTCAAGAATCTATATGGTACTAATTCCATCACATCTAGAATAATATTAATTACATAATAATCACTTTAATATTTCAATTTTACTTTTTAAATAAAACCAATCATCTAGTTTATAAAAAATGAACAATGTTATAATCATGGAGAAGGTAGGTTGTACGTACACATGAGTAATGTTTCCAAATTTCATTTATCATTATCGAAATAGTATAATTATTATTATACCATTAAATTATGATAATTATATTATCAACATAATAAAAATAATTTAAATATACTTCTATATATTATACTAGTAATGTGGTGAATAAAAACGAATCAAATCGCTTTGTGGAGGTGATAGTTCACACGTACGCATGAACAAAATTATCATTTTTATGTGCATTGAAATTAAGAATATAACTAAAATATTATTCTTTTAAAATGATAAATATTTCATGAATATCATATATAAAAATATATTCCATCATTATAACTAGTCTTGATAGATGGTTATGGAAAACATATTATATCAGTTTGTGGAGGTGATAGTTCACACATATGAATGAACGATTAATTCCATTCCTATTTAATGGAAGTTGATATAGATTTAGGTGATGATATTAACATAACAAAATCTCAGTATATTTATTATACTAGATTTATTATTTCATCATTTTTTGAAGATATTTTAATGATTTTAAAGAATAAATAAAATAGAAATACTTAAAGAAAAAAAATAGGTCTTCTTCAGTTGATCAGATTTGAAGAAGACCTTAACCCCTTTAAGAAGGGTGTTATGTATTATCTATGTACATAAGAGCATGGTTAGGGATTATTGGAAGAGTATTGGGTAATAATGGACAAAACAAAAGGCTTTGAAATTTTGATTATTAGAGAAGAGTGGGTACCTTTTATAGGAGAAGGGAGGGGCACCGTTGGAAAATATTAAAATATAAAATTAATATAAATTAAATTTTGGTAGAAAATGGTCCCAAAAACATTTATTTAAAATATAAAATTATTTTGGGTCAAATATAAATCATCCAATTAAATTTATAAAGGTTTTTAATATTTTTTTAATTCTTGTTTTTTTGTTTTAACCCGTATTTACCTTTTTTAAATCTTACCATGATATCATGTCATATACACTTTGTGTGTTAATGTAATAATCATAACATGTAAAAAGGCCGAAAAAGTTTCATTTATGACATATTAGGAATTATCCTGACCATTTGGTTGAATCTTATATTTTTAGGAATTTTATATCATTTAATAAACTATTTTATATTTTATGTTATGAACTATGTCAATTTTGACACTACTTATACTTGAATTTTTTAAAAATAATAATAAAAAAGTTGATTTACTCAAAAAATAAATTAAATCAATAAGAAAATGTCATAATCATCCAAAAAAATAATTTATGACAAAAATTATGTCAAATAATATTTAGTTTAATATTTATAATATCATTTATTTGATTTGTTCCTTAATAAAGCAATCACTACATCATCATTATGTCATAATTAAATTTAATTATTTAAAGTATAAAAATTATAAATAAAATAACCTAATTTAATTTATCCTTTCATATTTCTAATTACAATTTATAGTTGAAGATATTACATATATAACCCCATATTAAAAAATAGTAAAAATAGTCTTGTTTATTATAATTTTTTCCATTACTTTAAATTAAAAGTTATAAATTACAAAATCATACCCATGAGGCTTAAAAAGGCCAAATTTTCATCCAAATTGTTTTCTTGGTCATACATAACTCATCCAATAATATTTTTATAAGTTTTATGGTAGTTTTGTATTATTAATATACAATTTTTACCCTTATTTATTTGATTTACCATTTAACCGTTGTAAATAAAATACTAAAGTTATTATTCAACAAAAAATGTTTTGATCCTATTAAACCACATTTTTTTTTTATTAAAAACATATATGATTGTTTTTTGAAAATAAAATTCATAGATGTGGGGAAATTAAATTTAAAAATTAATCTTGTTGTCAGAATGAAAAAATGGGTTTTTAAAAAGTAAAAACCATCAAAATATTGTCATGTGTTTATATCAAATTCCAATATGAAATAACATCCAATGACCAAAATTTGATTAAATGATAAAAAAATAACCAAAATATACTTTAGAAATAATTAAAATGATAATTTATCAATATAAATAAATTAGATGAAATGGTAGTTTTGAATTAAAATGCAATATTTTTCACTATTCATTAAAATATGAATTTTATCATAAAAATACAAAAATTTATACCAAATTAAATTTTAATGTCCCTATTCCAAAGTTGAAGTTTTTTTTTCAAATAGAACATATAAAATTCACAAAAACTGGATTTCATAATTTTTATCCATCAAAATGTGGTAAAATTAGCTTTTAAAAATATTAGAGTTTTTATGCTTAAAATTATATTTATTCTCATTTTAAGTATGTAAAATTTATTTGATGAATATAAAAACATATAAAGAACATGTGTAAACATAATATAGTTAGTTATGTTCCTTCTCTCTAATACAATAGTTATACATTAACTACCATTTAAAATAATAATATTAATAATGTATTATTTTTTGGTATGACTAAGTCTTATGTGCGACATAAGATTTTGGAGAAATCCAATGTTGTGTGTCAGGTATGCCTTTGGAAATAGAATCCCCTTTAACATAAAATTAATATCTTATTTCATAAATAGTAATAGATATTAAAATGTATTATGTTATAATCTAGGATGTTACATCAAGGCTATGAATCAACAAAAAATAGGTATGTTGCAGTCTTTACGTATCTCAGTTTGGAAATGGGAGTAAATATGTATGGATTTTGTTATTGGTCTCCCAAGAATAGTTCTGAAACATGGTGCCTTATGGGTGATAGTGGAACTTCTTACAAAGCTAGAACATTTCATTCCTATTCATGAAAATCATACGGTTAATGATCCGTCCAAAATATATATTTGAGAAGTTGTAAAGAGATATGGCATAACAATTTTGATCATATCAGAAAGAGATCCATGGTTTACATCTCATTCCAAGAAATACTTACCAAAATCCCTTGGGACTTAGGTGACTATATGTATGGTGTATCATCCTCATATGAACATCCAATCTGAATAGATGATACAAATGTTGGAGGACATTTTGAGGGCTCATGTGACGGATTTTGATGGATCATGGGAAGATCACATACCATTAGTTTAGTTCTATTATAACAAAAAGTACTAGGTATTGATACATGTGGATCCTTTCAAAGTATTGTATGGGTGTATTTTTCATTCTCAACTCTATTGGGTGGAAGGAGGAGATCGTTCACAAGTTGGGATGATCCTTGACCATGGAATTATGAAGAATATTCAGGTGATCTGAAAGACGATGGAGACGGCCTAGAGACATCATAAATCATATGTAGATCATCGTCAATGACCATTTTCATTCATAGTGAGTGGTCATGTGTTCATGATAAACTCTCTAAGGCTTGGACATTGACATTTTGGGATGCAAGTAAAGTTATATCCATTGTATATTAGCCTTTTTGAGATATTATAATAGGTTTGGGAGGCGGATTATCATTTTTCATTTTCACTATGGTTCAATGTGGTGCATAACGTGTTCCATGTATCTCATTTGAAGAGGTTTTATCCTAACCATAACCATCTGATCAGCTGGGATCATGTTTATCTAAATCCAGATGATTCATTGGTACATATCCTGGTGTAGATTGTGGATAGGAATGGGAAAGTAATACATTGAAAAAGAATTGGTCTATTGCATGTTTTGTGGAAACATGGTCAGATTTAGGAAGAGACTTGGGAACACGATAAATAAATGAATTAGTAATGGTTGGAACTCTTTTAGGGAATATGTTGTTTTCTACATTCTGGGGAAGGAATGAAAAATAGTGTGGAGATTTTAGCACCCTCAGTTTGTATTATATAACCTTGTAATAATTGTTTTTTGTATGTAAATTATATAGAAGAAATTTGGGAGTGTTTGGAGAACATTTGGATAGTTTTATGGATTTTAAATAGGCTCACATTTGGTGAACATTTTGGGAAAACCACGAAACATCTAGAGGTAAACATGCATAGTGAGACATGTGGAAAGGGGAGGTGCATGGTTGGAACATAGTATGACCAAACTATATGTCCACTTAGGATAAATTTTTTTCTTTGAATGTTGGCTTTGGTCTTTTTGACACATTAGATTTGGCATAGTTCTCACCCATTTTTGGAGACTATGTGAGTTGACCCTAATAGGGTTTTCACTAATGTAGTCTCTTGTGGATGGTTAGTGCACAGTTTTATTAAACTTTTGACTAAACCATGTGTGATAAGGAAACTAAATCCAAAAAATATGGTTCTATGTCAATTTAATGTTTTAATGCCTCGTTTTTGCTCAAAAATTGCCATAACTCGAGATTTTTTTCTCCCAAAAGTCATGTATATTTATCCAATTGAATTGGAAGATATTCTAATCTATTACATGGTGTGTTGAATCTTGATTTTTGTGGTATGGATTCTTTCTTCGTCGTTCTTGATGAGTTTTTTATATCTACTAATCCCTCTCTCTGGGTTTCTTATATCTATTCTCGTTGTGGGTATATATAATTATACGGATGATAAATATGATTTTATTTTCCTTTTTTTATGATAATGGAAGATATTTATTATAGGTTCATGGATATTCAACCCAATTTTGTGACATTTTTAGTGTTGTTTATCATTTTCTCCAAAAATCTCAAGGTAGGTGGCTTTACTCTTGACTCCTCTTTCATGAAATCATTGGCCAAGTTTAAAATATAGTTAATTGGTTGAAAATTATTTTGAAATTTGTGTGATAAGGATTTTTTAAACCTTCTTTAGTGGCGAATTGGAATTATGTGTGAAATTTTTGAATTTCTATGGATTGTTCTTTGATAAATTATTTTAAAATGATGATTTTAAAATGGTTAATAGGTCTGATTCATGGAATAAGGTTTTCAATAAAAAAAAATTGTTGAAATATTTTTGGAATTTAAATTCTTATAATGTTGGTATTTTCATGGTTTTTGGGAATTGTTGGTGTGTGTGTTCATATTTTCATTTATGCGGCTTTCTTGAAATATGACAGTGTGCTCAACGCCAAAGGTGTAATGACACATGGGAAATAATTAATTTGTTACTATATAATATATCGAAGATAAAACATTCAAGAGTAGGGATCTATCATTACTAATCATGCATGGTTAGGTATGTGGACTGAAATGGTTATGATAGATGTAACTTGTAAAATGGTTTTAAAGTATTGTTTGGTCACCTTCTTTGAAAAATGGATTTTTCTAGAAAATGGTTGATATAATGCATGTCTATATTTTTTTATAAACACTTTTAAAGTTTTTTATAAAAATATTTTTATATAAATGTTGCTAACTTTTCTATCCTCATGGAATGAGTAGAGAGGTAATTGGTGAAACCCTACTATGTTTTAGTACTCACCACTACTTTTGATCTTGGATGATTTTGATGATTTCATCTACCAGGACATGGGAACAGGTAATGTATCACTCGTCTTTTGTTCTAATTCATAATTCATTAGGTGTTTAGTGAATTTGGAGCATGGATATTATGGAGATTTAGAGTCTCATGATTTTCTTGGGGTTTTTATAGCCTGTCTTCCACTATTTACTTTTATATTATAATCTTCTGGTGTGGTACATGAATATAGTATGATTTTGATAAATTAAATGTTTAGTTGTCTTTTATTATGATCATGCATCATACAGTGGTTTGTTTAGTTATGGATTGTTTAGTTAATTTTTTATTCTTAAATGAAAAAATCATCCTCCCACATGTATTAAAGACCTCTAACATTTATTTCCATCCTTCAACATATTGGGTATGACTCTTAAGGCCTAGTGAAGTTTAACCACCCTCTCAAGATAATGATAGGGGAGGAACATTACATGTTAAATATATAAATACTCTAATCGCACATCTGTAATTGGTTTGACCAATTAATTGACTAGTATCATCAAGATCATTCATACAAGTTTTACTCATGGGAGTATCACTATTTTTTATGTTATCCAAACCAAATGGTTTTGATGGTATCATGTGTATTTACATTGATTTAAGATAAATTCATATTTATATTGAAAATTTTTAATAACATGAATGAATTTATGTTCTTCCATTAATCTCCTTGAAATTTACTTTTTAATATATTTAAATAATGAGTAATCAAATAATTTTTAGAAGATCCAAAAATTATATCTACAATTTCAATTTGTATAAATAAAAAATATATGGAAGTTAATTTTATAGCTGATTAGTATTGTTTGTTATTTTAATGAAACCTTTATAAATTATAAAATACATAATTCTATAAAACCATGCACTATTATATTTTTTTAAACCATAAAAATCAATTTTTTATTTCAAAACAAGATTTGGAAAATAAGGATTTTGAAATATATGGGATATTCAAAAAAAATTCTCAATTTTATAACCATTTAGAAATACATACATTACATCCATTTAAAATCTAAATGGTTTGTAAAGGAAAGAATTATTATGACAGCTTCATGTTTGGATACTCTTGCATAGGATTGCTCAAATCCAATACCTTGATCGTAACAACATCCTTATGATTTTAATCTAGATTTATTTATAACTATAGTTCCTGACTCATAAAAATTGTTTCAAAGAAACCATTTAGTTCCAATGACTATAGTGTTTTTTGTTTTATCTACTAGTCTCCATGTCATATATACATCAAATTGATTATGTTATTATTTCATTTACATCACCCAGAATTCATCAGTAATAACGTCATTGATGTTATTAGGTTTAATTTGTTCAAACAAAACATAATGTTCAAACAGATTTCTAAGGGAATCATTAGTATGTATTCCTCTTTCTAGGTCTCCTAAAACATAATCTAAAGAATGTTATCTATGATTCATAATAGTTATGGAGAAATTCGGTCCCTATATTTCATCAAACTCTATAGTTCTAGGATTAGGTTATTCATCAGAACTATCTAATTTTTATGCTTATTTCACATAACTTTCATGCAGTTTTGAATTTATATATTGATTTGAAAGAATATCATCAAATCTTTCTAATGTGTTTTTGGTCTCAAATTGATTAGTACCATTAAATTTAACCTAAAAATATTCCAACACAATATTAGTTGTTTTATTTAACACCTTTTATGATTTACATAATGTTGAATATATGAGGAAAATTCCTTCATCTTTCTTGGAATCATAATTTTCAATAATATCCTCTATATTGAGAGTAAATACAACATAACTAAAAACAATAATGTAATTAATATTTTTTTATTTCATTCCTTTATTCATATGTGATATTTTTAAATATATTCCTCTTTAAACCCCAATTAATTATATAATAGGCTCAATAAAAATCCTATTATAGAAAATAAATAGGGAAATCATTCTCATTTAGCATGGTCTGTTAAATTTCTTGAAGGGTTATATTTCTCATTTTGAGTATAGAATTTTGTTGTGAGGTCATAACATAATAAAAATAATTAGAATATCTGTTTTTTTGAGAAAAAATATTTAAAATATAGATTCCCAAACTCATCTTCATGATCTCATATTATGATCATAATTCTAAGTCAACTATGGTGTTTAATGGATTTTCAATACATTTTAATATAGGAAGAATATTCAATTTTGAAATCTTGATAAAATACCAAACTCTACCTATAATATTCATCTAATAGAACATAAACATATTATTTCAAAATTATGATATAAATTCTAGATGTTCCAAATAATTCCATGTGAATAAAATTTAAGAGTTGAGAATTTGAAACTTCTATGTTTGATTAGAAAAAGATTTTGTGGGGTTTACCTTTTTTACCTTTGTTACAGATTTTATCATTTGGGGAATCTAGTTTAACCAAATCCTTGTTAACCCTTTACTACTGATCTTTCTAAGTGTGTTAATGTTTTTATAGACTATTACCATATATGAATTAAAATATTATTTTTGATGTTCATATAGAATGGTATTGTTTTTTATAATGAAAGAGATCTAAATTAAAAGAATAAATATTTTCCTTTCATAAATATATAAAATCTAATTAATTTTTAGAATAAAAAACATTGAAGATATTATACTGAAATCTAACATGGAAACCATCATCACATATCAATGAGATTATATGTAGATTATACATTAATCTACCAACAAGAAAAAATTAGAAACTAATAAAATATTATAGTTACTGGTTCATCCAAGATTGTATGATTACAATATTTTTTAAGACGTCTTGTACACATTTTAGGGTTTTTCTCTACAATTTTTTATCATACATTAGTTTTGTGTTTCTTCTAGATCATTTTTAATGAAATGGGAGAATTTTAGAATCCTTTGGGGGTGTTTACAGGTGGCACATGGTTAAGGAATAACAAGTAGTTTTCCTCTGAAAATCATGTGCCTCATTATGAGTAACTATATGGGGGGGGAACAAATTTTGAGAAAACCATGAGACCCCCTCCCCTAAAATACCATGATCTCCTGGTATAGTGGAGTTTACATGGATTTTACAAGGTTTAAAAAACTATTTTTTTAAGGAGAAATCATGCACCCCAAAGACTATAGGGGTGCACAGTTAGCACATATAGTTTGTGAAATAGCATGTCACATCAAGTAAACCATATGAATGTTTTTAAAATATATTTACATTTAATTAAAATATCATAAACCCCCAGATGAAATCAATATATACCACCACTCATTCTAAAATGGTTTCACTTTCTCTTGTATACTATTCTGGGGATTCCATGGCCTCTCTAATTAATCCACTAGCAATTTGAATATCTAGAGGTATAATATCGACTCCTATATAGTAAGAGATCTATTCTTTGTTTAGGTTCCACTATCTCCCATATATAATCTCATTAGATAGGGATAAATTAACTTTGGATGGTGGTGGTATAGATCTAGGTTCTAATTGATTTATTTTACTAGATCTTGATCCTTTCTATGATCCAAGATATTCTTCCCCATTTTTATTTTTTTATTCTACTTCAAATTTTGGGATATAGATAGGAAATAATCCATCAACGATCCTAATGTAGGTGGTTTAATTTTTTAATTTCCATAGTGATGGTCATTCTCGTGTGTCGCTAATTTTATCTATGTGTTTCCACATCTCACAATTACATTCAAATTTATAAGAATAATTGAATCCCATGAAATTGAGATACCCTTCACAGATCATGTAGGATCTATTGGATATTATGAGACTAATCATGATCTCATCCCATTGATTGTGAAAATTTCCTTGAAATGATGAATTATTATATGTGAATAGAAAAATAGTGGGTTTTTTATATTGAACTGAATCCATGATTAAGATTTAGATAATGGTATTTAAAGGGGTGGTTATATTATCCTTATAGGGTTAGTTTGTTTTGTAATAATTGATGAGAAATGGTTTGATCGGGGAATTTATCAAGGTGTTCCTTGAGATAAAAGTAATGTACCTTGGTTGTGTTTGATAAATTAAATGGTGTACCATGTTGCTAATTCTTGATAAAATTCCATTAATAATGAACCATGATATATAAATATATATATATATTTATCTGAATAATGTGTTTTCGGTGATAGTCTGATGCTTTGAGTACCCTTGGGGTGAAATATTGATACTCTAGGCCCATCATGCATGCTTTGGAATTGATGTTTGATTGATTATCCATGTACTTGTTATATTTGTTCTAGACATATTTTCTATGCACATATAATATTGGCACTATACTGATGCTCCATGTTCCACATATAAGGATTTTGGACTGATGCTCTATGTATCCATGACAATGGTACCTAGACTGTTGCTCCATGGTACCGAATTGAAATGGAATTAATCTGAATATTGAATTCCCATAAACAAATAATTGTGGAATTCTTATTTTGTATCATTTAGACTCAATCATATGCCAATTAAGGTATCGTTGGTTGCAATGTAACTATAAAACCAAGTCCAATTTGGTTGATTGAAGATTAAAAAATGTGTAACCTTTTTAATTTTTCCAATTATCATTTAATCTTTATAAAAATATATACCTAGTTATAGAATACATATTTCATTTGATAATGTTGGTGTTTGCCTATTGTGTTGTACTCAAGCCCTAATTGGTCCATAGTTTGTTAATCAAACAGGTTTTAGGTTGTTACGACATGATAAGAGAAAAATACATTTGTTGGATGGATGAGTTGGGATTTTGCATGGGGTGTAGATAATGAAACTAGCCATGATGTTGGGATCCACTTGGGATTTGTTAGTGTATCTTTATTTTTGGTTTTCATTTTACACATTACATTTATATAGCATGAAATATCTATCGCTATGGTCTATGGTCATCTTTCCTATTTTAGGATTCATCTTGTTATTATTGGTCTTTATTTATTATTGTATTATCTTTGATATTTTTCATATTCTTTACACTTTTTTATTTCTATGATAAAGTGGTTATAGTATACACATGTGACATATTAGACCCTCTCTCCTGGTCTATAGTCTTTGGTATATAGGGAGGTGTGTATGAGGTCATCTAATGAACCAACTCTAAGAATCATTATTTGGCACCCAGGTTAGGACATCGCAAAGTGGAATCAATAGAGATTCCTTTTAATTTTAGTTTTCTAGTTTTTTGGAAAATGTAGTCTAGACACTAGGATGAATTGGTCCTTGTTCACGTGCTCCTACATCAGAGTAGATAACCCATGTGTGGTGGAAAATTCAATTATCTATTGTGGTGATTATTTTTCATGATGTTTTATATTACATTTGAGTGTTTCTTTACCTTTGGTGATGCACTCATTTTTTGATGTACTGGTTTTCTATGATATTACTCATGGCCCAGTATGGCATTATAGATGTGTATGCATGAATTATTCTATGAAATCAGGATATATGTCACAATAATCATATTATCCACTCACAAAAAGGAATATATTATTGGTTTGTGGAAAATGAAATTTATTTACTATTAAACTAATGTAAAATAAAATGGTTCCTAATATAGAAATTATAATGCTTAAAAATAATTTAAACATGGTAATTTGAATTTGGATAAAAGGTGTGTTTAATTGGAAAATAATATGTGGGATTTTTTTTATGGTTTTATCTATTTCCTAGATTATGAATTGTTGAGCATTGTTATAGTGGATTTATTTTGTCCATGGATTAGTGTTTTTTGGAGATTTTTCTACAGACATAGTATAACATCTCTTGTTTAAATTTGTTATTGTTTTGTTATGTGTCATAAGTGTGTTCTTGGAATTGAAAATACATTACTCCATGGAAAATATTGATTGTATGAAAATTGTATGAATTTTTTGAAGATGTGCATCCACTAGAGGGAAAATATCCACTAATAGTTTTAGGTGAAGGGGATGATGATAAACTCCTCAAGAACATATTCTATTTTATAAAGTTCAAGTATAGTTTCATAGGGTGGGCTATGAATAATATTTCTAATATAACATAGGTGTTTTAGTTTCATCACTATACAACATTCACCAGAGAGGGTGGACAATAGGTAACTGCCTTTTTGATTGGGTCAATCTAGAAAACCATGGATCAAGAAGATTCTCCTCTTGAAAAATGATTCATGATAGATGCTTATATTTAACGAGTACCAAAAAAGATCCAGTGGGATATTTATTATTAGGATGAGTATATTGGGGGAATGATAAGGAAATACATCTAAAAGAATTTAATAGAACAATTTTTCCTAGATATGCTGAAGTTGGAGAGGGAAGAATAGTTGATGTGGTCGACCAAGGGAATCATGTAAGTGATGGACTATATTGTTTGTTTCACTGACATGCAATTATGTTTCCCAACACTAGTAGTAGATGATGAAATTTTGGAAATATTTCTTAAGATATAACTAGATGTTTAATTAAATACATGATTAATATATTCAGATTAAATGATTTTTCTTAAGTAGTGAATGAGGATCTTGTTTCATATATGAACTTGATAAAGGATTCTTGTGCTAGACATGTGGTTTCTATTAGGAAACCATAAGGTATGTATTCCATGATATTGAAGTGTTTTTATAGGAACATTCATATGAGATGTGGTAAATTGAGTATCCATGGGGATGGATCATCTACTCTCTCTAGTAATCAAGTGTTCTTTCATTAGTGTGGTAGTTCAATACATGTTTGTGGTTAGTGTACCCGACCATCGATGGAGTTCGATGAAAATGATAGTATGTGAAACATAAAAAAGGTATTTAATGAACCCATGACTGATGGATATTAATGGAGGATGTAGTCCAAACTAGAGTATTGGATGGGGGTCTTCTACACCATACAAGTTGAGAAGTTGGAGTTCTACTGGTCCTATTGTTTAGGGTTCCAAATGTGGTACTTTAGGATGAGAAGCCTTGTATCAGTATTACAATATTACAGAGAGAACTTAGACTAGAGAAAAAGGTAGAAATCTTGGTTAGTTGTATGATGTTCTATATGACCATATGGATAGTGAGGTTGGTCTATCAATAGTTAGTGGTAGTGTAATTGTATAATCTATTCATGTATATTCTTTGTTTGATACATGAACCTCACATTCATTTATATATTCTCAACATGTGAATTGTTTGAGACTAACAGTATAGTATTTAAAAGAGGTTATGATGATCAATACACCATATGATGTATATACAAAGAAAATATGTCTATGAAAGTGGTGATAAATCAAGGTTGGTTAATATCATTTCATTTTGGATATATTCATACTTTAGTTGTCATGTTTTTACTTAATATTGGGTATATATTGGTTGGCATCCTATTAATCTCACATTTATTGTTACCATAGGTGAGTAACATTAAAATCTCATGAGGGTGAATGATATGTTCATCAAGGAAAATGGGATATCTGGGCTGCTCATGAAAGGCCCATTCCGTAGAAAATGGGGTAGCTCACTACACTACTACAAAAACGGGCAAGGAAAGTGCTACGCTTTTATCAGTGCTAAAAAAATGCACTGATAAAGGGGGCCTTTATCAGCTCTAAAAAAAGTTTTGATAAATAGGGGACTTTATCAGTGCTAAAAAAGCACTGATAAAGGCCCCCTTTATCAGCGCTTTTTTTAGCGCTGTTAAAGGGGACCCCTTTATCAGCGCTTCTTCTAGTAGCATTGATAATGGGGGGATTTATCATAATTTTTCCCTAATGCTAATAAATTTTATGTTTCAAAAAAATCATGAAAAATAATATATTTTTATGTAAGTGTATTTATATTGATATAAATATAATATATATTTTTTAAATATATGTATAAATAGAATATTACATTTAATGTATAATAAATTTAGTGAAAATTACTTTAAAATATTTAAAAAAATATAATTAATTAATAATTTTCTAATTATTATCAATTAAAAATCATTTTATAACAATTTGATGACACAAAAAATCAAAACAATTAATAAAATATCTAAAATAAGTTGAAAATGTAACTCAAATTTCAAACGGCCATAACTTTTGATTCGGGTGTCCGTTTGAGCTCTATATCATATCAAATCAAAGCCTGTGATGAGATCTATGTTCTAGTGACCTAGGTGAAGCTTCTGTCACATTTTTCGAGGCCAAAAAAGGCCCAGAATTCCTACAAAACTGAGTTTTTAGTCGGGATACCCCGATTTGTTAACATTCAAACAAGTATAACTTCTGATCCGGATGTCCGTTTGGCCTGTACCACATATCATATTGAATATTGTTTCATTTTATTTGATATGAATAGTTGTGGAGTTGAAACAGGCTTCTAGATTATAAGGTATGGTTTTTTTAACATTCTATGGCTTTTCAAATACACATATATATGTGTTTATTCGTAAATATATGTGTGTGTGTTGTATATATGTATATATTTATTTATTTATTTTTTTATTTATTTACTTATAAACACACATAAAAACCTATTTTTTCATAAATGTATTTAAAACTAATCTTATAAGTTATGGTCATTTTAACATTCTATAGATTTTCAAATACACATATATATGTATTTATTCGTAAATATATATGTGCTTGTGTGTGTGTGTGTCTGTGTGTGTGTGTGTGTTGTATATATATATATATGTATTTATTTATTTATTTATTTATAAACACACATAAAAAACATATTTTTTTCATAAATGTATTTTAAACTAATCTTATAAGTATATATTAATATACAAATAAATTTACGTATAAAAAATTATAACTAAAAATATATATATAAATATATTAATATACAAATGAATAAATATATTTATATTAATATGAATTTATATCAATATATTAATAAATATCTATATATATATATATATCAATAAATAGAGAACAAAATGAAATGGCTTAGTGGTAAAGCTACAGCCGTGAAATGGGGGAGGTCGTGTGTTCGAGTTTAGGTGAAAGCGAAGGGGGTGCGCGCGTATGAGGATGCATTGGAAGGGCAGCACACAGGAGACCTCCTAGCGCTGATAAAGGGGGTGTCAAGCACTGATAAAAGCACTCCCTGCATTATTAAATTCTTTTTTATTTTATTTTTTTATTTTTTTTTTTGACACTTAGCAGCGCTTTTTTTTAGCGCTGATAAAAGGGGCCTTTATCAGCGATTTTCAGAGCGCTGATAAAAGGGACCCCCCTATATTATCGCTGAGCTTTACTGTGCTTTTTTAGCGCTGTTAATTCCATTTTGAGCGCTGATATAGGTCATTTTTGTAGTAGTGATACCTAGGTTACAAGACTTATATTGGATAATGGGGGTGTATAACACAGTGTATTTCCACCCATGATGGATCGGTTTTCAGATGTGTTTTAAAGACTTCACTCAATATCCTCCTGAGAGAGATGTTGAATTCATAATTGATCTACAGCTTGGATCTAAACCAGTTTCCATTCCTCTTTAATATATATCTTCTTAATAGCATCATTTTCATAATACATAGCTAGAAGAATTTATGGATAAATGAATTATCCATCTGATTACATCACCTTGGGGTTCTCTAGTCTTTTTTTCCAAGAATGATGTTAGAACATTAGGCTTTATCATCGATTACCGAATGTTAATTAGGATCAATTCTATGAAATGGTTCTCTTTTATGAATACTAATTATATCTTTGAGTAGTTAAGGGTTTATTTTTTGTTATCCAAGTTCAATATTTGGTTAGAGTATCATTAGATTATATTGAAAACTTATGATATACCAAGGACTACATTGAGTAGTAGATATGGCTTGTACAAGGTTTTTGTGATGAGCTTTAGATTTAAAACACTCATAATGTTTTTAAAGACTTGATGAAAAAAATCAACCACACATTTTTCTTAGATTTTTTGTTTTCATTGATGATGACATCTTTCTCTACATTGAGACTGATGAGGAACATTCCAAACATCTTGACATCACTTCAAGTACACCAATAGAGAATAAACTATACAATAAGATATCTATGTGTAATGATTTGAAAAACAAGGTATATTTCATGGGATACACCTCTCGGAGAAAGATCTATTAGTGGACCTAGATATTTTTTGGATAATTTTTTTTAGGATTATCCGAACATTTTTTTGTATCTGATGATTATTAGGTTTAGAATGATATTATCAGTTATTCATCCAATATGTTTCCCAATTCATATTTATTCTTATGGATCTAACAAATAATGGTATAAAATTTGAATGTGTTTGTTCATGTGATAATTATTTCCATGAGTTAAAGAAGTGTTTGAATAACTCACCAATTTTGATCCTACTTGATCCTGGTGAAGATTATAGATTGGTTTGTAATGTATCTAGGATTAGGCATGGGTCATTGTTGATGAATATTCATCGATTCATGGAATATGGATCATGAAATCTAATTCCACATGAACAGAGTAATCCTATTCAATATCTCATGTTGTATGTGGTGATTTATGATTTAAAGTGTTTACAGAATTAAATATTTGGTGAAAGCACAATAGATTGAAGTATATCTTTTTTCAATGATATTTGAATTTCTAGAAGGAGATATGAGTTGAGTATATGAATTTGTTTGACATTAATCTATCCTATATTCCTTGGAATGGAATAATTTTTGTTGATTCTTTGAATATAACTTCATAGAATCATAAAGATAAGAAGAAAAACTATGAGTGGAAGATGATTGCTTTGTTTGGTGCTATACATATAGAGGTTTATGAGGGGAATGTGGAGATGATTCTTGTATCATTATCCATTGAGTCCACAATTCTGAGCCACATCCATGAGATGTAGTATAGGGATCCATTTTGTTTATCCATAAAAGAAATCCTATAATTTGGGTAGTCACCTTCTCAATGGAGTGTGGATGAGAATGAAATCATCTATATATGGGGTTGTGTCATTGTGACTACGTGTATGCAATATGAGTTGATGTATGAGTTTTATGAATCGAAGTGGGTAGTGAACCATAGTTTGACATAGAAGTTCTATGATATTAAGAAATTTTATTGGTAGATGAGAATGAATAAAAAGATCATTGGATTTGTAACATGATGTTACACCTTTGATAGACGAAGGCTGAGAATCATCAATCTGGTGGTCTGTTATTGATATTGTCCATCTCGAAATGGTTGTCAAGTGAAATTACCATTGACTTTATAGTGGATCTCTAAATGAAGACTTATAATAATGACACATTATAATTTATTATGTAATGGTTAAAAAAGTGGCCCATTTCTTGCAATTCTGAGAAACATTCATGGTTTATCTATTTAGATATATATAATATTAGGAGATAGTATATTTTCACAAGTTACCAAAATGTATAGTCTTAGATAATGACTCAAATTTTATATTATTATTATGGTATGGACTTCATAATGCATTGGGTACCTATGTGTTTCTATGTATAGATTTTCATAACTCGATGGAAGAGAAATTAGATTTTATTATTCATTTGGTAGAGTAAATTCTACAGTTATGTGTCCTAGATAGTGTGTAATATTGGGATATTTACATAGTTTTGGTTGATTTCTCCAATAAAAATTATTATCATGAAACAATTTAGATGAAACTAATTGAGGTGCTTTATTATAGTTTGTATACATCACGATTATGTTGGATAAAGGTGGGTGAGTCATAGATGTTTCATCCATGTCTCATGCATGAAACATTAGAACAATATAAATTGGTTCAAAAATGTATGGTTATATAACAAAGTAAACAAAAGTCTTATATAGATCGAAGTCATGATTTTTTATATTCTACTTCAAATTAATGGCTAAATACGGGTGGCAAATCATCAATTATCCAATGGTAGGTTTTCTCGCTGCTAATTCACAAAGTCTTGTTCATGATATCATGTTTTTTTATATCATTGTGTTCCAATATTGCAAAATTGAATTTGAATTTGAGAATTTAGTTGAATCCCTTGAAATTATTAGACACTTAAGGGATCCTGCGAGACGCATTGGATATTAATGGACATATCTTGGTGGAAACCAATGTTGTTTTCCAATATCCCTAAAATTAAGACATATATAATGTGAAAAGGGGAAATTGTGAGTTTATGGAATTGAACTAAACCCGTTTTTGATGGACTGATAATGGGATTTAGAGTGCTGCTTAACTTTATAATGAAATTTAAATAATTATTGAAATAATTGATGAGAAATGGATTATTGTGGGAATTTCCCATGTTCTTCCTTATGATAAATTTAACGAACTGTGGATGTGTTTGATAAATGATATGGGGTACCATGTTGTTAATAATTAATAATAATTTCACTAATGATGAAACTTGATAAATATATGTATGAAAATGTGAAAAATGAGTTTTAGGTGATAAACTGATTCTCCAATTACTAATATTGTTATAGACATATGCTCTAGTCCCCCGACACATGGATGTAAATTGGTTCTAGACTGATGATCCATGTAACAATGATTTTGATTCTCAAAAGCTACTCTCTATACTCAGGATATTAGTCCTAGACTGAAGCTCTATGTTCTTTAGATAATGATGTTGGACTGACTCTCCATGTATCCATAATAATGGTAACTGTACTAATGCTATAGGGTACCAAAGTGAAATTTGAATTAATATAAATGATGAAATCCCATAAATTAATAGTTTTTAAATCACTATGGTGTATGGGTTAGACTCTGACATGGACCGAAGAAAGTATCAATGGATTGGTTGTCAATATGAACCCAAGGCCAATCTGGTTAACTAAATATTATTAAATGTGAAACCTATTTACTTTTACCATTTTTATTTTATCATTTATTAAACTTAACACACTAATATAAACTAGAAACTTCTTTATTACTTTTTGGTGGTGTTCTAATGAGTTTTACTCACACCCTACTTTTTACTTTGTTTGATACTCAAATAGATTTCTTATTTATAGGACATGAAAAGGGTAAGAGGCCAATAAGAGTTGGCTGAGTCAGGATTGTTGGAACCATGGTCTTCTAAGCATGATTTGGCATATGGTTTTTGTTTGTTGTCAATCCTTAGTGGAAGTTCAGAATGTGTACCAGCAAAGAGATCATACAGTTCAAGAAGACAACAGTATTGAAGGTGGTGTCGTTTCCCAGTATTTGCCAAATTTTTGGTCCTGAAAATCGACAAATGGAGAAAAGTGTTTTTGGAAAAGAGACTTTCACGCCGTGTACTTCAAGGAGAGGAAACTTGTATGCCATATGTTTTTCAAGATCAGAACATGGTAAAATGGCAAAGGGATAAGGGCCGTGCAAGTTTCAAGTTGGTCGCGCAAGTGACATGCGCGCCGTGAAGAGACTTGTGCGCCGATGCCTAAGAGGATTGGAAACTTGTGCGTCTATTGTTTTTCAAGATTATAACTTCAAAATATGGAAAAGGAAAGAAGGTCGCGCTAGTATTTGTTTGGTTGCGCAAGTGAGTAGCGTGACAGAGTCTAGGGAGGATGAGCTGAGCGCCGGAACCTGCGCGCCGAGGGAAGACTTGCGTGCCACCACGCAGGGGGTCCAGTTTTCAAATAAATAGTGTACCCCCATCCTCATTTGTAACGGAGTTCAAGACTTAGATATTTTTCGAGCTCTCATCGTGCAAGTAGTTGAGTCATGCAAGTGGTTGTCGGGGTGCACAAGTAGAGGTTGCGCGCCGATTATTGGTTGCGCGACCAAGGAGGTTGGGGAGTTAAAGGTGCAACGTCGCGCAAGTTCGGAGTTGAAAGAGGTAGTGTCGCGCAAGTGGTTTGGTGTCACCTGTGCTCCAAATTTGTATCGTGCAAGTGACTTGCACGCCGGGATTGAAACTTGCGCATCGGTCTTGGAGAAGCGCGCCAGGGTTGTTAAAGTACATCTGTCCTCTTGAAGCTTCACAAAAGCTGGAAGATCACCTGGTACCCTCAGCGCAAAGTGAGATTCATCTTCTGGTGAGAATTGGACTTCAATAGAGCATCTACATACAACATAGGATGCATTGTTATTCAATGATGAAGAGACCTTAACTTCTATAAACTGAGTGGGACTTCACCAACGGCAGTGAGCCATGGGGAGTCAACGGGAGTGACCCGAGGGATGCAGTGAGCTATCCCTGAACAATTGTAAAGGCAGTGAGCCTGGGACAGAGTGACTATTCCCGAACCATTGTAATCCAAAACTAGTGAAGATTAGTGTAATTTGGTATGGCCGACAACTTGTCGGCGTATGCTCCTTGGACATAGCCCTTAGTGGGGAACCAAGTAAAAAGTGTTGTGTCTTCTCTGTACATGTGAATGTTTACATTCTGATCATATTTATCATATAGGTTCAACTAGTTCCTACCAATGTGGGAACAAGATCCATCACATTAAAAGAAAAAAATTTCACCTTGATTCACCCCTCCCCTCTCAGGGTATCCCAGGGTCCTTCAAGTTGTATCAGAGGTAGGTTGCTGGTGTTGAATCTGTCCTTTTTCATCATAGAGAATACAGTAAATGTCAGGGGAGTCCCTCACTTTGATGGAAGTAATTTCCAGATCTGGAAGAACAGAATGAGATCTCATCTAAGATCTATTGGAATGGAAGTTCTCTTTTCTACTATGCAAGGATTAAAATTCACTGATCCAACGGGCCTGGCTATGACTGAAACAGACAAGAAAATTCTTGATGCAGATGATAAAGCACAAAATTCACTCATTGTATCCCTTTATGATCAGATCTACTTAAAGATGATGAATTTAACCTCAGATGAATCCATGTGGGATAAACTCGAGAATATTTATAAAGGAGACAACAAAGTGAAGGAGGAGAAACTACAAGTGTTGCACAATAGGTTCGATGATTTGAAGATGCATCCTAATGAGAATGTAAACTCCTTTAATCAAATCACTAAAGTAGTTGAAGGAATTTGGGGCCTAGAAGAAGAAATCAAAGATTTTTACATTGTGAAGAAAATATTGAGAAAACTTCCACCCCTGTACAATGCAAAGGTATCATCTCTTGAGGAAAGAGATCTTTCAAAACTTTCTCTGGATGACCTTCTAAGCAGTTTGGTAGCATATGAAATGAGAATAAAACCAGAAGATGATACGACTTGTGTGAGAAAGGAAATGACATTTAAGTCCATGAATAAACTAAAAATTTCAATAGATAGTAGTGGTGAAGATGATGAAGAAAAAGAAATTATTTCTCTCATTGCAAAGAAGTTCCAGAAGGGAAAAGGGAAATTCAAAGGGAGGTTACCTCTCACATGTTTTCATTGCGGAAAAGTTGGGCATATTGCCTCTCAGTGCTTAAGAAAGATCAATAATGAAGATAGTGAAGATGAAAGCTTCGAGAAGCCTCATAGAAGGTTCTTCAAAAATGGAGACTACAACTCTGGAAAGAAAATGCAAAAGAAGAGTTTTGTCTGTAAAGAGGAAGAAGATGATAATGAATTCTCTGATGAAGAAGAACCAGAATTCAAAACTGGTAATAATGCTTCCATGATGGCCACTATTGAAAAATCAGAAGATACTGGTGGATAAAAATAACTGAGAACTTGTGTAAATCCCGAGATTCAACTTAAATATGCAGTTAGTAATCTTAAGACTAAATGCAAGAGTTGCAATAAGTGGAAATCGATTGTAGAAGAATCAAGTGAATATGTTGATCATCTTGAAGCTGAAATTGAACGACTGGAAGAATTTGTGAAGGTACAGTCTAAAATAATTGAAAGCAATGATGATGTTGTGGATCTGAAGCTGATAATTGAAAAGAAGGAAAAGTTCATCAATGACCTCACCTCCAAACTAGAAGAAAAATCCAAGACTACTGAGTGTCTTAAGAAGGAAGTTGTTACTCTAAGGAGTAAACTTGAGACTGAATCAATTTCAAAAGAATCGAGGAAGAAAATATAGTTTGGAAGATTCTCAGATGCAGAATTACTGGCAAGAGCCAAGTGTGGTTCAGATGGGGTTGAAAAAATCCTGAGTGATCAAAGACCCGCTTGCATGGGAAATAGTGGAATTGGCTGTGAAGCTGAGACATCAACTGCTAGAGGTGAAAAGATCCAAAAGAAAGACAAGATGAAAGTTGAACATGTTGAAACATTGCCTAAAGTGCTGAAAAAGGAACCCTCAATACAAACTAAAAGGAGAACTAAAAATTATCCTCAAAAATTTAGAAATGACAAACAGTCTAACTTTTCTCCCAAGGAAGAAGGAATGAGGATAAATTCAAGTGAGAATACATTTCCTCTCATGAAGTGTCAGTTCTGTGGCTATTTGGTCCATACCATGTCTTATTGCGAAGAGGTAAGAAGCTATCTGAATGGAGAAGATATAGAAGTTCAACAAAGGATAACAAATTCATATCCTAATTCTTATAGAAAAAAAAAATTTATATGGATATTGTTTTCTTTGTTATAACTTTGGTCATAAGGCTGCTAATTGCAGGCAGAGAAGGGACATGGACACCTCATACCGATGTTCAAGACAAGTCAAGTCTCTTCAGCAAGACATTGTTGCTCTTTCAAACAGGTTTTCTCCCCTCAAAGAAGATTTCGACTATGAATAACCTGGGTATATGGAAGAGATAATTGAAAGTCCATCAGTACTATATACTCAATTCAATGTCTCATGGAAGGAAAAGAAGAAGATTTAGAAATCCAACCTTGCAGAGGTGGCCCTCAAAGCTACGAAGAACAACAGTACGTGGATTCTGGATAGAGGTTGTTCATCTCATATGATAGGTAATGTCGGCCTGTTAACAGATATCAAAAGAAAGGTTGATGGTACAGTACTATTTGGTAATTATGGAGCTCTGAAAATCAAAGGGAGTGAAAGTACCGAATTAGAAAATATAGAACTAAAGAAGATCGAAGTCCTTTACGTAGATGGCCTACGTCATAATCTCCTTAGCATGAGTCAACTTTGTGACTCAGGACTTATAGTTACTTTTAGTCAGAAAGTCTTCACTATCAAGGGAAAGACAGGCAATTCTCTTATGAAGGGATGTAGAATAGAAGGCAACTTGTATCAGGTTGATAGTGAAGAAAATGTTTGTTACATGACTGTTGAAGAAGAAAATAATTTGTGGCATCGGAGACTGGGACACATCAATCAACAAGACATGGAGAAAATATCAAAATTTAGAATTGTCATTGACATTCCCAACCTGAAGCTTGAGTGTGAAAAAACTTGTGATGCTTGCATTCATGGGAAGTTGGTTTGTAGTTCATATCGGCTAAAGAAGAAAAGGGCATCTCACCTTCTATATCTGATTCATACAGATGTTTTTGGGCTGATTAATGTTGCTGGAACTCATGGAGAAAGGTACTTTGTCCTTTTCATAGATGATTACAGTAGAATGGCATGTGTGATGGTCATTCACAGGAAACAACAAGTCCTTGACTGCATGAAAACATATCGGCGAATCGCTAAGAATGATACTGGACGAACAATAAAAGTGTTGCAATCTGACAATGGAGGAGAATACAAGTCCATTGAATTTGGAAATTATCTAGAGAAGCATGGGATACATCATGAGGTAGCTGTTGTGAGAACTCCACAAAAAATGGAGTTGTTGAATGTAGGAATCAACAGGTGAACAACAAGGCATGAACTATGCTGATTGAGAGTCGTATTCCATGACATTACTGGAAAGAGGCTATTCAAGCTGCAGTGTACATTCAAAATCGAACAGGACTTTATATGGGTGAGATGAAGACACCTTATGAATTGTGGCATGGACGGAAGCCCTCCTTGAAATACTTTCGTTTCTTTGGAAGTAAATGCTTCATCAGGAACAAAGAAGGAAATCAAGGGAAGTATGACGACAATGCAGATGAAGGAATTTTCCTCAGTTACTCAATGAACAGCAAAGCCTAAAAATGTTTCAACAAGCGTTTAGGAAGGATTGTGGAAAGCAGTGATGTTAAGATAATTGAAGAGAAAACCAAAAATGCATCAAGGACGTCATATACTGATGTGATAGAAAGTCAGGAAGAAAGTGAACGTGAAGGAAATACAAATGAAGAAATAGAGGACGTTGTACAAAACACTTAGAAGTCACATCATGATGTTGACTCAGAAGATGAATCTGAAGGAGAAACTCTGGCTGAAGAGAATGCAACTGAACCTTGCAGGAGAAATCGAAGAGCTGAGATTGATCCATCCAACATAATTGGGGACAGGAGTGAACCCACTCAAACAAGAAGGATGAGGAATAACACGCAATCTGCATTTTTGTCAGTTGTAGATCCATCCTCATTCGAAGAAACTACAAATGATGAATCTTGGGTGAAAGCCATGAATGATGAATTAGATCAGATTGACAAGAATCAGACATGGGATCTTGTCCAGATACCTGAAGCTCACAATGTGATTGGTACCAAATGGATCTTTAAAAATAAGTTTGATGAGCATGGAAGTGTCATCAAAAACAAGGCACGACTAGTATATAAAGGATACTCCCAAATTGAAGGCATTGATGTTGAAGAAACCTTTGCTCCAGTTGCTAGACTGGATTCAATAAGGATTTTCCTTTCCATAGCACTCCAAAGACGATATAAAGTGTATCAAATGGATGTTAAGACAGCATTCTTGAGTGGAGTACTCGAAGAAGAAGTCTACATTGAACAACCAGTGGGTTTTGTTCCAGGTACTTATGAAACAAAGGTCTACAAACTGAAGAAATATCTATATGGTTTGAATCAGGCACCACGGGCATGGTACTCGCAGCTGGATTCGTATCTTAAGAAGCTGGAATTCAAAAGAGGAGGAGTAGATCACAATCTCTATGTGAAGAATTCTCCAAAATATCAATTCATGGTTCTAGTCTATGTTGATGATATAATATTTGGTGGCAGTAGGTAGAAATCGGTGGATGACTTTTCCAATCACATGAAATCAGAATTTGAAATGTCTATGATTGGGTAGCTCACATATTTCCTGGGGCTTCAAGTGATTCAAAAGAAGTAATATACATTTATTTCTCAGGAAAATTATGCAAGAGAGCTGTTGAAGAAGTTTAATATGCATGACTCCAAACCAATGTCAACTCTGATTGCATTTGGAACTAAACTTGGAAAGCATGAGGATGGGACCTCTGTAGATCCCACCTTGTATAGAAGGATCATTGGGAGCCTACTGTACCTGACAGCGACACGACTAGATATTGCCTTTTCCACATGTCTTGTAGCCCGCTTTCAAAGTAATCCGAAGGAGGAACATATGGCAGTAGTAAAAATAATCATGAGGTACATTCAAGGTACACATAACTTCAGGTTATTTATTGCTACAGGTAGGGACAGTGAATTATCAGCGTTTTCTGATGCTGACTGGGCTGGTGATGTTGTAGACAGAAAGTCCACTAGTGGTGGAGCCTTCTATATTGGGCAGAAATGTGTTGTCTAGTTGAGCAAGAAATAAGAAAGTACTTCTCTTAGTACTGCTGAAGCTGAGTATATCTCTGCCACAAAGGCATGCACTCAACTGCTTTGGATGAAGCATCAACTAACAGATATTGGTGAAAAGGTGCAGCAACCAATGGTGATTTACTATGATAACAAAAGCTCAATTGATCTTACGAAGAATCCACTTCAGCATTCTCGTACAAAACATATTGAAATTCGGTATCATTTTATCAAAGAAAAGGTTGAACAAGGCATGATTAGAATGGACCATGTTGGAACTGATGAGAAAGTGGCTGATATCCTGACCAAGCCACTGTCAGTGGCTGTGTTTGAGAAGCATCGGTTGAACCTCGGTGTTCAGCCACCTCCCAGTGCATAAGGAGGTTACAGAAAACCCCTCTCCCCATTTGTTATAACTGTTTTTATCTATTTATGGCTGTGATGTAGGTTTATGGGGGAGATACTATCCAGGGGGAGTATGGTTTGAGCTGAACGTTGAACAACTTATCGGTCTTTGGATTTATTGTCAATGGGGGAGAAAGGAATAAATTCAAGGCAAGTAATGCTTCTGTGATGAGAATTATGGGAAGGAAAACATCGAGCGTCATGGAGAATTCCAAAACACTGGAACCCAATTCAATCTTCCTATCTTGTTTTCTACACCGATCATTGCTCACGTAGACTTAGAGTGTTGACTGAGTTGACTCTTGCATTTTTGGTTTGCACATGGATGGAGATCTATTAAATTTATTTTTTGATTTCCAACAAACCCAAAGGGGGATATTGTTGGAACCATGGTCTTCTAAGCATGATTTGGCATATGGTTTGTGTTTTTTGTCAATCCTCAGTGGAAGTTCATAATGTGTACCAGCAAAGAGATCATACAGTTCAAGAAGATAACAGTATTGAAGGTGGCTCCGTTTCCCAGTGTTTGCCAAATTTTTGGTCCTAAAAATCGACAAATGGAGAAAAGTTTTTTTTTAAAAGAGACTTGCGCATCGTGTACTTGAAGGAGAGGAAACTTGCACGCCATATGTTTTTCAAGATCATAACATGGGAAAATGGAAAAGGGATAAGGGCCACGCAAGTTTTGGGCTGGTCACGCAAGTGACCTGCGTGCCGTGAAGAGACTTGCGTGCCGATGCCTAAGAGGATTGGAAACTTTCGCGGCTATTGTTTTTCAAGATTATAACTTCAAAATATGGAAAAGGAAAGAATGTCTCACTAGTATTTGTTTGGTCATGCATGTGAGTAGTGCTACAGAGGCTAGGGAGGATGAGTTGAGCGACGGAACCTGCACGCCGAGGGAAGACTTGCGCGCCACCGCGCAGGGGGTCCAGTTTGCCTATAAATAGAGTGCCCCGCCTCCTCATTTTTAATTTATTTCAAGACTTAGATATTTTTCGAGCTCTCGTCGCTCAAGTAGTTGAGTCGCGCAAGTGGTTGTTGGGGCGCGCAAGTAGAGGTTGCGCGCTGATTATTGGTTGCACGACCAAGGAGGTTGGGGAGTTAAAGGTGCAACGTCGCGCAAGTTTGGAGTTGAAAGAGGTAGTGTCGCGCAAGTGGTTTGGTGTCACCTGTGCTCCAAATTTGTACCGTGCAAGTGATTTGCACGCCGGGATTGAAACTTGCGCGTCGGGCTTGGAGAAGCACGCCAGGGTTGTTAAAGTACATCTGTCCTCTTGAAGCTGCACAAAAGCTGAATGATCGCCCGGTACCCTCAGCGCAAAGTGAGATTCATCTTCTGGTGAGAATTGGACTTCAATAGAGCATCTACATACAACAGAGGATGCATTCTTATGCAATGATGAAGAGACCTTCATGTCTATAAACTGAGTGGGACTTCACCAACGTCAGTGAGACAGGGGGAGTCAACGGGAGTGACCCGAGGGACGTAGTGAGCTATCCCTAAACAATTGTAAAGGCAGTGAGACTGGGATAGAGTGACTATTCCCGAACCATTGTAATCCACAACTAGTGAAGATTAGTGGAATTTGGTACGACCGACAACTTGTCGGTGTATACTCCTTGGACGTAGCCCTTAGTGGTGAACCAAATAAAAAGTGTTGTGTCTTCTCTATGAATGTGAATATTTACTTTCTGATCATATTCATCATACAGGTTCAACTAGTTCCTACCAACGTGGGAACAAGATCCATCGCATTAAAAGAAATATTTGTCACCCTGATTCACCCCTCCCCTCTCAAGGTTTCCCGGGGTCCTTCAAGGATTTGGGATGGTTCAAGTAAGTGGGAAGCATAAATGATGTTATGACCATCATGGAAGTGATCATTGTGTCCTTATTTGCGGTTTTATTTGGAACATGAAACATATATGACAAGACATATCTACTACACCATTTTATTGATATTTTTCCTATTTTTTTATTCATTGTGTGATGTTTTGTATTTATTAATTATTGTATTATATTTGTTATTTTTCATTATTTTTATGTTATTTAATTTATTAGATCAAAATTTTATAGTCTCCCAATGTGATATATTAGATCCACACTTCTAGATAGCATCCTATAGAATTTGGGTAGGTGTTCCTAAGGTCATGCAATTATCCTGATCAAGGAACTGGTACGTGTCACTTGGTTTGGGACTTCAAAATGACTAGTTATTTTTACTCTATGATGGTCATAAAATGTGACATGTCCATCAAAATTCTTGATTGGGTTCGTGAAACCTGAGTAGTATATATTCATGTTCTAGATCATTCACTATCTAGATACCATATATTCAGACTCAATATTTTCAAAAAGGATTCCTACAAAAAAAATTAAACAAAAAATGACTTTGGTAAACATTTTTTTTAGTGACTAAAGAAGCCAGAATCAAGGATTTAGGATTCCACAGCTGTTTAATAGTTCTCTTATTGGAATATTTTTTAATTTTAATAATATAGAATTTTTAGGACCTAAAGAATAAAAATTATTTACAGAATTAATGTAGATGGATCTTGGGATAAAATTATTTTTAATAATCCTTATTTTCTAGGTTGAGATCATATTATAGTAGTATATTTAATTTTTGTTTTCTTTCCCAAAATCATATTCAAAATATTTCTTCCATTAATAACTATTTCCAAAAACATTTTAAATGGATAATTGATATTTCCAACTCATTATTTTTCTTTTTTAAAAATGATCAATTTTATCCTTCTCTATACCATGTTAAGTTTTGAAATGAATAGTAAAGGAAGGATACATCATAATATTTATATATTTATCATTTATTTCATTGAATATATCCTAAAATATATAATAGTATTCATTAATTTATTCATTAGAGATATTTTCTTCATAGTGTTAATCTCTAGAAGGATAAAATTTACGAACATGAGTTCTAGGAAAAATATTAAATATATCAGATGTGGTTTTCATTGAACAAATATTTTCTATGTCATTTATATCTTATTTTCATGAATCAAATTCACTAGAGCTATCGTCTAAAGATGTTAATTTATTTTATATCTTTATTATACCTCTTATTTGTGTCATAATATTTTTTATTAAATTTATAAATAGTAAATTCAGCATTGACATGACATTTTCTCTTGATTTCAAAATAGATTATCTCATTTTCAGTGTCATCCTTCTTCTAATCGTTTCCCTAATTTCTTCTATTTTAAAACATAACTTTGTACTTTGACTTCTGAAATAGTTTATTCCTATTTTAAAATTTCTCAAATTTTATTGCTATGTGAGACATTTTTTATCACTTTCATATTCTGACTCTTCATCACTTGAGTTGTATAATTTGAAGTTCAATATTTATACGGATGTTGTGGTTTTGAATTATATGGATTTACAATGTAGATTGTCTTATTCTTCCCTATTAACATTACACTCTGATATATGAATCGTTATCTTTCATATCTAACCTTTAATATATATCATTATTATTTCACGTTATTCTTGGACTAGAAATCAAGTTCTAATAAATCTATCTAGAAAAAATATCCATCAGTAGATCACATGGTCTTTTTTAGAAATAGTCTTACCCAATAAATGCATTTTTTCCTGATCTCATTAAACATGAGGTACATATGAAAGATCGTTTCATAACATTTCATCAAAAATGTATCATATTTAATAGTATAATTATTAAAATTCATTTTGTTTTTATTATATGTTACTTATGAGAAACTGCTAAAGTTTCAAAATTTAAAATTCAGTTGTACATGATGATATATTGTTAAACACATAATCTCTTAAATCATGATCAAAATAATTCATATCATTATACATATATTTTAAACTACTTTAGTATGATCATTCCATCCATCCCCAGTAGATTTGGGTAAATCATATTTATCCACATTTAATGTTCAATTTTATAAAACCATTCTATCATGATGAATTTTCATTTTAATCATCTATTGAGCATAGTTAGTTACATTAAAATAAATAATCCTAATTTTAGTAGTTCCCTCCTATATATTATTATCAATAAAAAAAATTAGAGAAAACATAATTTTAAGAATGAAAAATGCAACTAAATAACAATTGAAAAGATATTTGAAAGGCCCACTCATACATAAATTTTTAGATTATGTGACTTAAGAGGGGGTAAATTGGGTTCCCAATAGAAATTCCTATTTAAATTAATTTAAAATAAAATCACCCCAATTTAATTAAAAAAATCTAGTCAATCCACAAAATTATAATTTTATATGCCTTATCATTAAAATTATTTCTAAAATCGGGATTAATTATCAGTTCATATAATATTTGAAATCACTTTATCTTTTAAAATCAAATTACCATATTAGACACATTATATAAAGGAAAATTTTGATTTACTATCGATGTAATGTTTTGTTATATATTCTGAAGGAAGATATAATTTTAACTATTAAATAAAGAAAAAAACTAATATATCACATAATAGAATATAAACATGGGGTTAGGTATCAAGTTGAGACTTAATCCACTCCAATTGAAAATAACTAGTATCTACGAATTTTATTACTACAATAAAAGAATCCACCACTTAGAGTAGGTTTAATAATAAATAGAACACAATGATATCGATACAAAAGTCCTCTACCATAGTTATACATTGGATAAAATGAGTAAATAGGTCACAAAAGGCCACTTCCACAGTTCTGGTGAATATATAAATAAATAAATTTGGAAGAGTATGTAAAGGAAATAGAAGTTTTTTATAGGATATAATGTGTATAGATCAACATAGTAATAAGATATGATGCACAAAAGTAAATAAACAAGATATATATAATTAGTAGAGATTTGGAAACATGATATTGCTCGATCTAAATAATTTTGAGATGTTAAAAGGCCCTTGAAATTTTCATTGTGAGATGATCAATCAGATTCTTAAAAAGTTTAGGAAAAGAAGTATCATATAGTTTATAAATGTTTTTCTATTTTCTATCTGTAGGTCTCCAGGGTCCTTCAACATGATGGACTATTAGTATTTTTATCTAATTCAATGTATGAAGATCTATGTTCATCATACAAAATTTGTCACACACCTATATTATAGAGTTCTATAGAATATATAACTCTCTAGGTCCAATTATCTATTGATGAATAATAATAAAAATATCATAGATCCTCATATTGAAAAATAAAGCAATATTATTTGACTTTTTATTTAATGTATTCTTTTAGTGGTTTATGAATAATTATTCTTCAATCCATGTTGGGATATCCGAATTTAATTCTAGAAGCATGCCAACAGAGAAATTAAATTTGAATAAGAAAATATTGGAAAAAAATTATATCATATTGGTATTAGATCCATACTAATAGTAGATCACCCCAACAGTAGCACAAGCATGATATAAGTAAAATCTAGTGGTAAATCAGTTCTTGTGGTAGATCATCCTGATGATAGCTCATAATAGAAGTAGATATGTCCATAGTAGGTCTTCTAAACTAATGATATGTCTGATCGATAGTAGATCTTTCAACGGTGCATCATCAGAACTAACATTTGATCTGATCAGCGATAGATCTATTAATTATAGATCATTTGGACAAGTAGTAGATCTAATATGTGGTAGATATTTCGAACTAATGATAGTTGTCTTAAATTTTTAGATTCTCCAATGGTAGATATAGTCCACCAGTTAATCTAATTGTACTAAAGTTAGATTGTTTGAACAAAAGGTAGTCCTCTATTTATCCAAGTTTATCTAAAAAATAATTTATTTTTATAGAAAATTAATCATTTTAGAAATATAAAAAATATGAGTTATTCCCATTAAAATAAGTATGTTCTAATAATTATTATGGATTTTTTATGTATTTTATTTTTATTTCATATAATGATATAATTTGACTTTTTATAGGATGTGTATGACCCTGAATTTTATAGTCACTAGATGTATCTATTGGAATCATAACACAAATCAATTTTGGTATCTGGCTAACACCATATTGACTTATGTATGATGTCTCGGCATTACTCCCCACCAATAATTAGATGATGTCCTGCATTATGTGTTCCATCATTATTAATTTAGTTTTTTTATGGACATCTAATTTTTTGAATAGTTATAATATCCATGGATATGTTTTAAAATAATATTTTTATTTTTATGGAATAATTTGATCATAAATTATTCTTCATATAATATCCATAACATATTTATTCTATGATATCTTCTTATGTACTCATTCAAATACTGAGAGTCTAAGATCACTTCTCTCATAGTTTTACATTCCCCAGGATGCCAAGAACTATTTTATAATTGATATGTGAGTATATAAAAGAGTGAATAATAATTTTTTCTAAGAAAATACAATGATTTATTTTATTTTTTCAAATGTAATGTGATATTCAACTGCATATCTAGTTTTCCAATAATACTAAATGTTTCAATCCATTTTGTTGTAATCCTGGTATTCAGTGCTAATATAATTAAGTAACAACTAGTTCAAGGATTTCATGGTCTTTTTTGTTACCTTAAGTATCCTAGGAGGTCCAATATAATTTTATGGATCTAGACATATGAAAACATAGATTACTGATTGTAATCCTTTGACTGACCATGAGATTTTTTCCAATTATAAGATAAGGTCCTAAATCTTTTAGAAGGTTTTATTATATTTTTATTTCCTATAAATACATCCCTATCATGATACTACAACTAGAAATATATTTCAAACAAATTCATCAAGGGATAATAACCCTAAATAGACATTTATGAGTATATCATCAAATTAATTTTAGTGAACTATGAATGATTCATTATTTCACAAACGTTTTTCACTCCTAAATGATATTAAAGGGATAAGTTGATATTTTCAATTTAGACCATCATGAAAATTTGGAAAATGTTTTTATGATTTTATTATATTCTTAATGGAACCTTGTTTTTTATTTTATGATTAAAAATACATATGTATTCAATTTATGTTAAGTGTTTCACTAGTTTAAGAAATATTATTTACCTTTAATGTTGTAATGATCTACTTTAATGTTTTTAAATGAATAAAAATAGACCCAAGTAGAATAATTTCAGAATCTACCATGTAGAATAATCTACATATGTATTTATGTCATGAGCAATATAAGGGCTTCAGAGCTGGAAATGAATAATGTTCTTTTGATGACTAAATAAAAACTATATTGTGGACGCTAACTCATGTTATGATAAATATCATTTCCCACAAGGACCAGCCCTCTTATCCACAACATAGTTTAACAATATTGTAATTTTCAAGAAAAAACCTCAATTCATCAATGGAACAATATACTTATTAGTATCTATGCAATGGATATGTTTTTTATCATTAATATTGATCACATTGGGATGAAATGAAAGGGGAGAGGTTTTCATAACATGTTATCATCTCATTATTGGATTTAGATAAATGGTGGTCATTGATTCAAAAAACTATATATGTAGTGTAAATAGATAGAATTGAGGGGAAGGATGTTATTCACATTTTGATGGATAAATATTTTCCTACCTAACCAAAACATGATATGGAGAGAAAATTGCTAAGTATAATTAAAAAGGAAAATGAAATGGTTTCTATGTATTATCACAACATTATAATGTTAGAAAGGTTGGTTTTGAACCATATATATCATATAATGATTAATATTGATTATTTCACTGATAGACTCAGGCCAATAAATGAAGGGAAAAAGTCTCCAAAATACCCTCATCATATGATGATACAGTATCTTTTTATATGTGGATAAAAAAATAATTCCCCATTTTGAATGACATAAACTGAATCAATAGGAATAATATAATGGTTTTGTTCCTCATAAATTAATGAATTGATATGGGAAAGAATTGATGTGGTTAATTTGAAACATGTTATATTTGGATAAAGAAACACCCTAGTTTATGCTCGAAGGGGATAGGAGTTTTCTCGAAATGTATAGAGAAACGACATCATGAAGAAAGATGTAAGTGTAAGGGATAATCTATAAATTTATTTATCTTGAATAGTGTGTAAATAGGTAACTATTCCAATAAATTAAATAAACAATATTCCAAGGGGAGAAGGCCAATATTAATGAATTATAATTTATGATGTTTATGATCCTTGAAATGTTGAGAATATTAGAATTATTTACAACTCTAGGATTGAACATTTTTTATTTTATAATGGATCTACCCTCTTTTTTATGTCTATTTAATTTTATAAGGGTAAATCAAAATAAAAATAGTGATGATATGTTGAGTAAACAATGGAAACTCCTAATTTAAATATAAAAACATGTCTAGTATATATCTCCACAAAAATAAAATTTTGTTGGAATTTTATTCCTGTAAATGTTTTTATTCTTCCTCTAGTTGAATTTTTTATAATTTTGGGAAATGGTTGTCTCTCTCTCTATGGATCCCATTCAAATTATGGAGGATAGTAATAAATTTTCATTATTTAGAATTAATCTTGGATCATTTATTAGATTAATGATAAACCTAAACTCCAGTTTGAGATTACCTCCATAATATGGATTTTACTACCTATTAATGAGGGATATTTATAAAAAAGGATTGGATAAAATCTACACACTAAAAAATTTACTATTTATTGTGAATATTATGTTTATTTACTGAGGAATTCCTTAGTTTTCCAAAGAATCATTAAATTAAATTTTCAACAGTACTCATACCTATATCTACACATATTTTAATGACACTATATATAAAATACCTAATTGAATTATTTGAATTGAAGAAGAAACTCAATGGTAATATAAAGAATAAATTCATTTTCCTATGTACGTTAGTAAGGGATTTATTGATAAATTTTTCCTAGAAGAAACATGGGTTAATGTGACTATGCATTGATTATTGATAAATTCATATGGTCACTAATAAGAACAATTATGTTATTATTCTTATTGATTATATGTTTTATCAAATACAAGGAGTTTAATATTTTTATAATATTTAATTTCGATCTAGATATCATTAGAAAATGATAAAGATGTGATGTATATATAATACATCCTTACATATGAAGAATATTAATTATTAATTGATAGTAATTTCAATTAGATGTTCAAATACTTTTTTGGTCTTCATGGATTTATGGAATTGTGTACTTAATGATTATATTAATTAGTTTCAGGTATTCTATATAGGCAATGCTATTATATATTGCAAGAGAATGGATGAGAATGAAGAAAATTTTTGGATCATGGTGAAGACCATGAGGAAAGACAATTTGTATGAAATATTTACCATAAGTAAATTTTTGGTAAAAAAATCTCATTCACATGATATATAATTTCTTATGAATTCATATCTGTAAAACCCTTAAAGATAGAAGATATTGAAAAAAATCATAGAACAATCATTATGACCAAGATATATAGTTTTCATAGGATAGTAGGACATTATAAATGTTTTGTGATATATATCCTCTCGATATAAAATTCAAAAACCAAGTAGACATAAAAGGGATACCATTTCTTTTATACATATGAATGTGAGGAGAATTTCTAAGAACTAATGTGATGGATGGTCAGTGTACCTATGATTTCACTACCCTATAGAGGAAAAATGACTATTATATATTATGATGTATAAAATAAGGGACTGGGATTCATAATCATGTAGAATTATATGATGATATTTTACACCTCTCACATATTGAACATTCATGAGAAATATTACATGAAGAATAATTTTTAAAATGTAGTGATTGTTTTTTATTACGTATGTTGAGGAATTTACTATATGGTGAAATGAATGATGTATATAATAATCATAAAATCTTAAAGTATATATTTACAAAAAAAATCATTTAATATCAAAAAGATATGATGGATGTATTTGATTAATGATTATGACTAATCAAAAAATATCCACCCTAGAAAAGAAAATAAAGCGGCTAATGCTTTGAGTTAGAAATAGAACACTAATTTTTCCATGATGAGTGATAAACCATATCCTTTATTTATTTATTTATAGAATATAGATTTTGAAATCACCTATATTGAGATTAAATCATTTATTTCTAAAAATAATGGTCACCCATCCATCAATGAAATGATTAATGTGACATATAAAGGGATGTGGAACTATCAAAAAAGGCAACAAGTGTTCAAGTGTTAATCACAATTATGATTGAATGACAAGGTATAGAAATTGATTATATGTCCTGTCAATTATAATCCCAAAGAAGAAGATATGAGATGATCCTCATAGTATATCAATCAGTATTCATTACATAAGTACAAAGATTTAAGAGAGGTAAAATAATATTTATTTTATGATAAAATTAAAATGGATATAAAATATTATATATCCTATTTTCTTGTATATTATTATGTTAAGTTTCAGAGACATAAAACAATGGGGATATTATAACTATTACCCATACTAGAATGGAAATGGGAAAATATTAACATGGACATCATCATCAGACACCTCAAAACATCTAAACGGATAATTTATATCTTGGTTGTAGTAGATATCCATTAGAAATAAGTATATTTTAATTATATGATATAATATTTAACTCTATATCAATTTATATGTTTATACATTAAGGATGCAGTAAGATTTCATGGAGTACCACTCTCAATTTTACCTAAAAATGATTCATCTTTCGTCTCCATGTTCTATTATAGTATTTAGCCTAATCAAGTTACATAGTTGAGTATCATAACTATAGGTCATCCTCAAATAGATATTCACTATGAGAGAAATATTTAAACTCAAAAATTTATATTGAGAGATTTCTCTATAGATTTCAATAGTATTTGGGATAAATACCTTCCCTTTGAGGAACATTTTTACATCAATTTCTTACACTTGATCATTCATATTGATCATTAAAAAAATCAATTATTGAAGGAAGTGTAGAAGTCTAATGTGTTTGTATGAATTTGTAGAAACAATACAGTTGGGACTTCATATATATATGGAAAAAATATATAATACTATATCCATTCAACTTGAAAAAATGAAAGATTAATGTTGGAAAATGTTTTATGTAGACAACCATTGAAGAAATATAGTATTCAAATATTGAAATCACTACTAGAAAAGGGGGCATTGAAGCCCCCCAGAATCGGGCGACCGCCATTGGCGGTCGCTATAGATATCTAATAGCGACCGCTAATGGTGGTCGCTGGCCTTGATAAAAAAAATGAACCTTTTTACGCCCCCCCCCCCCCACGCCCCCCTCTCGATCAAACCCTGCTCCCCCCCCCCCTGTCGCCGCCCCCCCGACGCCGCCCTCCCCCCCCCCCCCCCGCCTCCCGGCCTCCCCGGCCGCCCCCCCCCCCCCCCCCCGCCTCTCGGCCTCCCCCGCTCCCCCCCCCCCCGTCGTCGCCCCCCCGACGCCCCCCCCCCCCCCCCCCGCCTCCATGCCCCCCCCCCCCCGTCGCCGCCCCCCCAACGCCGCCCTCCCCCCCCTCCCCGCCTCCCGGCCTCCCCCGCCACACGCCCTCCGGCCTCCGCCATTCGCCCTCCCCCCCACCCCGGTCGGCTCCGGCACCCTGGACAGCCCCCCCCCCCCCCCCCCCCCCCCGCACCCCGGACGCCCCCCCCCCCCCCCCCTCGCTGCCCGTCCCCTCACCACCTCCTCTCCTCCAGCTCCCCGCCGCCGCCGCCGCCCATCCCCTCCCTTGCTGCACTGCCTTTGGCTCCGGTTCCCCTTCGCTGCCTCCTCTCTCTCGCTGCACCGCCTTCGGCTCCCCTCCCTTTCAGGTTTGTAGCTCAATTAGGTAACATGGGCTTTTAGTTACATTATTATTTTATCAATGGTTCATAAAAAATGATTAATATTTATTTTAAATATAGTTGATTTGAAAAATGTAAATGTAATAAGTATTGTGTAAATGTTTGTTATACAGATATAATTATGGATAAGAGTTGGATTGATCTTACAAATCGAACGTCTAGAGAATATTTCAATGGCATTATGCAGTTTATTGACTTCACGAGAGGATTTGAAAGTGACTATATTAGTTGTCCATGTAGAAAATGTGCTAACAGATATCAATTCACATGAGATACTGTGAGGGAGCACCTTTTCTTTAATGGATTTCTGAAAAATTATAAGAGTTGGACTCGTCATGGAGAAGAATATGTTCCTTGTCAAAATACAGATGCATCTCAGATGGATGTTGATGCAAGGATGACTGATCCAATGCATGAAATGCTTACTGAAATGGTACGTGGGTTTGATCCTGATGGCATTGACATCCAGAATCTTGAGACCAGTGAGATAAATATTCGCTCTGGTGCAGATCGTGATTCGAGGAGGTTTTATGAAGCACTTGATGGTGCGAAAACAGAATTATATCCTGGATGTACTTCTTACAATAAATTGTCGTTTATCGTGGAGTTGTTTCATTTGAAGACTTTGAATAATTGGTCAGACACATCATTCGACATGCTTTTGGTTTTATTGAAAAAAGTTCTTCCTGTCAACGCTAAGATTCCTGAGTCGTATTACTATGCTCTTAAGTTGACATAGAACTTAGGTTTTACATATGAGACCATAGATGCATGTGCAAACAACTGTATGTTGTTTAGAAAAGAAACTGCCCATTTGGATATTTGTACGGTTTGTGGTGCTTCTAGGTGGAAAGAGAGCAGGGGAAATAATACTCATCAAAGTCAGATTGCGATACAGGGGAAACCGATTTCCGTAAAGAAAATGCGTTACTTTCCCCTTAAACCGAGGTTGAAAAGATTTTTTATGTCATCTAAAGTTTCTAATTTAATGAGATGGCATGCAGAAAGAGTTCATGAAAGTGATATGTTAACCCACCCGGAAGACTCTCATGCATGGAAGGATTTTGATAAGAGACATCCCGACTTTGCTAAAGATGTTCGTAATGTCTGATTGGGATTGGCAGCAGATGGTTTCAATCCATTCAAGTCTATCATTGGTGCAACTCATAACACATGGCCCATGGTGTTGGTTCCATATAATCTTCCTCCGTGGCTTTGTATGAAGCAACAATTTATATTACTTTCCACTATTATTGATGGACCTAAAAGTCCGGGGGATAAGATTGATGTTTACCTTCAACCATTGATTGATGAGTTGAATGAATTTTGGGGCGATGGTGTGATGACTTATGACTGCGAAACGAATGAAATGTTCAAACTGCATGCTTCTTTGTTGTGGACAATCAATGACTTCCCATCTTATGCAAATTTATCAGGCTGGAGTACGAAAGGGGAATTTGCTTGCCCTTGTTGCAATAAAAGTCAAAAATCTGTATGGCTTAAACATTCCAAAAAATGGGAATACATGGGTCACAGGCGTTTTCTCCCTCCTCAGCACAGATTCAGAAAGGACAGAGTGGAATTTGATGGTTCTAGAGAGTTCAGCCCAGCACCAAAGATCATGACAGGAGTCGAAATGTTATCGCAGATTGAGGAAGAAAACATCCGCACGGTATATGAAATTCAGGATTTGGTGGCTCCTCCAGTATGTAATATTCGTGTTGTGGGTAGGCAGCGCAGTCACAATTGGAAAAAGAAAAGTATTTTTTATAGTCTTCCGTATTGGAAAACTAACATGTTGAGGCATAATTTGGATGTCATGCACATTGAAAAAAAATGTTTCTGATAACATATTGTGGATCATTTTAGGTGTCAGTGGAAAATCAAAGGACCATGTAAATGCACGTCGTGAATTTGGAAGAAATGGGTTTAAGGAAACAGTTGCATTTACAGTTAGCTAAGGGAAACATGGCATATATGCCTGCTGCACAGTATACGATGACTACAGAGGAGAAAGAGACATTTCTTTCCATTTTGAAGATGGTCAAGGTGCCTGGTGGTTATTCTTCTAATATTTCAAAGTGTGTGAATCTGACGAGCAAGACATTGCAAGGGTTGAAAAGTCATGAAAATCACATATTACTTCAGCAGTTGATTCCAATCGAAATTTGTGATTTTTTATCCCCCAATGTTGTTCAGCCCTTGATTGAGATGAGTAATTTTTTAGACAGCTTTGTTTAAGAAATCAACGAATGAGTGATTTAAAAAGTTTGCTGGACCAAATTGTACTTATGCTTTGTCACTTTGAGAAACTTTTCCCCCCTCATTTTTCGATGTTATGGTCCACTTGACAGTGCACCTAACTGATGAAGTAATGGCTGCTGGTCCAGTGCAATTCAGGTGGATGTATCCTATTGAACGGTATTTGAGTACATTGAAAAGATTTGTACGCAACGGAGCTCGTCCAGAGGCATCAATAGCCAATGGTTATTTGATGGATGAGTGTACTAACTTTTGTGCAGAATATCTTACGGATGTTGAAACAAAATTAGATAAGCCCTCTCGGATTCATGATGGTCCAGTTGGAGAAGTAACCACATTTGATATGGACAACATCGAGTGGATACAAGAACAACGATATATCTTATTCAATACTCCATCAGTTGCACCATTAATGCAGTAAGTATCTTATCAATGTTCTTGTATAACTTTTACATGTTTTGTTTGCATAAGATGATCTTTTAAATATCGCGTTATCATTTTTAGGAAACACGTTAATGAGATAAAAGAAGAGATGCATCGTGCGACTGAGTTGCAAATTCAACAATCTCATTATGCGTCATTTCATGATTGGTTCAAGGATTATGTATGTATAAATTGATTTTCATTATGAGTGAAGTATTATACTAATTCTTTCTGCATATATTATTATTGATTTTTATAAATTATGTAGGTTCGTAAGCTGAGGGAGTTATGGGACCCCACACTACCTGAAGTATTTATCCAACTGGCTGAGGGTCCATCTATAACGGCTCGTCGTTATAAAGATATTGATGCTAATGGTTTTCGATTTCGTATTAAAGATGTTGACGACAAACGAGCAACACAAAACAGTGGCATCGGTTGTCCCTTTGTCGATTCTGGTTATTACTATGGTCAATTGATAGACATCATTGAAGTTGTATACACACACGGTTTGAAGTACATATTGTTAAAGTGTAATTGGGTTGATCCAGTGCGTGTATGTAATGTCGATCAATATCAGTTTTCATTGGTGAATTTTAACTATATGTTATACAGAAATAATGAACGAGTTGAGAATGAACATTTCATTTTGACATCACAAGAAGAACAAGTATTCTTCGTTACTTTTCCTTCGGATCCATGTTGGCAAGTTGTTGTCAAAATGTCTCGGCGAGGAGTGTTTTTATTTGAAGAAGATGAACCCGAGACTGTTCTGTTTGTTTACCAACAACCTGATCAACATACCGTAGTTCAACGTGAAGAAGATATTTATTAGGTCAGAGCGTCTGTTGAAGGAGAAAAGGTCGATTTGCATGCTTAATGAAAGGTATAATTGTTTTCCCGCTATTCAGTAGAATGTCCTAGGATATCATAAATTATCTAATCATTTTATAAATCTTTATAAGTTTTAATCCTCACTTTTGTAAGTTAATTCAATCATAAATATTTAGGTTGTTTTTACTCTTGATTTATTAATGTTATGGTCGGTGTATCATCCCTTTGAGGTGTTATTCATCTGATTCATGTGCTGCTTGAATTTTTATTAGTTCTATCTGAAATTTGGCTATGCATTGACTGGTTTTGTACATAATTTGTATATTTGTTTTGTAAACTTTCTGATTTTTTAAAATTCATTCACAACTAATTATTCAATCCATTTTTTGTTTGATTAACAGTTGTACAAGTTTGATTTTTTAAGAACAATCCAATTTATCTTTTAAACACTTTGGACTCATTACTGATGTTTTCTATGACTGCAGACATGTCAGGGGAAGAGGCAGAAGATCCACATCATCCATCTGAGGCATCTACGTCTCAGGGTCGAGGTATGTTTGAATGTCATTGTCTATATTTTTTATGTAATTGACATACATATATATATATAACATTTGTCAATTTATATATAAAATTTTTTTCAACAGGATAAGACTCGGTTGCTTCTCCTCTCGCAGGAGAGGCCTTGGTCGTGGCATATTATCATGGAATTCCGACACGATGATAGATGTTTCATTTGATGAGGTTTTTCATCCTGTGGGACTGAATGCCCCGGCATTTATTCGTCATCTGGGTCATATCATACGTGACCCACATCGATTTCCATTGACCACGCGTGACTGGGCTTCTATCCCTCAGGACACATTAGATCATCTATGGAGGGAGGTTCAGGTAAGAAAATCATTTTACTTATTTTCTATGTATAAAGAATACTAATATGTTTGATTATTTTCTTTAAAGCAAAATTTGAAAGTATGCCCTGAAGAGTTTTGGCCCGTGTGTATAAGCAAATGTCGTAATATGTGGAAAGATTATAAAGGCAAAGTGAAGAGGGACCACTAGGTACCAAATGTGGGTGCCCTAGACATTTTGGAAAAAGTCCCGAGAGGTGTCCTCCCGGCTCAATGGCGTGACTTGGTTGCATATTGGTCTACTGAGGGTGTTGCGGTTTGTATATTAATTATTTTGGTGTATATATATTTTCAAGAATATGTGATTTGTTTGAAATTTGAATGAATTGAATGTAGGAGGTGTCAACACGCCATTCTGAGAATCGAGCGTTGCAGGGACCACCTCACAAGCTCGGGACTCATCACGTGTCTCAGATCCTACATGAGGTATATATTATTCATTTTTTAATTTATTAATTAGTATGGTTTTGTGTTTATATTCTTTTAATATACAGTTGCGAGAGCAAGGTGCAGCAACTGATAAAATGTCGGTGTGGATGAGGACTCATGATCGCAATGATCCAGAGGTTGCAGCATTGATAGTAAGTGTCTGTACTTACCAATAATTACATAAATCTATATATTAACATATATATTTATATATATTTAAATATTTCACAGGCTCAATTTGAAGCTGAGTTAGAACATCTTCCAGAGGACCAGCGACAGCTTCCCATGCGACGGGATGAGATCTTTCATCGCATTATCGGTCGGGACGGGCATGGCTATAGTTTGACCTATGGAGCAGGGATTCCTCGTTCTGTAGTGTCACGCGCTGCGGTTGTCGGTCCTACTATTGCTCATATGACACATCAGATGTCAGATTTTGAGGCACGGCTGCGCCCTTCCGAGGAGGCAAATGCGCAATTGACAGCTGAGGTTAGAGCACTGCGGGAATATGTGCGTCGAGTTGATGGTGCAGGGGATCATACGACGCAGGTATATACTGTATTTATTTATTTAATTTAAATTATTTTTGTTATTAAAATATTTATAATGTTTATTTTTTGTAGGCCCCTGGCCCACCAGAAGGAGGTAGCAGTGATGACAACGCGTGACGCATCATATATTCAAGAGATATGTTATTTGTTTTTTACTGGTGGGGTTGACATTGATGTACTGTATTTATTCATTTAATTAAATTAGAAGGTTGTGTACTTATATTTCTTTCTTTTCTTGTTTATTATACGATAGCTAATATTATATAAGGCGTGCATTTAAAAACTCTAACCCCCCGCACCCCCGTATAGCCCCCCGCACCCCCGAACAGCCCCCCGCACAACCGTACAAACCCCCCGCCCCGCCGTACAGCGGCCCCCACCCCGTACAGCCCCCCGCACCCCCGGACAGCCCCCCGCACCCCCGTACAGCGCCCCCGCACCCCCGACAGCCCCCCGCACCCCCGTAGCCCCCCGCACCCCCGGACAGCCCCCCCCGCACCCCCGTACAGCCCCCCGCACCTCCAGACAGCCCCCCCGCACCCCCGTACAGCCCCCCGCACCCCCGTACAGCCCCCCGCACCCCGTACCCCGACGCCCCCCCTCCCCCCCCCGTACAGCCCCCCTGCACCCCCGGACGCCCCCTGCACCCTCGGACAGCCCCCCCCCCCCCCCGCACCCTCGTACCGCCCCCCCCCCCCCCCCCGCACCCCCGTACAGCCCCTCGCACCCCCGTACATCCCCCCGCACCCCCGTACAGCCCCCCCCCCCCCCCCCGGCACCCCCGTACAAGCCCCCCCCCACCCCCGGACAGCCCCCCGCACCCCCGCCCCGCACCCCCGTACAGCCCCCCGCACCCCCGTACAGCCCCCCGCACCCCCGGACAGCCCCCCGCACCGCCGTGAAGCCCCCGCACCCCCGTACAGCCCCCACCCTGCACCCCCGTACAGCCCCCCCCCGCACCCCCGTACAGCCCCCCCCCCACCCCTCACCCCCGTACAGCCCCCCGCACCCCCGTACAGCCCCCCCGGCACCCCCGAACAGCCCCCCGCACCCCCGAACAGCCCCCTCTGCCCCGTACAGCCCCCCGCACCGCCGACCCCGACCCTCCCGCCACCCCCGTACACGCCCCCGCACCCCCGTACAGCCCCCCCGCACCCCCGTACAAGCCCCCCGCACCCCCCGTACAGCCCCCCGCACCCTCGTACAGCCCCCCCCCCCCCCCCCGTACAGCCCCCCTGGCACCCCCGTACAGCGCCCCCCCCTCGGACAGCCCCCCGCACCCCGTACAGCGCACCCCCGTACAGCCCCCCGCACCTCGGACAGCCCCCGCACCCCCGACTCCCCGCCCCCCCCTCACCCCCGTACAACGCCCCCCCCCCCCGCACCCCGTACAGCCCCCCGCACCCCCGTACAGCCCCCCCTCCCCCCCCCCCCCCCCCCCCGCACCCCCGGACAGCCCCTCGCACCCCCGGACAGCCCCTCGCACCCCCCGTACAGCCCCCTGCACCCCCGTACAGCCCCCCGCACCCTCGTACAGCCCCCCCGCACCCCGTACCGACCCCCCCCCCAACCCCCCCCCCCCCCCCGGCACCCCCGTACAGCCCCCCTCACCCCCGGACAGCCCCCCCCGCACCCCCGTACAGTCCGCCCGCACCCCCGTACACCCCCCCGCACCCACCGGACACCCCCCCACCCCTCGTACACCCCCCCCCCCCCGCACCCCCGAAACAGCTCCCTGCACCCCCACACCACCCGAACGACCTCCAAATTCCACGAAACCGTACGACAACATCCGGTACATGAATTTTGAAATGGTCAGCCAGACGGCACGTCATTCCGGAGGTGCCGTTTGACCACGGCGGCCAGAAACGCGTTTCCGGCGCCTTAAAACACCAAAACGGCGTGGCGGCGGTCCAATTCAGAGCAAACGTGCTCCGAAAGACCTAAAACCGCACGAGAACGGATAGAAATATTATTCCTGAGATGCAGGGGGAGGCGGCACGTCCATCGGACGTGCGGTGCGCGCGGCACGACCAAATGTGTCGTCTTCAGCAGCGCGGCGTGCGCTGAAATTGTGCGTCGGGGGGTCAAAACCACCCGAACGACCTCCTAATGCCACGAAACCGCACGAAAACATCCGGTGACGTGAATTGTGAAATGGTCGGCCGGGACAGCACGTCATTCGAAGGTGCCGTTTGACCGCAGCGGCCGGACACGCGTTTTCTGGCGCCATAAAGCACCAAAACGGCGTGCGGCGGTCCAATTCTGAGCAAACGTGCTCCGAATGACCTGAAACCGTACGAGAACGATATAAATATTATTCCTGAGATGCAGGGGGAGGCGGCACGTCCATCGGACGTGCAGTGCGCGCGGCACGACTGAATGTGTCGTTTTCAGCAGCGCGGCGCGCACTGAAATGGCGCGTCGGGGGGTCAAAACCACCCAAAAGACCTCCGAATGCCACAAAACCGCACGACAACAGCCGGTGCGTGAATTGTGAAATGTTCGATCAAACGGCACGTCATTCGGAGGTTCCGTTTGACCGCAGCGGCCGGAAATGCGTTTCGGCGCAATAAAACACCAAAACGGCGTGCGGCGGTCCAATTCGGAGCAAACGTGCTCCGAACGACCTGAAACAGCACGAGGAAAGATAGAAATATTATTACTGAGATGCAGGAGGAGGCGGCACGTCCATCGGCCGTGCGGTGCGCGCGGCACGACCGAATGTGTCCATTTTCAGCAGCGCGGCGCGCGCTGAAAATGAAGCGTTGGGGGGTCAAAACAACCCGAACGACCTCCGAATGCCACGAACCGCACGGAAACAGCCGGTGCGTGAATTGTGAAATGGTCGGCAGACGGCACGTCATTTGGAGGTGCCGTTTGACCGCGGCGGCCGGAAACGCGTTTTCGGCGCCATAAAACACCAAAACGGCGTGCGGCGGTCCAATTCGGAGAAAACGTGCTCCGAACGACCTGAAATCGCACGAGAACGATAGAAATATTAATTACTGAGATGCAGGGGGAGGCGGTACATCCATCGGACGTGCGGTGCGCGCGGCATGACAGAATGTGTCGTTTTCAGCAGCGCGGTGCGCGCTGAAATTGCACGTCAGGGGGTCAAAACCACCCAAACGACCTCTAAATGCCACGAAACCACACGAAAAATAGCCGGTGCGTGAATTTTGAAAATGGTAGGCTAGACGGCACATCATTCGGAGGTGCCGTTTGACCGCGGCGGCCGGAAACGCGTTTCCGGAGTCATAAAGCACCAAAACGGCGTGCGACGGTCCCAATTCGGAGCAAACGTGATCCGAATGACCTGAAACCGCACGAGAATGATAGAAATATTATTCCTAAGAGTAGGAGGAGGCGGCACGTCCATCGGATGTGCGGTGCGCGCGACACGCACCGAATATGTGCTTTTCAGCATCGCGGTGTGCGCTGAAATTGGCGCGTTGGGGGGTCAAAACCACCCCGAATGACCCTCCGAATGCCACGAAACCGCACGACAACATCTGGTGAGTGAATTGTGAAATGGTCGGCCAGACAGAACATCATTCGGAGGTGTCGTTTGACCGCGGCGGCCGGAAACGCGTTTCTGGCGCCACAAAACACCAAAACGGCGTGCGGCAGTCCCAATTCGGAGCAAACGTGCTCCGAACGATCTGAAACCGCACGAGAACGATAGGAAATATTATTCCTGAGATGCAGGGGGAGGCAGCACGTCCATCAGACGTGCGGTGCGCGCGGCACGACAGAATGTGTCGTTTTCAGCAGCGCGGCGCCGCGCTGAAATTGCGCGTCGGGGGGGTTCAAAACCACCCGAATGACCTCTGAATTCCATGAAACCATACGAAAACAGCCGGTGCGTGAATTTTAAAATGGTCGGCCAGACGGCATGTCATTCTGAGGTGCTGTTTGACCGCGGTGGCCGGACACGCGTTTCTGGCGCCATAAAACACCAAAACGGCGTGCGACGGTCAAATTCGGAGCAAATGTGCTCTGAACGACCTGAAACCGCACGAGAACAATAGAAATATTATTCCTAGAGATTTAGGGGGAGGTGGAACGTCCATCGGACGTGCGGTGCGCACAGCACGTCTGAATGTGTCGTTTTCAGCAGCTCGGCGCGCGCTGAAATGGCGCGTTGGAGGGTCAAAACACCCGAACAACCTCCGAATGTCACGAAACAGCACAACAACATCCGTTGCATCAATTGTGAAATGGTCGGGCAGACGACACGTCAATCGGAGGTGTCGTTTGACCTCTGCGGCCGGAAACGCGTTTCCGGAGTCATAAAGCACCAAAACAGCGTGCGGCGGACGAATTCGGAGCAAACGTGCTCCGAACGACCTGAAACCGCACGAGAACGATAGGAATATTATTCTTGAGATGCAGTAGGAGGCTTCATGTCCATCGGAACGTGCGGTGCGTGCGGCACGACCGAATGCGTCGTTTTCCAGCAGCTCGCGCGCGCGTGAAATGGCGCGTTGGGGGGTCAAAACCACCCGAACGACCTCCGAATGTCACGACAACCGCACGACAAAATCCGTTGCGTGAATTGTAAAATGGTCGGGCAGACGGCACGTCAATAGGAGGTGCCGTTGACCATGGCGGCCGGAATTGCGTTTCCAGAGTCATAAAACACCAAAAACGGTGTGCGGCGGACGAATTCGGAGAAAACGTGCTCCGAACGACCTGAAACTGCACGATAACGATAGGAATATTATTGCTGAGATGCAGGAGAGGCGGCACATCCATCGGGACGTGCGGTGCGCGCGGCATGACCGAATGCGTCGTTTTCAGCAGCTCAGCGCGCGCTGAAATGGCACGTTGGGGGGGTCAAAACACCACCCGAACGACCTCTGAATGCCACGAAACTGCACGACAACATCCGTTGCGTGAATTGTGAAATGGTCGGAGAGATGGCACGTCAATCGGAGGTGTCGTTGACTACGGCGGCCGGAAACGTGTTTCCGGAGTCATAAAACACCTAAACGGCGTGCGGCGGTCGAATTCGGAGCAAACGTGCTCCGAAAAACCTGAAATGATAGCATTTCTTAAATTGGGGGTTTTAAATTATTATAGCACAATGATTCGGATATTATACATATATTTAATATTATATATATTCAAACATTTAAAATATATTCTATATATATATATTTAAAATATTGTATTTAATAGTATATATGTGAATATTTTTTTTAATATATATATATATTTATTTATTTATTTATTTATTTATTTCAGTGGACATTTTTTTATAAAAAAAAATTCACTATAGCGACCGCCAAAAGCGGTCCGCTATAGGTTTGCCCGGCAGGAGGCCTGCAGCGACCGCTTGGCGGTCGCTGGAGGCCAAAATCCGGGCCTCCTATAGCGACCGCCATTGGCGGTCGCTATAGGCCTCTAGCGACGAGGCTAAAGCGGACCGCCAATGGCGGTCACTATATGAGGTTTTTTTAGTAGTTAATGGGGTATAACTACAATAATAACCCTTGATGAAGATTATATTATTTTGAAAATGTTCATGATTTCCCTTAGATATATTCTTCCTTGAAAATTCATCATTGTAGTGGATTGTAGATTATCTCCTGGAACATCCAATGATTATCTCTCATGATCTTTCTATGTTTCATTTATAATTCATGTGGAACTAAATATATGTTCCATCACATGTAAAAAATTCACTAGTCATAAAAGTATATCATGATCCCTTATGATGTAAAACAGTGGAGATTATGTATTATAGAGTAGAAGTACTTCTAAATAAGACAACTTAGATGGTGAAGGTTTTGTGGAGAAACAATAAATTTGAGTAATATATGTGTTAACTCAAGTATATTATAAGGTAGAAGTTTGATCATGAGTTTATATTAATGTAATGGAATTTAGAGGTAGATATATTATAAGTGGATAGAATGGAACACCATGATATTTAATGATATAATCATGTTTTCAAAAATTAATTCATTGATAGATTTCTTTACACAGAAAAAACAAAATATAAATGTATCACAATATACTATTACAATAATATTATATTATATATTTTTCATATCATTGTAATAATATGAATGGGTTAGAATAGGATTATTAAATTTTAAAAAAATACTAAAAAGGTTGTACTTGGTTAAATTTTTTGATTATTTCATAATTAATTAGTATTGAATTTTCAGTAAATTCATTTTTTACTCCCAAAATATATTTCTTAAAAATGATTGCATTTCATTATTTGTACATGTATTATAATAAATTCACCAACTTATATAAATTGAATATCTTTTTTTGAATCAACATATTATTATTTGGCTCTAAGGAAGTGTTAGGTTATTTTTTGAAAATGTATTTTAGTTGAAAAGTGAAAATAAAAAATTTTATGGAAAAAAATTATACTTATTTCTTGTATTTTCTGTCCTATATATCTATTTGGATAGGATTGTAAATATTATACTTGATCATAATAGAAAATTCCTTTTAACATATAACGCATTTATTGAAAATTTATTTTCTATCATGTTTTTATTAATGTGATAAATAATGTTCATCCATTTCTAAATATTATGTAATGAAATTGTAAATTTTAATGACCATTAACATCACTAATGATATTTCCCTTCTATAATTGTGTCAATTATAGTAAAATAATATTATATAATTTACACAAAACAAATGGTAAAACCAACATCAGTTTTTAACTATTATTTTGGATTTAATTTTACAAAAACAGCTGTAAAAATATAAATTTTTCAAATGAATAAATAATATAAAAAATTAATTTAAATGTGATAATTTTGACATGTTTAATCCACTAGAATTACTGAACTTGTGAATAACACTATCGAACTAATGAAGAATATTTGAAACAAAATATTCATTTTTAAAATGAAAATATGTTTAAACATGAGAAAAAATATAATTGAATAATTAATTACTAAAATTAGAGGTTTTCCTAGAATATTGGGAACCTATATGACCATTGAAAATATTACTATTAGAATAGTAATCTGACTATTAGAATAGTAACCTAACCTTTGGAATTGTAATATAATAATTAGTAATAGTTACATGAGCATTATAATAGTATCCTAACCACTATAATTGTTAAATAATATTTTTTATCATGGAAAAATAAAATAGGATATATTTAATCAATTTTATTGCTAAATAAATGTTTTAAAAATGGAAAATTAAGCGTTTATATTTTTTTGTAAAACATAAATGTTTTAATTACAATATAATAATAAATATAACTATTTAAAACAATTATTATTTTCTTAAAATGGTATTATAAGTTAATATTATGTTTTATTATAATTATAATATGTTATTACAAGACCTAATGTAATTTTTCATGGGTTCAAAAATCGATATTAATATTAAATTTTTTATTTTTTTAATAAAATAGAATTTTATATAAAAATTAAATTAATCATATTTTGAAAATTATTTTTAAAAGAATGATTTAATTTCTGAAATCTACATGTCAAAAAAATTATGTCATTTTGTTTTTGTAATTTTCTAAAATATTTGAATTTTCGTGAATAATGAATTATAGAATAATATTATATTTGACACTATAAGATAAATACATAAATTTTAAAAAAAATTAATGATTTAAACACCCTTTATTTCAAAATAAAATAATTTATTACTAAATATAGTCCCAATAATTAATTATATTGATATTCTTGATAAAAAATAATATACTGCATATAATCTTCAAAAACACACATCACCTACCCTAATAAATACCACCCCTCATTATCCCAAATCTATACACATTCTAAGCCTCGAAATAATTGAAAATATATGATCAAATATCATTCATAACCCCTCCCCCCATGTCTTATAGGTGTTTTTTTATCACACATCCAATCCATGGTTTCATAAATGGATCCTAGGAGGGAATGTCAAAAGGATAAGGTAATTCCCTCAACTGAATCATTTAATTTTCCATCTTCCTCATCCTCCAAAATAGATTAAATCCAAAATTGAATAATAAATCTAGAATCCTATATAAACTAGACTATTATATTAATAATTAAATTTAAAGAATCCATCCTTTCTAAACTCCACTTATTCTAAAAATTGAAACTATATTCATTATTATGTTGGTTCACCACCTTCATGGAATAAGAGTTTTTTATTTTCCACTACCATATTCATCACATTGTTAAATTAAATTATTATTATTTAAATTATTAAAATTTTGTATATAATATATTGGGTCACATTAAATAATGAATATATGTCCATAATATTTAATTAAATGAAATTAATGTGTGATGGTTTGTAAAACCACCTAATTAAACTAAGAGTGTAACACACAAATTTTTTTTAAAAGAGTCATAACTATGCCATAACAATGTCAGTATTTAGGACCATTTTAATTTTATAAAATAAATGAATATGATTTCATTTCGCATATGTATTTTTAGTCCCATTTGAAATTAACATCAATAATTAACAACCATTGATCTGACCAAGAAATCACAAAACAAACACACCCACAAAAGAAAAATTAATGTTTGTGACTCATACAAATAATTATAAACTAATACTATGGAAATATAATAAATAGAATATTGATGGATGATATTATGAATTAAATATTTATTTTATTTTATTTTATTTCATTATTGAATAAAAATGTGAATATGCATAATTTTTATGGTTCATAAAGAAAGGGATATTTTCGAACCAAACTTTTTTTATGTTATGGGAACTCTCTCTCTAACTATCATTATCTCAATATTTATAGTTATTTAATTATTCTATACTTTTTTATATTCCTATCACATATATAAAAAACATATTCCCGCTTTCATTTTTTGGCTAACACATGCATTATAAGAATTTCTCAAATTTGTTTTTTAAGAAATGTCATTTTTTTATAAAATAAAGAAATCTTATCCAACCCATTTTTGTACGTTGGTAACTTCTATATTTACAGCTAATGATTGATTTCATTTTTTGGTACACACAATCATGTACATTTTTGTATAGGTACACACATATGTCACTCGAATGCATTGCATTATGTTTTTCCTCATGATACATTATGTCTCAAACTAGGGAGTAATCCTAATCCATTACAGGACATTTCCACAGTTTGACATTTTCCTGGAATCTAGCCATTGCTTATTCTAATTTCATTTTATATTTCACTACCAAATTCCTAGGATTCCATGATCTTGTGATTCTTTGTTATTTATTTTTTTCTCTATTGTGATTATTCGTGATCCCCTCTTTTACAATATCATATTATACCTTTATACTCATATTTTATTCTTTGATATCATGCTTATTCCATTACTATGTGTTATATCTCACACCATTATTTTAGGTATTATAACGATTAGCCTTTTTAGTTTTAAATGATCAAAGGGATTTATGACCTCATTATGTAGAATAAAATAATGATGGAATTTTATTTCCTTTTTTTTATTATGAACCTAAAAATATATTAATATTATCCCTCATAATATTCTGACTATATTTTTTGGATATTTTTAATAAATAACATGAAATAATATGTGCAAAATGATTGAGTCACTATGTTAGTATTAGATAATGGCCTAGTAATTTTTATGTACTAGGAAAAGAATAAATTTGTGGGAACCTTGTTGATAAGTTGAATTATAGGAAAAATATCCAAAAAAAATTCGTATATATAGAGATAGTGGTTTCCATGAATATAAATCCATGTATGGATACTACAATTGGACATGGGTTTAGTTAAAATTCATATAGGGGTAATAAACCATAAAATAATTGGTTTTTAATATCTTGGCATTCATCATAGTGTATGGTGAATTAGCACTTACCTCAAACCTCATTTGACACTCCTGGATGATATGCTTTGGAAATTTCAAAATGCATTAGAAACCATTTAGAAGGTCATAAATAAATTTATAAGAGTGAAATATGAGTAGGGAAATAAAAATGGATATCCAAAATTGAAATATAGATACCCAAATGTTGATATTTACATTTAATTTATAATTCATTTCATAGTAGTTATTAGTTTCCTTTTTATAAATTTTATTTTTATTGTATTCCCAACCCATTTTTCATTATTTTATTCAATGGAAAAAATTAGAGGAATTGCGCAAACAACCAAATTTTTAGGTATTTTTATGATTTCCCTTATGATATTTATATCCTTATGAAATTAATATCCTTATGGGAGAGAGATATAGGGTCTTCATGGATTTTCTATTCCAAATGACTCATGATTTGAATAATAATTTAGATCATGTGGAACTCCCTCCTTATCATAAGAATAATCAAGTTGTGGTCCAATCCTTTCTGATACAAAGACCACTTAACATTAGTGGATCATCTGATAAAATCATAATAGACCAATGGATTAACAATATTGAGAATATATTATTTATCCTCCATTTATTAGAACATAAAAAATTAAAGTTGGGTATCTATCTGCATTAAGGGTAAGTCAGTCAATAGCTGACACTGTTCATTATCACCAAGTCCAAATGATATATTGATTCCAGAAAATGTGACGTATTCAAGAATTTTCTTTCATGTAAATATATTCCTCAAACTCAATTTGATAAAATAGTGAGGTATTTAATTGGACTTAATCAATCTTAACATGGATATAATGATATTCCATCACCATTGTCATTGTCACTTAATTTAATTTGGATTGTTTCCTTAGTTTGATATAACCAAGTTTATGAAAATATTTATTGATTTGTGACACTGAATATTATTTTAATATTTATCATTGAAATAATAATTAAAGGATGGATATTGGTGACTCATAGTTTTCATATGGTTTTCGTGATAAAAAAAATTAAATGGATTTATCTCAAGGATATTAAATAACAAAATCTCATGGAAGGAAGAATGAATTTAAAAAAAATTCATGACTTAACATTACCTTTAATAATTATTTCATACATAGTGACATAATATTATATAATTCACATGCATGACATGATAAAACCATCAACATTTTTATAATAAAAAATCATTTTTGCATTAGGGAATTAAAAATGGTCATAATAATTGAAAATATTTGAAGGGGATAGAAATAAAAAATAAGTTAACTAAAATATAAAAAATTGGATATGCTCAATCAACTGTAATAAGAAAACTCTTGGAAAACACTATTGAAATTAAGAAAAATATTATTATTGAAATATACATTTTGAAAGTGAAAATATATTTATCCTTTTTAGAAAATATATGTGAATGAGTACAAATATCACCATCAAAATTGTAATATGATAGGTTGGAAAAATAAAGACTATTAAAAATATCTATCACCTATGTAAGTGTAAAATAAGATTTAGGTATTATGTTAAATGAAAATATGATATCTTTAAACCATTTTTCAAGAAACTAAATGTTTAAAAATGAAAAAAATATATGTTTTTTTTTGTAAGACATAAATCATTTAATTTCAGTTTTATAAAAAATGTAATGGTCTAAAAGAATGTTTATTTTCATAATTTTTTTTGATAAATTATTATTATTAATTTTTATAGTGATTAAATAAATATAAAATACCATAATAAATTTTTCAATGTGTTCAAAAAGATATAAAAATACTAAAATTGTAAAATTTGGAATAAATGAGGATTTTATTTGAAAATATAAACATATAATGATTATAAAATTATTATCATCAAATGTATTTCATTTTTAATATCTAAAAATAAAAAAAAATTAGAGATAAATTTTTATAATCTTATATAAAACTTTATTTTTTTGTAAATAGTGAAAAAATTTAAATTACTGTATTTAGAATTATAAGTTAAATATAGTAATATTTTTTCAATGTTGATATAATTACCAATTAGTTAATAAACACATGAATTATTTAGTATTTATATTTAGATGAATCAATTTTATTAATGTTCATTATCTAAAATAATGAACTCAGGAATATAATATTGAGAAATACCCATTTCATCCTCTTATAAATACCATGCCTCAATACCTCTTATCCTCATTGTTTCTAAGACTGAAAATTTTCTTAATTTATTCCCTAATATCTTCCCAAACCTATTCCCATTAATATATGTATTTTAATTATAACAACCTTGGTTTTACGTATGTGTCCCTTATTTAGGATATTTTATGTATATAAAGTGGTTGGGTAAGGTTTGGGAAGGTTTTTATAGTTTTGGGAATATTTTAAAGTTTTTATAATAGTGAAAAATTTGAGCATGGGTAGTGAAAACTATGCAGCTTCTCCAAAAAATCATGAACAATGATGCAATGGGATATAGGTTCATGCACAGTTAAGGTGCATGGTTTTCCAAAATTCTATATCCACCACAAGTAAACCGTTATTTTTGAGACAGTTAGATTTCACACAGTTGATTCATGGTTTATCTAACTATGCATTCCAATCATGTTAGGCACTCAGTTGAGGCAGTAGCAGGAACATAGTTAGCACATGGATTTCATAACTGTGAGGGTAACCATGCATAGTTTAAAAAGTTAGTTTAAAATGAGATTAGGCTGGAATTCACCCCCAAACACCCAATTTGAGCCCCATTTCGACCCTCACATGGGATTTCCTTCTCTCCACGGCTAATGAACCACTCCCACTCAATTTGGATGCATTTTTAATCCATTACCTTGTGCGGTAAAGCTGAATCTCCCTTGGTAAGTCTCCATAATTGGTAGATTCATGGTTCTCCTTAGATCTACACGAGTCTCTCTTATGATTTCGTAGATCTACTTATTTCACAAATGGATATAGGTGTTTAGATGAATATAATGGTTATATTTGGACTTTTGATGTTATGGGAAGAAATATATGGTGTATTTTTTGAGTTTTCACTCGGATTTGGTGAGAGTTGGTTTTATTGGTCGTTTTTTGCCAAAAACCAAGATGTACATGGCTTCACTCTCGATCCCACTATCTAGAACTAGATGGATTTATTTCAAATAAGTTTATTTTTTCTTGAACATGATTGTGAAATTTATTTGTGATGATAGTTTGGAACCCCATTAGTGATGATTTTTGGATTTTAGGGAAATTGTGATATTATTGTGCTATATTCATCATTGTTGGATTTTAAAATAATAATTCTAAAATCGCTTTCTTGGTATGATCTATAGAAATGGGTTATAAAAATGGTTTTCAATAAAAATATTGTCTTATTGAAAATGCTTTTGACATAGATGGTTGGAAATGGTTTTTCCATAGATGTTGAATGCTTTTGGAATTTTTTGTTCAGAATGTTGTTTGGGATGGATGTTATATTTTATATGTTTTCAATAAAATGTTTAATTTTATTAAAATGGTTAGAAATGGTTGATTTGTAATGGTTTGGATTAAATGGATAATCATAGGTTGAAATGGTGTTGGTTAGTGGTTTTGAATTACCACCATAAAAGGGTTGGAATGTGGTCTCAAAGTTCCAAAATAAAAAAGGGATGAGAATTTGATGTGATATTACATCGTCAATGGTAACTCCATAATTGGGTGGTTGAATGCGTGTGTGTGTTTAGGTGTATGTATCTAGTCATGTGAAATGAAATGGGTTATGCCAACATAAAATGGAAGAAATGGGTAATGTATTTGTTGATTGATTTCCTTGTAAATGTTTTGATTTGGGTAAAATGTGTTGGAAAGGGTGTGTTTGTCTTGTTGGAAATTTCTGAACTGTTTAAATGGTTGTATATAAATTATTTTATATAAATGTACTAAATTTATCTATCATAGTGGTGTGAGTAGGGAAGTCATTTGGGGAAAACCTACTAAATTTAATTACTCACCCCATGTTATGGATCTTTGAGGATTTTATGGATGTTGTATTCCAGGACACAAGTAAAGGTAAAGCATCTCATTTCATTAGTGGTTTATCATTATGGTTTGGGTGGTCTTGTGGTGTTTGACCCTGGAGTTATTTATGGATTTATATGTCTAATTCTTGGATTCATTGAGAATTGTCACTTTAGCATTCATATTAGTACTCTGATTTAGATTCTTAGCTTGGTTTGTGTTGGTTATTATTATACATGGGAATCATTTGTAGTCGTAATATATTGTTGACATGCATAAGGTATTGGTTATTTGATAATGGAACAGTTGGTTGTTTGTTTTTATTTCAAATGGAAAATCATCCCCCAGTCGTTTATGAAGCCCTCAATATTTATTTCTAGCATTTGAAACCTTGGGGATTCCACTTAAGGCCAAGTATAACACAAGGCAATCAGGATGTGTGAGATGTTAGATGTTGTATCTGTTTTTATGGCCCTTTTCCATTAGTTGTCTTTCGTGGAGTTGGCATTCATTTTTTGTTTATTCTGTGAGTTGGGATGTTAGTTAGGAGTTGGATTTTCAGTACTAGAAATGTGTATCATAAAGAGATGTAGCTATCCTTTTTATACTGAACATGAAGTTACCAGGGATTTGGGTACATTAGTGGTTTAAAGACACTTATAGAAGCGTAATATCACACTACAAAAAACTATAATTTTTGCACATTTTTTAGTGACCCATTTTAAAAACATCACTAGTTTTTATATTTAGCTATTTTTTTATGAAACATTGTTGATTTAGTGGCATTTCGTGAAAAACATCATTAATTGAGTTATGTTTCCCTTACATGTCACTAATTAAGTGACATTTCCTATAAATCATCACTAATTTAGTGAATTTTCAGTAAAAGTGTTAGTGATTTGGTGACATTTCCTGAAAAGTGATGTTAATTTAGTGGTATATCCTAAGAACACGATAATTTAGTGATGTTTCCAAAACAATGTCGATAATGTAGTGATGTTTTTGGAAAAGCATCAATAATTTATCGACGTTTCCTGAAAAGTGTCATTAATTTAGAAAAGTTTCTGGAAAAGCTTCTCTAATTTAGCAATGTTTCAAAAAAATCCTCTAAATTAGTGATGATTTTCTAGAAACTCTAGTAAATTTTTCTATTTATATATCTCATTCCCATTATCTATGTGAATATAAATTTAGATATATATATATATATATATATCAATAGAGATACATATATATAAACATATATATACATATATATATATATGTATGTATGTATGTATACAAAGACACATACATAAATATATAAATAAATATATATACATATACATTTATATATAAAATCTCACATATATTTTAAATGTAGTCGTATTTTTAAGAAAACATTGCTATTTTAGTAACGTTTTTACCAATGTTTAAAAATATGGCTAATTATATATATATATATATTTATAATAATAATTATAATAATAATAATATATAAATACATACTCATATATTTATACACACACACTCATATATATAGACATATTTATATAAACACACAAATATATATATATATATATATAACATATTTATATAAAATTTAAACATATGTATATATATATAATATAAACACAAATATAAACATAAAATATAAACATAAAATATAAACATATAGATATATAATCTTATATATATATAATATAAACCCATATATATAATATATTATATAAGCTTATATGAAAAATAAAAACAGACACACATATATATATAATATAATATAAAGTTATATATATATATAAAATATAAACATATATATATGTTAACATATGTATATTAATATATAAAATAATATATGCATATATATATATATAATTTTTTAAATGAGGATATATATATAAACATATATAGGAATATACATATATAATTTGGTATATATGTATATATATAAACACGTACACATATATATAAATACATACATATAAATATACATATTTATATATATTTAAACACAGACAAACAAATATATACATATATACATATTTATATTAAAAATCACATATTTTTAAAATTTAGACATGCTTTTAAGAAAACATTGCTATTTTAGTTACATTTTTACCAGTTTTTTAAAACGTGGATACATATATATATGTATACATACACACACACACACACACACATATATATATAATAAAAAAAATATATATATATATACAGTGAATATAATCAAATATAAATAAAATATAAACCCATAAATATAATATATAAACAAATATATATATATATATATATATAATATAATTTAAACATATATGTAAAGTATAATAAAATATAATATAAAAATATTTATAAATATAACCATAAAATGTAAAATATAAACATATATATATTAATATTGGTAAACACGGAGAACTATATATATATATATATATGTATGTATGTATGTATATGTATATATACTAATACACACACGCGTATAAATAAAAAATATATATATATATATATACACACACACATATTTTAAATTTAGTCACATTTTCATGAAAACGAGCCAATTTTACTGACATTTTTACCAGTGTTTTAAAACGTCGCCAATTACATATATAATAATACAGATATATATATATATATACCAATATAAACATAATATATATATATATATATATATTAACCTATATATCCAAACATATATATATTTAATACAAACATATATATAAACATAAATTATATACATAAATGTACATATATATATAATATAAACATAAAATAAATCTATATACCAATAAAATATAAATTATAAACACACACACATAAACACACATATATATATAAACATAAAATATAAACATATACATATAATATAAAATATATATATATATATAATATAAACACATAGATATATATATATTATAAAATATAAACATATATATAATATAATCATATTTAAATATATGTAAGCAGAAATTATAAAATATAAAATATAAAATACCAACATTTAAAAATATTGACATATATATTAATATATGTATATTAATATATAAAACACATATATATATAAATATAATATTAAATTTTACATACTAGAATGTATTTATATGTATAAATATTATGTAATTCAATTTAATATTTTAATTTAGTCATGTTTTTAAGAAATCATTACTATTTTTATGAAGGTTCTAAAAAGGTGTCTAATTATATGTATATATATGTGTATACATGTATAAGTGTACGTACACAGACACAAAAACACACACACACACACATACATTGATATAATATATATTAAATATCTACATATATATATATATAAACAAATAGATAAACATAAAATGTAAACATAAAATAAAAAAAATATATAAACATAAAATATAAACATATATGAGAAATTTAAACATATATATATATACACTAAATAATCATATATGTTAATATTGGTATATAAATATATATATAGGTAATAATAATTTTTTATGTACTGAAATCTATTTTTATATATACAACATAATACAATTATATAATTACAATTCTAATAAGTGGGTTGGTCCATTTATTTGTTATGAAATTGAAGGTCCATGGGTCAAACTCTAATGCATGCATTTTATTATGGAGGTTGAGGTGGGGTGATTTATGTCTAGCATACAGGGCGCTTGGGTATATGTGTTTGTGTGTGGCATGATTGAAGGAAGGCGATGCTTTGGAATAGGCATGACCTCTATGGGAGGTGTGATTGAGGGAAGGTGGTGTGGGTATAGGATTGGTCTTTGTTTGAGGCATGCGTATAGGCAGGTGGAAATTGTGTTAGGGGTGATTAGATGTGTTGGGTTGTCGTTTGTATGAATTGAGGTACGGGGTGGGGTGAGGGGGAGAACGGGATGGACGGGGTTGGGGGTGTGTGGTGGGGAACTAGATGGGGATGGTATGAGGGGTGTGAGGAGGGGTACTAGACTGATGGGGAGGGGGTGTGAGGGTACCGAATGGGGGTGGGGGTGGGGCATGGTGGGGCGGGAGATTACTAGACTGGGAGGTCAAATATATATATATAAATATATATATATGTTACTATCACGACCCGCCTTCACCAAGATGAGGGAAGGGATAGCAGATTGTCAGACCCTTCCTTCTTCAAGTTGAAGGAGAGATAATGACCCCCAAGACCCACCATCAATAGGTCATGGAGTGGTGACTAGCACCAAGGGTATAGAATCGCACACAAGATGGAAGACATTACCCCCTTTTTCATTTTGATAGGATCGAGAGATAAGATAATAATTCTCAATAACATCGAAAGTGGAAGTACAAGTAAAGCCAAAACAACCCATTCTCATATGCATGTTTCCAAAGTAAGGCTACAAAAGTACAAGAAAATCCCAAATGAAAGTACCAAGAAAGAAACAGCAATAGCAACCGTCCCAACGTCTGAACTAGTACGATTCTGCACGATCCCTGAATTCCTCCTAGAAACTTGAATGCAGTTTTGTATACATAGGGTGAGCATACAAGTATACTCAGTAGGGAAAACCAAAAGCTCTCATGCACAATTGGGGAGGCATTCTAATTCCCCATGAAAAAAATATATAACCAGAGCACCTAGCAAGAAAAACTATCCACCCAAGCCTCACCAAGGCACACTTCCCAAATAACGCTAGTCAAGTAATGTAATAGTAATTTAACATCGATATTTGGGAACCCCGCGCCACTTTCCCACTAGTTATTGAAGAAATCCTACACATCGGACATCTCCCGCTATTCTCACTGTAGTCTCACTGCCATACCCCTGCCCGCACACACCTGGGATACCACAACCACATGTCCCTCCCGCAATCACCTAGGCTATCTCTACTACACATCCTGCCCGCAAACACCTGAGCCACAACAAATACTGCCATGCCCGAAGACACCTGGGCCTCATCCCGAAAACACTTGGGAAACAACCTGCCCACACACACCTAGGCCAACCACCACAACTACCTTACCCGAAGAATCTTGGGATATAATGGACCTTAGGCCATCACAGCCTACCCGAAGGATCTTGGGATACTTGGTAAAGAGATCAGAAAAGGATCTAATAACTAGCCACTCATAGTAGTGTTGGAAAAAACACCCTCCCCCGTGAAATGGGGGTTTTCGGCACGAAGTGATCAACATGGGTGGGGTGAGAATAAGAAACATAAGAACTAAAATTATATGTATAGGTAACAAGAACTCATCCTAACCTAGGGATTCCAAAACCAACCTAAGCACAAACACCATTGTTATTATTCATTCAAAAAAATCACACCACTCACAGCCAAGTCACAACTCATTCCCAGAACCAATTCCCCATTGAACCACTCTTGTTTTCATGTTCAAGTGATTCCATTTAAGTAAATTCTTCACTACTGGGAAACTAACAGGCAGAGCCACAAGCCAGGGAAAGAGGAAACAGCCAGAAAGCAATTTAAATATTCACACCCAGTTGTCTTGTAAAGTCACATCAATAAAAGGAATCCTTGAGATCCCTAAAAGTACTGGAACCAAACTAATCCTCAAGGTACAGCCCCACATGGCCTCAGGTCCACCAACAACTGCAAAAACAGAGGATCCCATCCACATTCACATCACCCCATAAGTATAGAACAAACACACATACTGCCAAGACGGAGCAAGGAAGTTTCCAGATTCAAGCACATCATTCATTTAGTTTTCCCCCTTACTGTTTGGTTAACCGGGGTGATCACACAAGGATCGTTGTTCACTGGGAATCCATTTAATCGGACGAGTTTATGTGATTGACCAATTTCCATGTTACAACATTTATTCAAATAATTTATCTAGTAAAAAACAGAGGTTCATTAGTGCACAACAAAAGACCACCAACAGCCATGATTTTTAGTGGGCACAAGCCCATACAATTCACAATACATAATCAAGGATAAGAGTATAGTAGAAACAATGGGAACACCCCCCTCCTTCATTATTTAAAGGTATTTTTATTATCTTCATTAAGTTTGGTCTCATACATCCCCACAGAAATAGTAGCATACCCACCCCGCATGATTCACAATAAAAGAGAGACGAAGGAAAAATCCCTACTTGGATGATCAACGATCGAAGTTTCTCCTCCCTGCGCCAAGAGATAGGGATGCGTGACTTGAAGGGGAAGAGATCCAGGGAGTCCAAGAATGAGTAGGAAAGCTCTATAACAGGCGTAAAACTTTCCTCAGTAATGGGGGCTCTAAACACACAGGGAAAGAGAATGGATACCGACCAAGAAGAAGAAGAAGAAATTATAGCACGATATAAGATGAGATCCCATTGTTATGGGATATGGAATTTTGAATGTCTTTGAATTCGGATCGTGGTTTTCCACATGGTTGGGTGGTTATGCATGATGGAATAAATTGTAATTTAATAATTCTCATCGGAGAGGTGGCCATAATAGCTGTGTGTTTAAACGGTTTCCCTTAAATCGTGCAATAGGGGCAGAACTGCAAGTATGGGGAAAGGGTGTGACACCAAGGAAAAGCCATGCATTTTGGTAAGTTAAGGGTCACCTGTATCTTGGGAGATTTTAGATATTATTTATGGGATTTAAATGGCTTTGAAAGGGGAAATTAAATCATTTTATGTCAAAAGACACATTGTGGGAGTGGAAAAAGTCAGGAACTGGAAAAAGAACGAAGATCGCTTGGTGAGGACACGGTGCCACCCTCACGTGGACACCATCATGGTGCTACCCTCATTGGGCCAGCATCATGGTGCCACCCTCACTGTGCCACCGTCATAGTGCCACCCTCATGACGCCACCATCACAGTTCCACCCTCACGGCGCCACCGTCATGGTGCCACCCTCACGGTGCCACCATTTTGGTGTGGGGGGGTTGTGACTGGTGCCACCTTTTCGGTGGAATCATTTTATGGAACCATGTTTTGGGAAAGTACGGGACCAAGAGGGTTTAGGCCATTACATTAGATACCTCTCAAACTATTCTCTCCCTCGAGAATCAAAACTAGACCAGAATAAAGGAGATGGGTCTGAACTAACACCTCGAAGATACCTCTCAGGAGTAAACCTCATCCATCTTTCGAACGACTATGGATACACCATCGCTCCTCTCTCCCCAAGTAAGCACACCAATATTCAAGGGCCATACCATCTAGACATAGGGATTAGGGAGTTCCTTCTTCCATGTCAAGATACTATCCTCTTTGGGCGGCACTAACTCACCTGCATGAGTTTAATCGCATCCACCTCCCTTCCCCACAGTCAGGACTCTTGACACACACATTTAGAGAACAAGGGAATAGTTCATTACATAGTTAGCAAGGTAAAACACTTCATCGCAAACAATTACAATCAAAACATAATAAAACTCAAAACAGTTCTGGGTACTGGGCGCGCATCTGTGCCTCCCATTCCCAAGTACTCTTCCTGATCCCACCATGCCTCCATAACACACAAACCAAAGGGATGGTTCATCCACAGAGCACCTTCTTCTCATAATCCTCGATCCTCACTGGTCTTTCTACAACATTACTTCAGCCTCGATATCCAGCTTTCCCTAGTCGAGGATGTGTGAATCATTGTGTAGATACCATTAGAGCTGAGACACATGGAAGTCGTTGTGCATTCTCAGTAGCAGCAGTGGTAGCGCTAGCTGATAATCCACTTCATCGACCCGCCGAAGCACTTAGAATGGTATGAAGAACCTGGGATAAATCTTAATTCCCCTATCGAACCTCTATTTCCCACACCGAGGGGAGACCTTCAAGAACACGTGCTCCTTGACCTTGAACTCCAAGGGTCTCCTACTATTATTGACATATGACTTTTGCCGGTCCTGGGCCGCCTTCATCCTCTCCCATTTAAGCTAAACCTTCTTTTTCATGCTCTGCACCACCTCCAGGACAAGAACACTTGCCTCCCCGACCTCTATCCATCACAAGGGTGAGCAACACGGCCTCCCGTACAACGCTTAGAATGGAGCCATGCCAATGGTAGAGTGATAGCTATTGTTGTAGGCAAACTCCACCAGAGGCAAGTGTCCTACCCATGATCCCCCAAAGTCTAACACACATGCCCGTAGCATATCCTCCATCATCAGGATGGTGAATTTTGTTTTCCCATCCGTCTGGGGGTGTAAAGTAGTGTTGAGGCATAATTGGGTGCTAAAAGCATGTTGCAGTCCTTTCCAGACCCGTGAGGTAAACCGGGTATCCCGATCAGAGACTATGGACCTCAGAACCCTGTGTAACTGCACCACCTCATCCACATACCTCTGTGCTAGGGAATCCATCGTACCCAACTCCTTGATCACTAGGAAGTGAGCTGATTTCTTCAGTTGGTCCACCACTACCTAGATAGTATCGCAACCCCCTTGAACTCTGAGTAGTCCCTTGACGAAATCCATCGAGATTCCATCCCACTTCCACTCGGGAAAATTTAAAGGTTGTAACAGACCTCCTGGGATGTGGTGTTCAGCCTTAACCTACTGACACACAAGGCACTTTTCTATAAACTCTGCCACCACTCGCTTCACTCCAGGACACTGAAAATGACTCTTCAAACCCTGGTACATCTTGGAAACTCCCAGGTGCACCGCTATGGGTGAGTTGTGGAACTCACCAAGAACTCTCTCGCACTTCTTCTCAGGGAAAAACATCCTACCTTGGAATAGAATCTGATTCTGACCATCCTTCAACCATCCTTCTGGAGCATTTCCCTAGCAAATTCAATCGCGCAATACTTCAGTCTCTGAGTCTCCACACTGAGACTCCTCTACCTACCATGACAGAGAAGACTGCACAGTCATCTGAAACAGGCAACCTCTACCACCATCCATCCTTGCATCAGGTTTAGGGTATCCAACTCCTCCATCATCTTCCAAGCATCTGCCGATTCTTGAAACACGTCCTTCTACAACTTCCAGCTTAATGCATCGGCCACCACGTTACCCTTTCCTGAGGTGTAGGAAATATCAATGTTGTAGTCCTGAAGGAACTCCATCCAACTTCGCTACCACAAGTTTAGGTCCCGCTGGGAAAAGATATACTTCAATATCTTGTGATATATGAGGACCACAAAGCTCTCCCCAATTAGGTAATGCCACCACAACTTTAATGCAAACACGACTGCCGCAAGCTCCAGATCATGGGTAGCATAGTTATTCTCATGAGGATGTAACTGCCAAGACCCATAAGATATCACTCCCTGTTGTTTCATCAGCACACACCCCAGGCCAAGTCCAGAAGCATCAGAAAAAACCTCAAACAACACTCCTTCCTCTGGAAACATGAGCACCGGAGCACTAACCAACCTTTCCTTCAGGTAACTGAAGGGTGCCTCGCACTACCCATTCCACACGAATGCATGATCCTTCTTGGTCAAGGCTATCAGAGGTGTTGTAACTCAAGAGAAGTTGGGAACAAACCTCCGGTAGTAACTTTCTAGACCTAGGAAATTACAAACCTCTTCCACGTTCTTGGATATTTCCCAAGAAACAACTGCCTCGACCTTTGATGGGTCCACCGCTATTCCCTGCTCAGACACCACGTCCCCAAGGAAGTTCACTTCTCGCATCCAAAACTTTCACTTGGAAAATTTCCCATAGAGTTGGTGTCATCGGAGGACCTATAAAACTTCTCTCAGATGCTCAGCATGATCATCCTCTGATCTTGAGTAGGTCAGGATGTCATCAATAAATACGACTACGAACGGTCCAAGTATTCCCGGAAAACGGAGTTCATGAGCCCCATGAACACAGATGGAGCATTCGTAATGCCAAACGACATGACCACAAACTCAAAGTACCCATATCTGTACCTGAAGTCAATATTTGAGATGTCATCCTCCTTCACCCTCAACTGGTGATATCCTAAATGCAGGTTGATCTTGGAGAACCACCCTACCCCTTTTAACTGGCCGAAAAGGTCATCTATTCTTGGGAGAGGGTAACGGTTCTTGACCGTTACCTGGTTCAGTCTTCGGTAGTCTATGCACAGTTTGAGACCACCATCTGCCTTCTTTTCAAATAAGACTGGATCACCCCATGGTGACGCACTTGTTCAAACAAAACCCTTCTTCATCATATCATCAATTTTAATCCACAACTCCAGCAACTCAGAAGGTGTCATCCGGTAGGGATCCATCGAAATCGGAAGAGCACCAGGTTGCAAGTCTATCCTGAATTCAACATCACGTCGAGGGGTTAAATTCTCCACCTCTTCAAGGAAGACATCCATGAACTCACTGACGATCCCTGAGACTTCTTCCATCTCTGTGTTCGTCGACTCCACTTACAGCTCAGCTAACAAGGAAAGGAGGGGCGCCACTCGTCGGCTTCCCTCCTGATAGTCCCGCTTGCTGACGAAAGTCACACGTCGACCGCCCAAATCTAAAAACACGATCCTTCTTCAAAAGAAGTAAATAATGGAATATACAGAGAACAGCTAGTCAATGCCCAGGATGACATTGTATGGTTGTATCTACAATATTAGAAGATCCCTGCTAGACTGATGTGGCCCTATCATCAATCTACACCCTCGGAAAACATAAGACAAGTCGGTATGACCTCCGACTAACGTACTCAACACCAGGGGGAATGAAATTCTCTCAGCTTCTAAACCCAGATCATGGGCCAGATTGAGTGTAACAAAGGAGTGCGAATCTCCTATATTGAACAAGTCATAGACAAGAGTACTAAACAAATTTATCATACCTCGAATGACTTCTAACCCTACTGGAACTGCTACCTCTGCGGCGTATAACTGTCTACGCCCAGCTTCTCTGCCCCTCAACTATCGGCCACCCCCCGACCGCACCCTAGTCGAGGTCCTTGAGGAGCACCTTGAGGTTGGTATCCTCCTGCAATGTCTACCCTTGGAGGAGCGGGAGATCACTGTACCTACTACTGCTGCTGAAAGGGATAGGCTGGAAACTGTTACGGCTGAGGCGGGTACTGCACTGGCCCACCCCCACCTTACTGTACTCGGTCCGAACACTGATTCCGAAGGTGCCCATGACTACCACAGATGAAGCATCTCAGTCCTGGGCCCAAAAGGAAAGGGTGAGGACCAGGATATTGGAACTGGAACTACTGAGTTCTACTCCCTACTGGTCAAAACCTAGAGGGCCCTAATATTGTAGGCCTGCTGTTGACGGCCTTCCCCTTCGATAATCCCAACTTGATTCCCTCTCGCAATACAACTCCCAGCGTGTGAATCCTTTCCACCACTTCAGCCTTCTTCTGGACCTCCAAGTACGTCGGTAGGGTGAAGTTGGTAACTGCATACTGAAGGGAAGGTCGGAGTGCCTCCTCTAAATGTCTTGCCCGAGACTCCTCATCCAGAAAGAGGTCTGGAGAAAAGAGAAGGAGATCCTTGAACTTGATCCCCAAATCCCTCACTGACATACCCCCATGCTGGAGGGAGAGTAGTTCCTGCCTCTTCTCAGTCTTCATCATGGAAGAGCAAAAATTTTACTGGAACTCCCTCTCAAAGTCAGTCCACGTCACCTCAGCCCCCCTCTTCTCCCCAAGATAAAGCTTCCACCACTGACATGTTGCTCCAGACATCTGGATTATAGCCAGAGGAACCCAGTACTCTGTGGGAGACTGGATCAAGATGAAAGCTATCACCAGATCCTCTATCCATCTTCTTGTCTCCACATCAGAGATGCTTCCCTCATACATTCGGAGGGTCTACCGCTGAAAGGCACGAAGCATCCTCAACCACTGATCATCATCCTCTTCTCAGTCAGCCCTATATCGACTAGCCAAATCAACCTCCTGGGCCTCGATTTCCTGTACTACCCTTGGTCATCGTCTGGGTTCCATAGCTGCAAGGTAAACATGGAATGCCTAAGCTCGAGAAGTGTAGAATATTGATTTTAAATTTTCTTATACTTCTTATTCATTTTAAATTCCCAAAATTCCCAAGAAACACAAGAACACAAGTCATTATGATGCATGAACCTTTCTTAGGGTCTCTACCCTGCAATCATTGTAGCCTCACTTGGTCATTCGGTAGGCTAAGAGTCCTTGCATCAGATCATAGGGGCCCCTAAAATCGCATGTACTAGCCGGTCTTCCCTGGCCTATTTCACGCACCAAGATTGTCCAAAACTATTTCCCTACCATTCCATGCAATCCTCATTGTTCCTAACTCTGAACTCCATCCTATCTCTCAACCTCCTGCCTCTGATACCATTCTTTCACGACCCACCTTCACCAAGATGAGGGAAGGAATAGAAAATTGTCAAACCCTTCCTTCTTCAAGTTTAAGGAGATATAATGACCCCTTATACCCTCCTTTAATAGGTCCCAGAGTGGTTACTAGAACCAAGGGTATAGAATTGCACACAAGATGGAAGGCATTACCCCATTTTTTATTTTCATAGGATCAGGAAATAAGATAATAATTCCCAATAACACTAAAAGTGGAAGTACAAGTAAAGCCAAAACAACCCATTCCCATAGGCATGTTTCAAAAGTAAGGCTACAAAAGTACAATAAAACCCCAAATGAAAGTACCAAGAAAAGAAATAGCAACAGAAACCGTCCCAACATGCCAACTAGTACGATACTGCATGATCCTTGAAGTCATCCTGGAAACCTGAAAGTAGTTTTGTATACGTAGGGTGAGCATACAAGTATACTTAATAGGGAAAACCAAAAGCTCTTGTGCACAAATGGGGAAGCATTCTAATGCCCCATAAGAAAAAGAGATAACCAGAGCACCTAGCAAGGAAAACTATCCACCCAAGCCTCGCCAAGGCACACTCCCCAAATAACGCAAGTCAGGTAATGTAATAGTAATAGAACATCAATATTTTGGTACCTTGCACCACTTTCCCACTGGTTATTGAAGACATCCTACGCATCAGACCTCTCCCGCCATTCTCATTGTAGTCCCACTGCCATACCCTCGCCCGCACACACCTGGGCTACCACAACCACACGTCCCTCTAGCAAACACCTAGGCCATCTCTAATACACATCCTACCTGCAAACACTTGGGCCACAAAAAATACTACCACGCCTGAAGACACCTGGGTCTCATCCCGAAAACACTTAGGAAACAACCTAACAACACACACCTAGTCCAACCACCACAACTACCCTGCCCGAAGAATCTTGGCCTATAATGGACCTCAAGCCATCACAGTCTGCCCGAAAGATCGTGGATTACCTAGGAAATAGATCAAAATAGGAGCTAATAACCATCCACTCATAGGAGTGTTGGAAAAAACACCCTCCCCCATGAAATGGGGGTGTTCGGCACGAAGTACTCAACATGGGTGGGGCATGAATAAGAAACATAAGAACTACAATTATATTTATAGGTAACAAGAACTCATCCCAACCTTGGGGTTCCAAAACGAACCTAAGCACAAACACCCTCGTTAAAATTCATTCAAAAAAAGCACACCACTCACAGCAAAGTTACAACTCATTCCCAGAACCAATTCCCCATTGAACCGCTCTTGTTTTCATGTTCAATTGATTTCATTTAAGTAAATTCTTCACTATTGGGCATCGAACAGGTAGATCCACAAGCCAGGGAAAGAGGAAACAGCCAGACGGAAATTTAAGCATTCAAACCTGGTTCTCTTGTAATGTCACATCAACAAAAGGGATCCTTGAGATCCCTCAAAGTACTAGAACGAAACTAAGACTCAAGGTACAGCCCCACATGGCCTCATGTCCCCCAACAAACACAAAAACAGAGGATCCCATCCCCATACATATCACCCCATAAGCATAGAACAAACACACATACCACCAAGATAGAGCAAGGAAGTTTCCAAATTCAATCACATCAATAATTTAGTTTCCCCTCTTACTGTTTGGTTAACTGGGGTGATCACACAAGGATCGTTGTTCACTGGGAATCCATTTAATCGACTGGGTTTACATGATTAACTAATTTCCATGTTACACCATTTATTCAAATAATTTATCCAACAAGAAATAGAGGTTCATTATTGCACAACAAAATACCACCAACGGCCATGATTTTCAGTGGGCACAAGCCCGTACAATTAATAATACATAATCAAGGATAAGAGTACAGTAGAAACACCACTTAATTATTTAATGGTCTTTTTATTATATTCATTAATTTTTTTCTCAACCATCCCCACAGAAACAGTAGCATACCCACCCTGCATGATGCACAGTAAAAGAGAGATGAAGGAAAAATCCCTACTTGGATGATCAACGATCGAAGTTTCTCCTCCCTGCGCCAAGAGCTGGGGATGCGCGACTTGCAGGGGAAGAGATCCAAGGACTCCAAGAATGAGTAGGAAAGCTCCATCACAGGCTCACCGCTTTCCTTAGGAAGGGGGGCTCTAAAAACACATGGAAATAAAAAGGAGACTGACCAAGAAGAAGAAGAAGAAATTTTAGCGCGATATAAGATGAGATCTCGTTGTTACAGGATATGGAATTTTGAACAGATTTGAAGTCAGATTGTGTTTTTCCACATGGTTGGGAAGTTACGCATGATGGAATAAATTGTAATTTAATAATTCTCATCGGAGAGGTGGCCATAATAGTTGTGCGTGTAAACGGTTTCTCTTAAATCGCGCAATAGGGGCAGAACTGTAAGTATGTAGAAAGGGTGTGACACCGAGGAAAAGCCACGTGTTTTGGTAAGTTAAGGGTTGCATGTATCTTGGGGGATTTTAGATATTATTTATGGGCTTTAAATGTCTTTGAAAGGGGGAATTAAATCATTTTATGTCAAAAGACACATTGCGGGAGTAGAAAAAGTCAGGAACTGGAAAAAGAACAAAGACCGTTTGGTGAGGACACGGTGCCACCGTCACAGTGCCACCCTCACGACACCACTGTCACGGTGCCACCCTCACAATGCCACCATCACGGTGCCACCATCATGGTGCCACCTTCACAGTGCCACCCTCACGGCGCCACCCTCACGGTTCCACCCTCACGGTGCCACCGTCACGGTGCCACCCTCACGGCACCACCGTCACAGTGCCACCCTCATGGTGCCACCGTTTCGGTGTGGGGTCGTGACTAGTGACACCTTTTTGGTGGAACCGTTTGATGGAACCATGTTTTTGGAAAGTACTGGTCCAGGAGGGTCCGGTCCATTACAGTTACAAATTTCAAAAATTATTTAAATATAAAAAATTTCAAAAATTATATATATATTATGAATTTCAAAATAAACATGGGTAAAATAAAAATTTAAATTTCCAAAAATAAATATTAATGATTTTTTTTAAAATGTAGTTAAATGAGGGGTAAATTACTAACATTCTAAATAAAAATATCTAAAAATGAGGTGTCTCTATATAGTGATGTTTATAAACGTAATTAATTCATCGATGTTTATTTACTAATCTTTTTAAAAAAATCTATAAATGAGAAGTCTCTAATTAGTGATTTTTATAAAGGTATCTAAATTGGAAATGTTTCTAAACATCACTAAGTAAATGAAACCATATTTAGAGATGTTTTTCAGAATCATCTATAAATAAAATAGTGACATTTATAAATGTTTCTAAAGAAAAAACATCGATAATTGATGTTTTTGTATTTTCATTGTCATGGGTTTTGAAAAATATAGAAGAATGGAATGCATGGTAGAAATGAATTTCTACTAGGATTGGATATCTCTTTTTGAGTAATGATTTATGATGTGGTATGAATTTTTTGATTTCTGTTAAATTTTGGGAATTTTAAAAAAAATTAATTTTGAAAAGTAAATGGATGTGGTATTTTGAAAGTGGGTTGATTCTCTAAAACATGGTGAATTATTTAGGGATGACTTTGTTGGAGTTGGTGGCCTAGAACCAACTACTTTTTACTTTATTCATTAATAAATACCTTATCACATCTTTATTGTTCTTCTGCGTAACAATGCATGTGATAATGTCCTAAGGACAACTGTTGAATTAAAGGGTCATAGTGGATCCCTACTATGATGAGAACCCGAAAGTTCCATAACACTATTCTTTAATATATGTTCTATGTCCGGATGATGTTATTTGAGGGACAAAAATAATACAGGCCATTAGGGGTGAGGACTCATAAAATTTTGAGGCACCTTCTCATGGTGTGCGCCCTTGATAATATCCAGGAGGATATTATGAGAATGAGACCCACCAATAGGAAATCTACATTTCATAGTGTCATTGGATGTTCTTATCTGTGGACGTATGTATTGGTCCTTAGACTTTAATATTATTGTTAATGGGTATTACAAATCACGCACTTAGATGTATTGACAAAAAATGTGATGACACACTATTCGCATCGAGGTAGGATATGTTGGGTGCATCATGAGTGATACTACATTAATAGATAATGAGAGAAAGGATTTATCCCTTCTTTTCCATAACAGAAGTAGATATCTCAGGACCTTTGATAGAATTGATATAGCCTAAATAAATCCATGGACATGGTAAGGAATGGGTGAGTTCAATTCTGGAAAGTCAAAGACAGAATAATCGATCATATGGGTTGATGGTACTAGCATGCAACCCGCTTGATTTGAGATATCGTGACAAAGGGATTATATTACACAGTAAGCATTCGTATGAGGTGACACGTCATTGTGGCGTTAACTTCTTTCTCTATGGGTGCCTTGGTGTGTTGTTGGACGCTAACCTTGGACTTTAGGCAGGCTCCACCTAATGCCATTAAGAAAGAGGCCTAGAGGGTCACACACTAAGTGTGTCCATGTATCTCAGTTAAATATTAATTTAACAAGTTAAATAAATATTATTCCCAACTATAGTTTAATAATTATTTAAGGATGTCTGATTGCATTTATTTCGACATTAGGTATTCGAGAGAATATATTGTGGGTGAAATAATATATATTTATTAGTGATTAATGCAGTTACATTTATTTAAGAAATAAATATCCATTACTCAAGGTCTAATAAATGTGGTGGAGGAAATAAAGAAAAATGGAAAATAAAAGCACATTTCGTGTATATTGAATATACATGCCATGTAGTTTTATGGAAAATTATTACACGCTGTGTATTAATGATTACACAGCGTGTAGTTTTTCCAGTCGGTATTTTGAGGAAATAATATCGTTTTATTAAATGATATTTATTATAATCAGTGTGGGCGTGTGTCAAGGAATTAATGATTTGACATAGGGGTTATTAATAAGATTTAATGAAATAAATAAAATGCATAATGCATTTATTTATTTTCAGAACTCTATAACCTCAAACCCAATTATAAATATCCTCACAACCCCAACAATTTTCATAGAGAATCGTTGTTCACAACAATTCGGGAGAATTCTTTCAAGGCTGAAAGAACTCCTTCCTCCAAGAATGCTCTCAAGAATAAGAGAGATCATCCTCCATCAGATCAAGGTGATCGAAGGAAGACATCAAAAGTGAAGGTTCTTGTACACTAGAACCCGGAGATCCCTTTGGCGATGTCCAGAGATACATGGTACGCATGTGGATCACTACTAGAGGAATCCTACACTTGGATTCTACGACCCAACGACGGATCACAGGATCATTACCGGAGACATCAATGAAGAAGTAATTTTTCCAAGGTAATTCTAGTGAATTAATTTAATTAATTATAACCAACATATGATGATCCTATCTATATGGTTCTGGGACTCCCTCTTTTGTTTTTCGTTCTTCGTTCTATTCCGAAGATCCGACATTTTACATCGTGACGGATCTCGGATTGATCGTTATTAATGCTAAAATTAAAGTTGGGCAAACCCACCAACGTGATTCCGCTGCACCCGGAACCTACAATTGGTATCAAAGGGGTAATATCATTGATTATAATTATTTAGTTTTTCGTTGGTGGTTTACGCATTTAATAATTTAGTTTTTTCAATTCAAGTTAATCGTTCTTTAAATCTGAATCTCGAGATCTGTTCCTCCCCTCTCGTTTCTCATTCACCTTACAGAAATGAATTTTTCTTTTAATTTTAATTAAAATAAAATAGAGGATCTCATTTGGAGGTGCCAAACGCTCCTGGACGTACAACACCAGAATACACGGGGTGTATTTGGAAATACACGCTTTGTATTCTAGGTTCAATGCATTGACTGATCTTCCAAATCAGGTCCTGTATTGGATCCTATCTAAGTCATTTATGACACCATGTGTTGACCAAGAACAGGTGGCACACAGTTTCCGGATTACACGCCATGTGGTCCAACTGAATACAGCATGTAGTCCCTTCGGGTTAGGGTTGGACCGTGTACCCCGTACACGGCTTGCCCGGCTGGAAACCGTGTAACGTGGATACTACACGGCGTGTGTCCCATTGAACACACCATGTAATCTGAAAATTTCTGAAGTACATCTACAAGCCATGTCCTCGGGTGTATACTTCAGATGGACGATGAACAAAAGTACACGCCATGTAGTCAGAACTACACACCGTGTACTCATCCAAATTATGCAGATTTATTAAAATTTATTATTATATTATACAAACCCTTGAGTTGTGTACCATGGTGCAGGCATAAATCTAAGGCATAACACATGATAGGTGTTTTATATATATGTGTTTAATTTAACATATGTGTAATGAATGGGAATTCACCGGGTTTCCTCTAAGGTATAAGTTACGTACAAGGATAATTTTAATTTATTTAAAATTATGATGGATGATAATCTCAAGGAAATTCAAAAAATGGTTTAAGATAAAAGTATTGATTAATTAAAGATAATTAATTGATTCGAGCATGATTTATCTTAAACAAGAACGATTAAATAATTGAATGCTAGTTTTATTTATGCAGAAATATTGTTGCATGTATGGATGATCATGAGTAAGACCAAGACCTTTTTATGTGAATGGTTTCTTTTAATTTATTTATTTAAATTAAATTTTTTGGCATGCGGACCTTCTTCTCATTAATATGTAGGTCCTGCGCACCCAAGGATTATTTTATGTAAAAACCCCTTTTTACCCCTCTCCTGCATGTGAGATAAATGAATATGTAATGGATGGAGATCCCAAGCTAGTGGAGGCGGCTCAAGTCAGGAGCCAAGGTGAAACCAATCCATGGAGAAACAAAGGTGGACAGGTGGAAAACTGTAAACATGAACCTGAAAGGTTCAAGGTGTTTTCTCCCCTAGGTCTTGGGTTAGTTTATCAACCGCTAGATAAACTAACCAATATAAAAATCTCACAATCATACCATTTATTTTATTTCTTTCAATTTCATGGTTTATATTTATTGTGGGTGTGTTGTCACGATCACACAATTAATGAATTTAACAAGCATGAAAGATGGAACTAAAATAAGACCGTAATTTGCGTAAATATTATCTTAGACATGGTTAATCACTTAAGTATATCCCACTTAATATTAACAAGAATATAATCAAAGATAATAAAAATGGAAATTTACATATAAGGATAAAATACCTCAAAGAAATATTAAGTCGGTATAGCCTTCCATAATCTTGGTTAGAATCGAACCATAGTTCAAAGTGCTTGACCAACCCTAGTTGGGGTGCTTTAAATTATCAGGGAATTCTAATTCAAGGTTTTGGGTTGACTTGACTTGGTTCGCATCAATGGTTGACTGCCATAGCAGGACTTGGTGTGGCCAAGAGTCAAAGGTTGAGGAAATCCGAAATAAAAGGATTTCAGGATTGGGGAGTCTACTCAGTGGATCAAGGAGCTGCGAGTTAATGAATTTGGAATTTGGAATGCCTACCCCAAACCCTTCAAGTTTCTTGACCAACCCTAGTTGGGTTAATGTGATGGGTAATATGGATCCTTTCCACTAGAATATTTAGGCAACAAAATATTTCTAAGTCAATGGTGAGGGATATTAGATTTCGATTAAATAGTGGGAGACTAATAAGTATTAATTTATTTATTTGTCTTAGTTTTGTAATAAAGTACTAAAACTTTTCTCATCTTAATTTTTAGAAACAGCAAGAAAAATGACTTTAAACATATCATTTTTAACCATACTCAAGAAGGAAAACCTTCTCACCAGCACCAATTTCCAAGAGTGGTAGAGGAATTTACGCGTCATCATTCACCACGAAAGGAAATTGTATGTGATGGAAGAGCCTATTCCAATTGCGCCTGGAAAGGAGGACAGTGATGAGGAACTATCTCTCTACATGAAACACATGGATGATGCCATAGATGTCTAGTGTTTCATGCTATTTTCCATGACTAATGATCTCTTGAAGCAACATGAAAACATGGACTCGTATAGCATGATGTCTCGCCTTAAGGATCTCTACCAAGTGAAGGCGAGACATGAGAGATATGAGATCTCCATAGCTTTGTTTAAAACTAATCTTGGAGAGTCTGTGCTAGCTGGGCCTCATGTAGTCAAGCTTATTGGATACATTGAATGCCTGGACATCTTAGGGATTAAGTTACTGGATGAGTTGCATACAGATCTCATCCTATCATCACTACCCAAGACCTTCTCTAGATTTATTTTCAACTACAACATGAGAAACAATGAGAAGAGTCTATTAGAACTTCTGACCTTAATTCTCCAGGTAGATAAGGGCATGGGGCATAACAAACCCGCAGTCCTTATGGTGAATAAGAAAAGGAAGGAAAAGGAAAAGGGGTCAAAGACTTATAAACGGTACGAAGCCCCCGAGTGTCATCCTTCCTAGAAGGGTAAGATCTAGAGGTGAGGCAAATAATGGGAGGCAGTGTGTTTTATATGTGGCAAGAAAGGCCACTGAAAGTGGAACTGTACCCATAAGCGTGGGAACTCTAAAGGTGTGTTTGTTATCGAGTGTAATCTTTCCATTTCTACACATTGGGTATTAGATACAGCTTATAGATCTCACATCTGTATTCAAATGTGGGAACCAAGTATATTTAGAAATATTTTTAGAGGAGAGGTGGATCTTTGAGCTACCAATGGCACGAGGCTATCTACATTGGCCATTGGCAATTACCACCTCTTATTGCCGACTGGGATGATTTTGGTTTTACATAACTGTTATTATGTGCCTAGTGTTACCAAAAACATAATTTTTGTATCTTGTTTGGATATGGATGAATTTATTTTCAAGTTTGGAAATAAGGGTTGTCTCTTTTATAAGAACAATGTATGTTATGGTATGGAACACTTAAATAATGGTTTGTATCTATTAAATTACAAAAACCAAGTGTTGGAAATCGATAACGAAACAAACTCACATGACTCATACAACACCCAGTTGTGGCATCATCGTCTCGATCATGTAAATGAGAAACGCTTGACAAAGCTCTACCAAGATGGCTATTTAGACATTACTGATCTAAAACCACTTGATAGATGTCACGCTTGTTTTCAAGAAAAAATGACCAAGTTGCCCTTCGTTGGACAAGGTGAAAGAGCTATAGAGCTTCTAAGATTAGTTCACATGGATGTGTGTGGACCATTTCCAATAGAAGATAGAGGTATATATTCTTACTTCATTACTTTTACTGATGATTTGAGTAGATATGGTGATGTCTAATTGATGAGGTATATGTTAGAAGCCTGAGATAAATTTAAGGAATTCAAGAATTAAGTAGAGAATCAGCTTGGTAAGAAGATAAAGAAACTTTGATCGGATCAAGGTGGATAATATCTGAACCAAGAATTCATCGATCTTCTATGGGAGTTTTGGATTCTATATCAACTCACTCCTCCTTATACACCATAGTGGAATGGTGTTAGTGAAAGGAGGAACTGCACCTTGTTGGACATGGTGAGGTCGATGATGAGTCATACAGATCTTTCATTATCCTTTTGGGGATATGCATTACAAACTACAACATACACATTAAACCGAGTACCAACTAAGGTGGAAAATGGAATTCCATCCGAGTTATGGAATGTAAAGAAACCCATTTTGTTGCACACACATGTATAGGGATGAAAGGCGTTTGTTAAGGCCTTCTCAGGCAACAAACTAGCACCCCGGGGAACAAGGTCTATCTTTATAGGATATCCCAAGTAAAAAAACAATATTACCTATATAACCCTTCAGACAAGAAAGTGACTGTCACCAGACAAGCCATCTTTATTGAGAGGGAGAACATACTCAAAAAGGATAGTGGGAGAAATATTGACTTCGACAAAGTTGATGCTCAAGATACACATGAATTGGTATAGGAACAAGTTCCCTAGGTCCCCGTAGAAGAGGTTCCAGAAACACAAGTATTGCGTAGGAGCTCAAGAGAGGTAAGGGAACCAAAGAGATTTGGTTTCCTAGTCACCGAGGATGGTGAATCATTATTATTGGACAATGATGAACCTCTCTCCTACAAAGAAGCGGTAGAAAGATTAGAAGCTGCAAGATGGCTGGAAGCTATGAATTCTGAGATGGATTCTATGTATTAGAACCAAGTCTAGGTTTTGGTCGATGATCCAGTTGATGTAAATCCTATTGGATGAAAATGGGTATTCAATAGAAAACTGGACATGGAAGGTCAAGTTAGCACCGATAAAGCAAGGCTAGTGGCTAAAGGATTCAAACAGCGTCAAGGAATTGACTATGATGAAACTTTATCTCTAGTTTCCATGTTTAAATCCATAATAATCATACTTGTCATAGAATATTTTCATGACTACGAGATTTGGTAGATGGATGTCAAAACGGAATTCCTTAATGGGAACCTTTAGGAGGATGTCTATATGATACAACCAGAAGGGTTTGTGGCACCAAGTGAAGCCAAACGGGTTTCCAAGTTGGAGAAATCCATTTATGGATTAAAGAAAGCATCCAAGTCATGGAACATTCGATTTGATGAAGCCATAAAGGAGTTTTATTTCATTAAGAACGAATGTGAGCCATATGTTTATAAGCGGTTTAATGGGAATGTGATCGTTATCCTAGTAGTATATGTTGAAGACATATTGATTATTGGAAATGATATACCAGTCATACAGTCAGTTAAGGACAGGTTGAACAAGTGTTTCTCCATGAAGGACTTGGGTGAAGCATCCTACATTCTAGGGATCAAGATCGTTCATGATAGATCCAAGAGGCTGCTTGGACTAAGTCAGGGTACATACATTGACCAGATACTAAAGAGATTTAGTATGGAAAAATCCAAGAGGGGATTAGTTACAGTGTCACATGGCCTAAATCTTTCTATGAAAATGTGTTCACAGACACAACAGGAGAAAGATGGAATGAGGAATATCCCATAATCTTTATCTATAGGATCCACCATGTATGCCATGTTATGTACCAGGCATGATGTTTCCTATACACTGAGCATGGTAAGCGGATATCAAGAAGATCCAGGAGAACAGCATTGGACTGCTGTTAAGACTATCCTTAAGTATTGGAGAAGAACTAAGGATATGTTCCTGGTGTATGGAGGAGACAAGGAGCTTTTCATCAGAGGGTATGCTGGTGCTGGTTTTCAGACAGATCAGAACGATCTGAAGTCGCAATCTAGATATGTTTTCTATCTCAATGGAGGAGCTGTGAGCTGGAAGAGTTCAAAGTATCTAGTTGTCGCCGATTCTATAGTAGAGTCTGAATATATAGTGGCTTATAATGCAGCCAAGGAAGTTATCTGGATCTGGAACTTTTTCTAGGATCTTGATGTGGTGCCTAGCAGTAAATATCATATTATGTTGTATTGTGATAATACTACAGCGGTGGCTCTTGCAAAATAACCAAGGTCACATCAACATAAAAATCCCATACTCCGAAAGTATCACATCTTGAGGGATTTCTATCAAAGGTGTGAAGTTAAAGTGAGCAGAGTGTCCATATAAGAGAACGTGGAGGACCTCATGACTGAAGGCCTATCTCAGTCGAAGCATGAATATCATGTGAGAGCTAACGGGTTAAATGTTGTTAGCAGTTGGCTCTAGTCCAAGTGGGAGTCTGTTGTATTTGGTGTCCTAGAACCAACTACTTTATAATTTATTCATTAATAAATATTTTATCACATCTTGATTGTTCTTCTGCATGAAAATACATGTGATAATGTCCTAAGGACAACTGTTGCATCAAAGGGTCATAGCGGATCCCTACTATGATAAGAACCTGGAAGTGCCATAATACTATTCTTGAATATATGTTCTATGGACGGATGATGTTATTTGAGGAACACAAATAATACAGGCCATTAGGGGTGAGAACTCATAAAACTTTGAGGCACCTTCTCATGGTGTAATCCCTTGGTAATATCCAGGAAGATATTATGAGAATGAGACCCACCAGTAGGAAATCCACATTTCATAGTATCATTGGATGTTACTATCTGAAGACATGTGTATTGGTCCTTAGACTTTAAGATTATTATTAATGGGTATTAAAACTCGCGCACTTAGATGTATTGATGAAAATGATGACGACACACTGTTCGCAGTGAGGTAGGATATGTTAGGTGCATCACGAGTGATACGGCATTAATAGATCATGCAAGAAAGGATTTTACCCTTCTGTTCCATAATGGAAGTAGATATATCAGGCCCTTAGCCTAAATAAATCCATGTCCATGGTAAGGAATGGGCGAGTTCAATTCTGGAAAGTCAAATAAATAATAATCGAGCACATGAATTGATGGCACTAACATGCAACCCACTTGATTTGAGATATTGTGACAAAGGAATTATATTACACAATAAGCGTTCATATGAGGTGACACATCATTGTAGCGTTAACTTCTTTCTCTATGGGAGCCTTGGCGTGTTGCTAGACGCTAACCTTGGACTTTAGGCAGGCTCCGCCTAATGCCACTGAGAAAGAGGCCTAGAGGGTCACACACTAAGTGTGTCCATGTATCTCAGTTAAATATTAATTTAACAAGTTAAATAAATATTATTCCCGAATGTGGTTTAATAATTATTTAAGGATTCATGATCACATTAATTTCGACACTAGTTATTCTAGAGAATATATTGTGGGAGAAATAATATATATTTATTAGTGAGTAATGTAGTTACATTTATTTAACAAATAAATAGTCATTACTCAAGGTCTAATAAATGTGGTGGAGGAAATAAAGAAAAATGGAAAATAAAAGTACATGCCGTGTATATTGAATATACACGCTGTGTAGTTTTATGGAAAACGAGTACACGCCATGTATTAATGATTACACGACATGTATTTTTTCCAGTTAGTATTTTGAGGAAATAATATTGTTTTATTAAATGATATTTATTATAATCAGCATGGGTGAATGTCAAGGAATTAATGATTCTATATGAGGGTTTTCAATAAGAGTTAATGAAATAAATAAAATGTGTAACACGTTTATTTATTTTCATAACTCTATAACCTCAAACCCGATTACAAATATCCTCACAACCCCAACATTTTTCAGAGAGAATCGTTGTGCACAAAAATTCTGTAGAATTCTTTCAAGGCCGAAAGAACACCTTCCTCCAAGAACACTCTCAAGACCGAGAGATATCCTCCTCCATCGGATCAAGGTGATCAAAGGCGAACATCGCGACCAAAGGTTCTTCCATGATAGCACCTGTAGATCCCTTCGGTGATGTCCAAAGATACATGGTACGCGTGTGGATCACCGCTAGAGGAATCATACACTTGGATTCTATGACGCAACGATGGATCACAGGATCATGACCGAATACATCAATGAAGAAATAATTCCACCAAGGTAATTCTTGTGAATTAATTAAATTAATTATAACCAACATATGATGATCATATATCTATGGTTCCGAGACTCCCTCTTTTGTTTTTTGTTCTTCGTTCTATTCCTAAGATCAGGCATTTTGCATCATGACAAATCTAATATTGATCGTTGTTAATGCTAAAATTAAAGTTGGGAAAACCCACCAACGCACTTCTGCTACGCCCGGAACCTACAGACTGATCATTGGAAATTTTGAATTCTAGAATGCATGGTTGTGATAGTTTCAATGTGATAAAATTTTAAATTTTAATCCTTAAGCTGAAAGAGAGTAAGACTTATGGTGTTTCTTGTTTGAATAGAAAATGACACCTAGTAGGAATTATAGAGACGAACCCAAGGAAGGTTCTAAAGATATGGTTTCACCTGAGCCCAAGGTAAACTAGTATCTAGTTTAGAGCATTGTAACATTCTTTAAGGATGTGGAAATTGGGAATAGAAGAAATGATCAGAGGCATGTGGACCATTCAGTTCAGTTTCAGAAGTAGAATACACCCATTTTTTGGGTGATTTAGAACTAGAAGTGGTGGAGGTGTCGCTGTATAGGATGGATTGAATCTTATATTTCCTAGAAATATCAGAATACTTGAATTTCATGTTAACGATGTACATATTGGAAAATCTTTTACCTTAGTGGTGGGTGTTAGGGGTCTAGGAATGAGCAGTCTAAGGAATGAAATGAGAAAATTTTTAGGAATTATTTTACAAAGAATTATATCCTCACATGTTCAGAATTTAACGAACAATGGATTTATTTTTCATGACGCAGGAAAACCATTTTTTGATGGAATATGGGGCTAAATTCCTGAATTTAGTTCTTTTTTCACCCAAGGTTTCTTCAAGAATGTAATTGATGGTATAGATTTTTGAATCAGGGGTGATATAGTAAATCTGTTTGAACATTATAGTGCACTGAATAATGGACTATATACATATGGTATATAACGTCTCAACCCAGCTCGCCTCTAAGATGGTGGCCGGACCGGTGGGTTACATGACCTCAAGCGCATCTCCCTAAACGTCAGAGGATGTTGACTTGTAGCGAGGGCCTTTTTGTGTCCAAGGGGGAGACTATGTCATCATAGGTAATAGGTATTATCACAGCAGAAGTAAACAATAATTAATAATAAATAGCATAAGTATATAAATGAGTAAACTACAGCAGAAGCAATATGGATAATCCAACTGAATAATACTCAAGTGCGGAAGCTCACAAAATGATGTCATGTCATGATGTATGTATAAACTGAAAGTATAGAAAATAGAACCCAAGCATGCTATCAACTAAAAAGAAAAGAAACAAAGTGTGACAACTGCTTCACGAGCAAGGCTCGGTCCACTACCCCAGTCTCCATCCTAAGCAGAAACAATCAATCAAGAATCAGAAGCAGCACACTTCCCTTTTTCAATACCTGCAATCATATAATCTATTGGGGTGTCAACGATGCCCGAGTATGGTGTAAGATAAAATACCAGTAGGCCGGCACCCAAGGTGTCTAAACATTTCCATTTCGTAAAATGAAAAAAATGCAGTGTGCCATTATATAACAATTTCAGATAATTAATTAACTGCAATGGAATAAATAAGTTGGCCTTGGTTCCAAACGGTACCCGTGCCTAATCACCTACTTCAACCTAAGCCGTTAGTCTAAAAGGGTACCTATTTGCAGAATGCATGCACGTGAATATATATAAAACCTAGAAAGAAATAAGGTAAACAAGAAAGAGGTATACCCCAAGATTGTGCTTTAACTTGGGGTCTAAGTCAAGTGTCAACCAGGTGCACTTCCACATATCAGAAGAATATCTCAATTCTCAAGAGACACAAATGGAAATAATTTAAACCTTAAGTGCACCATTATTAATTTTCAAGTTGAGAGTTGGAGTCTGATCTCATCTCGAAGGTATTTATACAGAACATTCGTCAATTTCTCCAATACCACTGAGCCCGTCCAAGGAAATCTTTCAAAAGACCAAGTCTCGCCCGAGGGATGGATTTACCCTAAGTCTGTCCCGATCTTGCAAAAAGGGGTTGAGTGTCATCCGAGGCTGGATTAGCCACATTGCCAATGGATCCGTTCTGATGGACCCTTTTGGAACCGGTATCACTCATAAGTATAAGAAAGCCCGAGGAAGTCTCAGTCCGGCAAAGCCAATGACAGCGCCCCCCGGCACATAGGGGTAACCAGTCAGGAACAGAGGGTTTAAGTGTGGCCCTTAATACGAGACCCACCTCCTTTCCCCACCCTGAATTTAATTAATGTTTTCACAACAACAGAAATGACATAATCAGTATATAAACTCACATCTTGAAAACCAACTAGATACACCTGTGTATCACATGGTACAAATTAAATATTGCAGCATAACAATATTAACATGGAAAGATACTGCATCAACATAAGTAAATAAATGCACTTTTAAATAAATAAATAATTCATCACAACCAACTACCAAGAACCCAACAATTCATGTTTTATAATTAATATAAATTATTTATTTAAATTCAACACAACAAAAATAGGCTACGCAACACATGCAGTTAATTAAATTAAATGATCGGGCATGCACATTTAAATAATTAAATAATTCAGCACAAACAACTACCAAAGATCAAACAATTCATGGTTCATAATTATTCTAAAATAATTATTTAAATTAAACACAACAAAAATAGGTTGCACAATACATGCAGTTAAATGAATTAAATACCTGGGCTAACAGAATTTATACCGACCACATCGGCACACCCAAAGGGGTTTCCGACCACACTGCAACAAATTAAACAAATTAATTCATGATCAAAAGGGCTGCAACAACTAGACGAAACAAATAAATTATAGAGTTTGGGTGAATTTTCACAAAGCTGGTAGGCACCGACTAACGGCACAACAGTGCGTTTTTATAAATCGCAATGAAATGGAGGGAAAGAGAGTAGATTCCCTACCTTATAGTCGGAGATGATTCTATAATCCATTTTAAGATTTGATTTGACCTAAAACAGAAGAAAATGGAAGATTTTAGAAAAAACCCCAAAAATAGGGTAAAATCCTTTCACGGAGAAATACACAAAGGATTTGGAAATAGATCGCACGATTCTTGATGTGTGGGATAAACCTTACTGAGAGGTTCACAACACACCTCACGGTGAAGAAAACAGACAACAAATGGAGGTGAGGTGATCTTCCGAAGGAAGGAGAAGGTGGTGCGCACCAATAGGGAGAGGGGGTGTGCCACGCATATGAGAGGGAGGAGAGGAAAAGTGGAGAAAATAAATACAAAGGAAAGGAAAAAAAAGAAAAAATAAAAAGGAGATAAATAAATAAAATAATAAAAATAAAATGGTGGAAGAAATGAAATAAAAAATTAAAATGGGTTTACCTCATTTTAATTATTTATAATTTTTCTCCAACTGTATCTATTTTATTATTTATTTTTATCCCTCTTTGAATTCCATTAATTTACTTTAATCCTTTTTAATTATTTTTAAACTGAGCATTGCACTATGGCGCGATGTAATATTTTACATATAGCCTGAACAATCATTTAATTAATTTTATTAGCTATCTAGGACCCACAACAGGGTGCGCAGGCACGTGCTCTCGGTCGCTTTAAATATTTGGATTAAAAACTTAAAAGTCTACAACTTGATTTAAGTCGACATGTTAAATGAATTTATGTAGGTAATTAATAATATTTTATCTAACACAACAATAAATATCCACTCATGTATATACGTGTTATATATATATACACACACATCTGCATATTCATATATAAATACCCACATGTGTATATATAACTATATATATATATATATATATTTAATCTCATATATATAGATATACCTCATATATATATATAAATCAATGTTTTTGTCCCAATATAATAATAATAACAATAATTAAAATAATTATTATTATTTAATTCAACCCATCAATGACACCATTAATATTTTAATGACAACAACCATTAATAAAAAGGATAACGGTTATTAAATAAATATTGATTGTGCATTTTTATTTGATTGGAACAATTAATAATATCATATTTATTACATTATCTAGTTATTATTTACACCGCAACAATTTTATTAAATATAGAAGTGTATTTTCATTTGTTGTCTTCAACACAAATAATAATATTAATAATAAATATTTTTTTTATTTCTAATGGCCAAAAAAATATTTATAACCCAATTAAATTATCTTCGGGTGTGATATGACCAAACGTCTGATGCTTGAAAAGGTTATACCCCACGTCCCGGAACCATTGGTGGTCTTATATTCCTCATTCGAGCACCATTTGTGAGAAAATAATTATTTAATTTATAAAAAATGGAAAAATTAATTAATTAAAAATAAACACGGTATTATCATGTGCAAGGGTGCCAAACACACAATACGTATTAAGGTTATACCCTGCCTAGGGTAAACCCGGTGTTCCAAACCTAACCGTGGTCTCAGATTTCTCATACGACGCACCGTTTGAGAGTTATTTTATTTTTTAAAGAAAAATCACACACGTATTAATAAAATAAATTTAATATTTTTATTCAATCAACGCCAAGAGTATATGGGTCTCATAACCCCACACTAACTCATTGTTTGAATCTGAAAATATTTCATAGAATATTTAAAGGTTCTAAGAAAGAATTACCCTTCATTTGATTCATTTCCATTTTAATTTTAATCTAATTAATTTAATAATATTTATTTAAAAGACACATCGGAGTGTCAACTATCGGAAATAAAAAGTTCCGATGCTCAGTTTTAAAACCGGTCTGCCCAGTTAATGGAAAAATAATAATTTCCTTCACTTTTTCATTTGGTTCAAAACATGGTATGTTATAATCGTCCCACCTTAGAACTTCTCATCCCTGAGAATCCTTCAGGAATAACGTAACCATCACCCAATCTACAGGGTCACGTAGTCTCATACAAATGGTTGTGTCGCATCTCTAAACTCCCAACACGCATTCAAACATTGGTTAGGCAAGCGATACCTAAGATTTTAAGGTCTGAGTCAAAACTCATTTTCTAACTAAAACACTAAGACGGTACCTATCCAAACACATACATCTAGAGACACGACCATGTTGTCATCTCATTAACTTCTAGCCAAAGTGACTTCCCACCTTAGGTTTTAAAGTTAGAAAGAGGAAAATTATGATTCACAACACCTTCCACCATTGAAATTTCCTATAAGACACTCCCTTAAGAATTCTAGTGATGCTTCTCGCATGATTTCTGAAATTGGTAAAATGGTCGATTCCCCATTACCCATAAAGACCAAGTCAAGAAATCTTTTTATGAAATGCCCTGGTCGACACAAACCACACTCGTCTCACCTGACGACGTAACAGAAAAAGGTCATTCACTGGTCGCTCTGTTGAACAAGAGAAATAACAAGTCAAGCCACTCTAGTCAACCATTTATGAAGATGCTTGGCTTAGATGGAAGGTGTTTTATAGACTAAATTGTGATGTCTTCTTCAAAGTTATCTCACATTTACCACAAACATGTCCACCGAATTTCATACCTGACCTCCGGTGACATTCCTTGATTTAGGCATCACCGAGTCCGACAACAAGTCTAGGGTAACCTTGGATTGGCACAACAAGAGTGAAAGTAACTAACACAAGGTAGTCTATACTCCATGTTTATGATTGATACATTGGTACAAGGGAAAGATTCCCATATCAAAACATTGACTGATCCTAGAGCGGCATCGGTCTAGCAGTCAAGTTAGATGAAACAGATGGTGTACAAGAGTTCGTCAGGAATTCCTACGCAGAAATCCAAGGGTCACTCAAGACTAATCAAACCCCGATAATAATGATGTGTCAATGTGCAATACTGAGAAAACCTCTCAAAACAAGCCCAAAAACTTTTACAGTTTTATCATGTCATAATACCGATGTTCTCTTAGTGCATCAAGGACGAAGGCAAGATAGGGGACATGCTCGTCAGTTAAGGAAGATTACACTAAGAGGATTTGGAGATTACTAGAAGGAAAAAATTAAAAAATTCGCATGAAAGCCCAACCAAACTGGCTGGTGTGTCAAAACACCAAAGTCTCTGGAAGTTATCCTGAGTATTGGGAAAAACATGATTCCTTTAACACAGAAGTTATTTCACTACAGAGATGACCTAAAATGTATTTAACAATGAAAGACTTGATTATTACACTGAACTCAACCGGTTCGTCACAACATTAAGCACTCAACAACACCGCGTGTGTGAACGCGTACTACCCTGAGGTGATACAGAAGCAAGATAACTTTTAACTCGGATTACAATGTACCAAGTCATCCATCGCTGTGAAGAATAGATAGTCGAATGACCTATGAAGAAACAAACCCTTCTTAAGTCATTCCTAACCTGATGGAAATGATAATTACCGATGCTAAAGCCCAAAACAAAATTCAAGGAAAACATGACCACCCATCCGAACAAGGGTGTCATTATTAAGAAAGGGGGTTTGACTAGGGACAACGACTTGCAAAAGGTATTGTTCCAATGAAACTCAAGGAGAAACTCAAACTACCATTATACTAGGGTCCTAAACAGAGGACATTACTATAGGTTCCATATCTAAGCCCTTTATATTTAATCACACTTAATCTTTAATCATCAAAAGATTCAATCAAAACATCAAGTACTATTTTTTCAAACAAAACACAAGGTATTTGATCTTAACCAACACCTCAAGGAAAAAAATAGGAATGTTTTATAAAACTCATTTTAAAACATTTACATTAATTGACATCACATCCTTGATTATAAAATCTATCACATTAAATCCTTTCAAGAAGATAAGGAAACCTACAATGGTCCCACTAAGTCGACCTGGGTTCATTAGAATGTAACCCCAAAAAAACAATTGTTTAATTTTTAAGAGTCACAACACCCATACCAAGTTATCTCATAAGGAACATGCACCAACTACATGGTCTTAGTTTTTCCTTTAGGTAGTTAACCAAATCATTTGAAATTATAACATACTCAAACACACATCGACATAGATATATGGGCGATTATCAACCTATAAAACAACTATACACTTTATAGTTTTTTGGAATTTGGCTTCCCTTTAAAGGCTACCAATAAAATTTTGCAAAGAAACCAATTACATAACAAACAAGCTAGCAGGTCACTACAAGAAGCTAACAGAGAGAGACATGTTGTAATCAAAGAATCATAACATTTTAATCACAGAGACATGAAAATAGGCATAAAAGCATGATACAAGACAAACATGGTATTAAACAGGCAACATGGAAATAGGCTAGCATGCTAAATATATCACTAAAACATGGTATCTAAAAAGGAATGCTAAAAAAATAAAAGGCATGACATGCATTCAAGGCACACAATTTGAATAAAAAGGTAGCCTAAAATGAAACTACATGGCATGGCACTATGTATGTAATTTGAATTCCTATGTGCCTATTATGATTCATGTGATGCTTCATCTTTACCTTAACAGGCCAAGGGTAAAATATGATAAATTCTATAAATTCATAAGAAACAGAAATTACACAAATCACTCGAGGTGAAACCATATCAATTGTAACATCAAAAAGTATGAACAACAATCCCAACCTTGGCCACTTGGTCATTTCCCGTACATGGGGTGATTAGTTCCAAGCACGGCTATTAACCATGTGCTGAAACATTCCTAGTCTCCTATCTACCAACCCAAAATAGTAAGACAAAGGAAAAAATACCACCTTTGGTACCACTTTGTAATGACCCGACTCGGCTCACCTCTAAGATGGTGGTCGGACCGGTGGGTTACATTACATCAAGCGCACCTCCCCGAACGCTAGAGGCTGTCGACTAGCAGCGAGGGCCTTTTTGTGTACAAGGGGGAGACTATGCCCTCATAGGTAATAGGTATTATCACAGCAGAAGTAAAAAACAATTAATAATAAATAGAGGAAACATATAAATGAATAAACTATAGTAGAAGCAATATGGATAATCCAACTGAATAATACTCAAGTTAGGAAGCTCACAAAACAATGTCATTCCATGATATATGTCTAAACTAAAAATATAGAAAACAGAACACAATCATGTTATCAACTAAAAAAAGAAACAAAGTGCGACAACTGCATCATGACCAAGGCTTGGTCCTCTGCCCCAGCCTCCATCCTAAGCAGCAACCATCAATCAAGAATCGGAAGCAGCACGTTTCCCTTTGTCAATACCTGCAATCATATAATATACTCAGGTGTCAACGACACTTGAGCTGGGTGTGAGATAAAATCTCAGTAGGTAAGCACCCAATGTTTTTAAACCTTTCCATTTATTGATATGAAAAAATGCAGTGTACCATTATACAACAATTTCAGATAATTAATTAAGTGCAATGGAATAAATAAGTCGGCCCAGGTTCTAAACGACACCCGTACCTAATCACCTGCTTCAGAATAATCCAGTAGTCTGAAAGGGTACCTGTCAGCAGAATGAATGCACACGAATATATATAAAACCTAGAAAGAAACAAGGTAAACAAGAAAGAGGTATACCCCAAGCTTGTACTTTAACTTGGGGTCTAAGTAAAGTGTCAACCAGGTGCACTTCCACAAATCAGAAGAATATCTCAATTCTCAAGAGACTCAAATGGCAATAATTTAAACCTTAAGTGCCTCATTATTAATGTTCAAGTAGAGAGTTAGAGTCCAAGACCGTCTTGAAGGTATCTCTATGGAACATCCATCAATTTATCCAATACCACTAAGCTCGTACAAGGAAATATTTCAAAAGACCAAGTCTCACCCGAGGCATGACTTTACCCTGAGTCCATCCCGTTCTTGCAAAAAGGGTTCAAGTGTCATATGAGGCTGGCTTAGCCACATTGCCAACAGATCTGTCCTGATGGGCCCTTCTGGAACCAGTATCACTCATAAATATTAGAAAGCCCAGGGAACTCTTGGTCCGGCAAAGCCAATGACACCGCCCCCCAGCACATAGGGGTAACCAATCAAGAACTAAGGTTCTAAGTGTGGCCCTTAATATGGGACCCACCTCCTTTCCCAGCCCTGAATTTAATTAATGTTTTCACAGTAGTAGATATGACATAATCATCATATAAACTGAAATCTTGAAAACTAACAAGATACACTTGTGCATCACAAGGTACATATTAAATATTACAGCATAACAATATTAACATGGAAAGATACTGCATTAACATAAGCATATAAATAAACTTTTAAATAAATAAATAATTCAACACAACCAACTACCAAGAATCCAAAAATTCATGGTTCATAATTAATCTAAATTATTTATTTAAATTAAACACAACAAAAATAGGCTACGCAACACATGCAGTTAATTAAATTAAATTTTTGGGCAAGAACATTTAAATAATTAAATAATTCAGCACAAACAACTACCAAAGATCCAACAATTCAAGGTTCATAATTATTTAAATTAAACACAACAAAAATAGGTTGCACAATACATACAGTTAAATGAATTAAATACCTGAGATAATAGAATTTATACCGACCACGTCGGCACGCCCAAAGGGGTGTCCAACCACATTGAAACAAATTAATCAAATTAATTCATGATCAAAAGGGGTGCAAAAACTAGACGAAACAAATAAATTAAAGAGTTTGGGTGAATTTTCACAAAGCCAGTAGGCCCCGACTAACGGCACAACAGTGCATTTTTATAAATCGCAAAGAAACAGAGGGAAAGAGAGTAGACGCCCAAACTTATGGTTATATATGATCCTATGATCCGTTGTATGCTTTGACTTGACCTAAAATGGAAGAAAACAGAAAATTTTAGAAAACCCCCAAAAATAGGGTAAAATCCTTTTGTGGAGAACTACACAAAGTATTTGGAAGTAGATTGCACAATTCCTGGTGCGTGGGATAAGCCTTATCGAGAGGTTCACAGCACACCTGACGGTGAAGAAAACGAACAACAAACAGAGGTGCAGTGATCTTCTGAAGGAAGGAGAAGGTGGTGCGCACCAATAGGGAGAGGGGGTGCGCCACGTACAGGAGAGGGAGGAGAGGAAAAGAGGAGAAAAGAAATAAAAAGGAAAGGAAAAAAAGAAAAAGTAAAAATAAAAATGAGATAAATAAATAAAGTAATAAAAATAAAATAGTGGAAGAAATGAAATAAAAAATTAAAATGGGTTTACCTCATTTTAATTATTTTCAATTTTTCTTCAACCATATCTATTTTATTATTTATTTCTATCCTGATTTAAATTCCATTAATTTATTTTAATCCTTTTTAATTATGTTTAACCTGAACTTTTCCCTATGATGCGACGTAATATTTTATATATAGCCTGAACAATCATTTAATTAATTTTAATAGCTGTCTGGGACCCGCAACAGGGTGCATAGGCGCACGCCCTAGGTCGCTTTAAAGATTTGGATTAACAAACTTAAAATTCCACAACTTGATTTAAGTCGACATGTTAAATGCATTTATATAGGTAATTAATAATATTTTATCTAACTAAATAATAAATATCCACCCATGCATATACGTGTTATATATATACACACACACATCTGTATATTCATATATATACACCCACACATGTATATATAATTATATATATATATATATATATTTAATCCCATACATATAGATATACCTCATATATATATACATCAATTTTGTTGTCCTAAAATAATAATAATAACAATAATTAAAATAATTATTATTATTTAATTCAACCCATCAATGACACCATTAATATTTTAATGACAACAACCATTAATAAAAAGGATAACGGTTATTAAATAAATATTGATTATGAATTTGTATCTAATTGGAACAATTAATAATATCATATTTATTACATTATCTAGTTATTATTTACACTGCGACAAATTTATTAATTATGGAAGTGTATTTTCATTTTTTGTCTTCAACACAAATAATAATATTAATAATAAAATTATTATTATTATTTCTAACGTCCAACAAAAATATTTATAACCCAATTAAATTATCTTTGGGTGCGATATGACCAAACGTCCAACGCTCGCAAAGGTTATACCCCACGTCCCGGAACCATTGGTGGTCTCAGATTCCTTATTCAACGCACCGTTTATAATAAAATAATTATTTAATTTATAAAAAATGGAATAATTAATTAATTAAAAATAAACATGGTATTATCATGTGTGAGGGTGCCAAACACCCGATGCGTGTAATGCCCCTACCCCAGTTGCCCAGAGTCGGTGCGTTACTTCGTAACATTGGCATGATCACAAAAGATCAAGTCTCGAAAGACCGATTAGTTTAGTAGCCTTGGAAACACTAGATACATTCATAAATGTTACATTACATCATAATGTGAAAAACTAAAATAACAAAGTCTCCATAGTACACACTCATATCCTCTTCTGACTATCCCTGCAGGTCATTCATACAATACTTCTTCACATCCTGGAAAATATTAAAACATTGAAAGGGGTGAGCTCAGATGCTCAGTAAGGATAACAATATTGCGGAAGCTTTCGTAAATAAACATTAACATTTAAGGAAATGTATAACTAAAACAAAAGCCTTTTTAAACTTTAACTTCAGCATAATATGGAAAAAATAAATTAAATAATTCCATTTACTTACTCACATGGATATTCTACTAGTGGAATAATCACATGCAATATCAATAACCACTTTCATAATGATGGAATGCATAATGTCAGACTATCATAACCACGTAGCCAAGTCCTCGTACCAAGACCAAAAATAAGATTTTGTCAAGTCCTCGTTCCAAGACACTAGTTTGTCTCATGAGACCTGCCGATGCATCGAGGAGCTATAGCGAGCTCCACCCGTCACTTATTAAGTCCAATGCATTCCTCATATGAATAGGTTTAAACATATCATAAACCATAACATAATTGTATCACATAAAACATGCATAAAGGAAACATAACATTTCCACATTTCAATCACAAGATATCAATACAACACATTGATATAATAAAAACACTTTCAAAAACCATTTTCAATACCAAAATAAAGGAAAATTAAAACTTTGTATTTATTTTTCATTTAAAAAGAAGTTATGGCTTATAGAGGAAGCCGAAACTCAAATAATAGTCACGGCGGCAGAGAAGTCGTTGTCGCCGCATACGTAAGAAAAAAAATTACCTTTTGTCGTTTAGTAAAACTCTTTGTATAAAAAATATTCCTTTTGAATAAAAGTAAAAGTCAAAGGGGTTTATACACCATATAAAAGAAAGTTGTGTATAAAACCAAATATGCCTCAATGAAAGGAGATTGAGACGAAGTCCTTACAAAGATAATTTTTAAAATAAAATAGATCTATTATGTGTATTCACTATAAGTACACATAAAGAAATTACAAATACAAGATATGACACAATAATATCATGACATAATTTTAAAGTAGGAGATTAACCCAAAGAATAAAAATTGGGTTAAGAAGTTCCCTTACCTTGCGTCCTGTCTTGACTCGACCGTTATTTAACCTCCTGAATAATAAACTAGAGTTAATTTATAATTTCTCAAGAACCTTTTTCAAGTTTTTTATACCTTTTATATCACTTATTACCATGTTATGAACATTATGTAATTATTTAAGTTAATAATGGTCGTTTTGTCGATCTTTGGTACTTGAGTCAAAAATAAACTTCTTATAATTACAAGTTGTTCATGTGGTGATATATCCATTATATCCAGAATTATATTCATGATATAGATATCATATATCTCATATATATCCAGTATATACATGCATTTATAATATTCCATAACTTTTAGAGGTAAGAAATGAAATGCACCGTTCATGGAGACGGTAAGCCGTACGTACGCATGAATGCTACTTTCATTTCTATTTCGTATTTAATGAAATCCTAATGATATAAAGGTATATTATAATTCTAGTATAATATCATATATAATATAATTTACTCCATCCTTTATACATCCCACATATGGGATTAACGATTCAAATCACTTTGAGGGGGCAGTAGTCCGCACTTCCTAAAATGAAATTATCGCGTTTACCAATAATGGAAATCATAAAGTATGCCACAAATGAGAAATACAAAATCATAAAGAAAACATAAACATAATATATATATCATATATGAAAATATTGTCATCAAAATGGCCACCATTAGAGGTGTTATATGAGTGTTGAACAATCATCGTTTCGTGAGGCAGAAATTCGCCATCCACAGAAACAGTATGTTCTTTAACCATTAGATGTAGGTGTGTGTAAGTGTAGCTCGAATAATTCTTATAAAAACATCCTAGTATATTTAGTATACTGGTTTTGTTACAAAATAAATTAATAAAAAGAGTTTAGGGGGTCGGATAAGCAAAATAAAACAAAATAACATAAGAGAAGACATTACCTTAAAATCGGGTAACTCTTTTGATTTGAGCCAAAGGCTTCCTTGGGAATAATTCTTCCCAAAGTGAGGCTTCTAGGAGTAAGATAGGGAAGTTGGGAGAGTATTTGGGCAGAGTTTGGCCGAGACAAATGGCTTGAAAGTGTGAATAAGGTGGTAGTGGTGGGGGCCTTTTATAAGAGGAGAGAAGGGGCACTCTTGGAAAGATTGAAATGTTACTTTATTATGAAATGCTTTTCGGATTCTAAAGGTCCCAAAATGATATAGTTCTAGACTAAGGTGATAAGGGTTTAAAATATACTCATCCAATAGGTTTTTGACAAGTGTAATCCTTGTATTTTACATTATCTTTTCATTTTATTTAAATCGTTAATTAATGAGGTAATCGCTACATCATCATGGTGTCATAAATAATTTAATTTATTTAATGTCTAAAAATTATAAAACAAATATCATGATGTAGGAAATCTTTTTATATTTCTAATGAATATTTATAGTCAAAAATATGACTTGTATAACCTCATTTAAAAATTGTTTTAGTAAAACAACTCATGTTTGTGACATTTTTATTTTAACATTAAATAAAATGTTTTTAATGTCATTTCCCTACCAAAGTGGCTCCATGGGGTCCCCAAGTTGACCCATGGTTTGTCTTGGTCGGCCATGACTCATCCAATAGGGTTAGGACAAGTTTGAAGGTCATTTCCTATTATTATAACATTATATTTACCTTAAATTTCACTAATTACCTTTAATCGCGATTAATTAAACTTAAAAGTTACTATTCACCAAAAAATTATTTTAATCCCATTGAACCACATTTTACTTCCTAATTACAACCATGTATGTCGGATTTTTGAAAATCAAATCACAGAAGTGGTAATGTTTCATTTAAACAAAAAATCAGTTTTTTAACTACCACTTAGTAGTTTCACTATTCATCAAAAATTGAAGTTTTTCAGAACAATACCAAAATTTCACCCTAAGCTATAATTGATATTCTAAATCCAAAAATGATGTCTATTTTACAAAATTCCAAAAATATAATTTTTAGTAATTAATTTTATAATTAATTCCCGCTGTCACAACAAATAGCGTGTTTTTAAGAAAAAATATATATCAAAGGATTGACAATTGTTTATGTCCAATTTCAAAGAGAAATTAATTATAATGACCACCATTGGATAAAATAGTAAAAATATATTTTAATTATACTTTAAAACCACTCAATAGTATAATTTATCACTATAAAAAACTTTTATTAAAAAAAAATTTTAAGTATTTTTCACTATTCATAAAAAATTGGAAGTTCTCAGAAAATTACAAAAAATTCGACTTTGGATAATTTCGATATTACAAATAAAAAAATGAAGTCCATTTTGAAATATAAAAATTCTATAATTTTAAAAAGTGGGTATTACTTATTCATAACGGCTACTTTGATTAGTCGCGGTGTGTTAGAACTCGAACTTGCATACAATGCAAGCTATTGCATTATTGAAAGAGAGGCGTATCGTGGAAGCTCAGGGTGTTATAATGCGTATCAAGATTATACCCTGCCTAGGGTAAACCCAATGTTACGGACCTAATGGTGGTCTCAGACTTCTCATACGATGCACTGTTTGAGATTTATTTCATTTTTTTGAAAGAAAAAAGCACACGCATATGAATAAAATAAATTTAATATTTTTATTCAATCAACGGTGAGAGTTTACAGGTCTCGTAACCCCACGCTAACTCATTGTTTGACTCTGAAAATATTTCATAGAATATTTTGAGGTTCTAAGAAAGACATACCCTTCATTTGATTTATTTTAATTTTAATTTTAATCTAATTAATTTAATATAATTTATTTAAAAGACACATCACATTGTCAAATTTCAGAAATAAAAAGTTCTGAAGCTCGTTTTTTAAACTACCCTACCTAGTTAATGGAAAATTTTAATTTCCTTTATTTTTCCATTCAATTCAAAACACGAGATGTTACATGTTAAATATATAAATAGTGGCTAAAAGAGATATCATAGTAGCTATGGGTAGAGTAGGTATGTTGATACCCATGGAAAACAGTGGGAACTCTAACACGGGTGGAAAGAGGAACATGGGCACTTATTTCTAAGGTGGGAGTATGACATAGAATCTGATGGAAGGATCAGTGAATCTTCATCTGAATCTTAATAGTATGTTGGGATGTTTCTAATGTGGAACTCTAAGACACATGATGTGAGATTGTATGAAACAACTTAAATAATACCATAATTGAAACCTGATAGGACATCTACAACATTATTATTGAATGCCCCAAGATTGAGTGTTCGGGACACTCCTCAAGGGTCGATGGCATATTATGTCCAGATGGGATGAGAGAAGTAGAATACCCATGTCAACATAACAGACCTATCCATGTTGATTATAAAAATACCATGAATCCTCATAATGGGATGTTTAAGAAGGGTAGTAAATAGAAATGTTTAGTGAATAAGCAGGTATATGGAGCTAAGCCTATTGTAGTGGATGATCACTCTAGACCATCCATGGTTAGAGGTATGATTTTTTTTTGAATTATAAAATTATTAAATTTTTGTTCGATACAGGTGTGTCTCATTCTTTTCTTTTCTTCTCATGCTATTGATTTTTTGGGTTCAAATTTTGAAATGATGCCTTCTGTATTGAAATAAGAAACTCCTTTGGGTTAAAGAGAGTTTATTTCCTTTTTTTGTACAGAATGTTGTATTATTTTCAATGAGGTTAAGTTTATATGGGACTTATTAGTGTGTGAGAATTATTTTTATGACATAATCTTGTGTATGGTTTGGTTAATGATGTTTATGGCCCACACCGACTATTATGCGAGAACAGTTAGTTTTACAACTAATAACGACGTCGAGTATCTCTTTTGAGGAGAGAAGAAGGTAATGATGGGTTCCATGAGAATGTAGGCTCCAGTAGTTGGGACGATTTCATATCAGTTGGAGGCTCTATATTTGGCATCGATGGAAGTGATTGGGGGATGTAGTTTTCCGCAAGTTGTTGATCAGTTTATAGATATCATTCCCAAGTATTTCTCATGGTTTCCACCTATAAGGGAAGTAGAGTTTATGATAGATCTTCTCATGCGGACCAGTCCCATCTCACTTTCTTCTTACTATATTTCACTATATTAATTGAGGGAATTGAATGTGTTATTTAAATAGATAGAAAACAATGTGTTTATCACTCTTAGCACATCTCTATAGGGAGAAAAAAATATTTTTTGGTAAAAGGAGGATGTAACTCTTCAGGTTTGTGTAGATTATCACAAGAGTAACCAAGTTATGATAAAGAATCAATATCAACAACCACATATTTATTATCTATTTGATTATTTTATGGGAGTTCATTTTTTCTCCAAAATTGAATTGTAATCAAGATATCAACCGTTGTGGGTGTGAAATAAGGATACTATGAAAATAGCTTTCAGGAGTGTATTTGACCATTTTTAGTAGGTGGTTATTCCCAGTTTTCTTATATATGAACCATCAGTCATAATGGAATTATTTAATTGGATATTGAAAAGATATTAGGATTATTTTGTGGTGGTGTTTGTGGATGATATATCGGTGAATTCTCAGACAAGGGCTAAGCATGTGAAACAATTGGAAACATTTTTAGGAATCTTGAGTGATCATTAGTTGAATTCCAAATTATGAAAGTGTGTTTTTTGGATATAAGATATATGTTTCCTTGGACTTTTAATTTCTGAGAAACGTGTTTCAGTCGATCTGAAGAAGATGTAGGCCGTTATCTATTGGAAGCCTCCAAATAATGTCTTAAAGATACACCGTTTTCTTGTTCTAGTTATGTATTACCGAATCCTTCTTCATGATTTTTCATGACAAGCTTCACCGATGAAATCTTTTACAAGGAATAATGATCCTTTTTCATGGAATTATGAATTTCAAAAGTATTTTTAAGTGTTTTACTATCACCATACAATAGTACCAAAACAAGGTTTTTCTAAGACCAGGAATGTGTACGTGGTGTATTTTGATGCATTGGAATCAGGTTTGGGGTGTTTTCTCATGAAAGGGGGTAATTTGTTTTCTTGTGGATCATGACAGTTGAGGTTTCATGATAAGAACTACCCAACAGATGATTTGGAATTTTCTACAATAGTTCATAATTTGAAAACATGGCACGACTACCTCTTTGGTGACAAATTCATAGTGTTTACTGATCATAAGATCTTGAATCATATTTTATCACAAATATAATTTAATTTTAGACAAAGTAGGTGGATGGAGTATCTCTATATGTTTGACTTTGACATGATGTATACACTAGGTAAAATAAATTATGTGGAGAATGAATTATGTAGAAATTCATATGTTCATTTTGAAAAAGATGATTTGGATCTTTGGAAGCTGATTTCGTTTATAGACTACATGCATTTCGAATGTGGACACTGATGTGATGTAGTGTTTTTCTTTAGAGTTTCACTTGTTCCTGATTTGGTTGCACTGGTTAAAGAAGCGCAGATGATTGATTCAGAATGTGTGACAATGTGGTCGAAACTCAATGGTGGGGAGACCATTAAATGATGGAAACTAGATGTGAATTCAGCTTTGTGGTTTTAGAATCGGATGGTTATACCGAAGGCTTTTCAGGAAAAACTTCTTAGTAGATATCATCATACATGTTTGGTTGTACACCCTGGAATTCATAAAATGTATAAGGTGTTGAAAGTGTAGTTCGGGTGGGTTGGTATGAAAAGGAAAGTGGTTGATTTGTATCAAGATGCTTGACTTGTGACCATGTCATGGATGAACATCAATACTCAGCATGTATGTTGCAATATTTACCTATCCCTTCATGGAAATGAAAGCAAATATTTTTAGATTTTGTGACAAGTCTTCCAATAATGGTTCATAAAAATGATTCCATATGGTTTATTGTGGATCATCTCCCAAAGTTATCCCATTTCATCCATATTCTTGAATCTAATATAGTGGAGGATCTGTCCATAGTATATATCTATGAGGTGGTAAGGAGGGATGGTGTATTAGTTTTGACTGTATAAGGTAGAGATCTAGGATTTGAGTGTCACTTATATAAATTTTTACAGTATGCCCTTAGGACTCAGTTGACTATGAGTATAGTACATCATCCCTAGATAGATGGGAAATCAGATAGGATGATACAAAAATTGGAATACATGTTGTGAGATTCTATGATGGATTTTTTTTCTCATGGGATGTGAACTTACCGTTAGTGGAGTTATCATATAATAACAGTTATTAGGCCGTGATATATATGGATCCATTTGAAGCATTTTATGGGTTTCCATGATATTATACACTTTGTTTGGTGGAAATAGGTGAGAAATCATTCGTTGTGATGATCATTGTCCAATATAAATTAGAGAATATTATATTGATCAATAAAAGAATGGAGAAGGATCAAAGTCACCAAAAACTGTATGCGTACCATCGTCGATGGCCATTGTCATTTAGCATGGGTGATCAGTTGTTCCTATTAATCTCTCTAAGATTGGGACATTGTCATTCTAGAATGTAGGGTAAGTTATATCTGAGATATATCGAGGCTTTTTAGATACATGAGTAGGTTAGAGAGGCAGCATATCAGTTGGCCTTTCCACCATAGTTTAGTTTGGTGCATAATATCTTTCCAATATCATTGTTGAAGAAGTATCAATGAGATTCTTACCACATGATTTGATGGGATCATGTTGAGCTAGAGCTATATTTTTTTTGGTGCACTTTTCAATGTGGCTTGTTGTTAGGCAAGAGGAAGTCTTTTAGGGGAAAATCATTGGTCTAGTGTGGGTTTTTTGGTAACATGGTAAGATTTATGAGGAGACATGGTAATGGTAGAAATAGATGGCTGAGAAATGGCCTATGATATTTTAGGAAAGTGATGGGTTTCAACATTTCATGGACATAAACACCAATGGTGGGAAGAATTTAGCACCCCCTGTTTCAGTTTTATATCTCTTATTTATGACTTTTTATGTTTATAATGTGGTTGGTTAAGGTTTGTGATAGTTTGGAATGTTTTTTGAATAGTTTAAGGTATTCTAAGGGTTCATGGTTTGAACAAAGTTAGTGAAAACTATGAAGCTTCTCAAGGAAACCATGCACAATGAGGCAGTGGACTATGGGTTAGCACATGGTTAAGGCGAATGATTTCTAAACTATGTGGAAAAATCAGGTAACCTGGAATTTTTGAGATAATGGGATTCCACATAGTTGGTGTAGGATTTGTGTAACTGGTGGGACACCCATGTGATCCATCATATTAAGGTACTAGCAGGATCATAATTAGCACATATTTTTCCTAACCGTACAGCTAACCATGCACATTTAAAAAAAATCATTTTTAAAAATGAGATTAGGTCGATATTCATCCTAATGCCTCATTTGATCCCCATTTTAACTTTCACTCATGATTTCCCTCTCTCCAAGGACAAGGAAACTCGTCCCCTCGTTTTAGAATCATTTTGAAGACATATCATTGAGCGGTAAAGCTAAATCTCCCATGTTAAGTCTCCATCCAAGGAAACTTCATGGTTTTCCATTTCTCTACTTCTCACTTTCTCTCAATTTCATAGATTTAATTTCTTCACAGATTGATCTACTATTTTTTATTCAAATAATGGTTAGTTATGGCCTTTTTGATGTTAGGGGAATGGATCAAAGGTTTATTTTTGGAGTTACCACCCAGGTTTGGGGAGCGTGGGTACCGTTTTATGTTTTGGCCAAAACCCTAGAGGTAGGTGAATACACTATCTACTCCCCTTACTATAACTATAAGGTTTAAATTAAAAATAGTTTTTTTCTTGATCATGATTTTGAAATTGATGTTCAATTCTTTTTTGGAGCCCCTTTGGTGATTATTTTTGGATTTCATAGATATTGAGAAATTGTTTTAAAATATGATTAATTGTTTGATCATAAAATGATAATATTATAATTGGTTTCCTTGTTGATTTATGAAAATGGTTTGTGAAAATGGTTTTGAATAAAAATGACTTTTACTGAAAATAGTTTTGGTTTGGATGGTAGGAAATGATCTTGGAATATATGTTGAATGGTTTTGGAATTTTTTTGATATAATGTTGTTTGGAATGGATGTTGGATTACAATTTTTTCAAGAAAAGGGTTAATTTTATTGAAATGGTTGACAATGGTTTATTTCGTGTGGTATGGATTAAGTGGTTAAGCGTGAGTTGAAGCAGGGATGGTTAGTGGTCATGAAGTACCACCATAGAAGGGTTGGAACGTGGTCATGAACTTCCATAGTAAAAAGGGGATGATATTTGGATGTGATGTTCCACTATCATGGTAACACCAAACTTGTATACTTGAGTTACATGTGTGTTTGAGGTGTATGTCTTGGGTTATGTGAAATGAAATGGGTTACACCAACATGAAATGGAAAAAATGGGCAATCTCTTGTTTGTTTGATTTCCTTGTAAATGTGTTGATTCTGGTCAAATGTATTTGTAAGGGTGTGTTTGGATTGTTGGAAATTGTTGAACTATTAAAATATTTTTATAAAAAAAATTATATAAATTTTCAAACATGTTTTATCCTAGTGTCATGAGTAGGAAAGTCATTTGGGGAAAGCCTACAGAGTTTCATTACTCATCCCCTTTTTTGGAATAATGGTGCTTTTGAAGATGTTGAATTTTGGTAAACAGGTAATGGAAAAGCATATCATTTCATTATTGTTTCATCATGGTGACTAGGCAGTCTTATGGTGTTGGACCTTAGAGCTTATTGTGGAGCTATGCAGCTTATTCTTGGAGTCTTTGACTTTTTCATATAAGTATTCCTCTTGGTACCAACATTTTGATTTATTGATTGGTTTGGGTGGGATATTATTGTAATTGTTCATCGTTTTGAGATGAAATACATTTTTGACATCTATAATGTAGTGGCTATTTTGTAATGGAATGTTTGGTTGGGTTTTTTTCATAGGTAACATTGCCCCCATTCATTAATGAAGACCTTGTCATTTATTACCAGCCTTTAGTACCTCGCAGATATCTCTTAAGTCCAAGTATCACTTCTACATAAAATTAAGCCAATGAGGAGGGGTGGTATGTAAAATTAATGTTATGTTGATAATGGAATATCAACCATCCAAACTTTATAATCTCAAAAATTCTAAAAAAAATATACCATTTTGAATTATATATTATTTCAACGCCTTCTTGGTCGATGATTTTTCTTTTCCACTAACATCATCATAGAAGAATTAAATTCACAAATATGGTGTAAAATGAACTAATTATTTATATTACATTTTCACCACATTATGAATGAATACATGGTCATAATATTATATAAAATGACAGTAGTTTATGATTATCAGTAAAACATTATAAATACACATATTGTGTAATGATTATATTTTTATTAAAAGAATCATACACATGTTATAATAAATATTGTTTTTTGGACTACTTCAACATATAGATGTACATTTTCCCCCTAATTATAATAACTTTATTAATTATCTATAAGTTATTCGACCATGAAATCATGAAACAAACTCCCATGGTAATGAAAAATTAATCTTTATATCTCATTTAACTGATTATAAATGAATATAAAAAACTATACTAAAAAATATTCATGTAAAAGGGTTAGAAATAAATAATTATTGAATATTATTCTATTATCCATCATTTTAAGTGCAATTATTAAGTGATTATGAAATATATGACAAAGTATCTCTCTAAACCATCCCTTTTGTTTGGGTAAAAACCATTATTTTCTAACAAACATTCTCCCCCTTACTATTATGTAATTATTATAAAATATATATGTGTGTGTGTGTGTTTATAACATATTTTCCTAGAATATTATGCCTTTGACTGATGGGGTAATACCATCATATATTAATTTACCAAATACATTCTTTAAGAAATCTTGTTGGATTATGGTATAAGGAAAGACTATGAAACCCAGTTATTTCCTTGGGTAATTCCCATGATTATGAATTATGATTGATTTTAACATGTGATATGCATAAGAATGTATATGTTTTGATGTCTTTTCCTAGATAGGTCTTCAATTCATTGGTTAATGTCTTTATACCATTAGAAATTATGTATTGGATTAGTGGGTGCACCAAATATGTTACGGGACCATGTCCACCATGTGATATTGTCTTGGTGATATGCTAGACTTATGCATATGTTATGTTACATGTTTCTTCCATATTCCCATGTTTCAATGGTATGACTATATCACGTTCTTTATGATAATTACCCATGTTAATATTCATGATATATCAATTTTATGAAATAATTTTATGCCTTTTAACTAATATGTGATTCATCAATATCATGTATATTTCTTTATAGGGCTACATATCTCACACCATTTTTTATACATTCCTTAGGTTATACTATTCATTTTTAAGAGATCAAAGAGATTTATGATCTCATTTGTAATGGCCTGGGTTTTTGGCGGTCCATTACTTTGTTAAAATCTGATGTTGGGTGTCTTGGGTAGTCTGGGAATCTCGGTGAAGTTTGACCCTAACGGCAGGCCTACCGGTAGCCTTAGCCTACCGGTAGCAGGCCTACCGGTAGCTCAGTCTACCGGTAGCCGCGGCCTACCAGTAGCTCTGTCTACTAGTAGCTCGGTCTACCGGTAGCCGCAACCTACCAGTAGCTGTCAACCACCGGTAGCTCTCAGCTACCAATGGCTCTCGCCTACCCCCACGGGGTTTTTCCAGTAGCACTCCTTTTGCGCAAATTGTGTTTTAACCCTATTTTGACCCCTTTAACCTTGTTTAAAATCCCAGTAACGCCCATAAATTACGTTTAATTAAATATTTAATGAATTAACCTGGTGTGTGCGTGGGTTTAAACCACCCCAAAGGGTGGGGACCTTTAATGACGTGTGGGGCCGCGCGGTCAACCCATGACCCTGCTCCTTACGCGGTTTGGCGTTCTTATCTCAACCGTCCCCAGCCTTTATAACCTAAGGGTTCTCCCTAGGTTCCTTTTTCTCGATCACCCTGTGGTAGGAGTACCCTTCATTTAGACGAGCTGCATCGCTATCCGTGGAATTCCACGCCCAGGCTTAGCGTCGATCGTTTATCAACAAGTATGGAATTTCTCCTTCATCTCTCCTTTTTGTGTATCATCCAGGGTGGGTATGCTATTGTTTCTGTGGAATTGGATTAACCAAACCTTAATGAGGATAATGAACGGACTCTAAGGAATGAAGAGGGGGGATGTGATCAATGATGTTGATTTGTTTTATGATCTTCTTTTCTGAATTGTGCGGGCTTACACCTACTGAAAATCATGGTCGTTGGTGGTCTTTCTTTGTGCACTAATGAACCCTTACCTCTGGTGATGTTTAAACGGATTGTATTGTGGTTGTGAACCCTTGTCGTGTAAAGGAATTTGGTTAATTACGTAAACCCGGCTAAAAAAATTTAAAAGCACCAGGATCAACCCTTTTCTGTGATAACCTCGATTAATGTACAACGGAAATTGAAATCATGGAGTGTGTTAAATATTTTAAATCTGAAAATACCCGCATGGGCCTGCTTTGTGTTGATGATTGTGGGTTGTTCTTTCTTTTCATTCACGGGCCGATTGTTGGGTGATGTGGGTGGGGATGGGATCCCATGTTATTATACTCTCGGTGGTTGTGAAATTGAGGATGAGATCCTCTGTTATATCACGAATTGGGGTGGGATCCTCTGTTATTGAGAAACCTTTTGGCTCTGGGATATTGGACATGGGTCTGTATCTTCGGGTTTTCTTTGGTTGTTGTGGATTTACAAGGGAACCAGGTGTGAATGCTTAAATTGACGTTTGGCTAGATCTTTTCCCTTGGTTTGTGTGGTGGTTAGCCCAGGTGTGTGCGGGAAGGTGGTTTCCCAAGTGTCTTCGGGATGAGGCACAGGTGTCTTCGGGCGTGGCAGTGGATCTTCTGGCCCATGTGTCTTCGGGCGTGGCGGTGGTTGTTCTGGCCTAGGTGTTTGCAGGTGTGGTTACGTATGAAATTTGTGGCCCAGGTGTGTGCGGGCGGGGTTTGGCAGTGGGACTGCGGTGAGGTTGTGGCCCAGGTGTGTGCGGGTGGGGTATGGCAGTGGGACTGCGGTGATAATGGCGGGATTGGTTCGATGCGTAGGATGTCTTTAATAACCAGTGGGAAAGTGGAGCGGGGTACCCAAACATCGATGTGCTATTACTATACATTACTTGACTTACATTATTTGGGGAGTGTGTCTTGGTGAGGCTTGAGTGGATAGTTTACCTTGTTAGGTGTTTGGTTTAATCTTTTTCTCACGGGACTTTAGTACGTTCCCCCACTTGTGCACGAGAGTCTTTGTTTTTCCCTACTGAGTATACTTGTATGCTCACCCTACGTATATAAAACTGATTTCAGGTATCTAGGAGGACTTCGGGGATCACGCGGGACCATACTAACTCAGACCTTTGGGGCAATTGCTGTTGTTGTTTTTCTTTCTTTGGTACTTTACCCTTGTAGTCACTTTGTACTTTGTGGATTTTTACTTTTGTAAAATGCATTAGGAATGGTTCTTGGATTTAATTTTACTTCCGCTTTTGGTGTTATTGGGATTTACCATCTTATCTCCCAATCCTATTAAAAGAAAAATGGTAATGTCTTCCATTTAGTGTGTGATTTTATACCCTTGGTGCTAGTCGCCACTCCGGGACCTATTGAAGGCGGGTTTCAGGGGTCATTATCTCTCCTTCTGAATGAAAATTATTATTATTTTATTAATAAAGACACTTTTGAGGTAAAAGTGAGAAACCATAAGTTTCAACAAGAACCAAATAGCGACAAACATAAGATCAGAAACAACCTCATCCAAGCATAAGCAGCGACTACTAACTCCAAAGAAGGACCACTCGGCGATCCCATGCAAGCATGGCCCGTCCCGATGGCAAGCCATCCCTCTGTATCCACCACATCCAAAATGTCCTGCAGAGGAAGAAGTAGCATGCTCTAGCCCATCTGAGCCGAACTAACCCTTCAACATTCCTCACACAACAAGATTGGTAACTCAACAAAGCATAAGTTAGTAAATAAGTAAAATAGAGTCATTGAAAACCAGTTGAATTCTACCAGAGTCAGTGTCTCTAAACAGCCTCCAGGATAAATTAAATACCTGGAGAAGAGGATCCCCCCATATCATGTCTTCAAAGGAAGAAGTCAGTTTATTCCAGACCTGTATATACTCCTCAAGTCCGATCAACCCCTTATTGAAGCCTCCAACCAGGATCGTGTCCTGTTTATCAACCTAAATATACTGTTCCTCATTAAGATCCACTTCAAGATTCCTACCCATCATCTTGGCTGCATCCTCTTCTAAGGCATTGAGGAATAACACCTTCTCTAGCACCAAATCACCCGAACTTAAAACCAAATCCAAGGAAGGACCAAGCTGTCCAGGAGACTTTAGACTGATATCCTTGTCCAGCTTCTCAACCAAAAGTTTCTTTATAGGTCGGGTCTTCATAGGAGGAGGTAAGGAGGAGTAATCCTTCCAACCCCTCCTCCCTCTCGTCCTCCTGATACCCCTCGAACCAGATTCTGCTTCTGAGAAACTTCTACAGACCACGTCGCGTTCAGATTCCCCTCTACCATCTTCACACTCTTCCTCATCCAGGGCAGCTGATTCAGTTCTGGGTTCCTCCTCAGCCAGCCTCTCGTACCTGTTGCTCAAGACTACTAGATTCCAGACTGGAGAAATAACCTATGGCAGAAAGGCAGACCCCGACCCCCTACATCTCCAAGGCTGGTCTGGGCCTGCACCTCCAAAACATTCCCTATCATTTGGCTAGGGGAGGTACCCAGATCAGGCCCTACCCCACTGGTCCCTTCCTTCCCCAAGACACAATCTTCCCCAACTCCTGATCCCTCCAGAAAAATAGGTTGATCAAAACCCCTGCCCATATATTGGGGCTGGGGATTCTGATCCTCCCAGCCCCTGACCGGAACACATATGGCCTCAATTCTGGTAGTCTCACCTGTAGGCAGGGAGGGCCGCTCCAAAGCCACAACCGCAAGACCCCGACCCTCATTCCTCATGCTACTAGATGCATGGGAAACACCCAAATCCTTCTTGGGACCTTCTACAACCGCCTCCACCTGAGGTTCTGAAACTTTCAATGTCTCCTTCAACATTGTACCTGCAGACCCCGCCCTCCCCGAGTCAGTATAAACCATTGCCGACGCATTAGAAATACTGGGAAACTCCACCCCAGGTTGGCAAGGAGACCCCTGGTCCTGGACACCCCGAAGTGCCTCAATATGTTCACTGGTATCCGAAGGCACCTCTTGTGACCTCAGTGTGTGCGCAACAGGCTCAGAGCCATTGCCAGGACCGGCTCCATTGCCCTCGACCTGACCTGAGTCACCCTTGCTCACCGAAGAAGTGTCAGCCACAACCGCCGAAGTCCTTTTGCGGCACTCATCAACACGGTGGCCCTGTCTATGGCAGAAGGCACAGAACAAGGACCAGGATTCATAGAAGATGCTTTGCACATACCTGTATTGCCCTTCGATCAAAACCCATACCTTGTCGCGTGGAGGATGGGATAGCTCCATTTCAACACATATTCGCGCAACAATTGGGTGCACCATGGAATCGGTCTTCCAATCCGCACAGAGGAAACGACCTATAGAATTACCTATTGATCGGAGGAGCGCTGGATTCTGAAAGGGAAGCGGTAACCCCGGAAGTTGGATCGAGATTGCCGACGATGAAGAGTCACGATTCATGTTCAAATCAAACATCCATCGATGTAAAAAGAAAGTAAAACCTCTCACAGATCTGGTTATACGAGACCAGGCCAGTGCCAGTCCGTCTTCATCCGCGAGACGAACAAGAATTTGACGAGGTCCAAGGAGTCTGACGACCGCATGGCGACCTAAACCCCATTCCTGATTCACGTACCTCTCGAACATCTCAACCGGAGGTCTACGACGAGTGAACTTTGCGACCAGGGTCGTGGAAAGAAGTGACGAAGCTTTAGAAAATTCTTTGGACGAAACCGGGACAACTAGATGTCCGTTGCAGATTCCAGGTACCCTTGGAGAGACGTCGATGCTGGGGAGGAGAGGGCTTCTCTTGGGTACTACATCCCGAGAAGGAAGATCCTGCACCTCCCCCCGAAGGGGAGGGCCCGTCGCCGCCGCCATGAAGCTAGGGCATCGCCGTCAAAGCTAGGGCATCGCCATGAAGCTAGGGCATCAGTCCAACCTGTGTATCATTATCTCTCCTTCAACTTAAGGAAGAAAGGGTCTGACAATCTGCTGACCCTTCCCTCCTTTTGGTGAAGGCGGGTCATGACATCATTAATGAGAATAAATTAAAGTTGTTATATTTTAGTTTCCTTTTGATTTATTATGATCCTATTATCCCAAGGAATCTTGATTACATGCTCACTTGGTTGTATTTATTTGATAAATATATTAAAAATCATGTTATAATATGTTTAAAAGGGTTGGTTCACCATCTGAATCAATATTTGTAATTAGAATTTCCATATTTATTATTGGGGATAATTTCATTTCTTTAATTATAAAATGTAACTAAGAAATAAAGATTACTAAATCAGTAAAAAAGGTAAACTGGGTTTGTTAAGGTTAAAAATAATTGATAATAACACATTTTTCAATTTAGAACATATTATATGAATAGATTTTGACCTTCTAACACATTATTTTTGAAAAAAATCACATATTTTCATGAATATTATCTAATTATATTGGATAAAAATAAGTTATAATAACACATTTTTCAATTTAAAACTTATTATATGAATTGATTTTAACCTTTTAACACAATAGTCATGAAATTGATTTTTTGCACTTTTTTTTATGGATATCACCTAATAATATTTTAATCAATTAAAAATTTAAATGGGTGTCCCTCCCTCAACTTATAAAAGGAAACTCATCCTATTCCTTATTTAAACCAATATGTTCCAATTAGCATGACCAATCCCTATATAATAGTCTTATCAACATCCTTGGATTTGAATTATAGGTTCTTGTGTCCTTGAATGACCATTCCAAGGGTCCTTTTGAATGTATTATAAGGTGGTCATCCGTATAAGAGGTAAACATCTTTACTGACTCAATCAAATTTATAACCTTTTAAAATTATACTAAATATGTTTTTAAAATCATAAAATAGTTATTATATTATCAAAAATATACTGATATGTTCTTATGATTTTGGTAGTCATTTTATCGCACTTTTCTATCCTATTAAAAGAAAAAAGGTATCTCATGCATATATTCAACATATCATTTCTACGTTGTAGTGTAATTCATTTTTCTATAAAATCCTACATATATGGTTAAAATTTTTGGAATAATCAATATATATGATAAAAAAATTATGGTTCTGATAATATATGTTATCATTTTCCATCTTAAACTTCCACTCGTTAAAAATGATAATGTCGCTTGTGCATACGTGCGAACAACCACCTCAATAGAGATATGTAATTATCTTTTATTCTCTGCCATTCAAATATGAATTTATGTATTTATAAAATTAATATATATAATATTAATATAATTATTAAAATTATATATATGATGGAATCATGTTGCTTTTAATGGACTTAAACTACCTACCTGAATATTACATGAATAATGAAACAATTAACTTCCGAAATAACTGTTTTAATAAACAGTTATTAATAAATTTTATTTGAAATGTTTTATGTGGATAATATATGATATTATATGTATGTATATTATTATTCTTTTAATTATAATAAATGTTATATTATTATATTAGAGCAGAAAAGTACAAATGAAGTATGTCAGACCTAAGGTAGGGGATAATTTCACAAATTTATCTATACCCGCATTTGATTATGTATTTTTTTTTAAAATTCCCTCAACCAAATGGCCAAGGTTTTTATTCATAAAAGAAATTACAGAAGTTGAAAGCGCGGGATGTTTTTACAATCATTATCATAGAAGGAAATTAAAGTAGCTGGGAGCACGTCTGACCAAGTGAGAGTCGCACCAAGCCCATGTCATCGAGCCCGTCCGCAACCATGTAGGCCTACCAAAAAGCTTGAGTGACAATGAAGTTGACACTAATAAGTGCATTCATGCAATCCATCTATTTAGCTGCAAGCCTCCATGCGATAAAACAATCACCATTTCTAATGACCTACACCAAAGAGCTAGAGTCACTTTCCAACCATAGATTATTCCTCCCTTTCTTTTTGGCCAAATGAATAGCATTAATAATTCCAAGCATCTTCGCATCAAGAGAATACGTCAAGACGAAGGAGGCATAAAAAATCCCATGACATTGTCTTCATGATCCCAAAAGACATCGCCACACCCCAATGGGTCGGGGTTTCATTTCGAGGCGCCATCCGTGTAATCCTTGATCAAACCAGGTAGAGGAGGCAACCTGAAGACCTCAATCAAGCCCATAACAAGTCTGAAATTACCATCGATTCCCAGCTTTTTTAGAGTGACAGAATCCTTCATGTTATTGTTGGGGTTCAGCCCACACATGAGTGTTTCCATTATTTTTAGATATGATGTATCTTTTAGATTTGAAGATATATTTTTTTGGAAATTCAAGATTCTTCCATTGTGTATCTGCCTGCATGAGATTCAGGTAATATCTCATGATATCTTTTTGAGATATTTTCAGATTTCCTTTTCAATCAAGATATGTGGCATATGGGAGCCTATTAAAGGGGAAGCAGCGAATCAAGGGAAGAACAATTGGTGGTGCGCGAAAACCCAAGGAGAGCAGATACTTGGGTAACTGTTTTCTAGGGCGTGGGCAGCAGCGAGCAGCGGCAAATTAGGTTGTGCAACGAGGTGCTGCAACGACGCTGCAAGTTCGATTTTGATCTCCGAAGGGTGACGTATTGTCACAGACTATTATTAGAGAGGCGACGAAGGCATATCAGGGTGTGGTTTTTCACACAGGTTTTTATGCTGTATTTGCGATTCAAGTTTCGGGTTTAACTTGGATTTTTGTACTCTCTGATTCATAGTAAATTTTCTCGGAGTTGCCCCGTGGTTTTTTAATCCTTCGAAAGGAGGGTTTTTTCACGTTAAAATTTGTGTCCACATTTGTTATTCTGCTGTTTGGTTTGACGCTTCGTTTACATTGGTGATTCTCACAAATTTTTGTTGTCGCAACTAGGTTTATATTTGAAACCAATCTGTTTCCGACGCAACATCTGGTATCAGAGGAGGTTATCCGTTTTTTCTTGCTGATTAATATGAGGGATTCACGCCGTGGGATTTCTGCTCACATTGAACTGTTCAACGGGCAAAATGATTTTACACTTCGGCAGCAAAGAGTTAAAAATATTTTGGTCCGCGAGAAGACAACGAAGGCGTTGAAGAAAAAATCAGAGAAGCCAGAGACGATGAGTGATGATGATTGGCAGGATATGCGAGAGTTGGCGACAAACACGATTCAGATGTATTTGGGTGATAATACACTGCGGGAAGTGATGAATCTGACAGATTCGGAGGAGATCTGGGCGAAGCTTGAAAGCAGGTATAAATCAAAATCCCTCACAAATCGTTTATATTTGAAGAAACGACTGTATCGTTTGCGAATGCCAGAGAATGGAGATTTAGGTAACCATCTGGACGAGTTCACGAAACTTCTGACGGAGCTATCCTCAGTGGCGGTCAAGATTGATGATAAAGGAAATGCGGTACCTGTTGAAATGGAAGAAGAAGACAAGACTTTGCTTCTTTTGGGTTCGTTGCCTGATTCATATGATAATCTCGTCACCACACTGTTGTTCGGGAAGGATACACTGAAGTTGGATGATGTGATTTCATCGTTGTTGATGAACGAGACTCGACGAAAGACCAATGATGGTGAATCTTCATGTTATGGTGGTACTCTGGCTGTGGCAGATGGACGCGGTAGTCAGAGAGGTCAGTCAAAGACAAGAAGAAAGGTCAAGTGCTACTTTTGCAATAAGGAGGGTCATGTGCAGAGACGCTGCTATGAATTGAAAAAGCTTAAGGAAAAGAAGACACACGACACCGATTCTTAGGATACCGGCGTAAGTCTTGTTCAGGGTGAGGGTGATTTACTTTCAGTTGGCATTGATTGTCGCAGATCAGATTTGTACACCGAATGGGTGGTTGATTCAGCAGCATCATACCATATTTCACCAAAGAAGGGGCTATTTTCTTCATATGAAGAAGGTGACTTTGGTAGATTGAAGATGGGAAATGGAGATTATGCTGATGTCATTGGTATTGGTGATATTTATATCACTACGAATGCAGGTTGTACACTGACATTGAAGGATGTGCGACATGTGCCAGGTATTCGCCATAATTTGTTATCTGCTAGTTCTCTTGATACTGATGGATTCAGGAGTTCGTTTAGCGGTGGAAGATGGACTTTGTCCAGAGGCTCGATGATTTATGCGCGCGGCAAAATGGATGACATGCTTTACAGGACAGATGTAAAGGCATGCAGTGATGTGACGAATCCAGTTGCGAAGAGGACTTCGTCAGATTTGTGGCAGTGGCGATCGTCATGCATGAGTCAAAGACCGTCGACTAAGTTGAAGAAGGTTTGGAAGCCGAAGCTTGTCATGGCAGGTGTTTCAGATCTTACACCTAATTCTTTTTCTTCAGAGAGTGCCACTATTGAAGAAAGAATGGAAATCAAAGATCGAGGTGATGCGCTAAGTGTTTTTGACTCCTCAAATGATGTTGAGCAGAGGGAGCAAGTAATTCCTGCAGGTGCTCCAGATTATGTGGCGATCACAGTTATGGGGGAGCCAGATATTGTTGATTCTGGTATTAGCGGTGCAGACATAAGTATGAAGAAGACTTCGGCATTTGGATTTCTTTTGCAGGGGGAACTTTCAGGTTTCCGTCAAAGATGCAAAAGAGGGATGTCATATTTTCTGCAGAGGATGGTTGTTGGTGCGATACCAACCGGTTTTCTTTCCAACTGAGTTTGTTGGATGCGATCTCCTTCTTCGATGGGCTGAAGGGGGAGATTGTTGGGGTTCAGCCCACACATGAGTGTTTCCATTATTTTTAGATATGATGTATCTTTTAGATTTGAAGATATTTTTTTTTGGAAATTCAAGATTCTTCCACTGTGTATCTGCCTGCATGAGATTCAGGTAATATCTCATGATATCTTTTTGAAATATTTTCAGATTTCCTTTTCAATCAAGATATGTGGCATATGGGAGCCTATTAAAGGGGAAGCAGCGAATCAAGGGAAGAACAATTAGTGGTGCGCGAAAACCCAAGGAGATCAGATACTTGGGTAACTGTTTTCTAGGGCGTGGGCAGCAGCGAGCAGCGGCAAATCAGGTTGTGCAACGAGGTGCTGCAACGACGCTGCAAGTTCGATTTTGATCTCCGAAGGGTGACGTATTGTCACGGAATATTATCAGAGAGGCGACGAAGGCATATCAGGGTGTGGTTTTTCGCACAGGTTTTTATGTTGTATTTGCGATTCAAGTTTCGGGTTTAACTTGGATTTTTGTACTCTCTGATTCATAGTGAATTTTCTCGGAGTTGCCCCGTGGTTTTTTAATCCTTCGAAAGGAGGGTTTTTTCACGTTAAAATTTGTGTCCACATTTGTTATTCTGCTGTTTGGTTTGGCGCTTCATTTACATTGGTGATTCTCACAAATTTTTGTTGTCGCAACTGGGTTTATATTTGAAACCAATCTGTTTCCGACGCAACAGTTATTTCCACGATACCCCATTTGAAATTCATTTGTATCCTTGATGTTTTCAAGGATCTTCCACAAGAACAGATTCAAGTAAACCATATTTCGTTCAAAAAGTGCCGAATTTCTGCACCTCCAAATAGAATGCAAACATTCATCTAAAGAAATAGAAAAAACCACACGCACCTAGTAGGATTTTTGGATATATGTGCAGCAGCATATAAGCGCCTACACACCAGAATAATGCAGGCTCTGCAAATCAAAAAAATCGACCACATCATTCCATAAAGCAGCTGCAGTAAAAAAGCCAAGAAAGAGATTGTCTGGGTCTTCTCTGTGTTGATGGAAAAAAATACACCGAGAAAAGAGAGAGATACCAATTTTTGCAAGAAATTATTTGTAGGAAATCTATTATGAGCAAGCCTCAAAAAAATAGTAAACCTAGAGGGTCTAATCTAATTCTAATTGAAAACAGCGATCCAACAGAAATTTTTAGGAGATCCTTTAATGGCATACTAATAGAAGTGGTTTCTTTTGAGCACACCATTCCTAGCCAGTTCCCAGGCAAAAAAAATCAGGCCAAGAGACAAAATCATATCCTTCCACAATAACTTGGAGATCATCCTGCAGAGAGGGTTGATTGCCTTCAAAAAAGTCTTCAATAGAAATCTCCACTATATAAATTCTTACTCCACAGATTCAGCAACGCCTTGAGCATATTTATTTTTAAAAGGGAAGGCAGATCCCCCCCCCCCCCCAACATTCAAACTACACTAGAAATTGTTAATGAGACTATCACAGTCACTTTGGATGGAACAATCATTATTGAATTGAAAAGGGAAAAGGCACTCTCTGCTCCCTCACCTTAAAGCTAACAAGAATCAGATGATGGTCAGGTGAGAATTTAGGGAGGGAAACATTTGAAATTGAGTCTTACTTATCCAAAGCAACATCAATAACAAAATCACGATCCAACTTACTAGAAACCAAAATGTTAAGGCACCTTCTGTACCAGGTGTATTTAACTCCAACCAGACTAACCTCAATCATGTCATTATCATCAGCACAATCATTGAAGTCCCTGAGTGAGATCGGAGAATGAAGCGCACCAATTTTGTCACTAGAAGAGAGAATTGTGTTGAAAGTCTCCAACAAGAAACCAAGGGAAAGAGATAGAACTCCTGTCTCTCTCAATTTCCTACCATAATGATCTTCTATATTGATATCTATTTCTTACAAAGATAAAGGAACCAACCATCCTTTCCGAGGCAAGATGAAATGTGAAAGAAATCATCTGTTCATCAACAATATAAATATCAACCATACCCTAGGAATGATGATCAAAAACCCATAAAATATCCACCTGACCAAAATAGATAATATCAGAAACAAGTTGGAAACCATATTTATTCAGATCAGCAAAGCCCATTGAGAAAGAAACTTTGGGTTCAAAAATTCCATAAATCGCGGGGTTCTGAACATGAATATTCCTGAATAAAGCATTAACAAAAGTAGAGTTTGTGAGACCCAGACAATTCCAATAGATAGAATTCATTTGGAATTTTAGTTTTAATTAACGTTTCCCTCCTTATTTTTCTTCTTGGCATTTTTCATTCCTGACGATTTCTAAGAACCAATATTTAGCTTAGATATGCTTCTAGTTTTCATTCTGCCTACAGCATCTCTAGTGGGGTTGACAGCAGAAGGAGATGCCAAAACCACTGCCTTCTCACTTGGAGGAGGGGCGTCAATCAATATGGTAGGAGGAGGCTCACTTTGAGAGTACTTTAATGCTTACTCCTCTTCATCCATGCCAAACAATTTTTTCCTAGAAAGAGGATGCTTATTAATTGGCAAGAGAGAATCTCCTAAATCAGAAGGAATATCCTCAAAAAAACCCACTAAAGGGGAGTCAACTCTACCCACCGCAGCAAAAAAATTGTCAGAATCCATACGAGCAATAGTATCAACATCCTCCAGAACATAAATGGAACCAGCTGTTCCTATAGCAGCTACATGTGAACCCATGGCTGGAATAACAACTTCCTCCTGCAGACTACTACCATGAACCGCTGATAAATCAGAGTCGCTAGAGCCATATTTAAGGGGGGAATGATGGATTGAAGAAGTAGCCTAAGAACCCAAGGCATTACCACCAGTGACCGAAGCAGCAGCAATAGGTGATCCAATGGCCGGAACATCCACATGTACAGTGCCTTCCTTAAGAGAAAATTTCTGAAATAAAGCTGTATATTGGGAACCATATTTAAGGGGAAATTGCTGGTTTGAAGCAGTATCCTGGGACCCCAAGGCACCTTCAAGATCAGCGCCGTATTTTTTAGAAGATTCACGATTTAAAGTTGATGCTTGAAAACCCAAAGCATGAACCATATTGTTCAATGGACCACAAAGAACAACAATCTCAGATCCTGAGAAACCATGTGCGTAGCTTTCCATATGAACCTCCCCATTCATTCCTATATAATCATCATAAACTGGGGGAAGAGGAGCCCCACTTGAAACACCATCATCCCGGGTGACCTGTCCAGAGGGAGGTCAAGGCACATCCTGGAAAGGGTTATTAGCCTCCATTCCTGGGGACATTTGAACATCCTTTTGAGTGATCACTTGATGATCCTTACCTGAGTCCTCCCCCTTCTCTGATGTGACAGTCCTTATCTTATTATTCCAGCCAACCTCCTTCCAAAAGTTTTTTGTGACTGCATGACCAACTATCTTACAATACTCACAAAAGGTCGGTGTGTACTCATATTCAATTCTGATATCAGACATTCGATCAATGTCATGTAATGAATCACCTCAAGCAGTTTAGCTTCTATATTCACTTCAACCAAGACACGGGAAAAAAACCAAGTTCGCCATCTGTAGTATATTGATCCATCATTAACGGTGTCCCAACACAAGAAAAAAGGCCACCGAGGATTTTGGGGTGCCAGTAAAACAAATTGAGGCCATGCAATCATATCCATACTTGAGCTGTTGTTTACCTCTGAGTGAAGGGATTAAAATTTCTATCCCATTCAGACAGTTTTAAGAAACCTGGTTTTAGAATAGAAGTCCTTTTGTTCCAGGCTTCTTGTAGATCATCCTTATTGCTGAAAACAAGGTAAAAAAATCCCCTCCCGATTGGGATCATCTTGAAATCCTTCACATTCAAGCATTGAACAAGCTTCACCTTGAGATCAATATAACTCCGCGGCTTATGTCCTTTGACTAAAGAAATGTGACCCAGCGCAGAATACTTACAGGCTTTGATTCTCTCCTTCACCGCATCTTGATCCACAACCACAGAGAAAACGACATCCACTAGTCTGAAATTGGATGATGGCGATGCAGATACCTCGGAGTTGATGGGAGAACAACACAAAGATGCATCGAAGGAAACACCCTGATCCCTAAGAGCGCAATACAGAGCCAACCCCAAAGAGGCAGCTCCATCTGAAACCTTGGTAGGTGCTGCAACGAAGTAAGATGCCAGATCGAAGGAGGCCATTATAGATTACTGAAATGCCAGATATAGGGATAGCAATGACTTCTATGTTTGAACAGCGACCTCCCGTTCTGCCTGCACCACCTGTTCCCATTCCTCATGTGCCATATCACCAAAAGTACACTGGTTTTCAGGCCTAAGGAGTTACAAGGTATAGGTAGGCCTTCACCCACTACCAAGAGCATTTATGTACCAATGTTTAAAGAGATTTGATAATAATATAAAATGATAAATTACATTCGTTTTTACCATTGTATTACATTTTACAAATTCTTTTTAAATGAATAATATTTTTCTTTTCTTAATGAGGCACATTTAACTAAGGGTAGAACTGAATCATTATTATATCATACACCATGTGAATTTATTCTCCACCATCATAACTTCCCTTTACAATGAGGAATCCATTACATATTTAAATGGTTATTTCAAAAGAAAATTTTATACCTAATATTTTTTAATGTTGTATATTTTATATACGCGAATTCAAAATAAAGTGTCTTGTTCTCAAGAAATAATCTAGTGATCTTTTAAATGTTTTTTCTTATCAATTTTAGCATCTTATTATGAATATTATTACTTAATATGGATATAACATAATGATATAATACAGAAAACGTATTTCGATAGGATGTTATTATTTTAACATTATGTTTGAAAATTATTCTAATATAGACGGGTATTGATTATTATGGATTGTTCATTATATTGTATTGTATATTAATATGTTGAATGAATTGAACTTATTATGTGATGGATGGGGCCAATATAACACCTATATGAATCGGTAGGATTCTTGATAGATTACACGTTGGTTATTTGGATAAGGACATAAAAATTAATGTCAATTATCTTTTCATGAGGCCTCGATGATAGGTTTTAGATGTATACAATTATATGGCCCTTCATTCAGAAATAATTTCTTATATCTTATTATGGAAATTGTTATTATATATATGGATTTGTTTAGTGATGTTATGGTTATTTATATTCATTTATTTTATCATCATTTATTCTATTAGTATTACTTATGACTTATTTATTCTCTGATAGATTCCACTGTACTCATTATTTTAATGATCATATGAGCTCAAAATATATTTTTCTCCCATTACATAGTAGGATATGAGGGGTGCTATAATTTATATTAATCAATATTATAGAATAATTATAATATTCTCATGAAAAACAATGTCTTATATTATGAATTAATAGGTAATGTGAGATTATGTCATATATCTAGTTTTCTAATTAAAATAAACTATTTTATCCCTTAGGATGTAAAATCTTTTATCCAATTCCAATATAATAATGTAACCACTAGATATACCCAACTAGTGTTAGGGTTGTTACAATGAACATCCTTCCAATTATGAACATTTAAATCTATACAAGTAAAGACTTGTGTTGAAATTATTAGGGTTTAATATTTATCCTTGTCTTATATTTATTGATTTTGATAACTATTTGGAGAATGAGTTATGTGGAGTACTATTCTATGTTATACATAGTAAATTGTTGATAAGTCATTTTATTATGATATTATGTGCACGATCCACTGATATTTGTGTCTTCCATTAATAAAACTCAAATAAAATCTCATATGGGACATTTCAAGTTCATCTTCATAATTATTGGTCATAATGTATATAACAAAAATGTCACAAGAAAAATGGGATTGAGAAATGTACCTCAGTATCATTTACCACAATTTGTAGAAAATCCATAATGAAAAATCATTAGTGTGTCATAGAACCCAATATACACTGGTTGGGAAATAGAATGGGAAATAATTATTATCATCATTATCATATTGTCTTTTCCGATTTCTAGAAATTTGTTTATATTTTTATCCAATTTAGATATGATATACCAATGAAAATTGTAAAATAGAAGGAATATATATATATTTCATCCAGTATTTGAGGTCATGTTGCCTCAAATATCTCAGCTGGGTGTGGCAATATTTTTTTCTTCTTTTCATGATTTTTCTATCTATGATTGTGATTCTTAATAATGTCATTCATTATTTATTTAAATATAATCATCTACAAGATATTCTTTATTTTTTAACACTTGGAGGCCTCTACTGTACATAATTGGGCTATGATTAGATAATAAATCATCTCATGGTTTCTACATAAATATCACCAACAATAGTTCCATGTGGATATTGGTTTCAATTTAATATGTTTTCCCCTTACACTATACAATGAAATAAATGACTCTATAATTCATTTATTATTCTCAATTGGAGAGTTAAAAGGGATTTTTCTTAATGTATGGAGTTGAATTGGAATTATAATTACTGATGATGATCTCCCATTCTTGACATAGTCTTAGCTATAAAGTTTTCACACATGAAAAAATAGGACATTCAAAGTTATAAATATTGAAATTTATTATCGAAGAGTTTTATTGTTATAGGGTTCCAATCATTGGGCCACTCCACGATTAATAATAGCAGTGTTTCAAATTTGGATCTCTCATTTCATCAATTGTTGAATTGTTTATATTCTATTATTAGTGGATAGAGGAGTGTAATGCAACCACTCATGATATTACTACCTATATCTTTTTAAATGTTTATGAATTCCTTCAACAAATTCCTTCCATGTTGTGAGAACATCCATAAATTCATAGGACACCACAATAGGAGGTATTCATAGTTGACATTATAGATATAACTACTGATGTCTCTCTATTGATTTTAAATATTGATAATCAATCAGTACTGTAGGGAAATATATAATTCCATATGATATAATTTTGTTAGTGCGAATCGATTGAAAATTTATTAGAATGATAAATCTCTTCTCATTTAAGAGGGTGAATAGAAAGAGGCATGTCATCATCATCATGATGATTTTATACAGATCGTATATTTCTATGAGGTAATTTTACATTTAGTAAATTTTATTTTTTTAAAAACTTGATTTGAAAGGAGGAATCATATATTATTCTAGTACTACATCACCAATTTTGGTTGGTGGTTTTTCTACTAATGAAATTTCTCAGGCATGGAATACACATATATAAATAAAACTGCTAACTATATTATCTTAGGTGTTCCTCCCGAGGAACCAGATGATACTGACCTCTAACGAGGGTCTAAGAGGATATCATGGGATGATTCTTCCATCTTCTTATAAAAGTAAAAATTTCTAAAATCAGAATAGTAGTATCCATCACATACCATCCCAAATAGAAATCATATAACATGAAAAAAAATCAATAACATATAACCATTTATAAAAAAATGAATGTCTTATAGCAAACATAATTTTTTTTAATATAACACTAATAAGAATTTTTTCTGAAGACTTGTGTGGTCAAAAAATACATCCTTCAATCCAGACATACCATATCACTCATTTTTCAAAAGGTAACATCCCTAATACTTAACGAAAACCATTAAGTCTTTATGGTTACTAATGATATCCCATTAAGGGTTTGAGTAGAACTCTATAGGTCACCAGCATTACTATCATAATCATATTAAACTGGATTAAAAGTATAAAATAATGTGAAATTAATGGATTAGAGTGTAACATAATAATAATATAAAAAATCATTTATTATTCTTTAGATAAATGATTGAACCCCATGTCTATTGTACCTTATTCAGTTAGTTCCATATTACATTTTCCATAGTAACATAATTATATGAAGATCTTTTAACCACGCCTATATGAAATCTGTGCATCAATGAACCAAATCACCAGTCCATGGTTTCCTAAAACCATTATGAATATGTGAAATATATCCATTTCCTATATCCAATGACATAGAACAAGAAATAGTACTAAAATATATTAATATATGGACATACTCAGACCATGTATCGAATGTCACAATCTATGGTATACGACAATGATTTACGAATATATCAATATATGGGAAACCTATTTCCATGTACTATTTAAAAGGTATACAATACCAATTTTTGAAAATATAAATATATGCGTACCACTTATTCAAGGGCATAGTCTAAGGCATACAATAACCACAAATTAATATACGAATATTTGTCACATTCAATAGGTTTTTATTGTATAAACCACTCACATACCTTTTAAGAATCACATATCAATTAAATAAACCATTTTTTGTAACATCAAAGAAGAATTCATCCCATTACATAGTTAATTACAACTATTTCCATTAGTTATTTTATAAATTTCATATGACTAGTGTTAGTCAATTTTCACATGTTTCAGAAATAAGGAATGTCCTAAGAAATAAACCCACCAATAATCAATTCTATAATAACAAAGTATAAGGAACATGTCCACTCATCAATTTTATAACTATGAAATTTCATGGTTAATTATTCTTATAGTGGTTGCCCAAAATTTTATCTATACAAACCAACAAACTACTTAGATCCCATGAATGGGTCTTATATAATAAATTGTATTATACAATTAAATAAATCACTATCATAATCAATGAATTCATTATTTTGAAATGGAAACCCATAAAATACACATAGGAAGACATCAATAGATTTTTTAAAATCCATGAGACCACCTAAAATAAGTGGATAAAATCTCAATATCTTTTAATCGCCTTACAAATCAAGGTATACACAATTTTTTTAATAAGATATAAATGTTTTAGATTATTCCTCAACAAATAAGAATTGGAGAGAAGAAAACATCTATGTTATACATGAGGAATCAAAAATCCATTAGAACCAATTCCATCCAACAATAATTCATTCATACAAAAATTTAGAGACATGAGTACAGAATCACCAACTATATCCCCCTATGTTTTATAGATTGATTGTGTGTTAGGGACGAGAAAGGATAAACAAGTGGGTTGACTGTAAGTAAAATGCTTCCCTGACATATTTTATGGATTGTATCCCATTGGTGAAAAACTGTGATCTCACTAGATAATTTTAAAACCACTGTAGGGTTGGTTTAGGATGAACGACTATCCGTTGTGTTGTACCCCTCTCTCTTGGATTTTAATGATCACAATCACTCTCATCGTGTTCTAACTTGTTTTCAAGTGTTTTGATGCTAGGAAAAAGGTTTCCCAGGAGTTGGCCCAAAAAGGCTGATAGTGGACTCTCTGAGTCCACCGGCCAGCCGGTGGTCTCTGGCAGAAGCATTGCTTTCTGCCAGAGCCACCGGTCAGCCGGTGTTAGTGCACCGGCCAGCCGGTATGGGCACCGGCCAACCGGTTCTTGCCCACCGGCCAGCCGAAGGACCCAAGCAGTAGGCTTGCCCACTGCCTGGTTCCACCGGCCAACCTGTGGATGACCACCAGCCAGCCGGTGGAACCCAGACAGAAAGCCTGCTCTGTCTGGACCACCAGCCAGCCGGGAGCTCAGCACCGGCCAGCCGGTGTGCCCAGTCAAACTAGCCGTTGGGCTTTGACCAGACTTGTACTTTTGACCCCCAACGGCTCCGGAAGCCCTCCAACGGCCATATTGAAGTGTTTATGGGTATTTCTCCTATAAATAAGAAAACATGGATGCCGGGAACACAACCGAATAATATTTTTGATGTCTTGACGCTCTAACGACAAATCTCCAAGGCCTCTTGTGATCCATTGCCATCCTTGAAGCTTGAGCTCCCTCTCCATCAGCTGCTCTCACACTTTTGGCGCTCAAGGATTCTGTGTGTTTGTATTATTTTATTTGTTTAGTTCTTCATTGGGTTTGGATTAAAACAAACCTCTCATTTCCATTCTTTCTTTCAATTGGGTTTCTTGCTACAACCATAATAAAAAATCAAGCTGTACGAAGGTGTTCTAGCCTACCTTAAAACGGCTAGTGGGTTTCTTGCTACAACCATTAAAAAAGCAAGCTGTACGAAGGTGTTCTATCCTACCTTAAAATGGATAGTGGGTTTTTTGCTACAACCATTAAAAATCAAGCTGACGTATTAATCTCTCAACGGTTCTTGTTGGGAGCGGAGACGTAGGCTTGGGAATTAAGCCGAACTTCGTTATCAAATTGTGTCTTGCCTTTTTTTATTTCCGCTGTATTGATAATTGTTTTAAATTGTTAATTATTTTTGAAAAGGCAATTCACCCCCCCTCTTGCCATCCTCTACGACCCAACATTTGGTATCAGAGGAGGAGTTTGTGTAATACCTTAACCGGTTACAAACTTAAGATCCTTAGTGATGGCTAATTCCCCGCATGCTCTCAAAGGGTATTCTATGACTCGGGCTCCATTCTTTGATGGAACCGATTACACTTATTGGAAAACTCGCATGATTACTTTTCTTAGAAGCATTGGTTATCCTATCTATAGGATTGTAATGCAAGGCTATACTTTATCTAACAAGGATGAGTCCAAATGGACCCCCGAAGACATTGCCAATTTTGAGCTTGATGGAAAAGCCATGAATGCTCTTCATTGTGGGCTAGATCGTAATGAATTCAACCGTGTTTCTACTTGCTCCTCTTCTTATGAAATTTGGAAACTTTTAGAATTAACCCATGAGGGCACTAACAAAGTCAAAGACACTAGATTAGACATGTATCACCAAGATTTTGAAAGTTTCACCATGCACCCACACGAATCAATTACTGAAATGTTTACTCATTTTACCGATGTTTGCAATGGAAGAAAATCTCTTGGTGAGGATGTTTCTGCAGAAATTATAGTCAAGAAGATTCTTTGGGTCCTACCAAGCTCATGGGCACCAAAGGTGACCGCAATTCAAGAAGCAAAAGATGTCAAGAAAATGCCGGTTGAAGAGCTCATTGGATCACTCATGACCTACGAGATCACCATGAAGAGGCAAGCCGATAAAGAAGGTAAAACCTTCAAGGAGAAAAAGAACATTGCTTTCAAAGCAAAGGAAGAAAGCTCCTCCGCTGATAGCGAATCTGAGATTTCTCAACTAGCAAGAAAAATGAGCAAATTCATGAAGAAAAAGAAGAACTTTCGAAGGGAACGAAAGGAAGAGCCCAAAGCGGAGAATGAAGTTACATGATTTGAATGTGGAAAGAAAGGCCACATCAAACTGGAGTGCTCCATTTTCAAGAAAAGGGTAAAAGAAAAGAAAAACAAGAAGGCTTTCAAAGCATCCACATGGAGTGCAAGTGATGACTCCATGTCTTCAAGCGACTCAAGCGATGAAGGTGAACAATGCCTAATGGCATTTGATGAGGTATCTTCTTCCGACTCCTCTTCCTCATCTTCCTCTTTCAATAATGACATGTCCTATGAAGATCTTCAAAATGCGAGAGATCAATTAGAGGAAGGTTTTCACGGACTTACCTCTAAATTTATGGCTTTGAAAAAGAAAAAGAAAATTCTCATTTCTGAAAAAGAACAACTTCTCAAAAAGAATGAGGAACTTACCCTTAAGATCCAAGATACTCCAAATGTTGATTCTTTGAATTCAACCATTAAAGATCTAAGGGAGTCTCTTTCCAAGTTCACCCAAGGTGAAAAAAATTTGACCAAATTACTAGGTTCTCAGCGTTCGGCTAGAACAACACATGGACTTGGCTTTAACAAACAAGCCACTTCTTCTAGAGCACCCACTACTTTTGTAAGGGGGAGCTCTCAATATAAATTTTGTAATTATTGTAAAAAGACCGGGCACATGATTTATGAATGTGATTGTAAAAATGCAAGGTATGGAAGCCCCAAAACCATTACCTACTCAGATGAGTATTTTAGATGGCAACCCTCTAGAAAAATATGGGTTCAAAAGTCTCTTTTAGCTAATCTTTCTGGACCCAAAATTATATGGGTACCAAAATCTATTCTCTCTTGATTTTGTAGGATAAACGCCAAAGAAGTAGGACTTCGGAAGGCTCGTGGTATCTCGACAGCGGATGATCGAGGCACATGTGTGGCGATCCCTCCGAGTTCAACTACCTTGAAGAATTCGATGGAGGATACGTCACCTTCGGTGACAATTCAAAAAGCAAGATCGTCAGAATAGGTACCATTGGATTTGGTAGAACCTCTTTAATTAAAGATGTTTTATTTGTTAAAGGTTTAAAACATAATCTAATTAGCATTAGTCAACTTTGTGATAGTGGTTTTTCAGTGAATTTTCAAAATGATTTATGCAATGTGTTTGATTTTCAAAACAAATTGATATTTTCTGCTTCCCGTTTTCAAAATGTTTACATTATTGATTTAAAGTCTTTAGCTAGCCAAAATGTTAAATGTTTAAGTGCTCTTGACAATGAGTCTTGGCTTTGGCATAGAAGGTTGGGGCATTGTAGCTCTCATTCACTTCTAAAGCTTAATAAGAACAAGCTCATCCGTGACCTTCCTAAACTTAAGTTAAAGAAATATTTGATTTGTGAGCCATGCCAACTTGGCAAGCAACACAAGTCTTCTTTCAAATCTAAGAAGGAAGTGTCCACTTCAAAATCTCTTGATCTCCTACATCTTGATCTTTTTGGTCCAACCCCTGTAGCAAGTCTAGGTGGAAAATCCTATACCTTTTTCCTAGTAGATGACTTTTCTCGTTTCACTTGGGTTTTCTTTTTAGCTCATAAAAATGATGCTTGTAGAACCTTTTTGAAATTCTCTAGGAAAGTAGAAAACGAAAAAAGATATAAAATTATATCGCTCCGTAGTGACCATGGAGGTGAATTCGAGAACAAAGAATTCGATGAATTGCATTCCTCTCAAGGATACAATCACACCTTCTCTGCCCCTTGGACTCCACAACAAAATGGAGTGGTTGAAAGGAGAAACCGAACTCTCCAAGAAATTGCTCGAACCCTCCTTAGTGAATTCAACCTCCCTCAATTTTTCTGGGTCGAGGCAGTTAACACTGCTTGTTATACTATCAATAGAGTCCTTGTAAGACCCCTTCTTAAGAAAACCCCCTATGAACTTTGGAAAGGAAAATTTCCCAAAGTTGGTTATTTTAAAGTGTTTGGTTGTAAATGCTTTATCCTTAACACAAAATATAACCTTGGGAAATTTGATGTCAAATCTGATGAAGGTATTTTTCTTGGGTACTCCAACTCAAGCAAAGCCTATCGTGTCTTCAAAAAATGTTCAAAAACCATCGAAGAATCATCTCATGTCAAGTTTGATGAAAATCTTCCAAAACCCCATCCGGTCATTGAAGATGTTGAAGATAAGCTTGATAAACTTGAATTAAATGATTCCTCTTCTCCTCTCAAGGAGGATGATGATCATGAACCTTCTTCACCTTCTTTGCCTTCCACCTTGCCTAAGGTTTGGAAACCTTCTAGAGACCATCCATTAGAAAATGTTATAGGTGATCTTCAAGCCGGTACTCAAACTAGAAGATCAATCCTCAATGAGGTTGAACATCAAGCCTTCATTTCTCACCTAGAGCCTCAAACCATTAATGATACCATTAATGATGAGAATTGGGTTCTTGCAATGAAAGATGAACTAAATCAATTCTCTAGAAATGATGTTTGGACTCTTGTTGAAAGACCCAATGATCATCCAATTATTGGCACTAAATGGGTTTTTAGGAACAAACTTGATGATCAAGGAAATATAACCCGGAACAAGGCTTGCCTAGTAGCTAAGGGCTATAAACAAGAAGAAGGAATTGATTATGGTGAAACCTTTGCGCCCGTTGCTAGATTGGAATCCATTAGGATCTTGTTGGCCTTCGCCGCCCACTTAAATTTCAAACTTTTTCAAATGGATGTTAAAAGCGCCTTTTTAAATGGTTTTATTTCAGAAAAAATCTTTGTTGAACAACCTCCCGGTTTTGAAGATCCAAAATTTCCAAATCATGTTTTTAAATTAACCAAGGCTCTATATGGATTAAAGCAAGCCCCTCGGGCTTGGTATGATCGGTTAACAAAATTCCTTTTAGAAAATGATTTTAAAATGGGTCAAGCTGATTGTACCCTCTTTTTAAAACACACTTCAAAAGATCTTTTAATCGTCCAAATCTACGTCGATGACGTTATCTTTGGTTCTACCAAAGAATCTCTTTGTACTAATTTTTCAGATTTAATGAGAAAAGAATTTGAAGTGAGCTTTATGGGGGAATTGAAATTTTTTCTCGGTTTTCAAATCTTTCAAAATTCAAAAGGTATTTTTCTAAGCCAAGGAAAATACACAAACGATCTCTTAAGTCGTTTTGGTATGGATCAAGTAAAGGAAATTAGTACCCCCATGAGTACTTCCTGTAATCTTACGTTAGAAGAAGTCGGGAAACCGGTTGATAATAAGCTTTATAGGAGTATGATCAGGAGTCTACTTTACCTAACTGCGACCCGTCCTGACATCATGTTCAGTGTTTGCCTTTGTGCTCATTTGTGTATTTGCCTTGGCTTAGAAAAATACCTTTTGAATTTTGAAAGATTTGAAAACCGAGAAAAAATTTCAATTCCCCCATAAAGAATTTGAACTTTTAAAAAGAGCACTGTAATCAATTGAAATATGAAACTAGTAAACAGAGAAATTTCTCCCCCTTTGGGATTATCAAAATAGGAGGGAAAAAGAAAAAAATGAGAAGAAATTAGATAAAAAAATTGAATTAAAATAAAAAGAGTTAAATATTTAATAGTTCTCATTGACGAATCATTCCTAACTCCCCCTTAATAAAATCAAAACGTTCAACCGGGAGCGGTTTGGTAAAAATATCAGCTAATTGGAAATCAGTAGAAATGAAGTCCAGAGTGATATCCCCTTTTTGAAAATGGTCACGAAGGAAATGATTCCTTAAGTCTATATGCTTTGTTCTAGAGTGTTGTATTGGATTCTTAGAAATACTAATGGCACTTGTGTTGTCACACCGAATAGGGACATGATCGTAGGAAAGGCCATAATCCAAGAGAGTGTGCTACATCCAAATAATTTGGGTACAACAATTCCCAGCGGCTACGTACTCGGACTCGGCAGTAGAAAGAGCAACACAGTTTTGCTTCTTGCTACTCCACGATACAAGGGACTTGCTTAGCAGATGACAGGTTCCACTAGTACTCTTTCGATCTAATTGACATCCGCCAAAATCAGCATCTGAATATGAAGAAAGTTCGAAAGAAGTATTAGAAGGATAAAATAAACCAATGTTTTTGGATCCTCTTAAATACCTAAAAATCCTTTTGACCGATTTAAAATGAGATTCATTGGGATTGGCTTGAAAACGAGCACAAAGGCAAACACTGAACATGATGTCAGGACGGATCGCAGTTAGGTAAAGTAGACTCCCGATCATACTCCTAAAAGTTCAATTTTGTTTTAAAAACCGGTAAGTTATTGATTTTGTTCCTTTTAAAAAAATGACCTATGGTTACAATTTCAAAATGACTCATTCTCTTTAGATTAATATCATTTTCAATACATGGTACATCTCTTCAATTTTTTTTTGAAATGATCTCTAATATATTTTCATGTCCAAAATTGTTTATTTAAGTTTTCAATTGGCATATCCTTTTTAAAGCTTTCTCTTTTGTGATTGTGATCATCAAAATAGGGGGAGATTGTTGTACCCCTCTCTCTTGGATTTTAATGATCACAATCACTCTCATCGTGTTCTAACTTGTTTTCAAGTGTTTTGATGCTAGGAAAAAGGTTGCCCAGGAGTTGGCCCAAGAAGGCTGATAGTGGACTCTCTGAGTCCACCGGCCAGCCGGTGGTCTCTGGCAGAAGCATTGCTTTCTGCCAGAGCCACCGGTCAGCCGGTGTTAGCGCACCGGCCAGCCGGTATGGGCACCGGCCAACCGGTTCTTGCCCACCGGCCAGCTGGTGGAACCCAGACAGAAATCCTGCTCTGTCTGGACCACCGGCCAACCGGGAGCTCAGCACCGGCCAGCCGGTGTGCCCAGTCAAACTAGCCATTGGGCTTTGACCAGACTTGTACTTTTGACCCCCAATGGCTCCGGAAGCCCTCCAACGGCCATATTGAAGTTTTTATGGGTATATCTCCTATAAATAAGAAACCATGGATGCCGGGAACACAACCGAATAATATTTTTGATGTCTTGACGCTCTAACGACAAATCTCCAAGGCCTCTTGTGATCCATTGCCATCCTTAAAGCTTGAGCTCCCTCTCCATCAGCTGCTCTCACACTTTTGGCGCTCAAGGCTTCCGTGTGTTTGTATTATTTTATTTGTTTAGTTCTTCATTGGGTTTGGATTAAAACAAACCTCTCATTTCCATTCTTTCTTTCAATTGGGTTTCTTTCTACAACCATAATAAAAAAGCAAGCTGTACGAAGGTGTTCTAGCCTACCTTAAAACGGCCAGTGGGTTTCTTGCTACAACCATTAAAAAAGCAAGTTGTACGAAGGTGTTCTAGCCTACCTTAAAATGGCTAGTGGGTTTCTTGCTACAACCATTAAAAAGAAAGATGACGTATTAATCTCTCAACGGTTCTTGTTGGGAGCGGAGACGTAGGCTTGGGAATTAAGCCGAACTTCATTATCAAATTGTGTCTTGCATTTTTTTATTTCCGCTGCATTGATAATTGTTTTAAATTGTTAATTATTTTTGAAAAGGCAATTCACCCCCCCTCTTGCCATCCTCTACGACCCAACACTTTGATCCCAAAATACATTATTTTTTCCATCTCTTATTTGAGGTTCTATGCTAGTGATAGGATGTACCCTATCGATGCACAAGAGCTACAAGATATGTTATCTTCTATAATCTCATTCTTTGACTCATAAAACTCTCCAAAAGGATCTCATATAGCAAAACAACAAAAAATACTATTTATATTGCATATGGTGTACCAAAAAAATTTTAAATCCATTATAACAAAGTGATGAGGTGTTATAATATCCCCATACGATAAAATCATGACCTTGAACATCCCTCACAAGACACATTAAATATTGATCAGTTAATTCCCCTTTCCATAGGGAAAACATATCTGTATCCCATTCCTAATTATCCTCCTTGATACTTTCATGTTCCCACAACCCTTGTACAAGAGGAATCATTTTCTCATTCCATTCATTTTTTATTGAATCCAATAAAAAACCTGACGGTCTATAAAATAAGAATATAATTCATTATTTATATGATCAATGTAAATTATAAGATAAAATTATTTTTGATACTGTTAACTCTATTAAACAAGAAAAAAACTTGTATGAAAAAAACTTGTAAAGATTTTATATATATATGACACAGCACTGACTCATTCCACAATATAAAATATCCCAGAATACCTGGGCATGAAAATCATGGTATCCAAATAATGGGTTTTAATAGCCTTGGTGACAGTGATAAAAATAAAATGTCCCAATCATCATACTTTAGCGGTCTTCATTCTTATATATTTACAACAATTTCCTAATAAACTAGTCATGTGTAGATGTATCATACAAGGTATTTGGTCTGAACAAAACAAACTCACTATATTTTAATCACTATAAAGGTAAATGACATGGCCTATCATATATGGCCTACAACGGTTCCATCTAAATTGATCCCTGGGATATATTTTTTAATCTTGCTCTATAAATACAATGTGGTCCTCAAAAAATCCTAGAAAATCTAAGACATGTTATGAATATATGTCCTCAGTGACCTGAAGAGTAGTATCTGATCACCCATCTTTATATTGATAATAAATAGTACTCAATTGTAATTGAGTATAGAGTACCCTATATATTCTTTTAATAATGAATATGGTGAAATCGTCATCTGTATCACAAAGAATATTCCATGAATGTATGACTATACACATGATCAATTAACCAATGATATTTAACATTTCATCTATAGAGAATGAAAACAAAATCCATAAATGGGAAACATTAGTTATTCAATCAATTTTTACCCATATAGTGGCATATCTCAAGGGATTCCTTGGAAAACAACAAATTAAATACAAAGTGACACCAACCCATTTCAACTCATGTATGTTCAATGGATAAAAAAGACCAGTTTCCCAATTATGATCAAACTTCATTTGCTGATAGGTGGAGTATCGTATTATGAAACTCACTATTTATTTCTTCATCACTATTAAATGTTTCTTCTCATGAATTCCATGATTTAGTAGGGAAATACCTATTAATACTAGACACATCATGTAATGAAATATTCTGATAAATTACTCATGCAAACATATTGGAATAAATACACTCCCATTAACATAATTAATCCCCTCATCACCTATAGCACACTCTATAGTAATCTCATCACAATATATTTTTTCCCTCAGGTATATGAAATAATTATATTATAATTTTCTTTTATTTATAACATTGAGTTGGAATGGTGTGATGGATTAACATTCATGACATGATTGAACAATATATTCCTTAACATCTACATTCATATCTATGAAAGACACATTATCTACCACTCACTACATGAATCTTACACAATGGGATTGTGATTCCTCCTCAATTCTTTGGTTACAATATTTCCTTTTCTATTTGTATACTCTTGGTCAGTGCCAACATACTTTATCTCCTCAACCAATATTTGATGTTGAAAATTTAAATCATGTTGTGAAAATATTTACATCATGATAATATGGTTCATATACAAGATAATTTATTCCTCGAATAAGTAATCATACCATTATGTTAAATAATGAACCATTTTAGTCAACTACAATTCATCATGAAAACATTCTAATTGATGTGGACCTAATTGAATTAATTTATAAACCACCTCATGATCATCATGCATAAAGAATACTATCATCTCATCTCTATATTTATTACAATACAATTTTCAGTCCTTACATGTTTCTGATAATATCATAAAACATGGTGAATTAATCTTTCTGTTTGACTCATGAATGGAATTCTCACAAGAATGGGAACCCTAAAAAATTACCTCTTTCATGGTCAGTTTCTCTATTGGCCCTTCCAAGATGGTGTTATCCATGAAGGAACTATTTTAATATCTAAAATAAACACCTAAAGCTATGAGTCACTAAAATGTTCCCTCATCCTATAAAAAAACTACTTTTCACACCTTCTCATGGAAAACTAAATCTATATCTGTAGATATAACATGCTCTATGAGGTGGACATTGATACTATAGAAGTGAAACATTGATAAAATTATATATAGCATGACATCCCATAATGATGACATAATAATTTGAATTTTTCTTGAATTTTCATCCTCTAAATTGGTATATAGTAGGATACCATTGAAAATATGATAAAAAAACATATCCATAAATTGATGAAAATAATAGTTTTTGATGGAAATTTAAACAATGAGAAAATTTTGTAGTCTAAATACCAATACCATGTACTAATATAGGACATAAAAAATTTCTAATGGTAGTACAAATTATTTCTTAGGGCAGCACCCCAAACCCATGATAACCTGACCACAATTCAAAACATGAAATAACTTCCCCCCCTAAGCTGGTAAAAAATTCATTCATCTTTTGAGAATCCCTCAAGAAAAAAATGAACCATCAGCCTTTATGATGAATATGTTTGGAGAAAACCAAGGTAATGTTTTTAGGGGAATAAAAAGCATGGATGGAAGTACTCCATATGAACCTAGAGTTCATGATGTACTACAAGATCCATTAAATATTTTTAGATATACCCCTATAGTAATTCATATGGTGAACTCCAGCTCCCTCTCAAGTAGAAATCTATTGAAATCATTTGGAATGAAATATTGAATCAAATAAAAAATATGAGGGTATACATAATGTCATGTTGTATTATCATCTTATATGATCCTAGATTCCTAGACTATAATTATTCCCAAATTCTGAGGTTACAGACCTAAACGACATACCTAAAGACCCCATTCTACTGCATGAGCATGACTACTACAATTAAAATATGTGAAGGATAACTGTATGGGGTAACAATCGATATGAGCATGGTAATGTAATGAAAAATCCTACCCCATAATAGAACAAAAATAATAATCTAAAGAGAAATAAAATTTTAAAAAAACCATCATCCACTATCATTGACATTACAATACCTTTTGTAATTAATTCACATTGACCATGTCCTAATTTTATTATCTTTGGGCATGAGAAAAACTGGGTAACACACAATGATCTCTAAACATTCGATGAACTAAAAAACAAAAATATAATGGGATTATCTTGTATCATATAAAAAGTGCCGATAAAGAATTAAACATAATAATACCTAAAACTATTGATTTCTTGACATTTTAGTTACCTGGGGTAGGTTGCATGATATGAAACTGTCATTTATCATTTCCCAGATTCCCATATTATCCTCCCTACACTCCAGTACTCTGTCAGTGCTTCTACCCGATTCTTGTGGTACCAAGTCCCCTACAACATCCAATAGGGCATGTCAAACTCCAACTTCATGGATGGCATGGTACAAATGTTCCAATTTTATATCATTTTTCTTACAATAATTTCTAATCACTAAATGTCAAAATAGGGTTTCATGGGACCCATTTTTTGTTCCCCATATTTCCACAAGCTCTACACTATGATGGATATTTATCACACATTGATCATTTGGGTTCAATCATTACCACACTACATCATTGTGTTTATTCATAGAAGAAACAAACCATTTTTCTAGTCGGTCATCCTACTATAATTGAGATGGTAATTTCCAAAGAGATTATTAATATTATACCCACAACTAGTTATCATGGATGAATCTATATGTCTAATGTAACGTCCCGGTTCTGGAAGCCACCCAGAGGCGCTCCATACCCGGTTGGTTACATGGACTCAAGTGAATTTCTCTGAATTCCAGAGGCCGTCGACTAGTAGCGAGGGCCTTGGGTGTGATAGTGGGGCAACTATGCCCTCATTGGCAGAGTACACAATGGAAGTAAAAAAATACATTCAAGAGTGGAAGCAGTAATAATGACATACAACGGAAAACTAAAGGTATAAACTGGAGAACATATATAAAATGATGCATGATACATATGTCTAGGAAAACAACCAAAAAATTCACAATTATAGAATACCACAGTACTAAACCAAAGTGAAAAAGAAAGAAAATAAACTCCTCAGCATCGCAAGCCATAGAATGGTCCCATGATCTCCAGCTTTACAACAAGTCATGTACCTGAAGTAGAAGGGCGCTTGCCCTTATCTATACCTGCAAAAATATAATCTGTTTGGGCCCAAAAGCATGGCCCAAACAAGATGTGAGACTAAATCCCAGTAGGCAACCACCATGAGATCTGTGCCCAACTGCCAGTGTATATATGGCAGGTAAAATACATAATGTAGTAAACAAGGAAGTACTCATCGGTTAACAATCCATTGTTCAAATCATTCATATCACCACACAACATGAAACAAATAATCAAAGTAGATAAACACAATAGGTAACCATCTGGGAAGTACCCATAGCCTATCCCCTCTGGTCCTACCTAGCAACACAAGTAGGCATCTAAACCCAAGGTAACCCTCTGGGAAGTACTCACAGCCTATCCCCTCTGGTCCTACCTAACAAGTACAAGCAACCCTCTGGGCAGTACACTCAATCTAACCCCTCTGGTTCAACTTAAGCATAGACTCTCTGAGGAACCACTCACCATCAATTCCCCCTATAGTCTCATATCGGTACTAAAGGCACTCTGGGGAAGAACTCAACGTCTCATTTTCCCTGTGACCCACATCGAGGAACTACAGACACTCTAGGGAAGCACTCAATGTCGATTCCCCCTATGGTCTTTCCTCGTAAATTATAAAGACACTCTAGAGAATCACTCAACATTCATTCTCCCTATGGTCTATACACTAGGTTCTCACAGACCTGTGTAAGTCAAGAAAGTGTAGCAGCATGAAATGACCAAGATAAAACTCATGAACCACTTGGCTAGCATTCTACAACACAACAACATAATAGAACAATAGTCACACCATCCTATAATACTAGGCATGGGAAAGTAAACAGTAGCCTATAGGCAAACAAGACCCAAAGGTCAAAACATGCAAAAAATACATGGGAAACACATCCAAAGCACAACAATTCACCCTATTCACAATCAATAATTGTCTACTCAGGCATACCAGCATAGCAGAGAAATAATAGGGCTAAAACGGTAAACACGCAATACCCTGTTCTTGGGTTTTGGAAAAAATTGCACATATAACTCAAATAATTCCTACAAAAAGGCACAAACCACCTACTACAGGGTTAGGACATCGCTATAAGTGAACCTCGAAGCTTGTATCTCCTTATAAAACCATAGATCTAAGAAAACATCTAAAATTTTTAACCCACGATAACTTATAAAATAAAAGAAATCATGAAACGAGGTTCCATCAGAAGAGAGAACTCTCCGATGCGATTCCAACACAATCGACGGAGTTCAATTTGGAGGACGGACAGAGGCTTGGGGGATCATCAATGATCTGTGGCTGCTCAGTACTCTCGGACAAACTAGGTTGAGAAGGATACAGTTTTTTCCATCAGACGCGACCCCAATGCATTTAATTAAAAAAACAAAATACACGGCATGTACTTTTGAAGTACATGACATGTAATCATAGTTTCTATACTCCGCTTTAGGCGGCCTCCAGGTCATCACACATGGTCTTGTTCAAGGCCGCTACACGGCCAGCACATGGCTACCCGCGGTAACCGAGTACACGACATGTACTCATAAAGCACACGGTGTGTACTTAAAAAATTTCTAGAAACTCCTCTTTTCTCAAAAACTTTAGGAAAAAGAAAAACATACCTGAAAATAAGATCCGGGTTCTTAGAAACTTCCCCCCTTAAATAAATTCATCCCCGAATTTCCCTAGCACAGCATATAATAAGAAACCTCGAATAGTTTTGGCCACTGTGCTCGTACATCGACCTCCCTCTCCCATGTCTCGTCATGAACCTGCCCGTGCTACCACAACACTCATACCAGAGGAACAGACTGACCACTGAGAATCTTTGCACTATGATCCACAATCCGGATAGGATGCTCTTCAAACAACACATCCACTTCAAGCTCAACCCCCTCGGGTTGAAAGACATGAGATGGGTCTGAGAAGTAACGTTGAAGTTGAGAAACATGGAAGACGTCATGCATATCTCGGTACCTCTGAGGTAACTACAACCGGTAGGCAACCAGCTCAACTCTCTCCAACCCCTCAAATGGACCGACGTACCTTAGTGAAAGCTTACCCTATCTCCAAATCCTCTTGTGTCCCAACCTCGGTCTGACACGCAAGAAAACCTGATCCCCGACCTCAAACTTCATAGGTCATCTCCGCTGATTAGTATAAGACTTCTGTCAAGACTGTGCAGTATACATTCTCTTCCGAATCAACTCTATCTGCTCTGTGGTCTCCAAAACAAGACGAGGTCCCATCAAATCTACCTCTCCTATCTCCAGCCAACATAAGAGTGATCGAAATGGTCTACCATACAAAGCCTCATAAGGTTCCATCTGGATAGTTTCTTAAAAACTATTATTGTAGGAAAAATCTACAAGAGGTATATTCTTATCCCAAGAACCTCCAAAATACAGAATACATGCTCGGAGCATGTCATCAAGCACCTGAATTGTACGCTCAGACTGGCCATCCTTCTGGGGATGGTAAGCTGTAATCAAAAGTACCTGTGTACCCAAAACCTTCTGAAGCCTCTGCCATACCCGATAAGTAAAACCTACATCCCTGTTTGAAATAATGGAGTGTGGAAATCCATGTAGATGTACAATCTCACGGATGTAAAACCATCCCAGCTCATCAACACTGAAGGTATCCTTGATTGGAAAGAATTGATAAACCTTTGTGAGTCTCTCTATGACAACCCAAACTGCATCATTCCCTCAAGGCGACCTTGGAAAACTAGTCACAAAGTCCATCGCGACGTCATTCCACTTCCACTCGGGAATGGGTAACTGCTGTAAAAGCCCTACTGGTCGTTGATGCTCCGCCTTCACCTGTGACAAGTGGAATATCTCATGACAAAACCAACAAAATCCCTCTTCATACCTGGACACCAATACTGGCAGTGTAGATCACGATACATCTTGGTGACACCAGGATGAACTGCCCAAACTGAGGAATGAAAATCCCACATCATCTCCTCGCGTATGTCTACTGGCACCCATACGCACCCCTGGACACGCAAGATCTCATCCTTGCCTATGGTCCATCCAGGAATAGGGTCATCTCCTGAAACACTCTCCCTTAGGACCAGGCCTTCAAAATCTGATTGCTTCCTCATTCGAACTCGATCCATAAGAGTAGAGGTAACAACTATAGAAGAAAGAAACGTCTACCCCTGACTGCCGTGCACCTCCAAATGAATCTCAGAGAACAGAGCCATAAGCTTCCACTCACTACTGGCTTCCTGAAATACCTGTATCTGAGTCCTCCTGCTCAACGCATCATCCACTATGTTGCCTTTCCCAGATGTATAGGAAAGCTCGAAGTCAAAGGACTGTAGGTACTCAGCCCACCTGCGCTGTCTCGAATTCAGATCATGCTGAGTAAAGATTTACTTGATACTTTTGTGGTTGGTGAAAACCAAAAAATGCTCTTCTAGAAGATAATGTCTCCAACAGTGTAAGGCATAAACAATAGTTTCCAACTCCAAATCGTGCGTCGGGTAATTCCTCTAATGTGGCCTCAACTACTGAGACCAGTACACAACGACTCCACCTCCATGCATAAGCACAACTCCTAGCACGATACCTGAAGCATCACAATAAATAGTATATCTCTTTCCCAACTCTAGAAAGACTAGTACTGGTGTTGAAGTCAACCTCCCTTTAAGGTCCTGAAAGGCTGACTCATAAGAATCTGACCATAATAACTTCTCACCCTTCTTAGTCAGACCCTTCAGTGGTGCTGCTAAGCGTGAAAAGTCCTATATGAAATGTCTGTAATATCCAGCCAGCCCTAGAAAACTCCGCACCTCAAAGATGTTCTTTTGATGCTCCTAGGAAACTATATCTCTCAATTTCTATGGGTCTACTGATACTTCTGCCTCTGAGATAACATGACCCAATAAGTGAATTTGGTCCATCGAAAAATGGAACTTTGAGAGCCTAGAATATAACTGATGCTCCCTCAGTGTACTCAAAACGATCTCAAGATAGGTAACATGGTCGTGTCGAGTGTGAGAGTACACTAAGATATCATCCACAAAGACCACCATGGAGGAATCCAAGTATGGATGGAACACTCGGTTCATCAGTTCCATGAAAACTATAGGCACGTTCATGAGACCGAAAGACATAACCAAATACTCGAATAGACCATACCTTCTCTTGAAGGCTTTAAGAGGTATATCTGATGGTCTAACGTGAAACTGATGATAACCGGACCTCAAGTCATTCTTTGAGAACACCCAGGCTCCTTGAAGCTGATCAAAGAGATCATAAATCATGGGAAAGGGATATCGGTTCTTGACCATCAACTGGTTCGACTTCCGATAGTCCACACAAAACCTGAGGGTGCCATCTGCCTTCTTTGCAAACATGACAGGTGAACTCCAAGGAGAAGTATTGGGTTGGATGAAACCCTTTACCTGCAACTCCTCCATCTACTTCTTGAGCTCCTGAAACCCAGATGTAGCCATCATATAAGGAGGAATAGACACCGGTGCCGCTCCTAGCACAAGATCAATCGAGAAGTCCACCTCACGCTCCGAAGGCAAACTTGAAAATTCCTCTGGAAAGACATCTCTGAAATGATATACCACTAGAGGAAAGTCTAACTGTGAAGTCCCCTAGTCATCCAGATAAAGACTAGCAATCTGGGATGTAACTCCTCCCAACCCATGATGCTCTGGACCCGTTCTGCTTTCCTGGACGCCCCACTCGCCCCTATGAAGAATAGATCCACCCTCTGGTGATATGAAACTCATCTTGTGGTGATAACAGTTGACGAATACATAGAATGGAACTAACCAGTCTATCACAAGAATGAAATCATAGCCTACCATCTCTAGGACATAAAGGTCCCACTACCACAAAATCGGGGAAGGCCAGTGCCACCCCTTTATCAGTGCTAACAAAAAAGCGCTGATAAAGGGAGGGCCTTTATCAGCACTCAAAAAAGCGCTGATAAAGGGTGACTTTATCAATGCTAAAAAAGTGCTGATAAAGTACCCCTTTATCAGTGTTTTTTTTGCACTGATAAAGGCCCCCCCTTTATCAGTGCTTTTTTTAGCACTGATAAAGGGACCCCCTTTATCAGCGCTTGTTTAGTAGCACTGATAAAGGGGGGGCCTTTATCAGAACTTTTTTTAAAAGCGCTGATAAAGGGTCGACTTCAAAAAAAAAATTTAAAAAATATATTAATATATAAATATAGTTATATAGTTATATTGATATAAATATTATATATAATTTTTAAATATATTTTAGATAAGTATAAATGTACATTTACACTTAATATACTTAATATATAAGATATTTAGTGAAAATGGATTCTTAAAAAATTAAAAAAATATTTTTAATTAATAATTTGATAATTATTATGGAGTAATAGTCATTTAATAACAATTTGAAGAATAAAAAAATAAAAAAATAAAAAAAATATCCAAAATATGTTGAAAACGCAACTCAAAATTCAAATGGCCATAACTTTTGATCCGAGTGTCTGTTTGAGCTTTACCACATATCAAATTGAAGCCTGCGACGAGCTCTATGTCGCTGTAACCCTAGGGAACCCCGGTCAAGCATTTTTCGAGACCAAAAGAGGCTCATAAGGCCTCCAAAACTGAGTTTTTAGTCAGGGTACCCATATTTTTTTAACATTTTGTGGATTTTCATCCTCGTTTAAGGGGGTATTATTAGATTTTTTTGGTGGGGAATGAATTTATTCCAAGGTATTACATTCATATTGATATTATTTCTTTGAAATTTTATCGTTTTTTATAATGAACTGCTATTTATAGTCAAATATATAACTATATGTACATATTTTTTATATATTCACACCTAAAAATTAAATTTTTTAAATAAATAATTAAACATATTTACATATAAAATATACTATCTTTATCTAAATAATAACTAATATTCATTTTATTTAAAATACCAATATATGAATATTTATATAACTACTATATATTAATATAACTATATATATATATATTAATATAACTATATATATTAATATAAATATATATTCCTGTACGAATAAATATAAAGAAATATATATATAAAGAAATAGATATATCATGAATAAGATAACAAATCAATATAGGGTAGTGGAAAAGGCTTTAGGTGCGAATGTGGTAGGTCTCGAGATCAAATCTGGGTGGAGGAAAGGGCGCGCGCACAAGGGTGATTTAAAGGGATAGCGCTGATAAAGGGTGTAGGTGGTGCGGGCGGGCTCTGGATGTGCGGGAAAGCACTGATAAAGGGGGAAGCAAGCACTGTAAAAAGCCCCCCCAGAAGATTGGTAGTATTTTTTTAATTTTTTTTAATTTTTTTTAATTTTTTTTAATTTTTATCAGCTCTAAAAAAAAGCGCTGATAAAAGGGGTCTTTATCAGTGCCTTGGAGCGCTGATAAAGGGGACCCCCCCTTTATCTTTACCGGCATTATCAGCGTTTTTTCTAGTGTTATTAATGACCATTTTTAGCACTGATAAAAGCCATATTTGTAGTAGTGTCCCATAGAAAGTGACATCCCCCAACCTATAGAGGGAACTCTTTACACTGACGTACACTAGCCGTTCTAGTCCCCAACGGAGTGTCTACCGTCAAGATATCAGCAGAAGAAAAGATAAAAATCCCAAGGCTCTCCATGACAATGATAGATATAAATCTATAGGAAGACCCTATATCAAAAAGAGCAGATGCTAAGACTGAGGCTACTAAGATCGTACCTCGAACGATAGAAGGTCCAGGATCCTGCTCTTGCTGGGTCTGCTCCACTGCAAAAGTCTGGCCTATACCATGACCATGTGACCCTACCTGACCACTCTGAGTTGATCTTCCCTAATGTTGCTGAAAACCAGGTGACTGGATACCACGACCATGACCTCCACCTTGGCCTGAACGGCTGAAAGAACTCCAGTTCCCTGACTGGTGAGAAACTGGTGGTGCTGATCCCGAACGTGGAGTCATAGAAGAACTCCTATCACCAGCTGCTGGTGAGAAGATCTGATTGAAGTTCTGAATATGATCCATCTTTCCACAATATCGGCACTCCACTGGGTATCTCTGGAACTGCAGCCTCATATTCCCAACCCTTCTACACTGGTATCATACCACCTGACTACCTGAAGGTGTATCTCGCCTTCTTGGATCACCGTGCGAAGACTCCCTGTGGCGCTTCCTACTGTTAGTAGGAGGAACACTAACCCCAGATGTCGAGACGACCTAGTTCACAACTCAAGAATCCCTCATATTGTGCTCTGTGATCAACTCATGGTTGACTATAGGAGTGATAGAAGTCAGCTGAAAGATGTTCACCTGCGATCGGATGTCGTGCCTCAGACCATCCTCGAACTTCATTGCCATGAACAACTGATCAACTCCTGGAATAGGTGTGAAGCACTATAGCTTGGTAAAGTGGGAGGAATACTCATTAATAGAAAGAGTATCCTACTCCAGAATCATAAACTCTCAGGCTTGATCAGCCCTCAGGGTCTCCGGATAGAAGTAGTCAAAGAAGATGTGCTGAAACTCATCCCATGCCATAACCTGCTGGCGTCCCACCTATTAGATCACATCCCACTACCTATTGTTGAATTCGTAGATCATGTAGGTAGCATGCTTGACCCTCCTCTATGGAGGAATCTCCAGATGATCAAAGATCGTCAGCATGAACTCTAACTATGACTCTGTAGCCTGAGGTCCTCCTTCCCCTGAGAAAGTGGGAGGATATGGCTGTTGGAAGACCCACGTCAAATAAGCCATCAACGGGGATAGAAGCGGCACTCTCTGAAAGGTCTACATCATCCTTAAGAATCCCTCCCCGAACTGTGCATCTGCACCTATGTTAGGTACAACGACTGGTGGCAAGGCTGGCAAAAATGGAGGATCTGCAGGTAGTCCCTGATCGACCATGCCCAGTGTCTGATCACCGCCTAGAAACTGGCATACAACTGGAGTAATTCTTGGTGGCATGACTCTGTAAGGTCAAGAACAAACCTTAGATCAAGATATCAAGGACTAAAAACAAGGGGTGTAATAAGGGAACATGAGAAATCAAGCGCTCTTGTTTTACAAACCATGACTACATGGCGTGTACAATTCCTACATGGAATGTTCCCTGAAGTCATTCACATGGGAATGTACTCCTGCCTAAACTGGTCGTGTAAAACCACAAACACATGGCGTGTTGTCTTAACACACGGCGTGTACTTGAATCCTCTTACTCTGCCCGAGTCATTCTACACGTTTAAGACACATGACTCTCCTAAGACAATACTACACGACGTGTTCAAGATAGACACGACGTGTTCAAGATAGACACGACGTGTACTAGACAAGCTTCACTTGGCCCGTGTTGTTCGTGACACAACCTAACACACGGCTCACACTACACGGCATGTTCTAGATGGACACGACATGTATGAGAAAGGATAAAACCGACCCGTGTTGTTTGTGACATGGCCGGGTACCTGGGTCAGACTACATGGTGTGTTTAGACGGCACACAACGTGTATTAGACACGACTTGACCAAACTGTGTTGTTAGTGACACGGGTGGGCACGAGGTTGACATGACACGACATGTATGGACGATACACAGAGTGTTCACTCCAGATTTTTCCCCATCCCGTGTCTCTTCCCACACGGCCTATGACACGGTAAGAGACATAATGACATGTACATAAAGTGCACGGTGTGTACTTAAGAAAAAAAGTTTCTTCCCAAACAGAAGAACCCACAGTGTGTACTTAACATTACACAGCGTGTATTCTAGGTTTTTCTGGATAGTAAGCCTCATAAACTACTACAAAACCCAGAAAACACTAAAAAGAGCATTGAAAGTGCCAAGTTCTGATCTGTGAGGGCCCATACTCCCCGTGAATCAAAGTTTGGCATCTTATACAAGTTATAACAAGGAAAACAAAGCAATGATCCAACAAATTCTGGTCTATGAGGGCCCATAACACCTCAAGAAACAAATTTTGGTGTTCATTCAAGAAAATCTCTACACAAAACAATAACCTAACAAACAACATGTATTTTTATCAAGGAAAATATCACAAAAGCATGCATATTTAACACATCCTTTATCACAACAACATGAAATCTCTAATGCATCCTAGATGGAATGACAAAAATTAATGACCTGTGGTTTCTAACAAGTGCCTATATGATGCATGAGATGGAATACTCTCATCTCATCAGGATGCAATAGAAATAAAACCACAATAATAGCAACAATAACATCACAAATCATGTGAATCACTCAAGGTGAAATCGAATCAACTGTAATAATTGAAAAACAAGAAAAATTGCAATTTAAACGAGGTAGATTGGATTTTCCCTGTACATGGGTTAACTACTCCTGGGCACAGCTTATTACCAAGTACCTATTCCATCCTATCCCTGGATAAGGCTCCAAACAGGAAGTCAAGAGAAAATAAATCCTTTGATACCACTTTGTAATGTCCCGATTCGAGAAGCCACCCAGAGGCACCCCATATCCGGTTGGTCACATGGCCTCAAGCGCATTTTCCCGAATGCTAGAGGTTTCTGACTAGCAGTGAGGGACTTGGGTGTGATAGTGGGGAAACTATGCCCTCATTGGTAGAGTACATGAAAGAAGTAAACAAATACATACAATAGCAGAAGCAGTAATAATGACATACAATAGAAAACTGAAGGTATAAACTAGAGAACATATATAAAATGATGCACGATACATATGTCTAGGAAAACAACCAAACAAGTTACAATGCTGGAATACACAATACTAAACCAAAGTGAAAAATAAAGAAGATAAACTCCTCAGCATAGCAAGACATAGCTTGGTCCCATGCTCTCTAGCTCCACAACAAGTCAAGTACCCAAAGTAGAAGGATGCTTTCCCTTATCTATACCTGCAGCAATATAATATGTTTGGGCCCAAAAGCATGGCCCAAATAGGGTGTAAGACTAAATACCAGTAGGAAACCACCATGAGATCTGTGCCTACTAGTTAGTGAATATATGGAAGGTAAAATACATAAGGCAGTGAACAAGGAAGTACTCAGCAGTAAACAATCCACAGTTCAAAGCATTCAAATCACCATGCAACATGCATCAGCTACTCAAAGCAAATAAACACAACAGGTAACCCTCTGGGAAGTACCCACATCCTATCCCCTTTGGTCCTACCTAGAAACAAAAGCAAGCAACTAAACACAAGGTAACCATCTGGTAAGTACTCACAACCTATCCCCTATAGTCCTACCTAACAAGTACAAGCAACCCTTTGAGCAATACACTCAGTCTAACCCCTATGGTTTAGCTTAAGTATAGGATTTATGTGGAAGTACTCACCTTCAATTCCCCCTATAGTCTCATATCGGTACTAAAGGTGCTCTAGGGAAGAACTAAACGTCTCATTCCCCCTATGACACACGTTGAGTAACTACAGACACTCTGGGAAAGCACTCAACGTCAATTACCCCTATGGTCTCGCATCGTAAATTATAAAGACACTCTGGAGAAGCCCTCAACGTCTATTCTCCCTATGGTCTATACACCAGGTTCTCACAACCCTGTGTAAATCAAGCAAGTGTATCAGCGCGCAACGGCCAAGGTAAACCTCATGAACTACTTGACCAACATTCTACAACACAAAAAAATACTATAACAACAGTCACACCATCCTATAATACTAGGCATGGGAAAGTAAACAGCAGCCTATAGGAAAACAAGACTCAAAGGTCAAAATAAGAAAAACATGCATGGGAAACACATCCAAAGCACACCAATTCACCCTATTCACAATTAATAATCATCTACTCAGGCATACTAGCATAATAGAGAAACAATAGGGCTAAAATGGTAAACACGCAATACCTTGTTCATGGATATTTGAAAAAATTGCACATATAAGTCAAAGAATTCCTACAGAAAAGCACAAACCACATACCTCGTGGTTAGGATATCACTATAAGTGAACCTTGAAGCTTTAATCTCCTTAGAACATCGTATATCTAAGAAAACATCTAAAACGTTCAATCCACGGTAACTTATAAAATAATAGAAATCATGAAACGAGGTTCCAGTAAAAGAGAGAACTCACCGATGTGATTCCAACGCAACCAACAGTTTTCGATTTAGAGTACATACAGAGGATCGGGAGCTCGTTGAAGATCCATGGCTGCTCGGTGCTCTCAGACAAAATAGGTTGAGAAGGAGACGGTTCTGTCCATCAGATGTGACCCCGGTGCGTGTAATGAAAAAAAAAACAAAATACACAGCATGTACTTTCCATTTTCTTACTCTGCTTTAGGTGGCCTCCAGGTCATCACACATGGCCGTGTGCAAGGCCGCTACATGGCCAGCACACGGCTACCCACGGTAATCGAGTACACGACGTGTACTCATAAAGTACATGGCATGTACTCATAAAGTATACGACGTGTACTTCAAAAATTTCCAGAAACTCCTCTTTTATCAAAAACTCCAGGAAAAAGAAAAACATACCTAAAAAGAAGATTCAGGTTCTTACATCTAAAACTAGGATCCCCTTTCATGTTTCCCTCAGTGATTAGTGTTTAATATACAATAATCAAAAGGGTCACCAAATCCATGATATTATCTTACAACATGATCTTATATATAATTCATTACTCAATGGTCTCTACTCCATATACATCATACCCTACCATGGTTTGGAAAAATATACATACATCCATGAAATGAGATGTGTAATATTTCACTGATATACCTCATTGTTAAAGGTTCTTGAACTTAGTATCCTTATCATCCCTCAATTAATCAGGAATTAAATAACCAGGAACCTATTTGTGAGATCGATTCATGTCATTTCTATATGTTGTTATTCTTGGAAATGATTTATCATTGTATATTCAACCATACTCTAGGAATATAACATAAAATATTCACATTTTTATATAGACTATCTCTAGATTATCATTATTTCTCAATATAATTTACACCATTAACTCTTAATTATGTGGAAACCTCTTCCTCTAATGATTGTTGGGTGGTGTAGTCGAAACACTTTAGTTAGGTCACTCTTCACTTGCTTATCTAGTTGAAGATATCTCTCTCCAATTACTACATAACTCATAATAATCTCTAATTGAGTTGGGCATATACTATATTATATGGATCCATTATGAGAAATTGAATAATATATAGTGTGTTTTTCATATCCCCATTCACATGAATCTCTTTGAAAAGTATTAACAAATATATTTTTTTACAATATAAAACATACACCTTTAACAAAATAATAGTGAATTTAAAACCTCACATTTAATTAATTTCAAAATAAGCATAATATCACACGTATTTTTTTAAAAAAAGTTACTACTTATAAGGGAATCCTAGTTTATTCAATTAATTATTACAATTAATCACACAAAAATGTATACTTCATCAGTTCATATCTTAATGTATAAACACTCAACCAATTTTCATATGGTTCAATGTAAATAATTACTTATAGAATGAATCTAAAAATTCATGTGCATCACTTGAGATGAAAATAATTATACTGTAAATGATAAATGACCAAAGAAAAATTATTCCCTTGAAATAGGATATTTTCCCATTTTTATGATAGTTAATCCATGGCACAATATCTGCTTCCAGTCCTGGAACAATTGTACCCAACTTTTACAATATAAAAATAGTAATATAAAAAAATACATTTGATGTCACATTATGATATCCCTAGCCTAGTAAACTCGTAATAGAATGAAAAAACATATTATATTCCCTTTAGTGTTTCCCCCAAAAAATAAGAGGATATTGAATAATGTGTAGAGAGAAATAGGATAAGATTAAAATACACTTCCCTTTAGTTAGAGTTGAAATAATATTATAAATAATAACAATATCATCAATCATATACCATCAAATTTTTTTTAGAAATTGTTTGAAAAAATTCAAAAAATTAAACATCATGAATCAAAGGAATATCATGTTTTTAAAAATCACTAAAATAATTGAGATAGAAAAATAGAAACTATATTTTTCTAAGTCCATGCACCATCCAACCATCTATGATCCAAACCTGAAATATTAGACCACCTATCTATCACCAGGGCCTCGCCCTTACCCATACACGATTCCATGAAGTCATCTCAAGAACAAAGAGTGTCCCAAGAACAATTTGAGTGAAACCAAGCCAATCACCAATAATAGTGTCAAAATATTATATAATTCTTTTAATATCATATACTTATGTAGAACTAATTGATTAGAGTTTTATAGAAACTCCATTTAATAAATCAATAATTAACCCTCTTTCTCAAGGTGGTACCCATGGGAAATAATACCCTCCCAAGACTACGACGAATGTCTCTATAAATAGTACTATAATGATATAATGAATCTATAACCATGTATATAAGATATATTTTCACCCCTTCCCTAAGAAAAATTTTCACAGGGTCTCACAACTAGATATAAATATACATAAACTTACATGGAACCCATATCCCAGGACATATTCCCAGAATAACACAAATATTTATGCCTATATGAATATATGGGAATACAATATCATATAAAAATATCCTTGTAATATTGAAACTATATAGGAATTCATGAATATATATGAACCCTCTATATAGGGACATATTCAAATAAATACTGAAAAAATTATTGAATAAATGATTATGTGTTCAACCCATATACATATACATAGTATGAGGAATACCACAAAACATGTATAAATATACAAATAAATGTCACATTCAACCAATCTAAATTGTTCACAACATTCTCATACAACTAGGATTATCACTTTCCATTTAAATTACCTTTTAATTTTTTACTTCATACTAGAATCAAAACCATTAATTGTTTGATTATTATGGTTTCCCATTATTCACCTCATCAATTTCAATAGTCTAGGGATAAATCAAATATTTTTTATATATAATGGATTTTCTACGAAATCCTTCATTAATAAATTAATATATAACTAATTGTAATGAGTTTTTACACACACCAAATTGATCTAGGATTAATTTCGAAGGGTTGGCACACCTTAAGTGATGGACCATGTAGTTTTATTTATATACAAGAATATATCTCTAATCCAATGGATTTCTTTAACAAAATAAATATAGAGATGGACATTAATAGTTAATTATGAATTTCCATATGGAAATTATGTTTGTGAAACCACACATCATATCAATATAGAAATTTATCAACAATTGTAGGTAACACTCATTATCACCTACCATAAGAAAAAAATTCTCAATTATCATGAATGAAGAACCAAATCAATTTTGATGCGTATTAAATGTGTAATCGACGATAAGTTTCTTATATTAGTGGTTGATAAATATAAATTATAGAAAAAAAACTGAACTACAGACTAAAGAAGTATATATTTTCATATATGAATCATTCACAACCAATTAAACATAAATCACCCTTGAAATAATAGATATGAGTCTAAAATTTACAATGAGAACATATTACATTTGTACGGGTCATGTGTTGGACTAATAACAGTAAAGGGAATATAAATTGGCTATTTAGGTGATATTATATTCCTTTACAATAATATAATTCATCCTAAAATCCCACAATATTTCCATTGAGATCTCACCTGCTAGCTAGTGGACCTATGAGTAGTTTTTTATGGTCTAGGTGTGGCTCGACCCTATATTTCCCCAATCCATTATTTACCAATTTTGGGAAACTTTTCTTCATATTGACTTCCATTTATTCATTATATTTGGGTATTTAAAAAATTATATTTCTTCTAAAATATAAATGTAAAGACCTATCCACTGTGATCCCCATATCAAAGGCCCTTTGGTTGGAAAATACCTTCTCATATCCATTGCATTATTCTATTATCAGAAAATATTTTTTAGAAAAAAGGTATCGTCCAAAATTGAAATATTTTTCTTCTTCCACCTCATTCAAATGTAATTCAAATACTATAATATAATAGAATCAAAATATATTGTATAATGATATTTTATTTTTTAATGGGTTAACCTACTTATATGTCTTCTTCAATTAAATGGGAAATGAATCCAATGATTGTTTGTATGACTAACTACCACCTCATGAACCAATGTATTTCATTTTCTGTCATTTCCTTTCATGGATGATTTTGATAGCTCATTTAATATATATATATATATATATATTTGGTATTCATGACATATATCTTCTTTAAATTTAATACATCATACAATTTATTACCATTCTTTTCATTGAAATATGATAACATTGTTCGAACGTACGTGTGGATTACCACCTCCTAGAAAAATGTGAAACATTTTTCCTTATAAAATTATATAGATATTATATAAATACATTTATAATAAAAAAATATTTAATTTTTCATATAATGATAATTATTTTTAGATAAAATAACACTTAATTTATTACCATTATGATCATTGAAAAATGTAAACGATGCTCATGTGTATTTATGTCCTCTTGTTGATATGATTGCAACATAGGTATTTTTTTCATATCCATATTTCATGGTTGTTTTTTATAGTTAAAATTATTAATAAAAATTATAATTAATTCATGATTATTAATCAATATATGATGAAATAATAATCTCTCTTACCATAGTTTAATTATGAAGGCGATTTTGGACAATTGAGTTGAATATCATCAAAATGTCTTAGATGACTATAAATGATAAAGTAATTGAATATAAAATAAAATAAAATAAAATAAAATCAATAATATACATGAAAAGGGATCAAAATAATGTAAATTATATGAATAAATTTATTACTTTTTATGATAAATAACATATATGACTAATCAAACCAAAGGAAATATATCTCTCTAAACCAAAATTTTATATGGTTTATGACCATTCTCTCTCTAACTCAATTTATCAATCTCTTTAATTTAATTAAATGATTATAATTATTTATGTATTTCAATAGAATATATAAAAATATTATTTCCCTTCTCATTTATGTGTTAATAAATACCTTTTGATCATTTATCGTCATTATTATTCAGGAAAAATCTTTTGATTATGATATGAGGAAAAATTATGCAACCCATTTTCCTTCCACGTGTAATTATTTTGTTCCTGAATTATGATTTTTTCCATTTTGGGTAACATTTAATCATGTACATGTAATGAATGTTTCACCCATATACATCTTAAATTCATTGGGTACAGATTTTGTCTCATGGGAAATTATTTTTGGGATTATGGTGTGAAACTAATCCATTACGATACATTTACCTACATGTGATAATGTCATGGTAGTTATCCATGACTCATGTTTATGTAATTGTATATGTATCATTTAAATATAATATTTTTTTATGATATGATTATTCCATTCTATTTTTGTTATACATTCATGTGATAACTCATGAGACGTCACTTTTATGATTTCAAGTTATACATTTGACTAACATGAATTGTTTCCATACCATGTTTATTCCCTTTCTAGGATTTTTACCTCACTAATTTCTTTAAATTATTCCCCATGTTATCATATGAAGTTTTAAGAGATCAAATATATTTAGGATCTCATTGTGGGTAATCAAATAAGGATTTTATTTTTCAATGTGATTTCTATATATTTGAAACATAATGTTATAATGAAATTATGCCTCATGGTCTTTAGGCTGTAATTTATAGACTTTTATATTAAAAATCATGTAATAGTATATTTACATGGATTTTTAATGTTATTGTTTGTATTAGAAAGCATTCTGGTAATTTTTGGGGATTTGGATTATAGAACATTAATAAAAACCTTGGGGATAAGTCTATTTATAGTATAGATTCATAGATTCTTGGTACGGAACATTATATGAAATTTTACTAGAACAAGGAAATACCTATATAGTACCAATCAATGAGGTGAAAATAATGATGTACTTATGAACCAGGATTCCTGAATTATGTCATAATATTATTTTTTTCAATTGTGATTTGGTTATAAAAATGCTCAAAAAGCTAATTATTGTGATTTTTTTGAAGACTGTGATTTTATTATGGATATATAGTTATTATGTTTATTTATAGATACAATTATAATCTATCATTTGTAATAGAGATTTTCTTGTGATTCATTAATATTTATTTATCTAACTTGGTAAAATTTTCAAAATTTATATTGAATGAATTTTAATAAAATAATTCATATATTTTTTATTTTAACCTTAGTTAAAACAATTTTGAATAATTTTCCTATTAGTTATTTATCATATGATCTAATATGAAATTTGGGAGTTATTGTTGTCATTTTATGGAATAATGTTAAATTTAAAAATATTATGGATTATTCGTTTTGGTATTTATCTTATCATGTGCTATGAATTTTGTCTTTGTTCAATGTCTAAATATAGGATGAGAAGCAATTTATCCATTTATGGAATAATTTGATGTGTCATAAGTCTATTTTGTTTCTTTAGGAATAAAAAAATCACATCATCAATACTCACCATTTAGAGGAAGATACGTGATTATGGTAGAAATGAAGTAAAGTAATATATCATACTTATCTTGTTAATTTATATTAATTATGTTCTTTTTTCAGATAGAAAATATCAAACTCTAGGAAAAAGATATTGGAATGAAATTTTTATCATATTACCTTCATATTTGACAAATATATTTCCTTTTTCACGCATTTAGGGATTATGGTTTTTGGGTGATTAGCATTCTCATGAACATTCACATTCTTGTAATCATTTTTTTGGTTTCTCTCCATCATTATTTTTCCATTACGCTTTTCATCCATGTCCACATTTTTGTTAACAAATATTTTTTTCTTACTTGGAAACCTGGATATATGTTATTATGGTTTCCATTTGTACTTCCACTTATCTGTTATTAGGAGTTAGTTTAATTATCCCTTTTTAAAATGTGGGATTTTAAGAGAGTTATTTTCAAATTTCAATAAATTGATTACTAAGATCAAGTGAAAATTGTAAGGATGAAATTTATAAAATGGGGGATAATGTAACAACCCAATATTTTAAAATGGAAAATATACTTAATAGTGTATATGACATGTGACACTAATCTTAAATTATCTATGAAATATACACTATAAAAATTATCATTAAAACATAACCATGAAATTTATAGGTGAAAATATGATTTCTTGTTTATTAAAGCTATATTAAATTACTAATAAACACATTTGTTTGATAAATTATTAGTAAATATTAATTTTTTAAATAATCTCATTTAATTAAATAAAAAAAATATTTTCATCAAATATTATGTTTATTTTTTAAAGATAAACTAATAAAATTATTTTTTTTCACATTTATAAAATGTATATGATAGAAATAAATATACTTTTGAATTAGAAATATGACCATTTTCATATAGTGTATTTTTGGGATATTTATCAAAAGTTGTTTTTTCAATGGATACTGAATATTATTGTTTTTATAGAAATATGTATTTAAATTCATAATGCATAAATTATTTTATTAATTAAAATAAAATCTAATAAATAATAAATTAAAATAAATTTATAAATCAAATATCTTACTATATGAATTTAAATCCTATAATATTGATCACTAGACATATATTTAGTTTAATATCATCTTATACTAGAAAAAATGAATTCCTTGAAATCCATTTTTTGAAAAAAAATCTACTTTATCATTCAAATAAATTCTTCAACATCTATAACTCTAGTTTTATAAAATGGATTCCATGTTTTCAATTAGAATAATTAGAATTTGGTAATATGGTGGACATAATTTTTTATCCTAATGAATAATAATAACATTAAAAATTTGATAGAATGGTACATAGTAAACCAAGTTTATTGAGGGTTAATCTAAAGAGATATAACTTATAATGACCTAAAACATTACTAATTTCTATTTTATAGACATATTTTATCCCTACATATTCTAATATATATTATTTTTTTGGGATCTATATGTTAATGAATGTGACCATTATAACGGAAAATAATGAAAATATGCCTCTTTATTTTGATCAATAACTACAATATTTTATGATAAGGATGAAAAAACATATGTTTATTTATATATTTTAATTTTAAAGATAAAATATCTTTTATCACTGTTTTTATTGATAAATTTATTAATGAAATGATTACTATAAATTATTACTCATGGATGATGTAATAATTATTTAATTAAATAGAAAATCTAATAAAGATTTTAAAAATATGAAAAATAATATAAGATGAATAAATTAGTATCTTATATAAATTTTGAAGATAATTATTTATTTTTATGGATTTTTGAATTTTATAGATTAAAATTATTTTATTGTCTTTAAGAATTTGATAACAAATTAAATTAATAGTGTAAAAAATGACATTAGTGATATTTATAATAAATAAATTTTTATTAAATTATTATGAATTACTAAAAACATATATTCAGAAAATTTATTTTTATTTTAAAAAAATATCATCTACAGCCCATTTATTTTCTAGTTTTCCTTTTTTGTAATTATATTTACCCATAGATAATACAAACATTTTTACCATATATAATGTTAAAATGGGGTATTGATAATTTGATGAGCCTGTGATAAAATTTTGTTTCCACACATATAAGATTTTTATTTTATAAACTTTAATTCATATTTAGAGTCATTTGGTTCACATTATATAATATGTGACATTTTTATGCATTAAGGATAAATTATCTTGGTAAAAATTAGTTAACATGATGAAAAACTAAAATGGTAAAATTGAGTAACCATTATGTAAAAAAGGAACAACATGTTTAAAAAATGTTTATTTTCAATGTTGACAATTATCAATTTATTTGGAACATGGAATGAGTGTGACATCCCATAATTGAATAGTTTTTTCTATTGAAATAATAAAAAGTATTTCTCACTTATATAAGGGAATATCCTCTTCTCTTTCCTTAAATCATAATGGCCAATTGGTCTAGTAAATAACTACAAAAATAAAATCCTTAAATCCCTTCCCAAGTCATATATTCATTTTTTTCTTATAAAACCATCCATGGATTGTTTTTTGTGCAAACATAAAGGTTTCCCAAAGAAGATGTATCATTCTTAACTGACTATTCTGTTTTATTATTCATCCATGTCCTTTGATTGTTATTCAACCAAGATGAAATAATAGAATCAATATAACCATATAAATATATTTTATTACTTACATTTAATTACCTACATATATACCCTATTTCATTAAATTAGAAATGAATCCATCATTCATGGGTATGGAAGATAACCGCTTCATGAACCGATGTAATTTTTTTCCATCGTTTATTACCACTTATATTTATGATTATGGATATATATATATGTAATTAATTATATATTTATAATTTTTAAATTTAATATATATTATATTTTATTAGTTTTCTATTCTTTTAATGTTTATAATGTCGTCTGAACATAAATGTGGATTTATACCTCTACAAAGTGATTTAATTCTTTTATCATTTCTACATCACATTGATTTTATATATAAAAGTATTTTAAGAATTAATATTTTATTTATGATATAATTATAACTCCAGAATTATATAATTACACTGAACATCTTTTCATCAATATTATTGAAAAATGTAAAAGTTACTCATGCATACATATGACCTACAATCTCTGTGATTTCAATGTAGTTCCTTTTTTATAACAATATTTCATGGTTTGTTTCAAATGTATCATTAATGGGTAAAAATTATAACAATATCATGATTATTATAATATATATTATGAAATAATAATATCTTAGACCGTAGTCAGTAAACCCAAGTGACCGTGGACATATGATTTGAATATTTTTTAAGAGTCATACATAAACCTAAAAGATTAAGTATTGGAATATAACATGATAATAAAAAAAATAAAAAGAATAATAACCATGAAATTTTTTATTAGGATAGTAAATTACTGACATAAAATTATTTTTTAGGATGATAGAGAACATACATAATTAATTAGATTGTATTTAAGGGATCTCTCTAAACCACCATTTTCTTTAAGTTATGAAAATTCTTCCTCTAAATCACTTTATCAATATCTTTAATGTTATTAAATTATTTTAATTGTTTCTTTATATCATTGAAATATATAACTATCTTATTCTATTTTCTATTTATAGGATAATTCACATCTTATTAACATTTCACAAATTTGATTCTTAAGAAATATAATTTGATTATGATATATGGTAGGATTATGCAACCAATTTTGTATCCACCATTAATTAATTTGTTTATATCATATAATTGATTCTATTTTTTGGAATATGTGATCATATATATGTTATGAGTGTTTTACCCAAATAGGTCTCTAGTGTGTTGTATAAACATATTTTCTCATGAGACATTATTTATGGGATAATAGAGTAGACCTAATCCGTAATAAGCCATTGTACACTATGTAATAATGTCTAGGTACTTTTCCATGACTCATGTTTATATTATGTTATAAGTTTATTCAACATTTAATATGTTTTATGATCTTATGATTTCATGTTCTTTATTTTATGATCCCTTTTTATTACCAAAGTTCCCTTTCTTTTATGATATCATGTTATACCTTTGACTAAAATGATATGTTTTCATTCCATGTTTATTCCCTTAATATAATTTTTTGCTCACCCCATTTTTTTGTATTTTAAAGGTCATCTTATGATGTTTCATGTGCTCAAATTGATTTAGTATTTTAATATGGTAAATAAAATATAGATTTCATGTTTTATTTTCCTTTTAAAATATTAGAATCACAGTCCTCAAAAGATAATAATTCTCAATATCCATCGAATGTAATTAATGGATGTTTATATTATAAATATTTTAATAATATGTGAAAAAGTACTTGGGATTCTTTAGATCATGAAAAATATTTTTTCTATGTTATTGTAAACATATAATTTGGAAATAAAAATGAATTATTTATTACTGAATCTTCCCACCCTCATTTAAATAGAATGTTATCTATAATTATCTAATTAGAAAACCATTGAATATATATTTAATTTTATTTAAAATGATTATTTCTTTATAGTTTTTAACCCATGTATATTTCTAATAGTTTATTTATGTTATGGGTAATGTAATTACAATAAATCTTAGTGGTCTCCCTTGGTGTAAATTTGATATTAATTTGGACCTAGATCGAACATTCATATATAGATAACATAAAATTACTAGAATAATGAAATAAAATTTTACTTCTCAATTCATCCTATGATCATATAACATTGAAAGGTTTTTAATGAAATAAAAATAAAAATTATAGCTATTATATTGGTATTTTCCACAATAATGATTTGTATTATACTAAAATAGTATGGGAAATATGGATTTATTAATGTTCCCTAGGTTAGTATGGCATATAACTCATTAAAAAATAACAAGTTTTGTCACTCAAATGGATCCTGTAAACTATTTTCATTAGAAAGAGATGAATAAAATATCATTGAAATGATTTATTTCATGGGTTATAGTACATGCATATGATATTTAAGTATGCAATTCTAATTAAATGAATAGTATATTTAATTACATTTTTCACACACTATAGTGAATATAAATGAACCATGACACATTTTATTGAGATAATGTTTTTCTATTAAATATACATATTAATATAGCATGATACCATAAAATGAAACATAATTAATAAATGTAAAATTTTGTAAAATATTTAGATAAAAAAATACCATGAATGTAAAATGTTTTCCCTCATGTACTTTAATGAATATTTTCATATTGATTTCCACCATGGAAATAGGTATGGAAATTAGAAACATAAAAGGAATTTTTAGATAGATGTAAATTAGATGGATGATTTAAGGGATGTTTATCATGATATATACAAGAATATGATATAACTGATATATAAAATAACAGGATATACATTCACTGGAAATATTTACATTTAAAATATTGAAATTAGATATGTGGTTACTTGTTATTCATATATCCAATATGTATATTGGATATTTTTCAAGGTTATTAGAATGATTAAAATAATATAATTGACAAATGATTAATAATGAAATATAATATTTTATATCAATAAGAATATTTAATTTTATAAAACATTATATTGTGTTGGATATATTAATTATTAAAAATTTTAATGAAGGATTAACTATTTTTTTAAAAACTAAAATAAATATTTTAATTTATTTTTAAAAATGATTATTTGATTCTAAATAATTAATTTAAAAGTAAATACGCAATTATAAATTATGGATGAAAAAGAGGGAAATTTTTGAAATTATTGTTCTATATCACATGCTATTTATTTTTTTATAAAATAAATTTATAACTTCTAATTTATAATTATAAAAAATTAATAGTATACATAAATAGATTAAGAATCATTTAATCAGTAACTTAACAGATATAGGATTAAGAACACATATAGCGAATGAATAAATATTTATATAAGAAACACTATAAGTTATATGATTTCTGAAAAAAAATTAATTCTAGATGAATGAATTATGTTAGACCATTAGGACACTCTTTGTTTTAAAAAATGGTATGTCAAATGATATATCAAAATCATCTAAAAATTGAATTTATCCTATATTTCATCATTCTCTTTATGAATGTGGGTTCAAATTTTGACCAATATCTGGATGGAAAACTAGATTTGATTATAGTTTATATATTTTACAATAATTTTTTTAATATACATTATTACCAATAAGTTTTTAGGTTATTAAACATGTTTAAGTAATAGAGGATGCGAAATGAAAAAGGTAAGATCAAGAACTCTTTATCATCTTCTAATATATAATAAAACCCTTATATAGGATGGATTTTATATGATTGCCTATACAACTATAGGAAGGGTATATAAATATTCCATTCACTTAATCAGGTTCATTTTCTTTCCTTTCATTCCCATATTTTTTAGTTGAGGATTACCTATTTGTGAAACATTTGGTTGATGGTGTACCAATAATTTCTACATTAACTATTATCTAAAATAACATATTTATATTATTTATTCCATTATATTCATATTTTTTTCAAGACACCCAAAATAAGTTTTTCATTTATAAATTCACGTGAATACTAAATTAATAATGAACTATAGAATAATTGAGGGTTTTTATAACCCTATGAAAATTTAATTGTAGTGATTATATATGTATACATAGTAAAATTACTATCCTATATATTATTATACCATTATTTCATATAGATATATTTGGCTTATATGGTTTAAAATAATCTATTATTTATGGAATTAACATTGTTAAGGATTGATATTTTACTACTTCAGTAATTATGAACATAAAAACAACATGATCCTATGGTACAATGGATATTCAATTGAGTAATTTATATTATAGAATTTTAGAACCCTATATTGTACTCTATATAGATTGAAATTATAGAAACCATTGATATTATTGATTTTCATGATTATAAATCATGATATGAATGTCTTTGGAGACAAAAATTATATTGCTATATTATAAATAGAATGCATTTGTTTAATGGTAATTTATTCAATTACTATAATAAAATAGTTATTTGGGTATATTATTAATCAATATTTCTTAGAGGAATATGTATATACTAGATTTAGTTTTTACATGGTGTAACCTACTACATTGAAAACCCATGAATCAATGGTTTCCTCTTCTTTATAAGTAGAAAATATTGCTTATATGACTATGAAAAGTGTTTTAAATATATAAATAATTATTGTGTCTTTGATTGAGGCTTTAATTTTTTTTCTATTGGTACATAAATTATTAAGGATGATTTATATATGAAATATTTTATTTATAAAATAAATTAAATAGAAAATCTATATTTTTAATTGATGGGGTCTTCTAGAATGTTTATGTGGTTGTGATCAAAGATTAGTTCAATATAGTTGAATAAAATATGAATAAGTATTTATTATTTCTTAATTAAAAGATCATGGTCAATAAAAATGGTCATATTTAAGGTCTCATTAATATAGAATTCATTTATCCATATATTTTTGGTGATGTTGAGAGAAAATAGAATTTATAAGGGTTTCATCCAAAGAATCATAATTTCCCTCAACAAAGGACATGATTATACCAATTTATTCTTGTATTCCATTCTAACTCAAGATATTTTTTTATCTAATATAAAGTATTTTTTTCATAAATTGAAATTAATGATGTTTTTTATGTAATAAAAAATTCAATATATCACAATATCAACCCTTCAATGATATTTTATCATTATGTTTATGTAGTAAATAATTGTTTATATTAACCATGATTTTTTGATCAAAGTGATAATATAATGAAAAGTAATTCATAGGTTTTTTTGTAAATTTTTTTACATATTTGTGATTCTAAGTAATAAGATAGGTTTATTATGTTTTTTATAAGTGTAAATATATTATTTTTTAGATTTAAATATAAAAAAAGTTATTCTATATCTGTATTGACATATAATTGAGCCCACTCATATAGTGAAAATAAAAAAGAGTTCCATGATGGAATTGATTAACTTTATTCATTTGTTTGAAGAAAATTAAAGTCATTATAATTTTATTATTTATTGTTATAGATTATATTTTATGGTTTCAGTTGAGTTTTCATTGTGTTTTATTTATATATAGTTATTTTTTTCATTACCATATAATGATTAATAAAAAATTAGACAGGGTGTGTATAAAAACCAGATTGTAGTAACCCAGATATAGGGGTTATTTATTACAAAGATACTATTATGACTATCACACCACAAAAGATGTAGTAACATTCCATTAATTTGAAAGAGTTACAGAAATGAACATTAAATTACATTGAAAACATAAGATACATCAATTGAATATATGAAAAATATAATATTTCACTTTGTATGACTATATATCAAACTAATTAATCTTTCTGTATTCCATGGGAAATGTGAAACAATATTATGGTGTGGTGTATGTTAGTAAATTAGGGTGGCATACAAGAAATTCAATCCTGAAAAATTGATGGAATAAATTAACATGGTAGGATTGATTAAATCAGATAATTCAATAATAGAGAAAATTTTGAGCATAATATAACCTTGGGTTAATTGAAAATTTGAAATAAAATTTATATAAATAAACAATAATGTAGTTATTTATCTCATATTTCTGAATATAATGGATATAATTACATGGCCTCATTCTAGGACCTAATATAAATGGGGAAAGGCATAAATAAATAACCTTTCTAGTTTGTCTCATCATTCCAGCTGATGCATCATTGGGATATATAATTATAATCACAACCCATCACATAATATTTCCAATTCATTAATAACATGAGTTTAATTATTAACAAAAATATATGCAAATATTTAATGAGAATCAAACATAACTAGGTTAATTTAATCAATCCTTATAGATATATAAAAATAAAATATACAATTTATAAATAATTCCACATTCAATAGAATAATGTCTATAAGAAGGTGAATATAGGACAATATGAATATTGATGATAAAATGGATGCCACCATTTTAAATGGGAAAAAAACTTTTCAGTGACGGTTACTATCATTGTGTATCTACATAAATAAAAAAGACCATTTTGTAGTTTTCATATATAGTGTATTAATTATTAAAATCATACCCCTTATGAGTTTCAATCCTGGTGTACAATTAGGACAACATGATGTTCACTGTGTAATGATTGAGTAAATACCCAACGATACCTTTTTAGGGTTGTTACTCCTAGGTGCATATAATATAGATAATACATCTAGATGATTGTATGTTGATTGAGATCTGATTGTAAGAAAATCACATACAATATATAATTTCAAAATTTAGGTTGATTTATGTCCATGAGATATATTGAACACTATATTAGCTAATCTAGGTGGTACAATGTCAGGTAGATATGGACTATAATTAATATTATTATAATTAACATATAAAAAATAAGTATAAATTTTTAAATTGAAATGATGTTTTATTTTAAACAACAACACAATTAAAAAATGTGAAGTGGTTAGAAAACCTTTACCCAATGGATAGATTCTTAATTTTATAGTTTTTACTAAATATTATTAGAACATCCTATTGGGGTATCTTGAGAGATGTAATGAGTGTGAATTCATACCAAATTTCATTAGATTTTAGTTTAATGGGATAAATTATTGGTATTTTTAGGAAATTAATATCGATTGTTTATTAATTTCATATCATAGTCCTTCTAAATTTATATTATGGAAAAATGAAAAATAATTTCGATATCATTGGTTTTAAATCATTGTTTTACACATTTAAAACATTTTTATTAATATTTTAATGTTTCATTCCCAAAATTAATTATTTGATGTTACATTGGGATTATAATAGTCATTTTCAAACAAAATATTGTTTTAAATACATAATTTAGATTTTCAACTTTTGAATGTTCTTTAATAGATTGGAAAAATCAATTTATTTCCATAAAATTCATTATATTAACCAAAATATTTTATTTTTATCATGGATCAAATTATATTTTTTATTACATTATTTTTTCATCATACCCATTTCATAATACTTATGTCATATTCTTATCATATTAAACAATTTTTGGGTAATTTTTTTTATCGCTAAATGTTTTTATAAATTAATCATGTGATAATTTCAATATGCTAGTTTGATATTTTAGACATTTTTTTTCAAAATATTCTCCGTTAAATGATAATTTTAAACTTTCAATAAAATATCTGTCTTTTTCAAAAAATCACTTGTTTGTGGGAAATAATTAAGAAATACATTCTTCTAAAAAATATCACTATTTTTCTATATCATATGTAATTAATTATAATAATATAAATTTACTAATAAACCTTGATTTTTATAAATTGTGACATTTTGAAACAATTTTATTCATCATATTATATAGTACCATAAATAACTACCGCATTACAGTAATAATGGTCATATTTTGAATTGTCATATTCAAATTATGAGATTCCAATTGTCAATTAGGGATAGTTTTATTCTGATTATCATATTATCAATTATATATAAAAATAGTTATAATATCCTAGGATTATTAAAATATTTATCTTTATTCTTATACATTTGTAATATATTGTTTTTTGTTTTTTCGTAATATTATTATGTCGAGAATATTTTTCATTTATTTTAGACTATGATCCTCCATGGTTCAAGGCCATTCTTTTTCTATATATTTATAGTTATTTTTTCAGTTAATATAACCATTTATATGAATGAAATTTTATATTTTTTTGAAATATTATATATTGAAACATTATGAATAGAAAATATGTTTGTCACTTAACAATAGTTATTGTGGTGGTTTGTTTATTTATTATATATAAATAATTGGTCTTAAATCCCCCCAAATAAATCCATTCAAAAAACATGGGGTGTACTTCAAATCATAAATAAATGTGTGTAATTATTCCTCTTTTCTTCTCTAGATACCATGTTGTTTAAATAATATTTTGATTCCTAAATAGAATAATCACTATTTATTTATTACAATTTCATAACATAAGATCTATGGTGTGATGAATTTAAAGATTCTCAATATTATAGGACATGTCAGGTACCATAGCTATTTTTTAGGTTAAGAAAATATGTATAGGGTCATTGATTTTTAAAAAATATAAATATATGGACTTTAAAATTTAATTTAATGAGTTTGGTAAGAAATCATAATTGAAAATCCACAACTTAAATTCACACTAATATTAAAATTTACAACATACCACAAATATAAATTTGGTTTCATGCCAAACCATATTGCTCTAATACAAGGTGATAAATTAGTTAAGACATGATCTCTAATATAAAACTATAATTCCTTAATAATATAATTTAAATTCCTTATCTAGCTAATATGTGTAGTCTCTATATGATTCTATGTAGCTTTGAAATTTGAAATTAATTTCTCAATTTTTATTGGATCTACTATCCTCCATTCTACTACATTATCCAAAGAGGGTGGAGTATGAAATCTTTGTTCATATAAGTACTTGTATGGTGACATTATTTTTGTACCATAATTTTAACTAGATGTAGGTATTGGTATAAAATTCATTGTAATTCAATAGAGACTAACCTCGAAAAGTCCCATATTATTTGGATATTCTCTTTAGGGTGCCCACCAGTTTTATATTTATAAGAGGTGTATAAATTTACCTCATAGTTTTAGTCATTTTGATGACTACTCATAAATACGTATTAGAGATGCAGGTCATGATATTGTAAAACTAATATAGGATCATCATGAAGTCTGACATCATCATTTATATAGAGTCATGTGAGACATTCAAGAGGTATATCATCCATTATTTATTAAAAAAATTTATATAGTAATATGATCCAAAATGTATGAAATAAAATAATTCTTCTTATATATAACAGGTAGATCAATAACCATTTATATCAGTGTATTTACCCACATCCACATTAAGATAGGTTTAGGTTTCAAGAACCCCTTCTGTAGTTTCATCATTTCCTTTACTAGTTTCCATACCAAGAATCTATACACATAGAAAATAATTTTATACATAATGTTATCCCACCAGAAGTTATCATTCTTTTCTCTAAATATATTGGTATAACAATTTCACATAGTGAATATTGATCAGTCATCTTTATTACGTAATAAACTCTTTATTTCCGAAAATGATGGTATAAAAACCCAATTTTCCAACATCAACAAACTATCTTTTTGGATAAAATTTTTCATCATACCATCTCCCATTTAATAAATAACTAATTATAATCATATTCATTCATTTTGAGACCTCATTACCTTATTAATTTAAGAGGTTGGGTCCCAAATTGAAAATGGAATGATATATTTCCTTCCATAAAAACATTCATACCCCCCTTTACCACATCCATGAATATTGGATCACTGTATATCCTTACCATATAAAACACCCGACTATTTTTAAAAAAACACTTCAACCACCTTTTTTTTCTTCCCAGGGTTGCAGTGTGTTGCCATGTCAATATCCATGTTCATTTCTAGGTATTTAATATGGAACACATTGATCAAATTCATTATTAATATATACATCAGTTATTTTTATCAGTATATATGTTACATATATTCCCATAAAAAATGTATCGATTATTAATGAAATTATTACATTAGATAACTCTTGTTAATGAGTTGTATTTGTAGAAATTGCTTTGGTGGAACTCAGCCAGCTCCTGGAAAATGTCTCAAGAGAACATGCTCATCGCAGTGGAAGCTTGGCTTTTGGATAGGATTTATTTACCTTCATCTTCTGATTCTGGAACTTTTAGGCTTTATAATTCTTCTATGGGAGGTTTTTAAAGTGTTTATGATGATATTGTTTGCTCGCATAGGGTTTTGGATTCATTATATTTTAAATTGTTTAGAGTTGTTCATTGTGGTTTGTCTTGGGGTTCAGGTTTGTCTGGATTTATGGAGATTTAGCCTTCTTATCTGACAAACTATAGTGATGCATTAGATTTTTCAGTGGAATTTCCATTAGGTTCTTATGATGGGGCGGTTGGTTGTCTAAAATGGACTCTTATTACTCATTTTGGATCAGTAAAGCTATCGATTTCAATCTTCAAGAAGTTTGTCGAATCTTGTGGTCATTCTAATCTGGTACAGATTTTGCCTTTATATCGATCTTATTTTTGCTTTTCCTTTTCTTCTAAAGAAGATTTCATTAACTCTTGGCGTAATTCTTCTTGAAATATGGGTCGTTGGAGGTTCAATCTATCTTGTTCATCTCTTGATGTACATAAGGGGAAGTAAAATCCTTATGTGGCATTATGGGTATCACTTTCAGTTTTTCCAATACCCCTACATAACTTTTCTTTTCATGAAGCTATTGGGGATTATCTCAAGGTATTTTTATGTTTAGATAGCGATAATAGGGGGCATGCCGATATATTAAATGTGAGGACCTGTGTTGAACTTGATTTTTCTTTGTTGATTCAGTAAAGGGTTACTTCGAATGTGAAGGGGTCGCATTCTTGGAATCAAGATATTGTTTAACTGGGTTTTCCCAAGTATTTCTCTCATTTCTTCCTGCATGGTCATTCAATGCAGATTTGTAGGAAATCTAATCGTGGTGGGATGCATTTTTAAAATTCTACTAAAAGGGGTGAGTCTGTGGGTGATGAACTTGTTTGTAAGGGTATAATCCCAGATGGTGTTTTTGATGATTAGGTAAACATGCATGATGTTGATTTATCTGCTAATTGTGGTGGGTTGAATTTTTAGAATTCTGATAAAAGTGGTGAGTCACTGGATGTTGAACTAGTTATCAAGGTTGTTTTTTCTGAAGTTGTTTTTTTATGATCAGGTAAACATGTATGATGGTGATTTATCTACAAGAAATCTGATATCAATGACTGGTTCTAATGATTATTTTGGAAAATCTGATATTTTTTATGTGATTATGGAAACACTTGATTTTTATATCTCACTAATTATCACTGATAGTTCTATGTTTTCTTTGGTCTTAATAATGTCTTGGGAGGGTTTGGTCAAAAATTGTTTCTTCTTAACTGGCCCTCTCAATTGTTTTTGTCTGGTATCTGAACCATTATCTCTTGAAACCTATCTAGTTGAGATGGGTAAGGATGATCAATCTCTAAGTGATATCAGAGTTATGTATATAGAACCTTTGTTTAAAGTTAAAAAGAGAGGGTATGGGTCTTCTCATCGATCTATTACTCCCTCTCAAGACAGCTCGAGAGTCTGCAAGGAAGTTGTTGTGCTAAATAAGGAACTTGATATATCCCTGAAAAAGTAGAAAAGGGTTTTGGTTGATGTTTTTTTGTTGGATTCTCTTGTCAAGAATATTTTTTCCCTTGATACTGGAGTTTGTACTAGGGTCAAGCTTTGATCTATTAAGAAGTGTCTATAATCCCATTCTAGTCCGACCAAGATTCCTGGGGAAAATCCAGGCTTAGATTGTTTCAATGATTCTAATTATCATTTGGAATGCTCATGGAATTTGGGTATGAGTGTAGAAAGATTTCTTAGTCATGGAAATTAAAAAGAGTAAGGCATGTGTTGTTTCTATACTAGAGCACAAGCAGAATCCATGTAGGATTAATGACTTTGCCCGTAATCTGAATATGCATAAAAGGTTGCATGCATATTATGATAATCATAATATATGGGTTTACTAAAATAAATACTTCTCAATGGAGTTTGTTAAATATATTGATCAATACATTACTATTAAAATCAACATTGGTGTATATTTTATTTTTGTATCCTTTTTTATAGTATTTGTGAGGCTCAAAAGAGGGAAATTTTATGGCAGAGCTTAAATTGTTTTGAATCGGAGGGTCTATCATGGATTTTCGGTGGAGACATTAATGTTATTTTTTAGAAATGTTATAATAAATTGAGGGGTGCATTTCCTCGAGTGGATAGTAGGAGTTTTGTTCAGTTCATGTTAGGAAAGTTTCTTACTGATATGGGTTATTCTGCTGATTGTTTCACGTGGTGTAATAATCGGAATGGAAATAATTGAAGTTGGATTCATCTTGATCGGTGTCTTGAAAATGTTCATGATGTTTCTAGGTTCCATAATGTGAAATTGGATCATCTTGTTCATGGGATTTCATATCGATCTCCTCTTTTTGTTTTTTTATCTACCAGGTAGGTAGGTAGAGATTATTTCCGGTTTTGTCTACATTGGAATGATATCCTTAATTATCACCTAATTTTCAACGATTGTTGCGAGGAAACAATTCAAGGTTATTTTTGGGTAGCTATTCATAGTAAGCTGATACGTCTCAAGTGTAGGTTACATGATTGGGAGAGAAATCTTCCTCATATTTATCATGATCTGGAGAATATGAAACAGGTGGTTGAAAGTATGGAAAGAAATCTGGAAGATAGGTGCGATGAAAATATCTATAAATACATTAAGGGTAAGAAATATGTTATAGAAGAACTCAATTTAAAACATTAGCATATTTATCATGAAAGTGAAAGAGTAAAATGGTTGAGAGAAGGAGATAAAAATTCAGCATACTTCCATGCATGTATAAAAGAACAGAGAATGATGGTTAAGACGAATATTCTTATGGATGGTGGTTCGTTCACGGGAGATAGGGATATAGTTTGGTCTTTAGCCTTTCCCTTCTTTAAAAACATACTTGCCGATTCTAATCCAAATTTGGTGAATGGTTATCCTAGTAGGGATACAAATTTATTTAAGGAGATTCTGAATATAATGTCTAATATGAAAAATTTCATGCTGGAAGATGTTCATGAAGAGATGGAAATTCATGATGCTATGATGAAACTTAATCCGGAAAGTGACCCGGGCTCAGATGGTTTTCCAGTATCATTTTATAGGGGTTCTTGGGAGGTAGTTAAAAATGAAATTATTCTATCCATTCAGGACTTCTTTCCAGGTGGTTCTATTACATGGGTGGCTGGTGCCACTACTCTAGTTATGCTTCCCAAAGTTAAAAAATCTTCATCAATTCATTGGCTAGTGAATATGTGCAATTTTTTCTATAAAATCTTATTAAGTATCATCAATTCACGACTGTCAATTTTTGTTTCTTGTTGGATTTCCTTAGAGTAGCATGGTTTTTTTAGAGGTCGCTATTCCAGGGAGCGGTTCCCTTGGCTAATGATATGTTTTTTGATGTCAACATTAAATTTCATGGATCAAATATGTCTTTGAAGATTTATATGAACAATGCTTATGATAGAGTGGAATGGGGTTTTATCATCAGGGTGTTAAAATGTATGGGGTTTTATCCTTGGTCTATTGATATTATCTTTAAATGTTTTAGCTATTCCTTTATGTCAGTTTCTAAAATGGGTAAAAGTCATGGTTTTTTCAAGTCAACTAAAGGTTTAAGACAAGGGGATCCTTTATCTCTAACTCTCTTTATTCTTAGGAAAGATGTTCTGAGTCATCTTATTAATAAAAATCTATTCATGGGTGAAATTATTCCTTATCAAAGAATAATGAATCATCCTTATATTTCACACTTGATGTTTGCAGATGATACTATGAATTTTATCAATGCTAGTGTTAGATCAGTTAGTGGCCTTGTTAATGTTCTGAATGAATATAGTTTCTGGAGTGGGAAGTTATAATCTAGAAAAGTGTAGTTCGTATATTTTTAACAAATGTGGTGACAGTCAAGTCTTATCTATATTTAGATTGTTAAACATTTAGAAAGGTTCTTTTCCCTTGGAATATCTTGGCTCTCCTATATCTCCTACTCATATACGTATCAGAGACTTTGATGGCATTGTTAATAGAATAATGAGAATTATTTTGGACTAGAAAAATCATTTTCTATCCTTTGGTGGTAGGATTAAATTAATCAATAGTATATTTATGGCTATTCTGATTCATGTGATATTGGAAACCATTGTGCCTAAGGGAGATATTGCTTCTATTGAAAAAAATCTTGGCTGATTTTACATGTGATGCTCATGTTGATGGGAAATTTCATTGGTATTAATGTAATATATTAAAAATATTAGTTTATGAGGGTGGTATTAATGTCAGGAGTCTAGGGGATACAGTGCATTGTATGCATGCTAAACTTGTGTGGGAATTTGTGGAGGGTTACACGCTTTGGGGTAAAATTATGTCTTTAAAAGTCGAAGACTCTGTTGAAGATAGTAATCTTTTTCTCCCTTCTGGTCTTTAATTTGTCATATTATTCTTTTCATTCATCAACATTCACATTGAATTATTGGAAGGGGGGATATATCTTTCTAGAATCAAAATTGGGCAGGTTCAATTATTGGTTTTCCAGGATGTCCAGCTCTCTTTATTTCATTTAGGGAGGCCGGTAGATTTCTGGATTTTATCAGTGCTGTTCTTGATGAAGATCAAAAGAATACTTTTGACCGTATTGTTTTAAATCTAAAGCCTGAAAAATGTGTGTTCACTACATCCAATTATGGCATGTTTTCTGCTAAATATTTTAGAAAAGTATATATTTCACAAGAGAAACATGATATCTGGAATAATTTGGTGTGGTGTACAGCATTCCCCTAAAATTTAATTTCCTTGTTTGGAGAATTAGAAACCAAGCAATTTCTACGGATGAGAATGTAAAAATAAGGGGCATCAATCTAGTTTCCAAATTCCATTATTATGGTGTGAATTAATATGATAACTCTAATCATTTATTTTTTTGAAAGTGAATGGTCCATAGCTCTATGGAGTTTTTTTGGTGTTTTCACAAGTTTCTTGGGATCCTTTTTTGCAACAACTTATTTTCTGGATAAAAGGTTTCCTGATTTGAATGATGTAGGTCCAAAAATGATATTCATAGAAACGATTCTTAGTGCAGGATGTTGGCGTATTTGGCAGTCCAGAAACAAGTCTCATTTTTGGGGTATTCATTCCACGGTTAGGTCCATTATATTGAAGACAAGATTTCTTCTAATTGACCGGGTTAGGTGCTCAAAATTTTTGACTAATAACTCTTCTTTGAGGTACATGCAACCTTATAATTCTATTTAATCTTCTGCAGAACATGTGACAAGGGGGAACTGGGTTCACTTGTCACCTTCTAATATGGGATTAAAACTTAATTTTAATGGATCTTACATTGGGGAAGCATTATAGGTGGCGGTGTTGTTCTGGGTGGTAGTGGAAGCATTCTTCTTGCATTTACCGCATCTTATGGGAGATGGAATTCTATCTAGGCTGAGGTCGAGTCCATTTATACTGGTATCATATTGTGTGAATAGTATAATTTAGTTCTTAGTCAAATTGAAACTGATTCCAAGATCATCCAGGACTCAATGAATGGTATAATTACACCTCCATGGTCGATTTCTTATAATATAAGGAAGTGCGGAGACAACCTTGGCAGCAACAACATTCAGTTTATTCATACATGGTGTGAAGGTAATAAAGTAGCTGATTACTTAGCATCAATGACATCCATGGTGGTGGATAATCAAGTTAGATTTTTTTTGTTTTTCTAGTTCTTTTCAAATGAATCCAGAATTAGTGAATTTGATTAGGGGTGAACAGCTTATCCTGCATTATTTTAGGCCACCCAAATCATGTATCGTATGTTCTACCCATGTGGTGATGGGTTTTCTTGTATATTAAAAAACGCAGTGTTGAAGTGAAGTGAAGGAGTAGGATTTTAATACCTAGAGATTTTAGATTATATTTCTATTTAATAAATAATTTATTTCATTGATATTTTGTGTTATATGTAACACCGAGGTTCAAGGAATCATGAGATACTAATGAAATATTATTATTTAATTATAGCTTTTCCATTAAAGTGGCGGGTATGAATTGGTGTAACCAAATTATGAAATATATCTAAGGAACCAAATTAATTAAAATATATTGATTAATATTTAAGAAATAGGAACTTAATTTTTACTAATGTCATTATATTGTTTAAAAAATATGTTCTCTTGAATAATTATTATTATTAGTTTTTCTGGGTAAATATTTCAATATATTAATAGAACCATTAGAAAATACATTTTATAAAATTTATTTATTTTTCAAAATCATCATTTGACCATTATATTAGGGGAAATTTATGGGATTTTATTAAATTTATTCATTTTCTATTGAACAAAGAAAAATAATTACTTTTATTTAAACTAAATTTTTGTATCAAGGATATAAATGTTTTTTAAAATTATTTTAAAAGTAAAATTAGATTTATTATAAGATTAATAATAAAATTTTAAATATTATAAGATATTTTATTATTCAATTTTGTATTCGAAACAGTTTTATATATAAAATGATTTTTAGGAAAAAATATTTATTTATTTTTTATTTTATTCTTTAATTAATTTTTACCATATATTGGAATTTAATATGAGGAATTTAGTTCCATAATTGGAATCAAAAGGTCTATATTATTATAATTGGTTATTTTTATTTTTTTTATTATGATTAGTAATCATAGTATTTTTTGATACTATGGTAAAGGGAAAATCAGGTAATTAATGTTTCATAATTATAATAAGGAAAAAGAGATGACCCTAATAATTAACATAATTTTGTTGGATGAATCTAATTCAGGCATAGTGTTCCTAAAATAAAATATATTTCCATTTGTTTTTATTTTCAATTTTTTTCATTAGTATTTTTTATTTAATGAAATGTCAAAAAATATATTATCTTGCTTTTATTAATAGTAAATTACTAACATAAGGATTAAAAGAGTATCTACTTAGAAATAAATAATTTTTTAAATGAGATATGATTTTATTTATCAGGAAATTTGTTTCTTAATTTTCGTTATGAAACAAATTCCTAAAATCATTACGTAACACCGGCATAATATTTATTCAATTAATAGAGAAATAAAATAAATTATTCAAAAATATTTTAAATGAAATAATTTGAATGATTAATTTATCATATAAAATTTTGAGAGATATATGAAATGCTAGGGATATCATATTTTATTATATTCAAGTTCCCTTATTTTCTTTATGTATAGAAATTTATATTAAATGAGTGGTGTCAACAATGAAATTAATAATATTTTTTAACAAAAAATATTTTACAAAATGATATATAATACAAAAGAAAAATATAGTTTGGAAAACTTTCTAGGATATGTTTGAAAACATGAACTATGGTTCATTTATTTGATATTTTCATTGTTTTATAGTATTCTTTACCCTTAATTTGTAGAGAATATAATATTTTGATAAATTTTATAAGGGATAATGGAGTGTTAAAAATAAATGATATGGTTGAACAATAAACCAAAACTTTTTATAATTTTATTAGATGAGAATATTTAGACTCATAATAATATATTCTTTGAAATATATCAATTTAGTACCATTTTTAAATGAAAAATAATTTATATTAATATAATAAATTATAAAATAAAACTATAAATATTATCTATATTCATCACACCCCATTGATCCTTTTAGATTTACCATTTACAAATTAATTGTAATGACACAACCCCAGTTACCTAGAGTCAGTGCATTATTTTAATACATTGGCATGGTTACAAAGAATCATGTTCTGAAGGACCGATTAATTTAGCAGTCTTGGAAAATAGAATACATACAAGAATGTTACATTAAACTTTATAACCTAAAACACATAATTAATAATCATTTTATAATTCCATTATTCCCCTAGCTTAACACTGAATATTAATCATAATACCCTTATTGTAATCCTGGGAAAATAAAACATAAGAAAGGGGTGAGATCAGATGCTCAGTAAGGGTAAATATTTCATAAGAAGCTATAAAATTTTAAGGAAATATGTATAATAAAAATAGAATCCGTTTAAACATAAAAATAGTACTTAAAATGGTAAAAATAAGTCAAACATTAACATATAAACATGCACATGGATATTCTACTAGTTGAATAATCACATGTAATAACTAATTTATAATGAGGGAATTCATAATTCCATACATAATATCTACTATATCAAGGCCTTGTGCCAAGAACATTCACACATGTTTTGTTAAGGCATTGTGCCAATATAATAGTTTGTCTCATTAGACCCACTGATGCATCGAAGGGCTATAGAGAACCCCATCCATAACTTAATAACTCTAATGCATTCCTCATATGAAAATGTTGAATCATAACATAAACATTAATATTAAAACTAGCATATGAAATGTTAATAATTTAACCGTAAACAATGAATGGTATAAAAATAGCACATCGAAAGTTAAAAATATCACAAAACCTTTAATATGATAGGAAAGATTGTTTTATAATAAATCAACTTTAAACAAGCATAAAATCCCACAAATTATGTTGACATAGATGAAAATAATTTAATAAATTCATTAAAACTCTTAGTGTAAAATATCCCTTTTAATTTAAAACATTCAAAATCCATGAAATTTTAAAATAAAACAGTTCTTTTGAAAATAACCTAGTAAGCTTGTAAAGGAATCTTAAAAATGATACGCCAACATAATGATTTAAAACCGCCACTCATTCCATATAAGTTAAAAAAACATTTTTATTTAATATTTCGAAAAAGTCATATAGTATATCATTTGGAAAATGACTGAAAGATTCCCTTTAAAGTTTTTTATAAAAAAGTCAAAAATGGGTAAAAATGACTTTTGAAATCCATAAGATTATATTAAACCATTTTATAAAAATATTATTATAACTATAGAAAATGATGATAAATATTTTCTGGTAGATACATAAACATCAATAACCTCAAATAATAATGATATTGAGGAATTATCCCTTACCTTATATTTGATACTCTCCGTACGTGTCTGAAACACCTGTATAATTTTTTAAAATAAATTATTAACTTATATAAAAATCATAATAATATTTATTATTTCATATAATATTATTTTATGTCTTTATACTACCCATTTATTAACAATTCCATGTCAATGCAACATTTTGGTTAATATCGCTTTGTCTATCGCACGTATTTTGACATGTTATTCTTGATAATATTACTTAGATAATGATTTAATTACTTTGAGAATGTATAATATGATTTATATATCACATCTATTTATAATATAAATAAATAAATAAATAAATAAATAAATATATATATATTTATATATATATATATAAAATAGAATACAACGTCCTTGGAGATGGCAGGCCATACGTATGCATGAACCTTGTTTCCGTTTTCTTATCATATTGAATGGATGCAAGTGAACAAAATATATGTAAATACATATATATATAATTATTGTATAGTTATTATGTCATATATTTTTATCATTAAGAATAATATATTTTTTTATAATCATTCTTGGATGGTTAATGTGAAGAATGAATCTCATCGCGTCATGGATACAGTATGCCCTACGTACGCACGGCCAGTATTATCATTTCATTAATGGTAAAATGTTATGGAATTGGATGGAATATGAATTTTACAGAATAAATATCATGTTATATGTATTATTTAAATCCATTATATTCATCATTATTCCTATATAAACAAATTGTATATGAAAAGCAATTTACACCACGATGTGGAGACAGTTAGTCATACACACGCACGCATGTGGGACTGTTTTTCATAGGATGGGTAAGAAGAGGAATATGGTTTTCCATTAATCTTGAAAACATATAATAATATAGTATATGGTAGAGTTATTATTTTATTATGGACACAACTTAGTACGAGGGAGTGCAAGATGAAATGAACTTTGAAAGAAGGGATAAAATGATTACCCCTACTTCGGGTGTCTCCTATTCATTGGAACAAAAGGACTCCTCAAGTTGGATTTCTTCCCTAATTTATTCCTCTTGTATTAAGTTAGGGATGTTGGTAGGATATTTGGGCAGGTAGTATCCGAGCCAAAGGGATTTGGAGGTGTGAGTTAAAGAGAAATGGAGGTGCCCTTTTATAAGAGAGGTGAGGGGCACTTTAGGAAAAGCATGAAATATTTATTTATTATAAAATGATATTGGGTTTCTAATAGATAAAAATTGTTTTATTTCTAGTAAATGATGAGTAGGGTTCCTAATAAACTAAACAAATAAGTTTTAGGTATTTTTCAGGCATAAAAGTATGCATATCATTTGGGATTAACCCTTAGATAAACTGTTTAACTCTTACCATGTCTTCCTTGATTTTTATAATATTGGATTAATTATGTTACTGTAAAATGAAAGGAGGAACTAAAGTGGATCATTGATTACATTTTTAAAATTATCTATTCCATTTCACTGAATATTAGATTTATATGACTAATATATAATTTAATAAAATAGTATTTGTTTTTAAAACTCTTTTATGTCAATTTTGCCACTATTTAGTAATTGATTTTGTAAGTCATTCCAAATTTAATCCTTAAAAAAAATAAATTGAATCAAAAATAACTTGTCATATTAACCTATAAAATTCATAGACGGAATCAAAAGTTTCAATTTACATTTATTTTAATATTAATAATATCATTCATTTTAATCATTCATTGATAAGGTAATTAATGCATCATCATTGTGTAATAAATAAATTTTATTATATAATGTCTTAAAATTATAAATAAAATACCATTATGTAGGAAATATTTTTATATTTCTAATGAATATTTATATTCTAATTTATATTATGTATAATCCTAAATGAAAAATGGTTTTGTTATTAAAATTTTAATTTAATACTTTTAACTCTTCTGTAAATAAAATATAATAAATGTCATAATCTGACCCATGTGGTTCAAAAAGGATCCTATTTTTGTATTAAGTTTTATTTTGGCCAAAAAAAGTATCCAATAGAATTAGGACATGTGTTGGGGTAATTTTATATTATTATAATATTATTTTTACCATTAATTATCATATTACTTTTAACTGTGGTAAAACAATTCAAAAGTTACAATTCACCAAAAATTATTTTCATCTTATTGAACCAAATTTTTCTTACTGATGGAAAAAATTTCTGTTATATTTTTGAAATTTTATTTACAGAAGTGGTAAAAATATGTTTTATTCAAATTAGAAAATGATCCTAAAAGATGGGTAAAAGACGTTAAAAAGTTCAATAAAATTTCATATATCTAATATTATTATAAATTAACTCAAATTAATTACATTATAATAATATATATATTAGGTATCTATTTTTAATTTATAATAATATTAAAAAAAATAATTATTTAAATAAAAATTCTGTTTTAAACAATAACACATTGTTTTTCACTATTCATCAAAAATTGAAAGTTTTCAAAAAAATACCAAAAATCCCCTCTAAGATAATTTTGATATTTCAAATCCAAAAATGAAATCCATTTTCTAAAATAATATTTATAAAATTTCAAAAATATTGTTTTACTATTCATAACTGCTTTTTTAAATGGCTCGTTTAATAGGTCGTAGTGCACTTGAACTTGGTATTACATACATCTCACACTATTGAATTATTTAAAAAAAGAAGTGTACCATGGAAACTTAGGGGGTTACATTACCTCCTCCTTCAATAAATTGCGTCCTCAATATTTATTCTCAAGATTGAAAACTAGAGGTTTGACATTTCAAAATATCTTAGTTGAAATCCTACATCGTAATATAGATTAATGTGACCTCTATTTTAAAATAAAGATATGTATGTATGATGGTTATCATAAATTAAAATTACTAAGGTTCCATGTAGGAAAAAATGGATACGAAAGAGAAAACAAACCATCATGTTATGGTGGAAATTGATAGAGAATATTATTAGGAGAATGATAAAAACCAGAAAGCTATAAATATGTGATGATCTAAAGGTCCATTTGATTCATCACAAAAGAAAGTACTAGGAAAACATATTTGGTTTTATGATTCTTTCCCTAGTATTAGAGAATTAATTTAATTCATAGACTCAAAACACAATGTAGTATACTTAATTGAAATTTAGAGTTTAATACATTAACTAATTCCTACCAAAAAATCATCTTTCTTTTAAAAAGATAATAAAATTAAAAAATATTCTATTTAAATTAATAGTATAAGGTTAAAAATATAAACACATACCATTTAAATTAATAAAAGTATATCATAATAACTAGGAACTTCTTATAGGCCAGTGGTAGGCGATAAAGCCTTGTCGCACTTCAGTTTTGGGTTCGATTCCTATAGATTTTTTCGACACGACGGTTTGTCGCCTGACTGTCATGTTGTCCCTTTTTTAAAACTATATTATTATAACATTCAAAAAATAATCATAAGAAATGTTTTAACCTCAAACAATACTATAAAAAAATAAAATTAATCCATCCAACCTTTAGAGTTATCCAAAATTCTTTTGTCCAATCTCTCTCTAAAAAGTCTCCAAATTTCCAAAATCAATTATAACATCAGATTCCCCAAAGAACATAATGTTTCTATTATTGTCACATAATGAATATATGATTACCTTCATCATATTATAACCTTAATGAAAAAAGTAATGTTGTTCAATCCATATATATATATCACATTCTTCTTATAACCATAATGTAATTCTTGAATCCAAAAACACAAATACATTATTTATTCCACTTGGATAGTAGTAAAAACATAAGCTTGACCTTGATATATTTTATTTTTATCAGATATATTTCCTTGATTCTTTGAAAAATATTTTGCAAAATGTTCCACATAATTAAAATTATAACATTGAATAGCTTATTTATTTCCCTTATAATCATGAGCATACTGATCTTTTTTCTCCACATTTGTAACAAACTCCCATTCATTTTGGCAAGTACCAGGGTGTTTCATCCAACAATTATCACATAAGTGAAAATATTTATTTCCATTTTCCCTTTATCAATCTCTTTCACCACCATTCTCATATTATCTTGATTTATTTTATATCATAATACTTAGAGAGTTCCTTTTCTATCTTGATAACACATGATACTATATCTTCATATGATGAGAAATATTGTGAGACCTAATCACGTCAGAGGAAAGGTTTTGACCCATAAAAGAATCCATCAATACTACTTCTTGGGTTACATATGTATTTTATATCATGACTTGATATACTTGTGAAGTTAGCCTCATACTTTATAACATTCCCTTCATTATTTTTCCATAGGCTCAAAAATTGACTTTCCATATCATCTCGCTGTTGATAAGTAAATTATTTCTCTAGAAAATGTTCTTTAAAATCCCTCTATTCTATATTACCCACTTCTTTATCCTTCTTTGTGTTTTGAATTATTGAATACCATTGATCTTCATATCCTGAGAGATGATAAACTTTCATGACTTCCTTTTCCCTTTCGTTACTTCACAAAGCTTGAAATATTTTCTCTAATAAACTTATCCACTGCTCATCTAGAAAAGGAATTATATTCCCATTGAATGTTGGAGGTTGTTGTCTCATGAAGCGATCTAACATTGATCCACTGTGTTGGGGATTAGGATTTCCCACACAGATAAGGTTGTTATTCATAACACGAGTCAACTATTCCAATATGGTTATAAGATATTCAGTACCAGTTATGTCACCGAATCCACTATCATTATCTTGCATAAGAGGGAAAAACCTACATTTATTATGTTATTTGATAAGATTTCCATTTCCTCCACTGGGAACTATTTCTAAACAATGTAATATACTATATTATGTTATGAATCATAATATATAATTACAAACTAATAAAATACTTAACATAAATTAAAAAAATATGCATATCTAATCCATAATAATAAATATGGTTCCTTTTAGGAAATTTTTACTCATAAATCCTTCATAATGGTTTTTAAGGAAAATTTGAATTACCCAAAGAATATCCCCCAGCAGTGTCAAACTAGGTGCGTAGTAAGGCCCGTTGTCGTGTACCAAGTAAACCCCGAGTCAATCTCAAAACACCTTGTCATATTTTTCACCCCATGGTACATCTATTATAGAACCACTTCCACATGTTGTATCTTTAAAAGGATGTAATTATTGTAATATCCATGTATTCCCTGCTTTACCATAATTTTGGTGGTTTGTTTATACTTAACCTCAAAGTCTATCTTAGGGTTATGATCCCTAATCTATGTTTTCTAAATCTGTTTTAAAGTTTTTTGAAAACATTTCTCTGATACCAACTATAATGCCCTGACCCCTATTTCCTAGAGATATTGCTTTATTTTAATACATTGACATGATTACAAAGAATCGTGTCCTGACAGACCGATCACTTTAGAGGGCTTGGAAAATATATTACATACAAGAATGTTACATTACACTTTCTAACATAAAACACTACATAAATAAACCTTTGAATTCCATAATTCCCATAGAATAACACTTTTTAAAAATCATAATACACATCTTGGAATCCTAGGAAAATAAACCATATGAATGTGGTGAGCTGAAATTCCTAGTAAGGGTAAATAATTCAGTAGAAGCTATAAACATTTAAGGCAACATGTATAATAAAAACAAATTCCTTTTAAAGATAACACTTGAACATAATATGGTAAAAATATGTCAAATATTACCATATAAACAAGTGCATGGATATTATACTAGTTGAATAATAACATGTAATAACTAATTTCATTACAAGGGAATGCATAATTCCAGACATAATATGCAACACCCCAAGATTTCATAGTGTGTTATTTCTTCAAAATAATTCAATAACTTGCACTACACACAACACTGAGTTCAAGCGCACCATGACTTACCAAACAAGCCATTCAAAAGAGGTTATGAATAGTATTAACTAAATTTTAAACTTTATATAATCCTTATAATTTTAGAATCCATATTATTAGTTTCTTAGACATAATGTAAGAACAAATTTATTTTCAGTATTGCACTTTTACCAGCTTTTAATAGTGAACCCTTTTTAAATCCAATATTTTAAAATTTTATATATTCAATTTGACTAAATAATTTTAATTTTTAGAATGGGAACATCAAAAATTTAAAATGAAACATCCAAAACTTCCACGGTACGCTTTCCTTTGAATAATACAGTAGCGTGTGTTGTACACAACTTCGAGTTCTAACACACACCACAACCAATCAAACTAGCCGTTATGAATAGTAATACCTAATTTTGAAAATTTTAGAAATTTTATCTCTAAAATTGGACATCATTTTTGGATTTGGAGTATCGAATTTATCCTAAGGTGAAATTTTGGTACTTTTCGGATAACTTTAATATTTTGATGAATAGTGAAAATTACTAAATTTTAATTAAAAACAACTTTTTTAATCAAAATAATTAATAGTAATAAATTATGAATTTGAGTGTTTTTAAAGTATATTTAGAATATATTTTTACCATTTAATACAATGTTGGTCATTGGACATAATTTCACAATTAAACCGGACATAAACAAGTATCAATCTTTTGATAGTTATTATATCTTCAAAACACGCTTTTTGTTTTGACAACGGGAATTAATTTTAAATTAATTTCTGCCACTTATATGTTTTTAATTTGGAAAAATGGATTACATATTTGGAATTAGGATGTACTAATTGGGTAAAAAGGTAACTTTTATTTTTATACATTTTGAATAATCACTTCGGTAAATATTTTATATACCATGGTTAAAGGGTAAATCCGGTAAATAAGGGTTAAACAATAATATTATAATAATACTAAATTACCCTAAAACATGTCCTAATATTATTGGTTGATACATGTCTGAACATGGGCATATTTAGGTTGATTTGTGGACCCCATGGAGCCACTTGTAAGTGATAATGACACTTTATATTAATTAAGTTAAAATAAACACAAAAATGACATAAGCATATATATTTTGGAAAAACATTTTTTACATAGGGTTATATATGTTGGATTTTTGATTATAAATATTAATTAGAAAGCTAAAAGTATTTCCTAAATAATGATATTTTATTTATAATTTTTAGACAATAAATAATTTAATTTATATATGACATAATGATGATGCAGTAATTACCATAATAGTGAAACATTAAAATAATTGATATTATAAATACCCAAATAAATATAATTTGAGACTTTTTATAAATTAAAATAATTTTAGAGGTTAATATGACAATTTATAAATGATTTAATTAACGTTTTTTGAAGTAAAAATTCTGTTATGATTTTCACAAAAAACAATTATTGAATAGTGTCAAAATTGACATAAAAGAGTTTTTAAAAACAAATATTATATTATTAATTGATATTAAATTAATAAAAATCTAAGGTTCATCAAATAGACTTATATAATTATAGGTGTATCATTAATGTACCACTTGGGGGTCTCTTGGATGTATATAGTAAGTTTATTAACTATATAATATAAAAATACAAAGTGACATGGTAAGTGTCAAACTAATTAACTAAGAGTTTAAACTAAAAGATAAGATAAATATAATGACCCAAACATATCTAAATCCTATTGGTTGAGTGGTTTTCAACCTATACCCACCTTAAAATTTAAATAATCTACTTTTGATCTATTAGAAACCGAATATGAATTTATTATAAAATAATATTTCTAGTTTTTTCAAAGGTTCCCCTCACCCCTCTTATAAAAGGGAACTTCCCCTTCTCATTAATTCACACCTTAAAAGCATTTTATCACGGCCAAAAACTGCCCAAATACTCTCTAAACTTTCCTAAATATAACCTAGAGGCCTTAGTTTGATCAGAAAGCCAACCCAAGGAGCCCTTTTGATCAAATCAGAAGGAAGAACCCGAAGAAGAGGTAATGTTTTCACCACCCTTTTTCAAATTCATTTCTTCTTCAACTTCTTCTTTCTTTGTTATTCCAATTCTAAAATAATTAATCCAGTATCTCCTATATATTGTAATATTATTATAAATATGGTACAACCATATTCAGTATTCTATCCATATTTGAATAACATGTCACCATACGTGCGTACGTACGGCTTACCGTCTCCACGTCGTGGTGTAATTGTTATTCAATAAATAATTATTTGGATGTGTATAATAATGATGTGTAATTTGTGTAAATAATAAATATAACATGATAATTATTCTTTATATATGATATACCATCTAATTATATATTATTTTAATATCAAAAGAATGATATTGTCGCTCGTGCGTACGTACGGACTACCGTCTCCACGAACGCAATGAGATTCATTCTCCATCGTATCCATCCAAGTATAATTCTCATTTGATAATTAATAATAGTATATAAGGACTTGATATCATTCTGAATATGAATAAGATACAACCTATCCATGACAAACACGTCTTACGTAACAAAACATATAAAAGAAAACGAGTATGTTAACACCCAAAACAACGATAATACTAAGATATTATTAACAAATCAATGTTAAAAGATCATATATGATATCATATTAATGTATGTGATTATTTTATAATTTAATAACAATTATTTCACTATTATACAGGAGATTAACCTACCCCCAACCAAGGAAAAGTACAATGTAAGGGTTTATTTCGCAATCTCTTCATTATCCGAGGTTGTTTATACGTAATAATCTACTGGGATCTCTTTATCTTCTACATCCATGTTTCTTAAAAATGTATTTCAAAACATTTTTACTATTTACAAGAATATGGGTTAAAGTCATTTATACCATTGTTTGACTTTTTATAAGAGGTTTATAAAGGAATCTTTTCATTGTTTTCCAAACAAGGTGCTTTTTAACCATTTCGACAAAATTAAGGTAAGAATGTTTTTTTAACTTATACGGCGGGTGTAGCCTTTTTCTACCATTATAAAATCGTCGAAGCTTCCCTTAAAATATTATAAGAATATTTTCAAAGAAAATGTTTTATTTTATAAATATATGACTCTTAAATTATTTCAAAATAGAAAGAGATACTTCTCTAAAAAGAGTTTTGATTTCATCTATGTCAACATCCTTTGATGGATTTTACGCTTATTTGAAGTTGATTTATTATGATACAAAACTTCTATATTGTATTGAAGGTTTTGTGATATGTTTGACTGTGGATGTGTTATTTTTATACCATTCATGGTTTATGGATGAAGTATTTACATTTCGTATGCTAGTTTTAATACAAATGTTTATGTTATGTTTAAACCCTTTCATATGGGAATGCATTGGACTTAATATGTGATGGGTGGAGCCCACTATATCTCTTCGATGCATCGGTAGGTCTCATGAGACAAACTAGTGTCTTGGAACAAGGCCTTGACAAATCTTATTTATAGTCTTGGCACGAGGCCTTGGCTATGCGGTTATGATAGTCTGACATTATGCATTCCATCATTATGAAAGTGGTTATTGATATTGAATGTGATTATTTGATTAGTAGAATATCCATGAGAATTAGTAAATGGAATTATTTCATTTTATTTTTTCCATAATATGCTGAATTTTGGGTTTAAAAGGATTTTTTTAGTTATACATTTCCTTAAATGTTTATTCTTATTTATGAAAGTTTCCGCTTTATTGTTATCCTTACTGGGCATTTGAGCTCACCCCTTTTGTATGTTTTATTTTTTCCAGGATGTGATGAAGTAATTTATGAATGACTTGTAGGGATAGTATGAGGGGATAAGAGTGTGGACTAGGGAGACTATGTTGTTGTAGTTTGCATTTTTATGATGTAATGTAAAACTTTATGAATATATCTAGTTTTTCCAAGGCTACTAAACTAATCGGTCTTTCGAGATTTGATCTTTATTTTAATCATGCCAATGTTATATAATAATGCACCGACTCTGGGTAACTGGGCTCAGGGTGTTATAGTTGGTATCAGATGATGTTTAGTACAAACCTTGGAAGCTATATTTAGATAAACTCTGATTAGAGCACATATACCTAAGATGGACATTGAGGATTAGTATAGAAGAACTTCCTAGAATTTTGGTATTGTAGAGATTTTGTGAGTTTTTTGAGAAATACATTTATGTCTGGATACGAGCAGGTAGAGGCAGATCTGGCACAGATGTACCTAGGGGTAAAACTCGAAAACACCGCTTTGATCTGGACTTGAATGGAAACTGGTGCACGACAACGGGCCTTGCTGCACTCTTGGTTACGACACTCCCGGGGGGATATGCTTAGGATAATTCTCATTTTCTTTACAAACCATTATGAAGGGTTTATGAGTATATACTTCCTCAAAGGAGACATTTTTATAATTATGGATTATATCCATAAACTATTTAATTTATGTTATGTGTTTTACAAGTTTGGGATTAGGTATTGTTATTCATAAATTAATCTAGTGTATGCCATTGTTTAGAAATGGCGCCCAGTAGAATGAATGAGAACTCCAACAATGCACATGATCCAAAGAGAAAGAAGGATCATATCTTTCATGGGCTTAAGACAGAATTTATAAGAGAAATAGTCTCCCATGTATTATCATCATATGAAGAAATAATATCACGTGTTTATAAGATAAGTAAAGAGTTTACTAATTCCTATGGCTTTGAAGGGAAGAAAGAGAAGGAAAGGATGGAAGAGAGAAAGATGGATAAAGGGAAGAGGGAAAAGAAAATTTTTTCCATATGTGATAACTGTGGGAAGAAACACCCTGGAACTTACCTAAAAGGAATGAGAGTTTGTTATAAGTGTGGAGGAAAAAGGGCACAAAGTACGTGTCTGCAAGGGTAATAAAATGGTTTCAAATGTACAATGATTCATTTGCAAGGAGTTTGGACACTACGCGAGCCTATGTCCCAGTCATCAGACTATGCCGAAAATGATGCTATTGGATAATAGTCAAGTTATGATACTACTACAGATGAAGAGGAATGATTAGAGTTATTATGTTGATTATGTCATTTGAGTGTTGTATCAACATTGTACTTGTTATAATAATTATAGAGTATATAAGGATTGTACTGCAATACTATTTCATTAAGGACTTGAGATTGTGTGGAACAAAGAAAAGTGACTCAATAGCAGGTTAAATTTTTGGAAAATATATGGTTGAGAGAAAGATAAACCATAATATGGTTCTGATACCGAGGTAGTGATTTTAGAATAATACATGATTTATTTGGATAAATTATATTGGATATTATTGACTACCTATAAAATGATTAATGATTTTTATATTCCATAATTGTTGGGGTTTACAACAATTTTGGATTGAAGGAGTATATCTATTATTCTTTAAGGAATAAGGGATCATGAATGTAATCAATAAGGTTTTATGGTAATTCAGGATGTTGCAGTGTTTTAAAAGAATACATGATGAAGGTGTTCACATGTTATTACGCAGAAAAAAGGATCTTGATTGTGTTTACCTTCCTTATAAATTTTGGACTGAAGTATTTTGGATAGTTCTAGTTTGAATTATTTTGGATTGCCATAAAAGGACAACCCGGAGGTCGGGCGACAACCCGTCGTGTCCGGCAAGGCCGCGAGACTTGAACCCACAACCGAAGGGCGAAAAGGGTGTATCACCTACCACTAACCCACGTGATGTCCTGGATTGAATAATTTCGTTTTAATGGTTCTTCTAGATGAATTATAAATTCATTTTTTTAAACCCTATACAAATAGGATAAATAGAATATTATTTTTAAGTTCTATTATCTTTTAGAGTGAAAGATGAGTTTGTGGTAGAACTTAGTTAAAGGATGAGACTCTACTTGTCAAGTATATATTTTTCTTCTTCTCTTATTAAATGAAGAAATTAATTCTTATACTTTATTGAAGGGATCTTAAAACAAAAAAATGCGTTATCCTAATACCATATGTTTTGCTGAACCGATGGTATTTTAAATCATCATAGATTGATGAATTTAAGGACCTCAATTTGACAATTGTTGGTGATTGATGACCTCAATAACTACCTATAAATATTTATGTTTTCCCTTCAATTATATGTCTCTAATTTCTACCAATGTTCTCCGAATAGAGATCATAATTTGGTGGTGACGTTTTCATTTCTCTTTTCCTCTTATTAAGACTAAATTTTATTAACCCAATTTTTGATGTGGGTTTTCCCAAAAAGATATTTTCTATATTCAAACTTTTATTTTCAAAGAACAATTTTAAATTGAGAGGACGCAATTTATTAAAGGAGGGGAGAATGTAACACCCCAAGATTTCATAGTGTGTTATTTCTTTAAAATAATTCAACAACTTGCACTACACGCAACACCGAGTTCAAGCGCACCATGACTTTCCAAACAATCCATTCAAAAGAGGTTATGGATAGTATTAACTAAAATTTAAACATTATATAATCCTTATAATTTTAGAATCCATATTATGTGTTTCTTAGACATAATGTAAGAACAAATTCATTTTCAGTATTGCATTTTTACCAACTTTTAATAGTGAACCCTTTTTAAATCCAATATTTTAAACTTTTATATATTAAATTTGACTACATAAATTTACTTTTTAGAATGTGCACATCAAAAATTTACAATGAAACATCCCAATATTCCATGGTACGCTTTCCTTTGAATAATACAGTAGTCTGTGTTGTACGCAACTTCGAGTTCTAACACACACCACAACCAATCAAACTAGCCGTTATGAATAGTAATGCCTAATTTTTAAAATTTTAGAAATTTTATATCTCAAAATGGACTTCATTTTTGGATTCAGAGTATTGAATTTATCCTAAGGATAAATTTTGGTACTTTTCGGATAACTTTATTATTTTGATGAATAGTCAAAATTATTAAATTTTAATTAAAAACAACTTTTTTAATCAAAATAATTAATAGTGATAAATTATGATTTTGATTGGCTTTAAAGTATATTTAGAATATATTTTTACATTTAATACAATTTTGGTCATTGGACATAATTTCACAATTAAACCGGACATAAACAAGTATCAATCTTTTGATAGTTATTATATCTTAAAAACACGCTTTTTGTTTTGACAGCGGGAATTAATTTTAAATTTATTTCTGCCACTTCTGTGTTTTGAATTTGGAAAAATGGATTCCATATTTGGAATCAGGATGTCCAAATTTTGTAAATAGGTAACTTTTATTTTTAGATATTTTGAATAATTACTTCGGTAAATATTTTATTTACCATGGTTAAAGGGTAAATCCGGTAAATAAGGGTTAAAAATAATATTATAATAATACTAAATTACCCTAAAACGTGTCCTAAACTTATTGGTGGATACATGGCCAACCATGGGCATATTTGGGTCGATTTTTGGACCCCATGGAGCCACTTGTATGTGATAATGACACTTTATATTAATTAAGTTAAAATAAATACAAAAATGACATAAGCATATATACTTTAGGAATTTTTTTAAATAGGGTTATATATGTTGGATTTTCGATTATAAATATTCATTATAAAGATAAAAATATTTCCTAAATAATGATATTTTATTTATAATTTTTATACAATAAATAATTTAATTTATTTATGACACAATGATTATGCAGTAATTACCATAATAGTGAAAAATTAAAATAATTGATATTATAAATACCCAAATAAATATATTTTGAGACTTTTTATGAATTAAAATAATTTTAGAGGTTACTATGACATGTTAGGAATGAGTTAATTAACGTTTTTAGAAGTAATACTCCTGTTATGATTTTCACAAAAAATAATTATTGAATAGTGTCAAAATTGACATAAAAGAGTTTTTAAAAACAAATATTATATTATTAATTGATATTAAATTTCTAAAAATATAAGGTTCGTCCAAGAGACTTATATCATGATAGGTGTATCATTAATTGACCACTTGGGGGTATCTTGTATGTATATAGTAAGTTTATTAACTATATAATATAAAAATACAAACTGACATGGTAAGTGTCAAACTAATTAACTAAGAGTTAAAACTAAAAGATATGGTTAATATAATGACCCAAACCTTTCTAAATACTATTTGTTGAGTGGTTTTAGACCTATAACCACCTTAACTTTTAAATAATCTACTTTTGAGCCACTAGAAACCGAATATAAATTTATTATAAAATAATATTTCTAGCTTTTCCAAAGGTGCCCCTCACCCCTCTTATAAAAGGGAACCCCCCCTTCTCATTAATTCACACCTTAAAAGCCTTTTGGTTCAACCAAAACCTGACCAAATACTCCCTAAAATTCCCTCAATACAACCTAGAGGCCTTAGTTTGATCAGAATTCCAACCTAAGGAGCCCTTTTGACCAAATCAAAAGGAAGAACCCGAAGAAGAGGTAATGTTTTCATCACCCTCTTTCAAATTCATTTCTTCTTCAACTTCTTCTTTATTTGTTATTAACATTATAAAATAATGAATCCAGTATCTCCTATATACTTTAATATTATTATAAATATGGTACAACCATATTTATTATTCTATCCATCCTTTGAATAACATGTCACCATACGTGCGTACGTACGACTTACCGTCTCCACGTCATGGTGTAATTGTTATTCAATAAATTATTATTTGGATGGGTATAATAATGATGTGTAATTCATGTAAATAATAAATATAACATGATAATTATTCTTTATATATGATATACCATCCAATTATATATTATTTTAATATCAAAATAATGATATTTTCGCTCGTGCATACGTACGTACTACCTTCTCCACGAACGCGATGAGATTCATTCTCCATCGTATCCATCCAAGTATAATTCTCATTTGATGATTAATAACATTATATAATGAATTTATATCATTATGTATATTAATAATATACAACCTATCTTTGACAAACACGTCTTACGTAACAAAACATATAAAAGAAATGAGTAAGTTAACACCCAAAACAATGATAATACTAAGATATTGTTAACAAATCAATGTTAAAAGATCATATATGATATCATATTAATGTATATGATTCTTGTATAATTTAATAACAATTATTTCACCATTATACAATTGGTTAACCTACCCCCAACCAAGTAAAAGTACAAGGTAAGGGTTTATTTCGCAATCTCTTCGTTATCCGAGGTTGTTTATACGTAATAATCTACTAGGATCTCTTTATCATCCACATTCATGTTTCTTAAAAATGTATTTCAAATAATTTTTACTATTTACAAGAATATGGGTTAAAGTCATTTATACCCTTGTTTGACTTTTTATAAGAGGTTTATAAAGGAATCTTTCCATCGTTTTCCAAACAAGGTGCTTTTTAACCTTTTCGACAGAATTAAGGTAAGAATGTTTTTTTAACTTATACGGCGGGTGCGACTATTTTCTGCCATTATAAAATCGTCAAAGATTTCCTTAAAAGCTTATATAAATAATTTCAAAGAAAATGTTTTATTTTATAAATATGTGACTCTTAAATGATTTCAAAATAAAAAGAGATATTTCTCTAAAAAGAGTTTTTATTTCATCTATGTCAACATCCTTTGATGGATTTTACGCTTATTTGAAGTTGATTTTTTATGATAAAAAACTTCTATATTGTATTGAAGGTTTTTTGATATGTTTGACTGTGGATGTGTTATTTTTATACCATTCATGGTTTATGGACGAAGTATTTACATTTCGTATTCTAGTTTTAATACGAATGTTTATGTTATGTTTAAACCTTTTCATATAGGAATGCATTGGACTTAATATGTGATAGGTGGAGCCCAATATATCTCCTAGATGCATCGTTAGGTCTCATGAGACAAACTAGTGTCTTGGCACAAGGCCTTGACAAAATCTTATTTGTAGTCTTGGCACGAGGCCTTGGCTATGTGGTTATGATAGTCTGGCATTATGCATTCCATCATTATGAAAGTGGTTATTGATATAGCATGTGATTATTCGATTAGTAGAATATCCATGTGAATAAGTAAATGGAATTATTTAATTTTATTTTTTCCATACTATGTTGAAGTTTGGGTTTAAAAGGCTTTTTTTAGTTATACATTGCCTTAAATGTTTATTCTTATTTATGAAAGTTTCCGCTATATTGTTATCCTTACTGGGAATTTGAGATCACCCCTTTTCTATGTTTTATTTTTCCCAGGATGTGAAGAAGTAATTTATGAATGACCTTCAGGGATAGTATGAGGGGATAAGAGTGTGGACTATGGAGACTATGTTGTTGTAGTTTTCATTTTTATGATGTAATGTAAAACTTTATGAATATATCTAGTGTTTCCAAGGCTACTAAACTAATCTGTTTTTCGAGATTTGATCTTTCTTGTGATCATGCCAATGTTATGTAATAATGCACGGACACTGGGTAACTGGGGTTGGGGTGTTACATAATAACCAATACGTCAAGGCCTTGTACCAAGACCATTCAGAAATATTCTATCAAGGCCTTTTGCTAAGACACTAGTCTGTCCCATGAGACCTACTGATGCATCAAGGGGCTATAGAGGGACCCACCTATCACTTACTAAGTCCAATTCATTCCTCATATAAAAAGTATGAAACATAACATAAACATTCATATTAAAACTAGCATATGAAAAATTAATACTTTAAATTTAAACCACGAATGGTATAAATGTAGTACATCGACAACTAACTTTATCAAGAAACCTTCAGTAAAATATGGAATATTTTATCATAAAAAATCAACTTCTAACAAGAATAAAATCCAAAAAATTATGTTAACATAGTTTAAAATAATTTAATAAATTCATTTAAAATCATTGATAAAAATATACCTTTAACATTAAAACATTTAAAAGGTGTGCAATTTTAAAATAAAACATTTTATTGAAAATAACCTTGTAAGATTATAAGGGAACATGAAAATGATTAGGTGATATAATGACATAAAATAGCTGCTCGTGCCATATATGTTAAGAAAAATTCTTTCATTAATTTGTCGAAAAGGTCATAAAGTATCTTGTTTGGAAAATGAGTGAAATATTCCTTTGAAAACATTTTATAAAAATTCAAATGTGGGTAAAAATGACACTAAAAATCCATAGGATTATAGTTAAACATTTTATGAAAATATTTTTAGAAACCTAGACATGGATGATATAGATGTCCAAGTAGTTACTTACACATCAACAACCTCGAATAATAATGAGATCGAGGAATTAACCATTACCTTTGGTTTGATGCTCTCCAAACATGTCTGAAACACCTATATAATTTTTCTAAATATATTATTAACTTATATAAAAATCATAATAATATTTCTGATATCATATATGATTCATTTATGACATTATATTACCCATTTAATAATAATTCAAAGTTAATATAACATTTCTGGTAACATCTCTTTGTCTATTGCACGTGTTTTGACTTTTTATTCTTGATAATATCACAAAGATCATTATTTACATACTTCTAGAATGTATAATATGATTTATATATCTAATATAGTCTTAATATAAATATATATTATAGATAGATATATAAAATGGAATACACTGTTCGTGGATACGGTAGGCCGTACATACGCATGAATGCTATATTCGTTTTCATATCGTATTGAATGGAAGTAAGTGAATGAAATATATGTATGTATATATATATATATCATTAAAATACACTTATTATGTAATATATTTTATAATTATGAAAATATATATTTTTTATAATCATTCATGGATGGTTAAAGTGGAGAATGAATCTCATCGCGTTGTGGATACGGTAATCCGTACGTACACATGAGAGATAATATCATTTCATTAATGGTAAAATGGGGTGGAATATGAATTTTATAAAAGAAATATCATGTTATATTTATTAGTTAAATTTATTATATTCATTGTTATTCTTATATAAACAAATAGTACATGAAGAAGGCAAAACTATTGGTTATTTTAGAATAAGGTTCCTTATATCTAGTGGAATTTTAATAATGTAACAACAAGATATAGGATACTATGTTTAGGTTATTTACATGGATAGTATTTCTCATTGGTTATCCACTATGATGCTTCCTATTATTTTATATAATGAAAAACCATATAAATTTCTTTCATGAATCACAATAAATTAAAAATCACTATTTTCAAAATGGTTATGTCAATAATATTGTATTGATAAATATAACCTTTAAATCCTCAATGTGTTATTGACATTCCATAGACCATGTAAAATTGTCCTCAAATGATTTATCATAGACAACGATTTAGTTAATATGATAAAAATTTAAGAAACAAAATAGATATGAGCTAACATATGGAAATGAATTCTATTATTTATATATATTGGTGTGGGAAATTATTTAATAACCATTATTTATGAATGGAAATCATATATTTCATCTCTGGAGACAATTTTTCCTTGAAATTAATTTTTTTAATCTAAAATTCAAAATTATTAAATTTCTCCAATATCCTTCTTTCCCATACTGTATAGTAGAAAACCCGTCAATAGAATTTTGAATCATTATTGATACTATATAATATCAGTATATCATTAATATATAACATGAAACTATCAACATAATCTTTACATATACTATTTATTAAATCTAGAGATACATAAAATGCATTGATTAATAAAAAATGCATAATGTTGAAGTCTTATTTGATTTATCATATTTCCTAAAATTTAATTGATGATAACCATATTTTATACCAAAAAATGATTAATATTTTTCTCCTTGATTCTGAATAAATTGATCAATGATTTAGGTAAATATTATTTATTCTTATTTATAATGTAATTTATTTATAAATAATCTATTCACCACCACATAGATTGATCATTTTTTCAATGTTAAAATAGAATAACTCCTAGTGAATCAATAACGTGAAAGAATCCCCTAACAAAATCTATTTTTTTTATAATTATAACAATTCTTCTAGATCAATTAAACAAGGAGTCTAAAAATTTCGTTTTTATCCAGGAGATGATAAATATTGATCTAAATAATATGTTCTGGTGGGTATCACTATAATTAATTAGGAAATAAATCAATATAATTAATAACAATAGATTAATAATTTATTATAAATATATCCTCGTAAATTTATTATTCATATTCTCTAGGAAGATTCGTAGAGTGAGGCCATTTTTTTTTCTAAAAAATAATCCGGATGTGTTGTCTCTCATTTAAAAATAATATATTTTATTCTAGGCAAAGAGATTATATTATCATTCTCTCGAGGATTAATTCATTCATTATAAAATAATTTTAAATACATACTTAAGATTATTTTAATGATACCTATTAGCAATACCTCAATTATTCTTACTAAAAAATATCTATACATACTAGTAGGTAAAAGGAAAATAGTTTTGTTGATATAAGTTATCAATAAGGTATTTTAGTTGAAAACTCATCCTTTAGTGAATTTTGTGATGATTTAATAATAATTCATAAGTTTAATATAGTTTCATGAGTTTCATAAAAAACATTCATTATGATTGTTAGATGAATGAGTATTGTTCTCTTGGTCTGTATTCCTAGAAATTTAGAATTTTTCCGTTATAATCAACTATCTGATTACGTGGTTGGTTAGTTTTTTCATACATTAATTCAATCCCCTTATTTGATCGATCCATAACTTTATATAGAATTTGGGGTAAAAAATGTAGACCCATATCTTTGCATTTATTTATATTTTTATCTATATTGTCATGTTGATTTATGTATTATATCTAGGGTTATTCATGTATTCAATTATCTATTATTGTGGTTGGTATGCTCTTTTATATAGTTTCCCATTCTTTCAGGTGGTTGGAATTTTATATTTTGGTCATTTCATCCTGATCTATTTATTTGGATGTGTGGTTGATACTTTATAATGTCTGAATGTGAGGATACTTTATCCTTTCATGCTTTTAATCCCTTTAACTAAATGCTACAATGGTTCACAAAAATTATAAAAGTTCATATACACACATTTTTGGAAACAAAAGACTTGTAATATTAAATTTAAGGAATAAAAATATGTTTTTAATAAAATTATGGGAGAAAATATTACCATTTAACTCTATAATATTTGTGGTTTTAAATTGAGAGGAAGTTATAATTTAAATATAATTGAATATAATGGAAATAAAAAAGTTCTATTGAATGAATTAATAATTGGAGATGTTATATAATATATATTTGGTATCATAATATATGAGATTTTCTCCAATTAAAAGTTTTCTTGTTTTATCTAAGTCCTAAGGATTCAGAACATTATTCTTACTAAATGTGACATAACATGAATCCTTCCATCTTTTTTTAATATATATGATCATCATCATTATTTTCCCATCATTTCATACTACATCATATTGAATTTATTGAATGATTTTTTACTTGTATATTCTTTTAAATTCTCATAATGTTTTTTGGGATTGATTGATCCATTTTCCTTGTATCATCTTGGACTAAAAAAATTATATCACATTTTCTTTATTTAAATGATGTTAAATTTTATGCTTCATTCCTAGAAGGATATCCTTATACTAAAATATTTTTTAAAATTTTTACAACTCAAATGAAAATTTTCCCTTTACATCGGTAGAATGGTTTAATTAATGTGAAAATTAATTAGATTAAATTGAAATGAAAGTGATATTCTCTATCTATATGATTTATTAATTTTCATCTTTTTATAGAATTATAGATCTCTCCCCAAATATAGACTCCATTGTTATTTCTGTTTTATGATAGTTAAATAATTATAATCACTAATGTGGAATGATAACACTTTTATGATTATAATTAAATTATTTTCTCTTAACCTATATATTGTGTGTAAATACTCTGATGTGATATTGTGGAATATTTTGGAATTCCTTATAATTTTTTTTTCTTAAACAATTCCCAACATGTATTATTCTGTTTCGCAATGATTGTTAAATTTTATTTTCTTTTTTTTATTTCTACTATGTTGTTTAGCATTTAATTTTGGTCACCCATTCATATAATGGGAAGTTTTAATGGTTGAAGACAAAATTGTTGATGTGTCATTTTATGGTAGGGTTCTTATTGATTTTTATAGTGGGTGTGGCAATGAGAGGTGGTGTGGTTGTGGATTGAATTTGTGGGATGTGAGGTGTGATGGTTGTCAATGGGAGGGGGTTACATTTTTTCTGGTACATTGGGGTTTTTCCTTGTAGTACTATAATAAGGATATCAATAATGTATATTACAATTCTTTGTATGTTAATATAATACACATTAATTGAATTAAAAAAAATTACATTTTAATGAAAGAGTCGAACATAATCAAGAATAATAACATGAAATGGTTGGAGTGGCTCATAATTTAATATTGGGTTACATTGAATAATAATGTATAGTGGATTGTACATTGATTATTATTGAATTAGTAAATAAAATAAACAATGTTCTGAGTTACGTGTTATTATTCTTTGAAATGAGGTGCATCTAGTTGGTGGAATAAATTGAGAACTGTAAAATTATTTTTGTGGTATATGACGATGACATAATTTTAATTTGAATACACTATAACAATAATATATTCTATATTTATATATATAATCCTGAATTTAATTTCCTTTATTTATTAATCCCACAAGTTTCGAGTACTATGAATCATAAAACAATCATTTTCAGGGTGACTTCTCAAACATCCATGATTATGGGATATTAAATTGATGAATACCCCTCTTCCCCTGTATTACTTTGGTCAAATTATGTTTCAATAGATGCAAATTATTGAAAAGTAATTACCATGGAATATACAGTTTATGTAAATTCCTGATGATAAGAGGAAATGACATGTAATGGTTTTCATGCATGGTTGGTGGAGGTAACAATGTTGATATTGGTCTCATTCAAGATATCATAGTACCCATTTTATGCGGTTACAGTAGGTTTTGTGGTTATATAGATGATAATTTACTTATTGAATGCTGTTTGTAGATGATTACTGATGCCAACACCAAATGTATATCCTTTTCATAAGCTTTTAGGAAGTTTTTTCACCAAAACCACATAAAATAAATATAGAAAGTGATAACTTGTATAAGTGGATAGTATTGGAGAATATTAAAATTGATTCTAGGTTTTAATTGAATAAAAAAGGTGGAAAAATTCGATGGGTGAAACCATTTTTAAATGTTCTCTTGGTATTCCATTACTATAAATAAGAGGATTATTTAGTGATTAAACCATGGTGAGGTTGGTATAGATAATTGATCTATTTTTGTGCTAGTAAGTTTTATTATTTATTCATTGGTTTACTAATAAAATTTCCCCACATTATCATGAGACAACATGTTTATGATCTAAGAAATTATTCATGTTATTCTCAGAATATTACTTGAAAACTAATTTTCAGGTTTCTAGGATGGTTTTGTATACTGAAATGGAAATTCTATGCTTTTAAGATATATCTATAATGTTTTCTCCTCATTTATTTTGTTGTATTTTTCTTAAGATGCCTTATTTTTATTTAATTATCATGATTATTGGACAGGTTCCCTCAATTATGACATGAAGTAGAGTAATTTGTTAGTTTATTATATTATCTCTCATTTAGTTTAATATATTGATGATAATGCCTCACATATTATTTTCGTACTACCTTAATTATACTCTACAATAAGGGTCCTACAAGAGGCGTGACATGAGGGGTCAATAATTTTCATCATCAATAACCTAGGAGGGGTACTAGAAGTGTGATTCACTAAAAATTTCAGGATTTCAGTGAATTCATATATTTATTATTTAATAATTCTTTATATGATATTTATTTTATGATCATGGAACCTACAATAATATCCTATAAGACATAATATTTTTCAATGGTGATGGATATTCCCAACCATACTCATTTTGAATCTTTTGGAGTAGATTCCTCTGATGCTAGGGGCATCGATTGGAATTCCCATTTCATTGTAGTTTATAAATTAACAATTACATATGTAACTCTTTCTATTTAACTTGTGCCTTGATTTCTATTGACTATATACATAAAGAACACTTTGAAGGCTTTCATAAAATACCGGGGGTGATTCATCCATCAATTATTTCACATTTGGATTTCCAACCTTCCACTATATTTTTTTTTATGTTTTTCAACATAACACTATTGTGTTATTTTATTCAATTGTTTTCCCATAAAAATAAAATTAATGGAGTTCTAATGTATAGTATTTATAGTGATATTCTATATCCAATCATATAATAAAAATTATTGATCCACTAATTCTAATTGTAGGCCAATCATTAGTCTATCAATTAATTGAACAATATACCTCTCTCTATTGATTCGATATATAGTATAAAATACGCATCATCAACCTTCTAATATTAGAATTAGTATGAGCCACAAAATCTTCCCTATTTTGGCTAATATTAGGTATTTCCATTTTTACATCAACTATTTTCACATAATATAAATATATTAATCCAAAATATCACATTAAAAGCATTTAAATTCATCCTTTCTATATCATTCTCCGTGTGTTGGTCAATGAAAATATATAATTGATAGTTATCTCCCCTAAGAAGTCATATGACTAGTAAAACAATTTACATTTTACTATCTCCCAAAATAATAAACATCATCTATAATATATAGATTCAATACTCAGCCTTTAGTTTATTAGTGGAACCATTACAGGTTAGAGTATGTTTCCCAATGAAGCCATAAAATATTTTCACAAAATGTTGTGGATAAACTGATGGTTCTATATGGGAAATGGTATTTTTAATACCTAATTTCATGTTAATTAATATAGTTATAATTTATTCCACTCAACCACCCACCTCATTGAAATTGTTAGGGAGAAAACCCAAAATGGATTATGGTTGTTTCCATGTATTTTTTTTCAATTAATTAAGTACTATTTCTAAATAAGGAATTATATGATAATCAATACAATAATAATAATATTAATTATATGTCATTTTATAAAATTCCAATCTATTTTATTTAGTCTATGTAATCATGAAATATTTATAAATTTTTTTTAATTTTTTATAGGTTTATAATGTAAAATGATTTCATATGTTTTTTATTACAATGGTACAAAACACATAGATCACATATGAAATAGTTTTTCAGTATAAAATACTAATTATGTAATTTTTGATTAAATTTAATTAAAAAAATGATACTTAAAATATGTATTTTAAAACATTCTATTTATCTTATCATGTTAATAAATCATACGTAGAAATGTTTTCTTGTTTTCTAGTGTCATGGGAAATAATTTTAAATTGTTATCTCAAAAAAATATTTATGGGTACAATGAAATGGATTTTATCTGAAAAATATCTTGGAATTAATAATATGATTGTAATACAAAATTGAATAATGTCATCAGAATGAAATTATGAGAATAATATATACATATATTATTGGAAAATGAATAAACACAAGGATAATATGAAAAAATCATAGTGGTGTAATGCATATTTATAGACATCATAATCATACATTTAGTGCATGGTTTTGAGACCTCGTACAAAAATGGGTAAAGAATATAATGAATATCCATGATTGATGGTTTCATATGACCTATCATTGCATTGAGGGGATATATAATTTCCACCCCCATCATATAATATGTCAAATGCATCAACTAGATGAAAATAATCAGAAAACAATAAATTTATTAATATCATTAAGAAAACATTATACAAGATCAGTACTTTGTAATCAATATTAATTCATATAAAAATATTTGATATAAACATCATCAAATTATTATAATTCAGTAAAACAATGTATATAACTTGGATAATAACAAACTATAAAAAAATTCATGATGTATAAGAAATTATCCTTTTTAAATGGATTATAACAATGTAGTAGTGAGGGTTAATTTATTGGTTTTGTATTTCAATATAAAATGATCCTTTTTGAAGGTACAAAATAGAATGTGAATTATAAAATTAATATCCACCTAGGTAGTAAATATAGTTCTATAGTTTTCCAAATCCATTGTGAACCTAGTGAATATTCTATTCATAGATGATGAACCTATTTTATTTTTATTACACCTTGGTGAATATATAGATGAACGTTTATCTAAAAATATTTAGGTTCTCTTACTTCAATGTGATTTTTTTACCAGCAAAACATTTTATGAAGGTGGTATAATGAGATATAATGGATTAAAATATTTAATAATAAAATAATTAATTTATAAAAATGATGAATAATAATATTACAAATTTATAATTAATGGAATTTTGATAAATAACAAAATTAATGTAAGACACATGGTTATGAAACATTAACTCGAATGATAGCTTCTTAATGTATTTAGAGGGAATAAAAGATCCTTAATCCCACCTTTGAGAGGATATATAGATACATTATGGTTAGGAATTTGTGATAAATTGACTAAAATGAAGGGCATTGGGAGAATTTGTGGGTATTCATATGAAATAAGATATGACTAATTATTAATTTATAATCATTTTCCATATAAATATATTTTTGAAAATGGAAAACCATTAATATAACCCTTGTTTTAGTTTTATTTTTTGGACATTGAAGTCAACCATTTTGATATTTTAATATTTTAGAATTTTAATGCATTATATTATATTAGTTCTAATATGGAATTATCATTTTTCTTTAAATACATTTTTGGAAAAAATAATTTACATTTTAGACTATGGTATAATTTTAATTGTTTATAAAATAAATTTTAAATCATTTTTAATAATTATATTAATAAAATTATTTTATGTTTAGGATGGACATATTTTAGTTATTAATTAGGTTTTATATCATATTTATTTAATAATACATACTGTATATACCTACAAAAGGTTACTATTTATAAGATAATTTGACCATCTATTAAAAATATGAAAAATTCACTATATGATAATATTGAAATTCTTGATTAAAATTTGATATCATTATTTTTAAAATAATTTATATTATATGATAATTTTAATTTAATAGAAGACATTATTCACAATATATAGAGTTTCGATGCTATTTTTTTTAAAATTCCTTTAGTAAATAAAAATTTTTAGAGTCAATTTTTTTAAATTTTATTAATATTCATTGATTAATAATTTATTTATTAAATTATTAATGTAATTACTAATAGATGATTTTATTCATCTTATTAGAAAGATTCATGAAATGGTTTTGCATTTATTTTAAAAGATTCAAACTTCCAAATATTGTATTTCAGGTATGAAACATAATAGAGAAATTACAATATGATAATTCAAATATTCACATTTCCCATTATATAAAAAACTAATTTTATCATTCAAGGATCATTCATATAGCCCAAATAATTCATATTCATAGTATATTACATTGTTTACTTTTTTCTCTATAATTTGAATGAATAATATATATTATTGATTCATTATAGATTATGATCCACTATGGATCAAGGTTTAAGTGGTTCCTTATATTGTTATGTGTTCTTTTATAGCATTTTCATCCATTATTTTCAAGGTAATTTTCTATTTTTTCTGTAATATTTGTGGTACAGAATGATGAAATAATAGAATGTGTCATATAAAATAAATTATTTTTATGAATCATTTATTTATTATAGTTGAATCTCATGTATTATAGTATGTGAAAGGGTTTGTTTATCTTAAATGAGTAATTAATATATTTTTTGTTTTTTCACACATCATGGTAAAATATCAAATTTGATATTTTTTGAAATTTAGTAATCATCACATTATTCTCTCATTTTTCCCTTACCACTATATTCATATCCATGTGCATGTCTCAATGAAATATTTCTTGAAAGGGTATGTATAAAAACACTAGAAGTTATTATAATCATTGAATTTACTGATGATCATAATAATCTATGTATTCAAATTAAATAATTATTTGTTAATTTAAATTCACCAACTCATTATAAATCAAAAACTAAGGCCATATCTATTTTTGTTCATCAAATCAGAGTATGTAACTTCCTTGGAATTCATTCCCAATGTCAACAACATAATAAATATCAATATAAAATTCCATATATTATCATGATTAACTAATGAAGAACCAAATGGACACACATTTATCCATGAAAAATAAAAAAATCATTATATAAAATAATATAACCACCATTTCCACATTGATATTTTTTTCCATCCTCGTAGTAACCATGATTCTATATATAATAAAGGTAAATAATTTCTTATATTGATACATATATCCTTACACAAGAGTATATTTTTTATAGGGGGAATGTAAATCAGTACCTTAATTAGTGGACAATAATACCATATTAAATAGTAATAGTCCAAGGGTACATTACCTTACCATTGTATTAACCTAAGATCATCTATATAATATCAACTATATGCTTACATAATCCACATTTCTATGAAAATACCAAAAAATGCTCAATAAGAGAATTTTACTTCTATGATCCAATCAATAGAATCCAAAACAATTATGATATATCTATAAATTTATTTTCAAATAGTCTATATTCCAACGATCTGTCTACATAATAACAAATAAAATTTAATTATTAATGGATTAATGAATAATACATTGTAATGCAGTTGGCCATGGAGAAATACCCACTAAATCATTTAACACACTCCATGCACCCTATAATTCATAGATAACTTATATAATAATTACATCACCTAATGATATACCCTAAATGATTTTATAAACATTACTCATTTCCTCTTGCATTTTATAACTTTTTAAATCCCACATGATATATAAAAATTATTCACAATCTTATTAAAATTACCTACCTATCACAACCACTAAACACAAATCTAGAATAATATTTATAATATTTTAATATTTTAAAAATTCTAAAAATATATATAAAGGTCCAACAATATCACTTTTTTAAAAAATGTATAAATTTTAATTATCATGGATCCAATAAAAGAATCCATAATTAACTTATAAATTATATTTTTAAATCATATAATATAATGATTTAATCTTTCATAATCATTTTCACAAATAAATTATTTAAATTGAATGAAGAATATAATTTTAAATTTATGTTCACCAAAAAGGATCTAAATGTAAATAACACAATGAAAATTAATTATAAAAACTATATATGGGAATGTGGTCACACATAAATATTCCACATGGTCATATCTATTTATGAAAAATGGTGTATAATGTGGGTACCCAGATATGTCACATGTGTACAGAATTTATGACGCACATCTATATTTTTTCTTTTCATACATGTATAATATTATTTTATTATTTTACATTATTATTTTGTAAATGATATGTGAAAAAAATATATAGTATATATACGAAACTCCAACTTCTACATATATTGGAAAATTTACACACTTAGTCATTCACTCTCATAAGAAAATAATATCATCCATGTAGTTTCTTAAAGGTAGTCATTGAAATGACATTTCTTAATGAAGTTCCATGAGTGATGAGAATGATAATTGGGAAATATTTTTTTTCCACAAACATCACTAATAATTTATTTATACTCCCAACCTACAATTTCATCTTGTTAGTATATTCAATATCAAAGCAACATGACAAAGTAAAAAATACTAGTATTGTCGAAATCATATAACTAATGTTGTCACATCATTTCCAATAAGTTAATGGGGTGGCCATTTTGAGGTTGGCCAATGAATTTTTTTCGAATGAATTTTTTTAAATTAAATAGCATTAATAAAAATTTGTTTATACTAAAAAAAATTAAATAACAAAAAATTAGTAAATAATTTTATAAAATAACACCTAATCAATGTGTTTAATCAATTATACCACAATTTTTAAACCTAATCTTTATCAAAATCTATAAAGAAATTCTATTGAAGTAATAAATTATACTCATTAAAATTAAAATAAGAAACCCACATATATCCAAAAAAAGTCATCATCAAATTACCAATAGACCCAAATTCAGAAACTCAACAAAAAAATAATGATCATTAACCAGGAATATATCATCAATAAATTTATTATATTTTGAAGACGTTTCATTAATTCTATTTATATTATATACATTCCATAATATATCTTGACCACATAAATTCATCACCACATACCTAAATAATCCTTGATTCCCCAAGATACACTTAATTTATATTTTAATATTTATATAGATCTCACAATATATGCCATATTTAAACAAAATATTCATTATAGATCATCTTGAAAACAAATTATAATATCACCACCATATAAAACACATTTCCCATTGATATAAACTAGTAAAAGTTTAAATATTTGTTATTATATATTTTTTTATATGAATATTTTTTACAAGACTGATGTTTCCGGTAATATTGATTACTTAGATATATTAAAAATTTGATCATTAGTGATCTTTAATGAATAAAACAATTTTTTCAATAATAAAAATATAAAATTATTACCATTATTACAAATATTAATATAATATAAATAGAAATTATTTTTCATGTTGTACTAATGAATATGATATACCATGTTCTATTGGTTACATCAAATCTTTTTTGAATATTGTTTAAGTGAAGATTAGAAAGGTTTAAATATTATAAATCCATATCATTATTTATCTAATGGGTAGTTTGAATTAACATCTAATGAAAATTATAAATGCAATGAAGCCACAAATATGTTAGAAAGAATAGAATCATGTATGCTACCCTTCCACTTGAGGATATTGAATACTATCGAGGGTCTTGTAACATCACATGGGGTGATATTTACCCAATAGTGTTCTATAGAATACGAAAAGAGAAATATTAACATAATAATAACAATTCATTAATTAATACAACCACCTAATATAATTATAGAAAATTAACATAACAATGTTCCCACAAATTAAATATAATTAACAAAAAAATTAAGCTAATAAGAAAAAATATTATCAATTAAACTAAAATCTACCAATATATATAAGGAAAATAATCGACACTAAATGTATCAAAATTTTCTAGATCAAAAAATTGATGTTATATTAAAAACAATATCCCATATATAGAGTATTTCCCCCCCTTTTAGGAAAATCCTTGATAACTACATAAGTGAAATATATATTTTAATATAAAAATCATGGATTTTGGAGTTAATGTTTTAATTATTCAAAAATTATTTAATATTTTATTCATATTGTGTAAAAAGAAATTTAAATTATATTTGTTGAAAAAAGGGATATTGAATTCACGATGTTAAAAGATATTCCATAATGCGAGATGAGTCATGGAATGAATTCACATTATAGAATTAAACATTCAAGTATTAAAAAAGAAAAAATTTCATAAAAACATCAATCCCCATCATGAACCAACAATTCATGATTTGATAAAATTGAAAATCAATTATTGTAGGAGAAAATGAAAACCTATCCTGAGGGTGAGGGATGAAATATCAAGGGGTTTCATATCCTATCACATATCAAACATGGACATGAGTAATGTTAAGTTAAATTATTTAATATGTTAACTAGGATTCATATTTAACTACTCATGGGAACTTGTTAATGATATGGAGAAATTTTGTTTACCATATTAATGGATATCAATGATTCCTAGGGAATATATATTTTTTAATATAAGAGATAATATATAAGAATTATGAAAAAATGTTAACTCTTATACTATAATTTTTACATGGTTCACTCACCCATTCTTAAGGTATCCTTACACAATTTTTATATAATAATTTTAGTCTTTAAATATTATAAAACTCATAAAATTAAAACATAATTTGATTAAATATAATAAATTTAATGGTATGATAATATAAATTCTCAATATTAAAACGAATTCCAAAGGATTTAATAATATATTTATTCCATGAAAAGTAATATAAACAACTCTAGATGCCTCCTAAAAGTTGGACTATATTTAATTTTTTTATCTAAAAAATTATCATTGTTAGGTATTAGTTGTATGATAGTAATATAAACTTCTCAGGTTTACCCAATTATTTATTTGATACAAATATGACTCATATAATCTCTATGTTTTTGGAATTAACAAGAATCATTCTTCAAATACTAGATATTTTTTTTTCAAATTATTCATTGATCTCATTGAGTTTAATAGTCAACTCCTCATCTAATTTAATTGATAATTTTTTTTATTATAAAATGATAGTTCAAATTGAAATAGATATTTATTTTTCATGATGTTTCCCTTGAAGTTCATCATGAAAATGAATTATATATGTTTTAGAAATCTTCTTATCATCTTCATGTAATTTGAAAACTACATTGGTATACTTTTTTGCATCTATTTATCCCTCCATTATTTCCTTGAAATTTTCATGAACAGGAAACCAATTATTGATATCCATGTATACAATTGATGGTTTTTAGATATCCTTTCATGTAAGACAGTTTAATTCTATTTTTGATGATTTTTTTCTTATTCATTTATTCACACACTGATAAGTGAGTCATATAAATAAACAAATTTATCTTTAGGAAAAATGAATAACTACAGTTTGACTTTTTTCTTAGTAGAACATCAGAATATATATTTAGGGGTTTGGTCAATATATACCTCTTCCATTGGATACCTAAATACTTAATGGACATCCTTTTCTATTTTCTTTAGATCTTAAAACACATCGTTTAAAGAAAATTATGGATCATATAGTTTCACATCATTTTCACTGAATTATATTTCTATTCCTAGTGTATTTTGACCATTTCAAATCAATTTTATATGTTATTCTATTTTTTATGTGTTTTCACATGAATTGAAAATTTATCATGAATACTAATTATAACATAGTCCCCAACAATCGAAAATAAAATTAAAGGTTAAAACAATTTGCGAGAGATAAAAAAATATCATATGGTAAAAAGAAAAGATATAAAGAGAAAATAAAAGAATTTTGTTATATGAAAAAATTAAAATAATCTCCCATCCATCCCCTTTATTTACGCCAAAAGTTGTTAACTCCCAAATATGTCATTAATTTTAATTTGGAAAATGAATTTTATAATTAAATAATAGATAAAATTAAAATAACTAAATATATAATTTTTTAGTGTATGATTTTAATTTTATAATAGAAATATGATAAGGGAAGGTTATAAAAATTAAAAATAAGAATAATGAAGATATAAATTAAGGGTAACTTGTAGAATAGAAATCTAAAATAATATTCATGTACTTGTTGGAGAGTGAGAGATGAGAAAAGATTAAAATTATTTGATTAAATTTAAAATCCATGTACATGAGATAATAAAGAATAATATAATGAAAAAAAATTATAGTCATAATATCCATGTCATATTTAATAACTTGTTATGGGTAGGAACTCTACATCTCAAGACTCAATTTTTATATAGAATTTTACATTGAATTATCTAATTATATGAAACTATAATCCATTTTTAAACCTATAATTAAATTATCCAATTGTCATGGTGGATAAGAAGCACTAGTTAATGCATTTAAAATAACTTACAGAACTATTCACATGACAATGGTCAGGTATTATTTAATAATATAATAATATATATGATAAATGAGGTAAATAAATAATTCAAAAAAAAATTAATTTTGAAAAATAATAAATATATTAAATAAATTAACCTAATTTTAAAATTTCCAAGGAATAAATAAAATTTCCCCCCATAAAAACTATGATTGGTTGAAAAATAAAATAAAATAATATCTTAAATGATATTGGATAACATTTACTAGTGAAAGAATCTACACCAGTGAAAAACCATTTCCTAATTTCCAATATCCATTTACTCTAGGTGCATAAGCCTTTTATTTTATTAATATTAAATTAATGATGATCTGGGGAAACTTTTATGACTATAAATAAAATTCTTGGATGTTTTTCCAAGAAGAGATGGAGAAGTTATAATGGGGAATGGTGTAATACTATTATGATGTCCTTTTCCTCTCAATCAATAATAATATATTTTAGAATGTTAGTTTCACTATTTTCTCATCCTCTAATGGTTATAATAAGTCATAATTATCTTAGATCTATGGTAATTTCAAATTTGGGGAATTTCGATAATATGAATTTTATAGAGAAGAAATAATATTTTCTTATATCTCTTTTCCCATTTATCTTTATCTCTCATTATTTTATTTATTAATATTTTAATATAAATAGGAGATGTTTTTATTTAATGCATTAATTAATGTCTCAGTTCCACCATGAATTTTAGGAAAAAATATATTCTATTTTTAAAAAATGGTTTCTAGTTACCAATCATTTGATTATCTAAGGTATTTAATAATATAAATATACTAGTAATTAGATATAATGTGTCTACCCAAGAGAGGGGATTCCCTTAGACATGATTCATAAAACTATAGTATTATTTTTTCACTATTTTAAACATTATTTCGTAATGTATCTAGATTTACAATTACTCATAATAATTTTCGTATTCTCTCATCTCTCACTATCTCAAACATCAATATTCCCTTTTATTTATATTTAATTTCTAGAAATTTTTGTTAATGTAGTTATTAATTAATAAATTAATTATTTTTTCCAATTAATTCTTATGGTATTGATCTCAGTTCATTAGTATCCTATGCTAAATAATATACTATTTGGTTTTTACAGTTTCATTTTTGGAAAATAATTAAAAATTTTATCCCCATTACAATTAAAAATTCTATAAGGTGGTACCAATTCATGGATACTTTTTATGGGATATCAGTGGATTATATTTCAATTTTTATAATTATAGTAAAGAGTTATCACCAATCTTTCTATTTAAATATTTTATATTAAGTCATTTTTAAATTAATTTGGTGTTCATTAATTTCACCCTTGTGTTTTTGGTTATGATACAGATGGAAAATATTATCTTTTTGAACCAAAATAAATATTAAATTTAATTTATAGATCAATATCACTATATATATTAACATAGTAGAATGATATAAAACATTAAACATGCATATTTTTTGTAACCATACCCGAGTGACGTTGATGGAATGTTATTTTACCTATAATTTCTTTATTTTAAATGTGGTGTATAATGATCTGGAGTGAATGGAATAGGAGGTCGAGGAATAATATATTCAAACAAAGAGGGAGAATAATAGTGAATAAGTCCTTGAGGATATTACTAATAACAGTGCTAATCCTAAAGACAAACCAAAGTTATGCCTTGATTATTATGATATAATATTTTTTTTACAATACACCCTTATCACCACAACATTAATTGATATAGAAAAAGGAATATAAGAAGAAAAAAAGAGACAATCATATATATAGATATCCTAATAAATCCATTTAAATTATTTATAGATATCCACATATAGTTTCCTTCCTAACACCATGTACAATCCAAATTAGAAGAAAAAAAATCAGTAGAAAAGGAAGATTAAGATGATATTGATAAAAAAAATATTAGTAGAGGACTAATGTAAAATTTGTATTGTATTTTCCTAAGGATTTGGAAGGAAATATGTCTAAAATATAAGAACAAACAGATCAATCTTATATTTACTAAGTATAAGAGTGAGGATAAATATATGAAGAAGAAGATAAAGTGGTTGTCGAAGTCATAAAAATCATTACATAATTAGAGAAAATGAAGCCTTAAGTTGGATAATGTTTGAAGTAAATTATATAAATTAGTAGATTAAAAAGATCCTATAATTATTAAATTTAAAATACATTGTTATTGGGAATTTCAATTTTTTTATCATACACACATTTACTAGCATTGGTAATGTTGAAGATAAACTACCATAAAAAAGAGAATATTTTAGAAGGTAGAAACTTTTTTTATTACTTTTTAAGATAATGGGTTTTTATTTATTTCATTGGAATAAATAATATATTAGGAATTTATTTTATTTTTTAATTCTAATTTCAATTATTAATGAATGGGGAATATTCTTTGGAGACTTATTTAATTTTTAATAAATAAAATTATTTCACAAAAATTGAAAACATGGAATATCTATAATTCTTTATCTTAAGACAATTTTCATCATGTCAATGAGGAGGTATCAGTTTTAATTTTATCATTCTGTTATTGAACTATATTTTTTCTTAAGAATTATAATTTGTTAAATTTGTAACATATACTACATTTTATCATTATTTTATAATCTACGAGATAAAAAAGTACCTAAAACAACCCTCAGTCCATGTTTGAAATTTTATTTTAAATTATTTCTTATCTGGATAATGGGAGAATGAATTAGTAGGGATAAATATATTGATTTGGATTTTGAGAACCATAACATTATGGGTATTAGTTAATTTTAGTTAATTATATTTTTATTTGATTCTTCAATAATTGAAAATATAAAAGATTTATTTATTGATTTGTTGTAACTGCTAATCAACTATTGGGATTTTCCCAATAATAGTTTTTCATTAATTAGGGATCTTATAATACTATAATTTAAAATATATTATTTTAAATTTCATTAAATTTTCAAGCATGATTTATTATAGATTTTTATTTTTATTTTCTCATGGAAATGAATTTTAAAATTCATATTTGATATATTTGAGGGGATTTTATTTATTAATCCTTTATTCCTTGACTGAAAATTTCATAAACCCCTTATATGATCATAAAATCATTAAATAACCATGTTTGGGAATTTCCAAAACACATTCGTACATTATCCTTTATTAACCAACTCAAAATACCTTTCATCGTTATCAGAATGATAATTATGGAGGAGATGGAACCATAATGGAAGGGATGTATGTACCAAGAAATTCATGTGTTGGGTTTTATTCATGGTAATTTAATAAATGGTATTCATTTTACATTAATATATAACCAATTAAATGATATTAATAAAATGTATAATGATATTGAAGGTAAAAAATTTCAAATGCTAGACCACTTTTATTTACATTTGGTGTTGTGTTGTGGATGTGAGACTCATCTAAGGCTATATTTAGAAAAATCTGATATAATATAGTATATTTAATTCAGTATAATAATTTTACCTGTGTATTTGTATTTATTATATGGAAATAGTATTATGCCATTTGTATTGGACAAATTTTCACATATATTTTATTGATTATTATAAAAAATTCCTTTGACATAACCACCCTTTTGAGATTTATGTTTTTACATAATTAACTAATATCCCCAAAGTGTTGAATTCATTTGATCCCATTGGTATTACAAAAATTATTATTTAGTATTTTTTTCAATAAATTGTGGTGCATGTAGATTAATTTCATGTCTATAGTAAAGAGAACGATTTGAGTTTTGAGAAAATATCTATTTATATTTCACCCAAGCATGATGACAAAATGAATGTAGTGTAATGTTAATTATAATCACCATACAATTTTTTTTGAATTAACATATGTGATATTATAAAAAGGTATGAATGGTAATTTTAAAACATGATTGGTAATATACAATTTGGCTTCATTTCTATAAAAATATGGGATTAGATGAAATATTTCAATTTTATGTTTGAATTTTTGATTTCCTATTTAATAAAATTATTTTATTGAAAAATATTCTCAAATTATATTAGAGAGAGAGAACATTATAAATTTTTTGAGATTCCATTTTTTTAGATCTGAAGAATTTCATGTGTGGCTCGACTTCATTCTTACATTTCCAATATATAATTTTTAATATATAATTCATTTATATTTTGAATTAAAATTTTAATTCCAAACAAAAAATTGAATATTATTCCATATCATGACAAAATAATTTTTAATTAAATGTTTCATAAAATTAAAAAAACAATGCAGAATTTATGATATGAAAGGATGTTTTGTGATTTAATATATGTATTGGAATGATTTAATTGCTCAAAGTTTAGTATTTAATCAGAAAAGGTTCCAAATACACTACGATACTACAATTCACATTGTGAAACACATATTCATGATTTAAAAAACATAAAAAATAACTATTGATAAGGAATAATGAAATAGAAATCCACATTGTGAGGATAAAAAATTCATGGTGTGGCATCCATAATCACAACATAAAACATGGAGAATAGATAATTTGATTTCTGTTTTTTCAATATCTTATTTTAGCATCACATTTTTTGACATAAGAACTACCATAATTGAAGTAGAAATTTTTATTATCTAAAGTAATGGAAATTGATATTTCAAAGGGGGATATTTATTCCAGTAAATAAAAGGACATGTTTCTTCTATAATAGGATATGGATACTAGAGGATGGGTTATGGTGATAGGCTACCAATGAGTCCTTCCCAGGGATATATAAACCAATTTAATTGACTATTTTATTTTCATTATTTTCTCACCCTCTCATAGATGGAAAGAGGGAATTATTTTCTTGATGATGTAGTAACTTCAATGAATGTGAATTAAGATAATATGTATTTTAATTTTTTTAAATAATATATTATTAGGGTTTATCATTCATATCTTTTCTCACACCTTATTATTTCTCTTTTATTAATAATTGAAAACTATGATATCATTGGGTGATGTAGAAATTTTTAATGAATTAACTATATTCTAATTCTTTATTTGGACAAGTAGGATAATTAAATAATATGTTTAGTAATGGTTTTGAGTAGCCTATCATTTGATTATTCAAAATAAATGACCGTATTAAAAGAAGATTCATGAGATTGAGAGTGTGTACATGGTCCAATTGAATCCTTTTGACAAATCCCAATGACTATATAATTATTAGTTCTATATTTTACTCTTTATTACATTCTTCACCGTGATTTGAAATTATTTAAAACTATTTATTTCATATTTATCTCTCTCAATTGTCATCTTAATTAGTAGTTTTAATATATTTTATTAAAAAATATTAATTTATGTATATATTATTAAATTTAATACATCCAAAATCCTATCCTTTTGTAATCATCCTTTGTATATAAAAATAATATTATACTAAATTGTAGATTTATTTTTTATTTATATATATACACTTTATAAATTATTAAATTTTGTAATCACATTGTAATTAATGAATACTTTAGGTAGTACCATCTACACAAGTAGCCTAACCCCATAAAACTAGTTCATGTAGAATTGGTGAGAGTATAATGGCTTCTAGAATCCACTAGGAACAAATAATTCTCATGTATTTTGTATATTCATATATATAAATTATAGATTTTTTGAATGAATAAACATATATCATTTAAAACCCTAAAAAAGTGGATAGGTGTGTACCATGCCACCCAAATAATCCAATCACACATCAACCTTTACATGTAATTATTGATCAATAGAATAATTATCATAGATCTTCATATAACCCCAAATATAACTAAGGCTAATTGTGGTCTTGGTATAAACAAAGGATGGACAATTATTGATATTACAACAAATATAAACATATATGGGAAATCTCTCTTGGAAAATCCTTACATAATAAGACATGTTAAGTATCTTACTTCTAAAGTCTAACCTTGAAATTTCATGGATTAAAATATCATTTCTATCTATAAGGCACTAATAAGTTTCTATTTTAATAGATAAAAACATAAAATACTTATAAATTATAATATCATAAATAACCTCAATCTCACCATATCAATAATAATATATTCCATTAAATTCCAATAAACCATTCAATTCACTTTTTATATGACATGAAAATAATAGGAATTTGAAATTCCATTTCTTTGGGAAAAAATAAAGAACCCATATTGGGGTCCCTTTGACTGATATTTCATATCATGGATTTTTTATCAACTAAAACCTCATTTATTCCTTACATTATCCACTTTAATTTCTATTTTAATCTATTTTATATGCTTATAGTGAAGCACTGTTTACTCAAATTAATCCCCCAAGAATTAGGTTTTCCCAAAAATTAATATATATATTAAGGACATAATATTTAAAAAATATTACAATGATTTACCTTTATATGAAATATATACTTTTTTATAAACACCCATTTCACCATCGATTAAATGAAATTAACTTCTCAATATCTAATTTAGCTGATACATGATTTTAATAAGTAGTTTTTTTCTGAAAAAACAATTTATTTTATTACAACAGTAAATATTTTCCTTTAATTGTGCAAATAATAAATTATTTTTGTTTCTAAATTCAGATGTATATTTATATAATTCATTATTGAAACTGATTTAACACATTAATAAAGGATAAACAAAATAACACCTCGTAGTCATCATTTTCTTACTCTACTATCAATCAAAAATTAATTAAAAATAAATTACATAATAAATAATGAATCTATTATGTCAATAAATATAGTTGAGAATAATAATAATAATACCTCACATAACTTATATACACATCTGTTAAAATAGAAAAGCGACCAAGAAATCACTAACATCATCTAGAAAAAGAAATATACTAATGGTATGACTCCTTGATAACATGATAAACTCAAAAATTCATGATATAAAACAAAAGTATGTGAAATTAGATTTGAACCACTAAAAGGTATGATTCAAAAGTCACATCCAACAATAATTTTGTCACAAAAATAAGATCACCAATCATAAGAGAAATGAAAATTAAATTTCACTATAATAATATGTGATGATAATATTATATAGTGGTTCTAACTTTATTTCAATATCTAAAAAAAATTATAACAAAATTATTGGAATCCAAAGTTAAGAGGAAATTCTAAAAACAATGAAAATTAAAAAGTATCATAATTTATAAAAAAGGTGTCGATACCAATAATTAATCAAATATAACACTCCATCCATATCATATCTCACTGACCACCTATTACCATGTGACCTATCACTTAGTGGTATATCTAAAGAACATAAACCACTCTATTATAAATTTTGTTCCTAGTATCCCATCTCAATTTTATTTGTGTCCTTTTCTATAATATATATTCTTTGTTCATACATATTAATATAAAAACACATTATTTCTTAATTTATTTCACAAAATTTAAAATCATGCGGTATATGTAAAAATAATCTTAAACAAACACCAATATAGTGTTATTTGAATATAAATTTTGTAAATGATATATTTTTCATAAAAAATTTGGGTGAAATGTATTATAACAAAAATTGATTAAATTTATCACTATTGAGAAATTATGATAATTAAATATGTATAATATATTTTAAATTGAATTAATTAATATTAATTTCATTATTTTTTAAGTAAATATATGAGAATAAGTTTGTTTTACAAACATAAACTATGTTTTCAGTCAAAATGGGTTTTATTTAATTGTAAATTAAAATAATATAATTAAATTCATCAACATATGAAAATGGTATATTTTAAAAAGGATATAAATTTATAAACTAGAAAATATAAAATAATATAAAGGTGAAATTTTTGAATTTTTCTAAATGATTTATTTTTCAATGAATAATGAAAAATGCATATTCTTATTCACTACATTAATTTTCATTAAATTATATAAAATATATAATTTTTGAAATTAATAATAAAATTTATAGATAAATTTTTGATTTAAATAAATCCAATCAATTTCATTTTAATTCAAATTGAAATTTTATTTTTAATTAAAATTTTTTATACCTAAAAGGCATTTTTCTGAAAAATGGGTTATCTTATTATTATAAAGGTATATATTAATATAAATCCATCTATATATTGAAATTGAGTATGATAAAATTGAATCTATATATTGAATTAGTGTTTCAGAAATTTTTAATGAGTCCACTTTCATTTTATCATATTTTAAATAGTAACATTAGTAAAGTACATAGTTTCCTTTCTCATAATAAAAATAGGTTAAAAGGGGTAAAACTATAAGGTTAAGTATTAAAATTTTAGAAAATAATTTCTATAACATATTATCCTGATAAAATTCTTCACTATCTCATATTTTCTACAAAAATGGTCCATTTTGAGAAAATTGAATTGAGTAATCCATTAATATATTATAATCTATTAAATAACATGTTTCTCTACTACCTCGCTTATAAGGGGTCTCAAAATCTCACCCGCAATATACAATTCAAGAGGAATTTGATCCATATAATACCCATTTGAATCTATTCATTACATCCCTTCAATTTCATAGAGTCCTTATTTTAATTCTATTATGTAAGATCCTAATTGTTCAAGAGATGTCCCATTCTCATTTTCTACTACTATATTACATTTTTTTGGTTATACATTGGTAGGATTTTTAATGGGATTTTTAGGGTGAAATTATAGGATTATGGATGAAAAAATTAGAACATAATTTTTGTGTATATTTATGGAAAATAAATCATTTTTTTTCATAGGAAATCGCGCATCAAATTTTGAGAGATAGGAGGTGGAACCCAGTTGGTGAACAATTTGTTCAAACTATATAGTCACCATCCCAATAATGTACTTCCCTTGTCAGAGGATATTTTCATAGTTAGTGTATAGTTTTTCAAACCATCCCACCACACAAGAAAAACTATGCGTCCCTATGTACAGGAACATGGTAAGGGTGCACGGTTCAATAAATTGTAATCCTCTACCTAGGAAACTATGCACAGTAGTTTTAATCCCCTGAAAATTAATATAAAATTCTTGAAAAATCATGTTTTCACCCATATTCACCCCCACATTGGTTTAACCTATTTTATAAGGTTTTAGAATCTCCATAGAGGAATCAAATCTTCCTCGAACCCATTTCTTAATGAATTGATGATCTGATTGAAGGGTCACCTCTTTGATGATATATGTTTTCTTACCAGATTGGTTCTCTCTCTATTTTGTCTATATTTCCTAATTAAGAGGAATTATTTTTCCTCCATCAGTGATTATTTAGATCTTGTTTTTCATGTATCTTAATCCTTTGGATATTTATTTTCTTTTTTGGTCCATGATCATTTTCACTATTTTGAATCCACTCATTTCGCATCAATTTTGTGTTTTCAATTTGGTGAACATCTACCAAAGACCTTGAGGCAGGTGGTATAATTTTCAAATCCAATAGTATTGATTGTAACTGTGGGTATGTAATTTTGAAATTGATATTTCTATGTTTCATAATTCCATTCTAACATGAATTAATTAATTTTTTTTATTTCCCATGTTATGATGAAATTGGATGAATACATGATACTAAAATTATTGAGTAGTGGGATTATAAAATTTATTGATTAATGTTTTTATTAAATTGGTGGTAACTGATGGGGTGTGATGATATGATTGAAATCGAGATCTATAATTTATGAAATTCATTGATAAATGATTTTTATATATTAGTTGATTATTTATTGATGGAATTGGTTGATAATTGTGTTGAGAATGTAAAATAATGAGATGAGATATTTGTGGCTGAGTTTTGAGACATGGAAATATACTCTAACTACTAACTATGTGACATATTGATGCACTATTCCCCAAATATATTAATATATTTCATGTGATCACATAGTTTTGGGATGTGGACTACTACTATGAATACCGACGGGGTTACAGACTACTCTTCTAGGCCAAAATTGATTGATTGTCATATTGGGACTAAATAATAATGGAAAACTGTGTTAATATGAATTGTGTTATACCTTGTGGATTGTTTAGACTTCATCATGGGCTGAAGATAGTATTGTAGGTATGAATATTTTCACGAAGCCAATGATTTATGTGGTTAATTAAATAATAATTATTTAGTGAAATCATATTAATTAATCCTCCAATGTTATTCATAATAATATTGCACAAAATTTATAGACTTGATATTATTTTAGACACCACTAGTGGTGGACGACTATGTTGTAATCACACCCTACCCAGGCTTCTAAATTGGTATCAAAAAAGTCTTTGTGGATGCATGATAGGAAAAGGGAAAGAGACCTATATTAGATGGTTGAGATTGGGATGAAACCTATATAATGGAACCAAACAGGATGTAGGGACCAACTTGGGAGGTTTTATTGTGTCATTATTTTGATTTTCATTGACACTTGACAAATATATGGAATTCCATATCTTCTTCTTTGGTTTACTGTATTTTATATATTTTATGGAATTATCTTAGGATATTGATATTATCTGCTTATTATATTATTTTAGTTATTTATTATTATCATCTCATTATTGTTTATTTATTTACGCTATTGTGATGCATTGATAAATAATATATACTCTCCCCAGTATATATAAAATAGATCCTCGCAGCTATTGGGAATCCTATATTATAAAGCATGGCACTATTGAGGACATGTAACCAATTGGCTTAGGGCACCATCATGTGGAACCCAGGATAGGAAATTTAAATGTTATATCAAAAGATATTTATTACTTTCTATTTTCATACTACTTATTAATGGTATAAATGAGACTATGGTGAATTAGGACTTGGTAATTATCACATTCATGGGTGTATCTTACCCATGTATGGGAGAAAACCCATGTACGTAGGGTGGTATTATTTTAAGAGATGTTTCCTATTACAATTTAATTTTATTTCAAATTGGGTGATTCACTTTTTTTGTGACTTTATTGTTTAATTTTTTTTACTTTTGTCCTCGTATGAAATTGAAGTTGTGAATTCAGGATTCATTTTAGGAAATCTGGATTTTTTTGTGACATGCATCATATTAGGCATTCATAGGAATGTGGTTTCTATGTGAGTTGTTTAAATTAAATGATTTCATTTTCCCAAGTAAATAAAAAAATGATCCTTTTATGAAATTAGAAATTATAAATAGATTAGAAATATGATAATATGAAATGTATTTATGGGTTTATAATGTAAAACTTTCTTTATAGAAGTGTCTTATACTATGATATGCATGACAAAAATGGGGGATGGTTGAGGGTAGTGATAGTTCCCCATTTGTGACCATGTTCTAGGGTATGGGGGATGACTTGTTGTGATTTATGTGAATCCCACTTGTAAAATATATTAATGATTTTTTTCATCCTATGATGTCTTTTTTTAATTTTAGATATATACCTATATGATGATTCTTGATGATAGGGAGACATTAGTTAATGGATGGAAATGACCCTATAGAAGTAAAGCCCTAAATTCATATAGTTTTGGGATAAGTCATCTGAGAGATGTTTCTTGAGAATGTTTCCAGCTTTATGAATTTTATGGAAACACACCTATTGAGGTATGCACAGAATATGTTTGACCTGACATAGGAATTTCAGTTACATCACCATCATAATTTTACCATAAAGGCTGGACCTGAGGCAATTGAGTTCTTGATTGCCTCAATCCAGATGATCCTTGACCATATAGATAATCCTTCTAAGAATAGGGTTAAGATGTCATCTTATATTCTCTATGACCATGTGAAACTCTTGTGAGATATTTAGATTCGTGTATGAGAAGATAAAGAATTTGTAGTGGAATTTTTTTAGAGAATTTCCTCGATCACTTTTTTTTGAGATTCTCATGTTGGAGAAGGTAGCTGAATTTATGTAGCAAACCTAGTAGAGTATGTCAATGATTGACTTGTTAATTTGTTTAACGAATTTTCAACATAGCTTCCATGTGTTGGTAAGATATTAATAAACCATGGGAAAAAAATTCAAGATGGAAAAATTTGTTAGATTCAATCTAAGGTCAACATCCATAGGATGAATATGTTTTTAATGTGGTTAATCGGGATCTCATTTTTAAGGGGAAAATGAATTAGGATTAAAGTGGAAAGTAGGTGGTTTCTAATAAATAACCTAGAGGTATGTCATTTGAGAGTAAGTAGTGTCAATAATAGAATGTCATGTAGTGAAATATCAACTAGATAGGATATTCAAAAGGATAAGTTGCTCAAAATAGTAACCAGATTTATTTCTACTAGTATGGTAGGCCTAAGAACAATCATATTTAGTGAACCCGAACACCAGTGGAGTGTTGAGTTAATGGAAGAATGTGTCACTTTTAGTATTATTTCATAATATTTTAATTTTAGGGTAGTGACATAGGATCCACGAAGATATAAAGTACATGAAAGGGTTCTTCAAACCCTTAATAGAATAGTAGTCGGATTTATTATGCTTGTGGTGGTTGAGGAAGTGGATGTGGAATTTTAGGGATAGAGAAAATGTATCAGTAATTGGTGTAGCTCATGGGGCTCAAAAAGCATCATTGGTAAGAGGGGAAGTAAAATTATATGTATTTCATCATAAATTGGTTGATAGAGAGGCTTGTACCTCAATAGTTAGATGTATTATTCTTGTAGATTCTATGATTTCTAGGGCTTTACGTGATATAGGATCCTCTAATTCTATTATATCCAAACAAATTGTGAATGGTTTGAGTCTGATGTTGTACTTTGTGAGTGGTATTTTATACATATTCATGTCGTTGGGGCTATAATTGAGGGATATCAGTTTTTGTAAGGGTGGTCTCTTGAGGGTTGGAGTTTCATTTCTATTGGGATCCTTACATACATGACATTACATATATTGACATGATTTTGGTTATGGATTGGAGAGTAGAGTATCAATCCCAGATTCATTGTTACTGAAGTTGAGTGACCCTTACGTCTCATGAAGTTAATAGCTATGTTATTCATGGATAATGGGATATCTAGGAAGGCTATTCATGGTCAATTCATTATAAATTGGGGGAGCTCACAACCCATGTTACACATTTCTTGTTGAAGGATGAGAGTAAAATATAATGGTTCCTTTCCACCCAAAGTGGACCTGTTCTAGGTTGTGTTTCAGGATGAATCCTCTGGGCTTCCAACTGAGAGGGGTATTGAGCTTACAATTAATCTCATTCCGAGAGCCTAGATATTTTCTATTCCTTTTTATATAATGGAACAAGAAGATATTCAAGAGATTAATACTTAACTAGAAGAGTTGATGGATGTTTGATTTATCTATATGATTTCATGACCATGGAATTCTGTTGTCTTGTTTCATAAGAAGGATATTGGGACCCTATGTTATTTTTTTGATTACCATAATTTGAACATGATGATAGTGAAGAACCAATATCCACATATGTGTATCCAGTACCTTATTGACTATATAAGAGGATATTTTTTTCTGTATGATTGAATTTAGATTCTGTTATCATCACTTGAGTGTTATACCTTCTAATATACTAAATAATTCTTTTTGAAGTAGTTATCACCTATGTTATTTTGTTGTAATACCATTCAGGATTACAAATGAACTTGTAGTGTTTATGGTCATAATTAACGAAATTATTCACCTGTATGATGATTAATTTATTTTTATTTTGTGGATGAAATATTAGGGTACTTGAAGACACATGATGATTATTCCCAACATTGTGACATCATCCTGAGTGAACTAAAATAGAATAAGTGACACACCAAACTATCTAATTGTATATTCTGGATCAACCTATCACATTTCATTGGTGAAATAATCTCTGAGAATGGCGTTTCATTGAACCCATAAATTTTTTAGGATTTTCTTGGGAGAATCTAACTATTTTTTTATGTCCGTTGAATTTTGGGGTTATCAGGGTATTATACATTGCAACCAAGGATATTCATTACTAGAAATGGTGTACAGTTTGTGATTGTTTTCAATCCAAAATGGGGTGATCAAGGAGTTTTCAAGGAATTTGGTCTTACGATGGAGGCTAAAAATATTTTTGATGGACGCATAGTTTCCCAGTGTTCGCCAAATTTTTGGGTCTCAAAATCGGGAGTTTGTTTTTTGGAAAATAAAGAGTTTTAGTAATGAAATGGCCTACCACAAACCATGATTCTAGAAATGTTTTTGGATCATGAAATTAGGTATGTGGAATGGATAACCATGAACCATGTAGTGATAATATTTAAAAAAATGGAGAATGTTACGCTATCATGTATGATGAACGGTTTGTGAAGAGAAAATTGTTTATAGAATGCATTATAGTTCACAGGATGGTGTGTTTTTCGTGAAAACAGGGGGGGTTTGAGAATCATTGAAGGGAATTTTTTTAGAATTGAGGCAGTTCTCTTTCCACCATTTAGGGATAATGGTGGTATGTGGACTGCATTGGGAATATGGTTCATGGGAGATGCATAGTACACAGTAAAGGTAGAGACATATCAACTATTTAGAAAACCTAGTTTTAGAAGATTATAAAGATCTATTTTCCTATATAAGGAACACTAATCCATTCATTAGAGTGTGGCTTTGAGGTTAAATATCTGAGAGGAATGCGGTGAAATATAGAAGTATTTCGTAGGAAGAAAACCCCACAAAGGCATTAATTAAAAATAAGAACGGAATTTGGTGAATCCCAAAGGAGATCGTGGAAGATAGTGCAGGGAGGAAGATGTCTAGTTCATGGAAGATAGTTCATGGAGGAAGAGTTGGTATATAGAGAAAAAGTAGTATGTGGAAGTAGTTTGTAATGGCATTATATGGTCACTGTTTGTAGAGGAAGTATGCAGAGGAAGCCTCGTAGTACGTTGAGCAGGGTGATACCTGGACAAATCCTCATGATACATAGATTAAGGTAGTACGTAGTGGATATAGTGCAGTAGATGGTAGTGTAGTAGCATTTCATTGAGGAATAAATCTTGGTACACAGTGCAGTACGATTCATAGAGGAAGGTGGTAAGTATGTTGAGGAACATTTCATGATCTAATAGTGCACGAAAAAGTGAATTACTTCTACAAATGAAAGCATGACTTCAATAGAGAATCTATATATAGTTGATGATGCATGATTTATTTCCAACCCATTGAATTGACTATCATGTAGATAAACTGAGTTCAAATTCTTCTAAATATAGTGATAATGAGAGAGTTAATAGAAGTGATCAGAGGTATGTAGTGTGCTATCCCTAAAACCTTGAAAATGTAGTGTTCTTTGAAATGAGTGACTATGATAAACTATTATACTCCACAACTAGTGAAGAATAGTTTAATTTGGTATATCTAACAACCAATTGATGTATGCTTCTTAGAATTATCCCTTAGTTTTGAACTATTTAAAATTTTTTGGTCTTCTCATTTCATGTGATTGTTTGTTTTCTTATCATTCTCATCAAAGATGTTTAACAGATTCCTACCAACATGGGAACAAGACATGTCAGTTTAAAAGAAACTGTTGACACCATAATTCACCCCTCCCCTCTTAGGCTATTCTAGGGTCCAAATAGTGGTATCATCAGGTATAAATTTCTGGTGTTAACTTTTACCTTCATTTCTATATTGGAGAATATAGTAAATGTTAGGAGAGTGACCATATTTTATGAATGAAAAATTCAAATATAGAAGAATAAGATGAGATAAAACATAATATCACTTGGAATGTAATTCTTGTTTTCCACTACATAAGGAATACATGTCACTTATCCAACATGTATGTCTATGATGGATATAGATAGGAAAATTCATGGTACTGATTCCAAAGCACAAAATTCCCTCACTATAGCTATTTCTATTCAGATATATCTTAAGATGATAAACTGTAAATAAACAAATATTATGTGGGGAAACTATAGAATATTTATAAAGGTTACATCAATGTGAAGGAGAAAAAACTACAAGTTTCTCAAAAGAGTTTTGATGATATTAAGATGCATCCTAAATAAAATAAAGATACCTTTTTCAATCCTTTTACCGATGTTGTTGGAGCAATATGAGGACTTGGTGAAGAAATAAAAAATATTTATATTGTAATGAAAATCATGAGAAGACTCTCACCTCTTTATAATGAAATGGTGTCATCCCTTGAGGAAAGATATCATTCTAATCATTTTCTGAATGATCTACTAGTCATCCTAGTGGCCTATGATATGAGAGTCATACCAAAAGATGGGATGACTCGAGTATAAAATGTAAAGACCTGTAAATTTAAAGGAAATTTTTTTCTTAATTTTCTTTGGAATTTTACAAGAGCGCAGTCTCTGACGACACCTGATTCCGAGGCCCGGTGTGCCCGGAATCATTTTCCGAAGTTTGGCTCGGGTACGTTCAGTGAACGGACGAGCGAGTTTTTTCTAACTTCTGAACTGGTGCCCGTAATTGAATTCTGAGGGCACCGATGAAATCGCAGCGCCGGTATTCGCTTAGAAATGCCTCTTCTGGAGTTGCATTTGCTCGGGTGTGGTTTTTAATTTTCAGGCTTAAAGTTAAGAAATAAAATAATTTTGCGACAACTTTATTTTATTTCACTTAAGCCACTTAGAAGCCACTTGAAGCCACTTAAAGACGGCTTAAACTGAGTTGATCCGGATATGATGCTATCCAGAAATATCCTACCCCCTTGGTAGGATATTTGTGAGGTGGGGCCCGCACGAGCCCCGCCGTTTCTTTCTGCTAAGTAACGCACCCGCGAAAACCCGTCATTATGAAAGTCAACTGACGCGTTTTCTTAATTTCTTAACAGACCATTTAATTGGGCGGTTTATTTCGTAAATTAAATGAGCTGTTTCTTTCGTTGAATTAATTTAACGAATTGATGGGTCGTTACTTACCCTTTTTCGTGTGTTGGCATAATAATAAAATAAGACCAACCAGTCTTTTTAAAGTTTGCGCGTTGAGAGGATTTGACAGAATCCTTGTACCTTCTTTCTCCTTCGCGAAGAATGCGAAGAACGCGAAGAACGTGAAGAACGCCGTCATCCGTGGAAATCGACGACGCTCCAATCTGATACGTTCTTCCCCGCCTCGATCTCCAATCACCAACCGTTTGAGGTGAGTGATTTCGGGATTCTTCTAAAAGTTCTTTGTGGTTTAAAACGAAACACGGATTTAATTATTTATAATTAAAATATGTTGTTTCTTGGTTCGTCGAGTTCATCGACGCTACGCCGGATTCTGCGACGACGCGACGCCCTTCCGCGACGACGCGACGATCTCCACCTTCCGCGACGAGCAATTCCGCGAAGAACGCTCACGCGCGACGACCACGAGGTAGGGATTTTATTTTTTGGAATTACCCCCTTTTTATTATTCCCATAAATGTATCTTTAAAAAGTTAAAGAACCGGATTTGTAAACAATTTTAAATTTATTAAAATTATTGTTTCCTGTGTGGAATAAAAATTCGCCCGTTGTTTTTATCTAACGCGGAGGGTGAGGGCCAAATGAACATGGCCCGACGACCCTCCGCCGTTCCTCGTTCTTGTGCGGATTTGACGGGAAATGACGGAACGTGCTGCAACAGAGGTTTGATGATTCCGTAGTGAAGAACGAGTCCTGAGAGGAGCAACGGCGCAGACGGGAAGAAAATCGGGCCACCAGAGCGACTCCGGCGGCCCGCGGAAGCCGCCGCCGGCGCCGGCAGCTGGGAGCGGCGGCGCCACCGGCGCGCCGCCGGACAAGCCCGCCACAGCAGAAGCCGCGACGGCGGCACTCACGGACCCGTGGCCGCGCGGGTCCGGCGCGCGCAGGACGCGGCTGAAGCCGCGTCCGGGTGTCCGAGCGGCACCCCTCAGGTGCCGCGGGGTTGTCACGCGGGGGCGGCGGCTCCCCCCCGCGTCGCTCGGATTGCCAGGAAGACACCCCGCGGGTGTCGCGGGGGTATCACGCGGGGGTGGCGGCTCCCCCCCGCGCCGCGCGGCCGAGCCGAGCCGGGCTGGCCGAGCCAGGCCGGTCCGACCGGCCGGGTCGGACCGGGTCAGACCGGGTTGACCCAGTTCGGACCGGGATGACCCGGTTCGGCCGACCCAGGGGAGGGGGGGTCGGGCCGGGTCGGCCCGGGCCCGGACCCCCCGTCTTCAGACGGTTTTCGTTCAAATGGCCGTATCTTGAGCTACGGGCCTCCAAACGACTCGCCGTCAGCGGCAACGCAATCGTTGGATCGAGACGGCTGTTTCGGTATATCGCACTCAAGGTTTCGGAATACTTTGAGTTCGGCCAGGTTGGTTCGTACACGAAACCAACCGGGCCCTTGGAGCAGAAATGCTCATATCTTGAGCTACGGACGTCCGATTGACGTGCCGTCAACTTCGTTGAATTCCTCTAAGTGAGACGGATCTTTTGGCACACTCCGACCAAGGTTTGGACACAGGTGGAGTACGTTCGGGTTTGTTTTGCCTTAAAAACCAACTGGGCCCCTGGGACGAAAAAGCCAATAACTCTCAGACCGGGCGTCCGATTGACGCGCCGTCTGCGACGTTGAGTTCCTGTTGACGATACGGAACTTTTGGATACATCAAATTCGGACTTTGTGTCAGTTGATGTAACAGCCTCTCGGCTCGTGGAGCAGACCCTCCCGAATGAGCTTGCTGTGTGCGGGAACCCTAGAGCTGGCTGCGACTGTTACTTCGACAGCGACGACCGTGTAGAGATCCTCAATGGACTGCGGCAACGACCGTGCAGAGATCCTCAGTGGACTACGACGACGACTGTGCAGAGATCCTCAGTAGACTATGACGACTACAGCACTTAGCGATCCTACGTGAATCAGTGCTACAGGTCCTGTGTGGGTCTGATCCTGTGTGGGTCAGCGCTCAGCGGTTCTGTGTGAGCCAGCGCCTACAGGTCCTGTGTGGGCCCGATCCTGTGTGGGTCATTGCAGGGGTTAGTTACCTATCGATCATTCGTGGGTCCGACGACTTAGATGGATCAGTGATCATCTTTATCGTCATCCGAAGAAGTATACCTGTGTGAGCTGAATCTTGTGTTACTCTCCTTTGTGGATTGTGTTGAGCTATCCTGTGTGGATTTACTGTTTACTCTCCTTTGTGGATTGTGTTGAGCTATCCTGTGTGGATTTACTATTTACTCTCCTTTGTGGATTGTGTTGAACTATCCTGTGTGGGTATACGTTTTGCTTCCCTGTGTGGACTGGGTTGTGCTTGGGCTCAAACGTTGGAGCCGAACGAGAATTGATGACTTAGGTATATGTATGGGCATATACCTAAGCCGTGTCATATGTTACTTCGTGATTGTATCTTTCCTTTGTGGATTATCCTTTTTGGATTTCAGGAGACCCTCTAGGGTCTAGGGGTCCCTACTGAGTAGCTTATACTTACCCCTGCACGGGCTATGCCCGCACTACGTTGTGTTGGTTGCAGACGACGGACATCGCTGATCGTGGTGGAGGCGTGCAGAGCAGGACGGTACCTGGAGGTGGACCACTGGGCGGGACGTACTCAGAGCGGTTAGGTGGACCCGAGGAGCAGTGGAGGCTATCTGTACCCACCCTTCAAGTGGGACTTCCAGAAGACGGCTCGACGCTGCAGTTTTTCCTTTCAGTTTCTGTTTTTCCTTTTAGTTGTACTTTACAGTTGGGCTTGTATTTCCAGCCCCTTTTTCTTTCAGTACAGCTTGTACCGTTTTTACTTAGTGTTTACTTTTCCACTTGCTTACTCTGTGGTGCTTGTTTACTTTTCAAAGGCAATTCATTCCCTTTTTGTTGGGATTTACGCCTTGGTGCTAGTCGCCAGCCCCTGGCCTCTAGAAGGCGGGCTTGGGGTAGTCACGGCACGAGCCCCGAGAACGGGTCGTGACAAATTGGTATCAGAGGTGGTCGGTTCTACCGCAGACTCTGATCTTTCTTATATGTGAAGCAATAGTGTTTAGCGTATTGAGTGTGGTTATCAGTCCAGGGAGTCCAGTGTTGGTGCGGCGGCCGACGTATCCGTACACCAGGACCCTGACTTCTGATTTCCGACTTAATGCACGAAAACATTGATTGCATGTGTGTTTCATGTTTTCTTTGTGATTACTTGTGTCAGCTCACCAGGTATACTGTTCTGACCGTGGCGCACTTGTTTCCTTTTCAGGATGGCCCCACGATGGCAACCAGCTAGGGTTCCGAGAGTAGAGCGCGACGACAGCCCGCCGAGCGACGAGGCCTCGGTACAGGGCCCGTTGACAGCAGAGGCACCGGCGGTACCTTTACCCGCCGAGCCCCCGATGCTTCCAGCGCCGATCGCTGATGATGAAGCCTCGGAGCTCTGCACGAGTTCCAGCGCCAGTGACCATCCAGGTTCCATGGGAAGACGGACCCCCAGGCAGCCGAGGACTGGCTGGAGGCGGTCGTTCGAGTTTTCAGGCTAGTGAGGACACCAGCAGACCTCATGGTGATCCTCGCGGCGAGCCTACTGCACGCAGTAGCAGGGCGATGGTGGAGCTTGATGCTCCAGGTACACGATGAGGCCTCCCTCATCTAGACGGACTTCGAAAGCCTCTTATGCTTAGAGTTCTTCCCAACCACCCTCCGTGCGGTGCGCATTTAGGAGCTTCTTCAGCCGCGGTAGAGCAGCTTGACGGTCGCTCAGTACGTACCGAGGTTCACCGATCTTTCTCGCTACTCGACCAACATGGTACGGGACCCCTTCTTCCAGGCCCGGACCTTCAAGCAGGGATTGAGACACGAGATCAAGGCATCGCTAATCTCCCTCAACATCCCAACCCAGACAGGAGTGCTGGAGCGAGCCCTTCTGATCGAGAGCTTTCTGGATGAGTCCACAGCGAGACCTACCGCCGGGCGGCAGGTAGCGGAGTCTTCGGTAGTAGGTAGCCGATGGATGACTCAGGGTTCCAGGAAAACCATGCCTTCCAGCAGACGACCTCGGGACACTGGCTCAGCAGTGTGGGGCACACAGCGCGGAGCCAGCCTTCCGAGAGGCAGGCAGTGCTACTCGTGAGGTGGGCAGGGCCACATGGCTCGTGACTGCCCGACCCGCCGTACCGAGGAGTAGCAGATGGTGGAGGGGCCACCCAGGCAGAGGCAGAGGGTCGACCGTGGCGGTCCGCAGGGAGGAGGCAGACGAGGCAGAGGAGCTGGCCGAGCAGCAGGTGGTGGGCGACGCTTTGAGGCTCTGCCACCACCACCACCAGGAGGCCCGCCTCGACCACAGGGAGCTGGCGGGTAGAGACAGGCACAACTCCAGGCAGCAGAGGCCTATGACCACAGCGCACCAGAGATGATTCGAGGTACGATCTGTGTCTATTCCACCCTTACTGCAGTTCTGATAGACACAGGAGCGAGTCACTCTTTCATAGCCACTTCCCTTGTTCGGAGCTCGGAGATTCCGACAGAGCCGTTGGCTCGATCCTTACGGCTAGAGACTCCTACGGGAGCAGACTCGATGATTACGCACTGGTGCCGGCAGTGTGAGCTTACTCTAGGAGGTGAGAGATTCGGCTTGGATCTTCTTGTTGTGGCGTCGATACCTTATGATGTCATCTTGGTCATGGATTGGTTATCTACAGTCCATGCTCAGATTGACTGTTTTAGGTGCAAGGTGCGATGTGTGCGCACCGACGGGAGCAGGTTCACCTTCACCGGCGAGAAGGGAGCCTTAGCATCACAGGATGGACTCACGCAGAGGAGAGGTCAGCCCATCACTCATCAGTTGGCTAGCCTCATCCTTGGAGCAGTTGACGTGCAGAGTCCTAGTTTTCCTGCAGTGGTGGATCAGTATGCGGACATCTTCCCCGACGACGTTCCAGGGATACCTCCTCACAGAGAGGTAGACTTTTATATTGATCTGTACCCCAGGACAGCCCTGATATCCACTCCAGCATATCGTATGGCCCTCGCCGAGCTTCGAGAGCTACGGGTACAGTTGGAGGACTTTCAGGGCAAGGGGTTCATCCGACCCAGTGTTTCACCCTGGGCTTCCCCGATATTGTTCGCCAAGAAGGCGGACGGGAGCTTGCGACTGTGTGTCTATTATCGTCGCCTGAACCAGGTGACAGTGAGGAACAATTATCTGCTACCAAGGATTGATGACCTATTCGATCAGCTCAAGGGAGCACGGTGGTTCTTGAAGATATACCTCAGGTCAGGCTATCATTAGCTCAGAGTTCGAGACGAGGATGTGCAGAAGATGGCCTTCAGATGTCGGTATGTCCACTATGAGTTCTTGGTTATGCCTTTCGGCGTAACCAACGCTCCAGCAGTGTTCATGAGCCTCATGAACAGGATCTTCCAGCCATACCTCGATCGATTTTTCGTGGTCTTCATCGACGACATTTTGGTGTACTCGACGACGGAGGAGGAGCACGCCTACCACCTGCAGGTTGTACTAGACACACTCCGAGAGCACCAGCTTTATGGAAAGCTCTCAAAGTTCCAGTTCTGGTTACGTGAGGTCCACTTCTTGGGTCACGTCATTTCTGAGGCGGGAGTTGTAGTGGATCCCACGAAGATCGAGGCAGTGCTAGCTTGGGAGCCACCTAAGAGCGTGACAGAGGTGCGGAGTTTCTTGGGCCTAGCCGGATACTATCAGAGATTTGTGCCGGACTTCTCCAGAGTTGCGGCCCCACTCTCAGCGTTGAAGAAGAAGGGGAAACCCTTCGTGTGGTCAGGAAGATGTCAGTAGAGCTTCCAGGAGCTGAGGAAGAGGTTGACCAGCACACCTATCTTGAGGTTTCATGAGGAGGGAGTTGGATACGTAGTCTACTGCAATGCATCAGGTACCGGACTCGGGTGTGTCCTGATGCAGGAGCGGGCCGTGATTGCCTATGGATCACGTCAGTTGAGGCCGCATGAGCAGAACTATGCCACCCATGACCTGGAGTTGGCAGCAGTGGTCTTCGCACCTACATCGTGCTTCTGGGTGGCTCCCAAGAAAGTACTGCCTCGATCTTTGTTGGATCCACTACAACTATAGCCTTTGAGATGATGTGTCCCAGAAAGTGAACCTCTCGAATCCATAACTGGCAATTCGAGAGCTTACCATAAATCTGGTGCTCTCGGAGTGTATCAAGTACAACATGTAAGTGGTAGGCATGCTCCTCCTCAGTAGTCGAGTAAATCAGAATGTCGTCGACGAAGACTATGAAAAAATGATCGAGGTAAGGCTAGAAGATCCTGTTCATGTGACTCATGAACACTGTTGGAGCATTGTTTATGCCGAAAGGCATTACCAAGAACTCGTGGTTTCCATACCGACACCTAAAGGCCGTCTTCTGCACATCCTCATCTCGAACAGTGAGCTAGTGATAGCCTGACCTGAGGTCTATCTTAGAGAACCATTGTGCTCCCTTGCGCTGATCAAAGAGGTCTTCAATCCTCAGGAGTGGGTACTTGTTCTTTAAGGTCACCTGATTTAGGAAATGGTAGTCGACACATAGCTGTAAGCCCCCATCCACCTTATTGGTGAACAAAATCAGAGAAGCCCAGGGTGAAACACTGGGTCAGATAATTCCCTTCCCCTGCAAGTCTTCCAGCTGTACCCGCATCTCACAAAGTTTGGCGGGAGCCATCCGATATGCTGGAGTAGATATCGATTCTATCCTAGGGTACATGTCTATGTAGAAGTCTACCACTCTGCGAGGAGGTATTCCTGGAATGTCTTCAGGAAAAAAGTCCACATACTGATCCCCCACCAGAGGAAAACTCGGACTCCGCACATCAACCACTCTGAGGATGAGACTATCCAACTGATGTGTGATATCCTGTCCTCTCCTCTACGTAAGTCCATCCTGTGTTGCAAAAGATCCCTTTTCACTGGTGAAGGTGAACCTGGTCCCATCCGTGCAGACAGACCACACCTTGCGCCTAATACAGTCGATCTGAGAATGGACTATAGATAACAAGTCCATACCCAATATGATGTCGTAAGGCCTCGACACCTCTACAAGAAGATCCCAGCCGAAGCTCTCACCTCCTAGAGTAAGCTCACACTATCGTCAGCAGTGTGTAATCATCGAGTCTTCTCCCGTAGAAGTCTCAAGCTGTAAGGATCGAGCCAATGGATCAGTCAGAATTTTCGAGCTTCGAACAAGGGAAATGACAATAAAAGAATGACTCACACCTGTGTCTATAAGTACTGAATTGGGGGTGGAGTAGACACAGATAGTACCTCAAATCATTTCAGGTGTGCTGTGGTCATAGGCCTCAACTGCCTGGAGCTGAGCCTGTCTCTTTTCGCCAGCTCCCTGTGGTCGGGGTGGACCTCCTGATGGTGGTGGTGGTAGAGTCTTGAAACGTCGTCCACCACCCACTGCTCGGCCAGCTCCTCTGCCTCATCCACCTAATCCCAGCACACCAACATGGTCAAACTTTTTCCTATGATTGGTAGGTACCTCCACTGTATTCTACACATCTTAATGGCAGGTCAGGTAGTCTTGAGCCATGTGACCCTTCCCACCGCATGCATAGCACTGTCTGCTCCTCGTATAGCTGGATCGGTTCCGTGTGCCCCACAAAACTTAACCTATATCTTGAGGTCACTTGCCTGATGTCTTGGTCCACTTGGACCTCTGTGTCAATTGTCTACTATCGACTGCAGAAGACTCCGCTATGTGTCGCCCTGCAGTGAGTCTTGCTGCTGGTGTCAGCTTAGCGGGAAAGCTCTCCACAAGAAGGGCTCGCTCTAGCACTCCCGCTTGTATTAAAATGCTTAGGGAGACCATATAATCCAATATCTTATGTCTGAGTTCCTTATCAAAGGTCCGGGCCTTGAAGAATGGGTCTTGTACCTTGTCCGTGGAGTATCACTAAAGGTCGGTAAACCTCGCTGATTATTGAGCTACTGTCATGCTACCCTGCCACAGATAAAGTAACTTCCGAATCCGGACTGGATGAAGGGAGGCTAGAACAATCTCTGAGCAGAAGAGACTCTCGAAGTCTGTCTAGAGTAAAGACTCCTTATCATGCACCTAGAGCATCAGGCTCCACCATCTACCTACTGCTACATGTAGGAGACTTGTGGAAAGGACCACCATAAGGTCGGATAGTGTCCCTACCAATATAAAAACCCTGATGATAGCCTCCAACCAATCCTCAGCTGCATGAGGGTCCGTCTCTCCACGAAACTTGGGTAGCCTCTATCACTAGAACTCGGGCAGTGCACTCAGGTGGTGTGCACTCTCTGCTGCTGGGCCTGGTGGTATTAGTGGCCCAGTGGGTAGTGGTACCGCTAGTTCCTCCACTGTGATGGGGCCCTGTATCGAAGCCTCATCGCTCGATGGGATACCATCTTGCACGTAACTCGGAAACCTTGCTGGCTGCCTTCGCGGGGCCATCCTAAAAAGAAATAGATGTGCCACGGTCAAAACAGTATACCTGGTGAGCTGACACAAAGTAATAACTAAGAAAACATTTCAACAGAATCACACATGCAATCAGTGTTTTTGTGCACTGAGTCAGAAATCAGAAGTCAGTGTCCTAGTGTATGGATACGTCAGTCGCCACCCCAACACTGGTTTCCCTAAACTGATAACCACTCCCAAAACACTTAACACTACTGCCGTTTGAAGAATCAGATTCTATGTTCTGTAGTAGAACCAAATCCTCTAATACCAATATTTCAGGACCCATCCTCGAGGCCCGTGCTCTGACTACCCCAAGCCCGCCTTCCATAGGCCAGAGACTGGCGACTAACATCAAGGAATAAATCCTGATAAAAGGGAAGAAATTGCCTTTATAAATTCAACAAACACAACAGAGTATGAAAAATAAGTAAGAACTAAGTAATACTGAAATAAAAGAGTAAGTGCTAAAAGGTAAGGTGCCGAAAATACAAGCCCAACAGTAAGTACAGTACAACTGAAAGACTAGTACAAAAAAGTAAATTAAATAAGAAACAAATGAGTCTTTCTCCGGGAATCCCACCAGAAGGGTGGGTATATATGGTCTCCTCGGCACCTCAGGTCTGTACGTCTGCTCCGTGTACGTCCCGCCAAGTGGTCCACCTCCGGGTACTATCTAGCTCTACAAGTCTCTACCACGATCAGCGCAGTCCGTCGTCTACAACAAACACAACGTAGTGTGGGCATTGCCCGTGTAGGGGTGAGTATAACGATACTCAGTAGGGACCCCAAGACCCCTGAAGGTCTCCCAGAATCCACGAAGGATAAACCACAAAAGGAAAGATACAATCATGAAGTATCAACCAACTCTACTTAGGTATATGCCCATACATATACCTAACTCATCAATTCCAATTCGGCTCCAACTCTTGAACCAAAGCACAACCCAGTCCACACAGAAAAGAATTAAATCATTTCGATGATAATGATTGAAGTCAAGACTTAGCTCACACAGGTATACATCTTTCGTAAAGTGATGAAGATGATCAGATGTAGTCACTAATTCATCTAAGCTGTCAGAACCACGTAGGAAACTATACCAACTAAGCTATCAGACCCACATAGGATTCTTGACCAGCTACTCTGTTGGAACCATGTAGGATACTAGAATAGAAGTCAAACTATAACACCCACGTAGGATACAAGAATAGTAATCATCAACGTCAAACCCACGAATGATTCCATTATGGTAGTCGTTATCGCCGAACCCATGGAGGATTACAGTATGGTAGTCGTCGTCGCCGAAACCATAGAGGATTCTAGTATGGTAGTCGTCATCACTGAGCCCATGGAGGATTCTAGTATGATAGTCGTTGCAGTCGCAGTCAGCTCTAGGGTTCCTGCATAGAGCACGCTCGATTCTGGGAGGGTCCGCTCCTTGAGCAAAGGGTCTTCACATAAACTATCATGAAGTCCAGAGTTGATGTATCACGAAGTTCCGTCTCAAAAAAAGGAACCCAATGCGATAGACGACGCGTTAATCAGACACCTGGTCTGTGAGTTATTCGCCTTCTAGTTCCGGGGTTCAGTTGGATTCGTGATCGATCTAACATGACCATACTCAAACTCAACCCAAATCTCCAGTAGGGTATACTCAAGGCACAGTCTCGCTCCAAGGATTCTAGCACCACTGAATGTTCATCAAATGGATGCATGGTGCCAAAGTTATGGAGGTTTGTACAGGGGCGCATGGCTTGCACATGGTCTAATAAACCGTGCGGCCATGCCATACGAAGTCTCTGGGTGAGACAGTGGATACCACATGATTAGCGCACGGTTTATCAAACTGTGTGGACAAACCATGTGAAGTACCCAGATTGGACAGTGTCTACCGCACTACTGGTGCATGGTTTGGCAAACCGTGTGGGATTTTCCATATTTTCCCTATTCTTCCTCTAACTCATGCCATATGTGGTATTTCCACTTTTCAGAGGTTGGGGGATCTCCTTAGCATGTTTTGGAGGCACATCGAATGGGTTTTTTAGTGAATCGAAGGGGGTTCTCCATTCGTAACCCTAACGCTAAGCCACCACCTTCCATCGCGATGAACACACCATTCAAGAGGAATAAAGGAGGGGTCGATCCAAGTTAGTTTGGCCTGCGCCATTTGCATTAGAGCGGTAACAGGTGGATCGACAAGAAATTAAAGAAGATCATAAAACCCTAACCTCCCGCAAAGATTATTACTAACCCTCAAAAGAAAACATCCGCGTTATTAAAAGAAGAACTTGGGAATATAATCATACTTAAAATCCAACCCCTACCTTGAAATAAGGTACGCGGTAGTTGGGCGTTGCGGAAGAAGGTGTTGTGGGGAGACGGTGTCAACTCGTTGATGTTGAGAAAGAAGAATCCGAGAATGGAACATCGTCGGCGTTCCTTGCGGGTGGATCCTTCTCATTTGGATTGGTCGAAGATTGAAAAAGATGATCATCATTCTTTGGTGGTTCCTTGTTGGAAGGACGGTGTTATTCGTTAAAGAGATGAACTCCTTCTTCAAATTCTCAAGAGCTCTCCCAAAAATCCTCTCAACATAATAAGTGCCCAAACTAAAAAATATCTAAGGTTATTATTTTATTCACACATGAATTTTTAAAATTAAAACATTTTAATTAATTAATTGGATGATTAAACTCATTAATTAAAAGTGTTGGCAAAAATTAATGAGAGAGAGGGAGGTGGAAAGTTCACATTAATAAGGGGAGAGTTGTCAAATTAATTAAGGGGGTTTTAAAGGATTTGAAAGGTTAGGGCTCATGTGGGCCCCATTTCACAAATATCCTCTCATGGGAGGTTATTTGGGTGTGGGACTCACCTCTAACTCCCCTTGGGAGGAAATAACCACCAAACATAAATAAAATTGTGTATTAAAAATTTTATTTATTTATTCTAATTCCCCAAAAATTAACTCTCAACCAGCATAAAACACAACTGCGGTAAAGGTCCCCTTAAGTGAATACAGGCACTACGAGTTCATCGGTGCCCTCAGATTTCGATTTCGTGTACCGGTTCAAAAGATAGAAAAACCCACATGTACTTTTACTGAATGTACCCAAACAGAACTTCAGAAATTGATTTCGAGAACACCGGTCCTCAGAATCAAGTGCCGTCAAAAACCACAGACTGGAAAAATTCCAAAGTATTTAAGAAAAAAATTTCCTTGAAATTTCCGGGTCTTTAAATTTTTTAAAAGGGTTTTCAAAACTAAATTATACTATAAAGAATAATGTTTTTAAAAGTAATTTTTATATTAATTACATTCCTAAAAAACCATTTTAGTTTACTCCACTTAGGATATGTCATATTGATACTATCCTTAATATTCCACTATATGGTTTATGATTTATTGGTATGAATGGACTAAGGGCCTTTTTTTTAATATATTTTTTGATAACCCCTTTTTCAAGGGATGAGGAGAAACCCTTACAAGGATCATATTCATAGTGGATAACCAGAACCAAATGACTTAGAGGAATTCAACCTAGATATGTATACTTGGAAATGCATATCGCCAATATCTAGATCATGAATCTATATTAACACCTTCACATTTCATGTTTGGCTAGAAATATATAAGAATATGTGCATAAGCTTGGTCTTGATGGGAATTTCTATACCCTCGCATTATTTTATATTTGGATAGCACAGTTCTAGAGAAACCTTCTTCTCTAATTCCTCATATGAAGCTAGTTTATTTAGGACATCTTGTTGTATCTTCACTCCATGATCTGAATGAGGTGTCCCAATGGCCTTGAGGTAGCCCAATGGCCTTAACTGGCTTGAAGGCCTCAGGTGGCCCGAAGGCCTTAAAAACACTAGGCCCAAACTAGCCGCCCAATGGTGAATAGTTTAGCCTGCTATAGTACCGAAGAGTACCTTCTACATTACCTTCTAAATATCAATATAATTTTTCTTGTATGTTATTATTAAATAAATGGTATACCATTGTTCATATAATGCTTACTTTGAATCTTATTTAATTATTAGTGTTAATATTGATAAATATATATCCATTATTAAGTATGGATTTTTTATAAGGGATATTTGTTATTCGATATAAGAAATGCTATGGATAGTTAATACACAGGTTGGGGACCATTTCAGGTAATCCTTATGGGTTGGTAACAGTTAATGAAAGTCCCTCTATGCATTGATAGTCTCATTTGTTGAATTAGTTTCACAAACTATATGGGTTTCTACCCGATATTCTGAATTGTATTGTGAATGGTCTTGACAGTACTGATTCCATGCACTTAGGAACCATGGTATCCAATAATTAAGCATTTCCATTATATAGTTTCAGTTATTATTCATTTATGAGAACATGCATCAATATATATATTAATACAATTCATTTTATGTTCATTGATTAAATGTCATGTGTTTTGGTTTCTTAACATTCCATACTTATTTTTCCTTATGTAGTAATTTTGATAGAATGTGTTTCCGGTTATTACCTTTCCATATTTTTTATGATTTTCTTCACAATTTTTTAATACAAGGTATGCGTGTCAGGTTATGTACCATTCCAGGATTATTATTCTCATTAATTCATTATTTATTCCTCTTTAATTTACTATTACTAAGATTTTGAGGTCACCCTAATTATGTTTCCTTTCCCTAGGAGTCCAAGAAGAATATTATGAAATATATTAAAGTAAAGAATAGATGGAATAATGTTAAACTTGAAGTTATTATCCTTGAAGTTCCTTATTTTCAAATGAAATTATACTTTAATCAGTGTATTAAATTTTTATATAAGACCCATGTATGTATCTGGATTACCAAGAATACAAAAATCTCGGCCCTTCTAGATTTTAGTCATTATAATAATGATAATTTAACTGATAATAGTCACAATCTTTGGGATTTATGGTGTTGATTCACTATATGAGATCAAAAATTATTCTGTTAATGGAAATTTCTATTTTATGATGTTAGGGTATTGAAATCGACTAATGTGTTTCTATCTTCTTCTTAAATTTCATCCTTTATATAAGTTTTTATGCCCATAAAATGAAATCAAATATTTTTTTACTTATTTTATGGATGATAATGAAAATTAAAGACATCAAGATATAAATTTTGATGATTTTTCATGAAAATAAAACGTTTTTTACTTTAAATGAATTGTATTTTGGGGAAAATATATAATTATTGGTATTTCTCAGTATGTATTGTATAGTTTTGTTTTATGAAATCTATGACTCAATTATCTGTGTATATAAACCTAAAATTATCATTAGGAATGAATTAATTATTTTTATTTTTTTATAATGATATATTTTCTACAAAAGGATCAGATCCTTATAGTTGACATAATATCAAGGGTTTAGAAAACTAAATATGTTTGGATGATATTTGAGCATGTTTTAAAAATCATCTTTAACCATAATATTTTGTATGATATGGATATATTTAGTAATATTGGACAAATAAAAATTACTTTAATAAGATATAAAATGGGTAAGGATGTTATATTGTTTATCGTCCTTATTAAAATGGTTATTGTTATTTTTTTAAATAACAACCATTTTGTTTTAGTAAGTCAATCGAACATATTGGATGAATTTTAATAATGAATGTGAAGTAAAATGTTGTGATTATCTGAATGATAAAAATAACAGAAATGGGGAACTAGATAAAATTATTTCAATTATTAGTAACTAGATATCCGAAGATACTATTAATGAACTATACATAAGATAGTTTGTTAAAATTCCATGCCAGGAAAAATGGAGTTTCATATTTGTTCAAGAGGTAAAAAACATAAAGATAAAAATATTCAATATTCAATAAATAAAAAATGATGGAAGTTTCACCTAGTGATTTTTTTAAATGAACAGGTTGTTGTTTTATATGTGGTAAAGGGGGTTATAGAGAAATAAAATGCAATGGAAAAAAGGAAGTGTTTAATTTTCTCAATGAATGGAAATAATGTTGTACCATTATATCAATTTAATATTTCACTAACAGTGACTAAGGTCATTATTTAAATCAATGTAATGTGGGTAAAGCTCTAGAATGGGACTAGTAAGACCATATAGATAAATGATCAAATATGTATAAATCCATTACAATTGAAGATGATGGAACATTGAATGACATGTAAAATTTGTGGATTAAATTTTTTTATCATGTTTTAATACTAATACATCAGAATATATGTTTTATATTTTTAATTATAGGAAATAATATTATGGGTATGTCATTTAAATACATGGTTAATCGATTGTGAAGTACATTGAAAGATTAAGGTTTTTATATATAGGGATTCAATAGTCGAGATGTATTTATAAACATTTAGATGATCTAATGTGTAAAAGAATTGATATTCTATTGATTGTGAACTACATTTAAGGATTATAGTTTCTATATATAGGGATTAAATAGTTGAGATGTATTGATAAATTTAGGGAAGATCCATCATTAAATGAATTTTTATTATTTTATATTCTATTTATGCCTTTTGTTGATATTAAATTGATATTTTGTTGATTCCTTTAGGGTTTTAATAAATTTACAAGGTATATGTTACTCTTATGTTTATCTTGTATTATAATGAAAAGTATATATAAGGAATAACTCCTTTATATACAGTGTTCATAAATTTATTTTTATTGATAACCTTTAAGTATAATATGATATTTTATTATAAGGTAATTAGGGTTAATTAGGATAAAATTATTATTAAATTTTTTTAACATATGGTTAATAAAATATATATAAACATGGGACTGAAAATTAATATTGTAACTATGTGATTAATATAATTTTCACGAATTTCTATAATTTTTGATGATTAAATGATTAAAATCAATGTACACATGTTGATATAAGATGTGATTTTTATTTATTTAGGTTTCAATTATATTTTGGATGTATTTTTTATTTTTATGTAATTATGGTTAATATAGTAATATAAGGAAAATTATAGTATATTGTGATGATTATATGATTCATAAATATATAAATTTCTATATACATAAAATTGAATTTTACTAATTATTTTTGGAGATACATGTTAAATCAATTTCTGAATAATATGTGATTATATCCCTCTAATTAATATGTTTTGAACATGGTCTATAATATTTTAAAACTATGTATGGTTTAGTTCATTATGGATTATTTAAAGATTAATTTTGGGAATTATTGTTAGGGATTTTAGTATTAATTTAGTATTTATACCTATTGAATATTATATTACCTTTAACAAAACATTTTTTTGTTTTGGTTAATGTATAAAGAAAAGAGGAAGAAAATTATCCTTATTTGGATCATGTGATTCATTAAAATTTTATTTCAGTTATTTATCAATGAAAATATATTATTTAATACATATTTCTAAGAGTAGGTGATGAGATCATAGTAATATTGATTGAATAGAAAATAATGGACGAAGTTGTATTTATGAAATTATAAAAAATATATACATTATATTTTCATATTTTCAATATACTGCTAAAAAAATAATACCACAACTCTAGGAAAATGTTCTTGAAATAAAAATATTTTCTTTTTATGGACATTTTATATGAATTTGATATCTAATTTTTAAAAAACAAATGAATATAATGATATTAATTAAATATAATTTATTTACATGTGCTTGTAATGACTTCTTGTTAATGTTCAAATTATGTGGAAACCTAGTTAAAATTATTTTATCATTAAAATATAGAGAAAATTTTCCTCCATATGAAAAAATTATGTTGTATATTATTTTTGGTTCCTTTCTAATTTCAAAATACTTTTTCATGATTAAAACATCAAACTTATTCCACATCTATAACAAGTTATATACATAAATTACAAATGAAGGTGATCTATTGGGGTTTTAGATCTAAGGAAACATAAAAACTACCATTGCTCGAGAGGATTTGAAGTTTATCTCATAAAACCCTTGGGTGAAGATTTAATAATTTGAGACACTCTTATATATTTAAGGTATGTTCATGAATAATTTCCAAATCTAGATAATAGACTGGTTTCCCTAATAAAAAAAACAACTATTGAATCTCTATAAATGAAACATTTTTTTCTCTTAATTACACAATGTTTATGTATAAAGGATCCTATATTTACTTCCAATTATATATTATCTATTAGGGATATCTTTTATATTAATGTCATATGGTCATTCACTCTGGTGTTTATTAGAATTGATGATGGTGATATGTTTTTCATGTTTAGGATCAAACCATTGAGGGGAATCCTAATATCAAATAGGAATAGGAATAAATACACAAATTTTTAATTTGACATTGTATGAGGATATTAGATAGGAATACATTGTGTATCTTAAAATAATGTTGTAAAGAAATGCATGATTGTATTTTGGAATTAGGTATATAAATCTAGCTCTTGGAAGTCATTCTATGAATCTTGTATATACCATGAATTATAGTATTCATATTATGGGTTTTCCTTAACCCACTGATGGATAGGAATATATAATTAGTACTCGGGACAATTTTTCCATAGATATTAGGAATATATTAATTCTTTTTGAGATTAAAAAAAAGTATATGAACATTTATAGAGGCATTTATATAAGGTCATTGAATGTAGATTACACATTGAGGTTTCCCTAGTCATGGAATATTATGATTCTAGTGATGTGATTGTCTGAAATACCAAATCTCACATTATTCAAGTTCAGTGTGAAAAACTAGATAGTTCATGTGATCATGGACACTGTATTTGGATGTAAGACATACACAATAATGAAACCCCATTGGAATACTTGATACGAAGCTCACTCCTTATGATGTTTTATTACATATCATTTTTGGCTAGGAATCTAAGTCCATATTGTTCATTGGATACCTAATCCACTAATGTGTTAAGATATGTTATTACACTCTGAGAGACTATTGTTATCCTTAATGTTTATGAATTATACAATGATATATGTGCATGATAAATATCCATCCCTTACTCTCTAATGTGTAAAAAATGGGGAAAAAGATTTATAGAGTGAGAATTCTTTGGTAGTAAGGGGATATCATAAGGTAGTATGATTTCATGACCATAATCTATTTTGAAAACTTCTCCTATTAAGGGGGATGATCAACCAAAGAATAATGGTTCGCGGAAGAAACTATTTAAGGGTTCATGTCATGTATCCCTACTAGCAAAGGCTAATATATTTTAGGATGTAAAGCAAAATTTTCAAGGGAGTCTTCTTATCATGTTTAGAGTGTCAATACGACATATCGATAATTTATTCCAGAAATATGAATGGGAATTTATGTAATATAAGTATATTAATTAGAGGAAAATAGGGTGAAAAGTTTGAATATACATGGTTATTCATGAGATATTGAATAAATGTCAATAACTCACTACATGATCAAGATGGCAGGATCAAAGACATCCATATGAAGTACATAACATGATCAAATATTGTCACATTATTTGAATAAAATGTATAAAGATTATTTCATGAATCCACTAATATATTAATAGATCATCACATTATCTAGATGATATTTCTGAAATACTTCATGTGATCATGGCTCACATGTATAGTGGTATTCATGTTATCAATGAATACATCATGAAAATCTCATTACCCTCCTTTTTGAAAATCAACATTCCATTCCTCACATGAATCATGCATCATTTTCAACATTTATCACATAAAGGTATCAATGCTCATCAGCTATAGACCTCTTGGGGGATCCCATTCATGTGATCAAACTATCATGCAATAATTCCTTCATGTGATCAATGGGGTAATAAAATAAATTAAATAATTTTTTCCTAATCTATTATGTTTCTACCTTTGATTACATGGTTTAAGACTCCTGAAATTTTTTTTTCTCCACTACAAAATCTAAACTCCTTATATTCCCATGTGTGTGTTATTTATATACAAGGTGAATTATAGGAGTCACTTACCTATATCTAAACTCTATTTCATGACACTTGAATTTCATGTATATGATATAATTTATGGAGGGTGAATCATATCATGGGGTTTTAATGATTTAAATTCAAGTTATCCATGAAATCATCATAGAGTCACATGATAAACAACGATTGCATGATAACTCCATCAATAATATATTTATTTAACCCATGTATTATAAAAGGGATTTTTCATGATTAAATATTCATGTTAAATGATCTTCATGATATAGAATAAATATTTCTAATAACCTTTGCATGATTGATTTTTTGTTTCCTGGGGCCATGGCAAGATTAGGTTGACACATCTAGGTAACATTGCAAGATCATAATAGATTTTCTGAGGGACTCCACATAACTGGTAAATAAATCATTTGAGGATCATGACCCTATAAAATGAAAGACATCATATCTTTTAATCACACAATAAAACCATATGTTTCTTTATTTTTTTAATGAATATTCTATTCACCTGTTAGTTTCCTATCAATTCATTGAATGATCAAATAAACTTGTTAGAAGTCATTCACGTGTTAAAGAAGAAATTTCTAGTTGCCTTTTCATCACTAAATGTTAAAAAACCTAAGTCCTTAGCAATATCCATAAATGATTGATGTGAAATGAACCATCCCTTCTCATTAAAATCAATATAATATCCTTCAAATAACGTCTCTCATTTTTCAACTTTTAGTTCATAGACAACTTAGATTATTTTAATGAAATTTTCCAATGGAATTTCACAAGATAAAAATAATCATCAATGAGACATCACATGATCATGTGGGATTTATTATGGGTCTTTTCTTAACAGAGATATTTTTTTGGAGGGAATTCACATGGTAATAATAAGATCATATGTTTCATATATCCCCATCACTATATGTTTTTAGGTGGACAATATTCATCTGAATAAGGTCCCTAATCCCCAAGTAACATTTTTTATTAATTCCATTTTTGAGAAAATAATACATTTGCATAGGTGTTTATCCATACCAAAACATTTTAATTCTCAATTTTCTACTTTCAACAAATTCTCCCTCATTGGTGGAAATCTTCAAGAATAAGGATACATTTATTAGAAAATAAATTCCCACTAGAGTATTTTGTAATTCATATAGTTTGTATTTCAAGAATCATAGTTCTTATAGGATAAAATTTACATTCAATTAGTTTCCCTCTAAACAGGTAAATGGGAGTTAAATCATTTCAATTGTGACATAGACCTCCATATATCAGATTATTTCCTACCTCATATGATTGCTTCAAATGTATAATTCTTGTAACCCCATATCCCGGAATGTTATGGATATCTAATCATGTGATCTCATCACTTGAAAATTTCCCTGATCCAATTTTCATGATGGATTTTTCAAAAAAAAAACATGAGAAAATCAATAATAATTTTAATCAACTAGGTGGTGTGTCTTTGGTCATGGGATTGTCTATCATGATTTTATTGTTTATCGGGGGTATTTTTTGATCACTTAATCATTTTTTAATTTACATGAACCTCAAATTGTTACATTATTACATGTATTCAAACATGTCTTTTTTTTCATGAGATGATACATGGTCCATGTGATTTGATAGTCCAATAATAGTTCATTTGTTTTCAATAACTTATATGGGCCACACAAATCGTGTGATGCTTATCGAGCTATACACTTTATTTTACTCTTGATAAAATCCTTTACCCATATGAAATATGATTCTTATATTTTTTCAATATATCATAAAAATGGAGGTTGAAGTAATAGTTTCTAGTCGAAATTATATGGTTCCAATCATGGATGTTGATCAAGGTATGGTGGTCAAGTCTTCTATGTTGTGGGTGTTAAACCTGATGGGGAAGAATACCATAGAATATTCTTATTTAAACTTGTTGTATATATATATGTTTGGTATCCAATATGATACTCATATCTTGTCACCCCTTTAGATGATCATTCCACCTCCATTGATCTTGATGACCCATAACATCATTAGGGAAAATATATCTCATTTGGTGCACATAATTTTTGATGAAAAACTGTCTGATGAGTATATGTTAAAGAATATGTCGATAGACATCAAAGTGGTCCAATTTTAATCATATATTTGTAACGACCCGAATCCGGAGCCACTCAAATGGTACCCCATACCTAGTTTTCCACATGAACTCAAGCGCATTTCCCCAAATGCCAAAGGCTGCCGACTAGTAGAGAGGGCCTTGGTGAGTCATTGGGGGAAACTATTCCCTCATTTTGTAAGGTATACAAGGGAAAGGAAATAATAGTCAATAGTGGAAGCAGTAAACATCAAACAACAATTGAAACTAAACAGCGAAAGAATGAATACATAATAATGATGATAATGATGCAGTAGGTACAAGTATCTAAGGAAAGCAGCAACCAAAACAACGTGATGAAATAAAACTAAGAATCAAAGTAATAAAAGTAAACAACAAATCTAGAAGCATCGCAAGCCAAAGATCAGTCCTATTCTCTCTAGCTCCAACCAGAAATCATGTACCTGAAGTAGAAGGGCCACATTCCCTATCTACACCAGCAACCATATAACCTATTTGGGCTGAAAAGCAGGACCCAAACAGGGTGTGAGACTAATCCCAGTAGGCAACCACCACAAGATCTGTGCCCTACTGTCAGTGAGCAATATAGCAAAGGTAAAGGAAATAAATGCAGTAGAGAAACAGAAGAACACTAAAGTAAAAAATCCTACCAAAGTATATTTACATTTATTTATTAATTTAATTCAATAATTTGATTATCAACCAAGGAATATATCAAACAACTCTATATTCCCATGACATAGAAAGTAACACAATAGGTATCTCAGCAGACTACCTCAACACAATAAGTACAATACCCAAGCATGTTTTTGGCTTGGTGAACTCATCACAACCAACCAAACAATATTTACACTGACTCTCTGGGTGGATCACACTAGGAGACCCCTCTAGTCAAGTAATCATACAAAGGCATAGACACTCCAGGAAGCTCTCACCGTCAATTCCTCTGCGGTCTTGCAACGATAGTTATAGACTCTCTGAGGAAGCACTTACATCTAATTCCCCCTGTAGTCTCAATACGTAACTAAGGGCACTCTGAGTAAGCACAAATTTTAATTCTCATAGGTCCTGTGAATGATACTAATTAATAACTAACTCTCTAGGGAAGCCCTTAATCATCACTTCCCTCTTTAGTCTACTGCACTAGGTCCACACAGCCCTGAGCAGTCTAGTCGTGTGTAAACGACTATCAGAATCCCTAAGAAAGTTCAACAAACTACTTGGATAATAGCTACAATTCATCAAAAGCATATAAATAGTAGGCAATACACGCAAAAAATTATATCAATGCAGACAATCAATGAAACAAGGTCTGACTCACAGGAAACCTAAGCCAAATGGTGATAAACAACAAAAACAAGGGAAACACCCATGGGGTGATCCTCAAACATACTAACAAGAAATAATTATTCATCTAATATCCACAAGCATACAAGCAGTCTAAGGTAGATAATAATGCAGGATCAAAAACCCTAACTCGAGATACCAGATATATGGGTATTCTACCCTTTTGCACAAAAACTAAAATACATTCAACGTAAGGTAACAAAAAACCTACATCGATCCTATGAGATCAATATACTTGAACCTCAACCCGTGAATCGGACTAGAATATATTAGATCACAATGATTATATTTCAACTGACAGCGTTCGATTCGGATAACTGGTGACAGATCGATGGCTCAGAGAAGATTCGCTGTTGTACCCTCGCTCTCGGTCGAATAAGCTGGAGAAGAAGATTCTTTTGGGGTTAAGACGAGACCCTAGTCTATTTAATGAAAAAAAAGAAAGTACACGACATGTACTTTTGGAGTACACGATGTGTACTAGGCCTTTTCCCTACTCCGCATTAAGCAGCCTCCACCTCACCCCTACATGTCCGTGTGTGTGGCCATGACACGACCATAACACAGTCTCGAGTGGCATCAGAGTACATGGCATGTACTTATAAAATTTCCAAATTCTCTTCTTTTTCCCAAAAACGACCAGAAAAGGAAAAACATACCTGAAAAGAAGGTCCAGGTTCTTACAAACCTCCCCCCTTAAAGAAATTCATCCCCGAATTACCCTAACAAGGTGGCGAAGAAGAAACCCCGAAAAACTCAGGCCACTTTGATTGCATATCAGCCTCCCTATCCCAAGTCTCATCCTATACACAGCTGTGCTGCCAAAGCACACATACCAGAGGAACAAACCTACCACATAGTACCTTTTCACTATGATCAACAATCCTGATAGGATGCTCCTCGAATGATGCATCCTGCTCCAGCTCAACCTCCCCGGGTTGAAAAACATGAGACGAGTCTGAGAAATAGCGTCGAAGCTAAGAAACATGGAAGACGTCGTGCATAGACTGGTAACTTTGAGGTAACTACAACCAATAAGAAACCAGCCTGACTCTCTCTAGAATCTCAAAAGGCCCGACATATCTCTTTGAAAGCTTGCCCTCCTGATCCTCTTGTGTCCCAACCTTGGGGTAACACGTAGAAAGAACTAATCTGTGACCTTGAAGTCCAAAGGCCATCTCTGCTGATCAACATAATATTTCCACCAAGATTGTGCAGTATCCATCCTTTTCTGAATCAACTCCACCTGTTATGAGGTCTCTTTGACAAGACGAAGTCCCAACATAGCTGCCTATCCTGTCTCCATCCAACACAAGGGTGATCGGAATGGCCTACCGTACAAAGCCTCGTAAGGTTCCATATGAATAGTTGCTTAAAAACTATTATTATAGGAAAACTCCACTAGAGGTATATGTATCTCCCAAGAACCCACAAAATCAAGGACGCATGCTTATAGCATGTCCTCTAGCACTTGAATCGTGCGCTCTAACTAGCCATCTATCTGGGGATGGTAACCTATACTCATAAGCACCTATGTACCCAAAGACTTCTGTAGCCCTTTCCAGAAATGTGACATGAAGCGGGTGTCCCTATATGAAATGATAGTACTTGGAACCCCATGCAAGCATACAATATCATGTATGTACAACTGTCCAAGCTCATCAACATCGAAAGTCTCCTTAATCAGAAAGAAGTGAGCAACCTTAGTGAGTCTGTCAATGACCACCCATACTGCGTCATTCCCTCAAAGAGATCTCGGTAAACCTGTCACAAAATCCATCGCGACATCATTCCACTTCCTCTCAGGAATGGGTAGCTGCTGTAAAATCACTGCTGGTCACTGGTGCTCCGCCTTCACCTACTGACAGGTGGAACACCTCATGACAAAACCAGCAACATTCCTCTTCATACCTGGCCACCAATACTGGCGGTGTAGATCACAATACATCTTGGTGATGCCAGGATGAACTACCCAAAATAAGGAATGAAAGTCTCACATCAGCTCCTCACGTATATCTGCTGGCACCCATACATGTCCCTGGAAATGCAAGATCTCACCCTCGACTACGGTCCATCCGGATAGAGGGTCCTCTCTTGACACGCTTCCCTGTAGTACTAGGCCTTCAGAATCTGATAGCTTCCTCATTCAAACTCGGTCAAGAAGGGTAGAGGTAACAACTACAGAAGAAAGAAAAGTCTGAACCTATCTGTCATGAACCTCTGAATGCATTTTAGAGAATATAGCCATAAGCTGCCACTCACTGCTGGCCTCTTGAACTACCTGTATCTATGTCCTCCTGCTCAGTGCGTTAGCCACAACATTGCCTTTCCCAGGAATATAAGCAAGCTCAAAATTGAAAGACTATAGGTAGTCAACCCACCTCCACTATCTCAGATTCAAGTCATGCTGCATGAAGATGTATTTGAGGCTCTTGTGGCCAGTATATACCACAAAGTACTCTCCCAGAAGATAATGTTTCCTACAACGCAATGCATGAAAAACTGCAGCCAACTCCAGGTCATGCATAGGATAATTCCTATCATGTGGACTCAACTACCAAGATCCATATGCAATGACACGATCCTACTGCATAATAATTTCTCCAAGCCCAATTCCAGATGCATCATAGAAAACTATATAACTCTTTCCCGGCTCTGGAAAAACTAGAATCGGTGCAGAAGTCGATCTCCCCTTCAGCTCCTGAAATGCTGAATCACAGGATTCTGACTAAACATAATTCACCCCCTTCTTAGTCAAGCCCACAAACAGTGCTTTTAAGCATGAGAAATCTTGTATAAACCACTTGTAGTAACCATCCAGTCCTAAGAAACTTCTTACCTCAAAGACATTATTCGGATGCTCCTAGGTAAATACATCTCCCACCTTCTCTAGGTCTACTGATACTCCTGTCTCTGAGATGACATGACCTAGGATGTGAATATCATCCATCCAAAAGCGGCACTTTGAGAGCTTAGCATATAATTGATGATCCCTCAGTGTACTCAAAATGATCTCAAGATGGGTAGCATGGTCGTGTCGAGTGTGAGAGTACACCAAGATATCATCCACAAAAACAACCACAAATGAATCTAAGTATGGATGAAAAAATCTGTTCATCAGGGCCATGAAAACTGATAGAACATTCGTGAGACCAAACATGATAACCAAATACTCATACTAACTATACCTGCTCTAGAAGGCTGTAAGAGGTATATCAGATGGTCTGACACGCAACTGATGATAACCGCATCTCAAGTCAATTTTCAAGAACACTATGGATCCTCGAAGTTGATCAAAGAGATCATCTATCCATGGAAATGGATATCGGTTCTTGACCATAAACTGGTTTAGCTTCTGATAATACACACAAAGCCTAAGGGTGTCGTCTTCCTTCTTCGCAAACAGGACATGAGAACCCCACGAAGAAGTACTGGGTTGGATGAAACTCTTTGCCTGTAAATCCTCCAACTACTTCTTGAGCTCCTGCAACTCAGGTGTAGCCATCCTATAAGGAGGAATGGACATCGGTGCCACTCCTGGCACAAGCTCAATAGAAAAGTATACCTCACTCTCCAGAGGGAAACCTGAAAATTTCTCTGGAAAGACATCCCTGAAATGATCCACCAATGGAGGGAAGTCTATCTTTAAAGTCCCCTGGTAGCACAAATACAGACAGACAATCTGAACTATAACTTCGCCTATCCCATGATGTTCTGGTCCTGCTCTACTCACCTGGACATCCCATTCTCCCTTATGATGAAAATATCCGCCCTCCGGTGATGTGAAACTCACTTTGCGGTGATAACAGTCAATGACTACCCTGAAGGGAACGATCCAGTCCATTCCGAGAATGACGTCATAGCCTGTCATCTCTAGGACATAAAGGTCCTATAGAAAGTAATACCCAGCCACCTCTAGGGGAAATCCTTGAACAGACGTACACTAGTCATTCTAGTCCCCAACGGTGTGTCTAGTGTCAACATGTCCTCAGAATTATAAACAATAAGTCTAAGGATTTCCACATTATGCACAGAAATAAAGCTATGAGAAGATCCCGTATAAAAAAGTGTAGAGGATAAAACTGAGGCTACTAAAATCATACCTCGAACTGTAGAAGGTCCAAGATCCTGCTCTTGATGAATCTGCTCTACCAAAAAAGTCTGGCCTGCACTGTGGCCCTGTGTAGCAGCCTGAGATCCCTGAGCTGACCCTCCCGGAGCCTAAACACTATGTCCATGGCCTCTACCCTAGCCTGAATGACCTTAAGAACTCCAGCCCCAGTCTACTGTGAAACTGGTAATCCTACTCCTGTATGAGGAGCCGAAACTGATCCTCCTTCACTAGCAGCCAGCAGGATAACCCTGCAGAAACGCTGCAGATGACCCATCTTGCCGCAAGATCGGCACTCCACTGGGTCTCTCAGGAACTGAGGCTTATTTTGACCACTTTTCCAACATTGATAACACACCACTTGGTTGCTATAAGGAAGATCCCATCTACTAGAAGTAATACCACGCTTCCTCGAGTCACCTCGTGTAGACTCTCGGTGGCGCTTCCTTCTCTCTATCTGAAATGAATCAGCCTTGGATGCTGAACATCCCTGGTCTACAGATCCAGTCTTCCTCAGATTTCTATTCATGATAAGCGCCTGGTTGACTATCAGAGTAATAGAAGTCAATTTAAATACTTTCACCTTTGATCTGATGTCCGTTCTGAGACCTTCCTCAAACTTCCTCACTAAAAACAGCTCCTCATTCCCCAGAATGGGAGTGAAATGCTGTATCTCTATGAATCAAGAGGAATAATCCATAACTGTGAGAGTACCCTGCTGCAGGTTCATGAAGTCTTTGGATCTATCAGGCCTCAGCTTCGCCGGGTAGAATTACTCGTAGAATGTATGCTGAAACTCATCCCAAGCCATAAACTGTTGGCACCCTACCTGCGAAACCACATCCCACCATCTCTTGGTAGAATCTCGTAGCATATAAGTCATGAGATTCACTCTCCTCTCTAGAGGCATCTCCAGGTGCTCGAAGATGGATAACATGGCTTCTATCCATGACTCTACAGCCTATAGTCCTCCATCTCCTGTGAACATGGGAGGATGCTGCTGCTGAAAAATCCACGTCAGCTATTCCATAGATGGGGCAGGATGCTGAGCTCCCTGGAAGGTCTGCATGAATCTCATGAAACCCTCTCTAAACTGAGTGTCAACACCAGTGTCTGTAATCACTATAGGTTCCATGTCCGGAATGATAGGCGGAACTACAGGTAGTCCCAGATCTGCCGTATCAGGCGTATAGTCACTTCCTGGTTCCTGACAGACAACGAGAGGATGTCTCAGTTCCATAGCTCTGAAAGGTCAAAATCACACCTCAGATTCAGGATTAACCAAGACTGGAAAACTGAAGGCACAAGAAATAATAGGGAAAAGAAGTCATTCAAGTTATGGAAAAAATGACTACACGACGTGTTCCATTAAGTCATTTACATGGGCATGTAATCCTACTTAAACTGGTCGTGTAACACCCCAAACACATGGCGTGTTGTCCCAACACATGGCGTGTACTTGAATTCCATTCCCTACCTAAGTCCTTATACATGGTTAATCCACACAGTTCTTTTAAGACAACACTACACGGTGTGTTTAAGGAATACACATCGTGTACATAATGAGTTTCACCTGGCCCGTGTTGTTCGCGACACGGCCTGTGTACTCAGGTCACAATACATGGCGTTTTTCAGAAAGACAAGGCATGTACTAAGAAGTACTAACAGACCGTGTTGGTTAGATACACGTCCAGATACACGGCTGAAACTACACAACGTGCTCCGGGAGAACACGACGTGTAAGTGAATGGATGACACCGACCCGTGTTGTTCGTGACACAACCGGGAACCTAGATCGAACTACACAGAGTGTAAAATTCAGACACGGTGTGAATGTGAAACGATAACATGACCTGTGTTGTTCATGACACGGTCAAGGTACCTATTTCATACTACACGGCGTGCTAAACTAGTACACGATGTGTTCCTACAAGATTTTTCCAGAACCCCGTGTCCTTGATCGCACGGTCAGTGACACGACTATAAACTACACGATGGGTAACTATAAATTACATGCCGTGTATTCTGGGTTTTTCCTTATAGTAGAATCAGAAACTCCTCCGGAGCCCAGAAAACACAGAAAACCAGCATTAAGGTGCCAAATTCCGATCTGTGAGGGCCCATACTCCCCGCAAATCAATGCTTGGCATCATAACAATACATATAACAAGTAAAAAGGTCAATGGTCCACCAAATTTCAGTCAATAAGGTCCCATAACACCACTAAGACCAATGTTTGGAATCCATGACAAAGAAGCTATAAACAAATGATACCCTATCAACATAGCATGTATTCTATCACATCAACTATCACAACAACATGCATAGTCTATCACAAATTCTATCACAACATCATGAAATTTCTAATGCAATTTAGATGGCATGAAAAAATGCTTGTCATGTGATCTTTTAACAAGTTCCTATATGATGCAAGAGATGACATACCCTCATCTCATCGGTTTGCAAAAAAATATAACCACAATCATATAAATAGTAACAACACAAAAAAAGTGTACCACCCAACAGTGAAATCAATTAAACTGTAACATTTTCAAAATTCAAAAATTGCAATATTCGAGGTAACCTGGCTTTTTCCCTATACACGGGTTCTAGAACTCCTGGGCACAACTATTTACCATTTACCTATTTCATCCTATCCCTGTCTAATGTTTCTAAATAGTAAGTCAATAGAAAATAAAGAATAATAACCTTCCTCTGATACCACTTTGTAACGACCCGAATCCGGAGCCACTCAATTGGTACCCCATACCAAGTTCACCACATGACCTCAAGTGAAGTTTCCCAAATTACAAAGGCTACCGACTAGTAGAGAGGGCCTTAGAGAGTCATTGGGGAAACTATGCCCTCATTTGGTAAGGTATACAAAGGAACAGAAATAACATTCAATAGCAGAAGCAGTAAACATCATACAACAACTGAAACTAAAAATCGGAAGAATGAATACATAATAATGATGATAATGATGCAACGAGTACAAGTATCTAAGGAAAGAAGCAAACACAACAATGTGCTGAAATTCAAATGAGATTCAAAGTACTAAAATTAAATAGAAACTACAGCAACATCGCAGGCCTAAGCTCGGTCCTATGCTCTCCAGCTCCAACCAGCAATCATGTACCTAAAGTAGAAGGGCCACAATCCCTATCCACATCTGCAACCATATAACCTATTTGGGCCGAAAAGTAGGAACCAAAAAGGATGTGAGGCTAATCCCAGTAGGCAACCACCATAAGATCCATGCCCTACTATCAGTGAGCAATATAGAAAAAGTAAAGGAAATAAATGCATCAGAGAAACATGAGCACACTAAAGTAAACAATCCTACCAAACTCCATTTACATTTATTTTTTAATTTAATTCAATCATTTGATTATCAACCAAGGAATCTAGAAAACAGCTCTATATTCCCATGACATTGCAAGTAACACAACAGGTATCTTAGCATACTACCTAAAAACAAGTTGTACAAAACCCAAACTTGTTCTTTGGCATGGTGGAATCATCACAACCAACCAAAAAATATTCACACTGACTCTCTGGGCGGCTCACACTGGCAGACCCCTCTAGTCAAGTAATCATAAAAAGGCACAAACACTCTAGGAATCTCTCACCATCAATTCCCTTGTGGTCTTGCTACGATATCTATAGACTCTCTGAGGAAGAACTTACGTCTAATTCCCCATGTAGTATCGATACTTAACTAAGGAAACTCCGAGGAAGCACAAATTACAATTCCCATAGGTCCTTGGAATGATAATAATTAATAACTGACTCTCTAGGGAAGCCCTTAATCATCAATTCCCTCTCTAGTCTACCGCACTATGTCCACACAGCCCTGAGCAGTCTAGTCGTGCATAAACGACTGTCAGTAGCCCTAAGTAAGTTCAACAAACTACTTGGCTAATAGCTACAATGAATCAAAAGCATATAAACAGTAGGCAATACCTACAAAAAATTATATCAAGGCAGGAAATCAATGCAACAAGGTCTACCTCATAGGAAAACTAAGACAAACGGTGATAAAAAGCCAAAACAAGGGAAACACCCATGGGGTGATCCTCAAACATACTAACAAGAAATCATTATTCATTTGAAAACCACATGCATACAATTATTCTAAGGTAGATAATAATGCAGGATCAAAAACCCTAAACCGAGATACCCGATACATGGGTATCCATCACTTTTGAAAAAAAAATCAAAGACATTCAATGTAAGGCTACAAACCACCTACCTCGAATGTAGGAGATCGATATAATTGAACCTTGGCCCATGAATCATCCTAGAATGGAGTAGATCACATTGATTCTATTGCAACTGACGACGTTCGATTCAGATAACCGGTGACATATCAGTGGCTCGAAGAAGATCCATGGCCGTACCCTCACTCTCGGTCAAAGAAGCTAAAGAAGAAGATTCTTTTGGTGTTAAGACGCGACCCCGGTATGTTTAACAAAAAGAAGAAAGTACACGGCGTGTACTTTTGGAGTACACGGCGTGTACTAGGCTTTTCCATACTCTTCATTAAGCATCCTCCACCTCACCCCTACATGGCCATGTGTGTGGCTATTATATGGCCAACACATGGTCTCAAGCGGCATCAAAGTACATGGCGTGTACTTATAAAATTTCTATATTCTCCTCTTTTTCCCAAAAACAACCAGAAAAGGGAAAACATACCTGAAAAGAAGGTCCAGGTTCTTACAATATTGATATCTCTATATAATGATCAATAATTTAAAAATATTTTAAGAATCATATGTTCATATGTTTTTCCAAATATGACCTTTATTTAAGAGGGAGGCTTGGAATGAATTAGATATGGCCCTTTGGGGTGTACCATACTACCTTTTAAATCACAATAGAGATAAATTTAATTGGATTGTAGGAGGCCACCAAGATTTACCTAACACATACTTATTTTAACATGTTTATGATGAATTAAATAGTCATTGAATTGGGATCATAAAAAAAATATTTAATCTAATGCATAGTGAACATAGAAATAGTCACTCAGATGTCGATCAATTTTATGGAACAAATTTTTTTGGATGTGGGTATAATGATTTTATCCATTTTTAATTTGTCTATGATGTTTTTCAACAATCTTATCTCATTTTCCGGGAGATGACCGATATGGTAGGGAAGGCCATTTAGATGTCCCCTAAGAATATGCTACTTCTTGGGGAGGAAATCCAATTTAACAAATGGGTGGAATTTTTTTATCAATAAGACCCACTATAAATCACGTGTTAATAATTTGAAGGGATTCTAAAAAAATAGTGTATTGGGTTATTAGGTGACCATTGGACTATGTTTGAATAATTTTCATTAAATGAATTTATATTAGAGGTTATTCTCAAAATCAACAGACAAAAGCTTATAGATGGATTTGGTGTAATGTGCCTAAATGGGTACCTACTTTTATTTAGGGAAAATAGTAGAGTTGAGGTTTATACATTCATGATATAGGTGTCCATATCCGGAGGAAGGAACTTTTTTTTTCTATTCATGTGTTATCTAGACTATGATTCCTTCTACAAAATATATACAAAGAAGATCCCTATACAAAATCTTCATTTCCCTCGTTATGTTTTGGGGGTGGATGGGGGGTCAGATGAGAATATATGAGTATTTGAGAACCAATAATTTTCCAATCATTTTGTTTTATCCATTTTTTAGTGCATTTGTGTGTTGAGTCCATCACTTTTTATGTTTGGGATATCATGACCCACCTGATCCTCTACCACCACATCTCTACCTTTCATTAAAAGGTTCCCATTTCAAGTATAACCAAAAATAGAAAATAAAACATTCATTCCCAATAGGAGATGATTTCAATTCATGAGGGAATAAACTACACTATCTTGAATCATAGAATTTATACAGGATGTATTTTACTTTTCAGTTCATTCATCAGTCACGATTTATTCAAACATTCTTTTTTCTCTTCTCTATGATTGACCCAAAAGAAAATCAACATTGGCTTGCTAGTTTTTGATGATTTTTACCATATAGTATAGATATAATCATGTAGAACTCCCTCAATATAGAACTAGGATTTTTTTTCCATGTGATATATTGCTTCATGGATTCATTCACACCTTAATGGATTCAATATTCAATAGTCCCAAGATCCAAAAAGATACCACTGATTGTGAAGTCCAACCCAAGAACTAGAAAACATATTTTTTCCAGTAATACAAAGATTTCAGTGATTCTTCATAATGAATTGAAGTAGATAAAATCAATTTCTTTCTATAATGTGTACCAACCGACATTTATCCAATGTTTGAGGAGCATGTATTTGTAATCTCAACCATGATGGAATTTCCTACTGTATATTAGTGATAAGAAATTTTGAGGAAAGAAATTTTGTATAATTATATCTAGTATTTTAATGCCATGTAAGAATAAATATTTTTGGGTTTATGCACATCCCCACTCTCAATGGAATCACATTTTAATATATGACTAGTGAGTTAGAGAAATTCCTCAAGGAAACCAATGTGTATGTGAATAACATAAAAATAATAATCCAATATTCAACATATATATGTAAAATTATTGATATCATATAAGATTTGTTGTTGCAGATGAGAAGAATCAATATACTTAAGAATCATAGGTATGTCTAGTATTACTACCACATTCTAATGACCACATATCCTTCAAATTCATGTAGATATATAGATATTAATTTAATTGTTTTCAAAATTGTTGGATGCTAATGAAGAATTATAAATCCTATCATCCCTAATGTGTTATATTAGGTGTACATATAATGAAGCATGATGACTTGGAGACCAATAATTAGGCTCCCCATTATAAAAGGGAATTAATTATGGAGATAGCTACTAATATGGAAGAATCTTAATATACACCTATGTGAGGTCAATCGTCAGTATCTTAAACATTTTCCCCTTCTACGGATCATCCCTTAGGGAGGGAGGGAAAGAGTAAGTGGTCTATTTAATCATATCTTTCTCATTTGGAGTCCTCAAGTATGTGTTACATATTAATTATTTTTAGTCCAATATAATTTTAGTACATTATTTTTACCAGTAAAAATTTTCTTATCCTCCATGATCCCAAATTATGGAACATATATCTATTCTTTATTACATTTTCCATATTTTTATTGCTCTATTAAAAACATCAACATTGTTACCATTATATCAATGAGGGGAAGTGGTCGAGGTTTCAGTAGGGTAGGATCTGATTATCTCTGGTTGTGTTTTAACAATTATTCCATTAGAAAAAATAGTAAAATTTTATTTTGGAAAAGGTTGATTAAAGTAACTACTCCTCCATCAACTTTTCCATGATGTATGGTTCATTAGGTGAGTGTATCAGATACTTTGAAGACCAAAAATATTTTTCCATTTTTACATTGTTTGTTAATATATAATTTCATGTAATGTCTTCATGGGATGAAGGAAGTCTATACTAATGGATGAAACATATGTGGTGTTTCTAAGTATAACAACACAAGAGGTTTTGGATTCTATCCCATATGATGGGATCAAAGAGATGGATGATTCTACTGATGAAAATGAAAAAGATATATTACTAACACTGATTATGACTACTAGATGTATGGTAACATCATATTATTAATATTATTAATTATTATCCTATGTACCTCTCATCATAGTACATGTTACACTATGTTAAGAGGCACCACATTTCTTATTTGGTATTCCCAACAACTGGATTGACCAATGTAAGAGATTGAACTGTATAAATATACTTATTACATGTGAGTATGATCACCTCACTTGAGAGATTAATCCCAGAATATATTCACGACCTTGGGTTAGGATTGATTTGAGTCTTAGTTTGTGAAGAATTTACCCAATAGATATGGTGATAATTGATGGAGGGATGTTTGTATAATAATCATAGAGGGTCCTTTATAGGAGATGAAAGACCAATTGGTACCCCTAAAAAATAGTTATCACACTAATTTTTACATGGGATTTTACTATAAGTTTCACGATAACTTGGTGAAAAAATTATCTAACTAATAGAATTGAAGTGGGACTTTGAGATGATGATATTAGGGGAATAGGCTTCATCATCATCTTGAAAAAGATATGAAATATCTCAAATGAGTCCTCCTAGCATGCAGTGTAATTAAAAATTCACCAGAAAATAATCAACTTTGTAAGGATGATATTGGAAGGATATAGCTCAGAAATTAATTAACTATTTGTAGTAACTGTCCTAGTTGTAATACATGATCAAAGCCTTTGAGAATACCATATCTAAGCAATAGGATTAAACCTTGATAAGTTTATAAATTCTAGAAATGATTTTATCAATAGGAAGAAAAATTGGTACTAGTTGAAGAGGTGGAGACATAGTCAATTGATCAGTTATTCCATTACATTTCCTCTATGTATCATAAATAAATTATGCTCAACAAACCCTCTATATAGAAATTGTAACATGATTATGAGTTTTTAAAAGTATTTCTATTGATTTAGGATCATCAAGAGAGACTCTGAACTAAAGATATTATTTCATTCCCTTATAATTAATCATTTGAGAAATCACATAAAATTAATATGTTGTTATCCAGCTCTATTTTACTCCTCATAAGCATGTCATTTTTTATATTATGAATTTAACATAAGTGGTTATTTGGATAATGACACTTTTTTATGTATCTAGTTCTACCATTCTCCAATCACATGGTCTAAGAAATTTTTTTGGATATATATGTCTGAGGGGGGAGTTATCTATCATTTTTCTAAGATAGTGTAATTAGAATGAAAATTATTATGTTCTAATTTATTGGCATTGAAACCTTAATTAATGTAATTGTTTTTAATTTCACTATATTTTCAATAATATTTTTATGTGGAATGAATAGTGGGCATTGACATGGATTTTTCTTAAGCTATCCCTTATTGGTTTTCATACATAAATTTTTTATTTATCTAAAAGTTTATGAATTCTATATTTTCCTAAATCACACAAGGCGTATGTCTAGTAAGAAGAGACTTAAAATTTTTCTAGGGTTCATTTTTATGGTTTTAAACCTAGATAGCATTGTGTCTATTTTAATTAGATGTTTTAAGGTCTTGTGAATTATATCATTGAGTTTCTATAGTTTATGGTCTTCCACCTCAGACTATCATTTTCTATTGTTCAAAGTATTCTAGATTAGAAAACTTGTTTTTATAGATAAAGTAATTTTTTCAAAAACAATTTATTGTATATTATTTTCTTTGAGCTCGGTCCATATGTTATAGTACTTTAGGTTATTCTAGCATAGACCATTCTTTGATATTGTTTATTTTATTCTAGCTTAAAAAAAATATTTCAATAGTTTTCTATCATCTAGAATAGACCTAAAAAATCTTTATATGACTATTAAATTTATTTGGTAAAGTATGGACATTCCTTATGGGTTCTAGTATCATAATTCATTCCTTTTCATATGAGGGAAGGTTATTCATGAAGTATTGGGAGACCCCACAACCATATTGAGGTGATGAAGGATGGGTATTCATAAATGGTTCACACACCCCATATACATGTTGAGGCCTATTTTATTTTATTGTTTCATAATGTTTGGTATATAATTCTTACTTAGACAGTTTGAAAATGGGTTGTGTAAATGAAAAACTAGTGTTTTTGAACTGGCGGAGTTGAGTTGGGGAAAACTTGTCGGGGAGGATCACAAAACACTATAAGTGTCTATGTTCTAAAATGAGTTAATTAGAGATCATTAGTATTGGAGGTCTATTATTATTTGGAGTGAAGGGATATCATTTATTTGTTTATGTAAATTATGAAAATACAACATGAATATGGTTAAACAAAGAAGTACATTCTATTTTCCATGGGTTTTTTGAAATTTATGATGAATCAAAAAAATTGATAGTAAATTAGTGTATGATATAATGATTATCCAAGGAGGGTTTTATCACCCTTGTAGTAGTTATATTTATGGTCTTGAAGATCAAATCCTATATTATGATCATTTGGGTTTTGGGGTGAGGGTCATCAAATAGTTTATGAATGGGATATCACGTTCCTCCTTTTGAGAATGTATTTAATAATTGCAGACACAAAATTGAGGATTTCAAATATTTATGAATATTTTTGTATGGGGATTGTAAATAATAGCCCAGGAATATCTGAGTTAACCTAAAATAAGTGATAGTAGATAAATATTGACCCTTAGTCGGGGAAGAAATTAAAATTACCCGTAGAGTGGATAATAGCTCATGAATTTAAGGAGCACCTTTCTTCTTGGAAAAAATAATCCCCATAGTGAAAACTCCAATGCATCGAATTATTCAGTAGCATATCCTAGTTGGGTCCCTTTAGAGAAAATAGTCCATATTACCAATACACTATAGTGAATTTCCAATAGAATGACTCAATGATAGGGTCCCTTGTAGAAGTGCGTGAACTTAATTTAGTGGTGTGTGTTAGCACATTATTCAATGGAATGATTGTAATTTGTTAAAAACATAATATTCATGAAGGGTTCAATCACTCTAAATGTTATGCCACTAACCAGTAAAAAAGTTATCTTGTTGAGAACAAGTTAAAAATTATCAATCTACATATTCCCTAGACAATGGGGTCCATAGAGAATGTATTTTATATTTATAGGTACATAAGATTGGACCTGTGATATTTATTCCTTTTTTAATTATTCTTATGATTAATCCAATCCAATATAGATTATGTGTTTAGCAGGAGGATACTTAATATTTTTCTCAGACCTCCCATTGTGGGTTTTTAACTTAATAGGTTTTATGACTCTTTTACTATATTTATTTTGTCATGAGATTAATACCATCAATGGGTAAAGATTACAGTCTCCCAACATTGGTCAATTTACATGTTATTTAATGTCATGATGCTTGTGAAACTGAAATCAGGGGAGGGTTCGACAACATCATAATTAGGATTCCCAAGTCCAACATGCTTTCTAATGGAGGATTATGTAGAGGTAACTATCAAATCAATTTTCTTGAATAGTTAGTGATGATATGGGATAATAATATTAATGATAGTCATATACCACACTATGGTGATGTGATCCACTGTGATGATGATAGAGCACAGATGTATCAGAAGATATTATTATAATAAAAAGAAACATTTGGACGATACTTCAGGTTCTCATATGCAGTAGATATGGGCATACATACATAGTCTAATAAAGGGTCCCATGAAGATGGGTGTTCTTTTACAATGGATACAAAACAATCGTAGAAATACATGACACCTAAGACATGAAGTGTGGTTTTTGGATTATGGTTCTCATAAATATGATGAATAAACCTCAATTGTTGGATGAAGAAGGTCAGGATCCTGTGTTCATTGATAAGGATTTATGATTTAATATAGTTTTCACAGTTTAGAATTGTTTTGTGGGAAAGTATATGTCTAGTAGTTTAACATCATATGATGATGTAGTCTTCCTTACTATTTATTGTCATGTGGTACAGACGTGCGAACCAATGGGATATTTTACATGTTATGCTTGAGGAATCTAATTAATGGTTAATGGAATTTTGATATTTCTAGAATATTTTATATTTTAATAGGATTATATTAGGGTATCCATTTGTAGGATCCCATCCAAGAGAGATATATCAAATGAAAAAGTGTGCTAACTGTAGATATCACCCTTACATAAGCAAAGGATTTTATATGACTCGACCATCCATATGCAGTTTAAGGTCATTCAAGGTGGACCATAGATTAGTGGAATCTGAAAATTCAATTTCGTGGTTACCTTGGGATTCCCTATGAATTTTTTAGGGATAAAATCATTCTACAATCAATTATTTTATGGAGATATATGTGCATAGATTTGACTCATATGTAAGGGAACACAGAATTTTACCTCAAAAGGGATGTCCAACAATACCATTTTGGTTCATAATCTCTTAATACTAATGGTATGATTGAGATTATAGGATATCACATGAGGAGATTGTTTCTCTTGAGGGGTATTTTCTACATTCTCACCACCAACTAAGGGAGACATCTTTCAATATGGATCAAACTATTAGGATGTTTATTTTAGTGTTTAACCTACACATGGGTCTATGAAAATATATCATGATGTCACTATATATCCTCACTATTTAGGATTAATGCCCCATGTATTTCTTTTATATCCTTAGTAATCCTTGAAAACATTGTCATTTGAATGTCCCTATAAAAAGATTGATTTCATACATAGGGAAAGGGAACATCCATTTAGCATACTCATACATGAATGAAACATCCAATGCTATCACAAATTTATAAATCAAATTACCTCACTCTATATAATTTTATATCATGTCGGATAAACCATATTTCATGTATTTTAATGTCATGTGATTAGAAAACTATTTTTTTGTTTAACTTCTTATGACTATGATTTATTATCAAGAGGATTGACCAACTCAAGGGAATTGGGTCATCATATGGGATACATATTCTGGTATGGAGGGATATAAAAATATAATATTATAAAATAGTTTTGAAAATTGGTACGATGAAAAAATATAAAGAATCTAGGGTATCCAAATCATATTTAATAGATGAGTTATATGAAGTGTAAATAGTAAGCCATGAATATCTGAGTCAAAAAAATGTGGAGATTAATTGGTATAGGTAGGCCATTAATAATATTGGAAACCCAAAATCCATATATCTAGATAATAACCACTGGATTTAATGGGGTTTTATCCTCTAAGAACAAAACAACAACTAGGTGCCTGGTCTGGGGTGTGAAGTTAGTCAGCAATAATTCCAAGTGGGGTCCCATTGCATTTATCATTATCTATTAATTATTTATTATATGGAGAACAAAGAGCATGAGAGCTCATGATCTATGGTTTTCCATTGGAAGGGTATCAACCCAAATAATTGGTTGTATGAACTCATATATCAATGATAAGAAGCTTGATCATGGAGAATGTAAAATTCATTAAGGGTTCACTATCCCTAAATGTTATTCCTATGTTTATTGAAAACATTATGGGATGAAGGGATAAATAATATTAATATTTGGTACACAATAATCAAAAGGGATGATTATCTGATTGTGAAGACCTCTAGTCATTCATTTTTACACCATGTGACAATTAAATTGACAAGAATTTTAACATCATGCATCAATGACATTGTTGTTTTCTTACATTATGAGACTATGGTGTGGTTTCATGTATTTTGATGGATAAGAACTAGATCATTTGGTTAGAGATACATTCATGGTTACCTAAGCTCACAAGAGTCATTCTCTTTATGATAACCAAGAGTCAACAAGTTAGTCAATTGTGTTGTGTTAGTTTGAATGGTAGGAAATGAGGGGGGGGGGGAGGTATTCATATGTCATTTTGATAAAAAAATCCTAAATAATTATTCCCATTAAGAAAAATAGTTTTTATTAATTATAATATATGTCTGGGCCTAAATGGAGGATCCTTGCATCTTTATGTATCCCAAATTATGGGAATCATACCCCACATCATTTTTATTAATGAATATTTTTCAGAGTTATGACTCCTATCAAATAGAAGGATAATTTTATTTCTTTTAATCATGACTATGACATGGATTTTAAACAAAATAATCACTATGCATCCCATGATCATAGAAATAAAGATACATGTAGTTATTACTACTAAATATACCTTATAAAGATCAATATTATATATAGTAAAGGAGGAACTATCACTCTAATGTTAAGGACACTCATGTTCCAACATATTCAACATGGAATTAGTAATCATGATGATAATAATTCATGGATAATCCTAAATGTGATATCCAAGAATCAAAACTTATATTAAGAGAATGAGAATCAAGTGATATGTAATAATTATTTTGAAAATTCATTAAACAGGTTTAACCTATACATGGGGAGGGTATTTTAAATTTATATTTTTGTTTGTCCCAAGAGTTGAGATTTTTGAATAACTACCTAAAATGTGGTAAAATGTATCAATCCACTTATAGTTATGATGTCAGATCCATAGATATATCGATCTCATGCAAGGGGTTATAGAATTTTGTCTTCAGGTTGTAAGTGGATCTGGTATTGCAGACCCTAACTTCACTATTTATTCGATGGTAATAAGAATCAATATACATGTCCTCCTTAATTAATTACAATTCATTTTAGATTCTTGAAACCAAGATGTAGATTATAAAGAAAAAACCGAATGTGTTATTTTTTATCACCCTTATATAGGGGGAAAATGGATGAAATGCATAATGGATTAAAATTTATATATCTAGAATTGTCATTGGATGATTGGTGGGACTAGTTCCACACCATTGGATAAATACACCATGGGAACAATAAGGACCTTTCCACTGGTACTAAATATATCACATAAGAACATGTTCTTAAAAATTGGGTTAATCAACAAAAAATACTAGTAGGGTCCCTTAATGAACCAGAAAATTCCTTATGAATATGCTCTTTTCTATTGTGCTATTATCCTAGGAATCCATGTGTGGTCCCTTCGGGATTGGTTAGTCCCTATTAACATTTTGTAGTGAAATTTTGAGAGACTATGAGCATAAGTTATCTAGATATTTTTCCATTAAAATGGATGCATGATATTCTTATGGTGAAAAAATGGATGGAGAAAGGTGTATTCTCACTCAATGATTTAAGGTATTAATAAACTATTAATACCCCATAATGAATGAGTACAAGAATTTAATTTCATAATATTTCTTGGAAAATGGGTACAATGATCATATCTGTAATATATATGTTATTTGAATCCATTTTATTAGTTGGGTTATGGGAAGTGTAAATCCTAACCATGTAATATTTGAGTGATTTGAAGGCGGAGAGTGGTGGGTACAAGTAAATCATTAATAACGGAGGAAACAAATACTCCATGTAGCAACAATAATTGCTCTTGGATTTAAGGGGGCCTCTCCTTCGGGGCCGAAAATTCCACTACGTACATGATCTATGGAATTTCATTACTCCCCAATGAATTTGATTTGGTCCCATTATATTAACTCATCCATATAACCTTTTTAATATATATTGAAAACAAGATAATGAGAGAAAATGATTAATCAAATTTTATAAGAAATCTATCAACTCGAGGAATTGGTTTGTATCGACTTAAGAGATGATGATATGATGATTTCTCAAGGAGAATGTAAAATTCATGAATGATTTTATAGTCCTATATTTTATGATATTGTTTATTGAATAAATTTCGTGTATTAGGTTTAAAATATGTTATCTATGAATACACATTCATTAGGGGATGCTTCGATTGGAATTAAGACCTATATTCATATAGTTTAATGTCACTAGGATAAGATGTTCTCTTTTAGTTTATTATTGTGTGACTAAGGTATTTTTGTGATTTTTATCATGATGTGACTAGGATGTTTTCCAATATTTTAATGTTATTTGACATGAAAAATTTCCTACAATTTAATTTCATGTGATTGTGATGTTGATCATTGACTTTGGATATAAAACACATTGATAACAATAGTCAGAATCATATCCCATGATCCCTCAAATCAAAGGAGTATTTATTGACATGTGAAGTCGGGGATAATTTAGAAGTCATTGGGAAATATTATATTTCATTATAATGATTTTTTGTGGGAGTTTTCAAGATTTTTTTCATTATAATTTCTATGAAAATATAAACCTTGTGGATGGAAATGATTGGTAGTGGTGATAACTCATGCTCGATCTTGTAATTGAGGATCCAGGTGTCACTACTTGACATTTAGTAATATAATTTAAGGAATATATTGTTATTACATGGAAAATTCCCCACACCACTTGATTCCATACATTGGGGAGAAGGATTTTTTGACATACTTATATTGTGACCATGATTTGTGACTTAGAAGATCACTAAATATCATATAGTGATCCATACTTAGAGAGAGGGGATTTTCATATATACTATGAATAGATCTAGGAGATGAGATTAAGACATTCATATGTATCCTATGATAACTTCAATAAACAAAACACGCAGTTCTTAATATTGTTCCGTACACAATTCTAGCTAGTATGAATCTAGGGGTGTATTGTTATATAAATTACGTTTGTGACCACGATTTGATATCTGGATGTCGCTATGTATATTATGGTAACATGAATCGGGAAAATTATTGTAATTAAATGAAAATATTCCTTTATAAGGACTGATACATACACAAGGAGAGTAAAATCATTCATTTTTGTTGTGGTAGACCAAGGATTTGACATCCGAGTGTCAATACATTTCCCGTGACAACTTGAATGAAGTCACATATATTTCTTATGAATGTTCTCTATATAGTTCCTATCCATGTACATTGAGGGGATCATATATATATATATATATATTGTTGGAACCATGATTTGAGATTAGGTAATCACTAAATTCCATGTCATAATAGGAATCATGCAACATTTATTTCATCAATGGGAAATTCTCTGTGTATGTATATCATATATGTTAGGAGAGGGACATTAATATATTGCTATTGGAAATGGGATTTTAGATCTTTGAATAACTACATATCCAATGGTAAAATGGAATAACTAAATCATAGTTCATATATGGAATCATTACTTCATAGGCCTGAAGAATATGAATGGAGGGGAGTTATTTCAATTTATATTGAAACTAGAAACACTATTTCATATTTGGGTATAACAATATATCTACTAACAATAGAAATAAAACCATATATAACTCGTAGGAAATACCCTTATGTCTATTTTAATCACACATACTTATGGTGGTATAATATTTTTCCATTACATGTATCTAGATTACTCTTAGCGAAAAATTCATAATGTAACCCCCTGCATGTAGTTTAATGTCATGTTGTATGAAACATTATATTCATTTTATCATCATGTGATAAAGAAATTGATCACACATAGGTTAATTTATTATTCCTAATACCTAGATTATAATAGAGGCTATGTTTTGTACATTTTTAGAATCCTCATATTGGTGGGTGTTGTAATGTGTTCCCCATCCATCTTGGTATATTAGTAAGCTCTGTTTTAATAGAAATTATGTATAATGTAAGGCCTATACCAGATGATTTATAGCTTTGTGGGATTCATCATTAATATCATCGATTCTCTTTGACCTAATACCGTCTATCCATGGAGGAATGATATGCAGTGAACCTTTTTTACTTATGGCTGGAACAATCCATTTTTTCTGAACTTTAAGGTTGTGTAGCGTACACATTATTTTTTCACTGAGTTTTTCTTTCCCATTCATCTGAAAATTTTATTTTTCATCATCAAATATTTCTCCATATATTTTTATTTGATGTAAGGGTTATTGTACATCAATGGGAAACACTACTTATTACCCATAAACCATTGAATATGTGGTCTCTTGTTTGGCAGTGCATATGGTGGTAGGGTAGGAACATAAATAATGAAATGGTTTCTAGGTCCAATACTTCTTGTCCATGTCCACCATTTTTTATATTATATTATATATAAACATATTTAAGGCCCATATCTATCTATTTTCCACTACCAAATAATAGGATGAATGGTTATACATGAAGTTATTCTCTAGGTGGTAAAATTTATTCATTTTAGAATTATATAATTTGGTTAAATTTTTTGTCAATATTTCTTGAGGGATACCAAATTTGGTGAAGATATTTTAGTTAATAAAGATTATTATACTCTTTATCAGGACTTACATTTATTGTATAGCCTCATCCCATTTGGATGTAATGTTTATAGATACAGTGATGCACATAAACATCTTGGTTGTAGTGGGATGATATAGCCCCACAATGTCTATTCCCCTTATAGAAAATATCACAGAATATCTAGTTTTATGTTGGAACAATGGGGTCTGATGGGTGATTTTTTTGGGAATATGACATGTCTGACCCTTCATGGTAAATTCCACGGAGTCATAAAACACTCATTTCCAATAGTAACCAAGACACCTCATTTGATGGGAGTGTTTGTTTCCAGACTGGAGAGAACCATAGGAGCCTATATGGACTTCTTCCATGATATCAGGGATCTATCCTTTTTCAATGCATCTAACAATGATTCAATTTAAGAATCATTTATAAATGGATTTATGGTAATTTGGTTCATCTTGAAGGGTGATTATTTCTGATCATCATTAAATCTATTCCCTTTAGGTTTGATCTGATAGGAGGGTCCCTTGTTATAAGAAATCAATAATTGAATCCATCCGTCAAGGTGTTTATGTCTTATTATCATGCTATATGTCAGTTTTTACAAGATTGATTTTATCCAAGTCATTATCAACTATTTTTGATACCACTATTCTTTGTGTGATACATAAATCCTCATGGTCGTAATCCAGATCTTCTAATATTGTAACTACATTAGTTGGCACATCATCATGATCTTGGTATGATAGAGGGACATGATGCACTATTTTTTCAAAAGGAAATTCCTCTCTAAATCCAATGTCATAACTGACAAGGGGTTTAATTCTTCATTATCTATGGAATTGTTATCATTAATCTATCTGATTACCATCATGTAGTCCCCTTTGATATTTTGGTTTCTTATTTTTAGATATAGAGATTGTTTTGATCCATTGATAAAGGTTTTTTTATTCTGCCTCTATATTAGTGTACTATTCATATAGTTTGAAAAAATAATGAAACTTTTAATATTCTTGGAATTAAAATACTATCCCAAGAAAACTCTATTTGATCTGTGGATATTCCATTCATTTTAAAATAATACATTGAGAGGCATCATCAAAATTAATATCCCATCTTCATAGGAGTCTTGGGCATTGAAAACATCTTCGTATATAGGTTTTATGTCCACATTCATGTTTTTTTGAGTGTGATGCTTCGAAATGAAATCATCAATGTTTTTCATTTTAACTGAGGTATATGATATGAATTGGATGTCCTACTATATTATTATAACCACTTATCTGTCCAAATTAAGTTTTAACATATAAAATCAATGAATATACATGATCATGTCGACATAAGAGAGAAAATGGGAAATCTGATGACAAATGTAATACCTCAACTATTGCATAGAAAATATGGGTGTGATTAATTTAATATTGGTATTGTAATTTAATGTTTTAGAATAAATGATCATTTAATTGAGATTGCAGGGAATACTTTAATTCCCCATGTTCTTGTTCTCTCTAAGGAGAGAACTATGATATAATTCCATGTTGTGCACATATAGGATTAGTGGTTTTCCTTCTACAAAATACATCAAAAAATGGGAATTACTTTGGTGTTTCTTAAGTATCTAATTATTCAATTGTCTATCCCCATATCATAGGTTGGAAAATCCCTTTTATGTTAAAAAATTTGTGGGGGAGAGATTTACTATCTAGGATGGATATGAAACACTAAATATAGGTGAGGTTCCCTTAGATCCTTATCAGTTCATTAAGCATTTGATGGGGTGGAATTTCTAGGATTACACAATTATTTTCTTGATAAACCTTGATGCAATGGTGGAATAAAAAATATATATGTAATTTAATTTATTTTAATCTAAAACAAAGCATCAGTGTATTCATATTCAAACTATGTAGTAATAATTTTCTGAATATTTCATGATGATGAGTGAGGTTATCAAAACATTGACAATATTTAACAACCACGTCATCAACATAACATCTTACAATTCATCCAAGAAGTCATTAATGTTATGATATATAGAGCATTGGTAAGTATCCCTAATAATCACTAAACTAAATAAAATGCGTTAGTAGAAAAATATCCAATGAGGTGTACTGAAGGCATTAAATTTCTCTCCTTCATTGACCATCTTTATCTGAATATAACCTTTGTAACCATCAATAATGAAAATGTATTATAAGACAAATATTTTATCAATCCATTATTCTGTGATCAGCATTGATAAATAACCATTTGTGAAGTGTTGATTAATGTATCATAAATTAATGTTTTCCTTGATCTTCCCATTATTTTTATTGATTAAGATGACATTTCCAATCATTTTTGTGTACCTCACCTCTCAAAAAAAGTTGTCTTGAATTAATTTTTCATCTTATAAATCAATGATAATACCATGATAGGGTTTCATCCTCCTATCTTCATTCTGAAAAAATAGGTGTTCAATAGTAAATCACGTTGAGGAGTACCCAATTCATGGTTTATCTCAACCATATCATTATAATCCCATGTAAATAAGTATCGATTCCAACTTAGAAATGATATATACATCTTATGATTCATAAGGGGAATCGTGTCACTAGTGAAAATAAATGTGGGTATTCATATATTACTACATTCATGAATCTATGATAAATAGTGGTGGTGGATACATTTTCCAAAATTGTAGGATGTATGTTCATAACATCATCCTCTTATTCTTTTATTAATGTGTATGTGGGGGAACCCATAAGCATGGTGTATAATTAAGGGGAATACCTACACCTAGAGAGACGAGAAAGGACACAAGATGAGATAATTAAATCACAAAATTATACAGTCATTGTTTAGAGATTTGGGGGATTATTGTCTTCTATTAAACAATTATAGGGTGTATGAGAGGTTTGGTAATCATGGGTTGTAAATAATGACATGGGGGAATTTTCAGTTGTTTTTAATGGCATAAGGGAATTATTATATCCTAATAGATAATTATCCTGACTACCATATGATGAATCCATTTCAATTGAAATTTTTTCTATCTCATAGACATGGGATAGTGATGGCTATTCCCCATTAAATCTTTCCAAGATTTATTCTACTTCCATTATCATGAATATAGGAATTACATAATCACAATAAAAAACTCTATTAGGATTTTAAGTGCCAGATCAGAATCCATTTTTATTATAAACCAACATATCACTATCCAAAATCTATCTTTTTCATCGATCTTATTAAATTTTCCTTGTTGTATACTGATTTTAAATATTAAAAGCGTCATATTCACTAATTATTATTTTGAATATTCTATTGATGGGTTATTTCAAGAATTGATGAAATTCTAATGGTACCTCCAAATGGATATCAATAATAATTCTTCAATAGAGGATATTTAATGATTTTTTTATTTCGAATAACCATGAACTAAAACATATATATGATATCTCTGGATAAAAATATTTATCATGATCCTTCGGAAGATTATTTTCATTCTCTTGTGATATTATTGACTAAATAGCCTCATTAGAGAAACATACTCCCCACAATATTCCAAAAATAATATGATATCTCTTAGGATGAGTTTGATAATGATATAATATTTAACCATATCCCTTCAAATATTGATATTATCATATTTTTTAAATATATATGGGTAAAACATGTTCTTGGATAAATTATTTTTGTTCATGATTCAGGAACCATAAAGTTTTAGGGCATTCTTCTGGTGTGTTCACTACTCAAAAAACATCTCCAATAAAATATTCTATATAAAACTCTCATGGGATCGAGATGGTATAAATTAGAGCTTCCCTAATTTATATTGAATGTTAAAGAGAATCAAGGATTTAGAGTTTTGTTGGGATAATAATTTAATATTTTACAATGCCTTATTTTTATGCAATATGCCATCTCTTCCCATGGAGGGGTTGATACATATGATGCGGCTTAGAAGATGAGGTGTTTGTGGTAGATGGGACTAGTGACTGGGAAGAAATCAATAGTGAATCTATTACCAATGGAATTGGTCACACCAGCCCACCACTTTGTTTGGGAAGACATGATAGTCGTAAACCCTAAAATTATTCATTTTAAATTAACAGGGTTGAATGACCATTAAAGGGATATAAGGCATTTCTATTCTTCTATTAAGATAGATAATGTTCTCACCAACAAGTTTTTGCGACATATATCAATTATGTGGTATATGACTGGCACATCGGGTTCAACAATGCTAGTGATGTCCCATGTAACCTCGAATTACAAGTCCTTGGCATCCTGCTCCCTGACCTAGTATGAGAAACTTGTACTCATGGTAATATTCATCATAATATAATGGTTATATTATGTTAACTATGTTAACTGAAATAACATTTATCTCTTCATACAATGGTGATTCCATTTAGTAGGGTAGTTCCAATTCATATGATATTGAATTAATGTAATTTCTAAGATCTATACTTTTTGTGGGAGTTGGATTTGACTCATTATATAGTGTCTTTTACTATGTATGGTGCTTACATACACATCCAATATCTATAATCAATTCCACCACTATATGATTTGAGACTATAAGCAGTTTACAAAGATATTCTCACAAAATGGTATGATTTTGGTTAACTTGTTTTGATGTCGTCCATTTATTTAATATCAATTTACACCTAGATGAAACTTCTTTATAGTCACTCCTTCTTCAAGTTGGGTGATAGTAACTCATGTCAACTATTACAATTCCTTTTATAATATCACCTCTCCAGAATCTTACATGATTAGTTGTATGCCTTTGAATAAAATAGATTAATTGATTACATTCCCTAGTATCCTATAAAAATGGGATGAGGTCAGGGTGGGTATTGAGGATGAATTCATTGGATTCCCAGTGTTCAGTTTCTTAATAAGGTTATTTTATATGGATTTGATTAAATAACATGGTACTCATAAATTTTTGGAGGATGAACCTTTTTTCATTTGTTTCTCAATTCAAAGGAGAACCTGATCTCTTTTCCATCATATTATAGGGATATTGTTTTTATACATCTACACAGTAGTTGGTGTCTATTGATTTGGGACCTTCCTAGATTCTAGGACCTACACCGTTACAAATCAATGGGTAAAAAATATTCTCCACTATACCTGATAATTTTTCCCTTTATCGTGGGTGTGAGATGATATTTCTCAATTATTATTTTAAATGGAATCCTTTATGAATTGTGAAAACTCTCAGAACTTGCAAAATATTCTTTGATATCCCATAATGATCAATGTTTTTTGAAACTCATCATAAAGTTTTTCAACACATTTTTACTATAATTTATCTGATGAGAGTGAGATATTGATCATTCCATCTTGTGATTAAGTTAGAAACCCACTCATTTTCATATTTTTTTCAATATTTGGTGTTGAAAGTCAACATTTTCCTTAACATTGATCTGACATGGTAATAGAATTGATGATAATGGTCTTCCCAACCATTGGTAGATCCATCTAGAAGACTGTTTTACCAATTGAAGGGTGTAACTACTAGAGTCTATACAAAGAATCTTACTTTGGCCAACTCTTTCTTGTGTCAAGGGACCATCATGGGGAAGCATGGGAAACAAATGTGTGTGAGATAATATTTTGGACCTACCACATCATTTAAAAGTGATACTATGGGATTTTTAAATTTTGTTTGGGGAAAATTTTCATCGGCCCAATCATAATACATCTTATATTTGTACTTCATGGGAGATTTCCACCCAAACATTGATTACATTCAAGACACTAATGATTTGATGGTGTTGAGGAGTTCATGAGATAATAATAAGGGAGAAACATACCAACTACATGGAGCTAGAGGATATTGATGTGGTTGAATGACATTAATATATTAATGATTCTCGGTAAAAAAAATGACCAAATGACCCCCATGATGGGGATGAGTTTGTCATTGTAATGGAGGAAATATATTATCATACAGAACATCCTCATTTTTGTAGAATAGTTTTCTAAATATAGAGATAGTTTGGTTTTTAAATTACACTCTTTAATGTGGAAATTCACTCCCTTGCTGTGTGCGAGTTTGGATTGAGGCATCTTTTTGAAGGAAGTATGTTGTAGGGAAATTTACCTTGAGTAATTCCTGATAGAGTTATACATGATTCTATATCTCATTATAAAATTGTGCAAGTTATTTCAATATATAGGATATTTATGATCTTCTAATCGGAGTGTGAGATATAGCCGCACATTTCACTTTTCCCAAGCATACATCAACCAAGGGGGGATTACTCCTTGTTCGGAGGTGCTCAATTCCTAATCATTGTATTATTCCTTATGTATGAATATATGATTTCTGAATCACATTTCCCTTACTCAGGAGAGAAATTATATATATTTTTTCTCTCTATATTATCATATTGTTATTCATAGTATACATCATTGATGGTGATTCCATTCCTAGAATCTTACCATGCAATAGTAGTTACCCCATTACTTTCCACATAATAAGTTTGTACTACATCTCTTGAACCTGTTTAATGAGTTATATAAGAGTCATTTCTCTGAAATATAGTCTTATTAGACCATCATTTCTTAATACCCTTGTGTGGGTTTATTTCCATGACTAGACGCCCCTATCTTGGTCTGTGAATAGTGAAATAATGGGATTTTCCATTCCTACATGTCAAGTGGGACCTAATTTAAAGAGGTGTTTCTTGTGGAAGAATGAAAGGCTGGGATACTAGATGTAAGTATTTACTCCTACCATATAATTAAATGACTACATTATATCTAATTATGATGATGAAATTTCCCCCCATTCATAAGGGATACTTTTTATTCGGACCCCTATTATCGTATTGCGATTCATTATTCAATGACTTGATGATTCTTGGGATGAAAATTGAGGTAAAAATTTACCAAACCCATGGGAAGGTATTGAAATATAACAGAAATTGACCACTTTCAGACCCTATTAGGGTTTTAATACCATGGTGTTGGATATTGAGTTAAAAATTACCCTATCATTATGATATTAGGTTGGTTCAAAGATTCCACCAAACATTTGGGAACCCTCTTAGGGCTTGATTACTATATAGATTTAGGTAATCGTAAAAATTCCCCAATCCCATTAGGGTAAGTTCTATCATATATTATTGATATTGTGATATGTTTCATTTTGTGAAATCTCCTCTGAACATTGACTAGCTACAATGGCTACATGTAATGAGAGACATTTTCAGTGGAAATTTGATGCATTATCCCAAAAATCATCTTATATTTTTGATATGTGTTCCCAATTTGTTGAGAAGAAATGTTTTGGACTCTAATAAAGGGAAACTATTTTTGTTGAAAAAGTATTTATATCCTTAAGGAGAAGAAGCTTCATTGTATTTACCAAATTTCTTATTCATTACATAGACCCCTGATCTCTTTTAAGGATATGAAATTATAGGATGCCACATCTGTGGATATTTTATAACCTATTGATAAGGTACTATGAAATTATTCATACCTCACTAATTATAGGATATTAACATATGGTGAGGCTTTGAAATCAATCAGTTGACATTTTTCATGGTTCTAAGAAAAACACCCCATAGGCATATATCAAGCTCTTTTAAATTTGTGTCTCAAGCCAGGGTGAAAAGGGTCAGGTCCAGCAGACAACTTAGTTCTTTATTGATCAATTGCGGACCATAATATCCTTGAAAAGGGAGATTTCTATCCATATTACACTAATTGGTTTATTACAAATTATATCATATTTAATTCATGTAATTATCATTTATTTATTTACAATCTTATAGTTAACATTACTATTGGGATATAACTAGGCTGAAAGGTTGTTTTCATCCAACTCCCCTACATATCCATTCATACCCTAATAGTTAGGTTTATTTTAATTCTAGTGATACTGTAGAATTTTATTACACAAGAATAATTTTAACCTCAATTAAGTGAAATTGATAGTTGATGGGACACTAAATATGATTAGCACTGGTGTTTTTAGCAACTCTGTATATGATCGTTTACTATAAAGGGTTATATTTCCTCATCTAAGAATGATATTACAGTGTGAATGTTTTACATGATGAATATCATTATTATAGTCCCTATGATGCATATATATTCTATAGTGAAGAGGAATATCAAGGTATTATCCATTTAGACATCAGATAAATAGTTGGAAACCACTCAAGGTATTACATATTTTTTTATAAAACTTTAAGGAAGGGAGAATTAATTCCATCAGGGATATGATCCCCATTCTATGTCGTCGATGGAATATTTCAAACTTTCACATGGGTTTGTGATACAATATGAGCCTATGAATAATAGTTAACAGAACATGTTAATGTTTTTCTATTACATGAGTAATAAGATATCACTATAGATAAGACAATGGAGTATACCAATGATCTTACGTAAAATCCACAAAGAGATGTGTCATTATGTAAGTAGTTTACAGAGTATTATATTCATTGCTAATTCAATCAATAATAATAGAAAATTTAAAATATTTATTCCTTAATAGAATATGTTGACGAACCTCTAGAATGAGAGAAGATATATGGGCCTCCTCCTGCAGAGCCTTTGAAGGATTCTGGTGGAGTCATTCATCAATCAGATAATGGATATGTAAATAAAATAAATAATCTATTAGATTTTACCATTATTCTTCTTTTGATGGTATATGATCCAAATGTTATGTTATTGAAATATTTTTCTAGAAATCCTCAGTTGGAGTAGGGATATAATCACAATCCTATGCCTTCTTAATATTAAGATTTCATTTTTCAACATGAATGTGTGCCTTTAAAAATATTTTTACAAACCTTTGTCAGTGAACTACACTCATTAGGGTAATGTGATCCTAGTATTATGCCTCATTATATTCCAAAATATGTAAATAATCCTCTTGAATGGGAGCATAAATGTGATCTTTCTCTTGAGTAGACAAATATTTGTTATTTTTGTAGTGATACACTATTTGGATAATAGGGATAAGGATATGTCACTATCCTGATATCTATGTGTGGGGGTGGAGAGATTTACTTCCCCCATTCCAACATTCAGACCATGTTGGTAGAATTGGTTTTTGGGAGATGACTTTTGAGGCTTCTTATTGGCATGACTGTCGAGGGTGGATACTTGTTGGGAAATTTCCTCAGTAGGTGAATCGCGGAATTTTTGGGATAATGGTCTTTATAGAAGTTGATAATATCCCTCCTAGGTAGATCTTAAATAGGTATAGATCCATTTTCAACTCATTAGTCCAACATCCTTTATAATAAAGTTTCTAATTATAACGCTCTAGGGATCGACTTTCACTACACATTTCAGTGGAGATAGGTGATAAAATATTCATTTTTTCCATCCTTAAATGAAAAATCCTTGAATATATTATCATCTATAGACCTTTACATATAGCCTTAAGGGATGATATCATATTACTTTCGTGGTATTTTTGGGGCATCATTTTTCTATCCAGTGTTGAAGGTGTATAGTGAGTGACAATGTTATGTGTCCTATGGAGGTGGTTTTCATAGATAAGGTTCAATAACATTATCATGATGAAGACAAGATCTTGGGGAAAGGTATTACAAGTGAGATATATATTTTATGTCATAAATGATAGTAAATAATATGTTCATCACTCAGTGAGTTGTCACATGTAAGAAACATACTCAATATGATATTTATAAGTGAAATAATTTTTCATTTTTTTATTAGTTCATACTTTTTTTATTTCATGGTCTATATACTATGAAATGGCCAATCTAATGGGAAACTAGAATATGTTTTATAATTGAAATATTTCACATCATATATTCCATTTTTTATGTAATGTAAACAAAATATAAATGATTTATCTTTATTTAACTAACCTTTTTTCTTATTTGAATGTTTCACGTTGGGTTCACCATTTTTTATAAGGTAGTGGAAAATGGTCTAATGAGTGAAAGGAATCGTTATTTTATTATTTCTAAATTCATGTTATGTTCAGAATTCATTATCCCAATGAAAAATCCAACCATATCACAAATCCATTAGAGGTTAGGGACCTCCATTACAAATTTAGATGATCATTTGGGGTTTCAAACCCAAATATATTTCAGAACACAGATTGGTCAAGGCAAGGGATGTCAGATTCATAAAACCTTTTGGGGGGATAATTTACTAATCCTAGAATCTCATATTTTTTTACATGTTCATTAATATTTTATAAATTCTGATAAGTGACTTGTTTCTTTTATAAATAAATTAAGGGTCGAATTATTATAAATGAACAATGGTTTTCTATTAACAACACCTTATATACATAACAACGGTTCTCCATTTGGTTCCCATTATTTATTAATCATAATAAAGTACTTGTATATTAATTTCATATGATCATGAACACAAGATTTTATTACTCTAGTATATTTATCAATGTTATAGGGTTAGGATTGAATATTTGAAAGGGTTCCTAAGTATCTTGTTAGAGAAGGAATCAAAACCCATGTAGTTGTTTTGACATTTGTTATGGTTGTATGATATGAATATGCCAATCAATATAATTTCATGTTGTAGGGAAATTTTTGAGTGTATATAAAAATTTGTTATTGCGCTAGGGAGATAGGAAGGTGTCATACATACCCAGATTTAACTAGAATCAGAGTCTTCATAACTTAGTTTGTCCTCTACCCACTAATAGGTAGTGACATATAATTAATAATTGTTAGGGTTATTACATCAGATTTTACTTATATGGGAACCCCATAAAGTCATACACCATGGTGGATTTACATGTATCGAGGCATTTATATCCTATTATTTTTAGGTGAATTACCCATTGAGGATGCCCTAGTAGAGGAATTATATGATTCTAGTGATTTGAACATTACAAATCTCTATGTTCACAAGATTCATTATTAGTGTGAGAAACTAAATATATAAAGTGATAAGAAAAACTATATATGGATTCCATAATTTTGAATTGAAGTAACCAAGGGAGAGTGATTGATATGCAGCTCAGGTATTCAGTAGGTAATATACTTATCATGTTTTAATAGGAATCAAATCCATCATATTTTTTTTGACCTCTAACTCGTTGATAGATTCAGATAGGCGATTGAACTCAATGAGATTATTGTTATACATATGTCTTTAGAAATTTATGGATAAATTTTTATGAATTTTCAAAAGATATATCTATAGATTTTTCACTAATGAATAATGTGAGGGAATGGAGAGTTATCAATAGATAATTCCTACATGTCATGATGATCCCAGGGTGAATTTCTATGTATTCCTACATGCCGAGGATAATATGTTTGGGTGTTTATGCATGACATGTCTGAGGGTGTCTGGATGGAGTGTCTAGGGTCTATGCCTGACATATTCATATATTCTTTGTGACATACCCATATTGTATTATAGAAATGTCCAAATTTATTAACATACTCAAATATAAATGTTATGGGGCTCTTCTCATAATAAATATTGATTGTCCATGGTTCTCTGTGATATCTAGATTATATTTCAGGAATAAAACACTGTATATGGATGACATGTTTTAAGAATGTATTTTGAACCACCTGAGTTTTTTAGTCATCATTACATAATCTAGCTGATATATCTAAAAATTATCATACGAATAAGTTGATTTGTTTAATAGTCATTAAATGATCTGACTAATATGTTTGGAGGATATTCTGTAAAGCTAGATGGAATGTCCAAGGGTCATCCCATTATTGATGAATAGATCTTGAGAAGTGCATGACCCACCTGCAAGAATATATGTTTAACCATGTTATTTAGAATCTTCAATAATTTCCATCCTTTATCACAAAAGTTCCTGAATGTTTATTCGACTATGGAATATGAGTAATCATGTAATCAAGTGGAATTTTATAAAATCATTCGAATGGTCTAGTAGAAATTTCGATAATCCTTTTCATACAAATTAGGGTGGTCACATGAATCATATAAAAATCAAACATTATCCCTTATTTAATTCTCCATGATACCTGGTGGAAGACCCTTTCTATTTCATGGTTCACTGCTCCAAAATTTCTAATCTCACTTCTGTTCCCCTTTTCCCATTTCTTCTATTTGTGGTGGTGGTGGTGGGGGGGGGGTGTTGAGTTGAATTCTGATGCATCAATTTCCTAAATCAATACCACTTACATGGTGATTAACTCATACATATTTTCCAAATTTGATTAAGGAGTGTTGAATCACTTGTTTTTCATAATCAATGATTCCTTCATATATGACATAATATTTTCATTCACCGATAAATATTTATCACATGATCAATATGTAAAAAGAATATTTATTGAACCTGTGTATTTTCAAAGGTATTTCACATAAACAATTGACATGTTGAATGGTCTTAATGAGTATGAATCCATATATATCTGATAACCATTAAAGAATTGATTTTTTCATTTCATGGCGCCTTTGTGAGATCTGGATGACTAGTCTAGAACCCTTATCAATATCATGCATGGTTGTCACAGGGCCTTCATGTGATCAGTAATGGGATCATGAAAAGAATATAAACCCTTTGTATAAAAAATAACATAACTCTTTTTTGCATAAGGGTACCATATTTTTTCATCTTTTACATTGTAAATCCTAGTGTGTTCACCCATTGGTTTCCCATGATGGTGTTTCAAGATCAAACATACATCCTTGAAATTCTTAGCATGATATGAGGGACTTTTCCTATAGACTTGTCTTGACGACACCAACATGCACCTATATATTTCATATGATCCATGAACAGATCATGTAAACCAAATCACCCATTAAAAAAAATCAACGTAACATGCTTCATATAAATATTTAGTCTTCTCCTGATTGTATTTCACAATTGACATTGGTGATTATTTTAAAATAGTTAGTTTTATTTCCCTATGATCAAAACTATTCATCTAAGGGACATTGAGTGATCTAGATAAGTGTTTTATGGGGATTCTCAAGATCATAAAGACATGTTAGAGGGGATTGACATGTTCATGAAAAGATCAAATAAAGCACATAACCCGATTGTTTGGTGTTCTTAGGGTCAAGTGATTCATATGAAGTAGGTTCTTGATCCCCATATATCCATCATTATCCCTTTAATTGTGGATAAAATAATAAATATTCTTTAGGTTTTTCTCTGGTCATAAAATTCCTTAATTCCCATTTGGAGGGCATCAAAAATTTCATTCAATATGACCTTCAAATTTAACATTCCCTGTTTTCAAGAGGATGCATACTAACACATTTTTATGATGGGTTTTTTTAACATATGTATTTTAAAATATAAAAAAATCTATTCAACAATCATATATTTTTTTATTAAAATACATTGAATTATTTTATCATATTCATTTTATTAGACACATGATAAAACCCAGAGGATATTTTTTTAAGAGGGTATAATGTAACTACCTAGTATTTTATAATGTATTCTAATATATTTTATTATACGTGGTATACAAAAATAAAAAAAATAAAAAAACCAAGATATTAAATTAAATCAATATAAATATTATGAAGTAAATTTTATTTTAAAAATTATTAATAGAAATAACCAAGATATGAAATATATATATATATAATGTTATTTCTATAATAAAATTAATAATTAATCTTGTATTTATTATTAATTAGTTAGAAATGAATATACAATTTTTATGGTAAATGTAGTATTTTTATCAAACATTTTTTTGATGTAATGTATTATAAATGTAGTAGATTAAATTTATCACTATTGTTAAATTATTATAATGAAATAAGTGGATAACTATTTATTTTGAACAAATTAACATTCATATAATTGAAATTTTTAGAAAATGAATAGTAGTAATTCAAGATGATTCATTTAAAAAAATATAAAAATGTTATTAATATAGAAAATTAGACTAATTAATTATACTATTAAAAGTTTTATTTTAAAATAAGGATATAATTTTCTAATGATAATATCAAAATGATCTTACAGTGAAATTACTGGGTTTTTCTAACAATATTAATTATCATTTAGTAGTTAAAAGCATATAATATTAATGAAACCCTTCATTTTAGTTAAATTAATTTAAAATGCACCAATTGATTTTAATTTATAATAATATTTAATTATTTTAATTTGATTTTAAATAATATAGTATAATTTATTTAAATCCACACTAATTATTATTTTCGAATAAAAAATATTTATACTTACAAATGAATTAGTTATGAAAAAAAAATTATTCTTCACATGTTAAAGTATTATTTTAAAATTTATATATACAACACATAAATATTGAATTGGAAAAGATGGAATCCATATTTTAATGAATTTTTACAAATTTGGTAAAGGTGCCCTAATCATTTTTTCAGTATGAATAGTATTTCTGCTAAAAAGATTGTTAAATGGGTCATATTAATAATGGATAAAATGCGTCAAAACAATAAATATAAAGGGTGAAAAACATAAATACATTTATAAATCATATTATATAACCATATTTATTCCCCCTCACATCTCATGTTTTTAAATGGTACATTTAGGATACATTTTAATTTAGTAAAATATTTATATATTTAAAATTATCAAAAATATGAAGTGAGTTATCTCCCTCACCTATAAATGGACACCCAATATCTTATACTATACATAATAAATTATCCATTTTATTGGAAAATACATAACCCAATCCCTCAATAACATCTTTACTTAGATATATGAGGTAGTTGTTTGATCAGAATACCCACCATAGGAGGCCAATATTTTAAACCAATAGTGGTTGTTTGAAAAATATGTAAAGAAAATGAAAAAGGGTTTTTATTTTATTTCAACACTAAGATCTTAATAAGATCTATTTATCATTACAATATAATAAATTCAGTATCCAAAATAAAATATTTTTTTTGACTTCATATCCTTTTTCTATCTCTTAATCAATCTAATGTAATATGAAATAATTATTTATGTGTACAAAAAAAAATCCCTATGAACAAATGTAATTTATTATCCATAAACACCAATCTTGAATGGTTATAATTTTGGATTTAATGTATATATATATATATAAAATAACATAAATAAATATAGTTATTTAGTGAAAGTAAATCATTTATTTTCTTACATTTCCATCCATATAAAAATGATTATATCGTTTGTGCACACATGATGAATACAGTTATGTGTGAAGATGTATTTCATTTTTCATCACCAACTCTTTTTGTTGGTAAAAAATATGGATTAAAATAAAAAAAATATAGAATAATTTTAATATATAATGCTAAATTAGTATTCAATATATTTATTTACCATCATATGAAAAACAAAAACATCACTCATGTGTACGTGAGGACCACCGCCTCATGAAACTGTTATTTTTTTTAATTTTCTCAACATCCATACATGAATTTTATATATTGGTGAACTTAAAAAATAAATATTATATTTATGATATGTTCATTATTTTAGATAGATAATATTATAGTTACCTTGTTCCTATATGTTCTTAAAAAAGTAGAAGTTTTACCCATGTATATATATGGCATACTATCTCCATAATTATAATATAATTATTTTTCATAACTATCTTACATATTTGGTCACAAAATTATAAATATGGAATAAAATAAAAATAAAAAAAATTTAAAATTCTTTAAAGGGTATGGTTATGATCCATTTGAATAAATTCAACTTACTGAAGTCATTTTGGACTTATGATCCAAACATCATTAAACCATTCTAATAAAACATATATAATTAAATAATTAATTATAACATGGATATATTTTAAATACAAGGAATAATAAACATCAATGAGGTTATTATGGAAGATTATAATAATCCTGCTTTTATTATTCCTTAATATAAAGATTTTACGTTAGATGTCAAGATTGATCGAATGGAAACCTTACCAAAAAAATATTGATTAAATATTTTAAATAATATATATATATATATATATATTCCATATGAATATTCATTGAATTATTATTTGGATGCATTAAATGGAAATAAATAAGTTATCAAAATAATTTTATGTCATTTTTTACTTTCGTTCAATGGGTTTTCAAAGGTAAACATTTTTTATATTTTATATTGAATGTTTTTGTATTTATATAAAAAAGGAAAATTAAATGTTTTATTTTAACATAAATTACATCGATTGATTTTTGTACCCAAAAAAATCAATTTTATGATTAGATTTTGTTATATCCTTCCATGTTATCAAAAAAATATGATCTTGTATTCCCATTAATTTTCGTAATTTATTCATATAATTGGTTAGTAATTTTAAAGGGAAATATCAATATACAAAAAATTTGATAGGGTATTAATGGAATATTTTTATGGGTTTGATAATAGAAATGAATCATATTGTGTGTATGATTTATCTTATGGTCCTTGTAAATTTTTAATGAATTAAGATGAGCATGCTGTTTATCTGATAATGTGTCAGCCCAATATAGTATTTAAATGAATTAGGTAATAAATATGTTCCACAATTAATTAAGTTGGAACTGACTAGGTAGATTATTCAATTTTTATGGGTTCCAATAAAGGTAATATTTTGAATTTGATCCATGCAATCTAGATAAATTTTCTATACATTATAATGGGAATTCATGTAAATATTTTTCTTCACATGTTATAATAATTTTATTCTTCTTGGATGAATGATTATTCTATTTTAGTTAAAAGGTATTTTTTTGATAATTTTTTCATGGGTTCTAGTTTTTTCTAATAAAACCACTTTTTTAGGATTGTTAATTTATTTTATGATATAATTTGTTTTATTAAATGATTTTTTCTGTTAAAAAAATAACTTGTGTATGTAATTTATTATTTGATATTCATGACTATTATATTAAATTTAAAAACTATTTTATTATCTAAATGTTTTTAAATGGACTAATGATTATCATTATTATTTTTTATGTTCCTTATTAATAATTGTTTACACATCACAAATTTTAAAAATATTTTCATATGTTTTAAGGATGTATAAAATTAATCATGTTGTCTTGTGGAAATTTTCAATGTGTTTTCATGATAGGAAAAATGTTTCATTTTATAATATTTATATTGTGGAAATAATGGGTACTAAGAGGAAGGGTGTAACTAATAATTAACTAGTTTCTTATAAATGATATATATACCTATTTAAAAAAACTATAATACAGAAATGATACTCAATATTTAAAAAAAGAATAATTTCATTTTAAAAAAGAAATTTTTTTTGAATGAGGAATTTGAGAATATAATTCATTACAATTATTACTTATCATTAGTGAGAAATCACTACCCCCTCAAGACCCAAAACATACACATAAAAAAGATTAAAAATGGAAATAGGTACATTTTTATGTCTTGGGGATCCTTATGAACTAGAAAAAATAGAAATTTTCATCCCTATGAATCATCTACAAACATCAATAAATAATACCATAATCTATTAAGACCACACATAAACTTCTCGTAATCAGTTTTACTCATGGACATGTGCATTATACCACAAATATCGTAAATTACCCACGACATTTCTATTTAAATGATTTTATGAATGGTTAAAATTTTCACCATTTTACCCTTAAATTTACCTTATAATTCTAGCTCCATGTCATTATATTGAAGCAATAAAGTGTCATTTTTTTATAATTATTCATCTTTGTCAAATGAACCATTATACATAATTCAAATATTAAGAGGTTATTTTAACTTGTAGAAATATATTAAATCTTTATCAAAACCTCCATTACCATATAATTCAATTTATAGAAAATCACTCTACATTATAATATAGTAATATCCAAGGTAATGTGACATCCAATGAAAAAAATGACCCCTGACCATAAATTCATGTTTTTGGTGTTTCTGACTTGTGTAAGAATTCGTTGTAATATATGTTGTGACTAACCATGTCATTAGAATGAACACAAACTATAATTTATTTTTCTCAAATGTCTTCCCAACCAAATATGATTCGCTTAATTATATCTACTATAAACACGACATACAAAACCTACTATTTAATTCCACATATGATTCCATATGAATAGAAACCCAGAAGATATTATTATATATAATTACCACCAAATGGAAATGATCCTTATAAGAACTATCAAATTAAATGAAACATGGTCATATAATATCCTCAATTGCATGAATATTTTACTGATATTGGCTACACACCTTGTGTGAAAAGATATTATCAAATATTAATAGGGGCTATAATCTTATTAAATCAAAATAAAATCCTAAAATGAATCTTTGATGTTTTAAAAACATGATACTAAGTGTTATATCATGATTTCACACAAACCAATCTAAATATGGGTTCCCATGAACCAAACTGTTTAGGTCCCCCTGATTGGTATGAAATGGAAAATGATTCTCATTAACTCAACAATGACTTATATGTCACCATTCTCATTCCATGATTGAATAATTATAATCACAAAATTCATGTTGACACTATTCTATTTTGAATATAAAATTTTATAATTTTAAATCTTACTATATTTCCTTTTTATTAGATTTAAAACATTTCGAATTTATACACCTTCAAATGAATAAATCCATATCCCTCTTCATATCCAAAAAAGAACTATAATTCAAAAATCTATGGTTTATCTTAGTTATTAAATAATTAATTTCCAATTGATAAATTTTAAGGTTATTCATAAACAAATATCATTTTTATCATGCAAAAATGCATGCCTCAGTAGTATATAAGATAGATTAAAAAAACCATTCAATGAATCAATTTCCCCCATTTATATATTCAATAGAAACCAAAATAATAGATCAATATATTTTTCTTTTTATAACTCTCTACATGAAGGATGAGGTGATGGATAACAGTGTAAGAACATATCAACACTTATCTTCAAACCAAATCCATATAAATCATTGAAAAATTTGTTATAAGATACAACATTTCATTTTTACATGAAACATATTCCCACATAAGAATTTCCACTCAACTAATTACTAATGATATTCCCCATTAATGATCTAAAAAATATCTAAATAATTAAATTCATATATTTTCGAAATATCATTATCCTAATATTCAAATCTCATTTAGAAATACTATCATTGAAGTTCTTATAGTTTTTGAACAGAAGATATACCTCCATAAAAAACAATTTTATTAGTTTTCACAACGATGAAAAAAATGAAACTTAAAACCATTAGTGAGATAATTCTCCCCATTATTATTGAGAATATAACATCCATTCACCACAACTAAACCATCTAACATACATAACATCAAAATTCAACACTAGAATCATCATAATATACCTCATATCAATTAACATAAAATTCCAATGTGATGATGTTAATCATTTATTCAACACTTATAAATAATTATCATGAATTATGTAGTACTAATACATCATTAAAATTTTATTAAATTCCATTTTTGATATCTCTAGATAGAATATTTCAGAAATAAAGTCGATATAATCTCCCAAGATGACTGTAGAACAATTAATCATCATGAAGATCATGGGGATTTCCCAATAAATTTCATTATCAAAATTTATTGTATTTACTAATATTCCCAAATAAAATATTAATTTTCTAGAAAGCATAAACTCTAAAATAATAAAAAATAATTTAAATATCATTCAATACATATTGTGAACTCCAAATATATCGAATATATAAGATAGATTTCTCACTTTGTTCTTAATGGGATCAATAATATGTCATCCCATAATCAATAATTATGTTCTTAGTATAATTAAGATAGATATTTTGAAAGTAATTCATCCAATCCACTAACAATGATACTACATTATTCACCTTCAATGAATTAAATAGATATTAATAATTAATATATCTTGCCTAAAAATTAATAATTCTTCTCCTATATTGAGACCCTTAAATAATTATATATTCATTATTAATTAATCATTGAGCATAATAGAGATTCACTAAAATGATAAAGTTGATCATTTATCCAAGGTAATAGATATTATTATCTAATAGTTAATTCGTTTTACAATCCTAAGCATGGTCAATAAACTTATATGGATGTTTTAATCAAACTATGTCCCTTTTTATTCAAATATTTCCAATGATAATGCTATATTATTATTTAAAACACAAACTCCCCAAAAATAATTTTCAAATGTAATGAATCAACACAATAATTAAAAAAATTAATAAGACTAAACAAGTAGGGAAAATAAATGGTTCATGTAATATTGATGTGATGATACACTAGAAACACTAAGAACATTTTGTTTAATATAATAAATAGTAGCTTGAAAAAATTAACATAATAATGAAGAAACTATTCCCCTTACTATAATATGTAAATCCATAACTTGCCTATAATATTTTTTCTTCCTCAATAACAAACAAGTTGATATTATATTATATATTATTTTAAAATAAAATATTGTTTTATAAGCATATAGTCATACAACCTCATGGAAAAACTCAATTTTATTCTATTAAATTTCAGTTTAAGTATATATATTCTTTACATTGAAAAATAATGATCCTAAATTTGATATATAAATCACTCTACATTTCATTATAATTGAAGGATTATTTCATCTACATGAAAAAATAGTCTCCACCATCTCCTCATCCATTTTATTCATTTAAATAATTTTTTAATCACTTCATACTCATATAATAACCATATCAAATATTTTAATATTAAAACATCAATTTAATAAACCTGATTTATTTAGAATCCATTGCCATATAAATCTCATTATATAATTTAAATGAACACCACAATAATAATATTCTGAATCCCATATTCAAACATGAATAAATCAATATGAAAAAATATAAATTTTTGATTTATCACTGCACAATGTGTTGTTCTATCAAATCCAAATAAACAAAATCTATTGAAAACATATATTTGAAACACTATGAATCATGAATTTATATCTTGTTAAATTTTCATAATTCACTCACAATTTAGACGGATGATTTATTAATATTTTTTCATGATTAAGAAAACATTATTATTTTTTTTCTCATATTTTTAATAATAATAATTGTCTGAATAAATGATATTATTTTTAGTTCATTGAGAATTCCCTATATAATCATTGTGAATGACCATGGAATTTTTAGTTGGAATGTTATGAAAGGCCCATAGAAAACCATAATGGTTCCACTATTTTCAATTTTTCATGTTTATCCCCCCATAAAACTTATTTTTTTAAAAGATACTATTACATTTTCAAGAATGACCCTTATAGTTTTTGAAATCATCCTTTTGATGTTATAAATATTAATCTTGATTTTAGGATCACTCAAATTTCTAAAACTCAATAATATAGAATGTTTTGAAATTATCGAATAACCCTTATGTTTTTTATGAAGCCTCTCACATGAGTAGAGATTACCCTCATTAACCATTAAGATATATCCTAATTTGTGAAATCACCATTTTGAGATCCACTCAACCATAAAAATGAACAGTAAGAAATCCACTATTGATACAAATGTTATCAATCTAGTTTAATTTTTATCATCCTCATCCAAATAAATATTCCTATTCACAAAAAGGTTGGTAAATATTTTTTCAAATCCCTAATCCATTGAATTTGTTTTTATATCCTTTAGGGAATATGAAATTCATATAAATCATATTAAAAAAATAATATTTTTATAAATCAACCAGAATACATTTAATACACTACCAAAAGTTCATTGTATATTCTCACCATGATGTTTTGAGTTTTTTGGGTTGTTTCGTCTATAATTATGTCATGAATGGGGATATAAAAATATTTCAAAAATATTTTTTTATAATTTATCGCAATAGAGTCACATTATTATTATGAAAAATTGATTCACTTAAAATTGAATGTAAACAAACTTGGTTGATTATCGAAATGATGAAAATTATTTTAATGCAAATATCCTCAAAAAAAGAGTTTCTTGTACTTAATCAACATTAAATTCCCCCTCAAATATCCTCCCACTCAATACAATATAAAATATATTCATCATTTGTATGACATCTATATGGGAGGTTCACACAATAATATTATATAGAAACACATATAAACAACTTTATTTAAAAAATGTTAAACTACACACAAATGTTTCATAAAAAACTGACCCCCTTTATCAATGATCATAATAATGGATTGTTTGAAAACTCATAATAGGGGTTTAGGTAAAAAATTTAAATCACAATTGTAACCATACCCTCATATAAATATATAAAAACATGTGTGTGAGTCCTATGACTATAAACCCATTTAGTTTGACGGAGATGATTTTATTGTAGGAGGTAACTATTTCCGTTAGAATTATAATATGAGAGGTTCCTTTGTCATATATCCACATAAAGATTTTTTTAGAACATACTCTATTTCCATTAATTACAAATCAAGATTTTCAAAAATAAATTTTATTATATATCTATGTTATTTTATGAATGTTTAAGGGTATTTTTTATGAATGGTAAAGCATGAGTAATGACATATTATAGTAAATATAGATATTAAATTTACACCATCATCATCATCTTTATATTTTATCCAATTTAATTGAGATCATTCATTAGTTTTCTTAATAAACTCCACCATTTTCATTCTTAGTTAAATTAATTATTTATAATTTTAATGATAATGAATTCATGAAGATATAAGATAGGAAACACTCTATGATATCAATTTGTGACCACCCACTAAGCAAATCGAATATGTAGTACTGATTCCAAATAATAATTGTTTTGATGGTTTATAATAGAACATATCAAAATATACTTATTTACTAATCAATCATTTCACATCAAGAAATTCAACTTTATTTCAATAGAAATTTTAATTGTACCCTTTTTATAGGAAAAAATATTTCTTTTTTCAATTCAGTAAAATAAATTTCTAATAAATGAACTCTTCTCTAATATATCATAAATATATCAACAAAAATATATTGAAAATTTAATCTAGGATCCAAAATATGTTTTCATTATATTGGATACATCTATTCCAAATCTCAGTAGTATATAATTCACAAATTTTCATTGGGAAATAAATTTTCTAGAACATTACTCTATTACCAATAGAATAATGAAAAATGTAAACTCATCAATCCTTAACATATCAAATATAAATGCATTGAGTTGTAAAAAAGTCACTTATTATGAGTAGTATGGTCATTCAAAATTTTTATCATCCATATTAAACTATCAAACATCATTTAATAATTATTTTTCATAATGTAAACATTATGATTATCTCCTCCTCATTCATAGATTATTTTATCTATAGAATGACATCAATTGGTTTTATTCATTACAATCAACTTCAAATATAGTAATTACATATAGTTTCTCAATGTACACTCCCTCTTTAGGGAATCCAATATGGAAAAATAAATTAACGTCTATCTTTTTAAGAAATAATTCACTTTTCACAAATATCTTTATGAGGAGGCTAATGGTTCCCAACCCGATAATACTGAAAAATTCTTATTGAGAAATATCATTTTATATTTTAAATATCATTTTCTCTGGAAATTATTTATTCCGAGTCTCATATCAATCATCATAATTTTTATTCAAGTACAAACATTGTATTCAAATATCATTTTTCTATTTTGATATTGGATGAATTTATAATGATTGATTCTTTTCAATTTGACTCATATATTAATGAATAAAATATAACAATTTTTAACCTTTCCAAATAGTCATTGAAAATATATATGTTTAATAAGTGGCTGAGATCTAGAGTCTTTATTATATATGTGTGCCACATATCAATATGGTCACCTATAATATACTTTTAAATTATTTTCATGATTCTTTATGTGCTATTTATTGTTTATGGTCCTATTATAATTCAATCATCAACTATGTATAAATTTGAGTATTATAAATCCCCATTTTCTCTAAAACAACATGAACTTAATTACACTAAAAAAATTCTATATGTTGTTGTTCCGCATGGCCTCCACCATTCCTCATGGTAAGCCCTAGGCTACTAACTGCTGGTCAGGGTCTATAAGGAAATTTTGCGGAGACAATTCCCTAATTTTTAGAGCATCAAAATAATAGATATAATAATTAACATAACCAATCACAATAAAAATCACAGTTTACTCACTGTAGAACCCAAAAATAACTACAATACCAAAGGCTATATGAAGAGTAATTAAATTCCTATCCGAACATCTCCCTCAAGGTGGATTACAAAAAATTAGGCAATAGAAATAAAAAATATAACAAGAAATCATCCTCATTCCAATGATGTGACATTCCTGGTTTTGTTATCCACACTACACTCTAGATTATCAATACTAAATAAATCAACAACCTCATCTTCTCACCCAAAAATGTCCCTAATATGTTGATTGTCATAATGTAGGTTCTCATATTCCATTGAATATTGATCTATCTATGAGTAAAACACAGTATTACACCACCAATGTTTCTCTAAAATAATCGTTCTAAAATATAATCCATGTACAATTTATAGGAATAAAAATTACCATTTATCAATTTAAAAATTTAAAAATTTAATATTATAAAAGAATGAAAATAAATAAATCATAAATTCTTGGGATGTAAAATAACAGGCGACATCATTATACACATATGTTATTATTAATTAATAAGTATATGATCATGGTTTACATCATAGATTGACTGGTTATGATGTATACAACAAATATAACAACATTTGTATCAAAATTTAGGGAACCCATGTGGCCCCACTAGTAATTCCATAAAAAATATTAGGAAATATGATGTAGGGAAAACTGCTTTCATTCAAATAAACTGAAACATACCTGTAAATTCATGGAACATCCATCGATATTCAAAATAATTTCCGAGTAGGAATCCCGAACTTAAACCTGAGTCATCTAACTCTAATAACCCGAATGAATATAAGGATCTCATCCTGTGATATTCACCAAGGTACCACATAACAATCATTCATAATAATCACTAGGATTCAAATAATATATATAATATGTAAACCAATGGTAAATCCACCAAAAGGAATTTTGGGTAATGATTTAAAGTGGAATCTAATTGTCCTATCATGTCATTGCATTGTATTTATCATCTATGAGTCCATAGTTTTCATCACATCATCGAATTTAGGAAAGTACTCAAGTGGTTAATAAGGTCCAATCAGGATGTTACAGACATAGAAATTTCCATATTTGTTCCATGGAAGTTATCAAAGGGACTCCGTAAAATCATCCCATTAATATGAATTGATTTGAAAGTATCTATTTTTATCAATAAAAACATTCAATCCAGCCAATGCATTAAGAAATAAAAAATACCTCGACATCATTCATTGAATATTCCATTTAATCCAATAAAAAGGACCCATAATAAAAACCATACATCATTCCTAAATACACTATCACATTCAAATTTATTCAATTTCATTTCACCGTAATAGTCCTTTTCTTCATTAAAAACTCTAGCGCATTCCATTAAATTTTTTTTCATATCCAAAATTTTATCCATAAGAACTTCCCAAGTATTCATGACATTGATGGTAGTAAAATCCCAAATCACAACCACCAAATTAATCCTCAAATCCATTTTTACCTTTTATGAAAAAGATGTCCCTTTAAAAATATGTTTATTTTCTATAAATAAAAATAATAAATTAACAACAACATAAAATTTATATTCAATTCAAATATGGTTAACTAGTAATTATCTATCTATAGTTCCAAGAATTATAAATGAATTATATGTATATTATAAACAATCATTTTATAACATTAAATTTAAAATTATAACATGTCTAAAAGGATGGTATAATTGGAGATCATATGAATTAGAATAAATATGTTCAAATATGGGATAAAATAAATGTTCCACCTACCATATTCTAAGGGAATCTGACTCATCAAAAATCTCACAACTTTTTATCATAATTTGAGTGAAATAAAAAACTAGTTAAACACAATAAGTTTTGGAACATTAGAATAAATTTATAGAGATGTAAAACAACATAAATATACCATAAATAGGATGAGTAGAATATATACATGTATTATAACTTTCTAATATATCAAATAGTATTTAATTTAGACACCAAATATTGAAGATTCCACCATTAGATGTGTAAAATAGATGGGGCGTCGAGCAAGGAAATGTCTATATCAATGATAAGGTAAAAATGGGGTTGGGTTATAGACTAAAAGAGTAAAAATTAAAATATTCACATTTTATGTTGTATATGTAATGGACCGATGATTAGAGAAACTATGATCCAACAATACATAACTAATTATCTAAAATACACCATTTTTTATGGTTATAGTGAATTGTAAAAAAATCATGTTCCAAACAAGTGAAATCCTATATTAATTACTCTAGACATTTCAGTTAGATGATTTCTATAAGCCCCATGAACTATTCAACATACTGTACAACTATAATGATCATGTTTCATTTTAGAGGGAATAGTTAGAACTGAATTTTCATTAACCATGTACCCCTTTAAAATACTCTAAATTCTGAAATTTCAAACCCCAATCCCACTAAAGTCATCAGGTCACCTCATGTTTCTCTTAGACTTCAAATAAAATTTGAAAACATCCCCTTTTAAAATTATTACATTTTCAATTCTCTAGTAATACTCAATTATCAACACTACAATGCCATAAATATGAAAATTAGGATTCACATTAATGCATTAAATGATTTTATGGAAAATGGTTTTAATAAATCACAACTATTAAATTTTAAATAATGATATCTCATGTTTTCCAATGAACTACACCCAAACCCCCTTCAATCATCAAAATTCATGTAATTGGCCACATTCTAGTACAAAAAACTGAATGTATTTCCAAAACCCTTCTTCAAACATATAACACATTTTATTTATATCCCAATATGAAACCTTTAACAATTAATGAGATGATATGTTGTTACAAAACTACATTTGTCTATCTCTTGAAATAATTAGATCATCATTCAATTTAACTATCATTCCATAGAGATCCCCATAGTATGACATTACATTAAAATTTCAATTCCAATCCAATGTGCCTCGAACAAAATTAATCTATTACCAATAACCACTACAAGTTTTTTAACAATGTAGTAGGTTATGTTTGAAGAGAATGATACATGGCCAAAAATAAGGATAAAAGTCTTAAACTAGTTATTATCCATATTTTGAAATATAAAAAAATAGATGCACCTCAAGTGACCAAAAAACCCATAAGTGACAAACATTCCTAAAAAATACATGGAAAACACGATAAATATCCCTATTATATCCATTAAAATATGCTCGATGCTTTTTTAACACAACACATCCAAGAAAAAGAGATCAGTTGATGATCCTTCTCCTCCAAACCAACCTTTATAACTCAAACCATTCACCATTTATGAACACTAAAATTAATAGAGAATGATTTTTTGGTCACTATGGAAATCCCATTATTGACCTAAAAAATTAATCCATAACCTAAACATTGATGAAATCTCACCGTTAAAACATCAATCACCTATTCTACTCATCACACCATCAACTTAAAATTTTTAAACTACTATAAAAAATCATTCATTTACCATAATTTAATCTTATTCAAAAAACAAAATTATGGACTCCAACCATTATTATATAAAAACAACCAATGTATTTACCATTGGAATAAAAAATCCATATAGATTGACCATAATCTAGCATCTGGCTTCACCATAAATTACAATATACTAGTTTTTCCCATCAGCAAACCATATTGAAAATGGGTCACACATCCAGGATTGACATAAATCTCCCTACTATAGGAGTGTGGTATTTGTATTTCCACTATGTTAAAACCCCAATCTCAATGGAAATTTTTTTTTTGTTATCGTATATAATAGTCAGTTGTGGAAAACCTCTATTATACTCAAGTGATTCTCAAAACATCATACACCATGAACAACATATTCCGAAACACAATCGATATTGGTTAACACACTCAACGTCTTACGATGGGATCCCCAACAAAATTCTTTTCATACATTGATCCTAAAAATATCTCTAAATAGTCCTATCATCGAGCAACGTGTTTACCTCCTCCTAAGCCACACACATTGTAATTTAAATACTAGACATGAATTGATACATTGAATAGAATATATCATATAAAATTGATATAAACAAATTCCACAACTGAAAATGAAGGTTATGTTCAATTTATAATCAATCCTCAATAGCCATTACCACAATTTTTGTTTAATGTAATCATCACTAGGATCTCACATGGTTTCTCAAAAACCCAAAAAATAAACATTACCATGATAACCTACATAAACTAGCTATTACCTTGAACTAAAATAGATTCACACTCTTTCACCTCTTAATTATATAGGTATAATCATCCTCTAATAAGTTGTTTTACATTAAAACAAGACTAACATAACAGAAGCATTAACCTTCCTTAGGTGTTGTTTAGTCTAGTTTAACATGGCATACCCTCATCACTCCAATATTGAAATATGAATCTTAGTTGTCAGGAGTTATTTTTTGAAACAAACTTTAAAACATATTTATTCACAAACTACAACAATATTACTACATTCCTACTAGGATATTGAAATTATAACTTATACTCAATACGTCATGGAACTCAACTGACCATTCACAAAACCCAATCATTGACAACTAGAAATGAAACTCCATGTGAATATAAATTTCAAACCCTCTATAAAATCACCCCACAAATAACACTGAACATTTCATAGTTCATATTGACTTATAAAATAACCCTGAATCACCTTACTTCCAACCAAACAACTGTCACACACTCTCCCACCATCTGTACTCATCAAGATCGATGGTTCGCATTCTCCCCCATGTCCAATATCATAGATATTGACACATTTAACCATTATTTGAGAACTAACTCCCATTGTATCTCATGGATATATGTGTAATTTACTATGATCTTGGAATTATAAATCCACTAACTAGATGAATTCCATATTTTCTCTTAGAACTGAACTATTATGCCACATGATATAGGGAATGTGCATGATATCTAGTTATTTTGATCATTGTATCTAAACTAAAATAAATTACTTTTGTGGCAATTGCATACTCAAAACCAATATAAAACTATTTTGGTTATTCATCCCAACTATATTGTCATTCTAAACTAAACTAATCACTAATCCCAATCACCATTGGCACTCAGTCATAATTAACTCAAAACGTTTTAACAACAAAATTGAAACAATAATATATTACAAAGCAAGAACCTCCCTAAAGGCATATCAAAAGATTATCTCAACCCCTTTAACTCATCACTGACTAATTTTAGAACTCATAAATACTAAAAAAATTCACATGTGACATCATTATCCTCTCTATGTCCACTAGCCTAATTTAAGGGTAAAAAACATATATATGTTTACCATGGGATACATTAAACTATTCCCATTTCATTATCACTTAACATCTAACATTCCAACACCCTTATTAGTGTTTCTACGATATATTCTCCTTCTCTAACCCCTTTTTCCCACTGAGCATGATGATAATCACATATGGAATCTATAACACATTTTTTACTTAAGAATCACCCCTTTTTGATGTTCACATTATTATGTATTTATTAATTAAAATTTATTACTTTCAACATATGGTTATATAGGATTACATTTATAGGTATATAGGAATATGTATTTTTTGGTTTTTTATTAGCATTTTAATTAACTCTACCATTATTTTTCACCATGAACACATCATATATGGTTTTTATATCAACGAAAAATGGTCACTTTTTCACTTAGGTTAATTCAATATTTTAATAAATTATTCTTGAATAAACATCCAATTTATAATCACAATTCTCACATTCATATGGCTTGGTTGAATAGGGTGACAATAACATGTAATAGATGAATATTCTTGGTAGATTATATTTTGTAGTCTATTTAACAATCTCATATATTTAACAATTCATATACAATTTGAATAAGTGACATGATGTTTTAGGCTAGGATTGAACATGTTTCAAATTTCAAAGGATTAATTTAAAAATTCCCATTCACATTTTATGAGGTCAAACAAAATATTATATGGTTAAATTAACCATATTAAATCAAGATCATCATTAATATATTTACTTATTAAAATATATCAAAGGTCATCATGGGTGTTGTTCAGGTTAATGGCACCATAGACATAAATGAACAATACCATATATGACATAACATGAATTTCAAATACCGACCCCCTTATTACGAGTAAAATATAGGCAATGGGTAGAAATAAAAAATAATGATATAATCAGGAAAAATAGTTTCTAAAAGAATACGATATACTTTATAAATACATTTCCTTAGTATGATGTGTGTCATGTGAATCCACACATCCCTAAATTAAATCATGAATGTATACACACCCTCATTCCATTCTAACCTAGGATTGAAAACACAATAATAAAAAAGGATCACCTAATATTTTTATCACTAATTATGAAAATGAAATAAAACTATAAAAAATGAAATCCATGAACAAAAATCAATATCCCATTAAACATAGTTCCCCCTTGTCCCTAAGTTAATAACTACTTTCAATAAGGTTATTACCATGTTATGAAACATTCATAGACTCATGTCTTCCATACCAAAATAGTATGTTAAAATGACGCAGCTTTGATAATATTAAATCACATGCCATCCTATATTTCATTGAACTTGTGACCTAACCACTACTCTATATTTTTTCATGTGTGCACCCCATACTACATAGTTTTTTTGACATGTGGGGAGGTTATGTGAGGTATCGATTGGGATAATATGTCTTCATAATCATATTAAAAAAATTCATGAATAATAATAATCATAACCATGATAACTAAATATCAATTATAAAGAAAGGTAAAATCTAATAATAAATACAATACTACTGGATACAAAGATAGCTTAATATATACACTCCATAACTGATCCCCTATTTTATATCACATATATGGGTACAAATTTAAAAATAAATTGAACTAAACCTCATACCAAAATTGTTCTGGATCCCTAAAAAATATTTTCATCTATACATGATGCTGGTAATTTGAAAGAAAAAAATTAATAACCACAGTCCTTCAAAAAATCCTAAAAACCATATATAGATAGTTATTTTCATGACTAACCATGATGCTTGTGGGCCTCTACTGAGTCTTAGTAAATTATACAATGAAACCACCAAAAACATCCCTAAAATTATTATTCAATATTAATGTTTATATAGGAGTAAAAAAATTAAATAACTATAATTCAGTAGTTTAAAAAATTTATCATTTTAATATTATGTATAAAAACGAAAAAATGAAACAAATCATTCTCTAGAACAATGATCACACCCAACATCGGTCTATATCAAAACTCAATTGGAAACATTGCATAAATATTTTGAAATGGAAGTTTTACGACCTTGAGGGTAATCAAGGTAATCCCAGTAGGTGTTCCCGCTAAAAAAATCTAATATAGAATATATGTATGGCGTGACCCATGGAAGTCACCATATTTGAAATTAACATTAAGAATCATATCCTTATCATAATACTCCCCTTAAACTTAGGGAAATACACTCTAGAAGTCATCTTGAGTTTGAGGAGATCAACCCATGACATTCACCAATTTAACCCTCAAGAATCCATGTCATTAGCCAATATAATTAAAATAATATATACATGAACCAAATAAAATGGGTGAAAGACCATGGAATTCATGGTAATTAATCTATAAAGAATCCAATGGTTCTCTCATGGAATTTTATATAATTATACCTCCATAAATCTGATGCTTTTATCGAACTATGAAAATCAAGTGATTCCCATAGCAGAATATTGATCTCATTAATGACATTCCTTGGATGTCCAGGCCAATGTAGACCCCATGATATCCTCTAAAGGAATTTTTGGTATCATCATTGAAAAATAAACTCATTTAATAATTATTCATTTATCAAACAAAAAATTTAATAACAAAAATGCATTGTGTAAGAAAATAATCCATCACCTGTTCATTGATTTTTACTTTAAATCAGAGAACCAATCCATAAAATGATCCTCATAAACATACTATAATTAATTTAATGACTATAAATTAAAATAATTGAAATTAATAATCAAATAAAATTATATATTTAAATTTATTTTCTCGTTCTATGAATGTAATATTTATATCCAAAAAAAATTCCATAAGAAGTCCCAAAATAATTTTCAACATAAATGGTTGGTAAATTCAATATCACAACCACCAAATTAATCCTACAATCAATTATTCATAATTTCAATCATAAATTCAACTTAAATTTTTTTATAAATGGAAAAATTTCATTAAAGTACAATTACATGATCAACCCATTTCAAGGATGGATCATTAAGAATTCCCCTTATAAGATTTCCGTCATGAAAAAAGGCTATTAAATATTCACAAGCTATATTTTAAAAATTATATTTAATATTTGGTCTTTTTGTGAAGGTCGATAAAGATTCAGGTCCTTTAAATGTGGTATTATAATTTACACTATGTATTAAATAATTGGAACCATTTATATTATTCTATGTGAAACCCAATCATCTATATTATACCAACAATTTTTTTGAATAATGTGATATCAAAAATCTTGAGAATCTCCATCATAATAGGAAATATTAGAATAAAATGAAAATATATCACTATAAAATGAATAAGATCAGAAAATGAATAGATTTTTCGTTATCATAAGCTTTACAACACATCATACAAGTCTCTATTTGGACATCCATTATAAGAGATCATACCATAGGACAAGGGGAAATGATATGAGGTTGGGAAATGTTGTAACTAGGTGGAAGATGGAGGAATGATGTGTTAAGTATTATAAAATCATAGTGTAAGTAAAAAAATTCATAACTTTTATAGGGTCCATGGATTAACCTTATATTTGGTAATAAAATTATAAAATTGTGTATTCCTTACATTCTATAATGCACCATTCTTTTTAGTTATATTGAACTATTTATAAAAAAGTTATCAGGAATGCATATACTTATGAAATTTTCTATAGAAAATAAAATAGTTTCTAAAATTCCAATTAATTGTTAATAAAATCATATACCTATAAAAATAGAATGCATAGTTTGGTAATATAGTTTTCTTTAAATGTGTATTATTCATATGCCCAATTCTGTATCTCCAGAATAAGAAATTTAATCATCCAAACCCTATGATCTTTTTTGACAACCATCATTATATCCTCGGAATAAAACGTCATAAAAAAATCACTTTTTTATAGTCAATATCTTTAAATTATAATTTTATTCTCATGTTTAAAAATATCATATCCACTACACTAAATATTCAATTTCACATAGAAACAAGAAATTCCAGTACAGATAAGGTACCTACATTATCCCCAATGTATGATCCCATTAGAATGGCTTTAAATAGTCATTTCATCACTTTGAATCTATAAAGTGTGATCACATAGATGAAAAATAATTTTGAAACTATTTTTTTGGGTAACAAACCAATATTGAACTTTGATAAAGATCCTTTATAATAACAAACATCATAACCAATTTCAAGAAACATAAAAATGGGAAACATCTGACCTAATAATTCACATGAATGAAGCATCCAACCATATACGAGCATGCTATTTTTGTTGTAATATTATAGATTTATATTTTATGAATATCCAAGGGAAATACCTTTATCACTATGATGTTGAATATTTTTTTATCACTATATGGAAGGAGAATTTCTTCTAAAAACCAAAAAGCATGTCAATGAATATTTCTTCCCATACTACATATCATTGAAATTCTCCAATTTATTTGAATATACAGAAGTTATAGTGGGTATATAAAATAATTTAATAACTAATACATTCCATCATGTCTCTATGATAGTTTTCTCAAATATCTTAAACAGGGATATAATATTTATAATATTTTCCATCAGCTGAAATACTTCGTATTGATAAGGGAACCTTATTTGTAAATAATTTTTGTAGAACTTATAATTGTTGAAATATGCTTCATCATGATTACTATAGAACATCATTCTATTATCAATATATAACTATTGAATTTTTTACCATATAATTTTATCTATTAGTCTCCAATAACATGTAACGTACTTAAACCCTTCCTTCTTGTGGGAGATTACCTTCAGTCATTCTATAATACATTTAAAATCATCTTGATGAATGTAATTTTTCTTTTCACCCCTTTTATTTTTTAATATTTTGATAAAAATTAAATATTACTCATATCTTATATTTTTTTCATCTTATTATCCTTTCAATAGTATTAATTCCTAATTATTTAATGTTTTTGGTATGTGTCACATATATGAGATAATTTTTCTGAGAGCATGGGGTTGACATGTGACACCATAGTACTGTGATCCTTAATCTAGTGCTAATAATTAATAAATATATATCTTAATTTAATACCATGTTATAGTAACCAAACCTAACTTATATAAATTTCAATAATTTATATATGGTATCATACATTAATAAAAATCCATGAATCAAATTGTTTAATTACATTTTAAAGTTTCACCTTAAAAATAATATCATGGATCTTTTTCTATTATAGAATCATATTAGATCACCATATAGTCATTTCATTGGTTATATAAGTATTTTTAACCTATATAATGGAAATCCAAATAAATATGTGAGCTCTAATGATCATTAAGGGAAAAATAATTGAGTAATCAATGGTCAGATCATAAACAAGTAGGAAACATGAGAATAATTGAATATATAATTAAAAAAACATAATCCAATAAAATATTTAAATATAATAAAATAATTGTAATAATAAAATATCAATAATTTACCATGGTATTAGAGTGTACAAATATGATAAATTCATCATGTTCGATATTAAATTACATAATCATATAATATAATAATCTTTCATTCGATGGAATTGTATCATAAATATAACTATTAGAGAAACATAATCATATGAAAATAATTAAATTTCATCTGATCGATTAAATTATATGGAAAATTTGTGACATGTTTATCATGGATCATGCTCCATTTTTTTACTCTTCAATTATAACCTCTATCCAATTCATGGAATACATATAATATATTTTAAACATTTATATTTTGTGTGATGTATATTCTTAACCAATTAATTTGATGGTGATATATGAATCCCAAAATACTATTCTATAAATATGTGTGAAATATGAGATAACTGATATATGATATCATTTAAAAATCATTTATAGAGAATTTATTCTATAATATTTCCAAGTTGAATCATATAGTCTCTCCAAAATAAGTGGATCAGTTAATATAAAACATTCAATGTACAAAACATTAGTACATAATAAGAGCATATATGGGGTGAAACCTAACCCCCAAAAGATTTATATATTTTAGATATATAATAAAATCAAAGAAAAGCTATGAGATATTTTTTTTATGAAATCACGTATCATTTTCAATAAGGGAAAATGTGGAATTTTTTTAATAATTATTTTCATGATTGTTGTATGAAAAACTACTTTCAAATTCAAAATTAAAAAAATCCAAATAATCAATCCTGAAAAATGAAATAATGTATATCAATATGAAATTAGTTTTTTATGATAAAACATGTGACCATGAATAGAAAATGATTTAATAATAATACTAATATATATATATATATATAAATTTAATCTTGTATCCTAAAATTGATTAGAAGACATTATTTTGAAAAGAGAATAATAGAACTACAGGGAACAGATTAGATAATCCAAATAAGATTTTCAAAATAATATGAAATCATATTTAGAATTAGTGAATATTAAACTTGATTAGAAATATACAACAATGAGGTATTAGATTATTCTTAACAATGATACATTTTTATGAACAAATAATATTCTCTTTGATAAAGAATTAATGAAAGAACATCATAAATAGAACTCATGCATGTAGGACATAAATAAAAAGAAAAAAAATGAGATAATATAAAGTATTATACAATTGAAACTTAAATTATATTGACTATATATGAATAATTATTGTGATTTGTGATCATAACATATTGAATGGATATCAAGTTATAAACCCATATGACATTAGAAAATTTTGATTCAATAAAAATTAAAAAATAATACCTGGATATTCCATCCATTGTGTTTTGTGTAATGTATTAAATACATATTTACAAGGGAAGTATATAAACTAAATAAAATAAACTATGTGGTTAATCTGGAATATGCCTTGATGAATTAAAATTGATATAAGAAAAAACTTACCATAAATCTCAACTTACATTGAAGTGATTTGATCTCTAGTAAAAAAAATAACCATAATAAAAAATTATTTCAAATAATGTTTCATATATAATATCATTTCAATGAATTTATCGAATTTATATATTATAGATTTTAAATGTGTTTATTATTTATTTTCACTATCATATGTAAGTGATTTCATTGATTTTCACATGCTTTGTAATATCAACATCAATCCTTTTACAATGATACAAATTTCATCATTGATATATTATTTTGGCTAATAGAATAAATTATCCATTATTTATTATAATGATATTATTTCATGTCATGAATATTTTATCATGATTCCTGAATTTGAAATCACTAATTACCATTTTCAGCTAATTTAATGATACAAATATTTACATTTAAATGATAGTTGATTTGATAGTTATCATTTCAAATTATTATTCATGATATATATTACTAATTATAATCATATTTATTCAAGAATATATTTATTATGGTGATGAATAATTAATCATTAATTCCATAGAGATGATAGTCCACATATATGTATTAGTGACATTTTCATTTTTCAATAGATTCCAAAAATGTCAAAAACGGATTTTTATTTATTATGTAATATTAATTTAATATACATCATTTGTAATCATAAAATAATATCTTAAAATGAAAAATTTAGGAATATTTGATATTTTAATGATTGAAACAGTAGAGGAGTTAGTCTTTATATACACACAAATGATGTTTTCATTTCATGGATGGATGAGAGGGGAATAAGTAATTTTTATAGAAGGAATATTACAAAATTTACAAATACCAATTATACTAAATTCATTATGTCAATTCTGGTAAAATAAATTTTGATAATGGTTGGTGATAAATATAAAGATGAAAATATGAAGTTGTGGACAACACTTATGTTGAGGATTTTATCCTTTTCTTGAACGACATCCTAGAATTTGGGTAATTATGGAAATTTATTGTAACCAATAGCTTCCAAAGGGGTAAATTGATCAAATGAGTTATTAATGGGTATGGTTTCATGTATAATGTTTTCTTGATTTGGGTGTATGTTATATAATTTTATGGATGAAATGATAGAGAATTAATTGGAATTTAATATCCAGTGGGGGGTAAAAAGAATCACAAAAGTTAATTTTGATATATGCATGTAACTGATAATGATCTATATTAGGGTAAATTTATATTATATAAAAGGTCTTTTATGTGTTCTATAATTTATGTTAATTTATTATAATTCATTCTATATAAACTTACCTAATTTTATCACAATTAAAATTGATTTAATGTTTTTGACATGACATTTAGTTATATCCATAAAAAAATATGATTAGAAATAAACCCAAACATTTACCTTATGAAACAAAATTTAGAGACCTTTTAATATAAATCAAAACATTAACATGTGAAAATATACATTTATGTTAATATATATAATATATAAGAAGATATTTTTCTAGAAAAATGAAATAATTGTATAGAAAGTGTTCAATGTAAAATATCATAAAATTGACATATTATGTGAGTGTTAGTATTTTTTATTTTGTATATTAAAATTATATTACATCAATAATATAATTCGAATTAACTTATTTTATTTGAATAAAATCTACAAAAAATCTTGTAAAAGGAATTCCTTAAAAATAACCCTTTCATTAATATCGGGGTAATTAAATTTTAGATTATAAAAATATTTTTAATACTTAAATTGATGTTGGACTCATTAAATATAAATATTCTTATTACAAAAAGTTATTTTTTAACATAAAAATATAATCTAAGTATTCTATGTTATGTAAAAACTTTGATTTATAGAATAATATATGATCATATATACTATTAATATATTAAAAAATATTAAATAAAAATATCATTATTTAAAAATACCAAATATATATAATTTATAATTATTTTTGAAAAAATCATCTTATATATAAATGATATTATTCCTGGTTATTTAATTTTAATTATATTATTAATAAACAATATTAAAAATAGTACTTTATTATTAACTTTAATTCATTGATTTTCATAAATAAATATAAACAATTGTTAAATTAATAATGATAATAAATTTACCTCGCTCATATATATAAGAAATGTTTTTTAATTTTTTTTAAATAACTACCATATTCTAATTTTTTCATATTAATATCTCCCAATCTATTAATTTTCTTACTATATTGTAATATTTTATCTAAAATATATATTTTCTTTTTTAGATTGGCCATGTGTGTGAATAATTAAACTAATAATATCATTTAACTAATAAAAAATATAGAAATGACATGTAGAGTTGCATTCTCCCCTGTCACAACCTGTCTCTCGGGGCTCATGCCAGGACTACCCCAATCCCGCCTTCCATAGGCAAGGGGATGGTGACTAGCACTGAAAGGCGTATTTCCTAAAAATGGTATGGAAATCACTTTATAACCTGTAACTCACACAACTAAGCACAAAGAAGGATACAAGCACAAAGTAAAACAATGTAGTAAATATGGTATGTATAGAAAGTTAAAGGGTCCATAATACAAACCCAACTGTAAAGTATAAGAAAAACATGAAAGTACAAGTAAAACTGAGTACAACTTTGGTGAACACCCACCAAGGATTCCTATCTAAAGGGTAGGTACAACTCTCAAATGGTTGCCTCTATGGTACACCTTATCTATGGTCCACCACCGAGTGACCACCAGTCCTGGTACCCTTGTCCTCCGTCAGCACTATCCGTCTTCTGCACCAAACACAACATGGTGTGGGTGTAGCCTGTGAAGATGTGAGAATAATGAAACTTAGTAGGGACCAAAAGACCCTCGTAGGTTTCACAAAAACCATAGAGGATAAACCTAAAAACTTGAAAACAACTGACAACCCTACTTAGGTATATTCCCATACATATACCTAAGTTGTCGAGTAAACCCATCTCAATCCTGATGAAACACAAGGCCCAACTCAAAAGAATAAATATGAACTATTACAAGAAGGAAATTATATCACAAAGATAAAGAATCAGCTCACACTAGGTATACAACTCTTAGAAACAAAATTATAAAGCTGACCCCCATAAGATCACTATGGATGCTGATAGCTAGCCACATGATTATCTAGGGATAGTAAGAAGTAACATTCTGAACACCTCATCTACTGGAGAATTCCACCTCTATCAAGTAAAGTGGGCCTACCACATCACACATAGGTGATTTCCACTAACCATGTACTACTGAGGTACTCCTCCTGTCGAGTACTATGAGTCTGCCACATCACACAGAGGTGCTCTCCACCGTGGGTCTCCCACGTCCCACAGAGGCGGTCCCACTCGTGGCCTGCTGAGGTACTCCTCTTGTCGTGTACTGTGGGTCTTCCACATCACACAAAGGCTCTCCCAACCGTGGGTATTCCATGTCACACAATGGTGCTCCCCACTGGGCCAGTCGAGTCACTCAGAGTCGAAACGGTCAACAGTACTCAAGTCTCAGCCATTCGCAGGGTTATGTATGTATCACACTAGGGATAATCACTCCCCAAGCCATAGTTCATAGCTCAACCACCCAGATGTTCCCCAAAAAAGTAACCCAATGGTTAGTCACATCAAAAGGGACCCAACACAATAGACAATGTGTCAATTGGACACCCGGTCTGTAAGTTGTTAGTGTTTCCGCTCCGAGGTCCCACTTGGATTCGGGGTCAGATCCAACACAGCCATACTCCAAGATTTTCAAAAACTCAAGTGGAGTATATCAAAAGGATCTTCTCAATTGATGGGTTATGGTACTATAGACAGTTCTTCAAAAGGATGCATAGTTCTCAATTTATGGCCGAAAAGGTAATACTGGGCCCGGATGGGCCCGGGTCCGGTCAGATTCGGTCGGACCGACCCAAACCGGTCTGGGTCTAGCCCGAATGGCCTGGGCCTCAGAGGGCCTAGACCAATGGGTCGTGGTCTAGCCCATCCCGTGTAGGGGGAGGCCCTAACTGGCCCGTGAAGGGTGGGACCCGTTAGCGCGACCCACTGGGCGGCTCGAGGTGCAGCCCACAATGGGGCCTATGGTGCGGCCCGTGGTGAGGCCTCACGGTGTGGCCTGTGGTGCAACATGCGGTGCGACCCACGGTGCAGCCTCATGGTGCGGCCCATAGTGCGGCTTTTCGGGTATCCCGGATGGCACACGGGATGCTCAACGGTCTTTCCTGGTGCACCTCAGCTGGCCAGAACGGCCAGTAGATCTTCCTTCTAGAAGTGCAACAGAGCTGTTGTCCCCCTATGGCCGATCGAGTGCTGGCCGTCATCCGACTCCATCATGGCCCAGTGACTGCGGCCTCCTAATCCATCAGCGGTGCAGATGCGCGCCACCAATCCGCCACATGGCCAGCCAGTTGTTGGCTTCCATCCTGCCCTGCCGCGGTTGACAGGCCGCGACCTCCTCTTCAACTGGCGACACAAACATACGCCACCCTTTTTTCCTCACGGTCGGACAGGTTCCAGCCATCACCTTCTTCCATGAGCCACTGCATCTTCATTCCAATTCCAAAAAATTATACGATCTCATATTCGCGATCCTTGTGTCAATATCTTCACGTCCATATATCACGCTCAACAAAAACCTGTATTTCCAGCACCAATAAAAATTAGGGGTTGATGAACACACAGAGAATGCACAAAGAAATAAAAGGAAGAGAAGCAGGGTAAATGTGTGGGAAAATGGCCATGTTCATTTGGTCATCATCCTCATGAATTTAAGACATGAAGATTCAATAGATTAAATTCAACATGTAAAAACACCTACCTCTACTATTCGTTAGAGGTGGCGTGAGGAAGAAAGATGTAGTCGATGAATAAATTCAGTGTTGGTTTCTTCCATAAGACGCTTCCGATTCGGGCTCGCGGTTGGTTCCACGTTCTTCATTTGGGAGGGGGGGTGGTTCTTCTTTAGAGAAAGTTCTTCCCAATTCTACAAGGTTCTCCCAACTCTCCTTTTCCAATGATCTCCAACCAGAAAATGAGGAGACAACATATATTAAAAAATATTATTACATTAATTAAGGTTGGTACAATTAATTTGGTTATGTTGGAACATTAAAGATCACACAATTAAATGGCACATTAAATTGAATTATGTTGGCGCAATTGAATGACACATTAAATTGAATTCACGTTGGCATAATTGAATGGTAGGATTCTAAAGAATTTCTCCACATTAAAGAAGGGTTCGGGTGGTCCCCACCACTAAAATTCAAAAAGGTGGTTTCAAACTCGGGTGGTCCCCACCTTCATAACTCAAATAGAGGTTTCAACAAGAAAAATAAAAAAAAGATGTTTTATTTAATTTTCATTATTTTAACATAGCAACAAAAAGTCTGAAAACTAACTTTCACTCTCGACCTACTGTGGTCGAGGTGACGGTCTCTTTAAGCGAATACCGGTGCTGAGAGTTCAACGGTGTCCTTAGAGTTTTATTTCGAGCACTGGTTCAAAAGTTACTAAAACACACTCGCATGTTTACTTAACATACATAGAAAAGTTAAAAAATTCATTCTGGGCACTCCGAGCTCAGAATCATGCACCATTAATTTTCACGGACTCTTAAAATTCCCATATAATTAAAAAAAATTACATGAAAAAATACGGGTCTTTACCTTCACCTTAACAAATTATAACCAAGATATTTTAATTTTTACACACTAATGAGAAAAAAATGTGCATGACTATATATATAACATCTAATGAGATATTAATCATAATAACTTATTAAATTATTCAAAAATACTAATTTCTATTATAATATTTTTATAATTTTATTCAAATTGATTTATCCTAATTATTCCTCCATATATTTCTACATGTTATACATGTTTTTGGAGACATATCTCTCACATGTTCATTTCAGGATCATGTTCCAATGTAAAAAAAGTGTTAAATTGTTATGATTATATGAAATAATATCCATATAAATGAAGAAAACTCAATCACATTATGTCTTCTCCTGAAAAAAATTGATTTCACCATATAATACTCCTTATTTAACTATGATACACTTGGTTTGAACAATAAATAAATTTATCATTGCTTTTCTATTGTACTTATCCTATTATTCTCCCTATCCTAACTTGTTATATATTAAATTTTAAAAATACATATAAATAGTTTAAAATATATCCCAATAGATCATAAATGTCATGTGGATACATAAAATCATAACCCCTATGAGTATCAAGCCTAGTGTGCTTTTACGTATCATTTTTTTGAACCATGTCAAGATCAAGTAAGTGCCAATCCTTCTATTTTGAGGTTCGTTATCCCTATATGAATGATTTCAAGAGCCTTAATGAAATTATATATATCTAGTATAAGTTATTTTTTATTGAAAACTAAAAAAATTAGAACATCATCAAAATATCAGGATACATCCAATACATATACTTTTTTATAGGGTTTAAACCATTTTTATCTCATAATAATTAGAGACAATGACAAATATTATTAACATAATTCACTAAACCCTACTCTGATACAAATCAAGACATGATATACTAGAACAACTTGATCAAAAATAAAAAATACAGACTTTTATTTTTATATTTGATACCATGTGAGATTAGCCAATTAATACCAATATATTTTTACAATTTTAACACTTAATCTCACTATAATTACAAAATTATAAAACCCCTTGTTTCTATATAATCACTCAGTACAACATTTATTTTTATAAATATCCTATATAATTGTCTTTTTTATAACATGGGGAGTAGAAATCATAAAAATATGGATTGATAAAATGCTGAGTAGTGAAAAAGAAATACTTTTCCAAGGGTAGAACATAAACATGTGAAAACTATGATCATTTCAGAATATCCAGTAAAAAAATTATGGTCATATTTGATTGTTTCCATAAAATATAAGGATATGCAGTCTTACATACTCAAACATATATCATGAAATTATAAATTTTAAATGGTTGAAAATACACATGATCAATTAACAATTATATTTGAACATAATATAAAAAAATTTCATTCTATATAAATTTATTGTAGAGAAAAATAGTGGAAAAAATGTGGGGAAATTATTATTTCTTTTCAATCATTACTTCATATTACTCATTAGAGAGTACATAATCATATATCACAAACCATATATTCCTCAAGTATCATAACTCTTGTAATAGTAGTATCTCATTTTTTATATATTCAAAAAATGAATTATTTTAGTGTTATAAGACTAAAAAATTACCACCATAAAGGTTTTATCCATAAAAAAATAACCAGATAACATATAATTAAAAACAAATGGACATATAAATGTTTTTCTAAACATTCTTATTGGTATCTCAAATAATGGACTTATAAATTGGATTATTTGATATAAAAAAAATTTAATCACCCAAAAATGAGTAATTTATATCAATAAGTAGAAGTTGAAAAATTACTCCATGGGAGATATATATTTTGGATATTAAGACATAAATTTAATTGAAACCAGGAGAATGATTTTAACCCAAATTTTTTTAACATTGTTATAAGGTTTCAAAACTAAGAATTATTTTAAAAATTCATTCCCAATTGTATAATATTAAAATATTTTTAAAACTTTTTTCAAAAAAATATAAAAAACTAATACATTGAATATGACAAAAATTGATTCTAGAGGAAATTTTGTATAGAGACTATTCTAGAAAATGATATATTTTTGTGATGATAGAAGTTCGTTGGCATAAATAAAATTAGTTAATAAACCTAAAAAATGATCTCATGAGAATGAAATATTAATCAACATATATAAGAGTTTAAGTACACTATAATTAAATGTCTGGATAGATTGCACCCAATATTATGGAATAATATTCACTAAAAAAAGATCATAACTCAATATGAAGAAAATTATTTCACTAAAACAATTATGTAATTTTTATTATCTAAATTAGAAAAAAATTTATTGAGAAAACCATATAGGGGTCATAAAATATATTTAATTGAAATATAAATATTATATAATGATATTTATAGGGTGTAGATAAAATAAGAAAAAAAACAATTTTTGGATATAGCATGTGAATCAAAAGTGGGAAATTTTGATGAGAAAACAAATACATTAAATCTCAAAAACCATGAAATCCAGTTATCCTCCAATATAATATACATTAACATTATAATAAAATATTATAAAACATATCAATGTATTTAAAATTTTCTAATCAAAATTAGTATTCATTTATCTTACATTTATTTGTTTTTTATTTTTTATATTAATCAACAGTTGTAATTGATATTTTATTCATTTCACATAATTTGAAATATTTATGTTAATTCCCAAATACTCATACCCATTTAATTATTCCTAAACTATTTATTGTAATAGAATATATTTTCAATAATTGATTATAATGTTTTGATTTCAAACCATGGGACTTTTATCAATGATTTGGGAATGAAAATATTTTATATTAGCATGTTTTAGGTTATTTATAGATCTCATAAATTTAAATTAAATTTAAATTAAATTTTGTGCTATAATTTAAACATGATAATAATGTAATATATTAACATATAATATAATATATATTCATGAAATAAATTTTTATAATCCTTATATTAAGATGGATATATAAAATGGAAGAAGTCGTCCTTGTAGGTGGTAGTCCATATATGTGATCAGGTGATGTTTTCATTTCTCAACGAATGAATAAAAAAAGGTGAATATATATTTATATTAACTGATTCTTAATTATGTCCAAAATTTCACATTTATCTAATTAGTTAATTGTTATTTTTTTTAATTAAAGGTAAAGATGAAGAAATGATACACATTGTCCATAGAGGGGGTTATTTTCACGTACACACAACCAACCTTTTTATTTTAAAATAGATGATATTTGAATAAATAATTGGTTTATCATGAATACTATAACATTTATGTATCCAAAAAAAATATTTTATTTTTATGATAATATAGTTTTAATATATTTGGATGAGGACGGATTGGAAAGATAATGATGAAAAGTCTAGGATCTAGATAATACTAATCTTGGGAAATTGAGTCTTTTCTTCAAAATATTATTTGAATTTATTGAATTGGGGAAATGTAGTGTAACTGAGGGATGAAATATTTTTAATTCCATTCAAGGAGACATAATATTTTCATGGTTTTAGTAAAAAATTTATAAGCATATTACAGAATCATGTTAGTAGATGTGTAGTCCTTTTATAAGAGACAAGGAGGTACTTTACATTGGAATTGAATGGTATGTGAAGGGTAATAAAAGAATCACATTATAGTTGTGTGAAACTATTGAAAAATGGATACTGATACATTGGGAAAGAATCACCAATCTAACATTAGTCATATATAAATCCTTTATATCCTGATGATATAGTAAATCTCAAGAAACATAAATTTAAATAGTTTTTTAGTTAATACCGATTGATAAATTTTTACCATGAAAATTATATTCCATAAAAAATATAAGATGAATATGTTTACCAAAAGATTATATTAATTTGAAATAATTTAAAATTAAAAAAATATTATACATATGATATAATTATAATTTAAACTAAAATGAAAATTATTTGGAAGATATATTTTTTTTATAAAAATGAATTAATTTTTTATTGATCTTTATTAAAATATCACACCAATATAAAATAGAATGAGTGTTAATACAATTTTATAATATAATAATTACATTATAGTTTTTTAAATAGATAAACTTATTTTAGTTTGTTATCCATTACACAAACACCTATAATAATTATTCATTGAAAATTACTCCCTAATCTTTTCCATAGAATATATATTTTACCATTTTGATATATTTCAATATGTAAGAGTGGAATTTTTCAAACTACATAATCTTATTATTCATTAAAACCAAATAGAACATTATTTTATCAAATTCAATTAAAAGAGATGAACAATTAATTTAATATAAGCATGTGGAATAAATAAAAAATATTTTTTGAGAAATATATTTTAAAAAATAAAAATAAATTCTTTAAATTCAACATTATATTAATATAACTAGATGAAAAAATATTTATATATATATTATTAACATATTCCACATTATTCAATAGTCATTATGTTCTTAGAAATACACAATATATTGATAATTTATATTTTATAATGATAATGTAAAATTTTCCATAAAATATTTTATTCATAAATAATTTTATTTTATTACTTCATTAATAATAATTATTTTTATATTATAAATAAATTTGAACTAAATTTAATTTATTGAATTTAATAAATAATTCCAAACTGTCCCAAACCAGATCTCGTCGCCATCAAAACTGGCACCTGACCCAGCCTGTGGCAAGGCCCGATGGGTGTTCTCGATGACCATGGGAGGGCACAAGTTCCCAGGTGTCAAAAAAATGAAAATTTGGAATCATTTACCTGAGTATATAAACATAAAACAACAAAAAAATCCAATAAACCAAATATTTATTTTTCAAACTAATGCATCTTTTATAAAAAAAATCTGATTTGAACTACATAATAAAGAACAAAACTCAAATACTATAAAAGGGAACAATGTAAAAAAAGGAGAGACCAAGAACATCCTCATTGAAAGGGGTATCTCTCTCAAGCCATCTCCATGACACTGCCCCAAGAAGGACTGCTAGAAATATGAACCATTGGAACTAAAAGCATTACCCAAAGCCACGAAAAAATAACCAAGTCTACATACACCCAAATGTGTAAGAAGGGTGTGATCCAAGGCCTAGTAGTATTCCACCACAAAATATTCCATGTGATAATCATTATAAGGAAAAAATAATTCAACTTTTGAAAACAAAAAATTCTACTAAAAATATTTAAAAGATGAAACTTTAAATAACATTAGTTTTCAAGTTGGATACTTTAAAAGAAACAATTAATTTTAAATAGAATGAAAAATTTAATAAATTTATCCTTCCAAACATACCATATTATGACAATAGGTATAAAATATCTAAGGACAACTAGCAATGGGGAAACCACCAAAGGCACTAGCTCGCTATGGGTCCCAGGTACCTCATACTTGGTGAATGAAAATATACAAATATCTGTTCTTGTGCACACGCGAAACTAGTAGGGATCATACATATAGCCTATTGGTTCCCCAAAATCATCATAATAATCATCATATTTTAGTTAGTTTTTTCATCATCAATATTTCTAAGTAAAACATGGGCCAAACCCCATGGGATCATGAGAATACTGGTACGCGTCCACCCCCTAGATACTCTGGTTTTCCATCTTATGCTAAAATTTTTTCCAAAAGCCAAAATATAATATTTTCACATGAAAATAAAACCTTCAAGTCACACAAAAAAACCAAAAATAAAACACAAATGTCACATGATCCCCTTTTTCATTCAAATTCATTTTGGAAATCATACTCACACCAAAACAGCCCACAACACGTTTCACCTCTCTTTCACACTTCAAAAAATCTTTTAAACAATTCTAAAAGCCCTTTCAAAGATAGTACCCATCACATAACATACTATTCAAATTAAAATAGAACATTTCAAAAGTACACTCCTACCAAAATAGTTTGGCAAAATAGTTGCGCATCTTATATAAATTAAGAAACCATTTAAAACCTTTCCAAAAAAAATTCAATGGAGTGTAACCATGTTTTGAACATAAAATTCTTCTAAAACCCCTATTTGAAGACCAAAATCACACAAAAATAACATCAAACCAGAATTGGTAGCAATTATATCATTTGAAAAAACTATTACATGACTCATAAAACAACCCCAATGAACAGAACATGGAATACACCCCAAAAGTGTTCATTTTTGGAACAAAAAATGCAACTTAAAAACCAACCATTATGAAAATTGTAACTAATATAAATTTTTTTACCAAAAAAATGAAACAGAATCATTTTATGAATATAAATCAAGAAAATTAACTCATCCTATAATTCTTACACTTGGAATCACCTAATATTTTTTCCAAAAACTCCAAACCGCTTTGTGAAACTCCAATCCCACCACCACCACATCTGAAGGAAGTTAAATCATGACCTAATCAACAATATTTCTCCAAAATGACACAAAATAAAACCCTAGGTATTAAACATAGATTCTGGACATTATAGAACCACTAGAAGGGTGGAACAAACCCTATGGAAATGTGGGAAACATGAGACAAAACCCACTTACTTGAGATATCATTAATTAAATGCCCCAAATACACCAGTATATGAATTTAAAAACAACCAAAAATGGAAGTGAGGTTCTAATAAGTATGAGTAGGTCATGTAGAAACTGAAATGAGGGAAAAAGAGTGAAAAATTAAGGAGTTATAAAGGAAACAAATTACCTCTTCAAATCTGGATGATTTTGAGAAAGTTTGAGAAGTTTCACCCTAATCTGTGATGGAAATGAGTATCAAAGAGGGAGACATGAATATGGGGGCACGTCTAGGGCTGTTTTCATCTAGTGAGAGGTGGAAGCACTGAGAAATAGTAAAAAATGAATAATATATTATATAATCAATTTTTTTAAACTAGAAATCGGTATACAGGATGGACAAATTTATTAAATAAAAAACCAAATACACCATGATTATGGATTCTTAGATTGTCCAAATTGATAATTTGGTGTGAAAAGGATAGGGAGGATGTGTTGTATATGGAATGTGTTCAAAGTATTATAAAATTAAAATGTTATAAAAGAAAAAAATGGTTCTTAAATCTAGAAATGGGCTCACAGCTTGGCCCAAATCATGAAAACTCACCCTTTCCTCCCAAAATGTATGGGAAACCGCCATAAAAATGAAAGAAAGAATTGAAATTAAATGAAAAATATCTTTAAATGAAGTCATGGATGTGAAAATTCTCCTAACCATAAAAGTTTCCACCCATCGAAAGCCACAATAAGAGAAAAAGAAACAAAACCCAACCGAAGGCCAAAATGGTCTCATTTTCCATGTTTCACTGACCCACAAAAGGCCAAAACACCTAAAATTGATCAATAAATGAAGTAATACTCTCACCAACCAAAACATACATCACTTATTGAAAAAATAAAGAATATTCAAACTATATACCAAAATAAAACTGCTTAAACACTATTCGAACCAGACTCAAGAAACATACCTAGAACGAACAACGAAAACAAATGAGGTCACCATAGTCTTACTTCAAAAAAATTAATTGGTGAAATCTAATCCCAAAGTTTACTCAAGTATTAATTTGGCGGTTAAATAACTCCGAATGAGACTACCTATGGTTAGAATAACACTATGGTCACAAAAAAGATACTGATACGAGGATACACAAACAGACTCCCCACCGTAAGGGGAAACTCAATTTTCTTGTGATTGAATCTAGACACTAATAGGGGGTGGACCGAATGTAATTTCTAACATATGGGGTATAAAATCATTAGGATTTTCCAAAATAACTTACACGAGACCCATAGTGGGTCTCCCCACCATAAGAACCAACCAACTTAATCGACTAGAATGAGCCATCATGAAAAGACCGCAAAATTTAAAGAGTTGGCACAACTGAACTTTTAGTCTACACACTTTAGGAAACATTAGGCTAACCATGAGGGTAATTCTATCCAAAGGGGAAACTTTTCATTTTTAAATGGGCCAAGGCACAGGGAGATGCAGAGACTATGCATTATCTACTGTCTCTTATCGTACTTGGTGCATGATTAGTACAAACTATTCACAAACCATTCACTCCCATCTTCCTAGACCAATTTTCATACTTTTCTCTAAAAACACAAATAAAACCCAAGGGGGGAAATAATGGACATAGGATATAATGTAGGAATAATATTCCCCCATCTCTTTCTAACAAACTAGAAAGAATGGAGAAAGACAACACTACTGAAGGTATAAACTGTTCCAATCTTTCACACTGAGTATGGAAATTAGACCAAATTTTTTAACGACCCTAGGATATCCCTAAATACGTGACAACATCACTATGGAAGCTATGGATGGATCTCAAATGATCAAATCATATTCGTCACCACAATCAAGCCTTGGGAAACCCCCGAATGGAACTTGTTCTTTAGGTTTCAGAAACAATTATAATGTGATCCCCGATTGGTTCAACGAGACACAACACACTCCAATCTCACATTACCAAAACCTCTCATTTTACCAAAACAAGAGATTAGAAGATGCACACACATCACCGCTTGTTTCTTCAGAGGAAAAATGGAAATATGAAAGGACCTATGCAAACACCTTCTTCTAAACAGAGGATGTCAGGATTCTCTAAAGGAAGGCACACTTCTGACAAAATAGAGACTCTCAAAAGATTGCACAACCTTCACTTTTGTAGTCAAATTAGAACATGACATCCCAATATGTAACTGAACAAGAGCCTTGTGACTAATAGAAAGAATATATAAATAGGAAAATTATGCTAATTCCTAAACAACACACGATTTCTTACAAATGGCAATATCAGCAACTCTTGAACATATTCCCCACACCAGTGGTTTAACATGAATCCGAATTTTAGAGAGACTGATGAGAGACCCAGAGGCCATCTTAGACAACATTTTACACTAGAAACCTTGGACCTCTTCCACCTTTGGAGAAACATGTAACATAAGGAACTAAGGACTCTTTCAAACTTCCATGACCACTCTCTAGATATAAGAGGATAAAAAAAAGAAACAAAATTATGTTGACTCAACCTCCAATGCTCCAAAAAATTAACCTTGCATTGATCAACTGGATGATATTACAATGGAGAATCAATCTAGGATGCACTTCAGTTGTGTGTTAACTCATTATGAGGGCATACCTTGTCCAACAAGATAACTCAAGGACCCAAACACAATGGTCCTTTTGTCAAAAAAATAAATCATCAGAACCGAACTCATGAGGGGAGAAACCAAAAGGGACTCCCGAACATTTCTGAGAAGAGACCACTAACCAGCCCTTCAAAAAAATATACCAACCCAACATAACCCCAAAACATCTTCCAAACAAGAGGTGTTCTTGAACTAAAAACATCAAACAACAACAATATTAACAAAGACACATAATACACACCACCCATATCAGTCATCAAGACAACATTTTTCTATTAAAATAAGTCACTTCATTGATAATAAATAGGTCTATTATTAGAATACCCACCAATGGTATCTTTTGGGCCTCACACATGCAATTTTCTATGCCAGACCATGTACCCTCCTCATATCAATACTGGAACCCATCCATTTGTGACATTAACCATCCATCATCCCATATAACCCCATACATGTTGTCTCTCATGAAAATACCAAAGGTTAAAAAAACAATTCCTTCCAATTTTCAAAACTAAAACATACAACCGACACTTCCTTTTTCACAAAACATCTAACCACTTAATAAAAAACTAATTTAAATATTACGAAAAAAATTATAAAGCCTCAAGGATTCAAATAAAAACTCACATTCAGGCCATACATTAACTTCAAAACTTTTCATTACGTTTCAAGACACTCCCAATTTTATGAATAAAAGTCAATATCATCTACACCCATCCATTTAAAAACCCATCTCATCTTATTTAAACAATATTCCAATGATTCATAAAACTTTTCAAACGATTAGAATTTACCAAATTAACATTAATCTTAAAACCCCACACAAAAATTTCATAAAGAGTTCATTCAACTCAAAACACTTGTCAATAAATCAGAAAAGTCTATCTTGAATAGATTTTCAAAACCCACTCTAAAATAATTCATACTTTTAGAAGAGGTGTAAACACACCATTCATCATTTAAAAATATTTCAAAAAATTAATTTACATCATTTTATAAATCAATCCACACCATCTTTATGAAAAACTAATTTCATAAAAGTTCTAATTTCTTAAATCAAGTCTTATTTATAATATTAAAAAAAATCTTCCATGATTCCAAAACAAAAGGACACAAGACAATGAAAGAAGAAATTATTTTTGGTAGGGGACATGGACATATGGTTGGCGGACATACTCCAGTCAATCACCATCATAGAGTGTTTTCTAGGAAAATATTCCCAGATTTACATGTCTTTACAGGCCTACGATCTCACGGAGACCGTTGACCCAACTCTCTTTTCATTTCCCCAATCATCGATGACCTGTGAAAACAAATGGAATCAGATAATACCTGACTACCCTTGTTAACTTGAATCCCATCAGGAGCTGTGCTGGATAGGAACCCTACTAATAATTGGAATGTCAAGTCATGGTAACCCTAGCTTAGGTCTATTCCAAATCTTCCCCAAATAACATGACCCAAGAGAGAAAACATGACCCTCTGATACCATTTTTTCAGGAATCAGATCTGGTCTCCATCAAAAATAACACCTGACCTGACCAGATGTAAGGCCCAAAGGTCATTCCTTATCCCCATGGGCTGGAAAAAGTGTCCAAGTATCAAAAAAAGATATTTTGGGACGATTTAACTGGGTTTATAAACATAATTCAACCAACAAATGCAATAAACCAAATCTGGATTTTTCAAAACAAATAATATTTTAAAAAAATTAAGAATTCAATTAACTAATATAGAACAAAACTCAAAGACTATAAAAATGGAAAAAAGTCAAAAAAATCACAAGAACCTCCTCATGGAAAGGGGTACCTCCCTCAATCCATCTCCACGACACTACCTCATAAAGGGCCGCTTGAAATCTGAACCACTGGCACTAAAAGTTTTACCCAAACCTATGACAAAAATAACCAAGTATACTTACACACCATGGTGTAAGTAGGTTGAGAGACAAAGTCCAGTAGGATTCCACCAAAAAATATTCCTTGTGATAATCATTATGATAAAAAATAATTCCATCTTTGTAAACAAGAAATGTTGGTACAAATCATTAGGTGATGAATCTTTAAATAAAATTAGTTTTCAAGTGGATTACTTTAAAAGAAATTAATATATTTAAATAGAATAACTAATCTACTTAATTTCTCCAACTAAACATAATGTATGCCAACAGTATGTATAAAATATTTAATGGGTTCTAGCAATGGGAAAACACCATAGGCACTAGCTCTCTGTGGTTCCAAGTTACCTCGTACTTAGTGAACGTAAACATACAAATATCTTTTCTCGTGCACATGATACACTAGTATGGATCATACCCAAAAACTAATGGTCCCACAATATAATAATCCTCACAGTTTATTTAGTATTTTCATCGTCAAACATGTTACGTGAAACAGGGGTCAAACCCCATGGTATCACTATCATACTAGTACACATCCACCCACCTCGATACCCTGATTTTCCCCCTTGTTCTCAAAAGATTTCCACAAGTCATGAAATACAATTATCACAAGAAAATACCACATCCACGTGAAAAAACACCAAACATTCCACACACATGTAACATGATCCCCTTTTTCATTCAAATTCATTTTGGAAATCATTCTCACACCGAAATAGACCACAACACGTTTCAACTCCCTTTCACACTTCAAAAAATCCGTTGAATAATTTTACAAACAATTTCAATGATAGTAAACATCAAATAACAGCCCATTAACATTAAAATAGAATATTTCAAATGTAAAATCCTTCCAAAATAGTTTTGAAACCAAGTTTTACCTCTTACATAAATCATGAAACCGTTTAAAACCTTCACAAAACAATTTGAAGGAGTGTAAACATGTTTTGCACATAAAATCATTCTAAAAACCTATTTGAAGACCAAAATCACAATAATATCCCATTAATATAGAATTAAAAGCCATAAAGTCATTTAATTAAACTATTCCATGAATAATAAAACAACCCCCAATTAACACAACATGGAATACACTCCAAAAATGACAATTTTTCACAAAAATGCCACCTAAAAACCAACTGCATAACAAATAAAACAAAATATAAATTTCACACCAAAAAAAATGGAAGAGAATCATGATAAAAATATAAATCAAGATAAACTAACTCATCCAATAATGGGTACACATGGAATCACCTACCATTTGTGCTAAAAACTCCAAAACCATTATGTGAAACATCAATCACACCACTACAACACCACAAGGAAGTGAAATCAAGACATAATACACAATATTTAATAATAATAACACAATATAAAACCCTAGGTATAAACCCTAGCTTCTGGGAATTTTAGAACCTCACGAAAAGTGGAAGAAACCCTAAGAAAATGGGAGGAACATTAGAGTAAACCCACTTACTTGAGATATCTTGAATACAAAACCCCTAATACACCAGTAGATAAATTTACAAACAAACAAAAATGAAAGTGAGGTTCTAATAAGGATGAGGAGTTCATGTAGGAACTATAATGGTGGAAAATAGTGAAAAATGAATGAGTAGTGAAGGAAAAAAATTACATTCATATATAGAAGATTTGATAAATCTTGAGAAGTTTCTCACTAATCTGTGATAGAAATGAGATACAAAGAGGGAGAAATGATGAATGTGACGTGACTAGGGCTATTGTCTTAGATTGGGTGGTGGAATCACTAAAAAAAGTGTAAAAAATGAATAATATATTAAATTAACATATTTTTTTTAAACTAGTAATGTGATTATGTGATGACCAAATTCCTTAAATAAAATCACAAATACACCTAGATTATTGATTCTTAGAGAGTAAAATTAAAATTGTGGGGTTAATAGGTATAGGAGGCCATGTTAGAAGTGGAATGAGTGAAAAATGATAAAAAATGAAAGATTTATAAAAGAAAAAAAATTGATTTTTATATCTGGAAATGGGCTCACGGTTAAGCCAAAATCATGAAAACTCACTCTTTATCTAAAAATGTATGGGAAACCCCCACAGAAAAGACAGAATGTAAATAAAATGAAAAATAATTTTATAATATGTCATGGTTGTGAAATAAACTATCATTAAAAAAATTTTAATATTAATGTGTTATAGATAAATATATTAATATATTGTATAATAAAAATAATTTGTAAAATTTTACTTCTTTTGTATAATATTTTATTATAAAAATCTTATAATATTTATCTTCTATGGTTACATTTTAAAAAAATATTTTATATAATTTTCTTGTATATATAAAGTAATTAAACATAGTAATTAATTAATGAAATATATAAATTAAAATATCGAGGAAATACAATATCCACCCATAAATAAATTACAAACATGAATAATTTAATTAGCACTCACTAATGAGAAATAAATATGGTTATAACTAATGTTATAATATCTAAAAAGATATAATTTAAAATGTCAAATGTATGTCAAGGAAACTATTATTTTCCTTAATAATTAGATTATATTCATATTCTAAGACATTTAGTATATATATTCCTCCTTATCTATTTATAAGTATTATGAGTTCCTTAAATCAAGTATTTTATTGCATCATATTCATGATCAAGATTAAAACTAAATACTATTATAGAAAATGTGATGATAATATTCTAAAATATCATTTTAAATAATGTGTAATAGTCCTAAAATATATTCTCATATCAAACTGTCATTTAAACCTATAATTCATTGATTTTAAACATGATGCACATGGTTCAATCTATAAAATATATGTTTATCATTGATTACATGTAGTCCTTTTCTTATTACATTTCCAGAATATACTAGTTATATATAAAATTATCATATTTATATCAAAGTAAATTAATCATTCAAAATAGTTTTCAAAGAGAATTTTATTCAACTAATCCAATCACTCTGGAGAGTTAATATGTGTTTTCAGGGAGGAAACATTTTTTTTTCACGTAGTGATTTTTGAGTAAATACCGAATCAACATTTTTAGGGTTATTACATGAAGAAACATTTTTGTTAGATCCTGTATCAACATGTTTTTATCAAAATAGGTATGTGATTTCATTTAAAAACTATAATAAAAAATTTAAAAATACGTCTAGATGTTCCTGTATACTCAAACATATCCCTATGATTTTTATTAATATTCTATAATCATAATCTTCAAAGTAAATAAATTAATCCATATATAGAACTAAATGATAAATTGAAAAAACAAGAATTTCTTAGACAGAGGCTCCCTAATCTATTGTTAAAACTATAAAATTAATTTCCTATTTTTGATACCAAATCATATAAGAAAAGATAAACCTAAATATTTAAATAATATAAATTTTCATCAAAATATAATTAAACAATCCATATAATAATGGTTTATGATACATAATGATTTTAATTAATGAAACCATATTGTGAATAACTTGGGATATCAGGCTTGTAGAATTTCTATATAGGATTAATTCATTGTGTAATTGTTTCATGTCATAAAATTTCATAATGATTTTTGAGGATTCATGGTTTGAATAATCCACCATTAGGATTTCATATTCATCTTCTGATGTTCTTCCAAGGTTTGTTGGACCTAGTTCCTTGGTTTTTAATAATTGTGATCCATGTGAGGTTCACAAAGTTTATAATTAAATCTGTCATTGAATGAATAAACTTAAAATTTATATATATATATATATATTATATATTCCCATTAATATCCCTAGTTATTAAATTGTTTGTTTAAATTATTATAAATCCAATGCAAGTTTGGGGCTCCTAATAGCCTATACTATTTGGATCTCATCGTTCCCCACCATAAGTATGATATATACGAACATTTGTGAAATTTTCTTCTCATTCACTCTAAGTTCATCTATGTTGATTTAATAATTTTATTATAGGAATTTGGTTTATAATTTGGGGATTATTGGGGTGTTATTTTATAATATATATCATTGAATTTTAGTTTTATTAGAGGTACACATGTGTGGTTGTAGAAGCATAGCTCTACCACTATTTCTTTCGCTTCTACATCAAATTGGATAGATTTTTCTGAGGTAGTTTATTTTTGTTATATCGATTTTATGTGTATATATATATATATCATATTATCATTCATTTAATTTTATTGGTTTAGTGGTGGGAATTATAATTATAATTTTAATATACTAGAACAATTACATTAAAAGTGAATTATGTGACGCACATGTGGTATCTAGTTTTATTTATGTTGCTAATATTATTCTATTTCTATTACTTGTAATGTTATTATACATTGATTTGATTTATTAATTAGGTAACACCCATTAAATTATTAAATTATTAAATTTTGTTAATAAAATATTTAAATTAAATATTCTTATTGTGTGCTTCATTAAATGTGTGTGAATTTCTTTTCATGGTTTTGTGAGAAATCTTTTCCTTGATTGTTTTTATATTGGTGGCCTTTGTTGTGATGAAATAGTTTGATGTTGTAGTTTCTTTGAAGTGGTTTCGTATGAATAGAAGAAAATTATATATATATATATGGATATGGATATAGAATTTATTAGCGAGTATTTAGACTTTCTACCAAATTAATAACATTATGGTTAACCATCTTTTCATAAATGGAAAATTAAAGCATGTTTGTGGACGTAATGCAATGATTTTCAGTTGGTTGTTACGTATTTTTGGTAAATCATGGTGGAATGATATAAGTATTGAATAGATGGTTGTTATTGAAGTGTATCTGATATGATCCTATAATTATACTATTTTATATGACTATTCTATAATTTTATTTTTTTGTAGCTGTTCAACACACCCCACAAGAGTCAGAAAATATGGAAGACACCTAGAGATTGTTGGGAATATTACCTAACATATAGGATAAGGAGAATATGAAATCCTGATTAACAAACATTTTCATTCTCCCTTAGTAGATTTTAGTGACCCTAGGGGTGGATAATGATGTATATAGAAACGTTCATGAGTGATAGGAGGATTACATGAGGAAGATTTCCTGAATCTTCATCGTTCTATACTACCCTGGATAAATGTGATTAGATATTTTATTGGTTATATATGATGTGATATGAATTTGGTTCCCTGGGACATGATATTTGGTTGGTCCCGTTTTTTGTGATTACTAATGGGTTTTGAGAAATGGATGTATTATTATTTAGAGAGAGAATAAAATAATTGGGGAAGTTATTATTGGGATTCTTTGAATATTAACATCTTATTTTTATCTTAATATACATTGATTAATTTTTTTTGTGATTGATCAATGGTGATCCTTGAGAACTATTTGACCTATTTCGATTCATGTTAGCTCATTTTTTTCAAAAATTGAATTTGTACTCTCTTTTCACATTTTAATAGGATAATTTCACTATGATCCATTATAATGTGCATTTTTCTCTCACCAAATGTATATATAAAAAAATACTTAGGGTTTTAGGTGGATGTTTCTGAACAAGTTTGGCAAAAGTATCTTAAAATTTGGATTTTCTATTATTTCTACCTCTATATTTTTGTTATGTTCTTGTTTTATTTTATACAAATTTATATATTTTTTATATTTAGCAGTAAGTTATATTTTAGGAAAATAATTTCAGTTAACATGTTTGTATAGTTTGGTAGATTGGATTGAGTTTTGAGGTTTTTATCAAGGGATATCAGAGGGTGATGTTTCATATCATGGAAATTTACACCATCGTTGTTATTTGATAACCTATGGATTACTAGAGGATGGATATAAATATCCCAAACCTTTTTTCCATAATCTATAGTATAATTTAATACATTATTAGTAGATCAAGTGATCACATTACAAAGAACAAAATAGTATATTACTCATGGAAAACATGATAAAAACATAAATCTTAAATGACTATTGAAAACATAAATTTAAACATTGTATTTTAATTACTAATGTCAATATTACCTCAAGTATATAATTTCATATCAGTCTTATTAATCTTCCTAGAATCAATGGGAAATTATTTATAATAATGTGTGACCTTAGATACTTTGAAATGGTATGCATTTAAAGGATGCTAACATGTAATTGATAAATCATGAACATATTTCTAGGAATAAAAGGTGACTGAGTAATTCAATATAAACATTCAAATTATATTGAAACGTATCTATGGATATAAAAACTATTTACATAATCACTATGAAAACAATAACGCATTTTATAATGATGGAATTTATAATGTTTGTTGTCATAAACTTATCATTGATGACTCATACCAAGGAAAATATATAAACGGTTAAGGCCTCTAACAGTATCCAACATATTGTCTCTAATGAAGCCTACTGATTCATACATGGTATTTGTAATTATGGGCCCCAACTTACACAAAATATTTCCAATTCATTTACTATATAAATAACAAATATTTTTAATCATTAATCCGTAAAAACAATCCATATAGGTTATACGGTATTATAGAAGATCAATAAATTCCCTAGTAAAATAGATCCTAAATCATGTATGAAAATATGTTTGATGTTATCATTAGAGTATATCATTAATAAAATAAAATATCTTATGAATTATATTACCATAAATTGAAAGACATTTAAAATTTCACTGGTAAATGTCATGATGAAAATAACCTTTTCACTCTGAAATAACTTATTCAAAATTTAATTATTTCCTAATAATTATGGACAAAATATTATTTCAAAGAGTCCTTAAAATAATTTAATGGAATCTATATATAATTTACCATTCCTAATGTCTGAGAATATCATTAATAAAATTTATATATAAATAATGAAACCTTTATCATTTCAAGAAAATAACAATAAGATTATTTTTTAAATCATTTTTTAAAAATTATATCATGGGTCAAATTTCCAATAAAATGTCATTTGTGAATTGTGGAAGAAGTCATTAAAGAATTTAGAGAAATATATGTTCATGAAAAAAACGATTCTCGACTGAGTAGACAAAGAAAGTTAGTTTTCCATAAAAACATTATTTTTCTATCATGAAAACTTAAATTGAAAAAATTGAAGGAAAACATATGATTTATAGAAAACCCATAGAGAGTATAAAAATATTTGGTTTATTATATAATGGTTATATAATTCCACCAATGGAGAGATAAACATATACCATTCTGAAAAATGATGAGATTGTGGAATAAACCATAACCTCTGGTCTGACGTTCTTTGAATATGTTTATACATCCAGTATAGTTTATACATATGTATTATAAATCTATTAAAACACAAAATTATAAATATTATACAATATATTACTTAATTATATACGTTAATCACCATTTTATTAATATTTAATTATTAAAATCACTACTTTAGGTGATGATATCTTTTTTCAAGAGTGATTTAGATTGGTGCTTTCGGTCCATATAAATTGATAAGGGTTACCTAATATCCAGGATGGTAATAATGATATACATATCAAATAAATTAATTTTAAATATATATATTTAGAGTAATTGAAAAAATATATAGACAAAAAAATGAATTACATTATTCGACAAGATTTTAGGGTGTGCGTACGTATGCATGTTATTCTCATTATTTGAAATTGAGAAAAAAATTAAATATTAATTCACCTTAAATGATAAATTATATTATCATATATGTCATATATATTTATTATATACATTCTTATTAACATCCACATAAATCTAAAAAGAATAATATATCATGGCGCTTTGTGGATATGGTAGTCAACACGTAGACATGTGTGAAATTATAATTTTCAAATGGGTTAGAATCTAATATTGTAGACATAAAATTATAATTAAAAAAGATAATTTATATCATAAATGTAAAAAATATACATTAAATAATCAAAAAAATTACATGAGTGATTTTAATGAGAAATGAATTTAAGGCCCACATGGATTGAGTTTTCCACATGTATGTAAGGGTGATAATTTTACATCCCATTTTTGGGAAATTATGGTAGATTAAAAATAAAAATAACTTATTTTTATATATAGGTTTCTAAAATTATTATTTTATTATAAATACCAAATCTTTAGTGTATGTAATTGAATATATAAATATAAAGTGACTGGTTAAGGTAATTACCACTTTATAGAAATAAATCCTCCATATTTCCACTTAAGAACACTTGAAGTGATCTTTTGGGAAGACCCACACCTCTAAAACTTGTATATGGATGTTGATGATGGATTATGGTAGGGGTTTTTAAGAAAAATATATTATAATAGAAACTGTTAATAATATATATGATATATGAAACATTAACATTACATTTATATATTTTATTGATATAAAGGTGACACAATGTTTTATATCCAATCATTAAAACATCAAAGGGAAAAAATGGATAACTTACATTCTAAATGACATTTTTGGTTTTTAGTTTTATAGAATTATTACAAACTCTTAAAATCATGGAATCATAAACCACTGGTTCATACTGTAGAATAACATATCCTGCTATACCCAATAATTTATATTCCACATTAGGTCTTCACCATTATCAATATGAAACGTTTATAGTCATATTTCATTCAAAACCATTATTAATACAACATTAAAATGAATCATAGTAAGGGTGAGCTACAATTATCAATATGGATAAAAAAGAATTAAAAATTGAATGTAAAAAATTTAGAATAAGTTGTTCTCAAGGGTATGATGAATTAATTAGAGTGCATGAGGGTATTATAAAACAACTCAAGCCCCTAAAAACATGAATAACTAACCACGAAACATGGAATAATTATCTAACAAAAGAAATAGTCTTAATAATAAATAATCATGATCCATGTGTTATAGATATTTATTAAAGGAAATATTATGAACACATTGAAAGTATAATGAAAACGTGTTAGTATCTTGGGACATCATCTTCATAGAACACTTACAGTACACCTACTGAACCATTTAAAATGGAATAAACATACAATACACTTAAAAAATAATTATCTAGAGACCATAATCACCACCCAATGGGTTGAAGAAATATATGTGTGCACCAATCATATAAGATATATTGGTCTTACACAACATTGTCTGGATTCACCCATCATGTATATTACAATGGGCTCACCTAACAATATTTGGGCACATCCATCAAATATAATGTCCAAGAACCACTAATAGTTTATATATACCATAAAATTAATCTTAAAACCGATATAACATCAAAAAATCCATTAATAACTTGAATTATTTGTAAAAGTAAAATTAGTAACATAATAATATTTTTGATTCAGGATCAAACCATTGAAACCAAACTGGTTTAATAAAAATATCCAAAAATCAATCCTAATCGATCAAAAAAATAATGATGAGTGTGTTATTCAAAAATATACCCATTAATGAAATTGTAACAATAAGGGTTGATGACTTTGATCAAGAAAAATGACATTATAATATCATTAAAAACATTTTGATGAAAATATATTTCATATTTTGAAAATATATTATTTACAAATAATAAATTCATAAGATATTAAAAAAATATTTTTCATTGAATGTAAACTGTAGAAACATATAATGAATGATTTAAAAAACATATAAAACTTTTTTTGAGGGAAGTAATCTTCCGATTCAAAAAAAATTACAAAACTAATAAATTTTGAAATTCCTTTTCCTTGAAAATAACCTCGAAAATATACAATGGAAGATCAAAATCATATATTTATTAAGAGGGATACAAATTTTGTTCATGCTTTACACTTTTAAACAATGAATTCTTTCAAATTTTCATCACCTGTGTATTATAGGTAAAAGGAAATAGTAATACCTTTTTAAATATTTTTTAAAATTAAAACTTGGATAGAAATTACTTAAATATATCATTTGAATAATATTGAATACATTTTCGAATGCGTTTTTAGAAAAATTCATTTTGGATAATTGTTTTTCAAACTAATATAATTCTTTTGATGAATTTCGTTATTTTTTGAACAATTTACTATTTAAAGATAGGAAAACTAAGTTAGAACTCATATTATCATATAATATTTAGAGGGGAAAACATATAATATCATATTATTTCCACATAGTGAACATTAAACATAAATAATCATAACAAGAAAAGAGATTGCATCATAAATAATTGTCATAATTTTTAACTCTTTAATTATAGTCCCCATAAAATTATAACATTGAATGAACCATTAAATATTACAAAATTAATGAGATTAATGATATATCATATCAAATATGAATTATAAACACATTAAATAAGAGTATAGTTGTTCATCATAACAAATGTCCCTATGAAAAAACTCGAAGACGAGTAACCCTTACAAAAATCACAATGCTTAAGAGAGGAATAATCAATTAATCGATTATGTGTCTAAAATGTAAATACACTTAAAATAATTTGAAATAAACCATTATATAATCAAATTTCATTACTCACATAGTTATATAATGTCAATGATAATGATGTATTAATGTGACATAATGAAAGGAAATTGGGTTAAGAAAATCATTACCATGTGATAACATTCAATTCGGAACCCCTTGGATTAATTAATTTAACTTTAAACATAATATATCATGAAATATTATTTATTCATTATATAACACATAATTTTATAATTATATACACCACTCAATGTAAATAAGTAGCGAATATGGCATATATCTCATAATAAAACTGAGATAAGAAACTTTTTACTCCATTAGAAATCAATTGAATTGTAACTCCAAAAAAATAATAATATAAAATTTAAATTTAAATCCCATGAATATAAGGGAAATAATTATATAAAATTTCAATGGTGAAGTATATAATCCAAAAAAAAAATAAATTAGTGGGGAATTTTCATACAACTCCAATGAATAAAAGATAAACAAAAAATATCTTAACTTATGTTTTCACATCATTCATAAATAATGGAACCTTATATTTGACTATAAAAATATTATTGAAGCATAATTATATGTTTCATACCATATATTATTTAAATATTGAAATTTTATACAAGTTTATTAACATTTTTTTTATTAAAATCACATTCCGGCTAATAACCATATTATTTTTCTCATATGTTTTGATTTGTAATTTTTCGTCCTTATACATTGATAAGAAACCCATAATTTTCATATTAATAATCCTGAAATTATTATTCTATTTATTCATAATTTATAATTTTATTAAAAATAATGAATTATGGTTTTGATAAATTAAGTACATTATGTTCATGGAGATGATAGTCTGTATGTATACCTGTATAGCGTTTCAAATTTTCAAGGATCATTAATGAAATTAGAAAAGGTATATTTTATAATTAAAGAGTGAAAATAGTATCAAAAATAAAGTGTTATTTATTTAAATATACTTATAAGTATCATCCATGATGTGTGCTGATGAAAATAGAGTGCTAACTCGCTTTGGGAAGATGGTAATACACTAGTATATGATTGATATTATCATCATTCAGTGACTGAAGTGGTCATATAAAATGATATATTATATATTAATAATGTTATGTATTTTATGAATATAATTATTATTTAATTTATTTTACATATATTCACTGAATTTATCATTATTTTCTTCCATGTAAATCATAAGTTAAAATGAATCACACCACTTAGCGAGGCGTTAGTCGATCTTACACTCAAATGACGTTACCATATATCTAATGCAGTGGAAATTAAAAGGGAATATATATGATATAATGGATAATTAGTTTTAACTTTTTTATAAATATAATATATATACATTTTATCAATAATTATTCCAAATAGTGAGAGGTTTTAATGGATCAATGAATGACATCAGTTTGTGAGCTAGTAGTCCGTCGTACACATAAATGATGATTTCATAACACAATTGATGTATGTGGATATTAATGTTGGTGATTACTATAAAATAATAAAATTTATGTGTATTTATGACATTTAGGATATTTTATAAGAATATTTTAATAACAATTTAAGTATATAGAGGAATAAATAAAATAATAAATGCCCATTGAAAAACATTACCTCTTATTTGGGTAACCTCCTTAAAATTTCACAAAATTATATCCTTGGACAGATTTATAAAATCCTAAGGAATATAGTATTAGATATGTAATTTTTTTAAGTGATGTGTACGTTTATTGTCCTAAAAATTTGCTTATTATGTTGTGAATACGAGATGATAGTGGAGGTCATTTTATAAATGAGTTGAGTCGCACACTTGTAATTATTGAAAATAAAATGGTGTACACATGTCTTTCACATGAAAAAGGGAAAATTTATCATTATAAGTCCATATATATTATAAGGTTTAAATGTGTCCAAAAAATAGGTTTGAGAAAGTATTTATTTAATTTGGACCCTTATAATTTTATTTTAACTCCACTATAAATCCATTTTTATTTTACCACAGTAATAAATTTTTACTGTATTCAGTATTCAATATGTTATAAAATGATGTCTACCATATTATTTAATATAAATTATTATTATTCCAAATATATAATCTATTTTAAAAAATTTAGTTCATATATGTGATATAGTTTAATTTAGAAAAACAAGAAGACCTATTTAAAAAGCAGGTTTTCAAAAACGGTATTTTTCTTGAAAAATATTATATTACATTAACTCTATATCTGATAATAATAATTGTATTAAAGTAAATTAAAATATTTAGATATATATTATATAAATATTATTTTAATAATTCATTATTAGGGTTTTATTGATTAATTAAAAAGGATAAATAACATAAAATTTAATTTTTTTCCACAAATACCCCATTTATAGACCCAAAGTAAAATTATACTATATTTAAATAAGAAATTGATTCAAAATGAATTAAGTATGAATAAATATATCTTAAAAATTATTATTTTACATTAAATCATATTAAAAAATTATTTTTCATTTCAAAATCATAATTTATTTTTATAAATTGAAACATTTTAAAAAAATGATATTTTTAATTATTCAATGAAAAATCCTTATTTTTTTTAAAATCCAAAAAATTTCACCCAATGTAAAAATTGATATTCTAATTTTGTTAATGATATATATTTTATCACATAAATTATAAAAAAGATTCAAAAGGTAATTTTGATATTTTTGTCAAAAAAACCTCTATTTTTAAAGAAAATATATTTTTTGAGAATAAAATTACTTTCCAATTTTTTATAATTTAAAAATTTTTATCATTGATTTATAATGACATAAAAAATTTCTTTATATATAAAAATTACAAAAAAATTGTTTATATTATTTATAATCACAATTATATGGTTTTTTATAAAGGTTATATATATTTCTGGTCATTTATGCTCTGTGTTGTGCATTGAAAATAATTTATAATATAGTTTTATTTTATAAAATATCATTATGTTACAACCACCCCTACCCAATTAATAAATTATTTTATCAAAAATTCAAAATTATATTAGTATTTAATTGTTGGAAATTTAAATATAATTTTTTTGATAACCATATTGTTAAGAGGTTAAATAAAAAATCTTACAGATAAGAGATAAAAGGAAATACAATGGTCAACTATCATAATAGATACTATGTGAAAAATTAGATATCATTGTTCGGAAGTGGGGATTTGAAAAATGATGGAAATAAAAATCCCATAATAATAATATTGATTTATAGGAATCATTGATTATAGAAAATAGATTGATCATGATAAAGTTAAAAAAAATAAAAAACATAAGCCTTAGAGGTGTGAAAAATGTCATTGATATCATCAGAGATGATAGTGATATGATAAATTTTTGTATCAGGATCCTTCTTCTATTTTTAAAGAATTATTTTTCAATATTTTTTTGGAGAATTATAAAATATATTACTTTATATGTTGAAAATCATTCTTGAATCAATGTCCAACACAATATCATTTTCCCCGAATGATAAGTTTTCAATATTATTTTTTTCATTCATAAAGCACTAAAATGAACTTTTAAAGGACCTCATTATGATAAATAGGATAATTAACGAATTATATATCTCTTCAAATATTATCAAATTCATCAATGGTTATCAAATGCTAAGATGTTTCCCAAAAAATAGTATACCATCATATGATGAAATAGTACATTATTCTAAAAAAATTCAATTGTAACACCCAAACATGAAAAAAATATCCCCAAGATAACCTCAAAATTAATGAGTGGTTTTTCCTAAAATCGTATATCACACTATTTAGATTTCTAACCCCAGAACATGGATACCCTTTTTTATAATAAAAATAATCACTTAGTCAATAAGTAATTATTTAATATTGTGGTTATCTATATGATAAAACTTGTCTTCCCATAATCAACTCAATATACAAGATCATATAAAACCTAAATTTAATCAATTACTTAAAACATTGGTATAGAAAATGACAATGTATACATATAACTAAACGAAATCAATATATATACATTAACCTAATAAAATTTAAACTAAAATTTAACTAATAACTTAATGATCTCATCACTCAAAACCAAATAGTGGTGTTTAAGACATTGAAATTATAATTACACATTACCCTATAGACCTATTATTGTATACATTAATTTTAATATTTCCTCAAAAGAAATATTATTAATAAGCAATGATATCTAATAATTTCATATGATACCTTCCATAATAGCCCAAAAAATGCACAAACAAATTAGTTGATAAATACATAAACTCTAGATTTCAGGCTTTGATACTGATGATGCTGACCTAATTTTTTCTATCTAAATCATACATCCTAAAATGATATATTTGATCACATATATTCTCAAAGAAAATTTAGGTTTTAATTTTTTGTATAAATATAGATAATGCATAACATAATGGATTCATAAACAGATTGTTCTTAATTTTAATCACCATCTCCCATAAGAAACATATTTTCATATTCTATGTTAAGTCAACATCATCATTAATTTTAAACACATTTTTAAACTAATCAATTGAAAATCATTTTAGATAACTTGTGATAGGAAATCATAAAAAGAGTGATATTAAATTATCAGTAAGGGTAAACCTAAGAATTAGAAATTTAAAATAATCATTGATCACAATGAGTGAATAAGGATATGGAGATACAATCAGAGTGTGTGAGAGTATCATAAACTAACGAATACCCATAAATGTCTAAATCATCCATAATGAGACAAGGAATAAGGATTAAAAAATTAAATATTCATTAAAATCAATAATAATGAAAAATTTGACATCAATATTGATCAATTGAAACATTATAAATCCATAGGAAGAATTATAAAAATTTGTCGTTATCGTGGGACAACATCATTGTAGAACACTTGTTTAGCCCATTCAATAACCATAAAAATGGAATAACCATAAGATCAATTTTTATTTAAGTATGTAGATAATATAATAATTAATAAATTAATTAAAGAAATATATCAGTTCACCCATCATATATTCTATATAGGTCTAACTCAGTGAAATATGGGAGCACCCATCTTATAGGCTATAACAGGCTCAGTCAGCACTATTTGGGAACACCCATCATATCTAATTTCTTAGATCCACAAAAAATGTATATAGGCCGTCGATATCTTGATAAAAGTCATAATAAAAAAATTATTCCTTTCATATCATGAGTATCTAATTGAAGAGTAATAGATTCTAAAATAATCTCATTGAAACATGATTAACCAATGGAAAATATACAAGTTCCATAAAATCACTTTGAAACAATCATTATCAATCCATATAAATAATGTAAATGGAATTAATTCAAAATATACACTTAGAATATAATTTAATAATAAGTGTTTTTAAATAATTATTGATTGAAAATATGATTAAAAGATCATTAAATTCATATTGATAAAAATAACATTGATATATTGAATATTTATTAAAAAAAGTAAAAATTCACATTATATATTAGAAGATTTTTTATCTGCAGACAACCATGAAAATAATATAAAGTATTACATTAAAATATTTGCAATATTTATGCAACAAATATCCTTTCCATTTTGGAAAGCACTTCTAAAAACATCAATATTTTTTAAAATCATTTTCTTGAGAATAAACATGAAAAATTAAACAAAATATTCATAGAAAATAATTTTCATGGTTCTTGGAAATTAAATTCATGTTGAACATGTTAAAACAATGATTTCATTCAATTGTTTTTATAAAAGAGAAAAAGTCATTATATGGAAAATGAAAAAACTATTCCTTTAAAAAAATTATAAAATTAAAACATGGAAAAAAATTCCTTTTTATAGAAATTTAAATAATTTTGAAAAAAATTCTGAATAAAAAAAATCTTAAACACAGTTTTTGAAGAATAAGGGTTTTCGATCGAAGAGACAAATACAAGAAACTTTTCTTGAAAACAATATTTTTAAGTGAAGATTACATAATAGGAGGAAGGTAAATGGAGAGAATTTTTTTCCCATGAAATAATCTTTTGAGAATACAAGATATAAGATCATATTATTTCAATTGAAATATCATTCAACATAAACAATCCTTATCATAAAAGAGATTATATTATAATGATTTTTATACTCTGGTAACAATTTAATATTATAAACCATGAAATAATAACATAGAATGAAAAATTAAATAACATGACCATAAGGTGATTAATGATATAATATATCAATGTGGTAGTAAATACAGCTCACAACTGATGATAGCTTTATGCCATAACATATGTCCCAAAGAAGACAATTTCAAAGGAGAGCCCTATACAATGATCATAATTTTGAAGTGAAAATTAATCAATTAATAAATAATGTTTATCAAATGTAAATCCAAAATAAAATAGTTTGAAAAATATAATATAACAAAAATTAATTACACACAAAATCTTAGTGTATCAGACATAATGAATTAGAAAATGTCGCATAATGAAAAGAAATTGAGTTATAAAATTCTATTCATATGTTAACATTCAAGTAAAATTACCATGTATGAAATAACAAATTTTGAAACATAAAATAAAATTTATTATGATTAATGAATGATATAAAATGTAAAAGGGGTATTATTCACACCATAGAATGTAAATAATTGGTGAATAAGGCATGTATATCACAGAAATAAAAGTGAGATGATAAAACCCTCACTACTTTAGTAATATTATGAATCCTATTATCTAGTTAAGAAGAAAATAAAATAAAATTGTAGATATCAATAAAATTTTGAGATTAAGAATATATAATTTCAATGGGTTAGTATATACAACATTCAATATACATGAGATGTGAATTATCATATGTGTCCTGAAAATAAAAAGGGACTAAAAATCTGGTACAATAAGCATCGATATCAATCATACCCATTACCTATATAATAAATATAATATTATTTTAAATATATTATAGACCCATATATATATGTATTACACCATGTATTATTGTTATATTACACTTTATTAACCATTAATCGGTAATGAAATATTAAAATCAAATTTCTGGAAATAACTAATTTGTTTTCTTATATGTTATGAATTATTATTTTCGATATTCTTAATTTTAAATGATTTCCTAATATCAAGAACAATATTAAGGACATAATTATAATATTTATAATTAAATTAATCTCATAATACCAATAATTATTATTTTTTGATAAATTATGTTTGTTGTGATCTTGCATATGATAACTCATACATATGCATGAATAACAGTTCAATTTTCAATGATCACTTTATAAATGAGGTACATAATATTTTATCAGCCATTCCTTATAATTGTTTCATAGATATTATTTTTTCTTTTATATATACTTACAAATATCATCCTTATGGAGTTGTGATGAAAAGGGGCAGTCACATCGCTTTATGAAGATGACAATCCACTCATACACTATTGACATTATCATTTTTTAGTTAGTAAAAATGTGACAATTAAAACAATATTTTCAATTTTAATAATGATAAATATTTTATTAAAATCATAATAATTTCATTTATATGACATATATTCATTAAATTTATCTTTATTATCTGCTTTGTAAAAATTTTTGTGAAAACAAATCCCATCAAATAGTGAGGTGATAGTTTGATGTACATAGAAATGATGATATTGTATCCACTAGAGAATGGAATGTAAATAGATATATATGATATAATGAATAAATACATACAATTATGATAAATTTATCATATATATACTTAATATCAATCAATATACAAAACCTTAATAGATGATAAATGAAATAGGAATGAATTTGTTTTGTGGGGGTAGACCGTCGTACACATAGAATATGATTTTATGACCCATTTTATGTAAATGGAGATGTATGTAGGTCACAAACATAACATAACAACAAATAATTATTCTTAAGATACATATTTCAATATAAAATCAATTTTTAATAAGAATTTTTGTTTTTGGAGGAATAAAAAAATTATCACTAAAGAATGATTCCTATTCTTAGGGTAAGAACAATAGGTTTGGAAAAAATCCTCCCTAGGTTGTATTTATTGAATAATATGGACTCTATAATTAGATTTGGGATTCTGGGTTTTTATTAGTCAAGGTATTTTTTGAACCACATTTTTATAATTTGGAAATAAGAGTATAGAGGGGGTGGTGTTTTATAAGAGATATGGGTGGCCTAATGGAAATTTTTAAAATGAAAATGTGGTACATAGGTTTTTTACATTCCAAAAGATCCAAAAAAAATATTATTACCAGGAATGATAAATCATATGGTCTAGATATGGAAATAAAATTATTTTAAAACAATATTTTTGGTCATTTTAACCGTAATTTTTCCATCTCCTCTTGAACAATTTTAATCTAAACCGTGGTAATTAATTTTTTTTGTTTTCCCTATTAATTATGGTGAAACAAATGTTGACCATATATGAAGATATTAATTTTTTTGATTAAAAATATAATATACAATTTTTCAAATTGAATTAACAGGCTTCGAAAAATTTAACTTAAAAACCCCATAGACGTGATGTAAAACAGGTTATGAATATGAGTATTTTCCAAAAAAGATCGTTTTGTTGAAAATAATTTAAGAATAATAATAATTGTTTAAAAACTTAATTTTAATTGATATAATATATATATAACTTAAATAATTTTTTATTTGGGTTTTATTTAGTTAATTTTAAATTAGAAACATTATGCACTTTAAAACAGCTTTTACAAACATCGCATTATTATACCCAAAGATTTTTTTTTACTCAGATTCAATACAATGCAGAATAAAAATAAATTAATTAGATTATATAATAATAAATAATACATTTTTCACATTAAATCATATTCCAATCATAATGTGAAATTTAAATCCCGTAATTTATTGAAATGATATGATATTTTTTTTACAATTGGTATATTTCATTATTCACTAAACAATAAATATTCTATGAAAAATCTAAAAAATCACCCAAAATTAATTTTGATATGTTTATTTTAAAACTATTTTTAATTTAATCAAAACCGTTTTATAAAATATCCAAACATTATATATAATATTTTATAATTATTGGCGACAGAAAACATTTTTGTGGAAAAAATATTTTTTTAAGAATTTAGATTGCCAAAAATATATTGATTATTAAGGAAAAATTTATAAATAATTTATATCATGTAAGATTTTATATTTATATAGTTCATATGGTTCTTAATTCTATTCATACACTATAATTTAATGGATACCATATAATGTTTATATATATCACAAGTCTTTAATGCTAAATGTTGTATATTAAATATGATACTGAACTCAATTTTCATTTATAAAATCACTTGGTTTTATAATAAATGGATCAATGGTGTATAATTTGAAGAGAGAATAGATCTCCTTTTATAATAGTGGGATAGAAAACACATGGAACTCAGAAAATATTTAAAATATAAATAATTAATTATGATGACAAATCATTCCAAATTACAAAATACGATGAAAAATAGTTAATGGTTAAAGTATTATAAAAATAAATATATTTATGCAAGTGTTAGTGTCCTTTTATGTCTTATACATTGGTTTATCCACTTGGTTAACAAATTCTAATCATAACCATGATAATAACATTTTAATATTAACATGTCACATTTTTACTTATAAGCTTACAATGAGCTCATAAATAACCATGTGATGTAATTATTGACCAATATCATTATTACATATCCTACTTCATGGTTTTTATAATTTTTAATAATTTTAATAAATTAAAATTTGAAATAAAATATATATAATGTAATTTTTACATGATTTATTTATTTTTAATTTTTAAAAAACTATTACAACATGAAAAATCAATCTAACCCATTCAAACCTTTATAATATGTTGTATTTACTGTATATTTTTTTGTTAATTCCTCTAGGATGAATAACCTTATAGGGGTGGGGGATCAGGGTATCACATATTGATACTATTTCCTTTTTCTTGTTTTTTATTAAAAAACACATCTCTTTTTCTCATGTAGCAATATTTGAACAAAAATTAAATCAAGCAAGGGACTTAAAGATTTTAATTAGTTTAGCCTCACTGGGATATATCCAAGGATCATACACTAGTGATGTGCTAATGTACCAAGTCCACTAAATGGTCTATGCTATTTACAAGGTTTAGACTAGATCTTCTATACATAGGATCGCTGCCTTTATAATGTTTAGGGTCTGATCACCTTATTCTTAAGGGTCACAACATATATCTCTTCATTTGAATCACTGTTATTGTGAAGGATCACATTATTCATTTATCATCACTCACTACTCTTGGAAGGGAACCACTCATGGTTTATGAAAATTTAGTTCCCTATATTTATATGAAAACCTGTATCTTCACCTATAAATAGATGCTCTTTTGATGTTTCACTTTCATTCAGATATGAATACCCCTCTAACAAAAATTTATTTGGAAACTTGAAATATTTTGCACATCCTATACTATTACTTTCATGAAACATTGAACCATTAAGTGAATTACTTAACTTTTTTCGTGAAACACACTGTGGATACAATATGAATCTTTCAGGAAACTCAAATCTTACACACAACTTCCTCAGCTTGCACACAACACCAATTATTTCATGAAAATCCCTCTAAAAAACTTTTACTCACTTCATATCTCAGATTTATTCTATGTAATCATATTATCATATGATGGGGTCACCCATTTTTAACTTGTATCACTGACCCCAGTATGCAACATCCCGAAGCACCATCCAAGATCCCCTTCGTGTGTAAAAAACCCAATTTTTTGTGTCGTATTAGGCACAAAGCCTCTATCATGCAATATTATATTGCACTCAAATTCATGACCATTCATTCTCTTCATTCATTTTCCATATTTATAAGTTCTAATATAGAATCATTCTTTGCGCACAACATTCCAATCCATCTTTAAACTTGCATGGAACTTCCATTTCCAAAAACACATTACTTTTTCCCCTATTTTGAGGCCAAAAAATTTAGCTAGCATTGGAAAATGGAACCACCATGTATAGGTTCTTTTTATACCACCCACATATAATACATTCCTTTTTTTAGTTCTTTGACAACATAGATTGTCAACAATATCTCTAGAACACTACAACTGACCATAGAAACCCTGTTTTTCATCAATTTCAATAAAAAATATGCTTCAAAGTTACAATGAATGATTTTTCCAAACATTTTTATAAACAATTATACAATTATATATTATTAGTTTTTATATTTATAAAATTATTTATATTATTTTTCATTTAATTGAATATATACATTGTCATCGTTGCATAAATATTTAAGGCAGTTTTTTGAATACTATATAATATAAAAAAATTTCAATGAAAATGAATTAAATTTCATAAAATTATTTTTAACTGATGTTATACTATTTTTATCCTTATAATAAAAATTTATTGTTATTAATGTCAATAGAGTTACATTTTTTATGTATCTTTTTATCAATATAATATAAAGGTAACAATCAATGAAAAATATCCCCAAAAGGTAAGATTTTTGAGACTTGAATGATAATGGTAAGACTTCAGTAATACAATATGATAATAGTATGTATTGAAGTAATTTTAAATCCAAAAACCAATTTGTAACCTTGTATTACTCATTTTACTCATACTGAGGTGATTTATTTACCAATGATACTATTCATAAAGACAAAAATAGACATTTTTACCAAATTTGTTCCTCCTTGATTCTATATATGGAATATAATATTCATGAATCAATTTCAATTAGAGATTGAAATTCATTTTAAAATTAACTATGAAAACTCTATAATAATTAGTTTTTATAAAAATAAATTTTAAGCATAAAACTATATTTTTTTATCTATTTGTTAGAAAAAAATTATGCAACTGTTAAACCATTTTATTGAATAAATAATATATAAAATTAATCAAATTAATTCTCAAATAGAATTTAATATATATTTTTAAGAAAAAAAACAATTTTTACATGTAAACACACTTTTTTAGAAAATCCACTCTTTTAAATTCAAATTATTTTTATTTTTATTTCTATTTAATTGATATAAAATGATTTCTTTTTATAAACTTTTAAAACAAAGATTTTTCATTATTTTGGTCCCATATTCAATCCCTCCATTATTATAGCTAGTAAATAATAGTCTTATTTTATTAATAATATATCATTAGTATATCAGTGTTTGTCAAAACACAAATGTTTCATGTAATGAATGTGATAAAAGTAATTAAATTGATTTATAAAGAACTATGTAAAAAAATATTATGGTATTACATTCTACCATTCATAAAATTACATTTCAATATAACATTCCATCACACAAATACAAAAAATGGGAATTTTTTTTCATTACATCCTCATATTCCCATGTAGACTGTTCAAAGTTATGATTCCTCTAATGAATATTAAACAAGTTAGTGGTGTGGTTCCATATCATTTTTAACTATAATCAATGTTTCTTACTAGTTTTTATTAATCTAAAAGATTATTCTCAAGTAGTGTGAAATCTATATCTAGTATATGTGGTGTATTTTTCTTGAAATTCATTAATAGAGATACATGAAACACATTTTGATGATGAGAGAGGTTCGATCTAGGAATAAAGTGATAAGCCACCATCCCCACTCAATCAAGAATCTCAATGGGGCCAATTTATATGGGGCACAATATCCATTTAATTCTGAATCTTATATCCCTTATTAATTGAATAAATAATATAAATAAATTATCATTACTTTTAAATTTCAAATTTCATCACTTATTTTTCATATAACCATTTAGCAGACTCTGATCTGCCTTGATGTGTTGCTGAATAAGACTAGCATTTTCATGCATTTCTTGAACTAGCTCAGGTCCAAATAGGATTATTTATCCATTTTAATCCATGAATTATTGAGCTATGCAATTATTTTCATAGAGCAACTCATAAGGACACATCTCTTTAACCTAAAAAATGTTTATTTTCTCATAAATAGTTTACAAAATGATGTTATCCATCACAACCACCATTGAAGTCCAGAAATTATATTCTCAATATGTATTCTAGAGTTTAAATTATACCCTCAAATAGCCCATCACTATAAGGATATAACATAATGTTAAAACACAATTCATTATCTACTTAATTACAATGAAATATTCAAAAAATTGATCTAAACCTTAGTTCTCTATCATAAATAATATAATATTGTACTCAGTGTAACCTTACAACTCCTATGATTTATATTCTATATATTTGATCAAAGAGAAATTTTCTCTCATAAAAATTAAGTGTGCCAAATTCATCAACCGGTCATGTACAACCCAAATATCATTATGGCCTTTGTGCATTTTCAAGACTCCAATTTCAAATTTTATTTTGATGTATTTCCATTTCCATTCAGCTATTTTAAACACATATAACATCCCCTTATAATATAGTCTCTCAGCCACAACATTAAGATATACCAAGAACCAAGATACATACTCAAGAATATATCACTACATATTTTCCCACCAAAAAATTATTTTAGATAACTATACATCTTAATGATTCTATGTTGAATATAGAATGGTGGACTATGAGGATTCTACAAAACCACCCTCTTGACGTTTTTTATGAGACACATACTCAATTAATATACCATACCATTCCATTATACTTATAGTTGAATTTAGGAAAATTATTCATGTAAGATCCAAAACATTTAAATAGATGACTCAATCTTATTTCAATTATTCTTTTTTCATTTTTTTGATCATATATTGGTTGAGTTTTACTTTTGGGTGTGTTTGGGTGAAAATCACAAATTCTACAAAGAAGAGGGAAAGTGAATGGTTGGCCCATAGTTTTCCAAAAACAAGCATCCTGGCATAGAAAACTGTACAACCCCTAACAAATAGGTGTTTCACATATAGTGAATGGTATTCCAAACCATGCACCCTAATAGGAGAAACACTGATCCCCATAGAAGTGGTATATGTTTAAGGATCACAGTTAGGAAAACCATTTGTGGGTTTTTAATTAGCCAAAAAATTAATTATAAAATTCATTTACCCCACATATTAACCTATAATTGGCCCTACCTTAACCCTTAATATTTATAATTGATTTTACTATCTCAGAATGATTTTAAGCCCTTCCAACCTCTATTATTTGTGGTTTAAAGGCCAAATTGAGGATATTATCCTTCTCTAACAAGAGGATATCATCATATATAGTTTCCTTTCTCTTTCCTATTCTTCTCCCATCCATTTAAGGAATATTCTTCCCTATATTTTGTTGGATCTAGATCCAGTATTGTTTTTTCTAGATAAGTATTTTTGGGATAATGATTTTTTGATATTGAATATAGGTTTCAGATTCTATTATCATTCTACAACATTATTTTATTAAAAAATGTGATTTATGGAATTGTCAACAATATTTTGGTTGATTGTATATTATCCAAATTTTATAGTCATGATTTAAATTACTTGTATCTAGATTTATATTTTATAGGTTTTGTTTAGAAATTTAATTTCCTAAACGAATTAATTTAGTTGGTAATTTAAATAATTAAGGTATTATGGTATTGAGGAAAATTTCTTATTGAATTATTTATCATAATATTGAAATTGTGGGATTATGGGAATAATTTTTATTGAGTTATTTATATGAATATTTAATTTTTAATTGGAATAAATAAATATTGAAACAATTATTGGATTTTAGATTTTTTAATTTTATTAATTAATTATTGAATAAATTAATGGGCTCTTTTTTATTATATAATTCAGTGAATTGGAAGAACTAATTGTTGAATTAATTATTAGAATATTGATATTTTTAATTGTATTAATTAATTACTACGTTAATTAATCAAATTAATGTGATTAATTGATTTTGTAATTAATTAATTGATTCTATGTGATTAGTCAATATTTTAATTAATTATTGTGAGTTATCATGACGATGAAAGTGATATAAATCTGATTAATTAATTTATGAATTATTTAGTGGAATATTATGAGAGTGAAATTTGACAGGCGGATCAATTTTTATTAATATTTATTGATTTGATATTGTGAAATTTGTGATATAGTTTTAAATGTGATATTGTGATAAATTTTAGATATCTTAAGGATTGATATATGAGTGTGGAATTGGGATGGAGGCTCTAAATACCATTGTGTGATAAAAGTGTATGGGAAAGGAACGGAGGATCCAAATACCCTTATACGATAAAATTGTGCGGGATAGGGACTGAGAATCCAAATAACCATGTTTGATAAATGTGTGTGGGATAAGGAATGATGATCTAAATACCCAAATGAGATAGTGAGTATGGGATAAGAATAGAGGATCCAAATAAACATTTTACATTGATGTTTGGGACAAAGATAAAGGCTCTAAAAACCAACAGAATCATTAACACAAAATTCTATTCCATTGATTTGGCATTAGACTATGGTTCTATTTTTCCATGATAAAAATTTATATGATGAATGGTAACAATGGAATGTTTATATGTTATATAACATTGAGTTTGATCAGACTCTGAAATGGGTTGATATAGTTATCGATAGTTTGAGTGTCCTCAAGGTCCATGTGGTTACCAAAACAACATCCACTATTAGTATCTAGATATGAATATATTTCTAGAAGAACAATTATATATCTACCTTATAATACAATAGTATTAAATCCTATACTTATATGTATGATCAAATTTATCAATCAAGTAATTTTTTATATAATTGTTTTTCCTAAATCTAGTTTGGATGGTTTTTATTAAACTTTCCAGGATACTAATTCTGAAGGCCTTCACCCATTGGATGATATCCTGACATTAATTTATTTCATTAGTAATAGATAAAAGTGATTACATCCCAAAGGCTAGAAAAGTTAATAATTAATGAAAACTAGATATATAATTAAATTTTACCTTACAATTTTTAACATAAAATATAGAAAAATATATTGTTTGATAAAATCATTATTTTCTCAATAATTTCCTTAAAAATCAATAATATTTAACTTCCTTGAATCCTAGAGAAAATAAAAAAGAATAAAAAATATCATGTAGATGCTCTATAATGATATGTGTTGTACAAAGGTTATCATGGGATAAATAAGTATACTATAATATAGTAGAGATAAATACTTATCAGTTTTTAATTGAAAATAAACCCATGATTTTGAAGCATATCAATCGATAACATAAAAATTAAAATAATCACATGGACATCAATAACTGATTTTATAATTATGAACTAAAAAAGTGAAAATATTTTAAAATTATCATCTTAGCCTAGTGCCAAAAGATCTAAATAAATGTGTATGGAAATGACCCAATATCCAAACTATATTGGGTAATGATACCTTCTATTGTTTCGAGAGGGTATATAATTCTAGTACCAACCCATACATAAATATTCTAATTCATTAATCATATAAATAAACAACAAAAATTATTCTACATTATCTATAATATAAAATAACAAAATATTATTTATTTAGGATGAACTGACATGAAAACTTTCAACACATTCCCCAATGAAACTAATCATAAACCATCATGTGAAATAATATGGATGTATCCATGGATTTTATATTCATTAAATTATAATTTTAATTTATGTATGTTGATTTAGATAAAAATGGCTTCCAAATATCATATAATGTTTTGAGGAAGATGCCATTTTAATTTTGAAATCACTCATTTAAAATCTAATAATTTCACAATTACTAAGAAAATAATTTTTTTTCTAAATAGAATATTTTTATTATTTAAATAATTTTTGAATTAATTAATCAATAATCAGATCAGAGAATTTCATTCATTCCTTGTATATTTAAACAATGATTCCTTTCGAATTTTTGGAAAAAATCAAGAGTTCCTTGTATAGAAAAAAATTAATATTCCATTATAAATTATTTTGTAAAAATTGAAACACGAGTATGAATTTATATAAAAAATAATATTGGAATATTAATATCATTATTTTGAAAATTTTAAGGAAAATATAGTCATTTAATAATACTATTCCCGAACAAATAGAAAAAGACGCTAGATTTTCTAAAAATCATCATTTTAGTATCAAGAGTAATTCAATAGAGGAATGTGAAAGAAGAATTGGTATTTCTATAAATAAAAATTATCATATAAATCATATTGGGTTTTTGATAAAAAGAAAAAATAAATACAACATCTAATATTTAAATATAAAAAATCCTAAATATTCATGAAGTTGCGAACCAATCACTTACCCCAGTTCAAGAATCCTTAATGTATCATAGAACTACATGTATAAAAAATATATAATTATTATATATCAGTTAAAGAACCAAATTTATTTATAAAATATTTTATATGAATATATTATAAACTTTTATCACCATTATCTAAATATTTTTTTATTAAATTCCTTATTCTGGGTGAAAACTACATTGTTTTTCATGTATGTTTTTGTCCATATTATGACAACCCTGCTTTTATTACAAACCTAAACATGATTTATTACATAAAACATCACTTGATACAACAAAAAATATAGATAGGTTTAGTGTATTTGGGGCTTAGGATCATTACATAATAACTTAAAACATGAAATGCAACATCTTTATTGAAAACTTCCATTACATGACCACTACATTCCCTTGTACTTAGCATTTCATGGGATAACCGGAGGACATGCATAAGAAAAGGGTGAGCTATAAAGCCCAGTAAAAATGTACACATGGAATAACATGAGGAGTAAAATACATGTTAGGAAATAGGCATATCAATAGAGCATAAGAGAAATATGAACATAAAGGCATGATAAAGCATGATAATCATAACATGGAAATGTGGCAACAACACTTAACATGGAATTAGCATGAGCCAATGCTCATTGCACATGGAGCATGAGTAAATCCTCATTGCACATAAAGCATGAGTAAAACCCTCGATGCACTTGAATTATCATGAGTCAACACTCATTGCACATGACGTATCATGATACTATACTTTACCCAATGCATTGGAGCTCTATAAGGGTGGGCCCTTCTTAAACATTTCATTTCATGCATAAGTGTGCCACATGGATCATAAAACATGGATTCATAAAACAAAATAATTTATTCCACGATAAAGGAATGTGGAATTCATACATGAAACATTATAATCAATAAGTAAATGTGCATAAAGGTGAATACCCTTGAAGGAGAAATGGTCATGGTATTCACTACACAATGGCACTAGCTTAGAAAATCGGTGCGATTTCGGCAGCTTAACGGCGTGACATAAGAATTCATAGAAATTGTTGATGAGAGAGAAAGGGTTTATTAATCATATTTACATGTAATGGATAGTAAGGAGGTTATATGGATACATGTCCCAACAATTGTAATGGAATTTAGATTCCGGATACAAAAGTATTTCTTGAATGTAAATGAGGAGAGAGAAGTTCCTTTCGGAATTTCGGCATAGTAACAGGCATACTTGGGAGGAATTTAATGATAGAGAATGGGGTCTCCCATCATTCAAACATAAAGAGGGCAGTATTAGGGACTTGCGAAACTATACCCCAAAACTGATAATTGAAATTAAAAGGGCAAAACAACATAAAGAAAATTGGACAAAAATGAGAAAGGAAGAAAAAAAAACCTCACTTGGAAGTGTGCTTACAAAGGATAGAGAGAGTCTTGTGAGAGGATTCTTGGGAGATTGGGGCACCTTGGGAGGATTCTACAGAGAGTAGGGTAGAGGTTGGATGAACTCTAAAGGCTTTGAGTGAGGAGGAAGTGGGAGCTTGGGTGAGTTTATATAGGAAAGGTGAGGGAATTCTTTATTATTTAGGTTTGGGTCCCCTTATATTAAATTAATCAAAACCAAAAACCATCCCATGGTTTTTGCCCATGGGTTTTGGAAAATGGAAGAGGAAAACAATATTTTATAAGGCCAAAGTCCTAACTTCTTAAAATAATAGGGTTTCTTAGGTGGAGGTGAGTCATACTCCCATGGAAATTAATTTAAAAAGACAAGGTGTTTAATAAGTTTTGATGGGTCCATTAATGATTTGAAAAGTAAGTCAAACAAACCCAAGATCAAATTATTTTAATGTTAAAACATATATTTGCAGAACATAAATATTATAGTATTTTATTACATCACTATTGGGTCCTTATGATGTCATAGATCACATTATATATTTTAACGATATTAAATTTTTACCCAAAAATTTGACTGTCTTAGAATATTATAAAAAATTTACCATTGGATAATTTCAACATCCTGATTCCAGAAATAACATTTATTTTATCTAAACAATTTTCTAAATATGTTAATTTTAACTTTTAAAATAAAAACCGACATTTATCGAAAATTCACTGGTTTTGACAGAAAAGGCTTTCAAACCTTAATAAAAATTACAATTGTATTCATAAAATTATAATATCATTTATATTTAATAAAAATTAATTTAATAATAATAATAATATTTTATTAAAATATTATTTAATTCAAAAATCCCTTAATTTAATAAAATGGAATTCTTAATGAAATAATAACTAAAAACATTATTTGTACTTTAAAAACTATTTACAATGTATCAATAATGACAAGAAAGTATATTCATTATTATATACAAAAATAATATACATGAACATAGTACTTATTTATGTGTTACATAACCCCTTAAAACAACCACATAAGACCTAAGGGTGAGGTGTGCAATGGTGACAGACTCTTGGGGTGGCTCAGATAACATCGCTCGAGTGGTAATTTCTATCAACTTCCACTTCTCCCATAGATGGTCCCGTTCGAGGTTTACATGATGAAGATCAGCTTGGGCTTGGTCAAGAGCGAAGCCCAAGGATTCCACCTCTTTTCTGAGCTCTGACAAATGGGCTTCGTATGAGGCAATTCTACTGGATGAGGCCATCTCTTCCTTTGTCTGAGTAAATTTGGATTTGTTAAAGCCCTATATTTATACTAATCATGTGATCACTATTCAACGACTATGTTAGCAATGGTCAAAATTCTTAACAGAAAACCAAAGAAGTTGACATTTTATATAAACATAAAGAGACATTTAATTAGATCAAGATGGATTTCCATTAATGAAACTTTGGGTCGTTAAAATATTCCCCCCTTAAGAAATTTTTCCCTAGAAATTTTCCTTTTCCCACACTAAAAAAGATGTGGGTAACTCAAATTCATCGTTTCCTCTGATTCCCAAGTCGCTTCTTCAAACTTGTGGTTTCTCCACAACACCTTGACAGGGAGCATTGTTTTATTTGGTAGAACTTTTTCTCTACGATCTATGATCTTCACTGGTTGCTCCTTATAAGAAAGATCATCTTCCAATTGTACCACCTCAGAAGAGAGTACATGTGAAGGGTCCGGTATGTACTTCCTTAAGAGGGATACATGAAAGACATCATGTAATTTGGACATAGTAGGTGGAAGTGCTAGTCGATAGGCCACATCCCTGACATGATCAAGAATCTCCAAGGGGCCGATGTACCTTCGACTTAACTTCCATTTCTTTCAAAAACTCATGAACTTCTTCCACGGAGATATGCCTAGAAAAACCATGTCTCGAACTTTAAACTCAAGGTCTTGTCGACAATTATCTGCATAACTCTTATATAAACTCTGGGCTGCTTTGAAATGATGCTGAATGGTTTTCACCTTCTCCACCATTTCCTCGACCATTTCTGGTCCAAGCATCTTACATTCACGGACCTCATTCGAATATACCGGTGTTCTACACCTTTTCCCATACAGGGCTTCATATGATGCCATTTGGATGCTCGAGTGGAAATTGTTATTATAAGGGAACTCAACTAGAGGAAGGTGTTGATTCCATCCTCCTTTAAAGTCCATTGAGATTTCTCTCAACATATCCTCAAGTGTTTGGATATTCGCTCGGATTGGCCATCAATATGAGGATGATAGGCCGTACTGAAGTTTAGTTCAGTATTCAGAGCATGTTGAAGACTCTTCCAAAACATAGAGGCGAATCATGGATCTCGGTCAGACATAGTAGATAGTGGTACTCCATGAAACCTTACCACTTCCTTGATATATATCTGTGCCAGTTGATCCAATGAGAAATCCTCCCAAATAGAAATGAAGTATGCAGTCTTTGTAAGATGATCCACAACAACCCAGATTGCATTGTTGCCTTTGGATGTCCTCGGATTTTCGGTGACAAATTCCATGGTGATGTTCTCCCATTTCCATTCTGGTATGGGCAATGGTTGCATCATCCCATTAGACTTATGCCTCTCTGCATTTACTTGCTGGCATACTAGGCACTTTGATGTATATTCAGCGATATCCTTCTTCATATTATACTACCAAAAGTTTTCTCAGATATCTCGATACATCTTTGTGCTCCCTGGGTGAATAGAGAAATTTGAACTATGTGCATCATCCAAAAGTTCCTTCTTCAGCCCCGGACGTGATGGAACACATAGTCTTTTCCCAAACCACACAATTCCTTCTTCATTAACATTAAACTCTAAGGATTTCCCTTTTCGATAGCTTCCACTTTTTCTTGAATTCCTACATCATCATTTTGAGCATCCATTAACATTTCCAAAAGAGATGGTTGAGAAATCATTTGTGAAAGTATTGATGATGTTCCCTTCTCTATGATTCCCAGGTCCATCTTCATCATGTCTAAGAAGATTGGATCCTTCTCAATTCTCATCATTGATAGAATCACTGGATCCTTTCTACTTAGGGAATATACCACCTTGTTTACTTTCCTAGAGTGGTAATGGATTGAACAGTAATAATACTTGATGAGCTCTATCTATCTTCTCTGGTGCATATTAAGCTCTTTTTGTGAGAATATATCTTTAAGACTCTTGTGGTCAGTATATATCTCACATTTCTCTCCATAAAGATTATGCCGCCATATTCTCAAAGAAAATATCACTGCCGCTAACTCCAGATCATGTGTTGGATAGTTTCACTAATATATTTTCAACTACCTTGAGGCATAGGATATAAGTTTACCATTCTGCATCAGCACACAGCCTAATCCCTTCTTTGAAGCATCACTAAAAACAACAAAAAGTTCCCCACTTGTGGGTAAAGTGAGCACGGGCGTAGTGATAATCCCCCTTTTCAACTCCTTGAATCTTTTTTTACATTCATCACTCCAAGAAAACTTTAATCCCTTTCAATTTAGCTTGGTAAGAGGGTTGGACAATTGCGAGAAATTTCTCACAAATCATCGATAATATCCAGCTAACCCCGAGAAGCTACGGATATTTGTTATCGATGTTAGCCTCGACCATCCCTCAATTGCATCTGTTTTGGAGGGATCCACAGATATCCCATTGCTTGTGATGATATGGCCCAAGAATGAGACTTCCTTCAACCAGAACTCACACTTTCTGTAATTTTCAAAGAGCTTCTCCTTGCGCAAAGTCTCCAGGACAGTTCTTAAATGCTCCTCATGATCCTCCTTGGTTTTGGAGTATATTTGAATATCATCTATAAATACTACCACAAATTTGTCTAGGTAATCTCTAAATACTATATTCATTAATTCCATGAAGATTTCTAGAGTATTAGTGACTCCTAAAGGCATTACTATGAATTCATAGTGCCCATATCTTGTGCGAAAAGCAATCTTGGGGTTATCTTCCTTTTTCACCCTTACATGCTAATATCACGACCGGAAGTCCAACTTGGAGAAGTATTGTGCTCCACGAAACTGATCAAACAATTCATCAATTCATGGTAGAGGATAATTGTTCTTTATCGTGATTTTGTTAAGTTCACGATAATCGATGTAAAGCCGCACTGACCCATCCTTCTTCTTGATGAAGAGGACTGGTGCACCCCATGGTGAAGCACTTGGGCATATAAACCCTTTATCCAGATTCTCTTGTAGTTGTTTCTTCAGCTCTTCAAGATCTAAAACAACCATTCTATATGAATTCTTGGATATTGGTAAATCCCCAGGTATAAGTTCAATTGAGAATTCAACATCTCTTCTAGGAGGAAGACCAGGTAGTTCCTCGGGAAACACTTCAGTGAATTCCCTCACAATAGGCATTTCTTCAAGGTTTTTTTTCCTTGTACTCAATCATCTGATCCAGATACACGTGATCATAAGGCAGTAATATCCATGCTTAGATGATGGATCTAAAGTAGATTCATCTTCCTCCTTACACTTGTAAAGAATCGGGGGTCGATTTTCCATATGGAGTGTTATTTCCCTCTCCCGACAATTTTTGTTGGATCAATATAAGGAAAGCCAATCCATGCCAAGAATTGCATCAAATTCCACTAGAGGGAGTATGATGAGGTTCTCCGGGAAATTAAATCCACAGATTATAACAGTAGAGGACTTATATTCATGGGATGCAATGATTGCCCCACTTCCCGTACTCACCGACATCTTCACTTCCATGATTTGTGGTGGTGCTGGGATTATTCTACAAAACTTTCGAGATATAAAAGAATGCGTAGAACCTGAATCAAAAAGTACGTTCGCTATTCATGAATGAATAACTACCATACCTATCACCACTTCATTGTCGGGGTTCACTTCGGTATAAGTGATGGAAAAATCTCTTCCTTGATACCTTGGATGTTGTTGGTTGCCTCCTAAAACCCTTGGATTAGGGCACTGATTTTCAAAATGACCTGGTTCTTTTCATTTGTAGAATTGAACAATGTATTGAGGTTCAAATGGAGCGTTCCTCTCCTCTGTCGCAGCTGCGAGTCTTTCTTTCTGACAGTTAATAGCTAGGTTCCCTTGTCTTCCACACCTAAAGCATTTCCTCGTCCCCTTAAGGCAATTTCCAGGGTGCTTCTTTCCGCACTTTTAGAAAGTGGGGTGCTAGATCTTCTTAGCACTGTTGGATTTATCCATTGGGCCACCAGTATTGAAGGCCACCTTATTCTTATTATCCCCATGATACCCCTATGATTCTCCGATCTCCATTTCGACCTTGAGGGAACATCAGACAATTTCCTCTTACCTGTCGAAGTCACGAATTGCTAATGCTTTCCGTAGACTAGGCTTTAACCCACCAAAGAAGCGGTCAACTTTGCATTCTGGGGTAACGACAAAGCTGGAATCATATCGTGAAATCCTTGTGAAGTTTTCCTCGTATGCTCCAATAGATTATTCATCATTTTTCTTGAGGTAAAGGAAGTCCCTTTCCATCTTAAGCCGGAGGGTGCACAGAAAATATTTATCGAAAAACATCTTCCATAAATCCTTCCCTTCCAATGCCTCGATCTCCTCTTCAGGCTTCGTATTTTTTATCAACATCCACCATTGATCATCTTCACCCTCTATTTGATAAGCCTCCAGGAGAAACATATCTTATTCAAAACATTGAAGGATGGAGAAGATCTTTTCAATGGATTTGATCCATTGTTCAGCGATCATTGGATCAGATGATCCACTAAAAGTTGGAGGCCTTTGTCTCATAAAGATCTCGATAGCGACTTGTTCTTTCTTAGGGGGGGGGGGTTGAACATTCCTCTTGACCTGTGTTTATATTCAAAACTTAATTTAGTTATGAGAAAAGCATGACAAAGTTCGCAATTCCCACTCCCGTTATATTGGGCATCTCATTAGTACAATCACCACACTAATCTTTACAACGGTTGTTAGCCCGAGTCCTCCTATTACCGTCCATTAGCTGGAATAAAATGAATGTTAGGGGTAAAAAATAAAGGGCAATCCAAAGACAAAAGTTTATGACTTATAAATAAACTTTTATTTCCTTAACTCATGAGTCTATAGGCTTCAATCTAGGCTTTTCATGATCTACTTTCTAACATATATTCTTACGGGAATTTTTTTTAATTCCCTTAATAAGGGTTAATAATAAGATTGTGAATTTATCAAAACATATCCCCCAGGAGTGTTGTAACCAAGAGTGCAGTAAGGCCCATTTTCATGCACCAGTTCCTGTTCGAGTCTAGCTCAAAGCGGTGTTTTTGGGTTTTACCCCTAGGATAAATCTGCGCCAGATCCGCCTCTACCTGCTCGTATCCAGACAATGATATATTTGTCTGATAAACCACTTAATCAATAATTACCAAAATTAGAGGTGTTTCTATTATACTTATTCTTGTATATATGGCTTTACTAGGGTTTTCTAATCCTAATCCCAAAAATAACTAAACCTATCCTCTGATACCAACTATGACAACCCTGCTTTTATTACAAACTTAAACATGATTTATTACATAAAACATCACTTGATACAACAAAGAATATTGAGAGGTTTAGTTTCTTTGGGGCTTAGGATCATTACATAAAAACTTAAAACATGAAATATAATATCTTTATTGAAAACTTCCTTTACATGACCACTACATTCCCTCGTACTTAGCATTGCATGGGATAACCTGAGGACATGCATAAGAAAAAGGTGAGCTATAAAGCCCAGTAAGGGATTACATATAGAATAAAATGAGGAGTAAAATACATGTTAGGAAATAGGAATATCAATATAGAATAAGAGAAGCATGAACATAAAGGCATGATAAAGCATGATAATCATAACATGGAAATGTGGCAACAACACTTAACATGGAAGTAGCATGAGCCAAGGCTCATTGCACATGGAGCATGAGTAAATCCTCATTGCACATAAATCAAAAGTAAAACCCTCGTTTCAATTTAATTAGCATGAGTCAACACTCATTTCACATGAAATATCATGATACTATACTTTACCCAATGCATTGGATCGCTATAAGGGTTCACCCTTCTTAAACATTTCATTTCATGCATAAGTGAGCCACATGGATCAGAAAACATGGATTAATAAAATAGAATCATTTATTATACAATAAAAGAATGTGGAATTCATACATGAAACATTATAATAAATATGTAAATGTGCATAAAGTTGAATACCCTTGATGGAGAAATGGGCATGGTATTCACTACACAATGGCATTGGCTTAGAAAATCGGTACGATTTCGGCAGCATAACACCGTGACATTAGAATTCATAGAAATGGTTGTTGAGAGAGAAAGGGGTTACTCATCATATTTAAATGTAATGGATAGTAAGGAGGTAATATGGATACATGTCCCAATAATTTTAATGGAATTTAGATTCATGATACAAAAGTATTTCTTGAATGTAAATGAGGAGAGAGAAGTTCCTTTCCGAATTTCGGCATAGTAACGGGTGTACATGTGAGGAGTTTAATGAGAGAGAAAGGGGTCTAACATCATTCAAACATAAATATGTATGTATGAGGGAGGTTAGAAACCATACCCCAACATTCATAATTGAAATTAAAAGGGAAAAACAATATAAAGAAAATTGGACAAAAATGAGAAAGGAAGAAAAAACCGTACTTGGAAGTGTGATTCCAAAGGCTAGAGAGAGGCTTGTGAGAGGCTTATTGAGAGCTTGGGGAACCTTGGGAGGATTATAGAGAGATTAGGTCAGTGGTTGGACGAACTAAAAAGTCTTTGAGTGAGGAGGAAGTGGGAGCTTGGGTGGGTTTATATAGGAAAGGTGAGGGAATTCTTTATTATTTAGGTTTGGGTCCCCATACATTAAATTAATCCAAACCACCAAACATCCCATGGTTTTTGCGCATGGATTTTGGAAAAGGGAAGAGGAAAAAAATATTTAATAAGTCCAAAGTACTATATTTTTAAAATAATAGGTTTGCTTATGTGGAGGTGAGTCATACTCCCCTGGATATTAATTTAAAAAGACAAGGTGTTTAATAAGTCTTGAGGGGTCCATTAATGCTTTGAAAAGTAAGTAAAAAAACTAAAAATCACATTATTTTAATGGTAAAACATATATTGGCCGAACATAAAGATTATAGTATTTTATTACATCACTATTGGGTTATTATGATGTCATAAAACACATTATATATTTAAATGTTATTTAATTTTTACCCAAAAATTTGACTGTCTCAGAAAATTATGAAAAATTCACCGTTGGATAATTTCGACGTCCTGATTCTAGAAATAACATTTATTTTATCTATATAATTTTATAAATATGTTAATTTTTACTTTTAAAATAAAAAATGACATTTATCAAAAATTCACGGGTTTTGACAGAAATGACTTTCAAACCTTAATAAAAATTACAATTGCATTTGTAAAATTATAAGATCATTTATATTTAATAAAAAATAATTTAATAATAATAATAATAATATTTTATTAAAATATTATTTAATTCAAAAATCTCATAATTTAATAAAATATAATTCTTAATTAAATAATAACTAATAACATTATTTGTACTTTAAAAACTATTTACAATGTATCAATAATGACAAGAAAGTATGTTAATTATTACATAAAAACATAATGTACATGAACATAATATATATTTATTTGTTACATAACCCCTTAAAACAGCCACATAAGACCTAAGGGTAAGGTGTGCGATGGTGAAAGACTCTTGGGGTGGCTTGGATAACATCGCTCGAGTGGTAATTTCTATCAACTTACACTTCTCCCGTAGATGGTCCCGTTCGAGATTGACATGATGAAGCTCAGCTTGGGCTTGGTCAAGAGTGAAGCCTAAGGATTCCACCACTTTTTTGAGCTCTAACAAATGTGCTTCATATGGGGCAATTCTACTGGATGAGGCCATCGCTTCGTTTTTCTGAGTAAATTCGGATTTGTTAAAGCCCTATATTTATACTAATCATGTGATCACTATTCAATGACTATATTAACAACGGTCAAAATTCATAACATAAAACAAAAGAAGTTGACATATGATATAAACATAAAGAGAAATTTAATTAGATCTTGAGGGATTTCCATTAATGAAACTTTGGGTCGTTACACATATTCTCTGTTGATAGACATTGATCATGGTTCCATGATCTAAATGAATTTAATAATTATATAAATATCATATATTTATAAATTTATAAATATATGTATGTATTTATAAATATCCATAAATATATGAGATAGAAAATGTAATTGTTATATTCATTGTGATGGTAGGCCATACGTACGCTTGAACAGTTGATTAATTTTTCGATTGATGCAACAAATGAAATGAATATAATATTTCACATTATATAGTACTATTAAATCATATATATCATATATATTATTAAATATATTCTTATTACTACTGATGTAAATCCAAAATTATAAGAAAATCACAACGCTTCATGGGGGAGGTATTCAACACGTAGGCATGAGTGAAGTTATAGTTTTCTAATGGACTAGATGTTAAGAAGTTGTATGCGATAATATCATTAAATATTTTTATTTATGTCATATATATCATAAAAATCCTTAAACCATTCAAAATAACCAATTATTAATTAATTTTATGAAAAACTAATTATATTTCTAAGCGTTGGAAGTAGTCCACACATATGCATGAGAAATACATTCTCTTCCAATTTGATGGTTAGGAGGGTAAATAATAATGGGTTTATAATGATAATAATGTTTAATTACAATTAATTTAAAAATTTAAGATATTTTTTTCCTATAAAATTTATTTATAAGAGGTAAAATAATAAGTATAAATGAATGTGATTGGTTTATATGATTACATATTCATTGAAATTAGATTTTTAGATATCAATCAAAGGATTGGACTTTTTGGGACATCACTTCCTATATAACATGGATAATAATGTTTTATATGGATTATAGTAGCGTTTGGTTAATATTAATGGATCATTTATCTGTATGGAAAAGATAAAATGTATTCCGATTTGTATAGGAGGAAAAGGATAGACTAGGAATTGAAAAATGAAATGAAAATATATTAACTAATTACCAAGAATAATAATTCAAAATGAAAATATACTCATATAAAAATAGAATATTCTAAAAATTTCATCCTTAAATGAAATTTATAAATGTGTTGGTTTCATATAGAACATTAAAAATTTGGCTAACTACTTTGTTAACAAATATTAATATTAAATATGGAAATTTAATTTAGATAATAAGGTTATAATTTTAGTAATATGTTAACAATAAGATAATAATTATACTTGGGATTACATTTCTGACAGCATATCATCCTACTTTTCCTCTTACCGTATTTTATTGATTTTTTGAAAACTAAATACAATTTTAATTATTATAGAAAATTATTACTGAATTTTTTTTGACTTTATTCACTATTTTTACTTTAAATACAAGATGATAATAAAGGAATTAAAAATTAAACCTTCAAGCATTCATAATTGGTCATATTTATTTATAAATTTTTTTGGACACACTAATATTCAAAAAATATTTACTTTTAAAAGTATTATAATTATTTAATATCTTTTCCTTTTAACTGAAAAAATAATTCAAAGATATTGTCTATGATGTTAATGAAATTATTCAAAAAACTAAAAATATAAATAAATTTCAATGATAAAATAATAATATATCTTTTTTGTAATTATTTTTAACATATCATAAGATCGTTTCATCATTATAATAAAAATTAATATTCATCAATGAAAAGAGAGTGGCATTTTGTATTTATCCTTTTCATAAAAACAATTGCGGTTATAATTAATGGAAAATAGAACCAAGTGAACATATTTTTGAATCATAGATGATAATTATATAACTAAAATTAACCAAATGATTTTTTGTATTTAGTAGATGAATTTAAAACCTTACTAAAAAGATTTTACCCTTAATTACTTGTTTTATCCTTACCAATGTAACAAAAATTTATCAATGCTACTATTCACAATGACCAAAAATAAAAATTAAATATTATGAAAATTTTATTCCCCTCATTATAAATATGAAATCCATATATCATTATTAAATTAATATATCTTATAGAATATAATTTTAAATTAAATTCAGAAAATATGATTGAATGTTTTTTTGGAAAATCATATTTATAAGAATAAGTTTTTTTATTCTTATCCCATGATTTTAAAATAATTAGAAAAATGTTACTAAATGCTATTAATTAAATAATATATATACATTTTATGAAAATAATTCATGAATAATATTTAATTTAATTTATTATGTTAAAAACACACTAGCTGCATAAAACTGTTCTATAGAAAAACATACCTTTTTTTGTAAAATTATTTTATTTTTATTTAAAACTAATTGATTACCTAGGAATTCGATTGATTTATGTTTTTAGGAATAAATATTACATAATTTATTTATTCTTATTCATTCCAACAATTACAACATCTAGTAAATAAATTTCTTATTAAATTATACTAATTTTGTAGTATAGTGTAGTTTATTTAGTCATGTGGTTGCGTTAAAATAAAATATTAAAAGAAATCATATTTATTTATAGAGAAATATTTCATATCATATCTTGGTGTTATAATGGAATTTGGAGTTAGCCCTTCCTCATCACTAATAAACCTAGAGGCATTCCATTGGGGTTCTTGACATAGTCATATCATATGGAGATTTTGGTTATGGGGTACGGTGGATTTGGGAGTTATACAGTAGTGAGGACTAAAATGGTTTGAATGGAAACGATGTTGTACAATCGTGGTATTTGATGAATAAAAGTGAAATGAGCTAAGAAACATAATTTTAGGCCCCTATGTGATCTTATAGATGGAATATATGATCATCCAATGTAGTAAGAAATATCAAATTATTAATAATATATTAAGAAATGATATGATAATCTGTCAGGAAATCATGAGATTTCTTTATTTTTTTCATGGAACAATAAAATAAAAAATTAATTTAATATATTTAGATCAATTTATATCACAAATTGTTCATCCTAAATTACTTAAAGATATTGAATTTGGTTGTCTCTTTCATTTCGTTTATGAGTTAGGGACATTAAATTGGTTGATCATGTTGAAAATTTGTGGTTCCATCCTAATTTAGAGGATGACAACTGTTATTCAATATTAAAATATGTTTATTATCAGTTAATTGAAATAAATTAATCAAATATCATTGATATATGGGAGAGATCACTACTATAAAAGATTTATATTTCTTGTGGATTGATTAGAGCATGTGATGAGTATTGTGACCCCCTTGTAGTTAAACAAGTGATTGTATTTTCACATCAATGGTGGATGTTTTATCCTGGGATTATCAAAGATAGTAATGAATCATCAAGATAATTCTATTTGGATTTATGAGATATATTATTATGGATAATGGTGAAGGTAATGAAGAGTAACTCATTTGTATAACATTATGGGGAGAGTATGATTGTTCAGAATTATCATTTTCTATTTAAGTTCCTTCTTTGATTTTACCATGAATTATTTCCATATAAGATTTTCTATGCATAGTTCATGGAGGAGGTGTCACACCCCTTTATTAATTTAATAGTCACAAATTTATGATACCAATAGATTTAGAGGTGATGAATAAATTATAGTTCATAGAAAGGGTGTATAAGAGAGTTGGATAACACGATGTTGAGGGTTAGTGGTGACCTAAATTGATCTTGGTGTCAAATTGATAACCATATATGATTGAAATTTAATAGTTACAATAAGTAGAAAAATACCCCCATAATTACTTATAAGTTTTTTTAGGCTCATATTTCTTTTGTGTCTACTAAGATCTCTCTTTACATTATTACTTTACTTTTGGAGGTCATGAAGTTACCAGTTATAGTCACTATTAAACATGTACATCTAGAATTCCCTATTAGTTCTGGCCCCCTTACTATAAATTGAATTGTAACCCCAAGTTATATTTTTTCTATATTTCCCAACATCATACGTTAAACATCATATTCAAATGAATTATGATCAATAAAATAGATGTGGGATTTGAAAGGGACACCCACAGGATGTCCCTTGCTATCAGAAACCTAAGTAGGGACATGGAGTTATGGGTGTATATAGTGAGGAAAAGGATCCATCTAAGGACATATGCATGTGATAGAGGGACTAGTTAGATAGATAATATGGATTTCTGTTCAATATTTTTCTCATATATAATTGTTTTTAATGATTTTTTATCTTCAGTATCCTTATTTATATACAACATGGTTCGATATATGGTTCCAACATGGATAATATTTACATGAAGTTATGTTATATAAGCCTATTGACACCCAGTGTGGTTTCATTGTTGTGTTATTGAATATGCACTGATGATGTGAAAACATTATTTTTTGGGATATTTCTTTGTGGTATAGATACAACTGTGAAATATAATTTAAGAAATTTATTCCTAGTATTATATTTGTGTGGTGGTGGATTGTTCTAAAGTGAAATAATGTTTCAAATTTCTTAGATAGACATGTGTTGATTATGAGAAACTAATGTTATAGGATGTGTAGTGGGAGATTATAATATATTATTTGAATAATGACTTAGTCATAGATATATCCAGTTATAGCTTAGGCATTGGAGACTCGTACAGTTTATATCAATTTTTTAGATGAAATACCCAAGGATTTTATTACACAACAACATCAAATTGACTTTGAGTTGTATATAATGTTTGAGCTTGGTGAGATACTAATTTTGATGTCTCATTGATTATTAGAACCCTTTAATATCAAAGAGATAATGATATATTTTTGAGATGTGATTTAGAAAGTTTATATCCAGAATAATGTTACACCATCGAGAACTCTAGTAATATCATTTTGAAGTAGAATAATAGACTAAGGTTTGCATAGAAAATTGGATTCTTAATATGGTAATCATCAATAATACTTACCCTTTATCATGAAATGAATATCTATTTGATTATATGGGAGAATATGACGTTTTATAAAAATTATTTGTAGTCTGGATATCATCGGTTGAGGTTGAAGGAGTTAGACAATCTAAAAATGAACTTATGATGTCAGAGTTGTAACTTTTATTATCAAGTTAAGTTGTTCGGTATCCTGAGTTCACATGTTGTGATTATGCGACTCATGAAGTATATGTTTCATGAGTTCATGTAACATATTTCAATCATGTTTTTTAATGATATTATAATATATCCAATTTAGAAGTTGGATCACCCCATGTGCCTAGGGAAAAATTTTTAGACTCTTTAAAACCACCAATCTGTATGCGAAATTGACCAATTATACATTCTTTATTTCATCCCTCCTTTTAAACAAAAACATCTTCTATTATATAATTCAAAAAAATAATATTACAATGTATATTTTAAGGATTTGTTTTATATAAATTTTAAATATAATAAATTAGTAACATAACAATATTCGAATCTAATTGAATGGGTTCTTCATATGTTCTTACAAGGTTACTTTTATTATATCTCATATCATGTGGGACATAAATAAAAATTAAGTGGTGAACATAAAAGATAAAAAGGGAATAAAAAATGTTGATAATTAGTATTTTTATATGAGTCATATAAACAAGGAATGCTATTAAGAAAATAAGGATTATCATAAAAAACCATCATGTCTCATAACATTAAAATGTGCCTAAAACATAAAAATAGATACATCCATAAGAAAATAAACATTATTTATCATCAAGGGTTAATAAATCATAATTACTAATGTTATTCACAAAGGTATAAAAAAATATGAAATATTTAGAGATTAAATCAAAACCTAATTAATTGGTGTGTAATTAAGTTAAACCGTACATATGCCATAATTCATTTGTTACACACTTATCATAATAAAATAATTAATCCCTATTAATGTAATATAAATATTTCATGTCATATAAAATCAGAGAGTATATATCTTTATAAAGACATGAACATTACAATAAATTTAACCCATAAAAATGGAATATGGGTTTTATAAATGTAAATCCCAAGATAAATAAATATTACTAGTATACAAATAAATACCCATGGATAAAGAAATAGGTGGGTAATCAAAAAAACAAAAATTCTTGTGAAAGAGAGAAATTAACGAAATTATATCAATAACATGAAAGTATAAAATGATGTTAAGGTAATATAATAGTGGGAGGGGACGAAGGCCTCCAATGATAAAACGATCTTATGAAATTAATGTGATATTAAAATTAATTATTATAAGGTTATAATTTGATGTATATAGTGAATACTACAGAGAATATTCTTGAATTTAAAAGAAGATATAGATAATTACCTTACATTAAATCCCTCTTTATTTCAGATTTTTTCTACCTTTTAAATAATATAATTTGGTTAAACAAAAATAATGGAAGAAGAAGATAATTATTTTCATTTATTTCACTAATTATAAATTATAATCATGGTATTATATTTATTAATGTCCATCATTAATGGGTAAAAATTTTCATATGAAACTTCCCTTAATATTTCCCACAATTATTCTAAAAAATGAACTAATATAATTGATATTTATAAATTATTGATAAGAACTATATAATATAATAAATACATATAAATATATAATTATATATTAAAAATAATTTATTATAATCATCCATTATTTTAGTGAAAAAAAGTTCTAACTTCTTCATGGTTGGTTAACCGACCATTAATGAGGAATTTTCAAATGAAGAAGAATGAGATGTATGGAATATAAATACTTAATAAATATTATTTTTTACTAGTTTATGATAATTAATATATGGTTAATTTTGTAATTTATTATTCATATAAAATTTTTTGTTGACTGATATTTATTAAAATGAAAATGGAAGTGTAATTTGGGAGAAGATTTGATAAAAAATTACTTTTTCACTAACTTTATTCACTTGTACCACACTAAATTCCCCTAACGTGTAGAGTTGGTATACTCTCAAAAGAACAATGGTATGGTTATGGTCTTAATATAGGGATATTTAATGATATTTTTCTTTATAATGTGAGGGATGTGTGTTTTTCTTAAGAGAGGGATATGGGTTATCTTTACTACACTAGAGGGGTATTTTTAAAATAAAATATTAAAAAAAGATAATCTCATTGTAAAAAATATAATAGTAATTATTTTTGACACCATGGAATATATATGAATAAATTAAAATTATTTTAAGAGTTTAATTAATCATATAATAATATTTAATTAGATTTATAAAATGGAATGTGGATGAAAAATGGGAATTTCTTTTAAGGAAATACTTTTAACATTAGACAGTGTAAATTGACGTTTAGGGATGGAAATTTTGATATTTTTTTTAATTTAAAAAATTATATTATTAAATTTAATTTCATAGAAATAAATAATTAAGTAGTTATTATTTTATTATTTTATTAACATTATGTCATTAAAAAATCTATATTTCAAAAACAATATTTTAACTATTCATGTAATTTTTTTGGTATTTCAGAAAAATACCAAAAAATAACTCGTTGAAAATTTTTATGTTCTAATAACAAAAAATGACATTTATTTTATATAATTTTTTTTATAAAAAACATAATTTTAATTTTTAATATTTAAATTATGATAACTATAAAATAAATTAAAAAAATATTATAAAAAATAATCATTATATTTTTAATCATGATGCTTTTTTTAGAAAATTATAATATATATATATATATATTACAGAATTACTCATTAAATATACTATTTATATCACATTTTCTTATTTTTATTTCTAATTAAAATTTCAATGTTAAATTTATATGTCCCGATGTTCACTTTTCCAATGACTATATTACTATTTCAACAGTCAAATTACCTTCTATAAACAACTCTTCATTTAATTTTACAAAATCACTTCAATTGAACATTAGTTTATTTATTTTCGTTTTATAAAATATTTTTTTCAACTAAAAATATATTATTTCATTTCTACACTATTGTTCAGTGGGGTGATGATTCTAGCAAGTAAGGGTGGTCCATATTATCTCACTATATTTTTTAAGTTTTATATTTTTTACATTATAATGTTTAAAATATTAATGTGTTTAGTTATAGGATAATACTATGATCTCTATTATGGAAATAAATTTTCATTAGTTTCATTATGCATGTTATTTATATAATTTTAATTAATATAATACACATTATTCATGAAATAAATGTTGGGCGGAGAAGTGATGGCAAGAGGGGGGGTGAATTTCCTTTTAAAAAATAATTAACAATTTAAAATCAAAGTAAAAGTGTAGCGGAAATAAAATAGGCAAGACACAAAATTTGATAATGGCATTAGGCTTAAACCCAAGCCTACGTCTCCGCTCCCAACTCAACCGTTGAGAGATTTACTACCACTTGCTTTTTAATGGTTTTAGCAAGAAACCCACTAGACTTTAAGGTTAGTCTAGAACCTATTACAGCTTGCTTTTATTGGTTGAGAAAGAACCCACTAGCCTTCTTACAGGTGAAGGCTAGCTCACCTATGACTCAAGCCTTTTAAAAGGGAAGGCTTGACTAACCTCTTCACACATTGAAGGTCGTGTGAAAACCCAAAAGAGAGGATGAGAGAAAGAGATGGGGGTTTGTAGGCACAAACCCAATTTGATGCTCAAAATAAATAAAGCAAGAAAAACCGTAATGGGAGAAGTCTTGGGCACCAATGGATTGATGAAGTTGATGAAGAGCGCTCCCAAGCTTCTATGGTGGTGCTCCTTGGATGTGGAAGAAGGTTGGAGCAAGTGAGGGTTCCTTGGTGGAATGCGCCGGAGGTTCGCCAAAATGATCAAAAATGTTCCCGTGGGCTTCCTTGTGTTTCCGGGGCTTCCTAGTCCTTTATTTATAGAGGGGGAACTCTCATATGGCCTTTGGGAGGCTTCAGAGCCATTGGAGAGGCCTTCGGAGCCGTTGGGAGGCAAGTGGACAGGTCTGGTCAAAGCCCAACGGCTAGTTTGACTGGCTCCACCGGCTGACCGGTGCTTGGCCACCGGTTGGCCGGTGCTTTGAAAAAGGAGAGGCCTTCGGGCTCAGGCACCACCGGCTGGCCAGTGAGGAGGCCACCGGTTGGCCGGTGCTAAGGCAGTAGCTGACACTATTCTGTCTGGGTCCACCGGCTGGCCGGTGGTGGGACACCGGTTGGCCGGTGGTCTGGACAGAGGGATGCCTTCTGTCCAGGCCTCCATCGGCTGGCCGGTGGTCTTCCACCGGTTGGCCGGTAGGACTGAAATCAGTCAACTTTGGCTTTTCTTGGCCCAATTCCTTGGCAACCTTTTTCCTATCACCAAAAACACTTAAAACAAGATTAGATAAAAAAGAGAGTGATTGTGAACAAGAAAATTAAACCATGAGGGGTACGAGAGGTACAACAATCTCCCCCTATTTTGATGATCACAATCACCAAAACAAACAATGTAAAAATGAAATGAAAGGCATGCTTTAAAGGATAAATGGGAAAGTAAAGCAAAGCATGAGAGAAGGATTTCTCCCCCAATCAACCAAGAATTTCTCCCCCTTTGTGATTATCAAAATAGCACGGGGCATAAAACTTGATTGAGGGATGGGTTGAAAAACAAGATAGAGTTTTTTAAACCAATTGAAATTTTTGAAATTTGAATTGAATGTTTTGAATTGAAAGTTTTGAAATGAAATTTTGAATTGAAAGTTTTGAATTAAAAAAGAAAAAAGGCTTAAACGATCCTAACTCCCCCTAAATAAAAACAACAAATCACCGGGGAAAGGATTTTGAGACTGAGACAAATTTTGGTCCGGTGAGACTCGCTAAAAGGGATTATTCAATCCATACTTGTCTAGTTGCGGGTCGTCTCCTAAGAAATTCATCATTAAAGAAAATAGTTTTGGGCCTTCCATACCGGGCATTTTTGCAATTGCACTCATAGATTAAGTGCCCGAGTTTTTTACAATAATTGCAAAATTTATATTGGGAGCTCCCCCTTACAAAAATAGTTGGAGCATGGGAAGAGGAAGCTTGCTTGGAATAGCCAAGCCCTTGGGTGGTTCTAGATATGCATTGGGAACCAAGCAATTTGGTCAAATTTTGTTCCCCTTGGGTGAACTTGGCAAGAGATTCCCTTAAATCTTTGATTGTTGATTCCATAGAATCAACATCGGGAAGGTTTTGGACTTTGAGGGACAACTCCTCCTTTTCTTTGAGAAGTTGTTCCTTTTCGGAAGAGAGTTTTTTGAAATTCTTTTTTAAAGCAACAAATTTAGAAGAATGTTCGTGAAAAACTTCCTCCAATTGATCTCTCACATGTTGGAGATCCTCATAAGATAAATGATTAAAAGAATTGGAAGAACAAGAGGAAGAGGAGTCGGAAGAGGTTACCTCATGAAATGCCATTAGGAATTTTTTACCGTTGTCACTTGAGGAGGAGGAGGAGAATGTGGAGCTATCACACCATGTGGCCTTGAATGCCTTCTTCTTTTCCTTTTGCTTGGCCTTTTTCTTGTTGAGTGGAAAATCGGGCTTGTAATGGCCTTTCTTCCCACACCCATAGCATGTTACCTCGGGCTCGGATTTTTCGTTGGGTTGAGCCTTGCGGGATTTCTTCTTTTTGTTCTTCTTCATGAATTTGTGCATCTTGCGGGAAAGATTCTCCATTTCGGAATTGCTGCTTGAAGAGGAAGACGATGAGGAGGAGGAGCTTTCTTCTTGTTGAACTTTGAAGGCGATGTTCTTTGGAACTTTGATCGGTTTGCCTTCCTTTTCAGCTTGCCTCCTCATGGTGATCTCATAGGTCATGAGGGATCCGATGAGCTCTTCGACCGACATGTTCTTGATGACTTTTGCTTCTTGAATTACCGTGACCTTTGGTGCCCATGTGCTTGGTAGGATCCAAAGGATCTTCTTGACCATCATTTCTGCAGACACATCATCACCAAGGGACTTTCTCCCATTGCAAACATCAGTAAAACGTGTAAACATTTCAGTAATATTTTCAGATGGATGCATGGTAAAAGACTCAAAATCTTGACGGTACATGTCCAATCGAGTATCCTTAACTTTGTTGGTCCCCTCATGGGTAACCTCCAAAAGTTTCCAGATTTCATGTGATGAGGTGCATGTTGAAACTTGATTGAATTCATTAAGATCAAGGCCGCAATGAAGAGCGTTCATGGCTTTGCCATCAAGCTCAAAATTTTTAATTTCGGCTTGAGTCCATTTGGATTCATCGGGAGAAGAAAGAGAATAACCATGCATGACAATTTTATAAATAGGATAGCCAATAATTCTAAGAAAAGTAGTCATGCGGGTTTTCCAATAAGTATAGTCAGTTTCATCAAAGAATGGAGTACGACCCAATGAATAGCCTTCGGGGGCGAAAGAAGTTGAAGCCATCACAATGGATCTTAAATTTGAAACCGGTGAAGGTATTACTCAAATTTTCCTTTGATACCAATTGTTGGGCGGAGAAGTGATGGCAAGAGGGGGGGTGAATTGCCTTTTAAAAAATAATTAACAATTTAAAATCAAAGTAAAAGTGCAGCGGAAATAAAATAGGCAAGACACAAAATTTGATAACGGAGTTCGTCTTAAACCCAAGCCTACGTCTCCGCTCCCAACTCAACCGTTGAAAGATTTACTACCGCTTTCTTTTTAATGGTTTTAGCAAGAAACCCACTAGACTTTAAGGTTAGTCTAGAACCTATTACAGCTTGCTTTTATTGGTTGAGCAAGAACCCACTAGCCTTCTTACAGGTGAAGGCTAGCTCACCTATCACTCAAGCCTTTTAAAAGGGAAGGCTTGACTAACCTCTTCACACCTTGAAGGTGGTGTGAAAACCCAAAAGAGAGGATGAGAGAAAGAGATGGGGGTTTGTAGGCACAAACCCAATTTGATGCTCAAAATAAATAAAGCAATAAAAACCGTAATGGGAGAAGTCTTGGGCGCCAATGGATTGATGAAGTTGATGAAGAGCGCTCCCAAGCTTCTATGGTGGTGCTCCTTGGATGTGGAAGAAGGTTGGAGCAAGTGAGGGTTCCTTGGTGGAATGCGCCGGAGGTTCGCCAAAATGATAAAAAATGTTCCCGTGGGCTTCCTTGTGTTTCCGGGGCTTCCTAGTCCTTTATTTATAGAGGGGGAACCCTCATATGGCCTTTGGGAGGCTTCGGAGCCGTTGGAGAGGCCTTCGGAGCCATTGGGAGGCAAGTGGACAGGTCTGGTCAAAGCCCAACGACTAGTTTGACTGGCTCCACCGGCTGACCGGTGCTTGGCCACCGGTTGGCCGGTGCTTTGAAAAAGGAGAGGCCTTCGGGCTCAGGCACCACCGGCTGGCCGGTGAGGAGGCCACCGGTTGGCCGGTGCTGAGGCAGTAGCTGACACTATTCTGTCTGGGTCCACCGGCTGGCCGGTGGTGGGACACCGGTTGGCCGGTGGTCTGGAAAGAGGGATGCCTTCTGTCCAGGCCTCCATCGGCTGGCCGGTGGTCTTCCACCGGTTGGCCGGTAGGACTGAAATCAGTCCACTTTGGCTTTTCTTGGCCCAATTCCTTGGCAACCTTTTTCCTATCAACAAAAACACTTAAAACAAGATTAGATAAAAAAGAGAGTGATTGTGATCATGAAAATTAAACCACGAGGGGTACGAGAGGTACAACAATAAATATTACTAATAATGTCCAGGTCATTACATTATTTCCCTCAGATTATTCTTCCTAGAAATTTCAAATCAAATTCAAAATTGAGAATAGATTATGATACATCGATTTAATCATTTCCTTAGGTTCCCACATCACCTCTTCATAATTATGTTTTTTTCACAAAACATTATAATGTGAGTTGTCCTATTGAAAATATTTTTTTTCTCTTCTATCTATTAACTTTAATAACTACTCATCATCATGGATGTAATTTTCTTGTTGTACTACCTCTATATTTATTACATGTAAGGGAACAATAATGTACTTCTATAAGAGAGATACTTGTAACACATTGGGAACATAAGACATGTTTGGTGGATGTGATACTTATAGGTTAGTGATACTTTTTGATCAGGGATCTCAAAAAGATTAATGTACTAAGGGGTACTTATTCCATTAATATTAATTCACAAGACTCACTTCCTGTGTGATATTAAATGGAATAATTTTTCTCTATCATCAATATCCATGTCCCTTTGTTGACATTTTTCATAACTCTTATACCATGTAAAAGAAACTTGTATGTGATTTAGTATCAAATGAACCATTTCATTTATATATTAAAAAAGTTTGGTAAATGCAGTTTTTGCGCACAAATACCATTTAAACGTGTATAAATTCTACATTTTTTTACAAAATAGTAATTCAAATAGATAAATTTGGTTACTCAAATGGAATATATTCTTGTAAGATAAATTTTATAATGGAAGATGTTGATCCCAAACACCATTAAATTAAATTAATAAAGCTCTTAGAATGTGTTAAAGATATTGAATAGACCTTTTATGTTGTAGAATAGTTTGGGGTGATAAGATACACTAAAATTCAATTAAATAATCATATTATGTCGAAAAATTCACTAGAAATTAGAATTTAACCCTATATTATGATTATAAATTATTAAAAGTGCTACCACATAAATCATTTACACTTCCTTTATGTATATCATTTCATACTGGACAAGAGAAAATTATTCCCAAATACTCATGAAGTGGGTTTCCATTGTGAGTTGATACACCTCACCAATTTCACATTGTTTCATTTAGATAAATTTAGGATAATATTGAAAATGTCCATGGTGTTGTTCTCCCATTTCCAAATGTGTATAGGAAATATTCTCATAAAAACCTTGTACTTATATTTCACCACATTCACAATCTAACATTCCACACACATAGTGGTACACTCAGTGATCTCATTATTTATTTTTCCACAATGATATTCTCTTGAAAGTAAATATACATCTTGGTACCTCTAGAATATATGGATAATAATGGGCTATGTGAATTTTTCAATAGTTCCTTCTTTTTCTCAAGTGATGAAGGAACACAATGTAAAGTTAAAAATATAATTCAATCATCTTCATCGATGTTGAATTCATGAATCTTACCTTCCATTACTAATTTCAAATTATTTTGAAGATTTGGGTCATAAAACTATGCCTCCTTGATCTTTTGTTTGATATATTGTTGGGAGATAATTTAGAAATAGAATAATTTATTCGATGTTGTTATGATTTCCTAGAAAATATGTCGAATATATAATAAATGAGTTTATTATATATTTGTAACATTCTTAGAGTATGTGGTTTTTTCTACAATGTGAATCAGCTACCTTATTCTCTTTTCTTATAGGGCAGAGAAAAGAGAAATCTAACTCCATTATTATATCTGAATATCATTGTTATACTTATTGATATCCTTTGGTATGAATATATAATTCAAAAATTGATGTTCTGTGCATATATCGCATTATCCACCATAGTTATATTTTTTAATTATTAGATATAAGATGAATAGAGCTAACTACTGGTCATGATATGGATAGCACACTACGGGGAAAATGAGTATTTGCGATGGGTTATTTGCGACGGGAATAAATCCTATCGCAAATAGCCCCGTTAAAAACTTATTTGCGACGGGGGTATTTGCCCGTCGCAAATAAGTAGACTTTTGCGACGGGATTGCTTTACCCGTCGCAAAAGAACTGGCGCGCGTTGCGCGCAAAATCGCGGGAAACATATTTGCGATGGGGGAATATTCCCGTCGCAAATAACCGACGGCGGTAAAAGGTATTTGTGAGGAGAATATTTCCCCGTCGCAAATAGTATGTCGGCAGGTGGTTATTTGCGACGGGACCTGTCGCAAATAACTATTTAACCGTTGACCGTAATAAATGATGGCTAAGGTATTTGCGACGGGAATCCCGTCGCAAATGGACTCGTCGCAAATAATCTAACCTATAAATACCCCCATCCGTTTTTTTCAAATCATTCTCAAACTCCATCTTCTTCTTCTCTCAAAGTTTTATTTCTAAAGTTCAGTTTTTCTCAAGTTTAATGTTTTTCTTCGGAGTTGATATTAAAGTTTTGAAGAACGATAAGAGCAGATCAATTTTCAAGGTATTTATGTTCATTTTAATTTAATATTTATTTTTAATTTTTTATTAGTTTTAATTATTCTTAATTAGTTGTAATTTAATTATGTTTACATTGTTTTGTTACTTAATAAATTTAAATTATTAGTATTGTTCATAGTTAATGGTAATTAGGAATAATTAGTAATAATTTTTAATAATTAAGAATAAATATTAATAATTAGTAATAAATATTAATAATTAGGAATAATAACATTATTATATTATTAGTATATTTTATTATTAATATTAAAATAATATAATTTTTTATATATATACAATTCTCTTTTCATCTGTGTGTTTGCTGTCTCCACATGTATTATTTATATGTGGAGATAGAAAACACACATATGAAAGGAGAATTGTATATAAATTAGAAAATTATATTATTTTAATATTAATAATAAAATATACTAATAATGTTATTATTCGTAATTATTGGTAATTATTCCTAATTATTGGTAATTATTCATTTAATTACTACTAATTCGGAACAATTACCAATAATTATCAATAATTATGAATAATTACCAATAATTAGTAATAATTACCAATAATTAGTAATAATTACCAATAATTAGTAATAATTACCAATAATTAGTAATAATTACCAATAATTAGTAATAATTACCAATAATTAGTAATAATTACCAATAATTAGTAATAATTACCAATAATTAGTAATAGTTACCAATAATTAGTAATAATTACCAATAATAAGTAATAATTATTAATAATTATCAATAATTAGTAATAATTACAAATAATTACCACTAATTAGTAATAATTAGGAATAATTACCAAAAATTACCAATAATTACCAAAAATTACCAATAATTAGTAATAATTA